>CM057344.1:196603113-201403113 GCA_030015575.1 Agapanthus africanus
ACTCCGCCGATCTAGTGGGGTTCCTCACCCACCTGAGAGATACTTCGGTTCCTCTATGACAGTGGGAGCAAGGATTGCATCATGAGATGATGACCCAACTAGTTTCGAGCTGGCCATCAGGAGTGAGACTCTGTAAGAATGGCTGGATGTTTAGCGATCTGAGATGGAATCCTTATACACCAACAAAGTATGGACTTTGGTTGCTATATCTGAAGGGTTAAATCCCCATCAGGAGCAAGTAAATCTTGAAAAGATTACTTGGTGTACATGGAAAAGTTAAGACTTTCAAAGCTAGACTTGGTAAAGGTTTGCATCATTGACCAGGTGTGGATCATGATGAAACTTTTTCTAAGGAGCTATGCTTTAGTCCATCCAGATCCTACTTGCCACGGCTACATACTATGACTATGATATCTGGCGGTTGGGTGCCATGACTGCTCTTCTAAAATGATGTTTTTGGAAGAGAGTGTCTATAAGTACACAGCCAGAGGGCTTCGTAGACAGTGGGAGCAGCGGAAACGTGTGCAAGATGTTTTATGTGATGAAGCAGGCATCGCGGAGTTGGAACATCTGTTTTGATGTGGTAGTCAAACAGTTTGACTTCATCAAAATGGTAGATGAACCTTGTATATACAAAAAGGTAGTAGGGAGTATGGTAGTGATCTTCGTAGAGTACGTGGATGACATACTCTTGATAGGGAAGGAGTTTCCTATGCTACGCTCGGTCAATCTCCGCTTATTACAATGATTCTCCACAAAAAGGATCAAAGTGATACCGCCTAAATTCTGAGTTTTCATCTATGAGATAGATGTAATTGGATATTAGGATACTCACTGGATGTAGTGAGATGGTATCAATTGGTCCTGAGGAGAATCACTGGAAAGGTTCCAGGGTGATAAGGACGACTAAATGTCAGTCACAGGCATTGTCTTTACCCTCGGTAAAGGGACGGTATGTTGGAAGAGTTCCAAGCTCGATACCGTGGCATACTAGACGATAAAGGCTGTATATATCGCTACTTAAGATGCTACCAAAGAGGCTGTCTGGGTGTATATGGTTCATGAGATGAACTAAGTTCCTCCCATTGTGTGACAATGGAGTTGTGGCTTTTTCCAAGGAACGTCCGTCCCATCAGTGATCCAGACATATTCTAATGCAGTATCACCTGATCATAGAGATGGTTGATCTCCAGGGTGATCGAGGTTAGGAGAGTAGACTCAGAGGATAACACAGCGGATCCACTCACGAAGGCCTATTCCCAGAGAGAGACTTTTATGGGATGGTTGAGTATGAGATACTACAACCACTGCTACAGATGGCCCTAGTGTAAGTGGGAGATTGTTAGTTATATGTATGCCCTAGAGGCCATTACTGTACATAGGATGTATATTGTAGTGGATGCTGGGACATATATAGGGAGGACTTTCTTGCTCGACATGATAGTATGCTATCTGGTTGCTCTTTATCTTAACGTGTATACTGATTGTCTCTCTGTTACATGTTGGTAAAGCCCTTAGGATGTGTACTTGACTACCTGGACTATGATGCGGATCATACTAGTGGGGACATGGTAGTCTATAAGTACATCCTTCAAGGTCCCTAGTCGTGGGTATATCGAGACGGGGCATCGATATACCAGAGTAGACTAGCGCATACCTTCTCGACCCATACAGATGGGCGATGGATGATCCTATATCCATTGGTGTTTGACATCAGAGATGATATACGGGTGCTCAGTAGAGACTGGGTACACTGGACGGACTCGCCGAGAACTCCCAGATGGTATTATACCTTACGTCAGATGGCAGTTCTCTGGTGACACTGGTACAGAGTAGTCTGTTGACCCGAGATCGTCATAGAGTCTTGTGTGGTTCCCACTGTGCTTTGATTTCCATCTTACCACGTCCAAGAGGGCGTGCAAAACGGTGGTTTTTGGGTACAGTCCCGAATCACATGGAGGCAATGAGCGATAGGAGGGGATTCGTCTCTCCCGGTATAGGGAGTTGATGTTGCGCTGTGTTCGATTGGCTATAACCGGAAATCCCTGGCCAGGGTTACTGAGATATACTGGTAAGTGTTACCAGTAGTTTTTCGAACTGTTATAGACCTCATATCGACACGACTTATCGAGCTATTGGGGTCTGACGTTTACCACCCCTAGGCGAGATATGCGACATATCAGACGATCAGACCGGACGGTACGGTAGTGTTACTGGTTGGATTCACTGGAGTGTGAGCGGGCTTGCTCGTCGATCTTCTGATCGCTCAATACCCGAGTGGCCGTTACGTTTAGCAAACCGCTTGCGGCTTGTGGGTGTTTGATATGATCATTACCTGCTGCCGGCGTATCGACGAGTCTTTAGAGTCCTACACAGAGGTTTCCTGGCTCAAGCGAAACGAAATAGGAGCGCATATGAGATATGTGCGGGACCGAGAATAATGTGAGTATGTGATACCGTATTCTATTCTCGGGATGAATGTATCGAATGGTTGTATGCGATATAACCTAGTTATCGATTCAAGCATTGATTCGATAAGTCGATACATTGAATACTAGTCGGTTATGTTCGACATGACCGGATCATTGAATCAAGTGTTGATTTAATGATTTAATGTATAATTATATATTTGATATATTACTTTACATTAACTAGTATTGGTTCACTTTAAATGGATTTTCTCACTTGAAGTTCACAAGTTGTATATGTGATATACTTTTGTGCACTTGATTGTATCATGTTTGATGATACATGCTTTCTTGAGTTTGTGTAAAGATTAAACCATGGTTATTTAAATGGTTAGGGTTTTGTTTTTCATATCTATTTATTCATTTACTTATTTATTTCTTTTTGGCAAAAGAAAAGAAAAATGGTGGGTTTATTTGGATGCATGTTGAAGCTTCATGAAGCTTTGACTAAGTCACCATTTTTGTCTTCATGCTTAACCCTAACCATTGACCTAACCCTAGTTTATTCTCTACACTTGACCATGGTTTGATTATGATAAGTATTCATTTTAATTTCTTTTGGAGATATACTTATCATAACATTTTTCATCATCATCTTCTTCTTCTTCAAGAAGAAACCTTGCTCCATCAACGGCAACTTGAGCAAATGAGTGAGAAATCCAATTCTAAAGTGAACCCACTTCCTATTTCTTCATCCTCTACCTCTTGCCAAGTAGTATAGGGTGTTTCCTTCACAAGTTTTCATGGCTTGGTGAAGGTGGAGCTTGATCTTGTGATGCCTCGACGTAGATCATCTTCGGCACGAAGCCGACGACCTTGCCCGCCCATTTCTCCGATGAAGCCGACGCTAGAGCCCGGGATTCCATTTGGACAGCGAGGAGACTTCATTGCGGAGCTATGGAGGTGGAGGACCGGATCTACAAAGGTTGTATTTCCGTTCTTTTAGTTATATTGTTAACTAGTTGCATTTTGTCGCCTAAATTTCTAGCCAACGATCCGTATTAGGGTTTCTCGGCACCCCTAAAAATTTGAAATTGGCATGGTTGATGCCTTGTGAGACCTCATTAGCGTGCCTAGAAACCCTACAAATTCTAGTTAAGGTTGTAGTGATTGTCGTGTGTGTTCCACACACCAAGTGCATAATGTGCCTAACTTGTGGACGTTGATACTTTCATTCTGTGACTTGGCGTCATTTCAGGATATGTAATCTTATGTTTTGTGTTGTGCAAATTCCAGGATCGGTCACGGAGAATTTGGACGCGGCATGAAAAGGGAAAGCGGTGATTGAAACAGGCTAGGTGAGGATTTCCGGTGAGTAGATGTATACATCTACGGGGGAAGTCGTTTGGATGGCGCGAGGCACCCGATAGTTTAGAATTTCTTGTAATACTAGCTTGTTGCATGTAGTTCTTAGTTATCTATTTTACTGCATTGCATGACCTTTTATATCCATACATGTGTTAATTCATCGTATAGAAACCATTGAACCATTAAAATGAGTTATGCGACACAAGTAATATTGGGCTTGCTTAGTTCATTATATATAATTGTATAATTGTGCAGCTTCATCTCATAGGACAGTTGCACCATTACCATGGTTTTATGCAGCACGAGCACTATTCATGCGGACACACACGCCTTGGTAATTGCTATGTCACAAACACTAGATAACTTGTTTAAACCGGAATTTAGAATAACTTCACCTTATAGGAGGTATAAACCAGTACTAATATATTGAATTCCTCTAAATGAACCTGTAGAATTGCTATTCATATGCATTGTAACGTTTTAGAAATCGTTATGAGAATTTTTCTGTTTTAGGGTTAAATTGTCAGTATTTTCCGTTTTAACCCGACTGTTTTCAAACGACCATATAGACTTGCCAGCACCTGGTTTAGCTAAAATAAAGCTAGTGCCAAAGCTTTGGGGGTATATGGGACGTTTTGGTTCAATTAGAATTTTTTCCAATTTTAATATTATTTTAATGAGGTATTCACATTTTGGGAAATTTCTCTTAAGTGATCTTTTCAACAATTAAGTTTGAGTTAATTCAACCCTCACATAGTATCTAGATATTTGTATGGGTTTTAGAATTAAAGTTAAAGAAAAGAAAAGAAATGAGTGAGGTGCATGCATGTGTGTGTGAATGCTTTTATATGCATTTGTCATGAGAAATAGCTAGGAAATTCCACACAAAACCCCACCCTTATCACTTGGCCGAGATCCTTCCTCGCCCTTCTGCTCTTGATCATTCCCTTCCATTTTTTTTTGCATCAATCCAAACTCATAATTCTCCAAAATTCCAAAATATACATCAAGTCTTGGTTTTTGCTTCTTGCTCACTCGGAGTTAGGAAAGCTTGGATCTTGGGAGCAAGGGTTGTTAGGTATAATCTCTAATCTGTTAATTAGGAGTTTTTATGATGGGTGGCTCGTTGATTATTGTTTAGAACACGTTAGATTTTGATTAGTGCAATATCGTATTCTTTCGTGTCTTTTTGAATTTCTGGGATCTGCTCTGACTTGGAATTTTTAGTGAGTGAACAAACAAGATGATAATGATGTACTCGTGAACCTAAGACACCACCTGGAACACGAGCACCCCACTGGCCTCGGCCGGTGACCCTTTGGCGAATTCTGGCGACGCCGGCTATGTGGGGAGGTGCTGGGGTTTGGTTGTTGTAAGTAGTTGTCTGCTGTGGTTTAGGGGTGTTTGGTACTGTTTACTTTTTTAGTAATTGCAGTATGAAAAATCGGGAATCGTTTATCTATAATCTTGTGTTTTGAATCCGCGTGTTACGTAATCCGACACGAATCGTGATCTTGTGTAGCTGTTGCACTTGGATTGGTTTAGTAGTGTCGCAACGTACGTTAACCACTAGACGGAGACTTGTGAGTTAGTTTAGTGTTGGTGCGTCGTTTAAAGTGTAGTTTTATGTTATATTAGTCGATTCTGAGATGTTTGCACTATTTGTGTGTTTGTGAATTTATAGCATCGCAAGCGGGGACTTCGGACGCTGCGAACAAGGGGAAGCAGGTGGTCGGATTTTCATAGCTTGAGACCATCGGTGCGTAGATTTAACATCTACGGGGAAATCGCCCGTATGGCGTTATGCGTCGGGGCGGATATGATATGATAGCTGCATATTACTGCATATTAGTTAATTTCATATGAATGTCATTGCATAGCATTATCTGTTGTACCTTGACTTGTACCTTCAGATATAACACATTACTGACGGTTCATGTTGCACGGGCACTAAATTGTATGCTACACCCACATCGTCAGTAATTTCCATGACAGGCACAAACCACCAACATACGTGATATGGTAGAGGATAGGGATAGTGGAGGTAGTAACTCTTATTCCATTGTGCATATGAAATATTATGGACACCTACATATGTGATATTGCATTGGGCAAGGATAGTTGAGGTAGTGAACCTTAATCCATTTCACATGTACCCTATTATAGCTACTTGTACATCATGCATACATATTGACATGTACACCCACATACTCGATTACAGTTACATGTACACTATGCACACATACTGACATGTATACCGCATATTTTTGCTATAGTTGTATATACCCTAAGTGGTATTGTTTTGATATGTGATTTTGAGTTGTTGATCATTGCGCTTATGAAATGCATCATACCTAATTACTTACATGTAGATATTTAAACCTTGCTACACTTACATGTACTCTTCATCTGATGCTGCACTTGTTTTTCGGAGGATTTTGGGAACCGCAAGATATATTTTTAAAGGAAGATTCATTTAAAAGAGCGGATTTCCCTTGATATACTCATATTGTTGTTTTATGATGCATATATCAGTTTTCATGGATTTACGCATTGAGATATGGATTTCATATGATTTATGGATTTGAGAACCGTGGGGGTATTTCAAGAAAACTATGTATTGTTTGAAAACCCGATTTCTCTTGATATGCTATTTCAGTGCGTCTACCATGTGATTTCTCGGTTCTGAGATTTGGCTTGTGATACCCGATTCGAGGAGCGGGAGGCACCGTCTGCGGGTACATAGTGGACCTGATATGGTACCCCGGGGCAAGTGGTGATTTCGTGGTGTAGACGATAAGCCTGGCGGTGGGACCACAACCTACCGGTGATTGTATTTGGACTCGGCGGTTATCATGGGGATACCGACCGGAGGGATGTATGACATATCATCAGGGCCGGTCGTGGTGATGACGCCTGAGTTATGAGGATTTACGTGTCGTTTCTAGACACGGGTTTCATGATGTTTCGAGTGTCGGTGTTAGACACTCAGGTCTTCCATGACTTTTACGTATTGTCGGTGGACATACGGGGTTGATATACTCATACTTATATATATACATAAAGGTATATATTTTCATGATGTTTCGGGTGTCGATGTTAGACACTCAGGTTCCATGAGACTTACATGTGAGGGCCGATCTGAGGATGCAGTGCTTGTGGATTTTGGGATTTGACATGTCAGTGAGGGACACTGGTGTTTTTCCATGCTGATGATTTTGCATGAGATTTTATATTATATCATTTCATATTCAGAGTTATGTTGTTATGCATTGCTTCATGTTGTTGTAGTACTCTGATGCTGTACCTTTACATGATTGTTGCATATTCACATTGTCATACTTATGCTATCAAATTACATGTGTTTGATGAATTGCTATTCGTGCATACTTGCGATTACAGTATGATGTTGATTACTATTCACGAGTTGGCAACCCATCCCCGTTGTGCCACAGTGTTTTGCAGGACTTACCCTCAGAGTAGTCGCGGCAGGGGGTCTTATCATCTCTACTTTTGCGGATACCACTACGATGGGCTGTGAGTCCTTTGTTTTTAGGTGGGTTTGCGGTTATCTGCTTGTACATTGTATATCTTTTTGTTGGATCTATTATTTTTCATCTACCATTGTTTGTATATGACCTAGACGACTTATGAGGATTCAGTGTTGTATTATTTTGGTGAGTTTGGGCGCCGTGCTCGTGGAAGCCGGTTTTGTGGAAAGTTTACTTATTTATGCAGTTTTCTTTTATATTCTTCGCTTCGGCGTCGTATTTATATCTTGTTGTGGTTGTCTCCGCCGTTGGGCATGATTTGCTCCCGTTTGGGATGCTTTTATTATTATCTATGTTGTATCTGTTTTCGGGGCTAGTTTTTACAAAGGAGGTGCTGCCGAAATTTTTTTAAGAAAGAAAACTAGGGTTGAGATTTTACTTATGATTTCTCCGAATGTTTAAAACTACGTTATTCTCCGTTGATCCAGTTTTGGGTGGTTTAGATTTCTGGGTTTCGGCCTACTTAAGTTGCGTACGCCTGTGGACGTTATGTAGTTTAAGTGTCGGTTACGGGCCAAATATTGGGTCGTGACAAAGTTGTTATCAGAGCGCTAGGTTTTACCTTTCGGAGTGTAGGATGACCTTGGTATGATGGAGTAGGTAGCTTAAGCAGAGTGACGTAGCGTGTGTATGTTCCGCGACATACTTACGACACGATACTCCGCCTAAGTGACCTTAGGACTTATTGATTTATATTCCTTCCGTGATTGTTACATCCTTGCGACTCGTTTCCTGTTTCCTTATCAAATCTTGTTTCAATTTCCAGCCTATATGCCGCTGAAGACTATGAGGGCACAGAGAGCGGCCGCGAGGTCCGAGGTCAGAGTTGACTCGTCTGAGGCGAGGACTGACCAGGGCGGTATGCCTGTTATACTGGAGCACATTGCTATGTTTGGGGCTGGTATGCAGGACCTGCGCCAGATGATGGGGACTTTAGTAGAGGCCATTCGAATGCATGGGCAGGCAGTTGTTCCACCCGTTTCAGGGACCACAATAGTACCTACAATTCCGGCAGTCGTAGTTACAGCTCCGGAGGTTATTACCGTGTCACTGACAGAGTTCATGAGGCTGAGGCCTCCGGTGTTCACTGGCACAGATGCTGCCAAGGATCCCTAGTCGTTTATCGACCGGATGGCCAGGATTTGTCGTTCGCTCCAATGCTCCGACGAGAGATGGGTGGAGTTTGTGAGTTTCCGGCTGGAGGGTCTGGCCCAGAAGTGGTGTGAGTCCTTGGAGAGGGGCAGAGCCGCATGCCTTGCTCCTATGACCGGGGCTGAGTTTGTGACTGTGTTTCTTGCCCGTTTTCTTCCACCGAGCGTCAGGGATGCTCAAGCGCGTAAATTTGAGTCGTTACGTCAGACTCTAGGGATGACGGTGTCTGAGTATGATGTACTGTTTACTGAGCTGTCGGTGTATGCTCTTTACTAGGTGGCGACTGAGGAGATGAGGGTGAAGAGGTTTGTTCGAGGCCTGCTTACCCAGTTGTTCCTAGACATCAGCATTCAGCATTGTGAGACGTATGCGGCAGTGGTAGCTGCAGCCTTATTGGTGGAGGAGCATCTAACTGAGTCGTCGGTTATTCCGGAACCGAAGAGGACTCGTATGGATGTACCAGCACGGAGACAGAGGTTTGCATGCCGAGGCAGAGTTCCTTTAGACTCAGGGAGTAGCAGAGACATGGGACGGGGCCAGTTATTCAGCTCTTACTCCCAGGAAGGCCAGCGACCGTCTTATGGGTGCTTTAGGTGTGGCAGTCTACAACACCTTGTTCGAGATTGTACCGTGGTGCGTCAGAGAGGGCCAGCAGTACCCCAGGTTACCTTACCACCTTCTCCGCCTCAGAGAGCGTAGCCTCTTATTCCTGTTGTTGCGCCGTGTCAGACTCCTGCTCAGAGAGGTCGTGGTCGCGGTGGTTTTGTGCCGAGAGTACGAGGTCGCGGAGGCAGGGGACAGCCAGTAGCCGGTAGAGGACAGGCTCGGGTTTTTGCCTTCACTCATCAGGACACTCAGGCGTCCAATGCTGTGGTTTCAGGTACCCTTTCTGTATGTTCTTATGATGCACATGTTCTTTTTGACCCGGGATCTATGCATTCGTACGTTTCTACGCACTTCATGCCGAGGTTAGGCCGAAAATCGTGTTTGCTAGATCAGCCGCTTGTCGTGACTACTCCTGTGGGAGAGTCGTTTGTTGCATGACACGTGTTCCGATCTTGTGCTGTCCGTATAGGGGATAGAGATCTGTTCGTCGACTTGATCGTTCTTGAGATGTTGGACTTCGATGTTCTGCTGGGCATGGACTGGCTAGCTACTTGCTACGCATCCATGGACTGCCTCGAGAAGACAGTTAGATTTTGGTTTTCCCGGCGAGTCAGTGTTTGTTGTGCAGGGGGACCGTGGTGCCGCCCCTCACCGTTTGATTTCTGTCCTATGCGCTAGTCGGCTTTTGAGGAGGGGATGTCGGGGATTCTTGGCTTTCATTCATGATACTGGAGCCACAGTGGAGTCGTTGGACCAGGTTCCTACCGTGAGAGTGTTTCCCGACGTCTTTCCCAATGAGTTACCTGGGATGCCGCCAGAGCGCGATATTGAGTTCTGCATTAATCTGATTACTGGCACGGAGCCTATTTCTATACCGCCTTATCGGATGGCTCCGGCAGAGCTTAGAGAGCTTAAAGATCAATTGAAGGAGTTGCTTGATATGGGACTTATGCGTCCGAGTGTTTCACCGTGGGGAGCTCCTGTTCTTTTCGTCAAGAAGAAGGACGGACTGTTTGAGGCTGTGTGTGGATTATCGTTAATTGAACCGAGTTATGGTACGGAACAGGTATCCTTTACCTCACATTGACTATTTATTTGATCAGCTCCAGGGTGCGAAACATTTTTCTAAGATTGATTTACGTTCGCGTTATCATCAGTTGCGGGTTCGGAATGATGACATTCCGAAGACTGCTTTTCGTACGCGCTATGGGCACTATGAGTTTTTGGTGATGTCGCTCGGACTCACCAATACGCCAGCAACATTCATGGATCTGATGAACCGGATTTTCAGTCCGTTCCTCGACCAGTTTATTATAGTGTTTATTGATGATATACTGGTTTACTCTAGGAGTCGTGAGTAGCATGAGCAACACTTGAGGATTGCTTTGCAGATATTGAGAGAGCACCAGCTGTATACTAAATTCTTAAAGTGCGCATTCTGGCTTGATAGTGTTGACTTCCTAGGTCATGTGGTGACTGGTGATGGTATTCTTGTGGACCCGAGGAAGATCGAGGCTGTACAGCTTTGGCCCAGACCTGTATCGGTGACTGAGGTCCGTAGCTTTTTAGGCTTAGCTGGTTATTATCGCCGTTTTGTGCAGGATTTCTCGAGTATCGCTGCATCGTTGACTGGACTGACCCGGAAGGGAGTTCCTTTTCTTTGGACTGATGCGTGCGAGCAGAGTTTTCAGCAGTTGAAAACTCGGTTGACGACAGCACCGGTTCTTTCTTTACCTTTTGGATCGGGCGGCAATGTTGTATATTATGATGCTTCTCGAGTGCGGCTCTGCTGTGTGTTGATGCAGCACGATAGAGTGATTGTTTACGCTTCTAGGCAGCTGAAGAAGCACAAGAAGAATTACCCCACTCACGATCTTGAGATGGCTGCGGTGGTCTTTGCGTTGAAGATTTAGAGACACTACTTGTACGTAGAGTCGTGTCAGATTTTCACGGATCACAAGAGCTTGAAGTACATCTTCCAGCAGCGGGATCTGAATCTAAGACAGAGCCGTTGGATGGAGCTAGTGAAGGATTATGATTGTGAGATTCTTTATCACCCGGGAAAGGCGAAAGTGGTAGCTGATGTCCCATTGAGCGCAGTTCAGCGTCAGTCGTCTGCAGATTTGCAACTCTTGTGTGATGGTAGCGTGCAGTTCGAGTTCACCTCCGCTGGGGGACAGTTTGCTCATGTCCGCGTCCGTCCACTACTATTTGATCGTATCCTTGTGGCGCAACCTAGTGATGCCCATTTGTCTGAGATTCTTGAGCTTGTTCGACAGGGTACAGTTTCGGAGTTCATGATTGATTACCAGGGTGTGCTACAATACGGGACTCGCTTGTGTGTACCAGATGCTGATAGGTTGAGACGTGAGATCCTAGAGCAGGCACATCAGTCGGCCTATAGCGTTCATCCAGGTTCCACCAAGATGTACCGTGACTTGAGAGACTTTTACTGGTGGGAAGGGATGAAACGCGATATTTTGGACTTCGTTTCGAGGTGCCTGACTTGTCAGCAAGTCAAGGCTGAGCATCAGATACTGGCTGGAGAGTTGCAGCCTTTACCCGTTCCGGAGTAGAAATGGGAGCAGATTTCCATGGACTTCATTGTGGGTCTACCCAGGACAAGTAGAGGGTATGACTCTATTTGGGTGATTGTTGACAGGTTGACGAAAGAGGCTCACTTCCTTCCAGTGAAGACCACTTTTGTTTATGCTCAGTAAGCTCGGTTGTACATTGATGAGATTGTGCATTTGCACGGTGTTCCCACATGCATAGTATCTCACAGAGGCAACCAGTTTACTAGCCGTCTTTGGCAGAAGCTTCAGGAAGCTTTGGCTACCCGGTTGAGTTTTAGCACCGCTTTTCATCCACAAACCGATGGTCAGTCGGAGCTGACTATACAGACTCTGGAGGATATGCTACGTGCATGTGTGCTTGATTTTGGTGGCAGTTGGGATCGTCACTTGCCGTTGATTGAGTTCTCCTACAACAACAGCTTTTAGGAGACTATTCAGATGGCACCTTTTGAGGCTTTATATGGTAGGAAGTGTCGATCGCCAGTCTGTTGGACCGAGCTTAGTGAGAGTCTAGTTTTGGGACCCCAGCTAGTTCAGGAGACTACGGAGAAGATCCAGCTGATTCAGGACAAGATGAGAGCAGCCCAGTGCAGACAGAAGTCTTATGCCGACCGTCGTCATCGCAGACTCGAGTTCGCAGTGGGGGATCATGTATTCCTGAGGATTTCTCCGATGAAAGGCGTTTTGCGATTTGGGAAGAGGGGGAAGCTCAGTCCCAGATTTATTGGTCCTTTCGAGATCCTTGAGCTAGTGGGTTCCGTTGCTTATTGTTTAGCGCTCCCGCCTAGTTTTCCGGATGTTCACCCCGTTTTCCATGTGTCGATGCATCGTAGATACCTTCATGATCCTTCTCACATGATTCAGCACGAGACCGTTCAGCTTGAGCACGATCTTTCGTTCATCGAGCAGCCAGTAGTTATTTTGGATCGGCAGGTGAAGAAACTTCGGTCAAGGGTCTTGCCGTCTGTGAAGGTTCTTTGGCATAGCCCTACTAGTGAGGAGATCACTTAGGAGGCCGAGAGTGAGATGCGGAAGAAATTCCCTCATCTCTTTGAAGGTACGCTTAGTAGTTAATTTTAATTCGGGGACCGAATTTCTATAAGGGGGAGATTGTAACGTTCAAGAAATCGTTATAAGAATTTTTCCGTTTTAAGGTTAAATTGTCGGTATTTTCCGTTTTAACCCGACTGTGTTCAAACGACCATATAGACTTGCCAGCACCTAGTTTCGCTAAAATAAAGCTAGTGCACAAGCTTTGGGGGTATATGGGACGTTTTGGTTCAATTAGAATTTTTCCCAATTTTAATATTAATTTAATGCGGTATTCACATTTTGGGAAATTTCTTTTAAGTGATCTTTTCAACAATTAAGTTTGAGTTAATTCAACCCTCGCATAGTATCTAGATATTTATATGGGTTTTAGAATTAAAGTTAAAGAAAAGAAAAGAAATGAGTGAGGTGCATGCATGTGTGTATGAATGCATTTATGTGCATTTATCATGAGAAATAGCTAGGAAATTCCACACAAAACCCCACCCTTATCACTTGGCCAAGATCCTTCTTCCCCCTTCTGCTCTTGATCATTCCCTTCCATTTTTTTTGCATCAATCCAAACTCATAATTCTCCAAAATTCCAAAATATACATAAAGTCTTGGTTTTTGCTTTTTGCTCACTTGGAGCTAGGAAAGCTTGGATCTTGAGAGCAAGGGTTGTTAGGTATAATCTCTAATTTGTTAATTAGGAGTTTTTATGATGGGTGGCTCATTGATTATTGTTTAGAACACGTTAGATATCGATTAGTGCAATATCGTATTCTTTAGGGTATTTTTGAATTTCTGGGATCTGTTCTGACCTGGAATTTACAGTGAGTGAACAAACAAGATGGTAGTGATGTACTAGTGAACCTAACACACCACCTGGAACATGAGCACCACCCCACCGGCCTCGGCCGGCGACCGTTTGGCGAATTCCGGTGACGCCGGCTATGTGGGGAGGTGCTGGGGTTTGGTTGTTGTGGGTAGTTGTCTGCTGTGGTATAGGGGTGTTTGGTACTATTTACTTTTTTTAGTAATTGCAGTATGAAAAATCTAGAATCGTTTATCTATAATCTTGTATTTTGAATCCGCGTGTTACGTAATCCGACACGAATCGTGATCCAAGTGCAGCTACTGCACTTGGATTGGTTTAGTAGTGTCGCAATGCACATTAGCCACTGGACGAAGACTTGTGAGTTAGTTTAGTGTTGGTGCGTCGTTTAAAGTGTAGTTTTACGTTAAATTAGTCAATTCTGAGGTGTTTGCACTATTTGTGTGTTTGTGAATTTATAGCGTCGCAAGCGGGGACTTCGGACGTTGCATATTACTGCATATTAGTTAATTTCATATGAATGTCATTGCATAACATTATCTGTTGTACCTTGACTTGTACCTTCAGATATAACACATTACTGACGGTTCATGTTGTACGAGCACTAAATTGTATGCTACACCCACATCGTCAGTAATTGCCATGACAGGCACAAACCACCTACATACGTGATATGGTAGAGGATAGAGATAGTGGATGTAGTAACTCTTATTCCATTGTGCATATGAAATATTGTGGACACATACATACATGATATTGCATTGGGCAAGGATAGTTGAGGTAGTGAACCTTAATCCATTTCACGTGTACCCTACTATAGCTACTTGTACATCATGCATACATATTGACATTGTTGGATATATGTATGCCCTAGAGGCCATTATATGATAGTGGATGTATTTGTACATGTATATATATATATATTCAATATACATTCTTGCTCGACATGATAGTATGCTATCTGGTTCTTCTTTATCTGACATGTTGATTTGATCATGCTTTTATTCATTCACACATGTTGATAAAGCCCTGAGGATATAGGCTTGACTACTATGATTATGATGGAGATCATACTAGTGGGACATATGTAGTTTATAAGCATATCCTGGAATGTCCCTAGTCGTAGTTGTATCGAGACGGGGCATTGATATACCAGAGTAGACTAGAGTATATGATACTAGACCCATATGATGGGCGATGGATGTTCCCACATTCATCGATGTTTGACATTGAGATCGTATACGGGTGCTCAGTGGTGACTGGGTACACTGGACGGACTCGCTGAGAACTCCTATATGGAATTATATCTATCGTCGGATAGCAGTTCTCAGGTGACACTGGTGCAGGTTAGTCTGTAGACCCGAGATCGTCATAGAGTCTTGTGTGTTCTCCCACTGTACTTTGATTACCACCCTACCACGGCTCTACTGAGTCTTGCAAACAGGTGGCCGTTAGGTACAGTCCCGAGACACACGAAGGCGATGAGCGATAGGAGGGGTTTCGTCTCTCCCGGTATTGGGAGTTGATGCTGTGCTGTGCTCGACTGGCTATATCAGTAAGTCCCTGGCCAGGGCTGTTGAGATTTACTGATAAGTGTTGTCAGTAGTTTCTCGATCTGTTATAGACCATTCATCGGCACGACTTATTGAGTTATTGAGGTCGACGTAACCATCCCTAGACTCGATATGCAGGATATCTGACGAAGAGACCGGACTGTATGGTAGTGTTGCCGGTTGGCTCGACGGGAGTTGTAACAGGTTCGCTTGTTTTCTTCTGATCGCTCAATACCCGGGTGGCCGTTATATTTAGCTGACCGCTTGCGGTTTGGGGGTGCTTGATATGATCATCACCCACTGCCGGCGTATTGACGAGTCTTAGAGTCCCACAAAGGAGAGTTACCTAGTCCAGGCGAAATGTTGTGGTGCGCATATGCGATATGCGCGTGGACCCGGTTAAAATGCGCGTATGAGATACCGTATATTAATCGGGCGGCTTGCTTTTGGTCGGGTCGTATGTGATATGACCGGGTTGATAAATCAAGTGTTGATTTATCATTTAACCATTAGTTTCTCACTACAAATCCTTTTCTTGTCTTTTTGGTGTATGCATGCATGCATGCATTCATTCTTGTTCATGCACATATGGATGTGCATGCACACATACATGCATACATCATTCTATCATGGTTGTATATATAGAAGATGGTAGTAATATAAGACTCACACCTTATAATTATATATATGGATATATATTGTATTTGTTTTAAAACAAAAGAAAAGAAAAAGATTAACACATGGTTATCTTCTACACTCTTCTTTGAACTAACCTTGTTCACCTACTTTTTAACCATGAGTTAATCTTCCTTTTGTGGTTTAACTCAAGTGCAATAATATCCATGTAATGTAACTATGGTTTGAGATGAAGAGTAGAAAATATATATACTTATATTTTCTATTTTTCATAACACATTATCATTCTCTTGTTTTTCCAAAAGCCATCATCTTCTTCCTCCTTTCTCTTTTGCTCTCTAGATTTCTCAAGTGAGCAAAATACTTATCAAGTTAGGATTTTGAAGTGAGAAAACCAACCACAACACCATTCTACACTAGTCTTGCCCACTTGTGAAGAGTGTTAGCTTCCATTTCTTCTCTTGATCTTGTGAAGTTTCAAGCTTGGACAAAGAGGACTCCGGGTGGATTATCGTGGACCCAGAGGTTCTCAAGCGGATGTTTTCCAACCCTCAAGTAGCCAAGGAGTCTAGCGTAGGGAGCTACAAAGGTTGTACTCTCAAAACCCAAGCTTTATCATCTTGTGTTGATGTGCATGTTTAGAAACCCTAATTTTCTAGTGATGATTCTTTGTATGTTCACTTAGCACCTTAATGATTTAATTTTGAGACATGTGATACTTCCAAACCCTTCATTAGGTGCTAGGTAAACCTAACATTAGTATCAGAGCTAACCTAGAACTTTAGGCGATGCTTTAGCGAAGTTAAAACTCCGATCGAACCAAAATACGGACTTTTAGAACCCTCTCAGGACATTTTTTCAAACCTGTGTATTTCCAGAATTAAAATATGTAAAAAATTCAGCAGGGAAATCTAAGCACTACTGTAAAAAACGAAGCAATGAACAGTACTTTCCACCGCGGAACCGCGGCCATAGCTTGCTTGGGCCGCGGCTCCATGGCCGTACAGAGGTATCATTGGATCGTTTTTATACAGTGTTATTCCTACCTGCTTATATATATTTTTGGGTATTTTTAATCTGATACAAGTATTGCATGTTCTGGGGATTGTTTTGGATTCGGTGATTCGATCGGAATTTTAATTTCGTGCCTTTTTCGGATAATTTAGAAAGTATTAAAAAGTTCGAACGGATATCATTAACTCACTTTTTCCCGACACGAAAATTTTTCAAGTGTTGAATCTTTTCTCGAGTTTAAATCTTTCGGAAATGCGTGCAAGTTTTGTGGTGGACCCTCTAGAAGACAACAAACCTTAACTCGATTATGTGACCATCTTGAACTACCTTTTGAACCTTAGGGTTTGAGGCAGTACGGCGTGCCACATGTGAGGCGTTGGCTTGACCCTTCTACGGCTGGACCACTACTACTGTGACACATTCCGGGTTTTTTTGAACTCCGCTCAAGTGTTGAGCTTTAGGAAACTTTGGGTATTTGATTATTCGATCGAAATGTTTAATACTTTCTATTTATCTGGAATGTGATACAATATGTGGAATTCATATAGTTAGGCATGAAATGCGAAGTATGTGATATTTCGGATTTACGATGTCGAAAGAGAATGTGGATTCCAAATATTGTAGTTTTACACTTTCTTTTCTGTGACCGTAAGTGTAGTATGTCGATATCGCCGGTTTCGTTGCTATACATCAACGACAATCGGGGTACGCATACTTAGTTACGTTGATGATATATGATATTATGTGTTGCTGAGATATGATGTGCATGATTGTCATGATTGAATAGCCGGGGGTTTTATGTGAGATGAGAGTTTTATTTTCATTCATGTAAAATTCAAATGTAATGTAATATTCTTTTATTTGGGGCACTTCCGGGTTGAGGTTGATGTCACCAGTGTTGTATATTATTTACTTTTCCGCATTAGGATAGACCCAAGGAGGGGAGCACAAGTGGCCGGGTTCTGGGGTTCAGTGGGAGGCCATCTCGAGGAGTCGAGACCGGGTCTCCTAAACTCCAGGATTGGTAGGGTCGCTTGCCGCTCTCGTAGGGGTCTAGGGGTGTGGGCTTGGCTATTCATCGCGACTGTGGAATTCGTATTTTCTATTGTTGGCTAAATACTAAATACGGACGTCCTAGTATATCTCACATTATATATATGTTTCTGCTGCTTGTGTTCTGTGATATCTGAGACGAATGATATATTATATATGAGATATATAGTAGACGTTGCTTATGTTTTACACCCGTGCTAGTCCCGTCCCGGTATGCCGTTAGTTAAGTAACCTAACGGTGCATAACGGAACATTGCGGCGAATGCGGATGGCATACGCGTACGTTGTATTTTCGTTTCTTTTCTGTGATTGGCTTAAGGACTTAAATGATGGGACTACATTAATATGATTAATGTAAAGAAAATAAACCTAAAAAGATGTTGTAGAATCGGATTAGAAAACCACTCGGCTCTTTATGAAAAAGCTACTTTTCAAAACTGCGGAGCACAAGCCACTCCTTTTTGAAAACCATTTGATTCTACGACGATATCAAGTTCAAAGCGTTAAAGATTTTCTTAAAAATCATCCGCAACCCTCCGTCATTTTAGGAAGTAGAGTACTTAGTATTCGTGCTACGTTTGTTGACTTTAGTTAAGGCGTAGTGTACGGTAGCTATGTGATGTCTTCCTACACTGCATATGATGCAGATTAATTAGGACATTCATGCGACTTTGTTGACCATAGTTAAGGGTCATATGGGTGGGTCTAATTGATCAAGAAATGACGGGTAGAACTTGACTGGTACTTATGATTTGTTGACCATAGTTAAGGTCATAAGTACTAGGGGTAAAAATCACATCGGGAATTTCAAGTGTTGAGATTTGCAATGAGATTGCATACCTTCCATATGATGGTTGGATCCCGATCCCACTGTGGGCAATAGTTGCTCCCAGGAAAGTTTTGCAGTTTACAATTAGCTAACTCATTAGGTGTCTAGAAAGGTGTTAACGGGGCTACGCCTCTGGGAAAACGAGGTTTACTTTAATTAGGTCCGTGCGAAAGCACGGGGAACCTCCCTCAAGTACCGACACTGGCCTGACTGAAAGGTTAGCGAAGTTGTAGACTGTAATTAATCCTGGCTAGTTTTCTTTTTAAGGTTTGAAAGAAAAACTTGATTAAAGCAGTGGGAGACATCGATTAGACAAGATAATAACCAATCTGATCATTGCAAGAGCTTTCACTGAGTGTATTCTTTTCTCTCTTTTAATGGTAGATACCAATGACTGGACTCAAGCTTGTACTAGATAAAAATAAACTGAATGGGACCAACTATAAAGATTGGCTGAGGAATCTGAAAATAGCCTTGACTTATGATAAAGTATCATATGTCCTCATGGCTTCAGCCCCGCCCGTCCCAGGTCCAAAATCCTCAGTTGCGGACAAAGAAGTCCGCAAGACATGGGAAGCTGACTGTGCCACGGCCAAATGCTTCGCGCTCGCATCGATGGACAACACACATCAAAAGCAGCACGAGAATATGGACATTCAATCCATATTTCTCTATACAAAGGAGTTGTATGGAGAGCAATCCCGCGTATTACGATACGAAGCATCAAAGAAACTGTTTCAGATGCGAATGGCCCCTCACATCAGTAGGAGATCATGTTCTGAAGATGATAGCTCTCATAGAAGAGCTTAAGGACCTTAGATGGACGATGGACAATGAACAATATACAGATATTATTCTGCAGTCCCTCCCCTCTACCTTTGCTCAATTCATAGTTAACTTCAACATGCACAACATGGAGAGGGAACTACCTGAACTTCTTAATATGTTAAGGAGTGCAGAGAGCACACTGAAATCAGTGAAAACTCCCGTTATGACTGTTGGACAATCTTCCTTTTCTCGCCCAAAGGCTAAGGCCAAGGGAAAGAAAAAGAAGAAGCTCACCAATCCTAAAGGTGGAGTTAAAAAGGTTAAGGGGAAGGAAAAGTCCAAAGCTGGAGAATCGGGTAAAGGGGAATGTTTTCATTGCCACAAGACAGGACATTGGAAGCGCAACTGCACCGAGTACTTGAATCTCAAGAAGAAGCATGGGGATGCTTCCGCTTCAGGTGTGTTTGTGACAGAAAACTGTTTTTCAATAAACTCTGCTTCCTGGGTATTAGATACCGGTTCAGGTTCTCACATTTGCAATTCTATGCAGGGGTTGAGAAATAGCAAGGTTTTGAAGACAGGTGACCATACTCTCCGCGTTGGAAATGGTTCCAATGTACATACAGTCGCAGTGGGAGAGTATCACTTGGGGTTGTCATCTGAGTGTATATTGGTTTTGAACATATGTTATTTTGTACCAAGTATGCTTTGTAATATAATACTGTTTCTTTGTTAGACAATGAAGGATATAATTTTGTATTGCAGAACAATGTTATGAACATTCACCTCAATCAAATGTTGGTTGGGTATGGTACACTTAATAACGGGATATACGTCCTAAATCAACACACAGTTTTCAGCATACAACACACTAATAAAAGAAACCTTTCAGAAATAAATGAAGCTTTTCTTTGGCACTGTAAACTTGGTCTTTTTAACGAAACAAGACTAAACAAGTTACACAAAGATTGATATTTAAACCCTTTTGAGTATAAATCTTATGCGACTTGCCAGTCTTGTATCAAGGGTAAAATGACCAAAACTCCGTTTACCGGACACGGAGAAAGAGCTACCGAGCTCCTGAGACTCATACATAGTGATGTGTGTGGGCCAATGTCTACACAGGCTAGAGGCGGTTTTTCTTACTTCATTACTTTCACAGACGATTTCTCAAGATTCGGTCATGTATTTTTATTAAAGCACAAATCCGAAGCTTTCGAGAAATTCACTAAATATAAACAAGAAGTAGAAAAACAAACCGGCTTGAGTATCAAGATGCTTTGATCAGATCGAGGTGGGGAGTACCTCAGTACAGAATTTACAAACTTCCTAAAAGAGAATGGGATTCTCTCTCAACTCACTCCTCCTTACACACCACAGCACAACGGTGTGTCAGAACGACGAAATAGGACCCTATTAGATATGGTCCGATCAATGATGTGTGATGCTGAGTTACCCGTCTCATTTTGGGGGCATGCATTGGAGACTGCAGCGTTTCTACTAAACAGGGTTCCAACCAAAACTGTGTCTACCACGCCATATGAGATATGGCATGGGAAGAGACCATCTCTTAAGAGAATTAAGATTTGGGGTTGCTCGGCCTATGTTAAAAAGCAGAATCCGGACAAACTCGAGACAAGGTCAGTCATGTGTAACTTTGTGGGATATCCATGGAACTCTTATGGATATCTATTCTACCACAAGGAGGAACAAAAGGTGTTTGTTTCTCAGTATGCCACATTCTTAGAAAAATAGTTTTTCACAGATAAAGATGATGGTAAGGTGGTGGATCTAGAAGAGGTTCTAGAGACAAAAACTACAAATGACGACTTGGTTGAACCGGCTGTTGCAATAGAAACTGAGGAACCTCGGCCACTCCGTAGGTCTGGTAGGACTTCTCGCCCACCGGAGAGGTACTACGGTTTCCTCATTGATGGTGACAGAGAAGACTGCATCATGGAAGATGATGATCCTACCAGTTTTCAGCAAGCTATCACGAGTGGAGACTCTGTGAAGTGGCTGGATGCCATGAGATCTGAAATGGAGTCTATGTACACCCACAAAGTATGGAATTTGGACATTGTACCCCCTGGGGTAAAACCTGTGGGGGTGCAAATGGATCTTTAAAAGAAAGATTGGTATAGATGGGCAGGTAGAAACCTATAAGGCAAGACTTGTGGCGAAAGGTTTTCGTCAAAGACCAGGTTTAGACTATGATGAGACTTTTTCGCCCGTAGCCATGCATAAATCCATTTGGATCCTACTTGCTACTGCTGCTCACTACGACTATGAAATCTGGCAGATGGACGTTAAAACGACATTTCTAAATGGAGATTTAGAAGAATGAGTTTATATGGATCAGCCGGAGGGCTTCATTGACAGTGGGAGCAGCGGGAAAGCATGTAGATTGCTTAAATCCATATATGGGTTAAAGCAGGCATCACGGAGTTGGAACATCTGTTTCGATGATGTTATCAAAGAGTTTGATTTCATCAAAAATCCAGATGAACCTTGTGTTTATAAGAAGGCTGTAGGGAGAGCTGTCGCATTCCTCGTATTGTACGTGGATGACATTCTTCTGATAGGAAATGATATTCCTATGCTACAGTCGATCAAATCTTTCTTATCACTAAGGTTCTCCATGAAGGACCTGGGTGATGCCATATACATTCTGGGAATAAGGATCTATAGGGATAGATCCAAGAGGTTATTGGGATTGTCCCAAACCAGGTACATTAACACCATCCTAAAAAGGTTTAGTATGGAAGACTCCAAGCGGGGAGCCTTACCCGCTTGCCATGGGGTCACTCTCTCTAAGGATTCTTGCCCAAAGACCGATGAAGAGAGAGCTCGCATGAGCATTATACCCTACGCTTCGGCAGTGGGATCTAGAATGTATGCGATGTTATGTACACACCCAGATGTAGCTTATGCACTTAGTGTTGTAAGCAGGTATCAATCCAACCCAGGAGAGAATCACTGGATAGCTGTGAAGAACATTCTTAAGTACTTGCGAAGGACTAAAGAATTGTTCTTGGTGTATGGTAATGGAGATCTCCAAATGGAGGCCTTTACCGATTCGAGCTTCCAGAGTGATAAGGACGACAGCAAATCTATCTCAGGGTTTGTATTTACCCTCAATGGAGGGGCGGTAGGTTGGAAGAGTTCCAAACAGGATACCGTTGCAGACTCTACGATGGAAGCTGAGTACATTGCTGCAAATGATGCCGCCAAGGAAGCCGTCTAGATGAGGAAGTTCGTCTCGGAGCTAGGAGTAGTTCCAACCATTATTGATCCAACACCATTGTATTGTGATAATAATGGGGCTATGGCGTTAGCCAAGGAGCCCAGGTCCCATCAGCGATCCAGACACATCCTGAGGCACTTTCATTTGATCCGGGAGATTGTTGATCGCCGTGAGATCGAGATTAAGAGAGTATACACAAAGAATAACGCCGCGGATCCACTCACCAAGGCCTTCCCTCAGCCGCTGCATGAGCGACTTTTTGAGCTGTTGAGTATGAGATACGCCAATAACTGGCCTTAGTGCAAGTGGGAGATTGTTGGATATATGTATGTCCTAGAAGCCATTATATGATAGTGGATGTATTTGTATATGTATATATATATATATTCAGTATACATTCTTGCTCGACATGATAGTATGCTATCTGGTTCTTCTTTATCTGACATGTTGATTTGATCATGCTTTTATTCATTCACACATGTTGATAAAGCCTTGAGGATATAGGCTTGACTACTATGATTATGATGGAGATCATACTAGTGGGACATCTGTAGTTTATAAGCATATCCTGGAATGTCCCTAGTCGTAGGTGTATCGAGATGGGACATCGATATACCAGAGTAGACTAGCGTATATGATACTAGACCCATATGATGGGCGATGGATGTTCCCACATTCATCGATGTTTGACATCGAGATCGTATACGGGTGCTCAGTGGCGACTGGGTACACTGGACGGACTCGTCGAGAACTCCTATATGGAATTATATCTATCGTCGAATAGCAGTTCTCAGGTGACACTGGTGCAGGTTAGTTTAAAGACCCGAGATCGTCATAGAGTCTTGTGTGTTCTCCCACTGTACTTTGATTACCACCCTACCACGGCTCTGCTGAGTCGTGCAAACAGGTGGCCGTTGGGTACAGTCCCGAGATATACGAAGGCGATGAGCGATAGGAGGGGTTTCGTCTCTCCCGGTATTGGGAGTTGATGCCATGCTGTGCTCGACTGGCTATATCAGTAAGTCCCTGGCCAGGGCTGTTGAGATTTACTGATAAGTGTTGTCAGTAGTTTCTCGATCTGTTATAGACCATTCATCGGCATGACTTATTGAGTTATTGGGGTCGACGTTACCATCCCTAGACTCGATATGCAGGATATCTGACGAAGAGACCGGACTGTATGGTAGTGTTGCCGGTTGGCTCGACGGGAGTTGTAACAGGTTCGCTTGTTTTCTTCTGATCGCTCAATACCCGGGTGGCCGTTACGTTTAGCTGACCGCTTGCGGTTTGGGGGTGCTTGATATGATCATCACCCACTGCCGGCGTATTGACGAGTCTTAGAGTCCCACAAAGGAGTTATCTAGTCCAGGCGAAACGTTGTGGTGCGTATATGCGATATGCGCGTGGACCCGGTTAAAATGCGCGTATGAGATACCGTATATTAATCGGACGGCTTGCTTTTGGTCGGGTCGTATGTGATATAACCGGGTTATTAAATCAATTGTTGATTTATCATTTAACCATTAGTTTCTCACTACAAATCCTTTTCTTGCCTTTTTGGTGTATGCATGCATGTATGCATTCATTCTTGTTCATGCACATATGGATGTGCATGCACACATACATGCATACATCATTCTATCATGGTTGTATATATAGAAGATGGTGGCAATATAAGACTCACACCTTATAATTATATATATGGATACATATTGTATTTGTTTTAAAACAAAAGAAAAGAAAAAGATTAATACATGGTTATCTTCTACACTCTTCTTCGAACTAACCTTTTTCACCTACTTTTTAACCATGAGTTAATCTTCCTTTTGTGGTTTAACTCAAGTGCAATAATATCCATATAATGTAACTATGGTTTGAGATGAAGAGTAGAAAATATATATACTTATATTTTCTATTTTTCATAACACATTATCATTCTCTTGTTTTTCCAAAAGCCATCATCTTCTTCCTCCTTTCTCTTTTGCTCTATAGATTTCTCAAGTGAGCAAAATACTTATCAAGTTAGGATTTTGAAGTGAGAAAACCAACCATAACACCATTCTACACTAGTCTTGCCCACTTGTGAAGAGTTTTAGCTTCCATTTCTTCTCTTGATCTTGTGAAGTTTCAAGCTTGGACAAAAAGGACTCCGGGTGGACCATCGTGGACCCAGAGGTTCTCAAGCGGACGTTTTTCAACCTTCAAGTAGCCAAGGAGTCTAGCGTAGGGAGCTACAAAGGTTGTACTCTCAAAACCCTAGCTTTATCTTCTTGTGTTGATGTGCATGTTTAGAAACCCTAATTTTCCAGTGATGATTCTTTGTATGTTCACTTAGTACCTTAAAGATTTAATTTTGAGACATGTGATGCTTCCAAACCCTTCATTAGGTGCTAGGTAAACCTAACAGACATGTACACCCACATACTCGATTACAGTTACATGTTCACTATGCACACATACTGACATGTATACCGCATATTTTTGCTATAGTTGTATATATCCTAAGTGATATTGTTTTGATATGTGATATTGAGTTGTTGATCATTGCGCTTATGAAATGCATCATACCTACTTACTTACATGTAGATACTTAAACCTTGCTACATTTACATGTACTCTTCATATGATGCTGCACTTGTTTTTTGGAGGATTTTGGGAACCGCAAGATATATTTTTAAAGGAAGATTCATTTAAAAGAGCGGCTTTCCCTTGATATACTCATATTGTTGTTTTATGATGTATATATCAGTTTTCATGGATTTACGCATTGAGAGATGGATTTCATATGATTTATGGATTTGAGAACTGTGGGGATATTTCAAGAAAACTATGTATTGTTTGAAAACCCGTTTTCTCTTGATATGATATTTCAGTGCGTCCACCATGTGATTTCTCGGTTCTGAGATTTGGCTTGTGATACCCGATTCGAGGAGCGGGAGGCACCGTTTGTGGGTACATGGTGGACCCGGTATGGTACCCCGGGGCGAGTGGTGATTTCGTGGTGTAGACGATAAGCCTGGCGGTGGGACCACAACCTACCGGTGATTGTATTTGGACTCGGCGGTTATCGTGGGGATACTGAACGGAGGGATGTATGACATATCATCAGGGCCGGTCGTGGTGACGGCGCCTGAGTTATGAGGATTTACGTGTCGTTGCTAGACACTGGTTTCATGATATTTCGAGTGTCGGTGTTAGACACTCAGGTCTTCCATGATTTTTACGTATCGTCGGTGGACATACGGGGTTGATATACTCATACTTATATATATATATATATATATATACATAAAGGTATATGTTTTCATGATGTTTCGGGTGTCGATGTTAGACACTCAGGTTCCATGAGACTTACATGTGAGGGCCGATCTGAGGATGCGGTGCCTGAGGATGTTGGGATTTGACGTGTCAGTGAGGGACACTGGTGTTTTTCCATGCTGATGATTTTGCATGTGATTTTATATTATATCATCCCATATTCAGGATTATGTTGTTATGCATTGCTTCATATAGTTGTAGTACTCTGATGCTGTACCTTTACATGATTGTTGCATATTCACATTGTCATACTTATGCTATCAAATTACATGTGTTAGATTAATTGCTATTCGTGCATACTTGCGATTACAGTAAGATGTTCATTACTAGTCACGAGTTGGCAACTCACCCCCGTTGTGCCACAGTGTTTTGCAGGACTTACCCTCAGAGTAGCCGCGGCAGGGCGCTTTATCATCTCTACTTTTGCGGATACCGCTACGTTGGGCTATGAGGCCTTTGTTTTTAGGTGGGTTTGCGGTTATCTGCTTGTACATTGTATATCTTTTTGTTGGATCTAGTATTCTCCATCTACCACTGTTTGTATATGACCTAGACGACTTATGAGGATTCAGTGTTGTATTATTTTGGTGAGTTTGGGCGCCGTGCTCGTGGGAGCCGGTTTTGTGGAAAGTTTACTTCATTATGCAGTTTTCTTTTATATCCTTCGCTTTGGCGTCGTATTTATATCTTGTGGTGGTTGTCTCCACCGTTGGGCATGATTTGCTCCCGTTTTGGACGCTTTTATTATTATCTATGTTGTACCCGTTTTCGGGGCTAGTTTTTACAAAGGAGGTGCTGCCGAAATTTTTTTAAGAAAGAAAACTAGAGTTGAGATTTTACTTGTGATTTCTCCGAATGTTTAAAACTATGTTTTTCTCCATTGATCCAGTTTTGGGTGGTTTAGATTTCTGGGTTTCGGCCTACTTAAGTTGCGTACGCCTGTGGACGTTATGTAGTTTAAGTGCCAGTTACGGGCCAAATATTGGGTCGTGACATAGTTGGTATCAGAGCGCTAGGTTTTACCTTTTGGAGTGTAGGATGACCATGGTATGATGGAGTAGGTAGCTTAAGCAGAGTGATGTAGCGTGTGTATGTTCCTCGGCATACTTACGACACGGTACTCCGCCTAAGTAACCTTATGACTTATTGATTTATATTCCTTCCGTGATTGTTACATCCTTGCGGTTCGATTCCTGTTTCCTTATCGAATCTTGTTTCAATTTCCAGCCTATATGCCGCTGAAGACTACGAGGGCACAAAGAGCGGCCGCGAGGTCCGAGGTCAGAGTTGACTCGTCTGAGGCGAGGACTGACCAGGGCGGTACGCCTGTTATACCGGAGCACATTGCTATGTTTAGGGCTGGTATGCAGGACCTGCGCCAGATGATGGGGACTTTAGTAGAGGCCATTCGAACGCAGGGGCAGGCAGTTATTCCACCCGTTGCAGGGACCACGATGGTACCTACAATTCCGGCAGTCGCAGTTACAGCTCCGGAGGTTATTACCGTGTCACTGACAGAGTTCATGAGGCTGAGGCCTCCGGTGTTCACTGGCACAGATGCTACTGAGGATCCCTAGTCTTTTATCGACCGGATGGCCAGGATTTGTCGTTCGCTCCGATGCTCCGACGAGAGATGGGTGGAGTTTGCGAGTTTCCGGCTGGAGGGTCTGGCCCAGAAGTGGTGTGAGTCCTTGGAGAGGGACAGAGCCGCGGGCCTTGCTTCTATGACCGGGGCTGAGTTTGTGACTGTGTTTCTCGCCCATTTTCTTCCACCGTGCGTCGGGGATGGACGAGCGCGCAAATTTGAGTCGTTACGTCAGACTACGGGGATGATGGTGTCTGAGTATGATGTACTGTTTACCGAGCTGTCGGTGTATGCTTTGTACTTGGTGGCGACTGAGGAGATGAGGGTGAAGAGGTTTGTTCGAGGCTTGCTTACCCAGTTGTTCCTAGCCATCAGCATTCAGCATTGTGAGACATATGCGGCAGCGGTGGATGCAGCCTTATTGGTGGAGGAGCATCTAGCTGAGTCGTCGGTTATTCCGGAACCGAAGAGGACTCGAACGGATGTACAAGCACGGAGACAGAGGTTTGCACGCCGAGGCAGAGTTCCTTTAGACTCAAGGAGTAGCAGAGACGTGGGACGGGCCCAGTTATTCAGCTCTTACTCCCAAGAAGGCCAGCGACCATCTTATGGCTGCTTTGGGTGTGGCAATCTACAACACCTTGTTCGAGATTGTACCATGGTGCGTCAGAAAGGGCCAGCAGTACCCTAGGTTACCTTACCACCTTCTCCGCCTCAGAGAGCGTTCCCTCTTATTCCTGTTTTTGCGCCGCGTCAGACTCCTGCTTAGAGAGGTCATGGTCGCGGTGGTTTTGTGCCGAGAGTACGAGGTGGCAGAGGCAAGCGACAGCCAGTAGCCGGTAGAGGACAAGCTCAGGTTTTTGCCTTCACTCACTAGGACGCTCAGGCGTCCAATGCTGTAGTTTCAGGTATCCTTTCTGTATGTTCTTATGATGCACATGTTCTTTTTGATCCGGGATTTACGCATTCGTATGTTTCTATGCACTTCATGCCGAGGTTAGGCCGAAAATCGTGTTTGCTAGATCAACCGCTTGTCGTGACTACTCCTGTGGGAGAGTCGTTTGTTGCACGACACGAGTTCCGATCTTGTGCTGTCCGTATAGGGGATAGAGATCTGTCCGTCGACTTGATCCTTCTTGAGATGTTGGACTTCGACGTTCTGCTGGGCATGGACTGGCTAGCTACTTGCTACTCGTCCGTGGACTGTCGCGACAAGACAATTAGATTTTGTTTTCCCGACGAGTCAGTGTTTGTTGTGCAGGGGGACCGTGGTGCCGCCCCTCACAGTGTGATTTCTGTCCTATGCGCTAGTCGGCTTTTGAGGAGGGGATGTCGGGGATTCTTGGCTTTCATTCATGATATTGGAGCCACAGTGGAGTCGTTGACCAGGTTCCTACCGTGCGAGAGTTTCCCGGCGTCTTTCCCAATGAGTTACCTGGGATGCCGCCAGAGCGCGATATTGAGTTCTGCATTGATCTGATTACTGGCACGGAGCTTATTTCTATACCGCCTTATCGGATGGCTCCGGCAGAGCTTAGAGAGCTTAAAGATCAATTGAAGGAGTTGCTTGACACGTCCGAGTGTTTCACCGTGGGGAGCTTCTGTTCTGTTCGTCAAGAAGAAGGACGGACTGTTTGAGGCTGTGTGTGGATTATCGTCAATTGAAACGAGTTATGGTACGGAACAGGTATCCTTTACCTCGCATTGACGATTTATTTGATCGGCTCTAGGGTGCGAAACATTTTTCTAAGATTGATTTACGTTTGGGTTATCATCAGTTGCGGGTTCGGAATGATGACATTCCGAAGACTTTTTTTCGTACGCGCTATGGGCATTATGAGTTTTTGGTGATGTCGTTCGGACTCACCAATGTGCCAACAACATTCATAGATCTGATGAACAGGATTTTCAGGCCGTTCCTCGACCAGTTTATTATAGTGTTTAGTGATGACATACTGGTCTACTCTAGGAGTCTTGAGGAGCATGAGCAGCACTTGAGGATTGCTTTGCAGATATTGAGAGAGCACCAGCTGTATGCTAAATTCTTAAAGTGCGCATTCTGGCTTGATAGTGTTGACTTCCTGGGTCATGTGGTGACTGGTGATGGTATTCTTGTGGACCCAAGGAAGATCAAGGCTGTACAGCTTTGGCCCAGACCTATATTGGTGACTGAGGTCCGCAGCTTTTTGGGCTTAGCTGGTTATTATCGCCGTTTTGTGCAGGATTTCTCGAGTATCGCTGCACCGCTGACTGGACTGACCCGGAAGGGAGTTCCTTTTCTTTGGACTGATGCGTGTGAGCAGAGTTTTCTGCAGTTGAAGACTCGGTTGACGACAGCACCAGTTCTTTCTTTACCTTCTGGATCGGGCGGCTATGTTGTCTATTGTGATGCTTCTCGAGTGGGGCTCGGCTGTGTGTTGATGCAGCACGATAGAGTGATTGCTTACGCTTCTAGGCAGCTGAAGAAGCACAAGCAGAATTTCCCCACCCACGATCTTGAGATGGACGCGGTGGTCTTTGCTTGAAGATTTGGAGACACTACTTGTACGTAGAGTCGTGTCAGATCATCACGGATCACAAGAGCTTGAAGTACATCTTCCAGCAGCGGGATCTGAATCTGAGACAGCGCCGTTGGATGGAGCTAGTGAAGGATTATGATTGTGAGATTCTTTATCACCCTGGAAAGACGAATATGGCAGTTGATACTTTGAGTCGTAGGCCCGGGGGTAGCTTGTCCCAGTTGAGCGCAGTTCAGCGTCAGTCGTCTGCAGATTGGCAACTCTTGTGTGATGGTAGCGTGCAGTTCGGGTTCACCTCCGCTGGGGGACAGTTTGCTCATGTCCGCGCCCGTCCACTACTATTTGATCGTATTCGTGAGGCGCAACCCAGTGATACCCGTTTGTCTGAGATTCTTGAGCTTGTTCGACAGGGTACAGTTTTGGAGTTCATGATTGATGACCAGGGTGTGCTACAATGCGGGACTCACTTGTGTGTACCAGATGCTGATGGGTTGAGACGCGAGATCCTAGAGCAGGCACATCAGTCGGCCTATAGCGTTCATCCAGGTTCCACCAAGATGTACCGTGACTTGAGAGACTTTTACTGGACGGAAGGGATGAAACACGATATTTTGAACTTCGTTTCGAGGTGCCTGACTTGTCAGCAAGTCAAGGCTGAGCATCAGAGACCGGCTGGAGAGTTGCAGCCTTTACCCATTCCGGAGTGGAAATGGGAGCAGATTTCCATGGACTTCATTGTGGGTCTACCCAGGACAAGTAGAGGGTATGACTCCATTTGGGTGATTGTTGACAGGTTGACGAAAGAGGCTCACTTCCTTCCAGTGAAGACCACTTTTGGTTATGCTCAGTATGCTCGGTTGTACATTGATGAGATTGTGCGTTTGCACGGTGTTCCCACATGCATAGTATCTCACAGAGGGACCCAGTTTACTAGCCGTCTTTGGCAGAAGCTTCAGGAAGCTTTGGGTACCCGGTTGAGTTTTAGCACCGCTTTTCATCCACAGACCGATAGTCAGTTGGAGCGGACTATACAGACTCTGGAGGATATGCTCTGTACATGTGTGCTTGATTTTGGTGGCAGTTGGGATCGTCACTTGCCGTTGATTGAGTTCTCCTACAACAACAGCTTTCAGGAGACTATTCAAATGGCACCTTTTGAGGCTTTATATGGTAGGAATTGTCGATCGCCAGTCTGTTGGACCGAGCTTAGTAAGAGTCAAGTTTTGGGACACCAGCTAGTTCAGGAGACTACGGAGAAGATACAGCTGATTCAGGACAGGATGAGAACAGCCCAGTGCAGACAGAAGTCTTATGCCGACCGTCATCGTCGCAGTGGGGGATCATGTATTCCTGAGGATTTCTCCGATGAAGGGCGTTATGCGATCTGGGAAGAGGAGGAAGCTCAGTCAAAGTTTATTGGTCCTTTTGAGATCCTTGAGCGAGTGGGTTCCGTTGCTTATTGTTTAGCGCTCCCGCCTAGTTTTCCGGATGTTCACCCCGTTTTCCATGTGTCGATGCATCGTAGATACCTTCATGATCCTTCTCACATGATTCAGCACGAGACCGTTCATTTTGAGCACGATCTTTCGTTCACCGAGCAGCCGGTACTTATTTTGGATCGGCAGGTGAAGAAATTTCGGTCAAGGGTCTTGCCGTCTGTGAAGGTTCTTTGGCATAGCCCTATTAGCGAAGAGATCACTTGGGAGGCTGAGAGTGAGATGCGGAAGAAATTCCCTCATCTCTTTGAAGGTACGCTTAGTAGTTAATTTTAATTCGGGGACCGAATTTCTATAAGGGGGGAGATTGTAACGTTTTAGAAATCGTTATGAGAATTTTTCCGTTTTAGGGTTAAATTGTCGGTATTTTCCGTTTTAACCCGACTGTATTCAAACGACCATATAGACTTGCCAGCACCTACTTTAGCTAAAATAAAGCTAGTGCGCAAGCTTTGGGGGGTATGTGGGACGTTTTGGTTCAATTAGAATTTTTCCCAATTTTAATATTAATTTAATGCGGTATTCACATTTTGGGAAATTTCTTTTAAGTGATCTTTTCAACAATTAAATTTGAGTTAATTCAACCCTCGCATAGTATCTAGATATTTGTATGGGTTTTAGAATTAAAGTTAAAGAAAAGAAAAGAAATGAGTGAGGTGCATGCATGTGTGTATGAATGCATTTATGTGCATTTATCATGAGAAATAGCTAGGAAATTCCACACAAAACCCCATCCTTATCACTTGGCCGAGATCCTTCCTCCCCCTTCTGCTCTTGATCATTCCCTTCGATTTTTTTGCATCAATCCAAACTCATAATTCTCCAAAATTCCAAAATATATTACAAAATATACATCAAGTCTTGGTTTTTGCTTCTTGCTCACTTGGAGCTAGGAAAGCTTGGATCTTGGGAGCAGGGTTGTTAGGTATAATCTCTAATCTGTTAATTAGGAGTTTTTATGATGGGTGGCTCGTTGATTATTGTTTAGAACACGTTAGATATCTATTAGTGAAATATCGTATTCTTTAGTGTCTTTTTGAATTTCTGGGATCTGCTCTGACCTGGAATTTACAGTGAGTGAACAAACAAGATGGTGGTGATTTACTAGTGAACCTAAGACACCACCTAGAACATGAGCACCACCCCACCGGCCTCGGCCGGCGACCCTTTGGTGAATTCCGGCGATGCCGGCTATGTGGGAAGGTGCTGGGGTTTGGTTGTTGTGGGTAGTTGTCTGCTGTGATTTAGGGGTGTTTGGTACTATTTACTTTTTTAGTAATTGCAGTATGAAAAATCTATAATCTTGTATTTTGAATCCGCGTGTCACGTAATCCGACACGAATCGTGATCTTTTGCAGCTGCTGCACTTGGATTGGTTTAGTAGTATCCTAATGCACGTTAGCTACCAGACGGAGACTTGTGAGTTAGTTTAGTGTTGGTGCATCGTTTAAAGTGTAGTTTTACGTTCAATTAGTCGATTCTGAGATGTTTGCACTATTTGTGTGTTTGTGAATTTATAGCGTCGCAAGCGGGGACTTCGGACGCTGCGAACAAGGGGAAGCAGGTGGTCGGATTTTCATAGCTTGAGACCATCGGTGAGTAGATTTAACATCTACGGGGAATTCGCCCGTATGGCGTTATGCGTCGGGGCAGATATGATATGATAGCTGCATATTACTGCATATTAGTTAATTTCATATGAATGTCATTGCATAGCATTATCTGTTGTACCTTGACTTGTACCTTCAGATATAACACATTACTGACGGTTCATGTTGCACGAGCACTAAATTGTATGCTACACCCACATTGTCAGTAATTGCCATGACATGCACAAACCACCTACATATGTGATATGGTAGTGGATAGGGATAGTGAAGGTAGTAACTCTTATTCCATTGTGCATATGAAATATTGTGGACACATACATACGTGATATTGCATTAGGCAGGGATAGTTGAGGTAGTGAACCTTAATCCATTGCACGTGTACCCTACTATAGGTACTTGTACATCATGCATACATATTGACATGGACACCCACATACTCGATTACAGTTACATGTACACTATGCACACATACTGACATGTATACCGCATATTTTTGCTATAGTTGTATATACCCTAAGTGGTATTGTTTTGATATGTGATATTGAGTTGTTGATCATTGCGCTTATGAAATGCATCATACCTACTTGCTTACATGTGGATACTTAAACCTTTCTACACTTACATGTACTCTTCATATGATGCTGCACTTGTTTTTCGGTGGATTTTGGGAACCACAAGCTATATTTTTAATGGAAGATTCATTTAGCGGCTTTCCCTTGATATACTCATATTATTGTTTTATGATGCATATATCAGTTTTCATGGATTTACGCATTGAGATATGGATTTCATATGATTTATGGATTTGAGAACCGTGGGGGTATTTCAAGAAAACTATGTATTGTTCGAAAACCCGCTTTCTCTTGATATGATATTTCAGTGCGTCCACCATGTGATTTCTCGGTTCTGAGATTTGGCTTGTGATACCCGATTCGAGGAGCGGGAGGCACCGTCTGCAGGTACATGGTGGACCCGGTATGGTACCCCGGGGCGAGTGGTGATTTCGTGGTGTAGAAGATAAGCCAGGCGGTGGGACCACTACCTACCGATGATTGTATTTGGACTCGGCGGTTATCATGGGGATACCGACCGGAAGGATGTATGACATATCATCAGGGCCAGTTGTGGTGACAACGCCTAAGTTATGACGATTTACGTGTCGTTGCTAGACACGGGTTTCATGATGTTTCGAGTGTCGGTGTTAGACACTCAGGTCTTCCATGATTTTTATGTATCGTCGGTGGACATACGGGGTTGATATCCTCATACTTATATATATATATATATATATATACATAAAGGTATATGTTTTCAGGATGTTTCGGGTGTCGATGTTAGACACTCAGGTTCCATGAGACTTACATGTGAGGGCCGATCTGAGGATGCGGTCCCTGAGGATGTTGGGATTTGACGTGTCAGTGAGGGACACTGGTGTTTTTCTATGCTGATGATTTTGCATGAGATTTTACATTATATCATCCCATATTCAGGATTATGTTGTTATGCATTGTTTCATGTAGTTGTAGTACTCTGATTCTGTACCTTTACATGATTGTTGCATATTCACATTGTCATACTTATGCTATCAAATTACATGTGTTAGATGAATTGCTATTCGTGCATACTTGCGATTACAGTATGATGTTGATTACTATTCACGAGTTGGCAACTCACCCCCGTTGTGCCATAGTGTTTTGCAGGACTTACCCTCAGAGTAGTCGCGGCAGGGCGTCTTATCATCTCTACTTTTGCGGATACCGCTACATTGGGCTGTGAGGCCTTTGTTTTTAGGTGGGTTTACGGTTATCTGCTTGTACATTGTATAGCTTTTTGTTGGATCTAGTATTCTCCATCTACCACTGTTTGTATATGACCTAGACGACTTGTGAGGATTCAGTGTTGTATTATTTTGGTGAGTTTGGGCGCCGTGCTCATGGGAACCGGTTTTGTGGAAAGTTTACTTCTTTATGCAGTTTTCTTTTATATTCTTCGCTTCGGCGTCGTATTTATATCTTGGGGTGGTTGTCTCCGCCGTTGGGCATGATTTGCTTCCGTTTTGGATGCTTTTATTATTATCTATGTTGTACCCGTTTTCGGGGCTAGTTTTTACGAAGGAGGTGCTGCCGAAATTTTTTTAAGAAAGAAAACTAGAGTTGAGATTTTACTTGTGATTTCTCCGAATGTTTAAAACTACGTTTTTCTTCGTTGATCCAGTTTTGGGTTGTTTAGATTTCTGGGTTTCGGCCTACTTAAGTTGCGTATGCCTGTGGACGTTATGTAGTTTAAGTGCCGGTTACGGACCAAATATTTGGTCGTGACATGCATGTACCTCATTACATCATTCGATCATACATAGTATTTTAGTCATATATTGCAGTTCGCATTGTTGATACCATAGGCATTCATCATCATTGACATGTGTACTTATGGTACTTTCTTTCTTGAGGATTTTAGCATTTGAGATTTATGAGATTTTGGAGAAACCGCAAGGATTTAATAAAACTGATATCATTTTAAATTTTGCAAGTTTCGGTTTTCTCGAGATATGATACTTGTGTCGTTCACCATGTGTTTTCTGTTAGTTTTCGAGACCCGTTTCGAGGAGTAGGATGAACCGTCTCGGGTACATGGTGAGCCCGGTAAGGTACCCCGGGGCAAGAAGATCGAGTTTTAGACGATGAGCCTGGCAGGGGCAGACTACCTACCGGTGATTGTTGGTGCAGCAGATATCCGGAGGATACCGACCGTGGTCGTGAGAAATTGAGATATTGATACTTGAGATGGGCCAGTCCGGATTGCCGGAGCCCGAGATTTTTGAGATACCTATACTTTGGGACACTGAGATATTCATTTGAGGTGTCGATACTTGACATGGATTTCTGTTGATTTAATTGATATTACTTCAGATATTTCAAAAGAGTTTTCTAAGGTGAAAATAATGATTTTCTCATATTAGCATATTCAGATCATGGGTTAAATTGCATTCATGTTGCATACATACTAGAACATCATGCCATATCAATATTTATAGAGTTATGGCATTTTTTTCCGTACATGCTTACGATAGTCTTTATAGATGTTACATATTACTCATGAGTTGGCAACTCTCCCCCGTTGTGCCATAGCCTTTTTGCAAGTCCAATCCGTCAGCACTGTAGCGGCGAACGCACTTCCTCCTTTTGCTTGGATTTGAGGCTTTTGCTCGTAGGTGGGTTGTGCCATTATTTGTTTCCACCTTGTATATTCATTGTATCTAGTGTACTCCATCTACTATATATCATCTACCAGTACTGATGTATATTGACTTAGAGACGAGACATTGAGATTTGTGGGCATGTATGTTATTTTTTTGGGTCGAGCTCACTTAAGCCGACATGTTGCTTACTTGAGCTCTTTTATGTTTATTTTGCACATTGATGATTTATATTGTGTGGGATTTGAGTCCGCCTTGGGGAGAAGAGCTAGCTCCCGCTTGGCGATGTCTTATTTTATGTTATTCATATATTCTTGTTTTGTACTCGTTTGGGGGCCAGTATTTACAAAGTAGACTCTGCCGAAATTTTCGGAAAAATGGACGTTGCTTTTAAAAAGCTTGATGTGACTTATTTGATTAAAATCGCTTTCAATAAATTGGTTTTCCTTCACTCTACTACTTATTTGGTTTTGATTTCTGGGTTTTGGCTTACTTAGATTACATACGCCTCGAGTCGTTTCGTAATTTAAGTGCCATTCATGTTCCGTACTTTTCGGGTTATGACACTAAAGGATAGATAAGAGCGATATGATACGGCTAGTAAGTGATGACGAGACTTGAGGATGATATTTGATGATATTGTCGTTTAGGGTACTATAGGACTAGATAGTCGACGTAGGTGTGTCATCCGAACCATACCTATTTCCAAACCGAAGAATCAAATGCATCTTTTAAACAGATACCTTGAGGGACATTACGGATTTTCAAATGATATCTTTTCTTTAAAAACGCCGTAGCCCCTACTTTCAAAACTACGATTCGCATCTTTCAAAAACTATTTTTATGGTTCGGATGTGTATGTTAGATTAGATACGTATGCTTATAGTAAAGGTAGAATGTATTTGTAAAATTGACCTTTGCGAGATATAAATGCGATGAAAAGAGAATACGTTCTGACTTGTGATATGATGATATATTGGTATATGGATGCGAGTCGATTGAGATGATGGATACCTTGCCGGTCCCCTGATATGAGATTGTTAAGGATGTGACTTGGGACATAGGTATATAGATATATATAGAATGTCGTGAATCATGTTTGATATGTCGTACGTGACGTTAGGTCCATACCCTTCATTGTCGTATAGGATGATAGGATCCCAAATGTTTTAATGCCGCCGTACGATGATTTTTCCGTGCGTGATGAGTTTGACTTGATGATTGATCCATACCCTTGACTAGAGGATGTCGTACGATGGATTATATCGTACATGACATTGTGTGGCTAGATCTCGATGGATAGATTCACTGATTCGGTCGTGTTAGATACGTATACCCGTCAGCATTAACATATGATTACCTTATGTTGCAATCATGTTATTCGCATTGCATTACTTATACCTGTGATAGTACACCTGCACCATTATCGATGATGCGTATGTTACACGTACACAGATTTGCCGGCTCACACACTTCATCATCGATAATTTCCATGTCACTACACAGTAGGGTTGCTGCATCATGATATGCATATTGTACACCATACTTGCGCACATACATATTGTACACCATACTTGCGTACATACATATTCTACACTTATACTTGCGTACATATATCTTTGTGCATCCATGCCTACATACATACTTATTGCACATACATAGACGATGTTGCATTTGACTTTGGAGAAATTGGGATTCACGGGAGATGTTTAGAAAATGGAATCATTTTAAAAGAGCGGTTTTCCTTTAATATTTCATATCACTGTTCCATGTTGCATGATATTCGGATATGCTTACATTTTTATCATATATCGCATACATCATGCTTTATGATTTTACGCATTGAGATATGCTATTTTCATGAGATTTCTATATTTGAGAATCGTGGCTATTTGAAAAGAAACTATGTACTGTTTTAAAAACCCGGTTTCTCTTGATATGATATTTCAGTGCGTCCACCATGTGTTTTCGCGGTTCTGAGAGTGACATGTGAAACCCGATTCGAGGAGGCGGATGATTCCGTTTGTGGGTACATGGTGGACCCGGTATGATGCCCGGGGCGAGAGAGAGATTTCGTGTGGATGACGATGATCCTAGCAGAGGGACCACTACCTACCGGTGATAGTATTTAGGCTCGACAGATATCCGGAGGATACCGACCGGTGTCGAGAGATGATATGGGCCGATCCGGACTGACGGAGCCCGTGGGCCGATCCGGACTGACGGAGCCCAAGATATGAGGATTTACGTGTCGATACTGGACATGGGTTTCATGATGTTTTCGGGTGTCGATGTTGGACACCCAGGTTCCATGATTTTGATGTGTCACGAGGGACACCGTTGATTTATATCCTCATACTTTCGTGCACACCCTTTTATGATATTTACGTGCATACATACATTAATTATATGGTTAAACGAGATCCACATGCATACATACATTGATTATATAGTTGGACGAGATGCACATGCATACATTGATTTTATTGTTAGATGATATCTACTTGCTGATTGATATTGATATTAGTGTTGGCACATATACAGACCCGGTCATCCTAGATATCATAGTTTTACCTTCATGTTATAGTTGACCTAGAAGTCGTTGTTTATTCGATTTCTACTTGTTGATGTTTTTCTACTCACGAGTTGGCAACTCACCCCCGTTCTGCCATAGTTCTTGCAGGTTGACCGCATGGATCTATAGCGGCATAGATGGCACATAACTTCATTTGGGTGTTTTGCATTGGTAGGTGGGGCATTTGTATCGTACCCACTCTTGTATTTATATTTCACATTGTATCTAGTCAACTCCATCAATCAAAATTAGTAAATTGCATAAGTAATGAGACTTAGTGAGATTGTGGTTGTGAGACTTAGAGCGAGGGGTTTTCCGCTTCCTATGGTTTTGATGTCTTGCTTATTTCTTTAACTTTTGTGGTGAACTTCGCCATTGGGCATCGTATACTTACATATACTGTCTTGCGTGGTTGTGATCCGCCGTTTGGCGAAGAGCTAGCTCCCGCTTGGGGATGCCTTTATCTTTATTATGTATTTGTGGTTTTGGATCAAAATATACAAAGGAGGTGCTGCCAAATTTTTAAAAGACGAAACATGTTTTCAAACTAGTGAATTTAACTTGCATTTTCATGTTCCTTTCTATGCATTAAGAAAACATGATTTCATTATACTTTTATTTCAAAACATCACCTCCTTTATTTTCTTAAAAAGGTTTAGATTTCTGGGTTTCAGCTTACTTGAATTACATTACGCCTTTAGACGTTGCGTGATTTAAGTGCTGGTCACGAGCTAATATTTCGGGTCGTGACAAAGTTGTTATCGGAGCGCTAGGTTTAACCTTGGTTCGAGTCTATGTTTGATTATGCGGAGTCTAAAGCGGGTATGTATTTCGGAACCTAGGCTTGAGATTACGGAACTTAGACTTGAATGGGGGGGGTATTAGACCAGAACTTTCGTTTCATAGGTTGACCCTGATTGATGGAGTAGGTAGCTTGAGTAGAGTGACGTACCGTACGTATGTTCCGCGGCATATTTACGATACGATATTCCACTTAAGAAACCTTAGGATGTACATATTTTGAGACCTATGATTCTCTTCATACCCATGATTATACATCCATTTGAGATCCTCAATTCTATTTGTTTCCATGATCATACTCTTATTGATGATGTTCATTCTTATGATCATGTATCCATTCTGGATCTGTCGTTTCCTTTCATGCCGTTGATTTTCTTTCTTCGATACTCGATCGTGGTTCATGTCACCATGGTTTGAGCGCAGATTGAGCTGCTGCTAGTGATGCGGTCAGGGCGAGCTCGTCATGGACGAGGACTGACCATCGTGTTTTCTGGTGATACGGGAATGTCTCGAGTTAGCGTTTGTGTTGTGAACTCTCGGATGAGGCGAGTGTTTGGTTTTTTACCAGATGATCGGGCCATTGTTAGAGCTTCCAGTTGCAAGAGGACTGTTGATGTACAACCGACTTCAGAGATTGTGATGTCGTCTACCGTGCAGACAGATGACCCAGCTGTTGCTGAGATTGATAGGATGTCGCCTCCAGAATTTACAAGCTGAGATCGCTGGAACTTCCGGGCAGAGATGCGACAGATGATAGCTAGTCTATCTCGAGTTGAGAGACGAAGGCGATTCGTCAGATTGATGCGCCGACGCAGGCCCAGTTGAGTTGAAGATTTCCAGTATGGAGAGAATCTTACTCAGACCTAGAGCAGACCGATCCAGAGATGACTGTCGATGTATCGCCTTTCCTGGAGGATTGAGGCATTGTTTAGCATGCGGACGAAGGGTATTCACATGTTGCCTAGACGAAGTTAAAAAAGTTTGAACGAATGTCAGGAAACCAATTTTTTCCCCCAAGTTTAAAGTGTTCGGAGGAACATGCAAGTGATTCTGTGGACCCTCTAGAAGAATGAAACCCTAACTCGACATAATGACCATGGAACCGCTTTGAACCTTAGGGTTTGTGGCAGTTTAGCGGTGCTATCAGTGAGGCTTCTGTTTGCCCTTCTACGGCTGGTCCAGAGGTACTGTGGTATGTACCAGATATTTTTAGACTGTGATCAGGTGTTGAGCTTTCGAGAAATTATGGGACCTTGATGACTCGATCGAAAAGTGTGACGTCGTCCAGATATCATGTGATAGGAGATCAGCAAGCTGACCAGCTTTGGATAGAGGACCTCACCCAGATGTGTTGTGAGTTGATCGAGAACGGACGAGTATTGAGTATTCCTCCGATGGTTGGGAAGTGTTCCCGAGGACTTGTTCGGCCAGATATCTTCTACAGAGTGATGAAGATACAGAGTACGCGATTTCGAGTCCGTGTGAGAGACTGCGGATTGACTGTGGCCGAGAACAGTAACAGTACGCAGACAGCAAGACATGACGTCGAAGTGGACGATGATAAAGACGAGTGGAGCCAGTGGTTCATGCGAGATACTGATGAGCTGTTGCTACTCCCCGTCGAGATTTGAGATTTGATATGCATACAGAAGCATTGGGATACAGCTAGTTCCCGAGGAAATGTGTGCGGAATACGCAGATGTCCAGAAAACGAGAAAAGATTATGTAAGAGTACCGGCCTCCGTACAGTTTGGCATAGGCGAGATCGGAAGAGACCTTGAGCAGGATTCATTCCAGGACACTACTGCAATGAGATTTGCACCTAGGAGCAGTTGTGTCACGTGTATTTAGAGGACCAGAGGCCGACGCAAGTAACGTGTTGCTTTACGAGTGGTCATGATGATTGGCCGAGAGATGACCAGAGAAGTGCTAGAGCGGAATCGTTCCCGTTAGCACACCTGACCGGGCCGATGAGCCGATGGATTGTGATATTGGTGAATCTGCAGAGAAGATAAGGACCCAGAGACCAAGGACGCCAGACCGTGAGCAGGAGGCAAGCGGATGTTCTTGTTCTGCCGGTTTTAGGCGCACCGACTTATTTTTCGAAATTGTAGGAGGTGTACCTCAATGTCATTTGTTGCAATTGGTGTTTGTGATCCGAGTATCACTCTTATATTGCTTGGATTTGAGTATTGAGGATTGAGTTTCATGATATCGTTATCGTGTACCATGGCTGCACTTACTAGATATTTACATGTTTGCGCATAGTTATCGCACCTGATATATATTTTATACACCGTTGTGTTGATTTGCGATTTGTGCATATCCGTTGCATTTGATGTCAATTTTGTATCTTCGTAGCATGTGTTTATGATTTCGTGGATTTCATACGGATGATGTGATTTTTGCACTCGGTATAGCTCACATGTGCTTGTAGTGCATTGATACGGATTTGTGCTCGTAGTTGCACACGTTTTTGATTTATAAACCTTGGTACACTCGGTGTCATTCTTATACGCATTTGAGTTATTAATGTGATTTTCGTTCATTGGTTGCACCGTACTTGTATTTTGCGCTTATTAGGCGCTTGATTGTGGATTTTTGTGCGCATCGGATGCACTTCAGTGAGATTTTACTCGTGCATGTTGGATGCACTTGATTTAGATTTCTTTCGTGCATGATGGATGCACTTGATTTGGATTTTCTCTCATGTTGGGCGCATGATATGAGATGTGGTTTTCTACACACCGGATGCACTCAATTGGGAATTCTATTCGTGCATGTTAGTCGCACCGGATGCACTCTAGATGCACCAGATATTGTTGTCGTGCTCACCCGTTGAACTGGACGGATGCTTTCGTGCAAACCTGTTGCACTTAATTTTGCTTTTGTGCATATTGTGGCACCTGTATTTGAATTTGATTTCCGTGCGCACCAGACGCACGCGATTATTGGATACGGCTATTGAGCCCGATTTTGCTTTTGAGCACCTTGTTTTCATGATAAACACTATATTATGTAGTAGCCAAATAGGACTGATCCGAGAACAGTACCTGAGTACTTTGCATGCATTAAAATTTTACCAAGAGCTTTTTGAGAAAGAGCTATAATCTCGCTATTTCCTACGTGTCCATGAGCGACACGAACGTTTATAAAGTAAAACCTTTTAGGATATTTTGAAAACGACGGAACGTGCATTTAGGAAAACTTATATGGACATATATTATTATTTTAAAATGAGCGTCCGTCACTTATGCTATGAGTTACGCATTCACGCGGCGATTTAGAAAGATTTTTGCATGAGTTTTATTTAATTCTTGAAAGTTTTTCAAGGATGCGTACTATACACGTATTATAGTATTTGACTAGTGTATATTGGATTTCAGTAGTGGATTTAAAGATCTGTATCTCTATTGTAACTCCAAGGATATGCATGAAAATCCGTTGATTTGCGTGACGCTTGACGGAGTTTGATTTTGAGTTTTGTACTCGTTTTCATGCGCACTTGACGCACTGTGTTATTTCTTTATCTTCCGTGATTTCGGAGCCCCGTTGATTTAAGTTGATTATTGAAATGTTTTAGGTTTTGGGAGTTTAAATTTAAATTCGGGGACCGAATTTCTTTAAGGGGGAAGACTGTAACATTTCAGAAAATATAAAATATTATTTTTGGAATTTAATATTCAAATAATATTTTTCCCGAAAACAACCCGATTTGTGAAATTGGGGTTTTCGAAAAAGGGTATAAATATATAACGATAGTTATGAAATAAATGGAAATTAAAATAATTTATTCATTTTTAAAAAATATATATAAAGGATTTGGAATTTTTAAAATTCATTATATGCAGTTTGGATAAAAACCCGATTAGTTCACTGCTAATCGCGATTAGGCCAAATCCGTGTTTCTACAGTTTTCCATGGTTAGTGCACCATGACATGTTACATGTTATTTTATTTGTGTTGTTTTATTTGGGTTTATGTGTTTATTGGTGAGAAAAGAAAATGGAGTGAAAAGAGTTAAAAATGTGAATGATTAGAGAGAGATGATCAGTCGAAAATATTGCATATTTTAACCGGCAATTTCCTTATCATCTGCATACATATAGAAGAGTACGGTATTCATAATTCACATATTAGCTAATCGGTCGCAAAATATCAAATTACATGTATTCGACCTTAAAACCGGCAATTCTAGGGAAATTAACTGCATTGCATTACATAGCATATTTTCCATATCTTGCAACCCCTGTTTCGAAGTCTATGCAGGAAAAGAGATGCTTGCTCGATCATTACATCGCTCGACCATTACAATTGCTCGTAAACTCACTGAACTCAAATCTGGTATCAACACAGAAGGGAAACTGCAATTATAAACATCAAAGAAAGCCAAAAATAGAAGCCCAAGACCACTGAAGAAAGTCCAAGCCCCAAGGCCATTAATGCGCCGCGGAAGGGCGGCCAATGCCTAGTTCTTGCGGCGGAAGCGCGGCTATATGGTGACGTCAGCTCCTCAATTTCAGTGCACAACTCCTCTTTCAGGGCCTACAGCTCAATAATGCACACAAACTTCCAGAAGATTCCAGAGACTTCCTCCAGATCAGCAAACACCTAAACTAGCCTAATACTTCTAGAACTTTCCCTAAACCCTAGCTTAAACCCTAAGCTAACTCCTAACAAACTCCTTCTAGAAACTCTTCAACAAACTTTGGGAGGGAAAGTTCTAATTCAAACCTAAGCCTAGGGTTTGGGAGTTCTATAAATAAGACCCTAGGCTCATCATTTGGACAATGATTCAACCTTGGGAAAGCTTAGAAAAATCAATCCCATTCTTCATCTTCCTCTTCCTCAAGTTTAGTGAGAGAGCTTGTAGGAAACCCTAACCCTAATCCAACAACAATTCAAGATCTTGAGTGCAAGCCAAGCAAGATGCTTTCAACCCTTTTATGAGCCGAGCCGATCTTCAATCGGGCAAGAGATCAAAGTAGATCCACGATCCACGGAGACGAGCGAAGCCGAGTCAACGATTGATTTCTTCTTCTTGTAGATTCTTGAAAGAATGTATTGAAATTGTTGATTAAATAAAAGGTGATATTCTTTTATCTTGTTTTCTTTAAATTCCGCATCATGTTATCATTACTATTCTTGAATATTGTCTTTGTGGTGATGTGTGAATAAAACTCCGCTCGTCGGGGAGTCGAAACGATCTTTAGTATGATGATGTAACAAATTTGTAATCGATTCTTGAATCCCACGAGTTTGTAAACCCTAGCAAGTTCAAGAATCGACGACCCAATTCATTGCGATGCTTTCTTGATCGACATCGCTCGAGATTGGGGAGTTCCGATCGTTTCTTGGAATTGCTAGAGGCTAGAATATAAATGGTATCCTCGAAAGAACAAGGGTTAAGAGATGAAACCCTAATTTCATCAAGAAAACCCTAACTCTCGTCGATCGCCATTGATCTAGTATCAATTCTTCGAAGGACAAGAACACGAAACCCTTTAGATTACATCACGTCTAAAGATCCGATCGATTCCTACGAGCCTCTCTTATATTCTTGATTGTTGATTGGAAATATTATCAAAACTACCGATTCTTGATTGTTTATAGTTTCTTGATTCTTGAGTAAAGAATAGTGACACTCGCATACAAATCACATCTTGAATCATGTTTTCGTTTATTGTTGTTTAACATTTCATTTCAAACGTATCAAAATACAATTGAATTGCACAATCCCTGTGGACGATCCGCACTCATTCATTAACTACATCCGACACCGTGGTTTGATTGCGGTCAATATAATTTTTTGATTGTGATATCTTTACAAGTTTATTTTACACATCAGAAAACGATCAATCAAAATGGCGCCGTTGCCGGGGATCGCGCTAATTCATTTGCATTTATAGTTTGAAGTGAAAGAATTATTACGTTTTACTTCTTGAAATCAAAATTCGTACAAACTCTTACACGTGTGTTGTGATTTGATTGCAAGGTGATCTGGAGCATTTTGTTCTGTGGAAAAATTTGTTTGAATATACCAGAGAGCTGTAGATAGCAACAGGAGCTTGCTGAAGAAAAATTGTTCACTGTTCCTAAGAACCAACCGCGGAAGCGCGGCATGTACATGCATTTTGCGGCGGAAGAGCCGCATACTTGAGGGTTCTCTGGAAAATTTTCCAGCAGGTGATTTCTGTCTCTCTCCCCTCTCCCTTTTTAGCTCCAATTAACCCTTTGCTGCAGGATTCTTTGCAAATAAATCGCAGCGCGCAAAAGCAAAAATAAAATTGTGTGTGATTTTGATTTCTTGGTTGTTTGCATTCTAATACGGAAATTTAAGGGGCACGGCCAAATCCAAATTAGGTGGGGATTTCATTACCCTTCCTAGGCCCCGAAAATCGTCAAACTTGCATCCGCATTACCTCCATTAACTAAAAGAAATCTAGAGAAGACTCTAAGGACTGTCGCGCTCAATAGGACAAGAGAAGGTCGTGGGTAATTCATTGCTTATCCGCGTTTTCTTGTGGTGCCTAAGGCGAGTGTGTCTAAGGCTAGTGGTTTTTAATTAGGTCCACTGTAGTGGTGGTTCCTTCCCACTTACCTGGCACTTATCCGGCCACAGGGGGACAAAGAGGCAGTGGAGGATTCTATCCTGCGGCTTGTCTTTTGGCAGTTAGGAGCGGTCTAGAGATCGGACCTAGGTGACCATTAGATTCTAGGGTTTGTGTGCTGCATTTGTTTTGTCGCATCATTTTTTCAAAATCCGTCCCTTTTTCAAAGCAAGCACCGCATTCATTCATCCCTAATTATAAGTCAACGCTGCCACTTGTACTAACCCTTTTTAGTACAAGATAGGCTGGACACGGGATTCTAGTGCCCGTTTAGTCCGCGTACCTTTTATCGACTCCGAAGTCGATAATTCTCCATTTACCTTTTCTTTACCCACTACCACACCCACATCGATGGATCCGAATCCATCAAACTTCTTTAACCCTAATCTGCCACCGTCCGTAGGTGCGCAGAACCCTACTCCACCCCACATTTCTCTCCAGGAAAGATGCTATCCACATAGAGGTCCTCTTTTGACCTGCTTATCCACACCACCAGCCAATGGGGACAACTTTGAAATAAAGCCCCAGTATATCAATCTTTTACCCAAATACCACGGACTCGAGACCGAGGACGCTTAAGTTTTCATTACCAAATTTGAAAACGTATGCGCAATGATGGGTACGTCTCAACTTTCAGTGGATGCGATGCGTCTACGACTTCTTCCATTTACTTTGTGCGATATAGCCGAGAAGTGGCTATATAACACCACCGCACACTCTATTACGAATTGGGAAGAATTCGTCGCTGCATTCTTTAAGAAATTTTACCCAGTCCAAAAGACGGCTCGAATCCGTAGCGAACTGAACCAATTTGCCCAGCTCCCTGCCGAACCATTTTCAAAATACTTTGAATGTTTCAAGGATCTATTGGTTCAATGTCCTCACCACGGCATCCCGAGATGGGAGCTTTGCCGAATCATATATGAGGGCAGTAACCCTAGCATTAAACAGAGCCTTGAAAACATGTGTCAAGGTACATTTATGACCAAAGATGATGGGGAAGCCTGGCGATACTTAGAAGAGTTCGCTGAAAAGTCACTAATTTGGGAGAGTGGAACACAACCATTGAATAGGGGTGGCGTACACCAAATAGATGTGTCCATAGGTGTCCGAGCTGAAATGGCAGCAATGCAAAAGAAGCTCGACGCTATGGAACACAAATTTGCAGCAGCCTCCCTAAACCCAATGTCACTCCCCAAAACTGTTTGTGGGTGCTGTTATGATCCGTCACATTTAACGGAAGAATGTCCATTAAACTCTGCGTTTCAAGGTCACGAGCATTCTAATGCCGCATTTCAAAGACCTCGAAACGATCCATATTCTTCCAGTTACAATCAGGGTTGGAGGAACCACCCGAATTTTGCTTGGAACCAAAACCAATCTCAAAACACGGTTCCAAACACGAATCAATTTCAAAGGGCTCTTCCTCCACCACAACAGCAACCCCTACAACTCACTCAGCACCCCTACCAGTCACAAAATTTCCAAAATCAGGGCAACACTCCTGCACAGTCTAATCCTATGCAGCCCTGTTCTGACGAGTTCTCTCAATTCACTCAAACCATGAAATCACTTTTATCAAATTTCATGGATGTTTCGACTGAAGTTAGATCTTCCGTCAGTGAAATAAAGAAAAACTCAGCGTCCCAAGCTGAGAGTATTCGCACGATGGAAGCTGAAATCGCACGCTTAAAAGCCGAAATGAGTGCGAGAGAAAAAGGGAAACTTCCCTCTCAACCCCTACAGAATCCTGGGCATTACAATGTAAATGCCATTACCACGTTGAGATCGGGAAGAGTGCTGAACAATCATGTCGGGGAAGATATTGATAATACTGAAAATCATATCAACACCCCGGCTGAGTCTTTCCCACATACACACACTTCACCTTCTGATCCTTCTTCTTCTACCAAACCACCTTTGCACGAGCCTATTCTCCATTTCCCTTTAGGCTCAACACCTTCACCCAACCCTTATAGTTCTCCACAGACGGTCCCCACACCTCCTTTGGGACCTCGTCTACCCCCCTTTCCTTCTCCTATGATGGACCCCGCGCTTATTGCGAAAGCACCTTACCCGAACCGGCTAAGGGCTAATAGAACGAGTCCTCATATGGAGAAAATTTTAGAGATGTTCAAACAGGTTAACATCAATATCCCTCTCCTAGATGCGATTCAGCAAGTCCCCGCTTATACGAAAATTCTAAAGGACTTGTGCACTAGGAAGAGGAAGACTCAAGTGCCGAAGAAGGTCTTTATGTCTAATAACATCAGCACTGCTTTTATACCCCAGCTTCCAAAGAAAAGAAAGGACCCAGGTTGTCCTACAATATCGATTTCGATTGGGGGTAAAAACATAAATCGTGCTCTGTTAGACCTTGGCGCGAGTGTTAACCTGTTACCTTATTCTGTCTATGAGCAATTAGGGATTGGAGAGCTGAAACCTGCTCATTGCACTCTCCAGATGGCAGACCGATCTATCACCAAACCAAGGGGTGAATTAGAGGATGTATTGATAAAGGTCGGGGAATTTGTTTTCCCCGTAGACTTCATTGTGCTCGACACACATCCTGTAGCAAACCCCCGGGGCCAAATTCCGGTGATTCTAGGTCGTCCTTTCCTTGCCACTTCCAACGCTATTATAAACTGTAGAAATGGTTCAATGAATTTATCATTTGGAAATATGACCATTGAACTAAATATCTATAAAGTTGGAAGTCAGCCGTCAGAACCTAGTGCTCATATTTTAGATGTGTGCTCTGTCCATGAGATCGCTCCCGATAGTTGTGGAGCTGAGGATCTTTGCTTGACTGATCTCGATGACATTAGCACATCTCTGTTTGATTTCACACATGATCTTAGTGAGGACACTTTAGCTACACATGAGTCCTGCACTTCTGACTTTTCTCCACCCGAGTCTGTATCTTTCACAGGCTCTGAGCTTCTTTGTAGATCCAAAAATCAATCTATGGCCCTTCCTTCTATCATTTCTCCGCCTGAGTTAGATCTCAAAATTTTACCTTCTCACCTGAAATATGCATATCTTGGTGAGAACGAGTCATTACCGGTTATCATTTCCGCTTCTCTTGCATCAGAGCAAGAGAATGCCCTTTTATCGGTATTGAGATCTAACAAAGAGGCGTTTGGTTGGAGTATGGCGGACATCAAAGGGATTAGTCCCTTGATAGTTGAACATCATATACATGTGATGGATGATGCCAGACCAACCCGAGAACCACAGAGACGGTTGAATCCCGTCATGAAGGAAGCTGTCATGAAAGAAATCGTCAAGTGTTTAGATAGTGGTATCATATACCCCATCTCCGATAGCCAGTGGGTGAGTCCTATACATGTCGTTCCTAAGAAATCCGGCATCACAGTTATCACAAATGAAGCGAATGAGTTGATTCAAACACGCGCCCAAACTGGGTGGCGTGTATGCATCGATTATAGAAAACTCAACGCTGCTACGAGGAAAGACCATTTTCCTCTACCATTTATTGATCAAATGCTGGAACGCTTAGCGGGACGAGAGTTTTATTGTTTTATGGACGGATACTCAGGCTACAATCAGGTCCCCATCGCCAAAAAGGATCAAGATAAAACCACTTTTACTTGTCCTTTTGGTACCTTTGCTTACAGTCGCATGCCCTTTGGGCTATGCAATGCTCCCGCTACCTTTCAGCGGTGTATGATGGGGATATTCTCTGATATGGTAGAGAATTTTTTGGAGATCTTTATGGACGACTTCTCGATTTTTGGAGACTCTTTTTCTGATTGCCTAGCGAATCTGGACGCTGTTCTTACTCGTTGCAGAGAGAAGAACTTGACTTTGAACTGGGAAAAATGCCATTTTATGGTCCAAGAAGGAATAGTCCTTGGACATGTCATTTCACAGAAAGGCATTGAGGTTGACAGAGCTAAAGTAGATGTCATTCAAAACCTGCCTCATCCCAAAAGCGTCAAAGATATTCGCTCTTTCCTTGGCCATGCGGGCTTTTATAGGAGATTCATAAAGGACTTTAGCAAAATTGTTAGACCTTTAACACTACTCCTGGCCAAGGATACGACCTTCCATTTTGACTCGGATTGCGAGACAGCTTTCGACTCACTTAAACACTCACTCACCACAGCCCCCGTTTTATCATCACCAAATTGGGACTACCCCTTTGAGCTGATGTGTGACGCATCTGATTTTGCAGTAGGTGCAGTCTTAGGACAGCACATTGATAAGATGCCACACGTGATTTACTATGCTAGTAAGACCTTGAATGATGCGCAAATCAATTATACAACCACCGAGAAAGAGCTTTTAGCGGTTGTATTTGCGTTAGAAAAATTCAGGCCTTACTTAATCGGCTCACCTATAGTTGTATATACTGACCATTCCGCTTTAAAACATCTTCTGGCGAAGAAAGATGCAAAAGGTCGACTAATATGTTGGATCCTACTGTTACAAGAATTTGATCTTGTTATCAAAGATAAGAAAGGATGTGAAAACGTAGTAGCTGACCACCTTTCACGCATCGTTTATTCCCCTGTGACCCTGCCGATTAATGACTCATTCCCTGACGAACAACTCTTGAGCATATCCGCTGAACCATGGTTCAGGGATATTGTGAACTATCATGCCACGGGACTTATACCGAGCGATTGGTCAAAACAGGACAAATATCGTTTTCTTTCCCAAGTAAAACACTATTACTGGGACGAGCCCTATTTGTTTAAATATTGTCCTGATCAGATCATTCGCCGGTGCGTCCCGAATGAAGAGTTCAAGAGTGTTCTTTCATTTTGTCATGATCAGGCTTGTGGGGGTCACTTTGGTCCTAGAAAGACAGCGGAAAAGGTTTTGCAATGTGGATTTTATTGGCCGACCTTATTCAAGGACGCATTTGAGTATTGCAAAACCTGTACACAATGTCAGTATACGGGTAGAATATCCCAGAGGAATGAAATGCCTCAGCAACCCATTCTGGTTGTTGAAATGTTTGATGTTTGGGGCATTGATTTTATGGGTCCTTTTCCCAACTCCTTTGGGAATCTGTACATATTGCTGGCGGTTGATTATGTCTCAAAGTGGGTAGAAGCCATTCCATGTCGCACTAATGACAGGAAAGTTGTCATTAAGTTCTTGAAAGAGAATATCTTTTCGCGATTTGGACACCCACGCGCTATTATTAGCGATAATGGGACACATTTCTGCAACAGATCTTTCGAGACTCTGATGCGAAAATACTCAATCAACCACCGTCTTTCTACACCCTATCACCCCCAAACAAGCGGGCAGGCTGAGATCTCAAACAGACAAATCAAACTTATCCTGGAGAAAACTGTTGCTAAGAATAGAAAAGACTGGTCGACCAAATTGACGGATGCTCTTTGGGCATTCAGGACTGCATATAAGACCGACCTAGGAATGTCTCCATATAGGATAGTTTTTGGTAAAGCATGTCATCTACCTGTTGAGATAGAACATAAAGCATTGTGGGCTATAAAGGAAATAAATTTTGATCTAAACCTTGCTTGCAACTTTCGGAAGCTGCAACTTAATGAGCTAAGCGAACTCCGCGATGAAGCTTATGATAATGCTGTAATCACAAAGAATAGGACTAAGGTTTTTCACGATAAAAGTATTTTAAGGAAAACATTTTTACCTGGTCAACAAGTCCTTCTTTATGATTCACGTTTACACCTTCATGCGGGTAAGCTCCGATCTCGTTGGAAGGGACATTTTGTTGTGCGGTCTGTATACTCGCACGGGGCAGTAGAAGTAGAAAATGTTAAAAACGGCACATTTTTCAAAGTAAATGGACATAGATTAAAGCCGTATTTTTCCACTGACCCCACGGAGGAGCTCTTGTTCTTACAAGAGCCAGTTTATTTGGATTAAAATTCCTCCGTCTCACCTTCATATCCTGTATATCATTGCATCATCTTTTGAATGAAGGTGAGTGAAAAACAAGTTTGGGGGAAGTTCTTCACTTATATATTTTGCCCCCACTAATAATTCCCCCCAGATTTACAGATTTTTGTAGGTATAGCTATCGGCAACAGTGAGGACACTGTTGCAAACAAGTTTGGGGGAGGTTTGTGCTTATTTTCGCATCATGTGCATATCATCTGCATAAGCACAAAACATTTTTTTTAAAAAATCTATAAAAATTGAAAAATTTTCAAAACCCATAAAAATTTAAAAATTTTTCAAATATAAAAATAATTTTAATATTTACACTTTTTTGTATATAAATAAGATAATGAAAGTTTAGATAGTGAAAAGTTACATCCATGAGATTAGAAAAATTTTAGAAAACTAAGAAAATTAGAAGTTTTCTTATACGAACTAGTAATAAGTAGTTATGAGCCGTTGTCCCAAGGGTTAGTAAGATGAAGGACGTCACTAATCTGAGGATAAAAATAAGTCTGAAAAATAGTTTCTATTCTGGAAGCCAAACATTTTGAACATGGCTACCCTGCTATTCGCACTTACACACGTCTTGAAGCCTGGGATAGTAGAGGATACCTTGAAATGCTCTTGTCTTAAAGCCAAAAGTATGAAAAAAAAAATGGTGAGAAAAATGGATACTGGTTTTGTTATCACCAAGGGCAATAAAAATATATAGCAAAAGGGTGCTTCTTCACCTAGTGCCCCAAGGTCAACTGGTCTGGGAGTCACTGCTATGCCTGAGGTGGTGCAAGACGAGGAAAATACACCAAGCATGCAAGCACATTAGTAATCGGTCGGTTAGTACCTCAAGAAGTATTAACGGTCGCATGAAAGTGTGTAAGCAATCTTGTTTGCCAAGAAGTACTGAGGCTGATGGGCAAGGGTATGATAGCTTGAATTGAATTCTCCGGGTGTAGGGATGTCTTTACACACACGCAGGGTGATATGATCGATGTTTGGAATAAAGATAGGAATGAAGAATAAGACGATGTTTTATTGAGGGAGGACGTGATTTCTAACATCTTTTCATGACCATTAAGATAGGGCTCATGACAACCGAAAAGCTAGCTTAGTTGGAAACCCTAATTTTCGAAGTTTTTCTTTTACAATTCTCTTCTTTAAATGTAATATTCATGGTCTTGCTTTTATTATTGGATTTTTCGGGTGCAATCCGCTGAAAACCCTCAGGAGACAACACTCCTCCTACTAGGGACACCTAGAGGTTTAAAGGCTTGTTGCACATGCTCAAGTGCAATCGTGTTGCCTACGAAAGTGTGCTAGTTAGTTTTTCTCTTTCTTTATTTTCTCCTTCTCTCTTTTTAATAAAACATTCGCTCGAGACGATCGAAATTAAGTTTGGGGGTATTTGATCAGTCGAAAATATTGCATATTTTAACCGGCAATTTCCTTATCATCTGCATACATATAGAAGAGTACGGTATTCATAATTCACATATTAGCTAATCGGTCGCAAAATATCAAATTACATGTATTCGACCTTAAAACCGGCAATTCTAGGGAAATTAACTGCATTGCATTACATAGCATATTTTCCATATCTTGCAACCCCTGTTTCGAAGTCTATGCAGGAAAAGAGATGCTTGCTCGATCATTACATCGCTCGACCATTACAATTGCTCGTAAACTCACTGAACTCAAATCTGGTATCAACACAGAAGGGAAACTGCAATTATAAACATCAAAGAAAGCCAAAAATAGAAGCCCAAGACCACTGAAGAAAGTCCAAGCCCCAAGGCCATTAATGCGCCGCGGAAGGGCGGCCAATGCCTAGTTCTTGCGGCGGAAGCGCGGCTATATGGTGACGTCAGCTCCTCAATTTCAGTGCACAACTCCTCTTTCAGGGCCTACAGCTCAATAATGCACACAAACTTCCAGAAGATTCCAGAGACTTCCTCCAGATCAGCAAACACCTAAACTAGCCTAATACTTCTAGAACTTTCCCTAAACCCTAGCTTAAACCCTAAGCTAACTCCTAACAAACTCCTTCTAGAAACTCTTCAACAAACTTTGGGAGGGAAAGTTCTAATTCAAACCTAAGCCTAGGGTTTGGGAGTTCTATAAATAAGACCCTAGGCTCATCATTTGGACAATGATTCAACCTTGGGAAAGCTTAGAAAAATCAATCCCATTCTTCATCTTCCTCTTCCTCAAGTTTAGTGAGAGAGCTTGTAGGAAACCCTAACCCTAATCCAACAACAATTCAAGATCTTGAGTGCAAGCCAAGCAAGATGCTTTCAACCCTTTTATGAGCCGAGCCGATCTTCAATCGGGCAAGAGATCAAAGTAGATCCACGATCCACGGAGACGAGCGAAGCCGAGTCAACGATCGATTTCTTCTTCTTGTAGATTCTTGAAAGAATGTATTGAAATTGTTGATTAAATAAAAGGTGATATTCTTTTATCTTGTTTTCTTTAAATTCCGCATCATGTTATCATTACTATTCTTGAATATTGTCTTTGTGGTGATGTGTGAATAAAACTCCGCTCGTCGGGGAGTCGAAACGATCTTTAGTATGATGATGTAACAAATTTGTAATCGATTCTTGAATCCCACGAGTTTGTAAACCCTAGCAAGTTCAAGAATCGACGACCCAATTCATTGCGATGCTTTCTTGATCGACATCGCTCGAGATTGGGGAGTTCCGATCGTTTCTTGGAATTGCTAGAGGCTAGAATATAAATGGTATCCTCGAAAGAACAAGGGTTAAGAGATGAAACCCTAATTTCATCAAGAAAACCCTAACTCTCGTCGATCGCCATTGATCTAGTATCAATTCTTCGAAGGACAAGAACACGAAACCCTTTAGATTACATCACGTCTAAAGATCCGATCGATTCCTACGAGCCTCTCTTATATTCTTGATTGTTGATTGGAAATATTATCAAAACTACCGATTCTTGATTGTTTATAGTTTCTTGATTCTTGAGTAAAGAATAGTGACACTCGCATACAAATCACATCTTGAATCATGTTTTCGTTTATTGTTGTTTAACATTTCATTTCAAACGTATCAAAATACAATTGAATTGCACAATCCCTGTGGACGATCCGCACTCATTCATTAACTACATCCGACACCGTGGTTTGATTGCGGTCAATATAATTTTTTGATTGTGATATCTTTACAAGTTTATTTTACACATCAGAAAACGATCAATCAAAATGGCGCCGTTGCCGGGGATCGCGCTAATTCATTTGCATTTATAGTTTGAAGTGAAAGAATTATTACGTTTTACTTCTTGAAATCAAAATTCGTACAAACTCTTACACGTGTGTTGTGATTTGATTGCAAGGTGATCTGGAGCATTTTGTTCTGTGGAAAAATTTGTTTGAATATACCAGAGAGCTGTAGATAGCAACAGGAGCTTGCTGAAGAAAAATTGTTCACTGTTCCTAAGAACCAACCGCGGAAGCGCGGCATGTACATGCATTTTGCGGCGGAAGAGCCGCATACTTGAGGGTTCTCTGGAAAATTTTCCAGCAGGTGATTTCTGTCTCTCTCCCCTCTCCCTTTTTAGCTCCAATTAACCCTTTGCTGCAGGATTCTTTGCAAATAAATCGCAGCGCGCAAAAGCAAAAATAAAATTGTGTGTGATTTTGATTTCTTGGTTGTTTGCATTCTAATACGGAAATTTAAGGGGCACGGCCAAATCCAAATTAGGTGGGGATTTCATTACCCTTCCTAGGCCCCGAAAATCGTCAAACTTGCATCCGCATTACCTCCATTAACTAAAAGAAATCTAGAGAAGACTCTAAGGACTGTCGCGCTCAATAGGACAAGAGAAGGTCGTGGGTAATTCATTGCTTATCCGCGTTTTCTTGTGGTGCCTAAGGCGAGTGTGTCTAAGGCTAGTGGTTTTTAATTAGGTCCACTGTAGTGGTGGTTCCTTCCCACTTACCTGGCACTTATCCGGCCACAGGGGGACAAAGAGGCAGTGGAGGATTCTATCCTGCGGCTTGTCTTTTGGCAGTTAGGAGCGGTCTAGAGATCGGACCTAGGTGACCATTAGATTCTAGGGTTTGTGTGCTGCATTTGTTTTGTCGCATCATTTTTTCAAAATCCGTCCCTTTTTCAAAGCAAGCACCGCATTCATTCATCCCTAATTATAAGTCAACGCTGCCACTTGTACTAACCCTTTTTAGTACAAGATAGGCTGGACACGGGATTCTAGTGCCCGTTTAGTCCGCGTACCTTTTATCGACTCCGAAGTCGATAATTCTCCATTTACCTTTTCTTTACCCACTACCACACCCACATCGATGGATCCGAATCCATCAAACTTCTTTAACCCTAATCTGCCACCGTCCGTAGGTGCGCAGAACCCTACTCCACCCCACATTTCTCTCCAGGAAAGATGCTATCCACATAGAGGTCCTCTTTTGACCTGCTTATCCACACCACCAGCCAATGGGGACAACTTTGAAATAAAGCCCCAGTATATCAATCTTTTACCCAAATACCACGGACTCGAGACCGAGGACGCTTAAGTTTTCATTACCAAATTTGAAAACGTATGCGCAATGATGGGTACGTCTCAACTTTCAGTGGATGCGATGCGTCTACGACTTCTTCCATTTACTTTGTGCGATATAGCCGAGAAGTGGCTATATAACACCACCGCACACTCTATTACGAATTGGGAAGAATTCGTCGCTGCATTCCTTAAGAAATTTTACCCAGTCCAAAAGACGGCTCGAATCCGTAGCGAACTGAACCAATTTGCCCAGCTCCCTGCCGAACCATTTTCAAAATACTTTGAATGTTTCAAGGATCTATTGGTTCAATGTCCTCACCACGGCATCCCGAGATGGGAGCTTTGCCGAATCATATATGAGGGCAGTAACCCTAGCATTAAACAGAGCCTTGAAAACATGTGTCAAGGTACATTTATGACCAAAGATGATGGGGAAGCCTGGCGATACTTAGAAGAGTTCGCTGAAAAGTCACTAATTTGGGAGAGTGGAACACAACCATTGAATAGGGGTGGCGTACACCAAATAGATGTGTCCATAGGTGTCCGAGCTGAAATGGCAGCAATGCAAAAGAAGCTCGACGCTATGGAACACAAATTTGCAGCAGCCTCCCTAAACCCAATGTCACTCCCCAAAACTGTTTGTGGGTGCTGTTATGATCCGTCACATTTAACGGAAGAATGTCCATTAAACTCTGCGTTTCAAGGTCACGAGCATTCTAATGCCGCATTTCAAAGACCTCGAAACGATCCATATTCTTCCAGTTACAATCAGGGTTGGAGGAACCACCCGAATTTTGCTTGGAACCAAAACCAATCTCAAAACACGGTTCCAAACACGAATCAATTTCAAAGGGCTCTTCCTCCACCACAACAGCAACCCCTACAACTCACTCAGCACCCCTACCAGTCACAAAATTTCCAAAATCAGGGCAACACTCCTGCACAGTCTAATCCTATGCAGCCCTGTTCTGACGAGTTCTCTCAATTCACTCAAACCATGAAATCACTTTTATCAAATTTCATGGATGTTTCGACTGAAGTTAGATCTTCCGTCAGTGAAATAAAGAAAAACTCAGCGTCCCAAGCTGAGAGTATTCGCACGATGGAAGCTGAAATCGCACGCTTAAAAGCCGAAATGAGTGCGAGAGAAAAAGGGAAACTTCCCTCTCAACCCCTACAGAATCCTGGGCATTACAATGTAAATGCCATTACCACGTTGAGATCGGGAAGAGTGCTGAACAATCATGTCGGGGAAGATATTGATAATACTGAAAATCATATCAACACCCCGGCTGAGTCTTTCCCACATACACACACTTCACCTTCTGATCCTTCTTCTTCTACCAAACCACCTTTGCACGAGCCTATTCTCCATTTCCCTTTAGGCTCAACACCTTCACCCAACCCTTATAGTTCTCCACAGACGGTCCCCACACCTCCTTTGGGACCTCGTCTACCCCCCTTTCCTTCTCCTATGATGGACCCCGCGCTTATTGCGAAAGCACCTTACCCGAACCGGCTAAGGGCTAATAGAACGAGTCCTCATATGGAGAAAATTTTAGAGATGTTCAAACAGGTTAACATCAATATCCCTCTCCTAGATGCGATTCAGCAAGTCCCCGCTTATACGAAAATTCTAAAGGACTTGTGCACTAGGAAGAGGAAGACTCAAGTGCCGAAGAAGGTCTTTATGTCTAATAACATCAGCACTGCTTTTATACCCCAGCTTCCAAAGAAAAGAAAGGACCCAGGTTGTCCTACAATATCGATTTCGATTGGGGGTAAAAACATAAATCGTGCTCTGTTAGACCTTGGCGCGAGTGTTAACCTGTTACCTTATTCTGTCTATGAGCAATTAGGGATTGGAGAGCTGAAACCTGCTCATTGCACTCTCCAGATGGCAGACCGATCTATCACCAAACCAAGGGGTGAATTAGAGGATGTATTGATAAAGGTCGGGGAATTTGTTTTCCCCGTAGACTTCATTGTGCTCGACACACATCCTGTAGCAAACCCCCGGGGCCAAATTCCGGTGATTCTAGGTCGTCCTTTCCTTGCCACTTCCAACGCTATTATAAACTGTAGAAATGGTTCAATGAATTTATCATTTGGAAATATGACCATTGAACTAAATATCTATAAAGTTGGAAGTCAGCCGTCAGAACCTAGTGCTCATATTTTAGATGTGTGCTCTGTCCATGAGATCGCTCCCGATAGTTGTGGAGCTGAGGATCTTTGCTTGACTGATCTCGATGACATTAGCACATCTCTGTTTGATTTCACACATGATCTTAGTGAGGACACTTTAGCTACACATGAGTCCTGCACTTCTGACTTTTCTCCACCCGAGTCTGTATCTTTCACAGGCTCTGAGCTTCTTTGTAGATCCAAAAATCAATCTATGACCCTTCCTTCTATCATTTCTCCGCCTGAGTTAGATCTCAAAATTTTACCTTCTCACCTGAAATATGCATATCTTGGTGAGAACGAGTCATTACCGGTTATCATTTCCGCTTCTCTTGCATCAGAGCAAGAGAATGCCCTTTTATCGGTATTGAGATCTAACAAAGAGGCGTTTGGTTGGAGTATGGCGGACATCAAAGGGATTAGTCCCTTGATAGTTGAACATCATATACATGTGATGGATGATGCCAGACCAACCCGAGAACCACAGAGACGGTTGAATCCCGTCATGAAGGAAGCTGTCATGAAAGAAATCGTCAAGTGTTTAGATAGTGGTATCATATACCCCATCTCCGATAGCCAGTGGGTGAGTCCTATACATGTCGTTCCTAAGAAATCCGGCATCACAGTTATCACAAATGAAGCGAATGAGTTGATTCAAACACGCGCCCAAACTGGGTGGCGTGTATGCATCGATTATAGAAAACTCAACGCTGCTACGAGGAAAGACCATTTTCCTCTACCATTTATTGATCAAATGCTGGAACGCTTAGCGGGACGAGAGTTTTATTGTTTTATGGACGGATACTCAGGCTACAATCAGGTCCCCATCGCCAAAAAGGATCAAGATAAAACCACTTTTACTTGTCCTTTTGGTACCTTTGCTTACAGTCGCATGCCCTTTGGGCTATGCAATGCTCCCGCTACCTTTCAGCGGTGTATGATGGGGATATTCTCTGATATGGTAGAGAATTTTTTGGAGATCTTTATGGACGACTTCTCGATTTTTGGAGACTCTTTTTCTGATTGCCTAGCGAATCTGGACGCTGTTCTTACTCGTTGCAGAGAGAAGAACTTGACTTTGAACTGGGAAAAATGCCATTTTATGGTCCAAGAAGGAATAGTCCTTGGACATGTCATTTCACAGAAAGGCATTGAGGTTGACAGAGCTAAAGTAGATGTCATTCAAAACCTGCCTCATCCCAAAAGCGTCAAAGATATTCGCTCTTTCCTTGGCCATGCGGGCTTTTATAGGAGATTCATAAAGGACTTTAGCAAAATTGTTAGACCTTTAACACTACTCCTGGCCAAGGATACGACCTTCCATTTTGACTCGGATTGCGAGACAGCTTTCGACTCACTTAAACACTCACTCACCACAGCCCCCGTTTTATCATCACCAAATTGGGACTACCCCTTTGAGCTGATGTGTGACGCATCTGATTTTGCAGTAGGTGCAGTCTTAGGACAGCACATTGATAAGATGCCACACGTGATTTACTATGCTAGTAAGACCTTGAATGATGCGCAAATCAATTATACAACCACCGAGAAAGAGCTTTTAGCGGTTGTATTTGCGTTAGAAAAATTCAGGCCTTACTTAATCGGCTCACCTATAGTTGTATATACTGACCATTCCGCTTTAAAACATCTTCTGGCGAAGAAAGATGCAAAAGGTCGACTAATATGTTGGATCCTACTGTTACAAGAATTTGATCTTGTTATCAAAGATAAGAAAGGATGTGAAAACGTAGTAGCTGACCACCTTTCACGCATCGTTTCTTCCCCTGTGACCCTGCCGATTAATGACTCATTCCCTGACGAACAACTCTTGAGCATATCCGCTGAACCATGGTTCAGGGATATTGTGAACTATCATGCCACGGGACTTATACCGAGCGATTGGTCAAAACAGGACAAATATCGTTTTCTTTCCCAAGTAAAACACTATTACTGGGACGAGCCCTATTTGTTTAAATATTGTCCTGATCAGATCATTCGCCGGTGCGTCCCGAATGAAGAGTTCAAGAGTGTTCTTTCATTTTGTCATGATCAGGCTTGTGGGGGTCACTTTGGTCCTAGAAAGACAGCGGAAAAGGTTTTGCAATGTGGATTTTATTGGCCGACCTTATTCAAGGACGCATTTGAGTATTGCAAAACCTGTACACAATGTCAGTATACGGGTAGAATATCCCAGAGGAATGAAATGCCTCAGCAACCCATTCTGGTTGTTGAAATGTTTGATGTTTGGGGCATTGATTTTATGGGTCCTTTTCCCAACTCCTTTGGGAATCTGTACATATTGCTGGCGGTTGATTATGTCTCAAAGTGGGTAGAAGCCATTCCATGTCGCACTAATGACAGGAAAGTTGTCATTAAGTTCTTGAAAGAGAATATCTTTTCGCGATTTGGACACCCACGCGCTATTATTAGCGATAATGGGACACATTTCTGCAACAGATCTTTCGAGACTCTGATGCGAAAATACTCAATCAACCACCGTCTTTCTACACCCTATCACCCCCAACAAGCGGGCAGGCTGAGATCTCAAACAGACAAATCAAACTTATCCTGGAGAAAACTGTTGCTAAGAATAGAAAAGACTGGTCAACCAAATTGACGGATGCTCTTTGGGCATTCAGGACTGCATATAAGACCGACCTAGGAATGTCTCCATATAGGATAGTTTTTGGTAAAGCATGTCATCTACCTGTTGAGATAGAACATAAAGCATTGTGGGCTATAAAGGAAATAAATTTTGATCTAAACCTTGCTTGCAACTTTCGGAAGCTGCAACTTAATGAGCTAAGCGAACTCCGCGATGAAGCTTATGATAATGCTGTAATCACAAAGAATAGGACTAAGGTTTTTCACGATAAAAGTATTTTAAGGAAAACATTTTTACCTGGTCAACAAGTCCTTCTTTATGATTCACGTTTACACCTTCATGCGGGTAAGCTCCGATCTCGTTGGAAGGGACATTTTGTTGTGCGGTCTGTATACTCGCACGGGGCAGTAGAAGTAGAAAATGTTAAAAACGGCACATTTTTCAAAGTAAATGGACATAGATTAAAGCCGTATTTTTCCACTGACCCCACGGAGGAGCTCTTGTTCTTACAAGAGCCAGTTTATTTGGATTAAAATTCCTCCGTCTCACCTTCATATCCTGTATATCATTGCATCATCTTTTGAATGAAGGTGAGTGAAAAACAAGTTTGGGGGAAGTTCTTCACTTATATATTTTGCCCCCACTAATAATTCCCCCCAGATTTACAGATTTTTGTAGGTATAGCTATCGGCAACAGTGAGGACACTGTTGCAAACAAGTTTGGGGGAGGTTTGTGCTTATTTTCGCATCATGTGCATATCATCTGCATAAGCACAAAACATTTTTTTTTAAAAATCTATAAAAATTGAAAAATTTTCAAAACCCATAAAAATTTAAAAATTTTTCAAATATAAAAATAATTTTAATATTTACACTTTTTTGTATATAAATAAGATAATGAAAGTTTAGATAGTGAAAAGTTACATCCATGAGATTAGAAAAATTTTAGAAAACTAAGAAAATTAGAAGTTTTCTTATACGAACTAGTAATAAGTAGTTATGAGCCGTTGTCCCAAGGGTTAGTAAGATGAAGGACGTCACTAATCTGAGGATAAAAATAAGTCTGAAAAATAGTTTCTATTCTGGAAGCCAAACATTTTGAACGTGGCTACCCTGCTATTCGCACTTACACACGTCTTGAAGCCTGGGATAGTAGAGGATACCTTGAAATGCTCTTGTCTTAAAGCCAAAAGTATGGAAAAAAAAAATGGTGAGAAAAATGGATACTGGTTTTGTTATCACCAAGGGCAATAAAAATATATAGCAAAAGGGTGCTTCTTCACCTAGTGCCCCAAGGTCAACTGGTCTGGGAGTCACTGCTATGCCTGAGGTGGTGCAAGACGAGGAAAATACACCAAGCATGCAAGCACATTAGTAATCGGTCGGTTAGTACCTCAAGAAGTATTAACGGTCGCATGAAAGTGTGTAAGCAATCTTGTTTGCCAAGAAGTACTGAGGCTGATGGGCAAGGGTATGATAGCTTGAATTGAATTCTCCGGGTGTAGGGATGTCTTTACACACACGCAGGGTGATATGATCGATGTTTGGAATAAAGATAGGAATGAAGAATAAGACGATGTTTTATTGAGGGAGGACGTGATTTCTAACATCTTTTCATGACCATTAAGATAGGGCTCATGACAACCGAAAAGCTAGCTTAGTTGGAAACCCTAATTTTCGAAGTTTTTCTTTTACAATTCTCTTCTTTAAATGTAATATTCATGGTCTTGCTTTTATTATTGGATTTTTCGGGTGCAATCCGCTGAAAACCCTCAGGAGACAACACTCCTCCTACTAGGGACACCTAGAGGTTTAAAGGCTTGTTGCACATGCTCAAGTGCAATCGTGTTGCCTACGAAAGTGTGCTAGTTAGTTTTTCTCTTTCTTTATTTTCTCCTTCTCTCTTTTTAATAAAACATTCGCTCGAGACGATCGAAATTAAGTTTGGGGGTATTTGATCAGTCGAAAATATTGCATATTTTAACCGGCAATTTCTTTATCATCTGCATACATATAGAAGAGTACGGTATTCATAATTCACATATTAGCTAATCGGTCGCAAAATATCAAATTACATGTATTCGACCTTAAAACCGGCAATTCTAGGGAAATTAACTGCATTGCATTACATAGCATATTTTCCATATCTTGCAACCCCTGTTTCGAAGTCTATGCAGGAAAAGAGATGCTTGCTCGATCATTACATCGCTCGACCATTACAATTGCTCGTAAACTCACTGAACTCAAATCTGGTATCAACACAGAAGGGAAACTGCAATTATAAACATCAAAGAAAGCCAAAAATAGAAGCCCAAGACCACTGAAGAAAGTCCAAGCCCCAAGGCCATTAATGCGCCGCGGAAGGGCGGCCAATGCCTAGTTCTTGCGGCGGAAGCGCGGCTATATGGTGACGTCAGCTCCTCAATTTCAGTGCACAACTCCTCTTTCAGGGCCTACAGCTCAATAATGCACACAAACTTCCAGAAGATTCCAGAGACTTCCTCCAGATCAGCAAACACCTAAACTAGCCTAATACTTCTAGAACTTTCCCTAAACCCTAGCTTAAACCCTAAGCTAACTCCTAACAAACTCCTTCTAGAAACTCTTCAACAAACTTTGGGAGGGAAAGTTCTAATTCAAACCTAAGCCTAGGGTTTGGGAGTTCTATAAATAAGACCCTAGGCTCATCATTTGGACAATGATTCAACCTTGGGAAAGCTTAGAAAAATCAATCCCATTCTTCATCTTCCTCTTCCTCAAGTTTAGTGAGAGAGCTTGTAGGAAACCCTAACCCTAATCCAACAACAATTCAAGATCTTGAGTGCAAGCCAAGCAAGATGCTTTCAACCCTTTTATGAGCCGAGCCGATCTTCAATCGGGCAAGAGATCAAAGTAGATCCACGATCCACGGAGACGAGCGAAGCCGAGTCAACGATCGATTTCTTCTTCTTGTAGATTCTTGAAAGAATGTATTGAAATTGTTGATTAAATAAAAGGTGATATTCTTTTATCTTGTTTTCTTTAAATTCCGCATCATGTTATCATTACTATTCTTGAATATTGTCTTTGTGGTGATGTGTGAATAAAACTCCGCTCGTCGGGGAGTCGAAACGATCTTTAGTATGATGATGTAACAAATTTGTAATCGATTCTTGAATCCCACGAGTTTGTAAACCCTAGCAAGTTCAAGAATCGACGACCCAATTCGTTGCGATGCTTTCTTGATCGACATCGCTCGAGATTGGGGAGTTCCGATCGTTTCTTGGAATTGCTAGAGGCTAGAATATAAATGGTATCCTCGAAAGAACAAGGGTTAAGAGATGAAACCCTAATTTCATCAAGAAAACCCTAACTCTCGTCGATCGCCATTGATCTAGTATCAATTCTTCGAAGGACAAGAACACGAAACCCTTTAGATTACATCACGTCTAAAGATCCGATCGATTCCTACGAGCCTCTCTTATATTCTTGATTGTTGATTGGAAATATTATCAAAACTACCGATTCTTGATTGTTTATAGTTTCTTGATTCTTGAGTAAAGAATAGTGACACTCGCATACAAATCACATCTTGAATCATGTTTTCGTTTATTGTTATTTAACATTTCATTTCAAACGTATCAAAATACAATTGAATTGCACAATCCCTGTGGACGATCCGCACTCATTCATTAACTACATCCGACACCGTGGTTTGATTGCGGTCAATATAATTTTTTGATTGTGATATCTTTACAAGTTTATTTTACACATGAGAAAACGATCAATCAAGAGACATAGAGCGTGTGTGAGAAAATGAGTGAATGGGGGTGAGAATAAGAGAGCAAAGAGAGAGAGGGGCAGGCACACCTTTCATTTCCCCATTATTTTCTTTCTTCATCTTCCTCCAACCTCATCTCCCTCCACCTCCAACCCATGAAATTATCTAAAAAGCTTCATCAAAACCCTAAACCCTTTTCATTAAAGTTGATCCCCTCTTCACCCTCCACTTTGGACCCACTAATATTGGATTTTGAGGACTTGGGAGAGCTAGGGTCTTGCTTATGTAGGGTTACTAGGCACACTAAGGAGGTTCCACAAGGCATCTGTAGGGTTCCTAGGCATCCTAATGAGGTCTCACAAGGCATCAACCATGCCAATTTTAAATTTTACGGTGCCGAGAAACCCAAAACTACGGATCGTTGGCTAGATTTCTAGGCGAAACAAAACTAGTTAACACTTAACTACTAGAATACGAAAATACAACCTTTGTAGATCCGGTGCTCTACCTCCATAGCTCCGCAATGAAGTCTCCTCGCTGTCCAAGTCGAACCTCGGCTCTAGCGTCGACTTCATCGGAGAAATGGCAAGCTAGGCCGTCGATGTCCATGCCGAAAATGATCTACGTCGAGGCATCGCTAAATCAAGCTCCACCTTCACCAAGTCATGAAAACTTGTGAAGGAAACACACTCTACTACTTGGCAAGAGGTAGAGGATGAAGAAATAGGAAGTGGGTAGACTTTAGAATTGGATTTCTCACTCATTTCCATCAATCACCATTGATGGAGCTTGCTTTCTTCAAGTGAAGAAAGGAAGAAGAAGAAGAATTATGTTATGATAAGTTAATTAAAAAAGAAAAGAATAATCAATCCTTATCATAACATGACCATAGTTAAGTGTAGAGAACTAATCATGGTTTAATGCAATGGTTAGGGTTAAGCTAAAAGACAAAATGGTCATATGGTCAAAGCTTCATGAAGCTTCATCAAGCTTCATGAAAGAAAGAAAGAATGATAGCCATTTTGTTTTCTTTTGTCATTTCATTTTAATCCAAATAAAAAGATAAATGAATGGACAAATAAATAGAAACCTTAACCATTTACTTAACCTAGGTTTAATTCTTTACACTAACCAATGTTGCATGCATCATCAAACATGATACAATCAAGTGCACAATATATCGCATATACAATGCGCACATCCGAGTGAGAAAATCCATCTTAAGTGAACCGATACTAGTTAATGCAAAGTAATATATCAAATATATAATTATGCATTAAATCATTAAATCAACACTTGATTTAATGATCCGGTCATATCGCATATAACCGACTAATATCAACAGTAACAACTTATCGAATCAACACTTGATCCGATAACCCGGCTATATCGCATATAACCGATCAATGTCACATATCGCGAGAATCGAATACAGTATCACATACTGGTATCATTCTCGGTCCCGCACATATCTCATATGCACTCCTATTTCGTTTCGCTTGAGCCAGGAAACCTCTGTGTAGGACTCTAAAGACTCGTCAATACGCCGGCAGCAGGTGATGATCATATCAAACACCCACAAGCCGCAAGCGGTCTGCTAAACGTAACGGCCACCCGGGTATTGAGCGATCTGAAGATCGACGAGCAAGCCCGCTCACACCCCAGTGAATCCAACCAGTAACACTACCGTACAGTCCGGTCTGATCGTCTGATATGTCGCATATCTTGCCTAGGGGTGGTAAACGTCAGACCCCAATAGCTCGATAAGTCGTGACGATATGAGGTCTATAACATTTCGAGAAACTACTGGTAACACTTACCAGTAAATCTCAGCAACCCTGGCCAGGGATTTCCTGTTATAACCAATCGAGCACAGCGCAACATCAACTCCCTATACCGGGAGAGACGAATCCCCTCCTATCGCTCATTGTCTCCATGTGACTCGGGACTGTACCCAAAAACCACCGTTTTGCACGCTCTCTTGGATGTGGTAAGATGGAAATCAAAGCACAGTGGGAACCACACAAGACTCTATGACGATCTCGGGTCAACAGACTACTCTGTACCAGTGTCACCAGAGAACTGCCATCTGACGTGAGGTATAATACCATCTGGGAGTTCTCGGCGAGTCCGTCCAGTGTACCCAGTCTCTACTGAGCACCCGTATATCATCTCTGATGTCAAACACCAATGGATATGGGATCATCCATCGCCCATCTGTATGGGTCGAGAAGGTACACGCTAGTCTACTCTGGTATATCGATGCCCCGTCTCGATACACCCACGACTAGGGACTTTGAAGGATGTACTTGTAGACTACCATGTCCCCACTAGTATGATCCGCATCATAGTCCAGGTAGTCAAGTACACATCCTAAGGGCTTTACCAACATGTAACAGAGAGACAATCAGTGTACACATTAAGGTAAAGGTCAACCAGATAGCATACTATCATGTCGAGCAAGAAAGTCCTCCCAATATATGTCCCAGCATCCACTACAATATACATCCAATGTACAGTAATGGCCTCTAGGGCATACATATAACTAACAATCTCCCACTTGCACTAGGGTCATCTGTAGCAGTGGTTGTAGTATCTCATACTCAATCATCCCATAAAAGTCTCTCTCTGGGAATAGGCCTTCGTGAGTGGATCCGCCATGCTGTCCTCTGAGTCTACTCTCCTAACCTCGATCCCTTAGAGATCAACCATCTCCATGATCAGGTGATACTGCCTTAGAATATGTCTGGATCACTGATGGGACCTGCGTTCCTTGGCATAAGCCACAACTCCATTGTCACACAATGGGAGGAACATAGTTCATCTCATGAACCATTATACACCCAAACAGCCTCTTTGGTAGCATCTTAAGTAGCGATGTATCCTGCCTTTATCGTCTAGTATGTCACGGTATCTAGCTTGGAACTCTTCCAACATACCGTCCCTTTACTGAGGGTAAAGACAATGCCTGTGACTGACACTCAGTCGTCATTATCACCCTGGAACACTTCCAGTGATTCTCCCTAGGATCGATTGATACCAACTCACTACAACTAGTGAGTATTCTAACATCCATTTAGATCTATCTCATAGATCCAAAACCCAGGATTTAGTAGGTATCACTTTGATCCTTGATGGAGAATCATTGTGATAAGCAGAGATTGATCGAGCGTAGCATAGGAAACTCTTTCCCTATCAAGAGTATGTCATCCACGTACTCTACGAGGATCACCACCATACACCCTACTACCTTTTTGTTTATACAAGGTTCATCTACCATTTTGATGATGTCAAACTCTTTGACTACTTCATCAAAACAGATGTTCCAACTCCGCGATGCCTGCTTTATCCTATAAAGCATCTTGCACACGTTTCCGCTGCTCCCACTGTTTACGAGGCTCTCTGGCTGTGTACTTATAGACTCCCTCTTCTAAAACATCATTTAGAAAAGCTGTCATGACACCCAACCACCAGATATCGTAGTCATGGTATGTAGCCGTGGCAAGTAGGATCTGGATGGACTTAAGCATAGATCCTTAGAAAAAGTTTCATCATGATCCACACCTGGTCAATGATGCAAACCTTTAACAAGTCTAGCTTTGAAAGTCTCAACTTTTCCATGCACACCAAGTAATCTTCTCAAGATATACTTGCTCCTGATGGGGATTTAACCCTTCAGATATAGCAACCAAAGTCCATACTTTGTTGGTGTATAAGGATTCCATCTCAGATCACTAAGCATCCAGCCATTCTTATAGAGTCTTACTCTAGATGGCCAGCTCGAAACTAGTTGGGTCATCATCTCATGATGCAATCCTCGCTCCCACTGTCATAGAGAAATCGAAATATCTCTCAGGTGGGTGTGGAACCCTACTAGATCGGCGGAGAGGCTGAGGTTCGTTGGTAACTATTGAATCCTTTGGTTTTATCAAATCATCAGCTGCAGTTTGTATAGCTGGAACCTTTCCAGTTGTACATTACAGGCCTTGCCTCGACCTTGTCCGGATTTTGCTTTTAGACATAGGCCGGTCAACCCCAAATCTTAACTAACTTAAGATATGGGCTCTTCCCTTTCCATATCACATATGAAGTGGTAGGCAACTGATTTGATTCGAACCCTATTCAATAGGTATGCATCTTCTCAAGTGCATAACTCCCAAAAGGAAAAAGGTAACTCAGTAGTACTCATCATAGAGCACACCATATCATATAGGGTGTGTCTGCTCCGCCCCGACATACCATCGTGCAATGGTGTATACGGAGGAGTAATGCTGAGAGAGAATCTCATTCTCCTTTAGAATAGTCCAGGAATTCCGTGCTCAAGTATTCTCCCCCTTGATCTCATCAAAGGACATAACACTTTTACCCGTATTGGTTCTCTACTTCTAACTTATATTCTGTGAATATCTCAAAAGGTTCGGACTTGTGTTTCAACAGGAACATATGTCTGAATCTTGAGAGATTATCAGAGAACGTAATGAAGTATAAAGAACCAGTCCTGGCATGTGTAGACAGGGGACCTACATACATCAACATGTATCATCCCAAGAGTTCACTAACTCTTTCTCTGTTTCCAGTAAACGGAGCTATGGTCATCTTATCTTTGTGACATGACTGGCGAGTTTCACAAGATGTAAGTTCAAACTGATTTAAATATGCATCTATATGTAACTCTAGCTAGTCGGGTCACATTGATCTGACCTAGTCTATAATGCCTCAAGAAGAATTCGTTCATTTCTGAACTCTTCCTCTTGTGTGTGATCCGTATACTAAGAACTGTAGTTTGATTTAGAACATTAATGCTTTTAGATAACGTGCCTGAACCGATCAACTTTTGATATAGGAAATGTTCAAAACATTATCCATCAATACAAAATTATATCCTTTCTTTTCTAACAAAGAGAGTGATATGATTTGGTATATCAGGTTCGGTATCTAATAACATTCGTTCAGAATCAATGTATTGGTAATACAGGGTGACAGTGACCGACAGACTTGGCTGCAACTCTTGCCCCGTTTTCTGTCTCATGAAACTTATCACCCGTTCTCAGTTTTTCTACCCTTTTGTAGCCCTATGTAACAGATTACATATCTGGGATCCTGATCCGGTATCATATACCCAGGACGTAAAGGATACTGAGAAACAGTTCTCTGTAATGAACACACCCGAAGATGATGCATCAACATGCACTCTCTTCGTTTGGCCGGCATAGGAATTCTGGTAATCCCCAATTTCCTGCTCTGTCTTATAACATTTATAAGTTGGAGCGGGACCAACGTTCCCCAGCTCAGTATAACAAGCGGGTTCGGTCAATAATCCGTATTATTATCTTGATTAAGGCGTGATATGGTCGCTACCTGGAGAGAGAGAGAAGAAAACACTCAGCGTGCGCTCTTGCAAGAATAGATTGGTTATTATTTTATCTAATCAGGATGGCTCCCACTGCTTTTTATCAAATCTTCCTTCAAACCCTAAAAGGAAAGACTAGCCGGGATTAATTACACACTACAAGTTCGCCAATCTTTCAGCCAGGCCAGTGTCGGTACTTTGAGGGAGGTCCCCCGTGCTTTCGCACGAACCTAATTACTGTAAACTTCGTTTTCCCAGAGGCGTAACCCCGTTGACACCTTTCTAGACACCTACTTGATCGGCTAATTGTAATGTATAAAACTCTCCCAGGAGTAACTCTTACTCGCAGCGGGTATCGGGATCCAACTATCTCATAGAAGGTATGCAATCTCATTGCAAATTTCAACACTTGAAATTCCCGATAATTTTGCCCCTAGCGTCCTATGACCTTGACGCAGGCCAACAAACCATAGTGCGCTAGTCAAGTTCAACCCGTCATTTCCTGATTGAATTAAACCCACCCGCACGACCCTTGACACAGGCCAACAAAGTCGCACGACTACCCTAATCCAATCTGCATCATATGCATAAGCAGATAAATACTAGTTAGCTACCGCACACTACGCCTTGACACAGGCCAACAAACGTAGCACGAATACTAACTACCATTTATCTGAAATGACGGAGGGCTACGACAGGTTTTTCTGAAAACCTATTGCGTAATGAACTTGATATCGTTGTAGAATCAAATGAATTTTGAAATGGAGTGTTTTTGAGGCTTTTCTAGTTTTGCTAAAGGAGTCACTCCCGGTGAAGGGATCGTCGGTCCTTTCCTCGTCGAATGAGGTGCGGGATATATCATATATATCACTGTGCAAAGCAAAAACACTTAAAAGCAATCAAAAGACAAACTGAGTGTGTAGCATCTGCCAGTTATTGCTAAAGGAGTCACTCCTGGTGAAGGGATCTCGGTCCTTTCCTTATCGAATAAGGTGCAGGATATATCACATATACCGCTGTGCAAAGCAAGAACTGTAGCTACCTGTTTTATTTTGAAATTCGATTCTACAACATCTTAGGTTTCTTTTTATTTCATTAATCACATTAATGGAGTCCCATCATTTATATACCTAAACATCACAGATAAATACGACGTACACTTATGCCATCCGCATTCGCCTCGATGTCCCCTCGTGCACCGTTAGGTTAGGTAACTAACGGCAGAGCGGGGCAGGGCTAGCGCGGGTGTAAAACATAAGTAACGTCTATATAATATATCATATATACTATATACTGTATCTATCACAGAACATCACATGATCACATCATAGATATCGCAGCAGAAGAAACATATGAAATATTGGATATACTAGGACGTCCGTGTTTTTGATACGAGCCAGTATAAAACACGGATTCCACGGTCGTGATGAATAGCCAAACCCACACCCCTAGACCCCTATGAGAGCGGCAAGCAACCCTACCAATTCTAGAGTTAGGAGACCCGGACTCGACTCCTCGAGTTGGTCTCCCACTGGACTCCAGAACCCGGTTACTTGTGCCCTTCTCCTTGGGTCTATCCTAGTGCGGAAAAGTAAATAATATTCAAAGGGTGACAACTTCCGCAACCTGGAAGCGTCCCAATAAAAGAATATTACATACAAGTTTTTACATGAATGAAAATGAAAAACACTCATCTCACATAAAACCCCCCGGCTATTCAAACACGACGATCCAATATAACATATCCAGCAACACATAACATCACATGTCATCAACGTAAGTAAATATGCGCATCCCAATTGTCGTTGACATATAGCAACGAAACCGGCGATATCACATATTACACTTACGGTCACAGAAAACAAAGTGTAAAACTACAACAGTTGGAATCCGCAACCTGCATAGACATCGCATGCCTAATCATTATAAACCCCGCATTTTAGTCTTAAAATCGAAAACACTTTTCAATATCAAGTCGGGCAATTCAACAAGATTCCCGACATCCTGATCGAATGCTCGTCGCAAACTTTAGTAGGCGGCTTCACCCCCGATACCGTCGACGAAGTGCACCAAGGCGGAACACCGCTACCGCGAGCACCCGAACGGATGCTTTCGGCGACGGGGTTCTCCTACAGTCACTTGGTCGGGGCTATGGAGTGAGGCTGTCTATTAAGTTTACCCGGCGAGTATCCGCGTACGCTACGTGATTGCGACGGACTTTTGATCACATCAAAATTCCGTGGCAACCGATCAAGTGAGACTAAACTGCTATGTTTATAACATTCATTTAGTTATCTCATAACTTCTTGTGAATTCCAATTATTGTATCCCATTCCAGATAAATAGAAAATGTTAAACTTTTCGATCGAACAGTCAAACACCCAAGTTTTCCCGATACAGATCAACACATGAAATAAGTCTAACAACATTCAGTTCATGCCTCAGTACCAACGGTCCAGCCGTAGAAGGGTCAAGCCAACGCCTCACATGTGGCACGCCGTACTGCCCCAAACCCGAAGGTTCAAAGGGCAGTTCAAGACGGTCACATAATCGAGTTAAGGTTTGTTGTCTTCTAGAGGGTCCATCGAGTTACTTGCACTACTTAGAACGTCGTTAAACTACGGAAAAATCCAACACTTGGAAATTTCCCGACAGGGGAAAAATTGGGTATTTATATCCGGTCGAACTTTTTAACATATTCTAAAAATTATCCGGAAAGCCACACAGACAAAATTTGATACTCCGATCGAAACACCGAATCCCCAAATCAATCCCAGAAAATTCAACTCTAGAAAAAATATTAAAAATTCCCAGAAAAATCACCACTGGAAACTAAGAATTACTGTGCAAAATAATTTAAATACTGTGGCCGTACGGCCGCGGATCCGCCGCATGAGCCTTGCTCATGCCGTGGAACCGCGGTGGGAAAGTTGAATTAGGTCCACGAAATTTACAGTAATTCCTAGAAAACCCTGCTTGATTTTCTGCATATTTTTAATTTCGAAAAATCCACGTTTTTAGAAAAAGTACAGAGAGCATTTTCCGGGTTGGGTTTTCGGTTCGATCGGGTTTCAAATTCCGTCTAGACTTCGCCTAAGGCTCTAGCTAGTCTCTGATACCACTGTAGGGTTCCTAGGCATCCTAATGAGGTCTCACAAGGCATCAACCATGCCAATTTTAAATTTTACGGTGCCGAGAAACCCTAAACTACGGATCGTTGGCTAGATTTCTAGGCGAAACAAAACTAGTTAACACTTAACTACTAGAATACGAAAATACAACCTTTGTAGATCCGGTGCTCCACCTCCATAGCTCCGCAATGAAGTCTCCTCGCTGTCCAAGTCAAACCCCGGGCTCTAGCGTCGGCTTCATCGGAGAAATGGCAAGCTAGGTCGTCGATGTCCATGCCGAAGATGATCTACGTCGAGGCATCGCTAAATCAAGCTCCACCTTCACCAAGTCATGAAAACTTGTGAAGGAAACACACTCTACTACTTGGCAAGAGGTAGAGTATGAAGAAATAGGAAGTGGGTAGACTTTAGAATTGGATTTCTCACTCATTTCCATCAATCACCATTGATGGAGCTTGCTTTCTTCAAGTGAAGAAAGGAAGAAGAAGAAGAATTATGTTATGATAAGTTAATTAAAAAAGAAAAGAATAATCAATCCTTATCATAACATGACCATAGTTAAGTGTAGAGAACTAATCATGGTTTAATGCAATGCTTAGGGTTAAGCTAAAAGACAAAATGGTCATATGGTCAAAGCTTCATGAAGCTTCATCAAGCTTCATAAAAGAAAGAAAGAATGATAACCATTTTGTTTTCTTTTGTCATTTCATTTTAATCCAAATAAAAAGATAAATGAATGGACAAATAAATAGAAACCTTAACCATTTACTTAACCTAGGTTTAATTCTTTACACTAACCAATGTTGCATGCATCATCAAATATGATACAATCAAGTGCACAAAAATATATCGCATATACAATGCGCACATCCGAGTGAGAAAATCCATCTTAAGTGAACCGATACTAGTTAATGCAAAGTAATATATCAAATATATAATTATGCATTAAATCATTAAATCAACACTTGATTTAATGATCCGGTCATATCGCATATAACCGACTAATATCAACAGTAACAACTTATCGAATCAACACTTGATCCGATAACCCGGCTATATCGCATATAACCGATCAATGTCACATATCGCGAGAATCGAATACAGTATCACATACTGGTATCATTCTCGGTCCCGCATATATCTCATATGCACTCCTATTTCGTTTCGCTTGAGCCAGGAAACCTCTGTGTAGGACTCTAAAGACTCGTCAATACGCCGGCAGCAGGTGATGATCATATCAAACACCCACAAGCCGTAAGCGGTCTGCTAAACGTAACGGCCACCCGGGTATTGAGCGATCTGAAGATCGACGAGCAAGCCCGCTCACACCCCAGTGAATCCAACCAGTAACACTACCGTACAGTCCGGTCTGATCGTCTGATATGTCGCATATCTTGCCTAGGGGTGGTAAACGTCAGACCCCAATAGCTCGATAAGTCGTGTCGATATGAGATCTATCACATTTCGAGAAACTACTGGTAACACTTACCAGTAAATCTCAGCAACCCTGGCCAGGGATTTCCTGTTATAGCCAATCGAGCACAGCGCAACATCAACTCCCTATACCGGGAGAGACGAATCCCCTCCTATCGCTCATTGTCTCCATGTGACTCGGGACTGTACCCAAAAACCACCGTTTTGCACGCCTTCTTGGACGTGGTAAGATGGAAATCAAAGCACAGTGGGAACCATACAAGACTCTATGACGATCTCGGGTCAACAGACTACTCTATACCAGTGTCACCAGAGAACTGCCATCTGACGTGAGGTATAATACCATCTGGGAGTTCTCGGCGAGTCCGTCCAGTGTACCCAGTCTCTACTGAGCACCCGTATATCATCTCTGATGTCAAACACCAATGGATATGGGATCATCCATCGCCCATCTGTATGGGTCGAGAATGTACACGCTAGTCTACTCTGGTATATCGATGCCCCGTCTCGATACACCCATGACTAGGGACTTTGAAGGATGTACTTGTGGACTACCATGTCCCCACTAGTATGATCCGCATCATAGTCCAGGTAGTCAAGTACACATCCTAAGGGCTTTACCAACATGTAACAGAGAGACAATCAGTGTACACATTAAGGTAAAGGTCAACCAGATAGCATACTATCATGTCGAGCAAGAAAGTCCTCCCTATATATGTCCCAGCATCCACTACAATACACATCCAATGTACAGTAATGGCCTCTAGGGCATACATATAACTAACAGCATCAACCATGCCAAACAAAAATTTTCCGGTGCCGAGAAACCCTAATATAGATCGTTAACTAGATGTAAAGGCGAAAAGCTAGCAAGTAAACAACTTTATTGCTAAGTGAAAGGGATTACAACCTTTGTAGATCCGCTCCACCATTTCTTTAGCTCCGTGTTGACGTCCCTCCGCTGCGATCATCGGATCCTGGACTCTTGTGATGGTTTCATCGGAGAAATGATCGGGCTAGGTCATTGACTTCGAGGTCGAAGATGATCTACGTCGGGGAGACTCAAACTCAAGCTTTTCCTTCACTTGGTCAAAAACTTTGTGAAGAGAACACCCTATACTACATGGAAAGTGGTAGAGGATGAAGAAATAGGAAGTGGGTTCACTTTAGAATTGGATTTCTCACTCTTTTTCTCATGATGCCATTGGAGCTAGCAAGCTTTTTTCAAGCTTGATGAAGATGAAGAAGAAGAAAGAATCATATCCAAATGAAAACTTATCCAACAAATAATGGCACCATGGTTGAGTTAAGCCCTCATGCTTAACTCATGTAGAGAATTAACCAAACCATTAAGTTAAGGGTTGGGTTAACTAATATCCTACACAAATGACAAAAGGGTTGACTTTGTCAATGCTTATCAAGCTTCATGAAGCTTGATAACTTTGACCAAAGTCTTAATTCTTTTGTTATTTGCCAGGAAAATAGTAAACCCTAATTTAACCTTGAGTTGGTTCAAGTCTCATACACACAACTTGTTTGTATCATCAAGCATGATACAAACATGTACACTTGCATATATCACATATAAACAATGTGCACAAACTAGTGAGAAAATCAATTTTAAGTGAACCAATACTAGTTAATGTAAAGTAATATATCAAATATATAATTATACATTAAATCATTAAATCAACACTTGATTTAACGATCTGGTCATATCGCATATAACGGACTAATATCAATAGTAACAACTTATCGAATCAACACTTGATCCGATAACCCGGCTATAACGCATACAACCGATCAATATCACAAATCGCGAGAATAGAATACAGTATCACATACTGGTATTATTATCGGTCCCGCACATATCTCCTATGCGCTCCTATTTCGTTTCGCTTGAGCCAGGAAACCCCTGTGTAGGACTCTAAAGACTCGTCAATACGCCGGCAGTAGGTGATGATCATATCAAACACCCACAAGCCGCAAGCGGTCTGCTAAATGTAACGGCCACCCGGGTGTTGAGCAATCAGAAGATCAACGAGCAAGCCCGCTCACACTTCTGTGAATCCAACGAGTAGCATTACCATACAGTCCGGTATGTTCGTCTGATATGTCGCATATCTCGTCTAGGGTTGGTAAACGTCAGACCCCAATAACTCGATAAGTCGTGTCGATATGAGGCTCATAACGGGTCGAGAAACTACTAGTAACACTTACCAGTAAATCCCTAAAGCAGCCTTGGTAACACTCTGCGTGCGCTCTTGCAAGATCAGATTGGTTATTATTTTATTTAATCAGGATGGCTCCTACTGTTTTTATCAAATCTTTCTTCAAACCCTAAAAGGAAAGACTAGCCGGGATTAATTACACGCTGCAAGTTCGCCAATCTTTCAGCCAGGCCAGTGTCGGTACTTTGAGGGAGGTGCCCCGTGCTTTCGTACAGACCTAATTAATGTAAACCTCATTTTCCCAGAGGCGTAACCCCGTTAACACCTTTCTAGACACCTACTTGATCGGCTATTTGTAATGTGTAAAACTCTCCCAGGAGTAACAATTACTCGCAGTGGGTATCGGGATCCAACTATCTCATAGAAGGTATGCAATCTCATTGCAAATTTCAACACTTGAAATTCCCGATAATGGTTTTTACCCCTAGCACCTATGACCTTGGCTAAGGTCAACAAATCATAAGCACTAGTCAAGTTCTACCCGTCATTTCGTGATTAGTTAGACCCACCCACATGACCCTTGGCTAAGGTCAACAAAGCCACATGACTGTCCTAACTAATCGCATCATATGCGGTGTAGGAAGACATCACTGAGCTACCGTACACTACGCCTCGGCTATGGTCGATAAACGTAGCACGAATACTAAGTACTCTACTTCTTAAAATGACGGAGGGTTGCAGATGGTTTTTAAGAAAACCTTTAACGCTTTGAACTTGATCTCGTTGCGGAATCAAATGGTTTTTAAAATGGAGTGTTTTTTAGGCTTTTCTAGTTTTGCTAAAGGGGTCACTCCCGGTGAAGGGATCGTCGGCCCTTTCCTCATCGAATAAGGTGCAGGATATATCATATATACCACTGTGCAAAGCAAAAACTATAGGAGCAATCAAAAGACAAACCAAGGGTTGTAGCATCTGCCAGTTATTGCTAAAGGAGTCACTCCCGGTGAAGGGATCTCGGTCCTTTCCTTATCGAATAAGGTGCAGGATATATCATATATACCGCTGTGCAAAGCAAGAACTGTAGCTACCTGTTTTTAAAAATTCGATTCCACAATATCTTTAGGTTTATTTTCTTTCATTAATATCATTAATGAATGTCCCATCATTTAAGTTACCTAAACATCACAGATAAATACGACGTACACTTATGCCATCCGCATTCGTCTCGATGTCCCCTCGTGCACCGTTAGGTTAGGTAACTAACGGCAGAGCGGGGCAGGGCTAGCGCGAGTGCAAAACATAAGTAACATCTATATAATATATCATATATACTATATATAGTATTTATCACAGAACATCAAATGATCACATCACAGATATTGCAGCAGAAGAATCATATGAAACATTGGATATACCAGGACGTCCGTGTTTTCAATACGAGCCAGTATAAACCACGGATTCCACGGTCGCGATGAATAGCCAAACCCACATCCCTAGACCCCTACGAGAGCGGCATGCAACCCTACCAATTCTAGAGTTAGGAGACCCGGACTCGACTCCTCGAGTTGGTCTCCCACTGGACTCCAGAACCCGGTTACTTGTGCCCTCCTCCTTGGGTCTATCCTAGTGCGGAAAAGTAAATAATATACAATGGGTGACATCTTCCGCAACCTGGAAGTGCCCCAATAAAAGAATATTACATACAATAAATTTTACATGAATGAAAATGAAAAACTCTCATCTCACATAAAACCCCCGGCTATTCAAAACACGACGATCCAATATAACATATCCAGCAACACATAACATCACATGTCATCAACGTAAATATGCACATCCCAATTGTCGTTGACATATAGCAACGAAACCGGCGATATCACATATTACACTTAAGGTCGCAGAAAAGAAAGTGTAAAACTACAACAGTTGGAATCCGCAACCTTATTAGACATCACATGCCTAATCAAATGAATTCCTTAGACATCACATGCCTAACTGTTATAAACCCCGCATTTTAGTCTCTATATCAAAAACACTTTTCAATATCTAGTCGGGCAATTCAACAAGATTTCCGATAAACTGATCGAATGCTCGTCGCAAACTTTAGTAGACGGCCGCACCCCCGATACCGTCGACGAAGTGCACCAAGGCGGAACACCGCTACCGCGAGCACCCGAACGGATGCTTTCGGCGACGGGGTTCTCCTACAGTCACTTGGTCGGGGCTAAGGGGTGTAGCTGTCTATTAAGTTTATCCGGCGAGTATCCGCGTACGCTACGTGATTGCGACGGACTTTTGATCGCATCAAAATTCCGTGGCAACCGATCAAGTGAGACTAAAGTGCTATGTTTATAACATTCAAATCAGTTATCTCATAACTACTTGTGGATTCCAAATATTGTATCACATTCCAGATAAATAGAAAATGTTAAACTTTCCAATCGAATTATCAAACATCCATGTTTTCCCGAAACAGCTCAACTCTTGAAATAAGTTCAAAAACATCCAGTTCATGCTTCAGTACCAACGGTCCAGCCGTAGAAGGGTCAAGCCAACGCCTCACATGTAGCACGCCGAACTGCCCCAAACCCTAAGGTTCAAAGGGCAGTTCAAGACGGTCACATAATGGAGTTAAGGTTTGTTGCCTTCTAGATGGACCATCGCGTTACTTGCACTACTTAGAACGTTTTCAAACTACGGAAAAATCCAACACTTGGAAATTTCCCGGCAGGGGAAAAAGTGGGTATTTATATCCGGTCGAACTTTTTAACATGTTCTAAAAATATCCGGAAAACATAACAAAATTAAATTCTCCGATCGAATTGACGATTACAAAATAAACCCCCAGAAAACTCAACACTTGAGTCAGGTTAAAAATACCCATAAAATTCAAATCACAGATTCAAGAATTACTGTGCAAACAGAATGTCATAATCATACTGTACGGCCGCGGATCCGCGGCGAAATATTGGGATTAGGTCATCGAATTTCACAGTAATTCTAATAAAACCCTGCTGAATTTTTTAGATATTTTTAATTTGGAAAATCCCAGATTTAAAAAAAATGTACAGAGAGGGGTGTATTTTGCGGTATTCGGGTTCGATCGGGGTTTTAATTTCGTTAACTCTTCGCCTAATGCTCTAGTTAGGCTCTGATACCACTGTAGGGTTACTAGGCACACTAAGGAGGTTCCACAAGGCATCAACCATGCCAAACAAAAATTTTCCGATGCCGAGAAACCCTAATATAGATCGTTAACTAGATGTAAAGGCGAAAAGCTAGCAAGTAAACAACTTTATTGCTAAGTGAAAGGGATTACAACCTTTGTAGATCCACTCCACCATTTCTTTAGCTCCGTGTTCACGTCCCTCAGCTGCGATCATCGGATCCTGGACTCTTGCGATGGTTTCATCGGAGAAATGATCGGGCTAGGTCATTGACTTCGAGGCCGAAGATGATCTACGTCGGGGAGACTCAAACTCAAGCTTTTCCTTCACTTGGTCAAAAACTTTGTGAAGAGAACACCCTATACTACATGGCAAGTGGTAGAGGATGAAGAAATAGGAAGTGGGTTCACTTTAGAATTGGATTTCTCACTCTTTTTCTCATGATGCCATTGGAGCTAGCAAGCTTTTTTCAAGCTTGATGAAGATGAAGAAGAAGAAAGAATCATATCCAAATGAAAACTTATCCAACAAATAATGGCACCATGGTTGAGTTAAGCCCTCATGCTTAACTCATGTAGAGAATTAACCAAACCATTAAGTTAAGGGTTGGGTTAACTAATATCCTACACAAATGACAAAAGGGTTGACTTTGACAATACTTATCAAGCTTCATGAAGCTTGATAACTTTGACCAAAGTCTTAATTCTTTTGTTATTTGCTAGGAAAATAGTAAACCCTAATTTAACCTTGAGTTGGTTCAACTCTCATAAACACAACTTGTTTGTATCATCAAGCATGATACAAACATGTACACTTGTATATATCACATATAAACAATGTGCACAAACTAGTGAGAAAATCAATCTTAAGTGAACCGATACTAGTTAATGTAAAGTAATATATCAAATATATAATTATAAATTAAATCATTAAATCAACACTTGATTTAACGATCCGGTCATATCGCATATAACCGACTAATATCAATAGTAACAACTTATCGAATCAACACTTGATCCGATAACCCGGCTATAACGCATACAACCGATCAATGTCACAAATCGCGAGAATAGAATACAGTATCACATACTGGTATTATTCTCGGTCCCGCATATATCTCATATGCGCTCCTATTTCGTTTCGCTTGAGCCAGGAAACCCCTGTGTAGGACTCTAAAGACTCGTCAATACGTCGGCAGTAGATGATGATCATATCAAACACCCACAAGCCGCAAGCGGTCTGCTAAACGTAACGGCCACCTGGGTATTGAGAGATCAGAAGATCAACGAGCAAGCCTGCTCACACTCCTGTGAATCCAACGAGTAACACTACCATACAGTCCGGTCTGTTCGTCTGATATGTCGCATATCTCGTCTAGGGGAGGTAAACGTCAGACCCCAATAACTCGATAAGTCGTGTCGATATGAGGCTCGTAACGGGTCGAGAAACTACTGGTAACACATACCAGTAAATCCCTAAAGCAGCCTTGGCCAAGGACTTCCTATTATAGCCAATCGAGCACTGCGCAACATCAACTCCCTATACCGGGAGAGACGAAACCCCTCCAGTCGCTCATTGCCTCCATGTGATTCGGGACTGTACCAAAAGCCACCTTTTTGCACGCCCTCTTGGACGTGGTATGCTGGAAATCAAAGCACAGTGGGAATCACATAAGACTCTATGATGATCTCGGGTCTACAGACTAACCTGTACCAGTGTCACCAGAGAACTGCCATCTGACGTAAGGTATAATACCATCTGGGAGTTCTCGGCGAGTCCGTCCAGTGTACCCAGTCTCCACTGAGCACCCGTATATCATCTCTGATGTCAAACACCAATGGATATGGGATCATCCATCGCCCATCTGTATGGGTCGAGAAGGTATACGCTAGTCTACTCTGGTATATCGATGCCCCGTCTCGATACACCCACGACTGGGGACTTTGAAGGATGCACTTATGGACTATCATGTCCCCACTAGTATGATCCACATCATAGTCCAGGTAGTCAAGTACACATCCTAAGGGCTTTACCAACATGTAACAGAGAGACAATCAGTGTACACGTTGAGGTAAAGAGTAACCAGATAGCATACTATCATATCGAGCAAGAAAGTCATCCCTATATATGTCCAAGCATCCACTACAATATACATCCTATGTATAGTAATGGCCTCTAGGGCATACATATAACTAACAGCTTAGCTACATCCATGAGGTATAATCCATTTCATTTAGTGTAGTTTCTAGTTTCTTGCATTCTAGTTAGTTAGAAATGGGGTTAAGATGTGGATTTGTGAACCTAGAAATTCCTAGAGAGGAGTTTGAGTGTTGTGTGGTTTGGGTGATGCCTAGTTGCTGTTACAAGACCCTAGAGACCAATTCTTGACCTGGATCAGTGACCAAACCCCAAAATACGAACTTTAGATTTGTCGATATTGGAAATTTGACTATTTGTGAGGGTATTTGGAGATCTGGAGTGACCCGAGACAACCATTGAATAAGTTCCCATAACCATGAGACGTGTAGGCAACCATGGACCACCCCTGAAACCAGAGCCCCTATCCCTACTTTCTGGCCGCAGATTTATTCATATGTGCCGCAATTTGCGGCCATATCTGGTGGAAATGCGTTGAATTTTGGTTAGTGAGTCCTTTAGGTGATATCTAGAGCAACCCTATAAGAAAAATTGGCTAGTTTGACCTGAGTCAAAATCTGGGAGAACTTTGGTGTGTTTTTGGCTATGTTTTCCGTATTTGGAATTCTTGGTTTTAGTATTTGATATTGTATTTGGTTGTTGGATGTTTGTACATCAACGACAAAGGTTGTTTGATTGTTTTTACACGCGTAGGCTATAGGTTCAAACCTAGAGCGCACCGTGTGCCGTATCGGTTTGCCGGATTCGATTTTAATAGCGATTGCGATTGTGTATTACTGTAGGTACCTTCGCATGGATTCCGAGGCGACAGAGCATGGTGTCATCGACTTCGGCATGCAAAGCAAGGTGAGTGGATCTATATCCACGGGGGAAGTCGGGTGGATGGCGTATAGCACCCCCGCACACTTTGATGGAAACCGATTTATATATAGATTATGGTTAATGAAACCTTTAATAGAAAACTATAGATAGAGTAAAAAGGTAGTTAAGGATAGATAGGAGCGATATGATATGAATAGTATGTGATGACGGGAGTTGAGGATGATATTTGATGATATTGCCGTTTAGGGTACTATAGGATTAGATATTCGACGTAGATGTGTCATCCGAACCATACCTATTTCCCAGCAAAGCCGCAACAAAACCTGTACGGCAAAACCTGCAAGGAACTGTTGCACAAAGGGGGTGAGTTGCCAACTCGTGAGTAGAAATTATCTACCAGCAGAAATCGCATGTATAACGCAATCCTAGGTCATACGATCAGTAATATCCTCAAAATAACAATATGGCCTGAAGCATAATATAAAGGTAAGGGTATACATCTATCCCTAAGTGTAATACAAAGTACTCGTGTCAGTGTCTCGGGTAACAACATGCCACGAATGTGATGTACAAATGTCAGGTAACAATATGTCACAAAAATGATGTGCAACATATGTAATGAGAATAGAGTACATCATGGATCGAAGAACTGTTTTTCTTTAATCAATGAGATTTCTATATGTATATAAATCGAGATATCATCAGTGAAATCAACATAGAATCCGTGTCAAGTATCGACACAAAACACTAATCTCAATATCTCAATATCTCAATATCTAAAAACCTCGGGCACCGTCAGCCCGGATCGGCCCATATCAGCAATCTCACGACCACGAACGGTATCCTTCGGATATCCGCCGCGCTAGGTAAAATCACCGGTGGGCAGTCTACCCCTGTCGGGCTCATCGTCTACTACTCGAACTTCATGCCCCGGGGTACCATACCGGGTTTACCATGTCCCCGAGACGGTTCATCCAACTCCTCGAATCGGGTCTCGAAAACATCTCAGAACCGAGAAAACATCATGGTGGACAATACTCAACTTATCAAGGAAAACCGCATTTTTTCCCTTTAAAATGGTTCATCAGTTTACAAAACTTTCACATGCGGTTTACAAATCCATAAAATATCAAGAAGAACCCGAAATCATCAACTCACCATGTCAATAACAACGAAAACCGGCATAAATCTCCATAAGACCGCATAACCAATGAATATATGGATGCATCTGATATCATGCAATAATCAAACTAACATATGAAAGCTATAGCATGTAGCAACTATCAGTTAGCAAGCTATGTCAATGAAATAGTATTTTCTAAAGTGTACGTGACATGGCAATTACCGATGATGATGTGAGTGAGCCGGCAAGTAAGTGTAAGTGGAACATACGTATCATCGGTAATGGTGCTAGTGTCCTGACAGCATGGTTCATAATCACTAAGTACACAATAAACATGCACAAAGATGATAACAATAAGGAATCTACATCGCTACACCTGTGTTATACTGATTTGCCGTTTGAAATAGTACGAATCATGGCGTTTTTGAAAATAAGGGTTGCGGTGTTTTTAAGAAAATGTACGTCTTTTGAAATATCCGCAGTATCCCTTGACATGTCTTTAAAATCCCCACGATTCGTTAGTTTTGGAAATAGATATGACTCAGGTCCAGTTTGACATCTACTAAGTAAACTATAGGTCTAACTAATACAAACGAAAGGTATATGGAAACCACTTAAATCTGAGTCGATATATATATACACATATATAGTCGGTGATCCCGCCTCAATAATATCTAATACGATACATCATCTAATGTGACATCCTCGGGTCAAGAGTGCGGATCTATCATCAATAGCTCGTACGGTAAATCCATCGTACGTCATCCCAAATTAGGGTATGGGTCAAATATCACATTCATCACATTATTCATCAAGTGTCCTCTTTACCAAAAATCATGCTCCGGGGTACTGATCTACGTCTAGTACAAAACTGATACCATCTATGTATGCATGCGTGTGTATGAAAACACCACTCCTAAAGGACCCGCTAAACATATCACGTCGTAACTCGAATACAAACCCTGTCACATCACCAATCTCACGGCCCCAAGCCTAATCTCATCGACTCATCTCCAATCCAAGTACTATCCTCATAATCCGTGTATATGTATACATGTGTGTGTGTGTGTATATATATATATATATATATATTGTAGGGTTGCTAGGCACGCGCACAAGGGTCTACGAGGCATCAACCATGCATGATTAAAATTTTAGCCGTGTCGAACAACCCAAAGCCGGATCTATAAACTAGGGTTTAGGCGAAAACAAGCATTCTAAACTCTTTAACACTAAGTGAGAGGGATTACAACCTTTGTAGATCCGGTCCTTCACTTCATTAGCTCCGTGTAGATGTCCCCATCGCTGCGATCGTGAACTCCGGACTCTAGAGAAGCTTCACAAGAAGAACGAACGTGCTTGCTTCGATGACTTCGAGGCCGAAGATGATCTACGTCGGGGAGACACTAACTCAAGCTATTACTTCACTAGGTCATAAACTTTGTGAAGAGAACACACTCTACTACATTGCAAGTGGTAGAGGATGAAGAAGTAGGAAGTGGGCTCACTTTAGAATTGATTTTCTCATACTTTTTCTCATGGCACCATTGGAGCTAGTAAGCTTTTCATGGAGCTTGATGAAGAAGAAGAAGAAAGAATAATATCATCATATGAATTATTCTTCTTAATAATGTAACCATGGGTGAGTTAAGCTATCATGCTTAACTCATGTAGAGAATTGACCAAGGTATATGGTTAAGGGTTGGGTTAACTAAATATCCTTAAGAATGACAAAAGGGTCGACTTTGTCAATGTTTCCACAAGCTTCATGAAAGCTTGAGAACTTTGACAAAGTCTTTCTCTTCTGTTATTCTTAAGATATAAACAAAACCCTAATCTTTACCCTAATCTTGGTATAAGTCTCATACACCCATCTTTGATGTATCATCAAGCATGACACAATCAAATGTACACAAATATATATCACATATACACTTATGCATAATCAAGTGAGAAAATAAATCTTAAGTGAGCTAATACTAGTTAATGTAATGTAATATATCAAATATATAATTATAAATTAAATTATTAAATCAACTCTTGATTTAATAATCCGGCTATAACCGACTAATATCATGTGTAACAACTTATCGAATTAACACTTGATCCGATAACCCGGCTATATCGCATACAACCGATCAATGTTACAAATCGCGAGAATAGAATACGGTATCTCATATCGTATTAATCTCGGTCCCGTACATATCACATATGTGATCCTACTCCGTTTCGCTTGAGCCAGGAAACCCTTGTGTAGGACTCTAAAGACTCGTCAATACGCCGGCAGCAGGTGATGATCATATCAAACAACCACAAGCCGCAAGCGGTCTGCTAACGTAACGGCCACCCGGGTATTGAGCAATCAGAAGATCAACAAGAAAGCCTATACATTCTCCTGTGAATCCAATCAGTAACACTCCCATACAGTCCGGTCTCGTCGTCTGATATGTCGCATATCTCGCTTAGGGGTGGTAAACGTCAGACCCCAGTAGCTTGATAAGTCGTGTCGATATGAGGTCTATAACAGTTCGAAAAACTACTGATAACACTTACCAGTAAATCTCAACAACCCTGGCTAGGGATTTCCGGTTATAGCCAATCGAACACAGCACAACATCAACTCTCTATACCGGGAGAGACGATTCCCCTCCTATCGCTCATTGCCTCCATGTGATTCGGGACTGTACCCAAAAGCCACATTTTTGCACGCCTTCTTGGACGTGGTATGATGGAAATCAAAGCACAGTGGGAATCACACAAGACTCTATGACGATCTCGGGTCAACAGACTACTCTGTACCAGTGTCACCGGAGAACTGCCATCTGATGTAAGGTATAATACCATCTGGGAGTTCTCGGCGAGTCCGTCCAGTGTACCCAGTCTCCACTGAGCACCCATACACCATCCTTGATGTCAAACACCGATGGATATGGGATCATCCATCGCCCATCATATGGGTCAAGATGCGTATACGCTAGTCTACTCTGGTGTATTGATGCCCTGTCTCGATACACCCTCGACTAGGAACAGTTATAGGATGTACTCGTCGACTACCTTGGCCCCACTAGTATGATCTCATCATAGTCCCAGTAGTCGAGTACATATCCTAAGGGCTTTATCAACATGTAACATAGAGACAATAAGAGTACATGTTAAGATAAAGTACAACCAGATAGCATACTATCATGTCGAGCAAGAAAGTCCTCCCTATATATGTCCTAGCATCCACTACAATATACATCGTATGTACAGTAATGGCCTCCAGGGCATACATATAACTAACATATATATATATATATATAGTCCCATACCCATGTGTGTGTATGTGTGTATATATATATATACATATCCCATATACGCATAGGTAATAAAGTGAAAGCAGGTGTGAGCGTGTGGGTGTAAACCTATTCTAGGTTTCGCGACTAAGAAGCTATGCTAGTTCCCTTCTAATAACACCAAACTAACCATAAACACATAATCATAACTTGATAATAATCCACGGATTATAAACCATATATATATCCAATTATATATCATAATTATACTACGAACTGCGGGTGTGCTATACGCCATCCACCCGACTTCTTCCCATAGATATAAATCTACTCACCAGATCTTCGCTCGCTGGTGCCGACGTCGCCACGCGCTTGCTTGTCGTCTAGAAGTCCACATGGGGGTACGTACATGTCACAACGTATCGTATCGCATAAAAACCCAAATCGAAATCGAAGCGGCATACGAAAACCAAATTGGCACGCGTATCACGCATAGGTCAAAATCTATCGCCTACGCATGCAAAAATAGCCCAACCAACTCTCGATGTCGATGTACAAATGTCAAACCATCGAGAAAAACCCAAACACACCAATCGTGATTTCAAAACTCACTAATTATATAACAAATAGGGTTTAATTCATCAAAACCATAAAATTAAACAAATCGTTTTATTTCCCAAAAACCTAATTAGCACAAATTCCCATTTCGGTTCAAAACTTGATGTTTTAACCAATCTAAATATTTTAACGATTTTGATGGCCAAAATGCTCTTTAAATAACATAACTAGGTCATACAAATCACTTCCATATTTTTTAATCTCACTAATTATCATTAACTGAAAATTCAAGTTTACAAAAATATCCAATTTTAACAATTTTAAAGCAACAATACACAATCAACCACTAAGCTTGATTTTGCATAATCTAAGGTATTAAACCACTCATTATAATGTTAATGAGGCGATGAAACCTTTACAATATTTTAAATTCTCAATTTTTAATTAATTAACAAAACCTAGTTTGCATAAACAAGTGATTTAGCTAAATTCTCAAGTAACAATTTCAAATTTAGCAACAAGATTACACTTTGCATGCCTTGAGATGTGAGACTACACATAATAACCATGATTCAAATACCCAAAACCTTAATTTGATCATAAACCACTCTCTTGAATTTTCAATCATGCAATTAACCTATTTAAACACCTAATTTACACTTAAATAAGCAAAATTAAATCAATTAGACAACAATTCACTAAAGGTTTAAGATTTATACCTCATGAACCATCTTGAGATCGACATGAAACTTGTCCCGAAAATGCAAACTTTTCACCAAGATCCATGCTTGATAGGCAAAAGAAAATTGGGTAAGAGTTGGATTTGGATTTAGCTTTGATTTTTGATGGAAATTTGATGAATTTTTGATGGAAAAAGAGTGGGATTTTGGAGGAAGGGGGCTGCTGCAGTCGTGGAGAGGGCTCGACTGATTTGAAGGGGATTGGAGAGAGAGAGTGAGGTGTTTAAAGTGGTGGCCAAGTCAAAGGAAACCATGCCTCATTTGACCTTAACCCTTCTTTCTTTATTCCATCATTTTATTTTACTTTTTGATGAGGTAAAGAAAAGAAATGGAGGGAGAGGGGCTGTTGTGGTTTCGGCCAGCATATGGTAGGGTGTGTGTGTGTGTGTGTGTGTGTGGATGAGGAAAGAAAATGATAAATATTATACCCCAAATTTCTATTTACACTAATTTCACTATTTAAGCCTTTTTCTTCGATAATTTCCAAAACCGCTTGACAATTTCATTTCATTTCAGAAACAATATTTTGCATGTTAGTTTAATGTGTCATGATGCACAAAATTTGTATCAACCCATTCCAATTTGTAATTATCCCTAATTAAATGTATTAGTGACGGCTTAAAATAATATTAAAATAATTAATTTCGGAATTCTTTTTCAGTAAATTAGAAATTTTACAATTGCTCAATAAACACCAAATACTAGCAATTTCATATCTAGATTATATATATATTTAATTTTATATTAAAAGATATTTATATCTTGATTTTTACGGAAAACACCCGTTATTTTACCGATTAAACGAAATTTCATCTGAACGATTTTCAAAACGTTACAATCTTCCTTCTTAAAGAAATTCGGTCCCCGAATTTAAATTAAAACTCTCCTCAAATACTAAAACATTTCAGCAAAACTATCAAGTCGTCGGGGCTCCAAAATCATAAATACATAAAACACATCGTAGCGCAATGCATGCACATGAAAAGCAGATATATAACCCAAAATCTAAACTCTGTCAAGTATCCCGCAATCATCGGAGTTATGGTGAAGACACCAATGTCAACATCCAAAACAAAAACCAATATGATATACATCAAAACTATACCTGTAAACGTCAGAACTATACAGGTAACATCATTAAAACATCTGGAAGCAATGCATGCCAAACCTTTTTCAATCACTGTGCGATGTGTGTATCACTGCACAGTGGCAGACGTCTATTGTGAGAAAATAACTATATATATATATACCCTTTGTTTAACATACACGTCCCGCCGTTTTGAAAATAATTTAGAATGGTTTCCCCTGTAAAAAGTTTCGTGTCATCACAGACACGTAGGTAAATACGGAGACTATAGTTCCTCTTTGGAAATCCCTTTGATAACTATCAATGCATGCAAAAATATACTCAAGTACTGTCCTCTGACTAGTCCTGCTCAGTACTAAACCAAATAGCAAGTATCATAAAATATACGGCTCCAAAAGAAATCAATCCTAATATATATATGAATGCCACGTGCGTCTGGTGCGCACGGAAATCGAAATCCATGATTGTGCCATACATGTGAACGGAAACAAAATCTGAGTGCAACGGGTGTGCACGAAAACACCTGTCAAAGGTAACGTGTGTGCCTGATAGTAAAACCAGGTGCATCTGACATGCACGAAGAATCTCGATTTAGTGCATCTGGTGTGCACCTAAATCGAATCAAGCGCCTTAAGTATGCGCAAAATCCAATCAAGTGCACAATGTGCACGAAAACGCATATCGAATATACAATCAAAATCGACGGTATACGACACATTTCAATCAAAATCCTAATCTGGTATACCGTGCTATAAAATCTCACCATCCTGTGCATCGGTGTGCACAAAAGAAAATCAAATACTAAAAGTGCATGAAAACTATGCCGAAAGCATAAGTCAAATCATATGCTTGCCCTAGGCATGAAATCAAATGTCATGAAACTCGGTCATCAAAACTCAATCATGAAATAAATCACCCAAAAATACTGAAAATCCAAAGTGACGAATACGCGATAGTCAATCACAAAATCAAAAATCATAAATGTTGTCGTCGATATGTCCATCCTTCAGGTCAAGAAGATGTCGGTGCATCAAATGCTAGCAGAGCAAGATATCTACTTGCCTTCTGATCATGGCCTGTCACCTAGTGCCCTTAGGCTCTCGCCTCTCACTGCAGATTGCTAAGTACATAGCTCCTCGGCTCAACGGTCCAATATATAATAATAAGGAAACAGTCTGCTTTGACACATCCTCTAAAGATCCCTGGCCAACTATCATGGTCACTCAAAACATGTCTCGTCGATGATGCTGAACTCTGGCCTGCTGGGTGTATGCAATATGACCGATCTTGGGTCGAGGTTTACTCGTATAGTATTGCAGAAAGGTCCTGTCAAGGTCTCTCCCCAAATTTCGTTTCTTCCAACTGCTCGGAAGTTATCATCCTTTACTATATCTATTTCTTATTTTGGAACGGCTACATACTCATCATGACTCCTCCTGGAAGATATATCCATAGTCAACGCATCTGCTTGTGTATCACATCTCTGATATCAGCGGAATGGAACGTCATCTCATCAAGATCTCGTACGAACCTCTTACTCCATTTTTCTCTAATGTCGACTTCTTCGGGCTCATTTCTTCATGGCGGCATGGACGGTGCTCCAACGGCTATACTCGTATCTGGAGTCTCCCAAGTAATTTATCCCATCACATGATATCCGAATGAAGTCGAACCATCCGATCGATTATCAAAACCTTATAATCCCTCAAGAGCTCAACATGTTAGTTACATTTTAATAGTATCGAATATATGCCACAGCACCTATGGACCAACCGTAGAAGGGCAGACCCAAGCCTCACTAATGGCATCGCTGAACTGCCGCAAACCCTAAGTTTCACCGGCGTTCCATGGCCTTTATGTCGAGTTAGGGTTTCATTCTTCTAGAGGGTCTGTAGAATTGCTTGCATTGTTTTCCGAATTCTTTAAACTGGGAAAATGGGCTCCTGACATTCGATCGTCTCTATCGACTCTCAACGTATCAGCATGAAGTCGTCTTTAGCTGGAATCAATCTATCTGATGACCTCGCATCGGGGTAGGCAATGAATCGCATGTCCTAGTCTTTCATCTCTGGTGACTAGCGATCTTCTATCATATCTCGAAGTATAACTCGTGCGGCGTTAGCTTCAAACATCTGGGCCGATATCTTTTCATTCGCCGAAATCACTGACTCATTCGTCCGCACGCTGAACAGTGCCTCAATCATCAAAATAATTTCTTCTCTGACGGTCATCACAATCTGGTTGGCCTCTATCAGTGGCCCAATCCTCTGGTGCTGATCTGCACGTCCGAGAAATCTCATAACAGCGATCCATCAAACGCTCGTGGCGCGAAAACACAATAAAACGACGCCTCTATGCAATCATATGTCTCTGGAATCACGCCCTGGTCAGTCCTCGTCCGTGACGAGCTCGTGCTGACCGCAACTCTAGCCATAGCTCCCTACGCCTGTACAACCGTGATAACAAAACCATAACTAGTACTGAAGAGGATAGATCATAGGAATGAAAATAATGCTGTGCAAGGAAAGGTACATCCTAAGGTTTCTTAAGCGGAGTATCGTATCGTAAGTATGTCGCGGAACATACACACGTTACGTCACTCTACTTGAGTCACCTACTTCATCAACCAAGGGTCACTCTACTTGAGTCACCTACTTCATCAACCAAGGGTCATTCTACACTCCAAAGGTAAAACCGAACGCTCTAATACTAAATTTGTCATGACCCGAAAAGTGCGGAACATGACCGGCACTTAAATTACGAAACGTCTCGAGGCGTACGTAATCTAAGTAACCCAGAACCAAGAAATCAAAACCAAAAAAGCAATAGAGTGAAGGGAAAACCAATTTAAAGCAAGTAGTTTTAGTCAACATAGGCCGAAGTATGTATTTTTAAAATCCCAAGTATTTTCTGAAAATTTCGGCAGAGTCTCCTTCGTAAATACTGGCCCCAAACAGGATACAACATGAATAGTATACGAAATAAATAAAAAGGCATCCCCAAGCAGGATCTAGCTCTTCGTCAAACAACGGTCATAACCACGCAAGCAATATAATGTTAGTTATATGTATGCCCTAGAGGCCATTACTGTACATAGGATGTATATTGTAATGGATGCTGGGACATATATAGGGAGGACTTTCTTGCTCGACATGATAGTATGCTATCTGGTTGATCTTTACCTTAACGTGTATGCTGATTGTCTCTCTGTTACATGTTGGTAAAGCCCTTAGGATGTGTACTTGACTACCTGGACTGTGATGCGGATCATACTAGTGGGGACATGGTAGTCTATAAGTACATCCTTCAAAGTCCCTAGTCGTGGGTGTATCGAGACGGGGCATCGATATACCAGAGTAGACTGGCGTATACCTTCTCGACCCATACAGATGGGCGATGGATGATCCCATATCCATTGGTGTTTGACATCAGAGATGATATACGGGTGCTCAGTAGAGACTGGGTACACTGGACGGACTCGCCGAGAACTCCCAGATGGTATTATACCTCACGTCAGATGGCAGTTCTCTGGTGACACTGGTACAGAGTAGTCTGTTGACCCGAGATCGTCATAGAGTCTTGTGTGGTTCCCACTGTGCTTTGATTTCCATCTTACCACGTCCAAGAGGGCGTGCAAAACGGTGGTTTTTGGGTACAGTCCCGAGTCATATGGAGGCAATGAGCGATAGGAGGGGATTCGTCTCTCCCGGTATAGGGAGTTGATGTTGCGCTGTGTTCGATTGGCTATAACCGGAAATCCCTGGCCAGGGTTGCTGAGATTTACTGGTAAGTGTTACCAGTAGTTTCTCGAATTGTTATAGACCTCATATCGACACGACTTATCAAGCTATTGGGGTCTGACGTTTACCACCCCTAGGCGAGATATGCGACATATCAGACGATCAGACCGGACTGTACGGTAGTGTTACTGGTTGGATTCACTGGAGTGTGAGCGGGCTTGCTCGTCGATCTTCAGATCGCTCAATACCCGGGTGGCCGTTACGTTTAGCAGACCGCTTGCGGCTTGTGGGTGTTTGATATGATCATCATCTGCTGCCGGCGTATTGACGAGTCTTTAGAGTCCTACACAGAGGTTTCCTGGCTCAAGCGAAACGAAATAGGAGCGCATATGAGATATGTGCGGGACCGAGAATAATGCGTGTATGTGATACCGTATTTCATTCTCGCGATCAATGTGTCGGGTGGTTGTATGCGATATAACCTAGTTATCGATTCAAGCGTTGAATCGATAAGCCGATACATTGAATATTAGTCGGTTATATGCGATATGACCGGGTCGTTAAATCAAGTGTTGATTTAATGATTTAATGCATAATTATATATTTGATATATTACTTTGCATTAACTAGTATTGGTTCACTTTAAATGGATTTTCTCACTTGAAGTTCACAAGTTGTATATGTGATATACTTTTGTGCACTTGATTGTATCATGTTTGATGATACATGCTTTATGGTTAAGTGTAAAGAATTAAACCAAGGTTAAGTTGTTGATTAGGGTTTTACTTATTCATTTATCTTACAATTTATTTATTCATTTTGAATAAATTGAAAGATAAATGAATGGTGGCTTCTTTTGTTTTTAGTTGAAGCTTCATGAAGCTTTGACTTGATGATTTTTTTGTTCTCATCCTTAACCCTAACCATCAACCCAACCTTAGTCAATTCTCTACACTTAACTAAGGTAAAGATTATGATAAGTATTGTTTTATTTTTCTATTTTAAAATAACTTATGATATTCTTCATCTTCTTCTTCTTCTTCACTTCAAGAAAAAGCTTCACAAGCTTTAATGGCAAAGTGAGAATTAGAGTGAGAAATCCAATTCTAAAGTCTACCCACTTCCTATTTCTTCATCCTCTACCTCTTGCCAAGTAGTAGAATGTGTTTACTTCACAAGTTTCTTGACTTGGTGAAGTCGGAGCTTGATTTAGCGATGCCTCGACGTAGATCATCTTCGGCATGGACATCGACGACCTAGCTCGCTTATTCTCCGATGAAGTCGACGCTAGAGCCCGGATTCTTTTTGGACAGCGGAGAGGACTTCGTTGCGGAGCTATGGAGGTGGAGAACTGGATCTACAAAGGTTGTATTTCCGTATCTCTTAGTTAAGTGTTAACTAGTTTATGTTTTCGCCTAGTTTTCTAGCCAACGATCCGTAGTCGGGTTTCTCGGCACCTAGATTTTTTGAAATTGGCATGGTTGAAGCCTTGTGAGACCTCATTAGGGTGCCTAGGAACCCTACAGTGGTATCAGAGCCTAGATAGAGCCTTAGGCGAAGTCTAGACGGAGTTTGAAGTCCGAACGAACCCGAAACCCGATCACAACCATGCTCTCTGTCCTTCTTTCAAAAACGTGGATTTTTCCAGATTAAAAATGCTTAAAAAATTCAGCAGGGAATTTTATGAATTACGACGCAAAAATTTACGGATGAACAGTACAAACCGCGGCGGAATGATGACGTCATCGTACACTGTTTGCACAGTAACTCCTATTATATTATGCTGGATTTTCTGGGTATTTTTAAAATTTATTCAAGAGTTGAATTTTCTGGAGTTGTTTTGGGGATTCGGTGTTTCGATCGGGGTATCAAATTTTGTCTATTTGGCTTTCCGGATAATTTTTTGATTATGTTAAAAAGTTCGACCGGATATAAATACCCAACTTTTCCTCTGTCGGGAAATCTCCAAGTGTTGGATCTTTCCGTAGTTTAACGACGTTCTAAGTAGTGCAAGTAACGCGATGGTCCCTCTAGAAGACAACAAACCTTAACTTGATTATGTGACCGTCTTGAACTGCCCTTTGAACCTTCGGGTTTGGGGCAGTACGGCGTGCCACATGTGAGGCGTTGGCTTGACCCTTCTACGGCTGGATCGTTGGTACTGAGGCACGAACAGAATGTTGTTATACTTGTTTCATGTGTTGATCAGTTTCGGGAAAACTTGGGTGTTCGATTGTTCGATCGAAAAGTTTAACATTTTCTGTTTATCTGGAATGGGATACAATAATTGGAATTCACAAACAGTTATGAGATAACTGAATGAATGTTATAAACACAGCACTTTAGTCTCACTTGATCGGTTGCCACGGAATTTTGATGTGATCAAAAGTCCGTCGCAATCACGTAGCGTACGCGGATACTCGCCGGGTAAACTTAATAGACAGCCTCGCTCCATAGCCCCGACCAAGTGACTGTAGGAGAACCTCGTCGCCGAAAACATCCGTTCGGGTGCTCGCGGCAGCGGTGTTCCGCCTTGGTGCACTTCGACAACGGTATCAGGGGTGCGGCCGTCTACTGAAGTTTGCGACGAGCATTCGATCAGGGTGTCGGGAATCTTGTTGAATTACCCGACTTGATATTGGAAAGTGTTTTCGATTTTGAGACTAAAATGCGGGGTTTATAATTGTTAGGCATGTGATGTCTAAGGTATTCATTTGATTAGGCATGCGATGTCTAAAGAGATTGCGGCTTCCAACTGTTGTAGTTTTACACTTTCTTTTCTGTGACCGTAAGTGTAATATGTGATATCGCCGGTTTCGTTGCTATATGTCAACGACAATTGGGATGCGCATATTTACTTACGTTGATGACATGTGATGTTATGTGTTGCTGGATATGTTATATTGGATCGTCGTGTTTGAATAGCCGGGGGTTTTTATGTGAGATGAGTGTTTTTCATTTTCATTCATGTAAAAATTTGTATGTAATATTCTTTTATTGGGGCACTTCCAGGTTACGGAAGTTGTCGCCTGTTATATATTATTTACTTTTCCGCACTAGGATAGACCCAAGGAGGGGAGCACAAGTAACCGGGTTCTGGAGTCCAGTGGGAGACCAACTCGAGGAGTTGAGTCCGGGTCTCCTAACTCTAGAATTGGTAGGGTTGCTTGCCGCTCTCGTAGGGGTCTAGGGGTGTGTGTTTGGCTATTCATCGCGACCGTGGAATCCGTGTTTTATACTGGCTCGTATTGAAAACACGGACGTCCTAGTATATCCAATATTTCATATGTTTCTTCTGCTGCGATATCTGTGATGTGATCATGTGATGTTCTGTGATAGATACTTTATATAGTATATATGATATATTATATAGACGTTACTTATGTTTTACACCCGTGCTAGCCCTGCCCCGCTCTGCCGTTAGTTACCTAACCTAACGGTGCACGAGGGGACATCGAGGCGAATGCGGATGGCATAAGTGTACGTCGTATTTATCTGTGATGTTTAGGTATTTAAATGATGGGACTTCATTAATGTGATTAATGAAATAAAAGAAACCTAAGATGTTGTAGAATCGAATTTCAAAATAAAACAGGTAGCTACAGTTCTTGCTTTGCACAGCGGTATATGTGATATATCCTGCACCTTATTCGATAGGGAAAGGACCGAGATCCCTTCACCGGGAGTGACTCCTTTAGCAATAACTGGCAGATGCTACACATTCGGTTTGTCTTTTGATCGCTTTTAAGTGTTTTTTCTTTGCACAACGATATATATGATATATCCCTCACCTCATTCGACGAGGAAAGGACCGACGATCCCTTCACCGGGAGTGACTCCTTTAGCAAAACTAGAAAAGCCTCAAAAACACTCCATTTCAAAATCATTTGGTTCTACAACGATATCAAGTTCATTACGCAATAGGTTTTCAGAAAAACCTGTCGTAGCCCTCCGTCATTTCAGATATGTACTAGTTAGTATTCGTGCTGCGGTAGTTTGGCATTCGTCAAGGCGTAGTGTACGGTAGCTAACTAGTATTTATCTGCTTGTGCATATGATGCGATTGGATTAGGGTATTCGTACGGCGTTGTTTGGCATTCGTCAAGGGTCGTGCGGGTGGGTTTAATTCGATCAAGAAATGTACGGGTTGAACTTGACTAGTGGACTATGGGTTGTTTGGCATTCGTCAAGGTCATAGCGAGCTAGGGGCAAAAGATTATCGGGAATTTCAAGTGTTGAAATTTGCAATGAGATTGCATACCTTCTATGAGATAGTTGGATCCCGATACCCGCTGCGAGTAAGAGTTACTCCTGGGAGAGTTTTATACATTACAATTAGCCGATCAAGTAGGTGTCTAGAAAGGTGTCAACGGGGTTACGCCTCTGGGAAAACGAGGTTTACATTAATTAGGTTCGTGCGAAAGCACGGGGGACCTCCCTCAAATTACCGACACTGGCCTGGCTGAAAGATTGGCGAACTTGTAGTGTGTAATTAATCCCGGCTAGTTTTTCCTTTTAGGGTTTGAAGGAAGATTTGATAAAAAGCAGTGGGAGTCATCCTGATTAGATAAAATAATAACCAATCTATTCTTGCAAGAGCGCACGCTGAGTGTTTTCTTCTCTCTCTCTCCAGGTAGCGACCATATCACGCCTTAATCAAGATAATAATACGGATTATTGACCGAACCCGCTTGTTATACAGAGCTGGGGACCGTTGGTCCCGCTCCAACTTATAATTGTTATAAGACAGAGCAGGAAATTGGGGATTACCAGAATTCCCGTGCCGCCCAAACGAAGAGAGTGCATGTTGATGCATTATCTTCGGGTGTGTTCATTACAAAGAACTGTTTCTCAGTGTCCTTTACGTCCCGGGTATGTGATACCGGATCAGGATCCCAGATATGTAATCTGTTACATAGGGCTACAGAAAGGTAGAGAACTGAGAACGGGTGATAAGTTTCATGAGACAGAAAATGGGGCAAGTGTTGCAGCCAAGTCTGTTGGTCACTGTCACCCTGTATTACAAATACATTGATTCTGAACGAATGTTATTAGATACCGAACCTGATATACAAAATCATATCTATTTCTTTATTAGTAAAGAAATGATAAAATTTTGTATTGTTGGATTATGTTTTGAACATTTCCTATATCAAAAGTTGATCGGTTCAGGCACGTTATCTAAAAGCATTAATGTTCTAAATCAAACTACAGTTCTTAGTATATAGAACACACATAAGAGGAAGAGTTCAGAAATGAACGGATCCTTCTTAAGGTAATGTAGACTAGGTCAGATCAATGTGACCCGACTAGCTGAAGTTACATGTAGATGCATATTTAAATCAGTTTGAATCTACATCTTATGAAACTTGCCAGTCATGTCACAAAGATAAGATGACCACAGCTCTGTTTATTGGAAACAGAGAAAGAGTTAGTGAACTCTTGGGATGATACATGTTGATGTATGTAGGTCCCCTGTCTACACATGCCAAGATTGGTTCTTTGTACTTCGTTACATTCTCTGATGATCTTTCGAGATTCAGACCTATGTTCCTGTTGAAACACAAGTCCGAACCTTTTGAGATATTCACAGAATATAAGTTAGAATTAGAGAACCAAAATAAGGGTATAAGTATTATGTCCTTTGATGTGATCAGGGAGGAGAATACTTGAGCACGGAATTCCTGGACTATTCTAAAGGAGAATGAGATTCTCTCTCAGCATTACTCCTCCGTATACACCATAGTAGATGGTATGTCGGGGCGGAGCAGATACACCCTATTTGATATGGTGTGCTCTATGATGAGTACTGCTGAGTTACCTTTTTCCTTTTGGGAGTTATGCACTTGAGAAGATGCATACCTATTGAATAGGGTTCGAATCAAATCAGTTGCCTACCACTTCATATATGATATGGAAAGGGAAGAGCCCATATCTTAAGTTAGTTAAGATTTGGGGTTGTCCGGCCTATGTCGAAAAGCAAAATCCGGACAAGCTCGAGGCAAGGTCTGTAATGTAGAACTGGAAAAGTTCCAGCTATACGAACTACAGCAGATGATTTGATAGAACCAAGGGATTCAGTAGATACCAACGAACCTCAGCCTCTCCGCCGATCTAGTAGGGTTCCTCACCCACCTGAGAGATACTTCGGTTTCTCTATGACAGTGGGAGCGAGGATTGCATCATGAGATGATGACCCAACTAGCTTCGAGCTGGCCATCAGGAGTAAGACTCTGTAAGAATGGCTGGATGCTTAGTGATCTGAGATGGAATCCATATACACCAACAAAGTATGGACTTTGGTTGCTATATCTGAAGGGTTAAATCCCCATCAGGAGCAAGTATATCTTGAGAAGATTACTTGGTGTATATGGAAAGGTTGAGACTTTCAAAGCTAGACTTGTTAAAGTTTTTCGTCATCAACCAAGCGTGGATAATGATGAAACTTTTTTAAGCAACTATGCTTAAGTCCATCCAGATCCTACTTGTCACGGCTACATACCATGACTACGATATCTGGTGGTTGGGTGTCATGACTGCTTTTTTAAATGATGTTTTAGAAGAGTGCGTCTATAAGTACACAGCCAGAGGGCTTCGTAAACAGTGGGAGCAGCGGAAACGTGTGCAAGATGCTTTATATAGGATAAAGCAGGCATCGCGGAGTTGGAACATCTGTTTTGGTGGATTAGTCAAAGAGTTTGACATCATCAAAATGGTAGATGAACCTTGTATATACAAAAAGGTAGTAGGGAGTATGGTAATGATCCTCGTAGAGTACGTGGATGACATACTCTTGATAGGGAAGGAGTTTCCTATGCTACGCTCGATCAATTTCCGATTATCACAAAGATTCTCCATATAAGATCAAAATGATACCTACTAAATCCTGAATTTTGGATCTATGAGATAGATCTAAATGGATATTAGGATACTCACTAGATGTAGTGAGACGGTATCAATTGATCCTGGGGAGAATCACTGGAAGTGTTCCAGGATGATAAAGAAGACTGAATGTCAGTCGCAGGCATTGTCTTTACCCTCAGTAAAGGGACGGTATGTTGGAAGAGTTCCAAACTAGATACCGTGGCATACTAGACGATAAAGGAAGGATACATCGCTACTAAAGATGCTACCAAAGAGGCTGTTTGGGTGTATATTGGTTCATAAGATGAACTACGTTCCTACCATTGTGAGACAATGGAGTTGTGGCTTATGCCAAGGAACGCAGGTCCCATCAGTGATCCAGACATATTCTAAGGCAGTATCACTTGATCATGGAGATGGTTGATCTCCAGGGAGATCGAGGTTTGGAGAGTAGACTTAGAGGACAACACAGCGGATCCACTCACAAAGGCCTGTTCCCAGAGAGAGACTTTTATGGGATGTTTGAGTATGAGATACTGCAACCACTGCTACAGATGGCCCTAGTGCAAGTGGGAGATTGTTAGTTATATGTATGCTCTAGAGGCCATTACTGTACATAGGATGTATATTGTAATGGATGCTGGGACATATATAGGGAGGACTTTCTTGCTCGACATGATAGTATGCTATCTGGTTGATCTTTACCTTAACGTGTATGCTGATTGTCTCTCTGTTACATGTTGGTAAAGCCCTTAGGATGTGTACTTGACTACCTGGACTGTGATGCAGATCATACTAGTGGGGACATGGTAGTCTATAAGTACATCCTTCAAAGTCCCTAGTCGTGGGTGTATCGAGACGGGGCATCGATATACCAGAGTAGACTGGCGTATACCTTCTCGACCCATACAGATGGGCGATGGATGATCCCATATCCATTGGTGTTTGACATCAGAGATGATATACGGGTGCTCAGTAGAGACTGGGTACACTGGACGGACTCGCCGAGAACTCCCAGATGGTATTATACCTCACGTCAGATGGCAGTTCTCTGGTGACACTGGTACAGAGTGTAAGTCGATGTACTACACCCCAATACTTGTGGGGAGGCGGAATTTTCAAAAACGAACTTGTTTAGTGAACGAACATCGACTAACCGCTTGAATCGAAGCTAAACTATAAATAACCAAACACAAAGTGTTTCTAAACTACTGTGTTTAGGGATTATACCTAATGAATCAACTCCTTCGTCTTTACGATCTCCTTGTCCTCCTCGGCCTTCTCTAGGTAGTAGACGATCCACCCGAGAGCAAAACTCCAAGCTAAACCTCTAAACTTGAGGCAACTATCCTTCTTGGATTGCTAATCAAAGAAGATAGAATGAAATAGAGTGATGGTTATGGATTGATTAGTCTTTCTAATCCTTGATCTCAACTCATGAGAGAGGAGGATTAGTCTTTGAAGAGGGAGAGCTTGAGGAGAGAGAATGTGAGAATGAATTGTGATATGAGAATAGTAAGTTATCATAATAAATATGAAGCATTCTTATTTTGAAGAAAAGAATAATACATAATGAATAAGCATGCTTCACAAATATCTAATGGTGATTCATTGTCATGACTCACTAAGCATTTATCATGCATTAATGATATGCATGAATCACCCTCATGACTCACTAAACTCATTTAATGCAAATGACACCTAAACCTCCTTAGTCACCACCTTCTAGAAGCTTCTCGCGCAATTACGAGAACGCCCCTCCTTTCCGCAAAAATACGGAAAAACTTTAGACTGTATAAATCCAATAACCGGATACCAGTAACTGGCTTAAACCAAAGCCGACTGGTAAAAACTGTCCGAAAGTCGTACGCGCGTAAACGCACGTATGCGTCCGAACCCTTTGTCGCAAAACCATGCGACCTCTATATCGTTTCGCCTGGAGTAGGAAACTCTCTGTGTGGGACTCTAGAGACTCGACTACTACGCTGGCAGTGGGTTTAACCACAGACCGCAAGCGGCACTAGCTGTACGTAACGGTCCCCAGGTAGTTGTCGATAAGAAGGCCGATGAGGAAACCCATCCGAACTCCTACTGAGTCTGATGTGACAATCTCCATACAGTCCGGTCCGTTCGTCCAAGACTATCGCATATCGGGCCTAGGGGGGCGGCAAGCGTCAGTCCCCTAATAGCGGTATAAGTCGTGTCGGAGCGAAGCCCATTACACCCTGAGAAACTACTGGAACCTACCAGCAAATCTCGCTTGCCCTGGCCAGGGACTTTGCGTAATGGCTCTCTGACACAGCGCGATATCTACTCCCAATACCGGGAGGGACGAATCCTGTCTAACCGCCACTGCCTCCAAGTGCTCGGGACTGCACCCAACTGCTACCTGTTTGCACGACTCCTTTGAGCCGTGGTAGGGTAGCAATCTAAGAACAGTGGGACACACTCGAGGCGAAGTAGCAGTGTCAAGTCTGCGGACTATGCTGTACTCATGTCACCTGGGAACTGCTCACTGACGACTGGTATCAAACCAACCAACAGTTCCCTGTGAGTCCTGTCCGGTGTACCCGTAACCTAACGAGCACCTGCATACTATCTCCAGTACGACGTACTGACGGCTGTGGGACAGACCATCTCCCCAACTGGGATGAGAAGCGTACACACTAGTCTACTCCGGAGTATCGATGCTCTGTCTCGATAATCCAACGACCAGGGACCTGAATAAGGATGTGCTTGTAGACTACCCATCCCCCACTAGTGTGACTGCCATCACAACGCTGGTAGACAAGCAAGATCCTAAGAGCTCTATCAATACGTACACTCACATATTAAGATAGAAAAACCAAGTAGCATACTACCATGTTTAGCAAGACTGTTATATACATGTGAATATCCCAAGCTTCCATTAAGTAATATACAAACTAGTATGATACAGTAATGGCCTTCTAGGGCATAAACACTAACAATCTCCCACTTGCACTAGGGCCATGTACTGGCATATCGCAGACCGATGATCTCGAGTAGCCTCTCGAACTGAATCTGAGGAAGGGCCTTCGTGAATGGATCAGCAATGTTCTCTTCAGTAGCAACTCTCCGAACCTCGATCTCCTGACGATCAATGATCTCCCTGATCAGGTGATACCGCCTCAAGATGTGTCTGGACTTCTGATGGGACCTTGGTTCCTTTGCTAAAGATATAGCTCCGTTGTTGTCGCAATACAGAGGTATTGGATCAACTATGGTAGGAACCACCTGAAGTTCTGTTAGGAACTTCTTCATCCAGACTGCTTTTTTTACGGCATCGCAAGCAGCTATATACTCCGCTTCCATCGTCGAGTCAGCAACGGTGTCCTGCTTGGAGCTCTTCCAGCACACCGCCCCTCCATTGAGGGTAAAGACATAACCCGACATGGACTTGGAATCGTCCTTATCACTCTGGAAGCCGGAATCAGCAAAGGCCTCCAACCTGAGGTCTTTTCCGCCGTAAACCAAAAACATCTCCTTAGTCCTCCTCAGGTACTTGAGAATGTTCTTTACTGCTATCCAGTGCTTCTCCCCTGGGTCTGACTGATACCGGCTTACCACGCTCAGTGCGTAAGCTATATCTGGTCTGGTGCACAACATCGCATACATTATAGAGCCTACCGCAGAAGCGTAGGGTATAATAGACATGCGTTCCCTTTCCAAATCAGTCTTGGGAGACATCTCTTTGGAGAGGGTGATTCCGTGACAAGCCGGTAGGTTACCGCGCGTAGAATCTTCCATACTGAATCTTTTCAGTACAGTGTCGATATACCTGGACTGCGAAAGTCCCAACATCCTCTTGGATCTATCACGATAGATCCGGATCCCCAGAATGTACGAGGCATCACCCAGGTCTTTCATGAAGAACCTGTGTGACAAGAATCCTTTGACAGATTGTAGCATAGGAATGTCATTTCCTATTAATAGAATGTCATCCACGTACAAGACGAGGAATACGACACTTCTGGCTACAACTTTACTATATATGCACGGTTCATCTGGATTTTTGATAAAGTCATATTTTTTGACTGTCTCATCAAAACAGATGTTCCAACTCCGCGATGCCTGCTTTAGTCCATAAATGGACTTAAGCAGCTTGCATACTTTCCCGCTGCTCCCACTCTGATTGAAACCCTCTGGCTGATCCATATAGACGCTCTCTTCTAAATTTCCATTCAGAAAAGCCGTTTTTACGTCCATCTGCCAGATTTCATAATCATGGAAGGCAGCAATAGCAAGAAGGACCCGAATGGATTTGAGCATAGCCACTGGAGAAAAAGTTTCGTCATAGTCCAAACCAGGTCTTTGACGAAAACCCTTTGCAACAAGTCTAGCCTTATAGGTTTCCACCTGTCCATCTACACCAATCTTTTTCTTGAAGATCCATTTGCATCCTATGGGTTTTACCCCATCTGGAGCAAAGTCCAAAGTCCATACTTTGTTGGTGTACATGGACTCCATTTCGGTCCGCATTGCATCTAGCCATCGTACCGAGTCGCCGCTCTGGATGGCCTGCTGGAAGTCAGTAGGTTCATCATCATCTATGATGCAATCCTCTCTATCCCCATCTATGAGAAAACCGTAGTATCTCTCAGGCGGATGAGACGGCCTACTACTCCTGCGGAGGGGTGCGGGAATGTTCTGTTCTTCTTGAACCTCTGGTTCTACCAAACTTTCAGTAACAGTTTGTGGTTCTGGAATTTCTTCCAGTTCTACTGCGCTCCCACTCTTCTGATTTTCTAAAAATTCAGTTTCTAAGAAGTGGGCATGACGAGAAACAAAAACCTTTTGTTCCTCTGCGTAATAGAAATAATATCCCTTGGAGTTCTTTGGATATCCCACAAGCTTACACAGTACTGAGCGTGCCTCGAGCTTGTCCATATGCTGCTTTTTTTACAAAAGCTGGACACCCCCATGTCCTAAAATGTTTTAGACAGGGTTTCTTCCCACTCCACATCTGATATGGTGTGGTAGGCACAGTCTTGGTTGGAACCTGGTTTAAAAGATATGCCGCTGATTCTAGCGCATAACCCCAGAAAGATCGCGGTAACTCAGCATTACTCATCATGGATCGTACCATATCCAATAGGGTTCGATTCCGTCTCTCCGATACACTGCTATGCTGTGGAGTGTATGGAGGAGTAAGCTGAGAGAGAATTCCTTTCTCTTTTAGGTAACCTAGGAACTCGGCACTTAAGTATTCTCCACCTCGATCAGATCTCAGTGTCTTAATACTTTTGCCTGTTTGGTTTTCCGCTTCACTCTTGTATTCCTTGAATTTCTCAAAGGCCTCGGATTTATGCTTCATTAAGAAGACATGTCCAAACCTAGAGAAATCATCTGTAAAAGTAATGAAGTAGGAATAACCACCTCTTGCATGTGTAGACATTGGACCACATACATCGCTGTGTATGAGTCCTAAGAGCTCGCTCGCTCTTACTCCTTGTCCAGTAAATGGAGCCTTTGTCATCTTTCCTTTGAGACAAGATTGACAAGTGTCATAAGTTTGATATTCGAACGAGTCCAAATATCCTTCTCTATGCAACTTAGTCAACCTTCTCTCATTGATGTGACCCAGTCTACAATGCCATAAGAAAGCTTTATTTAAATCTGGAGACTTTCTTTTTAGTGTGTTCTGGACATTGAAAATTTGGAGTTGGTTTAAAACATATATACCGTTATTTAGAGTACCGGACCCAATCAAACAATGATTAAGGTGGATGTTGACAACATCTCTTACAAACGTGAAATCATAACCTTTATTTGATAACAAGGAAACTGATATGATATTACACGTTAAGCTTGGTACAAAATAACAGTTATGTAAAACCAAAATGTGTCCACTCGTCAATCCTAGGTGATAATCCCCGACGGACGCAGCTCCCACGCTAGCTCCGTTAGCAACCCTGAGGATCATATCACCTTCCTTCAGCACTCTACGGTTTCTCAGTGCCTGCAATGAATTGCAAATATGAGATCCTGATCCGGTATCCAATACCCAGGAAGTAAAGTTGATCGACAGACAATTCTCAATTACAAACACACCTGAAGTCGAAGCCACAGCTTGCTTCGGTTCCTGGTTCTTGGCGTTCCACGCCTTGCAATCCTTCTTCCAGTGCCCTTTCCTGTGACAATGGAAGCACTCATCCTGGCCAACTACCGGTGCTGCAAGCTTTTTCTTTCCCTTCTTTCCCACCTTACTAACACATCCTCTAGGTTTGGGTGCGGCCTTCTTCTTCCTTCCTTTGGCCCTAGCCTTGGACCCGGAAGAAGATGCACCGCCAACAAACATAGTGGGTGTTTCCTTTGCCTTCTGCAAGGTGCCCTCTGCACTCCTTAACATGTTCAGGAGTTCCGCAAGTTCAACTTCTTTTCCTTGAAGGTTGAAGTTGAGGATAAACTGGGCGTAGGTGGGAGGAAGGGACTGGAGAATAAGGTCTGTATAGAGCTCATTATCCAAAGTCGTCCCAAGGTCTGCGAGCTCTTCAATATAGCCGATCATCTTTAGGACATGTTCACCTACTGATGACCCGACAGCCAACCTCGCTCGAAACAAGTTCTTAGAGGTCTCGTATCTTGCTATACGAGATTGCTCTCCATAAAGTTCCTTTGTATGGAGAAATATGCCATCTAGGGACATATCCTCGTGCCTCCTCTGATGTTCATTGTTCATTGAGGCAAGCATGATGCACTTGGCTCTCGCGCAATCTAAATCCCAGGTTTTGCGGATTTCCTTATCCGCATTGCTGGATTTGGGACCAGGGACAGCAGGTGCCGTAGCGGTGAGGATGTACCCCAATTTGTCATAGGTCAAAGCCATTTTGACATTCCGCAGCCAATCTTTATAGTTTGGCCCTGTCAGTATATTTTTCTCTAAAAGTAACTTAAGTCCAGTCATTTTCAGGGTCGCTGCAATTAGGAGAGAGAGAAGAAAACTCTTTAGCATGATGCTCTTGCAAGTTTAGAGTGGTTTTTAGTTTATCTAAACTGGATGGCTCCCACTGTTTCTCGAATCCTTCCTCAAACCATAAAAGAAGAATTAGCCAGGACTATTCTTACCGTACAATACTTGCTTAACCGTTCAGCCAGGCCAGTGTCGATACTTCGAGGGAGGTTTTCCAACGCTTTCGCGAAGTTCCTTAATTAAATAACCTCTTTTCTCTGGGGGCGTAACCCCGCTGACACCTTTCTGGACACCTACTAGGTTTATAGCATTGATCGTTAAGTGACGAATATCCTGATAAGTAGCATATACTCACAGTAGGATCAGGATCCAAATATCATCGTATGATAATGTTGAAGGAATCCTACCAACATTCATCAAACTCCAAATGGTATGCATCTCTTTGCAAATTTCAGTTTCTTTAGAAATTCCCGATATTGATTTTTGCCCCATGTTCTTATGATCTTGACTAAGGGCCAACAAATCATAAGTCACATGTCAAGTTCTGCCCATCATTATCCTGTTGATTTGAACCCATCCGTATATACTCTTGACTAAGGGCCAAACAAAGTAATACGACTGTCCCAAACCAACTCATCTATCTATGCAACAAATGAATACCCCAGCAGCTACCAATCACTATGTCTTGACTAAGGGCCAAACAAACATAGCTTGAATACTACTGACCATTCATAAGAAATGACGGAGGGCTACGACTGGTTTTGGCGAAACCGTGAACGTAGTGAACTTGATATAACCGAAGGAACCTGATAGCTTTTAAAAGGAGTGGTTAAATCTCCGCATTTAAAAATATCTGTTTTAAAAATAACCGAGTGGTTTCTTTTAAATTGTTCCAACGATTTAAACTTGGTTTATTTTCTTTGCATTATAGATAATGCGTCCCATCATTAACCTATCATTGCAGAAAACAACGAAAATACAACGTCCTCTTATGCCATCCGCATTCGCCACGGGGTCCCGTCATTACCCGTTAGGTTACTTAACTAACGACAGAGCGGGGGCTGGGCTAGCGTGGGTGTAAAACATAAGTGACGTCTAAATAGCTATCATATATATAGATATTTACATTCGTCTGACGCAATGATATACATTCCAGATTCACAGATGAACTTAATTGGATTTGCAAGCAATCTGTATTTCTTTTGAGCCTGCAAGAAAAGACAGATTACACAGTTATGATGAATAGCCATTACCCCACCCTCGACCCCTACGGGTACGGCAAACTACCCACCCGGCAGTTTGTGTACCCCACCTTGGGTCAGTCCTAGGAGCAAAAACAGTAAAATGAAATAATACAACGGTGGCTACAACCGCAACCTGGATGTGCCCCGCAAAAATAATATTACAACAAATTACATTTACAACAAATGAATTAAATAATAACCCATTGCAAAACCCCGGCTATACACCACAACAGTCCAATCACAGTTCATATGCACAAACAGATATAACCATTACAGAAATGTGCAACCCCCTGCAAACCGACATACTAGCAGTTAGGGGAGGTTTACGAACATATTTATCAATCATAGATATAATCCAATATACAAATACTGTACAATTTCGATCGATTAAACATCTTTAATATTGCTCCAAAAACTGCTCTGTAAAACTGAAACCTGAGCAAATATTAAATATCCCAGAAAATCCCAAATTACACAGAGAAGCAGCACAGGAAATTTGAGTTCCTGACTCGGCAACTCGGCGGCGGAAGCGCGGCGGATCGGTGCGATCCGCCGCGGTTCCGCGGCCGTGTTGCCGATTCAGGAGCCCAAATTTCTTGGGTGTTCTTCTGGTGTCTTTTCAAGCTCTCTGAACTTCCCTGAAAAATTTTTGGACTTCATTTAAATTTCGACAGAAACTTGACATTTTTAGGGTTTTCCGACTTCGTTTTTCCGTTCGAAATTCGTACAAATTTGCAATAAAGTTATTTATTGTTTAGCGAGGCTCTGATACCACTGTAAGTCGATGTACTACACCCCAATACTTGTGGGGAGGCGGAATTTTCAAAAACGAACTTGTTTAGTGAACGAACATCGACTAACCGCTTGAATCGAAGCTAAACTATAAATAACCAAACACAAAGTGTTTCTAAACTACTGTGTTTAGGGATTATACCTAATGAATCAACTCCTTCGTCTTTACGATCTCCTTGTCCTCCTCGGTCTTCTCTAGGTAGTAGACGATCCACCCGAGAGCAAAACTCCAAGCTAAACCTCTAAACTTGAAGCAACTAACCTTCTTGGATTGCTAATCAAAGAAGATAGAATGAAATAGAGTGATGGTTATGGATTGATTAGTCTTTCTAATCCTTGATCTCAACTCATGAGAGGGGAGGATTAGTCTTTGAAGAGGGAGAGCTTGAGGAGAGAGAAGGTGAGAATGAATTGTGATATGAGAATAGTAAGTTATCATAATAAATATGAAGCATTCTTATTTTGAAGAAAAGAATAATACATAATGAATAAGCATGCTTCACAAATATCTAATGGTGATTCATTGTCATGACTCACTAAGCATTTATCATGCATTAATGATATGCATGAATCACCCTCATGACTCACTAAACTCATTTAATGCAAATGACACCTAAACCTCCTTAGTCACCACCTTCTAGAAGCTTCTCGCGCAATTACGAGAACGCCCCTCCTTTCCGCAAAAATACGGAAAAACTTTAGACTGTATAAATCCAATAACCGGATACCAGTAACTGGCTTAAACCAAAGCCGACTGGTAAAAACTGTCCGAAAGTCGTACGCGCGTAAACGCACGTATGCGTCCGAACCCTTTGTCGCAAAACCATGCGACCTCTATATCGTTTCGCCTGGAGTAGGAAACTCTCTGTGTGGGACTCTAGAGACTCGACTACTACGCTGGCAGTGGGTTTAACCACAGACCGCAAGCGGCACTAGCTGTACGTAACGGTCCCCAGGTAGTTGTCGATAAGAAGGCCGATGAGGAAACCCATCCGAACTCCTACAGAGTCTGATGTGACAATATCCATACAGTCCGGTCCGTTCGTCCAAGACTATCGCATATCGGGAATAGGGGGCGGCAAGCGTCAGTCCCCTAATAGCGGTATAAGTCGTGTCGGAGCGAAGCCCATTACACCCTGAGAAACTACTGGAACCTACCAGCAAATCTCGCTTGCCCTGGACAGGGACTTTGCGTAATGGCTCTCTGACACAGCGCGATATCTACTCCCAATACCGGGAGGGACGAATCCTGTCTAACCGCCACTGCCTCCAAGTGCTCGGGACTGCACCCAACTGCTACCTGTTTGCACGACTCCTTTGAGCCGTGGTAGGGTAGCAATCTAAGAACAGTGGGACACACTCGAGGCGAAGTAGCAGTGTCAAGTCTGCGGACTATGCTGTACTCATGTCACCTGGGAACTGCTCACTGACGACTGGTATCAAACCAACCAACAGTTCCCTGTGAGTCATGTCCGGTGTACCCGTAACCTAACGAGCACCTGCATACTATCTCCAGTACGACGTACTGACGGCTGTGGGACAGACCATCTCCCCAACTGGGATGAGAAGCGTACACACTAGTCTACTCCGGAGTATCGATGCTCTGTCTCGATAATCCAACGACCAGGGACCTGAATAAGGATGTGCTTATAGACTACCCAGCCCCCACTAGTGTGACTGCCATCACAACGCTGGTAGACAAGCAAGATCCTAAGAGCTCTATCAATACGTACACTCACATATTAAGATAGAAAAACCAAGTAGCATACTACCATGTTTAGCAAGACTGTTATATACATGTGAATATCCCAAGCTTCCATTAAGTAATATACAAACTAGTATGATACAGTAATGGCCTTCTAGGGCATAAACACTAACACAGAGTAGTCTGTTGACCCGAGATCGTCATAGAGTCTTGTGTGGTTCCCACTGTGCTTTGATTTCCATCTTACCACGTCCAAGAGGGCATGCAAAACGGTGGTTTTTGGGTACAGTCCCGAGTCACATGGAGGCAATGAGCGATAGGAGGGGATTCGTCTCTCCCGGTATAGGGAGTTGATGTTGCGCTGTGTTCGATTGGCTATAACCGGAAATCCCTGGCCAGGGTTGCTGAGATTTACTGGTAAGTGTTACCAGTAGTTTCTCGAATTGTTATAGACCTCATATCGACACGACTTATCAAGCTATTGGGGTCTGACGTTTACCACCCCTAGGCGAGATATGCGACATATCAGACGATCAGACCGGACTGTACGGTAGTGTTACTGGTTGGATTCACTGGAGTGTGAGCGGGCTTGCTCGTCGATCTTCAGATTGCTCAATACCCGGGTGGCCGTTACGTTTAGCAGACCGCTTGCGGCTTGTGGGTGTTTGATATGATCATCATCTGCTGCCGGCGTATTGACGAGTCTTTAGAGTCCTACACAGAGGTTTCCTGGCTCAAGCGAAACGAAATAGGAGCGCATATGAGATATGTGCGGGACCGAGAATAATGCGTGTATGTGATACCGTATTTCATTCTCGCGATCAATGTGTCGGGTGGTTGTATGCGATATAACCTAGTTATCGATTCAAGCGTTGAATCGATAAGCCGATACATTGAATATTAGTCGGTTATATGCGATATGACCGGGTCGTTAAATCAAGTGTTGATTTAATGATTTAATGCATAATTATATATTTGATATATTACTTTGCATTAACTAGTATTGGTTCACTTTAAATGGATTTTCTCACTTGAAGTTCACAAGTTGTATATGTGATATACTTTTGTGCACTTGATTGTATCATGTTTGATGATACATGATTTATGGTTAAGTGTAAAGAATTAAACCAAGGTTAAGTTGTTGATTAGGGTTTTACTTATTCATTTATCTTAAAATTTATTTATTCATTTTGAATAAATTGAAAGATAAATGAATGGTGGCTTCTTTTGTTTTTAGTTGAAGCTTCATGAAGCTTTGACTTGATGACTTTTTTGTTCTCATCCTTAACCCTAACCATCAACCCAACCTTAGTCAATTCTATACACTTAACTAAGGTAAAGATTATGATAAGTATTGTTTTATTTTTCTATTTTAAAATAACTTATGATATTCTTCATCTTCTTCTTCTTCTTCACTTCAAGAAAAAGCTTCACAAGCTTTAATGGCAAAGTGAGAATTAGAGTGAGAAATCCAATTCTAAAGTCTACCCACTTCCTATTTCTTCATCCTCTACCTCTTGCCAAGTAGTAGAGTGTGTTTACTTCATAAGTTTCTTGACTTGGTGAAGTCGGAGCTTGATTTAGCGATGCCTCGACGTAGATCATCTTCGGCATGGACATCGACGACCTAGCTCGCTTATTCTCCGATGAAGTCGACGCTAGAGCCTGGATTCTTTTTGGACAGCGGAGAGGACTTCGTTGCGGAGCTATGGAGGCGGAGAACCGGATCTACAAAGATTGTATTTCCGTATCTCTTAGTTAAGTGTTAACTAGTTTATGTTTTCGCCTAGTTTTCTAGCCAACGATCCGTTGTCGGGTTTCTCGGCACCTAGATTTTTTGAAATTGGCATGGTTGATGCCTTGTGAGACCTCATTAGGGTGCCTAGGAACCCTACATATAATATACAACGCTGAAGGGCGAGGATCAAAACTCAAAAGAAATCCCAAAATCAGCATGAAAACCATAATAATACAACGCGCGACTCTAAGGTCGAAATAATAACAAGTCTGGTCTTCTATCTCTATCAAATATACAATCTGGTTGATGGAGTTTCTAGATACAACTGAAATAATAAATACACAAAGGTCGTCTTGATGCAAAGAACCCACCTGCCAAAGCAATCACCCAAAAGGAACAGTGTGCCAGCAAAGCCGCAACCAAACCTGTACGGCAAAACCTGCAAGGAACTGTGGCACAACGGGGGTGAGTTGCCAACTCGTGAGTAGAAAACATCTACTAGCAGAAATCGCATGTAAAATGCAATCTTAGGTCCTACGATCAGTAATATCCTCAAAATAACAATATGGCCTGAAGCATAATATAATGGTAAGGGTAAACATCTATCTCTAAGTGTAATACCAAGTACTCGTGTCAGTGCCTCAGGTAACAACATGCCACGAATGTGATGTACAAATATCAGGTAACAATATGTCACAAAAAAGATGTGCAATGCATGTAATGAGAATAGAGAACATCACGAATCGAAGAACTGTTTATCTTTAATCAATGAGATTTCTGTATGTATATAAATCGAGATATCATCAGTGAAATCAATATAGAATCCGTGTCAAGCATCGAAACAAAACACTAATCTCAATATCTCAATATCTCAGTGTCTCAAATCTCAATATCTAAAAACCTTAGGCTCCGTCAGTCCGGATCGGTCCATAACATCAATCTCACGACCACGAACGGTATCTTCCGGATATCCGCCGCGCTAGGTAAAATCACTGGTAGGCAGTCTGCCCTGCCTGGCTCATCGTCTACTAGTCGAACTTCTTGCCCCGGGGTACCATACCGGGTCCACCATGTACCCGAGACGGTTCATCTAACACCTCGAATCGGGTCTCGAAAACATCTTAGAACCGAGAAAACATCATGTTGGACAATACTCAACATATCAAGGAAAACCGCATTTTTTTCTCTTTAAAATGGTTCATCCGTTTACAAAACTTTCACATGCGGTTTCCAAATCCATAAAATATCAAGAAGAACCCGAAATCATTAAGCCACCATGTCAATAACAACGAAAACCGGCATAAATCTCCATAATACCACATAACCAATGAATATATGGACGCATCTGATATCATGCAATAATCAAACTAGCATATGAAAGCTATAGCATGTAGCAACTATCAGTTAGCAAGCTATGTCAATGAAATAGTAATTTCTAAAGTGTACGTGACATGGCAATTACCGATGATGATGGGAGTGAGCCGGCAAGTAAGTGTAAGTGGAACATATGCATCATCGGTAATGGTTCTAGTGTCCTGACAGCATGGTTCATAATCACTAAGTACACAATAAACATGCACGGAGATGATAACAATAAGGAATCTACATCGCTACATCTGTGTTATTCTGAATTGCCGTTTGAAATAGTACGAATCATAGCGTTTTTGAAAATAAGGGCTACGGTGTTTTTAAGAAAATGTACGTCTTTTGAAATATCCGTAGTATCTCTTAACATGTCTTTAAAATCCTCACGATTTGTTAGTTTTAGAAATAGGTATCACTCGGGTCCAGTCTGACATCTACTAGATAAACTCCAGGTCTAACTAACAACCAAACGAAAGGGATATGGAAACCACCTAAATCTGAGTCGATATATATATATATATATATACATATACATATATATAGTCGGTGATCCCGCCTCAATAATATCTCATACGATACATCATCTAATGTGACATCCTCGAGTCAAGAGTGTGGATCTATCATCAATAGCTAGTACGGTAAATCCATCGTACGACATCCCAAATTAGGATACGGGTCAAATATCACATTCATCACATTATTCATCTAGTATCCTCTTTATCAAAATCATGATCCGAGGTACTGATCTACGTCTAGTACAAAACTGATACCATCTATGTATGCATGCGTGTGTATGAAAACACCACTCCTAAAGGACCCGCTAAACGTATCACGTCGTAACTCGAATACGAACTCTGTCACATCACCGATCTCACGGCCCCAAGCCCAATCCCATCGACTCATCTCCAATCCCAAGTACTATCCTCATAATCCGTGTATATGTATACGTGTACACACACACACACATAGTCCCATACCCATGTGTGTATACATATATACACATATCCCTATATACGCACAGGTAATAAAGTGAAAGCAGGTGTGAGCGTGTGGGTGTAAACCTATTCTAGGTTTCGCGAGTAAGATGCTATGCCAGTTCCCTTCTAACAGCACCAAACTAACCATAAACACATAATCATAACTTGATAATCATCCACGGATCATAAAACACATATATATCCAATTATATATCATAATTATACTACGAACTGCGGGGGTGCTATACGCCATCCACTCGATTTCTCCCCGTAGATATAAATCTACTCACCTGATCTTCTCTCGCCGGTGCCGACGTCGCCACGCGCTTGCTTGTCGTTTCGAAGTCCACATAGGGGTACCCACATATCACAACGTATCGTATCGCATAAAAACCCAATTCGAAATTGAAGCGGCATATGAAAACCAAATCGGCACGCGTATCACGCATAGGTCAAAACCTATCGCCTACGTATGAAAAAATAGCCCATTCAACCGTCGATGTCGATGTACAAACGTCAAACCATCGAGAAAAACCCAAACACACCAATCGTGATTTCAAAGCTCACTAATTATATAAGAAATAGGGTTTAATTCATCAAAACCATAAAATTAAACAAATCGTTTTATTTCCCAAAAACCTAGTTAGCACAAATTCCCATTTCGGTTTAAAACTTGATGTTTTAACCAATCTAAATATTTTAATGATTCTAATGGCCAAAATTCTCTTTAAATAACATAACTAGGTTATACAAATCACTTCCATAATTTTTAATCTCGCTAATTATCATTAACTCAAAATTCAAGTTTGCAAAAATACCCAATTTTAACAATTTTAAAGCAACAATACACAATCAACCACTAAGCTTAGTTTTGCATAACCTAAGATATTAAACCACTCATTATAATATTAATGATGTGATGAAACCCTTACAATATTTTAAATTCTCAATTTTGAATTAATTAACAAAACCTAGTTTGCATAAACAAGTGATTTAGCTAAATTCTCAAGTAACAATTTCAAATTTAGCAACAAGATTACACTTTGCATGTTTTGAGATGTGAGACTACACATAATAACCATGATTCAAATACCCAAAACCCTAATTTGATCACAAACCACTCTCTTGAATTTTCAATCATGCAATTAACCTATTTAAACACCTAATTTACACTTAAATAAGCTAAATTAAAGCAATTAGAAAACAATTCACTAAAGGTTTAAGATTTATATCTCATGAACCATCTTGAGATCAACATGAAACTTGTCCCCAAAATGCAATCTTTTCACCAAGATCCATGCTTGATAGACTAAAGAAAATTGGGTAAGAGTTGGATTTGGATTTAGCTTTGATTTATGATGGAAATTTGATGAATTTTTGATGGAAAAAGAGTGGGATTTTGGAGGAAGGGGGCTGCTGCAGTTGATGGCTCGGCTGATTTGGGAGTGGGATTGGAGAGAGGGTGAGGTGTTGAAAGTGGTGGCCAAGTCAAAGGAAACCATGCCTCATTTGACCTTAACCCTTCTTTCTTTATTCCATCATTTTATTTTACTTCTTTTTGATGAGGTAAAGAAAAGAAATGGAGGGAGAGGGGCTGTTGTGGTTTTGGCCAGCATATGGTGGTGTGTGTGTATGTGTATGTGTGGGTGAGGAAATAAAATGATAAATATTATATCGCAAATTTCTATCTACACTAAATTCACTATTTAAGGGTTTTGTCATCGATAATTTCTAAAATCGCTTGACAATTTCATTTCATTTCAGAAATAATATTTTACATGTTAGTTTAATGTGTCATGATGCACAAAATTTTTATCAACCCATTCCAATTTGTAATTATCCCTAATGAAATGTATTAGTGACGGCTTAAAATAATATTAAAATAATTAATTTCGGAATTTTTTTTTCCCAGTAAATTAGAAATTTTACAAGTGGCTCAATAAACACCAAATACTACCAATTTCATAGCTAGAATATGTATATTTCATTTTATATTAAAAGATATTTATATCCTGATTTTTACGGAAAACACCCGTTATTTTACTGATTAAGCGAAATTTCACCTGAACGATTTTCAAAATGTTATAGTTGGCATATATACATACCCGGTCAGCCTAGATATCATAGTTTTACCTTCATGGTATAGTTTACCTAGGAGTCGTTGCTTATTCGATTTCTACTTGTTGATATTTTTCAACTCATGAGTTGGCAACTCACTTCCGTTGTGCCACAGTTCTTACTGGTTGACCGCATGGATCCGTAGTGGCATCGATGGCACATAGATTCATTTGTGTGTTTTGCATTGGTAGGTGGGGCATTTGTATCATACCCACTCTTGTATTTATATTTCACATTGTATCTAGTCAACTCCATCAATCAAAATTAGTAAATTGTATAAGTAATGAGACTTAGTGAGATTGTGGTTGCGAGACTTAGAGCGAGGGGTTTTTCGCTACTTGTGGTTTTTGATGTTTTGCTTATTTCTTTATCGTTTGTGGTGAACTTCACCATTGGGCGTCGTATACTTACATATACTGTCTTGTGTGGTTGTGATCCGCCGTTTGACGAAGAGCAATCTCCCGCTTGGGGATGCCTTTATCTTTATTATGTATTTGTGGTTTTGGATCGAAATATACAAAGGAGGTGCTGCCTAAATTTTTAAAAGATGAAACATGTTTTCAAATTAGTGAATTTCACTTGCATTTTCATGTTCCTTTCTATGCATTAAGAAAACTTGATTTCATTATACCTTTATTTCAAAACTTCACCTCCTTTATTTTCTTAAAAAGGTTTAGATTTCTGGGTTTCAGCTTACTTGAATTACGTTACGCCTTTAGACGTTGCGTGATTTAAGTGCTAGTCACGAGCTAATATTTCGGGTCGTGACACTAACTCACTAGGTGTAATGATTAGGAATCAATCGGATCTTGGGAGAATCACTGGATAGCTGTTTAGTACATTCTTAAGTACTTGAGAAGTGATTTGTACATTGTTTTGTGATCAAAGAATTGTTAACCGCAATCAAGAACGGCGTCGCTTGTTAGCTATCCGGTGAGTACGGGTCGGTCCACAGGGATGTTGTGTATTTCCTAATTGTTCTAACGAGTTAATTCCAAACGGTGTTGGGATAATTAGCTCTAAAAACTAAGTTGATTTAGACTAGGATTTAAACTCTTGCTAGGGTTAAGTTTGGAAAATTAAGATTTCCCACCACTTTCAGTGCCCTAATTTAGATCTCTTTAGGTGTTATGGTAATTATTAATAAAGGGGATTAGGATGATCGGGAAGAAACAATGTTTCTTCCTCTATGTCCTTGTCCGTCCTTTCTTAATCCTTACCCTAACCTCCATGGAAAACATGCACAATCGGTCTTTTATACTATGGTATCACCGTTACCTAGTCGGTAGGGTGCCGTAGGGAGCGGTATGTGTATGTATGCATGGAGTCCTAATAATTAATATGTGATGGGCAAGAAAGGGGTGAGAGATTTGCATCTCTCAAATCTTCCCTATTCTTAACCCTACCAAGCAAGGAACTACTCGCTCATTAGGGGATCGATAAAAGACATGATTTTTATGAGTTTTTGATTTAAAAAGACTAACTATCTAAGCTACGGCAGATTAATAAAAAAGTTCTAATCTAATTTAAAGTAGGGCAGATAAGAAATCTATCTTAGGGCTGAAAAAAAAATTAAGAATTAGGGCAAGAAAAAGAACCTACTTACTTTATTGATGCTCTCTAAACTTTACAAAAGATTTCTGAATTTTATCAATGAAAAGCGGCATACCTCAAAGAGAGGTTTAGGGCTTCTATTTATAGATCATAGAAACCCTAGGGTTACAATCGATTCACATCTGCATTTACAATTTTACCCCCTAAGAAAAACCTAGTCAACGCACCGCCAGCCGCCACAATTTTGTCCAACGATACGGGCTTAGCACGGCCGCAGAACCGCGGCCAAGAGCCAGGTTTGGCCGTGGTTCCGCGGCCATTTAAGGGTCTTATTGGCTGCAATTTCTAGGGATGATTCTGGTTGCATTTTTCTTCTGTTTTCTTAGTTGGTTCTTCAGAATGTTTTCTAGTTCTCTTCCAGATCTCCACAGTGAATAATGTAGTGGACTTTTACCGTTGCTTCGTGTCGAAGTCTTGAACCTTGTGCTGACTTTGTGCTTTGTGAACTTGTTCATTGATCTTCATTGACCCTCAAAATGTAGGTACGATCAAGATTCCACCATATATCGGTCGTAGACTCACTTTGTATCATCTTTTCGTCAATTTCACTGTTTTTGTTCCGAGAACTTGTAACCTACAACTATATAGCAGACATGCATCAAAAGCACCTGTTTATTTGTAAAATGAATATGAATGGGGAATATAATAATGCAAAATTATGATGTGAAAAAATACCCCCAAACTTATCTTTTGCTCGTCCTCGAGCAAATTTAGTTTTATTCTCGAAAAAGACCTAGCCTCACTTTCGCAGGGAAACGCGATTGCACTAAGCTCGTGCAACAAGTCGTTAAACCTCTAGGTGTCCCTAGTAGGAGAAGTGTTGTCTCCTGAGGGTTTTTAGCGGATACTGCCCACAAAAACCTATCAATTAGGCCTATTGACTTTTATTCTCCAATTAGGTTTTCTACAAGAAACTCTATTATCTTTGACTTAGAAATTATCCACTCGTATTTTTCACGCTTCCTCATTATTTAACTTAAGATTATATATATTCTTGTGAATTTACTTAGCTTTTGGCATCTTTTAAGTTTTCCTTCTAGGGTTCCATCTCAACTTAGGAATTTTTATCATCTCTATTAAAGATATAAGTCCTATTTTTCATTCCTATCTCTTATCTAAACCCCAATCATATACCCCTACATGTGTGTATATATCACCCCTACACTCGGAAATTCAAATCAAGCTATCATATTCTTGTCCGTCGTCCAAAGCACTTCTTAATTGGTGAATTTTTATATGAATTTTTGCTCACACATCTTTCATGCGACCGTTAACACTTCTTGAGGTACCAACAACCGATTACATGATGTGTTTGCACATTAAAGCGTAATTTCTAGTCTTGTAACACCTAAGGCTTTAGCAGTGACTCCCAAACCAGCTGGTCTAAGGCACTAGGTGATGAAGCACCCTTGCTAACTATTTTTTTCTATTTTTGCAGCCTTAAGTAATTACAAAAACCAGTGTTCATTTTTTTATTTTATTCACACTTGTATTTTTCTTTGTACTAAGGACTTTAGACAAGAGCATTTCAAGGTCTCCTCTACTATTCCAAGTTTCAAAGTGCGTGTTTGTGCAATTTGTAGGGTATATATTTTCAGAATTTAGACTTAAGCTTAGGAATTATTTTTGAAACTTATACTTTAATAAAGATATCAATACTTTTCCCTTGTTTTAACTTAGCCCAAGATGTCAACTCGAAATTTTCCTATTTCTAAATAAACTACAAAGACATATACTTTCCATCGTTAAATTTTTAAGAAAGGTAATTATTAGGGTTTTTAATTTACTAAGTCTAAGATCTAGTTGTTTCTAGCTAGTTAACCTTTTTGACAAACTCAAGTCAATTAAGGCCAAAATTGAATGTTTTAATTTTTTATAATTTTTCAAATTTTTCAGTTTTTATCTGATTTTTATTTTTCTATTTTTTTTTATTTTCAAGTTTTTAAATTTTTATGAATTTTATATAAGAATGCAATGCAGAATTAAAAAAAATTATGCAATGCAAAAGATAACTATATACAACCACCAACTCCCCCAAACTTACCCAAAGAAGTGCCCTCACTGCTCGGCCCCACGCCGCGCTCGCGAGCGTGAACGTGAACGCTCCTCCCTAGCCAGCAGGGTTTGAATCCCCCGCTCTACCTCCGTCAACCTCCTGTCATGCTCACTCACTGTTACCCTAAATTGCTGTCTCAACTCATCAATACACCTAACTGCTCTCCTCATCAATTGTGCATGTTCTAGTGGGGTCATTTCTCCTTCGCTCGATGTCGAGCTAGAGCTAGGTGTGCGGGCAAATACATGCTCCGCTGGTTCGGTTCAAGACCACACATCTGTCAGTCGTGAGTAGGACGTAGAAACGCCCTCGATAAGAGGTCTTACCGGAATGCTTCCATGCATATAAAATTCGAACTCCTCCGCGGTGAGGAAATATCGACATAATTGTGTAACCAGCATGGGACAAGGGTAATTAGCGGCCCGTTTACCCGTACCTATAGAGTTAAGCAATACCGTGCACATGTCAAAACGGGGGTTCTTTGTCATAAGGGTGTGCACAATATGTAAGGAGGGTGAGAAAAATGTTGTATTATGGGAGCTACCGAAAATATTATTTTGTGCCCACCGGCACACAGTCAAAACATTCCCTAATAGGGTTCTCGCTTGAATACCCTTTCGCGGCTCCCTCGAGCAATCGTTGGCCATCAAGGGCATGTAATCCTCGAATTGCAAGGGTTGGTCATGTGCAGGTATGCGAGGGATTAGTGTGACCTCGTGTATAATATCCCTATCAATGATGATTTCTTGATCACCTCATTGCAATTTAATAAAACCAAGTAGGGTGAGACACCCATCCTCCAAAGACTTGTAAAATTGATTTACTAATTTTGGCAATGCATACGCATAAGAGTGATTGTATATTAAATAATTCCAACCCCTACGCGCGATTTCATTCGCAAAATAACTACCGTAGAGTTTATGTGAAAAAGAATGCCAAAAATCGCGTTCTAGCTGCATGCTATGTGCCATTGGTGATCTACAGATTTAGGAATTGTAAAAACAGAGAGGTGTTGGAAATTCGTACCTCCCCTGAAAAATTCAAGGGGTGAAGAGAGAAGACGGCGGCGGATCCGCGGCGGCAAGCGCTTGGGGCGGCGGTTCCGCGGCGTTCTAGAGAGGACTGCTGCAGAAAAAACAGAGGTGGCGCTAGGGTTTCGCGAGAGGGTGAAATTAAGGTTAGAGCAAAGAAAGGGGCTCGGGTTCTTTAAATAGGGACATATGATGGACATTTGCAGATTAAGCCCTCCAAAAAGAGGAATTTATCTGCAAATAAAATTTTATTTTATTTAATCTGCAAATTTAAAAAAATGCCCAATTTTTTTTTTATTTTCAATTTTTTTTTATTTTTTATGTTATTTTGTATTTATATATTTACAAATGATACACACCCTCAAACTTGTTTAAAACAAAGTCTTGGATAGATGATCGAAAATTTAGGGGTACAATGGAAGAAGATCAATCAGTGTAAATCGGCTCCTGCAAAAACAAGAGCTCCTCCGACGGGTCAGCAGTGAGGAACAGTTTCAGTCGATGTCCGTTTACTTTAAATAAAATACCGTCCTCCGGATTTCCAAGATCTACCGCACCGTGCGGATATACGGTGCGTACTAAAAACGGCCCTTTCCACCTAGATTTTAGCTTGTCGGGGTGAAAGTGTAACCGAGTATCATAAAGCAAAACCTGTTGACCAGGTTTAAACGTTTTGCGCATAAGCTGTTTGTCATGGAACACCTTAGTTCGGTTTTTAACAATGACAGCATTATCATAAGCCTCATCCCGCAGCTCTTCTAGTTCATTTAATTGCAGCTTTCTATTGCTGCCCGCATCTCCCATCGATAAATTCAACTCCTTGATCGCCCAAAATGCCTTGTGCTCAATCTCAACTGGGAGGTGGCAAGCCTTCCCATAAACAAGCCGGTATGGAGACATACCAAGATCGGTCTTGTATGCAATACGGAAAGCCCATAGTGCATCGATCAGTTTGTGTGACCAATCTTTACGGTTTTTAGAAACCGTCTTCTCCAAGATTTGTTTAATTTTCCGATTCGAAACCTCGGCTTGCCCACAAGTTTGGGGATGGTATGGTGTTGACAATTTGTGAGTAATGGAATATTTGCGGATTAAGGACTCAAAAGTCCTATTGCAGAAGTGAGATCCATTATCACTTATAATTGCTCGAGGGTGTCCAAACCGAGAAAAGATGTTTTCTTTAAGAAATCGAACGACAAACTTGTTGTCATTAGTTCGGCTAGGCACATGTAGGGTTACTAGGCACTCTCACAAGGCTCTATAAGGCATCAACCATGCCCGATTTAAATTTTAGACGTGTCGAACAACCCTAACCAAGATCTTAGACTAGAGATTAGGCGAAACAAAGCAAGTAAACAACTTTACTTTTAAGTGTTTGGGATTACAACCTTTGTAGTCCGGTCCTTCACTTCATAAACTCCGTGTTGTGGTCCCTTCGCTGCGATCATCGAGTATCTGGACTCTAGAGAATCTCCATAAAAGAAAGATGCAAGCTTGCTTCCGATCTTCGATAACTAAGATGATCTACCTTGAAGAAATTCAAACCCAAGCTCTTGCTTTGCTAATCAAGTATTACCAAAGCAAACACCCTAATCTAAGTGGCTAGAATAGATGAGTATGATGAAGTAGGAATTTAGCTCTCATTTATTTTCTATTTCTCACTCATTTTCATCACTAATGAAAAAGCTAGAAAGCTTTTCACCAAGGAAGAAGAAGAAGAATATTATCAAATCCTTTTGTGATGAATAATGAAATCAGGTGAGGTTAGAAATGCAACCATGTGTTAAGTAAGAAAAAACATAACCCTTGTAGAGATTCAACCATGGTTAAAGGGTTGGGTTAGGTTAAACAAATATCTACAAAAATATCAACACATAATATCTTTGCAAGAAACAAAACAAAAGCTTCTAGAAACTTCTAGAAAAAATTAACCCAAATCAAACCCTAACCATGTTTAATCTCCACTAATCATGTTGCATTTATAACCATAACATGTTACAATATTATATATCACATATACAATATTTATTGTAACAAAATAAAATAATACAATTAACATATATCACATATATATCAATGTATTACCCGAGTGAGAAAAAGAATCTTTAAGTGAGCTTATATTAGTTAATGTAATTTAATATATCAAATATATAATTATACATTAAATTATCAAATCAACACTTGATCCGATAATCCGGCTATTTCATAAATAACCGACTAATATAATCTGTATCAGTTCATCGAATCAACACTTGATCCGATGACCCAGCTATATCACATATACCAGGTCGATATCACATATCGCGAGAATCTAATATGGTATCACATACTCGTATTGTTCTCGGTCCCGTGTTGGAGATAGTGCCCTCAGAGTCAATTATTGGATCACAGGCACGTGATTGCAATGATTAAGGGAGGACCTATCCCGATAAGACAGTCTTACTCGAGATGATAGTATGCTATCTGGTTTACCTTTATCATCGTGTACTGCTTTAGGTGACCTGACAGGTCACTATTACACGTTGATAGAGCCCCTAGGATTCTTGCTTGACTGCCAGTAGTATGAGGGCGATCATATACGTGAGAGCTGGTAGTCTATAAGCACATCCTTAAAAGGTCCCTAGTCGTGGGAGTTTCGAGACGGGGCATCGATACTCCAGAGTAGACTAGTGTATACAGTCGAGACCCCGATGAGGGGCGGTAGCCGGTCTCACAAGCCACTGGTGTCAGTTGGTTCACCTAAGATGTATACAGGTGCTCATTGGGTTATGAGTACACCGGACAGGACTCGCCGGGAACCTGCTAGTTGGGATTATACCAGATGTCAGATAGCAGTTCCCTGGTGACATGTGTACAGGTTAGTTCATCGACCTGAGATCGTCATCTGTCTCGTGTGAGTTCCCACTGTGCTTTGATTACTACCCTGCCACGGCTCAAAGGAGTCGTGCAAACAGGTTTTAGTTGGGTACAGTCCCGAGCCACATGGAGGCAGTGAGCGGATCTGCAGGGGTTCGTCTCTCCCGGTATTGGGGGTGAGGTCGCGCTGTGTCTAGGAGAGCCATTACACAAAGCCCTCGACCGAGGCAGGAGATTTACTGGTAGGTATTCCAGTAGTATCTCAGGGTGTTCTGGGCTACACTCCGACACGACTTGTACCGCTTTTGGGGGTCTGACTTTTACCAACCCCCTAGGCCCGCCATGCGATACTCATAGACGAACGGACCGGACTGTACGGATATTGTCACTGACAGGCTCAGTAGGGTGTCAGGATGAGTTCGCTCATCGACGTCCCTTTTGGTCAATAGCTGGTGGCCCGTCACGTATGGCTAATACCTCTGACGTGCTAGTGGTTAAATCCACAGCCATTGTATTGACGAGTCTTTAGAGTCCACCACACACTCAGTTACTCAAGTTTCGGGCGAAACGCTGTAGAGGCCGTATGGAGATATGGCAGGGTTCGATCAGATACGTGCGGTATTGCACGGATCGTGATCGGACGGATTTTACTAGCCGGCTTTGGCTTAAGCCGGATCCTAGTATTGTACAGTGTAGATTTTGTCTCTTTGCATTTGTGTTCAGTGGGAATACAAATGCGGGCATGTATATGCAGTAGCGGGGTTTTCCTATAATTTATTACGGGACCAGTTTTCTGGAGTTGCCAGTTTGCATTCCGTTCCGGCCGGTTTTTCTTTGTTCCTTCCCGGCCGGACTTTTCCGATGGAGGGGGTTATTTGCAAGTGTGCAAACAACATTTTATGGAGGGGTTTCTTGCTTTTGTGGCTTCATCATGAGATGCTTTTTCCATCTCATCCATTGCTTTTATTAAGATATGAAAGGATTAGAAATTGATTTGAGTTTTGTTATCATGATGTTTGGTTGTGGTCACCCTCCACCTTTTACTACACTCACCTCCCTCTTGTATTATGTTTTCACTCCACCACCATTTCCCACTTAGGGGGCCGGCCACACATTGAGGGAGAGAGAGAGAGAGGTTTCATTTTTGTATGAGGGAAATTTCATGATCTCATTTTGGCTTGCTCCCAAAATCCTTCTCACCTCTCCAAAGTTCATATTGATTCCTCCATCCTCCATGGTAACAAAACCCTAATGAGACATAGACTCTACACTAGCCTACAACAAATCTTGGACACGTCGGCTAGCCAACTTCGCGCCCGAGTTGCCTCGGTATAGAGGCGGGAGCCCGTAAAAGATGCAGACGATGTGGTGCCCTTCTGGCAAGGAGGCGACGACCGGAGATTCCGCGGGAGATCGGGACGACGACGAGAAGACCGGAGGACTCGGATCACTCGGTATATCTCCCTTCCCTATCTTGTTGTTAGCAGGACTAGTTAATGGTTCGATCCGGGTTTAGTGCGCGGTGGTGCCGGTTTTCTAGTTTGCAAAATTAAAGTTTATCAGCGCTTCCGCATTTGGCCATCGGATTGACGGCCGGGGCGCCGCCGTGCACTTACAGTGGTATCAGAGCCTCGCCATTAATTTAGTCTAGCTTTGTTTAATGTGTTTACATTTCCGATCGTCCAAAATTCCAAAATCCGCGTTTTCTTCACATCAATTTTCTGTTGAATTTTTTCTTGCTCGAAAATTTTTTCAGGTTGCAGAAAAGTGATGTACTGGAAATTCTAAGAACACTGTAGAAATTCGATACAGTGACTCCACAGTGGAAGCGCGGAACCGCGGCCAAACACCCCTTTGGGCCGCGGTTCCGCCGCACTGTGTTGAGATCACTGCATCAAATTTCTGCAGTTGCTCTCTGGGTTGATTTTAGGGTTTTTGGAATATTAAATTTGGGCCCAGAATTTCTTGATGTGCTACAGTAGTACTTGGGGCCCACTTGTTAAAATTTGATCGATCGGATATTTTTTTCACAGTATTTACATTATATCTGCGACCGTGAATGTCACTCGATCGGTAAATCCAGTCTATCTGCTATAGCCCTTTTAGACGGATTTGCGAACGTGACATTCACGTTGATGTTCTGTGTTTTGCTGTGATGTTGCGGATCGGTCGGTGGGGATAGCCTGGTTGCAGTATTAGTACAGTTTTGTTTTATATGTACATTTGATATTGCGGGGCGAGCGTCCGACATGTGGACTGCCGTTTCTGCCTGTTTGTATTATTCTTTTGGGGCACGACCAGGTTGCGGTCGATGTACCCGTTGTATGTATATTTTACTTTCTGTACTAGGATTGCCCCGCGGAGGGGTGCACGGATAGCCGGGTTCTAGAGGGCAACGAGCCCGCATCTCATGGCATTGAGACGGAGGGGGCTTCACTCTAGAATTGGCAGGCTATTCGCCGCACTCGTAGGGGGTACAGGTTGACCCAGGAGGGGTGCCCAAGTTACCGGATTCCGTGAAGTGCTGGGTGGTCCATTCACGGAGCTGAAAGGGGCTGCCTCGCTTCAGGTTTTGGCGGGTGACTTGCCGCGCCCGTAGGGGTCTAGGATTTTCATTGCATAGGCTATCCACACGACCAGGGGAACGTCGGGTTTCAGCAGCGGCTCTGTGAAACCCCGGGATCCCAGATATCTGTATTGTTCTGTGATGCTGTACATTTCTGTGATGTTGCATTTTGTCACGCCTTGAGCGAAAATTATATATTATATATATACTAGTAGATGTTGTATATGTTTTGCATCCGCGCTAGTCCTGTCCTCGCTCTGTCGTTAGTTAAGTAACCTAATGGGTGATGACGGGACCCAGTGGCGAATGCGGATGGCATATACGTACGTCATTATTTTCGTTCTTTTGTGGTGTGATCAATTGATGGGACTGCGTTGATTCGGATCAATGCAAGATAAACAAACCTATTCTGATGTTGTTGGAACATTTTTCAAAAAGCTGTTATTGCAAGGACGTTCACTTTTGTTTTGCATCGTGGTATTCAGTTGGAATATCCTGCTCCTCAGTCGACGAGGCAAGGGCCGAGATCCCTTCACCGGGAGTGACCCCTTGGACAGAAGTTTGCGTCAGGGCAATAACTTCACTATAGCCGATTACTTTTGCTTTGCATCGTGGTATTCAGTTAGAATATCCTGCACCTCATTCTACGGGGAAAGAGCCGAGATCCCTTCACCGGGAGTGACCTCTTTAGCAAAGGTTTTCGTCACTATATTTTTATAAAAAGTTATCCGGTTCCTTCAACGATATCAAGTTCATTACGGTAAAAGGTTTTTCGCCAAAAACCAGCCGTAGCCCTCCGTCATTTCAGATTAGTATTACTTAGTATTCGTGCTGCGTATGTCGTGCATTGCCGAGGCGTAGTGTTCGGTAGCTATGTAATGCTTTTCTGTCACATGGATAAGTGGATTGGTTAGGACAGTCGTACGGTTATGTTGGCATTGTCAAGGACTCGTACGGGTGGGTTTAACGCAATCAAGATAATGACGGATAGAACTTGACTATGACTCTTTGATATGTTGGCATTGTCAAGGTCACTTGGGTCCTAGGGGTAAAAACATACATCGGGAGTTTCTAAAGAAACTGAAACTTGCCAGGCATGCGCATACCTTCTGGAGTGTGGTGACTTGAGTGGATTCCGTCAAGTTATCATGCGATGATAGTTGGATCCCGATTCCCACTGATGAGTTGGTCTACTCCTCGGGTGATCCCGGCTAATTCTTCTTTCAGGTTTGGGGAAGAATTTGACGTTACAGTGGGAGTTTTCCAGATTAGATAAAGTGATAACCATTCTGATCTAGGTTAGAGTGCACGCTGAGTGTTTCTTTTCTCTCTCTCTCTCTGGCAGCGACCATTGACCCGACCCTAGACTATGACTCAGTGACCAAGTTGACCGAACCTTCTTAAGACTGGCTTTTGGATTGTCTGAGTTGCAAAACTCATTGCCACTCCTACTTTTACCCTTTTCTCCAGGACACCCCGTATTACTACGAACGTCCACTTCCATTGGACAAAACCATCGTATAGTTATATACGAACTCGATGGAATTTGAGGATGGTTTCCGGTTCTGGAGAAAACGAATAGGACTGTTCAGTTGTCTTTTCCTTTCACCTTCTCTCATTGCGAATACTCCTTGGTTTAGGAGATAGTACACCTATTACCTAAATTGGATAGTCTTCTTCCAAACCTTAGGCTGGTGCCGAACGGTAGGGAATGAAGAAAACCAATTAGCCTAAACGGTGTACAGAAGGTATTAAGTTAAGACAAAGAAAGGGATTAGTAAGAGGGCAAAGTAAATTGCGACTGCTATTCACGACCAAACCAAGTATTTCTTCGCCAATCCTAAATCACCTTTGTATTTCTCCAGGACACTCCGTATCACTACGAAGATCCCAAGTTTATTGGATAATCCATCGTATGGTTATATACGAACTCGAACGGAACTTGTTCCAGTTCGGGGATGGATCCTGGTTCAGGAGAAATAGGAATAAGGTTAATTCGGTTGTCTTTTATCTTCACCTTCTCTCGCATTGCGAGTGTTCCTAGGATTAGGACAGTACACCCATTATGCTTATTGGACAGTCTTCTTCCAAACCATAAGGGGTGTGCAGAAGGTAATGACTAAAGACATATAAAGGGATTTGGAGAAGTGGCAAAGAATTATACGGTTACAGTTGTGAATCTGGATAATGGAAGAGGCATTACTAGGAATACCAGGATACCCCATCGAAACATTTTAATATTTCAGTTTCACTGTGTACTGTTAAAAGAAAAACTGATTTTCCAATTAGACACTTGCTCCAGGGTATGTATTTACCAGGTTTGATTCTCACATCTGTATGGTTTTACAGATGATGAGTGGGAGTAAGTTATTGGGAATTAGGTGATCATCCTCATTATATCGGGATTCGTTGTAATTGGTGATATTTGAGGAAGTCACCTGGGTTGTTTGCCGGACGGCAAATATTTGGTTTTGAATATCCGTTGTTATGCACCAATTTCAAATTGATATATCTGTACGTCTATTTTTATAGAGTGAGATATACCTTTTTGAAATTATGTCTGTGACATTTACCTATACCAGTGGATGGTAAGGTAAGGAGCATTGAACAGCGGTGTAATTCTTCTCAACTATAAGTACAGTTTTCAACCTACGACACACAGTGAATGAGTTGTTAGACTCACAGGACTTATACAGAGTATTGTATATTGTCCAGTGTCCATCAGGACAGAGGGGTTGGTCCTCGTACTATATTCTGTTTACTCATGACTTCTCTAGTTCTTAGACATGTGTTTCGTAGAAATACAAGGTCTAAGTTTTGAGGAGTTATAGGTATAAGAATAAAGTAGAGAACCAGGTGTTGCAAGTATCGGGATTCTTCAATGTGATCGAAGATGTAGATACTTGTGTATGGTATTCAGTTGTTAGTAATGATTAAGAGAACTTGCTTCTTTTTCAGGTTACTCATAATTGGAAGCATTCCTAAGTTGAGTGACGCTGATCGGCCTCTCTTCCATTTAGTTAACATGCACTGGAGACAGCTGCATGATTTAAATCTGGTTCAATTAAATCAGTGCCTCTGTTTCTTGGATACAGAACAGTTCATATCTTGACATTGTTAAGATACGGGGAGTTATCCAGCTTATGCTTAAAACCAGACTCTGGATAACTCAAGGCACGTTTCTGTAATGGCTGTTTGTGGGTTGACCCAGGCTATGACGAGGGTTGATTTTCTACCATAAGAAAGATCAATAGTGATATTGTTCTTGACTCGCCACAGTTTTAAATAAAAATGGATTTTTTCAAGAAAACAGTAGTGGGAGTATGGTAGAACTGGAAGTGATTCCAGAACCACAAACGATTACTGAAGATTTGATAGGAACCTAGAGATTCAATCTGGTTTGACATTCCATTGGCCACTCCGCAGATATGGTGGGTAATCTCAGGCACCCGAGAGGTACTCCGGTAGCCTCAAGGACGGTGGCAGGGAGGTTCTTATTTACCCAGACTTGTCATTGCTGTTGTTCCAGACTGTGAGACCCGGCAGGAGGATGAGTATAGCGTCGTTCTAAACTTGCTTTAGAAATATACGTGTATATGACTCTGCCAGAGGGTTGTCGTAGTCAGTGGGAGCAGCGGAAGCATTGGTGGACATGTATCTTGTGTCTATTTATAGACTAAAGCAGATATAGCGGAGATAGATCATCTATTTCTGATGTGACAGTCATAGGCTTGACTTCATCAGAATAGGGGATGGATCTGTTGAGAAGGTAGTAGGGTGTGATGTCCTGGTATTTGATGACATACACAGAGTAGGAAGTGATATTCCTATACTACGATCGGTTAGACTTTGGTCGTCACACAGTGGTTTCTCCACACATGACTTGGATATTATATCAGACATTCTGGTTACTAGATCTATGGTTTTAGATCTAGATTTGGGTGGTTTCCCAATCAGGGTACTTAGACAGCATTCTAAGAGTATTTAGAATGGACGACTCCTGGCACGGTAGTATACCTGCAGGTAATGGAGTCACCCTCTCTAAAGGTGTCTTATAGACTAAAGTAGAGAGGGATGTGCATGATTGGCAGATCACTTGCTTAGGCAATTGAGTCAATCATGAGATGTCAAGTACCACACCAGATGTTGTTCTTGCAGTAGGTGCAATAAGTTGTTATTGATCCAATCCCGGGGAAACAGTCGGAAGCAGTTTTAGAACATAAGTGGATGTTCTAGGGAAATGATAACGGCATTCTCCTTCGGAAGACAGTTATCATTCCAGGCTTCCAAGATGACCTGGATGACAGAGTGGCCGTCAGAGTTATAGTTTTCCCTCTGACGAGGGGTGGTATTTTGGACAGGTGGTCCAGGTGGATACTGAGGGAAGGCATGGCGCAGGATACTGATTAAGTTCAGTTGACGATACAGTCTAAGAAGTTTGGATTTGGAGTTCATTTATGAGCTTGGTCCCATCAGACATCCAAACACATTCTAGGACAGGTATTGCTCATTTCGGGAGATGGCTTTCTCCGCGAACTTGAGATATAGAGAGACATAGAAAGAAACATCAGAGCGGATCCACTCACTGAGGCTATTCCTCGAACGCAATAGTTCCGCAAACGAGCTTTGTGAGACTGACTAGCAGAGGAGTTGGGTGTTCGGTATCACACGGGCTGTGAGTATGCGACATCGCAATAATTAGCCTTGAGTGCAAGTGGGAGATTGTTGGAGATAGTGCCCTCAGAGTCAATTATTAGATCACAGGCATGTGATTGCAATGATTGAGGGAGGACCTATCCCGGTAAGACAGTCTTACTCGAGATGATAGTATGCTATCTGTTTTACCTTTATCATCGTGTACTGCTTTAGGTGACCTGACAGGTCACTATTACACGTTGATAGAGCCCCTAGGATTCTTGCTTGACTGCCAGCAGTATGAGGGCGATCATATACGTGGGAGCTGGTAGTCTATAAGCACATCCTTAAAAGGTCCCTAGTCGTGGGAGTTTCGAGACGGGGCATCGATACTCCAGAGTAGACTAGTGTATACAGTCGAGACCCCGACGAGGGGAGGTGGCCGGTCTCACAAGCCACTGGTGTCAGTTGGTTCACCTAAGATGTATACAGGTGCTCATTGGGTTATGAGTACACCGGACAGGACTCGCCGGGAACCTGCTAGTTGGGATTATACCAGATGTCAGATAGCAGTTCCCTGGTGACATGTGTACAGGTTAGTTCATCGACCTGAGATCGTCATCTGTCTCGTGTGATTTCCCACTGTGCTTTGATTACTACCCTGCCACGGCTCAAAGGAGTCATGCAAACAAGTTTTAGTTGGGTACAGTCCCGAGCCACATGGAGGCAGTGAGCGGATCTGCAGGGGTTCATCTCTCCCGGTATTGGGGGTGAGGTCGCGCTGTGTCTAGGAGAGCCATTACACAAAGCCCTCAGCCGAGTCAGGAGATTTACTAGTAGGTATTCCAGTAGTATCTCAGGGTGTTCTGGGCTTCACTCCGACACGACTTGTACCGCTTTTGGGGGTCTGACTTTTACCAACCCCCTAGGCCCGCCATGCGATACTCATAGACGAACGGACCGGACTGTACGGATATTGTCACTGACAGGCTCAGTAGGGTGTCAGGATGAGTTCGCTCATCGACGTCCCTTTTGGTCAATAGCTGGTGGCCCGTCACGTATGGCTAATACCTCTGACGTGCTAGTGGTTAAATCTACAGCCATTGTATTGACAAGTCTTTAGAGTCCACCACACACTCAGTTACTCAAGTTTCGGGCGAAACGCTGTAGAGGCCGTATGGAGATATGGCAGGGTTCGATCAGATACGTGCGGTATTGCACGGATCGTGATCGGACGGATTTTACTAGCCGGCTTTGGCTTAAGCCGGATCCTAGTATTGTACAGTATAGATTTTGTCTCTTTGCATTTGTGTTCAGTGGGAATACAAATGCGGGCATCTATATGCAATAGCGGGGTTTTCCTGTAATTTATTACGGGACCAGTTTTCTGGAGTTGCCAGTTTGCATTCCGTTCCGGCCTGTTTTTCTTTGTTCCTTCCCGGCCGGTCTTTTCCGATGGAGGGGGTTATTTGCAAGTGTGCAAATAACATTTTGTGGAGGGGTTTCTTGCTTTTGTGGCTTCATCATGAGATGCTTTTTCCATCTCATCCATTGCTTTTATTAAGATATGAAAGGATTAGAAATTGATTTGAGTTTTGTTATCATGATGTTTGGTTGTGGTCACCCTCCACCTTTTACTACACTCACCTCCCTCTTGTATTATGTTTTCACTCCACCACCATTTCCCACTTAGGGGGCCGGCCACACATTGAGGGAGAGGGAGAGAGAGGTTTCATTTTTGTATGAGGGAAATTTCATGATCTCATTTTGGCTTGCTCCCAAAATCCTTCTCACCTCTCCAAAGTTCATATTGATTCCTCCATCCTCCATGGCAACAAAACCCCAATGAGACATAGACTCTACACTAGCCTACAGCAAATCTTGGACGCGTCGGCTAGCCAACTTCGCGCCCGAGTTGCCTCGGTATAGAGGCGGGAGCCCGTAAAAGATGCAGACGATGTGGTGCCCTTCCGGCAAGGAGGCGACGACCGGAGTTTCCGCGGGAGATCGGGACGACGACGAGAAGACCGGAGGACTCGGATCACTCGGTATATCTCCCTTCCCTATCTTGTTGTTAGCTAGGACTAGTTAATGGTTCGATCCGGGTTTAGTGAGCGGTGGTGCCGGTTTGCTAGTTTGCAAAATTAAAGTTTATCACCGCTTCCGCATTTGGCCGTCAGATTGACGGCCGGGGCGCCGCCGTGCACTTACATCCTGCACATATCACATATGTACTCCTACTCCGTTTTTCCTGAGCCAAGAAACCTCTGTGTAGGACTCTAAAGAATCGTCAATACGCCGGCAGTAGGTGATGATCATATCAAACACCCACAAGCTGCGAGCGGTCAGCTAAACGTAACAGCTACCCAGGTATTGAGCGATCAGAAGATCAACAAGAAAGACTGTACATTCTCCTGCGAATCCAATCAGTAACACTCCCGTACAATCCGGTCTCTTCGTCTGATATGTCGTATATCTCGCCTAGGGGTGGTAAACGTCAGACCCCAGTAGATTGATAAGTCGTGTCGATATGAGGTTTACAACAGTTCGAGAAACTACTGATAACACTTACCAGTAAATCTCAACAACCCTGGCCAGGGATTTCCAGTTATAGCCAATCGAACACAGCGCAACATCAACTCCCTATACCGGGAGAGACGAAACCCTTCCTATCGCTCATTGCCTCCATGTGATTCGGGACTGTACCCAAAAGCCACCTTTTTGCATGCCCTCTTGGACGTGGTATGATGGAAATCAAAGCACAGTAGGAATCACACAAGACTCTATGATGATCTCGGGTCTACAGACTAACCTGCACCAGTGTCACCAGAGAACTGCTATCTGACGTGAGGTATAATACCATCTGGGAGTTCTCGGAGAGTCCGTCCAGTGTACCCAGTCTCCACTGAGCACCCGTATACCTTCTCTGATGTCAAACACCAATGGATATGGGATCATCCATCGCCCATCATATGGGTCAAGAAGTGCATACGCTAGTCTACTCTGGTATATCGATGCCCTGTCTCGATACACCCACGACTAGGAACATTTGAAGGATGTACTTGGCGACTACTCTGTCCCCACTAGTATGATCTGCAACATAGTCCTGGTAGTAAAGTACTCATCCTAAGGGCTTTATCAACATGTAACATAGAGACAATCATAGTACATGTTAAGATAAAGAGCAACCAGATAGCATACTATCATGTCGAGCAAGAAAGTCATCCCTATATATGTCCAAGCATCCAATACAATATACATCATATGTACAGTAATGGCCTCTAGGGCATACATATAACTAACAATCTCCCACTTGCACTAGGGCCATCTGTTATGGTATCGCATACCCAACAATCAGCTGTGGTTGAAGTATCTCATACTCAACCATCCCATAAAAGTCTCTACTGGGAAATAGGCCTTTGTGAGTGGATCCGCGCTGTTGTCCTCTGTGTCTACTCTCCTAACTTCGATCTCCCTGGAGATCAACCATCTCAATGATCAGGTAATACTGCCTAAGAATTATATCTGGATTTCTGATGGGACGGGGGTTCCTAGGCCAAAGCCATAACTCCCTTATCATACAATGGTTGGAATGAAGTTCATCTCATGAACTTATATATATGCAGACTGCCTCTTTGGTAGCATCCTTGGTAACGATGTATCTTGCTTTTAATCGTCTAATAAGTCATGGTATCTAGCTTGGAACTTGTCACGACCCGAAGTTCGACTCGTGACCGGCACTTAACCACGTAACGTCTACAGCTCGTAACGCGACTAAGTAAGCCGAAATCCAGAAATCAAAACCATTAAAAGTAGTGAGCGTTGAAAATATTTATTTAGAAACATTTGGAAAACCTTAAGTAGTTTAATAACATCTTTTAAATTTTAAGTTATTATCTTAAGAATTTTGGCAGCATTTCCTTTGTAAAAATAACCCCGAAATCGGGTACAAAACAAGATATGAGTAAAAAGATAACAATATAAATAAGCATCCCAAACGGGAGCAATCACGCCCAACGGCGGAATCAAACACCACAAGAGTAATATACGACGCCGAAGCGAAGAAATGATCAATAAGTGAAAAACATCACAGAAAGATAAACTGCATAAGTAAAGTCGGCTCACACGAGCTCGACACCAGAATACAAATAATATACATCATCGTCCTCACACTGGTCTCTAAGTCAAATACAGAAAAGTAGATGGAGAGTACTTGATACGAAAATGTATACAATAGAAATAACCAGATACCACAACCCACCTAACAGAAAAACAGCTCTCGCACCAATTGCAGTGGTATCTGTAGCCAAAAAGATACAAGGAAACAGCCTGCCACGACTACTCTGAAGGGCAACCTGCAAACACTGTGGCACAATGGGGGTGAGTTGCCAACTCGTGAATATAGATAACATATAAAGGAAAACACGAGTATGCACGTACTATGCCACTCTAACATATGCCAGCAGATAATATCTATATGCGATGAGCAGGACGTGCAATAATCAAGCATAAGTACTCTATAAGGTAATATAACTACAGGATGAGATGCAAAATAATGAATGCTGGGCATGGGATAAAATAACATCTACACGGAATGTCAACGTGGAAAATATAATCGGTGTCCATCAATACACCCAAAGCCCAATAAAACTCAGGCGCCGTCATCCTCATCGGCCCTCAAATTCTGTAAATCTCTGAGAATCACGAGTGCCCAACATCGACACTCAAAATATCATGAAATAATCATGTCCGGCATTGACATGCAAATCCTCATATATCGGGCTCCGTCAGTCCGGGTCGGCCCACGGGCTCCGTCTGCGGAATCGGCCCTCGGCCCCAGCAATACGGATCATCCCATATCCATCTATCGACTCTGGTCAGTATCCTCCGGATAACCGCCAGGTCCAACCAATCACCGGTAAGTAGTGGTCCTTCTGCCAGGCTCACCGTCTACTGCACAGCGATCCGTTCTCGCCCCGGGGTACCATACCGGGTCTACCATGTATCCGCAATCAGCCTCATCCAGCTCCTCGATTCGGGTTCACATATCACACGTCTCAGAACCGAGAAAATGCATGGTGGACGCACTAAAATATTATATCAAGGGAAACCGGATTTTTAAAACAGTGCGTATTTTCTTAAAATAATACCCCGGTTCCCAAATACAGAAATCACATAAAACTAAGCTCAATGCGTAAACCCGTGCGATGTAATATGTGCATCATAAGTCGTACTGTAAGTAAAAGGGAGAAACCACTCTTTGAGTAAATTCAGTTTTTAAAAGGTATCATGCGGTCCCCAGTTTTTACCAAAAATCAGCTTATCTTGGTAGGTACAGTTTGAATATGCATAAGTCTGGGTATGCAAATGAGTATGTGCACAAGTAGCATAATCATGTCACATCATATATCAGGTGAGCTACAATATATATTGTTCATGGCAATTCTATAATGTGAGTGTCATGGCAATTACTAACGGAGTGTGTGTAACATGCAGATTAGTGCTCGTGCAACATGAACCGTTAGTAACAGTGCGGTGTGTTATTAATTCTAAGTTCATATACATATATATATAGCAGGAACTACAGTATGCAATTAAGGTATATGGATGCAATTATGCAACTACTATAGCCTATCAAGCCCAGACACTTAACGCCATATGGGCGATTTCCCCGTAGATATTAAATCTACTAACCGTAGTCTCGTGCTAGGTGTATCCGATGACTTGTTTCCCCTTCTTTGCGGCGTCCGTCGTACTCGCCTGCGAACCTAAAATTTCAAAAGAAAATACACATAAGCTAAAATCTCCAAAAACGCGACAATAAAGCCAAATGAGAAACCCGCATCACGAACCAAACGCGTGTGTGTACGATACGCTAAAACGTATGATTAAGCGCCTGTAGCTACCCCGACATGTCGCGATACGTAGAAAACCCCAAACCCACACACGTGTCATACGTGTCGCGAAAGTTGAAATTGTAAGGAAATAGGGTATTTGGTTCCAGATTTTCCTACAGAGAGAATTTAACAAAATTGCATATACCATTAGTCTTCAAATTGCAGCAGACACCTACCACACAAACCCCAACCCCCAGATCCTCCCTCTGGCCGCAAATTGCGGCCATAATGAATATTCCGGCGGCCCGACGAGGGAGTTGGGCTCCCGTGCTTCGTTGTGCTCTCTATACCTAGTGTACATGCTCCAGTAATTACAATATTGGTCTGAAGCAACCGGAGTACAAGCAGATTTCAACAGAGCCCAAAACCTAGTTAAAATAGCTATTTTAGCACTAAAACGATACATTAAGGTATTTTAGTGAAACCTGAAGCAAACCCCAAGTTACAACAACACAAACAACACTTAAATAAGTTAAACAAACCTTAAAAACACTAACTTAACATAAACTTCACTATAATCCCCTTCAATATCACAAAAATGCACAAAAACACGATTTTTAGGTAACAAAACCACAAGTTACGATCTAAGGTGTTAAGTGTGAGTTATATACCTTCAAAAGATCCTAGGGAACTCAATTTTCCAGCCCTTTCCCTCACATGCACAGATTTGCGTCCAAAGTCCACAAAGAAGCCATTTTCCAAGGTTTTTGTGTGAAGGAATAAGGGTTTTTGTGTAGGGTTTGAATAAGGATTCAAAGAGAAGTGAATGAAGAAGAGAAAGATGATGAAATGTTGTTGCTGCTGCTGCTCTCTCAGCAAAATTTTCAGAAAAATGGGAGGGAGAGAAAAAAGAGAGAGAGAATGGTCAAAAGGTCAAACCACTCTCACCTAACCACCATACCTCCCATTCCCTCCTTTCATTTTAAAATTAAAAGGGTTTTAAATTAATTTAGTGGGGAAAAATAAGCCATGCGAGAAGAAATAAAATGGTTACACTAACCTATGGTTCAAAAAGATAAGTGTGCATGTGTTGCATTGAACCTTGATTAAGAAAGTAATTAAGGAAAATTCCCAAATAAGGAGAACACAAGCTAAAATATAATTAATAAACCATATATATATATATATATATGGTTTATTAATTATATTTTAGCTTGTGTTCTCCTTATATATATATAAAACACCTCTCATCACAATTAGAACTAATTTAAAAGGATAATAAGATTTTCGGGTTTTTATGAAAAACACGCATCATTACTAACTAACGCGAAATTATCCTAAACGAATTTCAAAGCGTTACAATCTACCCCCCTTAAAGAAATTTGGTCCCCGAATTAAAAAAAAAAATCTAGCTACACGTACCTTCAAAGAGATGGGGATATTTCTTCCTCATCTCGCTCTCGGTCTCCTAAGTGACCTCCTCGCTGCCCGGGCCACGCCAAAGGACCTTGACGGACGGTATATCCTTCGATCTCAATTTCTTCACTTATTGATCCAAGATGACCACCGGCTGCTCTGCAAAAGAAAGGTCGCGCTCCAGCTGGACTGTTGGGTGCTGAATCGAATGCGAAGGATCATGAAGATACTTGCGGAGCATCGAAACGTGAAATACGGGGTGCACATCTGGGAAACTGGGCGGAAGGGCTAACCGATACGCAACTGCACCAATACGCTAAAGGATCTCGAAGGGGCCCACGTACCTAGGACTAAGCTTCCCCTTCTTCCCAAATCTCATCACACCTTTCATTGGGGAGACCCTCAAGAAAACATGATCGCCAACAGAAAACTCAAGTCTGCGCCGACGACGGTCCGCATAAGATCTCCGCCTACTCTAAGCGGCTCTCATCCTATCGTGAATCAACTGGACCTTCGCGGTCATCTCCTCAACAATATGCGGCCCCAAGATACCGCTCTCACTGAGTTCTATCCAACAGACGGGCGATCCGCATCTCCTACCATATAGAGCTTCGAATGGTGCCATCTGAATGGTCTCCTGGAAACTGTTGTTTTAGGAGAACTCTACTAAGGGTAAATGATGATCCCAGCTACCTCCGAAGTCTAAGAAGCACGCTCGGAGCATGTCTTCGAGAGTCTGAATAGTCCGCTCTGACTGTCCCTCGGTTTGCGGATGAAATGCTGTACTGAAACTTAAGCGGGTACCCAAAGCCTCCTGAAGCCTCTGCCATAGTCGGCTGGTAAGCTGGGTGCCTCGGTCGGACATGATACAGGTCGGAACTCCGTGCAGTCGTACAATCTCGTCGATGTATATCTGGGCATACTGAGCAAAACCGAAAGTCGTCTTCACCGGCAGGAAGTGAGCCACTTTCGTCAAACGATCCACGATCACCCAGATGGAGTCATACCCTCGACTAGTCCTGGGTAGACCCACAATGAAGTCCATAGAAATCTGCTCCCATTTCCACTCCGGAATGGGTAATGGCTGTAGCTCTCCCGCGGGCCTCTGGTGCTTGGCCTTGACTTGCTGACAAGTCAGGCATCTCAACACGAACTCTGCGATGTCCCTTTTCATTCCGTCCCACCAGTAAACATCTCTCATATCATAGTACATCTTGGTGGTGTTAGTGTTTATGCCCTAGAAGGCCATTACTGTATCATACTAGCTTGTATATTACTTAATGGAAGCTTGGGATATTCACATGTATATAACAGTCTTGCTAAACATGGTAGTATGCTACTTGGTTTTTCTATCTTAATATGTTAGTGTACGTATTGATAGAGCTCTTAGGATCTTGCTTGTCTACCAGCGTTGTGATGGCAGTCACACTAGTGGGGGCTGGGTAGTCTACAAGCACATCCTTATTCAGGTCCCTGGTCGTTGGATTATCGAGACAGAGCATCGATATCCGGAGTAGACTAGTGTGTACGCTTCTCATCCCAGTTGGGGAGATGGTCTGTCCCACAGCCGTCAGTACGTCGTACTGGAGATAGTATGCAGGTGCTCGTTAGGTTACGGGTACACCGGACAGGACTCACAGGGAACTGTTGGTTGGTTTGATACCAGTCGTCAGTGAACAGTTCCCAGGTGACATGAGTACAGCGTAGTCCGCAGACTTGACACTGCTACTTCGCCTCGAGTGTGTCCCACTGTTCTTAGATTGCTACCCTACCACGGCTCAAAGGAGTCGTGCAAACAGGTAGCAGTTGGGTGCAGTCCCGAGCACTTGGAGGCAGTGGCGGTTAGACAGGATTCGTCCCTCCCGGTATTGGGAGTAGATATCGTGCTGTGTCAGAGAGCCATTACGCAAAGTCCCTGGCCACGGCAAGCGAGATTTACTGGTAGGTTCCAGTAGTTTCTCAGGGTGTAATGGGCTTCACTCCGACACGACTTATACCGCTATTAGGGGACTGACGCTTGCCGCCCCCCTAGGCCCGATATGCGATAGTCTTGGACGAACGGACCGGACTGTATGGAGATTGTCACATCAGACTCAGTAGGAGTTCGGATGGGTTTCCTCATCGGCCTTCTTATCGACAACTACCTGGGGACCGTTACGTACAGCTAGTGCCGCTTGCGGTCTATGGTTAAACCCACTGCCAGCGTAGTAGTCGAGTCTTTAGAGTCCCACACAGAGAGTTTCCTACTCCAGGCGAAACGATATAGAGGTTGCATGGTTTTGCGACAAAGGGTTCGGACGCATACGTGCGTTTACGCACGTACGACTTTCAGACAGTTTTTACCAGTCGGCTTTGGTTTAAGCCAGTTACTGGTATCCGGTTATTGGATTTTTACAGTCTAAAGTTTTTCCGTATTTTTGCGGATCGGAGGGGCGTTCTCGTAATTGTGCGAGAAGCTTCTAGAAGATGTGACTAAGGAGGTTAAGGTGACATAAGCTTTGGATAAGATTAGTGATGTCATGAGGGTGATTCATCATGATCATTAATGCACCATAAATGCTTAATGACTCATGTTAGTGAATCACTTCTTTTCATTTATGAAGCATGCTTATTCATTTCTTTTATTCATTATTCTAAAATAAGAATGCTTCATAATATATTATGATACACTCTCTCTCATCTCATTATCTCATCTCACATTCTCTCTCCTCAAGCTCTCATCTTCAAGAGACTAATCCTTAATCCTCATGTGTTGAGATCAAAGGTTTAGTTAGACTTAAACATCCATTACCTTCACTCTATATCATCCTCTCTTCTTTGATTAGCAATCAAAGTAGTTTAGTTACCTCAAGATAGAGGTTTAGCTTGGTGTTTTGCTCTCGGGTGGATCGTCTACTACCTAGAGAAGGTCGAGGAGAACCAAGGAGGACACAAAGACGAAGGACAGGTTTCATTAGGTATAATCCCTAAACACAATAGATAAGAAACTCTTTGTGTACGGTTATTTATAGTTTAGCTTCGATTCAAGCGGTTAGTCGATGTTCGTTCTTTAAACTTGATCGTTTTTGAAAATTCCGCCTCTCCATTAGTACTGGGGTGTACTACATCGACTTACAGTGGTATCAGAGCCTCGCTAAACACTAAATAACTTGATTGCAAATTTGTACGAATTTCGAACGGAAAAACGAAGCCGGAAAACCCTAAATCTGTTCAGTTTCTGTCGAACTTAAAATGAAGTCCTAAAATTTTTCAGGTAAGTGCAGAGAGCTTGTAAACAGTCCAGAAGAACACACAAAAAATTCGAGCCCATGACTCGGCTAAAGCGCCGCGGAAGGGCGGCGGATCCCACCGATCCGCCGCGGTTCCGCGGCCGAGTTGCCGAGTCATGGACTCGTATTTGGTGTGTGGGTCCTCTGTAGAATTTGGGGTTTTCTGGAATATTTAATATTTGCTCAGGTTACTGTTTAACAGAGCAGATTTTGGAGCAATATTGATGTTGTTTAATCGATCGAAATTGTACAGTATTTGCATGTTGGATTATATCTGTGATTGTTTTATGTGTTCGTAAACCTCCCCTAACTGCTAGTATGTCGGTTGGCAGGGGGTTGCATATTTCTGTAATGGTTATATCTGTTTGTGCATATAAACTGTATTGGACTGTTGTGGTGTATAGCCGGGGTTTGCAATGGGTTATTGTTTAATTCATTTGTTGTAAATGTAATTTGTTGTAATATTATTTTTGCGGGGCACTTCCAGGTTACGGTTGTAGCCACCGTTGTATTATTTCATTTTACTGTTTTTGCTCCTAGGACTGACCCAAGGTGGGGTACACAAACTGCCGGGCGGGTAGTTTGCCGTACCCGTAGGGGTCGAGGGTGGGGTAACGGCTATTCATCACAACTGTGTAATCTGTCTTTTCTTGCAGGCTCAAAAGAAATACAGATTGCTTGCAAATCCAATATTGTTTATCTGTGTTCTGGAATGAATATCATTGCGTCAGACGAATGTAAAATATCTATATATATTGTAGCTATTTAGACGTCACTTATGTTTTACACCCGCGCTAGCCCAGCCCCCGCTCTGTCGTTAGTTAAGTAACCTAACGGGTGATGACGGGACCCAGTGGCGAATGCGGATGGCATAAGAGAACGTTGTATTTTCGTTGTTTTCTGCAATGATAGGTTAATGATGGGACGCATTATCTATAATGCAAAGAAAATAAACCAAGTTTAAATCGTTGGAACAATTTAAAAGAAACCACTCGGTTATTTTTAAAACAGATATTTTTAAATGCGGAGCTTTAACCACTCCTTTTAAAAGCTATCAGGTTCCTTCGATTATATCAAGTTCACTACGTTCACGGTCTCGCCAAGACCAGTCGTAGCCCTCCGTCATTTCTTATGGATAGTCAGTAGTATTCAAGCTATGCTTGTTGGCATACGTCAAGGCATAGTGTTTGGTAGCTGCTGGGGTATTCATTTGTTGCATAGATAGATGTGTTGGTTTGGGACAGTCGCATTACCTTGTTGACATACGTCAAGGGTATATACGGGTGGGTTCAAATTAACAAGATAATGATGGGCAGAACTTGACATGTGACTTATGATTTGTTGGCATACGTCAAGGTCATAAGAGCATGGGGCAAAAACTTATATCGGGAATTTCTAAAGAAACTGAAATTTGCAAAGAGATGCATACCATTTGGAGTTTGATGAATGTTGGTAGGATTCCTTCAACATTATCATACGATGATATTTGGATCCCGATCCTACTGTGAGTATATGCTACTTATCAGGATATTCGTCACTTAACGATCAATGCTATAAACCTAGTAGGTGTCCAGAAAGGTGTCAGCGGGGTTACGCCCCCAGAGAAAAGAGGTTATTTAATTAAGGAACTTCGCGAAAGCGTTGGAAAACCTCCCTCGAAGTATCGACACTGGCCTGGCTGAACGGTTAAGCAAGTATTGTACGGTGAGAATAGTCCTGGCTAATTCTTCTTTTATGGTTTGAGGAAGGATTCGAGAAACAGTGGGAGCCATCCAGTTTAGATAAACTAAAAACCACTCTAAACTTGCAAGAGCATCATGCTAAAGTGTTTTCTTCTCTCTCTCCTAATTGCAGCGACCCTGAAAATGACTGGACTTAAGTTACTTTTAGAAAAGAATATACTGACGGGGCCAAACTATAAAGATTGGCTGCGGAATGTCAAAATGGCCTTGACCTATGACAAACTGGGGTACGTCCTCACCGCTACGGCACCTGCTGTCCCTGGTCCCAAATCCAGCAATGCGGATAAGGAAATCCGCAAAACCTGGGATTTAGATTGCGCGAGAGCCAAGTGCATCGTGCTTGCCTCTATGAACAATGAACATCAGAGGAGGCACGAGGATATGTCCTTAGATGGCATATTTCTCCATACAAAGGAACTTTATGGAGAGCAATCTCGTATAGCAAGATACGAGACCTCTAAGAAATTGTTTCGAGCGAGGTTGGCTGTCGGGTCATCGGTAGGTGAACATGTCCTACAGATGATCGGCTATATTGAAGAGCTCGCAGACCTTGGGACGACTTTGGATAATGAGCTCTATACAGACCTTATTCTCCAGTCCCTTCCTCCCACCTACGCCCAGTTTATCCTCAACTTCAATCTTCAAGGAAAAGAAGTTGAACTTGCGGAACTCCTGAACATGTTAAGGAGTGCAGAGGGCACCTTGCAGAAGGCAAGGGAAACACCCGCTATGTTTGTTGGCGGTGCATCTTCTTCCGGGTCCAAGGCTAGGGCCAAAGGAAGGAAGAAGAAGGCCGCACCCAAACCTAGAGGAGGTGTTAGTAAGGTGGGAAAGAAGGGAAAGAAAAAGCTTGCAGCACCGGTAGTTGGCCAGGATGAGTGCTTCCATTGTCACAGGAAAGGGCACTGGAAGAAGGATTGCAAGGCGTGGAACGCCAAGAACCAGGAACTGAAGCAAGCTGTGGCTTCGACTTCAGGTGTGTTTGTAATTGAGAATTGTCTGTCGATCAACTCTACTTCCTGGGTATTGGATACCGGATCAGGATCTCATATTTGCAATTCATTGCAGGCACTGAGAAACCGTAGAGTGCTGAAGGAAGGTGATATGATCCTCAGGGTTGCTAACGGAGCTAGCGTGGGAGCTGCGTCCGTCGGGGATTATCACCTAGGATTGACGAGTGGACACATTTTGGTTTTACATAACTGTTATTTTGTACCAAGCTTAACGTGTAATATCATATCGGTTTCCTTGTTATCAAATAAAGGTTATGATTTCACGTTTGTAAGAGATGTTGTTAACATCCACCTTAATCATGGTTTGATTGGGTCCGGTACTCTAAATAACGACATATATGTTTTAAACCAACTCCAAATTTTCAATGTCCAGAACACACTAAAAAGAAAGTCTCCAGATTTAAATAAAGCTTTCTTATGGCATTGTAGACTGGGTCACATCAATGAGAGAAGGTTGACTAAGTTGCATAGAGAAGGATATTTGGACACGTTCGAATATCAGTCTTATGACACTTGTCAATCTTGTCTCAAAGGAAAGATGACAAAGACTCCATTTACTGGACAAGGAGTAAGAGCGAGCGAGCTCTTAGGACTCATACACAGTGATGTATGCGGTCCAATGTCTACACATGCGAGAGGTGGTTATTCCTACTTCATTACTTTTACAGACGATTTCTCTAGGTTTGGACATGTCTTCTTAATGAAGCATAAATCCGAGGCCTTTGAGAAATTCAAGGAATACAAGAGTGAAGCGGAAAACCAAACAGGCAAAAGTATTAAGACACTGAGATCTGATCGAGGTGGAGAATACTTAAGTGCCGAGTTCCTAGGTTACCTAAAAGAGAAAGGAATTCTCTCTCAGCTTACTCCTCCATACACTCCACAGCATAACGGTGTATCGGAGAGACGGAATCGAACCCTATTGGATATGGTACGATCCATGATGAGTAATGCTGAGTTACCGCGATCTTTCTGGGGATATGCGCTAGAATCAGCGATACATCTTTTGAACAGAGTTCCAACCAAAACTGTGCCTACCACACCATATCAGATATGGAGTGGGAAGAAACCCTATCTTCAGTACCTGAAGACATGGGGATGTCCAGCTTTTGTAAAAAAGCAGCATCCGGACAAGCTCGAGGCACGCTCAGTAGAGTGTAAGTTTGTGGGATATCCAAAGAACTCTACAGGATATTGTTTCTATTACGCAGAGGAACAAAAGGTTTTCGTTTCTCGTCATGCCCGCTTCTTAGAAACTGAATTTTTAGAAAATCAGAAGAGTGGGAGCGAAGTAGAACTGGAAGAAATTCCAGAACCACAAACTGCTACTGAAAGTTTGGTAGAACCAGAGGTTCAAGAAGAACAGAACATTCCCGCACCCCTCCGCAGGAGTAGTAGGCCGTCTCATCCGCCTGAGAGATACTACGGTTTTCTCATAGATGGGGATAGAGAGGATTGCATCATAGATGATGATGAACCTACTGACTTCCGGCAGGCCATCCAGAGCGGCGACTCGGTACGATGGCTAGATGCAATGCGGACCGAAATGGAGTCCATGTACACCAACAAAGTATGGACTTTGGACTTTGCTCCAGATGGGGTAAAACCCATAGGATGCAAATGGATCTTCAAGAAAAAGATTGGTGTAGATGGACAGGTGGAAACCTATAAGGCTAGACTTGTTGCAAAGGGTTTTCGTCAAAGACCTGGTTTGGACTATGACGAAACTTTTTCTCCAGTGGCTATGCTCAAATCCATTCGGGTCCTTCTTGCTATTGCTGCCTTCCATGATTATGAAATCTGGCAGATGGACGTAAAAACGGCTTTTCTGAATGGAAATTTAGAAGAGAGCGTCTATATGGATCAGCCAGAGGGTTTCAATCAGAGTGGGAGCAGCGGGATAGTATGCAAGCTGCTTAAGTCTATTTATGGACTAAAGCAGGCATCGCGGAGTTGGAACATCTGTTTTGATGAGACAGTCAAAGAATATGACTTTATCAAAAATCCAGATGAACCGTGCATATATAGTAAAGTTGTGGCCAGAAGTGTCGTATTCCTCGTCTTGTACGTGGATGGCATTCTATTGATAGGAAATGACATTCCTATGCTACAATCTGTCAAAGGATTCTTGTCACACAGGTTCTCCATGAAAGACCTGGGTGATGCCTCGTACATTCTGGGGATCCGGATCTATCGTGATAGATCCAAGAGGATGTTGGGACTTTCGCAGTCCAGGTATATCGACACTGTACTGAAAAGATTCAGTATGGAAGATTCTAAGCGCGGTAATCTACCGGCTTGTCACGGAATCACCCTCTCCAAAGAGATGTCTCCCAAGAATGATTTGGAAAGGGAACGCATGTCTATTATACCCTACGCTTCTGCGGTAGGCTCTATAATGTATGCGATGTTGTGTACCAGACCAGATGTAGCTTACGCACTGAGCGTGGTAAGCCGGTATCAGTCAGACCCAGGGGAGAAACACTGGATAGCAGTAAAGAACATTCTCAAGTACCTGAGGAGGACTAAGGAGATGTTCTTGGTTGACGGCGGAAAAGACCTCAGGTTGGAGGCCTTTGCTGATTCCGGCTTCCAGAGTGATAAGGACGATTCCAAGTCCATGTCGGGTTATGTCTTTACCCTCAATGGAGGGGCGGTGTGCTGGAAGAGCTCCAAGCAGGACACCGTTGCCGACTCGACGATGGAAGCGGAGTATATAGCTGCTTGCGATGCCGCAAAAGAAGCAGTCTGGATGAAGAAGTTCCTAACAGAACTTCAGGTGGTTCCTACCATAGTTGATCCAATACCTCTGTATTGCGACAACAACGGAGCTATAGCTTTAGCGAAGGAACCAAGGTCCCATCAGAAGTCCAGACACATCTTGAGGCGGTATCACCTGATCAGGGAGATCATTGATCGTCAGGAGATCGAGGTTCGGAGAGTTGCTACTGAAGAGAACATTGCTGATCCATTCACGAAGGCCCTTCCTCAGATTCAGTTCGAGAGGCTACTCGAGATCATCGGTCTGCGATATGCCAGTACATGGCCCTAGTGCAAGTGGGAGATTGTTAGTGTTTATGCCCTAGAAGGCCATTACTGTATCATACTAGCTTGTATATTACTTAATGGAAGCTTGGGATATTCACATGTATATAACAGTCTTGCTAAACATGGTAGTATGCTACTTGGTTTTTCTATCTTAATATGTTAGTGTACGTATTGATAGAGCTCTTAGGATCTTGCTTGTCTACCAGCGTTGTGATGGCAGTCACACTAGTGGGGGCTGGGTAGTCTACAAGCACATCCTTATTCAGGTCCCTGGTCGTTGGATTATCGAGACAGAGCATCGATATCCGGAGTAGACTAGTGTGTACGCTTCTCATCCCAGTTGGGGAGATGGTCTGTCCCACAGCCGTCAGTACGTCGTACTGGAGATAGTATGCAGGTGCTCGTTAGGTTACGGGTACACCGGACAGGACTCACAGGGAACTGTTGGTTGGTTTGATACCAGTCGTCAGTGAACAGTTCCCAGGTGACATGAGTACAGCGTAGTCCGCAGACTTGACACTGCTACTTCGCCTCGAGTGTGTCCCACTGTTCTTAGATTGCTACCCTACCACGGCTTAAAGGAGTCGTGCAAACAGGTAGCAGTTGGGTGCAGTCCCGAGCACTTGGAGGCAGTGGCGGTTAGACAGGATTCGTCCCTCCCGGTATTGGGAGTAGATATCGTGCTGTGTCAGAGAGCCATTACGCAAAGTCCCTGGCCAGGGCAAGCGAGATTTACTGGTAGGTTCCAGTAGTTTCTCAGGGTGTAATGGGCTTCACTCCGACACGACTTATACCGCTATTAGGGGACTGACGCTTGCCGCCCCCCTAGGCCCGATATGCGATAGTCTTGGACGAACGGACCGGACTGTATGGAGATTGTCACATCAGACTCAGTAGGAGTTCGGATGGGTTTCCTCATCGGCCTTCTTATCGACAACTACCTGGGGACCGTTACGTACAGCTAGTGCCGCTTGCGGTCTGTGGTTAAACCCACTGCCAGCGTAGTAGTCGAGTCTCTAGAGTCCCACACAGAGAGTTTCCTACTCCAGGCGAAACGATATAGAGGTTGCATGGTTTTGCGACAAAGGGTTCGGACGCATACGTGCGTTTACGCACGTACGACTTTCGGACAGTTTTTACCAGTCGGCTTTGGTTTAAGCCAGTTACTGGTATCCGGTTATTGGATTTTTACAGTCTAAAGTTTTTCCGTATTTTTGCGGATCGGAGGGGCGTTCTCGTAATTGTGCGAGAAGCTTCTAGAAGATGTGACTAAGGAGGTTAAGGTGACATAAGCTTTGGATAAGATTAGTGATGTCATGAGGGTGATTCATCATGATCATTAATGCACCATAAATGGTTAATGACTCATGTTAGTGAATCACCTCTTTTCATTTATGAAGCATGCTTATTCATTTCTTTTATTCATTATTCTAAAATAAGAATGCTTCATAATATATTATGATACACTCTCTCTCATCTCATTATCTCATCTCACATTCTCTCTCCTCAAGCTCTCATCTTCAAGAGACTAATCCTTAATCCTCATGTGTTGAGATCAAAGGTTTAGTTAGACTTAAACATCCATTACCTTCACTCTATATCATCCTCTCTTCTTTGATTAGCAATCAAAGTAGTTTAGTTACCTCAAGATAGAGGTTTAGCTTGGTGTTTTGCTCTCGGGTGGATCGTCTACTACCTAGAGAAGGTCGAGGAGAACCAAGGAGGACACAAAGACGAAGGACAGGTTTCATTAGGTATAATCCCTAAACACAATAGATAAGAAACTCTTTGTGTACGGTTATTTATAGTTTAGCTTCGATTCAAGCGGTTAGTCGATGTTCGTTCTTTAAACTTGATCGTTTTTGAAAATTCCGCTTCTCCATTAGTCCTGGGGTGTACTACATCGACTTACAGGTGGAACCTGGATGAACACTGTACACCGATCGATGTTCCTCCTCAAGAATCTTGCGCCGCAGTCGCTCAGCATTTGGTATGCACAGTCTAGTCCCAAATCGTAGTATCCCCTGATCATCGATCACGAACTCGGAAAATCTGCCCTGTCCAATCTGTGCCCTGATCTCTAAACATCGGTCATCACTGTACTATGCCTTATGTATACGGTAAAGCAACTATGGGTGTGTAAGAACATGCGCAATCTGTCCCCCGATCGGCGTAAACTCGAGCTGCACTCGGCTGTCATATAAAATCTGCCAATCTGCCGACGACTGCCTCTACACTGCGCTCAAACGAGATAGACTACCCCCGGGCCTCCTGCTCAAAGCATCCGCTACTACATTCGCTTTGCCCTGGTGATACAAGATCTCACAATCATAGTCCTTTACTAGTTCCATCCAACGACACTGTCTAAAATTCAGATCCCTCTGCTGAAATATATACTTTAAGCTCTTGTGATTAGTGAATATCTGGCACGACTCACCGTATAGATAATGTCGCCAGATCTTGAGTGCAAAGACCACTGCAGCCATCTCCAAATCGTGAGTGGGGTAGTTCTGTTCATGTTTCTTCAACTGCCGTGAAGCATATGCGATCACCCATCATGCTGCATCAATACGCACCCTAGCCCCACTCGAGAAGCATCACAATAGACCACAAATCCGCCCGATCCTGAAGGCAATGATAACACCGGCGCCGTAGTCAGTCGAGTCCGTAGCTGCTGAAAACTGTGATCGCACTCCTCCGTCCAATCGAAAGTAACTCCCTTCCGGGTCATCCCGGTCAAAGGTGCAGCAATACGGGAGAAGTCCTACACAAATCACTATAGTAGCCGGACAGTCCTAGAAAGCTGTGAATCTCCATAACTGATGTTGGTCTGGGCCAACGCTGAACGGCCTCGATCTTCCTCGGGTCCACACATATACCATCTCGTGTAATCACGTGACCCAAGAAGTGTACGCTGTCTCGCCAGAATGCACACTTGGAGAATTTGGCGAAAAGCTGGTGCTCCCTCAAGGTCTGCAGTATAATCCGCAGGTGCTACTCGTGCTCCTCTCTACTCCGGGAATACACCAGAATATCGTCAATGAATATGATGATGAACAGATCAAGATACGGCCGGAAAATACGGTTCATCAAGTCCATGAATTCTACTGGCACATTGGTGAGTCCGAACGACATCACCAAAAACTCATAATGGCCGTAGCGCGTGCGGAAAGTTGTTCTCGGAATGTCCTCATGTCGAACCCGCAGCTGATGGTAGCCTGATCATAAATCGATCCTCGAAAAGTATCCTGCCCCCTGAAGCTAGTCGAACAAGTCGTCGATGCGTGGCAAAGGATATCTGTTCCACACTGTAACCCTGTTCAGCTGGCGGTAGTCGATACACAAACGCAAACTGCCGTCCTTCTTCTTGACAAACAGGACTGGAGCACCCCAAGAAGACACACTGGGTCGAATAATTCCATTATCCAGCAAATCCTTCAACTGACCCTTCAACTCTCTAAGTTCCGCCAGGGCCATCCGATAAGGTGGTATAGAAGTACGCCCCGTGCCGGGAATCAAATCAATACAGAAAGAAATATCACGCTCAGGCGGTAGCCCAGGAAGCTCGTCAGGGAACACATCAGGGAACTCGCTAACAACCAGAACCTAATCCAACGGAACCTCTGTAGCTCTAGTATCGCAAACATAGGCGAGAAATCCCTGACATCCTTTCCTCAAAAGCTGTCCAGCGCGAAAAGAAGAAATCAAACTATGAGGGGCGGAACCACGGTCTCCAGCACAACAAAAGTCGACTCGCCAGGAAAACAAAATCTAACTGTCTTTTCACGGCAGTCCACAGACGCATAGCATGTGGCTAACTAGTCCATGCCCAAAAAAACGTCGAAGTCCAACATCTCAAGAAGGATCAAGTCGACAGGCAACTCTCTCTCGCCAATACGGACGGTACAGGATTGGAACATGTGTCTAGCAACAAACGAATCGCCCACAGGGGTGGTCACAACATGCGGCTGATCAAGGAAACCGGACTCTCTACCCAAACTCGGCACGATGTGTGTGGAAACATACGAGTGCGTGGATCCGGGATCAAATAATACGTGTGCGACAACAGAACATGCTGATAGGGTACATGAGACCACCACATTGGACGCCTGCGCGTCCTGATGTGTCAAAGAAAAAACCCGCGCCTGTCCTCCACCTGCGAATGACTGTCCCCTACTAACAACTGGCTGTGCTCTGCCTCGGCCGCCTCGTTCTATATGAGCAAATCCTCCGCGACCACGACCTCTCTGTGCATGAAACTGGCGCGGAGCAGCAGTAGGTATAAAAGGCATCGCCCTCTGGGGTGGAGAAGGTGGAAGTGTGATGTGTGGTACGGCAGTCTCGCTCTCACATGGCTCCGGGCAATCTCGAACACGATGATAAGTACTCCCGCATCGGAAACATCTGGATAGTGTCGGCTGACTCTCCTGGGGATAAGTGCTGAACAACCGGCCTCGCCCTAAGTCTCTGCCACCTGCAAGGTGTCTGTTGCGGAGCCTAAATATTGGAGATAGTGCCCTCAGAGTCAATTATTGGATTACAGGCACATGATTGCAATGATTGAGGGAGGACCTGTCCCAGTAGGACAGTCTTACTCAAGATGATAGTATGCTATCTGGTTTATCTTTATCATCGTGTACTGCTTTAGGTGACCCTACAGGTCACTATTGCACGTTGATAGAGCCCCTAGGATTCTTGCTTGACTACTAGCAGTATGAGGGCGATCATATACGTGGGAGCTGGGGTCTATAAGCAAATCCTTAAAAGGTCTCTAGTCGTGGGAGTTTCGAGACAGGGCATCGATTCTCCAGAGTAGACTAGTGTATACAGTCGAGACCCCGACGAGGGGTGATGGCCGGTCTCACAGGCCACTGGTGTCAGTTGGTTCACCTAAGATGTATACAGGTGCTCATTGGGTTATGAGTACACCGGACAGGACTCGCCGGGAACCTGCTAGTTGGTATTATACCTGACATCAGATAGCAGTTTCCTGGTGACATGTGTACAGGTTAGTTCATCGACCTAAGATCGTCATTTGTCTCGTGTGAGTTCCCACTGTGCTTTGATTACTACCCTACCACGGCTCAAAGGATTCGTGCAAACAGGTTTTAGTTGGGTACAGTCCCGAGCCACATGGAGGCAGTGAGCGGATCTGCAGGGGTTCGTCTCTCCCGGTATTGGGGGTGAGGTCGCGCTGTGTCTAGGAGAGCCAGTACATGAAAAGTCCTTGGCCAAGGCAGGAGATTTACTGGTAGGTATTCGAGTAGTATCTCAGGGTGTTCTGGGCTATTCTCCGACACGACTTGTACCGCTTTTGGGGGTCTGACTTTTACCAACCCCCTAGGCCCGCCATGAGATGCTCATAGACGAACGGACTGGACTGTACGGATATTGTCACTGACAGGCTCAGTAGGGTGTCAGGATGAGTTCGCTCATCGACGTCCCTTTTGGTCAGTACCTGGTAGCCCGTTACGTATTGGCTAATACCTCTGACGTGCTAGTGGTTAAATCCACACCCAAAGTATTGACGAGTCTTTAGAGTCCCCCACAGACCAGTTTCTCAAGTTTCGGGTGAAACGCTGTAGAGGCCGTATAGAGATATGGCAGGGTTCGATCAGATATGTGCGGTATTGCATGGATCATGATCGGACGGATAATACTAGAGGGCTTTGGTTTAAGCCGGATCCTAGTATTGTACAGTGTAGATTTTGTCTCTTTGCATTTGTATTCAATGGGAATACAAATGCGGGCATGTATATGCAGTCGTGAGGTTTTCCTGTAATTTGTTACGGGATCAGTTTTCTGAAGTTGCCAGTTTGCATTCCGTTTCGGCCAGTTTTTCTTTGTTCCTTCACGGCCGGACTTTTGTGATGGGAGGGGCTAATTTGCAAGTTTGCAAATTAGCTATTGTGGAGGGTTTATTTGGATATGGAAAGATTATGATAGCATCTTTTCTTTTCATGCATCATTTCTTGCATTAATGAGATAAGAATGGATTAGAAATTGAAATGACATTGTTATCATCACATATGGCTATGGTCACCCTTTTGCTTTTCCTACCCTCACCTCCCTTCTTGTTTTAGTATTTTTTTCCTCCACCATTTTTATCCTAGAGGGGCCGGCCAATTTGGGGGGAGGTTGATTTTTGATGTGTGGCATTTCCTCATCTCATTGCTTGCTTAAAATGAGAGCACCATTATTTCTCCAAAGTTCTTCTCTCATTCCTCCATCATGGCAACTTCTATAACCCCAAGAGACAACCATTCTACACTAGTCTACAGCAAATCTTGGACACGTCGATTCGCCAAATTCGTGCCCGAGTTGCCTCGGTCCAGAGGTGGGAGCCCGTAAAAGAACCCGGCGATGTGGTGCTCGTTCCGACGAGGAGCTGAAGACCGGAGATTCCGCGAGGAGATCGGAGTGGAGGCCGAAGACCGAAGGACACGGATCGCTCGGTATAGCCCTCTACTCTCTTTACTAGTTTGCTAGTGTTAGGTTAATGGCCTGATCCGGGATTTTTGTGCGCGGTGGTGCCGGTTTCTAGTTTTTAGAAAAGTTTCGTTTCCGCATTCCGGCGTCGGATTGACGGCCGGGGCGCCGCCGTGCACTTACAATGGTATCAGAGCCACGCCATTAACCTTGTCTAGCTTTCTCTAGTATGTTTAAAGACTCGATCGAACAAAAATCCCAAAAACCATATTTTCTAGTGCATCAGGTTTCTGTCGAAATTTTTTGGGCTCTAAAATTTTTTCAGGTTGTTGCAGAAACACGTGCAGAGAATTCTAAGAACTCTGAAAAAATTCGATGCATTGACTCCATGGTGGGACCGCTGAACCGCGGCCAAACCCCTGTTCTGGCCGCGGTTCTGTGGCAGTAATGTGTGATCGATGCATTAAATTTTTCCAGTGGGCTTATGTGTTGGAAATAGGGGGTTTGGGATATTCTTTTTGGGCCCAGATTTTCTGTGAGTGCTACAGTAGTGCTTGGGGCCCACTTCGGTAAATTTGATCGATCGAAAATTTTAAGCTTGTTAGTTCACAGTATTTACATTATATCTGCGATCGTGAATGTCACTTGATCGGTAAATCCAGTCTAACTGCTATAGCCCGGTTAGAAGGATTTGCGAACGTGACATTCACGTTGATGTTCTGTGTTGTGCTGTGATGTTGCGGATTGGTCGTGGGGGATAGCCTGCTTGCAATGTTAGTACAGTTTTGTTTTATATGTACATTTGATATTGCAGGGCGAGCATCCGACATGTGGACTGCCGTCACTGCCTGTTTGTATATTATTCTTTTGGGGCACGACCGGGTCGAGGTCGATGTACCCGTTGTATGTATATTTTTACTTTCTGTACTAGGATTATCCCGCGGAGGGGTGCACGGATAGCCGGGTTCTAGAGGGCAACGGGCCCGCATCTCATGGCGTTGAGACGGAGGGGGCTTTACTCTAGAATTGGCGGGCTATTCGCCGCACTCGTAGGGGGTACATGTTGACCCAGGAGGGGTGCCCAAGTTACCGGATTCCGTGAAGTGCTGGGTGGTCCATTCACGTTGCTGAAGGGGGCTGCCTCGCTTCAGGTTTTGGCGGGTAACTTGCCGCTCCCGTAGGGGTCTAGGATTTTTATTGCATAGGCTATCCACATGACCAGGGGAACGTCGGGTTTCAGTAGCGGCTCTATGAAACTCAGGGATCCTAGATATCTGTATTGTTCTGTGATACTTATTACATTTCTGTGATGTTGCATTTTATCATGCCTTGAGCGAATATTATATATTGATATATATACTAGTAGATGTTGTATATGTTTTGCATCCGTGCTAGTCCAGTCCCCGCTCTGTCGTTAGTTAACTAACCTAACGGGTAATGACGGGACCCAGTGGCAAATGCGGATGGCATATACATACATCATTATTTTCGTTCTTTTGTGGTGTGATCAATTGATGGGACTGCGTTGATTCGGATCAATGCAAGCTAAACAAACCTATTCTGATATTGTTGGAACAATTTTTCAAAAAGCTGTTATTGCAAGGGCGTTCTCTTTTGTTTTGCACAGTGGTATTCAGTTGGAATATCCTGCTCCTCAGTCGACGGGGCAAGGGCCGAGATCCCTTCACCGGGAGTGACCCCTTGGACAGAAGTTTGCGTCAGGGCAATAACTTCACTATAGCCAATTACTTTTGCTTTGCATTATGGTATTCAGTTGGAATATCCTGCACCTCATTCTACGGGGAAAGAGCCGAGATCCCTTCACCGGGAGTGACCTCTTTAGCAAAGGTTTTCACCACTATATTTTTTAAAAAGCTATCCGGTTCCTTCAACGATATCAAGTTCATTACGTTAAAGGTTTTCGCCAGAAACCATTCTTAGCCCTCCGTCATTTCATATGAATAGTCAATAAGTATTCAAGCTGTGTATGTTGGCCAAAGTCAAGGCACAGTGATTGGTAGCTATTGGGTATTCATATGCTGCATAGATAGATGCGTTGGTTTGGGACAGTCGTACTACTATTTTGGCCAAAGTCAAAGGTATGTACGGGTGGGTTCAAATTAACCTGGAGAATGACGGGTAGAACTTGACATGTGACTTATGATATGTTGGCCAAAGTCAAAGTCATAAGAGCATGGGGCAAAAATCACATCGGGAGTTTCTAAAGAAACTGAAACTTTCCAGATATGCGCATACCTTCTGGAGTGTGATAACGTGAGTGGATTCCGTCACGGTATCATGCGATGATAATTGGATCCCGATTCCCACTGATGAGTTGGTTTACTCCTCGGGTGATCCCGACTAATTCTTCTTTTGGGTTTGGAGAAGAATTTGAGGTTACAGTGGGAGGTTTCCTGATTAGATAAAGTGATAACCATTCTGATCTAGGTTAGAGTGCACGCTGAGTGTTTCTTTTCTCTCTCTTTTTGGCAGCGACCATTGACCCGACCCTAGACTATGACTCAGTGACCAAAATTAACCGAACTTTCTTAAACACTGGCTTTTGGATTGTCAGAGTTGCAAACCTCATTGCCACTCCTACTTTTACCCTTTTCTCCAGGACACCCCGTATTACTACGAACGTCCACTTCCATTGGACAAAACCATCGTATGGTTATATACGACCTCGAAGGAATTTATTCGAGGATGGTTTCCGGTTCTGGAGAAAATGAATAGGACTATTCGGTTGTCTTTTCCTTTTACCTTCTCTCAGGTTGTGAGTACTCCTTGGTTTAGGAGATAGTACACCTATTATGCAAATTGGATAGTCTTCTTCCAAACCTTAGGCTGGTGCCGAACGGTAGGGAATGAAGAAAACCAATCAGCCTAAACGGTGTACAGAAGGTATTAAGTTAGACAAAGAAAGGGATTAGTAAGAGGGAAAAGTAAATTGCGACTGATATTCATGTCCAAACCAAGTATTTCTTCGCCAATCCTAAATCACCTTTGTATTTCTCCAGGACACTCCGTATCACTACGAAGATCCACAATATATTGGATATTCCATCGTATGGTTATATACGAACTCGAAAGGAACTTGTTCCAGTTCGGGGATGGATTCTGGTTCAGGAGAAATAGGAATAAGGTTTATTCGGTTGTCTTTTATCTTCACCTTCTCTCGCATTGCGAGTGCTCCTAAGATTAGGACAGTACACCCATTATGCTTACTGGATAGTTTTCTTCCAAACCATAAGCTAGTACCGAACGGTAGGGAAGGAAAAAAACCATTTGGCCTAAAGGGGTGTGCAGAAGGTAATGACTAAAGGCATATAAAGGGATTTGGCGAGGTGGCAAAGAATTATACGGTTACAATTGTGAATCTGAATAATGGAAGAGGCATTACTATGAATACCGGGATACCCCATCGAAACATTTCAATGTTTCAGTTTCACTGTGTGCTGTTAAAAGAAAACTGATTTCCTAATTAAACACTTGCTCCAGGGTATGTATTTACCAGGTATGATTCTCACATCTGTATGGTTTTACAGATGATGAGTGAGAGTAAGTTATTAGGAATTAGGTGATCATCGTTATTATATCGAGATTCGTTGTAATTGGTGATATTTGAGAAAGTCACCTGGGTTGTTTGCTGGACGACAAATATTTGGTTTTGAATATCCGTTGTTATGCACCAATTTCAAATTGATATATCTGTACGTCTATTTTTATAGAGTGAGATATACCTTTTTGAAATTATGTCTATGAAATTTACCTATATCAGTGGATGGTTAGGTAAGGAGTATTAAACAGCGGTGTAATTCTTCTTAACCATAAGTACAGTTTTCAACCTACGACACACAGTGAATGAGTCACTAGACTCAGGGGACTTATACAGAGTATTGTATATTGTCTAGTGTCCATTAGGACAGAGGGGTTGGTCCTCGTACTATATTCAGTTTACTTATGACTTCTCTAGTTCTTAGATAGGTGTTTCGTAGAAACACAGGGTCCAAGTTTTGAGAAGTTATAGGTATATGAGTAAAGTAGAGAACCAGGTATTGCAAGTATCGGGATTCTTCAAGGTGATCGAAGATGTAGATACTTATGAATGGTATTCAGTTGATAGTAATGATTAAGAGAACTTGCTTCTCTTTCAGATTACTCATAATTGGAAGTACTCCTAAGTTGAGTAACACTGATCGGCCTCCTTCCATTTAGTTGACATGCACTGGAGACAGCTGCATGATTTGAATCTGGTTCAATTAAATCAGAGCCTCTGTTTCTATATTGGATATAGAACAGTTCATATCTTAACGATGTTAAGGTACGGGAAGTTGTCCGGCTTATGCTTAAAACCAGATTCTGGATAACTCAAGGCACGTTTCTGTAATGGCTATTTGTGGGTTGACCAGGGCTATGACGAGGGTTGATTTTCTACCATCTGGAAGATCAATAGTGATATTGTTCTTGACTCGCCACAGTTTTAATAAAAATGGATTTTTTCAGAAAACAGTAGTGGGAGTATGGTAGAACTGGAAGTGATTCCAAAACCGCAAACGATTACTGAAGATTTGATAAGAACCTAAAGGTCCAATCTGGAACATTCCATTGGCCACTCCGTAGATATGGTGGGTAACCTCAGGCGCTCGAGAGGTACTTCGGTATGCTCAAGGACGATGACAGGGAGGTTCTTGTTTACCCAGACTTGCCATTGCTGTTGTTCCAGACTGTGAGACCCGGCAGGAGAATGAGTATAGCGTCGTTCTAAACTAGCTTTAGAAGTGCACGTGTATATGACTCTGCCAGAGGGTTGTCATGGTCACTGGGAGCAGCGGAAGCATTGGTGGACAAGTGTCTTATGTCTATTTATAGACTAAAGCAGATACAGCAGAAATAGATCATCTATTTCTGATGTTACAGTCATAGGTTTGACTTCATCAGAATAGGGGATGGATCTGTTAAGAAGGTAGTAGGGTGTGATGTCCTGGTATTTGGATGACATCCACAGAGTAGAAAGTGATATTCCTATGCTACGATCGGTTATACTTTGGTCGTCACACAGTGGTTTCTCCACACAGGACTTGGATATTATATCAGACATTCTGGTTACTAGATCTATAGATCTAGATTTGGGTAGTTTCCCAATAAGGGTACTTAGACAGCATTCTAAGAGTATTTAGAATGGACGACTCCTGGCACGGTAGTGTACCTGCAGGTGATGGAGTCACCCTCTCTAAAGGTGTCTTACAGACTAAAGGGGAGAAGGATGTGCATGATTGGCAGATCACTTGCTTAGGCAATTGAGTCAATCATGAGATGTCAAGTACCACACCAGATGTTGTTTTTGCATTAGATGCAATAAGTTGATATTAATCCAATCCTGGAGAAACATTGGGAAGCAGTTTTAGAACATAAGTGGATGTTCTAGGGATATGATAACAGCATGCTCCTTCGGGAGACAGTTATCATTCCAGGCTTCCAAGGTGACCTGGATGACAGAGTGACTGTCAGAGTTATAGTTTTCCCTCTGACAAGGGGTGGTAGTTTGGACAGATGGTCCAGGTGGATACTGAGGGAAGGCATGGCGCAGGATACTGATTAAGTTCAGTTGACGATACAGTCTAAGAAGTTTGGATTTGGAGTTCATTTATGAGCTAGGTCCCATCAGATATCCAGACATATTCTTAGACAGGTATTACTCATTTAGGGAGATGGGTTTCTCCGCGAACTTGAGATATAGAGAGACATAAAAAGAAACATCACAGCGGATCCACTCACTAAGGCTATTCCTCGAACGCAATAGTTTCGCAAACGAGCTTTGGGAGACTGACTAGTAGAGGAGCTGGGTGTTCGGTATCACGCAGGCTGTGAGTATGCGACATCGCAATAATTAGCCTTGAGTGCAAGTGGGAGATTGTTGGAGATAGTGCCCTCAGAGTCAATTATTGGATCACAGACACGTGATTGCAATGATTGAGGGAGGACCTGTCCCGGTAGGACAGTCTTACTCAAGATGATAGTATGCTATCTGGTTTATCTTTATCATCGTGTACTGCTTTAGGTGACCCTACAGGTCACTATTGCACGTTGATAGAGCCCCTAGGATTCTTTCTTGACTACCAGCAGTATGAGGACAATCATATACGTGAGAGCTGGAGTCTATAAGCACATCCTTAAAAGGTCCCTAGTCGTGGGAGTTTCGAGACAGGGCATCGATACACCAGAGTAGACTAGTGTATACAGTAGAGACCCCGACGAGGGGCGGTGGCCAGTCTCACAAGCCACTGGTGTCAGTTGGTTCACCTAATATGTATACAGGTGCTCATTGGGTTATGAGTACACCGGACAGGACTCGCCGGGAACCTGCTAGTTGGTATTATACCTGACGTCAGATAGCAGTTCCCTGGTGACATGTGTATAGGTTAGTTCATCGACCTGAGATCGTCATTTGTCTCGTGTGAGTTCCCACTGTGCTTTGATTACTACCCTACCATGCTCAAAGGAGACGTGCAAAAAGGTTTTAGTTGGGTACAGTCCCGAGCCACATGGAGGCAGTGAGCGGATTTGCAGGGGTTCGTCTCTCCCGGTATTGGGGGTGAGGTCGCGCTGTGTCTGAGAGAGCCAGTACATGAAAAGTCCTTGGCCAAGGCAGGAGATTTACTGGTAAGTATTCCAGTAGTATCTTAGGGTATTCTGGGCTGATCTCCGACACGACTTGTACCGCTTTTGGGGGTCTGACTTTTACCAACCCCCTAGGCCCGCCATGCGATACTCATAGACGAACAGACCGGACTGTACGGATACTGTCACTGACAGGCTCAGTAGGGTGTCAGCATGAGTTCGCTCACAGACGTCCCTTTTGATCAATACCTGGTAGCCCGTTACGTATAGGCTAATACCTCTGACGTGCTAGTGGTTAAATCCACATCCAAGGTGTTGACGAGTCTTTAGAGTCCCCCACAGACCAGTTTCTCAAGTTTCGGGAAAAACGCTGTAGAGGCCATATAGAGATATGGCAGGGTTCGATCAGATACGTGCGGTATTGCACGGATCGTGATCGGTCGGATTTTACTAGCGTGCTTTGGTTTAAGCCGGATCCTAGTATTAGACAGTGTAGATTTTGTCTCTTTGCATTTGTATTCAGTGAGAATACAAATGCGGGAATGTATATACAGTAGCGGGGTTTTCCTGTAATTTATTACGGGATCAGTTTTTTGAAGTTGCCAGTTTGCATTCCGTTCCGGCCAGTTTTCCTTTGTTCCTTCCCGGCCGGACTTTTCCGATGGAGGGGCTAATTTGCAATTGTGCAAATTAGTATTTGTGGAGGGGGTCCTTTGTAAATGTGTGGCTTCATGATGGTTCTACCATCATGAGATTCTCTTTGCATCTTTTCACTTGCATTTATTATGATGAATTGAGATAGGATTGATTGGAAAATGGTGTGACTTTTTTCCTTCTCATTTTATCATACATATTCCTTCTTGCATTATTGCAATTCTTTGATCCCCACCATTTTTAGAGAGGGGCCGGCCACTTGTGGGAGGGGAGAGAGAGATTAATTTTGTGGTGGTGGGAAAATTATACATCTCATTCTTTGCTTGCCAAAAAAAAAATTCCAAACCTCTCTCCATTGTTCATTCTCTATTTTACCTCCATCAAAGGCAACTTCATCACCCCAAAGAGACAATGATTTATACAATAGTCTACAGCATTCCTTGGACGCGTCGGCTAGCCAACTTCGCGCCTGAGTTGCCTCGGTCCAGAGGTGGGAGCTCGTAAAAGAACCCGGCGATGTGGTGCCCGTTTCGACGAGGAGGCGACGACCGAAGATTCCGCGAGGAGATCGGAGTGGAGACGAAGACCGAAGGACACGGATCGCTTGGTAAATCTCTCTACCCATCTTTTAGTTTGCTAGTAGCTAGGTTAATGGCCCGATCCGGTTGATATTGCGCGGTGGTGCCGGTCTGCAAGTTTCGCAAAGTTTTTCGTTTCCGCGTTTCCGGCGTCGGATCGACGGCCGGGGCACCGCCGTGCACTTACATATATGCCCTAGAGGCCATTCTTGTACATATGATGTATATTATAATGGATGCTTGGATATATATAGAGAGGACTTTCTTGCTCGTTATGATAGTATGCTATTTGGTTTTACTTTATCTAAACATGTTGACTTATATTAGTTTACTGTCTTACTCTCACATGTTGATAAAGCCCTTAGTATATGTACTCGACTACTATGACTATGATGAGATCATACTAGTGGGGCCATGGTAGTCAACGTGTACATCCTATAACTGTTCCTAGTCGAGGGTGTGTCGAGACAAGGCATCGATACACCAAAGTAGACTAGCGTATACGTATCTTGACCCATATGATGGGCGATGGATGATCCCATATCCATCGGTGTTTGACATCAAGGATGGTGTACGGGTGCTCAGTGGAGACTGGGTATACTGGACGGACTCGCCGAGAACTCCCAGATGGTATTATACCTCACGTCAGATGGCAGTTCTCCGGTGAAACTGGTACAGGTTAGTCTGTAGACCCGAGATCGTCATAGAGTCTTGTATGATTCCCACTGTGCTTTGATTTCCACCTTACCATGTCCAAGTGGGCATGCAAAATGGTGGCTTTTGGGTACAGTCCTGAATCACATGAAGGCAATGAGCGATAGGAGGGGATTCGTCTCTCCCGGTATAGGGAGTTGATGTTGTGCTGTGTTTGATTGGCTATAACTGGAAGTCCCTAGCCAGGGCTGATATAGAGAACTACTGGTAAGTGTTATCAGTAGGTTCTCGACCTGTTATGAGCCTCACATCGACACGACTTATCGGTTATTGTGGTCTGACGTATACCGCCTTTAGATTAGATATGCAACATATCATACGAAGAGACCGGACTGTACGGGAGTGTTACTGATTCGATTCACAAGAGAATGTACAGGCTTGTTTGTTGATCTTATGATCACTTAATACCTGTGTGGCTGTTATGTTTAGCTGACCGCAAGCATCTTGTGTGTGTTTGATATGATCATCACCTGCTACCGGCGTATTGACGATTCATTAGAGTCCTACACAGAGGTTTCTTGTCTTAGGAAAAACGGAGTAGGAGCACATATGTGATATGTGTGGGACCGAGAATAATACGATATGAGATACCATATACAATTCTCGCGATATTTGATATAGCCGGATCATCGGATCAACTGTTGATTCGATGAATCGATACATGATATATTAGTCGGTTATATGCGATATAGCCGGATTGTCGGATCAAGTGTTGATTCGATAATTTGATGTATAATTATATATGTGATATATTACATTACATTATATAATATCGGCTTGCTTTATTATTTCATTTTCTCACCGGATAATACATTCATATATATGCGATATATGTTAATTGTATTATTTTCTTTTGTTAAAAAATGTATTATATAAGTGATAGATAATATTGTAACAAGTTATGTTTACAAATGCAACATGATTAATGGAGATTAAACATGGTTAAGGTTTGATTTGGGTTAACCTCTTCTTGAAGCTTCTAGAAGCTTTTGTTTTGTTTCTTGTAAAGATATTATGTGTTGATATTTTGAAGATATTATTTAACCCAACCCAAACCCTTAACCCTAGTAAACTCTCTACATGAGTTAATGATTCATATGATTAACTCATGGTTCATTTGTGAGCATAATAATTTTTCATTGTTCATCACAAAAGACTTCACCTTCTTCTTCCTCCTTGAAAGCTTTCTAGCTTATGATTTTGTGATGAATGAGTGTGAGAATTTGATAATAAAAGAGAGCATAAATCCTACTTCATCATCCTCATCTAATCTAGCCAATTAGATTAGGGTGTTCACTTCATTAGTGAGTGAGAGCTTGAGTTAAAGAAACTTTAAGGTAGATCATCTTCGAGAAGGAAAACTTCAAGCAAGCATGGATCGTTCGGCTTGTGGAGCCTCTCTTGAGTCCGGGACATCATGGATCGCGGTGAAGGGACTACTACTTGGAGCTTATGAAGCGAAGGAGAGGACTACAAAGGTTGTAATCCCTCTCTCTTAGTTGTAAAGATGTTTACTTGCATGTTTAACCCTAATTAACTAGCAAAGATCCTCGCTTTGGGTTTTTCGGCACGTCTAAATTTTAAATCGGGCATGGTTAATGCCTTATAGACCCTTGTGACTGTGCCTAGTAACCCTACACTATACGCCATCCACCTGACTTCCCCCGTAGATATAAATCTACTCACCTACTTCTTGTGTGTCGATGCCGATGTCGCCATCTTCATCTTCAACGTCTCGACATCACGTGGGGTACCTCAACATATAATCCAATCGGAAATGCGTACTAAAATCACATCGGAAAACCAAAAACGGCATACGCTATGCTCATAGATAAAAACCTATAGCCTCGCATGCAAACATGACCAATAACCCTAGCCGTTGAAGTTCAAACGCCACACGACGGAAACGAAATATCAAATACCAAAATCCAAGTTAAAACAATGCGCCAACATAAGAAAATGTTCCCAGATTCTACCCTAGGTCAAATCATCCAATTTTGCATATGCCAAGGGTCTAATTTACTGGAGATAAGGCCCAGGAACAAAACGAATAAATTCCAAACTGCTCTGGCCGTAAATTGCGGCCAGAATAAATTAATTTGTGGCCAGGTTTGATGGTTAGGGGCTAGGGTTTTGGTGGTACACTCTAGGTTGCCTGCACATCACTCTTTGTTTGCTAAATAATTTTCAAAAGCTCCGGGTGTAAGCAGATTTCAATATACACACACAGAATCCACAATTCTTCCGATATCGGGTTTCTAAGTTTGCTAAAATGCGTTCTAGTCTCTGGTTTAGGTCTCCAATGAAACACCACAGGGGTTGTGTAGCCTCTACTAGCCTTGATTTCACCTTTGGTTTCAACTCAAACCCTAATCCTCAACTTAAAGTTTTCAAAGTCCCTAAAACCACACAATATCGATTGTAATTTAACATGGATGCTAAAGCAATGGAAATTATACACTAGTGATGGGATAATTACCTCATTTGCACTCATGAATCCTCTACAGCGCCAAAACTCAAACTTTCTAGGTCCAAAGGGTTGCTTGAGAGCTTGTGCACATTTTTTTTGAAGTATGGAGTGGGGTTTTGATGGAGATTTGATGATGAAGTTAGGGTTTGAAGTGGAGAGGAAAGGGGGTGCTGCAATGGTGAAGTGGGAGGAGAAAGATGAAGAGAATGAAGAGGGAAAGAGAATGGCTAACTTAAAGGAGATCTGTCACGACCCGCAGAGTATGGAACGTGGCCGGCACTTAAGTTACGAAACGTTTCAAGGCGTCCGTAAAATAAGCAAGCCGAAGCCCAGAAGTCAAAACCCAATTAAGAATTAGAGTGAAGGGAAACCAATTTATTTAAAACAGTTTATTTCATTAAATCACATCAAGTCTTATGAAAACGACATCTTATTTTCCCAGAATTTCTGACAGAGTCTCCTTTGAAAACAAGCCCCCAAACGGGTGAAAAACAGGGATATAAATAAATAACATGAATATGGCATCCTCAAGCGGGTGTTAGCTTTTCGCCTCAAGGCGGTCACAAATTCCACGCAATGTAAAATAACAATGTGCATAAGTAAGCATGAAAGCATATGTTAAATAACATGTCGACTCAAGGGAGCTCGACCCCAAATAACATAAAATCCACAAGTCTCACAACCTCGCCTCTAGATCAGTATATAGTAATCCAAGTAAAACTGGTACAGCTGAATAGTAGATGGAGTACTCTAGATACAATGAACATATAAAAGGTGGTACAAAAGATAACATAACCCACCTAAGAGCAAAAGCCTCGAGTCCAGGTAAAAAGGCAAAATCAGCTAATGTGTCCGCCGCTATGGTACTGACGGAGCGAACCTGCAGAAAAGCTGTGGCACAACGGGGGTGAGTTGCCAGCTCGTGAGTAATAAATAACATCTACAAAGGCCATCGCATGCATGCACACAAGCATTCCTAGCGTCTCTAAAATAAGTATGGCTGGATGCGCTAGCAAGTAGGTATGCAACATCAGTGTACTAGCCGGTATGTATGCCACATGAATATACTAGCAGGTATGTATGTCACAATAAGGTACTAGCATGTATGTATGCAACATGAATCAACTGTGATCTCAATAGGTCTATATAAGAGTCATACTATCTCTTTTTGTTTTTGAAACTCTTTTAAAATGCAAGCATAATACTCATAGAATCAACGAAAAGCTGTGTCCAGCAACGACACCTCAAAACTGTCTCAAATCTCAATATCCATGTCATTGTATCTCTGGCCTCAGCCGTCCGGCTGACCCATCTCAAATATCCATATCTCATCATCTCGCGGCCCCGGTAGGTATCCTCTGGATATCCGCCGTGCCAAATGAAGTCACCGGTAGGTAATCCATCCCCTGCCAGGCTCAACGTCAACAACACGATCCTCTTGCCCCGGGGTACCTCACCGGGCCCACCATGTACCCGTGACAGTTCCTCCACTCCTCGACACGGATCTCGAAAACCACTGCAAACTCATGGTGGACGACACTTTACATCACTAGAAAACCGCAACTTTTATATTTTAAAAGATCATAAGTTTGAAAATCTTGCGGCTTTCCTCGGAAATCCAGAAATATCATAAAATCTCAAGGAACCATCATGGGTGCATATGTAAATGATAATGAATGCATATGGTATCAATGTTTAGTTGCAATGTATGATTAATAACAAGGCATGAACAAGTGATATAATGATATACATGCATATGAATAGCAATTCTACGATCTCATTTTAAAGATTTATTGCAATAGCACAGGTATCAACGTCAATTATTAATATGTTTCAGATTTTAAGTTTTCTAGTGTTGTGACATGGCAATTACTAGGGCGTGTGTGTACACATGAACAGTGCTCGTGCTGCATATAAAAACCCTGGTAATGGTGCATGTGTCCTACAGAATGAGTTCGCATATATACAACAGTATGGAGCATGAATGTAGCAGATAACAAGCAAGGGTTATAGTTCTAATTACTAACATTATTAGGCGTCTTTTAAAGTTACTAAATCTATCGGGCGACTCGCGCCATCCAAGCGATGGTCCCCCGTTGATGTTAAATCTACTCTCCCGTGATCCCGCGCTAGGTGTGTCCGACCACTTGCTTTTCTTTCTCCGCGGCGCTCGAAGTCCCCCCCTGCGAACCTAGAATTTACATAAAGCAACACATAAGCTAACATATTGCAAAAACGCGATATTAAAACCAAACCAAAAACTCACGTCGCGAACTAAGTGCGCGCGTGAACGTTTCATGAGTGCATATGCCAAACCCAACGCGACACGCTGTGGCACGCAGCGATACGTTGTGACACACAGCAAACCAACTCGACACGTATCGCACGTGTCGCGCAAGCCCCGCTACGCTAAAAATAGGTAACAGGCCCCAGATTTCATCTGGAACAAAAACAAGGGAAATAAACAAGACTAAATATATCACCAAACCTACATAAACTTACCTACCCAAACACCAGGACAACCCTACTCTATTGGGCCGGCGGCAAGGGGGGTCAGGACGGCCCAAATGCGGCGACATGGGTCCAGCTTGCTACCTTAAGGTCCTAGCACAGTTTATATCCTAATGTATATGTTTGCTTACCTAAAATGTTAAACTAAGTACAGCAGATTTCAAATATCCAAAAGGGCTTAGTTAAAGCACCAAGTGTGCATAATGCGGTATTTTAAGGAACTGGGTAAGTTAATCAGGAAACAAGTGATACCAACAGCATAACTTAGGGTAATTCTAACATTAAACACCCTAAAACTCCCTGTTCTCCAACAAAATCACCCAAGTTAGCATCAAAGTCCACCAAAACACAATAATATGGCTACACAAACACAGATTTGGTCTCAGGTAAAACCCCAAAAAGTAAACAGTACCAACCTCAGGAGAATATCCACAGACACCCACATATACCAAACACACACACTCAATGGATCAGGGGGCCGGCGTCGCCGGTCAGGCATAAGGAGGTCGCCGGTCATCCTCTGGCGAGAGGGGCTCGGGTCCAACACAACACTCTAGAAAACCCTGCACACTAATCTAATGTTGTTTGCTAATCTAGAAAAAGCACCATATAGTAGCAGATCCTAATATCCTATAAAGGTGTCAAAAACCATATTTTAAGGTTTCACTTTTAGCAATTTAAGGTTATCTAGCTAAATCTAGCGATACTACTGGGCTAAAACAGAATAACTAACGCCTAATAGGGTTCATTAAGCTATAAGCACTCTAATTTAACTAGATCTAACATCACCACAAATCTTGCACTAAAACTCCAATAAAATACTAAACTAGCTAAACAAACACACAATCTTAGCAAACCTGAAAAGAGTTTAGAAATTATATCCCCTAGGAACCTCACGCACAGGAAGAAGGAGAAGAAGAAGAAGAAGAAGAGTTGCTGCTGTGCTACTGCTGTCTCGGCTGAGCTGCTGCTGTTGCTGCAATGTGCTGATGCAGTTGCTGTTGTTGCTTCAGCTGCTGATGCTGATGCTTGCTGGTGCTGTTGGTGTGGTGTTGTGGGTGTTATTGTGTTGTTTCAGGTGTTGCTACTAATGCTATGGGGTTAAAGAGCTGTTGATGAAGAGGTTGTAGCTGTTGCTGAAACAGCTGTTGCAGTATATAATGATGTTGCTGCTGCAAGCATCAGGGTATGTGTGTGGGTGTGGGCTGATGGTAATGTATCAGCTGCTATGCAGAAGTTGATGTGTGATTGGTGTGTGTGTGTGTGAGAGTGAGAGAGGTGTGAGTGTGAGAGGGAGTTGAAAAAGTTTTGAAATGAGATGGTGTGACATAAACTTAAAGCTTCCTTTCTCTCTCTCTCTCATTTAATGTTTGAATGCACCCCCATCATATCCTCTCTCTCTCTCAACAAGTCAACCCTAATCCCTAATCACCCTTAATTAAAACTAATTAGCTTATAATCAACTCAATTATCTTAACCAAAGGCCTAACCCATCATGGTTGGCTAAACATGGTTAACCCACCATGCATACCCAAACATGGTAACCCTAGGCTTAACCTTAGCTATCATGCACAAGTGTGTGGGGTCGTGATAAAATTCTACTAAAATAACCATAAAACCAGATAAATTATTAGAAACCCGTTTTGGTAAACTTTTTACCAAAAACCCCACATTAACACACAATTATCAGTAATCGCAAACTCAGGTGTTATAGTCTTCCCCCCTTAAGAAAATTCGTCCCCGAATTTAAAAAATATAACTACGCATACCTTCAAAAAGATGAGGGAATTTCTTCCGCATATCTCCCTCGGCCTCTCAAGTGATCTCCTCACCATTCAGGTTGCGCCAAAGAACCTTTACCGACGGCAGGACCTTTGATCGAAGTTTCTTCACCTGCCTATCCAATATCTCCACTGGCTGCACTGTGAACGAAAGGTCGGGCTCAAGCTGAACGGTCTGATGCTGAATCGTGTGGGAAGGGTCATGAAGATATCTGCGTTTCGACACGTGGAAGACGGGGTGAACATCTGAAAAGCTGGGTGGAAGAGCCAAACGATATGCGACTGCGCCGACACGCTCGAGAATCTCGAAGGTACCAACAAATCTGGGGCTAAGCTTTCCCTTTCGCCCAAATCTCATCACGCCTTCATCGGAGAGACCCTCAGAAAAACATGATCGCCAACTGCAAACTCTAATCTGTGACGGTGCCTGTCTGCATACGATTTCTGCCTACTCTGAGCTTCTCTCATCCGATCTCGAATCAACTGTATTTTCTCGGTCGTCTCCTGCACAATCTGCGGCCCCAAAATACTGCTCTCGCTCAGCTCAGTCCAACAGACAGGCGATCTACATCTCCTCCCATACAAAGCCTCGAAAGGTGCCATCTGAATAGTATCCTGGAAGCTGTTGTTGTAGGAGAACTCCACTAGGGGTAAATGACGATCCCAGCTACCACCAAAGTCCAAAACACACGCTCGGAGCATGTCCTCGAGAGTCTGAATGGTCCGCTCTGACTGTCCGTCACTCTGCGGATGAAATGCTGTGCTGAAACATAAACGAGTGTCCAATTCCTCCTGAAGTCTCTTCCATAGTCGGCTGGTAAACTGGGTGCCTCGATCTGATACGATACAAGTCGGTACGCCATGCAACCGTACTATCTCGTCGATGTAAAGCTGGGCATACTGAGCGAAGCTGAAAGTGGTCTTCACTGGATGGAAGTGAGCCGCTTTCGTCAATCGATCCACGATCACCTAAATGGAGTCGTACCCTCGACTGGTCCTGGGTAGACCCACCACAAAGTCCATCGAAATCTGCTCCCATTTCCACTATGGAATAGGCAAAGGCTGCAACTCTCCTGCGGGCCTCTGGTGCTCAGCCTTGACTTGCTGACATGTCAGGCATCTCGATACGAAGTCTGTGACGTCCCTCTTCATCCCATCCCACCAATAGACATCTCTCAAATCGCGGTACATCTTGGTGGAACGTAGATGGACGCTGTATGTCGATCTATGCGCCTCGTCAAGAATCTCACGCCGCAACCCCTCGGAATCTGGTACGCACAATCGAGTCCTAAATCGCAGTACTCCCTGATCATCGATCACGAACTCAGAATCTCTGCCCTGCCTAATCTGCTCCATGATCTCTGAAAGACGGTCATCACTGGGCTATGCCTCTCGAATGCGGTCAAGTAACTGCAGACATGCACGAACGTGCGCAAGCTGTCCCGCTGTCGGAGTGAACTCAAACTCAACTCGGCTGTCGCATAAAATCTGCCAATCTACTGACGACTGCCTCTATACTATGCTCAGACACGATAGGCTACCCTCGGGCCTCCTGCTCAAGGCATCCGCCACTACATTAGCCTTTCCCGGATGGTACAAGATCTCACAGTCATAGTCTTTCACCAGCTCCATCCAACGGCGCTGTCTGAGGTTCAGGTCTCGCTGCTGATATATATACTTTAAGCTCTTGTGGTCAGTGAATATCTAGCACGACTCGCCGTATAGGTAATGTCGCCAAATCTTAAGCGCAAAGACCACTGCAGCCATCTCCAAATCATGAGTGGGGTAGTTCTGTTCATATTTCTTCAATTGCCGCGAAGCATACGCAATCACCTTGTCATGCTGCATCAACACGTACCTTAGCCCCACTCGTGAAGCATCACAGTAGACCACAAATCCGCCTGATCCTGAAGACAAAGATAATACCGGCGCCGTAGTCAAACAAGTCCGTAGCTGCTGAAAACTGTGCTTGCACTCCTCTGTCCAAACGAAAGGAACTCCCTTCCGGGTCAAACCGGTCAAAGGTGCAGCAATACGGGAGAAATCCTGCATAAATCCCCTGTAGTAGCCAGCCAGGTCTAAGAAACTGCGGATCTGTAAGTGCACGGCGGCGCCCCGGCCGTCAATCCGAGGCCAAAATGCGGAAACGATGATTTACTTTAAACTTTTAAACCGGCACCACCGCGCACAAAAATCCCGGATCGGGCCATTAATCTAGTTCTAGCTAACTAAAGAACGAGGTAGAGAGATATACCAAGCGATCCGTGTCCTTCGGTCTTCTCGTCGTCGTCCCGATCCCCCGCGGAATCTCCGGTCTTCACCTCCTCGCCGGAAGGGCACCACGTCGCCTGCTTCTTTTACGGGCTCCCACCTCTTGACCAAGGCAACTCGGGCACGAAGTTGGCGAATCGACGTGCCCAAGGGTTGCTGTAGAATGTAGTGTAGGCTATGTCTCATTTGGGGTCACTAGAAGTTGTCCATTTAGTGGAGGAAAGGAGATGTTGAATTTTGGAGATGAACTAGGGGATTTTGCAAACATGAGGAGAACAAAATCCCACCCAAAAATATTGGGCAGCCCCTTCCCTCATTTGGCCGGCCATGCTCATGAGGGAATGAGAGAGGAGTGAGAGAGAGGAACAATAATGCAAGAGGGAATGATATGTGATCATTTGAAGAAATCATCACAATGAAAGTCCAACACTCCATCAACAATCATGACTCCAAAGGTCAAGCCATGATGAAGTCAACAAGTCAAATGATGGTGCAACCATCATGAAATAATAATATGCAAAGACAACCCTCTAAATTGCTAATTTGCACAAATGCAAATAAGCCCTCCTCCAAAAATCTTCAGCTAATGAAAGATACAAAGAAATATGGCCGAAACGGAAAACAAACTGGCAACTTCGGAAAACTGATCCCGCAATAAATTACAGGAAAACCCCGCTACTGTATATACATACCCGCATTTGTATTCCGACCGAATACAAATGCAATGAGACAAAATCTACACTGTATTATACAAGGATCTGGCTTAAACCAAAGCCGGCTAGTAATATCCGTCGAATCATGATCTGTGCAATACCGCACGTATCAGATCGAACCTTACCATATCTCCATACGGCCTCTACAGCGTTTCGCCTGAAACTTGAGTAACTGTATATGGGGGACTCTAAAGACTCGTCAATACTATGGCTGTGGATTTAACCACTAGCATGTCAGAGGTATTAGCCATACGTAACGGGCTACCAGCTATTGACCAAAAGGGACGTCGATGAGCGAACCCATCCTGACACCCTACTGAGCCTGTCAGTGACAATATCCGTACAGTCCGGTCCGTTCGTCTATGAGCATCGCATGGCGGGCCTAGGGGGTTGGTAAAAGTCAGACCCCCAAAAGCGGTACAAGTCGTGTCGGAGTGTAGCCCAGAACACCCTGAGATACTACTGGAATACCTACCAGTAAATCTCCTGCCTTGGCCGAGGGCTTTGTGTAATGGTTCTCCTAAACACAGCGTGACCTCACTCCCAATACCGGGAGAGACGAACCCTTGAAGATCCGCTCACTGCCTCCATGTGGCTCCGGACTGTACCCAACTAAAACCTGTTTGCACGTCTACTTTGAGCGTGGTAGGGTAGTAATCAAAGTACAATGGGAACTCACACGAGATAAATGACGATCCTCAGGTCGATGAACTAACCTGTACACATGTCACCAGGGAACTGCTATCTGACGTCAGGTATAAGACCAACTAGCATGTTCCCGGCAAGTCCTGTCCGGTGTACTCATAACCCAATGAGCACCTGTATACATCTTAGGTGAACCAACTGACACCAGTGGCTTGTGAGATCGGCCACCGCCCCTCGTCGGGGTCTCGACTGTATATACTAGTCTACTCTGGAGTATCGATGCCCTATCTCGAAACTCCCACGACTAGGGACCTTTTAAGGATATACTTATAGACTACCAGCTCCCACGTATATGATCGCCCTCATACTGCTGGCAGTCAAGCAAGAATCCTAGGGGCTCTATCAACGTGTAATAGCGACCTGTAAGGTCACCTAAAGCAGTACACGATGATAAAGATAAACCAGATAGCATACTATCATCTTGAGTAAGACTGTCCTACCGGAATAGGTCCTCCCTCAATCATTGCAATCACGTGCCTGTGATCCAATAATTGACTCTGAGGGCACTATCTCCAACAATCTCCCACTTGCACTCAAGGCTAATTATTGCGATGTCGCATACTCACAGCCCGTGTGATACCGAACACCCAACTCCTCTATTAGTCAGTCTCAGAAAACCCGTTTGCGAAACTATTGCGTTCGAGGAATAGCCTCAGTGAGTGGATCCGCTCTAATGTTTCTTTCTATGTCTCTCTATATCTCATGTTCGCGGAGAAACCCATCTCCTGAAATGAGCAATACCTGTCTTAGAGTGTGTCTGGATGTCTGATGGGACCTAGCTCATAAATGAACTCTAAATCCAAACTTCTTAGACTGTATCGTCAACTGAACTTAATCAGTATCCTGCGCCATACCTCCCTCAGTATCCCCTTGGACCACCTGTCCAAAATACTGCCCCTCGTAAGAAGGAAAACTACAACTCTGACAGCCACTCTGCCTTCCAGGTCACCTTGGAAGCCTGGAATGATAACTGTCTCCTGAATGAGGCTGATGTTATCATATCCCTAAAACATCCACTTATGTTCTAAAGCTGCTTCCGATCGTTTCTCCAGGATTGGATCAATATCAACTTATTGCATCTGCTGCAAAAACAACATCTAGTGTGGTACTTGACATCTCATGATTGACTCAATTGCCTAAGCACGTGATCTGCCAATCATGCACATCCCTCTCCACTTTAGTCTGTAAGACACCTTTAGAGAGGGTGACTCCATCACCTGCAGGTGTACTACCGTGCCAGGAGTCGTCCATTCTAAAAACTCTTAGAATGCTATCTAAGTACCCTGATTGGGAAACTACCCAAATACAGATCTAAAACCATAGATCCAGTAACCAGAATGTCTTGATATTATATCCAAGTCCCATGTGGAGAAACCACTGTGTGACGACCAAAATATAACCGATCGTAGTATAGGAATATCATTTCCTACTCTGTGTATGTCATCCAAATACCAGGACATTACACCCTACTACCTTCTTAACAGATCCATCCCCTATTCTGATGAGGTCAAACCTATGACTATCATATCCGAAATAGATGATCTATCTCCGCTACATCAGCTTTAGTCTATAAATAGACATAAGCCACTTGTCCACCAATGCTTCCGCTGCTCCCACTGACCACGACAACTCTCTGGTAGAGTCATATACACGTACACTTCTAAAGCTAGTTTAGAACGACGCTATACTCATCCTCCTGCCGGGTCTCGCAGCCTGGAACAATAGCAATGGCAAGTCTGGGTAAACAAGAACCTCCCTGTCACCGTCCTTGAGGCTACCGGAGTACCCCTCGGGTGCCTGAGGTTACCCACCGTATCTGCGGAGTGGCCAATGGAATGTCAAACCAGATTGAATTTTTAGGTTCTTATCAAATCTTCAGTAATCGTTTGCAGTTCTGGAATCACTTCCAGTTCTACCATACTCCCACTACTGTTTTCTGAAAAAGAATCCATTTTTGTTAAAACTGTGGCGAGTCAAGAACAATATCACTATCGATCTTCCAGATGGTAGAAAGTCAACCCTCGTCATAGCCTGGGTCAACCCACAAACAGCCATTACAGAAACGTGCCTTGAGTTATCCAGAGTCAGGTTTTAGGCATAAGCCGGACAACTCCCCGTACCTTAATATCGTTAAGATACGAACTGTTCTATATCCAATATAGGACCAGAGGCACTGATTTAATTGAACCAGATTCAAATCATGCAGCTGTCTCCAGTGCATGTCAACTAAATGGAAAGAGACCGATCAGCATTACTCAGCTTAGGAGTACTTCCAATTATGAGTAACCTGAAAGAGAAGCAAGTTCTCTTAATCATTACTATTAACTGAACACCACACACAAGTATCTACATCTTCGATCACTTTGAAGAATCTTGATACTTGCAATACCTGGTTCTCTACTTTATTCATATACCTATAACTTCTCAAACTTCAGACCCTGTGTTTCTACGAAACACCTGTCTAAAAACTAGAAAAGTCATAAGTAAACCTGAATATAGTACGAGGACCAACCCCTCTGTCCTATTGGACACTGGACAACATACAATACTTTGTATAAGTCCCTTGAGTCTAATAACTCACTCCCTGTGTGTCGCAGGTTGAAAACTGTACTTATGGTTAAGAAGAATTGCACCGCTGTTTAATACTCCTTACCAAACCATCAACTGATATAGGTAAATGTCATAGACATAATTTCAAAAAGGTATATCTCACTCTATAAAAATAGACGTATAGATATATCAATTTGAAATTGGTGCATAACAGCGGATATTCAAAACCAAATATTTGCCGTCCGGCAAACAACCCAGGTGACTTCCTCAAATATCACCGATTACAACGAATCCCGATATAATGAGGATGATCACCCAATTCCCAATAACTTACTCCCACTCATCATCTGTAAAACCATACAGATGTGAGAATCACACCTGGTAAATACATACCCTGGAGTAAGAACTAATTGGGAAATCAGTTTCCTTTTAACAGTACACAGTGAAACTGAAACATTGAAATGTTTCGATGGGGTATCCCGGTATTCCTAGTAATGCCTCTTCCATTATTAGATTCACAACTGTAACCGTATATTTCTATACCATCTCTCCAAATCCCTTTATATGTCTTTAGTCGTTACCTTCTGTACACCCCTTTAGGCCAAATGGTTTTCTTCCTTCCCTACCGTTCGGCACCAGCCTATGGTTTGGAAGAAGACTATCCAATAAGCATAATGGGTGTACTGTCCTAATCCTAGGAGCACTCGTAATGCGAGAGAAGGTGAAGATAAAAGACAACCGAATAAACCTTATTCCTATTTCTCCTGAACCAGAATCCATCCCCGAACTGGAACAAGTTCCTTTCGAGTTCGTATATAACCATACGATGGAGTATCCAATAAACTGTGGATCTTCGTAGTGATACGGAGTGTCCTGGAGAAATACAAAGGTGATTTAGGATTGGCGAAGAAATACTCGGTTTGGTCGTGAATAGCAGTCGCAATTTACTTTGCCCTCTTACTAATTTCTTGATATGTCTTTACTTAATACCTTCTGTACACCATCGTTATGCTAATTGGTTTTCTTCATTCCCCACCGTTCGGCACCAGCCTAAGGTTTGGAAGAAGACTATCCAATTTGCGTAATAGGTGTACTATCTCCTAAACCAAGGAGTACTCGCAATCTGAGAGAAGGTAAAAGGAAAAGACAACTGAATAGTTCTATTCGTTTTCTCCAGAACCGGAAACCATCCTCGAATAAATTCCTCCGAGTTCGTATATAACCATACGATGGTTTTATCTAATGGAAGTGGACGTTCGTAGTAATACGGGGTGTCCTGGAGAAAAGGGTAAAAGTAGGAGTGGCAATGAGGTTTGCAACTCTGACAATCCAAAAGCCAGTCTTATAAGAAGGTTCGGTCAACTTGGTTACTGAGTCACAGTCTTAGGGTCGGGTCAATGGTCGCTGCCAAAGAGAGAGAGAAAAGAAACACTCAGCGTGCACTCTAACCTAGATCAGAATGGTTACCAATTTATCTAATCTGGAAACCTCCCACTGTACCGTTAAATTCTCCTCCAAACCTGAAAGAAGAATTAGTCGGGATCACCCGAGGAGTAAACCAACTCATCAGTGGGAATCGGGATCCAACTATCATCGCATGATAACGTGACGGAATCCGCTCACGTTATCACACTCCAGAAGGTATGCGCATATCTGGCAAGTTTCAATTTCTTTAGAAACTCCCGATGTGATTTTTGCCCCATGCTCTTATGACCTTGACGAAGGCCAACATATCATAAGTCACATGTCAAGTTCTACCTGTCATTATCCAGGTTAATTTGAACCCACCCGTACATACCCTTGACGAAGGCCAAAATAGTAGTACGACTGTGTAGGGTTCCTAGGCACACTATAGAGGTCTCACAAGGCATCGAACATGCCAATTTAAAATTTTATGGGTGCCGAGAAACCCTAATACGGATCGTCGGCTAGATTTCTAGGCGAAACTATAAACTAGTTAACACTTTAACTAAGAGTTAGATGCTACAACCTTTGTAGATCCGGTTCTCCACTTTCTTAGCTCCACATGGGTGTCCTCTCGCTGTCCATCATGAATCCTGAACTCATTCGTCGGCTTCATCGGAGAAACGAGCGAGCTTGGTCATCGGCTTCGTGTCAAAGACGATCTACGTCGAGGCATCACAAGTTCAAGCTCCGACTTCACAAAATTGTGAAACTTGTGAAGAAAACACCCAAAACAACTTGGCAAGAGGTAGAGGGTGAAGAAATAGGAGGTGGGTTCACTTTAGAATTGGATTTCACTCACTTTTGCTCAAGTTGCCATTGATGGCATCTAGTTTTCTCTCTTGAAAAAGAAGGAGAAGATGAAGCTAGTTTATGATAAGTTCTTTAAAATGAAAAGAAAAATTCATACTTATCATAATCTAACTAGGGTTAAGTGTAGAGAATAAACCATGGTCACTTGAGAGGGTTAGGGTTAAGCATGATGACAAGAATGGTTGCATAAGTCAAAGCTTCATGAAGCTTCAACTAGAAACAAAAGAAGCCACCATTCTTATCTAAATCATTTCCAAATAAATAAACAAATAAATAAATGAAAAAGCAAAACCCTAATCATCTCCTAACCATGGTTTAATCCTTTACACTTAACCACAAGATCAAGTATCATCAAACATGATACAAATATGTGCACAAAAGTATATCACATATACTTCTTGCACATCAAGTGAGAAAATCCATATAAAGTGAACCAATACTAGTTAATGCAATGTAGTATATCAAATATATAATTATACATTAAATCATTAAATCAACACTTGATTTAATGATCCGGTCATATCGCATATAACCGACTAGTATCCAATGTATCGGCTTATCGAATCAGTGATTCGATAACTAGGTCATATCGAATATAACCAATCGAAACATTTATCGCGAGAATGAAATGCGGTATCACATACACGCATTATTCTCGGTCCCGCACATATCTCATATGCGCTCCTATTTCGTTTCGCTTGAGCCAGGAAACCTCTGTGTAGGACTCTAAAGACTCGTCAATACGCCGGTAGCAGATGATGATCATATCAAGCACCCACAAGCCGCAAGCGGTCTGCTAAACGTAACGGCCATCCGGGTATTGAGCGATCAGAAGATCGACGAGCTAGCCCGCTCACACTCCTGTGAATACAACCAGTAACACTTACCGTACAGTCCGGTCTGTTCGTCTGATATGTCGCATATCAAGTCTAGGGGTGGTAAACGTCAGACCCCAATAACCGATAAGTCGTGCCGATGTGAGGCTCATAACGGGTCGAGAAACTACTGGTAACACTTACCAGCAAATCTCTGATCAGCCCTGGCCAGGGACTTCCCTGTTACGGCCAATCGAGCACTGCGCAACATCAACCCCCAATACCGGGAGAGACGAAACCCCTCCTATCGCTCATTGCCTCCATGTGACTCGGGACTGTACCTAAAGACCACCTTTTTTCACGCCCTCATGGACGTGGTAAGGTGGAGATCAAAGCACAGTGGGAATCACACAAGACTCTATGACGATCTCGGGTCTACAGACTAACCTGTACAAGTGTCACCTGAGAACTGCCATCTGACGTGAGGTATAATACCATCTGGGAGTTCTCGGCGAGTCCGTCCAGTGTACCCAGTCTCCACTGAGCACCCGTATACCATCTCTGATGTCAAACACCAATGGATATGGGATCATCCATCGCCCATCTCATGGGTCGAGAAGCATATACGCTAGTCTACTCTGGTATATCGATGCCCTGTCTCGATACACCCATGACTAGGGACCTTGAAGGATGTACTTATGGACTACCATGTCCCCACTAGTATGATCTGCATCATAGTCCAGGTAGTCAAGTACACATCCTAAGGGCTTTATCAACATGTAACTATAAGACAGTTTAAAGAGACTAGTGTACATGTTAAGACAAAGAGTAACCAGATAGCATACTATCATATCGAGCAAGAAAGTCATCTCTATATATGTCCAAGCATCCAATATAATATACATCATCTGTACAATACTGGCCTCTAGGGCATACATACAACTAACAATCTCCCACTTGCACTAAGGCCAGCTGCTGTAGTATCGCATACCGAGCATCCCGAAGAGTCTCTCAAACTGTATCTGGGGAATGACCTTCGTGAGTGGATCCGCCGTGTTGTTCTTCGTGTCAACCCTCCTGACCTCGATCTCCCGGCGATCAACTATCTCCCGGATCAGGTAATACCGCCTCAGAATATGCCTGGATCGCTGATGGGACCTGGGTTCCTTTGCCAAAGCCACCGCTCCATTGTTATCGCAATACAAAGGTATTGGATGCTCAATGGATGGAACCACTCCAAGTTCAGAAATGAACTTCTTGATCCAGACAGCTTCTTTAGCAGCATCGTTGGCAGCGATGTATTCAGCCTCCATCGTCGAGTCTGCCACGGTTTCCTGCTTGGAACTCTTCCAGCTAACCGCCCCTCCGTAAAGGGTAAAGACAAAGCCCGACTGCGACTTAGAGTCGTCCTTATCACTCTGGAAGCTCGAATCGGTAACGGACTCCACTTGGAGTTCTCCGTTACCATACACCAAGAACATATCTCTAGTCCTTCGCAAGTACTTGAGAATGTTCTTCACAGCTGTCCAGTGACTTTCTCCAGGATCTGCTTGATACCGACTCACTACACTTAGTGAGTATGCAACATCGGGTCTGGTACATAGCATCGCATACATGATAGAGCCTACTGCCGAAGCATAGGGTATCCCTTGCATTCGAGCTCTCTCCAAATCAGTCTTGGGAGACATCTCTTTGGAGAGAGTGAGTCCAGAGATCGTGGGCAAGTTCCCACGCTTGGATTCTTCCATACTAAACCTCTTTAGTATGGTGTCAATGTACCTGGATTGGGACAATCCCAGTATCCGTTTGGATCTATCTCTATAGATCCTGATTCCCAATATGCAGGAGGCATCACCAAGATCTTTCATTGAGAATCTTTGTGATAAGAAGAGCTTGACCGATTGCAGCATAGGAATATCATTTCCTATCAAGAGTATGTCGTCCACGTACAATACGAGAAATACAACCTTACTCTCTGCTACCTTCTTGTAGATACAAGGTTCATCTGGATTTTTGACGAAATCAAACTCTTTGATAACGACGTTAAAGCAGATGTTCCAACTCCGCGATGCTTGCTTTAATCCATAAATGGATTTAAGCAGCTTGCATACCTTCCTGCTGCTCCCACTATCTACGAAGCCCTCTGGCTGAGTCATGTACACGCACTCTTCTAAATCACCATTTAGAAAGGCGGTCTTAACATCCATTTTCCAGATTTCGTAATCATGATATGCAGCGATGGCAAGCATGATCTGGATGGATTTAAGTATAGCCACTGGAGAAAAGGTCTCGTCATAGTCCACACTTGGTCTTTGACGAAAACCCTTTGCTACAAGTCTAGCTTTGAAAGTCTCCACTTTCCCATCTACACCAAGTTTTTTCTTGAAGATCCATTTGCTCCCAATGGGTTTTACCCCTTCAGGAGCAACTTCCAAAGTCCATACTTTGTTGGTGTACATGGATTCCATCTCGGACCGCATAGCATCCAGCCATTTCACTGAGTCCCCACTCATGATGGCCTGGTCGAAGCTAGTTGGGTCATCATCCTCCATGATGCAATCCTCGCTCCCACCGTCCATGAGAAAACCGTAGTATCTCTCAGGTTGGCGAGGAACCCTACTAGATCGGCGGAGAGGCTGGGGTTCGTCGGGTGCTACTGAATCCTCAGGTTCCACTAAATCTTTAGTTTGAGTTTGTGTAGCCGGAATTTCTTCCAGTTCTACCATATCCCCACTAATTTCTTTTGCAAGAAATTCCTTTTCTAAAAAGGTGGCATGTCGAGAAACAAACACTTTTTGTTCCTCTGTATGGTAGAAAAGATATCCATGTGAATATTTGGGATATCCCACAAACTTACATAGAACTGACCGTGCCTCGAGTTTGTCCGGATTTTTCCTTTTGACATAGGCCGGGCAACCCCATATCTTAACTCGTTTAAGACATGGTCTCTTCCCACTCCATATCTCATATGGTGTGGTAGGTACAGATTTAGATGGAACTTGATTCAATAGGTATGCTGCTGTCTCCAGCGCATAACCCCAGAAGGAAATAGGTAACTCAGCTGTACTCATCATAGAGCGCACCATATCTAATAGGGTGCGATTTCTCCGCTCCGATACACCGTTGTGCTGTGGTGTATAAGGAGGAGTAAGCTGAGAGAGAATCCCATTCTCTTTTAGGAATTCCAGGAATTCATTGCTTAAGTATTCTCCTCCTCGATCAGATCGTAGGATTTTAATACTTTTTCCGGTTTGGTTCTCAACTTCTTGTTTATATTCCCTAAATTTCTCAAAAGCTTCTGATTTGTGTTTCATCAGGAACACATACCCGAACCTAGAGAGATCGTCAGTGAATGTAATGAAGTATGAAGAACCATCCCTGGCATGTGTAGACATGGGACCGCATACATCACTATGTATCAGTCCCAAGAGTTCAGTAACTCTTTCTCCGTGTCCCGTAAACGGAGTTTTGGTCATCTTGCCTTTGAGACATGACTGGCAAGTGTCATAGGATGAAAATTCAAACGGATTTAAATATCCATCTTTATGCAACTTAGCTAGTCGTGTCGCATTGATGTGACCCAGTCTACAATGCCACAAGAAGGATTCGTTCAGTTCAGAACTCTTCCTCTTGTGTGTGTTTGTTATGTTCAGAACTGTTGATTGATTTAGAACATAAATGCCATTGCACAACGTGCCTGATCTAACCAACTTTTGGTTATGGAAAATGTTCATAACATTATCCTGTAATACAAAATTATATCCCTCTTTACTTACTAAAGAAACCGATATAATGTTGCATATCAGGTTCGGCATGTAATAGCATTCGTTCAGAACCAATGTATTACCAGTTGGTAATACAAGGTGATATTCCCCGACAGTCTTAGCTGCAACAATTGCACCATTTCTAACTCTAATGTCTTTATCACCTTCTCCAAGTTCTCTACCTTTTCTATGTAACTGATTACATATATGGGATCCTGACCCGGTATCTAATACCCAGGACGTGGAGCAAATGGAGAAACAGTTCTCTGTAACGAACACACCCGAAGAAAATGCATCAACATGTACTTTCTTCATTCGGGTGGCATGGGAATCCTGGTATTCCCCTATATCCTGTTCAGTCCTATAACTCTTATAGGTAAGAACGGAACCAACGTTCCCCAGCACAGTATAACATGCGGGTTCGGTCAATACATCCATATTATTATCTTTATTAAGGCATGAAATGGTCGCTACCTGGAGAGAGAGAGAAGAAAACACTTTAGCGTAAGCTCGTGCAAGATCAGATTGGTTATTATCTTATCTAATCAGGATGGCTCCCACTGTTTTTATCAAATCTTCCTTCAAACCCTAAAAGGAAAGACTAGCCGGGATTAATTACACACTACAAGTTCGCCAATCTTTCAGCCAGGCCAGTGTCGGTACTTTGAGGGAGGTCCCCCGTGCTTTCGCACGAACCTAATTACTGTAAACCTCGTTTTCCCAGAGGCGTAACCTCGTTAACACCTTTCTAGACACCTACTTGATCGGCTAATTGTAATGTGTAAAACTCTCCCAGGAGTAACTCTTACTCGCAGTGGGTATCAGGATCCAACTATCTCATAGAAGGTATGCAATCTCATTGCAAATTTCAACACTTGAAATTCCTGATAATATTTTGCCCCTAGCGTCCTATGACCTTGACAAAGGCCAACAAATCATAGCATGCTAGTCAAGTTCAACCCGTCATTTCTTAATTGAATCAAACCCACCCGCACGGCCCTTGACAAAGGCCAACAAGGTCGCACGACTACCCTGAAACAATCTGCATCATATGCATAAGCAGATAATCACTATTTAGCTACCGCACACTACGCCTTGACAAAGGCCAACAAACGCAGCACGAATACTAAACAGTTCTTATCTGAAATGACGGAGGGCTACGACAGGTTTTTCTGAAAACCTATTGCGTAATGAACTTGATATCGTTGTAGAATCAAATGAAGTTTTGAAATGGAGTGATTTTGAGGCTTTTCTAGTTTTGCTAAAAGGGTCACTCCTGGTAAAGGGATCGTCGGCCCTTTCCTCGTCGAATGAGGTGCGGGATATATCATATATATCGCTGTGCAAAGCAGAAACTATAGAAGCAATCAAAAACAAATCGAGTGTGTAGCATCTGCCAGTTATTGCTAAAGGAGTCACTCCCGGTGAATGGATCTCGGTCCTTTCCTCATCGAATAAGGTGCAGAGTATATCATATATACCGCTATGCAAAGCAAGAACTGTAGCTACCTGTTTAGTTTAAAATTTGATTCTACAACATCTTAGGTTTCTTTTCTTTCATTAATCACATTAAAGAAGTCCCATCATTTAAATACCTAAACATCACAGATAAATACGACGTACACTTATGCCATCCGCATTCGCCTCGATGTCCCCTCGTGCACCGTTAGGTTAGGTAACTAACGACAGAGCAGGGCAGGGCTAGCGCGGGTGCAAAACATAAGTAACGTCTATATAATATATCATATATACTATATACTGTATCTATCACAGAACATCACATGATCACATCACAGATATCGCAGCAGAAGAAACATATGAAACATTGGATATACTAGGACGTCCGTGTTTTCAATACGAGCCAGTATAAAACACGGATTCCACGGTCGTGATGAATAGCCAATCCCACACCCTCTAGAAGACAACAAACCTTAACTCGATTATGTGACCGTCTTGAACTGCCCTTTGAACCTTCGGGTTTGGGGCAGTACGGCGTGCCACATGTGAGGCGTTGGCTTGACCCTTCTACGGCTGGACCGTTGGTTCTGAGGCACGAACTGAATGTTGCTAGACTTATTTCATGTGTTGAGCTGTATTGGGAAAACTTGGGTATTCGACTGTTCGATCGGAAAGTTTAACATTTTCTGTTTATCTGGAATGTGATACAATAATTGGAATTCACAAGTAGTTATGAGATAACTGAATGAATGTTATAAATCTAGCGGTTTAGTTTCACTTGATATCGAAAAGAGTTTTCGATAATGGGACTAAAATGCGGGGTTTATAACTGTTAGGCATGTGATGTCTAAAAAGGTTGCGGATTCCAATTGTTGTAGTTTTACACTTTCTTTTCTGTGACCGTAAGCGTAATATGTGATATCGCCGGTTTCGTTGCTATATGTCAACGACAATTGGGATGCGCATATTTACTTACGTTGATGACATGTGATGTTATGTGTTGCTGGATATGTTATATTGGATTGTCGTGTTTGAATAGCCGGGGTTTTTTATGTGAGATGGGTGTTTTTCATTTTCTTTCATGTAAAAACTTGTATGTAATATTCTTTTATTTGGGGCACTTCCAGGTAGCGGAAGTTGTCACCCTTTGTATATTATTTACTTTTCCGCATTAGGATAGACCCAAGGAGGGGAGCACAAGTAACCGGGTTCTGGGGTCCAGTGGCCACTGTAGGGTTCCTAGGCACACTATAGAGGTCTCACAAGGCATCGAACATGCCAATTTAAAATTTTATGGGTGCCGAGAAACCCTAATACGGATCGTCGGCTAGATTTCTAGGCGAAACTATAAACTAGTTAACACTTTAACTAAAAGTTAGATGCTACAACCTTTGTAGATCCGGTTCTCCACTTCCTTAGCTCCACATGGGTGTCCTCTCGCTGTCCATCATGAATCCCGAACTCATTCGTCGGCTTCATCGGAGAAACGAGCGATCTTGGTCGTCGGCTTCGTGTCAAAGACGATCTACGTCGAGGCATCACAAGTTCAAGCTCCGACTTCACAAAGTTGTGAAACTTGTGAAGAAAATGTTAGTGTATATGCCCTAGAGGCCATTACTGTATCATACTAGTTTGTATATTACTTGATGGAAGCTTGGGATATTCACCTTGTATAAACAATCTTGCTCAATATAGTAGTATGCTACTTGGTTTGTTTCTACTTCAATGTGTACTTGTGTTTATTTCAGTATATCACTTATACGCATTAGTGGAGCCCTTAGGATCTTTGCTTGATTACCAGCGTTGTGATGGCAGTCACACTAGTGGGGGCTGGGTAATCTATAGGCACATCCTTATACAGGTCCCTAGTCGTAGGACTATCGAGACAGGGCATCGATACTCCGGAGTAGACTAGCGTATGCGCTTCTCATCCCAGTGTGGGAGATGGTCTGTCCCACAGCCATCAGTACGTCGTACTGGAGATAGTATACGGGTGCTCGTTGGGTTACGAGTACACTGGACAGGACTCGTCGGGAACTGACAGGTTGGTATTATACCTATCGTCAGTTATCAGTTCCCAGGTGACATGAGTACAGCTTAGTCCGCTGACTTGACACTGACACTTCGCCTCGAGTGTGTTCCCACTGCACTTTGATCACTACCCTACCACGGCTCAAAGGAGTTGTGCAAACAGGTGGTGGTTGGGTGCAGTCCCGAAGCACTAGGAGGCAGTGACGGTTAGACAGGATTCGTCTCTCCCGGTATTGGGGGTTGACATCGCGCTGTGTCTAGGAGAGCCATTACACGAGTAGTCCCTGGCCAGGGCAAGCGAGATATACTGGTAGGTTTCCAGTGTTATCTCAGGGTGTTTTGGGCTTCACTCCGACACGACTTGTACCGCTATTGGGGGACTGACGTTTTACCGCCCTCTAGGCCCGCCATGCGATGTATCAGACGAACAGACCGGACTGTACGGAGAATGTCACATTCAGACTCAGTAGGAGTTCAGATGGGGTTTCACCTCGTCAGCCTTCTTGTCGGCATCTACCTGGGGACCGTTACGCACAGCTAGTGCCGCTTGCGGTCTGTGGTTAAACCCACTGCCAGCGTAGTGTCGAGTCTTTAGAGTCCCACACAGAGGGTATTCGCCTCTGGGCAAAACAGAGTAGAGGTCGCATGGTTTTGCGACAGGGTTCGTTCTCATCCGCGCACTTGTGCACGTTTGGAGTCCGGACGGATTATACTGGCAGGCTCTGGTTTGAGCCAGATACTGGTATATGTTTTTGGGGTTGCTTTTATATCTTGGTATTCTTGTTCCTCGGAACGAGAATGCAGGTGTGTATGCACAGTTGCTTGAGGCGGAGAATGAGGTTTTTCATTAGGGTTTCGGATCGGGTGCGTATGCACAGTTGACAGTTATCATTTTCCAAACCCTAATGGATTTGTATATTATCTATTAATAATAGTAATTAAATAAGAATTATGTTATGGTTGTTTTTTGTTGACTTGTTGACCTTGGTTGACTTGTTGACCATTGACCACTTTCATGCCTTGAAAGTCTTCCTTGATTCATGCTTACACTTCATTAAAAGAGGTATGATAGTGGTCATTCCATATTTACCATCAACTATTCTTATTTCATTATTATCATTTAGATAATTCATTTCTTTTTGCAATATGGTTGCAAGAAAGAAATTATTGAGCTCATTCTATCATTCTCACTCTCTCTCCTCATTTCATCTTCTTCTTCCTCTTGAAAAGAGAAACCTTCTCATGTGTTGAGAATCATTCTCTTTAGATAGAAAAGCAAACCCTAATCACTCTCTACTCATTCTAGGATGAAGGTTTAGCAAGCCGGAAACCCTAGTTCACTCAAAGATCGAGGAAGAGCCCAAAGGTCGAACCTTCAAGGTGGATCTATCTTCGGCGAGAAGAAGGCGACGAGAAGAGAACCATTCAAGCTTCTACAAAGAACAAGAAAGAAGAACAACAACAAGAAGAGAAGGAGTTCAAGTTTAGGTATAACCATCCTCCATAGTAGCTAACTCTCTTTAGCTTGTTAACTAGTTTTAGTTTAGTTAACGATCCCGACATAGTTTAGTCCATGTTGCCTCTTGCGATAAAAATTCGTTTTTTATACCGTTTCCGCCTCCCCGTAAGTACCGGGGGTCGCAATATGGACTTACAGTGGTATCAGAGCCTAACTAAACTTAAACTAGCTTGGTAGTAAGGTGTAACGAAGTTCGGAACCGAAAAATCGCAAAACCGGAAAATCAAAACCCTAACTTTCTGTTGAATTTTTTTCTGCTCAAATTGAAAAACTTTATACTTGTAAAATCGTCTCAGGGTTTTCTAAGAACACACAAGAAAAACGATATTATGTTCTCTCCAAACCGCCGCGCTTCCGCGGTCTCACCTATTCATCTGGCCGCGGAACCGCCGCATGTTGGTGTCTTCTTTGCATCGTTTTTCGTGCAGTGTTCTTCTGTGTTGGTTTTGGGATTTTTAAGATATATTATATGTACCCAGATTTTCCAGAACTGAAATTCACTTTTGGGGTCCTATAATTCCGTATTTTTTCCGAACTTCACTGCACTTTGGCTATGTTGGTTATATCTGTGATGTTTGCATGTATTGAACGTCGGCTAATCGCTATAAGTCGATTAGTCGGGGTTATACATGATCTGTAATGTTCTGGAATGTGTATATGAATGTGTTGGACTGTCGCGGGTGAATAGCCGGGGTGGATGTGAGATGAGCTTTTGTTTTTTCTTTCATTCATTGTAAATGTAAATTGATGTAATTATATTATTTGTTTGGCCGCACAACCGGGTCGGGGTTGTAGCCGTCATTGTATAATTCTTTTTACTGTTTTTGCTCCTAGGATAGACCCATGGTGGGGTGCACAAACTACCGGGAACATGGAGGGTAGTTTGCCGCACCCGTAGGGGTCTTGGGTGGGGTATTTGCTATTCACCGCGACCGTGTTATCCGCTTTTCGTTTCAGGCTCGAAAGGAATGCGGATTGCTAGTATATCCAATGTATTCATCTGTGATCTGTAATGTCTATCATTGCTTTCTATTTAGGCGTTGCTTATGTTTTACAGCCGCGCTAGCCCAGCCCCCGCTCTGTCGTTAGTTAAGTAACCTAACGAGTGATGACGGGACCCCGTGGCGAATGCGAATGGCATAAGCGTACGTCATATTTTGGTTGTTTTCTGCAATGGTAGGAATTAAATGATGGGACGCATTAAAAGAACTAATGCAAGAATATCACGCATTAAAAGAACTAATGCAAGATAATAAACCAAGTTTAAGTCGATGGAACACTTTCGAAAAACCACTCGGTTCTTTTCAAAAACTAACTTTTAAATGCGGAGCTTGAGCCACTCCTTCTAAAAGCTATCTCGTTCCATCGATTATATCAAGTTCACTACGTTCACGGTTTTGCCAAAACCATTCGTAGCCCTCCGTCGTTTCACATAAATAGTCAATAGTATTCAAGCTGTGTTTGTTGGCCAAAGTCAAGGCATAGTGATTGGTAGCTATTGGATATTCATGTGCAGCATAGATAGATGCGTTGATTTGGAACAGTCGTACTGCCTTGTTGGCCAAAGTCAAGGGTATGTACGGGTGGATTCAAATTAACCTGGATAACGACGGGAAGAACTTGACATGTGACTTATGATTTGTTGGCCAAAGTCAAGGTCATAAGAGCATGGGGCAAAAATCCACATCGGGAGTTTCATAAGTACTGAAACTTGCTATATTTGCATACCATTTGGAGTGTGATGATTATGGTAGGATTCCTTCATTTTCGTCACGCGATGATATTTGGATCCCGATCCTACTGTGAGTATATGCTACTCCTCGGGAAATTTCTCACTAAACGATCAATGCTATAAACCTAGTAGGTGCCTAGAAAGGTGTTAGCGGGGCTACGCCCCCAGGGAAAAGAGGTTCTTAAATTAAGGAACTTCGCGAAAGCGTTGGAAAACCTCCCTCGAAGTACCGACACTGGCCTGGCTGAACGGTTAAGCAAGTATTGTACGGTGGGATTGATCCCGGCTAATTCTTCCTTTGTGGTTTGAGGAGGGATTCGAGAGACAGTGGGAGCCATCCTGTTTAGACAAATTAAAAACCATTCTAAACTTGCAAGAGCATCGTGCTAAGTGTTTCTTCTCTCCCCCTGCAGCGACCAAATCGAAATGACTGGACTTAAGTTACTTCTAGATAAAAACATATTGACAGGGCCAAACTACAAAGATTGGCTCAGGAATGTCAAATTGGCAATCTCTTACGACAAGCTGGGGTATCTTCTTACCAGCAAAGCTCCCCCCGTCCCAGGTCCCACCTCCAGCGTCGCGGATAAGGAAATCCGTAAGACTTGGGAGATTGACAGCGCGAAGGCCAGATGCCTCGTACTTGCCTCGATGGACAATGACCATCAGAGGAGGCACGAGAATATGGATTTGGAATCCATATTTCTTCATACAAAAGAACTGTATGGAGAGCAGTCTCGTATCGCAAGATACGAAGTGTCGAAGAAGTTATTTTCGACTAAGTTGGCCGTCGGATCATCGGTAGCGGACCACGTGCTTAAGATGATTGGCTACACTGAGGAGCTCGCGGAACTTGGGACCACGTTGGATAGTGAACTCTACACAGATATAATTCTCCAGTCCCTTCCATCCACTTACGCCCAGTTCATACTGAATTTCAACTTGCAAGAAAAGGAAGTTGAACTTTCAGAACTCCTCAACCTGCTGAGGAGCGCAGAGGGCACCCTACAGAAGGGTAGGGATACATCCACTTTGTTTGTAGGAGGATCTTCTTCTTCTAGGTCCAAGGCGAAAGCCAAGGGAAAGAAGAGGAAAGCCCCCGCCAAACCAAGGGGCGGTGTTAGTAAAGTGGGTGCGAAGGGAAAGGAAAAGGCAACAAAGATAGCGGGGAAGCTTGTTGGTAAAGAGGAATGCTTCTATTGTCACAAGAGTGGACACTGGAAGAAAGATTGCAGGGCTTGGAAAGCCAGGACACAGGAACTGAAGCAGGTTGCAGCTTCAGCTTCAGGTGTGTATGTTATTGAAAACTGTCTTTCTATAAACTCTACTTCCTGGGTATTGGATACCGGATCAGGATCTCATATCTGTAATTCTTTGCAGGCGTTGAGAAACCGTAGGTTTTTGAAGGAAGGTGACATGACCCTCAGAGTTGCGAACGGAGCTAGCATGGATGCTAAAGTCGTGGGGGACTATCACCTAGGAATGTCAGATGGACATGTTTTGGTTTTGCGTAATTGCTTTTTTGTACCCAACGCAACTTGTAATATCATTTCTGTATCTTTGGTTTCTAAAGAAGGTTATGAATTTGCGTTTGTAAGTAATGTTGTTAACATTCACCTTAATCAAGTTCTGATTGGGTCAGGTACATTGAGCAATGGTATATACGTATTAAACCAACCACAGATTTTCAATGTCCAGAATACACACAAAAGAAAGTCACCAGATATTAATCAGACTTTCTTATGGCATTGTAGACTGGGTCACATCAATGAGAGAAGGTTGACTAAGTTACATACAGAAGGATATTTGGATCCGTTCGAATATCAATCATATGCCACTTGTCAATCCTGTCTCAAAGGAAAGATGACAAAGACTCCGTTCACTGGACACGGAGTAAGAGCGAGCGAGCTCTTGGGACTCGTACACAGCGACGTGTGCGGTCCAATGTCTACACATGCGCGAAGCGGTTATTCTTACTTCATTACTTTTACGGATGATTTTTCAAGATACGGTTATGTCTTCTTAATGAAACATAAGTCCGAAGCTTTTGAAAAATTCCAGGAATTTAAGAATGAAGTAGAAAAACAGACCGGCAAAAGTATCAAGATTCTAAGATCGGATCGAGGTGGAGAATACTTAAGTGCCGAGTTCCTGAATTATTTAAAAGAGAATGGGATTCTCTCTCAGCTTACTCCTCCATACACCCCGCAACATAACGGTGTATCGGAGAGACGGAACCGGACCCTATTGGATATGGTACGGTCCATGATGAGTAACGCTGAGTTACCGCGATCATTCTGGGGGTATGCACTAGAATCAGCTACGTACCTTTTAAACCGAGTTCCTACTAAGACTGTGCCTACTACACCATATGAGATGTGGTGTGGGAAGAGACCCCATCTCAGTCACATCAAGACTTGGGGATGTCCAGCTTTTGTTAAAAAGCAGCATGCGGACAAGCTCGAGGCACGTTCAGTACAGTGTAAGTTCGTGGGATATCCAAAGAACTCCAAGGGATATTTCTTCTACTGTGAAGAGGAACAAAAAGTCCTTGTTTCTCGTCATGCCTACTTCTTGGAAACTGAGTTTTTGGAAAACCAGATAAGTGGGAGCACAGTAGAACTGGAAGAAATTCCAGAACCACGGACTATTACTGAAAGCTTAGTGGAACCAGAGGGTTCAAATGAACAAGACATTCCTATGCCGCTCCGTAGAAGTAGTAGGCAGTCTCATCCGCCCGAGAGATACTACGGTTTTCTCATAGACGGGGATAGAGAGGATTGCATCATAGACTATGATGAGCCTACTAGCTTCCAGCAGGCCGTTCAGAGCATTGACTCGGTAAAATGGCTGGATGCAATGCGGACCGAAATGGAGTCCATGTACACCAACAAAGTATGGACGTTGGACATTGCTCCAGACGGGGTAAAACCCGTAGGATGCAAGTGGATCTTCAAAAGGAAGATTGGTGTAGATGGACAGGTTGAGACCTATAAAGCTAGACTTGTAGCAAAGGGTTTCCGTCAAAGACCTGGCTTGGACTACGACGAAACCTTTTCTCCAGTGGCTATGCTAAAATCCATTCGGATCCTTCTTGCCATTGCTGCCTTCCACGATTATGAGATTTGGCAGATGGACGTAAAAACCGCTTTTCTAAATGGAAATTTAGAGGAGTGTGTCTATATGGATCAGCCAGAGGGTTTCATTCAGAGTGGGAGCAGCGGAAAGGTGTGCAAGTTGCTTAAGTCCATTTATGGACTAAAGCAGGCATCGCGGAGTTGGAACATCTGTTTTGATGAGACGGTCAAGGAATTTGACTTTATCAAAAATCCAGATGAACCGTGCATCTATAGTAGATTTGTAGTGAGAACTGTGGTATTCCTTGTTTTATACGTGGATGACATTCTCTTAATAGGAAATGACATTCCTATGCTACAATCTGTCAAGGGTTTCTTGTCACACAGGTTCTCCATGAAAGACCTGGGTGATGCCTCTTACATCCTGGGGATCCGGATCCATCGTGATAGATCCAAGAGGATATTAGGACTTTCACAGTTCAGGTACATCGACACCGTACTGAAAAGATTCAGTATGGAAGATTCCAAGCGCGGTAACCTACCGGCTTGTCACGGGATCACCCTCTCTAAAGAGATGTCTCCCAAGACTGATTTGGAGAGGGATCGCATGTCTATTATACCCTACGCTTCTGCGGTAGGCTCTATAATGTATGCGATGTTGTGTACCAGACCGGATGTAGCTTATGCACTGAGTGTAGTAAGCCGGTATTAGTCAAACCCTGGGGAGAAACATTGGATAGCGGTAAAGAACATTCTCAAGTACCTGAGGAGGACTAAGGAGATGTTCTTGGTGTATGGCGGAAAAGACCTCCAGATTGAGGCCTTTGCTGACTCCAGCTTCCAGAGTGACAAGGATGATTCCAAGTCCATGTCGGGCTTTGTCTTTACCCTCAATGGAGGGGCGGTGTGTTGGAAGAGTTCCAAACAGGAAACCGTTGCAGACTCGACTATGGAAGCGGAATACATCGCTGCATCTGATGCCGCAAAAGAAGCTGTCTGGATAAGGAAGTTCTTAAAGGAACTTCAGGTGGTTCCGTCCATTGTTGACCCAGTACCTCTGTATTGCGACAACAACGGGGCTATAGCTTTAGCAAAGGAACCCAGGTCCCATCAGAGATCCAGGCACATCTTGAGGCGGTATCACCTGATCAGGGAGATCGTGGATCGCAAGGAGATCGAGGTTCGGAGGGTTGCTTCAGAAGAGAACACTGCAGATCCATTCACCAAGGCCCTACCCCAGACTCAGTTCGAGCGGCTGATCGAGATGATAGGTCTTCGATACGCCAGTACATGGCCTTAGTGCAAGTGGGAGATTGTTAGTGTATATGCCCTAGAGGCCATTACTGTATCATACTAGTTTGTATATTACTTGATGGAAGCTTGGGATATTCACCTTGTATAAACAATCTTGCTCAATATAGTAGTATGCTACTTGGTTTGTTTCTACTTCAATGTGTACTTGTGTTTATTTCAGTATATCACTTATACGCATTAGTGGAGCCCTTAGGATCTTTGCTTGATTACCAGCGTTGTGATGGCAGTCACACTAGTGGGGGCTGGGTAATCTATAGGCACATCCTTATACAGGTCCCTAGTCGTAGGACTATCGAGACAGGGCATCGATACTCCGGAGTAGACTAGCGTATGCGCTTCTCATCCCAGTGTGGGAGATGGTCTGTCCCACAGCCATCAGTACGTCGTACTGGAGATAGTATACGGGTGCTCGTTGGGTTACGAGTACACTGGACAGGACTCGTCGGGAACTGACAGGTTGGTATTATACCTATCGTCAGTTATCAGTTCCCAGGTGACATGAGTACAGCTTAGTCCGCTGACTTGACACTGACACTTCGCCTCGAGTGTGTTCCCACTGCACTTTGATCACTACCCTACCACGGCTCAAAGGAGTCGTGCAAACAGGTGGTGGTTGGGTGCAGTCCCGAAGCACTTGGAGGCAGTGACGGTTAGACAGGATTCGTCTCTCCCGGTATTGGGGGTTGACATCGCGCTGTGTCTAGGAGAGCCATTACACGAGTAGTCCCTGGCCAGGGCAAGCGAGATATACTGGTAGGTTTCCAGTGTTATCTCAGGGTGTTTTGGGCTTCACTCCGACACGACTTGTACCGCTATTGGGGGACTGACGTTTTACCGCCCCCTAGGCCCGCCATGCGATGTATCAGACGAACAGACCGGACTGTACGGAGAATGTCACATTCAGACTCAGTAGGAGTTCAGATGGGGTTTCACCTCGTCAGCCTTCTTGTCGGCATCTACCTGGGGACCGTTACGCACAGCTAGTGCCGCTTGCGGTCTGTGGTTAAACCCACTGCCAGCGTAGTGTCGAGTCTTTAGAGTCCCACACAGAGGGTATTCGCCTCTGGGCAAAACAGAGTAGAGGTCGCATGGTTTTGCGACAGGGTTCGTTCTCATCCGCGCACTTGTGCACGTTTGGAGTCCGGACGGATTATACTGGCAGGCTCTGGTTTGAGCCAGATACTGGTATATGTTTTTGGGGTTGCTTTTATATCTTGGTATTCTTGTTCCTCGGAACGAGAATGCAGGTGTGTATGCACAGTTGTTTGAGGCGGAGAATGAGGTTTTTCATTAGGGTTTCGGATCGGGTGCGTATGCACAGTTGACAGTTATCATTTTCCAAACCCTAATGGATTTGTATATTATCTATTAATAATAGTAATTAAATAAGAATTATGTTATGGTTGTTTTTTGTTGACTTGTTGACCTTGGTTGACTTGTTGACCATTGACCACTTTCATGCCTTGAAAGTCTTCCTTGATTCATGCTTACACTTCATTAAAAGAGGTATGATAGTGGTCATTCCATATTTACCATCAACTATTCTTATTTCATTATTATCATTTAGATAATTCATTTCTTTTTGCAATATGGTTGCAAGAAAGAAATTATTGAGCTCATTCTATCATTCTCACTCTCTCTCCTCATTTCATCTTCTTCTTCCTCTTGAAAAGAGAAACCTTCTCATGTGTTGAGAATCATTCTCTTTAGATAGAAAAGCAAACCCTAATCACTCTCTACTCATTCTAGGATGAAGGTTTAGCAAGCCGGAAACCCTAGTTCACTCAAAGATCGAGGAAGAGCCCAAAGGTCGAACCTTCAAGGTGGATCTATCTTCGGCGAGAAGAAGGCGACGAGAAGAGAACCATTCAAGCTTCTACAAAGAACAAGAAAGAAGAACAACAACAAGAAGAGAAGGAGTTCAAGTTTAGGTATAACCATCCTCCATAGTAGCTAACTCTCTTTAGCTTGTTAACTAGTTTTAGTTTAGTTAACGATCCCGACATAGTTTAGTCCATGTTGCCTCTTGCGATAAAAATTCGTTTTTTATACCGTTTCCGCCTCCCCGTAAGTACCGGGGGTCGCAATATGGACTTACAGAAAACACCCAAAACAACTTGGCAAGAGGTAGAGGGTGAAGAAATAGGAGGTGGGTTCACTTTAGAATTGGATTTCACTCACTTTTGCTCAAGTTGCCATTGATGGCATCTAGTTTTCTCTCTTGAAGAAGAAGGAGAAGATGAAGCTAGTTTATGATAAGTTCTTTAAAATGAAAAGAAAAATTCATACTTATCATAATCTAACTAGGGTTAAGTGTAGAGAATAAACCATGGTCACTTGAGAGGGTTAGGGTTAAGCATGATGACAAGAATGGTTGCATAAGTCAAAGCTTCATGAAGCTTCAACTAGAAACAAAAGAAGCCACCATTCTTATCTAAATCATTTCCAAATAAATAAATAAATAAATAAATGAAAAAGCAAAACCCTAATCATCTCTTAACCATGGTTTAATCCTTTACACTTAACCACAAGATCAAGTATCATCAAACATGATACAAATATGTGCACAAAAGTATATCACATATACTTCTTGCACATCAAGTGAGAAAATCCATATAAAGTAAACCAATACTAGTTAATGCAATGTAGTATATCAAATATATAATTATACATTAAATCATTAAATCAACACTTGATTTAATGATCCGGTCATATCGCATATAACCGACTAGTATCCAATGTATCGGCTTATCGAATCAATGATTCGATAACTAGGTCATATCGAATATAACCAATCGAAACATTTATCGCGAGAATGAAATGCGGTATCACATACACGCATTATTCTCGGTCCCGTACATATCTCATATGCGCTCCTATTTCGTTTCGCTTGAGCCAGGAAACCTCTGTATAGGACTCTAAAGACTCGTCAATACGCCGGTAGCAGATGATGATCATATCAAGCAAACACAAGCCGCAAGCGGTCTGCTAAATGTAACGGCCATCCGAGTATTGAGCGATCAGAAGATCGACGAGCTAGCCCGCTCACACTCCTATGAATCCAACCAGTAACACTTACCGTACAGTCCGGTCTGTTCGTCTGATATGTCGCATATCAAGTCTAGGGGTGGTAAACGTCAGACCCCAATAACCGATAAGTCGTGCCGATGTGAGGCTCATAACGGGTCGAGAAACTACTGGTAACACTTACCAGCAAATCTCTGATCAGCCCTGGCCAGGGACTTCCCTGTTACGGCCAATCGAGCACTGCGCAACATCAACCCCCAATACCGGGAGAGACGAAACCCCTCCTATCGCTCATTGCCTCCATGTGACTCGGGACTGTACCCAAAGACCACCGTTTTGCACGGCCTCATGGACGTGGTAAGGTGGAGATCAAAGCACAGTGGGAATCACACAAGACTTTATGACGATCTCGGGTCTACAGACTAACCTGTACAAGTGTCACCTGAGAACTGCCATCTGACGTGAGGTATAATACCATCTGGGAGTTCTCGGTGAGTCCGTCCAGTGTACCCAGTCTCCACTGAGCACCCGTATACCATCTCTGATGTCAAACACCAATGGATATGGGATCATCCATCGCCCATCTCATGGGTCGAGAAGCGTATACGCTAGTCTACACTGGTATATCGATGCCCTGTCTCGATACACCCACGACTAGGGACCTTGAAGGATGTACTTATGGACTACCATGTCCCCACTAGTATGATCTGCATCATAGTCCAGGTAGTCAAGTACACATCCTAAGGGTTTTATCAACATGTAACTATAAGACAGTTTAAAGAGACTAGTGTACATGTTAAGACAAAGAGTAACCAGATAGCATACTATCATATCGAGCAAGAAAGTCATCTCTATATATGTCCAAGCATCCAATATAATATACATCATCTGTACAATACTGGCCTCTAGGGCATACATACAACTAACAGACTGTTCCAAACCAACGCATCTATTTATGCTGCAGAAAAGTAACAAATGGCTACCATACACTATGCCTTGACGAAGGCCAACATACATAGCATGAATACTAAGTGCTACCTTTCTGAAATGACGGAGGGCTACGAATGGTTTTTGGCGAAAAACCTTTAACGTAATTAACATGATATCGTTGAAGGAACCGGATAGCTTTTATAAAAATATAGTGACGAAAACCATTGCTAAAAAGGTCACTCCCGGTGAAGGGATCTCGGCTTTTTCCCCATAGAATGAGGTGCAGGATATTCCAACTGAATACCACGATGCGAAGAAAAAGTAAACGACTATAGTGAAGTTATTGCCCTGACGCAAACTTCTATCCAAGGGGTCACTCCCGGTGAAGGGATCTCGGCCCTTGCCTCGTCGACTGAGGTGCTGGATATTCATAACCGAATACCACTGTGCAAAACAAAAGAGAACGCCCTTTTAATAACAGCTTTTTGAAAAAATGTTCCAACAACATCAAATAAGTTTGTTTTTAACTTGCATTGATCCGAATCAATGCAGTCCCATCAATTGATCACACCAATAAAGAACGAAAATAATGAAGTACGTATATGCCATCAGCATTCGCCACTGGGTCCCGTCATTACCCGTTAGGTTAGTTAACTAACGACAGAGCGGGGACTGGACTAGCGCGGATGCAAAACATATACAACATCTACTAGTATATATATCAATATATAATATTTCGCTCAAGGCGTGATAAAATACAACATCACAGAAATGTAATAAGCATCACAGAACAATACAGATATCTGGGATCCCCGGTTTTCACAGAGCCGCTACTGAAACCCGACGTTCCCCTGGTCGTGTGGATAGCCTGTGCAAAGAAATCCTAGACCCCTACGGGCGCGGCAAGTTACCCGCCAAAACCTGAAGCGAGGCAGCCCCCTTCAGCAACGTGAATGGACCACCCAGCACTTCACGGAATCCGGTAACTTGGGCACCCCTCCTGGGTCAACCTGTACCCCCTACGAGTGCAGCGAATAGCCTGCCAATTCTAGAGTAAAGCCCCCTCCGTCTCAACGCCATGAGATGCGGGCTCGTTGCCCTCTAGAACCTGGCTATCCGTGCACCCCACTGCGGGGTAATCCTAGTACAGAAAGTAAAATATACATACAACGGGTACATTGACCTCACCCCGGTCGTGCCCCTAAAGAATAATATACAAACGGGCAGTGACGGCAGTCCACATGTCGGACGCTCGCCCCGCAATATCAAATGTACATAATACAACCAAATCTGTACTAACATTGCATCCAGGCTATCCCCCACGACCAATCCACAACATCACAGCACAACACAGAACATCAACGTGAATGTCACGTTCGCAAATCCGTCTAACCGGGCTATAGCAGTTAGACAGGATTTACCGATCGAGTGACATTCACGGTCGCAGATATAGTCGCAGATATAATGTAAATACTGTGAACTAATGTGTTTAAAATTTTCGATCGATCAAATATACCCAAGTGGGCCCTAAGCACTATGTAGCACTCACAGAAAATCTGGGCCCAAAAAGAATGTTCCAAAACCCCTATTTTCAAGTCAGAAGCTCTCTGTGAAAATTTGGTCCAATGAACAGTCAATACTGTGGTGGAACCGCGGCCAATGCGTGGGTTTGGCCGCGGTTCCGCGGTGATAAAGTGACTTCACGCGACCAATTTTTCTAAGACTGCTTAGAATTCCCTGCACATGTTTCTGCAACGCACTGAAAAATTTTTGGAGCTAAAAAAATTTCGACAGAAACTGATGCAAATGAAAATACGGTTTTTGAAAAATCCGATCGATCGAACTTGTAAACACGTTAGAGCAAGCTAGACTAGGTTAATGGCCTGGCTCTGATACCAGTATAAGTGCACGGCGGCGCCCCGGCCGTCAATCCGAGGCCAAAATGCGGAAATGATGATTTACTTTAAACTTTTAAACCGACACCACCGCGCACAAAAATCCCGGATCGGGCCATTAATCTAGTTCTAGCTAACTAAAGAACGGGGTAGAGAGATATACCGAGCGATCCATGTCCTTCGATCTTCTCGTCGTCGTCCTGATCTTCCGCGGAATCTCCGGTCTTCACCACCTCGCCGGAAGGGCACCACGTCGCCTGCTTCTTTTACGGGCTCCCACCTCTTGACCGAGGCAATTCGGGCACGAAGTTGGCGAGTCGACGTGCCCAAGGGTTGCTGTAGAATGTAGTGTAGGCTATGTCTCATTTGGGGTCACTAGAAGTTGCCCATTTAGTGGAGGAAAGGAGATAATGAATTTTGGAGATGAACTAGGGGATTTTGCAAACATGAGGAGAAAAAATCCCACCTAAAAATATTGGGCAGCCCCTTCCTTCATTTGGCCGGCCATGCTCATGAGGGAATGAGAGAGAGGAACAATAATGCAAGAGGGAATGATATGTGATCATGAGAAGAAATCATCACAAAGAAAGTCCAACACTCCATCAACAATCATGACTCTAAAGGTCAAGCCATGATGAAGTCAACAAGTCAAATGATGGTGCAACCATCATAAAGCAATAATATGCAAAGACAACCCTCCAAATTGATAATTTGCACAAATGCAAATAAGCCCTCCTCCACCAATCTTTAGCCAATGAAAGATACAAAGAAATATGGCCGAAACGGAAAACAAACTGGTAACTTCGGAAAACTGATCCCGCAATAAATTACAGGAAAACCCCGCTACTGTATATACATACCCGCATTTGTATTCCGACCGAATACAAATGCAATGAGACAAAATCTACACTGTATTATACTAGGATCCGGCTTAAACCAAAGCCGGCTAGTAATATCCGTCCAATCATGATCCGTGCAATACCGCACGTATCAGATCGAACCTTGCCATATCTCCATACGGCCTCTACAGCGTTTCACCCGAAACTTGAGTAACTGTATGTGGGGGACTCTAATGACTCGTCAATACTATGGCTGTGGATTTAACCACTAGCACGTCAGAGGTATTAGCCACACGTAACGGGCTACCAGCTAATGACCAAAAGGGACGTCGATGAGCGAACTCATCCTGACACCCTACTGAGCCTGTCAGTGACAATATCCGTACAGTCCGGTCCGTTCGTCTATGAGTATCGCATAGCGGGCCTAGGAGGTTGGTAAAAGTTAGACCCCCAAAAGCGGTACAAGTCGTGTCAGAGTGTAGCCCAGAACACCCTGAGATACTACTGGAATACCTACCAGTAAATCTCCTCCCTCGGCCGAGGACTTTGTGTAATGGCTTTCCTAGACACAGCGCGACCTCACCCCCAATACCGGGAGAGACGAATCCCTGAAGATCCGCTCACTGCCCCCATGTGGCTCGGGACTGTACCTAACTAAAACCTGTTTGCACGTCTCCTTTGAGCATGGTAGGGTAGTAATCAAAGTACAGTGGGAACTCACACGAGACAAATGACGATCCTCAGGTCGATGAACTAACCTGTACACATGTCACCAGGGAACTGCTATCTAACGTCAGGTATAAGACCAACTAGCATGTTCCCGGCGAGTCCTGTCCAGTGTACTCATAACCCAATGAGCACCTGTATACATCTTAGGTGAACCAAATGACACCAGTGGCTTGTGAGATCGGCCACCACCCCTCGTCGGGGTCTCGACTGTATACACTAGTCTACTTTGGAGTATCGATGCCCTATCTCGAAACTCCCACGACTAAGGACCTTTTAAGGATGTGCTTATAGACTACCAGCTCCCACGTATATGATCGCCCTCATACTGCTGGCAGTCAAGCAAGAATCCTAGGGGCTCTATCAACGTGTATTAGTGACCTGTAAGGTCACTGATCGCATGCAAAAAGACGTATCGGATGTTCAAAGTTCTAAAGTTTACCGCGATCAGGACGGTGTAGCCGGTTGAGCACGGGTCGATCCACAGGGAGATGGTTATATTTCTGTTCTTGTCTTAGACGAGTCAATAAAGAATGTGTATATGTTTGTTCGATTCTAACCTATGTGTTATATGCAAGTATAAAGTTGTTAAGAAAAAGATAAGAAATTGTAACCTAAAGAAATCCGTACTCAAAACCTTTGAGCCGAGTCTTGACCAATTGAAGCTAGAGCAATCGACAACAACGTGGATTAGGGGATTTAAGCGCGGTATTCGTGGAATACGGCTTATTTATCCTTGTCCTTCCGTTCTTGTCTCTTGCTTTCGCCTCCGGCCAAACCGAACGCAACCGGTCGCGATTAGGAATCACCGTTACCATGGTAGGGTAGGGTGCCTAACGGAGCGCTTGCGTAACGTTTGGACGGAGTTCAATGGAAAATAACGGGAAAAGGAAATGAGCAAAGAAATATTAACTTACAATACCGTATTTATTCTTAACAACGATAATTACAACCATTCACAAAAAGAACCAAAAAGAGAGAACAAAAAGAACAAAGAAAAGAAAAGATTACAAGTAAGTAAGGGCATGGAATTTAAAGTGCAAGAAAGTAAAGCAAGGTAATAAAAAGCAAGAAATAAATAAGCAAGAAAAAGAACTAGAAACTAGAACTCAAGACAAGCATGGGATCAATAGCCAACCCTTAAACTTGCAAGCTCAATAAAGAGGTTGCAAGATCAAGAGAAGGGTAAAGAACTCATGTGAAATGAAACACTAATTCCATAAGAGGATACAACCCTTGAGATCAATAACTAACCCTTAACCTTTCAAGCTCAATGAAGAGGTTGAAAGATCAAGAGGAAGCAAAAATCTCAAGGGGAAGCTAAACAAATAAGAATGATACAAAAACCCTCATCTTCATTCACATCCACTCAATGCTCTCACTACATTTCCATAGAGGAAGAATGAAGAAGAAGAAGAAGAAGAACTAAAACTACACTAAAGTGGCTAAAAGAGGAACAAAGAATTCACCCTTGGTTTGGCTCAGATCTGGGGTATTTATAGGAGGGGAACTGAAACCCTAGGGCCAGATTCTGCCCCTAAATCAATGTGCCAATATTCCCCTAAAATACGACAGAGAGAGGAGTCAACATGGCCGCGGTTCCGCGGCCTAGACCCCCCTTTGGCCGCGGATCCGCGGCCATATAGAGGCTTTAGGGGATCGGGCTTCTTTTGGGGTCTTGTGTTTGCATTTTCTTTTGTTTGTCATATGTAGATTATCAATATCCTTCCTTGATTTCTTCAGTTTCCAGAAGTCAACAATGATGGCTTCATTTTTCAACACATTTGAATTTATCTCCCTCGAGCTCCGCGCACCCATTGATTCTTGTGCAGCCCCCTTCGTGCTCTGTGCTTGTCCCAGACACGAATGACCATTGTCATATGTCTTGTCTCTGGAACTGGTACTCGGCACTGGACGGATATGGATGACCGGAACCCGGCTTTTATCTGCTGTGACAGATGTTCTGTATTTGGTGTAACTGTGGAGATTTTATCTTGATTTGCAATATTTGTACTGGAAACCTGTAATCTGAAAATATGTAACAAACACAGATTAAAAGCACCTACCTATAAACACACGAGCGTAAGAATGGGTGGTATAAAATGCAATATTCTGGTATGAACAAATACCCCCAAACTTAACTTTTGCTCGTCCCGAGCAAAACCAATTATTCACAAAAAGTCCTAACCGCACTTTCGCAGGGAACGCGATTGCACTGAGCACGTGCAACAAGCCGTTAAACCTCTAGGTGTCCCTAGTAGGAGGAGTGTTGTCTCCTGAGGGTTTTCAGCGGATTACACCTACAAAATCCCGTCAAGCTAGTGTTATAAGTTAACATTGATTCTACTCCTACAATTTAGTATTTACGTTAGAAATTCTATCATCCTAAGTTAGAAATATCCAACCCTTATGTTTCACACCTCCTATTTGTTTAACTTTAGATCCTATACGTTCCAAAAAAGTTTAGAAAGATATTGGTTCTCCTGAGTTTTCCTTCTAAAGTGCGGCCTCAAATCAGGGATTTTTATCAACTTTACAGAAAACACAAGTCTTATTCTTTATTTCTATCTCTTATCCAAACATCAATTGTATACCCCTACGTGTGTGTATCTTTGCACCCCTACACTTGAGAATTCAATTCAAGCTATAATACCCTTGCCCTAATACCTAATACTACTTTTCATTAAGGATGGACGGTTTTGCTCACACACCTTTCATGCGACTGTTAATGCTTCTTGAGGCACTAACGACCGATTACTGGATGTGTGAACTTTAAAGCGTAAATAGCAGTTTCCAGGTCTTAACTTTATTCTATTTTTTTCTTTTTCTTTTTCTTTTTCTTTTTTTTTTCAAGACCGGATATATTTTTCAATATGCTCTTTTGGTGTTTAGCTTTAAATACCGTTTTTTCTTTCATACTAGGCTTTCAGGCAAGAGTATTTCTAGGTATCCTCTACTATCCCAAGTTTCAAGGTGCGTGTAAGTGCAATTTGTAGGGTATATACTTTCTGAATTTGAACTCAAGAAAAGAAACTATTTTTCAGACTTATCCTCCAGTAAAGCTTCAATACTTTCCCCTCATTTTGACTTAACTCAAGAACTGAACTCAAGATTACCTATTTCTCAAAAAAACTGTAAGGACGTATACTTACCAAAGTTAGACAGAATGAGGGTTATTTTTAGGATTTTCAATTCCTAGGCCTAGAATTTAGTTATTTTTACCATATCAACTAAACTTTCAGAATAAAGATCTAAGTTACCCTATTGGCTAACTTGACGACAAAGTTTTTATATTTTTTTGGAAAATTTTTAATTTTTGTGGGTTTTTAATAAGGTATGCAAATGCAGAATATACAAATGAATGCGAAGGAAGAAAGCTTACCGAGCACCATTTGATCGCACGCAAAAAGGCGTGTCGGATGTTCAAAGTTCTAAAGTTTACCGCGATCAGGACGGTGTCGCTTTGCAGCTAGCCGGTTGAGCATGGGTCGATCCACAGGGAGATGGTTGTATTTCCGTTCTTGTCTTAGACGAGTCAATAAAGAATGTGTATATGTTTGTTCGATTCTAACCTATGTGTTATATGCAAGTATAAAGTTGTTAAGAAAAAGATAAGAAATTGTAAGCTAAAGAAATCCGTACTCAAAACCTTTGAGCCGAGTCTTGACCAATTGAAGCTAGAGCAATCGGCAACAACGTGGATTAGGGGATTTAAGCGCGGTATTCATGGAATACGGCTTATTTACCCTTGTCCTTCCGTTCTTGTCTCTTGCTTTCGCCTCCGGCCAAATCGAACGCAACCGGTCGTGGTTAGAAATCACCGTTACCTTGGTAGGGTAGGGTGCCTAACGAAGCGCTTGCGTAACGTTTGGGCGGAGTTCAATGGAAAATAACGGGAAAAGGAAATGAGCAAAGAAATATTAACTTACAATACCGTATTTATTCTTAACAACGATAATTACAACCATTCACAAAAAGAACCAAAAAGAGAGAACAAAAAGAACAAAGAAAAGAAAAGATTACAAGTAAGTAAGGGCATGGAATTTAAAGTGCAAGAAAGTAAAGCAAGGTAATAAAAAGCAAGAAATAAATAAGCAAGAAAAAAAACTAGAAACTAGAACTCAAGACAAGCATGAGATCAATAGCCAACCCTTAAACTTGCAAGCTCAATAAAGAGGTTGCAAGATCAAGAGAAGGGTAAAGAACTCATGTGAAATGAAGCACTAATTCCATAAGATGATACAACCCTTGAGATCAATAACTAACCCTTAACCTTTCAAGCTCAATGAAGAGGTTGAAAGATCAAGAGGAAGCAAAAATCTCAAGGGGAAGCCAAACAAATAAGAATGATACAAAAACCCTCATCTTCATTCACATCCACTCAATGCTCTCACTACATTTCCATGGAGGAAGAATGAAGAAGAAGAAGAAGAACTAAAACTACACTAAAGTGGCTAAAAGAGGAACAAAGAATTCACCCTTGGTTTGGCTCAGATCTGGGATATTTATAGGAGGGGAACTGAAACCCTAGGGCCAGATTCTGCCCCTAAATCAATGTACCAATATGCCCCCAAAATACGACAGAGAGAGGAGTCAACATGGTCGCGGTTCCACGGCCTAGACCCCCCTTTGGCCGCGGATCCGCGGCCATGTGGAGGCTTTAGGGGATCGGGCTTCTTTTGGGGTCTTGTGTTTGCATTTTCTTTTGTTTGTCATATGTAGATTATCAATATCCTTCCTTGATTTCTTCAGTTTCTAGAAGTCAACAATGATGGCTTCATTTTTCAACACATTTGAATTTATCTCCCTCGAGCTCCGCGCACCCATTGATTCTTGTGCAGCCCCCCTCGTGCTCTGTGCTTGTCCCAGACACGAATGACTATTGTCATATGTCTTGTCTCTGGAACTGGTACTCGGCACTGGACGGATATGGATGACCGGAACCCGGCTTTTATCTGCTGTGACAGATGTTCTGTATTTGGTGTAACTGTAGAGATTTTATCTTGATTTGCAATATTTGTACTGGAAACCTGTAATCTGAAAATATGTAACAAACATAGATTAAAAGCACCTACCTATAAACACACGAGCGTAAGAATGGGCGGTATAAAATGCAATATTCTGGTATGAACAGTCACCTAAAGCAGTACACGATGATAAAGATAAACCAGATAGCATACTATCGTCTTGAGTAAGACTGTCCTACCGGAAAAGGTCCTCCCTCAATCATTGCAATCACGTGCCTGTGATCCAATAATTGACTCTGAGGGCACTATCTCCAATAGGATCTCCGTAACTGATGTCGGTCTGGGCCACTGCTGAACGGCCTCAATCTTCTTCGGGTCGACACATATGCCATCTCTCGTAATCACGTGACCCAAGAATCCGACGCTGTCCAGCCAATATGCACACTTGGAGAACTTCGCGAACAGCTGGTGCTCCCTCAAGGTCTGCAACGTAATCCATAAGTGCTGCTCGTGCTCCTCTCGGCTCCGGGAATACACCAAAATATCGTCGATGAACACGATGATGAACAAGTCAAGATACGGCCTGAATGTACGGTTCATCAAATCCATGAATACAGCAGGGGCATTGGTGAGTCCGAATGACATCACCAAAAAGCTCATAGTGGCCATAGCGCATACGAAAAGCTGTCTTCGGTATATCCTCCTGTCGAATTCGCAGCTGATGGTACCCTGATCGCAAGTCGATCCTCGAAAAATACCCCGCACCCTGAAGCTGGTCGAACAAGTCATCAATGCGTGGCAACGGGTATCTGTTCCGCACGGTAACTTTTTTCAGCTGGCGGTAGTCGATACATAAGCGCAAACTTTCGTCCTTTTTCTTGACAAACAGGACCGGAGCGCCCCACGGAGAAACACTCGGTTGAATAAGTCCCTTATCCAGCAAATCTTGCAGCTGAACCTTCAACTCACTAAGCTCCGCCGGGGCCATCCGATAAGGCGGTATAGAAATAGGCCCCGAGCCGGGAATCAAATCAATGCAGAACTCAACATCGCGCTCAGGCGGCAGTCCAGGCAGCTCATCAGGGAAATATCAGGGAACTCACAAACAACCGGGACCTTGTCCAACGGAACATCTGTAGCTCTAGTATCACAGACATAGGCCAAGAATCCCTGACATCCTTTCCTCAACAGCTGACCAGCGCGAAGAGAAGAAATCAAGCTGGGAAGGGTGACACTGCGGTCTCCCTGAATAACAAGGACTGGCTCTCCCGGAAAGCTAAATCTGACTGCCTTCTCACGGCAGTCCACTGAAGCATAACAGGTGGCTAGCCAATCCATGCCCAGAAGCACATCAAAGTCCAACATATCTAGGAGAATCAAATCTACCAATGAATCCCTCTCCCCGATACGAACAGAGCACAAACGAAACACAAAACGAGCGACAAACGACTCGCCTACAGGAGTAATAACCACGAGCGGCTAATCTAACGAAGACGACTCACGGACCAACATCGGTGCAAAGTGTTAAGAGACATACGAATGTGTGGAACCTGGGTCGAATAATACCCGTGCGTCGAAAGAACAAACTGGCAAGGTACCTGTCACAACGGCATTGAATGCCTGCGCATCCTGCGGTGTCAAAGCGAACACTCGGGCCTGTCCTCCACCGATAGCGGGTTGTCCTCGGCCTCGGCCTCTGCCTCCTCGTCCCCTCTGGATAGGACTGCCGTGTCTACGGCCTCTGGGTGCACCTAACTGCCATGGAGCACGCCAATGGCAGGAAGTAGAGCTCTCTAAGGAGGTGGTGGTGATGGTGGTAGGGTCACTTGTGGCACTGTCACCGCTCCCTGTCGTCTCGCTGGACAGTCCCTGATACGATGGTGCAGACTCCCGCACCCATAACATCCTAGCGACGGCTGCTGTCCCTATGGATACGAACCATATAGCTGACCTCATCCAAATCCTCTGCCGGCCCTATCTCTTGGAAAGAGTCTGGCACGCTGCCTCTGCGACAGCTCGTCAGTGCGAAACCTCTTCGGCCCAGAAACGGCCGAAGTCTGTGATATGCGTGCCTCCATCCGTAATGTCGTATCCATAGCGGCTGAATAAGTGTCGCAATGCTGGACGCCAACGGCAAGATATAGCTGGGCATCAAGTCCCTGTACGAACCTCTTCACTCTCTTCTCTTCGGTATCTACCAAATACGGAGCATATCTGGATAACTGCGTGAACTGGATGTCATACTCAGACACCGTCATCCCTGGGGTCTTGATCAAGGCCTCAAACCTACGAGCTCTGGCGTCACGAATGCTCTCCGGAAGGAAACGGGCTAAAAATACCGCTGTGAACTCGGTCCAAATCATAGGCGGTAGACCTGCAGCTCGTCCTCTCAAGACTGACTCCCACCATGTCTGTGCGAGACCCTCTAGTCAGAAGCTCGCAAGCTCCACCCATCGATCATCAGAACATCTCAGCGAACTGCAAATCCTGGCTAAACTGTCAAGGAATGTCTGTGGGTCCTCTGCTGCCTCGGTGCCGGTGAATACTGGAGGTCTCAGCCTCATGAAATCCTGTAGTGAAACTGGGATGGCCACGGTGGTGGTAGTAGGAGCAGGTATCATGGTCGTCTGGGATGTGGTAGGTACGTTTTCCGGCCTCGGTGCACGACTGGCCGCTACTAAGGATCCCACCATCTGTCGTAGCTCCTGCACACCTCCAATCATCTATCATAGCTCCTCCATACCAGACTCAAGCCTATCTATGCGGCATGGGAAGGAGGATCAGTCTGTCCCTGCGGCGTAGGCATGCCACCCTGCTCGGTCCTCGTCTCGGACGAGCCAGCTCGAATCTCATCTCGGGTGGCAACCCTCTGCGCTCTCGTAGCCCTCTGCGACATAGTGTCTGGTACAGGGAACATGACAGTAAGAACGGTGCAATAGAATCATAGGATACACGGAATTGAAGAAGGAATTTCAAGAAAGTATATCTAAAGTCACCTAGGCGGAGTACCGTATCGCAAGTATGCCGCGGACATACGTACGCTACGCTACCCTGCTTAAGTCACTAACTCCATCTACTAAGGGTCATCCTATACTCAAAAGGTAAAACCTATCGCTCTGATTCCAACTTTGTCACGACCCGCAGAGTATGGAACGTGACCAGCACTTAAGTTACGAAACGTCTCAAGTCGTCCGTAAAATAAGTAGGCCGAAGCCCAGAAGTCAAAACCCAATTAAGAATTAGAGTGAAGGGAAACCAATTTATTTAAAACAGTTTATTTCATTAAATCACATCAAGTCTTATGAAAACGACGTCTTATTTTCCCAGAATTTCTGACAGAGTCTCCTTTGAAAACAAGCCCCCAAACGGGTACAAAACAGGGATATAAATAAATAACATGAATATGGCATCCCCAAGCAGGAGCTAGCTTTTCTCCTCAAGGTGGTCACAAATCCCACACAATATAAAATAACAATGTGCATAAGAAAGCATGAAAGCATAAGTAAAATAACATGTCGACTCAAGTGAGCTCGACCCCAAATAACATAAAATCCACAAGTCTCACAACCTCGCCTCTAGGTTAATATACAGTAATCCAAATAAAACTGGTACAGCTGAATAGTAGATGGAGTACTCTAGATACAATGAACATATAAAAGGTGGTACGAAAGGTAACATAACCCACCTAAGAGCAAAAGCCTCGAGTCCAGGCAAAAAGGAAAAATCAGCTAATGTGTCCGCCGCTATGGTACTGACGGAGCGAACCCGCAGAAAAGCTGTAGCACAACGGCGGTGAGTTGCCAGCTCGTGAGTAATAAATAACATCTACAAAGGCTATCGCATGCATGCACACAAGCATTCCTAGTGTCTCTAAAACAGGTATGGCTGGATGCACTAGCAGGTAGGTATGCAACATCAGTGTACTAGCCGGTATGTATGCCACATGAATTTACTAGCAGGTATGTATGCCACAATAAGGTACTAGCATGTATGTATGCAACATGAATCAACTGTGATCTCAATAGGTCCATATAAGAGTCATTCTATCTCTTTTTGTTTTTGAAACTCTTTTAAAATGCCATCATAATACTCATAGAATCAACGAAAAGCTGTGTCCAGTAACGACACCTCAAAACTGTCTCAAATCTCAATGTCCATGTCATTGTATCTCTGGCTTCAGTCGTCCGGCTAACCCATCTTAAATATCCATATCTCATCATCTCACGGCCCCGATCGGTATCCTCTGGATATCCGCCATGCCAAATGAAGTCACCGGTAGGTAATCCATCCCCTGCCAGGCTCAACGTCAACAACACGATCCTCTTGCCCCGGGGTACCTCACCGGGCCCACCATGTACCCATGACGGTTCCTCCACTCTTCGACACGGATCTCGAAAACCACAGCAAACTCATGGTGGACGACACTTTGCATCACTAGAAAACCGCAACTTTTATATTTTAAAAGATCTTAAGTTTGAAAATCTTGCGGCGTTCCCCGGAAATCCAGAAATATCATAAAATCTCAAGGAACCATCATGGGTGCATATGTAAATGATAATGAATGCATATGGTATCAATGTTTAGTTGCAATGGATGATTAATAACAAGGCATGAATAAGTGATATAATGATATACATGCATATGAATAGCAATTCTACCATCTCATTTTAAATATTTATTGCAATAGCACAGGTATCAACGTCAATTATTAATATGTTTCAGATTTTAAGTTTTCTAGTGTTGTGACATGGAAATTACCAGGGTGTGTGTGTACACATGAACAGTGCTCGTGGTGCATATAAAAACCCTGGTAATGGTGCATGTGCCGTACAGAATGAGTTCGCATATATACAACAGTATGGAGCATGAATGTAGCAGATAACAAGCAAGGGTTATAGTTCTAATTACTAACATTATTAGGCGTCTTTTTAAGTTACTAAATCTATCGGGCGACTCGCGTCATCCAAGCGATGGTCCCCCGTAGATGTTAAATTTACTCACCAGTGATCCCGTGCTGGGTGTGTCCGACCACTTGCTTTCCTTTCTCCACGGCGCTCGAAGTCCCCGCCTGCGAACCTAGAATTTACATAAAGCAACACATAAGCTAAGATATTGCAAAAACGGGAGTGTTACTGATTCGATTCACAGGAGAATATATAGGCTTGTTTGTTGATCTTCTGATCACTTAATACCTGGGTGGCTGTTATGTTTAGCTGACCGCAAGCATCTTGTGGGTGTTTGATATGATCATCACCTGCTACCGGCGTATTGACGATTCATTAGAGTCCTACACAGAGGTTTCTTGTCTTAGGAAAAACGGAGTAGGAGCACATATGTGATATGTGCGGGACCGAGAATAATACGATATGAGATACCATATACAATTCTCGCGATATTTGATATAGCCGGATCATCGGATCAACTGTTGATTCGATGAATCGATACATGATATATTAGTCGGTTATATGCGATATAGCCGGATTGTCGGATCAAGTGTTGATTCGATAATTTGATGTATAATTATATATGTGATATATTACATTACATTATATAATATCGGCTTGCTTTATTATTTCATTTTCTCACCGGATAATACATTCATATATATGCGATATATGTTAATTGTATTATTTTCTTTTGTTAAAAAATGTATTATATATGTGATATATAATATTGTAACAAGTTATGTTTACAAATGCAACATGATTAATGGAGATTAAACATGGTTAAGGTTTGATTTGGGTTAACCTCTTCTTGAAGCTTCTAGAAGCTTTTGTTTTGTTTCTTGCAAAGATATTATGTGTTGATATTTTGAAGATATTATTTAACCCAACCCAAACCCTTAACCCTAGTAAACTCTCTACATGAGTTAATGATTCATATGATTAACTCATGGTTCATTTGTGAGCATAATAATTTTTCATTGTTCATCACAAAAGACTTCACCTTCTTCTTCCTCCTTGAAAGCTTTCTAGCTTATGATTTTGTGATGAATGAGTGTGAGAATTTGATAATAAAAGAGAGCATAAATCCTACTTCATCATCCTCATCTAATCTAGCCAATTAGATTAGGGTGTTCACTTCATTAGTGAGTGAGAGCTTGAGTTAAAGAAACTTTAAGGTAGATCATCTTCGAGAAGGAAGACTTCAAGCAAGCATGGATCGTTCGGCTTGTGGAGCCTCTCTTGAGTCCGGGACATCATGGATCGCGGTGAAGGGACTACTACTCGGAGCTTATGAAGCGAAGGAGAGGACTACAATGGTTGTAATCCCTCTCTCTTAGTTGTAAAGATGTTTATTTGCATGTTTAACCCTAATTAACTAGCAAAGATCCTCGCTTTGGGTTTTTCGGCACGTCTAAATTTTAAATCGGGCATGGTTAATGCCTTATAGACCCTTGTGACTGTGCCTAGTAACCCTACACTATACGCCATCCACCTGACTTCCCCCGTAGATATAAATCTACTCACCTACTTCTTGTGTGTCGATGCCGATGTCGCCATCTTCATCTTCAACGTCTCGACATCACGTGGGGTACCTCAACATATAATCCAATCCGAAATGCGTATTAAAATCACATCGGAAAACCAAAAACGGCATACGCTATGCTCATAGATAAAAACCTATAGCCTCGCATACAAACATGACCAATAACCCTAGCCGTTGAAGTTCAAAAGCCACACGACGGAAACGAAATATCAAATACCAAAATCCAAGTTAAAACAATGTGCCAACATAAGAAAATGTTCCCAGATTCTACCCTAGGTCAAATCATCCAATTTTGCATATGCCAAGGGTCTAATTTACTGGAGATAAGGCCCAGGAACAAAACGAATAAATTCCAAACTGCTCTGGCCGTAAATTGCGGCCAGAATAAATTAATTTGTGGCCAGGTTTGATGGTTAGGGGCTAGGGTTTTGGTGGTACACTCTAGGTTGCCTGCACATCACTCTTTGTTTGCTAAATAATTTTCAAAAGCTCCGGGTGTAAGCAGATTTCAATATACACACACAGAATCCACAATTCTTCCGATACCGGATTTCTAAGTTCGCTAAAATGCGTTCTAGTCTCTGGTTTAGGTCTCCAATGAAACACCACAGGGGTTGTGTAGCCTCTACTAGCCTTGATTTCACCTTTGGTTTCAACTCAAACCCTAATCCTCAACTTAAAGTTTTCAAAGTCCCTAAAACCACACAATATCGATTGTAATTTAACATGGATGCTAAAGCAATGGAAATTATACACTAGTGATGGGATAATTACCTCATTTGCACTCATGAATCCTCTACAGCGCCAAAACTCAAACTTTCTAGGTCCAAAAGGTTGCTTGAGAGCTTGTGCACATTTTTTGTGAAGTATGGAGTGGGGTTTTGATGGAGATTTGATGATGAAGTTAGGGTTTGAAGTGGAGAGGAAAGGGGGTGCTGCAATGGTGAAGTGGGAGGAGAAAGATGAAGAGAATGAAGAGGGAAAGAGAATGGCTAACTTAAAGGAGATCTGTCACGACCCGCAGAGTATGGAACGTGGCCGGCACTTAAGTTACGAAACGTTTCAAGGCGTCCGTAAAATAAGCAAGCCGAAGCCCAGAAGTCAAAACCCAATTAAGAATTAGAGTGAAGGGAAACCAATTTATTTAAAACAGTTTATTTCATTAAATCACATCAAGTCTTATGAAAACGACATCTTATTTTCCCAGAATTTCTGACAGAGTCTCCTTTGAAAACAAGCCCCCAAACGGGTGAAAAACAGGGATATAAATAAATAACATGAATATGGCATCCTCAAGCGGGAGTTAGCTTTTCGCCTCAAGGCGGTCACAAATTCCACGCAATGTAAAATAACAATGTGCATAAGTAAGCATGAAAGCATATGTTAAATAACATGTCGACTCAAGGGAGCTCGACCCCAAATAACATAAAATCCACAAGTCTCACAACCTCGCCTCTAGGTCAGTATATAGTAATCCAAGTAAAACTGGTACAGCTGAATAGTAGATGGAGTACTCTAGATACAATGAACATATAAAAGGTGGTACAAAAGATAACATAACCCACCTAAGAGCAAAATCCTCGAGTCCAGGTAAAAAGGCAAAATCAGTTAATGTGTCCGCCGCTATGGTACTGACGGAGCGAACCTGCAGAAAAGCTGTGGCACAACGGGGGTGAGTTGCCAGCTCATGAGTAATAAATAACATCTACAAAGGCCATCGCATGCATGCACACAAGCATTCCTAGCGTCTCTAAAATAAGTATGGCTGGATGCGCTAGCAAGTAGGTATGCAACATCAGTGTACTAGCCGGTATGTATGCCACATGAATATACTAGCAGGTATGTATGTCACAATAAGGTACTAGCATGTATGTATGCAACATGAATCAACTGTGATCTCAATAGGTCTATATAAGAGTCATACTATCTCTTTTTGTTTTTGAAACTCTTTTAAAATGCCAGCATAATACTCATAGAATCAACGAAAAGCTGTGTCCAGCAACGACACCTCAAAACTGTCTCAAATCTCAATATCCATGTCATTGTATCTCTGGCCTCAGCCGTCCGGCTGACCCATCTCAAATATCCATATCTCATCATCTCGCGGCCCCGGTAGGTATCCTCTGGATATCCACCGTGCCAAATGAAGTCACCGGTAGGTAATCCATCCCCTGCCAGGCTCAACGTCAACAACACGATCCTCTTGCCCCGGGGTACCTCACCGGGCCGACCATGTACCCGTGACAGTTCCTCCACTCCTCGACACGGATCTCGAAAACCACTGCAAACTCATGGTGGACGACACTTTACATCACTAGAAAACCGCAACTTTTATATTTTAAAAGATCATAAGTTTGAAAATCTTGCGGCTTTCCTCGGAAATCCAGAAATATCATAAAATCTCAAGGAACCATCATGGGTGCATATGTAAATGATAATGAATGCATATGGTATCAATGTTTAGTTGCAATGTATGATTAATAACAAGGCATGAACAAGTGATATAATGATATACATGCATATGAATAGCAATTCTACGATCTCATTTTAAAGATTTATTGCAATAGCACAGGTATCAACGTCAATTATTAATATGTTTCAGATTTTAAGTTTTCTAGTGTTGTGACATGGCAATTACTAGGGCGTGTGTGTACACATGAACAGTGCTCGTGCTGCATATAAAAACCCTGGTAATGGTGCATGTGTCCTACAGAATGAGTTCACATATATACAACAGTATGGAGCATGAATGTAGCAGATAACAAGCAAGGGTTATAGTTCTAATTACTAACATTATTAGGCGTATTTTAAAGTTACTAAATCTATCGGGCGACTCGCGCCATCCAAGCGATGGTCCCCCGTTGATGTTAAATCTACTCTCCCATGATCCCGCGCTAGGTGTGTCCGACCACTTGCTTTTCTTTCTCCGCGTCGCTCGAAGTCCCCCCCTGCGAACCTAGAATTTACATAAAGCAACACATAAGCTAACATATTGCAAAAACGCGATATTAAAACCAAACCAAAAACTCATGTCGCGAACTAAGTGCGCGCGTGAACGTTTCATGAGTGCATATGCCAAACCCAACGCGACACGCTGTGGCACGCAGCGATACGTTGTGACACACAGCAAACCAACTGTAAGTGCACGGCGGCGCCCCGGCCATCAATCCGACGGCCAAATGCGGAAGCGGTGATAAACTTTAATTTTTCTTGAACCGGCAAACCGCCGCGCACTAATACCCGGATCGAACCATTAACTAGTCCTAGCAAACTACAAGATGGGGAAGAGAGATATACCGACTGATCCAAGTCCTCCGGTCTTCTCGTCGTCGTCCCGATCTCCTGCGGAAGCTCTGGTCTCATCCTCGTCGCCGGAAGTGCACCACATCGCCTACTTCTTTTACGGGCTCCCACCTCAATGCCGAGGCAACTCGGGCACGAAGCTGGCTAGTCGACGTGCCCAAGATGTGCTGTAGAATGTAGTGTGGATTACAATGTCTCATTTTGGGGTTGTAGAAATTGCCTTTGGTGGAGGGATTGAACTTGGAGCTTTTGAGATTGATTTTGTGGGAATTTTGCAACATGAAATGAGCTAAAAACCCACCCTCAAAATTTTGGACAGCCCCCATGCATAGTGGCCGGCCATCTTGGTGAGGGGGAGAGTGAGAATGAGGGAGTATCAAAAATAATGGGAGCCATACTCCTATCATGCAAGAGAGAGAGAGGAATGGTTATCATGAAAATCAATGATTACAAAATCAAACCCATACTCCAAAAACCCACCTACTACAACCATGATTGCTCACAAAGTCAAGCAATCATGATAGAAGAAGAAGTCAAGGTCAAAAGAATGGTGCACCATCATGATACAAGGAAATATGCAAAGAACACCCTCCACAAATGCTTATTTGCAACAATGCAAATAAGCCCTCCTCCACCAAACTTCGGCCAATGAACGATACAAAGGAAATTGGCCGAAACGGAAAGCAAACTAGCAACTCCAGAAAACTGGTCCCGTAATAAATTACAGAAAAACCCCGATACTGTGCATACACACCCGCATTTGTATTCCGACCGAAATACAAATGCAATGAGACAAAATCTACACTGTACTATACTAGGATCCGGCTTAAACCAAAGCCGGCTAGTAATATCTGTCCGATTCTGATCCGTGCAATACCGCACGTATCTGACCGAACCCTGCCATATATCCATACGGCCTGTAGTACAAACTGTCCGATCCTGATCCGTGCAATACCGCACGTATCTGATCGGACCTTGCCATATCTCCATACGGCCTCTACAACTTTTCGCCCGAAAGCTGAGTAACTGAATGTGGGGGACTCTAAAGACTCGGCAACACCTTGGTTGTGGATTTAACCACTAGCACGTCAGAGGTATAAGCCAATACGTAACGCGCTACCAGGTATTGACTAAAAGGGACGTCTGTGAGTGAACTCAGCCTGACAACCCTACTGAGCCTTTCAGTGACAATATCCGTACAGTCCGGTCCGTTCGTCTATGAGTATCGCATGGCGGGCCTAGGGGGTTGGTAAAAGTCAGACCCCCAAAAGCGGTACAAGTCGTGTCGGAGTGTAGCCCAGAACACCCTGAGATACTACTGGTATACCTACCAGTAAATCTCCTTGCCTCGGCCGAGGGCTTCGTGTAATGGCTCTCCTAGACACAGCACGACCTCACCCCCAATACCGGGAGAGACGAACCCCTGAAGATACGCTCACTGCCTCCATGTGGCTCGGGACTGTACCCAACTAAAACCTGTTTGCACGACTCCTTTGAGCCGTGGTAGGGTAGTAATCAAAGTACAGTGGGAACTCACACAAGACAAATGACGATCCCCAGGTCGATGAACTAACTTGTACACATGTCACCAGGGAACTGCCATCTGACGTCTGGTATATGACCAACTAGCATGTTCCCGGCGAGTCCTGTCCGGTGTACTCATAACCCAATGAGCACCTGTATACATCTTAGGTGAACCAACTGACACCAGTGGCCTGTGAGACCGGCCACCGCCCCTCGTCGGGGTCTCGACTGTATACACTAGTCTACTCTGGAGTATCGATGCCCTGTCTCGAAACTCTCACGACTAGGGACCATTTAAGGATATGCTTATAGACTGCCAGCTCCCACGTATATGATCGCCCTCATACTGCTGGTGGTCAAGCAAGAATCCTAGGGGCTCTACCAACGTGTAATAGCGACCTGTAAGGTCACCTAAAACAGTACACGATGATAAAGGTAAACCAGATAGCATACTACCATCTCGAGTAAGACTGTCCTGTCGGGATAGGTCCTCTATCAATCATTGCAATCACGTACCTGTGACCTAATAATTGACTCTGAGGGCACTATCTCCAACAATCTCCCACTTGCACTCAAGGCTAATTATTGCGATGTCGCATACTCACAGCCCGTGTGATACCGAACACCCAACTCCTCTACTAGTCAGTCTCACAAAGCTCGTTTGCGAAACTATTGCGTTCGAGGAATAGCCTTAGTGAGTGGATCCGCTTTGTTGTCTCTTTCTATGTCTCTCTATATCTCAAGTTCGCGGAGAAAACCCATCTCCCGAAAAGAGCAATACCTGTCTTAGAATGTGTCTGGATGTCTGATGGGACATAGCTCATAAATGAACTCCAAATCCAAACTTCTTAGACTGTATCGTCAACTGAACTTAATCAGTATCCTGCGCCATGCCTCCCTCAGTATTGCCTTGGACCACCTGTCCAAAATACTGCCCCTCGTCAGAAGGAAAAACTATAACTCTGACAACCTCCTTGTCGTCCATGTCACCTTGGAAGCCTGAAATGATAATTGTCTCCCGAATGAGGCTGTCGTTATCATATCCCTTAGAACATCCACTTATTGTTCTAAAACTGCTTCAGACTGTTTCTCCAGGATTGGATCAATGTCAACTTATTGCATCTAGTGCAAGAACAACATCTGGTGTGGTACTTGACATCTCATGATTGACTCAATTGCCTGAGCAAGTGATCTGCCAATCATGCACATCCCTCTCCCCTTTAGTCTGTATGACACCTTTGGAGAGGGTGACTCCATTACCTGCAGGTACACTACCGTGCCAGGAGTCGTCCATCCTAAATACTCTTAGAATGCTGTCAAAGTACCCTGATTGGGAAACCACCCAAACCTAGATCTAAAACCATAGATCTAGTAACCAGTATGTCTGATATAAAATCCATTTCCTTTGTGAAGAAACCACTGTGTGACGACCAAAGTATAACCGATTGTAGTATAGGAGTTTCTTTTCCTACTCTGTGTATGTCATCCAAATACCAGGATATCACACCCTACTACTTTCTCAACAGATCCATCCCCTATTCTGATGAAGTCAAACCCATGACTGTCACGTCAGAAATAGATGATCTATCTCCGCTACATGTGCTTTAGTCTATAAATAGACATAAGCTACCTGTCCACCAATGCTTCCGCTGCTCCCACTGACTACGACAACCCTCTGGCAGAGTCATATAGACGTACACTTCTAAAGAAAGTTTAGAACGACGCTATACTCATCCTCTTGCCGGGTCTCACAGTCTGGAACAACAGCAATGGTAATTGTGGGTAAACAAGAACTTCCCTGTCACCGTCCTTGAGGCTACCGTAGTACCTCTCGGGTGCCTGAAGTTACCCACCTTATCTGCGGAGTGGCCAATGGAATGTCAAATCAGATTGAATCTTTAGGTTCCTATGAAATCTTCAGTAATCGTTTGTGGTTCTGGAATCACTTCCAGTTCTACCATACTCCCACTATTGTTTTTCTGAAAAAATCCATTTTTAATAAAACTGTGGCGAGTCTAGAACAATATTTCTATTGATCTGCCAGATGGTAGAAAGTCAACCCTCGTCATAGCCTGGGTCAACCCACAAACAGCCATTACAGAAACGTGCCTTGAGTTATCCAGAGTCTGGTTTTAATCATAAGCCGGACAACTCCCCGTACCTTAACATCGTTAAGATATGAACTGTTCTATATCCAATATAGAAACAGAGGCACTGATTTAATTGAACCAGATTCAAGTCATGCAGCTATATCTAGTGCATGTCAACTAAATGGGCGTTACTCAACTTAGGAATGCTTCCAATTATGAGTAACCTGAAAGAGAAGCAAGATCTCTTTATCATTACTATCAACTGAATACCATACACAAGTATCTACATCTTCGATCGCTTTGAAGAACCCCGATACTTGCTACACCTGGTTCTCTACTCTATTCAAATACCTATAACTTCTCAAAATTCGGACCCTGTGTTTCCACGAAACACTTGTCTAAAAACTAGAGAAGTCATAAGTAAACCGAATATAGTACGAGGACCAACCCCTCTGTCCTGATGGACCCTGGACAACATACAATACTCTGTATAAGTCCCTTGAGTCTGATAACACATTCACTGTGTGTCGTAGGTTGAAAACTGTACTTATGGCTAAGAAGAATTACACCGCTGTTTAATGCTCCTTACCTAACCATCCACTGATATAGGTAAATGTCATAGACATAATTTCAAAAAGGTATATCTCACTCTATGAAAATAGACGTACAGATATATCAATTTGAAATTGGTGCATAACAGCGGATATTCAAAACCAAATATTTGCCGTCTGGCAAACAACCCAGGTGACTTCCTCAAATATCACCGATTACAACGAATCCCGATATAATGAGGATGATCACCCAATTCCCAATAACCTACTCCTACTCATCATCTGTAAAACCATACAGATGTGAGAATCAAACCTAGTAAATACATACCCTGGAGCAAGTGTCTAACTGGGAAATCAGTTTTCCTTTAACAGTACACAGTGAAGCTGAAACATTGAAATGTTTCGATGGGGTATCCCGGTATTCCTAGTAATGCCTCTTCCAGATTCACGACTGTAACCGTATAATCCTTTGCCACCTCTCCAAATCCCTTCATATGTCTTTAGTCTTTACCTTCTGCACACCCCTTAGGCCAAATGGTTTTCTTCCTTCCATACCGTTCGGCACCGGCCTATGGTTTGGAAGAAGACTATCCAATAAGCATAATGGGTGTACTGTCCTAATCCTAGGAGCACTCGCAATGAGAGAAGGTGAAGATAAAAGACAACCGAATAAACCTTATTCCTATTTCTCCTGAACCAGAATCCATCCCCGAACTGGAACAAGTTCCTTTCGAGTTCGTATATAACCATACGATGGAGTATCCAATAAACTGTGGATCTTCGTAGTGATACGGAGTGTCCTGGAGAAATACAAAGGTGATTTAGGATTGGCGAAGGAATACTTGGTTTGGTCGTGAATATCAGTCGCAATTTACTTTGCCCTCTTACTAATCCCTTGTTTTGTCTTAACTTAATACCTTCTGCACACCATCGTTAGGCTAATTGGTTTTCTTCATTCCCTACCGGTCGGCACCAGCCTAAGGTTTGGAAGAAGACTATCCAATTTGCGTAACAGGTGTACTATCTCCTAAACCAAGGAGTACTCGCAACCTGAGAGAAGGTAAAAGGAAAAGACAACTGAATAATCCTATCCGTTTTCTCCAGAACCGGAAACCATCCTCGAATAAATTCCTTCGAGTTCGTATCTAACCATACGATAGTTTTGTCCAATGGAAGTGGACGTTCGTAGTAATACGGGGTGTCCTGGAGAAAAGGGTAAAAGTAGGAGTGGCAATGAGGTATGCAACTCTGACAATCCAAAAGCCGGTGTTTAAGAAGGTTCGGTCAATTTTGGTCAATGAGTCATAGTCTTAGGGTCGGGTCAATGGTCGCTGTCAAAGAGAGAGAGAAAAGAAACACTCAGCGTGCACTCTAACCTAGATCAGAATGGTTACCAATTTATCTAATCTGGAAACCTCCCACTGTACCTCAAATTCTCCTCCAAACCCGAAAGAAGAATTAGTCGGGGTCACCCGAGGAGTAAACCAACTCATCAGTGGGAATCGGGATCCAACTATCATCGCATGATAACGTGACGGAATCCGCTCACGCTATAACACTCCAGAAGGTATGCGCATATCTGGCAAGTTTCAGTTCTTTTGAAACTCCCGATGTGATTTTTACCCCATGCTCTTATGACCTTGACTTTGGCCAACATATCATAAGTCACATGTCAAGTTCAACCCGTCATTCTCCAGGTTAATTTGAATCCACCCGTACCTACCCTTGACTTTGGCCAAAATGGCAGTACGACTGCCCCAAACCAACGCATCTATCTATGCTGCATATGAATACCCAATAGCTACCAATCACTGTGCCTTGACTTTGGCCTGTTAGTGTATATGCCCTAGAGGCCATTACTGTATCATACTAGTTTGTATATTACTTAATGGATGCTTGGGATATTCACCTTGTATATACAATCTTGCTCAAAATAGTAGTATGCTACTTGGTTTGTTTCTACTTCAATGTGTACTTGTGTTTATTTCAGTATATCACTTATACGCATTAGTGGAGCCCTTAGGATCTTTGCTTGATTACCAGCGTTGTGATGGCAGTCACACAAGTGGGGGCTGGGTAATCTATAGGCACATCCTTATACAGGTCCCTAGTCGCAGGACTATCGAGACGGGGCATCGATACTCCGGAGTAGACTAGCGTATGCGCTTCTCATCCCAGTGTGGGAGATGGTCTGTCCCACAGCCATCAGTACGTCGTACTGGAGATAGTATACGGGTGCTCGTTGGGTTACGAGTACACTGGACAGGACTCGTCGGGAACTGACAGGTTGGTATCATACCTATCGTCAGTTATCAGTTCCCAGGTGACATGAGTACAGCTTAGTCCGCTGACTTGACACTGGCACTCCGCCTCAAGTGTGTTCCCACTGCACTTTGATCACTACCCTACCACGGCTCAAAGGAGTCGTGCAAACAGGTGGTGGTTGGGTGCAGTCCCGAAGCACTTGGAGGCAGTGACGGTTAGACAGGATTCGTCTCTCCCGGTATTGGGGGTTGACATCGCGCTGTGTCTAGGAGAGCCATTACACGAGTAGTCCCTGGCCAGGGCAAACGAGATATACTGGTAGGTTTCCAGTGTTATCTCAGGGTGTTTTGGGCTACGCTCCGGCACGACTTGTACCGCTATTGGGGGACTGACGTTTACCACCCCCTAGGCCCGCCATGCGATGTATCAGACGAACAGACCGGACTGTACGGAGACTGTCACATTCAGACTCAGTAGGAGTTCAGATGGGGTTTCACCTCGTCAGCCTTCTTGTCGACATCTACCTGGGGATCGTTATGCACAGCTAGTGCCGCTTGCGGTCTGTGGTTAAACCCACTGCCAGCGTAGTGTCGAGTCTTTAGAGTCCCACACAGAGGGTATTCGCCTCTGGGCAAAACAGAGTAGAGGTCGCATGGTTTTGCGACAGGGTTCGTTCTCATCCGCGCACTTGTGCACGTTTGGAGTCCGGACGGATTATACTGGCAGGCTCTGGTTTGAGCCAGATACTGGTATATGTTTTGGGGTTGCTTTTATATCTTGGTATTCTTGTTTTTCGGAACGAGAATGCAGGTGTGTATGCACAGTTGCTTGAGGAGGAGAATGAGGTTTTTCATTAGGGTTTCGGAACGGGTGCGTATGCACAGTTGACAGTCTTTATTTTCCAAACCCTAATGGATTTATTTATTATCTATTAATAATAATAATTAAATGAGAATTATGTTATGGTTGTTCTTTGTTGACTTGTTGACCTTGGTTGACTTGTTGACCATTGACCACTTTCATGCCTTGAAAGTCTTCCTTGATTCATGCTTACTTTTTATTAAATGAAGCATGGTTGTGGTCATTCCAAACACTACCATCAACTATTCTCATTTTCAATTATTATCATTTAGATAATATTATTCTTTTGCATTATGGTTGCAAGAAGAGAAAATAATAGCTCATTCTATCATTCTCATTCTCTCTCCTCTCTTCATCTTCTTCTTCCTCTAGCTAAAGAGAAACCTTCTCATGTGTTGAGAATCCTTCTCTTTAAAACAAAAGCAACCCTTAGACACTCTCTCTACTCACTCTAGGATCAAGGGTTTAGCAAGCCGGCGATTCTAGTTCACTCCAAGTTCGAGAAAGAGCCCAAAGGTCGAGCCTTCGAGGTGGATCCATCTTCGACGGAAGAAGGCGACAAGAGAAGAGAACCATCAACCTCCACAAAGTTTGAAGAAGAAGGAGTTCAAGTTTAGGTATAACCATCTCTATCCGAGTAGCTAAATCTCTTTAGCTTAGTTTGCTAGTTTTAGTTTAGGTAACGATCCCGACCAAGTCTAGTCCATGTTGCCTCTTGTACTAAAAATTTGACTTTTATACCGTTTCCGCCTCCCCGTAAGAACCGGGGGTCGCAACGTGGACTAACAGTGGTATCAGAGCCTAACTAAACTTAAACTAGCTTGGTAGTGAAGTGTAACGAAGTTCGGAAACAAAAAATCACAAAACCGGAGAAATCACAAAACCTGAGTTTCTGTTGAAAATTTTTTGGCTCAAAATGAAAAGATTTATACATGTAAATTCGGCTCAGGCTTTTGTGTGAACACCCAAGAAAAACGATACAGTAACTCGTCCAAACCGCCGCCCATCCGCCGCATAAACTATGTATTTGCCGCGGAACCGCCGCGTTTTGTCGTGTTCTCTGCATCGTTTTTCGTGCAGTGTGTGTCTGTGTTGGTTTTAGGATTTTTAAAATATATTATATGTGCCCAGATTTTGCAGAAAAGAAATTTCCTTTTGGGGTCCTATAATTCCGTATTTTTTTTTCCGAACTTCACTACATTTTGACTATGATGGTTATATCTGTGATGTTTGCTTGTATTGAACGTCGGCTAATCGCTATAAGACGATTAGTCGGGGTTATACAAGATCTGTAATGTGCTGGAATGTGTATATAAATATGTTGGATTGTCGCGGGTGAATAGCCGGATGTTGTGAGACGAGAGTTTTCTTTTCTTGCAATTCATTGTAAATGTAAATTGATGTAATTATATTATTTGTTTGGCCGCACAACCGGGTCGGGGTTGTAGCCGTCATTGTATAATTCTTTTTACTGTTTTTGCTCCTAGGATAGACCCATGGAGGGGTGCACAAACTACCGAGGACTTGGCGGGTAGTTTGCCGCACCCGTAGGGGTCTTGGGTGGGGATTTGGCTATTCACGGCGACCGTGTTATCTGTTTTTTGTTACAGGCTCGTACAAATTACAGATTGCTAGTATATCCAATGTATTTATCTGTGATCTGAAATGTCTATCATTGCTTTCTATTTAGGCGTTGCTTATGTTTTACAGACGCGCTAGCCCAGCCCCCGCTCTGTCGTTAGTTAAGTAACCTAACGGGTAATGACGGGGCCCCGTGGCGAATGCGAATGGCATAAGCGTACGTCATATTTTGGTTGTTTTCTGCAATGGTAGGATTAAATGATGGGACGCATTAAAAGTACTAATGCAAGAATATCACGCATTAAAAGAACTAATGCAAGATAATAAACCAAGTTTAAGTCGATGGAACACTTTCGAAAAACCACTCGGTTCTTTTCAAAACTAACTTTTAAATGCGGAGATTGAGCCACTCCTTCTAAAAGCTATCTCGTTCCATCGATTAAATCAAGTTCACTACGTTCACGGTTTCGCCAAAACCATTCGTAGCCCTCCGTCGTTTCGTATGAATATTCAATAGTATTCAAGCTGTGTTTGTTGACCTTCGTCAAGGCATAGTGATTGGTAGCTATTGGGTGTTCATATGTAGCATAGATAGATGCGTTGGTTTGGGACACTCGCATTACCTTGTTGACCTTCGTCAAGGGTATATACGGGTGGATTCAAATTAACCTGGATAATGACGGGCAGAACTTGACATGTGACTTATGATTTGTTGACCTTCGTCAAGGTCATAAGAGCATGGGGCAAAAATCCACATCGGGAGTTTCATAAGTACTGAAACTTGCTAGATTTGCATACCATTTGGAGTGTGGTGATTCTGGTAGGATTCCTTCAGTTTCGTCACGCGATGATATTTGGATCCCGATCCTACTGTGAGTATATGCTACTCCTCGGGAAATTTCTCACTTAACGATCAATGCTATAAACCTAGTAGGTGCCTAGAAAGGTGTTAGCGGGGTTACGCCCCCAGGGAAAAGAGGTTCTTTAATTAAGGAACTTCGCGAAAGCGTTGGAAAACCTCCCTCGAAGTACCGACACTGGCCTGGCTGAACGGTTAAGCAAGTATTGTACGGTGGGATTGATCCTGACTAATTCTTCCTTTATGGTTTGAGGAGGGATTCGAGAAACAGTGGGAGCCATCCTGTTTAGACAAACTAAAAACCACTCTAAACTTGCAAGAGCATCATGCTGAGTGTTTCTTCTTCTCTCTCCTAATTGCAGCGACCAATCAACATGACTGGACTTAAGTTACTCCTAGATAAAAACAAGCTGACAGGGCCAAACTACAAAGATTGGCTCAGGAATGTCAAGATAGCAATCACTTATGACAAGCTGGGGTATCTTCTTACCACCAAAGCTCCCCCTGTCCCTGGTCCAACTTCCAGTATCGCGGATAAGGAAATCCGCAAGACTTGGGAGATTGATAGCGCGAAGGCCAAGTGCCTCCTGCTTGCCTCGATGGACAACGAACATCAGAGGAGGCATGAGAATATGGACATGGAGTCCATATTGCTCCATACAAAAGAACTGTATGGAGAGCAATCACGTATCGCAAGATACGAAGCGTCGAAAAAGTTGTTTTCGACAAAGATGGCCGTCGGATCATCAGTAGCCAAGCACGTGCTAAAGATGATCGGCTACATTGAGGAGCTCGCTGACCTAGGGATCACATTGGAGAGTGAACTATATACGGATATAGTTCTCCAGTCCCTTCCTTCCACTTACGCCCAGTTTATACTGAACTTCAACCTACAAGAAAAAGAGGTTGAACTATCAGAGCTCCTCAACATGCTGAGGAGCGCAGAGGGCACCCTACAGAAAAGTAGGGATACATCCACTTTGTTTGTAGGAGGATCATCTTCTTCTAGGTCCAAGGCGAAAGCCAAGGGAAAGAAGAAGAAGGCCCCCGCCAAACCAAGGGGCGGTGTTAGTAAAGTGGATACGAAGGGAAAAGGTAAAGCAACAAAGATAGCGGGGAAGCTTGTGGATAAGGAAGAATGCTTCTTTTGTCATAAGAAAGGACACTGGAAGAATGATTGCAGGGCCTGGAAGGCCAGAACACAGGAATTGAAGCAGGTTGCAGCTTCAGCTTCAGGTGTGTATGTTATTGAAAACTGTCTTTCAATAAACTCTACTTCCTGGGTATTGGATACCGGATCAGGATCTCATATCTGTAATTCTTTGCAGGCGTTGAGAAACCGTAGGGATTTGAAGGCAGGTGACATGACCCTCAGAGTTGCGAACGGAGCTAGCATGGATGCTAAAGCCGTGGGGGACTATCACCTGGGAATGTCAGATGGACATGTTTTGGTTTTGCGTAATTGCTTTTTTGTACCCAACGCAACTTGTAATATCATTTCTGTATCTTAAGTTTCTAAAGAAGGTTATGAATTTGCGTTTGTAAGTAATGTTGTAAACATTCACCTTAATCAAGTATTGATTGGGTCAGGTACTCTGAGTAATGGTATATACGTGTTAAACCAACCACAGATTTTCAACGTCCAGAATACACACAAAAGAAAGTCTCCAGAAATGAATCAGACTTTCTTATGGCATTGTAGATTGGGTCACATCAATGAGAGAAGGTTGACTAAGTTACATACAGAAGGGTATTTGAATGCGTTCGAATATCAGTCGTATGCCACTTGTCAATCCTGTCTCAAAGGAAAGATGACAAAGACTCCGTTTACTGGACATGGAGTAAGAGCGAGCGAGCTCTTAGGACTCGTACACAGTGACGTGTGCGGTCCAATGTCTACACATGCCCGAAGCGGACATTCTTACTTCATTACTTTTACGGATGACTTCTCAAGGTACGGTTATGTCTTCTTAATGAAACATAAGTCCGAGGCCTTTGGAAAATTCCAGGAGTATAAGAATGAAGTGGAGAAACAGACCGGCAAAAGTATTAAGATTCTAAGATCGGATCGAGGTGGAGAATACTTAAGTGCCGAATTCCTGAATTACTTAAAAGAGAATGGTATTCTCTCTCAGCTTACTCCTCCATACACTCCGCAACATAACGGCGTATCGGAGAGACGGAACCGAACCCTATTAGATATGGTTCGGTCCATGATGAGTAACGCTGAGTTACCGCGATCATTCTGGGGATATGCACTAGAAGCAGCTGCGTATCTCTTGAACAAGGCTCCCACCAAGACTGTGCCTACCACCCCATATGAGATGTGGACTGGGAAGAAACCCTGTCTTAAGTATCTTAAGGTATGGGGATGTCCAGCTTTTGTAAAAAAGCAGCATGCGGACAAACTTGAGGCACGTTCAGTACAGTGTAAGTTTGTGGGATACCCAAGGAACTCCAGGGGGTATCTTTTCTACTCCGCTGAGGAGCAAAAGGTCTTTGTTTCTCAGCATGCCCGCTTCTTGGAAACTGAGTTTTTAGAAACCCAGATAAGTGGGAACACAATAGAACTGGAAGAGGTTCCAGAACCACAGACTGTTACTGAAAGCTTAGTGGAACCAGAGGGTTCAACAGAACAGGACATTCCTATGCCGCTCCGCAGGAGTAGTAGGCAGTCTCATCCGCCCGAGAGATACTACGGTTTTCTCATAGACGGGGATCGAGAGGATTGCATCATAGATTATGATGAGCCTACTAGCTTCCAGCAGGCCGTTCAGAGCGTTGACTCAGTGAAATGGCTGGATGCAATGCGGACCGAAATGGAGTCCATGTACACCAACAAAGTATGGACGTTGGACATTGCTCCAGACGGGGTAAAACCCGTAGGATGCAAGTGGATCTTCAAAAGGAAGATTGGTGTAGATGGACAGGTTGAGACCTATAAAGCTAGGCTGGTAGCAAAGGGTTTTCGTCAAAGACCTGGCTTGGACTACGACGAAACCTTTTCTCCAGTAGCCATGCTGAAATCCATTCGGATCCTTCTTGCCATTGCTGCCTTCCACGATTATGAGATCTGGCAAATGGACGTAAAGACAGCTTTTCTAAATGGAAATTTAGAGGAGTGTGTCTATATGGACCAGCCAGAGGGTTTCATTCAGAGTGGGAGCAGCGGAAAGGTGTGCAAGTTGCTTAAGTCCATCTATGGACTAAAGCAGGCATCGCGGAGTTGGAACATCTGCTTTGATGAGACAGTCAAAGAATTTGGCTTTATCAAAAATCCAGATGAACCATGCATCTATAGTAGATTTGTAGCGAGAACTATAGTATTCCTCGTTTTATACGTGGATGACATTCTCTTGATAGGAAATGACATTCCTATGCTACAATCTGTCAAGGGGTTCTTGTCACAAAGGTTCTCCATGAAAGACCTGGGTGATGCCTCATACATCCTGGGGATCCGGATCCATCGTGATAGATCCAAGAGGATATTGGGACTTTCTCAGTCCAGGTACATCGACACCATAGTGAAAAGATTCAGTATGGAAGATTCCAAGCGCGGTAACCTACCGGCTTGTCACGGGATCACCCTCTCTAAAGAGATGTCTCCCAAGACTGATTTGGAGAGGGATCGCATGTCTATTATACCCTACGCTTCTGCGGTAGGCTCTATAATGTATGCGATGTTGTGTACCAGACCGGATGTAGCTTATGCACTGAGTGTGGTAAGCCGGTATCAGTCTAACCCTGGGGAGAAACATTGGATAGCAGTAAAGAACATTCTCAAGTACCTGAGAAGGACTAAGGAGATGTTCTTGGTGTATGGCGCAAAAGACCTCCAGATCGAGGCCTTTGCTGACTCCAGCTTCCAGAGTGACAAGGATGATTCCAAGTCCATGTCGGGTTTTGTCTTCACCCTCAATGGAGGGGCGGTGTGTTGGAAGAGTTCCAAACAGGAAACCGTTGCAGACTCGACGATGGAAGCGGAATACATCGCTGCATCTGATGCCGCAAAAGAGGCTGTCTGGATGAGGAAGTTCTTGAAAGAACTTCAGGTGGTTCCGTCCATTGTTGACCCAATACCTCTGTATTGCGACAACAACGGGGCTATAGCTTTAGCGAAGGAACCCAGGTCCCATCAGAGATCCAGGCACATCTTGAGGCGGTATCACCTGATCAGGGAGATCGTGGATCGCAAGGAGATCGAGGTTCGGAAGGTTGCTTCAGAAGAGAACACTGCAGATCCATTCACCAAGGCCCTACCCCAGACTCAGTTCGAGCGGCTGATCGAGATGATAGGTCTTCGATACGCCAGTACATGGCCTTAGTGCAAGTGGGAGATTGTTAGTGTATATGCCCTAGAGGCCATTACTGTATCATACTAGTTTGTATATTACTTAATGGATGCTTGGGATATTCACCTTGTATATACAATCTTGCTCAAAATAGTAGTATGCTACTTGGTTTGTTTCTACTTCAATGTGTACTTGTGTTTATTTCAGTATATCACTTATACGCATTAGTGGAGCCCTTAGGATCTTTGCTTGATTACCAGCGTTGTGATGGCAGTCACACAAGTGGGGGCTGGGTAATCTATAGGCACATCCTTATACAGGTCCCTAGTCGCAGGACTATCGAGACGGGGCATCGATACTCCGGAGTAGACTAGCGTATGCGCTTCTCATCCCAGTGTGGGAGATGGTCTGTCCCACAGCCATCAGTACGTCGTACTGGAGATAGTATACGGGTGCTCGTTGGGTTACGAGTACACTGGACAGGACTCGTCGGGAACTGACAGGTTGGTATCATACCTATCGTCAGTTATCAGTTCCCAGGTGACATGAGTACAGCTTAGTCCGCTGACTTGACACTGGCACTTCGCCTCAAGTGTGTTCCCACTGCACTTTGATCACTACCCTACCACGGCTCAAAGGAGTCGTGCAAACAGGTGGTGGTTGGGTGCAGTCCCGAAGCACTTGGAGGCAGTGACGGTTAGACAGGATTCGTCTCTCCCGGTATTGGGGGTTGACATCGCGCTGTGTCTAGGAGAGCCATTACACGAGTAGTCCCTGGCCAGGGCAAACGAGATATACTGGTAGGTTTCCAGTGTTATCTCAGGGTGTTTTGGGCTACGCTCCGGCACGACTTGTACCGCTATTGGGGGACTGACGTTTACCACCCCCTAGGCCCGCCATGCGATGTATCAGACGAACAGACCGGACTGTACGGAGACTGTCACATTCAGACTCAGTAGGAGTTCAGATGGGGTTTCACCTCGTCAGCCTTCTTGTCGACATCTACCTGGGGATCGTTATGCACAGCTAGTGCCGCTTGCGGTCTGTGGTTAAACCCACTGCCAGCGTAGTGTCGAGTCTTTAGAGTCCCACACAGAGGGTATTCGCCTCTGGGCAAAACAGAGTAGAGGTCGCATGGTTTTGCGACAGGGTTCGTTCTCATCCGCGCACTTGTGCACGTTTGGAGTCCGGACGGATTATACTGGCAGGCTCTGGTTTGAGCCAGATACTGGTATATGTTTTGGGGTTGCTTTTATATCTTGGTATTCTTGTTTTTCGGAACGAGAATGCAGGTGTGTATGCACAGTTGCTTGAGGAGGAGAATGAGGTTTTTCATTAGGGTTTCGGAATGGGTGCGTATGCACAGTTGACAGTCTTTATTTTCCAAACCCTAATGGATTTATTTATTATCTATTAATAATAATAATTAAATGAGAATTATGTTATGGTTGTTCTTTGTTGACTTGTTGACCTTGGTTGACTTGTTGACCATTGACCACTTTCATGCCTTGAAAGTCTTCCTTGATTCATGCTTACTTTTTATTAAATGAAGCATGGTTGTGGTCATTCCAAACACTACCATCAACTATTCTCATTTTCAATTATTATCATTTAGATAATATTATTCTTTTGCATTATGGTTGCAAGAAGAGAAAATAATAGCTCATTCTATCATTCTCATTCTCTCTCCTCTCTTCATCTTCTTCTTCCTCTAGCTAAAGAGAAACCTTCTCATGTGTTGAGAATCCTTCTCTTTAAAACAAAAGCAACCCTTAGACACTCTCTCTACTCACTCTAGGATCAAGGGTTTAGCAAGCCGGCGATTCTAGTTCACTCCAAGTTCGAGAAAGAGCCCAAAGGTCGAGCCTTCGAGGTGGATCCATCTTCGACGGAAGAAGGCGACAAGAGAAGAGAACCATCAACCTCCACAAAGTTTGAAGAAGAAGGAGTTCAAGTTTAGGTATAACCATCTCTATCCGAGTAGCTAAATCTCTTTAGCTTAGTTTGCTAGTTTTAGTTTAGGTAACGATCCCGACCAAGTCTAGTCCATGTTGCCTCTTGTACTAAAAATTTGACTTTTATACCGTTTCCGCCTCCCCGTAAGAACCGGGGGTCGCAACGTGGACTAACATGGCCAACATACACAGCTTGAATACTATTGACTATCCATATGAAACGACGGAGGGCTACGAATGGTTTCTGGCGAAAACCTTTAACGTAATGAACTTAATATCGTTGAAGGAACGGATAGCTTTTTAGAAATATAGTGACGAAAACCATTGCTAAAGAGGTCACTCCCGGTGAAGGGATCTCGGCTCTTTCCCCGTAGAATGAGGTGCAGGATATTCCAACTGAATACCTCGGTGCAAAACAAAAGTAATCGGCTATAGTGAAGTTAATGCCCTGACGCAAACTTTTGTCCAAGGGGTCACTCCCGGTGAAGGGATCTCGGCCCTTGCCTCGTCGACTGAGGAGCAGGATATTCCAACTGGATATCACGATGCAAAACAAAAGTGAACGTCCTTGCAATAACACCTTTTTGAAAAGTGTTCCAACAACATCAGATTAGGTTTGTTTTTAACTTGCATTGATCCGAATCAACGCAGTCCTATCAATTGATCACACCACAAAGAACGAAAATAATATGACGTACGTATATGCCATCCGCATTCGCCACTGGGTCCCGTCATTACCTGTTAGGTTAGCTAACTAACGACAGAGCGGGGACTGGACTAGCACGGATGCAAAACATATACAACATCTACTAATATATATACCAATATATTATATTCGCTCAAGGCGTGATAAAATGCAACATCACAGAAAATGTACAGCATCACAGAAACAATACAGATATCTGGGATCCCCGGGTTTCACAGAGCCACTACTGAAACCCGACGTTCCCCTGGTCGTGTGGATAGCCTGTGCAATGAAATCCTAGACCCCTACAGGCGCGGCAAGTTACCCGCCAAAACCTGAAGCGAGGCAGCCCCCTTCAGCGCCGTGAATGGACCACCCAGCACTTCACGGAATCCGGTAACTTGGGCACCCCTCCTGGGTCAACCTGTACCCCCTACGAGTGCGGCGAATAGCCCGCCAATTCTAGAGTAAAGCCCCCTCCGTCTCAATTCCATGAGATGAGGGCTTGTTGCCCTCCAGAACCCGGCTATCCGTGCACCCCTCCGCGGGGCAATCTTAGTACAGAAAGTAAAATATACATACAACGGGTACATCGACCGCAACCTGGCCGTGCCCCAAATTAATAATACAAACAGGCAGTGACGGCAGTCCACATGTCGGACGCTCGCCCCGCAATATCAAATGTACATAATAGAACAAAACTGTACTAGCATCGCATCCAGGCTATCCCCCACGACAGATCCACAACATCACAGCAAAAACAGAACATCAACGTGAAAGTCACGTTCGCAAATCCGTCTAACCGGGCTATAGCAGTTAGACCGGATTTACCGATCGAGTGACATTCACGGTCGCAGATATAATGTAAATACTGTGAAATAATGTGTTTAAAATATCCGATGAATCAAAATTTAACAAGTGGGCCCCAAAGCATTACTGTAGCAGATCAAGAAATTCTGGGCCCAATATTAATATTCCAAAACCCCTATTTTCAACCCCAAAAGATACTGTAGAAATTTGATGCAGCGAACCCAAAATAGTGCGGCGGAACCGCGGCCTAAAAGGGTGTTTGGCCGCGGTTCCGCGCTCCTGTAGTGGAGTTAGTGCATCGAATTTTCACAGAACTCTTATATTTTCTAGTAGATCACTTTTCTGTAACCTGAAAAAATTTTCGACTCCAAAAAATTTCAACAGAAAACTGATGTGAACAAAAACGCGGATTTTAGAATTTTGGTCGATCGGAAATGCAAACACATAAAACAAAGCTAGACTAAGTTAATGGCGAGGCTCTGATACCACTGTAAGTGCACGGCGGCGCCCCGGCCGTCAATCCGACGGCCAAATGCGGAAGCGGTGATAAACTTTAATTTTTCTTGAACCGGCAAACCGCCGCGCACTAATACCTGGATCGAACCATTAACTAGTCCTAGCAAACTACAAGATGGGGAAGAGAGATATACTGACTGATCCAAGTCCTCCGGTCTTCTCGTCGTCGTCCCGATCTCCTGCGGAAGCTTCGGTCTCATCCTCGTCGCCGGAAGTGCACCACATCGCCTACTTCTTTTACGGGCCCCCACCTCAATGCCGAGGCAACTCGGGCATGAAGCTGGCTAGTCGACGTGCCCAAGATGTGCTGTAGAATGTAGTGTGGATTACTATGTCTCATTTTGGGGTTGTAGGAATTTCCTTTGGTGGAGGGATTGAACTTGGAGCTTTTGAGATTGATCTTGTGGGAATTTTGCAACATGAAATGAGCTAAAAACCCACCCTCAAAATTTTGGACAGCCCCCATGTTGGAGATAGTGCCCTCAGAGTCAATTATTGGATCACAGGCACGTGATTGCAATGATTGAGGGAGGACCTATCCCGGTACGACAGTCTTACTCGAGATGATAGTATGCTATCTGGTTTACCTTTATCATCGTGTACTGCTTTAGGTGACCTGACAGGTCGCTATTGCACGTTGATAGAGCCCCTAGGATTCTTGCTTGACTGCCGGCAGTATGAGGGCGATCATATAAGTGAGAGCTGGAGTCTATAAGCACATCCTTAAAAGGTCCCTAGTCGTGGGAGTTTCGAGACAGGGCATCGATACTCCAGAGTAGACTAGTGTATACAGTCGAGACCCCGACGAGGGGCGGTGGCCGGTCTCACAGGCCACTGGTGTCAGTTGGTTCACCTAAGATGTATACAGGTGCTCATTGGGTTATGAGTACACCGGACAGGACTCGCCGGGAACATGCTAGTTGGTCTTATACCTGATGTCAGATAGCAGTTCCCAGGTGACATGTGTACAGGTTAGTTCATCGACCTGGGGATCGTCATTTGTCTCGTGTGAGTTCCCACTGTACTTTGATTACTACCCTACCACGGCTCAAAGGAGTCGTGCAAACAGGTTTTAGTTGGGTACATTCCCGAGCCACATGGAGGCAGTGAGCGGATCTTCGGGGGTTTCGTCTCTCCCGGTATTGGGGGTGAGGTCGCGCTGTGTCTAGGAGAGCCATTACACGAAGTCCTTGGCCAAGGCAAGGAGATTTACTGGTAGGTATTCCAGTAGTATCTCAGGGTGTTCTGGGCTACACTCCGACACGACTTGTACCGCTTTTGGGGGTCTGACTTTTACCAACCCCCTAGGCCCGCCATGCGATACTCATAGACGAACGGACCGGACTGCACGGATATTGTCACTGACAGGCTCAGTAGGGTGTCAGGATGAGTTCGCTCATCGACGTCCCTTTTAGTCAATAGCTGGTGGCCCGTTACGTATTGGCTTATACCTCTGACGTGCTAGTGGTTAAATCCACAGCCATAGTATTGACGAGTCTTTAGAGTCCACCACACTTTCAGTTACTCAAGTTTCGGGCGAAACGCTGTAGAGGCCGTATGGAGATATGGCAGGATTCGATCAGATACGTGCGGTATTGCACGGATCGTGATCGGACGGTTTTTACTAGCCGGCTTTGGCTTAAGCCGGATCTTAGTTTTTGATAGTGTAGTTTTGTCTCTTTACATTTTTATTTCGGTCGAAATACAAATGCGGGTGTGTATGCACAGTATCGGGGTTTTCCTGTAATTTATTATGGGACCAGTTTTCTGGGGTTGCCAGTTTGCATTCCGTTCAGGCCGGTTTTCTCTTTTTCCTTCCCGGTCGGACTTTTCGTTGGAGGGTGCAATTAACATTTTGTTGAGGGGGTTTATTGCAAAAGGATTGATTTGATTGCATCTCCATGATGCATTAATTTTGACATGATGGAGTATGGGATTGTGATGGATATGATGGGGGCCGGCCACTGTTAGGAGTGAGGTATAATTTGGTGAGCTTTTTCCTTCTTTTAAATTTCGTGGGCCCCCTCCCCCATGTGTGCTGGAATTGATTTTGATGAATTAATATTTATATGTGAATGCATTTGTGTGCTGGGGCAAAACATTTCTTGATTGATGCATTAATTTAATAAAGAAGGTGGCATTGAGATTGATAAAGAGGGTGCAGGGGCTGATTGTGAGTGAGAGAGAAAGAAGCCCATGCTATTAACCCAAGCTCATTTCACAGCAAAGATTGATATAGCATGCTCCATTCCTTTTCCAGAAAGTATCTAAGCCTCCATGGATTTTTCCTTTTGCACCAATTCCTCCATCATCTTTATGGCAACATAACCCCAAAGAGACAGCTATACTACACTGGTCTACAGCAAATCTTGGGCGCGTCGGTTAGCCAACTTCGCGCCCGAGTTGCCTCGGCATTGAGGTAGGAGCCCGTAAAAGACGTAGGCGATGTGGTGCCCTTCCGGCGACGAGGTGGAGACCGGACATTCCGCGGGAGATCCGGACGACGACGAGAAGACCGGAGGACTCGGATCACTCGGTATATCTCTTTCCCGTCTTGTAGTTAGCTGGATCTAGTTTAATGGCCCGATCCGGAGTCTAGTGCGCGGTGGTGCCGGTTTGCAAAGTTCGCAAAATTAAAGTTTATCACCGTTTCCGCATTTGGCCGTCGGGTTGACGGCCGGGGCGCCGCCGTGCACTAACAGTGGTATCAGAGCCTCGCCATTAACTTCGTCTAGCTTTGTTTAATGTGTTTTACGTTTCCGATCGAACAAAATCCCGAAAACGCGTATTTCAAACACATCAGTTTCTGTCGAATTTTTTTTGAGTCCAAAAATTTTTCAGGTTGTCTCAGAGTGATGTGCAGGGAATTAGAAGCATACTGTAAAAATTTGGTACCATGAACCCACCATTCCACCGCGGAAGGGCGGCCAAAACCCTACTTCGGCCGCGCTTCCGCGGCAACGTTTACTGTTCATGACCCCAAAACTTTGCAGAATGTTCCTGAGTTGAAAATGTGCTTTCTGGAAGGTTAAAGTTGGGCCAATTTTTTCTGTGAGTGCTACAGTTTTCTTTGGGGCCCACTTGTTAATTGTTTGATCAATCGGAAAATTTTAAACACATTTTTCACAGTATTTACATTATATCTGCGACCGTGAATGTCACTCGATCGGTAAATCCGGTCTAACTGCTATAGCCCGGTTAGACGGATTTGCGAACGTGACTTTCACGTTGATGTTCTGTGTTTTGCTGTGATGTTGCGGATCGGTCGTGGGGATAGCCTGGATGCAATGCTAGTACAGTGTAGTTGTATTATGTACATTTGATATTGCGGGGCGAGCGTCCGACTTGTGGACTGCCGTCACTGCCAGTTTGTATTATTCTTTTGGGGAACGACCTGGTTGCGGTCGATGTACCCGTTGTATGTATATTTTACTTTCTGTACTAGGATACCCCGCGGAGGGGTGCACGGATAGCCGGGTTCTAGAGGGCAACGGGCCCGCATCTCATGGCATTGAGACGGAGGGGGCTTCACTCTAGGATTGGCGGGCTATTCGCCGCACTCGTAGGGGGTACAGGTTTGACCCAGGAGGGGTGCCCAAGTTACCGGATTCCGTGAAGTGCTGGGTGGTCCATTCACGGTGCTGAAGGGGGCTGCCTCGCTTCAGGTTTTGGCGGGTAACTTGCCGCGCCCGTAGGGGTCTAGGATTCTCATTGCACAGGCTATCCACACGACCAGGGGAACGTCGGGTTTCAGCGGCTCTGTGAAACCCGGGGATCCCAGATATCTGTATTGTTTCTGTGATGCTGTTCATTCTCTGTGATGTTGCATTTTATTCACGCCTTGAGCGAAATATAATATATTGGTATATATATTAGTAGATGTTGTATATGTTTTTCATCCGCGCTAGTCCAGTCCCCGCTCTGCCGTTAGTTAGCTAACCTAACGGGTGATGACGGGACCCAGTGGCGAATGCGAATGGCATATGCGTACGTCAGTATATTTTCGTTCTTTGTGGTGTGATCAATGATTGGACTGCGTTGATTTGGATCAATGCAAGTTAAACAAACCTATTCTGATGTTGTTGGAACACTTTTCAAAAAGCTGTTATTGCAAGGACGTTCACTTTTGTTTTGCATCGTGGTATTCATTTGGAATATCCTGCTCCTCAGTCGACGAGGCAAGGGCCGAGATCCCTTCACCGGGAGTGACCCCTTGGACAGAAGTTTGCGTCAGGGCATTAACTTCACTATAGCCGATTACTTTTGCTTTGCACCGTGGTATTCAGTTGGAATATCCTGCACCTCATTCTACGGGGAAAGAGCCGAGATCCCTTCACCGGGAGTGACCTCTTTAGTAAAGGTTTTCGTCACTATATTTTCTAAAAAGCTATCCGTTCCTTCAACGATATCAAGTTCATTACGTTAAAGGTTTTCGCCAGAAACCATTCGTAGCCCTCCGTCGTTTCATATGGGTGGTCAATAGTATTCAAGCTGTGTATGTTGGCCAAAGTCAAGGCACAGTGATTGGTAGCTATTGGGGTATTCACATGCAGCATAGATAGATGCGTTGGTTTGGGACAGTCGTGCTGCCATTTTGGCCAAAGTCAAGGGTATGTACGGGTGGATTCAAATTAACCTGGAGAATGACGGGTAGAACTTGACATGTGACTTATGATATGTTGGCCAAAGTCAAGGTCATAAGAGCATGGGGCAGAAATCACATCGGGAGTTTCAAAAGAACTGAAACTTGCCAGATATGCGCATACCTTCTGGAGTGTGATAGCGTGAGCGGATTCCGTCACGTTATCATGCAATGATAGTTGGATCCCGATTCCCACTGATGAGTTAGTTTACTCCTCGGGTAACCCCGACTAATTCTTCTTTTAGGTTTGGAGGAGAATTTGAGGTACAGTGGGAGGATTCCAGATTAGATAAATTGGTAACCATTCTGATCTAGGTTAGAGTGCACGCTGAGTGTTTCTTTTCTCTCTCTCTTTGGTAGCGACCATTGACCCGACCCTAAGACTTTGACTCAGTGACCAAGTTGACCGAACCTTCTTAAACACCGGCTTTTGGATTGTCAGAGTTGCAAACCTCATTGCCACTCCTACTTTTACCCTTTTCTCCAGGACACCCCGTATTACTACGAACGTCCACTTCCATTGGACAAAACCATCGTATGGTTAGATACGAACTCGAAAGAATTTATTCGAGGATGGTTTCCGGTTCTGGAGAAAACGGATAGGATTATTCAGTTGTCTTTTCCTTTTACCCTCTCTCAGGTTATGAGTACTCCTTGGTTTAGGGGTAGTACACCTGTTACGCAAATTGGATTGTCTTCTTCCAAACCTTAGGCTGGTGCCGACCGGTAGGGAAGGAACAAAACCAATTAGCATAACGATGGTGTGCAGAAGGTATTAAGTTCAGACAAAGCAAGGGATTAGTAAGAGGGCAAAGTAAATTGCAACAGATATTCATGACCAAACCAAATATTTCGTTACCACTCCCACATCACCTTTGTATTTCTCCAGGACACTCCGTATCACTACGAAGATCCACAGTTTATTTGGATACTCCATCGTATGGTTATATACGAACTCGAAAGGAACTTGTTCCAGTTCGGGGATGGATTCTGGTTCAGGAGAAATAGGAATTAAGTTCATTCGGTTGTCTTTTATCCTCACCTTCTCTCGCATTGCGAGTGTTCCTAGGATTGGGACAGTACACCCATTATGCTTATTGGATAGTCTTCTTCCAAACCATAGGCTGGTGCCGAACGGTAGGGAAGGAAGAAAACCATTTGGCCTAAAAGGGTGTGCAGAAGGTAAAGACTAAAGACATATGAAGGGATTTGGAGAGGTGGCAAAGAACTATACGGTTACTGTCGTGAATCTGGAAGAGGCATTACTAGGAATACCAGGATACCCCATCGAAACATTTCAATGTTTCAGTCTCACTATGTACTGTTAAAGGAAACTGATTTCTCGATTAGACACTTGCTCCAGGGTATGTATTTACCAGGTTTGATTCTCATATCTGTATGGTTTTACAGATGATGAGTGGGAGTAAGTTATTGGGAATTAGGTGATCATCCTCATTATATCGGGATTCGTTGTAATCGGTGATATTTGAGGAAGTCACCTGGGTTGTTTGCCGGTCGGCAAATATTTGGTTTTGAATATCCGCTGTTATGCACCAATTTCAAATTGATATATCTGTACGTCTATTTTCATAGAGTGAGATATATCTTTTTGAAATTATGTCTACGACATTTACCTATATCAGTGGATGGTTAGGTAAGGAGCATTAAACAACGGTGTAATTCTTCTTAACCATAAGTACAGTTTTCAACCTACGACACATAGTGAATGAGTTATCAGACTCAAGGGACTTATACAAAGGATTGTATGTTGCCCAGGGTCCATCAGGACAGAGGGGTTGGTCCTCATACTATATTCTGTTTACTTTTAACTTCTCTAGTTCTTAGACATGTGTTTCGTTGAAACACAGGGTCTAAGTTTTGAGGAGTTATAGGTATTTGAATAGAGTAGAGAACCAGGTGTAGCAAGTATCGGGATTCTTCAAGGTGATCGAAGATGTAGATACTTGTGTATGGTATTCAGTTGATTGTAATGATAAAGAGAACTTGCTTCTCTTTCAGGTTACTCATAATTGGAAATGCTTCCTAAGTTGAGTAACGCTGATCGGCCTCCTTCCATTTAGTTGACATGCGCTGGGGACAGCTGCATGTTTTGAATCTGGTTCAATTAAATCAGTGCCTCTGTTTCTATATTGGATATAGAACAGTTCATATCTTAACGATGTTAAGGTACGGGGAGTTGTCCGGTTTATGATTAAAACCAGACACTGGACAACTCAAAGCACGTTTCTGTAATGGCTGTTTGTTGGTTGACCCAGGCTATGACGAGGGTTGACTTTCTACCATCTGGATGAACAATAGCAATATTGTTCTAGACTCGCCACAGTTTTATTAAAAATGGATTTTTTCAGAAAACAGTAGTGGGAGTATGGTAGAACTGGAAGTAATTCCAGAACCACAAACGATTACTGAAGATTTGATAAGGAACCTAAAGATTCAATCTGGATTGACATTCCATTGGCCACTCCGCAGATAAGGTGGGTAACTTCAGGCACCCGAGAGGCACTACGGTGGCCTCAAGGACGGTGACAGGGAAGTTCTTGTTTACCCACAATTGCCATTGTTGTTGTTCCAGGTTACGAGACCCGGCGGAAGGATGAGTATAGCGTCGTTCTAAAACTAGTTTTAGAAGTGTTCGTGTATATGACTCTGCCAGAGGGTTGTCGTAGTCAGTGGAGCAGCGGAAGCATTGGTGGACAGGTAGCTTATGTCTATTTATAGACTAAAGCAGATGTAGCGGAGATAGATCATCTATTTCTGACGTGACAGTCATAGGTTTGACTTCATCAGAATAGGAGATGGATCTGTTGAGAAGGTAGTAGGATGTGATGTCATGGTATTTGGATGACATACACAAAGTAGGAAAAGAAACTCCTATACTACGATCGGTTATACTTTGGTCGTCACACAGTGGTTTCTCCACAAAGGAAATGGATTTTATATCTGACATACTGGTTACTGGATCTATGGTTTTAGATCTAGATTTGGGTGGTTTCCCAATCAGGGTACTTGACAGCATTCTAAGAGTATTTAGGATGGACGACTCCTGGCACGGTAGTGTACCTGCAGATAATGGAGTCACCCTCTCCAAAGGTGTCTTACAGACTAAAAGGGAGAAGGACAGGCATGATTGGCAGATCACTTGCTCAGGCAATTGAGTCAATCGTGAGATGTCAAGTACCACACCAGATGTTGTTCTTGCACTAGATGCAATAAGTTGACATTGATCCAATCCTGGAGAAACAGTCGGAAGCAGTTTTAGAACATAAGTGGATGTTCTAGGGATATGATAACGGCTGCCTCCTTGAGGAGACGGTTATCACTCCAGGCTTCCAAGGTGACATGGACGACAGGGTGATCGTCAGAGTTATAGTTTTCCTTCTGATGAGGGACAGTGTTTTGGACAGGTGATCCAGGCAGACACTGAGGGAGGCATGGCACAGGATACTGATTAAGTTCAGTTGACGATACAGTCTAAGAAGTTTGGGTTTGAAGTTCATTTATGAGCTCGGTCCCATCAGACATCCAGACATTCTAAGACAGGTATTGCTCATTTCGGGAGATGGCATTCTCCGCGAACTTGAGATATAGAGAGAGACATAGAAAGAAACATCAGAGCGGATCCACTCGCTGAGGCTATTCCTCGAACGCAATAGTCTCGCAAACGAGCTTTGTGAGACTGACTAGTAGAGGAGTTGGGTGTTCGGTATCACACGGGCTGTGAGTATGCGACATCGCAATAATTAGCCTTGAGTGCAAGTGGGAGATTGTTGGAGATAGTGCCCTCAGAGTCAATTATTGGATCACAGGCACGTGATTGCAATGATTGAGGGAGGACCTATCCCGGTACGACAGTCTTACTCGAGATGATAGTATGCTATCTGGTTTACCTTTATCATCGTGTACTGCTTTAGGTGACCTGACAGGTCGCTATTGCACGTTGATAGAGCCCCTAGGATTCTTGCTTGACTGCCGGCAGTATGAGGGCGATCATATAAGTGAGAGCTGGAGTCTATAAGCACATCCTTAAAAGGTCCCTAGTCGTGGGAGTTTCGAGACAGGGCATCGATACTCCAGAGTAGACTAGTGTATACAGTCGAGACCCCGACGAGGGGCGGTGGCCGGTCTCACAGGCCACTGGTGTCAGTTGGTTCACCTAAGATGTATACAGGTGCTCATTGGGTTATGAGTACACCGGACAGGACTCGCCGGGAACATGCTAGTTGGTCTTATACCTGATGTCAGATAGCAGTTCCCAGGTGACATGTGTACAGGTTAGTTCATCGACCTGGGGATCGTCATTTGTCTCGTGTGAGTTTCCACTGTACTTTGATTACTACCCTACCACGGCTCAAAGGAGTCGTGCAAACAGGTTTTAGTTGGGTACAGTCCCGAGCCACATGGAGGCAGTGAGCGGATCTTCGGGGGTTTCGTCTCTCCCGGTATTGGGGGTGAGGTCGCGCTGTGTCTAGGAGAGCCATTACACGAAGTCCTTGGCCAAGGCAAGGAGATTTACTGGTAGGTATTCCAGTAGTATCTCAGGGTGTTCTGGGCTACACTCCGACACGACTTGTACCGCTTTTGGGGGTCTGACTTTTACCAACCCCCTAGGCCCGCCATGCGATACTCATAGACGAACGGACCGGACTGCACGGATATTGTCACTGACAGGCTCAGTAGGGTGTCAGGATGAGTTCGCTCATCGACGTCCCTTTTAGTCAATAGCTGGTGGCCCGTTACGTATTGGCTTATACCTCTGACGTGCTAGTGGTTAAATCCACAGCCATAGTATTGACGAGTCTTTAGAGTCCACCACACTTTCAGTTACTCAAGTTTCGGGCGAAACGCTGTAGAGGCCGTATGGAGATATGGCAGGATTCGATCAGATACGTGCGGTATTGCACGGATCGTGATCGGACGGTTTTTACTAGCCGGCTTTGGCTTAAGCCGGATCTTAGTTTTTGATAGTGTAGTTTTGTCTCTTTACATTTGTATTTCGGTCGAAATACAAATGCGGGTGTGTATGCACAGTATCGGGGTTTTCCTGTAATTTATTATGGGACCAGTTTTCTGGGGTTGCCAGTTTGCATTCCGTTCCGGCCGGTTTTCTCTTTTTCCTTCCCGGTCGGACTTTTCGTTGGAGGGTGCAATTAACATTTTGTTGAGGGGGTTTATTGCAAAAGGATTGATTTGATTGCATCTCCATGATGCATTAATTTTGACATGATGGAGTATGGGATTGTGATGGATATGATGGGGGCCGGCCACTGTTAGGAGTGAGGTATAATTTGGTGAGCTTTTTCCTTCTTTTAAATTTCGTGGGCCCCCTCCCCCATGTGTGCTGGAATTGATTTTGATGAATTAATATTTATATGTGAATGCATTTGTGTGCTGGGGCAAAACATTTCTTGATTGATGCATTAATTTAATAAAGAAGGTGGCATTGAGATTGATAAAGAGGGTGCAGGGGCTGATTGTGAGTGAGAGAGAAAGAAGCCCATGCTATTAACCCAAGCTCATTTCACAGCAAAGATTGATATAGCATGCTCCATTCCTTTTCCAGAAAGTATCTAAGCCTCCATGGATTTTTCCTTTTGCACCAATTCCTCCATCATCTTTATGGCAACATAACCCCAAAGAGACAGCTATACTACACTGGTCTACAGCAAATCTTGGGCGCGTCGGTTAGCCAACTTCGCGCCCGAGTTGCCTCGGCATTGAGGTGGGAGCCCGTAAAAGACGTAGGCGATGTGGTGCCCTTCCGGCGACGAGGTGGAGACCGGACATTCCGCGGGAGATCCGGACGACGACGAGAAGACCGGAGGACTCGGATCACTCGGTATATCTCTTTCCCGTCTTGTAGTTAGCTAGATCTAGTTTAATGGCCCGATCCGGAGTCTAGTGCGCGGTGGTGCCGGTTTGCAAAGTTCGCAAAATTAAATTTTATCACCGTTTCCGCATTTGGCCGTCGGGTTGACGGCCGGGGCGCCGCCGTGCACTAACACCCCATGCATAGTGGCCGGCCATCTTGGTGAGGGGGAGAGTGAGAATGAGGGAGTATCAAAAATAATGGGAGCCATACTCCTATCATGCAAGAGAGAGAGAGGAATGGTTATCATGAAAAGCAATGATTACAAAATCAAACCCATACTCCAAAAACCCACCTACTACAACCATGATTGCTCACAAAGTCAAGCAATCATGATAGAAGAAGAAGTCAAGGTCAAAAGAATGGTGCACCATCATGATACAAGGAAATATGCAAAGAACACCCTCCACAAATGCTTATTTGCAACAATGCAAATAAGCCCTCCTCCACCAAACTTCGGCCAATGAACGATACAAAGGAAATTGGCCGAAACGGAAAGCAAACTGGCAACTCCAGAAAACTGGTCCCGTAATAAATTACAGGAAAATCCTGATACTGTGCATACACACCCGCATTTGTATTCCGACCGAAATACAAATGCAATGAGACAAAATCTACACTGTACTATACTAGGATCCGGCTTAAACCAAAGTCGGCTAGTAATATCTGTCCGATTCTGATCCGTGCAATACCGCACGTATCTGACCGAACCCTGCCATATATCCATACGGCCTGTAGTACAAACTGTCCGATCCTGATCCGTGCAATACCGTACGTATCTGATCGGACCTTGCCATATCTCCATACGGCCTCTACAACTTTTCGCCCGAAAGCTGAGTAACTGAATGTGGGGGACTCTAAAGACTCGTCAACACCTTGGTTGTGGATTTAACCACTAGCACGTCAGAGGTATAAGCCAATACGTAACGGGCTACCAGGTATTGACTAAAAGGGACGTCTGTGAGTGAACTCAACCTGACAACCCTACTGAGCCTGTCAGTGACAATATCCGTACAGTCCGGTCCGTTCGTCTATGAGTATCGCATGGCGGGCCTAGGGGGTTGGTAAAAGTCAGACCCCCAAAAGCGGTACAAGTCGTGTCGGAGTGTAGCCCAGAACACCCTAAGATACTACTGGTATACCTACCAGTAAATCTCCTTGCCTCGGCCGAGGGCTTCGTGTAATGGCTCTCCTAGACACAGCACGACCTCACCCCCAATACCGGGAGAGACGAACCCCTGAAGATATGCTCACTGCCTCCATGTGGCTCGGGACTGTACCCAACTAAAACCTGTTTGCACGACTCCTTTGAGCCGTGGTAGGGTAGTAATCAAAGTACAGTGGGAACTCACACAAGACAAATGACGATCCCCAGGTCGATGAACTAACCTGTACACATGTCACCAGGGAACTGCCATCTGACGTCTGGTATATGACCAACTAGCATGTTCCCGGCGAGTCCTGTCTGGTGTACTCATAACCCAATGAGCACCTGTATACATCTTAGGTGAACCAACTGACACCAGTGGCCTGTGAGACCGGCCACCGCCCTCGTCGGGGTCTCGACTGTATACACTAGTCTACTCTGGAGTATCGATGCCCTGTCTCGAAACTCTCACGACTAGGGACCATTTAAGGATATGCTTATAGACTGCCAGCTCCCACGTATATGATCGCCCTCATACTGCTGGTGGTCAAGCAAGAATCCTAGGGGCTCTACCAACGTGTAATAGCGACCTGTAAGGTCACCTAAAACAGTACACGATGATAAAGGTAAACCAGATAGCATACTACCATCTCGAGTAAGACTGTCCTGCCGGGATAGGTCCTCTATCAATCATTGCAATCACGTACCTGTGACCTAATAATTGACTCTGAGGGCACTATCTCCAACACCAACTCGACACGTATCGCACGTGTCGCGCAAGCCCCGCTACGCTAAAAATAGGTAACAGGCCCCAGATTTCATCTGGAACAAAAACAAGGGAAATAAACTGTAAGTCCACGTTGCCCACCCCGGTGCTTGCGGGGAGGTGGAAAACGGAATAAAAATCGGATTTTTATCACTTTAGGCAACATGGACTAGACAAAGTCGGATCTTTGCTAAACAAAAACTAGCTAAAGCTAACTAGAAACTAGCTAAAGGGTAGAACGGTTATACCTAGGGCTTTATGTCCTTCTCTCCTTGCTCCTTGGAGTAGTAGAAAGAGATCACCTTTGTCGTCTTCTCACGTCGAAGAAGGATCCACCCGAAAGCCTCAACCTTTGGCTTCAACTTCAAGCTAGAAGTAACTAGGGTGCTAGAAATGCTAATCCTAGAACCCTAGATGAGAGTAAAGATTACAATGGAATGGTTTTTCTCAAGCTCAAGTATTTCTCAACACATGAGAGGGGAGAGCTTGAGGAAGAGGAAGAGCAAGAGAGAGAAACTATATGATAGAATAAGAGAAATATGAAGCATTCTCACATATATGTGTGAATTATTGTGAATTGATAATTAGTGAGATAATTATCATGGCTTAATCAAGACATGACCATTATCATTTCATTTTTAATGCAAATTGCAAGGATCAAAGAGCATCTTCCAAATGAAATGATGATGGTCAAAGTGTCAACCTAGGTCAACAAGTCAAGAATGTCAAATGGTCAACAACCATAACCATGCACAATTATATTAAACTAATATCAATTAACCATAATACACACATAAGCATTAGGGTTAATAAAATGACAATGGTCATTAACCCTAATCAAAGTCCTCTCCCTCTGTCTCAAGCAACTGTGCATACGCACCCGTATTCGTGATCCGAGGAACACGAATACAAAGAGATAAAACCAATCCCAAATCATATACTAGGATCTGGCTTAAACCAAAGCCCGCTAGTATAAGCTGTCCGGACAGCAAACGTGCACAAGTGCGCGGATGTGAACGAACCCTGTCGCAAAACCATGCGACCTCTACTCATTTTGCCTAAAGGCGAATAGCTCTCTGTGTGGGACTCTAAAGACTCGACACTACGCTGGCAGTGGGTTTAACCACAGACCGCAAGCGGCACTAGCTGTACGTAACGGTCCCCAGGTAGATGCCGATAAGAAGACTGACGAGGTAACCCCATCTGAACTCCTACTGAGCCTGTATGTGACAGTCTCCGTACAGCCCGGTCTGTTCGTCTGATACATCGCATGGCGGGCCTAGGGGGGCGGTGAACGTCAGTCCCCTAATAGCGGTACAAGTCGTGTCGGAGTGTAGCCCAGAACACCCTGAGATAACACTGGAAACCTACCAGTATATCTCGCTTGCCCTGGCCAGGGACTACTTGTGTAATGGCTCTCCTGGACACAGCACGATGTCAACCCCCAATACCGGGAGAGACGAATCCTGTCTAACCGTCACTGCCTCCAAGTGCTTCGGGACTGCACCCAAAAACTACCTGTTTGCACGACTCCTTTGAGCCGTGGTAGGGTAGTAATCAAAGTGCAGTGGGAACACACTCGAGGCGAAGTGACAGTGTCAAGTCAGCGGACTAAGCTGTACTCATGTCACCTGGGAACTGATAATTGACGATAGGTATAATACCAACCAACAGTTCCCGACGAGTCCTGTCTAGTGTACTCATAACCTAACGAGCACCCGCATACTATCTCAAGTACGACGTACTGACGGCTGTGGGATAGACCGTCTCCCACGCTGGGATGAGAAGCGCATACGCTAGTCTACTCCGGAGTATCGATGCCCTGTCTAGATAGTCCAACGACCAGGAACCTGTATAAGGATGTGCTTATGGATTACCCAGCCCCCACGAGTGTGAGCGCCATCACAACGCTGGTAATCAAGCAAAGATCCTAAGGGCTCCACTAATATGTATATAAGCGATATGCTAAAAGAAACACATGCACATATTGAAGTAGAGACAAACCAAGTAGCATACTACCATTTCGAGCAAGATTGTATATACGACTGTGAATATCCCAAGCTTCCATCAAGTAATATACATACTAGTATGATACAGTAATGGCCTCTAGGGCATATACACTAACATAAACAAGACTAAATACATTACCAAACCTACATAAACTTACCTACCCAAACACGAGGACAACCCTACTCTATTGGGCCGGCGGCAAGGGGGGTCAGGCCGGCCCAAATCCGGCGACATGGGTCCAGGTTGCTACCCTAGGGTCCTAGCACAGTTTATATCCTAATGTATATGTTTGCTTACCTAAAATGTTAACATAAGTATAGCAGATTTCAAATATCCAAAAGAGCTTAGTTAAAGCACCATGTGTGCACAATGGGGTATTTTAAGGAACTGGGTAAGTTAATCAGGAAACAAGTGATACCAACAGCATAACTTAGGGTAATTCTAACTTTAAACACCCTAAAACTCCCTGTTCTCCAACATAATCACCCAAGTTAGCATCAAAGTCCACCAAAACACAATAATATGGCTACACAAATCCAGATTTGGTCTCAGGTAAAAACCCAAAAAGTAAACAGTACCAATCTCAGGAGAATATCCACAGACACCCACATACACCAAACACACAAACTCAAAGCATCAGGGGGCCGGCGTCGCCGGTCAGGCATGAGGAGGCCGCCGGTCATCCTCCAGCGAGAGGGGCTCGGGTCCAACACAACACTCCAGAAAACCCTGCACACTAATCTAATATTGTTTGCTAATCTAGAAAATGCACCCTATAGTAGCAGATCCTAATATCCTATAAAGTTGTCAAAAACCGTATTTTAAGGTTTCACTTTTAGAAATTTAAGGTTATCTAGCTAAATCTAGCGACACTACTGGGCTAAAACAGAATAACTAACGCCTAATAGGATTCATTAAGTTATAAGCACTCTAATTTAACTAGATCTAACATCACCACAAATCTAGCACTAAAACTCCAATAAAACACTAAAGTAGCTAAACAAACACACAATCTTAGAAAACATGAAAAGAGTTTAGAAATTATAGCCCCTAGGAACCTCACGCACAAGAAGAAGGAGAAGAAGAAGAAGAAGAGTTGCTGCTGTGCTGCTGCTGTCCCGGCTGAGCTGCTGTTGTTGCTGCAATGTGCTGATGCAGTTGCTGTTGTTGCTTCAGCTGCTGATGCTGATGCTTGCTGGTGCTGTTGGTGTGGTGTTGTGGGTGTTGTTGTGTTGTTTCAGCTGTTGCTACTGAGGCTATGGGGTTAAAGAGCTGTTGATGAAGAGGTTGTAGCTGTTGCTGAAACAGCTGTTGCAGTATATAATGATGTTGCTGCTGCAAGCATCAGGGTATGTGTTGAAAGGTTCCTAGGCACCCTATAGTGGTCTCACAAGGCATCGAACATGCCAATTTAAAATTTTTGGTGCCGAGAAACCCTAGACTACGGATCTTAAACTAGATGTTTAGGCGAAATGAAAACTTAGTTAACACTTAACTACTGGGATACGGAAATTACAATCTTTGTAGATCCGGATATCCACCTCCACGGCTCCACAAGGGCGTCCTCTCGCTTTCCATCTTGAAGCTTGAACTCTCGTGACGGCTTCATCGGAGAAACGTGCGGAATAGGTCGTCGGCTTCGTGTCAAAGACGATCTACGTCGAGGTTGCACAAACTCAAGCTCCGACTTCACAAACTTGTGAAACTTGTGAAGTAAACACCCAAAACAACTTGGCAAGAGGTAGAGGATGAAGAAATAGGAGATGGGTTCACTTTAGATTTGGAATTTTCTCACTAAAACTCAAGTTGCCATTGATGTAGCAAGCTTGAAGAAGAAGAAGAAGATGAGCTCAAGAAAAGAATATGATAAGTCTTGTGATAAAAATAAATTTAAATCAAATACTTATCATAACTTGAACTAGGGTTAAGTGTAGAGAATTAACCATGGTCACTTGGATGGGTTAGGGTTAAGCATGAAGATAAGGATGGTTAGCAAAGTCAAAGCTTCATGAAGCTTCAATATAAAACAAATAAAGCCACCATTCTTATCTTAATCCATTTCAAATAAATAAATAAACAAATAAATAAATAAATGAATATGCAAAACCCTAATTATCAAATTAACCATGGATTAATTCTATAAACTTAACTATATGATCAAGTATCATCAAACATGATACAAAGTAGTGCACTAAAGCATATCACATATACAATGTGCATCAAGTGAGAAAAATCCGTTTAAAGTGAACCAATACTAGTTAATGCAATGCAATATATCAAATATATAATTATGCATTAAATCATTAAATCAACATTTGATTCAATGATCCGGTCATGTCGCACATAACCGACTAGAATCCAATGTATCGATTTATCGAATCAATGATTCGATAACTAGGTCATATCGAATATGACCAATCAAAACATATATCGCGAGAATGAAATGCGGTATCACATACACGCATTATTCTCGGTCCCGCACATATCTCATATGCGCTCCTATTTCGTTTCGCTTGAGCCAGGAAACCTCTGTGTAGGACTCTAAAGACTTGTCAATACGCCGGTAGCAGATGATGATCATATCAAGCACCCATAAGCCGCAAGCGGTCTGCTAAACGTAACGGCCACCCGGGTATTGAGCGATCAGAAGATCGACGAGCTAGCCCGCTCACACTCCTGCGAATCCGACCAGTAACACTTACCATACAGTCCGGTCTCTTCGTCTGATACGTCGCATATCAAGTCTAGGGGTGGTAAACGTCAGACCCCAATAACCCGATAAGTCGTGCCGATGTGAGGCTCGTAACGGGTCGAGAAACTACTGGTAACACTTACCAGCAAATCTCTGATCATCCCTGGCCAGGGACTTTCCTGTTACGGCCAATCGAGCACAGCGCAACATCAACCCCCAATACCGGGAGAGACGAAACCCCTCCTATCGCTCATTGCCTCTATGTGACTCGGGACTGTACCCAAAGACCACCGTTTTGCACGCCCTCATGGACGTGGTAAGGTGGAGATCAAAGCACAGTGGGAATCATACAAGACTCTATGACGATCTCGGGTCTACAGACTAACCTGTACAAGTGTCACCTGAGAACTGCCATCTGACGTGAGGTATAATACCATCTGGGAGTTCTCGGCGAGTCCGTCCAGTGTACCCAGTCTCCACTGAGCACCCGTATACCATCTCTGATGTCAAACACCAATGGATATGGGATCATCCATCGCCCATCTCATGGGTCGAGAAGCGTATACGCTAGTCTACTCTGGTAAATCGATGCCCTGTCTCGATACACCCACGACTAGGGACCTTGAAGGATGTACTTATGGACTACCATGTCCCCACTAGTATGATCTGCATCATAGTCCAGGTAGTCAAGTACAAATCCTAAGGGCTTTACCAACATGTAACTATAAGACAGTATAAAGAGACTAGTGTACATGTTAAGATAAAGAGTAACCAGATAGCATACTATCATGTCGAGCAAGAAAGTCATCTCTATATATGTCCAAGCATCCAATATAATATACATAATCTGTACAATACTGGCCTCTAGGGCATACACACAACTAACAATCTCCCACTTGCACTAGGGCCAGCTGCTGTAGTATCTCATACCGAGCATCCCGAAGAGTCTCTCAAACTGTATCTGGGGAATGGCCTTCGTGAGTGGATCCGCCGTGTTGTTCTTCGTGTCAACTCTCCTGACCTCGATCTCCCGGCGATCAACTATCTCCCGGATCAGGTGATACCGCCTCAGAATATGCCTGGATCGCTGATGGGACCTGGGTTCCTTGGCCAAAGCCACCGCTCCATTGTTATCGCAATACAAAGGTATTGGATGCTCAATGGATGGAACCACTCCAAGTTCAGTAATGAACTTCTTGATCCAGACAGCCTCTTTGGCAGCATCGTTGGCAGCGATGTATTCAGCCTCCATCGTCGAGTCTGCCACGGTTTCCTGCTTGGAACTCTTCCAGCTAACCGCCCCTCCGTAAAGGGTAAAGACAAAGCCCGACTGCGACTTAGAGTCGTCCTTATCACTCTGGAAGCTCGAATCAGTAAAGGACTCCACTTGGAGTTCTCCGTTACCATACACCAAGAACATATCTCTAGTCCTTCGCAAGTACTTGAGAATGCTCTTCACAGCTGTCCAGTGACTCTCTCCAGGATCAGCTTGATACCTGCTTACTACACTTAGTGAGTATGCTACATCGGGTCTGGTACATAGCATCGCATACATGATAGAGCCTACTGCCGAAGCATAGGGTATCCCTTGCATGCGAGCTCTCTCCAAATCAGTCTTAGGAGACATCTCTTTGGAGAGAGTGACTCCAGAGATCGTGGGCAAGTTCCCACGCTTGGACTCTTCCATACTAAACCTCTTTAGTATGGTGTCAATGTACCTGGATTGGGACAATCCCAAAATCCGTTTGGATCTATCTCTATAGATCCTGATCCCCAATATGCAGGAGGCATCACCAAGATCTTTCATTGAGAATCTTTGTGATAAGAAGAGCTTGACCGATTGCAGCATAGGAATATCATTTCCTATCAAGAGTATGTCGTCCACGTACAATACGAGGAAGACAACTTTACTCTCTGCCACCTTCTTGTAGATACAAGGTTCATCTGGATTTTTGACGAAATCAAACTCTTTGATAACGACGTCAAAGCAGATGTTCCAACTCCGCGATGCTTGCTTTAATCCATAAATGGATTTAAGCAACTTGCACACCTTCCCGCTGCTCCCACTGTCTACGAAGCCCTCTGGCTGAGTCATGTACACGCACTCTTCTAAATCACCATTTAGAAACGGCGGTCTTAACATCCATTTGCCAGATTTCGTAATCATGATAAGCAGCGATGGCAAGCATGATCCGGATGGATTTAAGCATAGCTACTGGAGAAAAGGTCTCGTCATAGTCCACACCTGGTCTTTGACGAAAACCCTTTGCTACAAGTCTAGCTTTGAAAGTCTCCACTTTCCCATCTACACCAAGTTTCTTCTTGAAGATCCACTTGCTCCCAATGGGTTTTACCCCTTCAGGAGCAACTTCCAAAGTCCATACTTTGTTGGTGTACATGGAATCCATCTCGGACCGCATAACATCCAGCCATTTCACTGAGTCCCCACTAGTGATGGCCTGCTCGAAGCTAGTTGGGTCATCATCCTCCATGATGCAATCCTCACTGCCACCATCAATGAGAAAACCGTAGTATCTCTCAGGTTGGCGAGGAACCCTACTAGATCGGCGGAGAGGCTGGGGTTCATCGGGAACTACGGAATCCTCAGGTTCAACCAAATCTTCTGTTGTAGTCTGTATTGCTGGAACCTCTTCCAGTTCTACCTCAATGCCACTTATCTGTTTCATAAGAAAACTTTTTTCTAAGAAAGTGGCATGTCGAGAAACAAACACTTTTTGTTCCTCGGAGTGGTAGAAGATATACCCTCGCGAATGTTTGGGATATCCAACAAACTTACATAGAACAGACCTTGCCTCGAGCTTGTCCGGATTTTGTGTTTTAACATAGGCCGGACAACCCCATATCTGAATAAAATTAAGACATGGTCTCTTGCCATTCCATATCTCATATGGAGTGGTAGGCACTGATTTGGTCGGAACTCTATTCAGTAGGTATGCAGCAGTCTCCAGTGCATATCCCCAGAAGGAAATAGGTAACTCAGCTGTACTCATCATAGAGCACACCATATCTAATAGGGTGCGGTTCCTCCGTTCTGATACACCGTTGTGCTGTGGTGTATATGGAGGAGTCAGCTGAGATAGAATCCCATTCTCTTTTAGGAAGCCCAGGAATTCATTGCTTAAGTATTCTCCTCCTCGATCAGATCGAAGGATTTTAATACTTTTTCCGGTTTGGTTCTCAACTTCTTGTTTATATTCCCTAAATTTCTCAAAAGCTTCTGATTTGTGTTTCATCAGGAACACATACCCGAACCTAGAGAGATCGTCAGTGAATGTAATGAAGTATGAAGAACCATCCCTGGCATGTGTAGACATGGGACCGCATACATCACTATGTATCAGTCCCAAGAGTTCAGTAACTCTTTCTCCGTGTCCCGTAAACGGAGTCTTGGTCATCTTGCCTTTGAGACATGACTGGCAAGTGTCATAGGATGAAAATTCAAACGGATTTAAATATCCATCCTTATGCAACTTAGCTAGTCGTGTCGCATTGATGTGACCCAGTCTATAATGCCACAAGAAGGATTCGTTGAGTTCAGAACTCTTCCTCTTGTGTGTGTTTGTTATGCTCAGAACTGTTGATTGATTTAGAACATAAATGCCATTGCACAACGTGCCTGATCCAACCAACTTTTGGTTACGGAAAATGTTCATAACATTGTCCTGTAATACAAAATTATATCCTTCTTTGCTTAATAAAGAAACCGATATAATGTTGCATATCAGGTTCGGCATGTAATAGCATTCGTTCAGAACCAATGTATTACCAGTTGGTAATTCAAGGTGATATTCCCCGACAGTCTTAGCTGCAACAATTGCACCATTTCCAACTCTAATGTCTTTATCACCTTCTCCAAGTTCTCTACCTTTCTTAAGCCCATGTAACTGATTTCATATATGGGATCCTGACCCGGTATCCAATACCCAGGACGTAGAGCAAATGGAGAAACAGTTCTCAGTAACGAACACACCTGAAGAAAATGCATCAACATGTACTTTCTTCATTCGGGTGGCATGGGAATCCTGGTATTCCCCTATATCCTGTTCATTCCTATAACTCTTATAAGAAAGAACGGAACCAACGTTCCCCAGCACAGTATAACATGCGGGTTCGGTCAATACATCCATATTATTATCTTTATTAAGGCATGAAATGGTCGCTACCTGGAGAGAGAGAGAAGAAAACACTTTAGCGTAAGCTCGTGCAAGATCAGATTGGTTATTATCTTATCTAATCAGGATGGCTCCCACTGCTTTTTATCAAATCTTCCTCCAAACCCTAAAAGGAAAGACTAGCCGGGATTAATTACACACTACAAGTTCGCCAATCTTTCAGCCAGGCCAGTGTCGGTACTTTGAGGGAGGTCCCCCGTGCTTTCGCACGAACCTAATTAATGTAAACCTCGTTTTCCCAGAGGCGTAACCTCGTTAACACCTTTCTAGACACCTACTTGATCGGCTAATTGCAATATGTAAAACTCTCCCAGGAGTAACTCTTACTCGCAGCGGGTATCGGGATCCAACTATCTCATAGAAGGTATGCAATCTCATTGCAAATTTCAACACTTGAAATTCCCGATAATATTTTGCCCCTAGCGTCCTATGACCTTGACGGAGGCCAAACAACCCATAGTCCGCTAGTCAAGTTCAACCCGTCATTTCCTGATTGAATTAAACCCACCAGCACGACCCTTGACGGAGGCCAAACAACGCCGTACGAATACCCTGATCCAATCGCATCATATGCTAATAGATAAGCACTAGTTAGCTACCGTACACTGCGCCTTGACGGAGGCCAAACTACCGCAGCACGAATACTAACTAATACTTATCTGAAATGACGGAGGGCTACGCAGGTTTTTCATAAAAACCATGAGCGTAATGAACTTGATATCGTTGTAGAATCAAATGATGTTTTGAAATGGAGTGATTTTGAGGCTTTTCTAGTTTTGCTAAAGGAGTCACTCCCGGTGAAGGGATCTCGGTCCTTTCCTCGTCGAATGAGGTGCGGGATATATCATATATATCGCTGTGCAAAGCAAAAACCCAAAAGCAGTCAAAAGCAAACCGAGTGTGTAGCATCTGCCAGTTATTGCTAAAGGAGTCACTCCCGGTGAAGGGATCTCGGTCCTTTCCTCATCGAATAAGGTGCGGGGTATATCATATATACCGCTGTGCAAAGCAAGAACTGTAGCTACCTGTTTTATTTTAAAATTCGATTCTACAACATCTTAGGTTTCTTATCTTTCATTAATCACATTAATGAAGTCCCATCATTTAAATACCTAAACATCACAGATAGATATGACGTACACTTATGCCATCCGCATTTGCCTCGATGTCCCCTCGTGCACCGTTAGGTTAGGTAACTAACGACAGAGCAGGGCAGGGCTAGCGCGGGTGTAAAACATAAGTAACATCTATATAATATATCATATATACTATATACTATATCCATCACAGAATCACAACACAGATATCGCAGCAGAATAACCATATGAAATATTGGATATACTAGGACGTCCGTGTTTTCAATACGAGCCAGTATAAAACACGGATTCCACGGTCGTGATGAATAGCCAATCCCACACCCCTAGACCCCTACGAGAGCGGCAAGCAACCCTGCCAATTCTAGGGTTAGGAGACCCGGACTCGACTCCTCGAGTTGGTCTCCCACTGGACCCCAGAACCCGGTTACTTGTGCTCCCCTCCTTGGGTCTATCCTAATGCGGAAAAGTAAATAATATACAAAGGGTGACAACTTCCGCTACCTGGAAGCGCCCCAAATGAAAGAATATTACATACAAGTTTTTATACATGAATGAAAATGAAAAACACTCATCTCACATAAAAACCCCCGGCTATTCAAACACGACGATCCAATATAACATATCCAGCAACACATAACATCACATGTCATCAACGTAAGTAAGTATGCATACCCCAATTATCGTTGACGTATAGCAACGAAACCGGCGATATGAACATACTACACTTACGGTCACAGAAAAGAAAGTGTAAAACTACAACAATTGGAATCCGCAACGGCTTTAGACATCACATGCCTAATCAGATATAAATCCCGCATTTTAGTCTCATTATCGAAAACTCTTTTCAATATCATATGGGACTAAATTGCTAGATTTATATAATTCATTCAGTTATCTCATAACTACTTGTGAATTCCAATTATTGTATCACATTCCAGATAAACAGAAAATGTTAAACTTTCCGATCGAACAATCGAACACCCAAGTTTTCCCAATACAGATCAACACATGAAATAAGTCTAACAACATTCAGTTCGTACCTCAGTACCAACGGTCCAGCCGTAGAAGGGTCAAGCCAACGCCTCACATGTGGCACGCCGTACTGCCCCAAACCCGAAGGTTCAAAGGGCAGTTCAAGACGGTCACATAATCGAGTTAAGGTTTGTTGTCTTCTAGAGGGACCATCGAGTTACTTGCACTACTTAGAACGTCGTTAAACTACGGAAAAATCCAACACTTGGAAATTTCCCGACAGGGGAAAAATTGGGTATTTATATCCGGTCGAACTTTTTAACATATTCTAAAATTTATCCGGAAAGCCAAATAGACAAAATTTGATACCCCGATCGAAACACCGAATCCCCAAAACAATTGTAGAAAATTCAACTCTTGAATCAATATTAAAAATTCCCAGAAAACTCAGCAGAATTTATCAGGAGTTACTGTGCAAACAAAGTGGGATGACGTCACCAATTGGCCGCTGATCAGCCGCAGAAGCCATGCTTCTGCCGCTGATCCGCCGCGAAAAACACTGTTCACCAGAAACTTTTTGCACCGTAATTCTTATTTTTTCTTGCTGAATTTTTTAGCAATTTTTAATTTGGAAAAATCCACTGTTTTCAAAACAGTACAGAGAGCATATTTTGGGTTTCGGTTTTGGGTCGTTCGGACTTCAAATTCCGTCTACGCTTCGCCTAAGGCTCTAGCTAGGCTCTAATACCAGTGAAAGGTTCCTAGGCACCCTATAGTGGTCTCACAAGGCATCGAACATGCCAATTTAAAATTTTTGGTGCCGAGAAACCCTAGACTACGGATCTTAAACTAGATGTTTAGGCGAAATGAAAACTTAGTTAACACTTAACTACTGGGATACGGAAATTACAACCTTTGTAGATCCGGATATCCACCTCCACGGCTCCGCAAGGGCGTCCTCTCGCTGTCCATCTTGAAGCTTGAACTCTCATGACGGCTTCATCGGAGAAACGTGCGGAATAGGTCGTCGGCTTCGTGTCAAAGACGATCTACGTCGAGGTTGCACAAACTCAAGCTCCGACTTCACAAACTTGTGAAACTTGTGAAGTAAACACCCAAAACAACTTGGCAAGAGGTAGAGGATGAAGAAATAGGAGATGGGTTCACTTTAGATTTGGAATTTTCTCACTAAAACTCAAGTTGCCATTGATGTAGCAAGCTTGAAGAAGAAGAAGAAGATGAGCTCAAGAAAAGAATATGATAAGTCTTGTGATAAAAATAAATTTAAATCAAATACTTATCATAACTTGAACTAGGGTTAAGTGTAGAGAATTAACCATGGTCACTTGGATGGGTTAGGGTTAAGCATGAAGATAAGGATGGTTAGCAAAGTCAAAGCTTCATGAAGCTTCAATATAAAACAAATAAAGCCACCATTCTTATCTTAATCCATTTCAAATAAATAAATAAACAAATAAATAAATAAATGAATATGCAAAACCCTAATTATCAAATTAACCATGGATTAATTCTATAAACTTAACTATATGATCAAGTATCATCAAACATGATACAAAGTAGTGCACTAAAGCATATCACATATACAATGTGCATCAAGTGAGAAAAATCCGTTTAAAGTGAACCAATACTAGTTAATGCAATGCAATATATCAAATATATAATTATGCATTAAATCATTAAATCAACATTTGATTCAATGATCCGGTCATGTCGCACATAACCGACTAGAATCCAATGTATCGATTTATCGAATCAATGATTCGATAACTAGGTCATATCGAATATGACCAATCGAAACATATATCGCGAGAATGAAATGCGGTATCACATACACGCATTATTCTCGGTCCCGCACATATCTCATATGCGCTCCTATTTCGTTTCGCTTGAGCCAGGAAACCTCTGTGTAGGACTCTAAAGACTCGTCAATACGCCGGTAGCAGATGATGATCATATCAAGCACCCACAAGCCGCAAGCGGTCTGCTAAACGTAACGGCCACCCGGGTATTGAGCGATCAGAATATCGATGAGCTAGCCCGCTCACACTCCTGCGAATCCGACCAGTAACACTTACCATACAGTCCGGTCTCTTCGTCTGATACGTCGCATATCAAGTCTAGGGGTAGTAAACGCCAGACCCCAATAACCCGATAAGTCGTGCCGATGTGAGGCTCGTAACGGGTCGAGAAACTACTGGTAACACTTACCAGCAAATCTCTGATCAGCCCTGGCCAGGGACTTCCCTGTTACGGCCAATCGAGCACAGCGCAACATCAACCCCCAATACCGGGAGAGACGAAACCCCTCCTATCGCTCATTGCCTCTATGTGACTCGGGACTGTACCCAAAGACCACCGTTTTGCACGCCCTCATGGACGTGGTAAGGTGGAGATCAAAGCACAGTGGGAATCATACAAGACTCTATGACGATCTCGGGTCTACAGACTAACCTGTACAAGTGTCACCTGAGAACTGCCATCTGACGTGAGGTATAATACCATCTGGGAGTTCTCGGCGAGTCCGTCCAGTGTACCCAGTCTCCACTGAGCACCCGTATACCATCTCTGATGTCAAACACCAATGGATATGGGATCATCCATCGCCCATCTCATGGGTCGAGAAGCGTATACGCTAGTCTACTCTGGTATATCGATGCCCCGTCTCGATACACCCACGACTAGGGACCTTGAAGGATGTACTTATGGACTACCATGTCCCCACTAGTATGATCTGCATCATAGTCCAGGTAGTCAAGTACAAATCCTAAGGGCTTTACCAACATGTAACTATAAGACAGTATAAAGAGACTAGTGTACATGTTAAGATAAAGAGTAACCAGATAGCATACTATCATGTCGAGCAAGAAAGTCATCTCTATATATGTCCAAGCATCCAATATAATATACATAATCTGTACAATACTGGCCTCTAGGGCATACACACAACTAACATGTGTGTGGGTGTGGGCTGATGGTAATGTATCAGCTGCTATGCAGCAATTGATGTATGATTGGTGTGTGTGTGAGAGTGAGAGAGGTGTGAGTGTGAGAGGGAGTTGAAAAAGTTTTGAAATGAGATGGTGTGACATAACCTTAAAGCCTCTTTTCTCTCTCTCATTTAATGTTTGAATGCACCCCCATCATATCCTCTCTCTCTCTCTCAACAAATCAACCCTAATCCCTAATCACCCTTAATTAAAACTAATTAGCTCATAATCAACTCAATTATCTTAACCAAAGGCCTAACCCATCATGGTTGGCTAAACATGGTTAACCCACCATTCACACCCAAACATGGTAACCCTAGGCTTAACCCTAGCTATCATGCACAAGTGTGTGCGGTCGTGATAAAATTCTACTAAAATAACCATAAAACCAGATAAATTATTAGAAACCCGTTTTGGTAAACTTTTTACCAAAAACCCCACATTAACACACAATTATCACTAATCGCAAACTCAGGTGTTACAAAATCCCTCACCTCTCTCTCTCTTGCCCATACCCCCCATACTCTGATGTTTATTCATTTTCCATTTTCCTTTTTCTTTTCTTCTCTTGGGAATAGTAAACCCAAAACAATAACCATACACTAAAAAATCATGTAGGAAAAATGTAACAAGTGTGAAAAAAATGACATGGGCACAAAACACGCTTAAAGCCCGATTAGCGATTTTTAATCGCGATTAGTACAGAATTAGTGTATAATAAATCATAAACTCTCATAATTTGCTTAAATCACATAAAGTACCATCTTTTTAGTAATTTCCATAATTTTCCAAATTTTTCCCAATTTATCGGTATTTAATTATACCGCCTTATTAAAATATTCAATATTTTATTATTTAATTACAAAAATTCCCAAAAATAATATTTTATTTTTTTAAAATGTTACACTAAGTCAAATGATCTACAAGCTTCCACAAGTTTACATGCCATGACAAAATACCACTAATTTTGAATTACTAAAATAAATAAAATCCTTACCATTATCTTAATTATGGTGTAAGTCATACACACACCCATGTTTGCATGTATCATCAAGCATGATACAAACTAATGTACACAAATATATATCACATATATACTTTGTGCACAGTCAAGTGAGAAAAGCAATCTTGAGTGAGCTAATACTAGTTAATGTAAATTAATATGTCAAATATATAATTATAAATTAGATTATCAAATCAAAACTTGATTTAATAATCCGGATAAATCGCATATAACCAACTAATATCATGTGTATCAATTTATCGAATCAACACTTGATTCGATAACCCAGCTATATCCGATATAACCGACCGATGACACAAATCACGAGAATAGAATACGGTATCTCATACACATATTAATCTCGGTCCCGCACATATCTCATATGTGCTCCTACTTCATTTCGCCTGAGCCAGGAAACGTCTGTGTAGGACTCTAAAGACATGTCAATACGCCGGCAGTAGATGATGATCATATCAAACACCCACAAGCCGCAAGAGGCCAGCTAAACGTAACGGCTACCCGGGTATTGAGTGATCAAAAGATTAACAAGCAAGCTTGCTCATACTCCTGCGAATCCAATCAGTAACACTACCGTACAGTCCGATCTCTTCATCTGATATGTCTCATATCTCGCCTAGGGGTGGTAAACGTCAGACCCCAATAGCTTGATAAGTCATGTCAATGCTAGGTCCATAACGGGTCGAGAAACTACTGATAACACTTATCAGTAAATCTCATCTACCCTGGCCAGGGATTTCCAGTTATGGCCAAACGAGCATAGCACAACATCAACCACTAATACCGGGAGAGACGAATCCCCTCCTATCACTCATTGCCTCTATGTGACTCGGGACTGTACCCAAAAACCACCTGTTTGCACGACTCAGTAGAGCCGCGGTAGGGTAGAAATCAAAGCACAGTGGGAGACACATAAGACTCTATGACGATCACGGATCGACAGACTAACCTGTACCAGTGTCACCAGAGAACTGCTATCTGACGTGAGGTATAATACCATCTCAGAATTCTCGGAGAGTTCGTTCAGTGTACCCTGTCTCCACTGAGCACCCGTATACCATCTCTGATGTCAAACACCAATGGATATGGTATCATCCATCGCCCATCACATGGGTCGAGAAGATATACGCTAGTCTACTCTGGAATATCCTTGCACCATCTCGATATTCCCACGACTAGGAACATTGAAGGATGAACTCATGGACCACCCAGGCCCTACTAGTATGATCCGCATCATAATCCTGGAAGTCAAGTACATATCCTAAGGGCTTTATCAACATGTGACAGAGAGACAGTAGGTGCACATGTTAAGATAAAGAGCAAGCAGATAGCGTACTATCATGTTGAGCAAGAAAGTCCTCCCTATATATGTCCAAGCATCCATTATAATATACATCTCATGTACAATAATGGCCTCTAGGGCATACATACAACTAACAATCTCCCACTTGCACTAAGGCCAGTTGTTGTAGTATAGCATACTTAACGTCCTATGAAAGTCTCTCGCAGGAAAGGCCTTAGTGAGTTGATCCACCGTGTTAACCTCTGAGTCTACTCTCCTAACCTCGATCTCTTAGAGATCAACCATCCCCATGATCAGGTGATACTGCCTTAGAATATGTCTGGGCCACTGATGGGACCGGGGTTCCTAGGTCAAAGCCACACCTCCATTGTCACACAATGGTGGGAGCCGAGTTCATCTTATGAACAAATATACACCAAGACTGCCTCTTTGGTAGTATATTTGATAGCGATGTGTCCAGCCTTTATCGTCTAGTCTTCCCCAGTATCTAGCTTGGAACTTTTCAAACATACCGTCCCTCCACTGACGGTAAAGACGGTGCATGTGACTGACTTCCAGTCGTCCTTATCACCTTATAAGCTATCCAGTGATTCTCCCCAGGATCGATTGATACCATCTCACTTCACGTAGTGAGAATCTTAATATCCACTTAGATCTATCTCATAGATCGAAAACCCAGGATTTATGAGGTATCACCTTGATCCTATATGGAGAATCAATATGATAAGAGGAGATTGATTGAGTGTAGCATAGGAAATACCTTCCCTATCAAGAGTATGTCATCCACGTGCAATACAAGAATAACCAACATACTCTCTACAACCTTTTTGTATTAACAAGGTTCATCTACCATTTTGATGAAGTCAAACACTTTGACTACCGCATCAAAACAGATGTTCCAACTCCGCGATTCCTGCTTTAACCCGTAAAGAAACTTGCACACGTTTCCGCTGCTCCCACTGTTTACGAAGCCCTCTTTATAGACGCTCTCTTCTAAATTATTATTTAGAAAAGCAGTCATGACACCCAACAACCAGATATCGTAATTATGGAATATAGCAATGGCAAGTAGGATACGGATGGACTTAAGTATAGCTACAGGAGAAAAGGTTTCATCATTATCCACACCTGGTCGATGAAGAGAACCTTTTGCAACAAGTCTAGCTTTTGAAAGTCTCAACTTTTCTATCTCCACCAAGTAATCTTCTCGAGATATACTTGCTCCTGATGGGGATTTAACCCTTTAGATATAGCAACCAAAGTCCATACTTTGTTGGTGTACCTGGATTCCATCTTAGATCGCTTAGCATCCAGCCATTCTTACAGAGTCCCCACTCTTGATGGCCTTATCGATACTAGTTGGGTCATCATCTCTGATGATGTAATCCTCGCTCCCACTGTCATCGAGAAACCTAAGTATCACTCAGGCGGATGAGGAACCTACCAAATCGGCGGAGAGATTGAGGTTCGTTGGGAATTATTGAATCATCTAGTTCTACCAAATCATCAGCTGTTGTTTGTGTAGCTGGAACTAATTCCAGTTCTATCTCATGACCACAAATTTCTTCCTTAAAAATTCCTTTATCTAAAAAAATGGCATGCCGAGAAATAAAACACCTTTTGTTTCTCGGTGTAGAAGATATTCCCTTGCGAATGCTTGGACATCCAACAAACTTCCACAGAACTGACCTTGCCTTGAGCTTGTCCGGATTTAGCTTTTAAACATAGGCCGAACAACCCAAAACTTACGAGATGGGCTCTTCCTATACCATATCTCATATGGAGTGGTAAGCACTGATTTAATTGGAACCCAATTCAATAGGTATGCTGCTTCTTCAAGCGCATAACCCCAAAAAGAAAACAGGCAACTCGGCAGTACTAATCATAGAGCGCACCATATCTAATAGGGTGCGATTGCTCCACTCCGATACATCGTTGTGCTATGGTGTATATGGAGGAGTAGTGCCGAGAGAGGGTCTCATTCTCCTTTAGAATAGTCCAAGAATTCCATGCACAAGTATTCTCCTCCCCGATCCCATCAAAGGAAATAATACTTATACCCGTTTTTGTTATCTACTTCGGATTTATATTCATTGAGTTTCTCAAAAGCTTCCGGCTTGTGTTTCAACAGGAACACATTTCCGATTCCTGAGAGATTATCAGTGAATATAATGAAGTACAAAGAACCAGTCCTGGCATGTGTAGACAGGGGACCTGATACATAATCATATATCAGTCCCAAGAGCTCACTAATCCTTTCTCCATTTCAAGTAAACGAAGCTATGGTCATCTTATCTTTGTGACATGACTGGCAAGTTTCATAAGATGTAAGTTCAAACCGATTTAAATATGCAACTTAGCTAGTTGTGTCGCATTGATATGACCTAGTCTACAATGCCTTAAGAAGGGTTCGTTCATTTCTAAACTCTTCCTCTTATGTGTGTTCTGTACACCAAGAACTGTGGTTTGATTTAAAACGTATATGCTATTATATAACGTGCCTGAAATGATCTTGATATAGGAAATCTTCAAAACATTATCCATAAATACATAATTATATCCTTCTTTATTTAAAAAAGAGACTGATATGATGTTGTATATCAGGTTCGGTATCCAATAACATTCGTTCAGAATCAATGTATTTGTTAATACAAGGTGATATTGCCAACTGATTTGGCTGCAACAATTGCACCATTCTTTGTACCTAGAGACATATCACCCATTTCTAGTTCTCCACCTTTCTGTATCCCGTGTAACAGATTACATATGCGGGATCTTGATCCGGTGTCAAATATCCAGGACGTAGAGGATACTGAGAAACAGTTCTCTGTAACGAACACACCCGAAGAAGATGCATCAATCATGCACTGTCTTAGTTTGGGCGGAATGGGAATCCTGGTATTCCCCTATTTCCTGTTCGGACCTATAATAATTATAAGTTGGAGCGGGACCAATGTTCCCCAGCATAGTATAACAAACAGGTTTAGTCAATACATCCATATTATTATCTTGATTAAGGCGTGATATGGTCGCTACCTGGAGAGAGAGAGAAGAAAACACTCTGCGTGCGATCTTGTAAGATTAGATTGGTTATATATTTTATCTAATCAGGATGGTTCCCACCGTTTTTATCAATCTTCCTTCAAACCTTAAAAGGAAAGACTAGCCGAGATTAATTACACCCTACAAGTTCGCCAACCTTTCAGCTAGGCCAGTGCCGATACTTTGAGGGAGGTTCCTCATGCTTTCGCATGGACCTAATTAAAATAAACCTCGTTTTCCTACGGGCGTAACCCTGTTGACACCTTTCTAGACACCTACTTGATTGGCTAATTGTAAAGTGCAAAACTCTCCCAGGAGTAACAATTACTCGCAGTGGGTATCAGGATCCAACTATCTCATAGAAGGTATGCAATCTCATTACAAATTTCAACACTTGAAACTCCCGATAATGGTTTTTACCCCTAGTGACACATGACCTTAACTATGGTCAACAAGTCATAAGCACTAGTCAAGTTCTACACTTCATTTCGTGATTAATTAGACCCATCCACATGACCCTTAACTATGGTCAACAAAGTCACATGACTGTCTTAATTAATCACATCATATGCCGCGTAGGAAGACATCACTTAGCTACTGTACACTACCCCTTGACTATGGTCAACAAACGCAACACGAATACTAAGTACTCTACTTCCTAAAATGACGGAGGGTTGTGGGTGGTTTTTAAGAAAACCTTTAACGCTTTGAACTTGATCTCGTTGCAGAATCAAATGAATTAAAATGGAGTATTTTTTAATCTTTTGCTTATTTCGCTAAAGTGGTCACTCCCGGTGAAGGGATCTTGGCTCTTTCCTCGTCGAATGAGGTGCAAGATATTCACAAAACCACAATGCAAAAAAAGAACTAGAAAAGAAATCAAAAGACAAAACCGAGGGTTGTAGTATATGCAAGTTATTGCTAAATAGGTCACTCCCGATGAAGGGATCTTAGCTCTTTCCTCATTGAATAGGGTGCAGGATATTCTACAAGGAATACCGGTATAAAAATCAACAACTAGAGCTACCTATTTTTGAAAATTTGATTCCACAACATCTTTAGCTTTATTTTCCTTCATTAATCTCATTAATGAATGTCCCATCATTTAAGTTACCAATGCATCACAGATAAACACAACGTATGCTTATGCCATCCGCATTCGCCAAGAAGTCCCGTCATGAACCGTTAGGTTAGGTAACTAATGGCAGAGCGGGGCAGGGCTAGCACGGGTGAAAAAAATAAGAAACGTCTATTATATATCTCATATATAATATAATGTATCCATATCAAAATATAAAGTGATCTCATCACAGAATATCAGCAGCAGAAGACAACATATGAAATATTGAATATACTAGGATTTCCGGGTTTTAATTTAAGCCTGTATAAAACACGGATTCCACGGTCGTGATGAATAGCCAATCCCACATCCCAAGAAAACTACGAGAGCAACAAGCAACCCTACCAATTCTAGGGTTAGGAGACCCAGACTCGACTACTCGAGATGGTTTCCCACTGGACTCTAGAACCCGGTTACTTGTGCTCCCCTCCTTGGGTCTATCCTAATGCTGAAAAGTAAATAATATACATCAACGGTGACATCTTCCTCAACCCGGAAGTTCCCCAATAAAAGAATATTACATACAAGTTTTTACATGAATGAAAATGAAAAACTCTCATCTCACATAAAAAAAACCCGGCTATTCAACCTCGACGATCCAATATAACATATCACAACAACACATAACATCACATGTCATCAACATAAGTAAATATGCGTATCCCAATTGTCGTTGAGGTATAGCAACAAAACCGGCGATACACCACATATTACACTTACGGTCACAGAAAAGAAAGTGAAAACTACAATAGTTAGAATCCGCAACGACCTTAAACATCATAATACCGTAATATCTTATATTCCGGATTTCATGCCTAACAATATGAATTCTTTAGACATCGTATGCCTAACAGTTATAAACCTTGCATTTTAGTCTCGATATTGAAAACACTTTCCAATAATGAGTCGGGTAATTCAACAAGATTCCCGACATTCTGATTGAATGCTCGTCCGAAACTTTAGTAGACGAACGTACCCACGATGCCGTCGACGAAGTGCACTTAGGCGGAACACCGCAGCCGCAAGCTCCCAGACGGATGCTTCTGGAAACGGAGTTCTCCTACAGTCACTTGGTCGGGCTATGGGATGTGGCTATCTAGTAAGGTTACTCGACGAGTATCCGTGTACGCTACGTGATTGCGACAGACTTTTGATCACATTAAAATCCCGTAGCAACCGATCAAATGAGACTAAATTGCTAGATTTATAAAATTCAAATGTTGTGGATTCCAAGTATTGTATCCCATCACAAATATCCGGACGACGTTAAACTTTTCGATCGATTAATCAAAGTCCCCACAATTCCCCGAGAGCTCAACACTTGAGCACAGTTCAAAAATACCTAGAACATACCACAACACCTATGGACCAACTGTAGAAGGGCAAACCCAAGCCTCATTAATGGCACCGTTGAACTGCCGCAAACCCTAAGGTTCGAAAGCAGTTCCATGTTCATTATATCGAGTTAGGGTTTCATTCTTCTAGAGGGTCCACACAATGACTTGCACGAATTTCCGAATACTTTAAACTTGGAAAAATGGGTTTTTGACATTCGTTCGAACTTTTAAACTTCGCCTAGATAGCATGTGAAAACCCGAAACCATGTTAGAATTACGAATATGAAACACTCCGAATTAGCCCCTTAACAAATTAACCTTACGTGAAATTTTTGGACTAAACAAACAATACCTGAAATACCAAACCCCAGAGCCTGGAACACAGAAAAAATTTGTGCCCAAAATTCCCTAATATGGCCGGCCTCCTCGGATTTTTGGATATTGTGCTCGGCTAAATCTGACCATCCGGTCTCAAATTTCTTCTATGTTCATTCCATAACTCATACAACATTCTGCACTTGTTTAAAAAAATTTTAGAGGCCATATAAAAATCGACAGAAACTGGGTCATGTTGTTTCATGTTTCGGAGTAGTTTCGGTTTCGTAATCTAACAAATATCGTCTAATACTGTATCCCAGCTCTGATACCACTATTGGGGTTCCTCGGCACCCTACTAGGTTTTCAAGATATCAAGCATACCAATTTCAAAAATTATAAGATGCTAAAGAACCCTTAGCAAGGATCAAGCTAGAGTGAATAAACAATATAAACATGTAATCAACCATTACACTAAGTGAATGAGAAATACAACCTTTGTAGACTGGTCCTTCACTTCTAAAGCTCCGTGTAGTAGTCCTTCGCTGCAAGTGGAGATCTCCTGAACTCTAGTATGGGTTCCCTTGGAGAAATGAACAACCTTGCTCGAAGTCTTCGAGACCGATGATGATCTACGTCGAGGAGACTCAAATCCAAGCTACCTCTTCGCTTTGTGAAGAGAACACTCTAAACTAAATGGCATGTAGTAGAGGATGATGAAGTAGGAAACGGGCTCACTTTAGATTTTATTTTCTCACCATTTTGAAAGCTAGAAAGCTTTCATGAGGAAGAAGAAGATGTATTGATCAAGATGAGAAAATGAAAACTAACGAGGTAAGAATAGCAACCATGGGTGAGTTAATATCACATATTAACCATTGCAGAGACATAAACATGGTTTAATATAATGGTTTGGTTAATAAAAATCTTGAATGAGACAAAATTAGTTCACTATGTCAAATGATATACAAGATTACATGCCATGACAAAATAGCACTAATTTTGAATTACTAAAATAAATAAAATCCTTACCATTATCTTAATTATGGTGTAAGTCACAAACACACCCATGTTTGCATGTATCATCAAGCATGATACAAACTAATGTACACAAATACATATCACATATATACTTTGTGCACAATCAAGTGAGAAAAGCAATCTTGAGTGAGATAATTCTAGTTAATGTAAATTAATATATCAAATATATAATTATATATTAGATTATCAAATCAACACTTGATTTAATAATCCGTCTATATCACATAAAACCGACTAATATCATGTGTATCAATTTATCGAGTCAACACTTGATTCGATAATACGGCTATATCGCATATAACCGACCGATGGCACAAATCGCGAAAATAGAATACGGCATCTCATACACGTATTAATCTCGGTCCCGCACATATCTCATATATGCTCCTACTTCGTTTTGCCTGAGCCAAGAAACCTCTGTGTAGAGCCCTAATGACTCATCAATAAGCCGGTAGTAGGTGATGATCATATCAAACACCCACAAGCCGCAAGAGGCCTGCTAAACGTAATGGCTACCAGGGTATTGAGCGATCAGAAGATCAACAAGCAAGCCTGCTCATACTCCTGCGAATCCAATCAGTAAAACTACCGTACAGTCCGGTCTCTTCGTCTGATATTTCGCATATCTCTCCTAGGGGTGGTAAACGTTAGACCCCAATAGCTTGATAAGTCATGCCGATGCTAGGTCCATAACGGGTCGAGAAACTGTAGGGTTCCTAGGCACGCTAATGAGGTCTCACAAGGCATCAAACATGGCTAATTAAAATTTTTCCTTGTGCCTACAAACCCTAATACGGATCGTTAACTAGAAAACAAGGCGATGCAATGCAAATAAAAGAATTTATCTAAGAGGAAAGGGGCTACAACCTTTGTAGATTTGGTCCACCACTTCCTAAGCTCCGCGATGATGTCCCTCCGCTGTCCAAATCGGATTCCGGACTCTAGAATCGGCTTCATCGAAGAAATGGGCGGGCTTGGTCATCGGCTTCGATGCCGAAGATGATCTACGTCGAGGCATCACTAGATCAAGCTCCCACTTCACCAAGTCATGAAACTTATGAAGAAAACACCCTATACTACTTGGCAAGAGGTAGAGGATGAAAAAATAGGAAGTGGGTTCACTTTAGAATTGGATTTCTCACTTGTTTTCATCACTTGCCATTGATGTAGCAAGCTTTTCTTCATGAAAGAAGAAGATGAAGAAGATGAAGTAAGTGTTTAATAATTAGATAAATAAATCAATACTTATCACATATTAATCCTTGGTTAATTGTAGAGAATGGACCATGGTTAACTTGAATGGTTAGGGTTAAGTCTAAGACAAGAATGGTGGACTAGTTCAAAGCTTCAAGAACCTTCAACTAGCAAACAAAGAAAATCCACCATTTGTCATTCTCTTTTCCAAAATGAAAAAGATAAATAAATAGATAAATGAGTAAATGAAAAAACAAAACCCTAATCATTAGTTTAACCATGGTTTAATTCTTTACACTTAACCAAGTAAGCATGTATCATCAAACATGATACAATCATGTGCACAAATGTATATCACATATACAACTTGCACAATTTAAGTGAGAAAATCCATTTAAAGTGAACCAATACTAGTTAATACAAAGTAATATATCAAATATATAATTATGCATTAAATCATTAAATCAATACTTGATTTAACGATCCGGTCATATCGCATATAACCGACTAATATCCAATGTATCGGCTTATCGAATCAAGCCTTGATTCGATAACTAGGTTATATCGCATACAACCATTCGACACATACATCGCGAGAATGAAATAAGGTATCACATACACGCTTTATTCTCGGTCCCGCACATATCTCATATGCGCTCCTATTTCGTTTTGCTTGAGCCAGGAAACCTCTGTGTAGGACTCTAAAGACTCGTCAATACGCCGGTAGCAGATGATGATCATATCAAACATCCACAAGCCGCAAGCGGTCAGCTAAACGTAACGGCCACCCGGGTATTGAGCGATCAGAAGATCGACGAGCAAGCCCGCTCACACTCCTGTGAATCCAACCAGTAACACTTACCGTACAGTCCGGTCTGTTCGTCTGATATGTCGCATATCTCGCCTAGGGGTGGTAAACGTCAGACCCCAATAGCTCGATAAGTCATGCCGACGTGAGGTCCATAACTATCGTGAAACTATTGATAACTCTTACCAGTATATCACTGCAACCCTGGCCAGGGATTTCCTGTTATGGCCAGTCGTGCATAGCGCAACATCAACCCCCAATACCGGGAGAGACGAATCCCCTCCTATCGCTCATTGCCTCCATGTGAATCGGGACTGTACCCAAAAACCACCTGTTTGCACGACTCAGTAGAGCCGTGGTAGGGTGGAAATTAAAGCACAGTGGGAGACACACAAGACTCTATGACGATCTCGGGTCAACAGACTAAGCTGTACCAGTGTCACTAGAGAACTGCCATCTGACGTGAGGTATAATACCAACTAGGAGTTCTCGGCGAGTCCGTTCAGTGTACCCAGTCTCCACTGAGCACCCGCATACCATCTCTGATGTCAAACACCAATGGATATGGGATCATCCATCGCCCATCACATGGGTCGAGAAGATATACGCTAGTCTACTCAGGAATATCGATGCCCCGTCTCGATATTCCCTCGACTAGGAACATTGAAGGATGTACTCAGGGACTATCCAGGCCCCACTAGTATGATCTGCATCATAGTCCTGGAAGTCGAGTACACATCCTAAGGGCTTTATCAACATGTAACAGAGAGACAGAAAGTATACACGTTAAGATAAAGAGCAACCAGATAGCGTACTATCATGTCGAGCAAGAAAGTCCTACCTATATATGTCCCAGCATCCACTACAATATACATCCAATGTACAGTAATGGCCTCTAGGGCATACACATAACTAACAATCTCCCACTTGCACTAGGGCCATCTGTAGCAGTGGTTGCAGTATCACATACTCAACCATCCCATATAAGTCTCTCTCTGGGAAAAAGCCTTTGTGAGTGGATCCACCGTGTTGTCCTCTGAGTCTACTCTCCTAACCTCGATCAACTATCTCCATGATCAGGTGATGCTGCCTCAGAATTTGTCTGGGTCACTGATGGGACCAGGGTTCCAGGGCCGAAGCCACACTTCCATTGTCATACAATGGCAGGAACCTAGTTCATCTTATGAACCAATATACACCCAAACTGCCTCTTTGGTAGTATCTTAAATAGCGATGTTACCAGCCTTTATCGTCTAGTTTGCCACGGTATCTAGCTTGGAACTCTTCCAACATACCGTTCCTTTACTGAGGGTAAAGACAATGCCTGTGACTGACATTCAGTCGTCTTTATCACCCTGGAACCCTTCCAGTGATTCTCCCCAGGATCGATTGATACCATCTCACTACATCTAGTGAGAATCCTAGCATCCATTTACATCTATCTCATAGATGAAAACTCAGGATTTAGGAGGTATCACTTTGATCCTATATGGAGAATCCATGTGATAAGAGGAGATCGACCGATCGTAGTATAGGAAACTCTTTTCTTATCAAGAGTATGTTGTCCATGTACAATACGAGGATGACCACCTTACTCTCTACTACCGTTTTGTATATACAAGGTTCATCTACCATTTTGATGATGTCAAACTGTTTGACTAACTCATCAAAACAGATGTTCCAACTCTGCGATGCCTGCTTCATCATATAAAACATCTTGCACACGTTTCCGCTGCTCCCACTGTTTACGTAGCCCTCTGGCTGTGTTCTTATAGACGTTCTCTTCTAAATCATTATTTAGAAAAGTAGTCATGGCACCCAACCACCAGATATCGTAGTCATGGTATGTAGCCGTGGCAAGTAGGATCTGGATGGACTTAAGCATGGTCCCTGGAAAAGGTTTCATCATTATTCGTGCCTGGTCGATGACGAAAACCTTTAACAAGTCTAGCTTTGAAAGTCTCAACTTGTCCATCTACACCAAGTAATCTTCTCAAGATATACTTGCTCCTGATGGGGATTTAACCCTTCAGATACAGCAACCAAAGTCCATACTTTGTTGGTGTATATGGATTCCATCTCAGATCGCTAAGCATCCAGCCATTCTTACAGAGTCCCTACTCTCGATGGCCTGCTCGAATCTAGTTGGGTCATCATCTCATGATGCAATCCTTGCTCCCACTGTCATCGAGAAACCGAAGTATCTCTCAAGCAGGTGAGGAACCCTGCTAGATCGGCGGAGAGGCTGAGGTTCGTCGGGAACTATTGAATCCTTTGGTTCTCTCAAATCATCAGCTGCAGTTTTGTATAGCTGGAATCTTTCCAGTTCTACACAACAGACCTTGCCTCGAGCTTGTCCGGATTTTGCTTTTAGACATAGGCCGGACAACCCCAAATCTTAACTAGCTTAAGACATGGGCTCTTACCTTTCCATATTACATATGAAGTGGTAGGTAACTGATTTGATTCGAACCTAATTCAATAGGTATGCAGCTTCTCAAGTGCACAACCCCAAAAGGAAACAGGTAACTCAGTATTACTCATCATAGAGCGCACCATATCAAATAGGGTGCAATTGCTCCGCCCCGATATACCATCGTTCTATGGTGTATTCGGAGGAGTGATGCTGAGAGAGAATCTCATTTTCCTTTAGAATAGTCCAAGGATTCCATGCACAAGTATTCTCCTCCCTGATCTTATCATAGGACATAAAACTCATACCCGGTTATTGGTTCTCTACTTCTAACTTATATTCTGTGAATATCTCAAAAGGTTCGGATTTGTGTTTCAACAGGAACATATGTCTGAATCTTGAGAGATTATCAGAGAACGTAATGAAGTATAAAGAACCAGTCCTGGCATGTGTAGACATGAGACCTTACATACATCATCATGTATCAGTCCCAAGAGTTCATTAACTCTTTCTCTGTTTCCAATAAGCAGAGCTATGGTCATCTAATCTTTGTGACATGACTGGCAAGTTTTATAAGATGTAAATTCAAACTGATTTAAATATGCATCTAAAAAGTAACTTCAGCCAGTCGGGTCGCATTGATATGACCTAGTCTACAATGCCTCAAGAATGATTCTGTAACGTTTTAAAAATAATTAAATAAATAATTAAATGAATAAAAGTGTTTAAGTGAATTTTAGGATTTTCGGTAAAGTAAAATGTATTTTTCGTAAAACCAAACCGTGATTGTTTTCATTATAATTTTTAATATATCTATTTTAATTATGAAATTACTAGTAAATGGTGTTTATTTAGCCACTTATAAATTTTTAGTTTAATAAAATATTTTTCCTAAATTAATTATTTTAAATATTAACATAAGCTTTATTTTTACACTAAATTAGTGTAAATTACAAATTTAAATGGTTTTAATTTGTAAAAATGAACCATGGCATGTTAGAAATTAATGTGTATCATGCAAAATTTATTTGCAAATTTTTCCTATTTTCTAAAGCTTTCTTGAGTTCCTATAGTAAACAAATAAATAAATAATTAAATAAACCATGAAAAGACTTTTAAGTGATATTTCTCCTCTTGAAACTTCTACACTTTTCCTTAATCATTTCTTTCTCTCCCTCACTCCCTCAAGTCCGGCCACAACCCCCCATGGCTGCCCCCCCCCCCATTTCCCACCTCATTTTTGCACAAACATCCATCAAAATACATCAAAAATTCAACAAAAAATACACAAAATCCTAATCTCTTCATACCCTTTATTCTATACCTGTTTTTATATGGATTTTGGAGTGGGAAAGCATGTATTTTGGAGGCTCATTTATTGTTTGGACTTCACATTTTGGAGGTATAATTTTCTTTCTTTTGATTTATTGTTATTAGATGATCATTTAAGCTTAATTAGATTTAATGAATTAATTCTATGTTTTTTAAAAAAAATGCAAGTTAGGGTTGTAAATTAAAGTTAGGGTTTTTAATAATTAATTAGGGTTATAATAGTTAGTTTAACACTTTTAGAATTGGAAAATATTGCATGGTTGTTAAATTGTAAAATTTTCATTTAAAATTGTTTTAAATAAGGAAATTAGCTAACTAGATTTTTCTAAAATGTGTTTGTGGGTAATATAAAATTCCAATTTAAGTTGCTATCATTAGATGGTAGTTTTAATGAGAATATTAGCACATTAATTGAATGAAAAACTTAGTTTGATCACTAGATTACTTTGATAATTGGAAAAATAGTAATAAAATGCTATTATTTTGTAAACTAGATTTTAGGAATTTCTAAATAAATGTGATTAAAAATATAATTTATGGTTTCATTGAATCATTATCATTATGAATTGTGGTTTAATACATTAATTCATGCAAATCATGTTTTGTGGTGGAATTGTGGTGCTTTGCTTGAAAAATGTTGAAAATTGTTAAATGTTGCAAACTAGAAATTTCAAATTAATATAAATTTGTGTAATAAAAATATAGTAACGGTTTGTATAGTCTAGTTATGCTATATAATGAGTTTTATAACTATTGGTTTCATTTAAATGTCAAGTTTTGATGAAAAACGGTAAATTGGCAATTTCGGGTTTTACGAAATTGGACGGTTTGATGGATTTTAGGGTTTCGATGGATTTAATCGTGTTTTATGGTATAAGTAATGTGTTTTAAAACTACAAGTTGTTTGATGATGTTATCTCGATCCATCGGAGTTTGTACGTCGATATCGAGCGGTATTTGGTTCTTTTGCGTGGACGGGACATAGGTTTTAACCTATGCTTGCTCCTTTAAATCGTTTGACTTTCGTATGTGATTCAGTTTACGATAATATTTATATGTTTGCGTTTAGGTACCCTTCAAGTGGACTGCGGGCGATGAAGAGGAGGATGGCGACACCGTCGTCGGCAGACATGGACCAGGTGAGTAGATGCATATCTACGGGGGGAAGTCGGGTGGATGGCGTTTAGCACCCCCGTAACGTAGAATAGGAATAGTACTTATTGACATTAGGAAACCCGATGTGACCCTAGATTCTTACTGAGCAGGACCCTAGTAATGACCCTAGGCGGGACTAGACTGATTTAGGAAAACCATACCTGAGGATGAATACTTTGGGAAAGGTTCGTAGGTTTCTGATAGAAACACACACGCACACACTAAAACTCGACATGGAGTATACGTATATGTGTATATGTATATAAACTAGGTATAGGTGTATATATATATACAACACGTATATGGGATTCATTGATGTGATATGATATTTGAGGCATGATGAAACAGTATAACTGGGCTTGATGCCGTGATTCTTGACTATACAGTCGTATTAAAGTGTTAGCGGATCATTAGAGAATGAGATAATGAACATGAATATATAAATTATAAAGAGTGGTGGTGATATTGATGTACATGGGATGCTAGAATAGTACCCGGACTGTAACTTGTGACTGATCACGATATGATATATGTATAACTTGATTACGACATTATATTGGTGTGACCTGATGCCGATATCATATATGTATGACCTAGTCACAATATGATACATATGACATGATATTTCTGAGGATAAACTAATGATGCTTATCATGATGGCAATGATATATGATTGATGTATGCGATCACAGCTTAACACCTTGATCATGAGATGTGCTGATGATGACATTATACGAATGAGGAGACACCAAGGAGATACTTGACCGTACCCCGATATTGGGATGCCGTACGATGGATTTTACCGTACGAGGTTTAGATTTGACGATTGATCCGCACTCTTGATTCGAGGAAGCAGTACTACGTACGTGACGCTATTGAGGCGGGATCGCCGACTATTAGAGATATTGATTCAGACCTTAGGTAGACTCTAGTTTCTTACTGACTAGTCTATTAGGTTTAGTTCCTTAGGATGTTAGATGGACACTGGTTTAGGTTCGACTCACATAGTGGATAATGCACATCTGTATTTACATTCATACTGTAATTATCATGGTGCATGTTCTTTTATATGTTGCTATAATCAGTATAAACTTTACCTGTTAGGACACCAGCAGTATTACCGATGATGCGCATATTCCACGCACACTTATTTGCCGGCTCACACACATCATCATCGGTAATTGCTATGTCACATACACTTTAGATCATATTGACTTTTATGGATAGAATCAGTTAACAACTAGACCGCTATAATATTGTGATTATTCTCTGACATTAGTACAGACATGATATTTATTGCTTAGACATTCATGCATTCATATTTTCATGTTATCATGCAGTATTATGGGCATATGCCGACACTTATCCTATACTTACTCATGATTTTGAGATTTGGATTTCTATGAGATTTCTGGATTTTTGGGGAAAACCGCAAAAATATATAAAAACTTCTCTCTCTCTCTCCTCTTCTCTTTTAAAATAAGATGCGGTTTTCTCATGATATATGTGTCGTCCACCATGAGATTTCATGTTTTCTATTGGATTTCGAGACCCGATTCGAGGAGTGGATGAACCGTCTCGGGTACATGGTGGGCCCGGTATGGTACCCCGGGGCAAGAAGATCGAGTTGTAGACGATGAGCCTGGCAGGGGAAGGCTACCTACCGGTGATGTCTGGCGCGGCGGATATCCGGAGGATACCGACCGTTGTCGTGAGATTTGATGATATGGGCCGATCCGGACTGACGGAGCCCGAGATATTGAGACTTGAGATTACATGTGTTGTGTCGATGTTTGACACGGATTTCCATGGATTTCATTATTGAGATTTCAGATTCTTATACACATTCTACTATGATAACAGCTAAAGATTTCTTATACATATATATCTGGATTTCAGGATTTGTTACTTTACATTCATGGTGCATGCATTTCATTCATATGACATAGTATTATATGAGGTACTGACACGACACGGAGTAGTTGCACTTACACGTAGTATTACCCTGCTATTACTAGATGTTTGGGATATAGTAGTGTATTATTATGACCTAGGATAGCGTCGTGCATTCGATTTCTTTTCGTAGATGTCTTCTACTCACGAATTGGCAACTCACCCCCGTTGGGCCAAATTCTTTACAGGTTCGATGTACAGGTTTCCGTGGCAGCTTGTTAGCACATCTTTTCTTCAGGGTAATTTGCACGGTAGGTTGGTTCACTTGTATCCGAACCACCATTGTACTTTTATTCATTCATTTGTATCTAGTAAGCTCCATCAACCATATTTGTATTACTTGATAAGTTTATAGGACCAGTCTTTTATTTCGACCTTAGAGTCGCGCATGTATTATTCAGATCTGGTGGTTTTGTTTTCTTTTGAGTTTTGAGCCTTGCCTATTGGCGTTGTATATTATTGTGCTTGCTGTGGTTGTTTCCGCCTGTTGGCGTTGATGCTAGCTCCCGTTTGGGGATGTTTTTTTATTGTTTATGTATATTATACTTGTTGTACCCGTTTGGGGGCCAGTTTTTACAGAGGAGACTCTGCCGAAATTTTTGGTAAAAATTTGCTGATGATTTTATACTTGTTTTCTTTTACTGCTTCTTCTTCTTTTTCATGGTTTAGATTTCTGGGCTTCGGCTTACTTAGGTCACGTGGCGCCTCTAGACGCTTCGTAATCTAAGTGCCGGTCACGTTCAATACTTTCGGGTCGTGACAAAGTTGGTATCAGAGCGCTAGGTTTAACCCTGTATAAGTCTAGGTGACCCTTGGTTGATGGAGTAGGCGATTTAGGTAGAGTAACGTACCGTGGGTATGGTCCGCGGCATACTTACGATACGCTACTCTGCTTAAGGAGCCTTAGGAGGTACATTTGTTTGCACCGTATTTCTTTCGTTTCTTTGATCTATCTTCGTCGATGTCGGAGGGTGGTTCTGTTACCACGGGCGCACGGGCAGAGGGAGCTGCGGCTCGAATGCGATAACCATTAGAGTATTGGTTATTCTTGAGGATTGAAGCATTGCTTAGCATGCGGACGAAGGGTATTCACATGCCGTCCGGATGAAGTTAAAGGGTTCGAACGATTATCAGAAAACCATTTTCCTAAGTTTAAGGTATTCGGAAGAACATGCAGGTATTTCGATGGACCCTCTAGAAGAATGAAACCCTAACTCGACATAATGACCACGAGAACGCCCTTGAACCTTAGGGTTTACGGCAGTTCCGCGGTGCCATTAGTGAGGCTTGGGTTTGCCCTTCTACGGCTGGATCATCGATGCTGGGGTATGTACCGGATATTTTTAAACTGTACTTGAGTGTTGAGCTCTCGGGGAATTATGGGATTTTAATGGATCGATCGAAAAGTTTAATGTAGTCCGGATATCAAGTGAAGGGATCGACTATGTGGGAGACTCTAGACATGAGTATTGCCGTTGGTAGCGCAGTCAGCACACCTATGAAAGAACGAGTTCGAAGCAGTCGACATCAGAGGAAAGAGGCGCACATTGACGATAGTGTTTACGATTGTGATTTAGTGATTTGAATTTCCTATTTTCGTTGATTGGATTTTTGTATTTTGAGGACTTTGTTCTACGATTGGTATTTCCTGTGTGTACCTTCATTCTATCTGTGTTTCATATATCAGTTGTATTGATATGGTTTAGTACGCACCCAGTACACTTGATTTGGTTTTATATATTTTGAGATTTTGATTTGATTTCGTGCATATGGGTTACACATGATTTTGATATATGCTTCGACCTAGTTTTTATCCATTTTCGTACTGTGATTCGAGTCTGATATTCGATGTATATTTTCGTGCTCCATGTGCACCTGATTAGGATTCTTGCGCATACTTGGCGCACTTGATGCGATTTTGTGCACACCAGATGCACTAAATCGGGGTTTTGTGCAGATTAGATGCACCTGATTTTGAGTCGTGCACGCCCGTTGCACTTGACAGATGTTTTTGGTGCACACCTGTTGCACTTAGTTTTGTTTTGTGGGTATTCATGGTTTCTGCATTTGGTTTTGATTTCAGTGCGCACCGGACGCACATGACATTTTATTGATGTGATTGGGATTGATTTTAGTTTGAGCAGTATGTTTTCATAATCATTATTATTTGATTTTGTAACCAGGAGGGACGTGTATGTTAAATAAAAGATATATATATATAGTTATTTTTTTTAAAAATTTAAACGTCCGCTACTTATGCCGTGACACGTGCATTGCACGGCGATTTTCAAGAGGGGTTTTTGTATGCTTCTTTATTATGATGATTCGGCGATTTTACTAGGATGCGAACTATATATAAATTATAGATTGATGTATATTATGATGGTTTTCACATTGGGTTATGATATTTTATTATCGCCATAACTCCGATGATTGCGTCATGCTTGACGGAGTTGATTTTGTTATGTATTGATGATTTCAGAGCCCCGACGATTTGAGTGTTTTGCTAAATGTTTTAGTATTTAGAAGGGGAGTTTTAATTTAAATTCGGGGACCGAATTTCTTAAAGGGGGGAAGATTGTAACGTTTTAAAAATAATTAAATAAATAATTAAATGAATAAAAGTGTTTAAGTGAATTTTAGGATTTTCGGTAAAGTAAAATGTATTTTTCGTAAAACCAAACCGTGATTGTTTTCATTATAATTTTTAATATATCTATTTTAATTATGAAATTACTAGTAAATGGTGTTTATTTATCCACTTATAAATTTTTAGTTTAATAAAATATTTTTCCTAAATTAATTATTTTAAATATTAACATAAGCTTTATTTTTACACTAAATTAGTGTAAATTACAAATTTAAATGGTTTTAATTTGTAAAAATGAACCATGGCATGTTATAAATTAATGTGTATCATGCAAAATTTATTTGCAAATTTTTCCTATTTTCTAAAGCTTTCTTGAGTTCCTATAGTAAACAAATAAATAAATAATTAAATAAACCATGAAAAGACTTTTAAGTGATATTTCTCCTCTTGAAACTTCTACACTTTTCCTTAATCATTTCTTTCTCTCCCTCACTCCCTCAAGTCCGGCCACAACCCCCCATGGCTGCCCCCCCCCATTTCCCACCTCATTTTTGCACAAACATCCATCAAAATACATCAAAAATTCAACAAAAAATACACAAAATCCTAATCTCTTCATACCCTTTATTCTCTACCTGTTTTTATATGGATTTTGGAGTGGGAAAGCATGTATTTTGGAGGCTCATTTATTGTTTGGACTTCACATTTTGGAGGTATAATTTTCTTTCTTTTGATTTATTGTTATTAGATGATCATTTAAGCTTAATTAGATTTAATGAATTAATTCTATGTTTTTTAAAAAAAATGCAAGTTAGGGTTGTAAATTAAAGTTAGGGTTTTTAATAATTAATTAGGGTTATAATAGTTAGTTTAACACTTTTAGAATTGGAAAATATTGCATGGTTGTTAAATTGTAAAATTTTCATTTAAAATTGTTTTAAATAAGGAAATTAGCTAACTAGATTTTTCTAAAATGTGTTTGTGGGTAATATAAAATTCCAATTTAAGTTGCTATCATTAGATGGTAGTTTTAATGAGAATATTAGCACATTAATTGAATGAAAAACTTAGTTTGATCACTAGATTACTTTGATAATTGGAAAAATAGTAATAAAATGCTATTATTTTGTAAACTAGATTTTAGGAATTTCTAAATAAATGTGATTAAAAATATAATTTATGGTTTCATTGAATCATTATCATTATGAATTGTGGTTTAATACATTAATTCATGCAAATCATGTTTTGTGGTGGAATTGTGGTGCTTTGCTTGAAAAATGTTGAAAATTGTTAAATGTTGCAAACTAGAAATTTCAAATTAATTAAATTTGTGTAATAAAAATATAGTAACGGTTTGTATAGTCTAGTTATGCTATATAATGAGTTTTATAACTATTGGTTTCATTTAAATGTCAAGTTTTGATGAAAAACGGTAAATTGGCAATTTCGGGTTTTACGAAATTGGACGGTTTGATGGATTTTAGGGTTTCGATGGTTTTAATCGTGTTTTATGGTATAAGTAATGTGTTTTAAAACTACAAGTTGTTTGATGATGTTATCTCGATCCATCGGAGTTTGTACGTCGATATCGAGCGGTATTTGGTTCTTTTGCGTGGACGGGACATAGGTTTTAACCTATGCTTGCTCCTTTAAATCGTTTGACTTTCGTATGTGATTCAGTTTACGATAATATTTATATGTTTGCGTTTAGGTACCCTTCAAGTGGACTGCGGGCGATGAAGAGGAGGATGGCGACACCGTCGTCGGCAGACATGGACCAGGTGAGTAGATGCATATCTACGGGGGGAAGTCGGGTGGATGGCGTTTAGCACCCCCGTAACGTAGAATAGGAATAGTACTTATTGACATTAGGAAACCCGATGTGACCCTAGATTCTTACTGAGCAGGACCCTAGTAATGACCCTAGGCGGGACTAGACTGATTTAGGAAAACCATACCTGAGGATGAATACTTTGGGAAAGGTTCGTAGGTTTCTGATAGAAACACACACGCACACACTAAAACTCGACATGGAGTATACGTATATGTGTATATGTATATAAACTAGGTATAGGTGTGTATATATATACAACACGTATATGGGATTCATTGATGTGATATGATATTTGAGGCATGATGAAACAGTATAACTGGGCTTGATGCCGTGATTCTTGACTTTACAGTCGTATTAAAGTGTTAGCGGATCATTAGAGAATGAGATAATGAACATGAATATATAAATTATAAAGAGTGGTGGTGATATTGATGTACATGGAACGCTAGAATAGTACCCGGACTGTAACTTGTGACTGATCACGATATGATATATGTATAACTTGATTACGACATTATATTGGTGCGACCTGATGCCGATATCATATAAGTATGACCTAGTCACAATATGATACATATGACATGATATTTCTGAGGATAAACTAATGATGCTTATCATGATGGCAATGATATATGATTGATGTATGCGATCACAGCTTAACACCTTGATCATGAGATGTGCTGATGATGACATTATACGAATGAGGAGACACCTAGGAGATACTTGACCGTACCCCGATATTGGGATGCCGTACGATGGATTTTACCGTACGAGGTTTAGATTTGACGATTGATCCGCACTCTTGATTCGAGGAAGCCGTACTACGTACGTGACGCTATTGAGGCGGGATCGCCGACTATTAGAGATATTGATTCAGACCTTAGGTAGACTCTAGTTTCTTACTGACTAGTCTATTAGGTTTAGTTCCTTAGGATGTTAGATGGACACTGGTTTAGGTTCGACTCACATAGTGGATAATGCACATCTGTATTTACATTCATACTGTAATTATCATGGTGCATGTTCTTTTATATGTTGCTATAATCAGTATAAACTTTACCTGTTAGGACACCAGCAGTATTACCGATGATGCGCATATTCCACGCACACTTATTTGCCGGCTCACACACATCATCATCGGTAATTGCTATGTCACATACACTTTAGATCATATTGACTTTTATGGATAGAATCAGTTAACAACCAGACCGCTATAATATTGTGATTATTCTCTGACATTAGTACAGACATGATATTTATTGCTTAGACATTCATGCATTCATATTTTCATGTTATCATGCAGTATTATGGGCATATGCCGACACTTATCATATACTTACTCATGATTTTGAGATTTGGATTTCTATGAGATTTCTGGATTTTTGGGGAAAACCGCAAAAATATATAAAAACTTCTCTCTCTCTCTCTCCTCTTCTCTTTTAAAATAAGATGTGGTTTTCTCATGATATATGTGTCGTCCACCATGAGATTTCATGTTTTCTATTGGATTTCGAGACCCGATTCGAGGAGTGGATGAACCGTCTCGGGTACATGGTGGGCCCGGTATGGTACCCCGGGGAAAGAAGATCGAGTTGTAGACGATGAGCCTGGCAGGGGAAGGCTACCTACCGGTGATGTCTGGCGCGGCGGATATCCGGAGGATACCGACCGTTGTCGTGAGATTTGATGATATGGGCCGATCCGGACTGACGGAGCCCGAGATATTGAGACTTGAGATTACATGTGTTGTGTCGATGTTTGACACGGATTTCCATGGATTTCATTATTGAGATTTCAGATTCTTATCCACATTCTACTATGATAACAGCTAAAGATTTCTTATACATATATATCTGGATTTCAGGATTTGTTACTTTACATTCATGGTGCATGCATTTCATTCATATGACATAGTATTATATGAGGTACTGACACGACACGGAGTAGTTGCACTTACACGTAGTATTACCCTGCTATTACTAGATGTTTGGGATATAGTAGTGTATTATTATGACCTAGGATAGCGTCGTGCATTCGATTTCTTTTCGTAGATGTCTTTTACTCACGAGTTGACAACTCACCCCCGTTGGGCCAAATTCTTTACAGGTTCGATGTACAGGTTTCCGTGGCAGCTTGTTAGCACATCTTTTCTTCAGGGTAATTTGCACGGTAGGTTGGTTCACTTGTATCCGAACCACCATTGTACTTTTATTCATTCATTTGTATCTAGTAAGCTCCATCAACCATATTTGTATTACTTGATAAGTTTATAGGACCAGTCTTTTATTTCGACCTTAGAGTCGCGCATGTATTATTCAGATCTGGTGGTTTTGTTTTCTTTTGAGTTTTGAGCCTTGCCTATTGGCGTTGTATATTATTGTGCTTGCTGTGGTTGTTTCCGCCTGTTGGCGTTGATGCTAGCTCCCGTTTGGGGATGTTTTTTTATTGTTTATGTATATTATACTTGTTGTACCCGTTTGGGGGCCAGTTTTTACAGAGGAGACTCTGCCGAAATTTTTGGTAAAAATTTGCTGATGATTTTATACTTGTTTTCTTTTACTGCTTCTTCTTCTTTTTCATGGTTTAGATTTCTGGGCTTCGGCTTACTTAGGTCACGTGGCGCCTCTAGACGCTTCGTAATCTAAGTGCCGGTCACGTTCAATACTTTCGGGTCGTGACAGATTCGTTCATATCTGAACTCTTCCTCTTATGTGTGTTCTATATACTAGGAACTGTAGTTTGATTTAGAACGTCAATGCTTTTAGATAACGTGCCTGAACCGATCAACTTTTGATATAGGAAACGTTCAAAACATTATCCAACAATACAAAATTTTATCATTTCTTTACTTTTAATGAGACTGATATGATTTTGTATATCAGGTTCGGTATCTAATAGCATTTGTTCAGAATCAATGTATTGGTAATACAGGGTGACAGTGACCAACAGACTTGGCTGCAACACTTGCCCCGTTTTCTGTCTCATGAAACTTATCACCCGTTCTCAGTTCTCTACCTAGCTGTAGCCCTATGTAACAGATTACATATCTGGGATCCTGATCCGGTATCAAATACCCAGGACGTAGAGGATACAGAGAAACAGTTCTGTATAATGAACATACCCGAAGATGATGCATCAGTATGCACTTTCTTCGTTTGGGCGGCACGGGAAATCTGGTATTCCCCAATTTCCTGCTCTGTCTTATAACAATTATAAGTTGGAGCGGGACCAACGTTCCCCAGCTCAGTATAACAAGCGGGTTCGGTCAATAATCCGTATTATTATCTTGATTAAGACGTGACATGGTCGCTACCTGGAGAGAGAGAGAAGAAAACACTCTGCGTGCGCTCTGTCAAGATTAGATTGGTTATAATTTTATCTAATCAGGATGGCTCCCACTGTTTTAATGAAATCTTCCTTCAAACCTTAAAAGGAAAGACTAGCCGGGATTAATTACACTCTACAAGTTCGCCAATCTTTCAGCCAGGCCAGTGTCGGTACTTTGAGGGAGGTTCCCCGTGCTTTCGCACGGACCTAATTACAGTAAATCTCGTTTTCCCAGAGGCGTAACCCCGTTGACACCTTTCTAGACACCTACTTGATCGGCTAATTGCAAAGTGCAAAACTCTCCCAGGAGTAACAATTACTCACAGTGGGTATCGGGATCCAACTATCATATAGAAGGTATGCAATCTCATTGCAAGTTTCAACACTTGAAACTCCCGATAATGGTTTTTACCCCTAGCACCTATGACCTTGGCTAAGGTCAACAAATCATAAGTACTGGTCAAGTTCTACCCGTCATTTCGTGATTAATTAGACCCACCCACATGACCCTTGGCTAAGGTCAACAATGCCACATGACTGTCCTAACTAATCGCATCATATGCTGTGTAGGAAGACATCACTTAGCTACCGCACACTACGCCTCGGCTATGGTCGACAAACGTAGCACGAATACTAAGTACTCTACTTCCTAAAATGACGGAGGGTTGCGAATGGTTTTTGTGAAAACCTTTAACGCTTTGAACTTGATCTCGTTGCGGAATCAAATGTTTTTTTAAATGGAATGTTTTTGATGCTTTTCTAGTTTTGCTAAAGGGGTCACTCCCGGTGAAGGGATCGTCGGCCCTTTCCTCGTCGAATGAAGTGCGGGATATATCATATATATCACTGTGCAAAGTGGAAACTATAGAAGCGATCAAAGGACAAACCGAGTGTGTAGCATCTGCCAGTTATTGCTAAAGGAGTCACTCCCGGTGAAGGGATCTCGGTCCTTTCCTCATCGAATAAGGTGCAGGATGTTCTACAAGGAACACCGCGATGCTAAGCAAGAACTGTAGCTACCTATTTTTATTTTGAAATTCGATTCCGCAACATCAATTAGGTTTATTTTCTTTCATTAATCTCATTAATGAATATCCCATCATTTAAGTCCACCTAAACATCACAGATAAATATAACGTACGCTTATGCCATCCGCATTCGCCTCGATGTCCCGTCTGCACCGTTCGGTTAGGTAACTAACGCCAGAGCGAGGCAGGGCTAGCGCGGGTGTAAAACATAAGCAACGTCTATATAATATATCATATATACTATATACTATATCTATCTGAACAAACCACATGATCACATCACATATAACGCAGCAGAAAATATCATATGAAATATTGGATATTCTAGGACGTCCGTGTTTTCAATACGAGCCAGTATAAAACACGGATTCCACAGTCGTGATGAATAGCCAATCCCACACCCCTAGACCCCTACGAGAGCGGCAAGCAACCCTACCAATTTTAGGGTTAGGAGACCCGGACTCGACTCCTCGAGTTGGTCTCCCACTGGACCCCAGAACCCGGTTACTTGTGCTCCCCTCCTTGGGTCTATCCTAGTGCAGAAAAGTAAATAATATACAAAAGGTGACATCTTCCGCAACCTGGAAGTGCCCCAATAAAAGAATATTACATACAAGTTTTTACATGAATGAAAATGAAAAACACTCATCTCACATAAAAACCCCCGGCTATTCGAACACGACGATCCAATATAACATATCCAGCAACACATAACATCACATGGCATCAATGTAAGTAAATATGCGCATCCCAATTGTCGTTGACATATAGCAACGAAACCGGCGATATCACATATTACACTTACGGTCACAGAAAAGAAAGTGTAAAACTACAACAGTTGGAATCCGCAATCTCTTTAGACATCGCATGCCTAATCAAATGAATTCCTTAGACATTGCATGCCTAACAATTATAAACCCCGCATTTTTGTCTCATTATCAAAAACACTTTTCAATATCAAGTCGGGCAATTCAACAAGATTCCCGACATCCCGATCGAATGCTCGTCGCAAACTTCAGTAGGCGGCCGCACCCCCGACGCCGTCGACAAAGTGCACCAAGGCGGAACACCGCTGCCGCGAGCACCCGAACGGATGCTTTCGGCGACGGGGTTCTCCTACGGTCACTTGGTCGGGGCTATGGGGTGTAGCTGTCTATTAAGTTTACCCGGCGAGTATCCGCGTACGCAACGTGATCGCGACGGACTTTTGATCGCATCAAAATTCCGTGGCAACCGATCAAGTGAGACTAAAGTGCTATGTTTATAACATTCATTCAGTTATCTCATAACTACTTGTGAATTCCAATTATTGTATCCCATTCCAGATAAATAGAAAATGTTAAACTTTCCGATCGAACATCCAAACACCCAAGTTTTCCCGAAAGAGCTCAACACATGAAATAAGTTTAAAAACATCCAGTTCATGCCTCAGTACCGACGGTCCAGCCGTAGAAGGGTCAAGCCAACGCCTCACATGTGGCACGCCGTACTGCCCCAAACTCTAAGGTTCAAAGGGCAGTTCAAGACGGTCACATAATCGAGTTAAGGTTTGTTGTCTTCTAGAGGGACCATCACTTTACTTGCACTACTTAGAAAGTTATTAAACTACGAAAAAATCCAACACTTGGAAATTTCCCGGCAGGGGAAAAAGTGGGTATTTATATCCAGTCGAACTTTTTAACAGTTTCTAAAATATCCGGAAAAACATAAACGAAGTTAAATTATCCGATCAAATTACCGAATCCTCAATAAAACCTTAGAAAACTCAACACTTGAGTGGAATTAAAAAATTCACATAAAAAATTGTCAAGAAAGGACCTAAGAATAAATATATGAAATTTGAGGGACTATGTCCAAATTTGGGCCGCGGAAGCGCCGCCAAACCCCTGGTTTGGCCGCGGTTCCGCGGTCGAATTATGGAATTAGGATCCCAAACTTCACAGTAATTCTTAGTTTTTCCTACTTATTTTTCTGCATATTTTTAATTCACAAAATTCAACAGTTTTGAAAAATGTACAGAGAGCGATTTTGCGATGGGGTTTCGGTTCGATCGGATTTCTAATTCCGTCTACGCATCGCCTAAGGCTCTAGCTAGGCTCTGATACCACTGTAGGGTTCCTAGGCACGCTAATGAGGTCTCACAAGGCATCAAACATGGCTAATTCAAATTTTTCCTTGTGCCTACAAACCCTAATACGGATCGTTAACTAGAGAACAAGGCGATGCAATGCAAATAAAAGAATTTATCTAAGAGGAAAGGGGCTACAACCTTTGTAGATCCAGTCCACCACTTCCTAAGCTCCGCGATGATGTCCCTCCGCTGTCCAAATCGGATTCCGGACTCTAACATCGGCTTCATCGAAGAAATGGGCGGGCTTGGTCATCGGCTTCGATGCCGAAGATGATCTACGTCGAGGCATCACTAGATCAAGCTCCCACTTCACCAAGTCATGAAACTTGTGAAGAAAACACCCTATACTACTTGGCAAGAGGTAGAGAATGAAAAAATAGGAAGTGGGTTCACTTTAGAATTGGATTTCTCACTTGTTTTCATCACTTGCCATTGATGTAGCAAGCTTTTCTTCATGAAAGAAGAAGATGAAGAAGATGAAGTAAGTGTTTAATAATTAGATAAATAAATCAATACTTATCACATATTAACCCTTGGTTAATTGTAGAGAATGGACCATGGTTAACTTGAATGGTTAGGGTTAAGTATAAGACAAGAATGGTGGACTAGTTCAAAGCTTCAAGAACCTTCAACTAGCAAACAAAGAAAATCCACCATTTGTCATTCTCTTTTCCAAAATGAAAAAGATAAATAAATAGATAAATGAGTAAATGAAAAAACAAAACCCTAATCATTAGTTTAACCATGGTTTAATTCTTTACACTTAACCAAGTAAGCATGTATCATCAAACATGATACAATCATGTGCACAAATGTATATCACATATACAACTTGCACAATTCAAGTGAGAAAATCCATTTAAAGTGAACCAATACTAGTTAATGCAAAGTAATATATCAAATATATAATTATGCATTAAATCATTAAATCAATACTTGATTTAACGATCCGGTCATATCGCATATAACCGACTAATATCCAATGTATCGGCTTATCGAATCAAGCCTTGATTCGATAACTAGGTTATATCGCATACAACCATTCGACACCTACATCGCGAGAATGAAATACGGTATCACATACACGCATTATTCTCGGTCCCGCACATATCTCATATGCGCTCCTATTTCGTTTTGCTTGAACAAGGAAACCTCTGTGTAGGACTCTAATGACTCGTCAATACGCCGGTAGCAGATGATGATCATATCAAACATCCACAAGCCGCAAGCGGTCTGCTAAACGTAACGGCCACCCGGGTATTGAGCGATCACAAGATCGACGAGCAAGCCCGCTCACACTCCTGTGAATCCAACCAGTAACACTTACCGTACAGTCCGGTCTGTTCGTCTGATATGTCGCATATCTCGCCTAGGGGTGGTAAACGTCAGACCCCAATAGCTCGATAAGTCATGCCGACGTGAGGTCCATAACTATCGTGAAACTACTGATAACTCTTACCAGTATATCACTGCAACCCTGGCCAGGGATTTCCTGTTATGGCCAGTCGTGCATAGCGCAACATCAACCCCCAATACCGGGAGAGACGAATCCCCTCCTATCGCTCATTGCCTCCATGTGAATCGGGACTGTACCCAAAAACCACCTGTTTGCACGACTCAGTAGAGACGTGGTAGGGTGGAAATCAAAGCACAGTGGGAGACACACAAGACTCTATGACGATCTCGGGTCAACAGACTAAGCTGTACCAGTGTCACTAGAGAACTGTCATCTGACGTGAGGTATAATACCAACTGGGAGTTCTCGGTGAGTCCGTTCAGTGTACCCAGTCTCCACTGAGCACCCGCATACCATCTCTGATGTCAAACACCAATGGATATGGGATCATCCATCGCTCATCACATAGGTCGAGAAGATATACGCTGGTTTACTCAGGAATATCGACGCCCCGTCTCGATATTCCCTCGACTATGAACATTGAAGGATGTACTCATGGACTATCCAGGCCCCACTAGTATGATCTGCATCACAGTCCTGGAAGTCGAGTACACATCCTAAGGGCTTTATCAACATGTAACAGAGAGAAAGAAAGTATACATGTTAAGATAAAGAGCAACCAGATAGCGTACTATCATGTCGAGCAAGATAGTCCTACCTATATATGTCCCAGCATCCACTACAATATACATCCAATGTACAGTAATGGCCTCTAGGGTATACATATAACTAACAGATATTACTGATAACACTTACCAGTAAATCTCATCTACCCTGGCCAGGGATTTCCAGTTATGGCCAATCGAGTATAGCACAACATCAACCCCCAATACCGTTAGAGACGAATCCCTTCCTATTGCTCATTGCCTCCATGTGACTCAGGACTGTACCCAAAAACCACCTGTTTGCACGACTCAGTAGAGACGTGGTAGAGTGGAAATTAAAGCACAGTGGGAGACACACAAGACTCTATGACGATCTCGGGTCGACAGACTAACTTGTACCAGTGTCACCAGAGAACTGCTATCTGACGTAAGTTATAATACCATCTAGGAGTTCTCGGCGAGTCCATTCAGTGTACCCAGTCTCCACTGAGCACCCTTATACCATCTCTGATTTCAAACACCAATGGATATGGTATCATCCATCTCCCATCACATGGGTCGCAAGATATATGCTAGTCTACTCTAGAATATCGATGCCCCGTCTCGATATTCCCACGACTAGGAACATTGAAGGATGAACTCATGGACTACCCAGGCCCCATTAGTATGATCAGCATCATAATCCTGGAAGTCAAGTACACATCCTAAGGACTTTATCAACACGTAACAGAGAGACAGTAGGTGTACATGTTAAGATAAAGAGCAACCAGATAGCGTACTATCATGTCGAGCAAGAAAGTCCTCCCTATATATGTCCAGGTATCCACTATAATATGCATCTCATGTACAATAATGGCCTATAGGGCATACATACAACTAACATAAGGATGTGCTTATAGACTACCCAGCTTCCACTAGTGTGACTGCTATCACAACGCTGGTAGTCAAGCAAAGATCCTAAGGGCTCTACCAATATGTATAAGCGATATGCTAAAAGAAACACATGCACATATTGAGGTAGAATCAAACCAAGTAGCATACTACCATTTTGAGCAAGACTGTTGTTATAACTGTGAATATCCCAAGCTTCCAATATATAATTTACAATCCAGTATGATGCAATAATGGTCTCTAGAGCATATATCACTGACAATCTCCCACATGCACTAAGGCCAAATATTGGCATATTGTAGACATATCATCTCGATTAGCTTATTGAACTGTGTCTGAGGGATGGCCTTTATGAGTGGATCTGCAGTGTTGTTCTCTGTCTCTACTCTCCATACCTTGATCCCTTTGTGATCAACAGTCTCCCTGATCAGGTGGAACTGCCTCAAGATATGTATGGACTTCTGATGGGACCTTGGTTCCTTCGCTAAAGCTATAGCACTGTTGTTGTCACAATACAGCGGTATTGGATCAACAATAGACGGAACCACCTAAAGTTCTGTCATGAACATCCTAATCCAGACTGCTTCTTTCATGACACCACATGCAGCGATATACTCCGCTTCTATTATCGAGTCAGCAATGGTGTCCTGCTTGAAGCTCTTCCAATAGACCGCCCCTCCATTGAGGGTAAAGACATGACCCAATATAGACCTGGAGTCATCCTTGTCACTCTGGAAGCTGGAGTCGGTGAAGGCCTCGACCTGGAGGTCTCTACTGTACACCAAGAACATCTCTTCTCAGGTACTTGAGAATGTTCTTCACTGCTGTCCAGTGCTTCTCCCCTGGGTTTAACTGATACCTGCTTACAATGATCTGTGCATAAGCTACATCTGGTATGGTACACAACATCGCATACATTATAGAGCCTACCGTAGAAGCGTAGGGTATAATACTCATGCGGTCCCTTTCTAAATAAGTCTTGGGAGACATCTCTTTGGAGAGGGTGATTCCGTGACCAGCCGGTAGATTACCACTCTTTGAATCTTCCATACTAAATCTTTTCAGTATGGTGTCGATGTACCTTGACTTTGAAAGTCCCAACATCCGTTTAGATCTATCACGATAGATCTGGATCCCCAGAATGTAAGAGGCATGACCCAGGTCCTTCATGGAGAACCCTTGTGACAAGAATCCTTTGACTAATTGTAGAATAGGAATGTCATTTCTATCAGGAGAATGTCATCCATGTACAAGACGACGAATACTACAGTTCTCGCTACAATTTTACTATAAATACATGGTTCATCTGGATTTTTGATAAAGTCGAATTCCTTGACCGTCTCATCAAAAAAGATGTTCCAACTCCACGATGCCTGCTTTAATCCATAAATGGATTTAAGCAACTTGCACACTCTTTCGCTGCTCCGACTCTCTATGAAACCCTTCGGCTGATCCATATAGACACACTCTTCTAAATTTCCATTCAGAAAAGCGGTCTTTATGTCCATCTGCCAAATTTCATAATCGTAGAAGGCAGCAATGGAAAGAAGGATCCGAATGGATTTGAGCATAGGTACTGGAGCAAAGGTTTCATCATAGTCTAAACCAGGTCTTTGACGATAACCTTTTGCAACAAGTCTAGCCTTATAGGTTTCAACCAGTCCATCTACACTAATCTTCTTTATGAAGATCCATTTGCAGCCTATGGGTTTTACCCTTTCTGGAGCAATGTCCAAAGTCCATAATTTGTTGGTGTACATGGACTCCATTTCGGTCTGCATTGCATCCAGCCATTTTACCGTGTCTCTACTCTGAATGGCCTACTGGAAGCTAGTTGGCTCATCATTGTCGAGATGCAATTCTCTCTATCCCTGTCTATAAGAAAACGATAGTATCTCTCGGGCAGATGAGACTGCCTACTAGTCCTGCGGAGTGGCGCGGGGAGGTCCGGTTCTTATGAAACTTCTGGTTCCACCATGCTTTCAGTAATAGCTTATGATTCTAGAATTTCTTCCAGTTCTATTGCGCTCCCACTTATTTCTTTTTAAAGAAATTGTGTCTCCAAAAAGTGGGCATGCCGAGAAACAAAGACATTTTGTTCTTCCGCGTAATAGAAAAGATACCCCTTAGAGTTTTTTGGGTATCCCACAAACTTACACAGTACTGAGCGTGCCTCAAGTTTGTCCGCATGCTGCTTTTTTTACAAAAGCTGGACATTCCTATATCTTCAGATACTTAAGATAGGATTTCTTCCCACTCCACATCTGATATGGTGTGGTAGGAATTATAAAGTGAGATTAATCCCAACTAATTCTTCTTTTATGATTTGAAAGAGGATTTGAGGAAACAGTGGGAGCCATCCTATTTAGATAAACTAATAACCAATCTAAACTTGCAAGAGCATCATGCTAAGTGTTTCTTCTCTCTCCCCTAATTGCAGCGACCAAGATGACCGGTCTTAAGTTACTACTAGATAAAAATATATTGACAGGGCCAAACTATAAAGATTGCCTAAGGAATGTCCAGATGGCCATTACCTATGACAAGCTGGTGTTAGTGATATATGCCCTAGAAGCCATTATTGTGTAGTACTGGATTGTATATTGCATTTTGGAAGTTTGGGATATACACAGATATAATAACAGTCTTGTCCAATATGATATTATGCTATCTGGTTTGATTCTATATTAATATGTGTATATGTTTCTTTTAGCATATCGCTAATATATATTGATAAAGCCCTTAGGATCATTGCTTGACTACCAGCGTTGTGATGGCAGTCACACTAGTGGGGACTGGGTAGTCTATAAGAACATCCTTAAGCTTGTCCCTAGTCGTAGGATTATTGAAACAGGGCATCGATACTCCAGAGTAGACTGGTGTATACGCTTCTCATCCCAGTCAGGGGAATGGCCTGTCCTGCAACCATTGGTATGCCGTAGCAGATATAGTTTATAGGTGCTCATTGGGTTATGAGTTACATTGGATGGACTCGATAGGAACTGCTGGTTGGTATTATACCAATCGTCAGTTAGCAGTTCCCGGGATACATGAGTACAGCTTAGTCCGTTGACTTGACATCATTATTCGTCTCGAGTGTGTTCCCACTGTAATTAGATTGCTACCCTACCACGGTTCAAATGAGTCGTGAAAACATGTAGTGGTTGGGTGCAGTCCCGAACCACTTGGAGGCAGTAATGGATAAAAAGGATTCATCTCTCCCGGTATTGGGAGTTGATAACGTGTTGTGTTCGGATAGCCAATTCACAAAGTCCCTAACCAGGGCAAGTGAGATTTACTAGGAGGTGTATCAGTAGTTTCTCAGATGTATTGGGGTCTACACCGACACGACTTATTGCTCTATTAACGGTCTGACGCTTGCCACCCCCTAGGCCCGATTATGCGATACTCATAGACGAACAAACCAGACTATATGGAGATTGTAACGGATAGGCTTAATAGGGGTTCGGATGAGTTCGCTCGTCGGCCTTCTTTTCGACAGATACCTGGATAGACGTTACGTACAGTTGTTAGTTATATATATGCCCTAGAGGCCATTGTTGTACATATGATGTATATGATAGTGGATTCTCGCATATATATAGAGAGGCCTTTCTTGCTCAACATGATAGTATGCTATTTGGTTTCACTTTGTCTTAAAATGTTGACTTGTATTAGTTTACTGTCTTGCTCTCACATGTTGATAAAGCCCTTAGGATATGTACTCGACTACTGGGACTATGATGAGGTCATACTAGTGGTGCCAGGGTAGTCAATGAGTACATCCTATAACTGTTCCTAGTCGAGGGTGTATCGAGATAGGGCATCAATACACCAGAGTAGACTAGCGTATACGCATCTTGACCCATATGATGGGCGATGGATGATCCCATATCCATCGGTGTTGGACATCAAAGATGGTGTATGTGTGCTCAGTGGAGACTGGGTACACTGAACGGACTCGCCGAGAACTCCTAGATGGTATTATACCTATGGTCAGATTGCAGTTCTCCGGTGACACTGGTACAGGTTAGTCTGTAGACACGAGATCGTCATAGAGTCTTGTACGATTCCCACTGTGCTTTGATTTCCACCTTACCACGTCCAAGAGGTCATGCAAAACGGTGGCTTTTGGGTACAGTCCTGAATCGCATGGAGGTAATGAGCGATAGGAGGCGTTTCGTCTCTCCCGTTATAGGGAGTTGATGTTGTGCCGTGTTCAATTGGCTATAACTGGAAGTCCCTGGCCAGGGCTGATATAGAGTGCTACTGGTAAGAGTTATCAGTAGTTTCTCGACCTGTTGTGAGCTTCACATTGACACGACTTATCGGTTACTAGGGTCTGACGTTTACCGCCCCTAGACTTTATATGCGACATATCAGACGAAGAGACCGGATTATACGGTAGTGTTACTGATTGGATTCACAGGAGAATGTACAGGCTTGCTTGTTGATCTTCTGATCGCTCAATACCTGGGTGGCTGTTACGTTTAACTAACCGCTTGCAGCTTGTGGGTGTTTGATATGATCATCACCTACTGCCGGCGTATTGACGATTCTTGAGAGTCCTACACAGAGGTTTCCTGGCTTAGGAAAAATGGTGTAGGAACACATATGTGATATGTGCGGGACCGAGAATAATACGATATGAGATACCGTATTCTATTCTCGCGATATGTGATATCGGCCGGGTATATGTGATATAGCCGGGTCATCGGATCAAGTGTTGATTCGATGAATTGGTACATGTTATATTAGTCGGTTATATGTAATATAGCCGGGTTATCGGATCAATTGTTGATTAGATAATTTAATGGATAATTATATATGTGATATATTACGTTACGTTAACTCATATAAGCTCACTTTATTGATTCATTTTCTCATGGGATAATACATTGATATATATGCGATATATGTTAATTGTATTATTTTCTTTTGTTACAAAATATATTGTATATGTGATATACAATATGTTAGGTCCACGTTACCTCTCCCGGTACTTTCGGGGTTGCGGAAACGGTAAATCAAAATTTTTCTAAACTTTGTAACATGGACCGTAAAAGCCGGATCTTTGCTAAACTAAAACTAGTATACTTGCTAAAGAGAGTTAGCTACTATGGAAGATGGTTATACCTAAACTTGAACTCCTTCTTCTTCAAACCTTGTAGAGGTTGATGGTTCTCTTTTCGTCGCCTTCTTCCGTCGAAGATGGATCCACCTCGAAGGTTCGACCTTTGGGCTCTTCCTCGATCTTTGAGTGAACTAGGGTTTCCGGCTTGCTAAACCTTTAACCTAGAGTGAGTAGAGAGTGACTAGGGTTTGCTTTTCTTTTTAAAGAGAAGAATTCTCAACACATGAGAAGGTTTCTCTTTGCTAGAGGAAGAAGAAGATGAAATGAGGAGAGAGAGAGGTTATGATAGAATCAGCTCAATTATTTCTTTCTTGCAACCATATTGCAAAAGAAAAGAATTATCTAAATGATAATAATTGAAATAAGAATAGTTGATGGTAATTTTGGAATGACCACTATCATGCTTCTTTAAATGAAGTGTAAGCATGAATCAAGGAGGATCTTTCAAAGCATGATGGTGGTCAATGGTCAACAAGTCAACCAAGGTCAACAAGTCAACAAAAAATCAACCATAACATAATTCTCATTTAATTACTATTATTAATAGATAATATAAAAATCCATTAGGGTTTGGAAAATGATAACTGTCAACTGTGCATACGCACCCGATCCGAAACCCTAATGAAAAACCTCATTCTCCGCCTCAAGCAACTGTGCATACACACCTGCATTCTCGTTCCGAGGAACAAGAATACCAAGATATAAAAGCAACCCCCAAAATATATACCAGTATCTGGCTCAAACCAGAGCCTGCCAGTATAATCCGTCCGGACTCCAAACGTGCACAAGTGCGCGGATGAGAATGAACCCTGTCGCAAAACCATGCGACCTCTACTCTGTTTTGCCCAGAGGCGAATACCCTCTGTGTGGGACTCTAAAGACTCGACACTACGCTGGCAGTGGGTTTAACCACAGACCGCAAGCGGCACTAGCTGTGCGTAACGGTCCCCAGGTAGATGCCGACAAGAAGGCTGACGAGGTGAAACCCCATCTGAACTCCTACTGAGTCTGAATGTGACATTCTCCGTACAGTCCGGTCTGTTCGTCTGATACATCGCATGGCGGGCCTAGGGGGGCGGTAAACGTCAGTCCCCTAATAGCGGTACAAGTCGTGTCGGAGTGAAGCCCAATACACCCTGAGATAACACTGGAAACCTACCAGTATATCTCGCTTGCCCTGGCCAGGGACTACTTGTGTAATGGCTCTCCTAGACACAGCGCGATGTCAACCCCCAATACCGGGAGAGACGAATCCTGTCTAACCGTCACTGCCTCCAAGTGCTTCGGGACTGCTCCCAACTACTACCTGTTTGCACGACTCAGTAGAGCCGTGGTAGGGTAGTAATCAAAGAACAGTGGGAACACACTCGAGGCGAAGTGACAGTGTCAAGTCAGCGGACTAAGCTGTACTCATGTCACCTGGGAACTGATAACTGACAATAGGTATAATACCAACCATCAGTTCCCGACGAGTCCTGTCCAGTGTACTCGTAACCCAACGAGCACCCGCATACTATCTCAAGTACGACGTACCGACGGCTGTGGGACAGACCGTCTCCCGAGCTGGGATAAGAAGCGCATACGCTAGTCTACGCCGGAGCATCGATGCCCTATCTCGATACTCCCACGACCAGGGACGTGTATAAGGATGTGCTTGTAGATTACCCAGCCCCCACGAGTGTGATCGCCATCACAACGCCGGTAATCAAGCAAAGATCCTAAGGGCTCTACTAATGCGTATAGGTGATATAATAAATCAACACACATGTACACATTAAAGTAGAGACAAACCAAGTAGCATACTACTATATTGGGCAAGATTGTCTGTACAACTGTGAATATCCCAAGCTTCCATCAAGTAATATACATACTAGTATGATACAGTAATGGCCTCTAGGGCATAAACACTAACAATCTCCCACTTGCACTAAGGCCATGTACTGGCGTATCGAAGACCTATCATCTCGATCAGCCGCTCGAACTGAGTCTGGGGTAAAGCCTTCGTGAATGGGTCCGCAGTGTTGTCCTTTGTGTCCACTCTCCGCACCTCGATCTCCTGTCGATCAATGATCTCCCTGATCAGGTGATACCGCCTTAAGATGTGCCTGGATTTCTGATGGGACCTTGGTTCCTTCGCTAAAGCTATAGCCCCATTGTTATCGCAATACAAAGGTATTGGGTCAACAATGGACGGAACCACCTGAAGTTCACTAATGAACTTCTTAATCCAGACTGCCTCTTTTGCGGCATCGCTTGCAGCAATGTATTCAGCCTCCATCGTCGAGTCTGCGACGGTATCCTGCTTGGAACTCCTCCAACATACCGCCCCTCCGTTGAGGGTAAACACAAAACCCGAGACAGACTTGCTGTCATCTTTGTCACTCTGGAAGCTTGAATCGGTAAAGGACTCGACCCTGAGGTCTCCATTACCGTAAACCAGGAACATCTCCTTAGTCCTTCTCAGGTACTTGAGAATGTTCTTCACAGCTGTCCAGTGGTCCTCCCCTGGGTCTGACTGATACCGGCTTACCGTGCTCAACGCGTAAGCTACATCTGGTCTTGTACATAGCATCGCATACATTATAGATCCTACCGCCGAAGCGTAGGGTATAGTGCTCATGCGAACCCTCTCCTCGTCAGTCTTAGGAGACATCTTCTTGGAGAGGGTAATTCCGTGCAATGCGGGTATGTTACCGCGCTTGGAATCCTCCATACTAAATCTCTTTAGTACGGTCTCTATGTACCTGGACTGCGAAAGTCCCAATAGTTTCTTGGATCTATCTCTATAGATCTTGATCCCCAGAATGTACGAAGCATCACCCAGGTCCTTCATGGAGAACCTTTGTGACAAAAATAGCTTGACCGATTGTAGCATAGGAATATCATTTCCTATCAAAAGAATGTCGTCCACGTACAAGACTAGGATTACGACAGTTCGTCCTACAATCTTCTTATAAACACAGGGTTCATCTTCATTCTTGATGAAATCAAATTCCTTGATTGCCTCATCAAAACATATGTTCCAGCTCCGCGATGCCTGCTTTAATCCATAAATGGATTTAAGCAACTTGCACACCCTTCCGCTGCTCCCACTGTCTACGAAACCTTCTGGTTGATCCATGTAAACGCACTCTTCCAAACAACCGTTTAGGAAAGCCGTCTTAACATCCATCTGCCAGATTTCATAGTCATGGAAGGCAGCAATGGCAAGTAAGATCCGAATGGATTTGAGCATAGCCACCGGAGAAAAAGTCTCATCATAGTCCAAACCAGGTCTTTGACGAAAACCTTTTGCAACGAGTCTAGCTTTATAGGTTTCCACCTGCCCATCTACACCAAGTTTCCTTTTGTAGATCCATTTGCATCCAACGGGTTTTACCCCAGGTGGAGCAATATCCAAGGTCCACACTTTATTGGCGTACATGGACTCCATTTCGGATTGCATTGCTTTCTGCCACTTATCAGAGTCCCTACTGATAATGGCCTGCCTGAAACTGGTAGGGTCATCTTCTTCCAAGATGCAATCCTCTCGATCCCCGTCAATGAGAAAACCGTAGTATCTCTCGGGCGGATGAGAAATCCTACCAGATCTGCGGAGTGGCTGAGGTTCGTTTGGGGTCACTGAATTTTCTGGTTCTGCTAAATCCTCAGTTTGAGTTTGTGGATCAGATATTTCATCCAGTTCTACCGTGCTCCCACTTATTTCTTTTGCAAGAAATTGCCACTCTAAAAAGGTGGCGCGGCGAGCAACGAACACCTTCTGTTCCTCAGTGTGGTAGAACAGATATCCCAGAGAATTTCTAGGATATCCCACAAATTTACATAAAACTGACCGTGCCTCAAGCTTGTCTGGTTTTTGTACTTTTACATAGGCCGGACAGCCCCATATCTTAATCCGTTCTAGATATGGTTTCTTTCCACTCCATATTTCATATGGAGTCTTAGGCACGGATTTAGACGGAACCTGATTCAGTAAGTATGCCGCTGTATCTAGCGCAAGTCCCCAGAATGAAAGAGGTAACTCATCATCACTCATCATGGATCGAACCATATCCAATAGGGTACGATTCCTTCTCTCTGATACACCGTTGTGCTGTGGTGTATAAGGAGGAGTGAGCTGAGAGAGAATACCATTCTCTTTTAAGTAATCTCGGAATTCCGTGCTTAAGTACTCCCCTCCTCTATCAGACCGGAGGATCTTGATACTTTTGCCTGTCTGGTTCTCTACTTCGTTTCTGAATTCCTTGAATTTCTCAAAAGTTTCAGATTTGTGTTTCAACAGATACACATATCCGAACCTAGAGAGATCGTCAGTGAATATGATGAAGTACGAGAACCCACCCCTTGCAAGTATAGACATCGGACCACACACATCACTGTGTATGAGTCCCAAGAGCTCTCTTGCTCTTTCTCCATGTCCGGTGAACGGAGATTTGGTCATCTTCCCTTTGAGACAAGACTGACAAGTTTCATAAGATGAAAACTCGAACGCATTCAAGAGTCCATCTTTATGCAACTTACTCAGTCTTTTCTCTCCGATATGACCAAGTCTACAATGCCACAAGTAGGATTCATTCGGATCTGAATTCTTCCTCTTGCGTGTGTTTTGTATATTGAGAACTGTATTCTGATTTAGAACGTAGATACCATTAAACAGTGTACCCTCTGCAACCAGTACCTTATCAAGGTAAATGTTCATGATATTCTTTTCAAGAACAAACTTATATCTATCTTTATCGAGTAAAGAAACTGATATGATGTTGCAAACCATGGAGGGTACATAGTAGCAATCGTTCAAAATCATAGTCTTGCCATTTGGCAATACTAGGTGATATTCTCCGACGGCTGCCGCATTAACTTGTGCTCCGTTCGCTACTCTGAGCGACATATCACCCGGTGCAACTTTCCTACTTTTTCTCAGTCCTTCCAATAAATTACAGATATGAGATCCTGATCCGGTATCAAGTACCCAGGAGGTAGGGCTGACCGTAAAACAGTTCTCAATTACAAGAACACCTGAAGTAGATGCAAAACTATGCTTCTTCTTCGACTGGGTATCCTGGAAATCCATACAATCCCCTTTCCCATTCTCATACTCATGACTGTTGTCACAAGTTAGAGCTGAACCAACTTTCCCCAGTCCCGAATAAAAATTCGGATCGGTCAAGCGATACATTTTATTATCTTGATTAGGGCGTGAAAAGGTTGCTGCCTGGAGAGAGAGAAAAGAAACACTCAGCGTATGCTCGTGCAAGATTAGATTGGTTTATTAATTTATCTAACCAGGGTGTCTCCCACTGTTTCCTCAAATCCTTCTTAAAACCTTTTAAAAGAAGAACTAGCCGGGTTTTAATTCACGTCACAATACTTGCTTAACCTTTCAGCCAGGCTAGTGTCGGTACTTCGAGGGAGGTTTTCCATCGCTTTCGCGAAGTTCCTTAATTAAAGAACCTCTTTTCCCTGGGGGCGAAACCCCGCTAACACCTTTCTAGACACCTACTAGGTTTATAGCATTGATCGTTAAGTGAAATAATCTCCCGAGAGTATACCAACTCATCAGTGGGATCGGGATCCAACTGTCATTGTGTGATAACCTAGATGGAATCCACTCTAGTCACCACACTCCAGAAGGTATGCTAAATCTGCAAGTTTCAGTTCTTTTGAAACTCCCGATGTGGTTTTTGCCCCTAACGATTCATGACCTTGACAATGCCAACATATCATGAACTGTTAGTCAAGTTCGGCCCGTCATTATCTTGATTAACTTAGACCCACCCGCACAACTCTTGACAATGCCAACATAGCTATGCGACTGTCCTAAATAATCTGAAAAACAAGGTTGCAAACAAGCAATACTTAGCTACCGATCACTACGCCTTGACAATGCCAAAATACGTAGCTCGAATACTGAGTAGTACTTGTAGGAAATGACGGAGGGCTACGGCTGGGTTTTTGGCGAAAAACCCGTTAACGTAATGAACTTGATGTCGTTGAAGGAACGTGATACACCCTTTTTGAAAATATAGTGGCGAAAAACTTTTTGCTAAAGAGGTCACTCCCTGTGAAGGGATCTCGGCTCTTTCCTCGTCGAATGAGGTGCAGGATATTACAAAATGAATATCTCGATGTAAAGCAAGAATAATCGACTATAGTGAAGTTATTACCCTGACGCAAACTTTTGTCCAAGGGGTCACTCCCGGTGAAGGGATCTCGGCCCTTGCCTCGTCGACTGAGGTGCTGGGTATTCATAACCGAATACCGCGATGCAAAACAAAAATGAACGTCCTTGCAATAACAGCTTTTTGAAAAATTGTTCCAACAACGTCTTTTAGGTTTATTTTCTTGCATTAGTTCTTTTAATGCGTGATATTCTTGCATTAGTTCTTTTAATGCGTCCCATCATTTAATCCTACCATTGCAGAAAACAACCAAAATATGACGTACGCTTATGCCATTCGCATTCGCCACGGGGTCCCGTCATCACTCGTTAGGTTACTTAACTAACGACAGAGCGGGGGCTGGGCTAGCGCGGCTGTAAAACATAAGCAACGCCTAAATAGTAAAGCAATGATAGACATTACAGATCACAGATGAATACATTGGATATACTAGTAATCCGCAATCCTTTCGAGCCTGCAACGAAAAAGTGGATTACACGGTCGCGGTGAATAGCCAAATACCCCACCCAAGACCCCTACGGGTGCGGCAAACTACCCGCCAAGTATTTGGCAGTTTGTGCACCCCTCCATGGGTCTATCCTAGGAGCAAAAACAGTAAAAAGAATTATACAATGACGGCTACAACCCCGACCCGGTTGTGCGGCCAAACAAATAATATTATTACATCAATTTACATTTACAATGAATGAAAGAAAAACAAAAGCTCATCTCACATCCAACCCGGCTATTCACCCGCGACAGTCCAACAGATTCATATACACATTCCAATATCAAACACAGATCATGTATAACCCCGACTAATCGTCTTATAGCGATTAGCAGACGTTCAATACATGCAAGCAACACAGATATAACCAACATAGCCAAAGTGCAGTGAAGTTCGAAAAAATACGGAATTATAGGACCCCAAAAGTGAATTTCTGTTCTGGAAAATCTGGGTACATATAATATATCTTAAAAATCCCAAAACCAACACAGAAGAACACTGCACGAAAAACGATGCAGAGAAGATAATAAAGCGCGGCGCTTCCGCGGCATATGCCTACCTCGTGCCGCGGAAGCGCGGCTGTTTAAGTGAATTAGTGCATCGTGTTTCTTGGCTGTTCAAACAAAACCCTGAGACGATTTTACAAGTATAAAGTTTTTCATTTTGAGCAGAAAAAAAAATTCAACAGAAACTTAGGGTTTTGGTTTTTCCGGTTTTGTGATTTTTCGGTTTCGAACTTCCATACACTTCGCTACCAAGCTAGTTTAAGTTTAGTTAGGCTCTGATACCACTGTTAGGTCCACGTTACCTCTCCCGGTACTTTCGGGGTTGCGGAAACGGTAAATCAAAATTTTTCTAAACTTTGTAACATGGACCGTAAAAGCCGGATCTTTGCTAAACTAAAACTAGTATACTTGCTAAAGAGAGTTAGCTACTATGGAAGATGGTTATACCTAAACTTGAACTCCTTCTTCTTCAAACCTTGTAGAGGTTGATGGTTCTCTTTTCGTCGCCTTCTTCCGTCGAAGATGGATCCACCTCGAAGGTTCGACCTTTGGGCTCTTCCTCGATCTTTGAGTGAACTAGGGTTTCCGGCTTGCTAAACCTTTAACCTAGAGTGAGTAGAGAGTGACTAGGGTTTGCTTTTCTTTTTAAAGAGAAGGATTCTCAACACATGAGAAGGTTTCTCTTTGCTAGAGGAAGAAGAAGATGAAATGAGGAGAGAGAGAGGTTATGATAGAATCAGCTCAATTATTTCTTTCTTGCAACCATATTGCAAAAGAAAAGAATTATCTAAATGATAATAATTGAAATAAGAATAGTTGATGGTAATTTTGGAATGACCACTATCACGCTTCTTTAAATGAAGTGTAAGCATGAATCAAGGAGGATCTTTCAAAGCATGATGGTGGTCAATGGTCAACAAGTCAACCAAGGTCAACAAGTCAACAAAAAATCAACCATAACATAATTCTCATTTAATTACTATTATTAATAGATAATATAAAAATCCATTAGGGTTTGGAAAATGATAACTGTCAACTGTGCATACGCACCCGATCCGAAACCCTAATGAAAAACCTCATTCTCCGCCTCAAGCAACTGTGCATACACACCTGCATTCTCGTTCCGAGGAACAAGAATACCAAGATATAAAAGCAACCCCCAAAACATATACCAGTATCTGGCTCAAACCAGAGCCTGCCAGTATAATCCGTCCGGACTCCAAACGTGCACAAGTGCGCGGATGAGAACGAACCCTGTCGCAAAACCATGCGACCTCTACTCTGTTTTGCCCAGAGGCGAATACCCTCTGTGTGGGACTCTAAAGACTCGACACTACGCTGGCAGTGGGTTTAACCACAGACCGCAAGCGGCACTAGCTGTGCATAACGGTCCCCAGGTAGATGCCGACAAGAAGGCTGATGAGGTGAAACCCCATCTGAACTCCTACTGAGTCTGAATGTGACATTATCCGTACAGTCCGGTCTGTTCGTCTGATACATCGCATGGCGGGCCTAGGGGGGCGGTAAACGTCAGTCCCCTAATAGCGGTACAAGTCGTGTCGGAGTGAAGCCCAATACACCCTGAGATAACACTGGAAACCTACCAGTATATCTCGCTTGCCCTGGCCAGGGACTACTTGTGTAATGGCTCTCCTAGACACAGCGCGATGTCAACCCCCAATACCGGGAGAGACGAATCCTGTCTAACCGTCACTGCCTCCAAGTGCTTCGGGACTGCTCCCAACTACTACCTGTTTGCACGACTCAGTAGAGCCGTGGTAGGGTAGTAATCAAAGAACAGTGGGAACACACTCGAGGCGAAGTGACAGTGTCAAGTCAGCGGACTAAGCTGTACTCATGTCACCTGGGAACTGATAACTGACGATAGGTATAATACCAACCATCAGTTCCCGACGAGTCCTGTCCAGTGTACTCGTAACCCAACGAGCACCCGCATACTATCTCAAGTACGACGTACCGACGGCTGTGGGACAGACCGTCTCCCGAGCTGGGATGAGAAGCGCATACGCTAGTCTACTCCGGAGCATCGATGCCCTATCTCGATACTCCCACGACCAGGGACGTGTATAAGGATGTGCTTGTAGATTACCCAGCCCCCACGAGTGTGATCGCCATCACAACGCCGGTAATCAAGCAAAGATCCTAAGGGCTCTACTAATGCGTATAGGTGATATAATAAATCAACACACATGTACACATTAAAGCAGAGACAAACCAAGTAGCATACTACTATATTGAGCAAGATTGTCTGTACAACTGTGAATATCCCAAGCTTCCATCAAGTAATATACATACTAGTATGATACAGTAATGGCCTCTAGGGCATAAACACTAACACAATATTGTAACATGTTAGGGTTACAAATTTAACAAAGGTTTAGGGTTTAATCTTGGTTAGGGTTTGGATTAGGGTTAGCTTTTCCATGAAGCTTCCATGAAGCTTCATGAAGCTTTGACTTTGTCTTTAGCTTGATATTTTGTGAAGATATTTTGTTAACCCAATTCAAACCATTAACTCTAGTTTATTCTCTACAAGGGTTAACTCTTTCATACTTAACCCATGGTTGTATTTGTAACCACAACAATGATTCATTATTCATCACGAAAGGTTTAGCTCATTCTTCTTCTTCTTCTTCTTCCTTTGTGAAAAAGCTTCACTTGGTTTTTGATTTGTGATGAATAAGTGTGAGAAATAGAAAACAAAAGAGAACAAAATTCCTACTTCATTATCCTTATGTATTCTAGCCACTTAGATTAGGGTGTTCACTTCTCTAATAAGTTGATTAGTGAAGTGTAAGCTTGGGTTAGAGATTCTTCAAGGTAGATCATCTTGGATAATGAAGACTACAAGCAAGGTGTCTCATTTACCTCATGGAGCCACTTGAGAGTCGAAGTTCATGTTGATCGCAGCGAAGGGACCTCAACACGAAGCTTATGAAGCGAAGGATCGGACTACAAAGGTTGTAATCCCTATCTCTTTTCTTATTTGTATGTGATACAAACTTGTTACCCTAGAAATTCTAGCAAGATTCATGGTTAATTAGCTTTGCACCTCTCTAAATTTTAAAATGGCATGACTGATGCTACCAAAACCTAGACTAGGTGCAAGGGTAACCCAACAGTGGTATTAGAGCCAAACTAGAATTCTAGATACGGTATTATATCAATTACGAAAACGAAAATCACTTTGAAATACGGTATTAGAAAACCCCATTCTTGCTCTCTGGAAATTTTTCAAAAATTCCTTACAAATTTTTTCAAATAGGTGCAGAATGGTCTCTGGGCCAAAATATGAGCACAGGTGAAATACGGGAAGGGGTCCTCGGTTTTGGGCCGGCCGCCATAGAGGAAAGTCCGGCCAGGCTGGCCTCACCACCTCCTCTGGCTCCCGTATTGCTCTTGTGCTCATTTGATTCCATTTTGGGCTTCCTAGTATTGTTTATTTATCCCAATTTTCATTTTATGATTGGTTTGACCTGGGGCTAATTCGTAGTGCTTCGTAGTCGTATAATTTAACACTGTATTTGTAACCATGACTATTTTTAGCAGTTCGATCGAACATCGCACACCACATTTTGTACCCCGCTCAAATTTCCAAGTGTTGTAATTTTCCGAAGTTGATTGTACTCGTTAAACCATGCAAGTACCCCATGGACCCCCTAGAAGACTATAATAAGCTTAACTCGATTCTATGCCCACGTAACTGCGATCGAACCTTAGGGTTTGCCGTAGTTCCGTGGTGTCATAGGTGAGGCTTTGGTTAACTCTTTCTACGGCTGGACCATGGACACTGTGGCACGGTTTTTGAGTATTTTGACTTTGCTCAAGTGTTGAGCTCAATGGGGTAATTTGTGCGTGTATGCTGATTCGATCGAAACGTTAAACATCGTCATGATATTCTGTAATGTGATACAATATGTGGAATTCATATAGTTAGGCATGAAATCCGTAATACGTCATATTTTGGATTTACGATCTCTAAGTCGATTGTGGATTCCAAATGTTGTAGTTTTACACTTTCTTTTCTGTGACCGTAAGTGTAGTATGTGGTGTATCGCCGGCTTCATTGTTATACATCAACGACAATCGGGATACGCATACTTGCTTACGTCGATGATATGAGATATTATGTGTTGCTGTAATGTGACAGTCATGGATTTGACTTCATCAGAATAAGGGTTGGATCTATTAAGAAGGAAGTAGGGTGCGATGTCCTGGTATTTAGATGACATACACAGAGTAGGAAGTAAAATTCCTATCCTACAATCGGTTACACTATGGTTGTCACACAATTGTTTCTCCACACAGGATATGGATATAATATCAGACATTCTGGTTGCTAGATCTATGGTTTTAGATCTAGATTTGGGTAGTTTCCCAATCTGGGTACTTAGGCAGTATTCTAAAGGTGTTTTAGAACGGACGACTCCTGGCATGGTGGTGTACCTGCAGGTGATGCAGTCACCCTCTCTAAAGGTGTCTTACAGACTAAAGGGGAAAGGGATGTGCATGATTGGCATATCACTTGCTTAGACAATTGAGTCAATCATGAGATGTCAAGTACGACATCAGATGTTGTTTTTGTACTAGATGCAATAAGTTTATATTAATCCAATCCTGGAGAAACATACGGAAGTAGTTTTAGAACATAAGTGGATGTTCTAGGGATTTGATAACGGCAGCCTCCTTTAGGAAACGGTTATCATTCTAGGCTTCCAAAGTGACATGGATGACAGAGTTACTGTCAGAGTTATAGTTTTCCCTCTGATGAAGGGGGCAGTATCTTGGACAGGTGGTCCAAGAGGATACTGTGGGAAGCATGGGGCAGGATACTAATTAGGTTCAGTTGACGATACAGTCTAAGAAGTATGGATTTGGAGTTCATTTATGAACTAGGTCCCATCAGATATCCAAACGTATTCTAAGACAGGTATTACTCAATTCGGGAGATGGCTTTCTTCACGAACTTGAGATTAAGAGAGACATAGAAAGAAACATCTGGATGGATTCACTCATTGAGGCTATTTCTCGAACACAATAGTTTTACAAACGGGCTTTGTGAAACCGTTTAGTAGAGGAGTTGGGTGTTCGGTATCACACGAGCTGTGAGTATGCGACATCGCAATAATTAGCCTTAAGAGCAAGTGGGAGATTGTTTGATATAGTGCCCTCAAAATCAATTATTGGATCGCAGGCACGTGATTGCAATGATTGAGAAGGACCTACACCGGTAGGACAGTCTTACTCGAGATGATAGTATGCCATCTGGTTTATCTTTATCGACGTGTACAGTTTTAGGTGACATGATCACTATTGCATGTTGATAGAGCCCCTAGGATTCTTGCTTGACTACCAACAGTATGATGGCGATCATATACGTGAGAGTTGGGTAGTCTATAAGCACATTCTTAAAAGTGGTCCCTAGACGTGGGAGTTTCGAGACAGGGCATCGATACTCCGGAGTAGACTAGTGTATACAGTCGAGACCCCAACGAGAGGCGGTGGCCGGTCTCACAAGCCATTGGTGTCAGTTGGATCACCTAAGATGTATACAGGTGCTCATTGGGTTATGAGTGCACCGGACAAGACTCGCCGGGAACATGCTAGTTGGTATTATACCTAGCGTCAGATAGCAGTTCTCTGGTGACATGTGTACAAGTTAGTTCATCGACCTTAGGTCGTCATTGGTCTCGTGTGAGTTCCCACTATGCTTTGATTATTACCCTACCACGGCTCAAAGGAGTCGTGCAAACAGGTTTTAGTTGGGTACACTCCCATGCCACATAGGGGTAGTGAACGGATCGGCAGGGGATTCGTCTCTCCCGGTATTAGGGGTGAGATCGCGCTGTGTCTGGGAGGGCCATTACACCAAGTCCTTGACCAAGGCAGGTGAGAAATACTGGTAGGTATTCCAGTAGTTTCTCAGGGTGTTCAGGGCTACCCTCCGACACGACTTATACCGCTATTGTGGGTCTGACGTTACTAGCCCCCTAGGCCGGATATGCGATGCTCATAGACGAAGGGACCAGACTGTACAGATATTGTCACTGATAGGCTCAGTAGGGTTCCAGGATAAGTTCGCTCATCAGCTTCCCTTTCGGTCAGTACATTGGCAACCGTTACGCATAGCTAGTGCCGCTGACGTGCTTGTGCTTAAACCCAATGCCAGGGTACTGACGTGTCTTTAGAGTCCCCTACAGACAGTTTCCCAAGTTCGGGTGAAACGTTGTAGAGGCCGTATTGTTTTATTGCAGGGTTCGAAAATGGATGTGCACTTGTGCACGTGTCATGTTTCGAACAGATAATACTGGTGGACTTTGGTTTAAGCCGGATCCAAGTATTATATTGAGTCGGAATATTTTAGTCTCATCGTATTCGTATTCGGTCGGAATACGGATGCAGGTATGTATATACAGTTGAGGGGTATTCTCGTAATCTGTTATGAGAATATTTTAGAAGATGCATTTCTTTTTGGTTAATCATTTTAGTTTAAATGATTAAATGGTTTTTGGAAAGTGTGACTCATTTGGATGATACATTTCTTCTAGCATGTTCATTAGTGACTCATGCTAATGAGTCACTAAGTGAGTCATGATAGAATTAATGGTGTTTGTTTTGGGTGTAGATATTATTAGGGTTTGTGGAGATATTATGCTAAGACTTTTTCCTTGATATTTCATCACAAAACCTCATATATATCACTCTCATTTTTTTGGACAGCCAAGGCTCTTGGTGCTTGGTTATTTTTGCTCACTAGATTTTTCTTGAGCTCATACTCTCCAAACCTTAGCATCTTCTTCAACCTCCACTCTTACCCTCTCATGTGATGGGAACCAAAGAGTGTTTGAGAGAAAGTATTCCACTCATTCTCTACTTCATCTTGGATATGTCGGTTGATATACTTCCTGTTCGAGTTGCCTCAGTATAGAGATGGGAGCCCGTATAAAGACTCGTTGACATGGTGCCATCTCGATGAGAAGATCCAAGTCGCCGCGAGGAGAATAGGATGATGGCTAAAGGCCGAAGGACATGGATCGATCGGTATAGCCTTTCTACCTCATTACAGTTTGTTAGTTTAGCGTTAATGGCAAGATCCGGGTTATAGTATGCGATAGCGCTAGTTGTTAATTTTTTTTTTGTTTCGCGTTTGGCCTCAGATTGACGGCCGGGGCGCTACCGTAGACTTACATGGTATCAGAGCCACGCCATTAACCTTTATTAGTTTGTTCTAACGTGTTTAAGATATCGATCGAACGAAATTTCCAAAACCGAATTTTTCATGATAAAGTTTCTGTCGAATTTTTAAACTGGTCTAAAAATTATTTTGAGAATCTCAGAAAATCGTTCAAGCTTTTCTAAGACTCTGGAAGAAATTTTGGCGACTGAACCATCAAAACCGCCGCTGAACCGCCTCGCAAGCCTTGTATTGGCCGCGGTTCCGCCGCCGTTTTGTGGCTTCAGTGCACCATTTTTCTTCTGGGTGTCCTTCATGTGAAATTGTGGTTTCTGGAATATTTTGTTTGGGCCCAGATTTTGTTTGAGTACTGGAGTTGTACTTGGGGCCCACTTTGGGAAGTTTTGTCGATCAGAATTTTAAATGTGTTAGTTTATAGTACTTACATTACATCTCCGACCGTGAATGTCATTCGAGCGGTAAACTGTGTCTAATTGCTATAGCTCTTTTAGACGGGTTGGAGAACGTGACATTCGCGTTGATGTTCTGTGTTGTGCTGTGATGTTGCGGATTTGTCGTGGTGGATAGCTGTGTGCAATGGTAGTGCAGTTTGGATTTATTTGTACATTTGATATTGCGGGGCGAGCATCCAACATGTGGACTGTCGTCACTGCCTGTATGTATATTATTCTTTTGGGGCACGAACGGGTTGAGGTCGCTGTACCTGTTGTACATATTTTCATTTCTGTACTAGGTTTAGCCCGCGTCTCATCTCATGGCTTTGAGAGGCAGAGGGCCTCACTCTAGAATTGGCAGGCTATTCGCCGCACTCGTAGGGGTACAGGTTGACCCAAGAAGGGGTGCTCAAGTTACCGGATTCCGTGAAGTGCAGGGTGGTCCATTCACTTTGCTGTAGGGGGCTGCCTCGCTTCAGGTTTTGGCGGGTAACTTGCCGCACCCGCAGGGGTCTAGGTTTCATTGCACAGGCTATCCACACGACCAGGGGAACGTCGGGTTTCAGTAGCGGCTCTGTGAAACCCGGGGATCCCAAATTATCTGTATTGTTCTGTGATGCTTATTACTTTTTTGTGATGTTGCATTTATCACGCCTGGAGCGATTATTATATATTGGTATATATACTAGTAGATGTTGTATATGTTTTAAACCCGCGCTAGTCCATTCCCCGCTCTGTCGTTAGTTAAGTAACCTAACGGGTGATGACGGGACCCAGTGACGAATGCGGATGGCATATACGTACATTCTATTTTCGTTCTTTTCTGGTGTGATTAATTGATGGGACCGCGTTGATTCTGATCAATGCAAAGGAAAACAAACATGTTTGACGTTGTTGGAACAGTTTTCAAAAGTGTTATTATAAGGATATTTTCTTTTGTTTTGCACAGTGGTATTCAGTTGGAATATCCTGCACCTCATTCGACGAGGCAAGGGCCGAGATCCCTTCATCGGGAATGACCCCTTGGACAGAAGTTTGCGTCAGGGTAATAACTTCACTATAGTCTATTACATGTTGCTTTGCATCGCGGTATTCAGTTGGAATATCCTGCACCTCATTCCACGAGGAAAGGGCCGAGATCCCTTCACCGGGAGTGTCCTGTTTAGCAAAGGTTTTCGCCACTATATTTTTATAAAAAGCTATCAGGTTCCTTCAGCGATATCAAGTTCGTTACGTTAAAGGTTTTTCGCCAAAAGCCAGCCGTAGCCCTCCATCATTTCAGTTGGGTATTCAGTAGTATTCAAGCTATGTATTTTGACCAACGACAAGGCATAGTGTTTGGTAGCTGCTGGGTATTCATCTGTTGCATAGATAGATGAGTTGGTTTGGGACAGTCGTTCTGCGATTTGGCCAACGTCAGGGGCATGTACGGGTAGGTTCAAATTTACAAGATAATGATGGGTTGAACTTGACATGTGACTTATGGCATTTGGCCAACGTCAGGGTCATAAGAGCATGGGGCAAAAATCCACATCGGGAGTTTCTAAAGAAACTGAAACTTGCCAAGTCTGCGCATACCTTCTGGAGTGTGATAACATGAGTGGATTTCATCATGTTATCATGCGATGATAGTTGGATCCCGATACCCACTGATGAGTTAGTTTGCTCTTCGGGTCATCCCGACTAATTCTTCTTTCAGGTTTGGAGGAGAATTTCGCGGTACAGTGGGAGGTTTCCAGATTAGATAAAGTGATAACCATTCTGATCTAGGTTAGAGTGCACGCATATCTTTTCTCTCTCCTTATGGCAGCGACCTTTGACCGACCCTAGACTATGACTCAGTGACGAAGTTGACCGAACCTTCTTAAAATACTGACTTTTGGATTGTCTGAGTTGCATAAGTCATTGCCGCTCCTTCTTTTACCCTTTGCATTTCTCCAGAACACCTCGTATTACTACGAACATCCACTTCCATTGGATAAATCCATCGTATGGTTATATACGAACTTGAAGGGACATCTTCGAGGATGGATCCAGGTTCAGGAGAAATTGAATTGGTTTATTTAGTTGTCTTTTAACATCACCCTCTCTCAGGTTGCGAGGGCTCCTTAGTTTAGGAGAGTACACCTATTATGCTTATTGGATAGTCTTCTTCCAAACCGTAGGCAGGTGCCGAAAGGTAGGGAATGAAGAAAACCAATTAGCCTAAGTAAGGTGTACAGAAGGTAATAAGTAAAGACAAAATAAAAGGATTAGAAAGAGGGCAAAGTAAATTACGACTGCTATCATTCATGACCAAACCGCATACATCATCGCCACTCCTACTTCACCTTTACTTTTCTCCAGTTGAGGAGGAATAGAATAAGGTTTTATTCATTTGTCTTTTATCATCACCTTCTCTCAGGTTACGAGTACTCCTAGGATTAGGAGAGTACACCTATTATGATTACTGGAAATTCTTCTTCCAAATCATAGGCTGGTACCGAACGGTAGGGAAGGAAGAAAACCATTAAGCCTAATGAATGTGTACAGAAAGTAACGACTAAAGAGAAATAAAGGGATTTGGAGAGATGGCAAAGAAATGTACGGTTACAGTCATGAATTGGATTATTGAAGAGGCATTACTAGGAATACCAGGATACCCCTTCGAAACATTTTCATATTTCAGTTTCACTGTTCATTGTTAAAGGAAAACTGATTTCCCGATTAGATACTTACTCCAGGGTATGTATTTACAAGGTATGATTCTCACATCTGTATGGTTTTACAGATGATGAGTGGGAGTAAGTTATTGGGAATTAGGTGATCATCCTCATTATATCGGAATTCGTTGTAATTGGTGAGATTTGAGGAAATCGTCTGGGTTTTTGCCAGACGGCTAGTATTTGGTTTTGAGTATCCATTGTTGTACACCAATTTCAAACTGATATATCTGTATGTTTATTTTTATAAAGTGAGATATAACTTTTTGAAATTATGTCCGTGACATTTACCTATATCAGTTGACGATTGGGTAAGGAGCATTGAACAGCGGAGTAGTTCTTAACCATAAATACAGTTTTCAACCTACGATGCACAGGTTATGAGTTATTCAACTCAGCGGACTTATACAGAGTATTGTATGTTATCCAGTGTCCATCAGGACAAAGGGGTTGGTCCTCGTACTTTGTTCTGTTTACTCATGACTTCTTTAGTTTTTAGATAAGTGTTTCGTTGAAATACAATGTTTAAGTTTTGAGAAGTTATAGGTATAGGAATAAAGTAGAGAACCAAGTATCGCATGTATCGGGATTCTTAAAATAGATCGAAGATGTAGATACTTGTGATTGGTATTCAGTTGATAGTAATGGTTTTGAGAAACTTGTTTTCAGGTTACTCATAATTGGATGCATTCCTAAGTTGAGTAATGCTGATTAGCCTCTTTCCATTAAGTTGATATGCACTGGAGACAGGTGCAAGATTTGAATCTGGTTCCAATTAAATAAGTGCCAAAGTTTCTATATTGGATATAGAATTGTTCATATCTTAATGATGTTAAAGTACGGGGAGTTGTCCGGCTTATGCTTAAAACCAGACTCTAGATAACTCAAGGCACGTTTCTGTAATGACAGTTTGTGGGTTGACCCGGGCTATCTCGAGGGTTGACTTTCTACCATCTGGAAGATCAATAGTGATATTATTCTTGACTCGCCATAGTTTTAGTAAAATGGAGTTTTTCAGAAAACAGTAGTGGGAGTATGGTAGAACTGGATGAGATTCCAGAACCGCAAACGATTACGGAAAATTTAATAGGACCTAAAGATTCAATCAGGTTTGACATTCCATTAGCCACTCCGCAGATATTGTGGGTAACCTCAGACACCCGAGAGGTACTCCGGTAGCCTCAAGGACGGTGACAGGGAGGTTCTTGTTTACCCAGACTTGACACTACTGTTGTTCCAGGCTATGAGACCCGGCAGGAGGTTAAGTATAGCGTCGTTCTAAACTAGCTTTAGAAGTGCACGTATATATATTATTCTGCCAGAGGGTTGTTGTGGTCAGTTGGAGCAGCGGAAGCATAGTGGGCGAGCAGCTTATGTCTATTTATAGACTCGAGCAGATATAGCGGAGAGAGATCATCTAATTTTGATGTGACAGTCATGGATTTGACTTCATCAGAATAGGGGATGGATCTATTAAGAAGGAAGTAGGGTGTGATGTCCTGGTATTTTGATGACATACACAGAGTAGGAAGTAAAATTCCTATACTACGATTGGTTATACTGTGGTTGTCACACAGTTGTTTCTCCATAAAGGATATGGATATAATTTCTGACATTCTGGTTGCTAGATCTATGGTTTTAGATCTAGATTTGGGTAGTTTCCCAATCTTGGTACTTAGACAGTATTCTAAAGGTGTTTTAGAATGGACGACTCCTGGCATGGTGGTGTACCAGCAAGTGATGGAGTCACCCTCTCTAAAGGTGTCTTACAGACTAAAGGGGAGAGGGATGTGCATGATTGGCATATCACTAGCTTAGGCAATTGAGTCAATCATGAGATGTTAAGTACCACACCAGATGTTGTTTTTGCACTAGATGCAATAAGTTTATATTAACCCAATCCTGGAGAAACATACGGAAGCAGTTTTAGAACATAAGTGCATGTTCTAGGGATTTGATAACGGCAGCCTCCTTTAGGAGACAGTTATCATTCCAGGCTTCCAAGGTAACATGGATGACAGAGTTACTGTCAGAGTTATAGTTTTCCCTCTGACGAAGGGGGCAGTATCTTGGACAGGTGGTCTAAGTGGATACTATGGAAGGCATGGTGCATGATACTGATTAGGTTCAGTTGACAATATAGTCTAAGAAGTTTGGATTTGGAGTTCATTTATGAACTAGGTCCAATCAGATATCCAGACGTATTCTAAGATAGGTATTACTCAATTCGGGAGATGGCTTTCTTTGTGAACTTGAGATTAAGAGAGACATAGAAAGAAACATCAGGGCGGATCCACTCATTGAGGCTATTTTTCGAACACAATAGTTTTACAAACGGGCTTTGTGAAACTGTTTAGTAGACGAGTTAGGTGTTCGGTATCACACGTGCTGTGAGTATGTGACATCGCAATAATTAGCCTTAAGAGCAAGTGGGAGATTGTTGGATATAGTGCCCTCACAGTCAATTATTGGATCGCAGGCACGTGATTGCAATGATTGAGAAGGACCTATACCGGTAGGACAGTCTTACTCAAGATGATAGTATGCTATCTGGTTTATCTTTATCATCGTGTACAGCTTTAGGTGACATGATCACTATTGCACGTTGATAGAGCCCCTAGGATTCTTGCTTGACTACCAAAAGTATGATGGCGATCATATACGTGAGAGTTGGGTAGTCTATAAGCACATCCTTAAAAGTGGTCCCTAGTCGTGGGAGTTTCGAGACAGGGCATCGATTCTCCGGAGTAGACTAGTGTATACAGTCGAGACCCCGACGAGGGGCGGTGGCCGGTCTCACAAGCCATTGGTGTTAGTTGGATCACCTAAGATGTATACAGGTGCTCATTGGGTTATGAGTGCACCGGATAAGACTCGCCGGGAACATGTTAGTTGGTATTATAACTAGCGTCAGATAGCAGTTCCCTGGTGACATGTGTACAGGTTAGTTCATCAACCTTAGGTCGTCATTTGTCTCGTGTGAGTTCCTACTGTGCTTTGATTATTACCCTACCATGGCTCAAAGGAGTCATGCAAACAGATTTTAGTTGGGTACACTCCCAAGCCACATAGGTGCAGTGAGCGGACGGCAGGGGATTCGTCTCTCCTGGTATTGGGGGTGAGATCGCGCTGTGTCTAGGAGAGCCATTATACCAAGTCCTTGGCCAAGGCAGGTGAGAAATACTGGTAGGTATTCCAGTAGTTTCTCAGGGTGTTCAGGGCTACTCTCCGGGATGACTTATACCGCTATTGGGGGTCTGACGTTACCAGTCCCCTAGGCCGGATATGCGATGCTCATAAACGAACGGACCGGACTGTACAGATATTGTCACTGGTAGGCTCAGGAGGGTTCTATGATGAGTTCGCAAATCGGCTTCCCTTTCGGTCAGTACATGGGCAGCCGTTACGCACAGCTAGTGCCGCTGACGTGCTTGTGGTTAAACCCACTGCCAGGGTACTTACGAGTCTTTAGAGTCCCCCACAGACAGTTTCCCAAGTTCGGGCGAAACTTTGTCGAGGCCGTATGGTTTTATGGCAGGGTTCGAAAATGCACGTGCACTTATGCACGTGTCATGTTTCGGACAGATAATACTGGTGGGCTTTGGTTTAAGCCGGATCCATGTATTGTATTGAGTCGGAATATTTTAGTCTCATCGTATTCGTATTCTGTCGGAATATGGATACAGGTATGTATATACAGTTGAGGTGCATTCTTGTAATCCGTTATGAGAATATTTTAGAAGATGCATTTATTTTTGGTTAATCATTTTAGTTTAAATGATTAAATGGTTTTTGGAAAGTGTGACTCATTTGGATGACATATTTCTTCTAGCATGTTCATTAGTGACTCATGCTAGTGAGTCACTAAGTGAGTCATGATAGAATTAATTGTGTTTGTTTTGGGTGTTGATATTATTAGGGTTTGTGGAGATATTATGCTAAGATTTTTTCCTTGATATTTCATCACAAAACCTCATATATATCACTCTCATTTTTTTTGGACAGCCAAGGCTCTTTTTGGTGCTTGGTTATTTTTGCTCACTAGATTTTTCTTGAGCTCACACTCTCCAAACCTTAGTATCTTCTTCAACCTACACTCTTACCCTCTCATGTGATGAGAACCAAAGAGTGTTTGAGACAAAGTATTCCACTCATTCTCTACTTCATCATGGACATGTCGGTTGATATACTTTATGTTCGAGTTGCCTAGGTATAGAGGCGGGAGCCCGTATAAAGACTCGTTGACATGGTGCCACCTCGACGAGAAGATCCGAGTTACCGCGAGGAGCGTGGGATGATGGCTAAAGACCGAAGGATACGAATCGATCGGTATAGCCTTTCTACCTCTTCACAGTTTGTTAGTTTAGCGTTAATGGAAAGATCCGGGTTATAGTATGCGATAGCGCCAGTTGTAAAAGTTTTTTGTTCCACGTTTGGCCTCAGATTGACGGCCGGGGCACTACCGTAGACTTATACTCCTTAAGGGGTAAAACCCATTGGGAGCAATTGGATCTTTAAGAAGAAACTTGGTGTAGATGGAAAAGTTGAGACTTACAAAACTAGACTTGTTGCAATGGGTTTTCATCAACGACCAGGTGTGGATTATGACGAAGCCTTTTCTCCAGTGGCTATGCTTAAGTCCATCCGGATCTTACTTGCCATTGCTATATACCATGACTATGAAATCTGGCAAATGGATGCTAATACCGCCTTTCTAAATGGTGATTTAGAGGAGTGCGTGTACATGACTCAGCCAGAGGGCTTCGTAGATAGTGGGAGCAGCGGAAAGGTGTGCAAGATGCTTAAATCCATCTACGGGTTAAAGCAGGCAACACGGAGTTGGAACATCTATTTTGATGTTGTAGTCAAAGAGTTTGACTTCATCAAAAACATAGATGAACCTTGTATTTACAAGAAGGTTGCAGAGAGTAAGGTTGTCTTCCCCGCATTGTACATGGATGACATACTCTTGATAGGAAATGATGTTCCTATGCTGCACTCGGTCAAGCTCTTCTTATCACAAAGATTCTCAATGAAAGATCTAGGTGATGCCTCCTCCATTTTGGGAATTAAGATCTAAAGAGATAGATCTAAACAGATACTGGGATTGTCCCAATCCAGGTACATTGACACCATACTAAAGAGGTTTAGTATGGAAGAATCCAAGCGTGGTAACCAACCCATGATCTCTGGACTCACTCTCTCCAAAGAGATATCTCCCAAGACTGATTTGGAGAGAGCTCGCATGCAAGAGATACCCTATGCTTCAGCAGTAGGCTCTATCATGTATGCGATGCTATGTACTAAACCCGATGTAGCATACTCACTAAGTGTAGTGAGTAGGTATCAAGCAGATCCTGGAGAGAGTCACTGGACATCTGTGAAGAACATTCTTAAGTACTTGAGAAGGACTAAGGAGATGTTCTTGGTGTATGGTAACGGTGAACTCCAGGTAGAGTCCTTTACTGATTCGAGCTTCCAGAGTGATAAGGATGACTCTAAGTCGCACTCGGGATTTGACTTTACCCTCAATGGAGGGACGGTGTGTTGGAAGAGTTCCAAACAGGAAACCGTTGCAGACTCGACGATGGAGGCTGAATACATCGCTGCCAACGATGCTGCCAAAGAGGCTGTCTGGATGAAGAAGTTCACCACTGAACTTGGTGTGGTTCCTTCCATTGAGCATCCAATACCTTTGTATTGTGATAACAATGGAGCTGTGGCTTTGGCCAAGGAACCCAGGCCCTAACAGAAATCCAGACATATTCTGAGGCGATATCACTTGATCCGGGAGATAGTTGATCGTCGTAAGATCGAGGTCAGGAGAGTTGACACGGAGGACAACACTGCGGATCCACTCACAAAAGCCATTCCCCAGATACAGTTTGAGAGACTCTTCGGGATGTTGGGTATGAGATACTACAACAGCTGATCTTAGTGCAAGTGGGAGATTGTTAGTTATTGTTGTACATATGATGTATATTATAATGGATGCTTGGATATATATAGAGAGGACTTTCTTGCTCGACATGATAGTATGCTATTTGGTTTCATTTTATCTTAACATGTTGACTTATAGTAGTTTACTGTCTTACTCTCACATGTTGATAAAGCCTTTAGGATATGTACTCGAATACTGGGACTATGATGAGATCATACTAGTGGGGCCAGGGTAGTCAATGAGTACATCCTATAACTGTTCTCAGTCGAGGGTGTATCGAGACAGGGCATCGATACACCAGAGTAGACTAGCGTATACGCATCTTGACCCATATGATGGGCGATGGCTGATACCATATCCATCGGTGTTTGACATCAAAGATGGTGTATGGGTGCTCAGTGGAGACTAGGTACACTGAACGGACTCGCCGAGAACTCCTAGATGGTATTAGACCTATCGTCAGATAGCAGTTCTCCGGTGACACTAGTACAGGTTAGTCTGTAGACCCGAGATCATCATAGAGTCTTGTGTAATTCCCACTGTGCATTGATTTCCACCTTACCACGTCCAAGAGGGCATGCAAAACGGTGGCTTTTGGGTACAGTACCGAATCACATGGAGGCAATGAGCGATAGGAGGGGTTTCATCTCTCCCGGTATAGGGAGTTGATGTTGTGCTGTGTTCGATTGGCTATAACTGGAAGTCCCTGGCCAGGGCTGATATGGAGTGCTACTGGTAAGAGTTTTCAGTAGTTTCTCGACCTGTTATGAGCCTCACATCGACATAACTTATCGGTTACTGGGGTCTGACGTTTACCACCCCTGGACTTGATATGCGACATATCAGACAAAGAGACCGGACTGTACGGTAGTGTTACTGATTGGATTCACAGGAGAATGTACAGGCTTGATTGTTGATCTTCTTATCGCTCAATACCTGGGTGGTTGTTACATTTAGCTGACCGCTTGCAGCTTGTGGGTGTTTGATATGATCATCACCTACTGCCGGCGTATTAACGATTCTTGAGAGTCCTACACAGAGGTTTCCTGGCTCAGGTAAAATGGAGTAGGAGCACATATGTGATATGTGCGAGACCGAGAATAATACGATATGAGATACCGTATTCCATTCTCGCGATATATGATATCTGCCGGGTATATGTGATATAGCCGGGTCATCGGATCAAGTGTTGATTCGATGAATTGGTACATGTTATATTAGTCGGTTATATGTAATATAGCCGGGTTATCGGATCATGTGTTGATTCGATAATTTAATGTATAATTATATATGTGATATATTAATTTACGTTAACTGATATAAGCTCGCTTTATTGATTCATTTTCTTACGGGATAATACATTGATATATATGCGATATATGTTAATTGTATTATTTTCTTTTGTTTCAAAATATATTGTATATATGATATATAATATTGTAACATGTTAGGGTTACAAATTTAACAAAGGCTTTGGGTTTGAACTTGGTTAGGGTTTGGATTAGGGTTAGCTTTTGCATGAAGCTTCCATGAAGGTTTATGAAGCTTTGACTTTGTCTTTAGCTTGATATTTTATGAAGGTATTTTGTTAACCCAATCCAAACCTTTAACTCTAGTTTATTCTCTACAAGGGTTAACTCCTTCATACTTAACCCATGGTTATATTTGTAATCACAACAATGATTCATTATTCATCACAAAAGGTTTAGCTCATTATTCTTCTTCTTCTTCCTTTGTGAAAAAGCTTCACTTGGTTTTTGATTTGTGATGAATAAGTGTGAGAAATAGAAAACAAAAGAGAGTAAAATTCCTACTTCATCATCTTCATCTATTCTAGCCACTTAGATTATGGTGTTCACTTCTCTAATAAGTTGATTAGTGAAGTGTAAGCTTGAGTTAGGGATTCTTCAAGTTAGATCATCTTGGATCATGAAGACTACAAGAAAGGTGTCTCATTTACCTCATGGAGCCACTCGAGAGTCGGAGTTCAAGTTGATCGCAGCGAAGGGACCTCAACACGGAGCTTTTGAAGTGAATGAACAGAGTACAAAGGTTGTAATCTCTATCACTTTTTTTATTTGTATGTGATACAAACTTGGTACCCTAGAAATTCTAGCAAGATTCATGGTTAGTTAGCTTTGCACCTCTCTAAATTTTAAAATGGCATGAGTGATTCTACCAAACCATAAACTAGGTGCAAGGGTAACCCAACAACAGCTAGTGCCGCTGACGGACTTATGGTTAAACCCACTGCCAGCGTACTATCGAGTCTTTAGAGTCCCACACAGAGGGTTTCCCTAATTCAGGCGAAACGAAGTAGAGGCCATATGGTTTTACGTGCAGAGTTCCGATCATATGCATGTACTGTCTACACAGATGTTGTTCGGACGGATAATACTAATGGGCTTTAGTTTAAGCCAGATTCTAGTATTATATTATTTGATTATTATTATCTCATTGTATTCGTATTTTCGCAGTATGAATAGAAGTATGTATATACGGTGAGTGTATTCTTGTAATTTCACAAGAGACGCTTCTAGAAGAGGACACCTCATTATTGGATTTATCTATTTTGGAAAATAGATTAAAGAGGTGAAAAATGGAGATATTTATGGTATCTGTGAAGCAAGACTTATTCATTTGTTTATTGGTTTGGACTTACTATTGAAGCATGGTTGATATTTTCTATTGAAAATAATCCATGCTTCATGTGAGAAAATAATGAGCCATTCTTCACTAGCCTCAAGACTTAGCTCATTTGCATTTTTCCTTTCTCTCTCTATTTTTCCTTCTCCTTCTTCCTCAAGACCCTAACCCTCACTTGTGTTGTGAACCCTAGGGTCCTTTGAGATAAAACACTCCACTTAACTCTTTACATCTTCTAAGCTACCTAGTTTAACGAACTAGGTACTTTAGTTACCTCGGTTTAAAGATTGGAGCTTGAACCATAGACTCTCGGGTGGATTGTCTTCGACATGAGGAGGCCGGCGACAGAGCTAGATCCACAACTTCGAGGTGCTCAAGCTATGACCCGAAGGACTTGAAACAAGGAGGTAGATAACTCTTCCATAGTTGTTTAGAACCTCTAAGTATTTAGCTAGTTAAGGTTTCCGAAAAGATCCTGTAGATAGGTCGATGTTGCAAGTATGAATAAATCATTTTTTGTATATTCTGCCTCCCCACAAGTGCGTGGGGTGTATGACATCGGCTTACAGCTGGGCTACCTTCTTAATACTTAAGCCCCCACCGTCCCTGGTCTAAATTCCACCGTCGCAGATATTGAAATCCGTAAGACATGGGAAATAGACTGTGCGAAAGCCAAGTGCCTCATGCACGCCCCAATGGATAATGAACATCAGAGATGGTACGAGAAGATGGACTTAGCTTCCATCTTCCTTCATACCAAAGATTTATATGAAGAGCAATCTCGTATCGTAAGATACGAGAGCTCGAAGAAATTATTTCAGACGAGGTTGGCTATCGGGTCATCTGTAAGGAACCACGTCCTTAAGATGATCAGCTATATTGAAGAGCCCGCAAACCTTGGGACCATATTGGAGATTGAGTTGTATACATACTTGATTCTACAGTCCCTCCCCTTTACCTATGCCCGGTTTATATTGAATTTAATATTCAAAGGAAGGAAGTTACACTTCCAGAACTAGTTAACATGTTGAGGAGTGCAAAGGGCACCCTAAAGAAAACTAGGGAGATACACACTCTACTTATTGGGGAAGCTTCTTCCTTTAGATCTAAGGCGAAAGCCAAGGGGAAGAAGAAGAAGGCCCCTACCAAGACGAAAGGTAGGTCAATAAAGTACAAGGAAAGGGCAAGGCAAACGTTTTGGGTCCAACAGTAAGGAAAGAGGAATGCTTCTATTGTCACAAGAAAGGAAATTGGAAGAAGGACTGTAGGGATTGGAAAGCCAGGAACCAGGATTCTAAGCAAGTTGTGGCTTCGGCTTTAGGTGTGTTTATGATTGAAAACTGTTTGTCAATCGACTCTATATCCTGGGTATTGGATACCGGTTCAGGATCTCATATCTGTAATTCATTGCAGGGACTGAGAAGCCGTAGTGTTTTGAAGGCAAGTGATATGACCATCAAGGTTGCTAACGGAATGAGCATGGATGCTGTGTCCGTAGAGGAATATCACCTAGGATTGACAAGTGGACACATTTTGGTTTTGCGTAACTGTTTTTTTTGTACTTAGTTTGACATGTAATATCATCTCCGAATCTTTACTTTCTAAAGAAGGTTATGATTTTACATTTGTAATCGATGTTGTAAACATCCACCTTAATCATGGTTTAATTGGGTTCGGTACACTAGACAACTATATATACGTATTAAATCAACACCATGTTTTCAATGTCCAGAACACACTTAAAAGAAAGTCTCCATAATTAAATCATGCTTTCTTATGGCATTGTAGACTAGGTCACATTAATGAAACACAGTTGATGAAGTTACATAGAGAAGGATGTTTAGATCCGTTTGAATATCTGTCTTATGCAACTTGTCGATCATGTCTCAAAGGAAAGATGACAAAGACTCCGTTCACTAGACACGGAGTAAGAGCCATCGAGCTTTTGGGATTCATATACGGCGACGTGTGTGGTCCAATGTCGACACATGCAAGAAGTGGTTATTCCTACTTCATTACTTTTACGGATGACTTCATAAGGTATGGACATGTATTCTTGATGAAACACAAATCCTAGGCCTTTGAAAAATTCCAGGAATACAAGAATGAAGTGGAAAAACAAGCAGGCAAAAGTATCAAGACACTTCGATCTGATCGAGGTGGTGAATACTTAAGTATTGAGTTCCTGGATTACTTAAAAGAGAATGGAACTCTTTCTCAGCTTACTCCTCTATACACACCTCAGCACAACGGTGTATCGGAAAGGCGGACCACACCTTATTGATTTGGTACGTTCTATGATGAGTAACACCGAGTTAACGCAATCCTTTTAGGGTTATGCACTATAATCAGCTGCATATCTTTTGAACAAGTTTCCTACTATGTCTGTGCCTACCACACCATATGAAATGCCGAGTGGAAAGAAACCCTATCTTAAGTATCTTAAGATATGGGGATGTCCAGCTTTCATCAAAAAGCAGCATGCAGACAAGCTCGAGGCACGATCAGTACTGTGTAAGTTTGTGGGATACCCAACGAACTCCAAAGGGTATCTTTTCTATTACGCAGAGGAACTGAAGGTTTTTTGTTTCTCGGCATGCCCACATTCTGGAGACTCAATTTCTTGAAAAAGAAATAAGTTGGAGCACAATAGAACTGGAAGAAATTCCAGAATCACAAGCTATTACTGAAAGCGTGGTAGAACCAGAAGTTTTAAAAGAACCGGACATCCCTGCACCACTCCGCAGATATAGTAGGCAGTCCCATGCGCCCGAGAGATACTACGGTTTTCTCGTAGACGGGGATAGAGAGGATTGCATCATCAATGATTATGAGCCGACTAGTTTCCAATAGGCCATTACTAGCAGAGACTCGGTAAAGTGGCTGGATGCAATGAGGAACGAAATGGAATTCATGTACACCAACAAAGTTTGGATTTTGGACATTGCATCTCAAGGGGTAAAACCCGTAGGGTGCAAATGGACCTTCAGAAAGAAGATTGGTGTAGATGGACAGGTTGAAACCTATAAGGCTAGACTTGTAGAAAAAAGTTTTCGTCAAAGACCTGGCTTGGAATATGATGAAACCTTTTCTCCAGTGGTTATACTTAAATCCATTCGGGTCCTACTTGCCATTACTGCCTTCCATGATTATGAAATTTGGCAGATGGACGTAAAGACCGCTTTTCTGAATAGAATTTTGGAAGAGTGTTTTTATATGGATCAGCCAGAAGGTTTCATAGAGAGTGGGAGCAGCAGAAAAGTGTGCAACTTGCTTAAATCCATTAATGGATTAAACCAGGCATCGCGGAGTTGGAACATCTGCTTTGATGAGACGGTCAAAGAATTTGACTTTATCAAAAATCCAGATGAATCATGCATTTATAGTAAGATTGTAGCGAGAACTGTAGTATTCCTCGTCTTGTACGTGGATGACATTCTCCTGATAGAAAATGGCATTCCTAAGCTACAATCATTCAAAGGATTCTTGTTATAGAAGTACTCCATGAAAGACCTGGGTGATGCCTCCTACATTCTGGGGATCCAGATCTATCGTGATAAATCTAAAAGGATGTTGTGACTTTCACAATCAAAGTACATTGACACCATACTGAAAAGATTTAGTATGGAAGATTCAATGCACGGTAATCTACCGGCTTGTCACGGGATCACCCTCTCTAAAGAGATGTCTCCCAAGACTGATTTGGAAAGGGATCGCATGAGTATTATACCCTATGCTTCTACGGTAGGATCTATAATATATGTGATGTTATATACAAGACTGGATGTTGCTTTTGCACTGAGCGTGGTAAGCAGGTATCAGTCAAACCCTGGGGAGAAGCACTGCATTGCAGTAAAGAACATTCTCAAGTACCTGAGAAGGACTAAGGAGATGTTCTTGCTGTACGGCAGTAAAGACCTCCAAATTGAGGCCTTCGCTGACTCCAGCTTCTAGAGTGACCGATGACTCCAAATCCTGTTGGATATTTGTGCCCTCAAGGCAATTATCATAATTGCGGGAATGCAATTACTCAATTCGAGGAGGGCCAATATCAAGAACAGTTTTACTCAAGATGATATTGTGCTATCTGAAAGTATACCCTAGCACCACCATGAGGTTAAAACCGGCATCAAGCATGCATCTTTAAAAATTTAGGCTATTAAGCTAGACTAACCCAGAATCAAACTAGATTATTAAGGTTTGTATCATGATATGAAAAGAAGAACTATACTAAGTGATGAAACTACAATCTTTGTAGACCGTGTCCTTCTCTTCTAAAGCTCTAGGTAGTAGTCCTTACGACTCCTCTAGGCTCCACTTGAAAAAATGCACGAACTTTCTTCGCGATCTTCGTGTTGAAGATGATCCATCCGAAATTCCTCTAATCGAAGCTACCTCTTCACTAAACTCTCTTTAGTGAAGGAAACACCCTAAACTCAAGATCATGTGTAAGATGGTGAAGTAGGGGTTCTAAGCTCATAAGGTTTGTCCAAAGCCCTATGATTCACATCACATGTGAGGGTTAGGGCTTGGAGAGGGAGGAGGAAGAAGATGGAGAGAGCTGAAGAGAATATATGAGCTTAAGAAAAAATATCTCAAGTGAAGAAATGGGTTCAATGTGTTTGCTTACTTATTGAAGCATGAATAAAATGCAATACATATAATGCACCATGCTTCAATAGTGCAAACAAACTAATAAACAAATGAACAAAGCCATGCTTCACCCATTCCTAAAAAGTCTCCCCATTTTCCACCTTCTTTTTTCTATTTTCTCAAAATAGAAAATTCAACCATGCTTCATAATATAATATATATCATATATACATATACACACACACACATATATATATATATATATATATATATATATATATATATAAGAAAAGCAAATAATTAATGAGCAATAATATTAGTTAATATATAATTATATCAAATATAAATATATATCAAATTATTAAACCAACACTTGATTTAATAATCCGGTCATATCACATATAACCGACTAATATCATTTATCTATATATCACATTATCAAATCAACACTTAATTCAATAATCTGGTTATATCACATATAACCTAACCGATAACAAATTACCACCAGATTAGAATACGGTATCACATACTCGTATTTAATCAGGCCCCCCACATATCAGCTTATGTACCCTACTTCATTTTGTTTGAACTGGGAAAGCACTATGTGGGACTCTAAAGACTCGTCAATACGCCAGCAGTCAGTAATGATCACATCAGTTACCTACAAGCCGTCAGCGGTACTAGCTGGATATAACGGCTATCCAGGTATTGAGCGAATAGAAGATCAACAAGCAAGCTTGTCCAAACCCCCATGAAGCCTATGTTGGCTATAGTGCCCTCAAGTCAATTATTGGATTGCAGGCACACGATTGCGATGATTGAAGGAGGACCTATACCGATAGAACAGTCTTACTTGAGATGATAGTATGTTATCTGGTTTGTCTTCATCATCATGTACTTGCTTTAGGTGGCTTTACAGATCACTATTACATGTAGAAAGAGCTTATAGGATTCTTACTTGACTACCAGCAGTATGATGGCGATCATATACGTGGGAGCTGGTGGTCTATAAGCACATCCTTAAATATCTTTAGTCTTGGGAGTTTCGAGACTAGGTATCGATTCTCCAGAGTAGACTAGTGTATAATGATCAAGACCTCGACGAGAGACGGTGGCCGGTCTCATAAGCCATTGGTATCAGTTTGTTCACCTAAGATGTATACAGGTGCTCATTGGGTGATGAGTACACAGGACGGACTTACCGAGATCTTGCTATTTCGTATTTGTCACGACCCGAAATATTAGCTCGTGACCAGCACTTGAATCACGCAATGTCTAAAGGCGTAACGGAATTCAAGTAAGCTGAAATCCAGAAATCTAAACCTTTTAAGAAAAATAAAGGAGGTGAGGTTTTGAAATAAAGGTATAATGAAATCAAGTTTTCTTAATGCATAGAAAAGAACATGAATGATGCAAGTGAAGTTTACTAGTTGAAAACATGTTTCGTCTTTTAAAAATTTTGGCAGCACCTCCTTTGTATATTTTGATCCAAAACCACAAGTACATAATAAGAATAATGGCATCCCCAAGCGGGAGCTAGCTCTTCGCCAAACTGCGGATCACAACCACGCAATATAGCATAAATAAGTATACGACGCCCAACGGCGAAGATCACCACAAAGAGTAAAGGAAGCAAGACATAAATATCACAAGTAGCGAAAAACCCCTCGCTTTAAGTCTCGCAACCACAAACCCACTAAGTTTCATTACTTATACAAATTCTAATTTTGATTAATTGATGGAGTTAACTAGATACAATATGAAATATAATACAAGAGTGGGTACGATACAAATGTCCCACCTACCAATGCGAAACACCCAAAAGAAACTATGTGCCAGCGATGCCGCTACTGATCCAAGCGGTCAACCTGCAAGAACTGTGGCACAACGGGGCTGAATTTCCAACTCGTGAATAGAAAAATATCTACAAGTAGAAATCAAATAAACAACGACTCCTAGGTTAACTATATCAAAAGGTAATACTATGATATCTAGGGTGACCGGGTCGTATATGTGCCAACAAGGTAGTCACTACCTATGTGCATGCGGATAACATCCAACAGTAATAATCAATGAATGTATATGGATATCGTCTAACCATAATCAAGGTATGCAGATTGTGGATCTCGTCCACCCATGAATCAGTGTCTATAAGCATATGTATAATCTCCAATAGTAAAATCAGTGTATGTATGTGGATTTAGTCCATGCGTCAACCACTGACGCAACAATATCATGCATGTAAATATCATAAAAGAGTGTGCATGAAGGTATGAGGATATATATATCAACGGTGTCCCTCCCGACACATCAAAATCATGGAACCTGAGTGCCTAGCATCGACACTCGAAAATATCATGAAAACTCTGCCCAGCATCGGCACGTAAATCCTCATATATCGGACACCGTCTGTCTGGATCGGCCCACGGGCTCCGTCTGCAGAATCGGCCCTCGGCCCCAGCAGTACGGGCCGGCCCATATCCATCTCGCTACTCCGGTCGGTATCCTCCGAATAACCGCCGAGTCTAAATACTATCACCGGTAGGTAGTGCTCCCCTGCCGGGCTCACCGTCTAACATATACGACTCTTCTTGCCCCGGGGTACCTCACCGGGTCCACCATGTACCCACAATCGGTGCCTACCACTCCTCGAATCGGGTTTCACATACCACTGTCAGAACCGAGAAAACACATGGTGGACGCACTGAAATATCATATCAAAAGAAACCGGATTTATAAAACAGTACATGCTTCCTTTTGAAATAGCCACGGTTCTCAAATCCAGAAATCTCATAAAAACAGCATATCTCAATGCGTAAATTACGTAGAGCATGATGTAAGCGACATATAACAAAATTGTAAGCATATCAATATATCATGCAACGCGGAATACTGATATGACATATTAAGGGAAAACCGCTCTTTTAAAATGATTCCAGTTTTTAAAATATAACATGCGGTTCCCAATTTTACAATAAATCAAGTTATCTATGTAGGTACAATATATATGCGCAAGTATAGATGTACCAATGTATGGGTGCACGAATATGGATATACAAATGTATATAGCCGCGAGTATGAACGTATCAATGTATATGTCATGATGCAGCAACCCTACTGTGTAGTGACATGGAAATTACGCATGATGAAGTGTGTGAGCTGGCAAATATGTGTACGTGTAACATACGCATCATCGATAATGGTGCAGGTGTACTATCACAGGTATATGCAATGCAATAATAATATCATGAATGCAGCACAAGGTAAATCATCAGCTAACAGCTATAAGGTATACGTAACTATCATATGTCCGAGTCGGTGAATCTATCAATCGGCATCTAGCCTAATAACATCGCGTACGGTATAATCCATCGTACGGCCATCTCTAGTCAAGGGTAAGGATCAATCATCAAGTCAAACTCATCACGCATGGAATATCATCGTGCGGCGGCATTATACTAAAAGGGTATACGACAAATGAGGGTACGGCCTAATATCACATACGGCCTATCATCCATGATTCACAACATTCTATATATATATAACCCTATATACCTATGTCCCAGGTCGCATCTGCAATAATCTCATATCAGGGGACTGGCAGGGTATAAATCATCTCGATCGACTCGCATCCGTATACCATCATATCATATCATCAAATTTGTCTTGTATTCTTTCATCCCAATTCTGTCTCATATCATGTCGAGTTTACATAAACATGTTATCTCGATTAAGTATAAGTATCTAATCTAACAAACACACCCGAACCATACAATCAGATTTTTAAAGAAGTGAATCGTAGTTTTGAAAACAGGGGTTACGGTGTTTTTAAGGAAAAGATATCATTTGAAAATCTGTAACATCCCTCAAGATATATATTTAAAAGATACATACGATTCTTTGGTTTAGAAAAAGGTATGGTTCGGATGACGCACCTACATCGACTATCTAGTTCTACAGTACCCTAAGCGGTAATATCGCTAAACGTCATCCTACGACAGTAGTAACATATCAGTTCTAACTATCCTCTAGTTTCTAATATGGTTTCGTAGCTATCTCATTCTAACCCTAGTTTTCTAATCTAGGTTTCCTAACCATATTCTATAAAATCGGTTTTCCATCAAAAGTTTGTGGGGGTGCTATACGCCATCCACTCGATTTCCCCGGTAGATATAAATCTACTCACCTTGGTCTTCGCCTGCCGAAGTCGATGATGCCACACTCCGTCGCCTCGGAATCCACGCGAAGGTACCTACAATAACAACACATATCGCAACGCTATTAAAATCAAGTTCTGAAATCCAAAACGACACGCGCCTTGCTTGTAGGTTAGAATCTATAGCATACGCGTACAAAATCAACCAAACAACTCTTGTTGTCGATGTACAAACATGCGACAACAAAATACAAATCCAAATATCAAAACTAAACATTTCAAAATACGGAAACATAGCCAAAAACAACACTAAACTGCTCCCAGATTTTGACTCAGGTCAAATAAAGCCAAGCAAACAAGTCTTGGGTGATGTATACTGGGTATTTGACCTACTGTATCGACCCCGACACCAAAACCCACCAAGTGGCCGAGCACATCCCCATAAAATCCGGCCTTCTCGGCACCCCTGGCTCCAATGGGGTTCGTTCTGTCATGGTGGTCTCCTGGTAGTGTTTCTAGGTCTCTGGTATTGTTTGCTACTCTCAAAAATCCCCCGGGTTGCTTCAGATTTCCCTGCACACCTTTTATTTCCACAAAACCGATATGAACTCAAATCCCAAATCCGTATTTTGTTTCCCATACTCATTCTCAGGTATTATACAGCCCCTCCACAGCCCCTCAAACATCATCAAGCAACAATTTCACTCAAACCCTCACTAGGGTTTTCTAATCTCCACAAATCATCACTAAACGAGTTCTAAATTAAACTAAAAGCTAGGACTTCAATCTAAACTAACATAGTAAGAGATATACCTCATGGATGTCTCTTAAGAAAACCCTAGAAGTCCCAAAGTTTTCAAAATCCGACTTTTCTTGGTTCATAGCGATGAGGGTGAGGAGGTGATCATTTTTTTGTGAAAGGGTATAGGGTTTTAGCAAGGTTTTTAGGGTGGATCAAGAGGGTAGAAGGTGGAGGGATGTGGAGTTGAGGGAGATGAAGAGGGAAAAAATGATGGGAGAAAATGGCCAAGGCAGCAACCCCCCCTCTCTCTCTCACTATAATTCTCACCCACTCCCTTCCCATGTAATCATTATGTCCCCTTTCTCTCTCCTCACTCATCATGACACATTTTTCTTTTCTTTTTCTTTTCTCTCCACCAATAAACCACAATATATAGCCCAAATGAAATAAAACATGTAACAAAATGAATCATGTCATGGTGCACTAACCATGGAAACTGTAAAAACGCGGATTTGGATTAATCGCGATTAACAATGCACTAATCGGGGTTTTATCAAAACTTCATATAATAAATTTTAAAAATGCTAAATCCTTTAATTATATATTTAAATTAATAAATCATTTTAATTTCCATTTATTTAACAATTATTGGTATATATTATACCCTTTTTCGAAAACCCCAATTTCGCAAATCGGGCAATTTTCGGGAAAAATAATATTTTAATATTGAATTCCAAAAATAATATTTTATATTTTCTGAAATGTTACAATCTTCCACCCTTAAATAAATTCGGTCCCCGAATTTAAATTTAAACCCCCAAAATCTAAAACATTTCAATAATCAGCTCAAATCAACGGGGCTCCGAAATCATGGAAAACGCCGAAATAACACAACGCGCCAAGTGCGCATGAAAACGAGTACAAAACTCAAAATCGAACTCCTTCAAGCGTCATGCAAATCATCGGATTTGCACGCATATCCTCGGAGTTACAATAGAGTTGCCGGTCTCGAAATCTGAAATCCAATACACACTAGTCAAATACTATAACACGTGTATAGTACGCATCTTTAAAAACTCCAAATTCTGTATAAAATACATGCAAAAATCTTCTCTAAATTGTCGTGTGATGCGTAACTCACGGCATAACTGACGGACGTTCATTTTAAAATAATAGTATATGTCCATATATGTTTTCTTAAATATACGTTCCGTCGTTTTCAAAATATCCAAAAAGGCTTTCCTTTATAAACGTTCGTGTCGCTCATGGACACGTAAAAAATAGCGAGACTATAGCTCATCTTTTTCAAAAACTTCTTGGTAAACTTTTAATGTATGCAAAGTACTCAGGTACTATCCTCGGATCAGTCCTGTTTGGCTACTACACAATATAGTGCCCAACATGAAAACAAAGTGCTCAAAAGCAAAATCAGCCTCAAAAGGCGTATCCAATAATCACATGCGTCTGGTGCGCATGGAAATCAAATCCAAATACAGGTGCCACAATATGCACAAAAGACAAAACTACGTGCAACAGTTGTTCACGAAAGTATCTATCCAGTGCAACGGATGTGCATGACAACAATACCAAGTGCATCTAAAGTGCACTAAAATCTCAATCCCATGCATCCGGTGTGCACAGAATCACATCTCATATCATGCGCCCAACATGCGCGAAAATCCAACTCAAGTGCATATGTCCCGCACGAATGAAATCGTATCCAATATGCACGGAGGAAAATCCAAATCAAGAGCATCCCATATGCACGAGTAAAATCTCACTCAAGTGCATCCGGTGCGCACAAAATCCAAAATCAAGCGCCTAATATGCGCAAAAATCCAACCAAAACGCGTCGGGTCCGTAAAAGCATATAGTGCAGTAACATACACGAAAACGAACGGCAAGTGCCAACGTGTACGAAAAATACAAATCTGGTAAAACGAATGCTCAAGGATATAAATCGGGTGCAACCAAGGTACGGGGTATAAATCCAGTGCGACAACGCATAAGTACCCGTCCGGTGCAACAAATGCAAGAATGCAATCTAGTGCAGCAAACGCACGAAATACAAATACAGTGCATCCAGAGCATGAAATACAAATACAGTGCATCCAGTGCACGAAATACAAATACAGTGCATCCAGTGCACGAAACACAAATACGGTGCATACTATGCACAAAATACCGATCAATAACTCAAATACATAAACAGCAACACCGAGTACACCAAGGTGTATAAAATCATAAACGTGTGCAACTGCGTGCACAAAACGCATATCAATGCACTACAAGCACATATAAGCTATACCAGGTGCAAAAATCAACTGGAGTGCGTACCACACGCACAAAATCAAATCACCGTATGAAATCCACGAAATCATAGACATGTGCAGCCAAGGCACAAAACCGATATCAAGTGCAATAAACATGCACAAATTATTAGTTGTATGTATGCCCTAGAGGCCAGTATTGTACAGATGATGTATATTATATTAGATGCTTGGACATATATAGAGATGACTTTCTTGCTCGATATGATAGTATGCTATCTGGTTGCTCTTTATCTTAACATGTATACTTGTCTCTTTATACTGTCTTATAGTTATATGTTGGTAAAGCCCTTAGGATGTGTACTTGACTACCTGGACTATGATGCGGATCATACTAGTGGGGACATGGTAGTCCATAAGTACATCTTTCAAGGTCCCTAGTCGTGGGTGTATCGAGACGGGGCATCCATATATCAGTTGTTGGGGTAAAAATTTACACCCCTGTTGACCGAGTCAAAGTCAAGGTCAACCCCTAAGCTAGGTGGGCCCAAGCCCAGGTCAAGCGGGCCCATGCCCAAGTCGAGCCCGCGGCCAGCCTCCTCATGCCAACAACAAAATCATGTAATAAGTAATTTTTATGTAATTGTTTATGCATGAATGTAAACAAAATGGGCATAAAGCCAATATTTTGTAAGCCCATGGCTTATGTGCAAAAAATGAAATGGCACATGAGCCATGGGATGGATAAAATGTCATTTTTGAAAAGCCCAAGGGGCTATGTGCAAATATGTAAGCCTATATAAGGCAACATGATGATGAATAAAATACACTTTTTCATTCTCCCCAAAAAAAAACTATGGTTTGTGTCTCCACTCTCTCTTCTTCAAGTTCTTCCTCTTCCTTTTTATTTTCTAAATAAATCAAGAGCTTAGCTCTCTTTTTTTTTTAAAAACTAAATAAAGTTTTACCATAAACCCATCTCCCAAAACTCAATCAAGAGAAGAAAAAGGGTCTCTCTTTTTTTATCATCCAAGATCTAGATCTTGGAGTTTCAAGAGAACCCACTTTGGGTTTCTTCTCAAAGGAGAAAGGAGAAAATCTGTTGGAGTTTAACTCCACAAATAAAAATCTTTCGGAGTTCAACTCCACAAATAAAATTCTTTTGGAGTTCAACTCTACCACTAGGAAAATTCTTTTGGAGTTTAACTCCACAGTAAAAATCTTTTGGAGTTCAACTCCACAAATAAAATTCCTTTGGAGTTCAACTCCACAAATAAAATCCTTTTGGAGTTTAACTCCACTACAGAAATTCTTTTGGAGTTTAACTCCACAAAATAATACCTTTTTTTTGGGGAGTCTAACTCTACATTACATTTTTTTAGTCATATAAAATTCTTTTGGAGTTGAACTCTACGTTAGTTAAAAAAAAAAAGATGGTGGTCACATGCAATCGGGTCACATGCAAATCATGTGACGGGGTCACATGCAAAGCATGTGACGGGGTTACATGCTAAAGCAGCCCCATCACATGTTTAACATGTGATGTGGGTCACATGCTAAGCATGTGACGGGCGTCACATGCAAAGCATGTGACGGGTTACATGCTAAGCATGTGACGGCCCCCTCACATGCTGAGCATGTGACGGGTCACATGCTCAGCATGTGACTCCCCCTTAGCATGTGAGGGGTCACATGCTAGCATGTGACCCCTCCCTCACATGAGGGGTCACATGCTAACATGTGACCCTCCATGTCACATGCTAGCATGTGACCCCTCTCATATGAGGGGTCACATGCTAACATGTGACCCCACTTTTTAAAAAAAATATATACAAAATTCTCTTTTCTTCTTTTCTTCTTTCTTCCTCCTTTTTTTATTATTTAAAATAAAAATAAATAAATATTAAATAAATAAAAAAAATTATAAATAATATTTTAAATTAAAAAAAATTTTAAAAATTTTTAAAAAAAATCTCCAAATATTTATTTACTTATTTATTTTCGTTTTTATATATAGAATATATATATATATATATATATATATATATATATATATATATATATATCTCTTTTTACATGTGGAATAAAACAAAAAATACACACACACACCAACACACTGCATATTGAGTTCGCATGACCAGTTTAACCCGTCAATCGTAGGTTCCTTCGCTCCAACTGCGAGGGGTAATTAACGGCAACTTAGTTCGCGGCTGCCGGAGATTCGGATCCCCACAATCAATAAACCCCGGCCTACCCTAGGCAGGGGGAATCTGTAATGCGCCTGACAAGCGCGCGCGTATTCCCATCTCAATGGGGTGACGAAAAACACCCTACAGATTCTGGCACACCCGGTGGGACTTATCTCTCCTCCTATATTTCGGGTTAAATATACATGCGAACTCAATCAACATATACATCGATTGTCTATACTGAAATCATGTTTCTATTTGCAGGGGGGTTAACAATTTTCAATTGCCATCTTCGATCGCAGGGTCGGTATTTGAACGGCTTTCCTTGGCCCCAGCTGGGGGCAAGGCCATCAACACCGACAAAGTAATAAGGCATCTCATGCAAGCTCCGGCGGTACCCCCGACAACTGCCCGATCAGGTATCTTCTCTAAGCTCCTCGTCACATGACCTCTACGTAGTTAAACTGGAAACAGATGACCTCTACGTAGTTAAACTGGAAACAGATGACCTCTACGTCGTTAAACTGGAAACAGATGACCTCCAAGTCGTTAAACTGGAAACAGATGACCTCCAAGTCGTTAAACTGGAAACAGATGACCTCTGCGTCGTTAAACTGGAAACAGATGACCTCCAAGTCGTTAAACTGGAAACAGATGACCCCCAAGTCGTTAAACTGGAAACAGATGACCACCACGTCGTTAAACTGGAAACAGATGACCTCCACGTCGTTAAACTGGAAACAGATGACCTCCAAGTCGTTAAACTGGAAACAGATGACCTCTACGTCTTTAAACTGGAAACAGATGACCTCTAAGTCGTTAAATTGGAAACAGCAGACCTCTAAGTCGTTAAACTGGAAACAGATGACCTCTACGTCGTTAAACTGGAAACAGATGAGCTCCAAGTCGTTAAAATGGAAACAGATGACCTCCAAGTCGTTAAACTGGAAACAGATGACCTCCAAGTCGTTAAACTGGAAACGGATGACCTCCAAGTCGTTAAACTGGAAACGGATGACCTCCAAGTCGTTAAACTGGAAACAGATGACCTCCAAGTCGTTAAACTGGAAACAAATGACCACCAAGTCTCTAAACTGGAAACAGATGACCACCAAGTCGTTAAACTGAAAACAGATGACCTACGTCGTTAAACTGGGAATAATCGACCGCCACGTCATAAAACTGGGAACAATCGACCGCCACGTCATAAAACTCGGAACAATCGACCGCCACGTCATTAAACTGGGAACAGTCGACCTCTAAGTCGTTAAACTGGGAATGTAAAATATATATATATATATATATGTAAATAGACAAAAAATGTGTAAATAAAAGAAAAATAAAGAAAAGCCGAAATGATGGGGCAACTCGCAATAAAAATCAGCGAGTAAAAATGAAAATGAAAATAAAGCTGAAATGATGGGGCAACCGCGAAAAAATAGCCGAAATGATAGGGCAATCGCGACCTTCACGATAAGAAAAGCTGAAATGATAGAGCAATCGCGGTAAAACAAAAAAAAACCAAAAAAAAAAAACCAAAACAGAAAAACGGCAAATGATGAGTCGCTCCTGGTACCATATTCCAGTGCAGCGTTGCAGACGCCAACCAAAATCCAATTTCTCGAAATTCCTCCGGCCCTAGGGCCAGTCCCCAAATTGACTGCCGTATACAATCCACGGGCTCAAATAATTCCCATCATACCTATGCCCCACCGCAACCACCAGTTACGCGGCTGGCCTCCGCCTTTGGAATTATGCTCCATTGGGAAGACCCACTCATGTGTCCTAGCACATGTGCTTCAGTGTTAACAACGCTGATGCTGGCCCCCTATCCCAAAATTCCAAATAAATACAATAGACCTCCACGTCTTTAAACTGGAAACAGATGACCTCTAAGTCGTTAAACTGGAAACAGCAGACCTCTAAGTCTTTAAACTGGAAACAGATGACCACTATGTCGTTAAACTGGAAACAGATGACCCCTACGTCGTTAAACTGGAAACAGATGACCTCCAAGTCGTTAAACTGGAAACAGATGACCTCCAAGTCGTTAAACTGGAAACAGATGACCTCCACGTCATTAAACTGGAAACAGACAACCTCCAAGTCGTTAAACTGGAAACAGATGACCTCCAAGTCGTTAAACTGGAGACAGTAGACCTAAGTCTTTAAACTGGAAACAGATGACCTCTAAGTCGTTAAACTGGAGACAGTAGACCTCTAAGTCGTTAAAATGGAAACAGTAGACCTCTAAGTCTTTAAACTGGAAACAGTAGACCTCTAAGTCGTTAAACTAGAAACAGATGACCACCACGTCGTTAAACTGAAAACAGATGACCGCTAAGTCGTTAAACTGGAAACAGTTGACCTCTAAGTCATTAAACTGGGAACGAGGAAAATCCACTCATGTGTCCTCACGATACATGAGGAGAACAAACCTTTGTGGGATCCTTACGACTTACAAAGAAAAAAAAACACACACTTAGGAGTCCTCACGATTCCTAAGGAGAAAATACACCTGCGGGATCCTTACGACCAGCAGGGAGAAAATGCTTTGTGGGACCCTCATGGCCCATAAAATTGAAAAGCCTTAGGTGACAGGGATCCAAACCTGTGTCCTAAGCCATCGCTCCCCAATCCTTAAGCGGCGAATGATGAGTCGCTCCTGGTACTACATTCAAGTGCAGCGATGAAGACACCAACCAAATTCCAACTCCCATACCCCAACGGCGAATGATGAGTCGCTCCTGGTACTACATTCCAGTGCAGCGATGCAGACGCCAACCAAATTCTAACTCCTTTACCCCAACGGCGAATGATGAGTCGCTCCTGGTACTACATTCCAGTGCAGCGATGCAGACGCCAACCAAATTCCAACCCCCATACCCTAACGGCGAATGATGAGTCGCTCCTGGTACTACATTCCAGTGCAGCGATGCAGACGCCAACCAAAATCCAATTTCTCAAAATTCTCCCGGCCCTACGGTCTGGATCATACATCCTGCAAAACCGTATACAATCCACGGGCGTAAAACCAATTCCCAAATCCTCCCGGGGCAAATGATGAGTTGCTCCTGGCATTATTCCAGTGCAGCAATGCAGATGCCAAACAAAAACCCCAATTCCCAAATCCTCTCGAGGCAAATGATGAGTTGCTCCTGGCATTATTCCAGTGCAGCAATGCAGATGCCGAACAGAAAAAAAACCAATTCCCAAATCCTCTCGGGGCAAATGATGAGTTGCTCCTGGCATTATTCCAGTGCAGAAATGCAGATGCCAAACAAAAACCCCAATTCCCAAATCCTCTCGGGGCAAATGATGAGTTGCTCCTGGCATTCTTCCAGTGCAGCAATGCAGATGCCAAACCAAAAAAAAACACCAATTTCCAAATCCTCTCGGGGCAAATGATGAGTTGCTCCTGGCAATATTCCAGTGCAGCAATGCAGATGCCAAACAAAAACCCCAATTCCTAAATCCTCTCGGGACAAATGATGATTCGCTCCTGGTACCATATTCCAGTGTAGCGATGCTGATGTCAACCCAAATCAAATCAAACCAACAACCTCTGTGGCAGAATCATGCTCCGTCCCAGAATTTACCCCGTGTCGAAATCATGCTTCTCCTCAGGATATCTACCTTCCCTGCCGGAATTATGCTCTGCCTCGGAAACAAGTCAACCAGCAAGCTCTGCGTCGGAATTATGCTTCGTCTCAGAATGCACCCCATGTCGAAATGATGCTTCGCCTCGGTGTACCTGCTTTCCCTATCGAAATTATGCTTCGTCTCGGAATCAAGTCAACCACCGACACTCCGCGCCGGGGAAAAGTCGATCAGCGACACTCCATGCCGGGGAAAAGTCAACCCACGACACTCCGTGCCAGGGAAAAGTCGATCAGCGACATTCCGTGCCGGGGAAAAGTCAACCCGACACTCCGCGACGGGGAAAAGTCGATCAGCCACACTCCGTGCCGGGGAAAAGTCAACCCGACACTCCGCGCCGGGAAAAAGTCGATCAGCGACACTCCATGCCGAGAAAAAGTCAACCAGCGACACTCCGCGCCGGGAAAAAGTCCATCAGCGACACTCCGTGCCGGGGAAAAGTCAACCCGACACTCCGCGCTGGGGAAAAGTCGATCAGCGACACTCCGTGCCGGGAAAAAGTCACCCAGTGATCCTCCGCGGCGGGGAAAATTCCATCAGCGACACTCCGTGCCGGGGAAAAGTAAACTCAACACTCCGCGCAGGGGAAAAGTCCATCAGCGACACTCCGTGCCGGGAAAAAGTCAACCCGACACTTCGCGCCGGGAAAAAGTCCATAAGCGACACTCCGTGCCGGAGAAAAGTCAACCCGACACTCCGCGCCGGGGAAAAGTCGATTAGCGACACTCCGTGCCGGGGACACGTTGACCAGCGACACTCTGCATCGGGGAAACGTCCAACACAGACACTCCGCATCAGGGAAACGTCAACCAGCCGATACTCCGCCTCGGGGAAACGTCAAGCAGACACTCCGTGCCGGGGGCACATCGACAACAGACACTCCGCCTCGGGGAAACGTCGACCAGCGACACTCCGTACCGGGGACACGTCTACCAAATCGCTTCGGATCAGAGCGTCGACTGTCCATGTCGTAAAAAGGGCAGTGCATCCCCAAAAGTGGGAACCAAAGCAAGTCGCCTCCACGTGAAAGAAGATCCATCAATTTCATGCACACGACCCACATATGCTGTGTGCATTTATTGATGGGGGCAATTTGTTGGGGTAAAAATTTACACCCCTGTTGACCGAGTCAAAGTCAAGGTCAACCCCTAAGCTAGGTGGGCCCAAGTCCAGGTCAAGCGGGCCCATGCCCAAGTCGAGCCCGCGGCCAGCCTCCCCATGCCAACAACAAAATCATGTAATAAGTATTTTTTATGTAATTGTTTATGCATGAATGTAAACAAAATGGGCATAAAGCCAATATTTTGTAAGCCCATGGCTTATGTGCAAAAAATGAAATGGCACATGAGCCATGGGATGGCTAAAATGTCATTTTTGAAAAGCCCAAGAGGCTATGTGTAAATATGTAAGCCTATATAAGGCAACATGATGATGAATAAAATACACTTTTTCATTCTCCCAAAAAAAAACTAGGGTTTGTGCCTCCACTCTCTCTTCTTCAAGTTCTTCCTCTTCCTTTTTATTTTCTAAATAAATCAAGAGCTCTCTTTTTTTTTAAAAAGCTAAATAAAGTTTTACCATAAACCCATCTCCCAAAACTCCATCAAGAGAAGAAAAAGGGTCTCTCTATTTTTATCATCCAAGATCTAGATCTTGGAGTTTCAAGAGAACCCATTTTGGGTTTCTTCTCAAAGGAGAAAGGAGAAAATCTGTTGGAGTTTAACTCCACAAATAAAAATCTTTTGGAGTTCAACTCCACAAATAAAATTCTTTTGGAGTTCAACTCCACCACCAGGAAAATTCTTTTGGAGTTTAACTCCACAGTAAAAATCTTTTGGAGTTCAACTCCATAAATAAAATTCCTTTGGAGTTCAACTCCACAAATAAAATCCTTTTGGAGTTTAACTCCACTACAGAAATTCTTTTGGAGTTTAAATCCACAAAAAAATATCTTTTTTTTGGTGTGTCTAACTCCACAATACTTTTTTTAGTCATATAAAATTCTTTTGGAGTTGAACTCCGCGTTAGTTTAAAAAAAAAAGACGGTTGTCACATGCGAAGCATGTGACGGGGTCACATGCTAAAGCATCCCCATCACATGTTCAACATGTGATGTGGGTCACATGCTAAGCATGTGACGGGCGTCACATGCTAAGCAAGTGACGGCCCCCTCACATGCTCAGCATATGACGGGTCACATGCTAAACATGTGACGGCTTTCTCACATGCTGAGCATGTGACGGGTCACATGCTCAGCATGTGACTCCCCCTTAGCATGTGAGGGGTCACATGCTAGCATGTGACCCCTCCCTCACATGAGGGGTCACATGCTAACATGTGACCCTCCATGTCACATGCTAGCATGTGACCCCCCTCATATGAGGGGTCACATGCTAACATGTGACCCCACTTTTTAAAAAAATATATATACAAAACTCTCTTTTCTTCATTTCTTCTTTCTTCCTCCTTTTTTTTATTATTTAAAATAAAAATAAATAAAATATTAAATAAATAAATAAAAATTATAAATAATATTTTTAAATTAAAAAAATATTTAAAAATTTTAAAAAAAATTCTCCAAATATTTATTTACTTATTTATTTTCGTTTTTATATATAGAAAATATATATATATGTATATATCTCTTTTTACAAGTGGAATAAAACAAAAAAAATACACACACACCAACACACTGCATATTGAGTTCGCATGACCAGTTTAACCCGTCAATCGGAGGTTCCTTCGCTCCAACTGCGAGGGGTAATTAACGGCAGCTTAGTTCGCGGCTGCCGGAGATTCGGATCCCCACAATCAATAAACCCCGGCCTACTCTAGGTAGGGGGAATCTGTAATGCGCCTGACAAGCGCGCGCATATTCCCATCTCAATGGGGTGAGGAAAAACACCCTACACCAGTGTAGACTAGCGTATACGCTTCTCGATCCATGAGATGGGCGATGGATGATCCCATATCCATTGGTCTTTAACATCAGAGATGGTATACGGGTGCTCAGTGGAGACTGGGTACACTGGACGGACTCGCCGAGAACTCCCAGATGGTATTATACCTCACGTCAGATGGCAGTTCTCTTGTGACACTTGTGCAGGTTAGTCTGTAGACCCGAGATCGTCATAGAGACTTGTGCGAATCCCACTGTGCTTTGATTTCCACCTTACCACGTCCATGAGGGCATGCAAAACGGTGGTTTTTGGGTACAGTCCCGAGTCACATAGAGGCAATGAGCGATAGAAGGGGTTTCGTCTCTCCCGGTATTGGGGGTTGATGTTGCGCTGTGCTCGATTGGCCGTAACAGGGAAGTCCCTGGCCAGGGCTGATTAGAGATTTACTGGTAAGTGTTACCAGTAGTTTCTCGACCCGTTATGGGCCTCACATTGGCACGACTTATCGGTTATTGGGGTCTGACGTTTACCATCCCTAGGCTCGATATGCAGCATATCTGGCGAAGAGACCGGACTACACGGTAGTGTTGCCGGTTGGCTCGACGGGAGTTGTAGCAGGTTCGCTTGTTTTCTTCTGATCGCTCAATACCCGGGTGGCCGTTACGTTTAGCTGACCGCTTGCAGCTTGGGGGTGCTTGATATGATCATCACCCACTGCCGGCGTATTGACGAGTCTTAGAGTCCCACAAAGGAGTTACCTAGTCCAGGCGAAACGTTGTGGTGCGCGTATGCGATATGCGTATGGACCCGGTTAAAATGCGTGTATGAGATACCGTATATTAATCGGGCGGCTTGCTTTTGGTTGGGTCGTATGTGATATGGCCGGACTGATAAATCAAGTGTTGATTTATCATTTAACCATTAGTTTCTCACTAGAAATCCTTTCTTGTATTTTTGGGATGTATGCATGCATGTATGCATTCTTTCTTGATTCAAGCACATATGGATGTGCATGCACACATACATTCATACATCATCCTTCATGGTTGTATATACATAGAAGATGGTGGCAATATAAGACTCACACCTTGGTTAAATAATATGGATTATTATTTCTATTTGTGTTAAAACAAAATGAAAAAGGAAAATGCTAATTCATGGATTAGTTTGTACACTCTTCTTTGACCTAACCATGCTCACCCACCTTTTAACCATGGATTAACATTCCCTTTGTGTTTTAACTCAAATTCAATAATATCTTTATTATTTAACCATGGTTTGAGATGAGAGGTGGAAAATATATATACATATATTTTCTATTTTTTCATTAGACATTATCTTTTCTCTTGTTCTAAAAAGGCCATCATCTTCTTCCTCCTTCTTCTTTTGCTTTCTAGATTTCTCTAGTGAGCAAATTACTCACCAAGTTAGGATTTTGAAGTGAGAAAAGCCACCACAACATCATTCTACACAAGTCTTGCCCACTTGTTTAGAGTGTTAGCTTCATTTCTTTCTCTTGATCAAGTGAAGTTGCAAGCTTGGACAAAGCGGACTGTTAGTGTATATGCCCTAGAGGCCATTACTGTATCATACTAGTTTGTATATTACTTAATGGAAGCTTGGGATATTCACCTTGTATATACAATCTTGCTCAAAATAGTAGTATGCTACTTGGTTTGTTTCTACTTCAATGTGTACATGTGTTTATTTTATTATATCACCTATACGCATTAGTAGAGCCCTTAGGATCTTTGCTTGATTACCAGCGTTGTGATGGCAGTCACACTAGTGGGGCTGGGTAATCTATAAGCACATCCTTATGCAGGTCCCTAGTCGCAGGATTATCGAGACAGGGCATCGATACTCCGGAGTAGACTAGTGCATGCGCTTCTCATCCCAGTGTGGGAGACGGTCTGTCCCACAGTCGTCAGTACGTCGTACTGGAGATAGTATGCGGGTGCTCGTTGGGTTACGAGTACAGTGGACAGGACTCATCGGGAACTGACTAGTTGGTATTATGCCTATCGTCAGTTATCAGTTCCCAGGTGACATGAGTACAGCTTAGTCCGCTGACTTGACACTGTCACCTCGCCTCGAGTGTGTTCCCACTGCACTTTGATTACTACCCTACCACGGCTCAAATGAGGCGTGCAAACAGGTGGTAGTTGGGTGCAGTCCCGAAGCACTTGGAGGCAGTAACGGTTAGACAGGATTCGTCTCTCCCGGTATTGGGGGTTGACATCGCACTGTGTCTAGGAGAGCCATTACACGAGTAGTCCCTGGCCAGGGCAAACGAGATATACTGGTAGGCTTCCAGTGTTATCTCAGGGTGTTTTAGGCTTCACTCCGACACGACTTGTACCGCTATTAGGGGACTGACGTTTACCGCCCCCTAGGCCCGCCATGCGATGTATCAGACGAACAGACCGGACTGTACGGAGAATGTCACATTCAGGCTCAGTAGGAGTTCAGATGGGTTTCGCCTCGTCAGTCTTCTTGTCGGCATCTACCTGGGGACCGTTACGCACAGCTAGTGCCGCTTGCGGTCTGTGGTTAAACCCACTGCCAGCGTAGTGTCGAGTCTTTAGAGTCCCACACAGAAAGCTATTCACCTTTAGGCAAAAGAGTAGAGGTCGCATGGTTTTGCGACAGGTTGCATGGTTTTGCGACAGGGTTCGGTCACATCCATGCACTTGTGCACGTACAGTGTTCGGACAGTTTACAATAGCGGGCTTTGGTTTAAGCCAGATCCTAATGTACCTTTTGGGATTGGTTTTATCCAGTATGCATCCGTGTTCCTCGGAACGCGGATGCGGGTGTGTATGCACAGTTGACGGAGAGACAGAGGCAGAGGGTTCTCATTAGGGTTGTTGACCGTTGACCGTTGACCGTTGACTATTGACTTTTTGCTCAACCCTAATGAGAATATGATATATGATTAACAATTATATTAATTAAGTATTATGGTGACATGGTTGTTGAGGGGTTGACTTTGTTGACTTGTTGACTTTGTTGACTTGTTGACTAGGCTTGACTAGTTGACCATCATGATAATAATAGCTATCATTTCATGGCAAAGACTTTTGCTTGCTTGCTCTCTTGTGCAAAATGAGTGCATGAAATGATATGGCTATTGTTGCTTAAACCATCACATAATACTTGAATGCTATGATGTGTTATGATGGTTATGGATTATGAGAGCCAAATGAAAAAGAGTTTTCTCTCATTCTATCATTTTCACTCTCTCTCTTTTTCTTGAGCTCTCATCTTCCTCCTCTTGCTCTCCCTCTCTTGAGTCTATGGTTCACTTGTCTCATGTGTTGAGAACCAAGAACCATAGATAAAATCCCAACAAAACTCTTCTCTACTCACTCTAGTTCACAAGGTTTAGCAAACCATGTGAACTAGTTTCTTCAAAGATCGAAGAAGGAGCCAAAGGTTGAAGCTTTCAGGTGGATCGATCTTCGGTGCAAGGAGACGACGGGGAGAAGCCGATTCGGACAACCATCGAGATTTGAAGACGAAGGAGTTCAAGATAAGAAAGGTATAAACCCCCTAACCGAGTAGTTAACAACTCCTAGTTAGGTTGTTAGTTAGATGTTTAACAAAGATCCGGGTTTTGAGTCCATGTTACCACCTCTAGAAAATTGTTTTTCACCAAATTCCGCATGCCCGAAAGTACCGGGAGAGGTAGCATGGACTTACAGTGGTATCAGAGCCTAGTTAAACTCTATCTAACATGTTAGCAAAGTAACTAGAAGATCGATCAAAGAAAAAGTCACGAAACGAACCCGAGTTGTCAAGTTTCTGCCGATTTTTATTCTGTTCAAAAGTTGATAATTTTCATCTTAAAAATCGGCTCAGGCTTTTGTTTGAATAACCACCAAATTTGGTCCCATGAACCGTTCAAAGAGCCGCGGAAACGCGGCGGGAGCACGCTCCCACCGCGGTTCCGCGGCCGAGTTGACTCGGCCGAGGTCCAAATTTGGTGCAGAGTATTTCTGGGGTTGTTTTGGGATTTTTGGAATATGTATTTTCTGCCCAGATTTTCCAGAACAAAAATTTTGTTTTTGGGGCCTATAATCCGTATTTTTGATCGAACTTCTAAAAGACTTAAGCTGACGGGTTTTTTTGTGATGTGATATTTGTATTGAACGTCTACTAATCGCTATATGTCGATTAGTGGAGGTTATACAAATCTGTGATCTGTAATGTCATTGGAATGTGTATATGAATTCATTGGATTGTCGCGGGTGAATAGCCGGGGGTTGTGAGACGAGAGTTTTCATTTCTTTCAATTCATGTAAATTTGTAAATTGATGTAATAATTATTTGTATGGCCGCACAACCGGGTCGGGGTTGTAGCCGTCATTGTATAATTTCTTTTTACTGTTTTTGCTCCTAGGATAGACCCATGGAGGGGGTGCACAAACTACCGGGTATGCCGAAGTGCAGAGTGGCCTACTCACGGAGTTGAGGGAGGTTGCTTCGCTTCGGGTACTTGGAGGGTAGTTTGCCGCATCCGTAGGGGTCTTGGGTGGGGTATTGGCTATTCACCGCGACCGTGTAATCTGCTTTTCGTTACAGGCTCGTACGAATTGCGGGTTCCTGTATATCCAATGTGTTCATCTGTGATCTGAAATGGCTATCATTGCAATATATCTATATATGATATTATTTAGGCGTTGCTTATGTTTTATAGCCGCGCTAGCCCAGCCCCCGCTCTGTCGTTAGTTAAGTAACCTAACGGGTAATGACGGGGCCCCGTGGCAAATGCGAATGGCATAAGCGTACGTCATATTTTGGTTGTTTTCTGCAATGGTAGGATTAAATGATGGGATGCATTAAAAGAACTAATGCAAGAATATCACGCATTAAAAGAACTAATGCAAGAAAATAAACCAAGTTAAAGTCGTTGGAACACTTTCGAAAAACCACTCGGTTCTTTTCAAAACTAACTTTTAAATGCGGAGCTTGAGCCACTCCTTTTAAAAGCTATCTCGTTCCATCGATTATATCAAGTTCACTACGTTCACGGTTTTGCCAAAACCATTCGTAGCCCTCCATCATTTCAGTTAAATATTCGGTAGTATTCAAGCTATGTATTTTGACCTCACGCCAAGGCATAGTGATTGGTAGCTGCCGGATATTTATCTGTTGCATAGATAGAATGCGTTGGTTTGGGACAGCCGTACTGCCATTTTGGCCTACGTCAAGGGTAGGTACGGGTGGGTTCAAATTAACCGGGATAATGATGGGAAGAACTTGACATGTGACTTATGACATTTTGACCTCACGCCAAGGTCATAAGAGCATGGGGCAAAAATCCACATCGGGAGTTTCAAAAGAACTGAAACTTGCTAGTGTTGCATACCATTTGGAGTGTGATGATTCTGGTACGATTCCTTCAGTTTTGTCATGCGATGATATTTGGATCCCGATCCTACTGTGAGTATATGCTACTCCTCGGGAAATTTCTCACTTAACGATCAATGCTATAAACCAAGTAGGTGTCTAGAAATGTGTTAGCGGGGCTATGCCCATAGGGAAAAGAGGTTATTTAATTAAGGAACTTCGCGAAAGCGTTGGAAAACCTCCCTCGAAGTACCGACACCAGCCTGGCCGAACAGTTAAGCAAGTATTGTACGGTGAGATTGATCCTGACTAATTCTTCCTTTGTGGTTTGAGGAGGGATTCGAGAAACAGTGGGAGCCATCCTGTTTAGACAAACTAAAAACCATTCTAAACTTGCAAGAGTATCAAGCTGAGTGTTTCTTCTCTCTCCTAATTGCAGCGACCAATCGACATGACTGGACTTAAGTTATTACTAGATAAGAACATACTGACAGGGCCAAACTACAAAGATTGGCTCAGGAATGTCAAGATGGCAATCACTTACGACAAGCTGGGGTATCTTCTTACCACTAAAGCTCCCCCTGTCCCAGGTCTCACTTCCAGCGTCGCGGATAAGGAAATCCGTAAGACTTGGGAGATTGATAGTGCGAAGGCCAAGTGCCTCGTGCTTGCCTCTATGGACAATGAACATCAGAGGAGGCACGAGAATATGGACCTAGAATCCATATTTCTTCATACAAAAGAACTGTATGGAGAGCAGTCTCGTATCGCAAGATACGAAGCGTCGAAGAAGTTATTTTCGGCAAGGTTGGCCGTCGGATCATCAGTAGCAGAACACGTGCTTAAGATGATCGGCTACATTGAGGAGCTCGCGGACCTTGGGACCACATTGGAGAGTGAGCTCTATACGGACTTGATTCTCCAGTCCCTTCCTTCTACTTACGCCCAGTTTATACTGAACTTCAACTTACAAGAAAAAGAAGTTGAACTTTCAGAGCTCCTCAACATGCTGAGGAGCGCAGAGGGCACCCTACAGAAAGGTAGGGAAACATCCACTTTGTTTGTAGGAGGATCATCTTCTTCTAGGTCCAAGGAGAAAGCCAAGGGAAAGAAGAAGAAAGCCCCCGCCAAACCAAGAGGCGGTGTTAGTAAAGTGGATACGAAGGGAAAGGCAAAAGCAACAAAGAAAGTGGGGAAGCTTGTGGATAAGGAAGAATGCTTCTATTGTCATAAGAAAGGACACTGGAAGAATGATTGCAGGGCTTGGAAGGCCAGAACACAGGAATTGAAGCAGGTTGCAGCTTCAGCTTCAGGTGTGTATGTTATTGAAAACTGTCTTTCAATAAACTCTACTTCCTGGGTATTGGATACCGGATCAGGATCTCATATCTGTAATTCTTTACAGGCGTTGAGAAACCGTAGGGTTTTGAAAGCAGGTGACATGACCCTCAAAGTTGCGAACGGAGCTAGCATGGATGCTAAAGCCGTGGGGGACTATCACCTGGGAATGTCAGATGGACATGTTTTGGTTTGGCGTAATTGCTTTTTTGTACCCAACGCAACATGTAATATCATTTCTGTATCTTTGGTTTCTAAAGAAGGTTATGAATTTGCGTTTGTAAGCAATGTTGTAAACATTCACCTTAATCAAGTTCTGATTGGGTCAGGTACATTGAGCAATGGTATATACGTATTAAACCAACCACAAATTTTCAATGTTCAGAATACACAAAAAAGAAAGTCTCCGGAAATAAATCAGACTTTCTTATGGCATTGTAGACTGGGTCACATCAATGAGAGAAGGTTGACGAAGTTACATACAGAAGGATATTTGAATCCGTTCGAATATCAATCGTATGCCACTTGTCAATCCCGTCTCAAAGGAAAGATGACAAAGACTCCGTTCACTGGACACGGAGTAAGAGCGAGCGAGCTCTTGGGACTCGTACACAGCGACGTGTGCGGTCCAATGTCTACACATGCGCGAAGCGGTTATTCTTACTTCATTACTTTTACGGATGACTTTTCAAGTTACGGTTATGTCTTCTTAATGAAACATAAGTCCGAAGCCTTTGGAAAATTCCAGGAATATAAGAATGAAGTAGAAAAACAAACTGGCAAAAGTATCAAGATCCTAAGATCGGATCGAGGTGGTGAATACTTGAGTGCCGAGTTCCTGGACTATTTAAAAGAGAACGGAATTCTCTCTCAACTTACTCCTCCATACACTCCGCAACATAACGGTGTATCGGAGAGACGGAACCGAACCCTATTGGATATGGTACGGTCCATGATGAGTAACGCTGAGTTACCGCGATCATTCTGGGGGTATGCGCTTGAATCAGCCGCATACCTTTTGAACCGAGTTCCTACTAAGACTATGCCTACCACACCATATGAGTTATAGAGTGGGAAGAAGCCCTATCTTCAATATCTGAAGATCTGGGGATGTCCAGCTTTTGTCAAAAAGCAGCATGCGGACAAACTCGAGGCACGCTCAGTACTGTGCAAGTTTATGGGATACCCAAAGAACACCAGGGGGTATCTTTTCTACCACGCAGAGGAACAAAAAGTCCTTGTTTCTCGTAATGCCCACTTTCTAGAACACCAGTTCTTGGAAAAGGAAATTAGTGGGAGCGCAGTAGAATTGGAAGAAATTCCAGAACCACAGACTATTACTGAAAGCTTAGTGGAACCAGAGGGTTCAAAAGAACAGGACATTCCTACTCCACTCCACAGGAGTAGTAGGCAGTCTCATCCACTCGAGAGATACTACGGTTTTCTCATAGACGGGGATAGAGAGGATTGCATCATAGATTATGATGAGCCTACTAGCTTCCAGCAGGCCGTTCAGAGCGTTGACTCGGTAAAATGGCTGGATGCAATGCGGACCGAAATGGAGTCCATGTACACCAATAAGGTATGGACGTTGGACATTGCTCCAGACGGGGTAAAACCCGTAGGATGCAAGTGGATCTTCAAAAGGAAGATTGGTGTAGATGGACAGGTTGAGACCTATAAAGCTAGACTGGTTGCAAAGGGTTTTCGTCAAAGACCTGGTTTGGACTATGACGAAACCTTTTCTCCAGTGGCTATGCTGAAATCCATTCGGATCCTTCTTGCCATTGCAGCCTTCCACGATTATGAGATTTGGCAAATGGACGTAAAGACCGCTTTTCTAAATGGAAATTTAGAGGAGTGTGTCTATATGGACCAGCCAGAAGGTTTCATTCAGAGTGGGATCAGCGGAAAGGTGTGCAAGTTGCTTAAGTCCATCTATAGACTAAAGCAGGCATCGCGGAGTTGGAACATCTGTTTTGATGAGACGGTCAAGGAATTTGGCTTTATCAAAAATCCAGATGAACCATGCATCTACAGCAGATTTGTAGCGAGAACAGTAGTATTCCTCGTTTTATACGTGGATGACATTCTCTTAATAGGAAATGACATTCCTATGCTACAATCTGTCAAGGGGTTCTTGTCACACAGGTTCTCCATGAAAGACCTGGGTGATGCCTCATACATCCTGGGGATCCGGATCCATCGTGATAGATCCAAGAGGATATTAGGACTTTCACAGTCCAGGTACATCGACACCATACTGAAAAGATTCAGTATGGAAGATTCCAAGCACGGTAACCTATCGGCTTGTCACGGGATCACCCTCTCTAAAGAGATGTCCCCCAAAACTGATTTGGAGAGGGATCACATGTCTATTATACCCTACGCTTCTGTGGTAGGCTCTATAATGTATGCGATGTTGTGTACCAGACCGGATGTAGCTTATGCACTGAGTGTGGTAAGCCGGTATCAGTCAAACCTTAGGGAGAAACACTGGATAGCGGTAAAGAACATTCTCAAGTACCTGAGAAGGACTAAGGCGATGTTCTTGGTGTATGGCGGAAAAGACCTCCAGATCGAGGCCTTTGCAGACTCCAGCTTCCAGGGTGACAAGGATGATTCCAAGTCCATGTCGGGTTTTGTCTTTACCCTCAATGGAGGGGCGGTGTGTTGGAAGAGTTCCAAATAGGAAACCGTTGCAGACTCAACGATGGAAGCGGAATACATCGCTGCATCTGATGCCGCAAAAGAAGCTGTTTGGATAAGGAAGTTCTTAAAAGAACTTCAGGTGGTTCCGTCCATTGTTGATCCAATACCTCTGTATTGCGACAACATCGGGGCTATAGCTTTAGCGAAGGAACCCAGGTCCCATCAGAGATCCAGACACATCTTGAGGCGGTATCACCTGATCAGGGAGATCGTGGATCGCCAGGAGATCGAGGTTCGGAGGGTTGCTTCAGAAGATAACACTGCAGATTCATTCACCAAGGCCTTGCCCCAGACTCAGTTCGAGCGGCTGATCGAGATGATAGGTCTTCGATACGCCAGTACATGGCCTTAGTGCAAGTGGGAGATTGTTAGTGTATATGCCGTAGAGGCCATTACTGTATCATACTAGTTTGTATATTACTTAATGGAAGCTTGGGATATTCACCTTGTATATACAATCTTGCTCAAAATAGTAGTATGCTACTTGGTTTGTTTCTACTTCAATGTGTACATGTGTTTATTTTATTATATCACCTATACGCATTAGTGGAGCCCTTAGGATCTTTGCTTGATTACCAGCGTTGTGATGGCAGTCACACTAGTGGGGCTGGGTAATCTATAAGCACATCCTTATGCAGGTCCCTAGTCGCAGGATTATTGAGACAGGGCATCGATACTCCGGAGTAAACTAGCGCATGCGCTTCTCATCCCAGTGTGGGAGACGGTCTGTCCCACAGCCGTCAGTACGTCGTACTGGAGATAGTATGCGGGTGCTCGTTGGGTTACGAGTACACTGGACAGGACTCGTCGGGAACTGACTAGTTGGTATTATGCCTATCGTCAGTTATCAGTTCCCAGGTGACATGAGTACAGCTTAGTCCGCTGACTTGACACTGTCACTTCGCCTCGAGTGTGTTCCCACTGCACTTTGATTACTACCCTACCACGGCTCAAATGAGTCGTGCAAACAGGTGGTAGTTGGGTGCAGTCCCGAAGCACTTGGAGGCAGTGACGGTTAGACAGGATTCGTCTCTCCCGGTATTGGGGGTTGACATCGCACTATGTCTAGGAGAGCCATTACACGAGTTGTCCCTGGCCAGGGCAAACGAGATATACTGGTAGGCTTCCAGTGTTATCTCAGGGTGTTTTGGGCTTCACTCCGACACAACTTGTACCGCTATTAGGGGACTGACGTTTACCGCCCCCTAGGCCCGCCATGCGATGTATCAGACGATTAGACCGGACTGTACGAAGAATGTCACATTCAGGCTCAGTAGGAGTTCAGATGGGTTTCGCCTCGTCAGTCTTCTTGTCGGCATCTACCTGGGGACTGTTACGCACAGCTAGTGCCGCTTGCGGTCTGTGGTTAAACCCATTGCCAGCGTAGTGTCGAGTCTTTAGAGTCCCACACAGAAATCTATTCGCCTTTAGGCTAAAGAGTAGAGGTCGCATGGTTTTGCGACAGGTCACATGGTTTTGCGGCAGGGTTCGGTCACATCCGTGCACTTGTGCACGTACAGTGTCCAGACAGTTTACACTATCGGGCTTTGGTTTAAGCCAGATCCTAGTGTACCTTTTGGGATTGGTTTTATCCAGTATGCATCCGTGTTCCTCGGAACGCGGATCCGGGTGTGTATGCACAGTTGACGGAGAGACAGAGGTAGAGGGTTCTCATTAGGGTTGTTGACCGTTGACCGTTGACTATTGACTTTTTGCTCAACCCTAATGAGAATATGATATGTGATTAACAATTATATTAATTAAGTATTATGGTGACATAGTTGTTAAGGGGTTGACTTTGTTGACTTGTTGACTTTGTTGACCGGTTGACTAGGCTTGACTAGTTGACCATCATGATAACAATAGCTATCATTTCATGGCAAAGACTTTTGCTTGCTTGCTCTCTTGTGCAAAATGAGTGCATGAAATGATATGGCTATTGTTGCTTAAACCATCACATAATACTTGATTGCTATGATGTGTTATGTTGGTTATGGATTATGAGAGCCAAATGAAAAAGAGTTTTCTCTCATTCTATCATTTTCACTCTCTCTCTTGTTCTTGAGCTCTCATCTTCCTCCTCTTGCTCTCCCTCTCTTGAGTCTATGGTTCACTTATCTCATGTGTTGAGAACCAAGAACCATAGATAAAATCCCAACAAAACTCTTCTTTACTCACTCTAGTTCACAAGGTTTAGCAAACCGAGTGAACTAGTTTCTTCAAAGATCGAAGAAGGAGCCAAAGGTTGAAGCTTTCAGGTGGATCGATCTTCGGCGCAAGGAGACGACGGGGAGAAGCCGATTCGGACAACCATCAAGGTTTGAAGACGAAGGAGTTCAAGATAAGAAAGGTATAAACCCCCTAACCGAGTAGTTAACAACCCTAGTTAGGTTGTTAGTTAGATGTTTAACAAAGATCCGGGTTTTGAGTCTATGTTACCACCTCTAGAAAATTGTTTTTCACCAAATTCCGCATGCCCGAAAGTACCGGGAGAGGTAGCATGGACTTACACGGACTCCGGGTGGATCATCGTGGACCTAGAGGAGTTCAAGCGGACCTTTTCCAAACCCCAAGTAGCCGAGGAGTCTAGCGTAGGGAGCTACAAAGGTTGTGCTCTCAAAACCCTAGCTTTTCTTACTTGAGATGATGTGTTGTTTTTGAAACCCTAATTTTCTAGGAATGATTTTTTGTGTGTTCACTTAGCACCCTAAAAATTTAATCTTTGTTACATGTGATGCTTCTAAACCCTTCATAAGGTGCTAGGTAAACCTAACATTGGTATCAGAGCCGACCTAGAACACTAGGCGACACTTTAATGAAGTTAAAACTCAGATCGAACTGAAAAATACGAATTTTTAGCACTCTCTGGACATTTTTTCTAAACTGTTATTTTTCAGAATTAAAAATATGTAAAAAAAATACAGTAGGCAAATCTAAGCAGTACTGTGAAACACGAGGACATGAACAGTAAATATCACCGTGGAACCGCGGCAATAGATTGCTTGGGCTGCGGTTCCGCGGCCGTCCACAAGAGATGATGACTCGTTTTTATACAGTAATGTTTAGAACTGTATGTATATATTTTTAGGTATTTTTAATCTGAATTTAGTGCTGAATGTTCTGGGGATGGTTTTGGACTCTACAATTCGATCGGAATTTTGATTTCGTGTTTCTTTCCGGGTAATTTAGAAAGTATTGAATTGTTCGAATGAGTATCATTTACTCACTTTTTCACGGGGTTTAAATCTTTCGGAAATACGTGCAAGTTTGTTTGTGGTGGACCCTCTAGAAGAAAACAAACCTCAACTCGATTATGTGACCGTCTTGAACTGCCTTTTGAACCTTAGGGTTTGGGGCAGTACGGCGTGCCACATGTGAGGCGTTGGCTTGACCCTTCTACGGCTGGACCGCTACTACTGTGTCACACTCCGGGTTTTTGAACTCCGCTCAAGTGTTGAGCTTTAGGGAATTTTGGGTATTTGGTCATTCGTTCAAAAACTTTAATACTGTCTATTTATCTGGAATGTGATACAATATTTGGAATTCATATAGTTAGGCATGAAATACGAAATATGTGATATTTCACATTTACGATGTCTAAAGAGTATGTGGATTCCAAATATTGTAGTTTTACACTTTCTTTTCGGTGACCAAGTGTAGTATGTCGATATCGCCGGTTTCGTTGCTATACATCAACGACAATTAGGGTACGCATACTTACTTACGTTGATGATATATGATATTATGTATTGCTGAGATATGATGTGCAGGATTGTCGCGATTGAATAGCCGGGGGGTTTTATGTGAGATAAGAGTTTTATTTTTCATTCATGTAAAATTCAAATGTAATGTAATATTCTTTTATTTAGGGCACTTCCGGGTTGAGGTTGATGCCACCAGTATTGTATATTATTTACTTTTCTGCATTAGGATGGACCCAAGGAGGGGAGCACAAGTGACCGGGTTCTGGGGTTCAGTGGGAGGCCATCTCGAGGAGTCGAGACCGGGTCTCCTAAACTCCATAATTGGTAGGGTCGCTTGCCGCTCTCGCAGGGGTCCAGGGTGTGGGCTTGGCTATTCATCATGACTGTGGAATCTGTATTTTCTATTGTTGGCTAAATACTAAATACGGACGTCCTAGTATATCCCACATTATATTTATGTTTCAGTTGCGATATCTGTGATGTGATCATTTGATATGTTGTGATGGATACAGTATATAATATATATGATATATTATATAGACGTTACTTATGTTTTACACCCGCACTAGCCCTGCCCTGCTCTGTCGTTAGTTACCTAACATAATGGTGCATGAGGGGACATCGAGGCGAATGCGGATGGCATAAGTGTACGTCGTATTTATCTGTGATATTTAGGTGACTTAAATGATGGGACTTCATTAATGTGATTAATGAAAGAAAAGAAACCTAAAAGATGTTGTAGAATCAAATTTTCAAATAAAAGGGTAGCTACAGTCTTACTTTGCATAGCGGTATATATGATATACCCTGCACCTTATTCGATGGGGAAAGAGCCGAGATCCCTTCACCGGGAGTGACCTCTTTAGCAAAACTGGTAGATGCTACAAAACTCGGTTTGGTTTTTGATTGCTTTTGGAGTTTTGCTTTGCATAGTGATATATATGATATATCCCGCACCTTATTCGATGAGGAAAGAGCCGAGATCCCTTCACCGGGAGTGACCTCTTTAGCAAAACTAATAAAAGCCTCAAAATCACTCCATTTCAAAATTCACATGATTCTACAACGATATCAAGTTCATTACGCAATAGGTTTTCAGAAAAACCTGTCGTAGCCCTCCGTCATTTCAGATAAGTCCTACTTAGTATTCGTGCTACGTTTGTTGACCTCCGTCAAGGCGTAGTGTGCAGTAGCTAACTAGTATTTATCTGCTTTTGCATATGATGCAGATTGGATTAGGATAGTCGTACGACCTTGTTGACCTCCGTCAAGGGTCGTGCGGGTGGGTTTGATTCAATCAAGAAATGACCGGTTGAACTTGACTTGCACCCTGTGGTTTGTTGACCTCCGTTAAGGTCATGGGATGCTTGGGGCAAAACATTATCGGGAGTTTCAAGTGTTGAAATTTGCAATGAGATTGCATACCTTCTATGAGATAGTTGGATCCCGATACCCACTGCGAGTAATTGTTACTCCTGGGAGAGTTTTACACAGGACAATTAGCCGATCAAGTAGGTGTCTAGAAAGGTGTCAACGGGGTTACGCCTCTAGGAAAACGAGGTTTACTTTAATTAGGTCCGTGCGAAAGCACGGGGAACCTCCCTCAAAGTACCGATACTGGCCTGGCAGAAAGATTGGCGAAATTGTAAGGTGTAATTAATCCCAGCTAGTCTTTCCTTTTAGGGTTTGAAGGAAGATTTGATAAAAAAAAAAGTGGGAGCCATCCTGATTAGATAAAATAATAACCAATCTGATCTTGCAAGAGCATACGCTAAAGTGTTTTCTTCTCTCTCTCTCCAGGTAGCGACCATATCATGCCTTAATCAAGATAATAATATGGATGTATTGACCGAACCCGCGTGTTATACTGTGCTGGGGAACGTTGGTTCCGTTTTTTCTTATAAGAGTTATAGGACTGAACAGGATATAGGGGAATACCAGGATTCCCATGCCACCCGAATGAAGAAAGTACATGTTAATGCATTTTCTTCGGGTGTGTTCGTTACAGAGAACTGTTTCTCCATTTACCCTACGTCCTGGGTATTAAATACCGGGTCAGGATCCCATATATGTAATCAGTTACATGGGCTTAGGAAAGGTAGAGAACTTGGAGAAGGTGATAAAGACATAAGAGTTGGAAATGGTGCAATTGTTGCAGGTAAGACCGTCGGGGAATATCACCTTGTATTACCAACTGGTAATACATTGATTCTGAACGAATGCTATTACATGCCGAACCTGATATGCAACTTTATATCAGTTTCTTTGTTGAGTAAAGAAGTATATAATTTTGTATTACAGGATAATGTTATGAACATTTTCCTTAACCAAAAGTTGGTTTGATCAGGCACGTTGTGCAATGGCATTTATGTTCTAAATCAATCAACAGTTCTGAGCATAACAAACACACACAAGAGGAAGAGTTCAGAACTGAACGAATCCTTCTTGTGGCATTGTAGACTCGGTCATATAAATACGACACGCCTAGCTAAGTTGCATAAGGTTGGATATTTGAAACCATTCGAATTTTCATCTTATGACACTTGCCAGTCATGTCTCAAAGGCAAGATGACCAAGACTCCGTTTACGGGACACGGAGAAAGAGTTTCCGAACTCTTAGGACTGATACATAGTGATGTATGCGGTCCCATGTCTACACATGCCAGGGATGGTTCTTCGTACTTCATTACATTCACTGAAGATCTCTCTAGATTCGGATATGTGTTCTTGATGAAACACAAATCAGAAGCTTTTGAGAAATTTAGAGAATATAAACAAGAAGTCGAGAACCAAACCGGAAAAAGTATTAAAATCCTATGATCTGATCAAGGAGATGAATACTTGAGCATTGAATTCCTGGACTTCCTAAAAGAGAATGGGATTCTCTCTCAGCTGACTCCTCCATATACACCACAGCACAATGGTGTATCAGAATGGAGGAACCACACCATATTAGATATGGTGCGCTCTATGATGAGCACAGCTGAGTTACCAATTTCCTTCTGAGGATATGCACTGGAGACAGCAGCATACCTACTGAATAAGGTTCCTACCAAATCTGTGCCTACCACCCTATATGAGATATGGGAGGGGAAGGGACAATATCTTAATTTTATTAAGATATGGGGTTGCCCAGCCTATGTCAAAAGACAAAAACCGGACAAACTCGAGGCAAGGTCTGTTTTGTGTAAGTTTGTTGGATATCCCAAGCATTCTCGAGGGTATATGTTCTACCACAGTGAGGAACAAAGAGTGTTTGTTGCTCAACATGCCACCTTTTTAGAAAAGGAATTTCTTGCAAAAGAGATTAGTGGCTCTGAGGTAGAACAGGAAGAGGTTCCATCTGTACAAACCACAACAGAAAATTTAGTGGAACCAGAAGATTCAGTAGCTCCCAACGAAGCTCAACCTCTCCGCCGATCTAGTAGGGTTCCTCGCCAACCTGAGAGATACTACGGTTTTCTCGTGGATGGTGGGAGCGAGGATTGCATCATGGAGGATGATGACCAAACTAGCTTCGAGCAGGCCATCACGAGTGGGGACTCAGTGAAATGGCTGGATGCAATGCGGTCCGAGATGGAATCCATGTACACCAACAAAGTATGGACTTTGGAAGATGCTCCTGAAGGGGTAAAACCCATTGGGAGCAAGTGGATCTTCAAGAAAAAATTTGGTGTAGATGGGAAAGTGGAGACTTTCAAAGCTAGACTTGTTGCAAAGGGTTTTCGTCAAAGACCAGGTGTGGACTATGACGAAACCTTTTCTCCAGTGGCTATGCTTAAAACCATCCGGATCATGCTTGTCATCGCTGCATATCATGATTATGAAATCTGGAAAATGGATGTTAAGACCGCCTTTCTAAACGGTGATTTAGAAGAGTGCGTGTACATGACTCAGCCAGAGGGCTTCGTAGATAGTGGGAGCAGCGGGAAGGTGTGCAAGCTGCTTAAATCCATTTATGGATTAAAGCAAGCATCGCGGAGTTGGAACATCTGCTTTGACGTCGTTATCAAAGAGTTTGATTTCGTCAAAATTGTAGATGAACCTTGTATTTACAAGAAGGTGGCAGAGAGTAAGGTTGTCTTTCTCGTATTGTACGTGGACGACATACTCTTAATAGGAAATGACATTCCTATACTGCAATCGGTTAAGCTCTTCTTATCACAAAGATTCTCAATGAAAGATCTTGGTGATGCCTCCTGCATATTGGAAATTAGGATCTATAGAGATAGATCCAGACGGATATTGGGATTGTCCCAATCCAGGTACATTGACACCATACTAAAGAGGTTTAGTATGGAAGAATCCAAGCGTGGGAACTTACCCACGATCTCTGGAGTCACTCTCTCCAAAGAGATGTCTCCCAAGACTGATTTGGAGAGAGCTCGCATGCGAAGGATACCCTATGCTTCGGCTGTAGGCTCTATCATGTACGCGATGCTATATACCAGACCCGATGTAGCATACTCACTAAGTGTAGTGAGCAGGTATCAAGCTGATCCTGGAGAGAGTCACTGGACAGCTGTGAAGAGCATTCTCAAGTACTTGCGAAGGACTAAAGAGATGCTCTTGGTGTACCGATTCAAGCTTCCAGAGTGATAAGGATGACTCTAAGTCGCAGTTGGGATTTGTCTTTACCCTTTACTGAGGGGTGGCTAGCTGGAAGAGTTCCAAGCAGGAAACCGTGGCAGACTCGACGATGGAGGCTGAATACATCGCTGCCAACGATGCTGCCAAAGAGGCTGTCTGGATCAAGAAGTTCATTACTGAACTTGGAGGTTCCATCCATTGAGAATCCAATATCTTTGTATTGCGATAACAATGGAGCGGTGGCTTTGGCCAAGGAACTCAGGTCCCATCAGCGATCCGGGCATATTCTGAGGCGGTATCACCTGATCCGGGAGATAGTTGATCGCCGGGAGATCGAGGTCAGAAGGGTTGACACGAAGAACAACACAGCGGATCCACTCACGAAGGCCATTCCCCAGATACAGTTTGAGAGACTCATCAGGATGCTCGGTATGCGATACTACAGCAGCTGGCCCTAGTGCAAGTGGGAGATTGTTAGTTGTATGTATGCCCTAGAGGCCAGTATTGTATAAATGATGTATATTATATTGGATGCTTGGACATATATAGAGATGACTTTCTTGCTCGATATGATAGTATGATATATGGTTGCTCTTTATCTTAACATGTATACTTGTCTCTTTATACTGTTTTATAGTTACATGTTGGTAAAGCCCTTAGGATGTGTACTTGACTACCTGGACTATGATGCGGATCATACTAATGGGGACATGGTAGTCCATAAGTACATCCTTGAAGGTCCCTAGTCGTGGGTGTATCGAGACGGTGCATCGATATACCAGTGTAGACAAGCGTATACGCTTCTCGACCCATGAGATGGGCGATGGATGATCCCATATCCATTGGTGTTAACCATCATAGATGGTATACGGGTGCTCAGTGGAGACTGGGTACACTGGACGGACTCGCCGAGAACTCCCACATGGTATTATACCTCACGTCAGATGGCAGTTCTCTGGTGACACTTGTGCAGGTTAGTCTGTAGACCCGAGATCGTCATAGAGTCTTGTGTGATTCCCACTGTGCTTTGATTTCCACCTTACCACGTCCATGAGGGCGTGCAAAACGGTGGTTTTTGTGTACAGTCCCGAGTCACATGGAGGCAATGAGCGATTGGAGGGGTTTCGTCTTTCCCGGTATTGGGGGTTGATGTTGCGCTGTGCTCGATTGGCCGTAACAGGGAAGTCCCTGACCAGGGCTGATTAGAGATTTACTGGTAAGTGTTACCAGTAGTTTCTCGACCCGTTATGGGCCTCACATCTGCACGACTTATCGGTTATTGGGGTCTGACGTTTACCATCCCTAGGCTTGATATGCAGCATATCTGATGAAGAGACCGGACTGCACGGTAGTGTTGCCGGTTGGCTCAATGGGAGTTGTAGCAGGTTCGCTTGTTTTCTTCTGATCGCTCAATACCCGGGTGGCCGTTACGTTTAGCTGACCGCTTGCGGCTTGGGGTGCTTGATATGATCATCACCCACTGCCGGCGTATTGACGAGTCTTAGAGTCGCACAATGGAGTTACCTAGTCCAGGCGAAACGTTGTGGTGCGCGTATGCGATATGCGCATGGACCCGGTTAAAATGCGCGTATGAGATACCGTATATTAATCGGGCGGCTTACTTTTGGTTGGGTCGTATGTGATATGACCGGATTGATAAATCAAGTGTTGATTTATCATTTAACCATTAGTTTCTCACTAGAAATCCTTTCTTGTATTTTTGGGATGTATGCATGCATGTATGCATTCTTTCTTGATTCTTGCACATATGGATGTGCATGCACACATACATTCATACATCATCCTTCATTATTGTATATACATAGAAGATAGTGGCAATATAGGACACACACCTTGGTTAAATAATATGGATTATTATTTCTATTTGTGTTAAAACAAAATGAAAAAGGAAAATGCTAATTCATGGATTAGTTTCTACACTCTTCTTTGACCTAACCATGCTCACCCACCTTTTAACCATGGATTAACATTCCCTTTGTGTTTTAACTCAAATTCAATAATATCTTCATTATTTAACCATGGTTTGAGATGAGAGGTTGAAAATATATATACATATATTTTCTATTTTTTCATTAGACAATATCTTTTCTCTTGTTCTAAAAAGGCCATCATCTTCTTCCTACTTCTTATTTTGCTCTCTAGATTTCTCTAGTGAGCAAATTACTCACCAAGTTAGGATTTTGAAGTGAGAAAAGCCACCACAACATCATTCTACATAAGTCTTGCCCACTTGTTTAGAGTGTTAGCTTCATTTCTTTCTCTTGATCAAGTGAAGTTGCAATCTTGGACAAAGCGGACTCCGGGTGGATCATCGTGGACCTAGAGGAGTTCAAGCGGACCTTTTCCAAATTCCAAGTAGCCGAGGAGTCTAGCGTAGGGAGCTACAAAGGTTGTACTCTCAAAACCTTAGCTTTCCTTACTTGAGATGATGTGTTGTTTTTGAAACCATAATTTTCTAGGAATGATTCTTTGTGTGTTCACTTAGCACCCTAAAAATTTAATCTTTGGTACATGTGATGCTTCCAAACCCTTCATAAGGTGCTAGGTAAACCTAACACAAATCAAAAACCAATACAATGGTGTATAAAAATATATCTCAAGTGCATTAATTATGCTCAAAATGTAAATACTCGGTAGGAGCAGCCATGGTGCAAGAAATCAATATCAGGAAACTCATCATCGAAACTCAAATCCAAGCGATATAAGCGTGATACTCGGATCACAACGCAAATCGGAACAAAGGACATCGAGGTACACCTCCTACAATATCGAAAAATAAATCGGTGCGCCAAAAACTGGCAGGGCAAGAACATCCGTTCGCCTCCCGCTCATGGCCTGGCGTCCTCTGTCCGTGGGTCTTTATCTTCTCTGTGGATTACCAATCCCACAATCCATCGGCTCATCGGCCCAGTTAGGTATGCTAACGGGGACAATTCCGTTCTGGCACTTCTCTGGTCATCTCTCGGTCAAACATCCCGACCGCTCGTAAAGCAGCACGTCACTGGCGTCGGCCTCTGGTCCTCTGAATACACGTGACACATCTGATTCTGGGTGCAAATCTCATTGCAGCAGCGTCCTGGAAGGAATCCTGCTCAAGGTCTCTTCCGATCTCGCCTATGCCGAACTGTATGGAGGCTAGTATTCTTACATAATTTTCTCTTGTTTTCTGGACATCTGCGTGTTCCACACACATTTCCTTGTAAACTGGCTGTATCCAAATGCCTCTGTCAATCCGGTGTCTCTCACACGGACTCGAAATCACGTACTCTGTATCTTCATCGCTCTGTAGAAGATAACTGGCCGAACGTATCCTCAGGAACTCGCCCCAATCATCGAAGGAATACTCTATACTCGCCCGCTCCTGATCAACTCATAACTCATCTGGGTGCGGTCCTCTATCCGAAGCTGGTCATCTTACTGATCTCTTATCACATAGTATCTGGACGACGTCAAACTTTTCGATCGAGTCATCGAGGTCCCAAAATTTCCCAAAGGCTCAACACCTGAGCACAGTCTAAAAATATCTGGTACATACCACAACACTTCTGGACTAGCTGTAGAAGGGCAAACCTAAGCCTCACTGATGGCACCGCTAAACTGCTGCAAACCTTAAAGTTCAAAGCGGTTCCATGGTCATCATGTCGAGTTAGGGTTTCATTCTTCTAGAGGGTCCACAGAATTACCTGCATGTTCCTCCGAACACTTTAAACTTAGGAAAAATGGGTTTCTAATACTCGTTCAAACTTTTTAGCTTCGCCTATACAACATGTGAATATTCTTCGCCCCCATGCTAAACAATGCCTCAATCCTCCAGGAAAGGCGATACATCGGCGGTCATCTCTGGATCGGTCTGCTCTAGATCTGAGTAAGACTCGCCATAATGGAATCTTCAACTCAACTGGGCCTGCGTCGGCATATCAATCTGACGAATCACCTTCGTCTCTCAACTCGGGATAGACTAGCTATCATCTGTCGCATATCTGCCTGGAAGCTCCGGCGATCTTAGCTCGTAAGCTCTGGAAGCGACATCTTATCAATCTCAGCAATAGCTGGGTCATCTCTCTGCACGGTAGGCGACATCAATATCTCTGAGGTATGTTGTACATGAATAGTCCTCTCGCACCTGGCATCTTTAGCAATGGCCCGATCATCCGGTGTAAAACCAAGCACTCGCCTCCAAAAGAGGTCACAACAACAATACTAACTCGAGACGTCCCCAAGTCACAAGAAAACACAATAGCCGACCCTCGTACCAGGCGAGCTCGCCCTGACCGTAACACTAGCAGCAGCTCAAACTGCGCTCAAACTATGGTGATATGAACCTCAATTGAGTATCGAAGAGAGCAGATCAACGGCATGAGAGGAAACGACAAATCCAGAATGGATACATGATCATAATAAGGAACAACATCAATGAAAGTATGATCATGGAAACGAATAGAATCAAGTATCTCGAATGGATGTATAATCATGGATACGAAGAGAATCACCGGTCTCAAAAATATCTATATCCTAAGGTTTCTTAAGTGGAGTATCGTATCGTAAATATGCCACGGAACATACGTACGGTACGTCACTCTACTCAAGCTACCTACTCTATCAATCAGGGTCAGCCTATGAAATGAAAGTGTTAGTGTATATGCCCTAGAGGCCATTACTGTATCATACTAGTTTGTATATTACTTAATGGAAGCTTGGGATATTCACCTTGTATATACAATCTTGCTCAAAATAGTAGTATGCTACTTGGTTTGTTTCTACTTCAATGTGTACATGTGTTTATTTTAGTATATCGCCTATACACATTAGTGGAGCCCTTAGGATCTTTGCTTGATTACCAGCGTTGTGATGGCAGTCACACTAGTGGGGCTGGGTAATCTATAAGCACATCCTTATGCAGGTCCCTGGTCGCAGGACTATCGAGACAGGGCATCGATACTCCGGAGTAGACTAGCGCATGCGCTTCTCATCCCAGTGTGGGAGACGGTCTGTCCCACAGCCGTCGGTACGTCGTACTTGAGATAGTATGCGGGTGCTCATTGGGTTACGAGTACACTGGACAGGACTCGTCGGGAACTGACTAGTTGGTATTATGCCTATCGTCAGTTATCAGTTCCCAAGTGACATGAGTACAGCTTAGTCCGCTGACTTGACACTGTCACTTCGCCTCGAGTGTGTTCCCACTGTACTTTGATTACTACCCTACCACGGCTCAAAGGAGTCGTGCAAACAGGTGGTAGTTGGGTGCAGTCCCGAAGCACTTGGAGGCAGTGACGGTTAGACAGGATTCATCTCTCCCGGTATTGGGGGTTGACATCGCGCCGTGTCTAGGAGAGCCATTACACGAGTAGTCCCTGGCCAGGGCAAACGAGATATACTGGTAGGCTTCCAGTGTTATCTCAGGGTGTTTTGGGCTTCACTCCGACACGACTTGTACCGCTATAGGGGGACTGACGTTTACCGCCCCCTAGGCCCGCCATGCGATGTATCAGATGAACAGACCGGACTGTACGGAGAATGTCACATTCAGGCTCAGTAGGAGTTCAGATGGGTTTCGCCTAGTCAGTCTTCTTGTCGGCATTACCTGGGGACCGTTACGCACAGCTAGTGCCGCTTGCGGTCTGTGGTTAAACCCACTGCCAGCGTAGTGTCGAGTCTTTAGAGTCCCACACATAAAGCTATTCGCCTTTAGGCAAAAGAGTAGATGTCGCATGGTTTTGCGACAGGTCGCATGGTTTTGCGACAGGGTTCGGTCACATCCGTGCACTTGTGTACGTACAGTGTCCGGACAATTTACACTAGCGGGCTTTGGTTTAAGCCAGATCCTAGTGTACCTTTTAGGATTAGATTTATCCAGTATGTATTCGTGTTCCTCGGAATGCGAATGCGGGTGTGTATGCACATTTGACGGAGAGACAGAGGCAGAGGATTCTCATTAGGGTTGTTGACCGTTGACCGTTGACTTTTGACTTTTTGCTCAACCCTAATGAGAATATGATATGTGATTAACAATTATATTAATTAAGTATTATGGTGACATGGTTGTTGACTTGTTGACTTTGTTGACTTGTTGACTTTTGTTGACTTGTTGACTTTGTTGACCGGTTGACTAGGCTTGACTAGTTGACCATCATGATAACCATAGCTATCATTTCATGGCAAAGACTTTTGCTTGCTTGCTCTTTTGTGTAAAATGAGTGCATGAACTGATATGGCTATGGTTGCTTAAACCATCACATAACACTTGATTGATATGATATGTTATCATTGTTTTGGATTATGAGAGGGTGAAAGATAAAAGAGAGGCTCATTCTCACTTGCTCATTCTCTCTCTTGTTCTTGAGCTCTCATACTCTTGCTCTCACCCTCTTCCTCTTGCTCCCTCACTTGACTCTATGGTTCACTTGTCTCATGAGTTGAGAATCAAGAACCATAGATAAAATCCCATACAAACTCTTCTCTACTCACTCTAGTTCACAAGGTTTAGCAAACCGAGTGAACTAGTTTCTTCAAAGATCGAAGAAGGAGCCAAAAGTTGAAGCTTTCAGGTGGATCTATCTTCGGCGTAAGGAGACGACGGGAAGAAGCCGATCCGGACCACCATCGAGGTTTGAAGACGAAGGAGTTCAAGACAAGCAAGGTATAAACCCCATAACCGAGTAGTTAACGACTCCTACTTAGGTTGTTAGTTAGATGTTTAACAAAGATCCGGGTTTTAAGTCGATGTTACCATCTTTAAGAAAATCGTTTTTTATCAAATTCCGCATGCCCGAAAGTACTGGGAGAGGTAGCATGGACTTACAGTGGTATCAGAGCCTAGTTAAACTCTACCTAACATGGTAGCAAAGTAGCTAGAAGATCGATCAAAGAAAAATTCCCGAAATGAACCCGATTTTCAAACTTGCTGTCGATTTTTGATGTTCTGTAAAAATGATAAATCATGCATCAAAAATCGACTCAGGGTTTTAAAAAGCTACTGTGGAAAAATCACCCAGAGATCCCCCTAAACCACCGCGGAAACGCGGCAATAACTTGCTATTGCCGTGGTTCCGCGGCCTCCTTGGCTCCTCTTTGGTGGTTCTTTGCTACCGTGTACTTGCACGGGTATTTTGGGAATTTTGGTACATGTATTTTCAACCCAGATTTTCCAGAACAAAAATTTTATTTTTGGGGTCCTGAAAATCCGTATTTTTGATCGAACTTCTAAAAGACTTTAGCTGATGGGTTTTTCTGTAATGTGATATTTGTATTGAACGTCTGCTAATCGCTATATGTCGATTAGTGGGGGTTATACAAATCTGTGATCTGTAATGTTGCTGGAATGTGTATATGAATATGTTGGATTGTCGCGGGTGAATAGCCGGGGGTTGTGAGACGAGAGTTTTCTTTTCTTTCAATTCATGTAAATTTGTAAATTGATGTAATAATTATTTGTATGGCCGCACAACCGGGTCGGGGTTGTAGCCGTCATTGTATAATTTCTTTTTACTGTTTTTGCTCCTATGATAGACCCATGGAGGGGGTGCACAAACTACCGGGTATACCGAAGTGCCGAGTGGCCTACTCACGGAGTTGAGGGAGGTTGCTTCGCTTCGGGTACTTGGCGGGTAGTTTGCCGCACCCGTAGGGGTCTTGGGTGGGGTTTTGGCTATTCACCGCGACCGTGTAATCTGCTTTTCGTTACAGGCTCGTACGAATTGCGGATTTCTAGTATATCCAATGTATTCGTCTGTGATCTGAAATGGCTATCATTGCAATATATCTATATATGATATTATTTAGGCGTTGCTTATGTTTTACAACCGCGCTAGCCCAGCCCCCGCTCTGTCGTTAGTTAAGTAACCTAACGGGTAATGACGGAGCCCTGTGGCGAATGCGAATGGCATAAGCGTACGTCATATTTTGGTTGTTTTCTGCAATGATAGGATTAAATGATGGGACGCATTAAAAGAACTAATGCATGAATATCACGCATTAAAAGAACTAATGCAAGAAAATAAACCAAGTTAAAATCGTTGGAACACTTTCGAAAAACCACTCGGTTCTTTTCAAAACTAACTTTTAAATGCGGAGCTTGAGCCACTCCTTTTAAAAGCTATCTCGTTCCATTGATTATATCAAGTTCACTACGTTCACGGTTTTGCCAAAACCATTCGTAGCCCTCCGTCGTTTCACATGAATAGTCAATAGTATTCAAGCTGTGTATGTTGGCCAAAGTCAAGGCATAGTGATTGGTAGCTATTGGGTATTCATGTGTAGCATAGATAGATGCGTTAGTTTGGGACAGTCGCACTGCCATTTTGGCCAAAGTCAAGGGTAGGTACGGATGGATCCAAATTAACCTGGATAATGACGGGTAGAACTTGACATGTGACTTATGATATTTTGGCCAAAGTCAAGGTCATAAGAGCATGGGGCAAAAATCCACATCGGGAGTTTCATAAGTACTGAAACTTGCTAGATTTGCATACCACTTGGAGTGTGATGATTCTGGTAGGATTCCTTCAGTTTCGTCACGCGATGATATTTGGATCCCGATCCTACTGTGAGTATATGCTACTCCGCGGGAAATTTCTCACTAAACGATCAATGCTATAAACCTAGTAGGTGCCTAGAAAGGTGTTAGCGGGGCTACGCCCCCAGGGAAAAGAGGTTCTTGAATTAAGGAACTTCGCGAAAGCGTTGGAAAACCTCCCTCGAAGTACCGACACTGGCCTGGCTGAACGGTTAAGCAAGTATTGTGCGGTGGGATTGATCCCGACTAATTCTTCCTTTTTGGTTTGAGGAGGGATTCGAGAAACAGTGGGAGCCATCCTGTTTAGACAAACTAAAAACCATTCTAAACTTGCAAGAGCATCTAGCTGAGTGTTTCTTCTCTCTCCTAATTGCAGCGACCAATCGACATGACTGGACTTAAGTTACTTCTAGATAAAAACATACTGACAGGGCCAAACTACAAAGATTGGCTCAGGAATATCAAAATGGCAATCACTTACGACAAGCTGGGGTATCTTCTTACCACCAAAGCTCCCCCTGTCCCTGGTCCCACTTCCAGCGTCGCGGATAAGGAAATCCGTAAGACTTGGGAGATTGATAGCGTGAAGGCCAAATGCCTCGTACTTGCCTCTATGGACAATGAACATCAGAGGAGGCACGAGAATATGGACTTGGAATCCATATTTCTTCATACAAAAGAACTGTATGGAGAGAAATCTCGTATCGCAAGATACGAAGCGTCGAAAAAGTTATTTTCGGCAAGGATGGCCGTCGGATCATCAGTAGCAGAGCACGTGCTAAAGATGATCGGCTACATTGAGGAGCTCACGGACCTAGGGACCACATTGGAGAGTGAGCTCTATACGGACTTAGTTCTCCAGTCCCTTCCTTCCACTTACGCCCAGTTTATACTGAACTTCAACCTACAAGAAAAAGAGGTTGAACTTTCAGAGCTCCTCAACATGCTGAGGAGCGCAGAGGGCACCCTACAGAAAAGTAGGGAAACATCCACTTTGTTTGTAGGAGGATCATCTTCTTCTAGGTCCAAGGCGAAAGCCAAGGGAAAGAAGAAGAAAGCCCCCGCCAAACCAAGAGGCGGTGTTAGTAAAGTGGATACGAAGGGAAAAGCAAAAGCAACAAAGAAAGCGGGGAAGCTTGTGGATAAGGAAGAATGCTTCTATTGTCATAAGAAAGAACACTGGAAGAATGGTTGCAGGGCTTGGAAAGCCAGGACACAGGAATTGAAGCAGGTTGCAGCTTCAGCTTCAGGTGTGTATGTTATTGAAAACTGTCTTTCAATAAACTCTACTTCCTGGGTATTGGATACCGGATCAGGATCTCATATCTGTAATTCTTTGCAGGCGTTGAGAAACCGTAGGGTTTTGAAGGCAGGTGACATGACCCTCAGAGTTGCGAACGGAGCTAGCATGGATGCTAAAGCCGTGGGGGACTATCACCTGGGAATGTCAGATGGACATGTTTTGGTTTTGCGTAATTGCTTTTTTGTACTCAACGCAACTTGTAATATCATTTCTGTATCTTTGGTTTCTAAAGAAGGTTATGAATTTGCGTTTGTAAGTAATGTTGTAAACATTCACCTTAATCAAGTTTTGATTGGGTCAGGTACATTGAGTAATGGTATATACGTATTAAACCAACCACAGATTTTCAACGTCCAGAATACACACAAAAGAAAGTCTCCGGAAATAAATCAGACTTTCTTATGGCATTGTAGACTGGGTCACATCAATGAGAGAAGGTTGACTAAGTTATATACTGAAGGATATTTGGATTCGTTCGAATATCAATCGTATGCCACTTGTCAATCCTGTCTCAAAGGAAAGATGACAAAGACTCCGTTCACTGGACACGGAGTAAGAGCGAGCGAGCTCTTGGGACTCATACACAGCGACGTGTGCGGTCTAATGTCTACACATGCGCGCAGCGGTTATTCTTACTTCATCACTTTTACGGATGACTTCTCAAGGTACGGTTATGTCTTCTTAATGAAACATAAGTTCGAAGCCTTTGGAAAGTTCCAGGAATATAAAAGTGAAGTAGAAAAACAAACCGGCAAAAGTATCAAGATTCTAAGATCGGATCGAGGTGGAGAATACTTAAGTGCCGAGTTCCTGGACTATTTAAAAGAGAACGGAATTCTCTCTCAGCTTACTCCTCCATACACTCCGCAACATAACGGTGTATCGGAAAGACGGAACCGGACCCTATTAGATATGGTACGGTCCATGATGAGTAACGCTGAGTTACCGCGATCATTCTGGGGGTATGCGCTAGAATCAGCTGCATACCTTTTGAACCGAGTTCCTACTAAGACTGTGCCTACTACACCATATGAGATGTGGTGTGGGAAGAGACCCCATCTTAATCACATTAAGACATGGGGAAGTCCAGCTTTTGTCAAAAAGCAGCATGCGGACAAGCTCGAGGCACGCTCAGTACTGTGTAAGTTTGTGGGATATCCAAAGAATTCCAAGGGATATTTCTTCTACTGCGAAGAGGAACAAAAAGTCCTTGTTTCTCGTCATGCCCACTTTCTAGAACACCAGTTCTTAGAAAAGGAAATTAGTGGGAGTGCAGTAGAACTGGAAGAAATTCCAGAACCACAGACTATTACTGAAAGTTTAGTGGAACCAGATGGTTTAAAAGAACTGGACATTCCTACGCCGCTCCGCAGGAGTAGTAGGCAGTCTTATCCACCCGAGAGATACTACGGTTTTCTTATAGACGGGGATAGAGAGGATTGCATTATAGATTATGATGAGCCTACTAGCTTCCAGCAGGCCGTTCAGAGCGTTGACTCAGTAAAATGGCTGGATGCAATGCGGACCGAAATGGAGTCCATGTACACCAACAAAGTATGGACGTTGGACATTGCTCCAGACGGGGTAAAACCCGTAGGATGCAAGTTGATCTTCAAAAGGAAGATTGGTGTAGATGGACAGGTTGAGACCTATAAAGCTAGACTTGTTGCAAAAGGTTTCCGTCAAAGACCTGGCTTGGACTATGACGAAACCTTTTCTCCAGTGGCTATGCTGAAATCCATTCGGATCCTTCTTGCCATTGCTGCCTTCCACGATTATGAGATCTGGCAAATGGACGTAAAGACCGCTTTTCTAAATGGAAATTTAGAGGAGTGTGTCTATATGGACCAACCAGAGGGTTTCATTCAGAGTGGGAGCAGCGGAAAGGTGTGCAAGTTGCTTAAGTCCATCTATGGATTAAAGCAGGCATCGCGGAGTTGGAACATCTGTTTTGATGAGACGGTCAAGGAATTTGGCTTTATCAAAAATCCAGATGAACCATGCATCTATTGTAGATTTGCAGCGAGAACTGTAGTATTCCTCGTTTTGTACGTAGATGACATTCTCTTAATAGGAAATGGCATTCCTATGCTATAATCTGTCAAGGGGTTCTTGTCACAAAGGTTCTCCATGAAAGACCTGGGTGATGCCTCTTACATCCTGGGGATCCGGATCCATCGTGATAGATCCAAGAGGATATTAGGACTTTCACAGTCCAGGTACATCGACACCATACTGCAGAGGTTCAATATGGAAGATTCCAAGCGCGGTAACCTACCGGCTTGTCACGGGATCACCCTCTCTAAAGAGATGTCTCCCAAGACTGATTTGGAGAGGGATCGCATGTCTATTATACCCTACGCTTCTGCGGTAGGCTCTATAATGTATGCGATGTTGTGTACCAGACCGGATGTAGCTTATGCACTGAGTGTGGTAAGCCGGTATCAGTCCAACCCTGGGGAGAAACACTGGATAGCAGTAAAGAACATTCTCAAGTACCTGAGAAAGACTAAGGAGATGTTCTTGGTGTAGGCGGAAAAGACCTCCAGATCGAGGCCTTTGCTGACTCCAGCTTCCAGAGTGACAAGGATGATTCCAAGTCCATGTCGGGTTTTGTCTTTACCCTCAATGGAGGGGCGGTGTGTTGGAAGAGTTCCAAACAGGAAACCGTTGCAGACTCGACGATGGAAGCGAAATACATCGCTGCATCTGATGCCGCAAAAGAAGCTGTCTGGATGAGGAAGTTCTTGAAAGAGCTTCAGGTGGTTCCGTCCATTGTTGATCCAATACCCCTGTATTGCGACAACAACGGGGCTATAGCTTTAGCGAAGGAACCCAGGTCCCATCAGAGATCCAGACACATCTTAAGGCGGTATCACCTGATCAGGGAGATCGTGGATCGCCAGGAGATCGAGGTTCGGAGAGTCGCTTCAGAAGATAACACTGCAGATCCATTCACCAAGGCCTTGCCCCAGACTCAGTTCGAGCGGCTGATCGAGATGATAGGTCTTCGATACGCCAGTACATGGCCTTAGTGCAAGTGGGAGATTGTTAGTGTATATGCCCTAGAGGCCATTACTGTATCATACTAGTTTGTATATTACTTAATGGAAGCTTGGGATATTCACCTTGTATATACAATCTTGCTCAAAATAGTAGTATGCTACTTGGTTTGTTTCTACTTCAATGTGTACATGTGTTTATTTTAGTATATCGCCTATACACATTAGTGGAGCCCTTAGGATCTTTGCTTGATTACCAGCGTTGTGATGGCAGTCACACTAGTGGGGCTGGGTAATCTATAAGCACATCCTTATACAGGTCCCTGGTCGCAGGACTATCGAGACAGGGCATCGATACTCCGGAGTAGACTAGCGCATGCGCTTCTCATCCCAGTGTGGGAGACGGTCTGTCCCACAGCCGTCGGTACGTCATACTTGAGATAGTATGCGGGTGCTCGTTGGGTTACGAGTACACTGGACAGGACTCGTCGGGAACTGACTAGTTGGTATTATGCCTATCGTCAGTTATCAGTTCCCAGGTGACATGAGTACAGCTTAGTCCGCTGACTTGACACTGTCACTTCGCCTCGAGTGTGTTCCCACTGTACTTTGATTACTACCCTACCACGGCTCAAAGGAGTCGTGCAAACAGGTGGTAGTTGGGTGCAGTCCCGAAGCACTTGGAGGCAGTGACGGTTAGACAGGATTCGTCTCTCCCGGTATTGGGGGTTGACATCGCGCCGTGTCTAGGAGATTCATTACACGAGTAGTCCCTGGCTAGGGCAAACGAGATATACTGGTAGGCTTCCAGTGTTATCTCAGGGTGTTTTGGGCTTCACTCCGACACGACTTGTACCGCTATTGGGGGACTGACGTTTACCGCCCCCTAGGCCCGCCATGCGATGTATCAGACGAACAGACCGGACTGTACGGAGAATGTCACATTCAGGCTCAGTAGGAGTTCAGATGGGTTTCGCCTCGTCAGTCTTCTTGTCGGCATTACCTGGGGACCGTTACGCACAGCTAGTGCCGCTTGCGGTCTGTGGTTAAACCCACTGCCAGCGTAGTGTCGAGTCTTTAGAGTCCCACACAGAAAGCTATAAGCCTTTGGGCAAAAGAGTAGAGGTCGCATGGTTTTGCGACAGGTCGCATGGTTTTGCGATAGGGTTCGGTCACATCCGTGCACTTGTGCACGTACAGTGTCCGGACAGTTTACACTAGCGGGCTTTGGTTTAAGCCAGATCCTAATGTACCTTTTGTGATTGGATTTATCCAGTATGTATTCGTGTTCCTCGGAACGCGGATGCGGGTGTTATGCACATTTGACGGAGAGACAGAGGCAGAGGATTCTCATTAGGGTTGTTGACCGTTGACCGTTGACTTTTGACTTTTTGCTCAACCCTAATGAGAATATGATATGTGATTAACAATTATATTAATTAAGTATTATGGTGACATGGTTGTTGACTTGTTGACTTTTGTTGACTTGTTGACTTTGTTGACCGGTTGACTAGGCTTGACTAGTTGACCATCATGATAACCATAGCTATCATTTCATGGCAAAGACTTTTGCTTGCTTGCTCTTTTGTGCAAAATGAGTGCATGAACTGATATGGCTATGGTTGCTTAAACCATCACATAACACTTGATTGATATGATATGTTATCATTGTTTTGGATTATGAGAGGGTGAAAGACAAAAGAGAGGCTCATTCTCACTTGCTCATTCTCTCTCTTGTTCTTGAGCTCTCATACTCTTGCTCTCACCCTCTTCCTCTTGCTCCCTCACTTGACTCTATGGTTCACTTGTCTCATGAGTTGAGAATCAAGAACCATAGATAAAATCCCATACAAACTCTTCTCTACTCACTCTAGTTCACAAGGTTTAGCAAACCGAGTGAACTAGTTTCTTCAAAGATCGAAGAAGGAGCCAAAGGTTGAAGCTTTCAGGTGGATCTATCTTCGGCGTAAGGAGACGACGGGAAGAAGCCGATCAGGACCACCATCGAGGTTTGAAGACGAAGGAGTTCAAGACAAGCAAGGTATAAACCCCCTAACCGAGTAGTTAACGACTCCTACTTAGGTTGTTAGTTAGATGTTTAACAAAGATCCGGGTTTTAAGTCCATGTTACCATCTTTAAGAAAATCGTTTTTTATCAAATTCCGCATGCCCGAAAGTACCGGGAGAGGTAGCATGGACTTACAGAAAGTTCGGGTCTAATACCCCCCGTCCAAGTCTAAGTTCCGTAAGGTCAAGCCTAGGTTCCGAAATACACTCCCGCCCTAGACTCCGCATAGTCAAACATAGATTCGAACCAAGGTTAAACCTAGCGCTATGATACCATCTTTGTCACGACTCGAAATATTAGCTCATGACCAGCACTAGAATTATGCAACGTCTAAAGGCGTAATGGAATTCAAGTAAGCCGAAACCCAGAAATCTAAACCTTTTAATAAAAATAAAGGAGGTGAGGTTTTGAAATAAAGGTATAATGAAATCAAGTTTTCTTAATGCATAGAAAAGAACATGAATGATGCAAGTGAAATTTACTAGTTGAAAACATGTTTTGTCTTTTAAAAATTTTGGCAGCACCTCCTTTGTACATTTTGATCCAAAACCACAAGTACATAATAAGAATAATGGCATCCCCAAGCAGGAGCTAGCTCTTCGCCAAACGGCGGATTACAACCACGCAATATAGCATAAATAAGTATACGACGCCCAACGGCGAAGATCACCACAAAGAGAAAAGGAAGCAAGACATAAATATCACAAGTAGAGAAAAACCCCTCGCTCTAAATCTCGCAACCACAAACCCACTAAGTCTCATTACTTATACAATTCTAATTTTGATTGATGGATGGAGTTAACTAGATACAATATGAAATATATTACAATAGTGGGTACGATACAAATGTCCTACCTACCAATACGAAACACCCAAAGGAAACTGTGTGCCAGCGATGCCGCTACTGATCCAAGCGGTCAACCTGTAAGAACTGTGGCACAACGGGGGTGAGTTTCCAACTCGTGAATAGAAAAATATCTACAAGTAGAAATCGAATAAAAAACGACTCCTAGGTCAACTATATCAAAAGGTAATACTATGATATTTAGGGTGATCGGGTCGTATATGTGCCAACAAGGTAGTCACTACCTATGTGCATGCAGATAACATCCAACAGTAATAATCAATGCACGTATATGGATATCGTCTAACCATAATCAAGGTATGCAGATATGTGGATCTCGTCCAGCCATGAATCAGTGTCTATAAGCATGTGTATAATCTTCAATAGTAAAATCAGTGTATGTATATGGATCCAGTCCATGCGTCAACCACTGACGCAACAATATCATGCATGTAAATATCATAAAAGAGTGTGCATGAAGGTATGAGGATATATATATCAACGGTGTCCCTCCCGACACATCAAAATCATGGAACCTGAGTGCCTAGCATCGACACTCGCAAATAACATGAAAACTGTGCCCAGCATCGGCACGTAAATCCTCATATATCAGACTCTGTCAGTCTGGATCGGCCCACGGGCTCCGTCTTCGGAATCGGCCCTCGGCCCCAGCAGTACGGGTCAGCCCGTATACATCTCGCTACTCCGGTCGGTAACCTCCGGATAACCGCCGAGTCTAAATACTATCACCGGTAGGTAGTGCTCCCCTGCCTGGCTCACCATCTAACATATACAAGTCTTCTTGCCCCGGGGTACCTCACCGGGTCCACCATGTACCCGTAATCGGTGCCTACCACTCCTCGAATCGGGTTTCACATGCCACTCTCAGAACCGAAGACACACTGAAATATCATATCAAGAGAAACCAGGTTTTTAAAACAGTACATGCTTCCTTTTGAAATAGCCACGGTTCTCAAATCCAGAAATCTCATAAAAACAACATATCTCAATGCGTAAAATACGTAGAGCATGATGTAAGCGACATATAACAAAATTGTAAGCATATCAATATATCATGCAAAGCGGAATACTGATATGACATATTAAGGGAAAACCGCTCTTTTAAAATGATTCCAGTTTTTAAAATATAACATGCGGTTCCCAATTTTACAATAAATCCAGTTATCTATGTAGGTACAATATATATATGCGCAAGTATAGATGTACCAATGTATGGGTGCACGAATATGGATATACAAATGTATATATCCGCGAGTATGAACGTATCAATGTATATGTCATGATGCAGCAACCCTACTGTGTAGTGACATGGCAATTATCGATGATGAAGTGTGTGAGCCGGCAAATATGTGTACGTGTAACATACGCATCATCGATAATGGTGCAGGTGCAGTATAACAGGTATATGTGCTGCAATAATAATATCATGAATGCAGCACAAGGTAAATCATCAGCTAACAGCTATAAGGCATACGGTATACGTAACTATCATATGTCCGAGTCGGTGAATATATCAATCGGCATCTAGCCCAATAACATCGCGTACGGTATACTCCATCGTACGGCCTTCTCTAGTCAAGGGTAAGGATCAATCATCAAGTCAAACTCATCACGCACGGAATATCATCGTGCGGAATCATACTAAAAGGGATCCTATCATCCTATACGAAAAATTAGGGTACGGCCTAATATCACATACGGCCTATCATCCATGATTCACAACATTCTATATATATATAACCCTATATACCTATGTCCCAGGTCGCATCTGCAATAATCTCATATCAGGGGACCGACATGGTATAAATCATCTCGATCGACTCGCATCCGTATACCATCATATCATATCATCAATCATCAAATTCGTCTTGTATTCTTTCATCGCATTTATGTCTCATATCATGTCGAGTTTACATAAACATGCTATTTGTACAAAGTATAAGTATCTAATTTAACAAACACACACGAACTATACAATCAGATTTTTAAAGAAGTGAATCGTAGTTTTAAAAACAGGGGTTACGGTGTTTTTAAGGAAAAGATATCATTTGAAAATCCGTAACATCCCTCAAGATATACATTTAAAAGATACATATGATTCTTTGGTTTAGAAAAAGGTATGGTTCGGATGACGCATCTACATCGACTATCTAGTCCTACAGTACCCTAAGCGGTAATAACGCTAAACGCCATCCTACGACAGTAGTAACATATCACTTCTAACTATCCTCTAGTTTCTAATATGGTTTCGTAGCTATCTCATTCTTGTAGGGTTGCTATGCATGCGCACAAGGTTCTACGAGGCATCGACCATGCCCGATTTAAAAATTAGCCGTGCTGAACAACCCGAATACGGATCTTTAAACTAGAGATTAGGCGAAAACAAGTATGCTAAACACTTTAACACTAAGTGAGAGGGATTACAACCTTTGTAGATCCAGTCCTTCAGTTCATATGCTCCGTGTTGAGGTCCCTTCGCTGCGATCATCGTGCTCTGGACTCTCGAGAGGCTTCACGAAGAGAAAGGTGCAGTCTTGCTTCCGATCTTCGATACAAAGATGATCTACCTTGAAGTTTCGTTAACACAAGCTATCACTCATGAAATGATGTGAACACTCTCATCTAAAGGGCAAGAGAAGATGAGGATGATGAAGTAGGATTTTTGCTCTCTTTATTTATCTTTTTCTCACATATTTTCATCACAAATATCAAAGCAAGAAAGCTTTGCATGAAGAACTCAAGGAAGAAGAAGAATAGTGATCCATTTTCTTTTTGTGATGAATAATGAAAGGATTAATATGATAAATATTGCAACCATGGTTGACTTAACCATTGTAGAGAATTAACCAAGGGCTAGGGTTTGGGTTGAGTTAAGATTGAGTCACACAAAAATATCAAGAGAAATATCTTTATCATGACAAAAACTAAACCTTCTAGAATCATCTAGAAAGCTTAACCCTAATCCAAACCCTAATCATGATTAAACTCCACTAAACATGTTGCATTAGTTATCATATCATGTTACAATATTATATATCACATATATAATATTTATTGTAACCAAATAAAATAATACAATTAACATATATCGCATATATATCAATGTATTACCCGAGTGAGAAAAAGAATCTTTTAGTGAGCTAATATTAGTTAATGCAATTTAATATATCATATATATTATTATACATTAAATTTTCGAATCAACACTTGATCCGACAATCCGGCTATATCGCATATAACTGACTAATATTTATCCGTACCGATTCATCGAATCAACACTTGATCCGATGACTCGGCTGATATCAAATATCGCGAGAATAGAATACGGTATCTCATATCGTATTATCCTCGGTCCCGCACATATCATATATGTGCCCCTACTCCGTTTCGCCTGAGCCAAGAAACCTCTGTGTAGGACTCTAAAGAATCGTCAATACGCCGGCAGTAGGTGATGATCATATCAAACACCCACAAGCTGCAAGCGGTCAGCTAAACGTAACAGCTACCCAGGTATTGAGCGCTCAGATGATCAACAAGCAAGCCTGTACATTCTCCTGTGAATCCAAACACTAACACTCCCGTACAGTCCGGTCTCGTCGTCTGATATGTTGCATATCTCGCCTAGGGGTGGTAAACGTCAGACCCCAGTAGATCGATAAGTCGTGTCGATATGAGGTCTATAACAGTTCGAGAAACTACTGATAACACTTACGAGTAAATCTCAGCAACCCTGGCCAGGGATTTCCGGTAATAGCCAATCGAACACAGCACAACATCAACTCCCTATACCGGGAGAGACGAATCCCCTCTTATCGCTCATTGCCTCCATGTTATTCGGGACTGTACCCAAAAGCCACCTTTTTGCACGCCCTCTTGGACGTGGTATGATGGAAATCAAAGTACAGTGGGAATCACACAAGACTCTATGACGATCTCGGGTTAACAGACTACTCTGTATTAGTGTCACCGGAGAACTGCCATCTGACGTGAGGTATAATACCATCTGGGAGTTCTCGGCGAGTCCGTCCAGTATACCCAGTCTTCACTGAGCACCCGTACACCATCCTTGATGTCAAACACCGATGGATATGGGATCATCCATCGCCCATCATATGGGTTAAGATACGTATACGCTAGTCTACTCTGGTCTATCGATGCCCTGTCTTGATACACCCTCGACTAGGAACAGTTATAGGATGTACTCGTCGACTACCGTGGCCCCACTAGTATGATCTCATCATAGTCCCAGTAGTCGAGTACATATCCTAAGGGCTTTATCAACATGTAATTTAGAGACAATCAGAGTACATGTTAAGATAAAGTACAACCAGATAGCATACTATCATGTCGAGCAAGAAAGTCCTCCCTATATATATCCAAGCATCCATTACAATATACATCGTATGTACAGTAATGGCCTCTAGGGCATACATATAACTAACAATCTCCCACTTGCACTAGGGCCATCTGTTGTGGTATCACATACCCAACAATTAGCTGTGATTGAAGTATCTCATACTCAACCATCCCATAAAAGTCTCTACTAGGAAAAAGGTCTTTGTGAGTGGATCCGCGCTGTCGTCCTCTGTGTCTACTCTCCTAACCTCGATCTCCCTTGAGATCAACCATCTCCATGATCAGGTGATACTGCCTAAGAATTATATCCGGATTTCTGATGGGACGGGGGTTCCTTGGCATAAGCCACAACTCCATTGTCACACAATGGTAGTAACGAAGTTCATCTCATGAACTTATAAATATCCAAACTGCTTCTTTGGTAGCATCCTTGGTAACGATGTATCTTGCCTTTAATCGTCTAGTTTGTCACGGTATCTAGCTTGAAACTCTTCCAACATACCGTCCCTCCACTGAGGGTAAAGACAATGCCTGTGACTGACATTCAGTCGTCCTTATCACCCTGGAACCTTTCCAGTGATTCTCCCCAGGATCGATTGATACCATCTCACTACAACTAGTGAAAATCCTAACATCCAATTAGATCTATCTCATAGATCCAAAACCCAGGATTTAGGAGGTATCACTTTGATCCTATATGGAGAATCCTTGTGATAAGCGGAGATTGACCGAGCGTAGCATAGGAAATTCCTTCCCTATCAAAAGTATGTCATCCACGTACTCTATGAGGATCACCACCATACTCTCTACTACCTTTTTTTTATATACAAGGTTCATCTACCATTTTGATGAAGTCAAACTATTTGACTACCACATCAAAACAGATGTTCCAACTCTGCGATGCCTGTTTTATCATATAAAACATCTTGCACACGTTTCCGCTGCTCCCACTGTCTATGAAGCCCTCTGGCTGTGTACTTATAGACGCTATCTTCTAAATCATCATTTAGAAAAGCAGTCATGATACCCAACCGCCAGATATCGTAGTCATGGTATGTAGCCGTGGCAAGTAGGATCTGGATGGACTTAAGCATAGCTTTGAAAGTCTCAACTTTTCCATGTACACCAAGTAATCTTCTCAAGATATACTCGCGCTTGATGGGGATTTAACCCTTCAGATAAAGCAACCAAAGTCCATACTTTGTTGGTGTATAAGGATTCCATCTCAGATCGATAAGCATCCAGCTATTCTTACAGAGTCCCACTCCTGATGGCCAGCTCGAAACTAGTTGGGTCATCATCTCATGATGCAATCCTCGCTCCCACTGTCATAGAGAAACCGAAGTATCTCTCAGGTGGGTGAGGAACCCTACTAGATCGGCGGAGAGGCTGAGGTTCGTTGGAAACTATTGAATCCTTTGGTTCTACCAAATCATCAGCTGCAGTTTGTATAGCTGGAACCTTTCTAGTTCTACATAACAGACCTTGCCTCGATCTTGTCCGGATTTTGCCTTTAGACATAGGCCGGACAATCCCAAATCTTAACAAACTTAAGATATGGGCTCTTCCCTTTCCATATGACATATGAAGTGGTAGGCAACCGATTTGATTTGAACCCTATTCAATAGGTATGCAGCTTCTCAAGTACATAACTCCCAAAAGAAAATAGGAAACTTGGCAGTACTCATCATAGAGCACACCATATCATATAGGGTGTGATTGCTCCACCCCGATACACCGATGTGCTATGGTGTATACGAAGGAGTAATGCTGAGAGAGAATCTCATTCTCCTTTAGAATAGTCCAGGAATTCCGTGCTCAAGTATTCTCCTCCTTGATCTCATCAAAGGACATAATACTTATACCCGTATTTTGGTTCTCTACTTCTAACTTATATTCTGTGAATATCTCAAAATGTTCGGACTTGTGTTTCAGCAGAAACATATGTCTGAATCTTGAGAGATTATCAGAGGATGTAATGAAGTAAAAAGAACCGTTCTTGGCATGTGTAGACAGGAGACTTTCATACATCAGCATGTATCAATCCCAAAAGTTCACTAACTCTTTCTCTGTTTCCAATAAACAGAGTTGTGGTCATCTTATCTCTGTGACATGACTGGCAAGTTTCACAAGATGTAAATTTAAACTTATTTAAATATGCATCTATATGTAACTTGGGTAGTCGGGTCGCATTGATATGACCTAGTCTATAATACCTCAAGAAGGATTCGTTCATTTCTGAACTCTTCCTCTTGTGTGTGTTCTGTATACTAAGAACTGTAGTTTGATTTAGAACGTCAATGCTTTTAGATAACGTGCCTGAACCGATCAACTCTTGATATAGGAAATGTTCAAAACATTATCCAACTATATAAAATTATATCCTTTCTTTATTAAATAAAGAGACTGATATGATGTTGTATATCAGGTTCGGTATCTAATAACATTTGTTCAGAATCAATGTATTCTGGTAATACAGGGTGATAGTGACCAACAGCCTTGGCAGCAACATTTGCACCGTTTTCTGTCTCATGAAACTTATCACCCGTTCTCAGTTCTCTACCTTTCTATAGCCTATGTAACAGATTACATATGCGGGATCCTGATCCGGTATCTCATACCCAGGACGTAAAGGATACTGAGAAATAGTTCTATGTAATGAACACACCCGAAGATGATGCATCAGCATGCACTTTCTTCATTTGGGCGGTACGGGAAATCCGGTATTCCCCAATTTCCTGCTCTGTCTTATAACAATTATAAGTTGGAGCGGGACCAACGTTTCCCAGCTCAGTATAACAAGAGGGTTCGGTCAATTCATCCGTATTATTATCTTGATTAAGGCGTGATATGGTTGCTACCTGGAGAGAGAGAGAGAAGAAAACACTCAGCGTATGCTCTTGCAAGATTAGATTGGTTGTCTAATATATCTAATCAGGATGTCTCCTACTATTTTAATCAAATCTTCCTTCAAACCCTAAAAGGAAAGACTAGCCGGGATTAATTACACGCTACAAGTTCGCCAATCTTTCAGCCAGGCCAGTGCCGGTACTTTGAGGGAGATCCTCCGTGCTTTCGCACGAACCTAATTAAAGTAAACCTCGTTTTCCCAGGGGCATAACCCCGTTGACACCTTTCTAGACACCTACTTGATCGGCTAATTGTAATGTATAAAACTCTCCCAGGAGTAACTCTTGCTCGCAGCGGGTATCGGGATCCAACTATCTTATGGAAGGTATGCAATCTCATTGCAAATTTCAACACTTGAAATTCCCAATAATATTTTACCCCTAGCGTCCCATGACCTTGACGCAGGCCAAAAAATCACAGTGCACTAGTCAAGTTGAACCCGTCATTTCTTGATTGAATTAAACCCACCCGCACGACCCTTGACGCAGGCCAACAAAGTCGCACGACTACCCTAATCCAATCTGCATCATATGCATAAACAGATAAATACTAGTTAGCTACCGCACACTACGCCTTGACGCAGGACAACAAACGTAGCACGAATACTAAGTATGACTTATCTGAAATGACGGAGGGCTACGACAGGTTTTTAAGAAAACCCTTTGCGCAATGAACTTGATATCGTTGTAGAATCGAGTGATTTTTAAATGGAGTGTTTTTGAGGCTTTTCTAGTTTTGCTAAAGGGGTCACTCCCGGTGAAGGGATCGTCGGCCCTTTCCTCATCGAATAAGGTGCAGGATATTTCACAAATATCACTATGCAAAGCAAGAACTAGAAGCAATCAAAAGACAAACCGAGTTTGTAGCATCTTCTAGTTTCACTAAAGAGGTCACTCCCAGTGAAGGGATCTCGGCTCTTTCCTTATCGAATAAGGTGCTGGATGTTCTACAAGGAACACCGCTATGCAAAGCAAGAACTAGAGCTACCAGTTTTTTTTAAACAAGTTTCTACAACATCTTAGGTTTCTTTTATTTCATTAATCTCATCAATGAAGTCCCATTTTAATTATGCTTCACAAGCATCTCTTTTGAAACGAAATCTGCAATATAACATATATCTCATATATACATAATATAAACATTCGTCTCAGGCAGTAATATGATCTCATCACAGAACATTGCAGCAGAAGAACATATATGAAATATTGGATATACTAGGACGTCCGTGTTTTCAATACGAGCCTGTATAAAACACGGATTCCATGGTCGCGATGAATAGCCAAACCCACATCCATAGACCCCTACGAGAGCGGCAAGTAACACTGCCAATTCTAGGGTTAGGAGACCCGGTCTCGACTCCTCGAGATGGTCTCCCACTGGACCCTAGAACCCGGTTACTTGTGCTCCCCGCCTTGGGTCTACCTAATGCGGAAAAGTAAATAATATACACCAACGGTGACATCTTTCGCAACCTGGAAGTGCCCCAATAAAAGAATATTACATACAAATGAATTTTACATGAACGAAAAAGAAAAAACTCTCATCTCACATAAAACCCCCGGCTATTCAAAATGCGACGATCCAATATAACATATCACAGCAACACATATTATCACATATCATCAACGTAAGCAAGTATGCGTATCCCGATTGTCGTTGATGTATAGCAACGAAGCCGGCGATACACCACACACTATGCTTACGGTCACAGAAAAGAAAGTGTAAAACTACAACAGTTGGAATCCGCAACCTCCTTAGACATCGCATGCCTAACCAAATGAATTCTTTAGACATCGCATGCCTAACAATTATAAACCCCGCATTTTAGTCTCATTATCGAAAACTCTTTTCAATATCAAGTCGGGCAATTCAACAAGATTCCCGACGTCCTGATCGAATGCTCGTCGCAAACTTTAGTAGACGGCCGCACCCCCAGATGCCGTCGACGAAGTGCACTAAGGCGGAACACCGCTGCCGCGAGCACCCGAACGGATGCTTTCGGCGACGGGGTTCTCCTACAGTCACTTGGTCCGGGCTATGGGGCGTGGCTGTCTATTAAGTTTACCCGGCGAGTATCCGCGTACGCTACGTGATTGCGACGGACTTTTGATCACATCAAAATTCCGTGGCAACCGATCATCTGAGACTAAACTGCTAGATTTATAACATTCAAATTAGTTATCTCATAACTTTTTGTGGATTCCAAATATTGTATCACATTCCAGATAAACAGAAAAAGTTAAACTTTCCGATCGAATAATCAAACACCCAAGATTTTCCCAATATATCTCAACACTTGAAATCAGTTTAAAAAAAACATCCATCACATGCCACAGTACCAATGGTCCAGCCGTAGAAGGGTCAAGCCAACGCCTCACATGTGGCACGCCGTACTGCCCCAAACCCTAAGGTTCAGAAGGCAGTTCAAGACGGTCACATAATCGAGTTAAGGTTTGTTGTCTTCTAGAGGGTCCACCGCGTTACTTGCACGACTTAGAACGTTCTTAAATACGAGAAAAAATCCAACTTTTGAAAAAAATTCCGACAGGGGAAAAAGTGAGTTATTGATATCCGTTCGAACTTTTTAACAGTTTCCAAAAGATTATCCGGAAAAACTAAACAAAGTTAAAATATCCGATTGAAACAACGAGTCCCCAATACACCCCAGAAAACCCAACACTTGAGTATAATTAAAAATGCCCAGAAGAATCAGGAATTAGCTACGGAGGTTACTGTGCAAACCCTATCCCTCAATCCTTCCTTCTTGCCGCGGAACCGCCGCCAATACCAGGGTTTGGCCGCGGTTCCGCGGCGCTTTGGACGATTTAGGGGGTCGGGTTTCACAGTAATTCCTAAAATACCCTGCTGAATTTTTTGGGTATTTTTAATATGAAAAAAATCACGGTTTTGAAAAATTTCCAGAAACTAGGGTATATCGGGTTTTCCGGGTTCGATCGGACTTTAAACTTCGTCTAGACATCGCCTAAAGCTCTATCTTGTCTCTGATAGCACTGTAGGGTTGCTATGCACGCGCATAAGGTTCTACGAGGCATCGACCATGCCCGATTTAAAAATTAGCCGTGCCGAACAATCCGAATACGGATCTTTAAACTAGAGATTAGGCGAAAACAAGTATGCTAAACACTTTAACACTAAGTGAGAGAGATTACAACCTTTGTAGATCCGGTCCTTCACTTCATATGCTCCGTGTTGAGGTCCCTTCGCTGCGATCATCGTGCTCTGGACTCTCGAGAGGCTTCACGAAGAGAAAGGTGCAGCCTTGCTTCCGATCTTCGATACAAAGATGATCTACCTTGAAGTTTCGTTAACACAAGCTATCACTCATGAAATGATGTGAACACTCTCATCTAAAGGACAAGAGAAGATGAGGATGATGAAGTAGGATTTTTGCTCTCTTTATTTATCTTTTTCTCACATATTTTCAACACAAATATCAGAGCAAGAAAGCTTTGCATGAAGAACTCAAGGAAGAAGAAGAATAGTGATCCATTTTCTTTTTGTGATGAATAATGAAAGGATTAATATGATAAATAATGCAACCATGGTTGACTTAACTATTGTAGAGAATTAACCAAGGGCTAGGGTTTGGGTTGAGTTAAGATTGAGTCACACAAAAATATCAAGAGAAATATCTTTATCATGACAAAAACTAAACCTTCTAGAATCATCTAGAAAGCTTAACCCTAATCCAAACCCTAATCATGTTTAAACTCCACTAAACATGTTGCATTAGTTATCATATCATGTTACAATATTATATATCACATATATAATATTTATTGTAACCAAATAAAATAATACAATTAACATATATCGCATATATATCAATGTATTACCCGAGTGAGAAAAAGAATCTTTTAGTGAGCTAATATTAGTTAATGCAATTTAATATATCATATATATTATTATACATTAAATTATCGAATCAACACTTGATCCGACAATCCGGCTATATCGCATATAACCGACTAATATTTATCCGTACCGATTCATCGAATCAACACTTGATCCGATGACCCGGCTGATATCAAATATCGCGAGAATAGAATACGGTATCTCATATCGTATTATCCTCGGTTCCGCACATATCACATATGTGCCCCTACTCCGTTTCGCCTGAGCCAAGAAACCTCTGTGTAGGACTCTAAAGAATCGTCAATACGCTGGCAGTAGATGATGATCATATCAAACACCCACAAGCTGCAAGCGGTCAGCTAAACGTAACAGCTACCCAGGTATTGAGCGCTCAGAAGATCAACAAGCAAGCCTGTACATTCTCCTGTGAATCCAAACAGTAACACTCCCGTACAGTCCGGTCTCGTCGTCTGATATGTTGCATATCTCGCCTAGGGGTGGTAAACATCAGACCCCAGTAGCTCGATAAGTCGTGTCGATATGAGGTCTATAACAGTTCGAGAAACTACTGATAACACTTACCAGTAAATCTCAGCAACCCTGGCCAGGGATTTCCGGTTATAGCCAATCGAACACAGCACAACATCAACTCCCTATACCGGGAGAGACGAATCCCCTCCTATCGCTCATTGCCTCCATGTGATTCGGGACTGTACCTAAAAGCCACCTTTTTGCACGCCCTCTTGGACGTGGTATGATGGAAATCAAAGCACTGTCGGAATCATACAAGACTCTATGACAATCTCGGGTCAACAGACTACTCTGTACCAGTGTCACCGGAGAACTGCCATCTGACGTGAGGTATAATACCATCTGGGAGTTCTCGGCGAGTCCGTCCAGTGTACCCAGTCTTCACTGAGCACCCGTACACCATCCTTGATGTCAAACACCGATGGATATGGGATCATCCATCGCCCATCATATGGGTCAAGATCCGTATACGCTAGTCTACTCTGGTCTATTGATGCCCTGTCTCGATACACCCTCGACTAGGAACAGTTATAGGATGTACTCGTCGACTACCGTGGCCCCACTAGTATGATCTCATCATAGTCCCAGTAGTCGAGTACATATCCTAAGGGCTTTATCAACATGTAATTTAGAGACAATCAGAGTACATGTTAAGATAAAGTACAACCAGATAGTATACTATCATGTCGAGCAAGAAAGTCCTCCCTATATATATCCAAGCATCCATTACAATATACATCGTATATACAGTAATGGCCTCTAGGGCATACATATAACTAACAATTCTAACCTTAGTTTTCTAATCTAGGTTTCCTAACCATATTGTATAAAATCGGTTTTCCATCAAAAGTTTGCGGGGGTGCTATACGCCATCCACCCGACTTCCCCGGTAGATATAGATCTACTCACCTTGGTCTTCGCTTGCCGAAGTCGATGACGCCACACTCCGTCGCCTCGGAATCCATGCGAAAGTACCTACAATAACAACACACATCACAACGCTATTAAAATCAAGTTCTGAAATCCAAAACGGCACGCGCCTTGCTTATAGGTTAGAACCTATAGCATACACGTACAAAATCAACCAAACAACCCTTGTTGTCGATATACAAACATGCGACAACCAAATACAAATCCAAATATCAAAACTAAACTTTTCAAAATACGGAAACATAGCCAAAAACCACACTAAACTGCTCCCAGATTACGACTCAGGTCAAATAAAGCCAAGCAAACAAATCTAGGGTGATGTATACTGGGTATTTGACCTACTGTATCGACCCCGACACCAAAACCCACCAAGTGGCCGAGCACATCCCCTTAAAATCCGGCCTCCTCGGCACCCCTGGCTTAAATAGGGTTCGTTCTATCATGGTGGTCTCCTGGTAGTGTATCTAGGTCCCTGGTATTGTTTGCTACTCTAAAAAATCCCTCGGGTTGCTCCAGATTTCCCTGCACACCTTTTATTTCCAAAAAACCGACATGAACTCAAATTCGAAATCCGTATTTTTGTTTCCCATACTCATTCTCAGGTATTATACAGCCCCTCCACAGCCCCTCAAACATCATCAAGCAACAATTTCACTCAAACCCTCACTAGGGTTTTCTAATCTCCACAAATCACCACTAAACGAGTTCTAAGTTAAACTAAAAGCTAGAACTTCAATCTACACTAACATGGTAAGAGATATACCTCATGGATATCTCTTAAGAAAACCCTAGAAGTCCCAAAGTTGTCAAAATCCAACTTTTCTTGGTTCATAGCGATGAGGGTGAGGTGGTGATCATTTTTTTGTGAAAGGGTATAGGGTTTTATCAAGGTTTTGGGGTAGATCAAAAGGGTAGAAGGTGGAGGGATGTGGAGTTGAGGGAGATGAAGAAGGAAAGAAAATGATGGGAGAAAATGGCCAAGGCAGCAACCCCCCCCTCTCACTCTCACTATAATTCTCACCTACTCCCTTTCCATGTCATCATTATGTCCCCTTTTTCCCTCCTCACTCATCATGACACCTTTTTCTTTTCTCTCCACCAATAAACCACAATATATAGCCCAAATGAAATGAAATATGTAACAAAATGAAACATGTCATGGTGCACTAACCATGAAAACTGTAAAAACGCGGATTTGGCTTAATCGCGATTAGCAGTGCACTAATCGGGTTTTATCAAAAGTGCATATAATAAATTTTAAAAATGCCAGATCCTTTAATTATATATTTAAATGAATAAATCATTTTAATTTCCATTTATTTAACAATTATTGGTATATATTATACCCTTTTTCGAAAACCCCAATTTCGCAAATCGGGCAATTTTCGGGAAAAATATTATTTTAATATTAAATTCCGAAAATAATATTTTATATTTTCTGAAATGTTACAGTATTATACCTATTGTCAGATAGTAGTTCCCTGGTGACATGTGTACAGGTTAGTCTATCGACCTGAGATCGTCATTTGTCTCGTGTGAGTTCCCACCGTGCTTTGATTACTACCCTACCACGGGTTAAAGGAGTCGTTCAAATAGGTTTTAGTTAGGTACAGCCCCGAGCCACATGGAAGCAGTGAGTGGATCGTCAAGAGATTCGTCTCTCCCGGTATTGAGGGTTGATGTCGCATTGTGCACGGGTGGCTGATTGATCTCTAAAACTATCTATAACCGCAATCAAGAACGGCGTCGCATGAAACTAGCCGGTGAGTACGGGTCGGTCCACAAGGATGTTGTGAATTTCCTAATCGCGCTTACGAGTTAATTCCGAAGGGTGTTCGGATTGATTATTAAATCTAAAAATCTAAATTAATCTATATCTAAGTCTTGCTAGGGTTAGGTCTAGGTTAAGTTTGGAAAGTCTATAAATCTCACTGCTTTCTATACCCATATGAAGATCTAATTAGGTGTTATGGTAAATATTAATAAAAGAGATTAGGATGATTGGGAAGATTGTTCTTCCTCTAGATCCTTGTCCTTTCTTTCTTAATCTTTACCCTAACCTCCATGGAAAACCTTAAAATCCGGGCCTTTAGACTACGGTATCACCGCTACCTCGTGGGTAGAGTGCCGTAGGGAGCGAAATAAGAAGGTATGCATGGAGTTCTATGAAATTATATGATGGGCAAGAAAGGGGATGAGAGATCTTCGTCTCTCAAACCTTCCCCAGATCTAACCCTAACAAGCGAGGAGACTACTCACTCATTAGGGAATTAAAATACATTTATCTAGGGCAGAGAATAAAAGATTAACTAGGGCAAGAAATTAAATTTATCTAAGGCAAGAATAGAAAATTAACTTAGGGCTGAAAATAAAGAACTTACAAAAATGATGCTCTCCAAAAGAATGCTGAAATTTATTAATGAAGGGAGGCATAAGAAATTACAATGAGTAGAGTTCCTATTTATAGAGAATAGGAAACCCTAGGTTACAATTGATTTGCATGTCTACATTTACCAAAATATCCTTAGGAAGACCTAGTCAAAGTAGACTTCAAGCTTTGATAAAATTTTATGTCTCTGTCTCTTTAAAGAAAGTAATGGGCCTTGGATCTTTGGGCTTCCTTATTATTTGGTTCTTTATTAAAATAGCTTCTATGTTTCTTCCAGATCTCCAGTGAATAATTGCGGTGGACTTTTAACCGTTCGCTTTGTAATCTTGGACCTTGCATTGCCTTGTACTTTGTGAATTTTATCTTTGATGTAGGCTTGATCAAGAGTCTTCTATTTGTTGTCAAAGTCCACTTTTTCATCGTCTTTACATCGTTTTCACTGTTCTCTGTCTAAAAACCTGTAACCTGTAACATGTAGCAGACATGCGTCAAAAGCACCTATTTATTTATAAAAAGAATAAGAATGAGGAATATAATAATGCAATATTATGGTATGAACAAATACCCCCAAATTTATCTTTTGCTCGTCCTCGAGCAAACTTATTTTTATTCACTAAAATCCTAACCGCACTTTCGCAGGGAAACGCGATTGCACTGAGCACGTACAACAAGCCGTTAAACCTCTAGGTGTCCCTAGTAGGAGGAGTGTTGTCTCCTGAGGGTTTTCAGCGGATTACACCCACAAAATCCTATCAACTCGGCCCATTGACTTTTGTTCTCCAATTAGGTTTTCTAACTAAGAATTCTATTAACTTCGACTCATAAATCATCCACCCATATTCTTCACACTTCCTCATCATCTAACTTAAGATTATATATGTTATGTAGACCTACTTAGCTTTCGGCATCTCTTAAGTTTCCCTTCTAGGGTTTCATCTCCACTTAGGAATTTCTATCAACTCTACTAGAGATACAAGTTCTATTCTTCGTTCCTTTCTCTTATCTAAACTCTAATCACATATCCCCACGTGTGTGGATAGATCACCCCTACACTTGGAAATTCAAATCAAGCAATCGTACTCTCGTCCATTGTCCAAAGCACTTATTAATTAGTGAATTTTTAAATAAAATTTGCTTACACATCTTTCATGCGACCGTTAATACTTCTTGAGGTACCAACAACCGATTACAATATGCGTTAGCACTTTAAAGCATACTTCCTAGTTTTGCAACACCCAAGGCTTTAGCAGTGACTCCCAAACCAGTTGGTCTAAGGCACTAGGTGATGAAGCACCCTCGCTAAATATTTTTCTATTTTTTTTACAGCCTTAAGTAATCACAAAAACCAGTGTCCATTTTTTTTCTTTATTCACTTTTTTTTCTTTTATTTTCATTGTACTAAGGACTTTAGACAAGAGCATTTCAAGGTCACTTCTACTATTCCAAGTTTCAAGGTGCGTGATTGTGCAAATTGTAGGGTATATATTTTCAGAATCTAGACTTAAGCTAGGAACTATTTTTCAAACTTATACTCTAATAAGAACATCAATACTTTTCCTTTGTTTCAACTTAGCCCAAGAACTGAACTCAAAATTTGCCTATTTCTAAATAAACTACAAAGACATATACTTTCTACTGCAAAACTTTAAGGAAGGTTATCTTTAGGGTTTTTAATTTACCAAGTCAAAGATCTAGTTGTTCCTAGCTAGTTAACCTATCTGTCAAACTCTAGTCAAATAAGCCAAAATTGAATACAATAATTTTTATAATTTTTTTTTTGAAAATTTTCAATTTTTATGGGTTTTCAAATAAGTATGCAAATGCAAAAATATGTACAAATGAATGCGAAGGAAGAAGACGTACCGAGTATACCCCCAAACTTAAACTTGACAGTGTCCTCACTGTCATGCTAAACCAAGAGGGTCAAAATGTCGGCACTCCCCTGTTTATTTATTTACAATTTTTATATTTTTAATGTTTTGAAATTTTTTTATATTTTTATAGAAAAGAAAACAAAAAATATATACATATATACAAAGATTCCCCCAAACTTAAGCTTGGCCTTACACAAGCCAAAGGTTAGCACCAACCATTCAAAAATCTTATCGTGGTAATGGTCTAGTTGGTGAAAGAATGGAGTAGAAAGAAAAGAGATGAGAAACACATGATACCGAATGGGAAGAAGATAATATGGTCTCGGTGGGGGAGAAGAATGGCGGAAAGAAGAAAGAAGTGGGGTACGATCTTGAGGGTGTAAAGTGAGTGAATAAATTAGCGCAATTTGTGATGACCGGTGTGTTAAAAGCGATTGCGCTAACCTATCAACCCGTCGAGAAATGGGGTCAAATCCCTCAAGATTCGCAAGAAAACATGGATACGCCGAACTTGGTATTTGAAATGAAAGCGTAACGGTCACTTGCACGGTCGGAACAATAGGAAGGACGAAAGGGAGTGAATTAGGGATGGTCTCATTCTCACCGTAGTAAACTGTGTCGAACTGGAAAGATTCCATCAATGGTTCGAAACGACTGTAAGCAAACGAGTCTGATGGATTAACTAACTCATCTGAAAATGCAAAGGACTCAAACTCGGGCGGTGAGACTTCAACATCGTCCGAAAAAGTGAAACACTCGTACGTGTCATCGGCTGTGAGAACTGTGTCAGATTCAAAGGAAAAGTTTTCAAGCTCACAGTCGTCAAGCGTGAAATGAGGAGTGGTCGGAACGATGGAAAAGAGGGAAGGTGATTTAGGTAATGGTTCAAGAGGATGAATTGGAAAATCCGACACATCAAAGAAAAATGGTTCAACCTCAATATAATCCTCACTATTCTCCTCAATATTCAACTCATAATTCTCCTCAATATTCAACTCATCCATGCCATTATCATCAAAATCAAGACGCATATGAGATTCGGGAGAAACATTTAATAACTCGGGATGATGATTTGAATATAAAATTTCAATTAAATCAACAGGTTCATCATCCGAAATATTCCCGGCGTCTATATCCTCAATCAAGTGAAAGTCAATTTCTTTAGACACCTCCTCAAAAGCATGGATGTTTATCAATGTAGGTTCTAGAGTGGAAGTGTAAAGGTCAAACGGATTGGGTGCTGTTTCACTCGAAGAGGGTTCCTCACAATTTGGCAAATCAAACACTACAAAATCACACAACTCATTTTTATCCTTAACTGATGAATCATTTGGGACAATCGATGGAAAACCGGAGTTGTGGGCTTCAATTGGGTATGGGTAGGTTTGATTTGGAAATCCTCTCCCATTCTCACTCAGTTCAACCGCCTCCTCATATATTGAAAAATTTGGGGCTAGCGGGAAACTAGCTACCTGTTCAGCAGGTTGCATAAGGGCGGCCACGGACGCTTCCACATTCCTAACCATTTTGTTTGTTGCTGCGATATACGCCTCCAACGCCTCTTCTAAGCTAGATTTGGGTGGTAAGGGGGCTTCGGTAAAAGATTCGAAATCGTGTGGATATGCAAAACTCCCAACAGGCTGTGTAGAAACATTATCTAGTGACGGTGGAAAAGTCGGGTAGGACTGGTAGGAAGTGGGTGATTGGGCAGGGGTAGGGTCAACATATGGATAAAAAGGTGAATAGTCGTGTTGATCCCTAGAACTGGATGAGTGGAGAGGGGTGAAAGATCGGCTGCGAGATTGAGCAATATGCTCAGCAATGGACATCGGCTTAGGAGAGACGGTAGGACTTGAAAAAGTGGTATCAACATATGGAGGTGGTAAAGATTGACTTGGTTGACACAAAGTGGGTTGAAAAGTCAAACTGTTTCCCCTAGACGCCTCTATTTGATCTTTCAAAGATATTTTAGGCAAGGAAGGATCGTCTTTAAATTGATCGAACAAATTGCCGAACGACACAAAATTAGGTTCGGGATACCAAAGTTCGGCAAGTGATTTGTTATGTGGGGTACCCATGTTAGAAGAAAGGGAGAAAGAAAGAAAGTTTGTTGGTGCAAGGATTTCCGAGCGACAAAAGTTGCAAGTCTTTTTATAAAAAATTCCTTTTATTATTATTTTTATTTGTTTTGCAAAAATTTTCGATAATGGGCTAAGACACAAATGCAAATAACCAGAAATGCACAATCAGTCCTAGATCTAGGGTCACTTAGGTCAGCTAGACAGCTCCTAACTGTTCCAAAGGGCTAGAAATAGGACCTCAAACCGCCTCTTCACCGCCAATTGCGGCCACGTAAGTGGGAAGGAACCACACTGTGGGCCTAATTAAAAACCACTAGCCTTTGACACACTTGCCTAGAAACCGCAATGTCAGGTTAGGATAAACGGTCGATGCCTATAACTAGTCCTCTGTCCTATTGAGCTCGAAATCCTTAGGGCTGAGTCTAGTATTTTTTAATTAAGATATGGTCAATGCAAATGCCTTATGTGATTTCTGGGGTCCTGGGAAGGGTGATGAAATCCCCACCCAATTTGAATTAGTCAAAAGCCCCTTAAAGTCAGTTTTAAAGATATGCAAAACAGAAAAATCACTTGCAATCAAATCTTTTTTTTTGTGAATTTCAAAGTTTACAAGTTTTCTAATTAAAACCTTCCTTTTTTCTCTTGCTCTTTATTTGGAAAGATATTTTTAGCAAAAAGATTAAGGATATGCAAATCAGAAAATATCACTTGCAATCAATTATTATTTTAAGAATAGCGCAACGAATCCTGCATAAGATTTGTTATTTGGAAAGGAAAAGATTTTTTTAAGCGCAAAGAATCCTGCAGGAGATTTTTCAGAAGATATATCGGAGATTTGCAGAGGAGGAGATCAGAAAACTTACAGATATTTTTTTTTTACCGCGCTTCTGCCCCTCTTTTTTTTTTTTTTGAACCGACCAGGCCGCGGCGGTTCCGCGGCCAGAAGTGGTGTCCCGCGGCGGTTCCGCGGTCGGAAAGAGCCGCCGGCGGTTTTTTTTTTTTTTTTTTTTGCTGCTGCACCAGATCGCGCGGTTGACTTGTTGACTCGGGCCTCTAAATTTTTTTCTGTTCCTCTGTTGTTGCAATCTTCTGTTGATAGGATCGTCTATTTGCTGTTTCGCTTTCTGTAGATTTCCAGATCCGAATTTGTGCGTAGATCCTGCAAAATTCACACAAAGATACCCTTTCCAAAAATAACAGATGATATATTTTTATATTTTTTTTTTGACTTTTCAGATTTTTATGATTTTTTTTTTTTTAGATTAACCCGAAATTGCAAAAAGGAAATGACACGCCATCCCCGGCAACGGCGCCATTTGATTGATCTCTAAAACTATCTATAACCGCAATCAAGAACGGCGTCGCATGAAACTAGCCGGTGAGTACGGGTCGGTCCACAGGGATGTTGTGAATTTCCTAATCGCGCTTACGAGTTAATTCCGAAGGGTGTTCGGATTGATTATTAAATCTAAAAATCTAAATTAATCTATATCTAAGTCTTGCTAGGGTTAGGTCTAGGTTAAGTTTGGAAAGTCTATAAATCTCACTGCTTTCTATACCCATATGAAGATCTAATTAGGTGTTATGGTAAATATTAATAAAAGAGATTAGAATGATTGGGAAGATTGTTCTTCCTCTAGATCCTTGTCCTTCCTTTCTTAATCTTTACCCTAACCTCCATGGAAAATCTTAAAATCCGGGCCTTTAGACTACGGTATCACCGCTACCTCGTGGGTAGAGTGCCGTAGGGAGCGAAATAAGAAGGTATGCATGGAGTTCTATGAAAATATATGATGGGCAAGAAAGGGGATGAGAGATCTTCGTCTCTCAAACCTTCCCCAGATCTAACCCTAACAAACGAGGAGACTACTCACTCATTAGGGAATTAAAATACATTTATCTAGGGCAGAGAATAAAAGATTAACTAGGGCAAGAAATTAAATTTATCTAAGGCAAGAATAGAAAATTAACTTAAGGCTGAAAATAAAGAACTTACAAAAATGATGCTCTCCAAAAGAATGCTGAAATTTATTAATGAAGGGAGGCATAAGAAATTACAATGAGTAGAGTTCCTATTTATAGAGAATAGGAAACCCTAGGTTACAATTGATTTGCATGTCTACATTTACCAAAATATCCTTAGGAAGACCTAGTCAAAGTAGACTTCAAGCTTTGGTAAAATTTTATGTCTCTGTCTCTTTAAAGAAAGTAATGGGCCTTAGATCTTTGGGCTTCCTTATTATTTGGTTCTTTATTAAAATAGCTTCTATGTTTCTTCCAGATCTCCAGTGAATAATTGTGGTGGACTTTTAACCGTTCGCTTTGTAATCTTGGACCTTGCATTGCCTTGTACTTTGTGAATTTTATCTTTGATGTAGGCTTGATCAAGAGTCTTCTATTTGTTGGTCAAAGTCCATTTTTTCATCGTCTTTACATCGTTTTCACTGTTTTCTGTCTAAAAACCTGTAACCTGTAACATGTAGCAGACATGCATCAAAAGCACCTATTTATTTATAAAAAGAATAAGAATGGGGAATATAATAATGCAATATTATGGTATGAACAGTGGCCATCACCAGAAATCCTTGGCCATGATAGTCGAGAATTACTGATATAGCTTCTCAGGCGGTGATGGATTTCATACCAACACGAAATGTCAAGTTATTAGGGGTCTGACTTTATCCATGCCCCTAGACTCGATATGCAATACTCATAGACGAACGGACCAGACTATACGGATATTGTCACTGTCAGGCTTAGTAAGTGTTTCAGGATGAGCTTTCTTATCCGCCTCCCTTTCACTCAATACCTGGGTAGCCGTTACGTACAGCTAGTACCGCTGATGTGCTTATGGTTAAACTCACTACCAGCGTATTGACGGGTCTTTAGAGTCCCACACAGTGGGTTTACCTGCTTCGGGCGAAATGCTGTAGAGGCCGTATGGTTTTGTGGCAGGGTTCGATCATATACGTGCACTTGTGTATGGATCATGACTCGGATGGATAATACTAGTGGGCTTTGGTTTAAGCCGGATCCTAGTATTATATTGTTGGATTATTTTCGTCTCGTTGTATTTGTATTCTTTCGTAATGCGGATGCGGGTATGTATATACGGATGAGGGGTATTCTTGTAATTCTATTACAAGATTACTTTAGAAGTTGCCATTTCATTTTCTATTAAACATTTAGTTTAAATGTTTATTGAGTAGAGAGTGTGACTCATTGTTGCGAATCATTGTTCTAGCATGTTCACTTAGTGACTCATGGTCATGAGTCATATAGTGAGCCATGATGGCATGATGACTTGTTTGGAGTATTGTGAGATATTTGTAGTGAGCAAAAGGCACATATTTTTCTTGAGTTGTTTTCTTTAGTTGCTTGCTCACAACAAATAAATCACACAAAACACTCAAGCCATTTTCTTCACTTGGTTTTTGCTCAAGCCCCGCACTCTCCTTTCTTGGCATCTTCTTCTACCTCCAACCATTATGTCTCATGTGTTGTGAAACCTAGGGTGCATTGAGACAATATAATCCTACACACTCTTTACTTCATCTTGGCTATCTAGGGTAACAAACTAGGTACTCGAGTTATCTCGGATTTTAGGTCGGAGCCCGTATTACATACTCTCAAGGTGGATCGTCTTCGATGGGGAGACCGGAGATCAAACTTGATCAAGGAAGCCATGAGGAGCTTGGGATGAAGGTTGAAGAACGAAGGACACAGGTCATTCGGTATAACCTTTCTAAACTCCTTTATGGATTGCTAGTGTAGGTTTAATGGTCGATCCGGGGAATCAGGTTCCTTTAGCACCGGTTTATTAAATTTTTGTTCCGCATTTGGCCACAGATTGATGTTTGGGGCACTGGCGTAACCCAACATGGTATCAGAGCCAACCCATTAAGCTCATACTAGTTGTTTTAGATGATGTTAAAGTATCGAAACCGAAACAACTCTGAAACAACACTCGATGTATTCCAGTTTCTGTTAATATTTTTCGAGTTTTCTAAAAAAATTTTAAAAAATTGCAGAAGGCTATTTGTGAAACAACTTGAACACACCCCAAAAAAGAGGCAAAACTACCTATTTTGACCCGGCCACAATGGGAAAAAATCTGGCCTGGCCGATCTGGAATTGGGGTTTGGGTTTGAAATTTAGGGTGTGCTTTAGTCTCTGGAATATCGGTTAAGTGGTATTGCGTGTTTTGCCCAGTTTGGATATGGTGTTATCTTTTAGTTTGGGGGCAACTCGGGATGTTTCGAAGTCGATATTTCTAACACTGTTTAATAGTTTACAGTACATACATTTCTATCCGTGACCGTTAATATCATTAGAGCGGTACAACTTGTCTAATTGCTATATATTTTTTAGACGGGTTTGCGAACGTGACATGCACGTTGATGTTCTGTGTCGTGCTGTGGTTGTGGCGGAATCGTCGTGGTGGATGGCTTGAGTGCAATGATAGTACAGTTTAGTTTCATTTGTACATTTGATATCGCTGGGCAAGCGTCCGACATGTGGACTGTCGTCACTGCCTGCTTGTATATTATTTATTTAGGGCATGACCAGGTTGAGGTCAATGTCACCATTGTACATATTTTCTTTTCTGTACTAGGATTACCCCACGGTAGAGTGCACAGATAGCCGGGGTTCTAGAGGGCAACATGCCCACATCTTATGGCTTTGAGACGGAGGGAGCCTCACTCTAGAATTGGCGGGCTATTCGCCGCACTCGTAGGGGTACAAGTTGACCAATGGAGGGGTGCACAAGTTACCGGACTCTGTGAAGTGCCAGGTGGCCCATTCACTTTGATGAAGGGGTTTCCTCATTTCTGGTTTTGGCGGGTAACTTGCCGCGCTCGTAGGGGTCTAGGTTTTCATTGCACAGGCTATCCACACAACCAGGTGAACGTCGGGTTTCACTTGCGGCTCAAAGGAAACCCAGGGCTCCCAGATTATCAGTATTGTATTGTGATGCTTATCGCTTATCTGCGATGTTGCATATATCATGACTGGAACGATTATTATATATTGTTATTTATATACTGGTATATGTTTTATATGTTTTGCACCCGCGCTAGTCCAACCCCCGCTCTGTCGTTAGTTAAGTTGTAGGATTCCTAGGCACTCTTACAACGGTCTATAAGGCATCAACCATGCCCGAATTAAAATTTAGACGTGCCGAATAACCCAAAGCGGGGATCTTTGCTAGATTATTAGGGTTACACATGCAAGTAAACATCTTTACAACTAAGAGTGAGAGATTACAGCCTTTGTAGTCCGCTCCTTCGCTTCATATGCTCCGAGTAGAAGTCCTTTCGCCGCGATCCACGATCTCCCAGACTCAAGAGAGGCTCCACAACCCGAATGATCCATGCTACCTTGTAGTCTTCCTTTCGAAGATGATCTACCTTGAAGTTTCTTTAGCTCAAGCTTCTCACTCACTAATGAAGTGAACACCCTAATCTAATTGGCTAGATTAGATGAGGATGATGAAGTAGGATTTATGCTCTCTTTTATTATCAAAGTCTCACACCAAATCATCACTAAAGAAAAACCTAGAAAGCTTTTGTGAGCTTAAGGAAGAAGAAGAAGAAGAAGAAATTTTCGTTTGTGATGGATAATGAAAAATATCATAATGATTAAAAATGCAACCATGGTTGAATATGAAGAGGCTAAACATTGTAGAGACTTAACCTAGGGTGAAGGGTTTGGGTTAGGTTAGAAATATCAAGCAAAATATCAAGCATAATATCTTTGCTAGAAACAAAGTAAAAGCTTCTAGAAGCTACAAGAAAAAGCCAACCCAAATCAAGCCCTAAGTAGGTTTAATCTCCACTAATCATGTTGCATTAGTAATCATAACTTGTTACTATATTATATATCACATATATAATATATTTTTGTAACAAAAGAAAATAATACAATTAACATATATCGGATATATATCAATGTATTAGCCGGTGAGAAAATGAATCAATAAAGAGAGCCAATATTAGATAATGTAATGCAATATATCATATATATAATTATACATTAAATTATTGAATCAACACTTGATCCGACAATCCGGCTATATCGAATGTAACCGACTAATATATATGTACCGATTCATCGAATCAACACTTGATCCGATGACCCGGCTCATATCAAAATATCGCGAGAATATAATACGGTATCTCATATCGTATTATCCTCGGTCATGCACATATCACATATGTGCTCGTACCCGTTTTGTCTGAGTCAAGAAACCTCTGTGTAGGACTCTAAAGAATTGTTAATACGCCGGTAGCAGGTGATGATCATATCAAACACCCACAAGCTGCAAGCGGTCAGCTAAGCATAACAGCCATCCAAGTATTTAGCGATCAGTAGATCAACAAGCAAGCCTATACATTCTCCTGTGAATCCAATCAGTAACACTCCCGTCCAGTCCGGTCTCTTCGTCTGATATATGTCGCATATCTAGTCTAGGGGTGGTATACGTCAGACCCCAGTAACCGATAAGTCGTGTCGAAATGAGGCTCATAACAGGTCGAGAAACTACTGGTAACACTTTCCAGTAAATCTCTATATCAGCCCTGGCCAGGGACTTCCAGTTATAGCCAATCGAACACAGCACAACATCAACTCCCTAAACCGGGAGAGACGATTCCCCTCCTATCGCTCATTGCCTCCATGTGATTCAGGACTGCACCCAAAAGCCACCGTTTTGCACGCACTCTTGGACGTGGTAAGGTGGAAATCAAAGCACAGTGGGAATCACACAAGACTATATGACGATCTCGGGTCAACAGACTACCCTGTACCAGTGTCACCGGAGAACTGCCATCTGACGTGAGGAATAATACCATCTGGGAGTTCTCGGCGAGTCCGTCCAGTGTACCCAGTCTCCACTGAGCACCTGTACACCATCCATGATGTCAAACACCGATGGATATGGGATAATCCATCGCCCATCATATGGGTCAAGATGCGTATACTCTAGTCTACTCTGGTGTATCGATGCCTTGTCTCGATATACCCTCGACTAGGAACAGTTATAGGATGTACTCATTGACTACCCTGGCCCCACTAGTATGATCTCATCATAGTCCCAGTAGTCGAGTACATATCCTAATTGATTTATCAACATGTGAAAGTAAGACAGTAAACTAATACAAGTCAACATGTTAAGATAAAGTGAAATCAAATTGCATACTATCATGTCGAGCAAGAAAGTCCTCTCTATATATATCCAAGCATCCATTATAATATAGATCATATATATAACAATGGCCTCTAGGGTATAAACATAACTAACATAAGTAACCTAACGGGTGATGACGGGGCCCGGTGGCGATTGCGGGTGGTATATACATACATCATATTTTTCGTTCTTTTCTGGTCTGATTAATTGATGGGACTGCGTTGATTCTGATCAATGCAAGGAAAACAGACCTATTCGATGTTGTTGGAATAATTTACAAAAAATGTTATTATAAGGATGTTTTCTTTTGTTTTGCACAGCGGTATTCGGTTATGAATATCCATCACCTCATTCCACGAGGCAAAAGCCGAGATCCCTTCACCGGGAGTGACCTCTTGGGCAGAAATTTGCGTCAGGGTAATAACTTCACTATAGTCGATTAATTTTTTGCTTTGCATCGAGGTATTTAGTTGGGAATATCCTGCACCTTATTCTACGAGGAAAGAGACGAGATCCTTTCACCGAGAGTGACCTCTTTAGCAAAGGTTTTCGCCACTGTATATTTGTAAAGCTATCCGGTTCCTTCAACGATATCAAGTTCATCACGTTAAAGGTTTTTCGCCAAAAACCATTCGTAGCCCTCCATCATTTCAGACGGGTAACACTTAGTATTCATGCTATGTTTGTTGGCCTTCGTCACGGTATAGTGTATGGTAGCTATTTATTACTTTTCTGTTGTATAGATAGATGCGTTGGTTTGAGACAGTCGTACAGCCTTGTTGGCCTTCGTCAAGGACGAGTACGGGTGGCTTAAAATTAACCTAGACAATGACGGGTAGAACTTGACATGTGACTTATGATTTGTTGGCCTTCATCAAGGTCATAAGTGCATGGGGTAAAAATCACATCGGGAGTTTCAAACATACAGGAAACTTGCCAGGCATGCGCATACCTTCTGGAGTGTGATAACTTGAGTGGATTCCATCAAGTTATCATGCGATGATTGTTGGATCCCGATTCCCACTGATGAGTTGGTTTACTCCTCTGGTGATTTTAGATGATCCCGATTAATTTTTCTTTTGGGGTTTCGAGGGGAATTTGAGGATATAGTGGGAGACATCCTGATTAGATAAAGTGATTAACCATTCTGATCTAGGTTAGAGTGCACATTGAGTATTTATTTTCTCTCTCTCTCTTTGGCAGTAACCATGGCCCGACCCTATACTAGAACTCATAAACCAAGTTAACTGAACGTTCTTAAAACACACTGGCTTTTGGATTGTCAGAGTTGCAAATATCATTGCCACTCCAACTTTTACCCCCCGCTTTTCTCCAGAACATTCTGTATCACTACGAAGACCCATGCTTTTTGGGTATGACCATCATATAGTTACAAACGAACTCGAAGAAACATGTTTCAGATTTGATAATGGTTTCCGGTTCTAGAGAAATTGAATAAGACTATTCTGTTATCTTTTTCTTTTACCTTCTCTCAGGTTGTGAGGGCTCCCAGAATTAGGATAGGGTACACCTATTGCGCTTATTGGATAGTCTTCATCCAAACCATAAGCAGGTGCCGAAAGGTGGGGAAGGAAGAAAACCAATTAGCCTAAGTGTGTTGTACAGATGGTAATAAGTAAAGACAAATAAAGGGATTAGAAAAAGGGCAAAGTAAATTGCAACTGCTATCATTCATGACGAAACCGCGTATATCATCACCATTCCTACTTCACCTTTGAATTTCTCTAGAACACCATGTTAGTTATATGTATGCCCTAGAGGCCATTACTGTGCATATGATGTATATTGTAATGGATGCATGGACATATATAGGGAGGAATTTCTTGCTCGATAGTATACTATCTGGTTGTACTTTATCTTAACATGTACTCTGATTGTCTCTATGTTACATGTTAATAAAGCCTTTAAGATATGTACTCGACTACTGGGACTATGATGAGATCATACTAGTGGGGCCACGGTAGTCGACGAGTACATCCTATAACTGTTCCTAGTCAAGGGTGTATCGAGACAGGGCATCGATGCACCAGAGTAGACGAGCGTATACGCATCTTGACCCATATGATGGGAGATGGATGATCCCATATCCATCGGTGTTTGACATCAAGGATGGTGTACGGGTGCTCAGTAGAGACTGGGTACACTGGACGGACTCGCCGAGAACTCCCAGATGGTATTATACCTCACGTCAGATGGCAGTTCTCCGGTGACACTGGTACAGAGTAGTCTGTTGACCCGAGATCGTCATAGAGTCTTGTATGATTCCCACTGTGCTTTGATTTCTATCATACCATGTCCAAGAGGGCGTGCAAAAAGGTGGCTTTTAGGTACCGTCCCGAATCACATGGAGGCAATGAGCGATAGGAGGGGATTCGTCTCTCCCGGTATAGGGAGTTGATGTTGTGCTGTGTTCGATTGGCTATAACCGGAAATCCCTGGCCAGGGTTGCTGATATTTACTGGTAAGTGTTATCAGTAGTTTCTCAAACTGTTATAGACCTCATATCGACACGACTTATCAAGCTACTAGGGTCTGACGTTTACCACCCCTAGGCGAGATATGCGACATATCAGACGACGAGACCGGACTGTACGGAAGTGTTACTGATTGGATTCGCAGGAGAATGTACAGGCTTTCTTGTTGATTTTTTGATCGTTCAATACCTGGGTGGTTGTTACGTTTAGCCGACCGCTTGCAGCTTGTGGGTGTTTGATATGATCATCACCTACTGCCGGCGTATTGACGATTCTTTAGAGTCCTACACAGAGGTTTCTTGACTGAGGCAAAACGGAGTAGGGGCACATATGTGATATTTGCAGGACCGAGTATAATGCGATATGAGATAACGTATTCTATTCTCGCGATATTTGATATCGGCCGGGTCATCGAATCAAGTGTTGATTCGATGAATCGGCAAATGATATATTAGTCGGTTATATTCGATATAGCCGGATTGTCGGATCAAGTGTTGATTCGATAATCAAATGTATAATAATATATATGATATACTAAATTACATTAACTAATATTAGCTCACTAAAAGATTCTTTTTCTCACTCGGGTAATACATTGATATATATGCGATATATGTTAATTGTATTATTTTATTTTGTTACAATAAATATTATATATGTGATATATAATATTGTAACATGATATGATTACTAATGCAACATGTTTAGTGGAGATTAAACAAGTTAGGGTTTGAATTGGGTTAGTTCATTCATGAACCTTCTAGAAGGTTTTCTTTTGTTTTGTGTTATGATATTTTCAAGTGACTCATCTTTAACCCAACCCAAACCCTAGTCCTAGTTAATTCTTTACATGAGTCATCCTTGACCATGGTTGCATTATGAATCATTATTCCTTTTTCATTATTCATCACAAAAGGTTTTACAGTTGATTATTCATCATCTTCTTCCTTGAGTTCTTCATGGAAAAAGATTTCTAGCTTTTTCTAACTGATGATTATGTGTGACAAAAAGATTATAAATGAGAGCAAAATTCATACTTCATCATCCTCATCTATCCTTGCCCTTTAGATGAGAGTGTTCACTTCATTTAGTGAGTGAGAGCTTGTGTTAATGAAACTTCAAGGTAGATCATCTTTGTTATCGAAGATCAGGAGCAAGCTTGCATCGTTCTCTTCGTGGAGCCTCTCGAAAGCCCGGAACTTGATGATCGCAGCGAAGGGACCACAACAGGGAGCTTATGAAGTGAAGGACCGGATCTACAAAGGTTGTAATCCCTCTCACTTAGTGTTAAAGTGTTTAACATGCTTGTTTTCGCCTAATCTCTAATTTAGAGATCTAGTTTAGGGTTGTTCGGCACGGCTAAATTTTAAATCGGTAATGGTTGATGCCTCGTAGACCCTTGTGCGTGTGCCTAGCATCCCTACAGTGGTATCAGAGCCAAGCTAGAGCTTTAAGCAAAGTCTAGGCGAGGTTTAAAGTCCGATCGAACCCCGAAACCCCGATACGGACCCCTTCTCTGGAAATTTTTAAAAATGTTGATTTTTTAGTATTAAAAATACTCAGAAAAATAAGCAGGAAAAGCTAAGAATTACTGTGAAGTACGGACCCCTAAGTCGATCATGTGACCGCGGAACCGCGGCCAAACCATGCACGTGGCCGCGGTTTCGCGGCTGAATAGTGTCACTAGGGCCCGCTACTGCACAGTATTATTCCTGGGTGCTTTTGCACATTTCTGGGAATTTTTAATTATACTCAAGAGTTGAGTTTTCTGGGTTGTATTGAGTACTTGTTGATTCGATCAGATAATTTAACTTCGTTTAGTTTGTCCGGGTAATTTTTAGAACATGTTAAAAAGTTCGAACGGATATTAATAACTCACTTTTCCCCCTGCCGGAAAATTTCCAAGCGTTGGATTTTTCAGTAGTTTAAGAACGTTCTAAGTCATGCAAATAACGCGGTGGACCCTCTAGAAGATAACAAACCTTAACTCGATTATGTGACCGTCTTGAACTGCCTCTAAATCTTAGGGTTTGGGGCAGTACGGCGTGCCACATGTGAGGCGTTGGCTTGACCCTTCTACGGCTGGACCATTGGTACCGTGGAATGTGATGTATGTTTTAAAACTAATTTCAAGTGTTGAGAACCATTTGGGAAAACTTGGATGTTTGATTATTCGATCGGAATGTTTAACATTGTCTATTTATCTGGAATGTGATACAATATTTAGAATCCACATATAGTTATGAGATAACTAATTTGAATGTTATAAATCTAGCAGTTCGGTCTCAGATGATCGGTTGCCACGGGATTTTGATGTGATCAAAAGTCCGTCGCAATCACGTAGCGTACGCGGATACTCGCCGGGTAAACTTAATAGACAGCCACGCCCCATAGCCCCGACCAAGTGACTGTAGGAGAACCCCGTCGCCACAAGCATCCGTTCGAGTGCTCGCGGCAATGGTGTTCCGCCTTAGTGCACTTCGTCGACGGCATCGCGGGTGCGGCCGTCTACTAAAGTTTGTGACGAGCATTCGATCAGGATGTCGGGAATCTTATTGAATTGACCGACTTGATATTGAAAAGAGTTTTCGATAATGGGACTAAAATGCCGGGTTTATAATTGTTAGGCATGCGATGTCTAAGGAATTCATTTGGTTAGGCATGCGATGTCTAAGGAGGTTGCGGATTCCAACTGTTGTAGTTTTACACTTTCTTTTCTGTGACCGTAAGTGTAGTATGTAGTTGTATCGCCGATTTTCGTTGCTATACATCGACGACAATCGGTGTATGCATACTTATTTACGTTGATGATATGAGATATTATGTGTTGTTGTGATATGTTATATTGGATCGTCGTGTTCTGAACAGCCGGGGGTTTTATGTGGGATGGGAGTTTTTCATTTTCATTGATGTAAAAATCAAATGCATGCAATATTCATTTATTGGGGCACTTCCTGGCTGAGGATGATGTCACCATTGTATATTATTTACTTTTCCGCATTAGGTAGACCCAAGGCGGGGAGCACAAGTAACCGGGTTCTAGGGTCCAGTGGGAGACCATCTCGAGGAGTCGAGACCGAGTCTGCTAATCCTAGAATTGGCAGTGTTGCTTGCCGCTCTCATAGGGTTCTAGGGATGTGGGTTTGGCTATTCATCGCGACCATGGAATCCATGTTTTATACAGGCTCGTATTGAAAACACGGACATCCTAGTATATCCATTATTTCATATATGTTCTTCTGCTGCAATGTTTTATGATGAGATCATATTACTGCCTGAGACGAATGTATATATTATATATATGAGATATATATATTATATATTGTTGATTTCGTTTCATATCTGATGCTTTTGAAGCATAATAAAATGGGACTTCATTAATGAGATTAATGAAATAAAAGAATCCTAAAGATGTTGTAGAAACTTGTTTAAAAACTGGTAGCTCTAGTTCTTGCTTTGCATAGCGGTGTTCCTTGTAGAACATCCAGCACCTTATTCGATAAGGAAAGAGTCGAGATCCCTTCACCGGAAGTGACCTCTTTAGTGAAACTAGCAGATGCTACAAACTCGGTTTGTCTTTTGATTGCTTCTATAGTTCTTGCTTTGCATAGTGGTATATATGATATACCCTGCACCTTATTCGATGAGGAAAGAGTCGACGATCCATTCACCGGGAGTGACCTCTTTAGCAAAATTAGAAAAGCCTAAAAAACACTCCATTTAAAAATCACTCGATTCTACAACGATATCAAGTTCATTACGCAAAAGGTTTTCTTAAAAACTTGTCGTAACCCTCCGTCATTTCAGATAAGGACTGTTTAGTATTCGTGCTGCGTTTGTTAGCCTTTGTGAAGGCGTAGTGTGCGGTAGCTGAATAGTACTTATCTGCTTATGCATATGATGCAAATTGGATTAGGGTAGTCGTGCGACCTTGTTGGCCTTTGTCAAGGGCCGTGCGGGTGGGTTTACTTCAATCAAGAATGACGGGTTGAACTTGACTAGCAACCTATGGTTTGTTGGCCTTTGTCAAGGTCATAGGAGGCTTGGGGTAAAATATTATTGGGAATTTCAAGTGTTGAAATTTGCAATGAGATTGCATACCTTCTAAGAGATAGTTGGATCCCGATACCCGCTATGAGTAAGAGTTACTCCTGGGAGAGTTTTACACATTACAATTAGCCGATCAAGTAGGTGTCTTGAAAGGTGTCAACGGGGTTACACCCCTGGGAAAACGAGGTTTACTTTAATTAGGTCCGTACGAAAGCACGAGGAACCTCCCTCAAAGTACCGGTACTGGCCTGGCTGAAAGATTGGCGAACTTGTACCGTGTAATTAATCCCGGCTAGTCTTTCCTTTTAGGGTTTGAAGGAAGATTTGACTAAAACAGTGGGAGACATCCTGATTAGATATATTAGATAACCAGTCTAATCTTGCAAGAGCATACGCTGAGTGTTTTCTTCTCTCTCTCTCCAGGTAGCGACCATATCACGCCTTAATCAAGATAATAATACGGATATATTGACCGAACCCACTTGTTATACTGAGCTGGGGAACGTTAGTCCCGCTCCAACATATAATTGTTATAAGACAGAGCAGGAAATTTGGGGATTACCAGAATTCCCGTGCCGCCCAAACGAAGAAAGTGCATGCTGATGCATCTTCTTCGGGTGTGTTCATTACAAATAACTGTTTCGCAGTATCCTTTACGTCCTGGGTATGAGATATCGGATCAGGATCCCGCAAATGTAATTTGTTACATGGGCTACAGATAGGTAGAGAACTGAGAACAGGTGATAATTTTCATGAGCTAGAAACGGTGCAAGTGTTGCAGCCAATTCTGTTGGTCACTATCACCCTGTATTAGCAAATACATTGATTCTGAATGAATATTATTAGATACCGAACCTGATATACAACATCATATCAGTCTCTTTATTAGTAAAGAAGGATATAATTTTGTATTATTGGATAATGTTTTGAACATTTCCTATATCAAGAGTTGATCGGTTCAGGCACGTTAACTAAAAGCATTGATGTTCTAAATCAAACTACAGTTCTTAGTATACAGAACACACACAAGAGGAAGAATTCAGAAGTGAACGAATCCTTCTTGAGGTATTGTAGACTAGGTCATATCAATGTGACCCGACTAGCTAAGTTACATTTAGATGCATATTTAAATCTGTTTGAATTTACATCTTGTGAAACTTGCCAGTCATGTCATAAAAATATAATGACCACAGCTCTATTTACTGGAAACAGAGAAAGAGTTAGTGAACTCTTGGGATTGATACTTGATGATGCATGTAAGGTCCCCTGTCTACTCATGCCAAGACCGGTTTTTTATACTTCATTACATGCACTGTTTATCTCACAAGATTCGGACATATGTTCCTGTTGAAACACAAGTCTGAACCTTTTGAGATATTCAATGAATATGAGTTAGAAGTAGAGAACCAAAAACGGGTATAAGTATTATGTCCTTTGATGAGATCAGGGAGGAGAATACTTGAGCACGGAATTCCTGGACTATTCTAAAGAAGAATGAGATTCTTTCTCAGCATTACTCCTCCGTATATACCATAGCACAATGGTATATCGGGGCGGAGCAATAGCACCCTATGTGATATGGTGTACTCTATGATGAGTACTACTGAGTTTCCTATTTCCTTTTGGGAGTTATACACTTGAGAAGCTGCATACCTATTGAACAGGGTTCAAATCAAATTAGTTGCCTGCCACTTCATATGTGATATGGAATGGGAAGAGCCCATATCTTAAGTTTGTTAAGATTTGGGGTTGTCCAGCCTATGTCTAAAAGCGCAATCCGGAAAAGCTCGAGGCAAAGTCAGATCTGCGGAAGTTTGTTGGATATCCCAAGCATACGCGAGGGAATATCTTCTACCTAACCGAGGAACAAAAATGTTTTGTTTCTCAGCATGCCACCTTTGTGAAAGGGAATTCCTTGTGAAGAAATTAATGATCATGAGGTAGAACTGGAAGGTGTTCCAGCTATACAAACTACAACAGATGATTTAGTAGAACCAAAGGATTCAATTGATTCTAACGAATCTCAGCCTCTCCGCCGATCTAGTAGGGTTCCTTACCCACCTGAGAGATACTTCGGTTTCTCTATGACAGTGGGAGCGAGGATAGCATCATGAGATGATGACCCAACTAGTTTCGGGCTGGCCATCAGGAGTGGGACTCTGTAAGAATGGCTGGATGCTGATCAGTCGAAAATATTGCATATTTTAGTCGGCAATTTCCTCATCATTTGCATCCATATAGAAGTGTACGGTATTCATAATTCACATATTAGCAAATCGGTCGCAAAATATCAGATTACATGTATTCGACCTTAAAACCGGCATTTCTAGGGAAATTGACTGCATTGCATTACATAGCATATTTTCTATATCTTGCAACCCGTGTTTCGAAGTCTGTGCAGGAAAAGAGAAGCTTGCTCGACCATTACAATTGCTCGTAAACTCACTCAACTCAAATCTGGTATCAACACAGAAGGGAAACTGAAATTCTAAACATCAGAGAAAAGCCCAAACAGCAGTACCAAGCAACAGAAGAAAGCACAGATCCCAACCTCATCAATGTGCGGCGGAAGGGCGGCCAATGCCCACCTCATGCGGCGGTTGCGCGGCGGGTCCAAGTGTTCAGGCTCTCAAATTTCACTAAAACTCCTGTTTCAATGGCTACAGCTCAATAATGCACACAAACTTCCAGAATATTCCAGATACTTCCTCCAGATCAGCAAACACCCAAACTAGCCTAATCTTTCTAGAACTTTCCCTAAACCCTAGCTTAAACCCTAAGCTAACTCCTAACAAACTCCTTCTAGAAACTCTTCAACAAACTTTGGGAGGGAAAGTTCTAATTCAAATCTAACCTAGGGTTTGAGAGTTCTATAAATAAGACCCTAGGCTCACTCATTTTATAAGTTGGCAAAATTGATTGAAGTTTAGAAATGCAATCCCATTCTTCATCTTCTTCTTCCTCAAGTTTAGTGAGAGAGCTTGTAGGAAACCCTAACCCTAAATCCAACCACAATTCAAGATCTTGAGTGCAAGCCAAGCAAGATGCCTTCAACCCTTTTTTGAGCCGAGCCGATCTTCAATCGGGCAAGAGATCAAAGTAGATCCACGATCCACGGAGACGAGCGAAGCCGAGTCAACGATCGATTTCTTCTTCTTGTAGATTCTTGAAAGAATGTATTGAAATTGTTGATTAAATAAAAGGTGATATTCTTTTATCTTGTTTTCTTTAAATTCCGCATCATGTTATCATTACTATTCTTGAATATTGTCTTTGTGGTGATGTGTGAATAAAACTCCGCTCGTCGGGGAGTCGAAACGATCTTTAGTATGATGATGTAAAAAATTTGTAATCGATTCTTGAATCCCACGAGTTTGTAAACCCTAGAAAGTTCAAGAATCGACGACCCAATTCGTTGCGATGCTTTCTTGATCGACATCGCTCGAGATTGGGGAGTTCCGATCGTTTCTTGGAATTGCTAGAGGCTAGAATATAAATGGTATCCTCGAAAGAACAAGGGTTAAGAGATGAAACCCTAATTTCATCAAGAAACCCTAACTCTCGTCGATCACCATTGATCTAGTATCAATTCTTCGAAGGACAAGAACACGAAACCCTTTAGATTGCATCACGTCTAAAGATCCGATCGATTCCTACGAGCCTCTCTTATATTCTTGATTGTTGATTGGAAATATTATCAAAACAACCGATTCTTGAGTGTTTATAGTTTCTTGATTCTTGAGTAAAGATTAGTGACACTCGAATACAAATCACATCTTGAATCATGTTTTCGTTTATTGTTTCCTAACATTTCATTTCAAACGTATCATAATACAATTGAATTGCACAATCCCTGTGGACGATCCGCACTCACTAACAATCTACATCCGACACCGTAGTTGATTGCGGTCAAATATAATTTTTTGATTGTCGTTACTTTTTACATATACACGTCAGAAAATATTCCAATCAAAATGGCGCCGTTGCCGGGGATCGCGCTAATTCATTTGCATTTTTAGTTTGAAGTGAAAGAATTATTACGTTTTACTTCTTGAAATCAAAATTCGTACAAACTCTTACACGTGTGTTGTGATTTGATTGCAAGGTGATCTGGAGCATTCTGTTCTGTGGAAAAATTTGTTTGAATATATCAGAGAGCTGTAGATAGCAACAGCATCTTGCTGAAGAAAAATTGTTCACTGTTCCCAAGAACTGACCGCTCATCCGCGGCATATATATGGTTCTTGCGGCGGAAGCGCCGCATACTTGAGGGTTCTCTGGAAAATTTTCCAGCAGGTATTTTCTTGCTCTCTCCTCTCACCCTTTTTAGCTCCAACTAACCCTTTTCTGCAGGATTCTTTGCAAATAAATCGCAGCGCGCAAAAGCAAAATTAAAATTGTGTGTGATTTTGATTTCTTGGTTGTTTGCATTCTAATACGGAAATTTAAGGGGCACGGCCAAATCCAAATTAGGTGGGGATTTCATTACCCTTCCTAGGCCCCGAAAATCGTCAAACTTGCATCCGCATTACCTCCATTAACTAAAAGAAATCTAGAGAAGACTCTAAGGACTGTCGCGCTCAATAGGACAAGAGAAGGTCGTGGGTAATTCATTGCTTATCCGCGTTTTCTTGTGGTGCCTAAGGCGAGTGTGTCTAAGGCTAGTGGTTATTAATTAGGTCCACTGTAGTGGTGGTTCCTTCCCACTTACCTGGCACTTATCCGGCCATAGGGGGACAAAGAGGCAGTGGAGGATTCTATCCTGCGGCTTGTCTTTTGGCAGTTAGGAGCGGTCTAGAGATCGGACCTAGGTGACCATTAGATTCTAGGGTTGTGTGCTGCATTTGTTTTGTCGCATCATTTTTTCAAAATCCGTCCCTTTTTCAAAGCAAGAACCGCATTCATTCATCCCTAATTATAAGTCAACGCTGCCACTTGTACTAACCCTTTTTAGTGCAAGATAGGCTGGACACGGGATTCTAGTGCCCGTTTAGTCCGCGTACCTTTTATCGACTCCGAAGTCGATAATTCTCCATTTAGCTTTTCTTTACCCACTACCACACCCACACCGATGGATCCGAATCCATCAAATTTCTTTAACCCTAATCTGCCACCGTCCGTTGGTGCGCAGAATCCTACTCCACCCCACATTTCTCTCCAGGAAAGATGCTATCCACATAGAGGTCCTCTTTCGACCTGCTTATCCACACCACCAGCCAATGGGGACAACTTTGAAATAAAGCCCCAGTATATCAATCTTTTACCCAAATACCACGGACTCGAGACCGAGGACGCTTACGTTTTCATTACTAAATTTGAAAACGTATGCGCAATGATGGGTACGTCACAACTTTCAGTGGATGCGATGCGTCTACGACTTCTTCCATTTACTTTGTGCGATATAGCCGAGAAGTGGCTATACAACACCACCGCACACTCTATTACGAATTGGGAAGAATTCGTCGCCGCATTCCTTAAGAAATTTTACCCAGTCCAAAAGACGGCTCGAATCCGTAGCGAACTGAACCAATTTGCCCAGCTCCCTGCCGAACCATTTTCAAAATACTTTGAACGTTTCAAGGATCTATTGGTTCAATGTCCTCACCATGGCATCCCGAGATGGGAGCTTTGCCGAATCATACATGAGGGCAGTAACCCTAGCACTAAACAGAGCCTTGAAAACATGTGTCAAGGTACTTTTATGACCAAAGATGACGGGGAAGCCTGGCGATACTTAGAAGAGTTCGCTGAAAAGTCACTAATTTGGGAGAGTGGAACACAACCATTGAATAGGGGTGGCGTACACCAAATAGATGTGTCCATAGGTGTCCGAGCTGAAATGGCAGCAATGCAAAAGAAGCTCGACGCTATGGAACACAAATTTGCAGCAGCCTCCCTAAACCCAATGTCGCTCCCTAAAACTGTTTGTGGGTGCTGTTCTGATCCGTCACATTTAACGGAAGAATGTCCATTAAACTCTGCGTTTCAAGGTCACGAGCATTCTAATGCCGCATTTCAAAGACCTCGAAACGATCCATATTCTTCCACGTACAATCAGGGTTGGAGGAACCACCCGAATTTTGCTTGGAACCAAAACCAATCTCAAAACACGGTTCCAAACACGAATCAATTTCAACGGGCTCTTCCTCTACCACAACAGCAACCCCTACAACTCACTCAGCACCCCTATCAGTCACAAAATTTCCAAAACCAGGGCAACACTCCTGCACAGTCTAATCCTATGCAGCCCTGTGCTGACGATTTCTCTCAATTCACTCAAACCATGAAATCACTTTTAGCAAATTTCATGGATGTTTCGACTGAGGTTAGATCTTCCGTCAGTGAAATAAAGAAAAACTCAGCGTCCCAAGCTGAGAGTATCCGCACGATGGAAGCTGAAATCGCACGCTTAAAAGCCGAAATGAGTGCGAGAGAAAAAGGAAAACTTCCCTCTCAACCCCTACAGAATCCTGGGCATTACAATGTAAATGCCATTACAACGTTGAGATCGGGAAGAGTGCTGAACAATCATGTCGGGGAAGGTATTGATGATACTGAAAATCATATCAACACCCCGGCTGAGTCTTTCCCACACACACACACTTCACCTTCTGATCCTTCTTCTTCTACCAAACCACTTTCGCACGAGCCTATTCTCCATTTCCCCTTAGGCTCAACACCTTCACCCAACCCTTATAGTTCTCCACAGACGGTCCCCACACCTCCTTTGGGACCTTGTCTACCCCCCTTTCCTTCTCCTGTGATGGACCCTGCGCTTATTGCGAAAGCACCTTACCCGAACCGGCTTAGGGCTAATAGAACGAGTCCTCATATGGAGAAAATTTTAGAGATGTTCAAACAGGTTAACATCAATATCCCTCTCCTAGATGCAATTCAGCAAGTCCCCGCTTATGCGAAGATTCTTAAGTACTTGTGCACTAGGAAGAGGAAGACCCAAGTGCCGAAGAAGGTCTTTATGTCTAACAATATCAGCACTGCTTTTATACCCCAGCTTCCAAAGAAAAGAAAGGACCCAGGTTGTCCTACAATATCGATTTCGATTGGGGGTAAAAACATAAATCGTGCTCTTTTAGACCTTGGCGCTAGTGTTAACCTGTTACCTTATTCTGTCTATGAGCAATTAGGGATTGGAGAGCTGAAACCTGCTCATTGCACTCTCCAGATGGCAGACCGATCTATCACCAAACCAAGGGGTGAATTAGAGGATGTGTTAATAAAGGTCGGGGAATTTGTTTTCCCTGTAGACTTCATTGTGCTCGACACACATCCTGTAGCAAACCCCCGGGGCCAAATTCCGGTGATTCTAGGTCGTCCTTTCCTTGCCACTTCCAACGCTGTTATAAACTGTAGAAATAGTTCAATGAATTTATCATTTGGAAATATGACCATTGAACTAAATATCTATAGAGTTGGAAGTCAGCCGTCAGAACCTAGTGCTCATATTTTAGATGTGTGCTCTGTCCATGAGATCGCTCCCGATAGTTGTGGAGCTGAGGATCTTTGCTTGACTGATCTCGATGACATTAGCACATCTCTGTTTGATTTCATACATGATCTTAGTGAGGACACTTTAGCTACACATGAGTCCTGCACTTCTGACTTTTCTCCACCCGAGTCTGTATCTTTCACAGGCTCTGAGCTTCTTTGTAGATCCAAAAATCAATCTATGACCCTTCCTTCTATCATTTCTCCGCCTGAGTTAGATCTAAAAATTTTACCTTCTCACCTGAAATATGCATATCTTGGTGAGAACGAGTCATTACCGGTTATCATTTCCGCTTCTCTTGCATCAGAGCAAGAGAATGCCCTTTTATCGGTATTGAGATCTAACAAAGAGGCGTTTGGTTGGAGTATGGCGGACATCAAAGGGATTAGTCCCTTGATAGTTGAACATCATATACATGTGATGGATGATGCCAGACCGACCCGAGAACCTCAGAGACGGTTGAATCCCGTCATGAAGGAAGCTGTCATGAAAGAAATCGTCAAGTGCTTAGATAGTGGTATTATATACCCGATCTCCGATAGCCAGTGGGTGAGTCCTATACATGTCGTTCCTAAGAAATCCGGCATCACAGTTATCACAAATGAAGCGAATGAGTTGATTCAGACACGCGCCCAAACTGGGTGGCGTGTATGCATCGATTATAGAAAACTCAACGCTGTTACGAGGAAAGATCATTTTCCTCTACCATTTATTGATCAGATGCTGGAACGCTTAGCGGGACGAGAGTTTTATTGTTTTATGGACGGATACTCAGGCTACAATCAGGTCCCCATTGCCAAAAAGGATCAAGATAAAACCACTTTTACTTGTCCTTTTGGTACCTTTGCTTACAGTCGCATGCCCTTTGGGCTATGCAATGCTCCCGCTACCTTTCAGCGGTGTATGATGGGGATATTCTCTGATATGGTAGAGAATTTTTTGGAGATCTTTATGGACGACTTCTCGATTTTTGGAGACTCTTTTTCTGATTGCCTAGCGAATCTGGACGCTGTTCTTACTCGTTGCAGAGAGAAGAACTTGACTTTGAACTGGGAAAAATGCCATTTTATGGTCCAAGAAGGAATAGTCCTTGGACATGTCATTTCACAGAAAGGCATTGAGGTTGACAGAGCTAAAGTAGATGTCATTCAAAACCTGCCTCATCCGAAAAGCGTCAAAGATATTCGCTCTTTCCTTGGCCATGCGGGCTTTTATAGGAGATTCATAAAGGACTTTAGCAAAATTGCTAGACCTTTAACACTACTTCTGGCCAAGGATACGACCTTCCATTTTGACTCGGATTGCGAGACAGCTTTCGACTCACTTAAACACTCACTCACCACAGCCCCCGTTTTATCATCACCAAATTGGGACTACCCCTTTGAGCTGATGTGTGACGCATCTGATTTTGCAGTAGGTGCAGTCTTAGGACAGCACATTGATAAGATGCCACACGTGATTTACTATGCTAGTAAGACCTTGAATGATGCGCAAATCAATTATACAACCACCGAGAAAGAGCTTTTAGCGGTTGTATTTGCGTTAGAAAAATTCAGGCCTTACTTAATCGGCTCACCTATAGTTGTATATACTGACCATTCCGCTTTAAAACATCTTCTGGCGAAGAAAGATGCAAAAGGTCGACTAATACGTTGGATCCTACTGTTACAAGAATTTGATCTTGTTATCAAAGATAAGAAAGGATGTGAAAACGTAGTAGCCGACCACCTTTCACGCATCGTTTCTTCCCCTGTGACCCTGCCGATTAATGACTCATTCCCTGATGAACAACTCTTGAGCATATCCGCTGAACCATGGTTCAGGGATATTGTGAACTATCATGCCACAGGACTTATACCGAGCGATTGGTCAAAACAGGACAAATATCGTTTTCTTTCCCAAGTAAAACACTTTTACTGGGACGAGCCCTATTTGTTTAAATATTGTCCTGATCAGATCATTCGCCGGTGCGTCCCGAATGAAGAGTTCAAGAGTGTTCTTTCATTTTGTCATGATCAGGCCTGTGGGGGTCACTTTGGTCCTAGAAAGACAGCGGAAAAGGTTTTGCAATGTGGATTTTACTGGCCGACCTTATTCAAGGACGCATTTGAGTATTGCAAAACCTGTACACAATGTCAGTATACGGGTAGAATATCCCAGAGAAATGAAATGCCTCAGCAACCCATCTTGGTTGTTGAAATGTTTGATGTTTGGGGCATAGATTTTATGGGTCCTTTTCCCAACTCTTTTGGGAATCTGTACATTTTGCTGGCGGTTGATTATGTCTCAAAGTGGGTAGAAGCCATTCCATGTCGCACTAATGACAGGAAAGTTGTCATTAAGTTCTTGAAAGAGAATATCTTTTCGCGATTTGGACACCCACGCGCTATCATTAGCGATAATGGGACACATTTCTGCAACAGATCTTTCGAGACTCTGATGCGAAAATACTCAATCAACCACCGCCTTTCTACACCCTATCATCCACAAACAAGCGGGCAGGCTGAGATCTCAAACAGACAAATCAAACTTATCCTGGAGAAAACTGTTGCTAAGAATAGAAAAGACTGGTCGACCAAATTGACGGATGCTCTTTGGGCATTCAGGACTGCATATAAGACCGACCTAGGAATGTCTCCATATAGGATAGTTTTTGGTAAAGCATGTCATCTACCTGTTGAAATAGAACATAAAGCATTGTGGGCTATAAAGGAAATAAATTTTGATCTAAACCTTGCTTGCATCTTTCGGAAGCTGCAACTTAACGAGCTAAGCGAACTCCGCGATGAAGCTTATGATAATGCTGTAATCACAAAGAATAGGACTAAGGTTTTTCACGATAAAAGCATTTTAAGGAAAACATTTTTACCTGGTCAACAAGTCCTTCTTTATGATTCACGATTACACCTTCATGCGGGTAAGCTCCGATCTCGTTGGAAGGGACCTTTTGTTGTGCGGTCTGTATACCCGCACGGGGCAGTAGAAGTTGAAAATGTTAAAAACGGCACAGTTTTTAAAGTAAATGGACATAGACTAAAGCCGTATTTTTCCACTGACCCCACGGAGGAGCTCTTGTTCTTACAAGAGCCAGTTTATTTGGATTAAAATTCCTCCGTCTCATCTTCATATCCTGTATATCATTGCATCATCTTTTGAATGAAGGTGAGTGAAAGATAAGTTTGGGGGAAGTTCTTCACTTATATATTTTGCCCCCACTAATAATTTCCCCCAGATTTACAGATTTTTGTAGGTATAGCTGTCGGCAACAGTGAGGACACTGTTGAAAACAAGTTTGGGGGAGGTTTGTGCTTATTTTCGCATCATTTGCATATCATCTGCATAAGCACAAAACATTTCTTTAGAAAAATCTATAAAAATTGAAAAATTTTCAAAACCCATAAAAATTTAAAAATTTTCAAATATAAAAATAATTTTAATATTTACACTTTTTGTATATAAATAAGATAATGAAAGTTTAGATAGTGAAAAATTGCATCCATGAGATTGGAAAATTTTTAGAAAACTAAGAAAATTAGAAGTTTTCTTATGCGAACTAGTAATAAGTAGTTATGAGCCGTTGTCCCAAGGGTTAGTAAGATGAAGGACGTCACTAATCTGAGGATAAAAATAAGTCTGAAAAATAGTTTCTATTCTGGAAGCCAAACATTTTGAACGTGGCTACCCTGCTATTCGCACTTACACACGTCTTGAAGCCTGGGATAGTAGAGGATACCTTGAAATGCTCTTGTCTTAAAGCCGGTGTATAAAAAAAGGGTATAAAAAAAATGGTGAAAAAAAAAAAAATGGATACTGGTTTTGTTATCACCGAGGGCAATAAAAATATATAGCAAAAGGGTGCTTCTTCACCTAGTGCCCCAAGGTCAACTGGTCTGGGAGTCACTGCTATGCCTGAGGTGGTGCAAGACGAGGAAAATGCACCAAGCATGCAAGCACATTAGTAATCGGTCGGTTAGTACCTCAAGAAGTATTAACGGTCGCATGAAAGTGTGTAAGCAATCTCGTTTGCCAAGAAGTACTGAGGCTGATGGGCAAGGGTATGATAGCTTGAATTGAATTCTCCGGGTGTAGGGATGTCTTTACACACACGCAGGGTGATATGATCGATGTTTGGAAGAAAGATAGGAATGAAGAATAAGATGATGTTTTATTGAGGGAGGATGTGATTTCTGACATCTTTTCATGACCATTAAGATAGGGCTCATGACAACCGAAAAGCTAGCTTAGTTGGAAACCCTAATTTTCAAAGTCTTTCTTTTACGATTCTTTTCTATAAATGTAATATTCATGATCTTGCATTTATTATTGGATTTTGTGGGTGCAATCCGCTGAAAACCCTCAGGAGACAACACTCCTCCTACTAGGGACACCTAGAGGTTTAAAGGCTTGTTGCACGTGCTCAGTGCAATCGTGTTGCCTACGAAAGTGTGCTAGTTAGTTTTTCTCTTTCTTTATTTTCTCCTTCTCTTTTTAATAAAACATTCTCTCGAGACGATCGAAATTAAGTTTGGGGGTATTTGATCAGTCGAAAATATTGCATATTTTAGTCGGCAATTTCCTCATCATTTGCATCCATATAGAAGTGTACGGTATTCATAATTCACATATTAGCAAATCGGTCGCAAAATATCAGATTACATGTATTCGACCTTAAAACCGGCATTTCTAGGGAAATTGACTGCATTGCATTACATAGCATATTTTCTATATCTTGCAACCCGTGTTTCGAAGTCTGTGCAGGAAAAGAGAAGCTTGCTCGACCATTACAATTGCTCGTAAACTCACTCAACTCAAATCTGGTATCAACACAGAAGGGAAACTAAAATTCTAAACATCAGAGAAAAGCCCAAACAGCAGTACCAAGCAACAGAAGAAAGCACAGATCCCAACCTCATCAATGTGCGGCGGAAGGGCGGCCAATGCCCACCTCATGCGGCGGTTGCGCGGCGGGTCCAAGTGTTCTGGCTCTCAAATTTCACTAAAACTCCTGTTTCAATGGCTACAGCTCAATAATGCACACAAACTTCCAGAATATTCCAGATACTTCCTCCAGATCAGCAAACACCCAAACTAGCCTAATCTTTCTAGAACTTTCCCTAAACCCTAGCTTAAACCCTAAGCTAACTCCTAACAAACTCCTTCTAGAAACTCTTCAACAAATTTTGGGAGGGAAAGTTCTAATTCAAATCTAACCTAGGGTTTGAGAGTTCTATAAATAAGACCCTAGGCTCACTCATTTTATAAGTTGGCAAAATTGATTGAAGTTTAGAAATTCAATCCCATTCTTCATCTTCTTCTTCCTCAAGTTTAGTGAGAGAGCTTGTAGGAAACCCTAACCCTAAATCCAACCACAATTCAAGATCTTGAGTGCAAGCCAAGCAAGATGCCTTCAACCCTTTTTTGAGCCGAGCCGATCTTCAATCGGGCAAGAGATCAAAGTAGATCCACGATCCACGGAGACGAGCGAAGCCGAGTCAACGATCGATTTCTTCTTCTTGTAGATTCTTGAAAGAATGTATTGAAATTGTTGATTAAATAAAAGGTGATATTCTTTTATCTTGTTTTCTTTAAATTCCGCATCATGTTATCATTACTATTCTTGAATATTGTCTTTGTGGTGATGTGTGAATAAAACTCCGCTCGTCGGGGAGTCGAAACGATCTTTAGTATGATGATGTAACAAATTTGTAATCGATTCTTGAATCCCACGAGTTTGTAAACCCTAGAAAGTTGAAGAATCGACGACCCAATTCGTTGCGATGCTTTCTTGATCGACATCGCTCGAGATTGGGGAGTTCCGATCGTTTCTTGGAATTGCTAGAGGCTAGAATATAAATGGTATCCTCGAAAGAACAAGGGTTAAGAGATGAAACCCTAATTTCATCAAGAAACCCTAACTCTCGTCGATCACCATTGATCTAGTATCAATTCTTCGAAGGACAAGAACACGAAACCCTTTAGATTGCATCACGTCTAAAGATCCGATCGATTCCTACGAGCCTCTCTTATATTCTTGATTGTTGATTGGAAATATTATCAAAACAACCGATTCTTGAGTGTTTATAGTTTCTTGATTCTTGAGTAAAGATTAGTGACACTCGAATACAAATCACATCTTGAATCATGTTTTCGTTTATTGTTGCCTAACATTTCATTTCAAACGTATCATAATACAATTGAATTGCACAATCCCTGTAGACGATCCGCACTCACTAACAATCTACATCCGACACCGTAGTTGATTGCGGTCAAATATAATTTTTTGATTGTCGTTACTTTTTACATATACACGTCAGAAAATATTCCAATCAGATGCTTAGTGATCTGAGATGGAATCCTTATACACCAACAAAGTATGGACTTTGGTTGCTTTATCTGAAGGGTTAAATCCCTATCAGGAGCAAGTATATCTTGAGAAGATTACTTGGTGTACATGAAAAAGTTGAGACCTTCAAAGCTATGCTTAAATCCATCCAGATTCTACCTGCCACTGCTACATACCATAACTACGATATCTGGTGGTTGGGTGTCATTACTTCTTTTCTAAATGATGTTTTAGAAGAGAGCGTCTATAAGTACACAGCTAGAGGGCTTCGTAGACAGTGGGAGCAGCGGAAACGTGTGCAAGATGCTTTTATATGATAAAGCAGGCATCGCGGAGTTGGAACATCTGCTTTGAAGTGGTAGTCAAAGAGTTTGACTTCATAAAAATGGTAGATGAACCTTGTATATACAAAAAGGTAGTAGAAAGTATGGTGGTGATCCTCGTAGAGTACGTGGATAACATACTCTTGATAGGGAAGGAGTTTCCTATACTACGCTCGGTCAATCTCCGCTTATTACAAGCATTCTCCATATAGGATCAAAGTGATACCTCCTAAATCCTGGGTTTTGGATCTATGAGATATATCTAATTGGATGTTAGGATACTCACTGGTTATAGTGAGATGGTATCAATCGATCCTGGAGAGAATCACTGGAAAGGTTCCAGAGTGATAAGGACGACTGAATGTCAGTCGCAGGCATTGTCTTTACCCTCAGTGGAGGGACGTTATGTTGGAAGAGTTTCAAGCTAGATACCGTGACTTACTAGATGATTAAAGACAAGATACATCGTTACCAAAGATGCTACCAATGAGGCAGTCTGGATATATATAAGTTCATGAGATGAACTTCGTTCCTACCATTGTGTGACAATGGAGTTGTGGCTTTTGCCAAGGAACCCCCCGTCCCATCAGAAATCCAAATATAATTCTTAGGTAGTATCACCTGATCATGGAGATGGTTGATCTTCAGGGAGATCGAGGTTAGGAGAGTAGACACAGAGGACAACAGCGCGGATCCACTCACAAAGGCCTTTTTCCCAGTAGAGACTTTTATGGGATGGTTGAATATGAGATACTTCAACTACAGCTGATTGTTGGGTATGTGATACCACAACAGATGGCCCTAGTGCAAGTGGGAGATTGTTAGTTATATGTATGCCCTAGAGGCCATTACTGGGCATATGATGTATATTGTAATGGATGCTTGGACATATATAGGGAGGACTTTCTTGATCGACATGATAGTATGCTATTTGGTTGTACTTTATCTTAACATGTACTATGATTGTCTTTATGTTACATGTTGATAAAGCCCTTAGGATATGTACTCGACTACTGGGACTATGATGAGATCATTCTAGTGGGGCCATGGTAGTCGACGAGTACATCCTATAACTGTTCCTAGTCGAGGGTGTATCGAGATAGGGCATCGATGCACCAGAGTAGACTAGCGTATACGCATCTTGACCCATATGATGGGCGATGGATGATCCCATATCCATCGGTGTTTGACATCAAGGATGGCATACGGGTGCTCAGTAGAGACTGGGTACACTGGACGGACTCGCCGAGAACTCCCAGATGGTATTATACCTCACGTCAGATGGCAGTTCTCCGGTGACACTGGTACAGGTTAGTCTGTAGACCCGAGATCGTCATAGTGTCTTGTGTGATTCCCACTTTGCTTTGATTTCTATCATACCACGTCCAAGACGGCGTGCAAAAAGGAGGCTTTTGGGTACAGTCCCAAATCACTTGGAGGCAATGAGCGATAGGAGGGGATTCGTCTCTCCCGGTATAGGGAGTTGATGTTGTGCTGTGTTCGATTGGCTATAACTGGAAATTGTAGGGTTCCTATGCACTCTCAAGAGGTCTCACAAGGTATCAACCATGCCAATTTCAAATTTTATGGTGCCGAGAAACCCTAGACTAGATCGTTAACTAGAATTTTAGGCGAATAACGAAACTAGTTAACGACTTAACTAAAGGAGAGAGGCTACAACCTTTGTAGATCCGTTTCTCCACTTCCTTAGCTCCATGTAGGCGTCCTCTCGCTGTCCATCTCGAATCCCGAACTCAATCGTCGGCTTCATCGGAGAAATGGGCGGGCTAGGTCGTCGGCTTCGTGCCGAAGATGATCTACGTCGAGGCATCACAAGTTCAAGCTCCAACTTCACCAAGTTGTGAAACTTGTGAAGAAAACACCCTATACTACTTGGCAAGAGGTAGAGGGTGAAGAAATAGGAGGTGGGTTCACTTTAGAATTGGATTTCTCTCACTTTTGCTCAAGTTGCCATTGATGAACTTAAGCTTTTCTTGAAGAAGAAGATGATGAAGAAGAAGAAAGAATATGATAAGTGTTCTAAAATGAAAAAGAAATTGAAAACTTATCATAATCTTAACCATAGTTAAGTGTAGAGAATGAACTAGGGTTAGTTCAAATGGTTAGGGTTAAACATGAGACAAGAATGGTGACTAAGTCAAAGCTTCATGAAGCTTCAATAAGAAACAAAGAAAGCCACCATTCTCATCTTTATCTTTTCCAAATAAACAAATAAATAAATAAATGAAAAAGCAAAACCCTAATCATCAACTTAACCATGGTTTAATTCTATACACTTAACCAAATGAGCAAGCATCATCAAACATGATACAAACATGTGCACAAAGTATATCACATATACAACTTGCACATCAAGTGAGAAAATCCATTCGAAGTGAACTAATACTAGATAATGCAAAGTAATATATCAAATATATAATTATACATTAAATCATTAAATCAACACTTGATTTAACGATCCGGTCATATCGCATATAACCGACCAGTATCCTATGTATCGGCTTATCGAATCAATCCTTGATTCGATATCTAGGTTATATCGAATATAACCAATCGATACATCCATCGCGAGAATGAAATACGGTATCACATACATGCATTATTCTCGGTCCTGCACATATCTCATATGTGCTCCTATTTCGTTTCGCTTGAGCCAGGAAACCTCTGTGTAGGACTCTGAAGACTCGTCAATACGCCGGCAGCAGATGATGATCATATCAATCACCCACAAGCCGCAAGCGGTCTGCTAAACGTAACGGCCATCCGGGTATTGAACGATCAGAAGATCGACGAGCTAGCCCGCTCACACTCCTGTGAATCCAACCCGTAACACTTACCGTACAGTCCGGTCTGTTCGTCTGATATGTCGCATATCAAGTCTAGGGGTGGTAAACGTCAGACCCCAATAACCGATAAGTCGTGCCGATGTGAGGCTCATAACGGGTCGAGAAACTACTGGTAACACTTACCAGCAAATCTCTGATCAGCCCTGGCCAGGGACTTCCCTGTTACGGCCAATCGAGCACTGCGCAACATCAACCCCTAATACCGGGAGAGATGAAACCCCTCCTATCGCTCATTGCCTCCATATGACTCGGGACTGTACCCAAAGACCACCGTTTTGCATGCCCTCATGGACGTGGTAAGGTGGAGATCAAAGCACAGTGGGAATCACACAAGGCTCTATGACGATCTCGGGTCTACAGACTAACCTGTACAAGTGTCACCTGAGAACTGCCATCTGACGTGAGGTATAATACCATCTGGGAGTTCTCGGCGAGTCCGTCCAGTGTACCCAGTCTCCACTGAGCACCCGTATACCATCTCTGATGTCAAACACCAATGGATATGGGATCATCCATCGCCCATCTCATGGGTCGAGAAACGTATACGCTAGTTTACACTGGTATATCGATGCCCCGTCTCGATACACCCATGACTAGGGACCTTGAAGGATGTACTTATGGACTACCATGTCCCCACTAGTATGATCTGCATCATAGTCCAGGTAGTCAAGTACACATCCTAAGGGCTTTACCAACATGTAACCATAAGACAGTTTAAAGAGACTAGTATACATGTTAAGATAAAGAGTAACCAGATAGCATACTATCATATCGAGCAAGAAAGTCATCTCTATATATGTCCAAGCATCCAATATAATATACATCATCTGTACAATACTGGCCTTCTAGGGCATACATACAACTAACAATCTCCCACTTGCACTAGGGCCAGCTGCTGTAGTATCGCATACCGAGCATCCCGAAGAGTCTCTCAAACTGTATCTGTGGAATGGCCTTCGTGAGTGGATCCGCCGTGTTGTTCTTCGTGTCAACCCTCCTGACCTCGATCTCCCGGCGATCAACTATCTCCCGGATCAGGTGATACCGCCTCAGAATATGCCTGGATCGCTGATGGGACCTGGGTTCCTTGGCCAAACCCACCGCTCCATTGTTATCGCAATACAAAGGTATTGGATGCTCAATGGATGGAACCACTCCAAGTTCTGTAATGAACTTCTTGATCCAGACAGCCTCTTTGGCAGCATCGTTAGCAGCGATGTATTCAGCCTCCATCGTCGAGTCTGCCACGGTTTCCTGCTTGGAACTCTTCCAGCTAACCGCCCCTCCGTAAAGGGTAAAGACAAATCCCGACTGCGACTTAGAGTCGTCCTTATCACTCTGGAAGCTCGAATCGGTAAAGGACTCCACTTGGAGTTCTCCGTTACCATACACCAGGAGCATCTCTTTAGTCCTTCGCAAGTACTTGAGAATGCTCTTCACAGCTGTCCAGTGACTCTCTCCAGGATCAGCTTGATACCTGCTCACTATACTTAGTGAGTATGCAACATCGGGTCTGGTACATAGCATCGCGTACATGATAGAGCCTACAGCCGAAGCATAGGGTATCCCTTGCATGCGAGCTCTCTCCAAATCAGTCTTGGGAGACATCTCTTTGGAGAGAGTGACTCCAGAGATCGTGGGCAAGTTCCCACGCTTGGATTCTTCCATACTAAACCTCTTTAGTATGGTGTCAATGTACCTGGATTGGGACAATCCCAACATCCGTTTGGATCTATCTCTATAGATCCTAATTCCCAATATGCAGGAGGCATCACCAAGATCTTTCATTGAGAATCTTTGTGATAAGAAGAGCTTGACCGATTGCAGCATAGGAATATCATTTCCTATCAAGAGTATGTCGTCCACGTACAATACGAGGAAGACAACCTTACTCTCTGCCACCTTCTTGTAGATACAAGGTTCATCTGGATTTTTGACGAAATCAAACTCTTTGATAACGACGTCAAAGCAGATGTTCCAACTCCGTGATGCTTGCTTTAATCCATAAATGGATTTAAGCAGCTTGCACACCTTCCCGCTGCTCCCACTGTCTACGAAGCCCTCTGGCTTAGTCATGTACACGCACTCTTCTAAATCACCATTTAGAAAGGCGGTCTTAACATCCATTTGCCAGATTTCGTAATCATGATATGCAGCGATGGCAAGCATGATCCGGATGGATTTAAGCATAGCCACTGGAGAAAAGGTTTCGTCATAGTCCACACCTGGTCTTTGACGAAAACCTTTTGCAACAAGTCTAGCTTTGAAAGTCTCCACTTTCCCATCTACACCAAGTTTCTTCTTGAAGATCCATTTGCTCCCAATGGGTTTTACCCCTTCAGGAGCAACATCCAAAGTCCATACTTTGTTGGTGTACATGGATTCCATCTCGGACCGCATAGCATCCAGCCATTTCACTGAGTCCCTACTCGTGATGGCCTGCTCGAAGCTAGTTGGGTCATCATCCTCCATGATGCAATCCTCGCTCCCACCGTCCATGAGAAAACCGTAGTATCTCTCAGGTTGGCGAGGAACCCTACTAGATCGGCGGAGAGGCTGAGGTTCATTGGGAGCTACTGAATCCTCTGGTTCCACTAAATCTTCTGTTGTGTTTTGTTCAGCTGGAACCTCTTCCAGTTCTACCTCAGAGCCACTAATCTCTTTTGCAAGAAATTCCTTTCCTAAAAAGGTGGCATGTTGAGCAACAAATACTCTTTGTTCCTCACTGTGGTAGAAGATATACCCTCGCGAATGTTTGGGATATCCAACAAATTTACACAAAACAGACCTTGCCTCGAGTTTGTCCGGTTTTTATCTTTTGACATAGGCCGGGCAACCCCATATCTTAATAAAATTAAGATATGGTCTCTTCCCTTCCCATATATCATATGGTGTGGTAGGCACAGATTTGGTGGGAACCCTATTCAGCAGGTATGCTGCTGTTTCCAGTGTATATTCCCAGAAGGAAACAAGTAACTCAGCTATACTCATCATAGAGCGCACCATATCCAATAGGGTGCGGTTCCTCCGTTCCGATACACCGTTGTGCTGTGGTGTATATGGAGGAGTTAGCTGAGAGAGAATCCCATTCTCTTTTAGGAAGTCGAGGAATTCAATGCTCAAGTATTCACCTCCTCGATCAGATCGAAGGATTTTAATACTTTTTCCGGTTTGGTTTTCGACTTTTGTTTATATTCTCTAAATTTCTCAAAAGCTTCTGATTTGTGTTTCATGAGGAACACATATCTGAATCTAGAGAGATCGTCAGTGAATGTAATGAAGTACGAAGAACCATCCCTGGCATGTGTAGACATAGGACCGCATACATCACTATGTATCAGTCCCAAGAGTTCGGTAACTCTTTCTCCGTGTCCCGTAAACGGAGTTTTGGTCATTTTGCCTTTGAGACATGACTGGCAAGTGTTATAAGATGAAAATTCAAACGGATTTAAATATCCATCCTTATGCAACTTAGCTAGTCATGTCGCATTGATGTGACCTAGTCTACAATGCCACAAGAAGGATTGGTTCAGTTCAGAACTCTTCCTCTTGTGTGTGTTTGTTATGCTCAGAACTGTTGATTGATTTAGAACATAAATGCCATTGCACAACGTGCCTGATCCAACCAACTTTTGGTTACGGAAAATGTTCATAACATTATCCTGTAATACAAAATTATATCCCTCTTTACTCAATAAAGAAACCGATATAATGTTGCATATCAGGTTAGGCATGTAATAGCATTCGTTCAGAACCAATGTATTACCAGTTGGTAATTCAAGGTGATATTCCCCGACAGTCTTAGCTGCAACAATTGCACAATTTCCAACTCTAATGTCTTTATCACCTTCTCCAAGTTCTCTACCTTTCCTAAGCCCATGTAACTGATTACATATATGGGATCCTGACCCGGTATCTAATACCCAGGACGTAGAGCAAATGGAGAAACAGTTCTCTGTGACGAACACACTCGAAGAAAATGCATCAACATGTACTTTCTTCATTCGGGTGGCATAGGAATCCTGGTATTCCCCTATATCCTGTTCATTTCTATAACTCTTATAAGAAAGAACGGAACCAACGTTCCCCAGCACAGAATAACATGCGGGTTCGGTCAATACATCCATATTATTATCTTTATTAGGGCATGAAATGGTCGCTACCTGGAGAGAGAGAGAGAAGAAAACACTTTAGCGTATGCTCGTGCAAGATCAGATTGGTTATTATCTTATCTAATCAGGATGGCTCCCACTGGTTTTTATCAAATCTTCCTTCAAACCCTAAAAGGAAAAACTAGCCGGGATTAATTACACACTACAAGTTCGCCAATCTTTCAGCCAGGCCAGTGTCGGTACTTTGAGGGAGGTCCCCCGTGCTTTCGCACGAACCTAATTAATGTAAACCTCGTTTTCCCAGAGGCGTAACCCCGTTGACACCTTTCTAGACATCTACTTGATCAGCTAATTGCAATGTGTAAAACTCTCCCAGGAGTAACTTTTACTCGCAGTGGGTATCGGGATCCAACTATCTCATAGAAGGTATGCAATCTCATTGCAAATTTCAACACTTGAAATTCCCGATAATGTTTTGCCCCTAGCACCCTATGACCTTGACGGAGGTCAACAAACCATAGGCTACTAGTCAAGTTCAACCCGTCATTTCTTGATCGAATTAAACCCACCCGCACGACCCTTGACGGAGGTCAACAAGGCCGCACGACTACCCTAATCCAATCTGCATCATATGCATAAGCAGATAAATACTAGTTAGCTACCGCACACTACGCCTTGACGGAGGTCAACAAACGTAGCACGAATACTAAATAGGACTTATCTGAAATGACGGAGGGCTACGACAGGTTTTTCTGAAAACCTATTGCGTAATGAACTTGATATCGTTGTAGAATCAAATGATTTTAAAATGGAGTGCTTTTGAGGCTTTTCTAGTTTTGCTAAAGGAGTCACTCCCGGTGAAGGGATCGTCGGTCCTTTCCTCGTCGAATGAGGTGCGGGATATATCATATATATCACTGTGCAAAGCAGAAACTATAGAAGCAATCAAAAGTCAAACCGAGTGTGTAGCATCTGCCAGTTATTACTAAAGGAGTCACTCCCGGTGAAGGGATCTCGGTCCTTTCCTCATCGAATAAGGTGCAGGGTATATCATATATACCGCTATGCAAAGTAAGAACTGTAGCTACCTGTTTTGTTTAAAATTTGATTCTACAACATATTAGGTTTCTTTTCTTTCATTAATCACATTAATGAAGTCCCATCATTTAAGTCACCTAAACATCACAGATAAATACGACGTACACTTATGCCATCCGCATTCGCCTGGATGTCCCCTCGTGCACCGTTAGGTTAGGTAACTAACGACAGAGCAGGGCAGGGCTAGTGCGGGTGCAAAACATAAGTAACGTCTATATAATATATCATATATACTATATAGAGTATCTATCACAGAACATCACATGACCACATCACAGATATCGCAGCAGAAGAAACATATGAAACATTGGATATACTAGGACGTCCGTGTTTTCAATACGAGCCAGTATAAAACACGGATTCCACGGTCGTGATGAATAACCAATCCCACACCCCTAGACCCCTACGAGAGCGGGAAGCAACCCTACCAATTCTAGGGTTAGGAGACCAGGACTTGACTCCTCGAGATGTTCTCCCACTGAACCCTAGAACCCGGTTACTTGTGCTCCCCTCCTTGGGTCTATCCTAATGCGGAAAAGTAAATAATATACAAAAGGTGACATCTTCCGCAACCTGGAAGTGCCCCAAATAAAAGAATATTACATACAAGTTTTTACATGAATGAAAATGAAAAACACTCATCTCACATAAAAAAACCCCGGCTATTCAAACACGACAATCCAATATAACATATCTAGCAACACATAACATCACATGTCATCAACGTAAGCAAATATGCGCATCCCAATTGTCGTTGACATATAGCAACGAAACCGGCGATATCACATATTACACTTACGGTCACAGAAAAGAAAGTATAAAACTACAACAGTTGGAATCCGCAACCTCTTTAGACATCGCATGTCTAACACTTATAAACCCCGCATTTTAGTCCCATTATCGAAAACTCTTTTCAATATCAAATGAGACTAAACCGCTAGATTTATAACATCCATTCAGTTATCTCATAACTGTTTGTGAATTCCAATTATTGTATCCCATTCCGTATAAATAGAAAATATTAAACTTTCCGATCGAACATTCGAACACCCAAGTTTTCCCGAAACCGATCAACCAATGAAGTAAGTTCAAAGACATTCACTTCATGCCTCAGTACCAACGGTCCAGCCGTAGAAGGGTCAAGCCAACGCCTCACATATGGCACGCCGTACTTCCCCAAACCCGAAGGTTCAAAGGGCAGTTCAAGACGGTCATATAATCGAGTTAAGGTTTGTTGTCTTCTAGAGGGACCATCGCGTTACTTGCACTACTCAGAACGTCCTTAAACCACAGAAAAATCCAACACTTGGATATTTTCCGGCAGGGGAAAAGTTGGGTATTTATATCCGGTCGAACTTTTTAACATATTCTAAAATTATCCGGAAAACCACACAGACAAAACTTGAAAATCCGATCGAATCATTGATTCCCAATACAACCCCAGAATACTCATCTGTGGAGTCACAATAAAAATACCCAGAAAATATAGCATTAAATTATATGAGTTACTGTGCAGAAATCACCAGACAAGGGGACAGTACGGCCGCGGAACCTCTGCACATGCCTTGCTTGTGCCGCGGTTCCGCGGTGGAAAAATCGATTCAAGTCCTCGTATTTCACAGTAATTCAAATAACACCCTGCTTATTTTTCTGCATATTTTTAATTGACAAAAATCCAAATTTTCAGAAAATTTCCAGAGAGCATTTTGGATTTTAGGGTTTCGGTTCGATCGGGTTTCAAACGTCGTCTAAACATCGCCTAAGGCTCTAGCTAGGCTCTGATACCACTGTAGGGTTCCTAGGCACTCTCAAGAGGTCTCACAAGGTATCAACCATGCCAATTTCAAATTTTATGGTGCCGAGAAACCCTAGACTAGATCGTTAACTAGAATTTTAGGCGAATAACGAAACTAGTTAACGACTTAACTAAAGGAGAGAGGCTACAACCTTTGTAGATCCGTTTCTCCACTTCCTTAGCTCCACGTAGGCGTCCTCTCGCTGTCCATCTCGAATCCCGAACTCAATCGTCGGCTTCATCGGAGAAATGGGCGGGCTAGGTCGTCGGCTTCGTGCCAAAGATGATCTACGTCGAGGCATCACAAGTTCAAGCTCCAACTTCACCAAGTTATGAAACTTGTGAAGAAAACACCCTATACTACTTGGCAAGAGGTAGAGGGTGAAGAAATAGGAGGTGGGTTCACTTTAGAATTGGATTTCTCTCACTTTTGCTCAAGTTGCCATTGATGGACTTAAGCTTTTCTTGAAGAAGAAGATGATGAAGAAGAAGAAAGAATATGATAAGTGTTCTAAAATGAAAAAGAAATTGAAAACTTATCATAATCATAACCATATTTAAGTGTAGAGAATGAACTAGGGTTAGTTCAAATGGTTAGGGTTAAGCATGAGACAAGAATGGTGACTAAGTCAAAGCTTCATGAAGCTTCAATAAGAAACAAAGAAAGCCACCATTCTCATCTTTATCTTTTCCAAATAAATAAATAAACAAATAAATAAATAAATGAAAAAGCAGAACCCTAATCATCAACTTAACCATGGTTTAATTCTATACACTTAACCAAATGAGCAAGCATCATCAAACATGATACAAACATGTGCACAAAAGTATATCACATATACAACTTGCACATCAAGTGAGAAAATCCATTCAAAGTGAACTAATACTAGCTAATGCAAAGTAATATATCAAATATATAATTATACATTAAATCATTAAATCAACACTTGATTTAACGATCCGGTCATATCGCATATAACCGACCAGTATCCTATGTATCGGCTTATCGAATCAATCCTTGATTCGATATCTAGGTTATATCGAATATAACCAATCGATACATCCATCGCGAGAATGAAATACGGTATCACATACACGCATTATTCTTGGTCCTGCACATATCTCATATGCGCTCCTATTTCGTTTCGCTTGAGCCAGGAAACCTCTGTGTAGGACTCTAAAGACTCGTCAATACGCCGGCAGCAGATGATGATCATATCAATCACCCACAAACCGCAAGCGGTCTGCTAAACGTTACGGCCATCCGGGTATTGAACGATCAGAAGATCGACGAGCTAGCCCGCTCACACTCCTGTGAATCCAACCCGTAACACTTACCGTACAGTCCGGTCTGTTCGTCTGATATGTCGCATATCAAGTCTAGGGGTGGTAAACGTCAGACCCCAATAACCGATAAGTCGTGTCGATGTGAGGCTCATAACGGGTCGAAAAACTACTGGTAACACTTACCAGCAAATCTCTGATCAGCCCTGGCCAGGGACTTCCCTGTTACGGCCAATCGAGCACTACGCAACATCAACCCCCAATACCGGGAGAGACGAAACCCCTCCTATCTCTCATTGCCTCCATATGACTCGGGACTGTACCCAAAGACCACCGTTTTGCACGTCCTTATGGACGTGGTAAGGTGGAGATCAAAGTACAGTGGGAATCACACAAGACTCTATGACGATCTCGGGTCTACAGACTAACCTGTACAAGTGTCACCTGAGAACTGCCATCTGACGTGAGGTATAATACCATCTGGGAGTTCTCGGCGAGTCCGTCCAGTGTACCCAGTCTCCACTGAGCACCCGTATACCATCTCTGATGTCAAACACCAATGGATATGGGATCATCCATCGCCCATCTCATGGGTCGAGAAGCGTATACGCTAGTCTACACTGGTATATCGATGCCCCGTCTCGATACACCCACGACTAGGGACCTTGAAGGATGTACTTATGGACTACCATGTCCCCACTAGTATGATCTGCATCATAGTCCAGGTAGTCAAGTACACATCCTAAGGGCTTCACCAACATGTAACCATAAGACAGTTTAAAGAGACTAGTATACATGTTAAGATAAAGAGTAACCAGATAGCATACTATCATATCGAGCAAGAAAGTCATCTCTATATATGTCCAAGCATCCAATATAATATACATCATCTGTACAATACTGGCCTCTACGGCATACATACAACTAACAGAAATCCCTGGCCAGGGTTGCTGAGATTTACCGGTAAGTGTTACCAGTAGTTTCTCGAACTGTTATAGACCTCATATCGACACGACTTATCAAGCTACTGGGGTCTGACGTTTACCACCCCTAGGCGAGATATTGAACATATCAGAGGACGAGACCGGACTGTACGGGAGTGTTACCGATTGGATTCGCAAGAGAATGTACAGGCTTTCTTGTTGATCTTCTGATCGCTCAATACCTGGGTGGCTGTTACGTTTAGCTGACCGCTTGCAGCTTGTGGATGTTTGATATGATCATCACCAACTGCCGGCGTATTGACGATTCTTTAGAGTCCTACACAGAGGTTTCTTGACTCGGGCAAAACGGAGTAGGGGCATATATGTGATATGTACAGGACCGAGGATAATGCGATATGAGATACCGTATTCTATTCTCGCGATATTTGATATCGGCCGGGTCATCGGATCAAGTGTTGATTCGATGAATCAGAAAATGATATATTAGTCGGTTATATTAGATATAGCCGGATTGTCGGATTAAGTGTTGATTCGATAATCTAATGTATAATAATATATATGATATACTAAATTACATTAACTAATATTAGCTCACTAAAAGATTCTTTTTCTCACTCGGGTAATACATTGATATATATGCGATATATGTTAATTGTATTATTTTATTATGTTACAATAAATATTATATATGTGATATATAATATTGTAACATGATATGATTACTAATGCAACATGTTTAGTGGAGATTAAACAAGATTAGGGATTGAATTGGGTTAGTTCATTCATGAACCTTCTAGAAGGTTTTCTTTTGTTTCGTGTTATGATATTTTCAAGTGACTCATCTTTAACCCAACCCAAACCCTAGCCCTAGTTAATTCTCTACTTGAGTCATCCTTGACCATGGTTGCATTATGAATCATTATTTCTTTTTCATTATTCATCACAAAAGGTTTTACAATTGATTATTCATCATCTTCTTCCTTGAGTTCTTCATGGAAAAAGCTTTCTAGCTTTTTCTAAGTGATGATTATGTGTGAGAAAAAGATTATAAATGAGAGCAAAAATCCTACTTCATCATCCTCATCTATCCTTGCCCTTTAGATGAGAGTGTTCACTTCATTTAGTGAGTGAGATCTTGTGTTAATGAAACTTCAAGGTAGATCATCTTTGTTATCGAAGATCGGAAGCAAGCTTGCATCTTTCTCTTCGTGGAGCCTCTCGAGAGTCCGGAACTTGATGATCGCAGCGAAGGGACCACAACACGGAGCTTATGAAGTGAAGGACCGGATCTACAAAGGTTGTAATCCCTCTCACTTAGTGTTAAAGTGTTTAACATGCTTGTTTTCACCTAATCTCTTGTTTAAAGATCTAGTTTTGGGTTGTTCGGCACGGATAAATTTTAAATCGGGCATGGTTGATTCCTCGTAGACCCTTGTGCGTGTGCCTAGCATCCCTACACACCGCATATCACTACGAATATCCATATTTATTGGATAATCTATCGTATAGTTACATACGAACTTGAAGGAACTTGTTCCAGTTCGAGAATGGATTCTGGTTCAGGAGAAATAGAATAAGGATTATTCAGTCTTCTATTATCTTTACCTTCTCTCAGGTTGCGAGGGCTCCTAAGATTAGGAGTGTACACCTATTATGCTTATTGGATAGTCTTCTTCCAAACTATAGGCTGGTGCCGAACGATAAGGAAGGAAGAAAACCATTTAGCCTAAGGGTGGTGTACAGAAGGTAATGAATAAAGACAAATAAAGGGATTTGGAGAGATAGAAAGGAAATATACGGTTACAGTCATAATTCTGGATAATGGAAGATACATTACTAGGAATACCCGGATACCCCTTCGAAACATTTTCATGTTTCAGTTTCACTATGCATTGTTAATTGAAAATTGATTTCCTAATTAAATCCTTACTCCAGGGTATGTATTTACCAGGTTTGATTCTCACATCTGTATGGTTTTACAGATAATGAGTGGGAGTGAGTTATTGGGAATTACCTGATTATATCCTCATTATATCGGAATTCGTTGTAATTAGAGATATTTGATGAAATCGCCAGGGGTTTTGCCTCACGGCAAATATTTGGTTTTGAATATCCGTTGTTATGCACCAATTTCAAACTGATATATATGTACGTTTATTTTATAAAGTAAGATATAACTTTTTGAAATTATGTCTATGACATTTACCTATATCAGTTGATGATTGGCTAAGGAGTATTAAACAGCGGTGTAATTCTTCTTAACCATAGTACAGTTTTTAACCTACGACGCACAGGGTTTGAGTTATTCAACTCAGGGGACTTATACAAAGTATTGTATGTTATCCAGTGTCCATTAGGACAAAGAGGTTGGTGCTCGTACTATATTCTGTTTACTTGTGACTTCTCCAGTTTTAGACAAGTATTTCGTAGAAATACAAGGCCCATGTCGTGAGAAGTTTTAGGTTCAAGAATAAAGTAGAGAACCATGTGTTGCAAGTATCATTTTCCTCGAGGTGATCGAAGATGTAGATACTTGTGTTTGGTATTCAGTTGATAGTAATGGTTTTGATAATTTGCTTCTCCTTTAGATTACTCATATCTGGATGCACTCTTAGTTGAGTAATGCTGATCGGCATCTCTCCATTTAGTTGACATGCACTGGAGACGGCTGCATGATTTGAATCTGGTTCCAATTTTTTAGTGCCTCTGTTTCTATATTGTATATAGAATGGTTCATATCTTAACGATGTTAAAGTATATGGAGTTGTCCGGTTTATGCTTAAAACCATACTCTGGATAACTCAAGGCACATTTCTGTAAAGGCAGTTTGTAGGTTATCGCGGGCTATGACGAGGGTTAACTTTCTACCATCTGGAAGATCAATAGTGATATTTTTCTTGACTCGCCACAGTTTTAGCAAAATGGACTTTTCAGAAAACAGTAGTGGGAGTATGGCAGAACTGGAAGTGATTCCAGAACCACAAATGATTACTGAAAATTTAATAGAATCTAAAGATTTAATCGGGCTTGACAACGCATTAGCCACTCCGCAAATATAGTGGGCAACCTCAGGCGCCGTAGAGGTACTACGGTATCCTCAAAGACGGTGACAGGGAGGTTCTTTTTTACCCAGACATTCCATTACTGCTGTTATAGACTATAAGACCTGGCAGGAGGATGAGTATAGCGGCGTTCTAAACTAGCTTTAGAAGTGCACGTGTATATGACTCAGCCAGAGAGTTGTTATAGTCAGTAGGAGCAGCGGAAGCACAGTGGATAAGTAGCTTGTGTCTATTTATAAACTAAAGTAGGTATAGGGGAGATTGATCATCTATTTTTGATGTGACAGTCATAGGCTTTGACTTTATCAGAATAGGAGATGGATCTGTTAAGAAGGTCGTAGCGTGTGATGTCCTGGTATTTGGATGACATACACTTTGTAGGAAGTGAAATTCCTATACTACGATCGATTATAATGTTGCTGTCACACAGTGGTTTCTCCACATAGGATATGGATATTATAATAGGCATTCTGGTTACTAAACCTATGGTTTTAGATCTAGATTTGGGTAGTTTACCAATCTGTGTACTTTGACACTATTCTAATAGTGTTTTAGAATGGACAACTCCTGGCCTGGTGGTGTACCTGCTGTTGATGGAGTCACCCTCTATAAAGGTGTCTTACAGACTAAATGGAGAGGGATGTGCATGATTGGCATATCACTTGCTTAGGCAATTGAGTCAATCATGAGAGTCAAGTACCACACCAGATGTTGTTTTTGCACTAGCTGCAATAAGTTTATATATTAATCCAATCCTGGGGAAACGTTCGGAAGAATTTTATGAACATAAGTGGATGTTCTAGGGATTTGGTAACCGCAGCCTCCTTCGGGAGATGGTTATCATTTCAGGTTTTCAAGGTGGCCTGGATGACAGAGTGACTGTCAGAGTTATAGTTTTCCCTCTTTTGAGGGGCAGTAGTTTGGACAGGTGGTCCAAGCGGATACTGAGGAAGGCATGGCGCTGTATACTGATTAAATTCAATGGATGATACGGTCTAGAAGTTTGCTGGATTTGGAGTTCATTTGTGAACTGGGTCCCATCAGATATCCAGACATATTCTAAGACAGGTATTGCTCATTTCGGGAGATGGCTTTCTCCGTGAACTTAAAATAAAGAGAGATATAGAAAGAAACATTGGAGCGGATCCACTCACTGAGGCTATTTCTCGAACGCAATAGTTTCACAAAAGTGATTTGTGAAACTGATTGGTAAAGAAGTTTGGTGTTAGGTATCATACGGGGTGTGAGTATGGGACACCGTAATAATTAGCCTTAAGTGCAAGTGGGAGATTGTTGGCTATAGTGACCTCAAGACAATTATTGGATCGCAGGCACGCGATTGCGATGTTTGAAGGAGGACCGATACAGGTAGAACAGTCTTACTCGAGATGATAGTATGCCATCTGGTTTGTCTTTATCATCATGTACTTGCTTTAGCTGGCTTTACAGATCTCTATTACATGTTGATAGAGCCCATAGGATTCTTGCTTGACTACCAGCAGTATGATGGCGATCATATACGTGGGAGCTGGTGGTCTATAAGCACATCCTTAAATTTCCCCAGTCATGGGAGTTTCGAGACTGGGCATCGATACTCCAAAGTAGACTAGTGCATACTGATCGAGACCCCGTCGAGGGGCGGTAGCCGGTCTCACAAGCCATTGGTGTCTGTTTGTTCATCTAAGATGTATACAGGTGCTCATTGGGTTATGAGTACACCGGACAGACTCTCCGGGAACCTGCTAGTTGGTATTATACCTATTGTCAGATAGTAGTTCCCTGGTGACATGTGTACAGGTTAGTCTATCGACCTGAGATAATCATTTGTCTCATATGAGTTCCCACTTTGCTTTGATTACTATCCTACCAGGGCTCAAAGGAGTTATGCAAACTGGTTTTAGTTAGGTACAGTCCCGAGCCATATGGAGGCAGTGAGCGGATTGTCAGGGGATTCGTCTCTCCTGGTATTAGGGGTTGATGTCGCGTTATGCACGCGTGGCCATCACAAGAAATCCTTGACCAAGGTAATTGAGAATTACTGATCTAGAATCGGTAGTTTCTTAGGTGGTGATGGATTTCATACCGACACGAAATGTCAAGTTATTGGGGTTCTGACATTATCCACCCCCTAGACTCGATATGCGATACTCATAGACGAACGGACTGGACTGTACGGGTATTGTCACTGTCAGACTCAGTATGGGTTTCAGGATGAGTTTGTTCGTCGGCCTCCCATTCGCTCAATACCTGGGTAGCTGTTACGTATAGCTAGTGCCGCTGACGTGCTTGTGGTTAAACCCACTGCCAGTGTATTGACGAGTCTTTAGGGTCCTACACAGAGGGTTTCCCTGCTTTGGACGAAACATTGTAGAGGCCGTATGGTTTTATGGCAGGGTCCGATCATATACGTGCACTTGTGCATGGATCATGACTCGGACGGATAATACTAGTGGGCTTTGGTTTAAACCGGATCCTAGTATTATATTGTTGCATTATTTTCGTCTCGTTGTATTCGTATTCTTTCGGAATACGGATGCGGGTATGTATATACGGATGATGGGTATTCTTGTAATTCTATTACAAGGTTACTTTAGAAGTTTCCTTTTCCTTTTCTATTAAATATTTAGTTTAAATGTTTATTAAGTGGAGAGTGTGACTCATTGTTGTGAGTCATTGTTCTAGCATGCTCACTTAGTGACTCATGATCATGAGTCATATAGTGAGTCATGGTGGCATGATGACTTGTTTGGAGTATTGTGAGATATTTATAGTGAGGAAAAGGCATATATTTTTCTTGAGTTTTTTTTCTTTAGTTGCTTGCTCACAACAAATAACTCACACACAACACTCAAGCTATTTTCTTCACTTGGTTTTTGTTCAAGCCTCACACTCTCCTCTCTTGGCATCTTCTTCTACCTCCACCTTATATGTTTCATGTATTGAGAAACCTAGGGTGCATTGAGACAATATAATCCTACACACTCTCGACTTCATCTTGGCTATCTATGGTAGAGAACTAGGTACTCAAGTTGCCTCGGATTTGAGGTCAGAGCCCGTATTACATACTCTCAAGTTGTGTAACGCCTTAGATTTAGATTAGTGTTAGTTTAGACGCTAATGCATGTTTTTGGTAAAAAGTTTACCAATTTGGGTTCCTCACATTTTATAACATCTAATTAATAATTTATTATTATTTGTTATGCCATGCACACACATGTGCATGTTTATGTGAGGGTGTGTTTGTGTTATCTAGATTAGTGACCATGGCAACTTAACTAATCTAATCCTTTGTTTAAACTTTAACCCTAATCCTAGATATTTGTTGTGTGAGGTGAGATATTTCTCTTGGCTTTTGGATGTGAGAAGAGATGGCATATGAGTCATGCTAGCATTTATGTGAGAGTTAAAGCTTGGTGCACTCACCTTAACTTCACTTCTCTCTCTTTTCTTCACACCTCACTCATTTCTCTCTCACTTCATCTCTTTCTCAATTATTTCATCTTCTCTCTCATCTCAACTGAAAACTTGGTCATTCCTTCACAAAACTATCACAGACTTCACAAAATCTCACCAAAATCACTTCCTTTGCCTTGTGTTGCCTCTTGGATGCCTTGGAGCTTGGAAAGCTAGGATCTTTGAGTTCTTGTGGATAGGTAATGATCTCTATCTGTTCTTTATGTTGTTATAGTGTTGTGTAGACTTTTAGTTTTAGTTTAGAACGTTTAAAGTTAAGTTTCGTGATAATGTTGTATTTTTAGTGTCGTTTGTAATACCTGTGACCTGCTGTGACCCCGAGTGTATACTAGAAAACCAAACAATGTACTGAAGCACGAACCCAAATAGCTCGGATTTGGCCGGCGACGTAAGAAGGGAGATCCGGCGACCTCGGTTTTTTAGTGGGGTTTTGGGTTGGGTTTTACAGGGTAGCTGTCTGCTTTGATTTAGGCGTGTTTGGTCCTGTTTGACTTTTGGGTTTTCTCTGTATACAAAATCTGGGATCACATAGCCAGTTTCTTGTGTTACGATTATGTGTGTTACGTTATACGACACGGTTCGTGCACTTTGAGTGGTTTTTCTCTTGGGTTGGTTTCGTAGTGTCGCTACGTACGTTAGCCACAATACGAACACTTGAGAGTATGTTTTGATTTAATGCGTCGGTCAAACGTAGTTTGTACGTGTTTTAGGTCTATTGCTATTACATACTTGTTTTGCTGATTTACGTTTTAGGATCGCAGGCGAGGACTTCGAACGCTGCGAAGAAGGGGAAACAGGTAGTAGGCTTTACTTAGCCAGGAACGTTGGTGAGTAGATTTAACATTTATAGGGGAATTGCCCGCATGGCGTTATGCGTCTGGGCTCGAGATGTTATGATATTAGTCGCATATTCTATTGCATATATAGAGTTTGCGCATACACCTCATTGCATATTATTTCCTGTTGTGCTTGGACTTATATCCTTAGGACACTGCACTATTATAGACGGCTCATGTTGCATTAGCACTTATTGTATGCCACACACACCGTCAATAATTGCCATGACACGCACAACACACATACATAAATGATATTGTTTGGTTAGGGACATTGAGACTTTGATCCTTATATTCCTTAGTGCGTATGACATATAGCATACCTGTATACCTACATGCTTACACATATGTCTTGACATGCTTACATGCTAGTTACCCATATACCTATATGGTATTGTACCATTAGTGATAGGTATATACACATATGAGGCGTATCTACATGTACATCTTGCATACATACTTACACTTATACCTGGAGGGTATATTACATCATTACTGATAGGTAAATACATTTACCTTGTTATACTTACTGTTTACACATATATCTGGCTATAGCTACATGTTCACCATTATTTGATGTTATATTGGACTTGGAGAAATTAGGAACCGCATGATATATATATTAACTTGTTGCAGTTAATTAGCGGCTATTCCTTTATATGATCACACTACAGTTTTATGTTTCATATATTATATTCATGGATTTTCGCATTGAGATATGGATTTTTCATGATTTTTTCTGGATTTGAGGAACGTGGTACTTTCATGAAATTATGCAATATTTGAAAAACCCAGTTTCTCTTGATATGATATTTCAGCAGCCACCATGAGATTTATCAGTTCTGATATATATATATATACCCCATGCGAGGAGGCGTCGTGGGCTGTGTGAGGGTACATGGTTGGACCCGAAGGCACCCCAGGGCAAGAAAGGTATTTCAATGTACCACTCTGATGAGCCTGATAGGGAAACCATACCTATCGGTGACAATACCTATGACTCGGCGGTTATCGTAGGGATACCGATCGGAGTCATGTACGTATGGATACGTCGAAAGGCGAGGGTCAAAGCAGGGCACTCGGGTTTTCGAGATAGCGTATGATACGTACCGATCAGGGGGCCAGTTCTGGTGACAGCACCTGATAGATCAGTATTAATGTGTCGATGCTTGACACATGTTTTCATGATATTTTTACTCCTAAGTATATATAACAGTGGAATGGGACGCTGTTATATTTTCATATATATATATATATATATTAGTAGAATGGGACGCTAATATATATGTATACATATCAAATTTATATACATCATCATAATAATTCATGCAAATATAGTTATTCAGGATATATGAGATTCACTTGATATTGGATACAGGATATATGAGATTTACTTGATATTGGACACTCAGGATATATGAGATTTACGTGATATTGGACACTCAGGATATATGAGATTTACTTGATATTGGATACTCATGATATATGAGACTTACATGATATGAGAGCCAATTTGGGGCTGATTTGAGGAAATTGGGATTTGGATTGTCTTGATGGACTTTGGTCCTACCATGAGGTCAGCATTCCGTGGGGATAACATGTTTTATCCCATATTCCGCATTTATTTTATATGCATTGCTTCATGTATTAGTTGTACCTGAAAGAGTACCTTTCATGACTGTTGCATATACATATTACCATATTATTGCTTCATGTATTAGTTGTACCTGATAGAGTACCTTTCATGAGTGTTGCATATATATATTGCCATATTATTGCTTCATGTATTAGCTGTACCTGATAGAGCACCTTTCAAGACTGTTGCATATACATATTGCCATATTATTGCTTCATGTATTAGTAGTACCTGTTAGAGTACCTTTCATGACTGTTGCATATACATATTGCCATATTATTACTTCATGTATTAGTAGTACCTGCTAGAGTACCTTTCATGACTGTTGTATATACATATTGTCATATTATTGCTTCATGTATTAGTTATACCTTCTAGAGTACCTTTCATGACTGTTGCATGCATATGACCATTTATTGCTATTAGCGTGCATATGTTAGATTCGCACTGTACGTGCATACTTGCGATTAACTGCATATGTTATATACTATTCACGAGTTGGCAACTCACCCCCATTGTGCCACAGTATTTTGCAGGTCGTTCCTTAGAGTAGTCGAGGCAGGCTTCTTTTCATCTATCGTATCATCTTTTGCTGCGGATACTGCTTCGGCTCATAGTGTGCGGTTTTGCTACAGGTGGGTTTTGCAGTTATCCGTTTATGTACATTGTTCTTGTTGTATCTTGTACTCTCCATCTACCACTTTCATGTATGACTTAGAGACTTGATGTGGGAACGATATTGTATATTATTTTATGACTTGGAGGTCTTTTATGAAGATTTATTTATATCGTCTTTTATTTCTTCGCTACGGCGTCGTATATCTGTTGTGGTGGTTGTTTTCCGCCTTTGGGCATGTATTTGTTCCCGTTTGGGGATGCTTTACTTATATCTTTGTTGTACCCATTTTTGGGGCTGATTTTTACAAAGGAGGTGCTGAAATTTTTTTAAAGGAAATAAAATTGGATTTTAAAGATTTGGGTTGAAATTTCAAAAGTTTTAAAAATGTTATTATCACTTAATACTTATGATGGTTTAGATTGCTGGGTTTTTGGCTTACTTAAATTGCGTTAGGCCTGTAGACGTTGCGTAGTTTAAGGGCCGTCACGTGCCAATTTTGGGTCGTGACGTAATTGGTATCAGAGCGCTAGGTTTTACCTTTCGGAGTGTAGGATGACCATGGTATGATGGAGTAGGTAGCTTAAGCAGAGTAACGTAGTGTGCGTATGTCCGTGACATACTCACGACACGGTACTCCGCCTAAAGTGACTTAAGTACAAATTTCTTGAAATTCCTTTATTGATGGTACATATCCTTGTGATTCGATTTCCGTGTTCTTATCGAATCCTTTTTCCATTTATAGCCTTTGCCGCCGATGACTATGAGGACTCAGAGAGGTGCAGCGAGGGACGAGGTCAGAGTTGACTCATTTAGGACGAGGATTGACCAGGATGGTACGCTCGCTGTACAGGAGCAGATGGATCCGCATTCGATAGATTGTATCGCTAGGCTTGAGGTAGAGATGCAGGACTTGCGCCAGACGATGAGGTCGTTGGTTGAGGCCAGTCGAGCGCAGCGACAGGAGGTTGTCACCCCTATTACCCAGTTGTTCCTTGCGATCTGCACATAGCATAGTGTTATGTATACAACATCAGTGGACGCAACCTTTTTGGACGAGGAGCGTCTTTCCGAGACTTTGGGAGTTCGAGGACAGAGGAGGGCTCGTACAGGTGTATCGGCCAAAAGACAGAGGTTAAGTCACCCTGATAGGTTTCGTACACGTCGCGAGAGTAGCAGAGGCTTGGGACAAGGACAGTTGTCTAGCTCTCATCCCCAGGAGGGTCAGCAGTTCTTATCTGGATGCTATCGGCACAGGAGTTTGGATCATCGGGTTCGAGTTTGTACAGAGCCACGTGAGCGCTGGGCAGCTGTACCGTAGAGAGGAGGAGTTCAGCCAGTTGTGGGTAGGGGGCAGACATACGAGTTTGCTTCTACTCATCGGGACACGCGGGTGTCCAATGCAGAGTTTTCAGGTATTCTTAATTCGTATGTTCTTTTGATGCACTTGATTGTTTTGCACACTTTGTGCCGTGGTTGGGCCAAGAGTCATGTTAGCTAGATCAGCCGTTTGTTGTGTTAACTTCTGTCAGCGATTCTTTTGTTGCGCGACACGTATTTCGGTCCTGTGCTAATTGGATAGGAGATAGAGATTCGTCCGTCATTTTGATCCTTCTGGAGATGTTGGATTTCACATTCTCCTGGGCACGGACTAGTTAGCTATGTTCTATGCGTCTGTGGACTGCCGCGAGGAAACAGTCAGGTATGTTTTCCCAGCGAGTCTGTTCTCGTTGTGCATGGGGACAGTGGTGCCGCCTCTCACAGCTTGAATTCTTCCTTTTTCGCTTCTCGGCTTTTAAGGAGAGGATGTCGAGAATTCTTGGCTTTCATTCGTGATACCGGAGCCATAGTGGGTTTGTTGGACCGGGTTCTTATCGTGCGGGAGTTTCCGACGTTGTTCCAGATGAGTCGGCGGAACTTAGGGAGCTTAAGGATCAGCTGCAGAGTTGCTTGTAGAGGGGGATTGTGCGTCTTAGTGTTTCGCTTTGGGGAGCTTCTATTCTGTTCGTCAGGAGAAGGACGACAGTTTGAGGTTGTGTATTGATGGATCGTCAATTGAACCGAGTTACGGTGCGGTTAGGTATCATTTACCTCACATTGACGATTTCTTCGATCAGCTCCAGTGTGCGAGACATTTTCTAAGTTTGTTTGGATCAGGTCATCATTGTTGCGGGTTCGGAGTGGTGACATTCTGAAGACTGCTTTTGTGCGCGCTACGGGCTTTATGAGTATTGGTAGTGTCGTTGGACTCACCAATGCCCTAGCAGCATTCGTGGATGTGATGAACCAGATTTCTTCAGGCCGTTTCTCGACCAGTTATTGTTGTGTCATTGATGACATTCTAGTCTATTCCAAGAGTCGTGAGGAACGTGTGCAGCACTTGAGGATTTGTTTAGCAGACATTGGGAGAGCACCTGCTGTTTGCTAAATCCTCTGGGTGTTCATTCAGGCTTGATTGTATTGACTCCTAGGTCTTGTAGTTACAGGAGACGGTTTTCGTATGGTCCCGAGGAAGATCGAGGCCGTACAGCTTAGGCCCAGACTTGTGTACGGGACGGAGGTCCGCAGATTTTGGGCTTAGCAGGTTTTTACCGCCTTTTCGTGCAGGATTGTTTGTGTAACGCTGCACCATTCACTGAACTGACCGGAAAGGAGGTTCCTTTTCTTTGGAATGAGGCATGCGTGCAGAGTTTTCAGCAGTTGAAGACTCGGTTGACAACTGCACCGGTTCTTTCTTTGCTTTCTGGTTCGGGCGACTTTGTTGTTAACTGTGATATTTTGCGAGTGGGACTCGATTTTGCGTTGATGTAGCATTACAGAGTTATCGCTTTTGCTTCCCGACAGTTGGAGGAAGTATGAGCAGGATATCCCACTCATGATCTGGAGATGGCTGCGGTGGTCGTACGTTGGAGATTTAGAGACACTACTTGTGTGGAGAGTCGTATCAGATTTTCACGGACCACCAGAGCTTAATGTACATCTTCCTGCAGCAGGTTTTGATTATTGAGACAGCACCGTTGGATGGAGCCTGTAAAGGATTATGTTTGCGAGATCCTCGTTACCCATGGCAAGGCGATTGTGGCAGCTGATGCTGGAGTCGTAGGCCCGGGGTTAGCTTGTTCCAGTTGTGCGCAGTTTTGAGACAGTATTCTGCAGATTTACAATTCTTGTGCGATCGTTCAGTATAGCTTAACTTCGCCTCTACTGAGGGGACAGCTTGGTCATGTCCGCATCCGTCCATTTTTCCTTAATCGTTTTCGCGAGGCACAGCCCGCCGATGCTCGTTTGTTAGAGATTCTTGACCATACTCGGTTGGGTAAAGATTCGGAGTCCTTGATTTATGACCAGGGTGTGCTACGTTTATGGACGCGTTTGTGTCTACCTATTACTGAAAGGTAGAAATGCGAAATCCTATAGCAGGCACATCAGTCAGCTTCTGTGTTCATTCAAGTTCCACCAATTTGTAGCGTGACTTTTGAGATAGTTACGGGTGGGCAGGGATGAAGAGTGAAGTTTTGGATTTCTTTCCAAGGTGTCGGTCTTGTTGTGAGCTAAGGTTGAGCATTTGAGACCGGCTGGAGAGTTGCAACCTTTAACCGTTCCAGAGAGGGAATGGGAGCAGATCTCCATGAATTTCGTTGTAGTGTCTACCCAGTTCTAGACAGGTTGTGACTCCATTTGGGTGTTTGTTGTCCGGTTGTGCTAAGTTTGCTCAGTTGTTCTTTGTTAAGTTTGTGCATTGCACGGAGTTCCTTCATGTGTTGTATCCAATAGAGGCACCCTGTTTGCTTGTCGTTCTTGGCAGAAGCTTCAGGAAGCCTTGGGTACCGGTTGAGCTTTAGCTCCGCTTTTCCATCCGAAGGACGAAGGTTTATGAGAGCGAGATATATAGACTCTGGAGGATATGCCTGTGCCTGCGTACTAATTGTTGTTGGCAGTTGGGATCGTCACTTGCCATTGTTAGGGTTCTCCTTCGATAGATGATATCATGAGACATTACAATTGGTAACCTTTAGGTTTTGTTTGATAGGTCGTGTCGATCGCCAGTCTATTTTTTCCTAACTCCGCATGAGTAGGATTTTTGGACCCCAGCTAGTCTAGAGACTTCGGAGATGATCCAGTTGGTTCAGGTCAGGATGAGGACAGCCCAGTGCAGACAGAGTTCTTATACCGACCATGGTGGTCGCAGACTTGAGTTCGCAGTGGGAGATCATGTATTCCTACGGATTTTCCGATGAATGACGTGTTGAGTTTTGGAAAGCTTATCAGAGGATTGTAGGTCCTTTTGAGATCCTTAAAGCGAGTTAGTTCCATTTCCTTTAATTTGGCACTTCCACCCAGATTATTGAGTATTCACCCCGTATTCCTTGTGTCGATACTTCGCAAATACCTTCATGACCTTTCTCAAATGATTGAACACCAGACCATTTTATTGGGACACGATCTTTTCGTTCACCGGCAGCCAATTGTGTTAGTGGTTCGGCAGGTGGAGAAACGTCGGTCAAGGGTCTTGCCATCTGTGGAGGGTTTTCTTGGGCGTAGCCATTAGTGAGAAGATCACTTGGAAGGCTGCGAGCGAGATTTGGGAGTTTTGTACTCATCTCTTTGAAGGTACGCATAGTGAGAATTTTAAATTCGGGGACGAATTTCTATAAGGGGGGAGATTGTAACGCCTTAGATTATATTAGAATTAGTTTAGACGGTAATGCGGGTTTTTGGTATAAAGTTTATCAATTTGGGTTCCTCACATTTTATAATATCTAATTAATAATTTATTATTATTTGTTATAGCATGCACACACATATGCATGTTTATGTGAGGGTGTGTTTGTATTATCTAGATTAGTGACCATGACAACTTAACCTAATCTAATCCTCTGTTTAAACTTTAACCCTAATCCTAGATATTTGTTGTGTGAGGTGAGATATTTCTTTTGGCTTTTGGATGTGAGAAGAGGTGGCATATGAGTTATGCTAGCATTTATGTGAGAGTTAATGCTTGGTGCACTCACCATAACCTCACCTCTCTCTATCTTTTCTTCACACCTCACTCATCTCTTTCTCAATTATTTCATCTCCTTCTCAATTATTTCATCTCCTCTCTCATCTCAACTGAACCCTTAGCCATTCCTTCACAAAACCATCACAAACTTCAAAAAATCTCACCAAAATCACTTCATTTGCCTTGTGTTGCCCATTGGATACCTTGGAGCTTGGAACTAGGATCTTTGAGTTCTTATGGATAGGTAATGATTTCTATCTGTTCTTTATATTGTTATAGTGTTGTGTAGACTTTTAGTTTTAGTTTAGAACTTTTAAAGTTATGTTTCGTGCTAATATCATATTTTTAGTGTCGTTTGTGATATCTGTGATATGCTGTGACCGCGAGAGTATACTAGAAAACCAAACAATGTAGTTGTGTTGTGCCTGAGACCATAGGACTTCACCTGAAGCACGAAACCAAACAGCTCGGATTTAGACGGCGAAGTAAGAAGGGAGATCCGGAGATCTCGGTTTTTTAGTGGGGTTTTGGGTTGGGTTTTTCAGGGTAGCTGTCTGCTTTGGTTTAGGTGTGTTTGGTCCTGTTTGATTTTTGGGTTTTCTCTGTATACAAAATTTGGGATTACATAACTAATTTCTTGTGTTACAATTATGTGTGTTCCGTTATACGACACGGTTCGTGCACTTTGTGTGGTTTTGCTCTTGGGTTGGTTTCTTAGTGTCGCTACGTACGTTAGCCACAATACGAAAACTTGAGAGTATGTTTTGAGTTGATGCGTCGGTCAAACATAGTTTGTACGTGTTTTAGGTCTATTGCTAATACATACTTGTTTTATTGATTATGTTTTAGGTTCGCAGGCAAGGACTTCGTATGCTGCGATGAAGGGGAAACAGGTGGTAGGCTTTACTTAGCCCGGAGCGTTGGTGAGTAGATTTAACATCTATAGGGGAATTGCCCGCATGGTGTTATGTGTATGGGCAAGAGACTTTATGATATTAGACGCATATTCTATTGCATATATAGAGTTTGCGCATACACCTCATTGCATATTATTATTTGTTGTGCTTGGAATTGTACCCTTAGGACACTGCACTATTATTGACGACTCATATTGCACGAGCACTGATTGTGTGCCACACACACCGACAATAATTTTCATGACACGTACAACACACATACATATATGATATTGTTTGGTTAGGGACATTGAGAGTTTGATCCTTATTTTCCTTCATGCATATGACATATAGCATACCTGTATACCTACATGCTTACACACATGCCTTGACATGCTTACATGCTAGTTACCCATATACCTATATGGTTGTTAGTTATATATATGCCCTAGAGGCCATTGCTATACATAGGATGTATATTGCAGTGGATGCTGGGACATATATAGGGAGGACTTTCTTGCTCGACATGATAGTATGCTATCTGGTTACTCTTTACCTTAAGGTGTATACTGATTGTCTCTCTGTTACATGTTGGTAAAGCCCTTAGGATATGTACTTGACTACCTGGACTATGATGCGGATCATACTATTGGGGACAGGGTAGCCCATAAGTACATCCTTCAAAGTCCCTAGTCGTGGGTGTATCGAGACAGGGTATCGATATACCAGAGTAGACTAGCGTATACCTTCTCGACCCATACAGATGGACGATGGATGATCCCATATCCATTGGTGTTTGACATCAGAGATGATATACGGGTGCTCAGTAGAGACTGGGTACACTGGACGGACTCGCCGAGAACTCCCAGATGGTAGTATACCTTACGTCAGATGGCAGTTCTCTGGTGACACTGGTACAGAGTAGTCTGTTGACCCGAGATCGTCATAGAGTCTTGTGTGGTTCCCACTGTGCTTTGATTTCCATCTTACCACGTCCAAGAGGGCGTGCAAAACGGTGGTTTTTGGGTACAATCCCGAGTCACATGGAGGCAATGAGCGATAGGAGGGGATTCGTCTCTCCCGGTATAGGGGGTTGATGTTGCGCTGTGTTCGATTGGCTATAACAGGAAATCCCTGGCCAGGGTTGCTGAGATTTACTGGTAAGTGTTACCCGTAGTTTCTCGAATTGTTATAGACCTCATATCGACACGACTTATCAAGCTATTGGGGTCTGACGTTTACCACCCCTAGGCGAGATATGCGACATATCAGACGATCAGACCGGACTGTACGGTAGTGTTACTGGTTGGATTCACTGGAGTGTGAGTGGGCTTGCTCGTCGATCTTCAGATCGCTCAATACCCGGGTGGCCGTTACGTTTAGCAGACCGCTTGCGGCTTGTGGGTGTTTGATATGATCATCACCTGCTGCCGGCGTATTGACGAGTCTTTAGAGTCCTACACAGAGGTTTCCTGGCTCAAGCGAAACGAAATAGGAGCGCATATGAGATATGTGTGGGACCGAGAATAATGCGTGTATGTGATACCGTATTCTATTCTCGCGATGAATGTGTCGAATGGTTGTATGAGATATAACCTAGTTATCGAATCAAGGATTGATTCGATAAATCGATACATTGGATATTAGTCGGTTATATGCGATATGACCGGATCGTTAAATCAAGTGTTGATTTAATGATTTAATGTATAATTATATATTTGATATATTACTTTGCATTAACTAATATTGGTTCACTTTAGATGGATTTTCTCACTCGGATGTACACATTGTATATGTGATATACTTTCGTGCACTAGTTTGTATCATGTTTGATGATGCATGCTAAATTGGCTAAGTGTAAAGATTAAACCATGGTTGTGTAATGGTTAGGGTTTTGTTTTTACTTATTCATTTATTTATTTCATTTATTCTTTTTGGAAAATAATAAGCATAAAGATAAATGGTGGCTTTCTTTGGATGTATTATGAAGCTTCATGAAGACTTTGACCAAGTGACCATTTTGTCTCATGCTTAACCCTAACCATTCCATTCAACCATGATTAACTCTCTACACATTACCATGGTTAAGATTATGATAAGAATGATTTTATTATTCTTATTATAATAACTTATCATAATTCTTTCATCATCTTCTTCATCTTCTTCACTTGAAGAAGCTTGCTTCATCAATGGTGATTGATGAAAACAAGTGAGAAATCCAATTCTAAAGTCTACCCACTTCCTATTTCTTCATCCTCTACCTCTTGCCAAGTAGTAGAGTGTGTTTTCTTCACAAGTTTCTTGACTTGGTGAAGTGAGAGCTTGATCTAGTGATGCCTCGACGTAGATCATCTTCGGCATCGTCGTCGATGACCTAGCCCGTCCATTCTCCGATGAAGCCGACTCTAGAGCCCGGGATCCATTTTGGACAGCGAGGAGACATCATCACGGAGCCGTGGAGGTGGAGGACCGGATCTACAAAGGTTGTATTTCCGTTCCTTTAGTAAAATAGTTTACTAGTTGCATCTTTCGCCTAGAAATCTAGCCAACGATCCGTTCTAGGGTTTCTCGGCACCGTTTAAATTTGAAATTGGCATGGTTGATGCCTTGTGAGACCTCTTGAGAGTGCCTAGGAACCCTACAATGGTATTGTACCATTAGTGATAGGTATATACACATATGAGACATAGCTACATGTACATTTTGCATACATACTTACACTTCTACCTGGAGGGTATATTACATCATTATTGATAGGTAGATACATATACCTTGCTATACCTACATGTTTACACATATATCTGGCTATAGCTACATGTTCACCTTTATTTGATATTATATTGGACTTGGAGAAATTAGGAACCTCATGATATATATATTATCTTGTTGCAGTTAATTAGCGGCTTTTCCTTTATATGCTCACACTACAGTTTTATTTTGTATATATTATGTTCATGGATTTTCGCATTGAGATATGGATTTTTCATGATGTTTTCTGGATTTGAGGACCGTGGTACTTTCATGAAATTATGCATTATTTGAAAAACCCGGTTTCTCTTGATATGATATTTCAGTAGCCACCATGAGATTTATTGGTTCTGATATATATATACCCATGCGAGGAGGCGTCGTGGACCGTGTGAGAGTACATGGAGGGGCCCGGAGGTACCCCAGGACAAGAAAGGTATTTCGATGTACCACGCCGATGAGCCTGACAGGGGAACCATACCTACCGGTGACAGTACCTATGACTCGGTGGTTATCGTGGGGATACTGACCGGAGTCATGTACGTATGGATACGTCGAAAGGCGAGGGTCGAAGCTGGGCACTCGGGTTTTCAAGATATCGTATGATACGTACCTAATAGGGGGTTAGTCCTGGTGACAACACCTGATAGATCAGTATTTATGTGTCGATACTTGACCCATGTTTTCGTGATACTTTTACTCCTAAGTATATAGGACAGTGGAATGGGAAGCTTTTATATATGCATATATATATATATATATATATTAGTGGAATGGGACACTAATATATATGTATACCTATCAAATTTATATAGATCATCATAATGATTCATGCAAATATACTTATTCAGGATATATAAGATTCACTTGATATTGGATACAGGATATATGAGATTTACTTGACCTTGGACATTCGGGATATATGAGATTTACGTGACATTGAACACTCAGGATATATGAGATTTACTTGATATTGGACACTCAGGATATATGAAATTTACATGATAATGGATACTCAGGATATATGAGACTTACATGATATGAGAGCCAATTTGGGAGCTGATTTGAGGAAATTGGGATTTGGATTGTCTTGGTGGACTTTGTTCCTGCCACGAGGTCAAGATTTGGTGTGGATGACATGTTTTATCCCATATTCTGCATTTATTTTATATGCATTGCTTCATGTATTAGTTGTACCTGATAGAGTACCTTTCATGAATGTTGCATATACATATTGCCAATTATTTCTTCATGTATTAACTGTACCTGATTGAGTACCTTTCATGAGTGTTGCATATACATATTGCCATATTATTGCTTCATGTATTAACTGTACCTGATAAAGTACCTTTCATGACTGTTGCATATACATATTGCCATATTATTGCTTCATTTATTAGTATTACCTGCTAGAGTACCTTTCATGACTGTTGTATATACATATTGCCATATTATTACTTCATGTATTACGAGTACCTGCTAGAGCACCTTTCATGACTGTTGCATATACATATTGTCATATTATTGCTTCATGTATTAGTTGTACCTGCTTGAGTACATTTCATGACTGTTTCTTGCATATGACCATTTATTGCTATTAGCTTTCATATGTTTGATTCGCGCTGTACGTGCATACTTGCGATTACCTACATATGTTATTTACTATTCACGAGTTGGCAACTCAACCTCGTTGTGCCACAGTGTTTTGCACGTTGTTCCTCAGAGTAGTTGAGGCAGGCTTCTTTTCATCTATCGTATCATCTTTTGCTGCGGATACCGCTTCGGCTCATAGTGTGCGGTTTTGCTATAGGTGGGTTTTGCGGTTATCCATTTATGTACATTGTATCTTGTTGTATCTTGTACTCTCCATCTGCCACATTCATGTATGACTTAGAGACTTGATGTGAGGACGATAATGTATATTATTTTGTGACTTGGAGGTCTTTTTTTCAGTTTTATTTATATCGTCTTTTATTTCTTCGCTACGGCGTCGTATATCTGTTGTGGTTGTTGTTTTCCGCATTTGCTCCCGTTAGGGATTCATTACTTATATTTTTGTTGTACCCATTTTGGGGGCTGGTTTTTACAAAGGAGGTGCTGCCAAGATTTTAAAGGAAATAAAGTTGGATTTTAAAGAATTTGGTTTGAGATTTCAAAAGTTTTAAAAATGTTATTATCACTTACTACTTTTGATGGTTTAGATTGCTGGGTTTTCGATTTACTTAAATTGTGTTACGCCTGTAGACGTTGCGTAGTTTAAGGGCCGTCACGTGCCAACTTCGGGTCGTGACAAGTTGGATCGTCTTCGATGGGGAGACCGATGATCAGACTTGATCAAGGAATCCACGAGGAGCTTGAGATGAAGGTTGAAGACCGAAGGACACGGATCAATCGGTATAACCTTTCTAAACTTCTTTATAGATTACTAGTGTAAGGTTAATGGTCGATACGGGGAATCAGGTTCCGTTAGCACCGGTTTATTAAATTTTTGTTCCGCATTTGGCCACGAATTGTTGGTCGGGGCGCTGGCCTAACCCAACAGCATATAAGTAACACTTACCGTACATTCTGGTCTCTTTGTTTGATATATCGCATATCAAGTCTTGGGGTGGAATCATCCGACCCCGGTAACTTGATAAGTCATGCCGATGTATGGGTCATAACGGTTCGAGAAACTACTGATAACACTTACCGGTAAATCTTATCAGCCCTGGCCAGAGACTTACTGTTATAGCCAATCGAGCATAGCACAACATCAACTCCCTATACCGAGAGAGGCGAAACCCATCCTATCGCTCATTACCTCCATGTGACTCGGGACGGTACCTAAAATCCACCTGTTTGCATAACTCCTTTGAGCCATGGTAAGGAGGAAATCAAAGCTCAGTGGGAACCACACAAGACTCTGTGTCGATCTCGGGTCTACAGGCTAACCTGTACCAGTGTCACCAGAGAACTGCTATTTGACGATAGGTATGGTACCATCTAGGATTTCTCGGCGGGTCCTGTTCGGTGTACCCATTCTCTAATGAGAACCTATGTATAATCTTTGATGTCAAACACCAATGGTTATTGGATCAATAATCGCCCCATACAGGGTCAAGAAACGTACACACTAGTCTACTCTGGAATATCGATGCCCTGTCTCGATACTCTCTCAACTAGGAACATTTAAAGGATGTGCTTATGGACTATACAACTCCTAGCAGTATGATCCGTATCATAGTCTTGGTAGTCAAGCAAAGATCCTAAGGGCTTTATCAACATAAATCAGAGAGACGGTATAATAATACAAGTGTACATGTTAAGATAAAGAGCAACCAGATAGCATACTATCATGTTGAGCAAGAAAGTTCTCTATATATATGTCCAAGAATCCACTATATCATACAATAATGGCCCCTAGGGCATACATATTCCTAACAATCTCCCATTTGCACTAAGGCCAGTTGTTGTAGTATCTCATACCCAACATCCCAAAAAAAATCTCAAACTGTGTCTGAGGGAAGGCCTTCGTGGTGGATCCGTTGCTTTGTCCTTCGTGTCAACTCTCTTGACCTCGATTGCCCATCAAGCTACTATCTCCCGGATCAGGTGATGCCGCTTAAAAGTATGTCTATATCGCAGATAGAACCAAGGTTCCTTGGCCAAAACCACATCTCCATTGTTATCACAATATACAGGTATTGGATGCTCAATGAATGGAACCACACCAAGTTCATTTATGAACTTCTTCTTCCAGACAGCCTCTTTAGCAGCATCGTTGGCAGCGATGTATTCAGCATCCATCGTCGAGTCAGCTACGGTACCTTGCTTGGAACTCTTCCAACATACCGCCTCTCCATTGTGGGTGAAGACAAAACCCGAGACCGACTTACTGTCATCCTTATCACTCTAGAAGCTCGAATCGGTAAAGCTCTTCATCTGGAGTTCACTGTTACCATACACTAAAAACATCTCTTTAGTCCTTTTCAAGTACTTAAGAATGTACTTCACAGCTGTCCAGTGCTTTTCCCTAGGATTTGATTGATACTTACTCACTACACCTAGTGAGTAAGTTACATCCGGTCTGGTATATAACATCGCATGCATGATAGACCCGACTGCCGAAACATAGGGTATCTCTTTCCTGCGAGCTCTCTCCAAATCAGTCTTGGGAGATATCTCATTGGAGAGAGTGATTCCCGAGCAAGCGGGTAAATTACCACGCTTAGAATCTTCCATACTAAAGCTTTTTAGTATGGTGTCTATGTACCTGGATTGTGACAATCGCAACATCCGTTTAGATCTATCTCTATAGATTTTTATCCCCAGGATGTAGGAGGCATCACCTAGATCTTTCATGTATAACTTTTATGATAAGAAGAGCTTGACTGAGTATAGCATAGGAACATCATTTCCTCTCAAGAGTATGTCATCTATGTTAGGATCCTTAGCACCCTCACTATGTTTTCTAAGACATCTAGCATGCAATTTTAAAAATTCTAGAGTGTTAGGAAACCCAGACCAAGGATCTAAATAGAGGATTAGGGTTATAACTAAGCAAGTAAACAACTTTACTCTAAGTGAACAAGGAATACAACCTTTGTAAACGGGTCCTTCACTTCCAAAGCTCCGTGTAGTAGTCCCTTTGCTCCAAGTAGTGGTGTCCCGGACTCTCCTTTGGCTCCACTAGGTGAAAGGAACGAGCTTGCTCAAGGATCTTCGAGGCCGAAGATGATCTACGTCGAAGAATCTCTAACTCAAGCTACCTCTTCACTAATTGATGACCTACTGAAGAAACAACCTATACTAAATAGATAGTTTGGTATAGATTGGTGAAGTAGGAATTTCGCTCACTTTAGAATAATTTTTCTTTCTTTCTTTTCTTTTCTCTTTTAAAGCTAGAGAGCAAATGGAGAAGATGAAGAAAATGAACTAATGATCAACTCATGAACCATGGGTGAGAAAATATCATATATAACTCATGAACCATGGCTAAAAATAATGGTTAGATTAATAGATATTTAGAGTAAAACAAAATTAGTGGACTATGTCAATGGTTTCCACAAGTTTCTCCAAGCATCAAGCCATGACTAATTTCCACCTAATTTTGTTTATCCTAAATAAATAATTACCCACATTATCTTAAGTGTGGTGTGAGTTTCATACACCTATGTATAATGTATCATCAAGTATGACACAAAATAAATACATTAACATATATCACATATATATTAAATGTATAATGAGAAAAGAAATTCTTAAGTGAGATAATATTAGTTAATGTATATTAATATATCAAATATATATTTACACATTAAATTATTATATCAACACTTGATTTAATAACCGGCTGTATCACATACAACCGACTAATATCATTTATATGCATAACACATATACATGTAAGATATCATTGAATCAACACTTGGTTCAACAATCCAGTTATATCACATATAACCTATATTGCGATATTGGAATACAGTATCACATACACGTATTAATCTCGGTCCCGCACATATCACATATGTGCCCTACTTCATTTTGCATGAGCTAGGAAACCTCTATGTAGGACTCTAATAACTCATCAATACGCCGGCAGCAGGTGATGATCATATCAGTCATCCACAAGTCGTCAGCGGTACTAGCTGGACGTAACGGCTACCCGGGTATTGAGCGATCAAAAGATTAACAAGCAAGCTTGTCCATACTCCTGTGAATCCAACGGCAAAACTTCCGTACAGTCTGGTCTCTTCGTCTGATATGTTGCATATCTAGTCTATGTTAGTTATATGTATGCCCTAGAGGCCATTATTGTACATATGATGTATATTATAGTGGAAGGTTGGACATATATAGAGAGGGCTTTCTTGCTCGACATGATAGTATGCTATCTGATTGCGCTTTGTCTTAACATGTAGATTTGTATTGTGATACTGTCTTGTTCCTATATGTTGATAAAGCCCTTAGGATGTGTACTTGACTATCAGGACTATGATGGAGATCATACTAGTAGGGCCAGGGTAGTCCACAAGTTTATCCTTTAATTGTTCCTAGTCAAGGGTATATCGAGACAGGGCATCGGTAGGTGGAGCTCTTAGTGCTTGGTCCCTTCAGAGTTGTCTAGCGTGTACGCTTCTTGACCCATATGATGGGCGATGAATGATCCTACATCCATTGGTGTTTGACATCAATGATGGTATACGGCTGCTCAGTGGAGACTGGGTACACTGAACAGGACTCGCGAGGACTCCTATTTGGTAGTATACCTATTGTCGGATAGCAGTCCTCTGGTGACACTGGTACAGGTTAGTCTGTAGACCCGAGATCATCATAGAGTCTTGTGAGGCTCCCACTATGCTTTGATTTCCTCCCTACCACGCTCAGAGGAGACGTGCAAACAGGTGGATTTTGGGTACAGTCCCGAGTCGCATGGAGGCAATGAGCGATAGGAGAGGTTTCGTCTCCCCCAGTATTGGGGGTTGATGTTGCGCTAAGCTCGATTTTCTATAACTTGAAGTCTCTGGCCAGGACTGCTGCCGAGATTTACTGATAAGTGTTATCAGTAGTTTCTTGAACCGTTATAGGCCAGATGTTAGTTATATGTATGCCCTAGAGGCCATTATTATACATGTGATGTATATTATAGTGGATGCTTGGAAATATATAGGGAGGACTTTCTTCCTCGACATGATAGTATGCTATCTGGTTGCTCTTTATCTTAACATGTACACTGATTGTCTCTTAATTATATGTTGATAAAGCCCGTAGGACGAGTACCTGACTACCAGGATTATGATGCAGATCATACTAGTGGGGCAGAGGTAGTCGGTAAGTACATCCTTCAATTGTTCCTAGTCGTGGGAGTATCGAGACAGGGCATCGATACTCCAGTGTAGACTAGCGTATACGCTTCTCGACCCATATGATGGGCGATGGATGATCCCATATCCATTGGTGTTTGACATCAGAGATGGTATACGGGTGCTCAATGGAGACTGGGTACACTGAACGGACTCGCCGAGAACTCCTAGATGGTATTATACCTATCGTCAGATAGCAGTTCTCTGGTGACACTAGTACATCTTTGTCTGTTGACCCAAGATCATCATAGAGTCTTGTGTGATTCCCACTGTGCTTTGATTTCCACCTTACCACGTTCAAGAGATCGTACAAAACGGTGGTTTTTGGGTACAGTCCCGAGTCACATGGAGGCAGTGAGTGATAGGAAGGGATTTTGTCTCTCCCGGTATTGGTGATTGATGTTGCGCTATGCTTGAATGGCTGTAATAGGAAATATCTGGCCAGGGTTGCTAAGATCTACCGGTAAGTGTTATCAGTAGTTTCTCGAACCGTTATGGACCTTGCATCGGCATGCCTTATCAGGCTATTGGGGTCTGACGTTATACCAACCCCAGGCTACGATATGCGACATATCTGAAGAAGAGACCGGAATGTACGGTAGTGTTATTGATTGGATTCATAGGAGTATGAGTAGGATTTCTTGTAGATCTTCTGATCACTCAATACCCGAGTGGCCGTTACGTTTAGCAGACCGCTTGCGGCCTGTGGGTGATTGATATGATCACCACGTACTGCCGGCGTATTGACGAGTCTTTAGAGTCCTACACAAAGGTTTCCTGGATCAAGCGAAACAAAATAGGAGCACATATGTGATATGTGCGGGACAGAGATTAATTCGAGTATGTGATACCGTATTCTATTCTCGCGATATGTGTTATCGGTCGGTTATATGTGACATAGCCGGGTTATTGGATCAAGTGTTGATTCGATAAGTTGTTACATTAGATATTAGTCGGTTGTATGTGATATAGCCGGATTATTAAATCAAGTGTTGATTTAATAATTTAATGTATAATTATATATGTGATATATTAATTTACATTAACTAATATTTGCTCAATTAAACATTTCTTTTTCTCACTTATGTGCATATAGTATATATGTGATATATATTAGTTTACATTATTTTGTATCATGCTAGATGCCACAAGCTACATGGGTGTATGAGACTCACACCATGCTTATGTTAATGTTAGGTTTTATTTATTTGAAGTTAATCAAAATTTGTTGGAAATTAGTCACATGGTTCAAGCTTGTAGAAGCTTATGGAACCATTGACTAAGTCCACTAATTTTATTTTACTTGTAAATATTTATTAACCTAACCACTATTGTTAGCCATGATTTATTCTCTACATGAGTTAGTGTATGACACTAACTCACCCATGGTTGCTATTCTCACCTCATGAGTTTCATTCTCTTCTCCACTTCATCTTCTTCTTTCTCATGAGAAAACTTTCTATCTTTTCAAAAGTTGAAGAAATATTGTGAGAAAAATAAATCTAAAGTGAGCAAAATTCGTACTTCATCATCCTCTACTATACTAGCAATTTAGTTTAGGGTGTTTGCTTCACTGAACCATAATTAGTGAAGAGGTAGCTTGAGTTGGTGTCTCCTCGATGTAGATCATCTTCGGCCTCGAAGACTTCAAGAAAGCTTGTTCCGTTCATCTTGTGGAGCCTTTTTAGAGTCCGGAAGTTCACTACTTCGAGCGAAAGGACTACTACACAGAGCTATTGAAGTGAAAGAACGGTCTACAAAGGTTGTATTCCTTGTTCACTTTGTATGTAAAGTTGTTTGCATGTTTGATTCGTTTAAATATCTAGTTAAGATTCTCAGTTAGGGTTCTTTAGCGCACCAAATTTATTAAATCGGCATGGACGATGCCTCCCGAAACCTTGCTGTCGTGCTAGGTAACCCAGCACCATACATCAACAATACTTATCACGTTACTAGGGTCTGACGTTTACCACCCCTAGACATGATATGCAACATATCAAACGAAGAGACCGGACTGTACGGTAGTGTTACTGATAGGCTTCATGGAGACTATGGATAAGCTTTCTTGTTGATCTTCATATCGTTCAATACCCGGGTATCCGTTACATCCAGCTAGTACCGCTGTCGGCTTGTAGGTGACTGATATGATCATCATCTACTACTGGCGTATTGACAAGTCTTTAGAGTCCCACACAGAAGTTCCCTGCTTCCAGCGAAATGAAGTAGGACACATATGTGATATGTGTGTGGGCCTGATTAAATACGTGTATGTGATACCGTATTGTAATCTGCCAGTTATCTGTTATCGGTTCAGTTATATTTGATATAACCATATTGTCGAATCAAGTGTTGATTTGATAATGTGATTTACAGATAAATGATATTAGTCGGTCATTTGTGATATATCCGGATTATTAAATCAAGTGTTGATTTAATAATGTGATATACATTATATGTGATATAATTATATCTTAACTAATATCATTAGCTCACAAATTATTCATCATAATATATATATTAATATATATATATATATATATATATATATAATAATGAAGCATGTCATAAAATTCTATTTTGTGAAAATAGAAATAAGGTGGAAAATGAGAGCATGGTTGAAAGCATGGGATTTAAATTTGTTTATTCATCTTGACTTATATTTATCACAGAAAACTGCATTTTAATACCACTCATTCATTATCTATTTTTTGTATATATCGGTACTATTAACCTGTATCTTCTCAGTATATACAGATTGTAGGTATCCGTGACACAATACTGGAAACTCACTATAAATCATGGATATTACGTTTGTGAGCCTACACTACAACTAGAACTATAAACCGATCGATAACCAAAGAGTTCTTTTGCAACGAATAATTGTGCACACAATTTTTGTCCAACACGATACAAGTGTGCACATAACTCTTTGATGCTTGGTCCTACATGGGGGTTGCCCAAAGCACAAGTGAGTGTGATGTGTAATAAATGCTACAAGATATGATGTGATTTGAAGTATCAAGTTCCCTCCAAAACTACTGATTATAATCCAAGCTGAAATAAACAAATCAAACAATGCCTCCCACCGAGAGCCAAACCCGGTAAAGGCTGTGAATCGTTAGGTCTACCCCCTCCTCTTCCATCTCTTGGTGTCAGGTGCAGCCCAGAAGAAGCTTCTTCAGAGAATTCGACTGTCTCTCGTCAATAGGGCGTAAGCTATTTTTTAAGTGTGATTGTGGAGTGCACATGATACCACCACACCAAAACAAGCCAGCACGCTCGGACTAAGACCGGCGACAAGCTCTAAAAAATCGGCCCCACCGGTTTTGTTAGCCCCAATTAGCCCTATATTTGTTCTGGCTACCCCTTGCGGTCACATCATCCTATTTTTATTACTTGTTTAATTTTCTTTTGTGCCTATAAATACCAGACCAAGGGGCAAGGGGAGGGGATACTTTCTCTTTAGTTTTTCTTTAGAACTCTTGTAATTTGTAATTTGTTTTTCCTTTGAACTCTTGAGCTCTTGCCCCTTTGTCTTGACCTTGCAACTTCATCATTGAACTTGCAAGCTTATGATTTAGATTCTTGACTTCAAAATTAGTTGTATCTTGTTTGTAATTCAATAAAGTTCTCATTTCATTACATATGTCTTGGTTTTTACATACGTGAACTTGTGAAATCCTTGCTTTACTTTGATCTTGCAACCTCTTAAGTGAGCTTGCAACCTTAAAGTTTGGTATTTGGATTTTGCATTAATACGGGATTAAAAAATAGTTGAAGGATTTGCACGTTGATTTATCGGTTCTCTCTTTGTCTTTCTCTTCTTGCATTTTTCGTTTTGTTGCCTTGCTCTTTTCTTTTTCTATTTTGGTACCGTAAATATGTGTGAGTAATCGATTCACTTGTTAAGGATAGAATATGGTTAGTTTGTGTTAGAAAGTGTTTTTTGCTAAAATCTTAAAAACCTCAACTTTGGAATTGAAATTCCGAGCAAAACACTCGCAATTCCGCTCCGTTAGGCATCCTATCCTACCACGATAGCGGTAAATCCTAATCGTGACCGGGTTGCAAGTGGTTTGTCGAAGGCTAAGGCCAAGAGATATCAACGTAAGGATAGGGACAAGAAATACAGATTTAGCTTAAAATCACAAATACCGTATTTCAAGTTCCCTAATCCTCGTTGTTGCCCATTTCCATAGTACCAATATCAAAATTGAGTCTGTAAGGACCCGGCAAACATGATCCTCACGCAAGCTAACCTAAAACTTGTAACATTTTAGAAAAATAAAATATTATTTTTGGGAATGTATATAATTAAAATAATAAATATTAGGATTATTTTAATGTTGTGGTATAATTAAATACCGATAAATTGGGAAATATTGGAAAGTAATGGTGATTTTTGGAAGAATTTATGTGATTTAAACAAATTATAAATTCTTTATGATTAATTATATTCTATCTTAATACTAATCTCGATTAAATATCACTAATCGTGCATTAAGCATTGATTTGTTTTGTGCACATGACATGCACCATGTCATGTTACATACTTGTCACATTTTATTTTTTAACCATATCTTCTTTCTTTATTTCAATAATGGTTTTTGATTTTTAAAATGGAAATGGGAAATGAAAGAAAAGAAAAGAAAAGAAAAGAAGAAGGAAAATATTAAAGAATGGAGGTATGGACAAGAGAGAGGGGGTAAGGGGTCAACCTTGGGCATGGCTCATCTTCATTCATTCCCTCTTCATCTTTTTCCCTCCTCTCCCCTCACCATGGCTGCCCTCTTCTTCCCCCTCCTCTAGCTCCTCACCACAACCCCAAAATGCATCCAAAACATTTCATTCCCTTCATTAAAAACATACACAAGCTCACCACAAGCATGGGAGATCAAGAAAAATTGGATTTTGAGCAGAGGTAATTCTTTCACCATTAGAGTAGTAATCTATTTCCTATAGCATCCATGATGGCTTAAAAGTGATATTGTGTAGTTTAGTGATACTTGGAAATTCCTAGAGAATGGTTAGGGGATTTTGGCTAGTAAAGATGGAATTGAGGTGTTTTGGTGACCACAACCCCCCTTACTATCTAAACCCAGATCAAACGTGAAACTGAACCCTAAAACTTGAATTTGAAACTTTCCATGTCGGTTTGTGATTAATTAGTGAGTGCAGGGAATCCGGAGTGACCTGGAGCATTTACAAGAAAAACAAACAACACCATTGACCTAGATTGGACACAAGAAGACCACCTTGCCAATACGAACCCAATCCATGCAACCAAAACTGAGATGGCCGGATTTGTGGGGGGTGTGGCCGGCCAAGTGGTGGAGTCTGGTGCTAGGATACGTTCTGTAGCTCTTATACCCTATATACTACACCCCAGTACTGTCTGTTTATCCCTGTTTCACCTGAACCAAAATCTGGGACCATTTTCTTGAGTTGCTACTTTGAATTCCTTGATGTTTATGACATGAAGTTTTGATATTTGGTTTTGTATCGGTCACTTGATGTTTATACGTCGATATCGGCTATTGTTTGATTGATTTGCGTGAGTAGACTATAGGTTTTAACCTATGTGTGATTCGCGTGTCGTTTTAGTTTTGAATTAGACATTTTGATGCGATATGATATATGTGATATGTAGGTACCCTCACGTGGACTTCGGACGATGAAGAAAAGGATGGCGACATCGAATTCGGCAAGCAAGGATCAAGGTGAGTGGATAAATATCTACGGGGAAGTTGGGTGGATGGCGTATAACACCCCCACAGTTTCGTAGTGTAGTATACAAATACATTATAATTATATAAATAAGTGTATTGTGAGACGATATGATTATCAAGAAAGGATTTAGGAGATAATCGGTCAAATTTTACTGTAATTGGATGATAATGCTTTTAGCTTAGTTTCTTAGTCGCGAAACCCTAGAGTAATGTTTTGCACACACGCACACACACACGCGCTTACATTCGATGTTTTTGTGCGTATATGAGGATATGTATATATATATATATATATGCATATATGTATGTGCGTATGTATATATATATATATATGTATGTATGTATGTATACGTATACAGGTATGATGAGGATAGTATGTGATATTGGGAGATGAGTCGATGTGATTGGGCAAAATGCTGTGTGATCGGTGATGTGATTGGGTCATGTTATGAGATACGACATATTATATTAGAAGATTGATGGGCGATGTGTTTTCATACACACGCAGATATATGTTGATGGTATTGGAATGTACTAGACTTAGATCAGTATCCTGTTCATGATATTATGATAATGATACCATATGGATATTGAGGTATATGTGATAGGCGACCCGTACCCCGATTTTGGGATGCCGTACGATAGATTTACCACAAAAGATATAATTATGATAATAGATCCGCACTCTTGACTCGAGAATGTCGTATTATATATTTTATCGTATGTGACGCTATTGAGGCGGGGTCACCGACTACTAGATATATGTATATCGACTCAGACTTAAGTGGATTTCCTTACCCTTTGGTTAGTCTATTAGCCGTCCCATAGTTTACTTTGTAGATGTTAGAGTTGGGCGCGAGTCATACTTATTTCCATAACTAACGAATCGTGAGTACTTTAAAGACAGGCCAAGGGATACTACGGATATTTCAATGGACGTACCTTTTCTTAAAAACACCGTAGCCCCTAATTTCTAAACATCACGATTCGTGCGATTTCAGACAACATAAACTGTATGACTCGTGTATAGATATGTATATTCCTATTGTTGCATTATTATTCATTCACCGTTTACTCATGTTGTTATCATCGCATTACATGCTTTATGTGTACTTTAGTGATTATATAACCCTGCTGTCAGGACACCAGCACCATTACTGATGATGTGTATGCTCCACGTACACTTTCTTGCCGGCTCACACACATCATCATCGGTAATTTCCATGTCACGCACACTTTAGAGAATATTATTTTATTGATATCGCTTGTTAGCTGATAGTTCTGATATATCATTTCTATGCTAGTTTAGATATTGTATTCTTTACATAGATACCTGTGCATGTATACATATTCATTGTCATGAAATATTATGGAGCTTTATGCCGGTAATTCACTGTTATTATTCTTGAGATTGGGATTTTGGATTTCCATGAGATTTCTTGATTTGGAGAACCCGCAAGGATTTTATGAAAAAACTTATTATCATTCAAAACTGCAAGTTGCGGTTTTCTCATGATATGGTATGAGATATGTCCACCATGAGTTTTTTTGGCTCTTGAGCAATATCATACACCTAATTCGAGGAGGAGGAGGAATCGTCTGCGGGTGCATGGTGGACCCGGAGCGGTACCTCGGGGCAAGATGGTCACAGATGATGGTGTTGAGCCTGGCAGGGAAGCACTACCGATTGGTTATTTATGACGCGGCGGATATCCGGATGATACCGACGTAGTCATGAGATTTGATGATTTGGGCCAGTCTGGATTACCGGAGCACAATGGGCCAGTCCGGATTGCCAGAGCCCGAGATATTGATACTTTGAGGTATTGAGATTATATGATATAGGCCAGTCCGGATTGCCGGTGCCCGAGATATTGGATACTGGGATTTATGTTTTGTGTCGATACTTGACACGGATTCTATGATGATACCTTGATTTTTATATACAGAAATCTTGCTAAATAAAGAAAACAGTTTTCTCTTTCATGATGTATTCTGTTTTCATTTTAATGCATTCATACAATATATATGTATTATGTTGCTATCTGAGGCACTGACACGAGCACTTGCTATTACACTTATGTGTAGATATTTCAGGGTTACATTATATTGAGGATATATTATCGTATGACCTAGGATTGAGTCATACATGCGATTTCTGCTCAGTGATGTTTTCTACGAGTTGGAAACTCACCTCCGTTGTGCCACAGTTTCTTGCAGGTTTTGCCGTAGAGGTTTTCTTGGCGGCTTTGCTGGCACACTGCTTCTTTCCGGGTGATTGCTTTGGTAGGTGGGTTCAATCGTATCGTGACCACCATTGCACTTTTATTATTTCAGTTTTATCTAGTAACTCCATCAACAAGACTTGTATATTGATAGACCAAGAAACCAGTTGTTTATTCTTTCGACCTTAGAGTCGCGCTTGTATTACTATGGTTTTTTGGTGGACTTGGGTTTTCTTCTGAGTTTTGATCCTCACCCTTCGGCGTTGTATAGTATATTGCTTGTGTGGTTGTGTCTGCCAATTAGCGAAGAGCTAGCTCCCGCTTGGGGATGCCTTTATATATATATTTCATGTGTTGTACCCATTTGAGGCCAGTTTTTACAAAGGAGACTCTACCTAAATTTTCAGGAAATTATGATGTTTCTTTAAATGTTTAACGTCACTTATTTTATTAAAACCACTTGCTTTAAACAAGTTTTCCTTCACTTATTCTTTAAAATGGTTTGGATTTCTGAGCTTTTGGCTTACTTGAATTAGGTATGGTTCTATAGACTTCCTATAGACTTCATATGATTCAAGTGCCAGTCACGTGCCATTTCGAGTCGTGACAAAGTTGGTATCAGAGCGCTAGGTTTAACCTTGGTTCGATTCTATGTTTGACTATGCGGAGTCTATGGCGTATATTTATATTCGGAACGTAGGCTTAACCTTACAGAACTTGGACTTGGTCGAGGGGGTATTAGCCCCGAAATTTCGTCACATAGGTGATCTTGGTTGATGGAGTAGGTGACTTAAATAGAGTGACGTACCGTGTGTATATTCTGCGGCATAATTACTATACGCTACTCTACTTAAGAAGCCTTAGGATGTACATTTCTTTGCACAATATTCTATTCGTTCATTGATCTATCCTCATTGATATCGGTTGGTGGTTTTGTTACCACGATTGCATGAGTAGAGAGAGTTGCGGCTAGAGTTGCGGTCAGCACGAGCTCATCATGGACGAGGACTGACCCGGGCGTAATTTCGGTGACACACGATTGCATAGATGTGTCGCTTCATTGTGTTTTTCGCGCCATGAGAGTTTGATAGACTGGTTTTACAAAAATTTCTCGGACGTGCAGATTAGCACCAGAGGATTGGGCCACTGATAGAAGCCGGCTAGAATGTGATGATCGTTAATATATCGTCTATTCTTTAGGATTGAGGCACTGTTCAGCATGCGGACGAATGAGCCAGTTGTTCCTGTGAATGCTAAGATACTGCCCTGGATATTTGAAGCTATTGCAGCATGAGTTTATACTTAGAGATATGATAAAAGATCGCTAGTCACCTAAAGATAACGACTAGGACATGTGGTTCGTTTGCACACCCCAATGCGAGGTCATCAGATTGATTGATTCCAGCTTAAGAAGACTTCACATAGGTACGTTGAGAGTCGAGAGGAAATGATCGAATGTCAGAAACCCATTTTTCCAAATTTAAGGTATTCGAAAAATCATGCAAGTAATTATGTGGACCCTCTAGAAGAATGAAACCCTAACTCGATATAATGACCATGGGAACGCCTTTGAACCTTAGGGTTTGCGGCAGTTCCGCGGTGCCATTAATGAGGCTTGGGTTTGCCCTTCTACGGCCGGTCCATAGGTACTGTGGCATGTACTGGATATTATTAAACTGTACACAAGAGTTGAGCTCTCGAGGAATTATGGGACTTTGATGAATCGATCGGAAAGTTCGACGTCGTCCGGATATCATATGACGGGATACATTGGTTGGGAGACTCCAGATATGAGTATATCCATTGTAGCGCAGTACATATAGCTATGAACGGACGAGTCCGGATCAGTCGACATTAGCGAAAAGTGGAGTATGAGGTTCGTACGAGACATGACGAGATGACATTCCAATCCGTTGACATCAGAGATGTGATATGCATGCAGAGGCGTTAAATATGGATATATCATCCAGAAGGAGTTGTGATGAGTATGCAACCGTTCCGGAACAAGAAATAGATTTAGTAAAGGGTGATAAATTCCGAGCAGTTCGGCAGAAACGATATTTGGGAGAGACCCCGACAGCATCTTTCTGGAAATACTAAACGAGAAGACCTGGACCCAGGATCGGTCATATTGTGCACACCCAGTAGGCCAGAGTTCGACATCGTCAACGAGACATGTTATGAGTGACCATGATAGTTGGCCAGAGATCTTTAGAGGATGTGCCAGAGTAGGAATTCTTCCATCATTTTGGATATCGGTAATTTGGGCGATTTATTTGCATGATTGAGTTTTCGTGCATCACAGTCGCACTCGGTTTTGATTTGATGTCATTCGAGATGTTGATTCGATTTCATACCTATGGTATGCATGTGATTTGACTTGTGCTTTCGGTGTAGTTTTCATGCACTTCAGTAGTTGATTCAATTTTGTACATGCTGATGCACGTGGTTGTGAGATTATATACCACGGTATACCTGATTTGGATGGAGATGTGTTGTATTCTGTCGATTTCGATTGTGATCTTCGATATTTGTTCCGTGCACTTGTGCACTGGAGTTGGATTCTTGAGCATGCGAGGCGCGCTTGATACGATTTTGGTGCACACCAGATGCAGCAAATCGGGATTCTTCGTGCATATCAGATGCACCTGATATTGCTGTCAGCCACACTCGTTACCTTTGACAGGTGTTTTCGTGCACACCCGTTGCACTTAGATTTTTGTTTCTGTGTGCATGTATAGCACATTCATGGATTTCGATTTCCGTGCGCACCAGACGCTCGTGGCATTCTTATACTCATTTGAGATTGGTTTCTTGGAGCAGTATGTTTTATGATATTTACTATTTGATATAGTGACTGAGCAGGACTAGTAAGAGGACAGTACCTGAATATGTTTTTGCATGTATCGATAGTTACCGAAGGGATTTCCAAAAAGGAGCTATAGTCTCAGTATTTACCTATGTGTCCGAGATGACACGAAAAAATTTACAAGGGAAACCCTTCAAAGTTATTTTCAAACGGCGGGACGTGTATATTAAACAAAGGATATATATATATATATATATAGTTATTTTATTACAATAAACTTCCGCTACTTGTGCCGTGATACGTGCATCGCACAGTTATTTGAAAAAGTTTTGGCATGCATATCCTTTTAGATGTTGTGACGAGTTTACAATGATGCGTATTATGTACATGTTATAGTTTTGATGTATATCATGTTGGTTTTCGTATTGGACTTTGACATTTGTGTCTTCACCATAACTCCGATAATTGCGGGATACTTGATGGAGTTTTGATTTGGGTTATATACTCGTTTTTCATGCGTATGCATTGCGCTACGATATGTTTTATGTATTTATGATTTTGGAGCCCGGACGACTTGAGCATTTTACTAAAATGTTTTTTGTAATTGAGGGGTTTAAATTTAAATTCGGGGAACAAATTTATTTAAGGGGGAAGACTGTAACTGTCACGACCCGAAAGTACGGAACGTGACTGGCACTTAGATTACGAGACGTCTAAAGGCGTAATGTAACCTAAGTCAACCAAAGCCCAGAAAAATCTAAACCAAAATCAAAAGAGAGTGAAGGAAAACCTTTAATGAAAACGGTTTTTAAATCAAATAAGTTGCATAGAATCCCTTTTTAAAATATCAAAAATTTCCGAAAATTTCGGCAGAGTCTCCCCTGTATTTTCTATCCCCCAAAATGGGTACAACAAGATAATAAACCTGTAATCATAACATGGCATCCCCAAGCGGGAGCTAGCTCTTCGCCCAAGGCGGATCACAACCACATGCAATAAAATAGTAGTATCAAGAAAAAGAGCATAAAAGAAATGCAAAATACCAGAAAACACACGTCGGCTCAAGTGAGCTCGACCCAAAAGAAACCACAAATATACAAATCTCTCAGTCTCATCACTAGGTTGCATATACAATATAAAGTGGTAGATGGAGAATACTAGATACAATGATAAAGCAAAAGAAATAAAGTGTGCTTGCAACCCACCTACGGGCGATGTCGCGAGTCTGAGCAAAAGGAGCTGATGCTAAGATAGCCCGCCGCTACAAGACTGACGGGTCCGACCTGCAAGACACTGTGGCACAACGGGGGTGAGTTGCCAGCTCGTGAGTAAATATAACATCTAATAAGGCAATCGTAAGAATGCACGCAATGCACCACAACATGCATGTCCATATGTGATATAATATCTCTAGTATGCATGCACAGGTATGCAATGTCATTATTAAGTCTTTAAGTGTTTTAAATGCTAAGGGTATTGAATTCTTAACTTTTTAAAACATGAATATCTGTATAGTAGCTAAGTACCATCAAGAAATCATCTGAAAACCCATTTCAAGCATCGACACCAAATAGGAATCATATCTGTCTCAATATCGGGCTCCGTCAGTCCGGATCGGCCCATATCATAAATCTCACGACAACGGTCGGTATCCTCCGGATATCCGCCGCGCCAGACATCACCGGTAGGTAGTCTTCCCCTGCCAGGCTCATCGTCTACAACTCGATCTTCTTGTCCCGGGGTACCATACCGAGCCCACCATGTACCCGAGACGGTTCATCCACTCCTCGAATCGGGTCTCGAAATCCAACAGAAAACATGAAAACTCATTGTGGACGACACATACATCACGAGAAAACCGCAACTTTGTTTTGAAAATGATAAATATAAGGTTTTGTTAAATTCTTGCGGTTTTCCCCAAAAATCCAGAAATCGCAGCAATACTGAAATCCTCAAGAAAATCATAATGTCCACATGTTATATATGATAAATGTCTATGATATCAATGCATACGATGTAAATTTTGCTAGAAATCTATATAAATATGATGATGATGCGAGGTATACGTATGCTATGCAATTTCATATATCAAGTATGAATACAAGTGGCGATATTATGATAAACAGGTTCTATAGTGCACGTGGCATGGCAATTACCAAAGGCGTGTGTGTCACATGAATAGTGCGCGTGCAACAGATGCCAATGGTAATGGTGTTCGTGTCCTACAAAGTGATATCGCATAAGTATGGATGAATGTCCATGCAATCTAATATACTGTTCGCTATAAGGGTATGCAATGTCAATGAAGGGGTAAGCTAACTAACAACATGAATCTTACAAGAGATAAGAAAATCCTAAGTAAGGGGCGCATCGCACAATCCAGACGATTCCCCCATAGATGAATACATCTACTCACCTAAAATCTCCGCTAATCCGATCCGGCCACCGCCTTGCCTTTTCGCGCCGTGTCCGATGTTTCCCCGACCGATCCTATATTTGCACAATACCAAGCATAAGATTTTAAAAACCTAAAACGATGCAAGTCACCATATACAATTATTCAACGCTCTCAAATTAATCATAGCATGCACTCGGTGCGCGGAAAAACGCACGAAAATCGCTAACCTTTAACTAGAATTGTCATTTCGGGAAAATCGACTAAACTACAACCCGACTAGACGAAACCCTGCGTTCGCGCACTCTAATAGTCCTATATGAAGCTAATTATATCGCTAACATAACGCATTTTGATCGCATTCTAATTTTCGTAAAAATCTAGCAAGCAATTTTCTAGCCGATTCGATACAAACATCGAAATTTGTCGATTTAGCAAGCGTATCATTACACAATTAACCATTCTAATCAATTATATAACCAAAACCTTAACTTAATTTTTACAACCATGTTTCAAACCCTAACTCAACATCAAAACCCATTCTTGAATTTTCAAGACAACCCATTATAATGAAATTAACACTTTAAACATCTAATTTAGCATAAACAAACTACAAATTAGCAACTAGTTTAGGATTTTACCTCACCAATTGAATCCTAGCATGATCAAGTCACCAAGAAAGCCTCCTTTCATCATGTTTTTGAACTAATTTGGGTTGAAGAGAGAATGGATTAGGGTTAGGCTTTGAATGGGTGAATGAAATTTGTTGATTTTTAATGGATTTTAGCAAGAAAATGAAGCAAAATGAAGTGAGGAAGTGGGGAAATCTGCAGCATTGGGGTCGGCCAGCAGGTGTAGGAGGGAGTGTGGGATTTTTGGGAGAAGTTTCTAGGTCTAAAGCACCCCATGTTCTCATTTAATGCATTTCCAATCAACTTTTTACAAAAAAACCCTTATTTTACATCATTTTTCACAAATTTTCCCACCCTAAAACCAAAAGTTTGCAAGACATGATATAATTTTATTAACACCATATTTTAGCTTGTAAAGACTCCTAATTATGAAATTTACCTAATTAAATTTGTATTTATCACTAATTTAATGTATTTAAAAAGGCTTAAAATAATAAAAAAATAATTAATTACGAAATTTTTTTTATTTAACTAGAAAATTATAAGTGACATTTTATCGACAAAATTATATTAATATCTTATCCAAATTTTTTATAATTAGGTCTATAATGAAAAATATCAATTTTGACTTTTTACGGAAAAAGCCGAAAAATTAGCCGATTACCGAAAAACTGCCTAAACGATTTTCGAAGGGTTACAATCTTCCCCCCTTAAAGAAATTCGGTCCCCGAATTTAGAATTTAACTACGCGTACCTTCAAAAAGATGGGGATATCTCTTCCTCATCTCGACCTCGGTCTCCCAGGTGACCTCCTCGCTGTTCGGGCCACGCCAAAGGACCTTGACAGACGGTATGACCTTCGACCTCAATTTCTTCACCTGCCGATCCAAAATGACCACCGGCTGCTCGGTGAAAGAAAGATCACGCTCTAGCTGGATCGTCTGGTGCTGAATCGCCTGGGAAGGATCATGAAGGTACTTGCGGAGCATCGAGACATGAAATACGGGGTGAACATCGGGGAAGCTGGGCGGAAGAGCTAACCGATAAGCGACTGGACCAACACGCTCTAGGATCTCGAAAGGACCAACATATCTAGGACTCAGTTTCCCTTTCCGCCCAAATCTCATCACACCCTTCATCGGAGAGACCTTCAGGAAAACATGATCGCCAACAGCGAACTCGAGTCGGCGACGACGCCTGTCAGCATATGATTTCTGCCTGCTCTGTGCCGCTCTCATCCTGTCCCGAATCAGCTGTATCTTCTCGGTCGTCTCCTGTACAATCTGCGGCCCCAAAATACTGCTCTCCCTGAGCTCTGTCCAACATACAGGCGATCGACATCTCCTCCCATATAAAGCCTCAAAAGGTGCCATCTGAATCGTCTCCTGGAAGCTATTATTGTAGGAAAACTCGATCAAAGGCAAATGACGATCCCAGCTACCACCGAAATCTAAAACACAAGCTCTGAGCATGTCCTCAAGAGTCTGAATCGTACCTCCGACTGACCGTCAGTCTGAGGATGAAAGGCTGTGCTAAAACTCAATCGGGTGCCCAAAGCTTCCTGTAGTTTCTGCCACAATCGGCTGGTAAACTGGGTGCCACTGTCGGACACGATGCAAGTCGGAACGCCATGCAGTCACACTATCTCATCAATATAAACCTGGGCGTACTGAAAAAATCCAAAAGTGGTCTTCACTGGCAGAAAGTGAGCCGCTTTCGTCAGTCGATCCACAATCACCCAAATAGAGTCGTACCCTCGACTGGTCCTGGGTAGACCCACAATGAAGTCCATGGAGACCTGCTCCCACTTCCACTCAGGGATGGGCAAAGGCTGTAACTCGCCGTCTGGCCTCTGGTGCTCGGCCTTGACTTGCTGACAAGTCAGGCATCTCGAAACAAAGTCTGTAATATCCTTTTTCATCCCGTCCCACCAGTAAACCTCTCTCAAATCACGGTACATCTTGGTGGAACCTGGATGCACACTGTATACGGATCTATGTGCCTCCTCGAGAATATCACGCCTCAGTCCCTCTGAATCTGGCACGCACAGTCGAGTCCCAAATCGAAGTATCCCCTGATCATCAATCACGAACTCGGAAACTCTGCCCTGCCGAATCTGCTCAATAATCTCTAATATACGGGCATCGCCGGACTGTGCCTCGCGGATACGGTCAAGTAACTGTGGGCATGCCCTGAAATGGGCTAGCTGTCCCCCTGTAGGAGTAAACTCGAACTGCACTCTACTATCACATAAAACCTGCCAATCCGCCGTCGACTGCATCTGTACTGCGCTCAAACAAGATAAGCTACCTCCGGGCCTCCTACTCAAAGCATCTGCCACCACATTCGTCTTGCCCGGATGGTATAGAATCTCGCAGTCATAATCTTTCACCAACTCCATCCAACGGCGCTGTCTCAGGTTCAGGTCTCGCTGCTGGAAGATATACTTCAAACTCTTGTGGTCAGTGAATATCTGGCACGACTCACCGTATAGGTAATGTCTCCAGATCTTAAGTGCAAATACCACTGCAGCCATCTCTAAATCATGGGTGGGGTAGTTCTGCTCGTGTTTCCTCAGCTGCCGAGAAGCATACGCGATAACTCTGTCGTGCTGCATCAACACACATCCCAGCCCCACTCTAGAAGCATCACAATATACCACGAACCCGCCTGATCCTGAAGGCAATGCTAACACTGGAGCAGTAGTCAGACGAGTCTTCAACTGCTGGAAACTATCCTCACATGCCTGGGTCCAATCAAAAGGAACCCCCTTCCGGGTCAACCCGGTCAATGGTGCAGCAATGCGGGAGAAATTCAGGACGAAACGTCGATAATAGCCGGCCAGACCTAGAAAACTGCGAACCTCTGTAACTGATACTGGTCTAGGCCAACGCTGAACTGCCTCGATCTTCTTCGGGTCCACGCAAATACCGTCTCTCATCACCACATGACCCAAGAAGTCGACACTGTCTAACCAGAATGCGCACTTGGAGAATTTGGCGAACAGCTGATGCTCCCTCAAAGTCTGCAAGGTGATACGTAAGTGCTGCTCATGCTCCTCCCGGCTCCGAGAATAAACCAAGATGTCGTCAATGAACACAATAATGAACCGATCGAGATACGGCCTGAATACACGGTTCATCAAATCCATAAATGCTGCCGGGGCATTGGTGAGCCCGAACGACATCACCAAGAACTCATAATGACCATATCGAGTACAGAAGGCGGTCTGCGGAATATCCTCCTTCCGAACCCGCAACTGGTGATAACCTGACCGTAAATCAACCTTCGAGAAGAACCCTGCACCCTGGAGCTGATCGAATAAGTTATCAATGCGGGGTAGAGGATACCTGTTCCGCACAGTAACCCGGTTCAGCTGACGATAATCAATGCATAAACGCATACTTCCGTCCTTCTTCTTAACAAATAACACGGGAGCACCCCAAGGTGACACACTCGGTCGGATAAGCCCTTTGTCCAGCAAGTCCTGTAACTGATCCTTTAGCTCTCTCAGCTCCGCCGGGGCCATCCGATAAGGAGGTATAGAGATAGGCCCCGTGCCAGGGATCAAGTCAATACAGAACTCAATCTCGCGCTCTGGTGGCAGACCAGGCAGCTCGTCAGGGAATACATCAGGAAACTCTCTCACAACAGGGACCTGGTCCAACGGAACCTCTGTGGAGCTAGTATCACAAATATTGGCTAAGAATCCCTGACACCCTTTCCTTAAGAGCTGACCAGCGCGAAGAGATGAAATCAAGCTGGGAAGGGTAGTGCTACGATCTCCCTGAATAATAAGAATCGGCTCACCAGGAAAACTGAATCTGACTGCCTTTTCACGGCAGTCCACGGATGCATAACAGGTGGCTAGCCAGTCCATACCAAGAAGAACGTCAAAGTTTAGCATATCGAGGAGAATCAAATCAACTGAAGAATCTCTCTCCCCGATACGAACGTAACACGATCGGTACACAAAACGGGCAACAAAAGACTCGCCTACCGGGGTAATAACGACAAGCGGCTGATCTAACGGAGAAGACTCTCGGCCCAACCTCGGTGCAAAGTACGTGGATACATAGGAATGTGTGGAGCCTGGATCAAATAATACCCGTGCATCAAAAGAACATACTGGCAGAGTACCTGTCACGACGGCATTGGATGCCTGTGCATCCTGAGGAGTCAATGCGAACACTCGGGCCTGTCCACCACTAATAGTTGGCTGTGCTCTGCCTCTACCTCGGTCTCTGCCTCTGCCTCTGTCGCCTCGTCCTCTCTGAACCGGACCGCCACGCCTACGGCCTCTAGAAGCATATGGCTGGCGTGAAGCATCATCAGGAGTAGGAAGTAAAGCTCTCTGAGAAGGTGGTGAGGGTGGTAAGGTCACATGCGGGATTGTCGCCGCTCCCTGGCGTCCCATGGTACAGTCTCTGACACGGTGATACTGACTCCCACACCGAAAACATCCTGGAGACGACTGCTGGGTCTGTGGATATGAACCAAATAACTGACCTCGTCTCAATCCTCTGCCTCCACCATCTCCCGGGAATAATCTATCGCTGTGTCTACCCATCTGCCGCTGAGCTGGCGTATCAGTACGGATCCTCTTCGGCCCAGAAACGACCGGAGTCTCAGAAATACGCTCCTCCAAAAGTAAGGCTGCATCCATCGCGGCTGCGTATGTATCAAAGTGCTGGGTGCCGATGGCAAGGAATAGCTGTGTATCAAGCCCTCGTACAAACCTCTTTATTCTCTTCTCTTCTGTGTCGACTAGGTACGGAGCATATCGAGACAACTGGGTAAACTGTATATCATACTCCGACACCGTCATCCCAGGAGTCTTGCGCAAAGACTCAAAACTACGGGCTCGAGCATCTCGGACACTCTCCGGAAGAAAACGGGCAAGAAATGCAGCTGTAAACTCATCCCAGGTCATAGAAGGCAGACCTGCAGCTCGGCCTCTCTCTACTGAGTCGTACCATGTCTGGGCAAGACCCTCCAGACGAAAACTCGCAAACTCCACCAATCTATCATCAGAACACCTCAACGAACGGCAAATCCGAGCCATCCTATCAAGAAATGCCTGTGGGTCCTCTGTCGCATCTGTACCGGTAAAAGCTGGAGGTCTCAATCTCATGAACTCCTGTAGTGAAACAGGGATAGTCTCCGTAGTAGCAGCAGGAGTGACCATCTGTGCAGCAGGTACGATCGTGGTCTGTGCGGTGGAAGGAACGTCCTCGGATTTCTGTGCCCGGCTGGACTCAACTAAAGATCCCATCATCTGCCGCAACTCTTGCATGCCGGCCTCTAATTTGGCAATACGGTCAGGATAAGGCGGATCAGTATGACCCTGAGGGGTAGGGGTATCCTCCCGCTCGATCCTCGCCTCAGACGAGCCTGCCCGAATCTCATCCCTAGCGGCAGCCCGCTGAGCTCTCGTAGTCTTTGGCGGCATCGAAGCTGGAATAAGAAACAGGACTGATAAGATCATTGCAATTGAATCAAGGAATGCAAGGAATCAAGAAAGGAAATACAAGCAATTATGTCCTAAGGTCACTTAGGCGGAGTACCGTATCGTAAGTATGCCGCGGATCATACCCACGGTACGCCACTCTGCTTAAGTCACCTACTCCATCTACCAAGGTCGTCCTACACTCAGAAAGGTAAAACCTACGCTCTGATACCAACTTTGTCACGACCCGAAAGTACGGAACGTGGCTGGCACTTAGATTACGAGACGTCTAAAGGCGTAATGTAACCTAAGTCAGCCAAAGCCCAGAAAAATCTAAACCAAAATCAAAAGAGAGTGAAGGAAAACCTTTAATGAAAACGGTTTTTAAATCAAATAAGTTGCATAGAATCCCTTTTTAAAATATCAAAAATTTCCGAAAATTTCGGCAGAGTCTCCCCTGTATTTTCTATCCCCCAAAATGGGTACAACAAGATAATAAACCTGTAATCATAACATGGCATCCCCAAGCGGGAGCTAGCTCTTCGCCCAAAGAGGATCACAACCACATGCAATAAAATAGTAGTATCAAGAAAAAGAGCATAAAAGAAATGCAAAATACCAGAAAACACACGTCGGCTCAAGTGAGCTCGACCCAAAACAAACCACAAATATACAAATCTCTCAGTCTCATCACTAGGTCGCATATACAATATAAAGTGGTAGATGGAGAATACTAGATACAATGATAAAGCAAAAGAAATAAAGTGTGCTCGCAACCCACCTACGGGCGATGTCGCGAGTCTGAGCAAAAAGAGCTGATGCTAAGATAACCCGCCGCTACAAGACTGACGGGTCCGACCTGCAAGACACTGTGGCACAACGGGGGTGAGTTGCCAGCTCGTGAGTAAATATAACATCTAATAAGGCAATCGTAAGAATGCACGCAATGCACCACAACATGCATGTCCATATGTGATATAATATCTCTAGTATGCATGCACAGGTATGCAATGTCATTATTAAGTCTTTAAGTGTTTTAAATGCTAAGGATATTGAATTCTTAACTTTTTAAAACATGAATATCTGTATAGTAGCTAAGTACCATCAAGAAATCATCTGAAAACCCGTGTCAAGCATCGACACCAAATAGGAATCATATCTATCTCAATATCGGGCTCCGTCAGTCCGGATCGGCCCATATCATAAATCTCACGACAACGGTCGGTATCCTCCGGATATCCGCCGCGCCAGACATCACCGGTAGGTAGTCTTCCCCTGCCAGGCTCATCGTCTACAACTCGATCTTCTTGCCCCGGGGTACCATACCGGGCCCACCATGTACCCGAGACGGTTCATCCACTCCTCGAATCGGGTCTCGAAATCCAACAGAAAACATGAAAACTCATGGTGGACGACACATACATCACGAGAAAACCACAACTTTTTTTTGAAAATGATAAATATAAGGTTTTGTTAAATTCTTGCGGTTTTCCCCAAAAATCCAGAAATCGCAGCAATACTGAAATCCTCAAGAAAATCATAATGTCCACATGTTATATATGATAAATGTCTATGATATCAATGCATACGATGTAAATTTTGCTAGAAATCTATATAAATATGATGATGATGCGAGGTATACGTATGCTATGCAATTTCATATATCAAGTATGAATGCAAGTGACGATATTATGATAAACAGGTTCTATAGTGCACGTGGCATGGCAATTACCAAAGGCGTGTGTGTCACATGAATAGTGCGCGTGCAACAGATGCCAATGGTAATGGTGTTCGTGTCCTACAAAGTGATATCGCATAAGTATGGATGAATGTCCATGCAATCTAATATACTGTTCGCTATAAGGGTATGCAATGTCAATGAAGGGGTAAGCTAACTAACAACATGAATCTTACAAGAGATAAGGAAATCCTAACTAGGGGGCGCATCGCGCCATCCAGACGATTCCCCCATAAATGAATACATCTACTCACCTGAAATCTCCGCTAATCCGATCCGGCCACCGCCTTGCCTTTTCGCGCCGTGTCCGATGTTTCCCCGACCGATCCTATATTTTCACAATACCAACCATAAGATTTTAAAAACCTAAAACGATGCAAGTCACCATATACAATTATTCAACGCTCTCAAATTAATCATAGCATGCACTCGGTGCGCGGAAAAACGCACGAAAATCGCTAACCTTTAACTAGAATTGTCATTTCGGGAAAATCGACTAAACTACAACCCGACTAGATGAAACCCCGCGTTCGCGCACTATAATAGTCCTATACGAAGCTAATTATATCGCTAACATAACGCATTTTGATCGCATTCTAATTTTCGTAAAAATCTAACAAGCAATTTTCTAGCCGATTCGATACAAACATCGAAATTTGTCGATTTAGCAAGCGTATCATTACACAATTAACCATTCTAATCAATTATATAACCAAAACCTTAACTTAATTTTTACAACCATGTTTCAAACCCTAACTCAACATCAAAACCCATTCTTGAATTTTCAAGACAACCCATTATAATGAAATTAACACTTTAAACATCTAATTTAGCATAAACAAACTACAAATTAGCAACTAGTTTAGGATTTTACCTCACCAATTGAATCCTAGCATGATCAAGTCACCAAGAAAGCCTCCTTTCATCATGTTTTTGAACTAATTTGGGTTGAAGAGAGAATGGATTAGGGTTAGGCTTTGAATGGGTGAATGAAATTTGTTGATTTTTAATGGATTTTAGCAAGAAAATGAAGCAAAATGAAGTGAGGAAGTGGGGAAATCTGCAGCATTGGGGTCGGCCAGCAGGTGGAGGAGGGAGTGTGGGATTTTTGGGAGAAGTTTCTAGGTCTAAAGCACCCCATGTTCTCATTTAATGCATTTCCAATCAACTTTTTACAAAAAAAACCCTTATTTTACATCATTTTTCACAAATTTTCCCACCCTAAAACCAAAAGTTTGCAAGACATGATATAATTTTATTAACACCATATTTTAGCTTGTAAAGACTCCTAATTATGAAATTTACCTAATTAAATTTGTATTTATCACTAATTTAATGTATTTAAAAAGGCTTAAAATAATAAAAAAATAATTAATTACGAAAAAAAATTTATTTAACTAGAAAATTATAAGTGTCATTTTAGCGACAAAATTATAGTAATATCTTATCCAAATTTTGTATAATTAGGTCTATAATGAAAAATATCAATTTTGACTTTTTACGGAAAAAGCCGAAAAATTAGCCGATTACCGAAAAACTGCCTAAACGATTTTCGAAAGGTTACAGTAACATTTCAGAAAAATAAAATATTAATTTTGGGAATTTATATAATTAAAATAATAAATATTAGGAATATTTTAATGTTGTGGTATAATTAAATACCGATAAATTCGGAAATATTGGGAAATTAAATTGAATTGAGAATTTTGGAAGAATTTATGTTATTTAAACAAATTATAAATTCTTTATGATTAATTCTATTTTAATGCTAATCTTGATCAAATTTCACTAATCGTGCATTAAGCATTGATTTGTTTTGTGCACATGACATGCACTATGTCATGTTTCACACTTGTCACATTTTATTTTTTTACCATGGCTTCTTTCTTTATTTCAATAATGGTTTTTGATTTTTAAAATGGAAATGGGAAATGAAAGAAAAGAACTGAAAAAGGAAAATATTAAAGAATGGAGGTATGGACAAGAGAGAGAGAGGGTAAGGGGTCAACCTTAGGCATGGCTCATCTTCATTCATTCCCTCTTCATCTTTTTCCCTCCCCTCTCACCATGGCTGCCCTCTTCTTCCCCTTCCTCTACCTCCTCACCACAACCCCAAAATGCATCCAAAACTGTCACGACCAACCCCCAAACACCGATGGTATTGTCCGCTCTTGCCGAAACCGCACGGTTTTATCTCTTTGAATGAACCCGGGGCTACTTCCCAGTAGGTCACCCATCCCAGAATTTCTATGGCCCAATCACGCTTAACACCGGAGTTTTTCAAACTCCGGAGTTTCGATTCATCCAAAAGGCGTCTCTATGTTATAAGAGTATTATCATTCCATTTATAGTTCAGATCGTGCGTGTCACGACCCGAAACTGGCACGTGACGGCCCTAATGCTACGCAACGCCTAAAGACGTAATGCAGTAAAAGAAAACCAAACTCAGATATCTAAACCATTAAAAGACAAGAAAAGATAATAAAAGTTTTTGAAACATTTGAATTCACAACCCAAATTCTTTAAATGTCCAACTTATCTTTCTTTAAAATTTTGGCAGCACCTCCTTTGTAAAAACTAACCCCAAAATGGGTACAGCAAATAAATAAATAAAGCATCCCCAAACGGGAGCAAATACACACCCAACGGCGGAAAACAATCACCACCACAAATATACGACACCGTAGCAAAGAAATAAAAGACAATAGAAAGGAAACTGTATAAAAGATAGCAAATCCACAAATAATATACAATATTGTCCTGACCAAGTCTCTAAGTCAACAAAATAACAGTAGATGGAGAGTATAAGGATACATCAATATATATTACAAAATATAGATAACCACCAAAACCCACCTAAGCAAAACAGCATACTGTGAGCCGATACGGTATCTGTAGCAAAATATGATAGATGAATAGCTTGCCTCGACTACCCTGGGGAAACACCCTGCAAAACAACTATGGCACAACGAGGGTGAGTTGCCAACTCATGAATAGTAAATAACATATGCAGGTAATCGCAAGTATGCACGTACAGCGTGAATCTAAGATATGCGATTAACAGTAATAACAGGTCATATCAATGCAGTAATAATGACAGTACACTAGCAGGTACAACTAATGTATGAAGCAATAATGATATGACAATCAGTATGCAATAATCACGCAATAATGATATGAAATCTGTATATATGCGATAATCATGAAAGGTACACTAACATGTACTACTAATACACGAAACAGTGCATAAACAGATAACTATGCGGTATGGACTGAAATATGTCATTTCCATGGAATCCTGACATCTTGGTAGGATCACAATCTATCAAGACAATCAAAATTCAGTCCCTCAAATCAGCCCCCGATTTGGGCTCTCATATCACATAAGTCTCACATCTCCTCAATGTACCATATCGAATAAATCTCTTATATCCCGAATGTACAAAATCAAGTGAGTCTCGTATATATATCCAATATCCAATCTCAAATGAATCACCTATATCCCAAATCAAATCTCAAGTAAAATTCTAACATCCTAAACATATTTGCATAAATAAATAAGGTGAGGTCAATACACATATATTAGCGTCCCACTCCACTAATATTGGTGTAAGGGTATATATAACAGTGTCCTAACCCACTGTTATATATACACAAGTAATTAGAAATATCATGAAACCAATGTGCCAAGCATCGACAAAGAAATACCGATCTATCAGATGCTGTCACCAAGACTGGCATCCTGATAGGTATGTATCATACGCTATACCGAAAGCTCGAGTGCCCAGCTCTGACCCTCGTCTTTCGACGTATCCATACATACATGACTCCCGTCGGTATCCCCATGATAACCGCCGAGTCATTGGTACTGTCACCGGAGTGTATGGTTCCCCTGCCGGGCTCATCGGCGTGGTGCATCGACATCCCTTTCTTGCCCCGGGTACCTCCGGGCCCCACCATGTACCCTCTACGTCCTCGACACCTCCTCTTAGGGGTATATATATCAGAACCGATAAAACTCATGGTGGATGCGCAAATATCATATCAAGAAAACCGGGTTTTTCAAATATTGCAAAATTTCATGAACTCCCGCGGTTCCCAAATCCAGAAAACATCATGAAAAATCCATATAACAATTGCGAAAATCCATGAATAGAATATATGCAACATAAACTGAAATGTGAGCATATAAAGGAAAAACCGCTAATTAACTGCAACAAGTTAATACAAATATCATGCCGTTCCTATTTTACCCAATTCTAAATAACACCAAGTAAAGGAAATTATGTAGCTGTAACTCGTATATGTGCAACATACAGGTATAGCAAAGTATAGGTATCTACCTATAAGAACTGATTTAGTATACCCCCGGGATATAAGTGGAATATCTGAGCAAGGTACACCTGTAGCTATATCGTAAAGTGTGTATGTACCTATCACTAATGGTACAATACTCTATAGGTATATAGGTACGCTAAATGTCATATAATAAGAATATGAATCAATGTCACAATGTCCCTAACCAAGCAATAAAATATTTATAAGTGCTTTGTGTGTGACATGGCAATTATTGACGGTGTGCGTAGCATACAATCAGTGCTCGTGCAACATGAATCGTCAATAATATGTGCAGTGTCCTAAGACTACTAGTCCAAGCATAACATCTAAGTAATAGGGTAAATGCGCAATTCTAAATATAACATAGAATATGCGACAGGTATTAACATTCCTAGCCCAGACGCATAACGCCATGCGGGCGATTCCCCTGTAGATGTTAAATCTACTCACCAGGTCACGTGCTACACGTAGCCGACCACCTGCTTTCCTTTCGTTGCTGCGTCCGACGTACTCGCCTGCGAACCTGGAAATTACATAAGAAATCCATATATAAGCAAAATATCTCGCAAAACGCAATATCGTAACCAAACGAGAAACTCGCGTCGCGAACTAAACGCGCGTGTGCACGATACGCTGAAACATGTGTATACGCGTCTAAAACAATCCCGACACGCCGCGATACGCTGGACCACAGAACCCACTCACGTATCGCGCGTATCGCGCAACCAAAACGAACTAGCAAATCGATATATGATCCTAGATTTTGCTACAGGTAAAATCTCACAAAATTGCACATACCAAAATACTAGAAAACACAGCAGACTACCCTAGCCAAAACCCCAACACCCATCTCCTCTTCCTGGCCGCAATTTGCGTTTAGAATACTTAAATTTGCAGCCAGGTTTGGGAATGAGGGGCTCGTGTTCTGGTAGTGTGGTATAGACCTAGTAAGCATGCTCCAGTTTTCTCAATTTTTCCCTGAAAGATCCGGATCAAAAGCAGATCACAGAAAGCTACAATATCGCTTAAAAACACTAATTTTGCACAAAATGGAAACCCTATGGTATTTTAGTGAAATTTGAGGTTAATCTCAGTTAAGGTGACCCTAATAACACTTAAATAGGCAAGGTCAAGCAACATAATCATCTCCTTGTTAGTGTATATGCCCTAGAGGCCATTACTGTATCATACTAGTTTGTATATTACTTAATGGAAGCTTGGGATATTCACCTTGTATAAACAATCTTGCTCAATATAGTAGTATGCTACTTGGTTTGTTTCTACTTCAATGTGTACATGTGTTTATTTTGCGATATCACCTATACGCATTAGTGGAGCCCTTAGGATCTTTGCTTGATTACCAGCGTTGTGATGGCAGTCACACTAGTGGGGGCTGGGTAATCTATAAGCACATCCTTATACAGGTCCCTAGTCGCAGGACTATCGAGACAGGGCATCGATACTCCGGAGTAGACTAGCGTATGCGCTTCTCATCCCAGTGTGGGAGATGGTCTGTCCCACAGCCATCAGTACGTCGTACTGGAGATAGTATATGGGTGCTCGTTAGGTTACGAGTACACTGGACAGGACTCGTCGGGAACTGACAGGTTGGTATTATACCTATCGTCAGTTATCAGTTCCCAGGTGACATGAGTACAGCTTAGTCCGCTGACTTGACACTGGCACTTCGCCTCGAGTGTGTTCCCACTGCACTTTGATCACTACCCTACCACGGCTCAAAGGAGTCGTGCAAACAGGTAGTGGTTGGGTGCAGTCCCGAAGCACTTGGAGGCAGTGACGGTTAGACAGGATTCGTCTCTCCCGGTATTGGGGGTTGACATCGCGCTGTGTCTAGGAGAGCCATTACACAAGTAGTCCCTGGCCAGGGCAAGCGAGATATACTGGTAGGCTTCCAGTGTTATCTCAGGGTGTTTTGGGCTTCACTCCGACACGACTTGTACCGCTATTGGGGGACTGACGTTTTACCGCCCCCTAGGCCCGACATGCGATGTATCAGACGAACAGACCGGACTGTACGGAGAATGTCACATTCAGACTCAGTAGGAGTTCAGATGGGGTTCACCTCGTCAGCCTTCTTGTCGGCATCTACCTGGGGACCGTTACGCACAGCTAGTGCCGCTTGCGGTCTGTGGTTAAACCCACTGCCAGCGTAGTGTCGAGTCTTTAGAGTCCCACACAGAGGGTATTCGCCTCTGGGCAAAACAGAGTAGAGGTCGCATGGTTTTGCGGCAGGGTTCGTTCTCATCCGCGCACTTGTGCACGTTTGGAGTCCGGACGGATTATACTGGCAGGCTCTGGTTTGAGCCAGATACTGGTATAAGTTTTTGGGGTTGCTTTTATATCTTGGTATTCTTGTTCCTCGGAACGAGAATGCAGGTGTGTATGCACAGTTGCTTGAGGCGGAGGATGAGGTATTTCATTAGGGTTTTGGAACGGGTGCGTATGTACAGTTGACAGTCGTCATTTTCCAAACCCTAATAGATTTATGAAATATCAATTAATAATAGTAATTAAATGAAATATTGTTATGGTTGATTTTGTGGACTTGTTGACCATGGTTGACTTGTTGACCATGGTTGAATGTTGACCACCATCATGCTTTGAAAGGATTCTCCTTGATTCATGCTTACACTCATTTATTGAAAGTTATGATAGTGGTCATTCCAAATACAACCATCAACTATTTCATTTTTGATTTATTATTATTAATTTGATAATTCCTTTTCTTTTAGTTATGGTTGCAAAAGAAAAGAGCTCATTCTTTCATAACCATTCTCTCTCCTCACTTCATCTTCTTCTTCCTCAAGCTCAAGGTGATTCCTTCTCATGTGTTGAGAATCCCTCACCTTGAAAAAGAAAGCACCCCATAGATACTCTCTACTCTCTCTAGGGTTCAAGGTTTAGCAAGCCGGAGATCCTAGTTCACTCAAAGTTCGAGTAAGAGCCCGAAGGTTGAACCCTCAGGTGGATCCATCTTCGACGGAAGAAGGCGACGAGGAAAGAACCATCAACCTCTACAAAGTTTGAAGAAGAAGGAGTTCAAGTTTAGGTATAACCATCTTTCCGAGTAGCTAACTCTCTTTAGCAAGTTTGCTAGTTTTAGTTTAGGAAAAGATCCCGACTTTGTTAGTCCATGTTGCCCCATGCGCTAAAAATTTGATTTTTATACCGTTTCCGCCTCCCCGTAAGAACCGGGGGTCGCAACGTGGACTTACAGTGGTATCAGAGCCTAACTAAACTTAAACTAGCTTGGTAGTGAAGTGTAACGAAGTTCAGAACCGTAAAAATCCAAAAATCAAACTTTTACAAAACCCTAGTTTCTGTTAAAATTTTTTCTGGTCAAAACAAGATTTGTTATACACCTAAAATCGGCTCAGGGTTTTGTGAGAACACCCAAGAAAAACGATCGCATGATTCCCTTAAAGCGCCGCGGTTCCGCGGAAATAGGTGGATTAGGCCGCGGAACCGCCGCCGTTTTGTTTCCTCTTGTGATCGTTTTTAGTGCAGTGTTCTTCTGGTAGGATTTTGGGATTTTTAAGATATATTATATGTGCCCAGATTTTCCAGAACAGATATTTACTTTTGGGGTCCTATAATTCCGTATTTTTTCCGAACTTCACTGCACTTTGACTATGATGGTTATATCTGTGATGTTTGCATGTATTGAACGTCGGCTAATCGCTATAAGTCGATTAGTCGGGGTTATACATCTCTGTGATCTGTGTTTGATATTGGAATGTGTATATGAATCTGTTGGACTGTCGCGGGTGAATAGCCGGGGTGGATGTGAGATGAGCTTTTGTTTTTCTTTCATTCATTTGTAAATGTAAATTGATGTAATATTATTATTTGTATGGCCGCACAACCGGGTCAGGGTTGTAGCCGTTATTGTATAATTCTTTTTACTGTTTTTGCTCCTAGGATTGACCCATGGAGGGGTGCACAAACTGCCGAGTACTTGGCGGGTAGTTTGCCGCACCCGTAGGGGTCTTGGGTGGGGTATTTGCTATTCACCGCGACCGTGTAATCCGCTTTTCGTTGCAGGCTCGAACGGATTGCGGATTGCTAGTATATCTAATGTATTCATCTGTGATCTGTAATGTCTATCATTGCTTTATATTTAGGCGTTGCTTATGTTTTACAGCCGCGCTAGCCCAGCCTCCGCTCTGTCGTTAGTTAAGTAACCTAACGAGTGATGACGGGACCCCGTGGCGAATGCGAATGGCATAAGCGTACGTCATATTTTGGTTGTTTTCTGCAATGGTAGGATTAAATGATGGGACGCATTAAAAGAACTAATGCAAGAATATCACGCATTAAAAGAACTACTGCAAGATAATAAACCAAGCTAAAGTCGTTGGAACACTTTCGAAAAACCACTCGGTTCTTTTCAAAACTAACTTTTAAATACGGAGCATGAGCCACTCCTTCTAAAAGCTATCTCGTTCCATCGATTATATCAAGTTCACTACGTTCACGGTTTCGCCAAAACCATTCGTAGCCCTCCGTCGTTTCGTATGAATATTCAATAGTATTCAAGCTATGTTTGTTGACCTTCGTCAAGACATAGAGATTGGTAGCTGTTGGGTGTTCATATGTAGCATAGATAGATGCGTTGGTTTGGGACAGTCGTATTGCCTTGTTGACCTTCGTCAAGGGTATATACAGGTGGGTTCAAATTAACCTGGATAATGACGGGCAGAACTTGACATGTGACTTATGATTTGTTGACCTTCGTCAAGGTCATAAGAGCATGGGGCAAAAATCCACATCGGGAGTTTCATAAGTACTGAAACTTGCTAGATTTGCATACCATTTGGAGTGTGATGATTATGGTAGGATTCCTTCATTTTCGTCATGCGATGATACTTGGATCCCGATCCTACTGTGAGTATATGCTACTCCTCGGGAAATTTCTCACTAAACGATCAATGCTATAAACCTAGTAGGTGCCTAGAAAGGTGTTAGCGGGGCTACGCCCCCAGGGAAAAGAGGTTCTTAAATTAAGGAACTTCGCGAAAGCGTTGGAAAACCTCCCTCGAAGTACCGACACTGGCCTGGCTGAACGGTTAAGCAAGTATTGTACGGTGGGATTGATCCCGACTAATTCTTCCTTTGTGGTTTGAGGAGGGATTCGAGAGACAGTGGGAGCCATCCTGTTTAGACAAATTAAAAACCATTCTAAACTTGCAAGAGCATCGTGCTAAGTGTTTCTTCTCTCCCCCTGCAGCGACCAAATCGAAATGACTGGACTTAAGTTACTTCTAGATAAAAACATACTGACAGGGCCAAACTACAAAGATTGGCTCAGGAATGTAAAATTGGCAATCACTTACGACAAGCTGGGGTATCTTCTTACCACCAAAGCTCCCCCCGTCCCAGGTCCCACCTCCAGCGTCGCGGATAAGGAAATCCGTAAGACTTGGGAGATTGATTGCGCGAAGGCCAGGTGCCTCGTGCTTGCCTCTATGGACAACGAACATCAGAGGAGGCATGAGAATATGGACCTCGAGTCCATATTTCTCCATACAAAAGAACTGTATGGAGAGCAGTCTCGTATCGCAAGATACGAAGTGTCGAAAAAGTTATTTTCGACAAAGTTGGCCGTCGGATCATCGGTAGCGGACCACGTGCTTAAGATGATTGGCTACACTGAGGAGCTCGCGGAACTTGGGACTACGTTGGACAGTGAACTTTATACGGATTTAATTCTCCAGTCCCTTCCATCCACTTACGCCCAGTTCATACTGAATTTCAACTTGCAAGAAAAGAAAGTTGAACTTTCAGAACTCCTCAACATGCTGAGGAGCGCAGAGGGCACCCTACAGAAGGGTAGGGAAACACCCGCTTTGTTTGTAGGAGGATCTTCTTCCTTTAGGTCCAAGGCAAAAGCTAAGGGAAAGAGGAAGAAAGCCCCCGCCAAACCAAGAGGCGGTGTTAGTAAAGTGGGTACGAAGGGAAAGGAAAAGGAAACAAAGATTGCGGGGAAGCTTGTTGGTAAAGAGGAATGCTTCTATTGTCACAAGAGTGGACACTGGAAGAAAGATTGCAGGGCTTGGAAAGCCAGGACACAGGAACTGAAGCAGGTTGCGGCTTCAGCTTCAGGTGTGTATGTTATTGAAAACTGTCTTTCTATAAACTCTACTTCCTAGGTATTGGATACCGGATTAGGATATCATATCTGTAATTCTTTGCAGGCGTTGAGAAACCGTAGGTTTTTGAAGGCAGGTGACATGACCCTCAGAGTTGCAAACGGAGCTAGCATGGATGCTAAAGCCGTGGGGGACTATCACCTGGGAATGTCAGATGGGCATGTTTTGGTTTTGCGTAATTGCTTTTTTGTACCCAACGCAACTTGTAATATCATTTCTGTATCTTTGGTTTCTAAAGAAGGTTATGAATTTGCGTTTGTAAGTAATGTTGTAAACATTCACCTTAATCAAGTTCTGATTGGGTCAGGTACACTGAGCAATGGTATATACGTATTAAACCAACCACAGATTTTCAATGTCCAGAATACACACAAAAGAAAGTCTCCAGATATCAATCAGGCTTTCTTGTGGCATTGTAGACTGGGTCACATCAATGAGACACGGTTGACTAAGTTACATAAATAAGGATACTTGGATCCGTTCGAGTATCAGTCTTATGCCACTTGTGAATCTTGTCTCATGAGAAAGATGACAAAGACTCTGTTCACTGGACACGGAGAAAGAGCGAGCGAGCTCTTGGGACTCATACACAATGACGTGTGTGGTCCAATGTCTACACATGCGCGAAGCGGTTATTCATACTTCATTACTTTCACAGACGATTTCTCTAGGTATGGACATGTCTTCTTAATGAAGCACAAATCCGAGGCCTTTGAGAAATTTCGGGATTACAAGAATGAAGTTGAAAAACAAACAGGCAAAAGTATTAAGATTCTAAGATCGGATCGAGGTGGTGAATACTTGAGTGACGAGTTCCTGGACTATTTAAAAGAGAATGGAATTCTCTCTCAGCGTACTCCTCCATACACTCCGCAACATAACGGTGTATCGGAAAGGAGGAATCGAACCCTATTGGATATGGTTCGTTCTATGATGAGTAAGGCTGAGTTACCGCAATCTTTCTGGGGCTATGCACTAGAAGTAGCTGCGTATCTCTTGAACAAGGCTCCCACCAAGACTGTGCCTACCACTCCATATCAGATGTGGAGTGGGAAGAAACCCTGTCTTAAGTACCTTAAGATATGGGGATGTCCAGCTTTTGTAAAAAAGCAGCATGCGGACAAGCTCGAGGCACGTTCTGTACAGTGTAAGTTTGTGGGATACCCAAAGAACTCCAGGGGGTATCTGTTCTATTCCGCTGAGGAACAAAAGGTTTTTGTTTCTCAACATGCCCGCTTCTTGGAAACTGAGTTTTTGGAAACCCAGATAAGTGGGAACGCAATAGAACTGGAAGAAATTCCAGAACCACAAGCTATTACTGAAAGCTTGGAAGAGCCAGTAAGTTCAAAAGAACAGCACATTCCTACGCCGCTCCGCAGGAGTAGTAGGCAGTCTCATCCGCCCGAGAGATACTACGGTTTTCTCATAGACGGGGATAGAGAGGATTGCATCATAGACTATGATGAGCCTACTAGCTTCCAGCAGGCCATTCAGAGCGTTGACTCGGTAAAATGGCTGGATGCAATGCGGACCGAAATGGAGTCCATGTACACCAACAAAGTATGGACGTTGGACATTGCTCCAGACGGGGTAAAACCCGTAGGATGCAAGTGGATCTTCAAAAGGAAGATTGGTGTAGATGGACAGGTTGAGACCTATAAAGCTAGACTTGTAGCAAAGGGTTTCCGTCAAAGACCTGGCTTGGACTATGACGAAACCTTTTCTCCAGTGGCTATGCTGAAATCCATTCGGATCCTTCTTGCCATTGCTGCCTTCCACGATTATGAGATTTGGCAGATGGATGTAAAAACCGCTTTTCTAAATGGAAATTTAGAGGAGTGTGTCTATATGGATCAGCCAGAGGGTTTCATTCAGAGTGGGAGCAGCGGAAAGGTGTGCAAGTTGCTTAAGTCCATCTATGGACTAAAGCAGGCATCGCGGAGTTGGAACATCTGTTTTGATGAGACGGTCAAGGAATTTGACTTTATCAAAAATCCAGATGAACCATGCATCTATAGTAGATTTGTAGCGAGAACTGTAGTATTCCTTGTTTTATACGTGGATGACATTCTCTTAATAGGAAATGACATTCCTATGCTACAATCTGTCAAGGGTTTCTTGTCACACAGGTTCTCCATGAAAGACCTGGGTGATGCCTCTTACATCCTGGGGATCCGGATCCATCGTGATAGATCCAAGAGGATATTAGGACTTTCACAGTCCAGGTACATCGACACCGTACTGAAAAGATTCAGTATGGATGATTCCAAGCGCGGTAACCTACCGGCTTGTCACGGGATCACCCTCTCTAAAGAGATGTCTCCCAAGACTGATTTGGAGAGGGATCGCATGTCTATTATACCCTACGCTTCTGCGGTAGGCTCTATAATGTATGCGATGTTGTGTACCAGACCGGATGTAGCTTATGCACTGAGTGTAGTAAGCCGGTATCAGTCAAACCCTGGGTAGAAACACTGGATAGCAGTAAAGAACATTCTTAAGTACCTGAGGAGGACTAAGGAGATGTTCTTGGTGTATGGCGGAAAAGACCTCCAGATCGAGGCCTTTGCTGACTCCAGCTTCCAGAGTGACAAGGATGATTCCAAGTCCATGTCGGGTTTTGTCTTTACCCTCAATGGAGGGGCGGTGTGTTGGAAGAGTTCCAAACAGGAAACCGTTGCAGACTCGACGATGGAAGCGGAATACATTGCTGCATCTGATGCCGCAAAAGAAGCTGTCTGGATGAGGAAGTTCTTAAAAGAACTTCAGGTGGTTCCGTCCATTGTTGACCCAATACCTCTGTATTGCGACAACAACGGGGCTATAGCTTTAGCGAAGGAACCCAGGTCCCATCAGAGATCCAGGCACATCTTGAGGCGGTATCACCTGATCAGGGAGATCGTGGATCGCAAGGAGATCGAGGTTCGGAGGGTTGCTTCAGAAGAAAACACTGCAGATCCATTCACCAAGGCCCTACCCCAGACTCAGTTCGAGCGGCTGATCGAGATGATAGGTCTTCGATATGCCAGTACATGGCCTTAGTGCAAGTGGGAGATTGTTAGTGTATATGCCCTAGAGGCCATTACTGTATCATACTAGTTTGTATATTACTTAATGGAAGCTTGGGATATTCACCTTGTATAAACAATCTTGCTCAATATAGTAGTATGCTACTTGGTTTGTTTCTACTTCAATGTGTACATGTGTTTATTTTGCGATATCACCTATACGCATTAGTGGAGCCCTTAGGATCTTTGCTTGATTACCAGCGTTGTGATGGCAGTCACACTAGTGGGGGCTGGGTAATCTATAAGCACATCCTTATACAGGTCCCTAGTCGCAGGACTATCGAGACAGGGCATCGATACTCCGGAGTAGACTAGCGTATGCGCTTCTCATCCCAGTGTGGGAGATGGTCTGTCCCACAGCCATCAGTACGTCGTACTGGAGATAGTATACGGGTGCTCGTTAGGTTACGAGTACACTGGACAGGACTCATCGGGAACTGACAGGTTGGTATTATACCTATCGTCAGTTATCAGTTCCCAGGTGACATGAGTACAGCTTAGTCCGCTGACTTGACACTGGCACTTCGCCTCGAGTTTGTTCCCACTGCACTTTGATCACTACCCTACCACGGCTCAAAGGAGTCGTGCAAACAGGTAGTGGTTGGGTGCAGTCCCGAAGCACATGGAGGCAGTGACAGTTAGACAGGATTCGTCTCTCCCGGTATTGGGGGTTGACATCGCGCTGTGTCTAGGAGAGCCATTACACAAGTAGTCCCTGGCCAGGGCAAGCGAGATATACTGGTAGGCTTCCAGTGTTATCTCAGGATGTTTTGGGCTTCACTCCGATACGACTTGTACCGCTATTGGGGGACTGACGTTTTACCGCCCCCTAGGCCCGACATGCGATGTATCAGACGAACAGACCGGACTGTACGGAGAATGTCATATTCAGACTCAGTAGGAGTTCAGATGGGGTTCACCTCGTCAGCCTTCTTGTCGGCATCTACCTGGGGACCGTTACGCACAGCTAGTGCCGCTTGCGGTCTGTGGTTAAACCCACTGCCAGCGTAGTGTCGAGTCTTTAGAGTCCCACACAGAGGGTATTCGCCTCTGGGCAAAACAGAGTAGAGGTCGCATGGTTTTGCGGCAGGGTTCGTTCTCATCCGCGCACTTGTGCACGTTTGGAGTCCGGACGGATTATACTGGCAGGCTCTGGTTTGAGCCAGATACTGGTATAAGTTTTTGGGGTTGCTTTTATATCTTGGTATTCTTGTTCCTCGGAACGAGAATGCAGGTGTGTATGCACAGTTGCTTGAGGCGGAGGATGAGGTATTTCATTAGGGTTTCGGAACGGGTGCGTATGCACAGTTGACAGTCGTCATTTTCCAAACCCTAATAGATTTATGAAATATCAATTAATAATAGTAATTAAATGAAATATTGTTATGGTTGATTTTGTGGACTTGTTGACCATGGTTGACTTGTTGACCATGGTTGAATGTTGACCACCATCATGCTTTGAAAGGATTCTCCTTGATTCATGCTTACACTCATTTATTGAAAGTTATGATAGTGGTCATTCCAAATACAACCATCAACTATTTTATTTTTGATTTATTATTATTAATTTGATAATTCCTTTTCTTTTAGTTATGGTTGCAAAAGAAAAGAGCTCATTCTTTCATAACCATTCTCTCTCCTCACTTCATCTTCTTCTTCCTCAAGCTCAAGGTGATTCCTTCTCATGTGTTGAGAATCCCTCACCTTGAAAAAGAAAGCACCCCATAGATACTCTCTACTCTCTCTAGGGTTCAAGGTTTAGCAAGCCGAAGATCCTAGTTCACTCAAAGTTCGAGTAAGAGCCTGAAGGTTGAACCCTCAGGTGGATCCATCTTCGACGGAAGAAGGCGACGAGGAAAGAACCATCAACCTCTACAAAGTTTGAAGAAGAAGGAGTTCAAGTTTAGGTATAACCATCTTTCCGAGTAGCTAACTCTCTTTAGCAAGTTTGCTAGTTTTAGTTTAGGAAAAGATCCCGACTTTGTTAGTCCATGTTGCCCCATGCGCTAAAAATTTGATTTTTATACCGTTTCCGCCTCCCCGTAAGAAACGAGGGTCGCAACGTGGACTTACACTCCTAACCAAAGGTCCACACAATTCACCATAATTAGCACAAAAGCTAACTTTTATCGCAAACCGAAGCTAAACAACACACAAGCTTAAAAAGAAAGGGAATTGAGTTCAGAAATTATACCCTATTGGATCCTAGGAAGCAGGAGAAGGAGAAGAAGGGGAAGAAGAGCTGCAGTAGTTGATAGGGCTACTGCTGCTACAGCTGCTGCTGTTGCTGCTTGCTTTTGCAGCTGCTGCTGATGCTGATGGTGCTGCTTCTGGTGCTGCTGCTGAAGCCTCTGCTGCTGCTGGGCTACTACTTGTGTGTGTGTGAGTGTGAGAGAATGAGAGAAAAGAAAATGAGAGGGAGAAATGAGAGCAACCCACAAAACCCCCTTCTCTTTCTCTTCCCTCATTAAATGAGGCATGACTTAAGCCATGTAGCACCATGCTCATCTCTCTCTCTCTTTGGTCAATAAAAGAAAAATCATTTTCAAACCCTTTTTCATTTTATTTTTTTTTAAAACATCCTTACAAGTTAAAACCGAAAACACTTAATAAAAGTTTAAACTAGATTAGGGAAATGGTTCGCTCACCATGTTTGCCAATCATGGTTAAACCCTAAATAAACACCCTAGTTAACATGCCCAAGTGTGTGCAAGGCGAGGAAAATTCTAATAAAATATTCATTAAATAGAATAAAATAATTGAAAATCAATTTGGTAATCTTTTTATTACAAACCATATATTAAAATATAATTAGCCACTAAACACATCCAAAGGTGTTACAATCTTCCCCCTTAAAGAAATTCGTCTCCGAATTTAAAAATATACTGCTACGCGTACCTTCAAAGAGAAGATTACCTACTCTCAATTCTCGCTCGCAGCCTCCCAAGTGATTACCTCACTATACGGCTACGTCCAAGAAAAACCCTTCACAGATGGCAAGAACCTTGACCGATATTTCTTCACCTGCCGAGCCATTAACACAATTGGCCGTTGGTGAACGAAAGATCGCGTTCGTGCTAAATGGTATGATGCTGAATCATGTGAGAAAGGTCATGAAGGTAATTGCAAAGTATTGACACAAGGAATACGAGGTGAATACTCAATAATCTGGACGGAAGTGCCAAATTAAAGGCAACGAAACTAACTCGCTTATAGGATCTCAAAAGGACCTACAATCCTGAGATAAGTTTCCCAAAACTCAACACGTCATCTATCAAAAAAATCCGTAGGAATACATGATCTGCCACTGCAAAATCAAGTCTACGACCAACACGGTCAGCATAAGACCTCTGTTTGCACTGGGCTACTCTCATCCCGACCTGAATCAACTGGATTATCTCCGAAGTCTCTAGACTAGCTGGGGTCCGAAGTCCTACTTACGCAGAGTCAGAAAAAAATAGACTGGCGATCGACACGATCTAACCTCTAAACCTAAAGGTTGCCAATTTGAATGCTCCCTGATAACTGCTATCAAGGACGTATCTTAACGATGGCAAGTGACGATCCCCAACTGCCGACAACAATTAATACGAATGCACAACTTAACAAAGAACAATTGAGGTATCTGAGCAAGACCGGACAACAAGCATCCGAATGGAGTCATCCTGACTAAACCTGGGTAGACACCACAACGAAATTCGTGGAGACCCGCTCCTATTCCTACTTCGGAACGGTTAAAGGTTGCAACTCTCCAGCCGGTCTCAAATGCTCAACCAAAACACACAAAAGACAGACACCTTGAAACGAAACCCAAAGCTTCTCTTTACATCCCTGCCCACCCGTAACTATCTCATAAGTCACGTCAATGCTGGTGGAACTTGAATGAATACAGAGAGTTGACTGGTGTACTTTCTCTAGGGTTTCACGTCTCTACCCGATAACATCAGGTACACAAACGCGTTCCTAACTTAGCACACCTGAGTCACAATTCAAGGACTCCGAATCATCACCCAGCCAAGTATGCTCAAGTATCGTTGACGAACGAGAATCGGCGGGCAGTGTCTCACGAAAGCGGTTAAAGAAAAGTGGTCGGGCGCGGACATGAGCAAGTTGTCCCCTCAGTAAAGACGAACTTAAGCTGTACTCAACGATCGCGCAAGAACTGTAAATCTGCGGAGGACTGTCACAACAATCAATCCGCTACAGGAAGATGTACATTAACCTCTGGTGGCCCATGAAAATCTGACACGACTCTCAATCAAATAATGTCTCCAAATCTCCAACGCAAAACCACCGCGGCCATCTCCACATCATGAGTGGGGTATCCTTCTCGTGCATCTTCCAAATGTAGGGATGCAAATGCGATAACTCCATAGTGCTACATCAGCATACAATCAAGCCCACTCAAGAAACATCACAGTTAAACAACATGATCGCCCGAACCAGAAAGCAACGAAAGAACTGATGCAGTTGTTAACCGAATCTTCAACTGCCGAAAACTCCGTACACATGCCTCTGTCCAAAGGAATGAACCTCCCTCCCGGTCAATTCAGTGAACGGTGCAGCGCTACACTAGCAATCTTGCACGAAACGGCGGTATAAACCTGCTAAGCCCAAAAATCTGCGGACCTCCGTCCTGCACACAAGTCTGGGCCTAAGCTGTACGACCACGATCTTCCTCGGAACCATACAAAACCGTCTTTCGTAACTACAAGACCTAGGAGTCAACACAAACAAGCCTGAAGAAACACTCCGTGAATCTAGCAGACCGCTGGGGCTCTCCCAGTATCTGCATAACAAATCCTCAAGTGCTGGTCCTGTTCCTCAAGACACTTTAATTAGGCCAGAATGTCGTAAATCACACCACAATAACTGGTCGAGGAACGCCCTGAAGAAATCCGGTTCATCATATCTACGAATGCCGCCAGGGCATTGGTGAATCCAATGACACACCAAAACACACAAAGCCTGTAGCACGCACAAGGCAGTCTTCGGAATGTCATCACTCCGAACCCGCAATAATGATGACCCGATCCCAAAAAAAACATAGAAAATGTCTCGCACTCTGGAGTTGATCGAAGAAATCGTCAATGCGAGGTAAAGGATACCTATCCGCACCGTAAGCCGCTTCAATTGACGATCCATCAACCCACAACCGCAATCTTTCGTCTTTCTCCTTGACGAACAGAAATAGGAGCTCCCTAATGCGAAACACTCAGACGCACGAAACTCCCCCAACAACAACTCTACAGCTGATTTTTAAGCTCCCTATGCTTCGCCGGCTCATATGGAACAACGTCGGAAAACTCTCGCACGAAAGGAACCCGGTCCAACAAACCAACTATGGCTACGGTATCACAAATGAACGTTAAGAATCCATGACATCTCCTCAAAAGCCCACTAGCGAAACAGGCTGAATTCAAGCTGTGAGAGGCGGCACCACTGTCCACCGGCACAACAAGAACTGACTCGCCGGGGAAAACAAAACCTGACTGTTTCCTCATTGTAGTCCACAGAAGCCTAGCACATTACTAACCAGTCCATGCCCAGGAGAACTTCAAATCCAACATCTCTAGAAGGACCAAAACGACACATGAATCTCCATCTTCTATCCGATTGGCACTGAAATACGTGTCGCGCAACAAAAGAATCGCTGACAGAATTTAACACAAACAAACGGCTAATCTACCCAACACGACTCTCGTCCCAACCACGGCACAAGTGTGGAAAACAAACAGATACATCAAAAGAACATATGAATTAAGGATACCTGAAAACTCTGCATTGGACGCCCGCGCGTCCCGATGAGTTGAAGCAAACACCTGTGCCTGCCCCCTACCCGCAACTGACTGAACTCCTTCTCTGCTAGACTGACCCCTCCAAGCGAACCGTCCACGTCCATGACCTCTCTGAATATGACCCTGACGCAGTGCTAAGGAACAATCCTTAACGAAGTGCTGAAGGCTTCCGCATCGAAAACATCCACGTGGTGACTGCTGACCCTCCTGGGGATGAGAGCTGGACGGCTGTCCTCGTCCTAAGCCTCTGCTACTCCAGCGACGGTCATGAAATCTGTCTCGACAACTAAGCCTCTGTCTCTGGGCTGGTACACCGGTACGAATCCTCCTCTATCCCAGAACTCTCAAAGTCTTTGGAATATGTGCCTCGTTAACTGGAGCTGCATCCACAGGTGCTATGTAGGTGACGGACTGCTGCATGCTGATCGTAAGGAACAACTGAGTAACATGGGTGACAACCTCCTGTCGCTACGCTCGAACGGTATCAACCAATGACCTCATCGTCTGGCTCAACTCCTGCATCTCGACCACAAGCCTAGCAAGCTGATCTGTCGAAAGCGGATCCGTCTGCACCTGTGCAACTAGCGTGCTATCCTGGTCAGTGCTCATCGCACCTGAACGAACTCTGACCTCGGCCCTCGCTCATCACTCTGAATCCCCATAGTCATCGGCGGCAAGGCCATACATAGAGATAAGATTCGATAAGAACACGGAAATCGAATCACAAGGATATGAATCATCAAAGAAGGAATTTCAAGCAATGTACTTAGGTCACTTTAGGCGAAGTACCGCATCGTGAGTATGCTGCAGACATACACACACTACGTTACTCTGCTTAAGCTACCTACTCCATCATACCAAGGTCATCCTACACTCCGAAAGGTAAAATCTAGCGCTCTGATACCAACTTTGTCACGACCCGAAATTGGCATGTGACGGCCCTAATACTACGTAACGCAGTAAAAGAAAGCCAAAACCCAGAAATCTAAACCATTAAAAGACAAGAAAAGATAATAAAAGTTTTTGAAACATTTGAATTCACAACCCAAATTCTTTAAAAGTCTAACTTTTCTTTCTTTAAAATTTTGGCAGCACCTCCTTTGTAAAAACTAACCCCAAAATGGGCACAACAAATAAATAAATAAAGAATCCCCAAACGGGAGCAAATACATGCCCAAAGGCGGAAAACAATCACCACCATAAATATACGACGCCGTAGCGAAGAAATAAAAGATAATAGAAAGGAAACTGTATAAAAGATAACAAATCCATAAATAATATACAATATCGTCCTCACCAAGTCTCTAAGTCAACAAAATAACAGTAGATGGAGAGTACAAGGATACATCAATATACAATACAAAATACAGATAACCACCAAAACCCACCTAAGCAAAACAGCACACTGTGAGCCGATTCGGTATCTGTAGCAAAAGATGATAGATGAATAGCCTGCCTCGACTACCCTGGGAAAACACCCTGCAAAACAACTGTGGCACAACGGGGGTGAGATGCCAACTCGTGAATAGTAAATAACATATGAAGGTAATCGCAAGTATGCACGTACAGCGTGAATCTAAGATATGCAATTAACAGTAATAACAGGTCATATCAATGCAGTAATAATGAAAGTACACTAGCAGGTACAACTAATGCATGAAGCAATAATGATATGACAATCAGTATGCAATAATCACGCAATAATGATATGAAAATCTGTATATATGCGATAATCATGAAAAGTACACTAACAGGTACTACTAATACATGAAACAGTGCATAACAGATAACTATGCGGTATGGAGTGAAATATGTCATTTCCACGGAATCCTGACATCGTGGTACGATCACAATCCATCAAGACAATCAAAATTCAATCCCATAAATCAGCCCCCAATTTGGGCTCTCATATCATATAAGTCTCACATCTCCTCAATATACCATATCGAATAAATCTCCTATATCCCGAATGTACAAAATCAAGTGAGTCTCGTATATATATCCAATATCCAATCTCAAATGAATCACCTATATTTCAAATCAAATCTCAAGTAAAATTCTAACATCCTAAATATATATGAATAAATAAAAATGAGGTCAATACACATATATTAGCGTCCCACTCCACTAATATTGGTGTAAGGGTATATATAACAGCGTCCTAACCTACTGTTATATATACACAAGTAATTAGAAATATCATGAAACCAATGTTCCAAGTATCGACACAGAAATACTGATCTATCAGATGCTGTCACCAAGACTGGCATCCTGATAGGTACGCATCATACGCTATACCGAAAGCTCGAGTGCCTAGCTCTGACCCTCGCCTTTCGACGTATCCATACGTACATGACTCTCGTCGGTATCCCCATGATAACCGCCGAGTCATTGGTACTGTCACTGGAGTGTATGGTTCCCCTGCTGGGCTCATCGGCGTTGTGCATCGACATCCCTTTCTTGCCCCGGGGTACCTCCGGGCCCCACCATGTACTCTCTATAGCCTCGACGCCTCCTCGTAGGGGTATATATATATATATATATCAGAACCGATAAAACTCATGGTGGATGCGCAAATACCATATCAAGGAAGCCGGGTTTTTCAAATAATGCATAATTTCATGAACTCCCGCGGTTCCCAAATCCAAAAAACATCATGAAAAATCCATATAACAATTGCAAAAATCCATGAATAGAATATATGCGACATAAACTGAAATGTAAGCATATAAAGGAAAAACCGCTAATTAACTGCAACAAGTTAATACAAATATGATGCGGTTCCTATTTTACCCAATTCTAAATAACACCAAGTAAAGGTAATTATGTAGTTGTAACTGGTATATGTGCAACATACAGGTATAACAAGGTATATGTATCTACCTATAAGAACTGTTGTAGTATACCCCCCGGGTATAAGTGGAATATCTGAGCAAGGTACACCTATAGCTATATTGTAAAGTGTGTATGTACCTATCACTAATGGTACAATACTCTATAGGTATACAGGTACGCTAAATGTCATATGATAAAATTATGAATCAATGTCACAATGTCCCTAACCAAGCAATATAATATCTATAAGTGGTTTGTGTGTGACATGGCAATTATTGACGGTGTGTGTAGCATACAATCAGTGCTCGTGCAACATGAATCGTCAATAATATGTGCAGTATCCTACTACTACTAGTCCAAGCACAACATCTAAGTAATAGGGTAAATGCGCAATTCTAAACATAACATAGAATATGCGACAGGTATTAACATTCCTAGCCCAGACGCATAACGCCATGCGGGCGATTCCCCTGTAAATGTTAAATCTACTCGCCTGGTCGCGTGCTACACGTAGCCGACCACCTGCTTCCCTTTCATTGCTGCGTCCGACGTACGCGCCTGCGAACCTGGAAATTGCACAAGAAATCCATATATAAGCAAAATATCTCGCAAAACGCGATATCAAAACCGAAGGAGAAACTCGCGTCGCGAACTAAACGCGCGTGTGCACGATACGATGAAACGTGTGTATACGCGTCTAAAACTACCCCGACACGCCGCGACACGCTGGACCACAGAACCCACTCACGTATCGCGCGTATCGCGCAACCAAAATGAACTAGCAAATCGATATATGATCCCAGATTTTGCTACAGGTAAAATCTTACAAAATTCCACATTCCAAAATACTAGAAAACACAGCAGACTACCCTAGCCAAAACCCCAACACCCATCTCTTCTTCCTAGCCGCAATTTACGGCCAGGATGCTTAAATTTGCGGCCAGGCTTGGGAATGAGGGGCTCGTGTTCTGGTAGTGTGGTCTAGACTTAGTAAGCATGCTCCAGTTTCCTCAATTTTTCCCTGAAGGATCCGGATCAAAAGCAGATCACAGAAAGCTAAAATATCGCTTAAAACACTAATTTTGCACAAAATGGAAACCCTATTGTATTTTAGTGAAATTTGAGGTTAATCTCAGTTAAGGTGACCCTAATAACACTTAAATAGGCAGGGTTAACCAACACAATCATCACCTAACCAAAGGTCCACACAATTCACCATAATTAGCACAAAAGCTAACTTTTATCGCAAACCGAAGCTAAACAACACACAAGCTTAACAACAAAGGGAATTGAGTTCAGAAATTATACCCTAATGGACCCTAGGAAGCAGGAGAAGGAGAGGAAGGGGAAGAAGAGCTGCTGCTGGTGCTGCTTGCTTCTGCAGCTGCTGCTGGTGCTGCTTGCTTCTGCATCTGCTGCTAATGCTGATGGTGCTGTTTCTGGTGCTGCTGCTGAAGCCTATGCTGATGCTGAAGCCTCAGCCGCTATTGGGCTGCTACTTGTGTGTGTGAGTGTGAGAGAATGAGAGAAAAGAAAATGAGAGGGAGAAATGAGAGCAACCCACAACCCCCCTTCTCTTTCTCTTCCCTCATTAAATGAGGCATGTCTTAAGCCATGTAGCACCATACTCATCTCTCTCTCTCTTTGGTCAACAAAAGAAAAATCATTTTAAAACCCTTTTTCATTTTAATTTTTTTTAAAACAACTTTACAAGTTAAAACCCAAAACCCTTAATAAAAGTTTAAACTAGATTAGGGAAATGGTTCGCTTACCATGTTTGCCAATCATGGTTAAACCCCAAACTAACACCCTAGTTAACATGAACAAGTGTGTGCAAGGCTAGGAAAATTCTAATAAAATATTCATTAAATAGGATAAAATAATTAAAAATCAATTTGGTGAACTTTTTATTACAAACCATATATTAAAATATAATTATCCACTAAACACATCCTAAGGTGTTACAGTGCGCTCTTTCGTAATGGAATTCGATACTCCCCATTGTTCCAGTGGATCCCCGTGTACATCTGTATCGGTTACACCCCCACCTCGATACCAGATAACACCTCACTTCTCACGGAGTAGGTGGTATTCAGCCCCAACTCCACCTGGGGTACATCCCCCCTTAGAATAATGGTTCGTCCTCGAACTACATACCTACTTTTGAAGGATCAGCTCTGATACGAACTTTATCACGACCCGAAAAGTACGGAACATGACCGACACTTAAATTACGAAACGTCTGGAGGCGTATGTAATCTAAGTAAGCCAAAACCAATAAATCATAACCAATTAAAGCAGTAGAGTAAAGGAAAAATCAATTTAAAGCAAGTGGTTTAACAACATAAGCCGAAGTATGTATTTTTAAAATCTCAAGTCTTTTCTGAAAATTTCGGCAGAGCTTCCTTTGTAAATACTGACCCTAAATGGGTACAAACCTGATAAAGCATATATAATGAATAAAGGTATTCCCAAGCGGGAGCTAGCTCTTCACCAACCGGCGGACAAAACCACGCAATGCAATATAATATACAACGCCGAAGGGCGAGGATCAAGACACAAAATGAAAACCATCATCATCAAGAAAACCATAATAATACAGTGCGCGACTCTAAGGTCGAAAGAATATACACTGGTCTTCTATGTCCATCAAATATACAAGTTTGGTTGATGGAGTTTACTAGATACAACTGAAATAATAAATGTATAATGGTGGACACGATGCAGGTGAACGCACCTACAATGCAATCACCCAAAATGAAAGCAGTGTGCCAGCAAAGCCGTCAAGAAACCTGTATGGCAAAATCTGCAAGAAACTGTGGCACAACGGGGTGAGTTGCCAACTCGTGAGTAGAAAATATCACAGAGCAGAAATCATATGTATGACGCTATCCTAGGTCATATCAAATAATATCCTCAAATAAATATCCTGATCCTTCTACATATAAGTGCAATACCACATGCTCGTGTCAGTGCCTTAGATAGCAACATATCAGATATATGATGTATGAATGCATATAAATGAAAACAGAATACATCATGAGTGAGACAACTGTTTTCTTTATTTAATGAGATTTCTATATATATATAAATATATATATATATATATATGTAAATCGAGTATCATCGATGAAATCAATATAGAAATCAGTGTCAAATATCGACACAAAACACAAATCTCAATATCTCAATATCTCAGGCTCCGGCTATCCGGACTGGTCTGTATCATCAAATCTCAATATCTCAGTGTCTCAAATCTCAATATCTCAATATCACAATATCTCAGGCTCCGTCAGTCTGGATCGGCCCATATCATCAATCACACGACCATGAACGGTATCCTCCGGTTATCCGTCGCACCAAACAATCACCAGTAGGCAGTCTGCCCCTGCCGGGCTCATCGTCTACAACTCAAGCTTCTTGCCCCGGGATACCATACCGGGTCCACCATGTACCCGCAGACGGTTCATCCAACTCATCGAATCGGGTCTCGAAAACCATCTCAGAACTGAGAAAACATCATGGTGGACAATACTCATCATATCAAGGAAAACCACATCTATCTCTTTAAAACAAATCATCAGTTTATAAAACTTTTACATGCATTTTCCAAATCCAAAAATCTCAAGAAGGATCCGAAATCATCAAAATCATGATATCCATAAACAATGAATACCAGCATAAATCTCCATAATACTGCATGACCAATGAATATATGAATGCATCTGATATCATGCAATAAATGCAATAGTTAAACTAGCATATGAAAGCTATAACATATTGCAACTATCAACTAGCAAGTTATGTCAATGAATAGTATTCTCTAAAGTGTACGTGACATGGAAATTTGCGATGATGATGTGTGTGAGCCGGCAAGCAAGTGTACGTGGAACATACGCATCATCGGTAATGGTGCTGGTGTCCTGACAGCAAAGTTTCATAATAATTACAGATAACATATGTACAAGCATGCAATGCGATGAAACATCATGAATATACAGAAAGTGATGTAGTAACAGCAACACTGAAAAATATACCTACCCAATATACGAGTCATACAGTTTGGTATTTAAAATACTCACAATTCTCCACTTTTGAAAATGAGTATGACTCGAGCCTAGTCAAAAGGGTAAGGGATTCCACCTATGTCAGAGTTGATCTATATATATCTAGTAGTCGGTGATCTTGCCTCAATAGTATCACATACGATACAATAAATAATATGACATCCTCGAGTCAAGAGTGCGGATCTATCCTCATAACTATATCTCGTACGGTAAATATATCGTACGGCATCCTAAATCTGGGTACGGGTCAAATATCATATTTATCTCATTACTCATATGGTATCCTTATCATCATATGTCATGAACAAGGGTACAGATCTAAGTCTAGTACAAACTGATACCATCAACAAATATATGTGCGTGTGTCTGAAATACATCGCCGAAGGATCCTCTAATATCATGTCGTATCTCCTAATACGAACCAATCACATCACCGATCTTATGGCACCATGCCCAAACTCATCGACTCATCTCCAAATACCATATACTATCCTCAATCATCCATGTATACGTATATGTATATATATAAACCCACGCATCCACATCTATCCACATAAATAAAACGTATACACCCATAACCATATCCCGTGCGTGCATGTGTACGTGTAACATCCTTACTCTAGGGTTCGCGACTAAGAAATCAACTAAAACACTTTCTTCAAATCTCGCTAACACTAACCCATGATCTCCTAAAGCTTTTTTTGCTAAGGTTCATATCTTGAAATAACCCATATGTGTATATCTATATCACATCACAACATTTCTTACAACTTTGAGGGGGTGCTATACGCCATCCACCCGACCTCCCCCGTAGATATAAATCTACTCACCTGCTCTTGCTTGCCGATGTCGAAGTCGCTACGCCCATCCTTGTTGCTCCAAAGCTACTCGAGGGTACCTACATGTATATTAAATGACATTGTAATTCGAAATCGCATACGAGAACCAAATCGGCACGTGTATGACACATGGGTTAAAACCCATGATCTACGTATGAAAGAATAACTAACAACCCTCGACGATTGACGTATGAACGTGAATCGTCCGATAAAAACACCAATATCAAAACCTTATATCATAAATAACACGAAACATAAAGCAGCAACTTTGAAAACATGCTCTAGATTTTACCTTAGGCCAAACTAGCCAATTTTGCATACAGGAGGGGTCTAAATTACTTGAGATAAAGCAATAGAACCAATACAAACTTATTTGAACCAGGTCTGGACGCAAATTGCGGCCAGAACGAATATATTTGCGGCCATGGAGAGGAATTAGGGTCTAGGGTTTCAGTGGGGGGTCCTAGGTTGCCTGCACACTCCCCTGTGTTTGCTAAATAATTTTCAGGTCACCCGGGTGTTAGCAGATTTCATTATACCCTCACAGAATCCACAATTCTCTGATATCTGGTTTTCTAAGTTCGTAATCTGGGGTTTAAGTCTCAGGTTCAGTCCATTATATCATCACAACAAGGATTGTATAGCCTCTACTAACCTTAATTACACATCACAACTCAAGAATTCCTCAAACCCTAACTAGAAATTTCTAAACCTCACTAAACGACACTAAATCAGTTCTAAGTTAACATGGATCTAAAGAAAATAGGAAAACTACACTAATGATGGATAAATTATCTCTTTTGGCAACTCAAGAAAATTCTTGAGTTTACCCTAGTGTCCAAAATCCTTGCATTCTTGGTCCAAAATGAAGCTTGTGGGCTTGTGCACAGTTTTAACGAAGTGGGGATGAGGTTTGAAGCTTGTTTTGATGGTGTTTTATGAGTTTGAAGAGGAGGGAGGAGAGAGTGCTGCCATGGAAATGAAAAGGAGAGAAGAAGATGATGAGATGAAGGAATGGGAGATGAGCCATGCCCAAGGTTTGACCCCTCTCTCTCTCTCTCTTGCCCATACCCCATTTTTTTTATTGGTTTCCTTTTTCTTTTCTTTCCCATTCAAAACAAATCCAAGCAAATCAAAAAGAAAAGCCATGGTAGAAAAGATGAAAAAGTGTATAATATGATACGGTACGTGTCATGTCATAAATTCGGCTTAAAACACGATTAGCGATATTTAATCGCGATTAGCATAAAAATAGTATATAATTAATCATAAAATTTCATAATTTTCTTAAATCCAATAAAACATCCTCTTTTTAGTAATTTCTATAATTTTACAAATTTTTCCCGATTTATTGGTATTTAATTATACCGAAATATTAAAATATTCATTATATTTATTATTAAATTATAAAAATTCCCAAAAATAATATTTTATTTTTCTGAAATGTTACAAAAACACTTCATTCCCTTCATTAAAAATATGCACAAGCTCACTACAAGCATGGGAAATCAAGAAAAAAATGGATTTTGAGCACTTGGGGCAACTCAAGAAAATTCTTGAGTTTCCAAATGAGGTATTCTTTCACCATTAGAGTAGTAATCTATTTCCTATAGAATCCATGATGGTTTAAAAGTGATATTGTGTAGTTTAGTGATACTTAGAAATTCCTAGAGAATGGTTAGGGGATTTTGGATAGTGAAGATGCAATTGAGGTGTTTTTGGTGACCACAACCCCCCTTAGTGTCTAAACCCAGATCATACCTGAAACTAAACCCTAAAACTTGAATTTGAAACTTTCCATGTCGGTTTGTGATTAATTAGTGGGTGCACGGAATCTGTTGTGACCTGGAGCATTTACAAGAAAAACAAACAACACCATTGAGCTAGATTGGACACTAGAAGGCCACCTTGTCAATACGAACCCAATCCATGCAACCAAAACCAAGATGGCTAGATTTATGGGGTGTGTGGATGGCCAAGTGGTGGAGTCTGGTGCTATGATTCATTCTGTAGCTTATATACCCTATATACTACACCGGTGCTGAATGTTTATCCCTATTTAACCTGAACAAAAATCTTGGACCATTTTCTTGAGTTGCTGCTTTGAATTCCTTGATGTTTATGACATGAAATTTTGATATTGGGTTTTATATCGGTCACTTGACGTTTGTACATCGATATCGGGTGTTGTTTTATTGATTTGCGTGAGTAAACCATAGGTTTTAACCCATGTGTGATTCGTGGGTCGTTTTGGTTTTGAATTAGACATTTTGATGCGATATGATATATATGATAAGTAGGTACCCTCACGTAGACTTAAAACGATGAAGAAGACGATGGCGGCATCGACTTCTGCAAGCAAGGATCAAGGTGAGTAGATATATATCTACGGGGGAAGTCGGGTGGATGTCGTATAGCACCCCCGCAGTTTCGTAGTGTAGTATACAAATATGTTATAATTATATAAGTACGTGTATTGTGAGACGATATGATTATCAAGAAAGGTTTTAGGAGATCATGGGTCAAATTTTAGTGTAATTGGATGATAATGCTTTTAGCTTAGTTTCTTAGTTGCAAAACCCTAGAGTAATGTTTTGCACACACGCACACACACGCTTACATTCAATGTTCTTCTGCGTATATGGGGATATGTATATGTACACACACACACACACACACACACATACATACATATATGTATGTGAGAATGTATATATATGTATATGTATATGTATACGTATATAGGTATGATGAGGATAGTATGTGATATTGGGAGATGAGTCGATATGATTGGGCATGATGCCGTGAGATCGGTGATGTGATTGGGTCATGTTATGAGATACGACATATTATATTAGCGGATTGATGGGCGATATGTTTTCATACACACGCAGATATATGTTGATGGTATCGGTATGTACTAGACATAGATCAGTACCCTGTTCATGATATTATGATAATGATACCATATGGATATTGAGGTATATGTGACAGGCGACCCGCACCTCAATTTTGGGATGTCGTACAATGGATTTACCATACGAGATATAATTATGATAATAGATCCGTACTCGTGACTCGAGGATGTCGTATTATATATTCTATCGTATGTGACGCTATTGAGGCGGGATCACTGACTACTAGATATATGTATATCGACTCAAACTTAGGTGGATTTCTTACCCTTTGGTTAGTCTCTTAGCTGTCCCGTAGTTTACTTAGTAAATGTTAGAGTTCAGCGTGAGTCATACTTATTTCAAAAACCAAGGAATCATAAGTACTTTAAAGACAGGCCAATGGATACAACGGATATTTCAAAGAATGCACCTTTTCTTAAAAACACGGTAGCCTCTAATTTCTAAACATCACGATTCGTGCGATTTTAGAAAACAAAAACTGTTTGACTCGTGTATAGACATGTATATTCTTATTGTTGCGTTTCCTATTCATTCTCCGTTTACTCATGTCGTTATCATCGCATTGCATGCTTTATGTGTACTTTAGTGCTTATAAAACCCTGCTGTCAGGACACCGGCACCATTACCGATGATGCGTATGCTCCACATACACTTGCTTGCCGGCTCACACACATCATCACCGGTAATTGCCATGTCACGCACACTTTAGAGAATATTATTTTATTGATATCGCTTGTTAGCTGATAGTTATGATATATCATTATTGTACTTGTTTAGATATTGTATTCTTTACATAGATACCCGTGCATGTATACATATTCATTGTCATGAAATATTATGGGGCTTTATGCCAGTAATTCACTGTTATTACTCTTGAGATTGGGATTTTGTATTTCCATGAGATTATTGGATTTGGAGAAACCGCAAAGATTTTATAAAAAAAACTTATTATCATTTAAAAATGCAAGTTGCGGTTTTCTCATGATATGATATGAGATATGTCCACCCTGAGTTTTCTCGGCTCTTGAGCGATATCATACACCCGATTCGAGAAGGAGGAGGAACCGTTTGCGGGTGCATGGTGGACCCGGTGCGGTACCCCGGGGCAAGATGGTCGTAGATGATGGCGTTGAGCCTGGCAGGGGAGCACTACTGACCGATTAATTGTGACGCGGCGGATATCCGGAGGATACCGACGTAGTCGTGAGATTTGATGATTTGGGCTAGTTCGGATTATCGGAGCCCAGGGGCTAGTCCGGATTGCCGGAGCCCGAGATATTAAGACTTTGATGTATTGGGATTATATGATATGGGCCAGTCCGGATTGCCGGAGCCCGAGATATTAGATATTGGGATTTATGTTTTGTGTCAATGCTTGACACGGATTCTATGATGATTTCATTAATGACACCTAGATATTTATATACAGAAATCTCACTAAATAAAGAAAACAGTTTTCCCTTTCATGATGTATTCTGTTTTCATTTTAATGCATTCATATATCATATATGTATTATGTTGCTACCTAAGGCACTGACACGAGCACTTGATATTACACTTATGTGTAGATATTTCAGGGTTACATTATATTGAGGTGTAACATTTCAATAAAATAAAATATTATTTTTGGGAATTTTTATAATTTAATATTAATTTTAAATGAATATTTTAATTTTTCGGTATAATTAAATACCGATAAATTGGGAAAAATTTGGAAAATTATAGAAATTACTATAAAGAGGGTGTTTTATGTGAATTTTGCAAATTTTAAGTTTTTATGATTTATTATATGCTAATTTAGTGCTAATCGCGATTAAAAATCGTTAATCGCGCTTTAAGCGTATTTTGTGCAAATATTACACCATGTCTTTTTTACACTTGTTACATTTTTGCCAAATGATTTTGGGTGCATGGCTTTTGTGTTGGGGTTACTATTGAAGAGAGAAGAAAATGGAAAAGAAAAAGAAGTTGAATAATGAATGAGTAAAGAAAGAGGTATGGGTTAGAGAGAGAAAGAGTGGGTGAGGGTTAACCCTTGTCATGATGCCATCCCTCATCATTTCTCTCCCCTCTCTTCCCTTGTTGTTGCTGCTGCTGCACTCCCCCCTCATCCTCCATCTTCAAGCCACAAAACTTCATGAAAAACACTCCAAAACCTCACACCCATTTCACAAAAAAGGTGCATAAGCCCTACAGCTACCCAATGGACCAAGAAAAATGTGATTTTGGCGCTGTAGAGGTTTCTTGAGAGCTAAATGAGGTAAAAGCTTTCACAATTATTGTAGTATTTCAAGTGATTTAGCCTCATTTCAAGTTCAAGGTCGTTTTGGCGAAGTTTAGTGTACTTTGGAAAACCGTAGAAAGGCTTAGGGTCAAATTAAGTTGGGTTAGTGTTATTAAGCCTTATTAGTGACCTTAAACCCCTCCCAATTGATAGCAAACCCAGACCAAACCCAAACTAGAACTTGAAACAAAAAACCGAAACTTTGCATATCGGTTTTGTGAGGGTATTTGGCGTGCAGAGAAATCTGGAATGAACCGGGAAAGTTCCGAGACAAATAAACAACTTTAGGAGCTTAGTTAGACCACCGGGAGACTACCCTACCAATACGAGCCCTTAACTCCCCTACAGAACTGGCCTGGCCGGATTTTCCCCTTATGTGGCTGGCCCCACTGATGAATTAGGTGCCCATGTTGCTTCTGTAGGTCATATGTACCTTATATATCACCCCAGAGTTGTTTGCTTGCCCTGTTTGGCCTGAGTCAAAATAAGGGACTATTTTCTCTAGTTGCTGCTTTGATTTGAGTTATGGTTTTCCGTATTTCGATTTCTAGATTTTTGTATTTGTGCGTTATCTCGATCGCGTGACGTTTGTACGTCTATCTCGACTGATATCGGGTTGATTTGCGAGAGCTAACCAAAGGTTCTAACCTATAGGCTTTTAAGCGTATCGTTTTGGTTTTCGTGTGTCGTTTTGGTTTCGATTTGGTTTTAATGTGATGCGATACGTGGGACATGTAGGTACCCCCACGGTGATCCGATGCGATGAAGAAGATGGTGGCGACAACGGCATCGGCAAGCAAGATCAAGGTGAATAGATTATATCTATGGGGGAAGTCGGGTGGATGGCGTATATGTTGGATATAGTGCCCTCAAAGTCAATTATTGGATCGCAGGTACGTGATTGCAATGATTGAGGAGGACCTATACCGGTAGGACAGTCTTACTCGAGATGATAGTATGCTATCTGGTTTGCCTTTATCAGTCGTGTATAGGTTCAGGTGACTGATCACGATTACACTTTGATAGAGCCTTTAGGATCTTGCTTGACTGCCAAAAGTATGAGGGCGATCATATACGTGAGAGTTGGGTGGTCTATAAGCATTTCCTTAAAAGTGGTCCCTAGTCGTGGGAGTTTCGAGACAGGGCATCGATACTTCGGAGTAGACTAGTGTATACATTCGAGACCCCGACGAGGGGCGGTGGCCGGTCTCATAAGCCACTGGTGTCAGTTGGATCACCTAAGATGTATACAGGTGCTCATTGGGTTATGAGTACACCGGACATGACTCGCCGGGAATCTGCTAGTTGGTATTATACCTATCGTCAGATAGCAGTTCCCTGGTGACATGTGTACAGGTTAGTTCATCGACCTGAGGTCGTCATTTGTCTCGTGTGAGTTCCCACTGTGCTTTGATTTCTACCCTACCACGGCTCAAAGGAGTCGTACAAACAGGTAGTTTTTGGGTACAGTCCCGAGCCACATGGAGGCACGTGAGCGGATCGGCAGGGGATTCGTCTCTCCCGGTATTAGAGGTGGAGATCGCGCTGTGTCTAGGAAAGCCATTACACCAAGTCCTTGGCCAAGGCAGGTGAGATTTGGTGGTAGATACTATAGTAGTATCTCAGGGTGTTTAGGGCTTGTCTCCGACACGACTTATACAGCTATTGAGGGTTTGACGTTACTAGCCCCCTAGGCAGGATATGCGATACTTATAGAAGAACGGACCAGACTGTATATACATTGTCACTGTTAGGCTCAGTAGGGTTTCAGGATGAGTTCGCTCATCGGCCTCCCTTGAGGTCAGTCCATGGGCAACCGTTACGCACAGCTAGTGCCGCTGACGGCTTGTAGTTAAACCCACTGCCAGGGTACTGACGAGTCATTAGAGTCCCCCACAGATAGTTTCCCATGTTCGAGCGAAACGTTGTAGAGGCCGTATGGTTTTATGGCAGGGTTCGGAAAATGCACGTGCGTTTACGCACGGGTCATATTTCGGGCAGATAATACTGGTGGGCTTTGGTTTAAGCCGGATCCATGTATTATACAGAGTAGATATAATATCTTTGTCTCAATTGCATTTGTATTCGGTCATAATACAAATGCGTGTATATTTATACAGTTACGGGGTTATCCTGAAATTCGTTTCGGGATCACTTTTGGAAGTTGCCAGTTTCCAGTTTTCTATCAACCGTATTTAACATTCGGTTAAATGCGGATTTATCTTTTCTTGGGTGAGTCATGATTCTAGAAGTTTCTAGATGATAAGAGGAAGGTTCTTGGAAGGTGACTAAGTTAGTGATTCATAGTTAGCATTAAATGAGTGATGATGTGTTATTATGTGTCACCATTTTCACTAATGCATTTTGTAAAGCTTAAGATATTTCTTCTTGATATTTTTGTGAGAAGCTTTTTTAATGGTCCCCACTTGCTCCTACCATCACCCCCTCCTCATATATGGCCGGCCCCTCCCCTCACTCTCACTCACTCTCTCACTTGACTTGGTTAAAAGATTATGATAGTTTTGGTGTATGGATATTTTCATAGCTCATTTCATTCCATCACCCGACTCAAATGGCAACTTCATTAACCGTTCGTCCATGGCTTTGGACGAAACGAGACAAAGTGTTCTACTCATTCTCTAAATCACTCTTGGTCATCTCTTTTAGCAAACTTGATGACCGAGTTGCCTCGGGTCAGAGGCGGGAGCCCGTTTAAAGATCCGATGACGTGGTGCCTCCTGGACGAGCAGATCGGAGATCGACGAGATCGGAGCAGCCGCAACGGAGCATGGGGTGATGGTTAAAGAACGAAGGACTCGGATCGTTCGGTATAACCTTTCTACCCTCTTTACAGTTTATTAGTTTAGTGTTAATGGCAGATCCGGGTTATAGTATGCGATAGCGCCAGTTATAAAAGTTTTTGTTCCGCATTTGGCGTCTGAAAGACGGCCGGGGTGCTACCGTAGACTTACATGGTATTAGAGCCACGCCATTAAGCTTTACTAACGCGTTTAAAAGATCGATCGAACGGATTTTCGAAAATCATAATTTTCATGTATAAAGTTTTTGTTAATTTTCAAACTGGTCTAAAAATCATTTTGACCATACCAGAAAATCAAGCAGGGTTGTTTAGGAAAACTAGAGAAATTCGACAATGTAATGTCACTGTTCCACCACGGATCCGCGGCCCAAGCTAGGGTTTGGCCGCGGATCCGCCGCAGGAAAGTGAGATCAACTTATCAAATTTCTACAGTAGCTTCTACTTGGGAAATTATGGTTTCTGGAACTGTTCTTTTGGGCCCAGTTTCTGTTACTGTTCAGCAGATATACGTGGGGCCCATTTCGGGAAATTTTGTCAATCGAAATTTAAACGCGTTAGTTTACAGTACTTACATTATATCTCCGACCGTGAATGTCATTTGATCGGTAAACCGCGTCTGATTGCTATAGTTCTTTTAGACGGGTTTGCGAACGTGACATTCGCGATGATGTTCTGTGTTGTGCTGTGATGTTGCGGATTTGTCGTGGTGGATAGCAGTGTGCAATGGTAGTGCAGTTTGGATTTATTTGTACATTTGATATTGCGGGGCGAGCGTCCAACATGTGGACTGCCGTCATTGCCTGTTTGTATAATATTCTTTTGGGACACGACCGGCTTGAGGTCGATATACCCGTTGTACATATTTTTCATTTCTGTACTAGGTTTTACCCCGCGACGGAGTGCACGGATAGCTGGGTTCTGGGGGCAACGGGTCCGCATCTCATGGGTTTGAGAGGCAGAGGGGCCTCACTTTAGAATTGGCAGACTATTCGCCGCACTCGTAGAGGGTACAGGTTGACCCAAGGAGGGGTGCTCATGTCACCGGATTCCGTGAAGTGCAGGGTGGTCCATTCACTTTGCTTTAAGGGGCTGCCTCACTTCAGGTTTTGGCGGGTAGCTTGCCGCACCCATAGGGGTCTAGGTTTCATTGCACAGGCTATCCACACGACCAGGGGAATGTCGGGTTTCAGCAGCGGCTCTGTGAAACCCGGGGATCCCAGATTATCTGTATTGTTCTGTGATGCTTATTACTTTTCTGTAATGTTTCATATTATCACGCCTAGAGCGATTATTGTATATTGGTATATATACTATTAGATGTTGTATATGTTTTGCACCCGCGCTAGTCCAGTCCCCGCTCTGTCGTTAGTTAAGTAACCTAACGGGTGATGACGGGACCCAGTGACGAATGCGGATGGCATATACGTACATTTTATTTTTGTTCTTTTCTGGTGTGATTAATTGATGGGATTGCGTTGATTCTGATCAATGCAAAGTAAAACAAACCTGTTTGGATGTTGTTGGAACAAATTTAAAAAGTGTTATTACAAAGATGTTTTCTTTGTTATGCATAGTGGTATTCGGTTGGAATATCCTGCACCTCATTCGACGGGGCAAGGGCCGATATCCCTTCACCGGGACTGACCCCTTGGGCAGAAGTTTGCGTCAGGGTAATAACTTCACTATAGTCGATTACATGTTGCTTTGCATCGCGGTATTCAGTGGAATATCCTGCACCTCATTCCACGAGGAAAGAGCCGAGATCCCTTCACCGGGAGTGACCTCTTTAGCAAAGGTTTTCGCCACTATATTTTTATAAAAAAGCTATCAGGTTCCTTCAACGAGATCAAGTTCATTACGTTAAAGGTTTTTCGCCAAAAACCAGCCGTAGCCCTCCGTCATTTCTTATGGATGGTCAGTAGTATTCAAGCTATGTTTGTTGGCTTTCGTCAATGCATAGTGTTTGGTAGTTGCTGGGGTATTCATTTATTGCATAGATAGATGAGTTGGTTTGGGACAGTCGTATTACCTTGTTGGTTTTCGTCAAGGGTATGTACGGGTGGGTTCAAATTAACAAGATAATGACGGGCAGAACTTGACATGTGACTTATGATTTGTTGGCTTTCATCAAGGTCATAAGAACATGGGGTAAAAATCACATCGGGAGTTTCTAATGAAACTGAAACTTGCCAGACATGCACATACCTTCTGGAGTGTGATAACGTGAGTGGATTCCGTCATATTATCATACGATGAGAGTTGGATCCAAATTCCCACTGATGAGTTGGTTTACTCTTCGGGTGATCCCGATTGATTCTTCTTTCAGGTTTGGAGGAGAATTTGACAGTACAGTGGGAGGTTTCCAGATTAGATAAAGTGATAACCATTCTGATCTAGGTTAGAGTGCACGCAGAGTGTTTCTTTTCTCTCTCTCTTTGGCAGCGACCTTTGACCGACCCTAGACTACGACTCAGTGACCAAGTTGACCGAACCTTCTTAAAATACTGGCTTTTGGATTGTCGATGTTGCATAAGTCATTGCCACTCCTTCTTTTTACCCTTTGCAGTTCTCAGAACACCCCGTATTACTACGGACATCCACTTCCATTGGATAGATCCATCGTATGGTTATATAAGAACTCGAAAGGACTTCTTCGAGGATGGATCAAGGTTCAGGAGACAAAGAATTGGTTTATTCAGTTGTCTTTTATTATCACCTTCTCTCAGGTTGCGAGGGCTCCTTAGTTTAGGAGAGTATACCTATAACGCTTATTGGATAGTCTTCTTCCAAACCATAGGCAGGTGCCGAAAGGTAGGGAATGAAGAAAACCAATTAGCCTAAGTAGGGTGTACAGAAGGTAATATGTAAAGACAAATTAAAGGGATTAGAAAGAGGGCAGAGTAAATTGCGACTGTTATCATTCACGACCAAACCGCGTACTTCATCGCCACTCCTATTTCACCTTTAAAAGAATAAGGTATTATTCAGTTGTCTTTTATCGTCACCTTCTCTCAAGATGTGAGTACTCCTAGGTTGAGGATGGTACACCTATTATGCTTACTGGATAGTCTTCTTCCAAACCATAGGCTGGTGCCAAACGGTAGGGAAGGAAGAAAACCATTTAGCCTAACGATGGTGTACAGAAGGTAACGACTAAAAACAAATAAAGGGATTTGGAGAGATGGCAAAGAAATATACGGTTAAAGTCATGAATTGGATTATGGAAGAGGCATTACTATGAATACCAGGATACCCCTACGAAACATTTTCATGTTTCAGTGCATTGTTAAAGGAAAACTGATTTCCCGATTAGATACTTACTCCAGGGTATGTATTTACCAGGTTTCATTCTCACATCTGTATGGTTTTACAGATGATGAGCGGGAGGAAGTTATTGGGAATTAGGTGATCATCCTCATTATATCGGAATTCGTTGTAATTGGTGATATTTGAGGAAGTCGCCTGGGTTTTTGCCGACAGGCATGTATTTGGTTTTGAGTATCCGTTGCTGTGCACCAATTTCAAAATGATATATCTGTACATTTATTTTCATAAAGTGAGGTATAACTTTTTGATATTATGTCGATGACATTTACCTACATCAGTTGACGGTTGAGTAAGACGCATTGAACAACGGAGTAGTTCTTAACCATAAGTACAGTTTTCAACCAACGATGCACAGGTTTTGAGTTATTCAACTCAGCGGACTTATACAGAGTATTGTATGTTATCCAGTGTCCATCAGGACAAAGGGGTTGGTCCTCGTACTATGTTCTGTTTACTTATGACTTCTCTAGTTTTTAGACAAGTGTTTCGTATAAATACAAGGTCTAAGTCTTGAGAAGTTGTGGGTATAGGAATAAAGTAGAGAACCAGATATCGCAAGTATCGTGGTTCTTCAAAGAGATCGAAGATGTAGATTCTTGTGATTGGTATTCAAGTAGTGGTCTTGAGAAACTTGTTTATCTTTCAGGTTACTCATAATTGGATGGATTCCTAAGTTGAGTAATACTGATTAGCCTCTCTCCAAAAAAGATGATATGCACTGGAGACAGTTGCATGATTTGAATCTGGTTCCAATTAAATAAGTGCTAAAGTTTCTATATTGGATATAGGTGAGTTGTCCAGCTTATGCTTAAAACCAGACTCTGGATAGCTCAGGGCACAATTCTGTAATGGCTGTTTGTGGGTTGGCCCGGGCTATGTCGAGAGTTGACTTTCTACCATCTGGAAGATCAATAGTGATATTGTTCTTGACTCGCCACTGTTTTAGTAAAATGGATTTTTTTTCAGAAAACAACAGTGGGAGTATGGTAGAACTGGAAGTGATTCCAGAACCGCAAACGATTACGGAAAATTTAATAGGACCTACAAATTCAATCAGGTTTGACATTCCAACAGCCACTCCGCAGATGTGGTGGGTAACCTCAGACACCCGAGAGGTACTCCGGTAGCCTCAAGGACGGTGACAAGGAGGTTATTGCTTACCCAGGCTTGACACTACTGTTGTTCCAGGCTATGAGACCCGGTAGGAGGGTTGTTGTAGTCAGTGGGAGCAGCGGAAGCATAGTGGGCAAGTAGCTTATGTCTATTTATAGACTAGAGCAGTTATAGCGGAGATTGATCATCTAATTTTGATGTGACAGTCATGGGTTTGACTTCATCAGAATAGGAGATGGATCTGTTAAGAAGGTAGTAGGGTGTGATATCCTGGTATTTGGATGTCATACACAGTTATTTCTACAGACAGGATATGGATATAATATCAGACATTCTGGTTTCTAGATCTATGGTTTTAGATCTGGATTTGGGTAGTTTCCCAATGTGGGTAGTTTGACAGTATTCTAATGGTTTTTAGAATAGATGACTCCTGGCATGGTGGTGTACCTGCAGGTGATGGAGTCACCCTCTCTAAAGGTGTCTTACAGACTAAAGGGGAGAGGGATGTGCATGATTGGAAGATCACTTGCTTAAGCAATTGAGTCAATCATGAGATGTCAAGTACTACACCAAATTTTGTTTTTGCACTAGATGCAATAAGTTTGTATTAATCCAATCCTGGAGAAACATAAGGAAGCAGTTTTAGAACATAAGTGAATGTTCTACGGAATTGATGACGGCAGCCTCCTTCGGGAGACGGTTATCATTCCAGGCTTCAAAGATGACAGGGTTGACAAAGAGATTGTCAGAGTTATAGTTTTCCCTCTGATGAAGGGGGCAGTATTATGGACAGTTGGTCCAAGAGGATACTGTGGGAGGCATGGTGCAGGATACTGATTAGGTTCAATTATCGATACAGTCTAAGAAGTTTGGATTTGGAGTTCATTTATGAACTAGGTCCCATCAGATATCCAGACATACTCTAAGACAAGTATTACTCAATTCGGGAGATGGCTTTCTCCGCGAACTTGAGATTTAAGAGAGACATAGAAAGAAACATCAGGGCGGATCCACTCACTGAGGCTATTTCTCGAACACAATAGTTTTACAAACGGGCTTTGTGAAACTGATTAGTAGAGGAGTTGGGTGTTGGTTTCACACGGGCTGTGAGTACGAGATATCGCAATAATTAGCCTTAAGTGCAAGTGGGAGATTGTTAGATACAGTGCCCTCAAATTCAATTATTGGATCGCAGGTATGTGATTGCAATGATTGAGGAGGACCTATACCGGTAGGACAGTCTTACTCGAGATGATAGTATGCTATCTGGTTTGCCTTTTACCAGTCGTGTATAGGTTCAGGTGACTGATCACGATTACACTTTGATAGAGCCCTTAGGATCTTGCTTGACAACCAACAGTATGAGGGCGATCATATACGTGAGAGTTGGGTGGTCTATAAGCATTTCCTTAAAAGTGGTCCTTAGTCGTGGGAGTTTCGAGACAGGGCATCGATACTCCGGAGTAGACTAGTGTATACAGTCGAGACCCCGACGAGGGGCAGTGGCCGGTCTCACAAGCCACTGGTGTCAGTTGGATCACCTAAGATGTATACAGGTCCTCATTGGGTTATGACTACACCGGACTGGACTCGCCGGGAATCTGCTAGTTGGTATTATACCTATCGTCAGATAGCAGTTTCCTGGTGACATGTGTACAGGTTAGTTCATTGACCTGAGGTCATCATTTGTCTCGTGTGAGTTCCCACTGTGCTTTGATTTCTACCCTACCACGGCTCAAAGGAGTCGTGCAAACATGTAGTTTTTGGGTACAGTCCCGAGCCACATGGAGGCACGTGAGCGGATCGGCAGGGATTCGTCTCTCCCGGTATTGGGGGTGGAGATCGCGTTGTGTCTAGGAAAGCCATTACACCAAGTCCTTGCCCAAGGCAGGTGAGATTTACCGGTAGGTACTCCAGTAGTATCTCAGGGTGTTCAGGGCTTGTCTCCGACACGACTTATACAGCTATTGGGGGTCTGACGCTACTAGCCCCCTAGGCAGGATATACGATACTCATAGACGAACGGACCGGACTGTATATACATTGTCACTGTTAAGCTCAGTAGGGTTTCCGGATGAGTTCGCTCATCGGCCTCCCTTGAGGTCAGTCCATGGGCAGCCGTTACGCACAGCTAGTGCCGCTGACGGCTTGTGGTTAAACCCACTGCCAGGGTACTGACAAGTCATTAGAGTCCCCCACAGATAGTTTCCCAAGTTCGGGAAAAACGTTGTAGAGGTTGTATGGTTTTCTGGCAGGGTTCGGAAAATGCACGTGCGTTTACGCACGTGTCATATTTCGGGCAGATAATACTGGTGGGCTTTGGTTTAAGCCGGATCCATGTATTATACAGAGTAGATATAATATCTTTGTCTCAGTTGCATTTGTATTCGGTCGTAATACAAATGCGAGTATATTTATACAGTTACGGGGTTATCCAGATATTCGTTTCGGGATCACTTTTGGAAGTTGCCAGTTTCCAGTTTTCTATCAGCCGTATTTAACATTCAGTTAAATGCGGATTTATCTTTTCTTGGGTGAGTCATGGTTCTAGAAGTTTCTAGATGATGAGAGAAAGCTTCTTGGAAGGTGACTAAGTTAGTGATTCATAGTTAGCATTAAATGAGTGATGAGGTGTTATTATGTGTCACCATTTTCATTAATGCATTTTGTAAAGCTTAAGATATTTCTTCTTGATATTTTTGTGAGAAGCTTTTTTAATGGTCACCACTTGCTCCTACCATCACCCCCCTCCTCATATATGGCCGGCCCCTCCCCTCACTTTCACTCACTCTCTCACTTGACTTGGTTAAAAGATTATGATAGTTTTGGTGTATGGATATTTTCATTGCTCATTTCATTCCATCACCCGACTCAAATGGCAACTTCATTAACCGTTCGTCCATGGCTTTGGACGAAGCGAGACAAAGTGTTCTACTCATTCTCTACATCACTCTTGGTCATCTCTTTTAGCAAACTTGATGACCGAGTTGCCTCGGGTCAGAGGCGGGAGCCCGTTTAAAGATCCGATGACGTGGTGCCTCCTGGACGAGCAGATCGGAGATCGACGAGATCGGAGCAGCCGCAACGGAGTGTGGGATGATGGTTAAAGAACGAAGGACTCGGATCGTTCGGTATAACCTTTCTACCCTCTTTACAGTTTGTTAGTTTAGCGTTAATGGCAGATCCGGGTTATAGTATGTGATAGCGCTAGTTATAAAAGTTTTTGTTCCGCATTTGGCGTCTGAAAGACGGCCGGGGCGCTACCGTAGACTTACAGTATAGCACCCCCGCAGTTCGATATTTAGTATAATATATATACTATATATACATATGATAGCGTTAAATGTGATATGGATATTCTAGATGTGATTAGGTGTACTATGGATAGGTTAGGGTTTAGAAGTAAACTAGTATGGTTTCCTAGGTGTGAACCCTAGAATAGGTTTACACCCACATGTACACACATGCTTATTTGCTATACCTATACCTGGATGATGAGGATAGTGGATGATATTTGGAGATGATTCGATGAGATTGGGCATAGTGCCATGTGATCGGTGATATAATATGATCCGTATTTGGGATACGACATGAGTTTTTAGAGGGCCTTTGGACGTGTGTTTTCACACACGCATTTATATATATAAATGGTATCGATTTGTACTAGACTTAGATCAGTACCCAGATCATGAGATATAATGATAAGGATACCAGATAATTGATGAGATGAATGTGATATTGACCCGTACCCAGCTTTTGGGACGCCGCACGATGATTTACCGTACGAGCTTCATATTGATGATAAATCCGCACTCATGACTCGAGGATGTCATATGATATTGTATCGTACGCGGTACCTTGAGGCGGGATCACTGACTATTATATATATATATATATATATATATATATATATCGACTCAGATTTAGGTGGTTTCCATACCCCTCCTGATTGACTTGTTAGTTAGAGCTGTAGTTTTCCTAGTAGGTGTTAGGCTAGGCTGATGTCATACATATTTCAAAAACTAACGAATCGGGAGTATTTTAAAAGACAGGCAAAGGGATTTTATGGATATTTTCAAAAGACGTATCTTTTCTTAAAAACACCGTAGCCTTTATTTTCCTAAAAACCCTGATTCGTCTTCTTTCAAATGGCAAAAAAGTCTGACATAGATAAATTGATGTAGATTCTGCACTGTTGTGTTTATTATTCATTTGCCGCATATTCTTGCTGTTCGCATCGCATTTCATGTTTAAATATGTTTATTGTTATATTAAAACCATGCTGTCAGGACACTAGCACCATTATCGATGATGCATATGTTTCACATACACCTACTTGCCGGCTCACACACTTCATCATCGATAATTGCCATGTCACTACACTGTAGGACTGTTGCATTCAGAGTATGACCCCTTGCAGGGCATACTTGTGTATATACATATTGTATACCCATACCTGCATACATAAGTATTTGCGCATACATAGATGATTCTGACTTAATTAGAGATTTGGGAACCACAAATATATCTTAAAACTGTATTCATTTTAAAAGAGCGGTTTCCCTCAATATGTGCATATTACTATTCCATGTTGCATGATATACTGATATGCATACATTTCTTCTATATGTCGCATACATCATGCTTTATGATTATACGCATTGAGATATGTTGTTTCCATGATATTTCTGGATTTGGAAACCGTGGGTATTTCAAAAGAGAGTATGTATTATTTTAAAAATCCGGTTACCCTTAATATGATATTTCAGTGCGCCCACCATGAGTTTTATCGGTTTTGATGTATATATATATACCCCACGCGAGGACGAGTCGTGAGACGTGTGTGGGTACATGGTGGGGCCCAGTATGGTACCCCAGGGCAAGAAAGGGATGCTTTGTATACAGACGGTGAGCCTGGCAGAGGGACTACTACCTACCGGTTATAGTATTTGGGCTCGGCGGATATCTGCAGGATACCGACCGAAGTCGGGAGATGTTATGGGCCGATCCGGACTGACGGAGCCTGATAGATGAGGATTTACGTGCCGATGCTGGGCACAACTTTCATGATGTTTTCTAGTGCCGATGCTGAACACTCCAGTTCCATGATTTGATGTGTCGCGAAGGACACATGTTGATTATATCCTCATACTTCCATGCATATGCTTTATGATATTTTCATGCATGATGTTTATTGTCATTGGGTGACACGTGGACGAGATCCACATACATATAACTGATATTGATGACATTGATCACATAGTTGGACGATATCCACATACTGTTAGACTTCATGATATAGTCGAAATTGATCATACCTCATATTCATGATATGTTATTACCTGAGGCATTGGCACGAGCACTTGGCACTACACTCTTGTATAGATGTTACACTGCCACCTCATCATGCTTCAGACTTATTCATTTGAGGTTTATATATATATTTGATCGTATTGACCTAGGATTGTATCATACATACAATTTCTGCTCTATGATGTTTTCTATTCACGAGTTGACAACTCACCCCCTTTGTGCCACAGTTCTTGCAGGTTTGCCGTGCAGGTTCCATTGCGGCTTTTCTGGCACATTGCTTCCTTTCTGGGTGATTGCATTGGTAGGTGGGTTCACTAGCATCGTGACCACCCTTGTATTGATTTATTCAGTTGTATCTAGTAATTCCATCAACCAAACTTGTATATTGTTTCAGACTTAGAAAACTAGTTGTATATTATTCCGACCTTAGAGTCGCGCGTTGTAGTATTATGGTTTTCATACTTTTTTGAGTTTCCTTTTTGAGTTTTGATCCTCGCCCTTCGGCGTTGTATATTACTGCTTGCGTGGTTGTGACCGTCGATTGACGAAGAGCTAGCTCCCGCTTGGGGATGCCTTTTGTCATTGTATATATATTATTCTTGTTGTACCCCGTTCGGGGCCAGTATTTATAAAAGAAACTCTGCCGAAATTTTCAGAAAAGAAGAGACATTTTAAAAATACATATTCGGCTTACTTCTTTAAAAAACCTTGCTTTTAAAACATGTTTTCCGTACCTCTTAAAAACTAGTTTTCCTTATTTACTCCTTAAAATGGTTTTAGATTTCTGGGCTTTTGGCTTACTTGAATTAGATGGGGTCCTATAGACTTCATATGATTCAAGTGCCAGTTACGTGCCATTTCGGGTCGTGATAATGTTGGTATTAGAGCGCTAGGTTAAGCTTGGTTCGAGTCTAAGTTTGACTATGTGGAGCCTGGAGAGTTTATATATACATACGGAACTTAGGCTTGACCTTACAGAACTTAGACTTAGTCGAGGGAGTATTATAACCAAACTTTCGTCGCGTAGGATGACCCTTGGTTGATAGAATAGGTAGCTTGAGTAGAGTGACGTACCATACGTATGTTTCGCGATATGCTTACTGTTCTCCTCCGAAAGACGGCGCAAGACGGACGTATTGCCTGAGATTCGGGGCAGATGCTAATTGGTGCTATCCGTCTACCTCTCCGAAGACGCCAAGTTGATTTATGGCACCATGTATCGAAGGTTTAAACGGATGCGGCCGATGTAGCAGACTTCGTCAGATTCCCCCTCGCTTGAGGGTTTTTTCATGGTGGAGATGCTCTTCCCTGCAGGCGCAAGACCCTACAGTTAATTACGCTACCGCATCGTGGTAAAAACTTTCTCCTTCTCCAGATGGCCACTTCGTGTCATGGGTGTTTGTTTTGTGTTTGGTTGCCCGTGGATTGTATACGGAGACTAAGTTATGTTGTCGTCCATAGGGCGTGGACTAGTCCAAATCCGTATCTTTCTTAGATTTGGGTTTGGGAGGTTAGATTTAAGGATACGTTAGCCTTATTTGAGACTAAGATCAACTTAAACATTAGTTAAGGATACGTTAGTCTCATTTTAGGCTAAGATCAACTTAACAGGATCGTTTAGATCCGACAATAGAGCAATTGGGCTCTATTGTTTAGTTTAATGACATTGCGGTCGAATATTAGTTTAAAGACATCACGGTCGAGGTTAAGGACAACATAGTCCATGGATTTAAGGACCCCACAGTCCAACGTTAGTTTTAATACATCACGGTCGAGGTTAAGGACATCATAGTCTATGGAATTAAGGACCCCACAGTCCGATGTTCATTTTAAGACATCACGGTCGAGGTTAAGGACATCATAGTCCATGGATTTAAGGACTCCACAGTCCGTTGTTAGTTTTAAGACATCACGGTCGAGGTTAAGGACATCATAGTCCATGGATTTAAGGACTCCACAGTCCGTTGTTAGTTTTAAGACATCACGGTCGAGGTTAAGGACATCATAGTCCATGGATTTAAGGACTCCACAGTCCGTTGTTAGTTTTAAGACATCATGGTCAAGGTTAAGGACATCATAGTCCATGAGTTTAAGGACCCCACAGTCCATAGAAATGTATGGTTGTCGGGACCCGTCACCTCTCTGAAGACGTTGAAGGATTACAACGACAAATATCAGAGGAGTGAAGAGATATACCTTCAAACCAAAGTGGATTAAGTGATCTGTAGCCCAGTTTGAAACTAAGACCGATTAATTAAATTATGAGCACATTGGCTCAGTTAAGTCTGAATTGAGGACTTATGGCCAACTTGTGCTAAGTCCAATTAAGTTTAAAGAGTTGGCCCTTTATTGGACCATTAGACATTTGTCTGGGTTTAAGCCCACATTATTTAGCAATGCTAAAGAAGGGTTTGAGGGCTTTGATAACATTTGGGTCTTTGGCTGGAGGATTAAACATTATACCTATGAGTTTCTACTCAATTTTGAGATTCAATTGAAGGGGAGGCTTTGCCTCTAGAAAATTAGCCAATTTGGCTAAAGCTAGTGTTAAACACTAGAGAACAACAGTGTTAAACACTGGAAATAAGATTATCAAATTAGTGTTAAACACTAGAAATGTGATTCTCAAATTAGCGTTAAAAACTAAAAGATCACAGTGTTAAACACTGGAAACAAAATTGTCAGATTAGTGTTAAACACTAGAAGAGGAAGGGGTCACGTGGGAGCACGTGATGGCACCAAAAAGTAGGGCCAGATCCCCTTTATTTTGTTCTGTAAACAAGTGTTAAACACTTTTAATTTTCATAGCCATCACGTGTGGGCACGTGATGTATACTCATGCCCTGATTTATTAGAACATTTATTAGGGGTCACGTGGTAACACGTGAGAGCGCCCAAGTTAGGTTTTGCCTTTGCTTTGTTCCGTATATAATGAGGGTCACGTGGGGGCACGTGAGGCACTGCCTCAGGGCTAATTCCTTCTCATTTGTGGGGATCTTTTCAGGGGTCACGTGGGAACACGTGACCTTAATCCTTTTCATGCACAGAGATCTCTTTAGTCTCTTTATTTTATTTTGAGAATTAAATTCTCTGTAGGGTTAAACCCTAATTATGATTTTGGAGGAATTAAATTCCTATTGTGAAAGAATTAAATTCTTGTGTAGGGTTGAACCCTAATTTCTTTTTTTTAGGGGAATAAAATTCCTATATATGTAAAAGAATTAAATTCTTGCATAGGGTGAAACCCTAATTTCATTTTTTAAGAAGAATTAAAATACTGTGAATTTGAGAGAATTAAATTCTCAATTCGGATTAAACCCTAGTTCTGTCCATCTTGAAGGAATTAAATTCCTGTAATTTTAAGAGAATTAAATTCTCATATAGGGTTAAACCCTAGTTTCATCTTGAAGGAATTAAATTCCTGTGTATATGGGGGAATTAAATTCCTGTGTATATGGGAGAATTAAATTCTCATATAGGGTTAAACCCTAATTTTGTTTTGGGAGAATTAAATTCGCTAAACTCAATTCCCCTCTATGTTTTGGATCTGCATGGCATGATCTCAACCCGATGAGAATTAAATTCTCAGCTTATGGGGAGATATGCTCTTTGCTGATCTTCAACCAGAGGAAGAACTATGTTCTTTTGTGCAGAAGAGTTAAACTCTCAGATTTGAGAATTAAATTCTCTGTTTGAAGTTTTGATCCCCCTTATTTTCTCACCTAGGGTTTTCTTTGTTGAAAATTAAATTATCCTTTCTTTTCTCTCTAAAATTTCAAGATTCCAGAACTCTATCTCTTCCAAAATTCTTTTTTTTTCTTCCTCTTTGCTCCTACTTATAGGAGAAGGAAAAGAATCAATTTGTTTAGAAAATCTTTCATTGAAAGATTTTGTTTGTTTTCATAGTCAATATGAGCCTTTAGATCATTAAGTGAATTTTATTCACCGTTGGATTTTCACCCCAAAGATATTCTGTTTGTTATTTTTGGTGAGATTTAGGGAAATCTTTCCTTGTCTAAAATTTTTCCATAAATTTGTGATATTTAATCTCCTTTGGATTTTTAATCCAACGGTCCTCCTTAATCCTTTCCCATTTGGAAAGATTTTAGAGAAATTTATAATTTTAATTCTATTAAACTGTAAAGCTTTCAAAGCCCGTCACGTGCTTGCACGTGACCCTTGGTCACGTATGAGCACCTGACCCTCGTTAAGGTATTTCCTAATTTTTAGAATTAAATTCATTTAAGCTGTAAGGCTTTCAAAGCCTGTCACGTGCTGGCACATAACCCCTGGTCACGTGTAAGCACGTGACCCACAATTAAGCCCTCTAACAGTCGCATGTTTATGTTGCTGTTTTAACCATCACGCGTCAATACGTGACCATTGGTCACGTGTGAGCACGTGACACCTCGTTGAGGTATTTCCTGATTTTTAGAATTAAATTCTATTGAGCTGTAAGGCTTGCAAAGCTTGTCACGTGCTGGCACGTGACCCTTGGTCACGTGTGAGCACGTGACCTCCTATTGAGTCATTTTTCAGCAGTTTGTTTTCGTTTCTGTTTGATGAAGTTTTAACCATCACGTGTCATCACGTGACCATTGGTCACGTGTGAACACGTGATACCTCATTGAGGTAATTCCTGATTTTTAATCAGGAAACAAATGCCCCCACAGCGTTGCTCTCACGTGTCTGCACGTGAGTGCAACGCTGTCACTTTTGTGACCGTTGGATCCATCTAGGGAATCGGGGAGATGAAACGTTTTCCATCACATCCTATAAATGCCGGGTTCTCTTCAGAAGCGCCTCCACTCTTTCATCTTCCTCCTTTGCTAACTTTTTCCTTTTTGAGAATTTAATTCTCTTTTCTCAGAGCTTAGTTCTCTGCTTCGAAAATTTCCAGAGTTTAACTATGTTAGAAAGATTCCCTTTTCTCAGGTAATGATCTTGAACGGCTGAAGAACTTTTGTAGAAATCTTCGTTGGAATTTAAATCCATACCAAGGGTTTTTCCCTTTAACACGAACCCATTTTTTTAAGTTCTTCAAAAAAAAAAAACCTTCAATCCTTAAACAACAGATCTTGCTAAGGTTTCTCTGGTCTTCAGGTGTCGATGGTGATGTTTGCTTTTTTCTATGGAATTTAATTCCATCTCAAAAATATTTCTGGGAATTTAATTCCCCTTTTTCAAAAGGAATTTAATTCCTACGAAGAACTTAGTTCTTCCTAGAGAGCTTCTTGGGGTTTTCTTGCCCTGAGTTGTCTCTTTGTAACTAAAAGGAAGAGGCCCGCGGTGGTGCCTTTCCCTAGGGAATGTACAGAGTTTCTTGAAATCCTTTGTTTATCTAGACAAGTATTCTTCTTGATTGGCTTGTCCATTAAATTCTCATGATCTTTATTTCAGGTATTATGGATACCCATTTGTATGATCTTGATGAAATCATTTCTTACGGAAACATTCGTGCACTGGGCCGCAGCCAGAACCAGGAGTTCACCAACGCTCAGTGTGCTGAGATCATGAGCCGCTTCAACGAGTACAACGGTCGGCTACTCTCTCGTCGCTCTTCTCTTTTGAAACTCATCGTGATGGTGATCTGGGAGGCGCTCCCTCTATTTTGCACTGGCGTACCGCTCAGGGCATTGGATGCCGCCAAGGATAAAGTGCATTCGGTTATCTGATGAGCCTAATCTCGAAGAGAAAGGCGAGACAATCTTCTTGATCTCTTGCATCATGTTTTTCAGCAGTCGGCCATACTTGCTGCCTATCGGAGGGTGGAGGACATCCGTACGGATCCTGACGGTTGTGATCGCGAAAGAAAGCATACTAGAATGGTTCGAAATTCCTGGAAGATTCTGAACAAAGTCACTTTTGAGTTCCTCAATCCATGCCTTGAATCTAAGGTCTTGCCATTGTAATTGTTTTATTTTATTTTCTTTTATTTTTTTTTTGTATGAACTCTTTAAAGTATGAGTGATAAGTTTTTCCTTCCCTTCTGTGTTTGCATGCCTTCTTTATGAAATTTTTTCATATTGTTGCTGTTGCCCACATGTTTTGCTTGTGAGTCACTGTTGGGAATTTTGATCTCACATCGGCATCCACTCACGTGTTATTCATGCGTGGCACGATTTCAATTCTCGGTACATGCAAAGGTGTGTGATCACGGGGATTGTGCGTGGTGCTCTATTGATGGGATTGTTTAATTTTTCATGCCAAATTTTCTGTGCACAGCATTAGATGCAGAAAAGGAGCCTTGGAAATAGTTCCATCTCCTTGATTTCCAATACGTCCCCTTTTTGGGCCTTGGAAATAGTTCCACCATGCAATATTCTCCGTGCGCAGCATTTAATTCTCCTCTTTATAACCTGAGGCCATAGCCTTCTTTTTCTCTTCACAGAGAAATCTATTCTCAATTTAGTGTGGTTTATATTGCGGAAGAAACTGAGTGCCATGGCCTGCAACCACCCCCATGCTCGTCGACAACCATGGGAAGTACCTATCAAGGAGATGATTCCTTGCTTTGCTGCACGACTGGTGGATCCCCTTCTTACCGATGACGAATGTGAATCGTCGACATATGAACTCTTGATCCGTAGGGGATCCCCTCTTCCAATAGGATCCCTTTGACTCCGGATGATTCTTGCTGTCGTGCTTGCTGACATCCCTCCTCACCCACCGGAGATGACCATGGCGATGCTTGATGCGGCTGAAGACAAGATCGAGTGTTTTCACGAAGCGTGCCTGATTACTCAGGCTTTGAAAGATTGCTCGGTTCATCTGTTGGGCAAGATAAGAGCCCGATGGGCTATTATGTCTGCTTTTACGGACGAACCTGGCGCCAATCGGTGGGGAGCCACTCCTCATGAAAATCGTCGCTTCGATGTGCTGGAGAAGGCGGCGAGGGAGTTAGAAAATTTTGTATACTGTTTTGTTCACCCTTATGCTGCTGATCCCTTGTTTGGCGATCTTTTCCCAGTGGCGTAGTGCGTTTAAATTGATTTACTCCTCTTATCGTTGGCTGTTATATATTTTCTGTTGAATTTTCATGTTTGTAGAATACTCGTACGTGCGTCTTGCTTCCATAAATGAGCTTCATATTTTCCCATGGGAATTTTCTTTAATTGCGAGTACTATCGTTATGTTGCATGCGCGTCTTTTTGGGTATCATTTCCTTTAAAAACTCATACAGTTGCAACTGCATGCTTGATGGGATATGCATCGGAGGCTTTCCTTGTTGATTCCCTTGTCAAGCGATTTGTGCTTATTCGATAGTAAGTATAGTCGTCGAATGGAGGTTTGCTTGCACACCCTTGAATCTACGCGCCTTCTCTCAGAGGTTATGGCCGTGAAGTCGAGCTTACGGGGGCTAATTGAGCGATGCGCTGCGAACATGATATCGTGTGAGAAAAGGCTCAGCCGCAAATTCTCGGATTGGGAGCTGGCTTCGAAAGCGCTGAATGAGCTCCAAGCCAAGGCCAACAAAGCGTATGAACTCTGGCGAGTGCTTCAAGAGGCCATCAAGGAGGTGGTGGCCATCGACCAGGCCGCCGTGTTTACTCACGAAAGGGTTGAGGCTCACAAAGCTACCGAGAAACAGCTCGAAGGCCGGCTTGCTTCATATCAGGCCCAAAAGGCTCAGGCGGAGGCCCGTCTTCTGGCGATACTGAATCATGAAGGCGTGGCCCAGTGAAAGAGGGATGAGCTTACCAAGCTGCTAAATTGCCCGCCGACCTGAAGACTTGTATATCTTTTTTTCCTTCTTTTTTACATACTACTGAATGAGAGTATATTTTTGTTCTTTCACGAATTGTACTTTGTATCCATTTTGGTTCATGAATAAAAGACATATTTTTCTTCACAATGGTGTCTCCCTTTTTATTGAATGTATTCTGCGGATAGTCTATCCTGATTTCTTTGCAGGACAACTATGGCTTAGGATTCAGGGTTAAGATTTGCCTCCTAAGACTTTTCAACTTTATGAGCCGTGAGGGTCTCATAAAGAGTTTTTCTCCCTACAGGTCGAGAGGATCCCGTAGCTGTAATTTCTCCTTAAGAATCGTGAGGATTCATAAGCGTATTTTCTCTTGAAAGTCGTAAGGAACTCACAAGAGAATTTGCTCCCTTACGAGTCGTGAAGACCCGCAAGTGATGGGTGAAGTTGTCATTATCCGCATTTCACGGAATTAAGGGCTGCTCTGGATGCTTCCCACGGGTTCACTGCCGTATTCGGCGAGGACCAGGCTCCGCTCTGGATGTTTTCCGGGGTACCGTAGTTTAAAGACACCGCGGTCGAGGTTAAGGACATCATAGTCCATGGATTTAAGGACTCCATAGTCCGTTGCTAGTTTTAAGACATTACGGTCGAGGTTAAGGACATCATAGTCCGTGGATTTAAGGACTCCACAGTCCGTTGTTAATTTTAAGACATCACGGTCGAGGTTAAAGATATCAAAGTCCGTGGATTTAAGGACTCACCAGTCCGTTGTTAGTTTTAAGACATCACGGTCGAGATTAAGGACATCATAGTACATGGATTTAAGGACTCCACAGTCCAATTTTTGCTCTGGATGCTTCCCACGGGTTCACTGCCGTGTTCGGCGAGGACCAGGCTCCGCTCTGGACGTTTTCCACATGGTCAGAATTGACGTTATCCGCGTTCCACGTAGCCAGGAATTTTGCTCTAGATGCTTCCCAAGGCTTCACAGCCGTGTTCAGCAAGGACTAGGCTCCACTCTGGATGCTTCACATGGGTTCACTACCGTGCTCTGCGAGGACCAGAATCCGCTCTAAACGTTTCCCACGGGGTCATTGCCGCATTCCACATAACCAGGAATTTTGCTCTAGATGCTTCCCACGGGTTCACTGCTATGTTCGGCGAGGACTAAGCTCTGCTCTGGATGCTTCACACGGGTTCATTGTCGTGCTCTGCGACGACCAGGATCCGCTCTGGACGTTTCCTATGGGGTCATTGCCGCATTCCACGTAACCAAGAATTTTGCTCTAGATGCTTCCCACGGGTTCATTGCCGTGTTTGGCGAGGACTAGGCTCCGCTCTGGATGCTTCACACGGGTTCACTGTCGTGCTCTGCGAGGACCAGGATTCGCTCTGGACGTTTCCCACGGGGTCAGAATCGACGTTATCCGCGTTCTACGTAGCCAGGAATTTTGCTCTGGATGCTTCTCATGGGTTCACTGCCGTGTTTGGCGAGGACCAGGCTCCACTCTGGATGCTTCACACGGGTTCACTGCTGTGCTCTGCGAGGACCAGGATCCGCTCTGGACGTTTCCCACGGGGTCATCGCCGCGTTCCACGTAACCAGGAATTTTGACTTTATCCGCATTTCACGGAGTTGAGGATTGACTCTTGGTTATCTGTGCACCGCCGAGTCATGGAACTGGGGCTTGCTGCTGTTCCGCTTTTCTTGACGTTGTGTCTGTCATAATGAGACAAATGTTGAGATATTCTCCAGGCTATCTGTGTACCGTTGAGATCTGGCTTCTTCTTCTGATGAAACATGGGAAGGAAAGGTGTGGTTCCTTCTTTGTTTACGCCCCTGTATTGTATACAGGGATTGCTGTGATATCACCTGTAGGGCATGCATTTCATTTTCATTTTTATTTTATTTCTTTTCGCGTTGCTCTATCATTTCAGCTTTTATATCGCGAAGGTCGCGATTGCCCCATCATTTCAACTATTTTTCGTGGTGCCCAATCATTTCGGCTATTTATTTTATTTTTATTCGCTGCTTTTTATTGAGAGTTGCCCAATCATTTCGGCTATTTTGCATGAATAAATTTTTATTTGCTGATTTTGTCGCAAGTTGCCCCATCATTTCGGCTATTTCGTATGCATGTGTGGCTTGCTAGCTTTTCGCTGCAAGTTTGGAATTTGACACCGATTTCGGAAACAACATCGCTACAACTAGGATATGGCCAGGAGCGAATCATCATTTGCCTCTGTCGATATCGAACAAAGGTGGCTTAGCGAACAGGGTTAGGATCCTGTCGACTAAGGCTTTTGACTTCATGAGCCGTAAGAGTCTCATAAAGGTATTTCTCTCTACGAGTCGTGAGGATCTCGTAGGCGCATTTTCTCTTTAGGAGTCGTGAGGATTCCTAAGTGCATGGTCTCTTATAAGTCGTAAGGATCTTACAAGAGTGCTTTCTCCTTATAAGTCGAGAGGACTTACAAGGGCTGTTCACCGTATAGACATATCCTAGTCACGGATAGAACTTTGTTAGGGAAATGTTTATTCGCGCCCGTGGATTGTATACAAGGGTCAGCTTTGAGCCGCTTGTAAGGCAGTATTGAAGGTTGTGGGGACTGCTTAAGAACAGGTTCAGATCCCTGTAGCTTAAGACTTTCAAATCTTATGAGCCGTGAGGGTCCCATAAGAGGGTTCTCCTTACGAGTTGTGAGGATCTCGCAAGTGTAATTTCTCCTTAGGAATCGTCGGGATCCCTAAGTGTGTTGCTTCCTTGTGAGTCGTAAGGATCTCACGCAGGTGATTTCTCCTTACAAAGTCGAGAGGACCTTGCAAGTGTCTTTTAACGAGGTTGTGCCCTTTCGGGTTTTCACAAACACTCGCCGGTAGCCCTGCTGTTTTTACTCACGGAGCCCTTTCGGGTTTTCGTCCGTACCCATTTTGCTTATGGACATACCGTTTTTCCTTTTTCTTGTTTTTTCTCATCTTCTTTTTTATTCGAACGAGGTTGCGCCCTTTCGGGTTTTCACAAGACTCGCCGGTAGCCCTGCTGTTTTTAATCACGGAGCCCTTTCGGGTTTTCATCCATGCCCATTTTGCTTATGGACATACCGTTTTCTTTTTTTTCTTTTTTCTTCTTTTTCTTTTTTGTATCAGCTTGGGGATGCTGCAATCCACCGTAGTTTATCGACATCTCGGTCAACAGCTAGTTTTAGGACATAGTGGTCCGTTGTTACTTTTCATGACGTTTCGGTCCGTTGTTAGTTTAAGGACGTTTCGGTCCGTAGTAAAGAAATCCGGTTACTACTTATAGAGTTTAGGCTTAGGAAGATAGCGAGCGGACATAGTCGTCGTCATCTATCATTGACCTAGGCCATGACTCGTCAAGCGTAGTACTTTTTTAAGAAGCGACCATTTGTTGGTCTAAAAGGTCTTTCGCCATGCATGTCCATGAGTAGATAGGCTCCACCCTGGTAGACCTTGTCTATGATATATGGGCGTTCATAGTTTGGCTCGAATTTCCCCCACTTAGCACGATTATGGATCATAGGTCTTTTGACCACTAGCACGAGTTCGCCTTGGCAGAATGTTCTCGGCCTAGTCAACCTTTCGTAGGAGCGCATCATCTTTGCTTTATAAGCCTCTAGATTTTGTTGCGCTATGAGCCGGGTTTCATCAAGGGCATTGAGCTCTTCAAGCCGAAGGTGAGCGTTCTCTTCGTCCGTCAGCTCGTAATGGACTGCCACTCGAAGAGAGGGTAGTTCTATCTCGAGGGGGAGTACCACTTCTGTACCGAATACCAATGCGTATGGAGTTACGTTTGTAGCCGTCTTAAACGTAATTCGATATGCCCAGAGAGCTTCATGCAGTCTCTCGTGCCAGTCCTTCTTATTTTAGGACACCGTCTTCTTTACGATCTTCGTCAAGGTCTTGTTGAAAGCCTCAGCTAGACCGTTAGCTCGGGGATTATAAACTAAGGAATATCCCCAGTCTATGTTATGTTGTTGTGCGAAGCGGCTGATTTTGTGGCTTCTGTAGGCTGGCCCGTTATCGGATATGATCCTTCTCGGAGTTCTAAACCGATAAATGACGTGTGTCTTGAAGAAATGAAGGATATTCTCCATCTTCACTTCCCTCAGCGGTACTGCTTCTGCCTATTTGGAGAAGTAATCAGTCGTCGCCAAAATGAATCGATGTCCTATGGAAGATGCTGGTTCGATGGGGCCGATTACGTCAGTCCCCCACATTTCGAACGGCCAGCTAGCCACCATTGGATGTAGAGGATTTGGATGCTGATGGATAAAATCTTCATGGATCTGGCATGAGTGGCATTGCTTCGCATACTCTAGGTAGTCCTGGATCATCGTGGGCCAATAATAACCCATTCGTTTGATCTTTAACTTCATCTTCGGTCCGGCTTGGTGAGAACCGCAGAGTCCGTCATGAGTTTCTTGAATGACTCTCTTTGCCTCTTCAGGTCCTAGTCATCTCAACCACAGAGAATCAAATGACCTCTTGTACAGAGCTTCGTTGACGAAGGCAAAAGATAGGGCTCGCTTCAAGAGCTGATGTTTTGAGGACGCATCTTCAGGCGCTCGATGGGATTTGAAGTAGTCTATAAAGACTTCTCTCCAATCATCAACCATTTCTTGGTCTTTTATTTGCAGGGCCGTCTGCTTGGTCGCTTCCTTTTCCTCGGATGATTTCGGAGATATTTCTGCCGGTGCGAGGACCCGACGACTTTGTACCACGATTCTTACGTCATCGAGGTCCTTATCGGCCAATTCTTTACCAAGTTTGGCAAATGCATCCACTTTGCTATTTTCCGTACGCGGTATGCTTTCCAAGGTGTAGGAAGGAATCTAAGCCAGCAGTTGTTGTATTCCCTCACCGTACTTCACCAACTCTTGTTTGCACGTTTGGTAGTCACCATTTACTTGACTAACGACCAGTTGGGAGTCTCCGTATATGAGGAGGTTTCCAATTCCCATATCGATGGCGATCTCGAGAACTGCTATCAAAGCTTCATACTCGGCTTCATTGTTTGTCCTCGGCTCTGTTAAGGAAAAAGAAAAGCGCATTATCCTTCCTTGTGGAGTCACGAAGATGAGGCCTACCCCAGATTTGATTATTGGCGTGTTTTGTTTGCGCTTCTTCACGGAGAATACTCCATCGAAATAAAGTTCCCACCGGGTACCCCTTCCGTCGATCGTGTCAAACGCATGTTCGTCTGGCAGTACGCAATTCAAGGGAGAATCGGCTGGTATCTGATGTTCAGCGAGGAAGTCAGCGATGTTCTGGCCTTTCATCGCCTTAAGAAGCTGATAAGTTATTGCGAACTCCATTAAGAGTAAGGCCCACTTAGTGAGTCGCCCTGTCAATATGGCCTTTGACATCAAATACTTGAGGGGATCCACCGTTGATATGTGACGGACTTCATGCGCCAGTGCATAGTGCCTGAGTTTCGTTATCGCGAAGATTAACGCCAGGTAGTGTTTTTCGATGGGAGAGTAATTGCTTTCTGCCCCCAGTAGAACTCAACTCAAATAGTAAAGGGCTCTCTCCTTCCCTTGGTCGTTCTCTTGTGCCCACAATGCGCTTAAGGAACCTTTAAGGGCGGTTGTATACAGAATAAGAGGCTTTCCCTTAACCGGAGCAGCCAACACTGGCGGATTCTATAGGTATTGTTTGATTTCGTCCAGCGCACTTTGGCATTTGTGATCCCAGACGAATGGGGTTCCCTTCTTCATCAGGTGACTGTAAGGACGGCATTTTTTTGAGAGATTGGCTATAAATCGCCGGATATACGCAAGCTTCCCTTGGAGAGACCGCAATTGCTTAAGAGTCCTTGGCGGGGGCATTTCTATGCTCGCCTTGATCTTCGACGGATCTATCTCGATACCTCGGTGTCGGACGATGAATCCTAAGAATTTGCCTGAGGACACCCCGAACACGCATTTGAGAGGGTTCATCTTCAAGTTGTATTGCCGAAGGCGTTGAAACACGATCTTCAGATGCTCGAGATGTTCCTCGTATGATTTGCTTTTCACCACGAGGTCGTCGATATAGCATTTGACGATTTCATGTATGAGGTCATCAAAGATCTTCGTCATAGCCCTCTGATAGGTGGCACCGGCGTTCTTTAGACCGAAGGACATCACTTCGTAGCAGAATATACCCAAAGGGGTCCGGAAAGCGGTGTGCCTTTGGTCCTCGGGATGCATCTTTATCTGATTGTATCCTGACGATCCGTCCATGAAGGAGAAGACTTCGTGAGTGGACGTATTGTCTATCATTAGCTCGGTGACCGGTACTGGGAAGTCCTCTTTCGGGCAGGCTTTATTAAGATCCCAAAAGTCCACACATATGCGCACTGTCCCATTTTTCTTCATCACCGGGACGATGTTGGCGATCCAATCAGGATACTGCACCTCTTGGATGAAGCCAGAGTCGAACAGCTTCTTAACCTCGGCATTGATACTCATCTCAATCTCGAGCCGCATTCTCCTTGGTGCTTGTTTGATTGGCTTGACGTCCGGAGATATTGCCAATTTGTGGACAGCAATCTCTGGATGTAGTTCTGGCATTTCGGAATAATTCCATGCAAAGTAATCTTTATGCTGGATAAGCGCGTCTTTTAGCGCAGCCACCCTTTCCTCAGATAGCAGCTCACTGACGAATGTCGGTCACGGGTCGTTTGCTATCTCCAAATCGATTTTCTTAAGGTTATCCGCAGTGGTACGTATTCCATCTTCCAGCTCTTTCGACGCTGGTGGAAACTCTGAGATCACCTCATCATCATTGTTTTCGAAGCACCAAGGGAGGTCTCCCCTATCCTCAGGCTCTTCTTTTGATAGTGTTATTGATCTGATTCTACTCTCGTTGTATGCGCGGCTTTTGGTTCGTGCTTCTGTGGCGGATTTATCCTCCAACCACTGGATAGAGTGAACCTGCCTTGCTGATACTGATCTTCGACCCAATTCTTGAAGGTCAAGCAGTCTTTAATAGGACGTCCTGTTGCCCTATGATAGGACCAATAGTCCGGGTGAGAGACTTCGCCTGCTTGCTCGGGGTGTTTGGACTCCGGAAGTGTAATCATCTGATATTTTATGGCGAGATCAAGTATCTTCCGTATTTTGCTCTGAGGAAAATAGTATGCTTGACCCATTTTCTTTATAAGAGAAGAGTCCGGGTTGTTCGATTCCCGATCGCGTGGCTTCTTGGTCCCTCTTTGTTGCTGTCGAACGCCTTTCTCACTGTTTGATTTATTTTTGCCTCTGCATCGGGCCTTTTGTATGACGGGTTGATAAGGAAGATCATTGTCATTCTCCGTGACCAGCTGAAGGAGGCGCTGCGTCCTGGCTTTCTCGTAAATGGCCATTTTACGGTTATGGTCATCCCGGATCTTTTGACTCGCTTCCCTGATAAGATTGTCCTTTCGTTCTTCAAATGATGGACTCGGCATTTTGATTGCAGGATCTCGTTTTGGTTCAGGGTCAGCGTTTTCTGCCAGGGCATCCTCTTCTTCATCGAAGTCATATATGACGTAGCTACAATGGACTCGTTTCCGTTTCCCAGATTTCATATATCCAAGCCTGAGCGTTTCCATTCTCCCGTTGGGAAACTTGCGCTGAGTTCCAGGGACATCCCAAATCCTGCTGTAGAACCGAGCTTGTCGAATGGTCTGTTTGAAGGGTACCCCTTGGCGTTTCAAGAGCCTTCTCAAGCCTTCCGAGTAATATCTTGGCAGACGGATGAGCTGGAGTCTGTCGAGCGTATTATCGGCGCCATGCCAGATTTCTTTCTCCACTTTGGTTTCCGTAGATCGGTAGAATAGGATCGCCTTTTCACCCTTTCGCCTGGGAGGAACGTAAAATGTCTGCAGTTCTTGCACACTATAAGCTTTAAGTGCATCAAGCTCTTTGTAATGCTCCCGCGGAACCATGATAATTTGCAGACTCTGATTATCGCCAGCGAAAACTTGTATTGACGGCCGAGCGGAGAATACAACATCAACCTCGTCTTCCGAGTCGGTGCCAAAGATCAACATGGGGGCGGACGGTCCCTGGTTGTTACGTCGAAGCAGCCCTGAATAAACTATCTCTTCTTCTCCCTCGGTATCTCTCCCGAAGACTGAAATAGTGGTGATAGCTTTGTTCTTCGGTTGGTGAAATCTTTCTGTATCCTCAAAATATGGCAAGAAGTATTTTGCATCTTCGTATTTTCGGACTTCGTTCACGGAGAAAGGGTTCAACTCCCCTGTTACAGTATACTCGAGACCATCCTTGAAATACTTCATACACTGGTATAGTGTATAAGGGATGATGTTGTACTCATGAAACCAAGGCCGGCCGAGCAAAGCATTATAACAAGTCTTGGCGTCAAGGACGTGAAATTTAATATCAGTGACAAGCAGCCCGAAGCGCAGCGTCAGTATTACAGACCCGAGAGTCCGTGATGACTGGGAATCGAAACCAGAGATGGTAATTTTATCGCGAGCGAGATGCTGGACGCTCATGCAGATTTCCTTCAATTCTCTCACGTTGAGGAGGTTGACGGAAGACCCATTGTCAACCAGGATTTTGCCTATCTTTATATCGTGACATTATCCGGAGACATAAAGAGGACAGTTGTGCTCGCACGTCCCGAGAAGGAGATCTTCGTCGCCGAAGGTGACATCGGCTGTGCGTACTTCTTCCAGCTTGTCCTTCATCTTTTCTTCGGCGAGAAAAGCTAGGAATTGTCCTGGCTCTTGTAGCACCTTGATCAATGAATCTCTTTCTTCTTTTGATAGTAAGAGGGCGTCGAGAATGCTGAGCTGTGAGGGTAACTTCCTCAGGTGCGCCAGAACGTTGTAGTCCACCTTAGTTTCCTCTGGCGGGTCCTTGGCAGTCAGCTCTTTCATGACTTGGTCATCTAGGGCGATATCCTCAGAGACCTCTTCTTTTCCCTTATATTTTTTATTCGTGGGTCCGAGATTCTTTTCTGGAAGTGTACGGTTGCGCAGCTGAATATTTTCACAAGCCTTCGGTTCTTCCTCTTTCCCCAAGCGGAATTCTTTTAAGAGAGGACCAAGAGCCATTTCCTCGTCGGAGTCGCTCCCGAAGGTGAGAACCTGTGATCCTCCGGCGTTGACTGTGCGACAGTTGCCGGCGATTCTTTTATGCTCCTCGGTCGTACTTTGCTGCTCCCAACGAGTTTTGCGTCTCATCCGCCTAAAATGTAGCCGGCGAGCAACATATTCCTGCCACCATCTTTTAAAAGCATTGCATTCCTCAGTGGGATGCGCAATCTTTTGATGATATAAACAGTAGCTCGGATGCAATTCGGCTTCACCAAAAGTACTTCCTTCGGAGGGTGGTAGCTTCATTCCCACTGATATGGCTTTCGTAAACTTTTTCCTCATCTTGAGCTTGTTTTTATCTGCGACAGATGTCCTTTGATTTGGCAGGAGTATCTCGACTCTTTCATCCAGTCGCCGGCGTTTGGATTTTTCAAATATGGTCATCTCACACTCTCGATCAGCTTTGCTTTACAGATGGATTTCATTCAGGAAGGCGTCGATCATTTCGTCTGACGGCCATAGAAGTTCCGGCTCAGGACCTGCCCCCAGTCTCTCGGAGCAAGGAGCCTCTTCATCATCTATAATGAGTGAGAGATCACATGACAAATTGCTACGTAATCCTCAGATACATCTGATGGGTCTACTCCATCATTTCCGTCCTCAAGGACGTGGCTGAGGAACTCTTGGTGCGTATTGTAGTACACACCTTCAGGTTATACTCTTCCAGCGCATCAATCTGCTTTTGTAGGTCCATGCGCTTGTCGTCAGGCTTCACGGACTTCTTGGATTTCTTCTTCTTTTTCGAAGATTTTGACGGCTGGATGTGAACACTTTGGCTATCACCACTAACCTTTAGAGTTGGGCGCTGCTTCAGCATTCTTTCGATGATCTAGGGTTCTAGCGGATTCTTCCACCTGATCGCCGGGCATGTCTGGAGATCACTCAGCATCCTTTTGGTTTTGGCCGAAATAGCCACCTCCCATGGAGCTTCTTTAACAAAAGAGCATGTTGGCCCCGGTGTGTCTATCTTCTTAGGAGAGTGCGGTTGTGGTGGGCTTACTTTCCACTTCTCAGATAATGCAAATTTGCCATGTTGGTACTGATCCTCGATCCATCTCTTAAAGACGAAGCAATCTTCAATTGGATGGCTTACCGTTTGGTGGTAAGGGCAATAATTGGGATTATTCGCTTCACCGGGCTGCAATGGTTGCTTTGAATTCGGCAGATTGATGAGCCTGTTGCGCATCGCCAGCTCGAATGGTCTCTTCGTTTTGTCCCGTGGGAACGAATAAGGGCGCTTCATTTTCTCATTATAGTAGCACCATCTCTCTTCCAGTTGATCCGTTAATTTTGAGGAACTGGGCTGCTGTTGAGTATTCGCAACGAATGTCGCCTTCCCTTTACCCTTTTCGCTCCGCGGCTCCGACTTCGGAGGAGACGATCTGTGACCCATCTGATCCATCTGGGCCAGCTTATCGATTAAAGCTTGGAATGTGGTCGGTTTGAAGAACATCATGAACTGTGAAATAGTTGCATGAGGGTCTAGAGTGCCCACGAACATGCCTACCGCTGGTGCATCTTCGATGCGCTGTTCGCACTTTGACCACAGATTTCGCTGTCGGATTGCGTATTGAACCCAAGTTTCGCCCGGCTTCACCCTTGTATTGATCAACGCCGTTATTGGGGTGAGTTCACTAGCACTCGCGAATCGCTGGGTGAATAACAACTCCATCTCTGCAAATGTTTTCACGGAGTCGTTTGGAAGCTTGGAGTACCACACAAATGCAGTCTCCGACAAGCTGCCGACGAATTGGCGGAACAAAAGCTTGTCATCACCACCGGTATTGCCGCACAGAGCTCTGAACTGGGCGACGTGCTGGTGGGAATTGCCTGTCCCCTTGTATACGTGGAATTTAGGGATCGTGTATCCCGGCGGGTACTGTAATGACCCCAAAATCTTTATACATTTGTATTATCCATCTTCAATAATATACCGTATTTATTTGTACTTGGTATTTTCCTTTTTCTATTAAATTTATTATTATTTTATTCCTCAATCTATTATGTATTTTTCTGTGTACAATTTCTTTTTCTTATATTTAAGTTTTTAACTTCTCATTCTTATTTTTCTTTCATAAATATTTAACCCAAATCCATTATTCTTATTCTCTACAGCCCATCTGGAAAGCCCACTTTCTTTTTAAGCAACAACATATGTTTAATTCTAATTAAATATGTGCATGAACAACCTTGCAGTACATTGGTTAAGTCCTTGCATTGTTATTCCATAAGTCACATGTTCAAATCCTTATTCTTGCAATTATTTTTTATCTTTTTTTTATTCTTCTCATAACCTACAAATAAGACCTTTCATTTTCAAAATGAATGGTGGCCTTTCATTTCTCTTTTAATTCTCATGTTAAATGCATATATTATTATTCACCATTACACCATCTTTATTTGTCCTCCTCTATCTTTTCCTTCCTCACATTTTTTATTTCTCGCTTCTCTCTCTTCACCTAGAGTCCAAGAAGAAGAACCTGAAGAAGCCTTCAAAAAGGTCTCGCTAGTAACGCGAGGCTATCGGCGGATAGACAAGCCCGGTGACAATACCGGCTTGTGTATGTAAGTCACTTTCTATCCTTCTTTCTATTTCTCTAAAATACGAAATTACGAAACCCGACGGAATCGGAACAAATCCGATTTCCGATTCGGTTTTCTATAAAATTTCACTTCTAACCAATACATTCATGCCTAAACATCTTTATCTTGACTATTAAACTTTTAAAAATCAATTTGAACAAGTTTCGTCACATGAAATGATAACCTTTTCAATTTATCGTATTTTTCACTTTAATACCATCATGTTTCGAGTTCATATTTAACCCTTTAACTTTGCTATACATTTAAAGTAGAGCACAAGGTAATGACCTACCTCCACACACACGCAAATACAACCCCAAAACGATATCATCAAAATTTAGAATACGATAAAACAAAACTTTCATTTAAATACCATATTCTTAATAAAACTAATTCTAAAAGTTTAGCTTTGATAGACTTTTAAATAAATACCTCTTATTAGGAAAACACCATAAGTTGTGGACATCGATCGTTTATCTAAACCTAACTTTATGGAGCAAAGGCAACTTTAAAAGGCCTGTCTCACGATTCGTGAGTGGATCGCTCCTTCCTCACTTGTACTTACCTGGCCACAATTGGCGGTGAAGAGGCGATTTGAGGCTTCTAACGACTTGTCGTTTAGACCATTTAGAAATAGGCTAGTTGTCTTAGGAAAACCTTGAATCTAAAATACGGAAAATTACATTTTGCAAATAAATACCTTTTACTTTATAAAACCATTTTCTAAAGGATTAGTATTTAAATGCAAGTATTGTTTTATCGTATTCTAAATTTTTTATGATGTCGTATAGGGTTGTATTTGCGTGTGTGTGGAGGTAGGTCATTACCTCATGCTCTACTTTAAATATATAGTAAAGTTAAGGGGTTAAATGTGAAATCGAAACATTATGGTATTAAAGTGAAAAATACGATAAATTGGAACGGTTATCATTTCATGTGAGAAAACTTGTTCAAATTATTTGTTAAGTGTTTAATAGTCAACAATAAGATTTTTAAGCATGACTGAATTGGTGAGAAGTGAAATTTTATAGAAACCGAATCGGAAATCGGATTTGTTGCGATTCCGTCGGGTTTCGTAATTTCGTATTTTCGAGAAATAGAAAGAAGGATAGAAAGGGACTTACATACACAAGCCGGTATTATCAAAACCCGACGGAATCGCAACAAATCCGATTTTCGATTCGGTTTTCTATAAAATTTCACTTCTCACCAATTCAATCATGCTTAAACATCTTATTGTTGACTATTAAACACTTAACAAATAATTTGAACAAGTTTTCTCACATGAAATTATAACCTTTCCAATTTATCATATTTTTCACTTTAATAACATAATGTTTCGATTTCACATTTAACCCCTTAACTTTGCTATACATTTAAAGTAGAGAACGAGGTAATGACCTACCTCCACACACACGCAAATACAACCCTATACGACATCATCAAAAACTTAGAATACGATAAAACAATACTTGCATTTAAATACTAATCCTTTAGAAAATGGTTTTATAAAGTAAAAGGTATTTATTTGCAAAGTGTAATTTTCCGTATTTTAGATTCTAGGTTTTCCTAAGCCAACTAGCCTATTTCTAAATGGTCTAAACGACAAGTCGTTAGAAGCCTCAAATCGCCTCTTCACCGCCAATTATGGCCAGGTAAGTACAAGTGAGGAAGGAGAGATCCGCTCACGAATTGTGAGACGAGCCTTTTAAAGTTATCTTTGCTCACTTGCCTAGCCTAGACACCACAAAGTCAGGTTTAGATAAACGATCGATGTCCACAGCTTATCGTGTTTTCCTAATAAGAGGTATTTATTTAAAAGTGTATCAAAGCTAAACTTTTTGAATTAGTTTTATTAAGAATATGGTATTTAAATGAAAGTTTTGTTTTATCGTATTCTAAGTTTTGATGATATCGTTTTGGGGTTGTATTTGCATGTGTGTGGAGGTAGGTCATTACCTCGTGCTCTACTTTAAATGTATAGCAAAGTTAAGGAGTTAAATATGAACTCGAAACATGATGGTATTAATGTGAAAAATACGATAAATTGAAAAGGTTATCATTTCATGTGACGAAACTTGTTCAAATTGATTTTTAAAAGTTTAATAGTCAAGATAAAGATGTTTAGGCATGAATGTATTAGTTAGAAGTGAAATTTTATAGAAAACCGAATCGGAAATCGGATTTGTTCCGATTCCGTCGGGTTTCGTAATTTCGTATTTTAGAGAAATAGAAAGAAGGATAGAAAGGGACTTACATACACAAGCCGGTATTATCACCGAGCTTGTCTATCCGCCGATAGCCTCGCGTTACTAGAGAGACCTTCTTGAAGACTTCTTCATGTTCTTTTTCTTGGACTCTAGGTGAAGAGAGAGAAGTGAGAGATACAAAATGCGAGGAAGGAAAAGATAGAGGAGGACAAATAAAGATGGTGTAATGGTGAATAATAATATATGCATTTAACATGAGAATTAAAAGAGAAATGAAAGGACACCATTCATTTTGGAAATGAAAGGTCTCATTTGTAGGTTATGAGAAGAATAAAAAAAGATAAAAAATAATTGCAAGAATGATGATTTGAACATGTGACTTATGGAATAACACTGCAAGGACTTAACCAATGTGCTGCAAGGTTGTTCATGCACATATTTAATTAGAATTAAACATATGTTGTTGCTTAAAAAGAAAATGGGCTTTCCTGATGGGCTGTAGAGAATAAGAATAATGGATTTGGGTATTTATGAAAGAAAAATAAGAATGAGAAGTTCAAAACTTAAATTTAAGAAAAAGAAATTGTACACAGAAAAATACACAATAGATTAAGGAATAAAAAAATAATAAATTTAATAGAAAAAGGAAAATACCAAGTATAAATAAATACGGTATATTATTGAAGATGGATAATACAAATGTATAAAGATTTTGGGGTCATTACAGGTACATTATGTTGGATATAGTGCCCTCAGAGTCAATTATTGGATCACAGGCACGTGATTGTAATGATTGAGGGAGGACCTATACCGGTAGGACAGTCTTACTCATGATGATAGTATGCTCTCTGGTTTATCTTTATCATCGTGTACTGCTTCAGGTGGCCTTACAGGTCACTATTGGAAGTTGATAGAGCCCTTTTGATTCTTGCTTGATGACCAGCAGTATGATGGCGATCATATACGTGGGAGCTGGGGTCTATAAGCACATCCTTAAAAGGTCCCTAGTCGTGGGAGTTTTTGAGACAGGGCATCGATACTCCAGAGTAGACTAGTGTATACAGTCGAGACCCCGACGAGGGGCGATGGCCGGTCTCAAAAGCCACTGGTGTCAGTTGATTCACCTAAGATGTATGCAGGTGCTCATTGGGTTATGAGTACACCGGACAGGACTCACCGGAAACATGCTAGTTGGTCTTATACCTGACGTCAGATGGCAGTTCCCTGGTGACATGTGTACAGGTTAGTTCATCGACCTGAGATCTTCATTTGTCTTTTGTGAGTTCCCACTGTACTTTGATTACTACCTTACCACGGTTCAAAGGAGTCGTGCAAACAGGTTTTAGTTGGGTACAGTCCCGAGCCACATGGAGGCAATGAGCGGATCTGCAGGGGTTCGTCTCTCCCGGTATTGGGGGTGAGTCGCGATGTGTCTAGGAAAGCCATTACACGAAGTCCTTGGCCAAGGCAGGAGATTTACTGGTAAGTATTCCAGTAATATCTCAGGGTGTTCTGAGCTACGCTCCGACACGACTTGTACCGCTTTTGGGGGTCTGACTTTTATCAACCCCTAGGCCCACCATTCGATGCTCATAGATGAACGGACCGGACTGTATGGATATTGTCACTGACAGGCTCAGTAGGGTGTCGTGATGAGTTCGCTCATCGACGTCCCTTTTGGTCAATAGCTGGTAGCCCGTTACGTATGGCTAATACCTCTGACATGCTAGTGGTTAAATCCACAGCCAAAGTATTGACGAGTTTTTAGAGTCCCCCACAGACAGCTTCTCAAGTTTCGGACGAAACGTTGTAGAGGCCGTATGGATATATGGCAGGGTTCGATCATATACGTGCGGTATTGCACGTATCATGATCGGACGGATAATACTAGCGGGTTTTGTTTTAAGCCGGATCCTAGTATTGTACAGTGTAGATTTTGTCTCATTGCATTTGTATTCGGTCGGAATACAAATACGGGTATGTATATACAGTCGCGAGGTTTTCCTGTAATTTATTACGGGATCGTTTTTCTGAAGTTGCCAGTTTGCTTTCCGTTTTGGCCATTTTTCCATTGTTCCTTCTTTGGCTGAAAATTGGTGTGAAGGGGCTTATTTGCAAATGTGCAAATTAGTAAAGTGGAGGGTGTTTCTTGTTAATGGTTGGTTCATGATGGTTCTTACTTCTTTTGACTTCTTTAGTTCATCATTGCTTGACTTTTGGAGATATGATGGTTGATGGAGTGGGTTGACATAATTATTGAGGTGACTTTCTTCATGATCATGATCATCACTCATCATTCTTGCATGACACTCACACTCCCTCGTCTTTTTGATCATGGTCGGCCATTCTTGAGAGGGGGGGCTGTCCCAATTTTTGGAGATGAGAAATGGTCTCATTTTGCTTGCAAAAGTCCTATAGCTCCATCTCAAAAAGTTCATCTCATTCCTCCACCAAAATTGGCAACTTCTTACAACCCCATGAGACATAGAGTTCTACACTATTCTACAGCAATCTTGGACACGTCGACTTGCCAACTTCATGCCCGAGTTGCCTCGGTCTAGAGGTGGGAGCCCATAAAAGAATTCGGCTAAGTGGTGCCCTTTCCGACGAGGAGATGAAGACCGGAGATTCCGCGGGGAGATCGGGATAGAGGCCGAAGACCGAAGGACATAGATCGCTCGGTATAGCATTCCACCCATTCTCTAGTTAGCTAGCATTAAGTTAATAGCCCGATCCGGGTTTTTAGTATGCGGTAGCACCGGTTATAGTTTTTAGAAAAGTTTTGTTTCCGTATATTGGCCTCGTTCCGACGGCCGGGGGCTGCCGTGCACTTACATTGGTATCAGAGCCACGCTATTAACCTAATCTAGTTTGCTCTAACATGTTTACAAGTTCGATCGAACGGATTTTCCAAAACCCCATTTTCATGTCCAGGTTTCTGTCGAATTTTTGCTGTGCTCAAAAAATTATTTGGTACATTGCAAAAATACGTGCAGGGTTTTATAAGAATTCTGTGAAAATTTGGTCGGCTGAAATTACTGTAGCGCGAAGGATCAGCGGCTAAAACCACGTTTTGGCCGCGGATCCACCGCCGTACTGTGGCCAAACTGCACCAAATTTCTAAAGTGGGTTTCTGACATGGAAATAGGGTTTCTGGTATATTCTTTTTGGGCGCAGATTTATTTTGAGTTCTATAGTTGTGCTTGGGGCCCACTTTGGGAAATTTAGTCGATCCAAAATTTTAAACATGTTAGTTCACAGTATTTATATTATATCTACGACCGTGAATGTCATTTGATCGGTAAATCCTGTCTAACTGCGGTAGCCCTTTTAGACTGATTTCCGAACGTGACATTCACGTTGATGTTCTGTGTTGTGCTATGATGTTGCGGATTTGTCGTGGTGGATAGCCTGGATGCAATGTTAGTACAGCTTTGGTATTATTATGTACATTTGATATTGCGGGACGAGCGTCCGACATGTAGACTAACGTTACTGCCTTTTGTATATTATTCTTTTGGGGCACGACCGGGCTGAGGTCGATGTACCCGTTGTATGTATATTTTACCTTCTGTACTAGGATTTCCCCGCGGTGGGGTGCACGGATAGCCGGGTTCTAAAGGGCAACGAGCCCGCATGTCATGGCTTTGAGACGGAGGGGGCTCCACTCTAGATTTGGCGGGATATTCGCCGCACTCGTAGTGGGTATAGGTTGACCCAGGAGGGGTGCCTAAGTTACCGGATTCCGTGAAGTGCTGGGTGGTCCATTCACGTTGTCGAAGGGGGCTGCCTCGCTTCAGGTTTTGGCGGGTAACTTGCCGCGCCCATAGGGGTCTAGGATTTCATTGCACAGGCTATCCACACGACCAGGGGAACGTCGGGTTTCAGTAGCGGCTCTTTGAAACCTGGGGATCCCGGATATCTGTATTGTTCTGTGATGCATATTATAATTCTGTGATGTTAAATTTTATCACGCCATGAGCGAATATTATATCTTGACATATATACTAGTAGATGTTGTATATGTTTTGCATCCGCGCTAGTCCAGTCCCCGCTCTGTCGTTAGTTAAGTAACCTAACGGGTGATGACGGGACCCAGTGGCGAATGCGAATGGCATATACGTACATCATTATTTTCGTTCTTTATTGGTGTGATCAACTGATGGGACTGCATTGATTCGGATCAATGCAAGTTAAACAAACCTGTTTGATGTTGTTGGAACATTTTTCAAAAAGCTGTTATTGCAAGGACGTTCTCTTTTGTTTTGCACAGTGGTATTCGGTTATGAATATCCAGCACCTTAGTCGACGAGCCAAGGGCCGAGATCCCTTCACCGGGAGTGACCCCTTGGACAGAAGTTTGCGTCAGGGCAATAACTTCACTATAGTCGATTACTTTTACTTTGCATCGTGATATTCAGTTGGAATATCCTGCACCTCATTCTACGGGGAAAGAGCCGAGATCCCTTCACTGGGAGTGACCTCTTTAGCAAAGGTTTTCGCCACTATATTTTTATAAAAAGCTATCCGGTTCTTTCAACGATATCAAGTTCATTACGTTAAAGGTTTTTCGCCAAAAACCATTCGTAGCCCTCCGTCATTTCAGACGGGTAGCACGTAGTATTCATGCTATGTTTGTTGGCCTTCGTCAAGGCATAGTTATGGTAGCTGCTTGTTACCTTTCTGCTGCATAGATAGATGCGTTGGTTTGGGACAGCCGTATAGCCTTGTTGGCCTTCGTCAAGGGCTTGTACGGGTGGGTTCAAATTAACCTGGACAATGACGGGTAGAACTTGACATGTGACTTATGATTTGTTGACCTTCGTCAAGGTCATAAGAGCATGGGGTAAAAATCACATCGGGAGTTTCTAAAGAAACTGAAACTTGCAGGATATGCGCATACCTTCTGGAGTATGATAACGTGAGTGGATTCCATCATGTTATCATGCGATGATAGTTGGATCCCGATTCCCAATGATGAGTTGGTTTACTCCTCGGGTGATCCCGACTAATTCTTCTTTCAGGTTTGGAGGAGAATTTGAGGTTACAGTGGGAGGTTTCCTGATCAGATAAAGTGATAACCATTCTGATCTAGGTTAGAGTGCACGCCGAGTGTTTCTTTTCTCTCTCTCTCTTTGGCAGCGACCAAGGCCCGACCCTTGACTATGACTCAGTGACCAAAATTAACCGAACCTTCTTAAAACACCGACTTTTGGATTGTCAGAGTTGCAAACCTCATTGCCACTCCTACTTTTACCATTTTCTCCAGAACACCCCGTATTACTACGAACATCTACTTTCATTGGATAAAACCATCGTATGGTTATATACGAACTCGAAGGAACTTGTTCCAGATTCGAGGATGTTTCCGATTCTAGAGAAAACGAATAGGACTATTCAGTTGTCTTTTCGTTTTACCTTCTCTCAGGTTGCGAGTGCTCCTTGGATTAAGGGATAGTACACACGTTACGCTTATTGGATAGTCTTATTCCAAAATTTGGGCTAGTGCAGAACGGTAGGGAATGAAGAAAGCCGATTAGCCTAAGTGTGGTGTACAGAAGGTATTAAGTAAACACAAATAAGGGGATTAGAAGGAGGGCAAAATAAATTGCGACTGCTATTCACGACCAAACCAAGTATTGTAGGGTTCCTAGGCACCCTAATGAGGTCTCACAAGGCATCGAACATGCCAATTTCAAATTTAAACGGTGCCGAGAAACCCTAGAACGGATCGTTGGCTAGAAATCTAGGCGAATAAATGAACTAGTTAACACTTAACTAAGAGATACGGAAATACAACCTTTGTAGATCCGGTTCTTCACCTCCATAGCTCCGCAATGAAGTCTCCTCGCTGTCCATAACAAGTCCCGGTCTCTAGCGTCGGCTTCATCGGAGAAGAAGCGGGCTAGGTCATCGACGACGTGCCGAAGATGATCTACGTCGAGGCATCGCTAGATCAAGCTCCAACTTCACCAAGTCAAGAAAACTTATGAAGGAAACGCACTCTACTACTTGGCAAGAGGTAGAGGATGAAGAAATAGGAAGTGGGTATACTTTAGAATTGGATTTCTCACTTGTTTTCATCAATCACCATTGATGAAGCAAGCTTCTTCAAGGAAGAAGAAGATGAAGAAGATGAATATTGTTATGATAAGTAAATTCCAAAATGGAAAATAAAAGGAATGTTTATCATAATCTAACCATGGTAATGTGTAGAGAATTAACCAAGGTTAGTTGAATGGTTAGGGTTAAGAATGAGATAAGAATGGTGGACTTTGGTCAAAGCTTCATGAAGCTTCAACTAAACTACAAATCAAGCCACCATTCTTTCTCTTTATTCTTATTTATTTCAAAATGAATAAATGAAATAAATAAATGAGAAAAGGAAATGAAACCCTAACCACTTAAGTAACCATGGTTTAATTCTTTACACAAAACCAAAAAGCATGCATCATCAAACATGATACAAACATGTGCATAAAAGTATATCACATATACAACTTGCACAATCCAAGTGAGAAAATCCATTTAAAGTGAACCATTACTAGTTAATGCAAAGTAATATATCAAATATATAATTATACATTAAATCATTAAATCAACACTTGATTCAATGATCCGGTCATGTCGCACACAACCGACTAGTATTCAATGTATCGGCTTATCGAATCAACGCTTGAATCGATAACTAGGTTATATCGCATACAACCATTCGATACATTCATCGCGAGAATGAAATACGGTATCACATACACGCATTATTCTCGGTCCCGCACATATCTCATACGCGCTCCTATTTCGTTTCGCTTGAGCCAGGAAACCTCTGTGTAGGACTTTAAAGACTCGTCAATACGCCGGCAGCAGGTGATGATCATATCAAGCACCCACAAGACGCAAGCGGTCTGCTAAACGTAACGGCCACCCGGGTATTGAGCGATCATAAGATCGACGAGCAAGCCCGCTCACACTCCAGTGAATCCAACCAGTAACACTACCGTACAGTCCGGTCTGATCGTCTGATATGTCGCATATCTCGCCTAGGGGTGGTAAACGTCAGACCCCAATAGCTCGATAAGTCGTGCCGATATGAGGTCTATAACTATTCGAGAAACTACAGGTAACACTTACCAGTAAATCTCAGCAACCCTGGCCAGGGATTTCCTGTTATAGCCAATCGAACACAGCGCAACATCAACTCCCTATACCGGGAGAGACGAATCCCCTCCTATCGCTCATTGCCTCCATGTGACTCAGGACTGTACCCAAAAACCACCGTTTTGCACGCCCTCTTGGACGTGGTAAGATGGAAATCAAAGCACAGTGGGAACCACACAAGACTCTATGACGATCTCGGGTCAACAGACTACTCTGTACCAGTGTCACCAGAGAACTGCCATCTGACGTGAGGTATATTACCATCTGGGAGTTCTCGGCGAGTCCGTCCAGTGTACCCAGTCTCTACTGAGCACCCGTATATCTTCTCTGATGTCAAACACCAATGGATATGGGATCATCCATCGCCCATCTGTATGGGTCGAGAAGGTATACGCTAGTCTACTCTGGTATATCGATGCCCCGTCTCGATACACCCACGACTAGGGACTTTGAAGGATGTACTTATGGACTACCATGTCCCCACTAGTATGATCCGCATCATAGTCCAGGTAGTCAAGTACATATCCTAAGGGCTTTACCAACATGTAACAGAGAGACAATCAGTATACACGTTAAGGTAAAGTTCAACCAGATAGCATACTATCATGTCGAGCAAGAAAGTCCTCCCTATATATGTCCCAGCATCCACTACAATATACATCCTATGTACAGTAATGGCCTCTAGGGCATACATATAACTAACAATCTCCCACCTGCACTAGGGCCATCTGTAGCAGTGGTTGTAGTATCTCATACTCAACCATCCCATAAAAGTCTCTCTCTAGGAACAGGCCTTTGTGAGTGGATCCGCTGTGTTGTCCTCTGAGTCTACTCTCCTAACCTTGATCCCCTGGAGATCAACCATCTCCACGATCAGGTGACACTGCCTTAGAATATGTCTGGATCACTGATGGGACGAACGTTCCTTGGCATAAGCCACAACTCCATTGTCTCACAATGGTAGGAACGTAGTTCATCTCATGAACCAATATACACCCAAACAGCCTCTTTGGCAGCATCTTAAGTAGCGATGTATCCAGTCTTTATCGTCTAGTTTGTCACGGTATCTAGCTTGGAACTCTTCCAACATACCGTCCCTTTACTGTGGGTAAAGACAATGCCTGCGACTGACATTCAGTCGTCTTTATCACCCTGGAACCCTTCCAGTGATTCTCCCCAGGATCGATTGATACCATCTCACTACAACTAGTGAGAATCCTAACATCCAATTAGATCTATCTCATAGATCCAAAATTCGAGGATTTAGTAGGTATCACTTTGATCCTATATGGAGAATCTTTGTGATAATCGGAGATTGATCGAGCGTAGCATAGGAAACTACTTCCCTATCAAGAGTATGTCATCCACGTACTCTACGAGGATCGTCACCATACTCCCTACTACCTTTTTGTTTATACAAGGTTCATCTACCATTTTGATGATGTCAAACTCTTTGACTAATCCATCAAAACAGATGTTCCAACTCCGTGATGCCTGCTTTATCCTATAAAACATCTTGTACACGTTTCCGCTGCTCCCACTGTTTACGAAGCCCTCTGGCTGTGTACTTATAGACGCACTCTTCTAAAACATCATTTAGAAAAGCAGTCATGACACCCAACCACCAGATATCGCAATTATGGTATGTAGCCGTGGCAAGTAGGATCTGGATGGACTTAAGCATAGATACTGGAAAAAGGTTTCATCATTATCCACGCCTGGTCAATGACGAAAACCTTTAACAATTCTAGCTTTGAAAGTCTCAACTTTTCCATGTACACCAAGTAATCTTCTCAAGATTTACTTGCTCCTGATGGGGATTTAACCCTTTAGATATAGCAACTAAAGTCCATACTTTGTTGGTGTATAAGGATTCCATCTCAGATCACTAAGCATCCAGCCATTCTTACAGAGTCTTACTCCTGATGGCCAGCTCGAAGCTAGTTGGGTCATCATCTCATGATGCAATCCTCGCTCCCACTGTCATAGAGCAACCGAAGTATCTCTCGGGTGGGTGAGGAACCCTACTAGATCGGCGGAGAGGCCGAGGTTCGTTGGTAACTATTGAATCCTTTGGTTCTTTCAAATCATCAGCTGCAGTTTGTATAGCTGGAACATTTCCAGTTCTACATAACAGATTTTGCCTCGAGCTTGTCCGGATTTTGCTTTTAGACATAGGCCGGACAACCCCAAATCATAACCAACTTAAGATATGGGCTCTTCCCTTTCCATATCACATATGAAGCGGTAGGCAACTGATTTGATTGGAACCCAATTCAATTGGTATGCAACTTCTCAAGTGCATAACTCCCAAAAGGAAATAGGTAACTCAGTAGTACTCATCATAGAGCACACCTTATCATATAGGGTGTGATTGCTCCGCCCCGATATACCATCGTGCTATGGTGTATACGGAGGAGTAATGCTGAGAGAGAATCTCATTCTCTTTTAGAATAATCCAGGAATTCCATGCACAAGTATTCTCCTCCTTGATCTCATCAAAGGACATAATACTTATACCCGTATTCTGGTTCTCTACTTCTCGCTTATATTCTGTGAATATCTCAAAAGGTTCGGACTTGTGTTTCAACAGGAACATATGTCTGAATCTTGAGAGATTATCAGAGAATGTAATGAAGTACAAAGAACCGGTCTTGGCATTTGTAGACAGGGGACCTTACATACATCAACATGTATCATCCCAAGAGTTTACTAACTCTTTCTCTGTTTCTAATAAACAGAGCTGTGGTCATCTTATCTTTGTGACATGACTGGCGAGTTTCACAAGATGTAAATTCAAACTAATTTAAATATGCATCTAAATGTAACTTCAGCCAGTCGGGTCGCATTGATATGACCTAGTCTACAATGCCTCAAGAAGGATTTGTTCATTTCTGAACTCTTCCTCTTGTGTGTGTTCTGTATACTAAGAACTGTAGTTTGATTTAGAACATCAATGCTTTTAGATAACGTGCCTGAACCGATCAACTTTTGATATAGGAAATGTTCAAAACATTATCCAACTATACAAAATTTTATCATTTCTTTACTTATAAAGAGATTGATATGATTTTGTATATCAGGTTCGGTATCTAACAACATTCGTTCAGAATCAATGTATTGGTAATACAGGGTGACAGTGACCAACAGACTTGGCTGCAACACTTGCCCCGTTTTCTGTCTCATGAAACTTATCACCCGTTCTCAGTTCTCTACCTTTCTGTAGCCCTATGTAACAGATTACATATCTGGGATCCTGATTTGGTATCACATACCCAGGACGTAAAGGATACTGAGAAACAGTTCTTTGTAACGAACACACCCGAAGATGATGCATCATATGCACTCTCTTCGTTTGGGCGGCACGGGAATTCTGGTATTCCCCAATTTCCTGCTCTGTCTTATAACAATTATAAGTTGGAGCGGGACCAACGTTCCCCAGCTCAGTATAACAAGCGGGTTCGGTCAATAATCCGTTTTATTATCTTGATTAAGGCGTGATATGGTCGCTACCTGGAGCGAGAGAGAAGAAAACACTCAGCGTGCGCTCTTGCAAGATCAGATTGGTTATTATTTTATCTAATCAGGATGGCTCCCACTGCTTTTTATCAAATCTTCCTTCAAACCCTAAAAGGAAAGACTAGCCGGGATTAATTACACACTACAAGTTCGCCAATCTTTCAGCCAGGCCAGTGTCGGTACTTTGAGGGAGGTCCCCCGTGCTTTCGCACGAACCTAATTAATGTAAACCTCGTTTTTCCAGAGGCGTAATCTCGTTAACACCTTTCTAGACACCTACTTGATCGGCTAATTGTAATGAATAAAACTCTCCCAGGAGTAACTCTTACTCGCAGCGGGTATCGGGATCCAACTATCTCATAGAAGGTATGCAATCTCATTGCAAATTTCAACACTTGAAATTCCCGATAATATTTTTCCCCTAGCGTCCTATGACCTTGACGCAGGCCAACAAACCATAGTGCGCTAGTCAAGTTCAACCCGTCATTTCCTGATTGAAATAAACCCACCCGCACGACCCTTGACGCAGGCCAACAAAATCGCACGACTACCCTAATCCAATCTGCATCATATGCATAAGAAGATAAATACTAGTTAGCTACCGCACACTACGCCTTGACGCAGGCCAACAAACGTAGCACGAATACTAACTACCACTTATCTGAAATGACGGAGGGCTACGACAGGTTTTTCTGAAAACCTATTGCGTAATGAACTTGATATCGTTGTAGGATCGAATGAATTTTGAAATGGAGTGTTTTTGAGGCTTTTCTAGTTTTGCTAAAGGAGTCACTCCCGGTGAAGGGATCGTCGGTCCTTTCCTAGTCGAATGAGGTGCTGGATATATCATATATATCACTGTGCAAAGCATAACTCTTAAAAGCAATCAAAAGACAAACCGAGTGTGTAGCATCTGCCAGTTATTGCTAAAGGAGTCACTCCCGGTGAAGGGATCTCGGTCCTTTCCTTATCGAATAAGGTGCAGGATATATCATATATACCGCTGTGCAAAGCAAGAACTGTAGCTACGTGTTTTATTTTGAAATTCGATTCTACAACATCTTAGGTTTATTTTATTTCATTAATCACATTAATGAAGTCCCATCATTTAAGTACCTAAACATCACAGATAAATACGACGTACACTTATGCCATCCGCATTCGCCTCGATGTCCCCTCGTGCACCGTTAGGTTAGGTAACTAACGACAGAGCGGGGCAGGGCTAGCGCGGGTGTAAAACATAAGTAACGCCTATATAATATATCATATATACTATATACTGTATCTATCACAGAACATCACATGATCACATCACAGATATCGCAGCAGAAGAATCATATGAAATATTGGATATACTAGGACGTCCGTGTTTTCAATACGAGCCAGTATAAAACACGGATTCCACGGTCGTGATGAATAGCCAAACCCACACCCCTAGGCCCCTACGAGAGCGGCAAGCAACCCTACCAATTCTAGAGTTAGGAGACCCGGACTCGACTCCTCGAGTTGGTCTCCCACAGGACTCCAGAACCCGGTTACTTGTGCCCTCCTCCTTGGGTCTATCCTAGTGCAGAAAAGTAAATAATATACAAAAGGTGACAACATCCGCAACCTGGAAGTGCCCCAATAAAAGAATATTACATACAAGTTTTTACATGAATGAAAAGGAAAAACACTCATCTCACATAAAAACCCCCGGCTATTCAAACACGACGATCCAATATAACATATCCAGCAACACATAACATCACATGTCATCAACGTAAGTAAATATGCGCATCCCAATTGTCGTTGACATATAGCAACGAAACCGGCGATATCACATATTACACTTACGGTCACAGAAAAGAAAGTGTAAAACTACAACAGTTGGAATCCGCAACCTGCATAGACATCGCATGCCTAATCAAATGAATTACTTAGACATCGCATGCCTAACTATTATAAACCCCGCATTTTAGTCTCATTATCGAAAACACTTTTCAATATCAAGTCGGGCAATTCAACAAGATTCCCGAAAAACTGATCGAATGCTCGTCGCAAACTTTAGTAGGCGGCCGCACCCCTGGTACCGTCGACGAAGTGAACCAAGGCGGAACACCGCTGCCGTGAGCACCCGAACGGATGCTTTCGGCGACGGGGTTCTCCTACAATCACTTGGTCGGGGCAATGGAGCGAGGCTGTCTATTAAGTTTACCCGGCGAGTATCCGCGTACGCTACGTGATTGCGACGGACTTTTGATCACATCAAAATTCCGTAGCAACCGATCAAGTGAGACTAAAGTGCTATGTTTATAACATTCATTCAGTTATCTCATAACTTCTTGTGAATTCCAATTGTTGTATCACATTCCAGATAATTAGAAAATGTTAGACTTTCCGATCGAACAATCGAACACCCAAGTTTTCCCGGTACAGCTCAACACATGAAATAAGTCGAACAACAATCAGTTCGTGCCTCAGTACCAACGGTCCAGCCGTAGAAGGGTCAAGCCAACGCCTCACATGTGGCACGCCGTACTGCCCCAAACCCGAAGGTTCAAAGGGCAGTTCAAGACGGTCACATAATCGAGTTAAGGTTTGTTGTCTTCTAGAGGGTCCATCGAGTTACTTGCACTACTTAGAACGTCGTTAAACTACGGAAAAATCCAACACTTGGAAATTTCCCGACAGGGGAAAAATTGGGTATTTATATCCGGTCGAACTTTTTTAACATATTCTAAAATTTATCCGGAAAGCCAAATAGACAAAATCTGATAAACCCGATCGAATCATCGAAGCTCCAAAACATCCCAGATTATTCAACTCTTGAATAAATATCAAAAATATCCAGAGAACACATCACTGTTAAATATGAATTACTGTGCAAAAGTCAACGCAAGGGGAGACCATTCGGCCGCAGAACCGCCGCACACGCCTAGCTCGTGCCGCGGTTCCGCGGTGGTTTAGTTGAATTAGGCCCCCGTATTTCACAATAATTCATATAAACCCCTGCTTGATTTTCTGCATATTTTTAATGTGGAAAAATGCACAGTTTTGAAAAAAGGACAGAGAGCATGGGAAATATGGGGTTTCGGGTTCGATCGAGATTCAAACGTCGTCTAGACTTCGCCTATGGCTCTAGCTAGGCTCTGATACCACTGTAGGGTTCCTAGGCACCCTAATGAGGTCTCACAAGGCATCGAACATGCCAATTTCAAATTTAAACGGTGCCGAGAAACCCTAGAACGGATCGTTGGCTAGAAATCTAGGCGAATAAATGAACTAGTTAACACTTAACTAAGAGATACGGAAATACAACCTTTGTAGATCCGGTTCTCCACCTCCATAGCTCCGCAATGAAGTCTCCTCACTTTCCATAACAAGTCCCGGGCTCTAGCGTCGGCTTCATCGGAGAAGAAGCGGGCTAGGTCATCGACGACGTGCCGAAGATGATCTACGTCGAGGCATCGCTAGATCAAGCTCCAACTTCACCAAGTCAAGAAAACTTGTGAAGGAAACACACTCTACTACTTGGCAAGAGGTAGAGGATGAAGAAATAGGAAGTGGGTAGACTTTAGAATTGGATTTCTCACTTGTTTTCATCAATCACCATTGATGAAGCAAGCTTCTTCAAGGAAGAAGAAGATGAAGAAGATGAATATTATTATGATAAGTAAATTCCAAAATGGAAAATAAAAGGAATGCTTATCATAATCTAACCATGGTAATGTGTAGAGAATTAACCAAGGTTAGTTGAATGGTTAGGGTTAAGAATGAGATAAGAATGGTGGACTTTGGTCAAAGCTTCATGAAGCTTCAACTAAACTACAAATCAAGCCACCATTCTTTCTCTTTATTCTTATTTATTTCAAAATGAATAAATGAAATAAATAAATGAGAAAAGGAAATGAAACCCTAACCACTTATGTAACCATGGTTTAATTCTTTACACGAAACCAAAAAGCATGCATCATCAAACATGATACAAACATGTGCATAAAAGTATATCACATATACAACTTGCACAATCCAAGTGAGAAAATCCATTTAAAGTGAACCATTACTAGTTAATGCAAAGTAATATATCAAATATATAATTATACATTAAATCATTAAATCAACACTTGATTCAATGATCCGGTCATGTCGCACACAACCGACTAGTATTCAATGTATCGGCTTATCGAATCAACGCTTGAATCGATAACTAGGTTATATCGCATACAACCATTCGATACATTCATCGTGAGAATGAAATACGGTATCACATACACGCATTATTCTCGGTCCCGCACATATCTCATACGCGCTCCTATTTCGTTTCGCATGAGCCAGGAAACCTCTGTGTAGGACTCTAAAGACTCGTCAATACGCCGGCAGCAGGTGATGATCATATCAAGCACCCACAAGCCGCAAGCGGTCTGCTAAACGTAACGGCCACCCGGGTATTGAGCGATCAGAAGATCGACGAGCAAGCCCTCTCACACTCCAGTGAATCCAACCAGTAACACTACCGTACAGTCCGGTCCGATCGTCTGATATGTCGCATATCTCGCCTAGAGGTGGTAAACGTCAGACCCCAATAGCTCGATAAGTCGTGCCGATATGAGGTCTATAACTATTCGAGAAACTACAGGTAACACTTACCAGTAAATCTCAGCAACCCTGGCCAGGGATTTCCTGTTATAGCCAATCGAACACAGCGCAACATCAACTCCCTATACCGGGAGAGACGAATCCCCTCCTATCGCTCATTGCCTCCATGTGACTCGGGACTGTACCCAAAAACCACCGTTTTGCACGCCCTCTTGGACGTGGTAAGATGGAAATCAAAGCACAGTGGGAACCACACAAGACTCTATGACGATCTCGGGTCAACAGACTACTCTGTACCAGTGTCACCAGAGAACTGCCATCTGACGTGAGGTATATTACCATCTGGGAGTTCTCGGCGAGTCCGTCCAGTGTACCCAGTCTCTACTGAGCACCCGTATATCTTCTCTGATGTCAAACACCAATGGATATGGGATCATCCATCGCCCATCTGTATGGGTCGAGAAGGTATACGCTAGTCTACTCTGGTATATCGATGCCCCGTCTCGATACACCCACGACTAGGGACTTTGAAGGATGTACTTATGGACTACCATGTCCCCACTAGTATGATCCGCATCATAGTCTAGGTAGTCAAGTACATATCCTAAGGGCTTTACCAACATGTAACAGAGAGACAATCAGTATACACGTTAAGGTAAAGTTCAACCAGATAGCATACTATCATGTCGAGCAAGAAAGTCCTTCCTATATATGTCCCAGCATCCACTACAATATACATCCTATGTACAGTAATGGCCTCTAGGGCATACATATAACTAACAAGTATTTCATTACCACTCCCACTTCACCTTTGTGTTTCTCCAGGACACTCCGTATCACTACGAAGATCCACAGTTATTTGGATACTCCATCGTATGGTTATATACGAACTCGAAAGGAACCTGTTCCAGTTCGGGGATGGATTCTGGTTCAGGAGAAATAGGAATAAGGGTTATTCAGTTGTCTTTTATCTTTACCTTCTCTCGCATTGCGAGTGCTCCTAGGATTAGGACAGTACACCCATTATGCTACTGGATAGTGTTCTTCCAAACCATAGGCTGGTGCCGAAAGATAGGGAAGGAAGAAAACCACTTAGCCTAAGAGGGTGTACAGAAGGTAATGACTAAAGACATATGAAGGGATTTGGAGAGATGGCAAATAAATATACGGTTACAATTGTGAATCTGGATAATGGAAGAGGCATTACTAGGAATACCCGGATACCCCTTCGACACGTTTACATGTTTTGGTTTCACTGTGTACTGTTAAAGGAAAACTGATTTCCCAATTAGACACTTGCTCCAGGGTATCTAATTACCAGGTATGAATCTCACATCTGTATTGTAACACCTTAGGATGTATTTAGTGACTATTATATTTAAATAAAGGGTTTTTAATAAAAAGTTTACCAAATTGTGTTTCAAATATTTTTCCAAATTTAATAAATATTTTTCTAGAATTTTCCTAGGCTTGCACACACATGTGCATGTAAACTAGTTTTTTTAAATGAGGTAATACCATGATTAGTAACCATGGTGGGTTAATCATGGGGATTAAGTCTTTTGGGTTTTAATTAAGTTTAATTAGTTTTTTTGTATGGTCGCTTTAATTTGAATTTTTCTTTGGGTGTTGACTTGGTGAGAATGAGAGAGAGAGAATGCATCATGGCTTAAGCCATGCTTGCATTTAATGAAGAGAGAGAATGGAGGGGTTGACAATTTGGGGTTATGATTTCCTCTCATTTGTTTTGTTCCTTCTCTTAACCCCACTCTCACACACACACACACCCTTACCTCTTCAGCTGCAGCAGCAAGCATCCACAGCAGCAGCTCCTTGCATCCACAGCAGCAGCAGACTTCACAGCAGCAGCAGCAAGCATCTCAGCAACAGCAACAGCACCAGTAGCAGCAGTTAGCAGCAGCACCAGCCACAACTCCAGCTGCAGCCCCTTCCCTTCACTTCTTCTTCTTCCTCCAGCTCCCTAGGGTCGAGTGTGGGGTATATTTCCTGAACTTACTCCCTAGTTTACTTGTTTAGTGTAGTTTTGCTTCGGTTAGTGTTTATTGGTGCGATTTAGTGCGATATGAGGTGTTTAGTGAGAACCTTGGCCAAGTGATATATGTTTTGGTGTTAGTAAGTTGCTGGAGTGTTGTTAAGGCCTTATTAACCTAACTTAACCCCCCATTGCACTAAAATACCACCAGATCCCTATTTGATTCAAATTCATCGTTTTTAAGCAAAATTTGAGTTTCTGTAAACTGCTATCGACCCGGTGAGTTCAGAATAATTTTGAGAATACTGCAGTATAGTTGTTAGGTGCCGATCCCCTAGTTAGAACCCGACCCCCTTGCTTCATGTTAAGGCCGCCGGAATATTGTTTCTGGCCGCAAATTGCGGCCAGATGGGGAGGGAATGGGCTAGGGTTTGGTTCCATAGGTGTCTGTTGCAACCCTTAAACTCCTGGCATGTATAATTTTATTTGATTCTTGCTGCAGAAAAATTTGGAACTATATACCTATTTCTCGTATTTTAAACCTTCGCGACACGCGTGATACGCGTGTGGGTTTGGGGTTTCTGCGTATCGCGACGCGTCAGGGTAGTTTCAGGCGCGTGATCACACGTTTTAGCGTATCGCGCACACGCGCGATTGGTTTACGACACGGGTTTCTTGTTGGACCGTAATATCACGTTTTTGTGAAATTGAGCTTATGTGTGATATATGTTATGTGATTCTAGGTTCGCAGGAGAGTGAGATGGACGCTGCGAAGAAGGGCAAGCAACTCGTCGGCTACACTTAGAGAGAGACTTCGGTGAATAGATTTAACATCTACGGGGATATCGCCCGCATGGCGTTATGCGTCAGGGCTGATAGGACCTTATTACTATATGTTGCATTTACCTCATGGACTGTCATTGCATATTGCATTCCCTGCTGTATGTATGCTTAGAATTGATAGAACACCGCACTATTACTAACGGTTCATGTTGCACGACCACTAATCTGCATGCTACACACACACCGTTAGTAATTGCCATGACACAGTCACTGTAGAACTGCCATGATTATATTGCTGTAGTTCATTTCATATATGATTCGATTTGACTTTCATGGAAATTGGGAGCCGTATGATATCTTTGGAAACGGAAACTAATTTTAAAAGTGGTTTTCCCTTATACCTATATCATGGATTGATGTACATAGCACATCGCATTGGATTTACTTCTTGGTGTTGGATTTTCATGTGATTTCTGGTTTTGAGGACCGTGGGATTTTTAAGAAAAGATGCACTATTTGAAAACCCGGTTCCTCGTGATATGATATTTTGGTGCGTCCACCACGCGTTTTCTCGGTGCTGAGACGTGTGCTTGAAACCCGATTCGAGGAGATGGATGATCCGTTTGCGGGTTCGTGGTAGACCCGGTATGGTTCCCCGGGGCGAGAAATGTTTTTTCGTGGAGTAGATGATGAGCCTGGCAGGGTGGCGAGTACCTTCCGGTGATTGGTTGGACCTGGCGGTTATCCGGAGGATACTGACCAGAGTCGAGAGATGGATTCGGGATGATCCGTACTGCCGGGGTCGAGGGCCGATACCGCATACGAAGCCCGTGGGCTGATCCGGACTGACGGAGCCCGATATATGAGGATTTGCGTGTCGATGCTGGACACGAGTATTTTATGATATTTTGGGTGCCGATGTTGGGCACTCATGATTTCTCAATGATTTACAGGAGTTGAGGGCCGAGGGGTGTGCCGGCGCCTGAGTTATTTGGGATTTGGGTGCAGTTGTGGGCACCGATTGTTTTCCACGTTGATATTCCGTGTAGATGTTGTTTATCCTATGCTCAGCATTAATTACCATATATCTCATCCTGTAGTTATTTTACCTGACAGAACATCTGCATGATTATTGCACATACTGCTTATCACGCATTGATATCATCTGCTGGCATTTGTTTGAGTAGCGCAATACGTGCATGCTCGCGATTACCTTTATATGTTATCTCTATTCAGGAGTTGGCAACTCACCCCCGTTGTGCCACAGTATTTGCAGGTTGCCCTCAGCATAGTCGCGGCAGGCTGTCTTTTGCATCTTTTGGCTACAGATACTACTACAGTTGCGGCGAGAGCTGTTATGCATTTAGGTGGGTTGTGGTATCTGATTACTTTTATTGCATCCCTTTTTGTATCTAGTACTCTCCATCTACCATTTATGTACTGGACTTAGATACTGTGTGAGGACGATGATGTATATTTTGTATTCTGGTGTCGAGCTCGTGGGAGCCGACTGTTTTTGTATGCAGTTATATTCTGTGATGTTTACTTATTGCTCATTCTTCGCTACGGCGTCGTATATTACTCTTGTGATGATGGTTTCCGCCGTTGGGCGTGATTGCTCCCGTTTGGGAATGTTTTGTTTCATTATATCTCATATTTACTCATATCCTCCTTTATACCCGGTCTCGGGGCTACTTTTACAAAGGAAATGCTGCCAAAATTATTTAAATGATTAAGTAACTTTAAAAGAACTTATTGAACTAATTAAGGTTTTCTAAATTTTTTAACTAAATGTTTTCAACACTCACTATTTTTAAATGGTTTTGATTTCTGGGTTCGGCTTACTTAGTCGTGTTACGCCTGTAGACGTAGCGTGGTTAAGTGCCGGTCACGAGTCGAAATATTCGGGTCGTGACAAAGTTGGTATCAGAGCGTAGGTTTTACCTTTCGGAGTGTAGGATGACCCTGGTATGATGGAGTAGGTAGCTGAAGCATAGTGGCGTAGCGTGTGTATGTTCGGCGGCATACTCACGACACGGTACACCGCCTAAGCGACCTTAGGACTTATTGATTTAAATTCCTTCTTGAGTATATATATTCTTGTGATTCGACTTCCGTATTCTTATCGGATCCTAATTTTCTTTCAGCCATTATGCCGCCAAAGACTACGAGGGCACAGAGAGCGGCCGCGAGGGCCGAGATTCGAGTTGACTCGTCCGAGACGAGGACTGATCCGGGCAGTGCACCCGTTGTACCCGAGCAGACTGTTCCTCCTGTGACAGATCAGATCGCCGCGCTAGGGGCTGGTATGCAGGAGATGCGCCAGACGGTGGGATCCAGCATGCATGAGATGCGCCAGATGATAGCATCACTAGTTGAGACGCTTCGAGCACAGCGACCAGAGGTAGCTCCACCAGTTCCGGAGACCGCGATGGTACCTACCGCACAGCCAGTTGCCCCTGCAGCCACGGAGGTGATTACAGTATCCCTGTCAGAGTTCATGAGGCTGAAGCCTCTGGTCTTCATAGGCACCGATACAGCCGAGGACCCATAGTCTTTCATCGACAGGATGGCCCGGATATGCCGTTCCCTCAGATGCGCAGATACGAGATGGGTTGAGTTCGCGAGCTTTCGCCTGGAAGGTCTTGCGCAGAACTAGTGTGATTCAGTTGAGAAGGACAGAGCAGCAGGTCTTCCTCCTATGACCTGGACGGAGTTCGTGACAGTATTTCTAGCCCGTTTCCTTCCCCAGAGTGTTAGGGATGCCCGAGCACGCAGATTTGAGTCCTTGCGCCAGACGCCAGAGATGACAGTGGCAGAGTATGACGTGCTGTTTATAGAGCTAGCAGCTTATGCCCCGTATTTAGTGGCTACCGAGGAGTTGCGAGTCAAGAGATTTGTTCGAGGCTTGCTTACACCACTATTCCTTGCGATCAGCGCGCAGCACTACGAGACCTATGTAGCAGCTGTAGACGCAGCCCTATTAGTCGAGGAGCGCCTTGCTGAGACTTCGGTAGTTCCAGAGCCGAAGAGAGTTCGAACTAGTATATCCGCATGGAGGCAGTCATTCAGACGCTGCGACAGGTATCGTTCTGGTACGAGGAGTAGCAGAGATTCGGGATGAGGCCAGATGTTTAGTTCGTATCCCCAGGAGAGTCAGAAGTCGCCGCGGAGTTGCTTTAGATGCGGCAGTCTACTTCACCTCGTTAGAGATTGTCCTGAGATACACCGGAGGGAGGCGGCAGCACCGTATGTTACCTTACCACTTTCACCACCCCAGAGGGCGTTGCCTGTTGTACCTACCGTTGCTCCGCGCCAGACTCATACATAGAGAGGTCGTGGGCGTGGCGGAGTTGCTCAGAGAGGACGGGATGACCGACCCAGAGGGCAGTCAGTCGCAGGTGGTGGACAGGCACGGGTTTTTGCTTTGATGCATCAGGACGCGCGGGCGTCTAATGCGGTGGTTTCAGGTATCCTTCCAGTATGTTCAGTTGATGCACACGTATTGTTCGATCCCAGATCCACGCATTCGTACGTATCCACACACTTTGTGCCGAGTTTGGGTAGAGAGTCCGGTTTGCTTGATCAGCCGCTTGTTGTGACCACTCCTGTGGAAGAGTCGTTTGTTGCTAAGCACGTGTTCCGGTCCTGCACCGTCTGTATTGGCGAGAGAGAGTTGCCTGTCGACTTGATTCTTCTCGAGATGTTGGACTTCGACGTTCTTTTGGGCATGGACTGGTTAGCCACGTGCTATGCTTCTGTGGACTGCCGTGAGAAGACAGTTAGATTTTGTTTTCCCGGCGAGTCAGTTTTTGTTGTGTTGGGGGACCGTGGTGCTGCCCCTCACAGTGTGATTTCTTCTTTTCGCGCTGGACAGCTTTTGAGGAAGGGATGTCAGGGATTTCTCGCCTATGTTTGTGATGCTAGTGCTACACAGGTTCCATTGGATCAGGTTCCGGTTGTTATCGAGTTCCCTGATGTGTTCCCTGACGAGCTTCCTGGGCTACCGCCCGAGCGCGACATTTCTTTTTGTATTGATTTGGTTCCTGGCACGGGGCCTATTTCTATACCGCCTTATCGGATGGCCCCGGCGGAACTTAGAGAATTGAAGGGTCAGTTGCAAGATTTACTGGATAAGGGACTTATTCGACCCAGTGTTTCTCCTTGGGGTGCTCCAGTCGTGTTCGTCAAGAAGAAGGACGGCAGTTTGCGTCTGTGTATCGACTACCGCCAGCTGAACAGGGTGACAGTGCGGAACAGGTATCCTTTGCCGCGCATCGACGATTTGTTCGACCAGCTTCAGGGGGCAGGGTACTTTTCGAGGATCGTTTTACGATTGGGCTATCATCAGCTGCGGGTTCGACAGGAGGACATTCCCAGGACAGCTTTCCGTACGCGCTACGGCCATTATGAGTTTTTTGTGATGTCGTTCGGACTCACCAATGCGCCAGCAACATTCATGGACTTGATGAACCGTATTTTCCGGCCATATTTGGATCTGTTCATCATAGTCTTCATTGACGATATCTTGGTGTATTCCCGGAGTAGTGAGGAGCACGAGCAGCACCTGCGGATTACACTGCAGACTTTGAGGGAGCACCAGCTATATGCGAAATTCTCCAAGTGTGCCTTCTGGCTGGACAGCGTAGACTTCTTAGGGCATGTGATTTCATGAGACGGTATATGTGTGGACCCGAGGAAGATCGAGGCCGTGCAGCGTTGGTCCAGATCCATATCGGTTACGGAGATTCGCAGCTTTTTGGGGTTGGCCGGTTATTACAGGCGATTTGTACAGGACTTCTCCAGTATTGCTACCCCTTTGACAGGGTTGACCCGGAAGGGAGTCCCTTTCGATTGGACGGAGGAGTGCGAGCACAGTTTTCAGCAGCTACGGACTCGGCTGACGACGGTACCAGTATTATCATTACCTTCAGGCTCAGGCGGGTTTGTGGTCTATTGTGATGCCTCTCGAGTGGGGATAGGGTGTGTTTTGATGCAGCATGACAGGGTGATCGCGTATGCTTCGCGACAATTGAAGAAACATGAACAGAACTACCCCACTCATGACTTGGAGATGGCTGCAGTGGTCTTTGCACTTAAGATCTGGCGACATTACCTATACGGCGAGTCGTGCCAGATATTCACGGATCACAAGAGTCTAAAATATATATTTCAGCAGCGGGACCTGAACCTTAGACAGCACCGATGGATGGAGTTAGTGAAGGATTACGACTGCGAGATCTTGTATCACCCGGGCAAGGCAAATGTGGTGGCGGATGCTTTGAGCAGGAGGCCCGGGGGTAGTCTATCTTGTTTGAGCGCAGTACAGGGGCAGTCGTCGGCAGATTGGCAGATATTATGCGACAGCCGAGTACAGTTCGAGTTCACGCCGATTGGAGGACAGATCGTGTATGTTTGTGCACGCCCACAGTTGATCGACCGTATACATGAGGCACAGCGCAGTGATGACCGATGTTCAGAGATCATGGCACAGATTGGACAGGGCAGATTTTCCGAGTTCGTGATCGATGATCAGGGGATACTACGATTTGGGACTAGACTGCGCGTACCAGATGCTGAGGGACTGCGGCGCGAGATTCTTGAGGAGGCACATCGATCGGTATATAGTGTTCATCCCGGTTCCACCTAGATGTACCATGACATGAGAGGTGTTTACTGGTGGGTCGGAATGAAAAGAGACATCGCAGATTTTGTGTCGAGATGCCTGACTTGTCAGCAAGTCAAGGCTGAGCACCAGAGGCCCGCGGAAGAGCTACAGCCGTTACCCATTCCGGAGTGGAAATGAGAGCAGATCTCTATGGACTTCATTGTGGGTCTACCCAGGACTAGTCGAGGGTATGACTCCATCTGGGTGATCGTGGATCGCTTGACGAAAGCGGCTCAATTCCTACCAGTGAAGACGACTTTCGGATTTGCTCAGTATGCCCAGATCTATATCGACGAGATTGTGCGACTACACGGAGTCCCGACGTGTATTGTGTCCGACAGAGGCACCCAGTTTACCAGCCGATTATGGCGGAGGCTTTAGGAGGCTTTGGGCACTCGCTTGAGTTTCAGTACAGCATTTCATCCGCAGACCGACGGACAGTCAGAGCGGATGATTCAGACTCACGAGGACATGCTCGGAGCTTGTGTATTAGATTTCGGAGGTAGCTGGGATCATCACTTACCCGTAGTAGAGTTCTCCTACAATAACAGCTAACAGGAGACCATTCAGATGGCACCATTTGAGGCTCTTTATGGGAGGAGATGCAGATCGCCCACCTGTTGGACAGAGCTCAGTGAGAGCAGTATCTTAGGGCCACAGATTGTTGAGGAGACGACCGCGAAGATCCAGTTGATTCGCGATAGGATGAGAGCAGCCCAGAGTAGGCAGAGATCTTATGCGGACCGTCGGCGACACAGACTTGAGTTTTCTGTTGGTGATCATGTTTTCTTGAGGGTCTCCCCAATGAAAGGTGTGATGAGGTTTGGGAAGAAGGGGAAGCTCAGTCCCAGATATGTGGGCCCCTTCGAGATCCTCGAGCGTGTTGGTGCAGTTGCATACCGATTAGCCCTTCCGCCCAGTTTTCATGATGTGCACCCCGTATTTCACGTTTCGATGCTCCGCCGATATCTTCATGATCCTTCGCATGCGATTCAGCACCCGACGATCCAGCTTGAGCGCGACCTTTCCTATGCAGAGCAGCCGGTGATGATCTTGGATCGACAAGTGAAGAAATTGAGATCGAAGGACATCCCATCAGTCAAGGTACTTTGGCGTGGTCAGGGCCATGAGGAGGTCACTTAGGAGACCGAAAGCGAGATGAGGAAGAAGTACCCCCGTCTTTTCGAAGGTACGTGTAGTTAGATTTTGAAATTCGGGAACGAATTTCTTTAAGGGGGAGAGATTGTAAGACCTTAGGATGTGTTTAGTGACTATTATATTTAAATAAAAGGTTTTTAATAAAAAGTTTACCAAATTGTGTTTCAAATATTTTTCCAAATTTAATAAATATTTTTCTAGAATTTTTCTATGCTTGCACACACATGTGCATGTAAACTAGTTTTTTTAAATGAGGTAATAACATGATTAGTAACCATGGTGGGTTAATCATGGGGATTAAGTCTTTTGGGTTTTAATTTAGTTTAATTAGTTTTTTTGTATGGTTACGTTAATTTGAATTTTTCTTTGGGTGTTGACTTGGTGAGAATGAGAGAGAGAGAGAATGCATTATGGCTTAAGCCATGCTTGCATTTAATGAAGAGAGAGAATGGAGGGGTTGACAATTTGGGGTTATGATTTCCTCTCATTTGTTTTGTTCCTTCTCTTAACCCCACTCTCACACACACACACACCCTTACCTCTTCAGCTGCAGCAGCAAGCATCCACAGCAGCAGCTCCTTGCATCCACAGCAGCAGCAGCAGCAGACTTCACAGCAGCAGCAGCAAGCATCTCAGCAACAGCACCAGCACCAGTAGCAGCAGTTAGCAGCAGCAACAGCCACACCTCCAGCTGCAGCCCCTTCCCTTCACTTCTTCTTCTTCCTCCAGCTCCCTAGGGTCGAGTGTGGGGTATATTTCCTGAACTTACTCCCTAGTTTACTTGTTTAGTGTAGTTTTGCTTCGGTTAGTGTTTATTGTAAGTCCATGTCACGCACCCCACTAACTTGCGGGGAGGCGGAATATATGAAAAACGATTATCAAAGCTTCGTAACACGGACTTGAGCGCATGAATCGTAATCTAAACCATTGCTAACGATATACTAGAGGTTTAACTACTCGGTACCGGAGTTATACCTCACGTTACATGTCCTTCGGGTCTTCATCGCTGTCCTCCACTCCTCGTAGGCTCCTTGGAACATCGGCAACTTCACGGCCTCCTCGAATCAAAGACGATCCACCCGAAAGCTTCTACGCCAAGCTTAATCTCAAACTTGAGATAACTAGGTTGCTTAAAGTGCTAATCTAAGCTACCTAGAGGATATAGAGTGAGGTTATGAATGTTTTAGTCTATCTAACCCTTGATCTCAACACATGAGAGGTTAGGGTTAGGGTTTCAAGAGAGAGTGAGCTTGAGGAGAGAGAAGGAGAAGATGAGAATGAGAACCAAAAATCCTTCTCACTTGAATATATGATACATAATGAATTATCAAATAATATCAATTAATTGATTATTCACCATGTTTCATTTAATCAAGGAGAGTGATTCATCATAAGAGTCAATAGATCATTAATGAAGAATTAATGATATGATGAATCATATAAATGAGTCACACAAAGTAATCATGAAAAAGCCACCTCAACCCCTCATGTCACCACTCTTCTAGAACCTTCTCGACAAATTACGAGAACGCCCCTCCAATCCGTGAAAATACGGAAAAACTTTAGACTGTATAAATCCAATAACCTTATACTAGAATCTGGCTTAAACCAAAGCCGGCTAGTATAAACTGTCCGAAAAGTCATACGTGCGAAAACACACGTATACATCCGAACGCTCGTCGTAAAACCATACGACCTCTATATCGTTTCGCCTGGAACAGGGAAACTCTCTGTGTGGGACTCTAAAGACTCGACACTACGCTGGCAGTGGGTTTAACAACAGACCGCAAGCGGCACTAGCTGTACGTAACGGTCCCCAGGTAGATGTCGATAAGAAGGCCGATGAGGTAAATCATCCGAGCTCCCACTGAGCCTGATGTGACAATCTTCGTACAGTCCGGTCTATTCGTCTAAGACTATCGCATATCAAGCCTAGGGGGTGGCAAGCGTCAGTCCCCTAATAGCTGTATAAGTCGTGTTGGAGCGAAGCCCATTACACCCTGAGAAGCTACTGGAACATACCAGTATATCTCGTTTGCCCTGGCCAGGGACTTTGTGTAATGGCTCTCTGACACATCGCGATATCATCTCCCAATACCGGGGGAGACGAATCCTATCTAACCGCCACTGCCTCCAAGTGCTCGGGACTGCACCCAACTGCTACCTGTTTGCACGACTCCTTTGAGCCGTGGTAGGGTAGTAATCTAAGAACAGTGGGACACACTCGAGGCGAAGCAGCAGTGTCAAGTCTGTAAGTGCACGGCGGCGCCCCGGCCGTCAATCCGACGGCCAAATGCGGAAGCGGTGATAAACTTAAATTTTTCTTGAACTGGCAAACCGCCGCGCACTAATACCCGGATCGAACCATTAATTAGTCCTAGCTAACTACAAGATGGGGAAGAGAGATATACCGACTGATCCAAGTCCTCCGGTCTTCTCGTCGTCGTCCCGATCTCCTGCGGAAGCTCCGGTCTCCACCTCGTCGCCGGAAGTGCACCACATCGCCTACTTCTTTTACGGGCTCCCACCTCAATACCGAGGCAACTCGGGCACGAAGCTGGCCAGTCGACGTGCCCAAGGTTTGCTGTAGAATATGTGTAGAACCATGTCTCACTTTGGGGTTGTGGAATTGCCATTGGTGGAGGGATTGAACTTGGAGCTTTTTGAGATGGATCTTGTGGGATTTTTGCAACATGAAATGAAGCAAAATCCCACACCAAAAAGTTTGGACAGCCCCCTCAATGCTTGGGCCGGCCATGAATTCAAGAATGGGAGAGGGAAAAAGGCAAGGGGGGAGGTGACCAAAAGAATAATACAAGAGAGAGAGAGAGAGGAATGGTTATCATATGGAAAATAATGATCACCAAGAAAAGTCCTCACTCAACAACCATATCATCTCCCACCATCAATAATCATGTCCACAAAAGTCATGCCATCATGACAAGAAGAAGTCAAGAAGTCAAGGTCAATGAAAAGCTATCATGACACAAGAATATGCAAAGAACTCCTCCACAAATGCCTATTTGCAACAATGCAAATAAGCCCTCCTCCACCAATCTTCGGCCAATGAACGATACAAAGGAAATTGGCCGAAACGGAAAACAAACTGGCAACTCCAGAAAACTGGTCTCGTAATAAATTACAGGAAAACCCCGATACTGTGCATACACACCCGCATCTGTATTTCGACCGAAATACAAATGCAATGAGACAAAATTCACACTGTACTATACTAGGATCCGGCTTATACCAAAGCCGGCTAGTACCATCCGTTCGATCCTGATCCGTGCAATACTGCACGTATCTGATCGAACCCTGCCATATATCCATACGGCCTATAGTACAAACTGTCCGATCCTGATCCGTGCAATACCGCACGTATCTGATCGGACCTTGCCATATCTCCATACGGCCTCTACAACTTTTCGCCCGAAAGCTTGAGTAACTGAATGTAGGGGACTCTAAAGACTCGTCAACACCTTGGTTGTGGATTTAACCACTAGCACGTCAGAGGTATAAGCCAATACGTAACGGGCTACCAGGTATTGACTAAAAGGGACGTATGTGAGCGAACTCAGCCTGACAACCCTACTGAGCCTGTCAGTGACAATATCCGTACAGTCCGGTCCGTTCGTCTATGAGCATCGCATGGCGGGCCTAGGGGGTTGGTAAAAGTCAGACCCCCAAAAGCGGTACAAGTCGTGTCGGAGTGTAGCCCAGAACACCCTGAGATACTACTGGAATACCTACCAGTAAATCTCCTTGTCTCGGCCGAGGGCTTCGTGTAATGGCTCTCCTAGACACAGCGCGACCTCACCCCCAATACCGGGAGAGACGAACCCCTGAAGATACGCTCACTGCCTCCATGTGGCTCGGGACTGTACCCAACTAAAACCTGTTTGCACGACTCCTTTGAGCCGTGGTAGGGTAGTAATCAAAGTACAGTGGGAACTCACACGAGACAAATGACGATCCCCAGGTCGATGAACTAACCTTTACACATGTCACCAGGGAACTGCCATCTGACGTCTGGTATATGACCAACTAGCATGTTCCCGGCGAGTCCTGTCCGGTGTACTCATAACCCAATGAGCACCTGTATACATCTTAGGTGATCCAACTGACACCAGTGGCTTGTGAGACCGGCCACCGCCCCTCGTCGGGGTCTCGACTGTATACACTAGTCTACTCTGGAGTATCGATGCCCTGTCTCGAAACTCTCACGACTAGGGACCTTTTAAGGATGTGCTTATGGACTACCAGCTCCCACGTATATGATCGCCTTCATACTGCTGGTAGTCAAGCAAGAATCCTAAGGGCTCTATCAACGTGTAATAGCGACTTGTCAGGTCACCTAAAGCAGTACACGATGATAAAGGTAAACCAGATAGCATACTATCATCTCGAGTAAGACTGTCCTACCGGGATAGGTCCTCCATCAATCATTGCAATCATGTACCTGTGACCTAATAATTGACTCTGAGGGCACTATCTCCAACAATCTCCCACTTGCACTCAAGGCTAATTATTGCGATGTCGCATACTCACAGCCCGTGTGATACCGAACACCCAACTCCTCTACTAGTCAGTCTCACAAAGCCTGTTTGAGAAACTATTGCGTTCGAGGAATAGCCCCAGTGAGTGGATCCGCCTTGATGTTTCTTTCTATGTCTCTCTAAATCTCATGTTCGCGGAGAAAACCATCTCCCGAAATGAGCAATACCTGTCTTAGAATGTGTCTGGATGTCTGATGGGACATAGTTCATAAATGAACACCAAATCCAAACTTCTTAGACTGTATCGTCAACTGAACTTAATCAGTATCCTGCGCCATGCCTCCCTCAGTATTGCCTTGGACTACCTGTCCAAAATACTGCCCCTCATTAGAAGGAAAACTATAACTCTGACAACCTCCTTGTCGTCCATGTCACCTTGGAAGCCTGGAATGATAACAGTCTCCCGAGAGAGGCTGTCGTTATCACTTCCCTAGAATATCCACTTATGTTCTAAAACTGCTTCCGACTGTTTCTCCAGGATTGGATCAATGTCAACTTATTGCATCTAGTGCAAGAACAACATCTGGTGTGGTACTTGACATATCATGATTGACTCAATTGCCTGAGCAAGTGATCTGCCAATCATGCACACCCCTCTCCCCTTTAGCCTGTAAGACACCTTTAGAGAGGGTGACTCTATCATCTGCAGGTACACTACCGTGCATGGAGTCGTCCATTCTAAATACTCTTAGAATGCTGTCAAAGTACCCTTAATTGGGAAACCACCCAAATCTAGATATAAAACCACAGATCTAGTAACCAGTATGTCTGATATAAAATCCATTTCCTTTGTGGAGAAACCACTGTGTGACGACCAAAGAATAACCGATCATAGTATAGGAATATCACTTCCTACTCTGTGTATGTCATCCAAATACCAGGATATCACACCCTACTACCTTCTTAACAGATCCATCCCCTATTCTGATGAAGTCAAACCTATGACTGTCACATCAGAAATAGATGATCTATCTCCGCTACTCTGCTTTAGTCTATAAATAGACGTAAGCCACCTGTCCACCAATGCTTCTGCTGCTCCCACTGACTATGACAACCCTCTGGCAGAGTCATATACACGTACACTTCTAAAACTAGTTTAGAACGACGCTATACTCATCCTCTTGCCGGGTCTCATAGTCTGGAACAACAGAAATGGCAAGTGTGGGTAAACAAGAACTTCCCTGTCACCGTCCTTGAGGCTACCGAAGTACCTCTCGGGTGCCTGAAGTTACCCACCTTATCTGCGGAGTGGCCAATGGAATGTCAAACCGGATTGAATCTTTAGGTTCCTTATCAAATCTTCAGTAATCGTTTGTGGTTCTGGAATCACTTCCAGTTCTACCATACTCCCACTACTGTTTTCTGAAAAAAATCCATTTTTATTAAAACTGTGGCGAGTCTAGAACAATATTGCTATTGTTCATCCAGATGGTAGAAAGTCAGCCCGCGTCATAGCCTGGGTCAACCCACAAACAGCCATTACAGAAACGTGCCTTGAGTTGTCCAGTGTCTGGTTTCAATCATAAGCCGGACAACTCCCCGTACCTTAACATCGTTAAGATACGAACTGTTCTATATCCTATATAGGACCAGAGGCACTGATTTAATTGAACTAGATCCAAATCATGCAACTGTCTCCAGTGCATGTCTACTAAATGGAAGAAGGCCTATCAGCGTTACTCAACTTAGGAATGCTTCCAATTATGAGTAACCTGAAAGAGAAGCAAGATCTCTTTATCATTACTATCAACTGAATACCATTCACAAGTATCTACATCTTCGATCTCTTTGAAGAATCCCGATACTTGCTACACCTGGTTCCCTACTCTATTCAAATACCTATAACTTCTCAAAATTCGGACCCTGTGTTTCCACGAAACACCTGTCTAAAAACTAGAGAAGTCATAAGTAAACCGAATATAGTACGAGGACCAACCCCTCTGTCCTGATGGACCCTGGACAACATACAATACTCTGTATAAGTCCCTTGAGTCTGATAACTCATTCACTGTGTGTCGTAGGTTGAAAACTGTACTTATGGTTAAGAAGAATTACACCGCTGTTTAATGCTCCTTACCTAACCATCTACTGATATAGGTAAATGTCATAGACATAAATTCAAAAGGTATATCTCACTCTATGAAAATAGACGTACAGATATATCAATTTGAAATTGGTGCACAACAGCGGATATTCAAAACCAAATATTTACCGACCGGCAAACAACCCAGGTGACTTCCTCAAATATCACCGATTATAACGAATCCCGATATAATGAGGATGATCACCCAATTCCCAATAACCTACTCCCACTCATCATCTGTAAAACCATACAGATGTGAGAATCGTACCTGGCAAATACATACCCTGGAGCAAGTGTCTAGTCGGGAAATCAGTTTTCCTTTAACAGTACACAGTGAGACTGAAACATTGAAATGTTTCGATGGGGTATCCTGGTATTCCTAGTAATGCCTCTTCCAGATTCACGACTGTAACCGTATAATCCTTTGCCACCTCTCCAAATCCCTTCATATGTCTTTAGTCATTACCTTCTGTACACCCCTTTAGGCCAAATGGTTTTCTTCCTTCCCTACCGTTCGGCACCAGCCTATGGTTTGGAAGAAGACTATCCAATAAGCATAATGGGTGTACTGTCCCAAACCTAGGAACACTCGCAATGCGAGAGGAGGTGAGGATAAAAGACAACTGAATAAACCTTATTCCTACTTCTCCTGAACCAGAATCCATCCCCGAACTGGAACAAGTTCCTTTCGAGTTCGTATATAACCATACGATGGAATATCCAATAAACTTGTGGATCTTCGTAGTGATACGGAGTGTCCTGGAGAAATACAAAGGTGATTTAGGATTGGCGAAGGAATACTTGGTTTGGTCGTGAATGGCAGTCGCAATTTACTTTGCCCTCTTACTAATCCCTTGCTTTGTCTTAACTTAATACCTTCTGTACACCATCGTTAGGCTAATTGGTTTTCTTCATTCCCTACCGGTCGGCACCTGCCTATGGTTTGGAAGAAGACTATCCAATTTGCGTAATAGGTGTACTATCTCCTAAACCAAGGAGTACTCGCAACCTGAGAGAAGGTAAAAGGAAAAGACAACTGAATAGTCCTATTCGTTTCCTCCAGAACCGGAAACCATCCTCGAATAAATTCTTTCGAGTTCGTATCTAACCATACGATGGTTTTTTCCAATGGAAGTGGACGTTCGTAGTAGTACGGGGTGTCCTGGAGAAAAGGGTAAAAGTAGGAGTGGCAATGAGGTTCGCAACTCTGACAATCCAAAAGCCGGTGTTAAAGAAGGTTCGGTCAACTTGGTCACTGAGTCATAGTCTTGGGGTCGGGTCAATGGTCGCTGCCAAAGAGAGAGAGAAAAGAAACACTCAGCGTGCACTCTAACCTAGATCAGAATGGTTACCAATTTATCTAATCTGGAAACCTCCCACTGTACCGTCAAATTCTCCTCCAAACCTGAAAGAAGAATTAGTCGGGATTACCCGAGGAGTAAACCAACTCATCAGTGGGAATCGGGATCCAACTCTCATCGCATGATAACGTGACGGAATCCGCTCACGTCATCACACTCCAGAAGGTATGCGCATATCTGGCAAGTTTCAGTTTCTTTAGAAACTCCCGATGTGATTTTTGCCCCATGCTCTTATGACCTTGGCGTGAGGTCAAAATATCATAAGTCACATGTCAAGTTCTACCCATCATTATCCAGGTTAATTTGAATCCACCCGTACATACCCTTGACGTAGGCCAAAATAGTAGTACGACTGTCCCAAACCAACGCATCTATCTATGCAACAGCTAAATACCCGGAAGCTACCAATCACTATGCCTTGGCGTGAGGTCAAAATACATAGCTTGAATACTACCGAATATTTAACTGAAATGACGGAGGGCTACGAATGGTTTCTGGCGAAAACCTTTAACGTAATGAACTTGATATCGTTGAAGGAACGGATAGCTTTTAAAAATATAGTGACGAAAACCTTTGCTAAAGAGGTCACTCCCGGTGAAGGGATCTCGGCTCTTTCCCCGTAGAATGAGGTGCAGGATATTCCAACTGAATACCACGGTGCAAAGCAAAAGCAATCGGCTATAGTGAAGTTAATGCCCTGACGCAAACTTTTGTCCAAGGTGTCACTCCCGGTGAAGGGATCTCGGCCCTTGCCTCGTCGACTGAGGAGCAGGATATTCTAGCTGAATACCACGATGCAAAACAAAAGAGAACGCCCTTGCAATAACAGCTTTTTGAAAAGTGTTCCAGCAACATCAGATTAGGTTTGTTTTAACTTGCATTGATCCGAATCAACGCAGTCCCATCAATTGATCACACCACAAAGAACGAAAATAATATGACGTACGTATATGCCATCCGCATTCGCCACTGGGTCCCGTCATTACCCGTTAGGTTAGCTAACTAACGACAGAGCGGGGACTGGACTAGCGCGGATGCAAAACATATACAACATCTACTAATATATATACCAATATATTATATTCGCTCAAGGCGTGAAAAAAATGCAACATCACAGAAAATGTACAGCATCACAGAAACAATACAGATATCTGGGATCCCCGGGTTTCACAGAGCCACTACTGAAACCCGACGTTCCCCTGGTCGTGTGGATAGCCCGTGCAATGAAATCCTAGACCCCTACGGGCGCGGCAAGTCACCCGCCAAAACCTGAAGCGAGGCAGCCCCCTTCAGCACCGTGAATGGACCACCCAGCACTTCACGGAATCCGGTAACTTGGGCACCCCTCCTGGGTCAACCTGTACCCCCTACGAGTGCGGCGAATAGCCCGCCAATCCTAGAGTAAAGCCCCCTCCGTCTCAATGCCATTGTGAAATTTGGACGGCCACATCATGCTAAAAACCGGCCTCCTCAGCCGAATTTTGGAGTTTTGACTTCAAATTTTCAGGGTGTTCCAGTCTCTGGGTTTTAGGGTTTCAGATGTTGTTTGTTTTTGCTAAATTTGCTTGTGATGTTAACTTTCTGCAAAGGCAATTCGGAGTGTTTCATAACGGTAATTCTAACATGTATTCGGGTTATTTAGACGACGTTAAAAAGTTCAAACGGATATCAATAACCCAATTTTTTCTCCGCTGGAAATTTTTCAAGAGTTGGATTTTTTCCGAGTTTAAAATATTCAGAAAATCATGCAGGTGATTCTGTGGACCCTCTAGAAGAACGAAACCCTAACCCAATTCTGTGACCGTGAGAACCGCCATCTGTCACGACCCGAAATTGGCACGTGACGGCCCTAATACTACGCAACGTCTACAGGCGTAACGCGGCAAAAGAAAGCCAAAACCTAGAAATCTAAACCATTAAAAGACAAGAAAAGATAAGAAACATTGTTTAATCTTTTGAAAATCTCAAGTATAAATTCTTTAAGTCCAATTTACTTTCTTGAAAATTTCGGCAGCACCTCCTTTGTAAAAACCAATCCCAAAAATGGGTACAACATAAATATAAAGTAAAGCATCCCTAACGGGAGCAAATCCACGCCAAAAGGCGAAAAACAACCAGCACAATAGATATACGACGCCGTAGCGAAGAAATAAAAGACGATAAAATGGAAACTGTATAAAAGATAACCCAGTCATAAAATAATATACAATATCGTCCTCACCAAGTCTCTAAGTCAACATGAAAATAGTAGATGGAGAGTACAAGGATACAACGAATATACAATACAATAACGAATAACCACAAAACCCACATAAGCAAACTGCACACTGTGAGCTGATGCGGTATCCGCAGCAAAAGATGATAAGATAGATGAATAGCCTTCCTCGAATACTCTGGAGAACAACCTTCAAACACTATGGCACAACGGGGATGAGTTGCCAACTCATGAATAGTAAATAACAAATGCAGGTAATCGCAAGTATGCACGTACAGTGCGAATCCAACATATGCAAGCTAATAGCAATAAAAGTCATATCTGTGCAATAGTCATGAAAGGTATACTAGCAGGTATCACTAATACATGAAGCATTAATATAACAATCTGTACGCAACAATCATGTAAGGTACTCTAGAAGGTACAACTAATACATGAAGCGATGATATGACAATGTATATATGCAACAGTCATGAAAGGTACTCTATCAGGTACTACTACTATATGAAGCAATGCATATAAAGTAAAAGTATGTAAATGCAACAGTCATGGAAGGTACTCTATCTGATACTACTAATACATGAACAGTGCATAAACAATAAATGTGGAGTATGGAATGAAACATGTCATTTCCACGGACTCCTGACATCGTGGTAGGATCAAAGTCCATCAAGAAAATCCAAATCCTAATTTCCCCAAATCAGCCCCCAAATTGGCTCTCATATCATATAAGTCTCACAAATCCTTAATGTACAATATCGAATAAATCTCATATATATCCTGTATCCAATATCAAATGAATCACCTATATCCTAAATCCAATATAAAATAAATTTCTAACATCCTAAATATATTTGCATGAATAAATATGATGATGTATATAAACTGATATCAATACACATATATTAGCGTCTCATTCCACTAATATTGGTGTAAAGACATATATAACAGCGTCCCATTCCACTGTAATATATACTTAGGAGTAAAAAGAAATATCATGAAACCAATGTGTCAACCATCGACACAGAAATGCTGATCTATCAGGTGCTGTCACCAAGAATGGCCTCCTGATAGGTACGTATCATACGCTGTCCCGAAAGCTCGAGTGCCTAGCTCTGACCCTCGCCTCTCGACGCATCCATACGCACATGACTCCCATCGGTATCCCCATGATAACCGCCGAGCCATTGGTAATGTCACCGGAAAGTATGGTTCCCCCACTAACTCATCTCCTCACTGAGATTCTTGCCCCGAGGTACCTCCGAGCCCCACCATGTACCCGCACACGGACCCCTCCGTTCCTCGCGTAGGATATATATATATATATATATATATATATATATATATCCGAACCGATAAATCTCATGGTGGCTGCTGAAATATCATATCAAGGGAAAACGGGTTTTTCAAATAATGCATAATTTCATGAACTCCCACGGTCCCCAAATCCAGAAAACATCATGAAAAATCCATATCTCAATGCGAAAATCCATGAATATAATATATGCGACATAAAACTGTAATGAAAGCATATAAAGGGAAAGCCTCTAATTAACTGCAACAAGTTAATATAAAATATCATGCGGTTCCTATTTTCTCCAATTCTAAATAACATCAAGTAAAGGTAAACATGGAGCTATAACCAGATATATGTGTAAACATAAAGGTATTGCAAGGTATATGTATCTATCTATAAGTAATAACGTAATATACCCCCTGGGTATAAGTGAAGTATGTGTGCATGGTATACCTGTAGCTATGTCATGAAGTGTGTATATACCTATCGCTAATGGTAAAATACTCTATAGGTATACAGGTAACTAGCATGTAAGCATTTCAAGGCATATGTGTAAGCATGTAGGTATACAGGTATGCTATATGTCATATGCATAAAGAAATATGAATCAATGTCTTGGCATACTTGACGATAAAGGCTGAATACATTGCTACCAACGATACTACCAAATGGATGTCTTGGCATTTCTTGTTCATGTGATGAACATGGTTCCTACCATTGAGCATCCAATAACTGTTATTATGATAACAATGGAGTTGTAGCTTTAGATTAGGAACGAACGTCCCATCAGCATTCCAGACATATTCTGAGGACAGTATCACCTGATCAGGGAGATGGTTGATCTCCAAGGGATCGAGGTAAGGAGAGTAAATTTTGAGGTTAACACGGCAGATCCACTCACCAAGGCCTGCTTTTCCAAATACTATTTGAGAGATTTTGGGATGGTTGAGTATGGGATACTACACCACGGCTAAATTGTTGGGTATCGGATACTACAATAGATAGCCTTAGTACAAGTGGGAGATTGTTAGTTATATGTATGCCCTAGAGGTCGTTACTGTACATAGGATGTATATTGTAGTGGATGCTTGGAAATATATAGAGAGGACTTTCTTGCTTGATATGATAGTATGCTATCTGGTTGCTCTTTGTCTTAACATATTGACTTGTATACGTGATGCTGTCTTGCTCTCACATGTTGATAAAGCGCTTAGGATGTGTACTTAACTACCAGAAATATGATGTAGATCTTACTGGTGGGGCCAAGGATAGCCCATAAGTACACCCTATAATTGTTCCTAGTCGTGGGAGTATCGAGACAGGGCATCGATACTCCAGAGTAGACTAGCGTATACGCTTCTCGACCCATGTGATGGGCGATGGATGATCCTATATCCATTGGTGTTTGACATCAGAGATGGTATACTGGTGCTCAGTGGAGACTGGGTACACTGAACGGACTCATCGAGAACTCCTAGATGGTATTATACCTATCGTCGGATAGCATTTCTCTAGTGACACCGGTACAGGTTAGTTTGTAGATCCGAGATCGTCATAGAGTCTTGTGTGATTCCCACTGTGCTTTGATTTCCACCATACCACAGTTAAGAGGTCGTGAAAAAAGGTGGTTTTTTGGTACAGCCCCGAGTCATATGGAGGCAATGAGCGATAGGAGTGGTTTTGTTTCTCCCGGTATTGGGAGTTGATGTTGCGCTATGCTCGATTGCCCATAACAGGAAATTCCTGGCCAGGGTTGCTGAGATCTACTGTAAGTGTTATCAGTAGTTTTTTGAACCGTTATGGACCCTTGCATCGGCATGACTTATCAGGCTATTGGGGTCTGACGTTATACCACCCCCAGGCTGTGATATGCGGCATATCAGACGAAGAGACCAGACTGTACGGTAGTGTTACTGATTGGATTCGCAGAAGTATGAGCAGGCTTGCTTGTAGATCTTCTGATCGCTCAATACCCGGGTGGTCGTTACGTTTAGCAGACCGCTTGCGTCTTGAGGGTGTTTGATATGATCATCACCTACTGCCGGCGAATTGACGAGTCTTTAGAGTCCAACACAGAGCTTTCCTGGCTCAAGCAAAACGGAGTAAGAGCTCATATATGACACGTGCGGGACCGAGATTAATACGATATGTGATACCGTATTCTGTTCTCGCGACATATGACATCGGTCGGTTATATATGATATAGCCGGGTTATCGGATCAAGTGTTGATTCGATAAATTGTTACATTTGATATTTGCCGGTTATATGTGATATAGCCGGATTATTAAATCAAGTGTTGATTTAATAATTTAATGTATAATTATATATTTGATCTATTAAGTTACATTAACAAATACTTGCTCACTTATGATTTATTTTTCTCACTTTGTGAACATTGTATATATGTGATATGTGTACATGATATTGTGTCATGTTTGATGATACATGAAAGGTGGGTGTATGAGACACACCCATGATTATGATGATAATTAAGGTTTTTATTTATTTTGGTAATTACAAAATGGTGGGATTTTGTCATGACTGGTAGCTTGTAGAATCTTGTAGTGTTCATTGACCAAGTCCACTAATTTGTTTTACCTAAGATATTTATAAACCTAACCATTATCACTTAGCCATGGTTAACACTCTACAAGAGTTAGCATATGATGTTAACTCACCCATGGTTGCCATTCTCCACATGATAATTTATCATGAGAGATATCTTCATCTTCTTCCTCTCAAGCTTTCTAGCTTCAATGGAAAATGAAGAAAATATGTGAGAAAATTATTTATAAAGTGAGTAAAATTCCTACTTAATCATCCTCTACAACTAGCCATTTAGTATAGGGTGTTTGCTTCACTAATTCCACAATTAATGAAGAGGTAGCATGGGTTAGTGTCTCCTTGACGTAGATCATCTTCGGCCTCGAAGACTTCGAGCAAGCTTGTTCCGTATATCTCGTGGAGCCTCTCATGAGTCCGGGAGTTCATAGATCGCAGCGAAGGGACTACTACAGGGAGCTATTGAAGTGAAGGACCAGTCTACAAAAGTTGTATTCCTTGTTCACTTCTTTGCAAAGTTGTTTGCATATCGATTCGTCGGATTTTCTAGTTTCGATTCTAGGGTTAGGGTTAGCTAGAACGGCAAAAAGTTAAATATGGCATGGATGATGCCTCCTGAAACCTTTCTGCCGGGATAGACAACCCTGCATGGATATCATCTACGTGTATCCATCAACGACACAATCAATATCATAGAACCTGAGTGTCCAATATCGACACTCGAATGATCATGAAAATATATGCCCGTATCTATGTGGATATCAACCAACGTGTGTCCATCAACGACACATCAATATCATGGAACCTGAGTGTCCAACACCGACACTCGAAACATCATGAAAACTCATGTCCAGCATCGACACGTAAATCCTCATATCTTAGGTGCCGCATGCTTAGATCGGCCTTCAGGCACCGCATCCTCTGATTGGCCCTCATATCCATCTCACGACTCCGGTCGATATCCTCCGGATAACAGCCATGTCCAAACTATCACCGGTAGGTAGTGCTCCATCCTGCCAGGCTCATCGTCTATATCTCGAGCTTCTTGCCCTCGGGTACCTTACCTAGTCCACCATGTACCTACAGACGGATTATCCATCACCTCGAATCGGGTCTCGAAAACAATCTCATAACTGAGAAAACACATGGTGGACGCCTCAAAATAAAATCAGGAGAAACCGCATTTTTAAAACAATTTATGTGAGCTGGCAAATCTGTGTAAGTGTAACATGTGCATCATAGGTAATGGTGCAGGTGTATTAGGAGACGAAGCCATGTAATCAAAAGGGTATGAAACGTCATATATATATCGTAATAAAAGAAGTATACAGAAATATGAAATCGTAACGCGAGCGTAAAAAGAATAAAGGAATTGTAAGCGCGAACAGTATAAAAATATGCAACTACATATGAGTCATACAATGATAGTTCAAAATAGTAAGAATCGTTGTTTTAGAAAATAGGGGACTATGATATTTTTGGAAAAGATACCATTTGAAAAGTTTGTAGCGTCTCCCTGAAATCATCAATTAAAAGTGCGTAACGATTCATTAGTTTTGAAATAGGTATGACTCCAAACATATCACAATATCAACTTCGTGATATACAATAAAATGTTCTCAAGTCGAAAATAAATATTGGTGATTCATCCTTATTTTCTCACGCACGGAATATCCATTGTACGATATCATCAAGTCAATAGTACAGATCTATAGTCACGTACATCATCTCATCTCATATCATCATAAATCATCTCATATCATCTCGTATTCACATCATATCACATTGCCTATATCATTATGTCGTATCATAACGACTCGTATCATCATATCCTTATTTTTCCTTTTCCCATATATGTGTATATATAGCTCAAAAGAGAAAAAATAGAACTAGAGATATATCTTTCTACCATTCTAATGCTATCGCATATAGTATTCTAATAACCCTATAGACTATATATATATATATATATATATATATATCCTTAGCACTACGGTTGCGGGGGTGCTATACGCCATCCATCCGACTTCCCCCGTAGATATAAATCTACTCATCTGCTAAACTCCTTGCTTATCCGAAGTCGATGTGCTTCGTCATCTCAGAAGTACACACAAAGGTACCTACAATCAAAACACATCGAAATGCAATTAAAACCAAGTCCGGAAAACCGATACGGTAGACGATGTGCTCATAGGTTAGAACCTATAGCTTACGTATGTAAAAACATCCAAATAACCCTCTTCGTTGACGTACAAACGTCCAACAATGAAATACAATATCAAATACCACAACCCAAGTTTCAGAAATCGGAAAACAAAATTCAGAAACAGAGGAAATCACTCCCAGATTCTACCCTCAGTCGAACTAGGAGATTTTGCATATAGGGTTGCTTTAGATATCACATAAGGAACCATGGACCAAGAATCAACACAATCCACTACAGTATGGGCGCAATTTGTAGCCACAAGGAATATATGTGCTTCCTGGTATTGGAGTTGGGGTCTCGGGTCTCGGGGGTAAGTTCCTAGTTGCCTGCTCGTATCACTGTGATGGGAACTTAATTTATGGGTCTCTCGGGTCATCCCAGATTTCAAAATACCATCACAATCTGTCGAATAATCGATGTCGGGAAATTCTAAGTTCGTGGTTTGGTTTCTAGTCTCTGGTCTTGGCCAGTAAAATCATCACTAAGGTGTTACAAACACTCAGTACACCTCAATTTACCACTTACAAGTCAAGTCTCCCACTAAACATCAACAAGGAAATTTCTAAGATCACAAAACCATAATAGTTTAACTCTAAACTACAATAAGATATCTTAAACACAAACACTTAACTAAAAATGTAGGGATTACCTCATTTGGCAACTCAAGAAAATTCTTGGGTTGCTCAAAGTGCTCAAAATCCAAACTTGATCTTGCTATAGGGTGTAGGATGAGGTGGGGATCAACTTTTATGAAGGGAGTGTGGGGTTTTGGTGATGATTTGCAGATGTTTTCATGAGGTAGAGAAGGGTGAAGGAGGAACTTGAGATGAAGAAAATCAAGGTCAAGGAGCCATACCCCCCCCCCCCGCTCTCTCTCTTACTCTCACATGCCCATGCCTCTATGTTGTCCCCCCTCTCTCTCTCAATCATGTCTTCTCTTTTTCTTTTCTTTTTCTTTTATCTTTTCCTTTTTCCCTTCATCCAAATAAAACCAAACATATAAAACAAATGCAAATGCAAATGAAACAACATGTAATCAAAATGCAACATGTCATGGTGCACTAACCATGGATATAATAAAAATACGGATTTGGCTTAATCGTCATTAGTAGTGCACTAATCAAGTTTAATTTAAACTTGCATATAATTAATTATAAAATGCCCAAATTCAATAAATACTATTTTATTAAATATTACAATATTAATCTCCAAATATTTTTTGAAATATTGGTATATAATTATACCATTTTACAAAAACCCCAATTCGCAAATCGAATAGTTCTCGCGAAATATATTCTTTTATTATTTAAATTCCGAAAATAATATTTTATCTTTTTGAAATGCTACATAATCACATGCATGCACGATAAACAACCAATCCTACGTATGCGGTCATGATGGCATATGTATAATAATATGAGATGCAGTAAAATCATAATCTAGGTACTACATCATGATACAACAACTATATTTACAGAGTAAGCCATAAGGGTCCTAAGTGTGGGATAAAACAGAGTCATCATTAATAAGTCCTCATCATAGAAATTCGGTGTCCATCAACGACACCCAAAATCCCAATATCTCAGACGTCGTCACTATGATCGGTCCTTATATCCATCTCATCATATAACTCCGAACGGTATTCTCCGGATATCCGTCGAGTTTCCATACAATCACCGGTAGGTTGTGCTCCCCCTGCCAGGCACATCGTCTACATCTCGAGCTTCTTGTCCCGGGTACCTTACCGAGTCCACCATGTACCCACAGACGGCTCATCCACCTCCTCGAATCTAGCACTCTCATAGTTCAGAACCGAGAAAACTCATGGTAGACACAAATATCGTATCAAGGGAAAACCACACTTTTTAAATATTTCAAGTTTTCAAAATGTACTTTGCGATTTCCTAATTCCACGAAACAGAAATCTCATGAAAACATCATATGAGATAAATCACTATGCATGATGTAAATCATGATGCGTATTAGTACCAGAATCATTATCTAACTATCAATAATGAATGTGGTATAATATATATTTATCCATGATAGTTTCTATAGTGTGCGTAGTATGGCAATTACCAACGGTGTGTGTGGCATATAAATCAGTGCTCGTGCAAACATGAACTGTTAGTAATGGTGCAGTGCCCTATTAATGATATGTCGATGGACAACAGGTAATAGTATGTACAAAATGATACTCATGCACAATTAACATATATATATATATAAACATATAAACATATCACACAAGGTTATATCACTTGAATCTAGCCTTCGGAGCTTAACGCCATACAGGCGATTCCCCCGTAGAAGTTAAATCTACTCACCGGACGATCTCGAGCTAAGTGAATCCGATCACCTCCTTCCCCTTCCTGGCTGCGTCTGAAGTCCCCGCCTGTGATCCTAGTATCACACAAAACCAAAACTCGTGAAATTAGTAAACTTACGATAACACACGGACACAAACGACAACTAATGAATCGACTCCCACAAGCTAGCAAGTGTTAGCTTAGCGGGCTAAACGTGTGCAGCGACATCCTAGACCATACCTATGGTTGTTAAACGTATGAAACACTTAAACAAAAGTTGGATAAATCCGTATCGCACGTTTCCGAAACGCTTGAATTCTAGCTAAACGGTCCTAGATTTTTATACACAAGTAATTAGAGAAAATTGCACATTTCACAAGCCTCCAAATAACCCCAGTGACCCACGACCAAGACACGAACCCCAACTCTCAAATCTGGCCGCAATTTGCGGCCAGAACCAATTAATCTGCGGCCAAGGGAAAAAGGTATGGGCTCGGGTTGTCATGGTGTGTTCTAGGCCTCTAAACTAAGTCTTTGTGATGGAAACTTCTCAACATAACAACCGGTTCGATAGCAGATCCAACAGAGACTCCAAGCTAAACAAAAATACGACTTTAACACAAAACTTAAAACATAAAGGTATTTTACTGAAACTATTTAACACAACAAACTTCCTTAGAGCCTAAACAAGGGTTAAAGATCATTACCTCACCAAAACATGGGAAAACCCTAGCCATTTAAGCTCCATGTCATCACAAGAGGGTTAAACATGCTTAATTGGGGTTTTAGTGAGGTTTGATGATGATTTGGCTCAAGGTTAGTGGAAAAAACAATTTTCCAGAGGGGATTTGGTGAAGAAGAAGAAAAAGAAGAGAAAATGAGAGGGTGTGTGTTGTGAGGAAAATGAAAGATGAGAGAGTGTTAAGGGTGAGGGTGATAGATAAGAGCCATGCTCTTTCTCTCTCCTCATTAAATGCCTCCCATGCTTTGTCCCCCATGCTTCCATGCCTCATCATTCATTTCTTTTCTCTTTCTTTCATTTTTAAAATAAAACCTTTTTTTTTACATAAAACAAAAATATACATATACATACATACATACATACATACATACATACATACATACATACATATATATATATATATATATATATGTATATATATATATATATGACATAACATAATATGTTAAGGGGTCATGGCTAACAAAGCATGGTTAACATCTCTTTAAGCCAAGATTAACATGCACATGTGTGTCCAAGTATAAAAATAATTAAATAAAATATTGACTAATTAAAATAAAATATGTGAAAATAATTATTGGTTATATTTATTTAAAAACCCGCATTATATCGCTTAATTAACTCTAATCGCATTCTAAGGTGTTACAATCTTCCCCCTTAAAGAAATTCCGTCCCCGAATTTAAAAATCTTACTATGCGTACCTTCGAAGAGATGAAGGAATTTCTACTGCATCTCGCTCTCGGCTTCCCATGTAACCTCTTCTCTATTTGGGCTACGCTACAGATCTTCACTGACGATAAGACCTTTGACCTATAACGCTCTGAAAATTCGAGTAGGTTAAATTATGTATTAATTATTGATAATACGTGTTTTTCCGTAAAAATCAAGATATAATTATTTTTCCACATAGACTTAAATACGCCTATTTTAACTATGTAAATGCTAGTAATTGGTATTTAATTAGTCACTTATTAATTGCTAGTTTACTTAAATATTTTCCTTAATTAATTATTTTTAAATATTATTTTAAGCTTTCACTTAAACACTAAATTAGTGATAATTACAAATTAGAATGGGTTAAGTACACATTAGTGCACCATGACAACTTAAAATCAAGTTTGTATCATGCCCTTTCTTTCTTGAATTGTCTCCATGGTTCTGGACAATTCTAGGGAATGTTTAATTAGAAAATAAAATAATTAAAAAATGGATTAATAATTGAGGAAATGGGGGAGTTTGACTTGACACCAATACACACACTCACTCACCTCTCTCTCTCATATTCCTTGGCCGAACTTGGGCAGCCCCCCTCTTCATTTCTCCACCTTTATTTCATCTCAAAAATCCTCAAATATCCATAAAAAATCCACATAAATTTAACTATAATTCCTGGTTAAACCTTCTTCCAAAATTCCTTGGCCTAAACTAACTTGGATCTAGGAGCAAGAAAGTATTTTGGGAGGCTAAGTTTGCAAGTTAGATCTCAAAATTGTTGAGGTATAAATCTTAACCAAATGGTTATTTTGTTGATTAATTACTTTAATCTAATTTATTTAGGTATTAATGTGGTCCTAATTGCAAGATTTAGTTTTTAAAGAGAAGTATTTGGGTTCAAGTTAGGGTTTTTATCAATAAATTAAGTTAACCAAGTGTAGTTTATCATCTAAAGACTTGCAAAATCTAATCTAGTTGTTAATTTACTAATTATTACTTTTAAATTGTCCTAATTAAATATTCTTGCAAACTAATTTCATGATTAGCGTAAATAGGTGAGAATAAAATTTAGTTAATAATTCTGTGGCCAAATTAAGATATAAAATGAACTTTGTGGCCACTAGGTTTGCTAAAACACCTAGCTTTGAACTAAAATTCTCTTTGTTTGCTTAATAGGCTTTTGGAATAAATAGGTTTTTAATTAAGATTGAGGTTGCGATGATCCACAACCTATTTCCTATGATATGTGATGTGATGTGAATACGCGATTGATACGATCGAGTTTTAGGCTTGGTACATGTCACGTATAGCGACCTCTAGTTGTGGTTTGTAGCGTTGTCACGAGCGTGTTTTGTGCACCAAGTGCGTGCGCGTCTAGTTAGTGCACGTTGGTTGTCTTGTATCGTTGTGTCCGTGACTATTTATATATCTATCATCTTATTTACTTGTGTACGATTCTAGGATCGGTCGAGCAGACGTTGGACGCGGTGTGGAAAGGAAAGGCAGTGATTGGATCAAATAGCCGAGGCGTCCCGGTGAGTAAATGTACACATCTATGGAGGGATCGTCTGGATGGCGCGAGGCGCCCGATAGTTAGGATTACTAGTAGTGCTTGTATTTATATGCGTAGTATCCTAATAATTCATCTCATTGCATTGCATCATCTTATATACATATGATATTATTCATAGGACACTTGCACCATTACCATTGGTCCATGCCGCACATGTATTATTTTATGTGAACACACACGCCATTGGTAATTGCTATGTCACAAACACTATAGAACCTGTTTAAATTAGAATCTGATCTTTTGCATCATATACGATAAGAAACTTGTAGTTGTATATATTCATTTCATCAGGATGGATACGTAGGATTGCTAGTCGTATGTATGTACTTCATTGCATCATCATTCATACATAGTTTTCTAGTCATACATCGCATCGCATGTTATCGATATCATAAACCTCCATCATTTCCAACATGCTCATATATTGTGATTCTTCTTGGAGATTTCAGTATTGATGAGATTTCTGGATTTTGGGGAAAACCGTAAGAATTTTATAAACCTATTATCATTTTAAAAATAGAAATTTGAGGTTTTCTCATGATATGATGTGTGTGGTGTCTACCAAGAGTATTCTCGGTTCATAAGCTGTATCATATACCCAATTCAAGGAAAAGACGCACCGTCTGCGGGTATATTGTAAGTCCACGTTACCTCTCCTGGTTCTTTCGGGCTTGCAGAAACGGTGAAAAACGATTTTTAGGGTTTAGGTAACATGGATTACAAAATACGGATCTTGGCTAAACTACACACTAGCAACCTAACTAGAGATTTATCTACTCGGTTAGGGGTTATACCTCATTTGAATTCCTTCTTCCTGGACTCTTTGTAGTGGTCGGATGGTTCTCTCCTCGTCGCCTTCTCTTGCCGAAGATGGATCCACCTGAGGGTTTCTACCTTGAGCTCCTTTCTCGAACTTGAGAAAACTAAAGTCTCCGGCTTGCTAGACCTTCAACCTTAGGATGAGTAGAGAGTGGTTTTGGGTGTTTTATCTCCAAGGAAAGGTTTCTCAACTCATGAGAATGTTTTTCCTTGAACTAGAGGAGGAGGAAGATGAAAAGAAGAGAGAGAATGGTTATGAGAGAATAAGAATGGATTTTACAACCATAACAATATATGTGAATTATCTAATTAATAATATTAATCCAAAATGAAAAAGGTGATGGTTGGTTTGATGAGACCATTATCATATCACATTAAATGTTTTTTGCAAAGATCAAAGAGCATCTTGAAAAGTAATGATGATGGTCAATGTTTCAAACATGGTCAACTAGTCAACCTTGGTCAACAAGTCAACAACCCTAACCATGACACAATTTTATTTAATTAATATTATTAATTGATATTTCACATATCCATTAGGGTTTGGAAAAAGACAACTGTCAACTGTGCATACACACCCGTTCCGAAACCCTAATGAAAACCCTCTTCCTCCGCCTCAATCAACTGTGCATACACACCCGCATTCGTGTTCCGAGGAACATAAATTCTATGAGATAAAACTAACCCCAAAACATATACAAGGATCCGGCTCAAACCAGAGCCCGCTAGTAATGACTGTCCGGACGCCAAACGTGCATAAGTGCACGGATGTGAACGAACCCTGTCGCAAAACCATGCGACCTCTACTCTGTTTTGCCCAAAGGCGAATAACCCTCTGTGTGGGACTCTAAAGACTTGACACTACGCTGGCAGTGGGTTTAACCACAGACCGCAAGCGGCACTAGCTGTGCGTAACGGCCCCCAGGTAGTTGCCGATAAGAAGACTGACGAGGTGAAACCCATCTGAACTCCTACTGAGCCTGTATGTGACAATCTCCGTACAGTCCGGTCTATTCGTCTGATAACATCGCATGGCGGGCCTAATGGGTGGTAAACGTCAGTCCCCTAATAGCGGTACAAGTCGTGTCGGAGTGTAGCCCAGAACACCCTGAGATAACACCGGAAACCTACCAGTATATCTCGCTTGCCCTGGCCAGGGACTACTTGTGTAATGGCGCTCCTAGACACAGCGCGATGTCAACCCCCAATACCGGGAGAGACGAACCCTGTCTAACCGTCACTGCCTCCAAGTGCTTCGGGACTGCACCCAACTACTACCTGTTTCCACGACTCCTTTGAGCCGTGGTATGGTAGTAATCAAAGTACAGTGGGAACACACTCGAGGCATAGTGACAGTGTCAAGTCAGCGGACTAAGCTGTACTCATGTCACCTGGGAACTGATAACTGACGATTGGTATAGTACCAACCAACAGTTCCCAACAAGTCTTGTCCAGTGTACTCATAACCTAACGAGCACCCGCATACTATCTCAAGTACGACGTACTGACGGCTGTGGGACAGACCGTCTCCCATGCTGGGATGAGAAGCGCATACGCTAGTCTACTCCGGAGTATCGATGCCCTGTCTCGATAATCCCATGACCAGGGACGTGTATATAAGGATGTGCTTGTAGATTACCCAGCCCCCACTGGTGTGACTGCCATCACAACGCTGGTAATCAAGCAAAGATCCTAAGGGCTCCATTAATGTGTATAAGTGATACACTAAAGGAAACACAAGTACACATTAAAGTAGAGACAGACTAAGTAGCATACTACCATTTCGAGCAAGATTGTCTATACAACTGTGAATATCCCAAGCTTCCTAAGTAATATACAAACTAGTATGATACAGTAATGGCCTCTAGGGCATATACACTAACAATCTCCCACTTGCACTAAGGCCATGTACTGGCGTATCGAAGACCTATCATCTCGATCAGCCGCTCGAATTGAGTCTGGGGTAAGGCCTTTGTGAGTGGATCTGCAGTGTTATCTTCTGAAGCAACCCTCCGAACCTCGATCTCCTGGCGATCTACGATCTCTCTGATCAGGTGATACCGCCTCAAGATGTGTCTGGATTTCTGATGGGACCTAGGCTCCTTCGCTAAAGCTATAGCCCCGTTGTTATCGCAATACAGAGGTATTGGATCAACAATGGGCGGAACCACCTGAAGTTCTTTGAAGAACATCCTCATCCAGACGGCTTCTTTTGCGGCATCAGATGCAGCGATATATTCCGCTTCCATAGTCGAGTCAGCAACGGTTTCCTGTTTGGAACTCTTCCAACACACCGCCCCTCCATTGAGGGTAAAGACAAAACCCGACATGGACTTGGAATCATCCTTGTCACTCTGGAAGCTGGAGTCAGCAAAGGCCTCAATCTGGAGGTCTTTTCCGCCATACACCAAGAACATCTCCTTAGTCCTTCTTAGGTATTTGAGAATGTTCTTTACCGCTATCTAGTGCTTCTCCCCAGGGTTTGACTGATACCGGCTTACCACACTCAGTGCGTAAGCAACATCTGGTCTGGTACACAACATCGCATACATTATAGAGCCTACCGCAGAAGCGTAGGGTATAATAGACATGCGATCCCTTTCCAAATCAGTCTTGGGAGACATCTCTTTGGAGAGGGTGATCCCGTGACAAGCCGGTAGATTACCGCGCTTGGAATCTTCCATACTGAATCTTTTAGGTATGGTGTCGATGTACCTGGACTGTGAAAGTCCTAATATCCTCTTGGATCTATCACGATGGATCCGGATCCCCAGAATGTAAGAGGCATCACCCAGGTCTTTTATGGAGAACCTGTGCGACAAGAATCCTTTGACAGATTGTAGCATAGGAATGTCATTTCCTATCAAGAGAATGTCATCCACGTATAAAACGAGGAACATGACAGTTCTTGCTACAAATCTACTATAGATACATGGTTCATCTGGATTTTTGATAAAGCTAAATTCTTTGACTGTCTCATCAAAACAGATGTTCCAACTCCGCGATGCCTGCTTTAGTCCATAAATGGACTTAAGCAACTTGCACACCTTCCCACTGCTCCCACTCTGAATGAAACCCTCTGGCTAGTCCATATAGACACACTCCTCTAAATTTCTATTTAGAAAAGCGGTCTTTACGTCCATCTGCCAAATTTCATAATCGTGGAAGGCAGCGATGGCAAGAAGGATCCGAATGGATTTCAACATAGCCACTGGAGAAAAGGTTTCGTCATAGTCCAAACCAGGTCTTTGATGAAAACCCTTTACAACAAGCCTAGCTTTATAGGTCTCAACCTGTCCATCTACAGCAATCTTCTTTTTGAAGATCCACTTGCATCCTATGGGTTTTACCCCATCTGGAGCAACGTCCAACATCCATACTTTGTTGGTGTACATTGACTCCATTTCGGTCCGCATTGCATCCAGCCATTTTACCGAGTCAATGCTCTGAATGGCCTGCTGGAAGGTAGTGGGCTCATCATAATCAATGATGCAATCCTCTCTATCCCCATCTATGAGAAAACCGTAGTATCTCTCGGGCGGATGAGATTGCCTACTACTCCTGCGGAGCGGCGTAGGAATGTCCTGTTCTTTCGAACCTTCTGGTTCTGCTAAGCTTTCAGTAATAGTCTGTGGTTCTGGAATTTCTTCCAGCTCTATCGCACTCCCATTAATTTCCTTTTCTAAGAACTGGTGTTCCAGAAAGTGGGCATTACGAGAAACAAAGACCTTTTGTTCCTCTGCGTGATAGAAAAGATACCCACTGAAGTTCTTTGGGTATCCCACAAACTTGCACAGTACTGAGCGTGCCTCGAGTTTGTCCGCATGCTGCTTTTTGACAAAAGCTGGACATCCCCAGATCTTCAGATATTGAAGATAGGGTTTCTTCCCACTCCATAACTCATATGGTGTAGTATTCACAGTCTTAGTTGGAACTCGGTTCAAAAGGTATGCAGCTGATTCTAGCGCATATCCCCAGAATGATCGCGGCAACTCAGCATTACTCATCATGGAACGTACCATATCCAATAGGGTTCGGTTCCGTCTCTCCGATACACCGTTATGTTGCGGAGTGTATGGAGGAGTAAGCTGAGAGTGAATTCCATTCTCTTTTAAGTAATCCAGGAACTCGGTACTTAAGTATTCACCATCTTGATCAGATCTTAGTGTCTTGATACTTTTTCCTGTTTGTTTTTCTTCTTCATTCTTGTATTCCTGGAACTTTTCAAAGGCTTCAGATTTATGCTTCATTAAGAAGACATGTCCGAACCTTGAAAAATCATCCGTAAAAGTAATGAAGTAAGAATAACCGCTTCGCGCATGTGTAGACATTGGACCGCACACATCGCTCTGTATGAGCCCCAAGAGCTCGCTCGCTCTTACCCCGTGTCCAGTGAACGGAGTCTTTGTCATCTTTCCTTTGAGAGAGGATTGACAAGTTGCATATGAATGATATTCGAATGAATCCAAATATCCTTCTGTATGTAACTTCGTCAACCTTCTCTCATTGATGTGACCCAGTCTACAATGCCATAAGAAAGCATGATTGATTTCTGGAGACTTTCTTTTGTGTGTATTCTGGACATTGAAAATCTGTGGTTGGTTTAATACATATATACCATTGTTTAATGTACCCGACCCAATCAAAACTTGATTAAGATAAATGTTCACAACATTACTTACAAATGCAAATTCATAACCTTCTTTAGATAATAAAGATACAGATATGATATTACAGGTTGCATTGGGTACAAAATAACAATCACGCAAAACCAAAACGTGTCCATCTGACAACCCCAGGTGATAGTCCCCCTCGGACTCAGCATCCATGCCAGCTCCGTTTGCAACTCTGAGGGTCATATCACCTACCTTCAAAACCCTATGCTTTCTCAGTGCCTGCAAAGAATTACAGATATGAGATCCTGATCCGGTATCCAATACCCAGGAAGTAGAGTTTATTGATAGACAGTTTTCAATAACATACACACCTGAAGCTGAAGCCGCAACTTGCTTCAGATCCTGGGTTCTGGCCTTCTAAGCCCTGCAATCCTTTTTCCAGTGTCACTCTTGTGACAGTAAAAGCATTCTTCCTTTCCCACAAGCTTTCCCGCTACCTTTGTTACTTTTGCCTTTCCCGTCGTATCCAATTTACTAACACCGCCCCTTGGTTTGGCGGGGGGTTTCTTCTTCTTTCCCTTGGCTTTCGCCTTGGACTTAGAAGAGGAAGATCCTCTTACAAACAAAGTGGATGTTTCCCTACCTTTCTGTAGGGTGCCCTCTGCACTCCTCAACATGTTGAGGAGCTCTGGAAGTTCAACATCTTTTCCTTTTAAGTTGAAGTTCAGGATAAACTGGGCGTAAGTGGAAAGAAGGGACTGGAGAATCAAGTCCGTATAGAGCTCGTTTTCTAACGTGGTCCCAAGGTCCGCGAGCTCTTCAATGAAGCCAATCATCTTAAGCACGTGTTCCGCTACTGATGATCCGATGGTCAATCTTGCCGAAAACAGCTTCTTCGACGCTTCGTATCTTGTGATACGAGACTGCTCTCCATACAATTCTTTTGTATGAAGAAATATGGATTCCAAGTCCAAATTCTCGTGCCTCCTCTGATGTTCATTGTCCCTAGAGGCAAGCACGAGGCACTTGGCCTTCGCGCAATCGATCTCCCATGTTTTACGGATTTCTATATCCGCGACACTGGAGGTGGGACCTGGGACAGGGGGAGCTTTGGTGGTAAGGAGATACCCCAACTTGTCGTAAGTGATTGCCATTTTGACATTCCTGAGCCAATCTTTATAGTTTGGCACTGTCAGTATATTTTTATCTAGTAATAACTTAAGTCCGGTCATGTTGATTGGTCGCTGCAATTTGGAGAGAGAGAAGAAACACTTTAGCATAATGCTCTTGCAAGTTTAGAGTGGTTTTTAGTTTGTCTAAACAGGATGGCTCCCACTGTCTCTCGAATCCATTCTCAAACCATAAAGGAAGAATTAGTCAGGATCAATCTCACCGTACAATACTTTCTTAACTGTTCAGCCAGGACAGTGTCGGTACTTTGAGAGAGGTTTTCCAACGCTTTCGTGAAGTTCCTTAATTAAATAACCTCTTTTCCCTAGGGGCGTATCCCCGCTAACACCTTTCTAGACACCTACTAGGTTTATAGCATTGATCGTTAAGTGAGAAATTTTCCGAGGAGTAGCATATACTCACAGTAGGATCGGGATCCAAATATCATCACGTGACAAAACTGAAGGAATCCTACCAGAATCATCACACTCCAAATGGTATGCAACGCTAGCAAGTTTCAGTTCTTTTGAAACTCCCGATGTGGATTTTTGCCCCATGCTCTTATGACCTTGGCGTGAGGTCAAAATGTCATAAGTCACATGTCAAGTTCTTCCCATCATTATCCAGGTTAATTTGAACCCACCCGTACCTATCCCTTACGTAGGCCAAAATGGCAGTACAACTGTCCCAAACCAACGCATTCTATCTATGCAACAGATAAATATCCGGCACCTACCAATCACTTTGCCTTGGCATGAGGTCAAAATACATAGCTTGAATACTACCAAATATTTAACTGAAATGATGGAGGGCTATGAATGGTTTTGGCGAAACCGTGAACGTAGTGAACTTGATATAATCGATGGAACGAGATAGCTTTTTAAAGGAGTCGCTCAAGCTCCGCATTTAAAAGTTGGTTTTTGAAAAGAACCGAGTGGTTTGGAATGTGTTCCAACGACTTTTACATGGTTTATTTTCTTGCATTAATTTTAATGCGTCCCATCATTTAATCCTACCATTGTAGAAAACAACGAAAATATGACGTACGCTTATGCCATCCGCATTCGCCACGGGGTCCCGTCATCACCCGTTAGGTTACTTAACTAACGACAGAGCGGGGGATGGACTAGCGCGGATGCAAAACATGAGCAACGCCTAAATAGATATCATATATAGATATATAGCAATGATAGCCATTCCAGATCACAGATGAATACATTGGATATACTAGGAATCCGCATTCCGTTCGAGTCTGTAACGAAAAGCGGATTACACGGTCGCGATGAATAGCCAATACTCCACCCTAGACCCCTACGAGTGCGGCAAACTACCCGCTAAGTACCCAAAGCGAAGCAACCTCCCTCAACGACGTGAGTAGGCCACTCAGCACTTCGAGATACCCGGTAGTTTGTGCACCCAACCTTGGGTCTATCCTAGGAGCAAAAACAGTAAAAAGAAATTATACAATGACGGCTACAACCCCATCCCGGTTGTGCGGCCATACAAATAATATTACATCAAATTTACATATTACATGAATTGAAAGATAAACAAAACTCTCATCTCACAATTCCCCCCGGCTATTCATCCGCGACAATCCAACGAATTCATATACACATACCATCAATATCACAGATCACAGATATGTATAACCCCCATTAATCGACGTATAGCGATTAGCAAACGTTCAATACATATATAACATTACAGATACAACCCATTAGCCAAAGTCTACAGAAAATCGACCAAAATACGGATTTGTAACCACCCCAAAAACAAACTTGTTCTCTGGAAATTCTGGGCAGAAACAAACCATCTCAAAAATCACAAAACACCACCAGAAGTAAACTGCAGGAGAAACGATCCACGGCCGAGTCAACTCGGCCGCGGAACCGCGGTGAGTTGGTCGGTTCGATGGATCGTTTTTCTTGCCTGTTCATTAAAAAGCCTGAGCCGATTTTTAAGACATGATTTATTATTTTTAGAGCAGAAATAAAAATCGGTAGAAACTAGGATTTTCCGGGGTGTTTCACGGCTCTTTTGTCCGGTCGAAATTCTAGATACATTGCTAACATGCTAGGGTGTGTTTAGTTAGGCTCTGATACCACTGTAAGTCCACGTTACCTCTCCCGGTTCTTTCGGGCTTGCGGAAACGGTGAAAAACGATTTTTAGGGTTTAGGTAATATGGACTACAAAATACGGATCTTGGCTAAACTATACACTAGCAACCTAACTAGAGATTTATCTACTCGGTTAAGGGTTATACCTCACTTGAACTCTTTCTTCTTGGACTCTTTGTAGTGGTCGGATGGTTCTCTCCTCGTCGCCTTCTCTTGCCGAAGATGGATCCACCTGAGGGTTTCTATCTTGAGCTCCTTTCTCGAACTTGAGAAAACTAAAGTCTCCGGCTTGCTAGACCTTCAACCTTAGAATGAGTAGAGAGTGGTTTTGGGTGTTTTATCTCCAAGGAAAGGTTTCTCAACTCATGAGAATGTTTTTCCTTGAACTAGAGGAGGAGGAAGATGAAAAGAAGAGAGAGAATGGTTATAAGAGAATAAGAATGGTTTTTACAACCATAACAATATATGTGAATTATCTAATTAATAATATTAATCCAAAATGAAAAAGGTGATGGTTGGTTTGATGAGACCATTATCATATCACATTAAATGTTTTTTGCAAAGATCAAAGAGCATCTTGAAAAGTAATGATGATGGTCAATATTTCAAACATGGTCAACTAGTCAACCTTGGTCAACAAGTCAACAACCCTAACCATGACACAATTTCATTTAATTAATATTATTAATTGATATTTCACATATCCATTAGGGTTTGGAAAAAGACAACTGTCAACTGTGCATACACACCCGTTCCGAAACCCTAATGAAAATCCTCTTCCTCCGCCTCAATCAACTGTGCATACACACCCGCATTTGTGTTCCGCGGAACATGAATACTATGAGATAAAACTAACCAAAAAATATATACTAGGATCCGGCTCAAACCAGAGCCCGCTAGTAATGACTGTCCGGACGCCAAACGTGCATAAGTGCACGGATGTGAACGAACCCTGTCGCAAAACCATGCGACCTCTACTCTGTTTTGCCCAAAGGCGAATAACCCTCTGTGTGGGACTCTAAAGACTTGACACTACGCTGGCAGTGGGTTTAACCACAGACCGCAAGCGGCACTAGCTGTGCGTAACGGCCCCCAAGTAGATGCCGATAAGAAGACTGACAAGGTGAAACCCATCTGAACTCCTACTGAACCTGTATGTGACAATCTCCGTACAGTCCGGTCTGTTCGTCTGATAACATCGCATGGTGGGCCTAGGGGGTGGTAAACATCAGTCCTCTAATAGCGGTACAAGTCGTGTCGGAGTGTAACCCAGAACACCCTGAGATAACACTGGAAACCTACCAGTATATCTCGCTTGCCCTGGCCAGGGACTACTTATGTAATGGCTCTCCTAGACACAGCGCGATGTCAACCCCCAATACCGGGAGAGACGAATCCTGTCTAACCGTCACTGCCTCCAAGTGCTTCGGGACTGCACCCAACTACTACCTGTTTGCACGACTCCTTTGAGCCGTGGTATGGTAGTAATCAAAGTACAGTGGGAAAACACTCGAGGCGAAGTGACAGTGTCAAGTCAGTGGACTAAGCTGTACTCATGTCACCTGGGAACTGATAACTGAGGATAGGTATAGTACCAACCAACAGTTCCCAACGAGTCTTGTCCAGTGTACTCGTAACCTAACGAGCACCCGCATACTATCTCAAGTACGACGTACTGACGGCTGTGGGACAGACCGTCTCCCGTGCTGGGATGAGAAGCGCATACGCTAGTCTACTCCAGAGTATCGATGCCCTGTCTCGATAATCCCATGACCAGGGATGTGTATATAAGGATGTGCTTGTAGATTACCCAGCCCCCACTAGTGTGACTGCCATCACAACGCTGGTAATCAAGCAAAGATCCTAAGGGCTCCACTAATGTGTATAGGTGATACACTAAAAGAAACACATGTACACAATAAAGCAGAGACAAACCAAGTAGCATACTACCATTTCGAGAAAGATTGTCTATACAACAGTGAATATCCTAAGCTTCCATTAAGTAATATACAAACTAGTATGATACAGTAATGGCCTCTAGGGCATATACACTAACATATATGGTAGACCCGGTGTAGTACCTCGAGGCAAGAAAATCATAAAGAAAGGCGTTGAGCCCTGCAGGGGAGCACTATCGACCGGTGATGTTTGACGCGGCGGATATCCAAAGGATACTGACCGTAGTCGTGAGATTTGAACATATGGGCCGGTCCGAACTGACGGAGCCCAAGATATTGAGACATTGAGATATTGAGATATTGAGACATTGAGATATTGAAACATTGAGATATGGGGATATACATATATTGTATCGATGCTTGACATGGATTTTCTATTGATTTTCATTGATGACACTTCAGTTTACTGCACAGAAATTTTTCTAAGATAAGAATGCAGATTTTCTCATACCAGATATATTCAAGTTTTGTGTTGATTATGCATCCATGTTGCATTCGTATTGGTGCATCGCATCGTATTGATATATGTAGGGTGTGACGCATTTGCGTGCTTACGATATCCTTGTCAGATGTTACTTACTACTCACGAGTTGGCAACTCACCCTCGTTGTGCCACGGTATCTTGCAGGTCCGACCCATCAGCACAGTAGAGGCGGGCATACTTCCTCATTTTGTTGCATTTGCTTTGACTTGCGGCTTGCTTGTAGGCAGGTTGCGAGGATATTTTGACCCCGTGTTTTATTATTCTATCTAGTATACTCCATCTACCATATCTACCATTTTCTACCAGTTATACATTGGACGTAGATGGCGAGCTTGTGAGATTTGTATGTATTCTATTTCTAGAGTCGATGCTCACTTGAGCCGACGTGGTGTTTTCTTGTTCTTGTTTTCAGATATTTATCTCATATAATGATGATATATATAGTACATCTGGTTGTGATCCCGCCTTTGCCGAAGAGCTAGCTCCCGCTTGGGGATACCGTTATTCATTACTTGTGCATATTTTGTATTGTACCCGTTTGGGGGCCAGTATTTACAAAGGAGACTCTGCCGAAATTTTCGGGAAAATTTGATGTTTTCGAAATGTTTAATGCGACTTATTTTGTTAAAATCACTTTCTTTAAAACAAGTTTTCCTTCACTCTATTTGTTTAATGGTTTAGATTTTTGGGCTTTGGTTTACTTATATTACGCTATGCTTCTAGACGTTGCGTAATTTAAGTGCCAGTCATGTTCCATAGATCTGGGTCATGAGAAAGTTGGTATCATAGCATTAGGTTTTACCTTTCTGAGTGTAGGATGACCCTTAGTTGATGGAGTACGTGACTTAAGCAGAGTGACGTAGCGTGTGTATGTTCCGCGGCATACTTATGATACGGTACTCCGTCTAAGTGACCTTAGGATATATATTTGCTTGTACTACTTCCTTGATCCCGTATATCCTTTGATTCGATTGCAATATTCCTATCAATCCTGTTTCTTGTTCCAGCCACTATGTCGTCGAAGACTATAAGGGCCTAGAGGGCTGCCGCCAGGGATAAGATTAGAGCAGGCTCGTGTGAGACGAGGACCGATCAAGGCGGTATGCCTACCCCTCAGGGACAGATTGATCAGCCTTTTCGAGGATGGATAGCTAGGCTAGAGTCGAGTATTCAGGACTTGCGACAGATGTTTGGATTGTTAGTTGAGGCAAGCCGAGCTCCGAGAGCTGATGATGTCCCTCCTACTGCGGGGACTGTGATTGTACCTGCTACTCAGGCAGCTGTTCTTGTTGTTACCAAGAGTATTTCCGTATCCTTACAGGAGTTCATGAGGCTGAAGCCTCCAGTTTTCACCGGCACAGATGCAGTGGAGGATCCACAAACATTCCTCGACAGGATGGCTAAGATTTGCCGTTCACCGAGATGTTCGGACGAGAGATGGGTTAAGCTTAAGAGTTTTCGTCTATAGAGCCTTGCTCAGACGTGGTGCAAGTCAGTCGAGAGAGGCCGAGCTACAGGTCTACCTCTTATGACTTGGGATGAGTTCACAGCTGTATTTCTTGCTCATTTCCTTCCAGAGAGCGTTCGAGATGCTCGAGCCCGTGGTTTCGAGTCTTTGCGTAAGACTCCAGGGATGACAGTGTCCGAGTATGACATTCTATTTACTCAGCCGTCCCGATATGCTCCTTACATGGCGGACACTGAAGAGAAACGGATAAAAAGGTTTGTGCAGGGATTGGATATGTAGTTATTTCTTGCTATCGACGCCCATCATTTTGACACTTACGCCACTGCTATAGACGTGACCTTACAGTTGGAGGAGCGCATTTCTGAGACTTCAACCATTTCTGGACCGAAGCGGATTCATACCGGTATGCCAGCTCAGAGGCAGTTAGGTAGACGCCGTGACAGGTTCTTTCAGGGAGACGGTGGTGGTAGAGGCAGAGGACAGCCGGCTACTAGTGGGGGACATGCCGAGTGTTTTCTTTGACTCCTCTGGATGCGCAGGCAACCAACACTGTTGTGACAGGTATTCTTTCGGTGTTTTCTTTCGATGCGTATTTCTTACTGGTGTTGTTTGAAATGGTATCCGCATATTTTGTATCGAGGTTTAGCCGATAGTAGTCCTTGCTAAATCAGCCACTTGTGATTTCTCCCGTAAGCTAGTCTTTTGTCGGTCATTATGTTTTTGATCAAGTTTGTTTTGCTCGTATCGGAAATAGGGATTCTTTTGTCAATTTGATTTTTCTCAATATGTTTGACTTCGAAGTTCTTCTGGGCATGGATTGGTTAGCCACGTGTTATGCGTCCGTGGACTTCCGTGAGAAGGCAGTCAGATTTAGTTTTTCCGGGTGAGCCAGTTCTTGTTATTCAGGGAGACCGTAGCGCCACCCTTACCAGTTTGATTTCTTCTTTTCGCGCTAGTTAGCTCTTGAGGAAAGGATGTCAAGGATTCATGGTGTATGTTTGTGATGTAGAGCCGTAGAGGTCTCGTTAGACCAGGTCCCAATTGTGAGGGAATTTCAAGATGTCTTCCTGACAAGTTGCCTGGTTTGTTGCCAGAGTGCGATATTGAGTTCCGCATTGACCTGATCCCCAGCACGGAGCCTATTTCTATACCACCCTATCGGATTACCCCGGTGAAGCTTAAAGAGCTGAAGGATCAGTTGCAAGATTTGTTGGATAAATGGCTTATTCGTCCTAGTGTGTCACCTTGGGGAGCTCCTGTTTTGTTCGTCAAGAAGAAAGATGGCAGTTTGCGTTTGTGCATCGGTTATCGTTAGTTGAATTGAGTTACTATGCTAAACAGATATCCCCTACCTCGCATTGACGCTTTTTTTGATTTGCTCAAGAGTGTGGGACATTTCTCGAAGATTGACTTGTGATTAGGTTACCATCAGTTGCGGGTTCAATAGGATGATAGTCCGAAGACTGCTTTTCGCACACGTTACGGGCGTTATGAGTTCTTGGTGATTTCGTTCGAGCTCACCAATGCCCCAGCAGCATTTATGGACTTGATGAATCGTATATTCAGGCCATTTCTTGATCAGTTTATCATCGTGTTCATTGAGAACGTCCTAGTATACTTTTGGAGAGGAGAGGAGCTTGGGTAGTATTTGAGGATTTCATTGCAGACTTTGAAGGAGAACCAGCTAATCGCTAAATTATCCAAGTGTGTTTTCTGGTTGGATAGTGTTGACTTCGTGGGTCACGTAGTTACGGGAGATGGTATACGTATGGAACAGAAGAAGATCGAGGCCGTTCAGCACTAGCCCAGACCTGTATCAGTGACGGAGGTTCACAGCTTTTTGGGGTGTGGCCGGATACTATAGACGTTTCGTACAGCATTTTTCTCATATAGCTGCACCGTTGACCGGATTGAACCGGAAGGGAGTTCCTTTATTTGGACCGAGGAATGCGAGCAGAGCTTTCAGCAGTTGAAAACTCGTTTGACCACGGTGCCAGTGTTATCATTACCTTCAGGATCAGGCAGTTTTGTCGTTTATTGCGATACTTCTCGGCAGTTGAAGAAGCATGAGCAAAACTATCCCACTCATGATTTAGAGATGGCTGTGGCGGTTTTTGCGCTCAAGATATGGAGACACTACTTATACGGTGAGTCGTGCCAAATATTCACGGACCACAAGAGCTTAAAGTATATTTTTCAGTAGCAAGATCTAATTTATGACAGCGCCGATGGATGGAGCTAGTAAAGGACTATGACTGCGAGACTCTTTACCATCAGGACAAGGCAAATGTTATGGCAGATGCTTTGAGTGGAGGCCCGGAGGCAGATTTTCTTGTTTGAGCACAGTTCAAAGACAGTCGACGGTAGATTAGCAGATTCTATGTGACAGCCGAGTACAGTTCGAGTTTATGTCGACTGGAGGACAACTTGCCCGTGTCCGTGCACAACCACAGTTACTTGATCAAATCCATGAGGCACAATCTGATGACGTTCGATTATCAGAGATCATGGATCAAGTTCGACAGGGCAGAGATTCAGAGTTCGTGATCGATAATCAGGGAGTACTACGATTTGGGATTTGACTATGTGTGCCAGATTCCGAGGGACTGAGACGCGAGATTTTAGAGGAGGTATACCAGTCGACATATAGTGTTCATCCGGGTTCCACCAAGATGTATCATGATTTGAGAGGTGTCTACTGGTGTGAAGGGATGAAGAGAGATGTCACAGATTTTGTTTCAGGATTCTAACTTGTCAGCAAGTCAAGGCCGAGCATCAAAGGCCCGCAAGAGAGTTACAACCTTTGCCCATTCCGGAGTGGAAATGGGAGCAGATCTCTGTAGATTTATCGTGGGTCTATCTAGGATCAGTCGAGGGTATGACTAAATTTGGGTGATTGTAGACCGATTAACGAAAGAAGCTCACTTTCTGCCAGTCAAGACCACTTTCGGATTCGTTCAGTATGCTCAGATATATGTTGATGAGATTGTGCGACTACACGGCGTTCCAACTTGCATTGTTTCCAACAGAGGCACCCAGTTCACCAGCCGACTATTGTAGAAACTTCAAAAGACTTTGGGCACCGATTAAGTTTCAGTACAGTTTTTCATCCGCAGACCGTCGGTCAGTCAGAGCGAACTATTCAGACTCTTGAGAACATGCTCCGAGCTTGCGTTCTAGAATTCGGTGGCAGCTAGGATCATCATTTGCCCTTGATAGAGTTTTCCTATAATAACAGCTTTCAGAAGAAGATTCAGATGACACCCTTCGAGGCATTATATGGGAGGAAAAGTCAATCGCCCGTTTATTGGACAGAGTTCAGCGAGAGCAGTATTTTGGGACCATAGGTTGTGCAGGAGACGACCGAAAAGGTCCAGTCGATTCGGGATAAGATGAGAGCAGCCCAGAGCAAGCAAAAGTCTTATGCTGATAAACACCGTCGTAGACTTGAGTTCGCCGTTGGTGATCATGTTTTCTTGAGGGTTTCTCCGATGAAGGGTGTGTTGAGATTCGGGAAGAAAGGGAAGCTTAGTCCCAGATATGTGGGTCCCTTAGAGATTCTCGAGCGTTTCGACACAGTTGCTTATCGTTTGGCTCTTCCACCCAGCATTCAAGATGTTCACCCCGTGTTTCATGTATCGATACTCGGAAAGTACCTTTATGACCCCTCTCACGCGATACAGTATCAGACAATCCGGCTGGAGCGCGATCTTTCTTTCACCGAGCAGCCGGTAGTCATTCTAGATCGGCAGATGAAGAAACTGAGGTCTAAGGTCATATCGTCCGTAAAGGTTCTTTGGCCTGGCCGAACGGCGAAGAGGTCACGTGGTAAGCCGAGGGCGAAATAAGGAAAGAATATCCTCATCTCTTCGAAGGTACGCGTAGTTAGATTATTTTTAAATTCGGAGACCGAATTTCTTTAAGGGGGAAGATTGTAACATTCAGAAAATTCAATTAGGTTAATTATGTATTAATTATTGATAATACATGTTTTCCATAAAAACCAAGATATAATTATTTTTCCACATAGACTTAAATACGCCAATTTAACTATGTAATTGCTAGTAATTGGTATTTAATTAGTCACTTATTAATTGCTAGTTTACTTAAATATTTTCCTTAATTAATTAATTTTAAATATTATATTAAGCTTTCACTTAAACACTAAATTAGCGATAATTACAAATTAGAATGGGTTAAGTACACATTAGTGCACCATGACAACTTAAAATCAAGTTTGTATCATGCTCTTTCTTTCTTGAATTGTCTCCATGGTTCTAGACAATTCTAGGGAAAGTTTAATTAGAAAATAAAATAATTAAGAAATGGATTAATAATTTAGGAAATAGGGGAGTTTGACTTGACACCAATAAACACACTCACTCACCTCTCTCTCTCTCATATTCCTTGGCCGAACATGGGCAGCCCCCCCCCCCCCACATCCTCATTTCTCCACCTCCATTTCATCCCAAAAATCCTCAAATTTCCACCAAAAATCCACATAAAATTAACTCTAATTCCTAGTTAGACATTCACCCAAAATTCCTTGGCCTAAACTAGCTTGGATCTAGGAGCAAGAAAGTACTTGGGAGGCTAAGTTTGCAAGTTAGATCTCAAAATTGTTGAGGTATAAATCTTAACCAAATAGTTACTTTGTTGTTTAATTACTTTAATCTAATGTATTTAGGTATTAATGTGGTCCTAAATGCAAGATTTAGTTTTTAAAGAGAAGGATTTGGGTTCAAGTTAGGGTTTTTATCAATAAATTAAGTTAACTAAGTGTAGTTTATCATCTAAAGACTTGCAAAATCTAATCTAGTTGTTAATTTGCTAATTGTTACTTTTAAATTCTCCTAATTAAATATTCTTGCAAACTAATTTCATGATTAGTGTAAATAGATGAGATTAAAATTTAGTTAATAATTGTGTGGCCAAATTAAGATATAAAATGAACTTTATGGCTACTAGGTTTGCTAAAACACCTAGCTTTGCACTAAAATTCCCTTTGTTTGCTTACAAGGTTTTTGGAATAAATAGCTTTTAATTAAGATTGAGGTTGCGATGATCCACAACCTATTTCCTATGATATGTAATGTGATGTGAATGCGCGATTGGTACGATCAGGTTCTAGGCTTGGTAGATGTCACATATAGCGACCCCTAGTTATGGTATGTGCGTTATCGTGAGCGCATTTTGTGCACCAAGTGCGTGCGCGTCTAGTTAGTGCGCGTTGGTTATCTTGAATCGTTGTGTCCGCGACTATTTATATATCTATCCTCTTACTTACTTGTATGTGATTCTAGGATTGGTCGAGGAGACGTTGGACGCGGCGCGGAAAAGAAAGACAGTGATTGGATCAAATTAGCCAAGGCATCCCGGTGAGTAGATGTACACATCTATGGGGGGATCGTCTGGATGGCGCGAGGCGCCCGATAGTTAGGATTACTAGTAGTGCTTGTATTTATATGCGTAGTATCCTAGTCATTCATCTCATTGCATTGCATCATCTTATATACATATGATACTATTCATAGGACACTTGCACCATTACCATTGATCCTGTAACGTTCTGGAAAAAAATCGTTTACGCGAAATTTCCGATAATCGGTAAAATTACTGGTGTTTTCCATAAAAACCATGATATAATTATTTTTCCACATAAACTTAAATATACCTATTCTAGCTAAGTAATTGCTAGTATTTGGTATTTAATTGGTCACTTATAAATTTCTAGTTTACTTAAATATTTTCCTTAATTAATTATTTTTAATATTATTTTAAGCTTTCACTAATACATTTGATTAGTGATAATTACAAATTATAATGAGTTAATACATTTTTTTAGTGCATTATAACACAATTAGACTCACATGAAACATGTTAGTTTTAAGTGATATGTTGACCATGGTTGTAGAATATTCAAAAGAAAAAGCTTAAATGAAAATAAAATAAAATGAGATAAAGAAGTATGGTGCATTAATGAGGTAAGGTGAACATGTTTCTTTGCTTCTTCACTCACTTACCCATACACACACACACACCATCCCATGAAGTGGCCGAAACTTGGCAGCCCTAATTCCCTAATTTTCCCCACTTCAAAAGTTAAATGAAAAGAATAAAGGAAAAAGAAAATGGTTTAAAGTTAAATGAGGTATGGGCTCTCTTTGACTTGGCCACAAACACACTCATCTCACTTTTTCTCTCTCCCTCTCTCAAGGCCGAGCCCCATTCCAGCAGCCCCTCCCCATATTTTCCCCACCTCATTCTCTTCAAAAAATTCTCCAAAATTTATCAAAAATCAAAACAAAGTCTCACAAATCCTTCATTTAACCATTAACCCATTATTCCTTAGCCTAATCTAGCATGAATCTTGGAGCAAAATGTATTTTGGGAGGCTAAGTTTACATATTTGATCTCAAGATTTGTGAGGTATAATATTACTCTAATTGTTACCTTGTTAATATTTGTTGTAATCTAAGCTAATCAGGTGTTTAATTATTGTTTTAATTGTTGAAATTAGTTTGTAAAGAGAGGGTTTTGAAATTCAAGTTAGGGTTTTATCACTTGATTATGGTTATATTGTGTAATTTAACATCTTAAGGCATATAAAATCTAAGCTATTTGCTAGTTTGCTAATTGTTATTTTAAAATTGTCCAAATTATATAATTTTGCAAACTAGATTTTTAGGATTTATGTAAATAGGTGAGATTAAAATCTAGTTAATATTTGGGTAGCCTAATTATGATATAAAATGATCATTGTGGCCACTAGATGTGTTAAAACATCTAAATTCGCACTAAAATGGTTAATGGTCGTTTACTATGTTTTTGGATTAAACCGATTTGAATTAAGTTTGGGTTTCGATAGATTGCTACCTATTTCATATAATATTTAGTGTATTGTGACTTGCGCGATACGTGCGTTTCGATTCTAGTTTTGGGTTGCTGTTTATCACAGCCAATCGGGGTGGTTTCAAATGTTAGCACACACGTTTTGGTACTCCGAGTGCACACGCATTTAGCTTGTGGGCGCTAATTTTCTCGTATGTTCTTGATATCGCGTTTTACAGAATATTAGCCTTATGTGTTGCATCGTGCGATTCTGTGATCACAGAGACGTCGGACGCGGCACAGAAAGGAAAGGCGGTCATTTGATCAGACTAGCTGAGACGTCCCGGTGAGTAGATGTATAATCTACGGGGGGATCGTATGGATGGCGCAGGCGCCCGATGGTTTAGGATTATTTGTAGTACTTGCATTTTATATGCGTAGTTTTCTAATTATTCATCTCATTGCATCGCACCATCTTACACACACACATATGTGATATCATCTAATAGGGCACTTGCACCATTGCCATTGGTTCATACCGCACGTGCACTATTCATGCGAACACACACGCCTTTGGTAATTGCTATGTCACGAACACTATAGAACTTGTTTAAAATCGGTAACTGTGCATTTGCATCATATATGATCCATAGACTTATACTTGTATATTCTTTCATTAAATGGATACATAGGATTATTAGTTATATATATATACCTCATTGCATCATGATTTATGCATAGCTTTTGGCCGTACTTCGCATGGTATATACTACCGTATCATAGATTTCCATCATCACTAGCATGTTTATATATTGTGATTCTTCTCGAGGATTTCAGTAATGATGGGATTTCTGGATTTTTGGGAAAACCGCAAGAATTTTATAAACCTGTTATCGCTTTTAAAAATGCAAGTTGCGGTTTTCTCGTGATATGATGTATGTGTCGTCCACCATGAGTTTTCCTTATTTATATTGGCTTTCGAGACCCGATTCGAGCAGTTGGATGAACCGTTTCAGGTACATGGTGGGTCCGGTAAGGTATCCTGGGGCAAGAAGCTCGAGATGTAGATGATGAGCCTGGCAGGGGCAGACTACCTACCGGCGATTTCTGATACAGCGGATATCCGGAGGATACTGACATGGTCATGAGTTTGATGATATGGGTCGATCCGGATTGACGGAGCCCTAGACATTGAGATATTGAGATATTGAGACATTGAGATGTTGGGATTTATATATATCGTGTCGATGCTTGACACGGATTTCTGGTGATTTCATGGTTGATACTTCATTTTATTGCATAGAGGGTTTTTCCTAAGATAAGAATCAAGATTATCCTATACCAAGAATTTTCAAGTTTCGTGTTTGATGGTTCATCCATATTGCATTCATGCTAGTACATCGTGTTATATTGATATGCGTAGGTTGTGACGAATTTGCGTGCATGCTTACGATAGCCTTATTGGTTATTACTTACTACTCACGAGTTGGCAACTCACCTCCGTTGTACCACAGTATCTTGCAGGTCTGAACCGTCAGTGCAGTAGTGGCGGGCATACTACCTCTTTTGCTTAATTACATCGTTTAGCAGCTTCGCTCATAGGTGGGTTTTGGAGGGTTTTCATTTGCCCCCACCATGTACTTTAGTTTGTATCTAGTATACTCTGTCTACTCTTGAATATTAGACTAGATGATGGGACTCATGAGACTTGTATTTGTGGTTTTGGTGTCGATGCTCACTTGAGCCGACGTGTTATTTTCTTATTTCTTGCTTTCCGATGCTTATTGTGCACTTTTGATATACATATTGCATGTGCTTGTGATTCCGCCATTGGCGAAGAGCTAACTCCAACTCGGGGATGCCTGTATTGATTATTTATATGTATTTTCATGTGTTGTACCCGTTTGGGGCCAGTATTTACAAAGGAGACACTGCCGAAATTTTCGGGAAATTATGACGTTGCTTTTAAATGTTTAATATGACTTATTTGGCTAAAATGGCTTTCTTCAAATAAGTTTTCCTTCACTCTATTTCTTTAAATGGTTTTGATTTCTGGGATTTGGCTTACTTAGATTACGTACGCCTTGAGACGATTCGTAATTTAAGTGTCAGTCACGTTCCGTACCTTCGGGCCGTGACAGGTCCATGGCGCACGTGCACTATTTTATATGAAAGCACACGTCATTGGTAATTGCTATATCACAAACACTATAGAACCTGTTTAAATCAGTATCTGAGCTTTTGCATCATATACGATAGGTAACTTGTAGTTGTATATATTCATTTCATCAGGATGGATACGTAAGAATGCTAGTCGTATGTATATACTTCATTGCATCATCATTCATACATAGTTTTCTAATCATACATCGCATCGCATGTTATCAATATCATAGACATCCATCATTTCCAACATGCTTATATATTGTGATTCTTCTTGGGGATTTCAGTATTGATGAGATTTCTGAATTTTGGGGAAAACCGCAAGAATTTTAAAAAACTATTATCATTTTAAAAATAGAAATTTGCGGTTTTCTCGTGATATGCTGTGTGTGGTGTCCACCATGAGTTTTCTCGGTTCTTGAGTGTAACATTTCAGAAAAATAAAATATTATTTTTGGGAATTTATATAATTAAAATAATAAATATTATGAATATTGTAATGATATGGTATAATTATATACCGATAAATTGGGAAATATTTGGAAAATTATAAGAATTACTGAAATGAGGGTGTTTTATATGATATGAGTATTTATAGATTTTTGAATACTCATTTGTAATGTGGTTAAGTGCTACACTCGATTTATTTTCACTAATCATGCATTTATCTTGATTAGGCTTCATGACATGCACCATGTCACATTTACAAAAAATACTTGTTACATTTCTTTTCTACCATGACTTTTATTTAGCCAAGCATGGCTTTGTTTTTTTTTTAAATGAGAAGAAAAAGGATGAAGATAAATAAAAAGAAAAGAAAAGAATAAACAAAAAAGTATGGACAAGAGAGAGAGGGTGAAGGGTCTCCTTAAACCATGGCATATTGTCCCCCTTTATTATTTCCTTCATCATTTTCCCTCCCTTTCCTCTCATGGCTGCCCTCCTCCTTCCACCTCCTTCTACACCTCAGAACAACCCCAAAAATGCATCAAAACCATACATTCCCTTCATTAAAAATGTGCACAAGCTCACTACAAGTATAGGAAACCAAGAAAGTTGGGATTTTGAGGACTTGGGGCAACTCAAGAATATTCTTGAGGTGCCAAATGAGATAATTCTTTTATCATTATGGTAGTATTTCAATTCCTTTAGCATCCATTTTAGTTTGGAAGTGTTAAGTGTAGTTTAGTGATGGTTGAAAATTCCAAGATGAGGGTTAGGGTTTTTCTTGAGTTGTGAGGGTGCAATTGAAAGTATTTGGTGACTACCAACCCCTTTAGTGATAATCTTTTAGATCAAAACAGAAACAAAACCAAAAACCTGGATTTAGAAACTTCCGTGTCGGTTTTGTGTTAATTTAGTGCCAACAGGGAATATTGAATTAACTAAGACCTTTACAAGAAAAAAAAGAAACTCCATTGACCTAGATTAGACACTAGGAGGCCACCATGAGAAGACGAAACCCTAACTCCCCTTCATGGCCGAGCAGGCCAGATTCTGAGGCATTGTGGCCGGACATGTTGTGGATTTAAGGGTCCAGGTTTCTTCTATACCTTATATGTCCCCTGTACAACACCCCAGTACTGTTTGTTTAACTCTATTTCACCTGAAACCAATTCTGGAGCAAGTTTTCATAGGTTGCTGCTTTGTTTTATAACTTTCCATGACTTGCAATTTTGGTAATTGTGTTTTGTATTGGTCACTTGACGTCTATACGTCGATATCGGGTGTTATTTGGCTCTTTTGCGTGATTAGACCATAAGTTCTAAGCTATATGTGTTTTGTATGCCGTTTTGGTTTTCGTGCATGATTTCGGTTTACGATACTTTGTGTTTATATGTGTAGGCACCCTCGCGTTGACTTCGGACAATAAAGACGAGCATGGTGGCATGGACTTCGGCAAGCAAGGATCAATGTGAGTAGATATATATCTACGGGGGAAGTCGGATGGATGGCGTATAGCACCTCCGCAGTTCGTAGTGTAGCCTATGATATATTATAGTTATATATGAAAATGTGTTTATGAAACTTGGATAATTAGCAAGTAAAATCTTAGAAGATCATTGGTTAATTCTAGTAAAATTGAATGACAGTGTCGTTAGTTAGTTTCTTAGTCGCGAACCCTAGAATAAGGTTGCACACACACGCGCGCGCACGCATACATTTATTTACTTGTGCGTATATGGGGATATATGTGTGTGTGTGTGTGTGTGTGTGTGTGTGTGTGTGAGAGTATGTATATATATATATGTATGTATGTATGTATGTATATACATGGATAATGAGGATAGTATATGATTCTTGGAGTTGAGTCGATGTGATTGGCCAGGATGCCGTGAGATCGGTGATGTGATTTGGGTCGTGTTATGAGATACGACATGTTATTATAGCGGATCGTTGGGCGATGTGTTTTCATGCACACGCGGATATATAGATATATGTTGATGGTATCGGTATGTACTAGACTTAGATCAATACCCTATTCATGATATTATGATAATGATACCATATGGATACTGATGTATATGTGATAGGCGACCCCTACCCCGATTTTGGGATGTCGTACGATGGATTTACCATGCGAGATATAACTATGATGATTGATCCGCACTCATGATTGAGGATGCCGTATTATGTTTGATCGTATGTGACGCTATTGAGGCGGGATCACCGACTACTATATATATATATCGACTCAGAACTTAGGTGTTTTTTCCTAACCCTTTGATTAGTCTCTTCGCTTTGTCCTGTAGTTACTTAATAGATGTTAGATTGGGCTCGAGTCATAGATATTTCCAAAACCAACGAATCGTGAGTATTTTAAAGACAGGCCAAGGGATACTACGGATATTTCAAAGGACGTACCTTTTTCTTAAAAGCACCGTAGCCCCTATTTTCTAAAACCACGATTCGTGCGATTTCTGACACCAAAAACTGTATGACTCGTATATAGGAATGTATATTTCCTTATTGTTGCGTTTACTTTTCAATTTCCATATATTCATGTTGTTATTATCGCGTTGCATGATTATACTTGTGATTCTTGTTTATATTGAACCCATGCTGTCAGGACACTAGCACCATTACCGATGATACGTATGCCTCACGTACACTTGCTTGCCGGCTCACATACATCCTCATCGGTAACTGCCATGACACGTACACTTTAGAAATATTACTTCATTGATATCGCTTGATAGCTGATAGTTTCCGATATATCATTACTGTGCTAGTTTTGATATTGCATTCCTTAATTAGATACCCATGCATGTTTATATATTCATTGTCATGCAATATTATTGGGCCAGTCCGGATTGCCGGAGCTCGGTATTCATTATTATTAACTCTTCATTTTGGGATTTCGGATTTTCCATGAGATTTCTGGATTTGGAGAAACCGCAAGAATTTATAAACTCATTTTCATTTCAAAAGATAAAAAGTGTGGTTTTCTCGTGATATGATGTGAGACACGTCCACTATGAGTTTTCTCGGCTCTTGAGCGATATCATACATCTGATTCGAGGAGGATGAGGAACTGTCTGTGGGTGTATGGTGGATCCGGTGCGATACCCCCGGGCGAGAAGGTCGCAGATGATGGCGTTGAGCCTGGGGGGGAAGCACTACCGACCGGTTATTTATGACACGGTGGATATCCGGAGGATACCGACGTAGTCGTGAGATTTGATGAGGGGCCAGTCCGGATAGCCGGAGCCCAGGGGCCAGTCCAGATTGCCGGAACCTGAGATATTGAGACTTTGAGATATTGAGACTATATGATATGGGCCAGTACGGATTGCTGGAGCTCGAGATATTAGATATTGGGATTTATGTTTTGTGTCGATGCTTGACATGGATTCTATGCTGATTTCATTGATGATACCTCGATTTTTATATACAGAAATCTCACTAAATTAAGAGAACAGTTTTCTCATTCATGATGTATTCTGTTTTTATGTTAATGCATTCATACATCATATATGTATTATTTTGCTACCTGAGGCACTGACACGAGCACTTGATATTACACTTATGAGTAGATTGTTTCAGGGTTATATTATTGAGGATATTATTATCGTATGACCTAGGATTGAGTCATACATGTGATTTCTGCTCGGTGATGTTTTCTACTCACGAGTTGGCAACTCACCCCTGTTGTGCCACAGTTTCTTACAGGTTTTGCCGTACTGGCTTCCTTGGCGGCTTTGCTGGCACACTGCTTCCTTTCGGGTGATTGCTTTAGTAGGTGAGTTCACTTGCATCGTGACCACCGTTGTACCTTATTATTTCAGTTGTATCTAGTAAATTCCATCAACCAGACTTGTTTTATTTATAGACTTAGAAAACCAGTGTATATTATTTCGACCTTAGAGTCGCGCTTGTATTATTATGGTTTTCTGGTGGTTTTTGGTTTTCCTTTTGAGTATTGATCCTCGCCTTTCGGCGTTGTATATTATATTGTATTGCGTGGTTATGCCCGCCAATTGGCGAAGAGCTAGCTTTTGCTTGGGGATGCCTTATATTATGCATGTTGTACCCATTTGGGGCCAGTATTTACAAAGGATACTCTGCCAAAATTTTCAGAAAAGACTTAAGATTTTAAAAAATACATACTTCGGCTTATTTCGTTTAACCACTCGCTTTAAAACTAAAGTTTTCCTTCACTTTCTCCTTTAAATGGTTTAGATTTCTGGGATTTTGGCTTACTTGAATTAGATGGGGTCTTATAGAATTCATATGACTCAAGTGCCAGTCACGTGCCATTTCGGGTCATGACAAAGTTGGTATCAGAGTGATAGATTTAACCTTGGTTTGAGTCTATGTTTGACTATGCGGAGTCTAGGGCATATATTTATTCGTAACCTAGGCTTGATCTTACAGAACTTAGACTTGGTCGAGAGGGTAGTAGACCCGAACTTTCGTCGCATAGGCTGACCTTGGTTGATGGAGTAGGTGACTTAAGTAGAGTGGCGTACCGTGTGTATGTTCCGCAGCATACTTACGATACGCTACTCCGCTTAAAAGGCCTTAGGATGTACATTTCTTTGCACAGTATTATATTCATCCATATGATCTATCCTCATCGATATCGGTTGGTGATTTGTTACCACGATTACATAGGCAGAGAGAGCTGCGGATGGAGTTGCGGTCAGCACGAGCTCGTCTTGGACGAGGACTAACCAGGATGTATTCCGGTGACACACGATTGTATAGATGTGTCGTTTTATTGTGTTTTTCACGCCATGAGCGTTTGATGGATTGCTTTTACCAAGATTTACCGAACGTGCAGATCAGTAGGATTGGGCGACTGTTAGAGGCCAGCCAGAATGTGATGACGGTCAATGCACCGATTATTCTTGATGATTGAGGCACTGTTCAGCGTGCGGACGAATGATTCGGTTGTTGCTGCAACTGACGAGATATTGCCCCAGATGTTTGAAGCTAATGCCGCACGAGTTATAATTAGAGATATGATAGAAGATCTCTAGTCACCCAATGAGGAATGACTAAGACTTGTGGTTCGTTGCATACCCGATACGAGGTCATCAGATTGATTGATTCCAGCTAGAGAAAACTTCACGCAGGTGCGTTGAGAGTCGATAGAAGACGATCGAATGTCAGAAACCCATTTTTTCCAAGTTTAAGGTATTCGGAAAAACATGCAAGTAATTCTGTGGACCCTCTAGAAGAATGAAACCCTAACTCGATATAATGACCATGGGAACACTTTTGAACCTTAGGGTTTGCGGTAGTTCCACGGTGCCATTAATGAGGCTTGGATTTGCCCTTCTACGGCTGGTCTATAGGTACTATGGCATGTACTGGATATTATTAAACTGTACTCAAGATGTTGAGCTCTTGGGTGATTATGGAACTTTGACGAATCGATAGAAAAGTTCGACGTCGTTCGGATATCATGATAGGATACATTGTTTGGGAGACTCCAGATATGAGTATAGCCGTTGGAGCGCAGTCCATGCAGCCACGAAGAGACGAGTCCAAATCAGTCGACATTAGAGAAAAGTGGAGTAAGAGGTTCGTACGAGATCTTGATGAGATGACGTTCCACTTCGCTGATATCAGAGATGTGATACGCATGCAGAGGCGTTGTATATGAATATATCTTCCAGAAGGAGTCGTGATGAGTATGCAGCCGTTCTAGAACAAGAAGTAGATTTAGTCAAGGATGATGAATTCCGGGCAGTTCAGCAGAAACAAGATTTGGGAGAGACCTCGACAGAACCTTTCTGGAATACTATACGAGAAGACTTGGACCCAGGATAGGTCGTATTGCGCATACTAAGTAGGCCAGAGTTCGGCAGCATCGACGAGACATGTTATGAGTGATCATGATAGTTGGCCAGAGATCTTTAGAGGATGTGCCAGTGCGGGACTGTTTCCGTTATTTTGGATTTCGATAATTTGGGTGATTTATTTTCATGATTAAGTTTTCGTGCACCACAGTTGCACTCGGTTTCGATTTGATATCATTCGAGATGTTGATTTTGATTTCATACCAATGGTACGTATATGGTTTGACTTGTGCCTTCCGTATAGTTTTCATGCACTTCAGTATTTTGATTCGATTTTGTGCACGCTGATGCACATGGTTGTGAGATTATATACTACGGTATATCTGATTTGGATCGAAGTTTGTTGTATACCGTCGATTTCGATTGTGATATTCGATATTTGTTTCGTGCACCTTGTGCACTTGATTTGGGTTCTTGCGCATACTTGGCGCTTATGATGCGATTTTGGTGCACACCAGATACACTAAATTGAGATTTTTCATGCATATCACCTGATATTGTTGTCAGGCACACTCGTTGCCCTTGACAAGTGTTTCATGCACATCCGTTGCACTTAGATTTTGTTTCAGGGCACATGTATGGCGCATTCATTGATTTCGATTTCCGTATGCACTATACGCACGTGGCATATTATATACATTTTAGGATTGACTTCTTTTGGAGCAGTATGTTTTTATGATATTTACTATTTGGTATAGTAGCTGAGCAAGACTAGTCAAAGGACAGTACCCGAATATATTTTGCATGCATTGATAGTTATTGAAGGGATTTCCAAAAAGGAGCTAAAGTTTCAGTATTTATCGATGTGTCCGAGATGACACGAAAAATTTTATAAGGAAACCCTTCTAAATTGTTTCAAAACGGTGGGGCGTGTATGCTAAATAGAGTATATATATATATATATATATATATATATATATATATATAGTTATTTTCTTACAATAAACGTCCGCCACTGTGCCATGATACGCGTGTCGCACAGCAACTTGAAAAGGTTGGCATGCATTTCTTTTAGATGTTTTGACGAATTTATAACGATGTTTACATGTATAATTTGATGTATATCATGTTGGTTTTCATATTAGGCTTTGACATTGGTGTCTTCACCATAACTCCGATGATTGCGTGATGCTTGACGGAGTTTTGATTCTAGTTTATATACTCATTTTTTTTCATGCGCGTGCATTGCGCGACGATGTGTTTTATGTATTTACGATTTCGGAGCCCCGACGACTTGATCCTTTTACTGAAATGTTTTTGTATTTGAGGGGTTTAAATTTAAATTCGGGGACCGAATTTATTTAAGGCGGAAGACTGTAACATTTCAGAAAAATAAAATATTATCTTTGTGAATTTATATAATTAAAATAATAAATATGTCACGATCCGAAAGAGCACGTGACTGGCCCTTGAACCATATGAAGTCTATAGCACTTCATCTGATCCAAGTAAGCCAAAAGCCCAGAAATCTAAAACCATTTCAGGGATAAATATACATACAAGCAATATACTATACAACGCCGAATGGCAAGGATCAAAATTTCAAAGAAACACAGATAAGCATGAAAACCGTAACACTACTAAGCGCGACTCTAAGGTCGAAATAATACATCACCAGTGTCTGAGTGTGAAACAATATATAAACAAGTTTTGGTTGATGGAATTTCTAGATACAAAAGAAAAATACATCAACAAGGGTGGTCCTGATACAAAAGAAACCACCTACCTAAGCAAGTCCCCCATAGAGAAGCAGTGTGCCGGAAATGCCGCTACGGAACCTGTACGGCAAATCCCTGCAAGAACTGTGGCACAACGGGGGTGAGTTGCCAACTCGTGAATAGAAAATATCTACAAGCAGAAATCGAATGCAAGACATATTCCTACGTCAATATGATCAGTATATAATATAAGCCTCAAGATTAAGTCTGAAGCATGAAAATGTGGCAGTGTAACCTCTAATCATGTAGGTAGTGCCAAGTACTCGTGCCAGTGCCTCAGATAATAACATGTCATAAATGTAAGGTATGTCTGCATGAAGTAAACATGATGAAATATCAAATGGAAATCAATACACATATATTAGCATCCCATTCCACTAATATTTGGTGTAAGGGTATATATAACAGCGCCCTCGTACCCTGTTATATATACAAATGAAGTATGATCAATGTAGTCAAGGTCTGTATGTAATCAATGTCTGTATATATATACGTGGATCCCGTCCACCCGTCACCCAATGACAATAAGCATCATGCATATAAATGTGAGGATATAATCAAAATCATGGAAAACATCATGAAACCCATGCCTAGCATCGACACGTAAATCCTCATCTATCGGGCTCCGTCAATCCGGATCAGCCCACGGGCTATGCCTGCGGAATCGGCCCTCGGCCCCAGCAGTACGCCCATATCCATCTATAGACTCTGGTCAGTATCCTCCGGATAACCGCCAGGTCCAACCAATCACCGGTAGGTAGTAGTCCCTCTGCCAGGCTCACCGTCTACTACACAGCGAAACCGTTCTCGCCCCGGGGTGCCATACCGGGTCCACCATGTACCCGTAATCGGCCTCATCCAACTCCTCGATTCAGGTTCACATATATCACTCTAGCACCGAGAAAACACATGGTGGACGCACCGAAATATCATATCAAGGGAAACCGGGTTTTAAATAATTAACTATTCTCTTTCGAAATATCCACGGTTCCCCAAATCCAGAATTAACATGGAAACAACATATCTCAATGCGTAATCTAAGCAAGTATGAAGATATCAACGTATGTGTGCACTGGTATGAATATACGACATATAAATGAAATGCAAGTATAACAGTATATCATGCAACATGGAAATAATAGTATGCACATACAAGGTCATATCCTGATGCAATAATGTTACTGTGTAGTGACATGGCAATTATCGATGATGAAGTGTGTGAGCCGGCAAGCAAGTGTACGTGGAACATACGCATCATCGATAATGGTGCTGGTGCCCTAGCAACATGATAGTAATATAGCAATAAACATATGCAAAGCAATGTGAATAGCATGAATATGCGGAAATCGAGTAATCAACGCAACAGTAAAGAATATAAATAGGTATGACTCGGGTCTATTCTAACATCTACTATGCAAACTACAGATCTAAGCATCAAGTCAATCGGGAGGGGTATGGAAACCACCTAAATCTGAGTCGATATATAGATATAATAGTCGGTGATCCCGCCTCAATAGTATCGCGTACGATACAGTATATCATATGACATCCTCAAGTCACGAGTGCGGATCTATCATCAATATAATGCTCATATGGTAAATCGTCGTACGGCCTCCCAATAGCTGGGTACGGGTCAGTATCACATTCTTCTCATCAAATATCAGGTATCATTATCATCATATCACATAATCTGGGGTACAGATCTAAGTCTAGTACAAATCAATACCCTCAATATAAGTATGAAAGCGGGGGTAAAACACATGTCCAACGGCCCGCTAAGATCACATGTCGTATCGCAAGTATGAATCACATCACATCACCGATCTCACGGCACAATGCCCAAAATCATCGACTCATCTCCAATGTCATCCAATATCATCATCAACACCGTGTAAGTTTAGTGAATATGCAAGGGTGCGCGTGTGGGTGTAAACCTATTCTTGGGTTCGCGACTATGAACTATACTAGTTTACTTCTAACCCTAAGCCATCCATAATACACCAAACACAATATCCATGACACACTATAACTATCATATATAATATATAGTATAGCAATTACGGACTACGGGGTTTCTATACGCCATCCACCCGACTTTCCCCTGTAGATATAATCTACTCACCTTGCGTCTTCATTTGTCGACGTCCCCACGCGCTTGCTTGTCATCCCGAAGTCTTCATGGGGTACCTATACTTCAAAGTATCGTAAATGCGTATTAAATCCAAATCAAAGCTAAAACAGCACACGAAACCCAAAACGATACAATAAGGGGCCTATAGGTTAGAACCTATGGGCACGCCTTCAAAACCATCAACAAATCCTCGATATCGTCGTATAAACGCCAAATGATCGAGGTAAAACACAATACAAAATTGCAGAATTAAAAATATGGAATACGGAAACACGAATCCAAAACAGCAACTAAGGAAATAGGCTCCAGATTTCACCCTAGGTCAAACTAGACAAATCTATACATGCCAGGGGTCTAATATACTGGTAAGGGGGCACCAAAACCAAAACGAGCCAAAATGAAGCAGGTCTGGCCGCAAATTGCGGCCAATAGGATTAAATCTGCGGCCGGGTCAAGGAGTTAGGGGCTAGGGTCTTGGGGTTAGCTTCCTGGGTGCCTGCACATCACTGTCCATTCAATATAATTTTCAGAGTTTCGGGTTGATAGCAGATCTCAAATAACCTTCACAGATTCCACAAACTTTCCGATATCGGTTTCTAAATCCGTATTCTGGGCCTTAAGTCTCAGGTTTGGGTCTCAATTCATGCACTAGGGTGTTTATCTAATCTCTACTGAGCTCAATTACACAATACAACACAAAATTTCCCATAACCCTAACTAGGTTTTCCTTAACTCCACAATATCCAACAATATCGGTTCAAAACTAAACATGGGGTAAAGGTAATGCATAACTAAGCTTTAAGGTCCAGAAAATACCTCATTTGGCAACTCAAGAAAATTCTTGAGTTGCCCCTAGTGGCCAAAATCTTTGCTTCCTTGGTCAAATGTGTAGATCTTGAGCTTATGCACACTTTTAATGAAATGAGAGTGGGGTTTTGGTGTAGTTTTCATGGTGATTTGAGGAGTTGAAGAGGGGAGGGAGATGAGGAGCAGGAGCAGCAGCAGCAACAAGAGGGAGAGGGAGAGAAATGAGTGTTGAAAATGGAGGAGAATGGCTAGGACTTAGTCAAAGGAAAACCCCCCCTCACTTTCTCTCTCACACCCATACCTTATATTTTATTCTTTTCCATTTCTTTTTCTTTTCCTTATCTTTTCCCTCAAATTCCTTCTCACTCAAATAGTAAACCCAAAAGGAACATGGTGGAAAAATGCACAAGTGTAAGAAAAGATGATATGTGCATGTTTTGCACAAAATGCCAAAAAAACCGATTAGCGATTTTTAATCGCGATTAGCACTAAATTATCATATAACTAATCATAAAAACTTAGAAATGGCATAATTCTCTAATTTACCTTATTTTAGAATTTTCCATAATTTTCCAAAATTTTCCCCCATTTATTTGTATTTAATTATACCAAATTATTAAAATATTCAATAAAATAATATTAAATTATAAAAATTCCCTAAAAGTAATATTTTATTTTTTTTGAAATATTACAATCTTCCCCCCTTAAATAAATTCGGTCCCCGAATTTAAATTTAAAACCCCAAGTACAAAAACATTTTAGCAAAAATCCAAATTGTCGGGGCTCCACAAACATCAATCCTAATGCGTATATAAGATTACCCTGTGCGTCAGGTGCGCACGGAAAACAGAATCTACATAAGTACCATTCAGGTGCAACGGGTGTGCACAAAACATCTATCATAGGCAACGTGTGTGCCTGACAGTAAAACCAGGTGCATCTGACATGCACAAGGAAACCCGATTTAGTGCATTTGGTGTGCACCAAAATCGCACCTCAAAACACTAAGGGTGCATCAAATGCTAGCAGCGCAAGATCTCTACTTGCCTCTTGCTCACGGTTTGGCGTCCTCTGTCTTTGGGTCCTTATTTTTCCGTGGATTACCAATCTCACAATCAATCGGCTCATCGGCCCTGCCAGGTGTGCTAACGGGGATGATTCCGTTCTGGCACTTCTCTAGTCATCTCTCGGTCAATCATCATGACCACTCGTAAAGCAGCATGTCACAGGCGTCGGCCTCTGGCTCTCTGAATGCCCGTGACACATCTGATCCTGGGTGCAGATATCATTGCAACATTGTCCTGGAAGGAATCCTGCTTAAGGTCTCTTCCGATCTTGCCTATACCGGACTGCACGAAGGCTGGCGCTCTTGCATAATTTCTTCTCACTCGATAGACATCTGTGTCCTCAGCACAACATTTCTCGGAAATTGGCCGCATCCCAACGCCTCTGTACGCATATCAGGTCTCTAGCCTCGATAGAAAGTAATGATAGCTCGTCAGCGTCTCGCACGAACCTCTGGCTCCACTTGTCTCTATCGTCGTCCACTATGACACCATGCTATCTATGCACTGCACTGTTCTCGGCCACGGTCAATCCGAAGTCTCTCGCACGGACTCAAAATCGCATACTCTGTAGCTTCATCATTTGGTAGAAGGTGTGGCCGAAGAGGTCCTCGGGAACACGTCCCAACCATCGGATGAATACTCAATACTCGTCCGTCCTTGATCAATTCGCAACGCATCTGGGTAAGGTCCTTTATCCGAACCTGGTCAACTACCTCGTCGACGATGCCGAATTCTGGCCTGCTAGGTGTGCGCAATATGACCACTCATGGGTCTAGGTCTTCTCGTATCGTATTCTAGAAAGGTCCTGTCGAGGTCTCTCTCTCAAATCTCATTCCTGCCGAATTTCCCGGAAGTCATCATCCATTGCTAAAGCTAATTCTTATTCCAGAACGGCTGCATACTTATCGTGCCTCTTTCTGGAAGATAAATCTATATACAGCGCCTCTACGTGCGTATCGCATCTCTGATGTCGGCGGAGTGGGACGTCATCTCGTCGAAATCTCTTGCGAACTCTTTACATCACTCTGCTTCAATGTCGACTGCTTCGGACTTGTCTCATCATGGCTGCATGGACTGCGCTCCAACGGCCATCCTCGTATCTGGAGTCTCCCAAGAAATGCATCTCACCACCTAGCATCCGAAGGAAGTCGAACCATTCGATCGATTCTTCAAAACCTCATAATCCCACAAGAGCTCAACATCTTGGGTACAGTTTAACAGCATCGAGTACATACCACAGCATCAATGGTCCAGCCGTAGAAGGGCAAACCCAAGCCTCATTAATGGCGCCGCAGAACTGCCGCAAACCCTAAGGTTCAAAGGCTTTCACACGGTCATTATGTCGAGTTAGGGTTTCATTCTTTTAGAGGGTCCATAGAATTGCCTGCATGTCTTTCCGAATACTTTAAACTTGGAATAGCAGGTTTCTGACATTCGATCGTTTCTGTCGACTCTCAACATCTCCGCATGAAGTCATCTCTAGCTAGAAGCAACCTATCTGATGACCTCGCATCGGTAAGCGAACGAACCACACGCCCTAGTCATCCACCCTCGGAGACTAGCGACCGTCCATCATATCTCCAAGTATATACTCATGCTGCAGTAGCTCCAATCATCTGGGCGATATTTCATCAGTTGCAGCAACAATGGGCTCATTCATCTGTATGCTGAATAGCGCCTCAATCCTCCAGGAAAGGCAATACATTGGCGGTCATCTCTAAGTCGATCTGCTCTAGATCCGAGTAAGACTCTCCACACTGGAAATCTTTAACTCAACTGGGCCTGCTCCGGCGCATAAATCGGACGAATCACCTTCGTCTCTCAAATCGGGTAGACTAGCTATCATCTGTCTCATATCTGCCTGGAAGCTCCGTTGATCTCAGCTCGTAAGCTCTGGAAGCGACACCCTGTCAATCTCAGCAACAGCTGTTCCATCTGTCTGCATGGTAGGCGACATCATAATCTCTGAGGTATGCTGTACATTAACAGTCCTCTCTCAACTGGCAGCTCTAACAATGGCCCGATCATCCGGTGCAAAACCAAGCACTCGCCTCCATTAGAGGTCACAATCACCAATACTAACTCGAGACGTTCCCATGTCACCAGAAAACACAATGGCCGGCCCTCGTACCAGACGAGCTCGCACTGACCGTACCCTAGCAGCAGCCCAAACTGCGTTCAATCATGGCGACAGGAACCTCAATCGAGTATCGAAGAGAGCAGATCAATGGAAAGAAAGAAAACAACAGATCCAGAGTGGATACATGATCATAAGAAGGAACAGCATCAATGAAGGTATGATCATGAAACTAATAGAATCGAGGATCTCAATTGGATGTATAATCATGGATATGAAGAGAATCACTGATCTCGAAAATATGTACAACCTAAGGTTCCTTAAGCGGAGTGGCGTGTCGTAAGTATGCCGCGGAACATACCCATGGTACGTCACTCTACTTTAGTCACCTATTCCATCAACCAAGGGTCATCCTACGCGATGAAAGTTCGGGTCTAATACCCCATCGACTAAGTCTAAGTTCCGTAAGCTCAAGCCTAAGTTCCGTATATATATAGACGCCCTAGACTCCACATAGTCAAACTTAGACTCGAACCAAGGTTAACCTAGCGCTCTGATACCAACTTTGTCATGATCCGAAAGAGCATGTGACTGGCCCTTGAACCATATGAAGTCTATAGGACTCCATCTGATCCAACTAAGCCAAAAGTCCAGAAATCTAAAACCATTTTAGGGATAAATATACATACAAGCAATATACTATACAACGCTGAATGGCGAGGTTCAAAATTTCAAAGAAACCCAGATAAGCATGAAAACCGTAACACAACTAAGCGCGACTCTAAGGTCGAAATAATACATCACTAGTGTCTGAGTCTGAAACAATATATATACAAGTTTTGGTTGACGGAATTTCTAGATACAAAAGAATAATACATCAACAAGGGTGGTCCTAATACAAAAGAAACCACATACCCAAGCAAGTCCCCCATAGAGAAGCAGTGTGCCGGAAATGCCGCTAGGGAACCTGTACGGCAAAACCCTGCAAGAACTGTGGCACAACGGGGGTGAGTTGCCAACTCATGAATAGAAAATATCTACAAGCAGAAATCGAATGCAAGACATAATCCTAGGTCAATACGATCAGTATATAATATAACCCTCAAGAGTAACTCTGAAGCATGAAAATGTGGCAGTGTAACATCTAATCATGTAGGTAGTGCCAAGTACTCGTGCCAGTGCCTCAGATAATAACATGTCATAAATGTAAGGTATGTCTGCATGAAGTAAACATGATGAAGTATCAAATGGAAATCAATACACATATATTAGCGTCCCATTCCACTAATATTGGTGTAAGGGTATATATAACAGCGCCCTCGTCCCCTGTTATATATACAAATGAAGTATGATCAATGTAGTCAAGGTCTGTATGTAATCAATATATGTATATATATACGTGGATCCTGTCCACCCGTCACCCAATGACAATAAGAATCATGCATATAAATGTGAGGATATAATCAAAATCATGGAAAACATCATGAAACCCGTGCCTAGCATCGACACGTAAATCCTCATCTATCGGGCTCCGTCAGTCCGGATCAGCCCACAGGCTATGTCTGCGGAATTGGCCCTCGGCCCCGGCAGTACACCCATATCCATCTATCGACTCTGGTCAGTATCCTCTGGATAACCGCCAGGTCCAACCAATCACCGGTAGGTAGTAGTCCCTCTGCCAGACTCACCGTCTACTGCACAGCTAAACCGTTCTCGCCCTGGGGTACCATACCGGGTCCACCATGTACTCGTAATCGGCCTCATCCAACTCCTCGATTTGGGTTCACATATATCACTCTAGCACCGAGAAAACACATGGTGGACGCACCGAAATATCATATCAAGGGAAACCGGGTTTTTAAATAATTAACTATTCTCTATCAAAATATCCACGGTTCCCTAAATCCAGAATTAACATGGAAACAACATATCTCAATGCGTAATCTAATCAAGTATGAAGATATCAATGTATGTGTGCACTGGTATGAATATACGACATATAAATGAAATGCAAGTATAACAGTATATCATGCAACACGGAAATAATAGTATGCACATACAAGGTCATATCCTGATGCAATAATGTTACTGTGTAGTGACATGGCAATTATCGATGATGAAGTGTGTGAGTCGGCAAGCAAGTGTACGTGGAACATACGTGTCATCGATAATGGTGCTGGTGCCCTAGCAACATGATAGTAATATAGCAATAAACATATGCAAAGCAATGTGAATAGCATGAATATGCGGAAATCGAGTAATCAACGCAACAGTAAAGAATCTAAATAGGTATGACTCGGGTCTAGTCTAACATCTACTATGCAAACTACAGATCTAAGCATCAAGTCAATCGGGAGGGGTATGGAAACCACCTAAATCTGAGTCGATATATAGATATAATAGTCGGTGATCCCGCCTATATAGTATCGCGTACGATACAGTATATCATATGACATCCTCAAGTCACGAGTGCGGATCTATCATCAATATATGCTCGTACGGTAAATCGTCGTACGGCCTCCCAATAGCTGGGTACGGGTCAGTATCATATTCCGCTCATCAAATATCAGGTATCATTATCATCATATCACATAATCTGGGGTACAGATCTAAGTCTAGTACAAATCAATACCCTCTATATAAGTATGAAAGCGGGGGTAAAATACATGTCCAACGGCCCGCTAAGATCACATGTCGTATCGCAAGTACGAATACATCACATCACCGATCTCACGGCACAATGCCCAAAATCATCGACTCATCTCCAATGTCATCCAATATCATCATCAACACCGTGTAAGTATAGTGAATATGCAAGGGTGCGCGTGTGGGTGTAAACCTATTCTAGGGTTCGCGACTATGAACTATACTAGTTTACTTCTAACCCTAAGCCATCCATAATACACCAAACACAATATCCATGACACACTATAACTATCATATATAATATATAGTATAGCAATTACGGACTACGGGGGTGCTATACGCCATCCACCCGACTTCCCCCTGTAGATATAATCTACTCACCTTGCGTCTTCATTTGTCGACGTCGCTACGCGCTTGCCTGTCATCCTAAAGTCTTCTTAGGGTACCTATACTTCAACGTATCGTAAATGCGTATTAATACCAAATCAAAGCTAAAACAGCACACGAAACCCAAAACGATACGATAAAAGGCCTATAGGTTAGGACCTATGGGCACGCCTTCAAAACCATCAACAAATCCTCGATATCGTCGTATAAACGCCAAATGGTCGAGGCAAAACACAATACACAATTGCAGAATTAAAAATACGGAATACGGAAACACGAATCCAAAACAGCAACTAAGGAAATAGGCTCCAGATTTCACCCTAGGTCAAACTAGACAAATCTATACATGCCAGGGGTCTAATATACTGGTAAGGGGGCACCAAAACCAAAACGAGCCAAAATGAAGCAGGTCTGGCCATAAATTGTGGCCAATAGGATTAAATCTGTGGCCGGGTCAAAGAGTTAGGGGCTAGGGTCTTGGGGTTAGCTTCCTGGGTGCCTGCACATGTCACTGTCCATTCAATATAATTTTCAGAGTCTCGGGTTGATAGCAGATCTCAAATAACCTTCACAGATTCCACAAACTTTCCGATATCGGTTTATAAATCCATATTCCGGGCCTTAAGTCTCAGGTTTGGGTCTTAATTCAAGCACTAGGGTGTTTATCTACCCTCTACTGAGCTCAATTACACAATACAACACAAAATTTCCCATAACCCTAACTAGGTTTTCCTTAACTTCACAATATCCAACAATATCGGTTCAAAACTAAACATGGGGTAAAGGTAATGCATAACTAAGATTTAAGGTCCAGAAAATACCTCATATGGCAACTCAAGAAAATTCTTGAGTTGCCCCTAGTGGCCAAAATCTTTGCTTCCTTGGTCAAATGTGTAGATCTTGAGCTTATGCACACTTTTAATGAAATGAGAGTGGGGTTTTGGTGTAGTTTTCATGGTGATTTGAGGAGTTAAAGAGGGGAGGGAGGTGAGGAGCAGGAGCAGCAGCAGCAACAAGAGGGAGAGGGAGAGAAATGAGTGTTGAAAATGGAGGAGAATGGCTAGGACTTAGTCAAAGGATAACCCCCCCTCACTTTCTCTCTCACACCAATACCTTATATTTTATTCTTTTCCATTTCTTTTTCTTTTCCTTATCTTTTCCCTCAAATTCCTTCTCACTCAAATAGTAAACCCAAAAGGAACATGGTGGAAAAGTGCACAGGTGTAAGAAAAGATGATATGTGCATGTTTTGCACAAAATGCCAAAAAAACCGATTAACGATTTTTAATCGCGATTAGCACTAAATTATCATATAACTAATCATAAAAACTTAGAAATGGCATAATTCTCTAATTTACCCTATTTTAGAATTTTCCATAATTTTCCAAAATTTCCCCCCATTTATTTGTATTTAATTATACCAAATTATTAAAATATTCAATAAAATAATATTAAATTATAAAAATTCCCTAAAAGTAATATTTTTTTTTTTTGAAATGTTACAATCTTCCCCCCTTAAATAAATTCGGTCCCCGAATTTAAATTTAAACCCCCAAGTAGTAAAACATTTCAGCAAAATTCCAAATTATCGGGGCTCCACAAACATCAATCCTAATGCGTATATAAGATTACCCTGTGCGTCAGGTGCGCACGGAAAACAAAATCTACATAAGTACCATTCAGGTGCAATGGGTGTGCACACAACATCTGTCATAGGCAACGTGTGTGCCTGACAGTAAAACCAGGTGCATCTGACATGCACAAGGAAACCCTATTTAGTGCATCTGGTGTGCACCAAAACCGTACCTCAAAACACTAAGGGTGCATCCAATGCTAGCAGGGCAAGATCTCTACTTGCCTCTTGCACACGGTTTGGCGTCCTCTGTCTTTGGGTCCTTATTTTCTCTGTGGATTACGAATCTCGCAATCAATCGGCTCATCGGCCCTGCCAGGTGTGCTAACGGGGACGATTCCGTTCTGGCACTTCTCTAGTCATCTCTCGGTCAATCATCACGACCACTCGTAAAGCAGCATGTCACAGGCGTCGGCCTCTGGCTCTCTGAATGCCCGTGACACATCTGATCCTGGGTGCAGATATCATTGCAACATTGTCCTAGAAGGAATCCTGCTCAAGGTCTCTTCCGATCTTGCCTATACCGGACTGTACGAAGGCTGGCACTCTTGCATAATCTCTTCTCACTCGATGGACATTTGTGTCCTCAGCACAACATTTCTCAGAAATTGGTTGCATCCCAACACCTCTGTACGCATATCAGGTCTCTAGCCTCGATAGAAAGTAATGATAGCTCGTCAACGTCTCGCACGAACCTCTGGCTCCACTTGTCTCTATCGTCATCCACTATGACGTCACGCCATGCTATCTACGCACTGCACTATTCTCGGCTACGGTCAATCCGAAGTCTCTCGCACGGACTCGAAATCGCGTACTCTGTAGCTTCATCATTCGGTAGAAGGTGTGGCCGAACAGGTCCTCGGGAACATGTCCCAACCATCGGATGAATACTCAATACTCGTCCGTCCTTGATCAATTCGCAACGCATCGGGGTAAGGTCCTTTATCCGAACCTGGTCAACTACCTCGTCGACGATGCCGAACTCTGGCCTACTAGGTGTGCGCAATATGACCACTCCTGGGTCTAGGTCTTCTCGTATCGTATTCCAGAAAGGTCCTGTCGAGGTCTCTCTCTCAAATCTCATTCCTGCCGAATTGCCCGGAAGTCATCATCCATTGCTGAAGCTAATTCTTATTCCGGAACGGTTGCATACTTATCGCGTCTCTTTCTGGAAGATATATCCATATACAACGCCTCTATGTGCGTATCGCATCTATGATGTCGGTGGAGTGGGACGTCATCTCGTCGAAATCTATTGCGAACTCTTTACTTCACTCTGCTTCAATGTCGACTGCTTCGGACTCGTCTCATCGTAGCTGTACGGACTGCGCTCCAACGGCCATCCTCGTATCTGGAGTCTCCCAAGAAATGCATCTCACCACCTAGCATCCGAAGGAAGTCGAACCATTCGATCGATTCGTCAAAACCTCATAATCCCCCAAAAGCTCAACATCTTGGTTACAGTTTAACAGCATCGAGTACATACCACAGCATCAATAGTCCAGCCGTAGAAGGGCAAACCCAAGCCTCACTAATGGCACCGCAGAACTGCCGCAAACCCTAAGGTTCAAAGGCTTTCACATGGTCATTATGTCAAGTTAGGGTTTCATTCTTCTAGAGGGTCCATAGAATTTCCTGCATGTCTTTCCGAATACTTTAAACTTGGAATAGCAGGTTTCTGACATTCGATCGTTTCTGTCGACTCTCAACATCTCCGTGTGAAGTCGTCTCTAGCTGGAAACAACCTATCTGATGACCTCGCATCGGTAAGCGAACGAACCACACGCCCTAGTCATCCACCCTCGGTGACTAGCGACCGTCCATCATATCTCTAAGTATATACTCATGCTGCAGTAGCTCCAATCATCTGGGTGATATTTCATCAGTTGCAGCAACAACTGGCTCATTCGTCTGTAGGCTGAACAGCGCCTCAATCCTCCAAGAAAGGCAATACATTGGCGGTCATCTCTAAATCGGTCTGCTCTAGATCCGAGTAAGACTCTCCACACTGGAAATCTTTAACTCAACTGGGCCTGCTCCGGCGCATAAATCAGACGAATCACCTTCGTCACTCAAATCGTGTAGACTAGCTATCATCTGTCTCATATCTGCCTGGAAGCTTCGGCGATCTCAGCTCGTAAGCTCTGGAAACGACACCCTATCAATCTCAGCAATAGCTGTTCCATCTGTCTGCACGGTAGGCGACATCATAATCTCTGAGGTATGCTGTACATTAACAGTCCTCTCTCAACTGGCAGCTCTAACAATGGCCCGATCATCCGGTGCAAAACCAAGCACTCGCCTCCACTAGAGGTCACAATCACTAATACTAACTCGAGACGTTCCCATTGTTGGAGATAGTGCCCTCAGAGTCAATTATTGGATCACAGGCACGTGATTGCAATGATTGAGGGAGGACCTGTCCCAGTAGGACAGTCTTACTCAAGATGATAGTATGCTATCTGGTTTATCTTTATCATCGTGTACTGTTTTAGGTGACCTTACGAGTCGCTATTACACGTTGATGAGCCCCTAGGATTCTTGCTTGACTACCAGCAGTATGAGGGCGATCATATACGTGAGAGCTGGAGTCTATAAGCACATCCTTAAAAGGTCCCTAGTCGTGGGAGTTTCGAGACAGGGCATCGATTCTCCAGAGTATACTAGTGTATACAGTCGAGACCTCGACGAGGGGCGGTGGCCGGTCTCACAAGCCACTGGTGTCAGTTGGTTCACCTAAGATGTATACAGGTGCTCATTGGGTTATGAGTACACCGGACAGGACTCGCCGGGAACCTGCTAGTTGGGATTATACCAGACGTCAGATAGCAGTTCCCAGGTGACATGTGTACAGGTTAGTTCATCGACCTGAGATCGTCATTTGTCTCGTGTGAGTTCCCACTGTGCTTTGATTACTACCCTACCACGCTCAAAGGAGACGTGCAAACAGGTTTTAGTTGGGTACAGTCCCGAGCCACATGGAGGCAGTGATCGGATCTGCAGGGGTTCGTCTCTCCCGGTATTGGGGGTGAGGTCGCGCTGTGTCTAGGAGAGCCAGAACATGAAAAGTCCTTGGCCAAGGCAGGAGATTTGCTGGTAGGTATTCCAGTAGTATCTCAGGGTGTTCTGGGCTACACTCCGACACGACTTGTACCGCTATTGGGGGTCTGACTTTCACCAACCCCCTAGGCCCGCCATGCGATGCTCATAGACGAACGGACCGGACTGTACGGATATTGTCACTGACAGGCTCAGTAGGGTGTCAAGATGAGTTCGCTCATCGACGTCGCTTTTGGTCAATAGCTGGTGGCCCGTTATGTATTGGCTGATACTTCTGAAGTGCTAGTGGTTAAATCCACAGCCATAGTATTGACGAGTCTTTAGAGTCCACCATATACAGTTAATCAAGTTTCGGGCGAAACGCTGTAGAGGCCGTATGGAGATATGGCAGGGTTCGATCAGATACGTGCGGTATTGCACGGATCGTGATCGGACGGTTTTTACTTGCCGGCTTTGGCTTAAGCCGGATCATAGTATTAGATAGTGTAGTTTTTTGTCTCTTTGCATTTGTGTTCAGTGGGAATACAAATGCGGGCATGTATTTGCAGTAGCGGGGTTTTCCTGTAATTTATTACGGGATCATTTTTCTGAAGTTGCCAGTTTGCATTCCGTTCCGGCCGGTTTTTCTTTATTCCTTCACGGCCGGACTTTCGATGGAGGCGGTAATTTGCAATTGTGCAAATTACCTTTTATGGAGGGGTTTATTGCATTTGTTCCTTCATAATCATGAGATTCCATTTTCATCTCTTCACTTGCTTTTATTATGATAGGATTGAGTTGGGTGGTGAAGTTGATTTGGATATGAAATGGGTGTAACCATTTTATATTAGATTATTCATTTTCTTCTCTTGGATGGGGATTTTCTTTTTTCCCCCACCATTCTTTTTAGAGGGGCCGTCCACTAGAGAGGAGAGAGGAGGGATCATTTTTGGTGTGGCATTTTATCTTCTTCTCATTCTATGGTTGCAAAAAGACTAGCTCCAAAGCTCATTCTTTTTCTCATTCTCTTCTCAATTCCTCCATGGCAACTTCACAAACCCCTATGAGACAAGCTTCTACACTACATCTACGGCATCCCTTGGACGCGTCGGCTAGCCAACTTCGTGCCCGAGTTGCCTCGGTCCAGAGGTGGGAGCCCGTAAAAGATTCCGGCTACGTGGTGCCCTTTCCGACGAGGAGGAGATGGACGAAGTATCCGCGGGAGATCGGAGTGGAGACGAAGACCGAAGGACGTGGATCGCTTGATATAATTCTCTACCCATCTTGTATTTTGCTAGTAGCTAGGTTAATGGCCCGATCCAGGTTAAAAGTGCGCGGTAGTGCCGGTTTGCTAGTTAGCAAAGTTTTTCGTTTCCGCGTTTCCGGCGTCGGATTGACGGCCGGGGCGCCGCCGCGGACTTACATTGGTATCAGAGCCACGCCATTAACCATGCCTAGCTTGCTCTAACGTGTTTAGAACTCGATCGAACAATAAAACCCTAAAAACCGTATTTTTCCTTGCATCTGCTTTCTGTCGAAATTTTTCCAGCTCCAAAAATTTTTCAGGTTGTTTCAGAATACTGTGCATGGAAATCTAAGAAATCTGGGAAAAACTGGTCGCGAGATCTCTCCATAACGCCGTGGAACCGCGGCCAAAGCCATGCTTGGGCCGCAGTTCCGCCGCTATTTTAACTGTTCATCGGGCCAAATTTTTCCAGAGGACTTTTGAATAGGAAATAAGGGTTTTGGGATATTCTTTTTGGGCCCATATTTTCTGTGAGTGCTACAGTATTACATGGGACCCACTTGGATAATTTTTGATCGATCGAAAAATTTAAACATGTTAGTTCACAGTATTTACATTATATCTGCGACCGTGAATGTCACTCGATCGGTAAATCTTGTCTAACTGCTATAGCCCTTTTAGACGGATTTGCGAACGTGACACTCACGTTGATGTTCTGTGTATTGCTGTGATGTTGCGGTTTGGTCGTGGGGATAGCTTGGATGCAATATTAGTACAGTTTCGTTTTATATGTACATTTGATATTGCGGGACGAGCGTCCGACATGTGGACTGTCGTCACTGCCTGTTTGTATTATTATTTTGGGGCACGACCAGGTTGCGGTCGATGTACCCGTTTATGTATATTTTACTTTCTATACTAGGTTTACCCCGCGGAGGGGTGCACGGATAGCCGGGTTCTAGAGGGCAACGGGCCCGCATCTCATGGCTTTGAGACGGAAGGGGCTTTACTCTAGAATTGGCGGGCTATTCGCCGCACTCGTAGGGGATATAGGTTGACCCAGGAGGGGTGCCCAAGTTACCGGATTCCGTGAAGTGCTGGGTGGTCCATTCACGTTGCTGAAGGGGGCTGCCTCGCTTCAGGTTTTGGCGGGTAACTTGCCGCGCCCGTAGGGGTCTAAGATCTCTTTGCACAGGCTATCCACACGACCAGGGGAACGTCGGGTTTCAGTAGCGGCTCTGTGAAACCCGGGGATCCCAGATATCTGTATTATTCTGTGATGCTGTACATTTCTGTGATGTTGCATTTTATCACGCCTTGAGCGAAAATTATATATTATATATATACTAGTAGATGTTGTATATGTTTTGCATCCGCGCTAGTCCAGTCCCCGCTCTGTCGTTAGTTAGCTAACCTAACGGGTGATGACGGGACCCAGTGGCGAATGCGGATGGCATATACGTACATCATTATATTTTCGTTCTTTTGTGGTGTGATCATATGATGGGACTGCGTTGATTCGGATCAATGCAAGATAAACAAACCTATCTGATGTTGTTGGAACACTTTTCAAAAAGCTGTTATTGCAAGGACGTTCACTTTTGTTTTGCATAGTGGTATTCAGTTGGAATATCCTGCTCCTCAGTCGACGAGGAAAGGGCCGAGATCCCTTCACCGGGAGTGACGCCTTGGACAGAAGTTTGCGTCAGGGCAATAACTTCACTATAGCCGATTACTTTTTCTTTGCATCGTGGTATTCAGTTGCAATATCCTGCACCCCATCCTACGGGGAAAGAGCCGAGATCCCTTCACCAGGAGTGACCTCTTTAGCGAAGGTTTTCGTTACTATATTTTTCTAAAAAGCTATCTATTCCTTCAACGATATCAAGTTCATTACGTTAAAGGTTTTCGCCAGAAACCATTCGTAGCCCTCCGTCGTTTCATATGGATGGTCAATAGTATTCAAGCTATGTATGTTGGCCAAAGTCAAGGCACAGTGATTGGTAGCTATTGGGTATTCATATACAGCATAGATAGATGCGTTGGTTTGGAACAGTCGTACTGCCATTTTGGCCAAAGTCAAGGGTAGGTACGGGTGGGTTCAAATTAACCTTGAGAATGATGGGTAGAACTTGACATGTGACTTATGATATGTTGGCCAAAGTCAAGGTCATAAGAGCATGGGGCAAAAATCCACATCGGGAGTTTCAAAAGAACTGAAACTTGCCAGATATGCGCATACCTTCTGGAGTGTGATAGCGTGAGCGGATTCCGTCACGTTATCATGCGATGAGAGTTGGATCCCGATTCCCACTGATGAGTTGGTTTACTCCTCGGGTGATCCCGGCTAATTCTTCTTTCTGGTTTGGGGAAGATTTGACGTTACAGTGGGAGGTTTCCAGATTAGATAAAGTGATAACCATTCTGATCTAGGTTAGAGTGCACGCTGAGTATTTCTTTTCTCTCTCTCTTTGGCAGTGACCATTGACCCGACCCTAGACTATGACTCAGTGACCAAGTTGGCCGAACCTTCTTAACACTGGCTTTTGGATTGTCAGAGTTGCAAACCTCATTGTCACTCCTACTTTTACCCTTTTCTCCGGGACACCCCGTATTATTACGAACGTCCACTTCCATTGGACAAAACCATCGTATGGTTACGAACTCGAAGGAATTCGAGGATGGTTTCTGGTTCTGGAGAAAACGAATAGGACTATTCAGTTGTCTTTTCCTTTTACCTTCTCTCAAGTTACGAGTACTCCTTGGTTTAGGAGATAGTACACCTATTACGCAAATTGGATAGTCTTCTTCCAAACCTTAGGCTGGTGCCGAACGGTAGGGAATGAAGAAAACCAATTAGCCTAAACGGTGTACAGAAGGTATTAAGTAAAAACAAAGAAAGGGATTAGTAAGAGGGCAAAGTAAATTGCGACTGCTATTCACGACCAAACCAAGTATTTCTTCGCCAATCCTAAATCACCTTTGTATTTCTCCAGGACACTCCGTATGACTACGAAGATCCCAAGTTTATTGGATAATCCATCGTATGGTTATATACGAACTCGAAAGGAACTTGTTCTAGTTCGGGGATTGATCCTGGTTCAGGAGAAATAGGAATAAGGTTCATTCGGTTGTTTTTTATCATCACCTTCTCTCACATTGCGAGTGCTCCTAGGATTAGGACAGTACACCCATTATGCTTATTGGATAATCTTCTTCCAAACCATAGGCTGGTGCCGAACGGTAGGGAAGGAAGAAAACCATTTGGCCCAAAGGGGTGTACAGAAGGTAATGACTAAAGACATATAAAGGGATTTGGAGATGTGGCAAAGGATTATACGGTTACAGTTGTGAATCTGGATAATGGAAGAGGCATTACTAGGAATACCAGGATACCCCATCGGAACATTTCAATGTTTCAGTTTCACTGTGTACTGTTAAATGAAAACTGATTTCCCAATTAGACACTTGCTCCAGGGTATGTATTTACCAGGTATGATTCTCACATCTGTATGGTTTTACAAATGATGAGTGGGAGTAAGTTATTGGGAACTAGGTGATCATCCTCATTATATCGGAATTCGTTGTAATTGGTGATATTTGAGGAAGTCACCTGGGTTGTTTGCCGGACGGCAAATATTTGGTTTTGAATATCCATTGTTATGCACCAATTTCAAATTGATATATCTGTATGTCTATTTTTATAGAGTGAGATATACTTTTTTGAAATTATGTCTATGACATTTACCTACATCAGTGAATGGTTAGGTAAGGAGCATTGAACATCGGTGCAATTCTTCTTAACTATAAGTACAGTTTTCAACCTACGACACACAGTGAATGAGTTGCTAAACTCAGGGGACTTATACAGAGTATTGTATATTGTCCAGTGTCCATTAGGACAGAGGGGTAGGTACTCGTACTATATTCTGTTTACTTGTGACTTCTCTAGTTCTTAGACAGGTGTTTTGTAGAAACGCAGGGTCCAAGTTTTGAGAAGTTATAGGTATATAAATAAAGTAGAGAACCAGGTGTTCCAAGTATCGGGATTCTTCAAGGTGATAGAAGATGTAGATACTTGTGTATGGTATTCAGTTGATAGTAATGTTTAAGAGAACTAGCTTCTCTTTCAGGTTACTCATAATTGGAAGTACTCCTAAGTTGAGCAACGCTGATCGGCCTCTCTTCCATTTAGTTGACATGCACTGGAGACAGCTGCATGATTTGAATCTGGTTCAATTAAATCAGTGCCTCTGTTTCTATATTGGATATAGAACAGTTCATATCTTGACTTTGTTAAGATACGGGGAGTTGTCCGGCTTATGCTTAAAACCAGACACTGGACGACTCAGGGCACGTTTCTGTAATGGCTGTTTGTGGGTTGACCCGGGCTATGACGAGGGTTGACTTTCTACCATCTGGAAGATCAATAGTGATATTGTTCTTAACTCGCCACAGTTTAATTAAAAATGGATTTTCAGAAAACAGTAGTGGGAATATGGTAGAACTGGAAGTGATTCCAGAACCGCAAACGATTACTGAAGATTTGGTAAGAACCTAAAGATTCAATCTGGTTTGACATTCCATTGGCCACTCCATAGATAAAGTGGGTAACCTCAGACGCCCGAGAGGTACTTTGGTATGTTCAAGGACGGTGGCAGGGAGGTCTTGTTTATCCAGACTTGCCATTGCTGTTGTTCCAGACTGTGAGACCCGGTAGGAGGATGAGTATAGCTTCGTTCTAAACTAGCTTTAGAAGTGTACGTCTATATGACTCTGCCAGAGGGCTGTCGTAGTCAGTGGGAGCAGAGGAAGCATTGGTGGACATCAGGCTTATGTCTATTTATAGACTAAAGCAGATATAGCAGAGATAGATCATCTATTTCTAATATGACAGTCATAGGTTTGACTTCATCAGAATAGGGGATGGATCTGTTAAGAAGGTAGTAGGGTGTGATGTCCTAGTATTTGGATGATATACACAGAGTAGGAAGTGATATTCCTATACTACGATCGGTTATACTTTGGTTGTCACACAGTAGTTTCTCCACATAGGAATTGGATCTTATATCGTACATTCTGGTTACTAGATCTATGGTTTTAGATCTAGATTTGGGTGGTTTCCCAATCTGGGTACTTAGACAGCATTCTATGAGTATTTAGAATGGACGACTCCTGGCATGGTGGTGTACCTGCAGGTAATGGAGCCACCCTCTCTAAAGGTGTCTTACAGACTAAAGGGGAGAGGGATGCGCATGATTGGCAGATCACTTGCTTAGGCAATTGAGTCAATCATGAGATGTCAAGTACCACACCAGATGTTGTTCTTGAAGTAGGTGTAATAAGTTGATATTGATCCAATCCTGGAGAAACAGTCGGAAGCAGTTTTAGAACATAAGTGGATGTTTTAGGGATATGATAACGACAGCCTCTTTTAGGAGACGGTTATCATTCCAGGCTTCCAAGGTGACCTGGATGGTGTTGGATATATGTATGCCCTAAAGGCCATTATGTGATAGTCGATGTATCTATACATGTATATATATTCAGTTTGCATTCTTGCTCGACATGATAGTATGCTATCTGGTTCTTCTTTATCTGACATGTTGATTTGATCATGCTTTTATTCATTTATACATGCTGATAAAGCCCTGAGGATATCGGCTTGACTACTCTGATTATGATGGAGATCATACTAGTGGGACATCTGTAGTCTATAAGCATATCCTGGAACATCCCTAGTCGTAGGTATATCGAGACGGGGCATTGATATACCAGAGTAGACTAGCGTATATGATACTAGACCCATACGATGGGCGATGGATGTTCCCACATTCATCGATGTTTGACATCAAGATCATATACGGGTGCTCAGTGGTGACTGGGTACACTGGACGGACTCACCGAGAACTCCTATATGGAATTATATCTATCGTCGGATAGCAGTTCTCAGGTGACACTGGTACAGGTTAGTCTGTAGACCCGAGATCGTCATGGAGTCTTGTGTGTTCTCCCACTGTACTTTGATTGCCACCCTACCACGGCTCTACTGAGTCGTGCAAACAGGTGGCCGTTGGGTACAGTCCCGAGACACACGAATACGATGAGCGATAGGAGGGGTTTCGTCTCTCCCGGTATTGGGAGTTGATGCCGTGCTGTGCTCGACTGGTTATAACAGCAAGTCCCTGGCCAGGGCTGCTGAGATTTGCTGATAAGTGTTATCAGTAGTTTCTCGATCTGTTATAGACCATTCACCGACACGACTTATTGAGTTATTGGGGTCGACATGACCATCCCTAGGCTCGATATGCAGCATATCTGACGAAGAGACCGGACTGTACGGTAGTGTTGCCGGATGGCTCGACGGGAGTTGTAGCAGGTTCGCTTGTTGTCTTCTGATCGCTCAATACCCGGGTGGCCGTTACGTTTAGCTGACCGCTTGCGGCTTGAGGGTACTTGATATGATCATTACCCTCTGCCGGCGTATTTACGAGTCTTAGAGTCCCACAAAGGAGTTACCCAGTCCAGGCGAAACGTTGTGGTGCGCGTATGCGATATGCGCATGCACCCGATTGAAATGTGCGTATATGATACCGAACATTGATCGGGTGAACTGCTTTTGGTGGGGTCATATGAGATATGACCGGATTGATAAATTAAGTGTTGATTTATCATCTAACCATTAGTATTCTCACTTGAAACCTTTCTAGGGTTTGATGGATGTATGCATGCATGCATGTGTTTCTTTCTTCTTTTCTAGTTTCATGCACATGTAGATGTGCATAAATGCATACATACATACACCCATCTATCATGGTTGTTAGCATATGGAAATGGTGGCAATATAAGACTCACACCATGGATTATATTATGGATTATTATTTAATTTTGGATTTAAAAGAAAATGAAAAAGGGAAGGATAATCATTCTTGCTTCTACATTCTTCCTTTGACCTAACCATGCTCAACTACCACTAACCTAAGGTTATCCTTCTCTTTATCATTCCAAACTAAAGTTAAATAATGTCTCCATCACTTTAACCATGGTTCATAGCATGAAGGAATAAAATATATATGGATATATTTCTTTTTCCTTCACTACGGGTTAACCTTTTATCTCTTGTTAAAATTGCCACCATCTTCTTCCTCTAGCTCCTTTGCTCTCTTGATTTTCCTAGTGAGCAAATACCACTTAAAGATAGGTTTTTGAAGTGAGATTCCAAACCACAACATCATTCTACTCAAGTCTAGCCGACTTGATTAGAGTGTTTCCTTCGGTTTTCCAAAGAAACGAGCTTGGACGGAGTGCTCCGTGGTGGATCGTCGTGGACGCAAGGGAACTTCAAGAGGACCTCAATTCAACACCCAAGACACCAAGGAGTCCAACAAAGGGGAGCTACAAAGGTTGTAGCTATCAAACCCTTATCTTTACTAGCTTAAAGTTTCATAACCCTAATTTTCTAGGATCGATCCCTTTGCATGTTAGTTTAGCACCTTAAAAATTATAACTTTGGATCATGTGATGCTTCAAAACACTTCATAGGGTGCCATACTAACCTTTCATTGGTATCAGAGCCGACCTAGAACATTAGGCGACGTTTTTACGAAGTGAAAACCCCGATCGGACAAAAATACGGTGTTTTTGGGTGCTCTCTGGAAATTTTCTAAAATTTGATTATTTGCAGAATTAAAAATATGTAAAAAATACAGCAGGAAAACATAAGAGTTACGGTACAAAAATTTTCCTGTGAACAGTGATTCTAGCCGCGGAAACGCGGCCTAAGCTTGCTTAGGCCGCAGTTCCGCGGCCGTACATATGAATTGATGGATATTTTTTGCACAGTAATTCATGAATCTGCTTGTATAATTTTTTGGATATTTTTAATCTGTATTTGGTTTTGAAAAATTCTGGAGGTGGTTTTGGACTCGTCAATTCAATCGGGATTTTCATTTCGTAGCTTTTCCGGGTAAATTAGAAAGTATTGAAGTGTTTGAACGAGTATCATTTACTCACTATTCACGGGGTTTAAATAGTTTGGAGATACGTGCAAGTCTTTTTGCGGTGGTCCCTCTAGAAGACAACAAACCTTAACTCGATTATGTGACCGTCTCAAACTGCCCTTTGAACCTTAGGGTTTGGGGCGGTACGGCGTGCCACATGTGAGGCGTTGGCTTGACCCTTCTACGGCTGGACCGCTACTACTGTGTCACACTCCGGATTTTTGAACCCTGCTCAAGTGTTGAGCTTTAGTGAATCTTGGGTGCTTGATTGTTCGTTCGAAAACTTTAATACTGTCTGTTTGTCTGGAATGTGATACAATATGTGGAATTCATATAGTTTAGGCATGAAATACGAAATATGTGATATTACGCATTTATGATGTCTAAAGAGAATCTGGATTCCAAATATTGTAGTTTTACACTTTCTTTTCTATGACCGTAAGTGTAGTATGTACGATATCGTCGGTTTCGTTGCTATACATCAACGACAATCGGGGTACGCATACTTACTTACGTTGATGATATGTGATATTATGTGTTGCTGAGATATGATGTGCAGGATTGTCGCGATCGAATAGCCGGGGGTTTTTGTGAGATGAGAGTTTTGTATTTTCATTCATGTAAATTCAAATGTAATGTAATATTCTTTTATTTGGGGCACTTCCAGGTTGCGGTTGTGTCACCAGTGTTGTATATTATTTACTTTTCCGCATTAGTATGGACCCAAGGAGGGGAGCACAGGTGACCGGGTTCTGGGGTTCAGTGGGAGGCCATCTCGAGGAGTCGAGACCGGGTCTCCTAAACTCCAGGATTGGTAGGGTCACTTGCCGCTCTCGTAGGGGTCCAGGGTGTGGGCTTGGCTATTCATCGCGACTGTGGAATCCGTATTTTCTATTCTGGCTAAATACTAAATACGGACGTCCTAGGATATCCCACGTTATATCTATGTTTCTGCTGCCTGTGTTCTGTGATATCTGAGACGAATGACATATTATATATATGATATATAGTAGACGTTGCTTATGTTTTACACCCGCGCTAGTCCCGTCCCGGTATGCCGTTAGTTAAGTAACCTAACGGTGCATAACGGAACATTGCGGCGAATGCGGATGGCATAAGCGTACGTGTTATTTTCGTTTCTTTTTCTGTGATTGGCTTAAGGACTTAAATGATGGGATTACATTAATGTGATTAATGTAAAGAAAATAAACCTAAAAAGATGTTATAGAATCGGATTTAAAAACTACTCGGCTATTTATGAAAAAGCTACATTTCAAAACTGCGGAGCTTAAGCCACTCCTTTTGAAAACTGTTTGATTCTACAACGATATCAAGTTCAAAGCGTTGAAGATTTTCTTAAAAATCATTCGCAACTCTCCGTCATTTTAGGAAGCAGAGTACTTAGTATTCGTGCTACGTTTGTTGACTTTAGTTAAGGCGTAGTGTACGGTAGCTAAGTGATGTCTTCCTACACTGCATATGATGCAGATTAATTTGGACATTCATGCGACTTTGTTGACCATAGTTAAGGGTCATATGGGTGGGTCTAATTGATCAAGAAATGACGGGTAGAACTTGACTGGTACTTATGATTTGTTGACCATAGTTAAGGTCATAAGTACTAGGGGTAAAAATTACATCGGGAATTTCAAGTGTTGAAATTTGCAATGAGATTGCATACCTTCCATGTGATGGTTGGATCCCGATCCCACTGTGGGCAATAGTTGCTCCTAGGAGAGTTTTACAGTTTACAATTAGCTAACTCATTAGGTGTCTAGAAAGGTGTTAACGGGGCTCCGCCTCTGGGAAAACGAGGTTTACTCTAATTAGGTCCGTGCGAAAGCACGGGGAACCTCCCTCAAAGTACTGACACTGGCCTGGCTGAACGGTTAGCGAAGTTGTAAACTGTAATTAATCCTGGCTAGTTTTTCTTTTTAAGGTTTGAAAGAAAAACTTGATAAAAAGCAGTGGGAAACATCGATTAGACAAGATAAATAACCAATCTAATCTGTGCAAGAGCTTTCGCTGAGTGTATTCTTTTCTCTCTCTTAATGGCAGATACCAATGAATGGACTTAAGCTTCTACTAGATAAAAACAAACTGAATGGGACCAACTATAAAGACTGGCTAAGGAATCTGAAGATCGCCTTGACTTATGATAAAGTATCATATGTCCTCACGGCTTCAGCCCCGCCCGTCCCAGGCCCAAAATCCTCAGTTGCGGACATTGAAGTCCGCAAGACATGGGACGCTGACTGTGCCACGGAAAAATGCCTCGCGCTTGCATCGATGGACAACACACATCAAAAGCAGCACGAGGACATGGACATTCACAGAATACTTCTCCATACAAAGGAGTTGTATGGGGAGCAATCCCGCGTATTACGATACGAAGCATCAAAGAAACTGTTTCAGATGCGAATGGCCCCTGGCACACCAGTAGGAGACCATGTTTTGAAGATGATAGCTCTTATAGAAGAGAATGGACAATGAACAATATATAGATATTATTCTGCAGTCCCTCCCCTCCACCTTTGCTCAGTTCATAGTGAACTTTAACATGCATGGCATGGAGAAGGAACTCCCTGAACTCCTTAATATGTTAAGGAGTGCAGAGAGCACTATGAAGTCAGCAAAGACTCCCGTTATGACCATTGGACAGTCTTCTTCTTCTCGCCCAAAAGCTAAGGCCAAGGGAAAGAAAAAGAAGAAACCCACTAATCCTAAGGGCGGAGTCAAAAAGGTGAAGGGAAAGGGAAAGTCCACGGCTGGAGACCCAGGGAAAGGCGAGTGTTTTCATTGCCACAAGATAGGACATTGGAAGCGCAATTGCACGGAGTACCTAAGTCTCAAGAAGAAGCATGGTGATGCTTCTGCTTCAGGTGCGTTTGTGACTGAAAACTGTTTTTCTATAAACTCTGCTTCCTGGGTATTGGATACCGGTTCAGGTTCTCACATTTGCAATTCTATACAGGGGCTGAGAAATAGCAAGGTTTTGAAGACAGGTGACCATACTCTCCGCGTTGGAAATGGTTCCAATGTACATACAGTCGCAGTGGGAGAGTATCACTTGGGGTTGCCATCTGGATGTATTTTGATTTTGAATCCATGTTATTTTGTACCAAGTATGCTATGTAATATAATATCCGTTTCTTTGTTGGACAATGAAGGGTATAATTTTGTGTTGCAGAACAATGTTATGAACATTCACCTAAATCAAATGTTGGTTGGGTATGGTACGCTTAATAACGGAATATATGTCCTAAATCAACACACAGTTTTCAGTATACAACACACTAATAAAAGAAAACTTTCAGAATTAAATGAAGCTTTTCTTTGGCATTGTAGACTTGGTCATATTAACGAAACAAGACTAAACAGGTTACACAAAGATGGATATTTAAACTCTTTTGAATATAAATCTTATGCGACTTGCTAGTCTTGTATCAAGGGTAAAATGACCAAAACTCCGTTTACCGGACACGGAGAAAGAGCTACTCAGCTCCTGGGCCTCATACATAGTGATGTATGTGGGCCTATGTCTACACAGGCTAGAGGCGGTTTTTCATACTTCATTACATTCACTGACGATTTCTCAAGATTCGGTCATGTATTTTTATTAAAGCACAAGTCCGACGCTTTCGAGAAATTCATTGAATATAAACAAGAAGTAGAAAAACAAACCGGCTTGAGTATTAAGATGCTTCGATCAGATCGAGGTGGAGAGTATCTCAGTACAGAATTTGCAAACTTCCTAAAAGAGAATGGGATTCTCTCTCAGCTCACTCCTCCTTACACACCACAGCACAACGGTGTGTCAGAACGACGGAATAGGACCCTATTAGATATGGTCCGGTCCATGATGAGTGACGCTGAGTTACCAGTCTCGTTTTGGGGACATGCATTGGAGACTGCAGCGTTTCTGCTAAACAGGGTTCCAACCAAAGCCGTGTCTACCACGCCATATGAGATATGGAATGGGAAGAGACCATCTCTTAAAAGAATTAAGATTTGGGGTTGCCCGGCCTATATTAAAAAGCAGAATCCGGACAAACTCGAGACACGGTCAGTCATGTGTAACTTTGTGGGATATCCAAAGAATTCTTATGGATATCTGTTCTACCACAAAGAGGAAAAAAGGTGTTTGTTTCTCAGTATGCCACATTCTTGGAAAAAGAGTTTTTCACAGATAAAAATGATGGCAAGGTAGTAGATCTGGAAGAGGTTCTGGAGACACAAACTACAAATGACGATTTGGTTGAACCGGCTGTTGCAACAGAAACTGAAGAACCTCGGCCACTCCGTAGATCTGGTAGGACTTCTCGCCCACCGGAGAGGTACTACGGTTTCCTCATTGATGGTAACGGAGAAGATTGCATCATGGATGATGATGATCCTACCAGTTTTCAGCAAGCTATCACGAGTGGTGACTCTGTGAAGTGGCTGGATGCCATGAGATCCGAAATGGAGTCTATGTACACCAACAAAGTATGGACTTTGGACGTTGTACCCCCTGGGGTAAAACCTGTAGGGTGCAAATGGATCTTTAAAAGAAAGATTGGTGTGGATAGGCAGGTAGAGACCTATAAGGCAAGACTTTTGGCGAAAGGTTTTCGTCAAAGACCAGGTTTGGACTATGACGAAACTTTTTCGCCCGTAGCCATGCTTAAATCCATTCGGATCCTACTTGCTATTGCTGCTCACTACGACTATGAAATCTGGCAGATGGACGTTAAAACAGCATTTCTAAATGGAAATTTAGAAGAATGCGTTTATATGGATCAGCCAGAGGGCTTCATTGACAGTGGGAGCAGCGGAAAAGCATGTAGATTGCTTAAATCCATATATGGGTTAAAGCAGGCATCTCGGAGTTGGAACATCTGTTTCGATGATGTCATCAAAGAGTTTGATTTCATCAAAAATCCAGATGAACCTTGTGTTTATAAGAAGGCTGTAGGAAGAGCTGTCACATTCCTCGTATTGTACGTGGATGACATTCTTCTGATAGGAAATGATATTCCTATGCTACAGTCGGTCAAATCATTCTTATCACTAAGGTTCTCCATGAAGGACCTGGGTGATGCCGCATACATCCTGGGCATAAGGATCTATAGGGATAGATCCAAAAAGTTATTGGGACTGTCCCAAACCAGGTACATCAACACCATCCTAAAGAGGTTTAGTATGGAAGACTCCAAGCGGGGTGCCTTACCCGCTTGCCATGGAGTCACTCTCTCCAAGGATTCTTGTCCAAAGACCGATGAAGAGAGAGCTCGCATGAGCATTATACCTTATGCTTCGGCAGTAGGATCTATAATGTATGCGATGTTATGTACACACCCATATGTAGCTTATGCACTTAGTGTTGTAAGCAGCTATCAATCCAACCCAAGGGAGAACCACTGGGCAGCTGTGAAGAACATTCTTAAGTACTTACGAAGGACTAAAGAATTGTTCTTGGTGTATGGTAATACAGATCTCCAAATGGAGGCCTTTACCGATTCGAGCTTCCAGAGCGATAAGGATGACAGCAAATCTATCTCAGGGTTTGTATTTACCCTCAATGGAGGGGCGGTAAGTTGGAAGAGTTCCAAACAGGATACCGTTGCAGACTCTACGATGGAGGCTGAGTACATTGCTGCAAATGATGCCGCCAAGGAAGCCGTCTGGATAAAGAAGTTCGTCTCGGAGCTAGGAGTAGTTCCAACCATTATTGATCCAATACCTTTGTATTGTGATAATAATGGGGCGATGGCGTTAGCCAAGGAGCCCAGATCCCATCAACGGTCCAGACACATCCTGAGGCGCTTTCATTTGATCCGGGAGATTGTAGATCGCCGCGAGATCGAGATTAAGAGAGTAGACACAAAGAACAACGCCGCGGATCCATTCACCAAGGCCCTCCCTCAGCCGCAGCATAAGCGACTTTTTGAGATGTTGGGTATGAGATACGCCAATAACTGGCCTTAGTGTAAGTGGGAGATTGTTGGATATATGTATGCCCTAAAGGCCATTATGTCATAGTCGATGTATCTATACATGTATATATATTCAGTTTGCATTCTTGCTCGACACGATAGTATGCTATCTGGTTCTTCTTTATCTGACATGTTGATTTGATCATGCTTTTATTCATTTATACATGCTGATAAAGCCCTGAGGATATCGGCTTGACTACTCTGATTATGATGGAGATCATACTAGTGGGACATCTGTAGTCTATAAGCATATCCTGGAATGTCCCTAGTCGTAGGTATATCGAGACGGGGCATTGATATACAAGAGTAGACTAGCGTATATGATACTAGACCCATACGATGGGCGATGGATGTTCCCACATTCATCGATGTTTGACATCAAGATCATATATGGGTGCTCAGTGGTGACTGGGTACACTGGACGGACACACTGAGAACTCCTATATGGAATTATATATATCGTCGGATAGCAGTTCTCAGGTGACACTGGTACAGGTTAGTCTGTAGACCCGAGATCGTCATGGAGTCTTGTGTGTTCTCCCACTGTACTTTGATTGCCACCCTACCACGGCTCTACTGAGTCGTGCAAACAGGTGGCCGTTGGGTACAGTCCCGAGACACACGAAGACGATGAGCGATAGGAGGGGTTTCGTCTCTCCCGGTATTGGGAGTTGATGCCGTGCTGTGCTCGACTGGTTATAACAGCAAGTCCCTGGCCAGGGCTGCTGAGATTTGCTGATAAGTGTTATCAGTAGTTTCTCGATCTGTTATAGACCATTCACCGACATGACTTATTGAGTTATTGGGGTCGACATGACCATCCCTAGGCTCGATATGCAGCATATCTGACGAAGAGACCGGACTGTACGGTAGTGTTGCCGGATGGCTCGACGGGAGTTGTAGCAGGTTCGCTTGTTGTCTTCTGATCGCTCAATACCCGGGTGGCCGTTACGTTTAGCTGACCGCTTGCGGCTTGAGGGTACTTGATATGATCATTACCCTCTGCCGGCGTATTTACGAGTCTTAGAGTCCCACAAAGGAGTTACCCAGTCCAGGCGAAACGTTGTGGTGCGCGTATGCGATATGCGCATGCACCCGATTGAAATGTGCGTATATGATACCGAACATTGATCGGGTGAACTGCTTTTGGTGGGGTCATATGAGATATGAACGGATTGATAAATTAAGTGTTGATTTATCATCTAACCATTAGTATTCTCACTTGAAACCTTTCTAGGGTTTGATGGATGTATGCATGCATGCATGTGTTTCTTTCTTCTTTTCTAGTTTTATGCACATGTAGATGTACATACATGCATACATACATACACCTATCTATCACGGTTGTTAGCATATGGAAATGGTGGCAATATAAGACTCACACCATGGATTATATTATGGATTATTATTTAATTTTGGATTTAAAAGAAAATGAAAAAGGGAAGGATAATCATTCTTGCTTCTACATTCTTCCTTTGACCTAACCATGCTCAACTAGCACTAACCTAAGGTTATCCTTCTCTTTATCATTCCAAACTAAAGTTAAATAATGTCTCCATCACTTTAACCATGGTTCATAGCATGAAGGAATAAAATATATATGGATATATTTCTTTTTCCTTCACTAGGGGTTAACCTTTTATCTCTTGTTAAAATTGCCACCATCTTCTTCCTCTAGCTCCTTTGCTCTCTTGATTTTCCTAGTGAGCAAATACCACTTAAAGATAGGTTTTTGAAGTGAGATTCCAAACCACAACATCATTCTACTCAAGTCTAGCCGACTTGATTAGAGTGTTTCCTTCGGTTTTCCAAAGAAGCGAGCTTGGACGGAGTGCTCCGTGGTGGATCGTCGTGGACGCAAGGGAACTTCAAGAGGACCTCGATTCAACACCCAAGACACCAAGGAGTCCAACAAAGGGGAGCTACAAAGGTTGTAGCCATCAAACCCTTATCTTTACTAGCTTAAAGTTTCATAACCCTAATTTTCTAGGATCGATCCCTTTGCATGTTAGTTTAGCACCTTAAAAATTATAACTTTGGGTCATGTGATGCTTCAAAACACTTCATAGGGTGCCATACTAACCTTTCAGATGGCAGAGTGGCTGTCAGAGTTATAGTTTTCCCTCTGACGAGGGGCAGTAGTTTGGACAGCTGGTCCAAGCAGATACTGAGGGAAGGCATGGCGCAGGATACAGATTAAGTTCAGTTGACGATACAGTCTAAGAAGTTTGGATTTGGAGTTCATTTTTGAGCTAGGTCCCTTCAGACATCCAGACATTCTAAGACAGGTATTGCTCATTTTGGGAGATAGCTTTCTCCGCGAACTTGAGATATAGAGAGATATAGAAAGAAACACCAGAGCGGATCCACTCACTGAGGCTATTCCTCGAACGCAATAGTTTCGCAAACGAGCTTTGTGAGACTGATTAGTAGAGGAGTTGGGTATTCGGTATCTCACAGGCAGTGAGTATGCGACATCGCAATAATTAGCCTTGAGTGCAAGTGGGAGATTGTTGGAGATAATGCCCTCAGAGTCAATTATTGGATCACAGGCACGTGATTGCAATGATTGAGGGAGGACCTGTCCCAGTAGGACAGTCTTACTCAAGATGATAGTATGCTATCGGTTTATCTTTATCATCGTGTACTGCTTTAGGTGACCTTACGAGTCGCTATTACACGTTGATAGAGCCCCTAGGATTCTTGCTTGACTACCAGCAGTATGAGGGCGATCATATATGTGAGAGCTGGAGTCTATAAGCACACCCTTAAAAGGTCCCTAGTCGTGGGAGTTTCGAGACAGGGCATCGATTCTCTAGAGTAGACTAGTGTATACAGTCGAGACCCCGATGAGGGGCGGTGGCCGGTCTCACAAGCTACTGGTGTCAGTTGGTTCACCTAAGATGTATACAGGTGCTCATTGGGTTATGAGTACACCGGACAGGACTCACCGGGAACCTGCTAGTTGGGATTATACCAGACGTCAGATAGCAGTTCCCAGGTGACATGTGTACAGGTTAGTTCATCGACCTGAGATCGTCATTTGTCTCTTGTGAGTTCCCACTGTGCTTTGATTACTACCCTACCACTCTCAAAGGAGACGTCCAAACAGGTTTTAGTTGGGTACAGTCCCGAGCCACATGGAGGCAGTGAGCGGATCTGCAGGGATTCGTCTCTCCCGGTATTGGGGGTGAGGTCGCGCTGTGTCTAGGAGAGCCAGAACATGAAAAGTCCTTGGCCAAGGCAGGAGATTTGCTGGTAGGTATTCCAGTAGTATCTCAGGGTGTTCTGGGCTACACTCCGACACGACTTGTACCGCTATTGGGGGTCTGACTTTCACCAACCCCCTAGGCCCGCCATGCGATGCTCATAGACGAACGGACCGGACTGTACGGATATTGTTACTGACAGGCTAAGTAGGGTGTTAGGATGAGTTCGCTCATCGACGTCCCTTTTGGTCAATAGCTGGTGGCCCGTTATGTATTGGCTGATACCTCTGACGTGCTAGTGGTTAAATCCACAGCCATAGTATTGACGAGTCTTTAGAGTCCACTGCATACAGTTACTCAAGTTTCGGGCGAAACGCTGTAGAGGCCGTATGGAGATATGGCAGGTTTCGATCAGATACGTGCGGTATTGCACGGATCGTGATCGGACGGTTTTTACTTGCCGGCTTTGGCTTAAGCCGGATTATAGTATTAGATAGTGTAGTTTTTTGTCTCTTTGCATTTGTGTTCAGTGGGAATACAAATGCGGGCATGTATTTGCAGTAGCGGGGTTTTCCTGTAATTTATTACGGGATCAGTTTTCTGAAGTTGCCAGTTTGCATTCCGTTCCGGCCGGTTTTTCTTTGTTCCTTCACGGCCGGACTTTCGATGGAGGGGGTAATTTGCAATTGTGCAAATTACCTTTTGTGGAGGGGTTTATTGCATTTGTTCCTTCATAATCATGAGATTCCATTTTCATCTCTTCACTTGCTTTTATTATGATAGGATTGAGTTGGATGGTGAAGTTGATTTGGATATGAAATGGGTGTGACCATTTTATATTAGATTATTCATTTTCTTCTCTTGGATGGGGATTTTCTTTTTTCCCCCACCATTCTTTTTAGAGGGGCCGGCCAATAGAGAGGAGAGAGGAGGGATCATTTTTGGTGTGGCAATTTATCTTCTTCACATTCTATGGTTGCAAAAAGACTAGCTCCAAAGCTCATTCTTTTTCTCATTCTCTTCTCAATTCCTCCATGGCAACTTCACAAACCCCTATGAGACAAGCTTCTACACTACATCTACATCATCCCTTGGACGCGTCGGCTAGCCAACTTCGCGCCCGAGTTGCCTCGGTATAGAGGTGGGAGCCCGTAAAAGATTCCGGCTATCATGACCCGAAAGTACGGAACGTGACTGGCACTTAGATTACGAGACGTCTAAAGGCGTACCGTAATCTAAGTCAGCCAAAGCCCAGAAAAACCTAAAGCAGAAATCAAAAGAGAGTGAAGGAAAACCTTACATGAAAACGATTTTTAAATCAATTATGTTGCATTGAACCCTTTTTTTTAAAGCACCAAATATTTCCGAAAATTTCGGCAGAGTCTCCCTTGTAAATTCTATCCCCCAAAATGGGTACAACAAGATATAAAACCTGTAATCATAAATGGCATCCCCAAGCGGGAGCTAGCTCTTCGTCCAAGGCGGATAACAACCACACGCAATATATAAGTAATATAAAAAAAAGAGCATAAAAGAAATGCAAAATATCAGAAAACACAACGTCGGCTCAAGTGAGCTCCACCCAAAAGAAACCACATATAAACAAATCTCTCAGTCTCATCACTAGGTCGCATATACAAATAAAAAGTGGTAGATGGAGGATACTAGATACAATGATAGAGCAAAAAGAAATAAAGTGCGCTCGCAACCCACCTACGAGCAATGTCGCGAGTCTGAGCAAAAGGAGCTGATGATAAGATAGCCGCCGCTACAAGGATGACGGGTCCGACCTGCAAGACACTGTGGCACAACGGGGGTGAGTTGCCAGCTCGTGAGTAGAATATAACATCTAGTAAGGCAATCGTAAGAATGCACGCAAATGCGTCACAGCATGTATGTCCAGATGTGATGTAATACCTCTAGTATGCATGCGCATGTATGCAATGTCATTACTAAATATTTAAGTGTTTCCAATGCTAAGAGTTCTGCATTCTAATCTTTAGAAAAAGAATATCTGTATAATAGCTAAATACCATCAAGAAATCATCTGAAACCCGTGTCAAGCATCGACACCAATATGAAATCACATCTGTCTCAATGTCTCACTGTATCAATGTCTCAAAATATCGGGCTACGTCAGTCCGGATCGGCCCATATCATCAGATCTCACGACAACGGTCGGTATCCTCCGGATATCCGCCGCGCCAGACATCACCGGTAAGTAGTCTTCCCCTGCCAGGCTCATCATCTACAACTCGATCTTCTTGCCCCGGGGTACCATACCGGGCCCACCATGTACCCGAGACGGTTCATCCACTCCTCGAATCGGGTCTCGAAATCCAACAGAAAACATGAAAACTCAAGGTGGACGACACATACATCACGAGAAAACCGCAACTTTGTTTTAAAAATGATAAATATAAGCTTTTGTTAAATTCTTGCGGTTTTCCCCAAAAATCCAGAAATCGCAGCAATACTGAAATCCTCAAGAAAATCATAATGTCCAACATGTTATATATGATAAATGTCTAGGATATCAAGGTATGCGATGTGAATTGTGGCTAGAAATCTATGTAAGTATGATGATGATGTGAGGTATATACATGCTATGCAGTTTCATATATCATGTATGATGCAAGTGGCGATACTAAGCTAAACAGGTTCTATGGTGCTCGTGGCATGGCAATTACCAAAGGCGTGTGTGTCACATGAATAGTGCGCGTGCAACAGAAGCCAATGGTAATAGTGTTCGTGTCCTATGAAGTGATATCGCATCTGTGTATATGAATATCCATGCAATCTAGTATACGGTTAGCTATAAGGGTATGCAATGTAAATAAAGGGGTAAGCTAACTAACAATACAAGTCTTGCAAGAATTAACGTAATCCTAACTAGGGGGCACCTCGCGCCATCCAGACGATTCCCCCATAGATGAATACATCTACTCACCTGAATGCCTCGCTAATCCGATCCGACCACCGCCTTACCTTTACGCGCTGTGTCCGATGTTTCCCCGACCGATCCTAGCATTGCATAACACACAATATAAGATTACATACCCCTAAAACGACACCAAGTCAATATAAAAAGATCGACGCTCTTGAATTAAACATAACGTGCACTCGGTGCGCGGAAAACACACGAAAATCGCTAAATATTAACTAGAATCGTCATTTCGGGGCAATCAACAAAACTAAAACCCGACTAGACAAAACCCCGCATTCGCGCACACCAATAGTCATATAAGATGCTAAAGTTATCGTCCATATATTGTAATTAGACCACCTCCTAATATTTATAAAAATCTAGTAAGCAATTAGCATCCCGATAACAATGCAAACATCGCAAATTTGCGATAAAAATAACTACTATCAAGCATACTCATCCAACCATACAACTAGCTAACCACAAAACTTACTTCAACCTATTAACAATGCTTCAAACCCTAATCCACAATCAAATCCCTTACTTGAATTTCATGAACAAGCAATTTCTATTAAATTGATACTTCAAAATTCTAATTTAGCACATTTAAACTACAATTTAACAATTAGTTTAGAATTTTCACCTCACAAGCTTGAACCCTAGCTTGCTCAAGCCACCAAAGATGTCTCCTTTCACCTTATTTTAAACAATTTAGGGTTTGGAAGGAGGTAGATTAAGGATGGGGTTTGAATTTGTGAAGAAATTTGTTGATTTCGGGGGATTTTGAGTGAATTTTGAAGCAAAGGAATTAGGGGGAAAAAAGTGCTGCTGTGTGAGGAGCTCGGCCTGGGCAATAGAGGAGAGAAAATGAGAGGATTTGTAGAAAATTCCATGAAGAAAATATCATCTAAGGTCAATTTAGGCTTTCACATCAAAACTTTTTCAAAAAAACCCCTTTTTCTTATCATTTTTCATATGATTCTTAAACCCTTGAAAAAAAATCTTGAAAAGTCATGATGCAATATTATTAACACTAAATTTTAGTTTATAAAGATTCCTAATTAAGAAATTTACCTAATTAAATTTGTATTTATCACTCATTTAATGTATTTTTAAAAGCTTAAAATAATATTAAAAATAATTAATTACGAATTTTTTTTTATTTAACTAGAAAATTATAAGTGGAATTTTAGTGACCAATTTATAGTAATATCTTATCTAAATTTTGTATAATTAGGTGTACAATGAAAAATACCTATTTTGACTTTTTACGGAAAAAGCTGAAAAATTAGCCGATTACCGAAAAACTGCCTAAACGATTTTCGAAGGGTTACAGTGGTGCCCTTTCCGATGAGGAGGAGATGGACGAAGTATCCATGGGAGATCGGAGTGGAGACGAAGACTGAAGGACACGGATCGCTTGGTATACTTCTCTACCCATCTTGTATTTTGCTAGTAGCTAGGTTAATGGCCCGATCCGGGTTAAAAGTGCGCGGTGGTGCCGGTTTGCTAGTTAGCAAAGTTTTTTGTTTCTGCGTTTCCGGCGTCGTATTGACGGCCGGGGCGCCGCCGCGGACTTACACCCATGTCACCAGAAAACACAATGGCCGGCCCTCGTACCAGACGAGCTCGCACTGACCGTACCCTAGCAGCAGCCCAAACTTCGCTCAATCATGGCGACAGGAACCTCAATCGAGTATCGAAGAGCGCAGATCAATGGCAAGAAAGAAAACAACAGATCTAGAGTGGATACATGATCATAAGAAGGAACAACATCAATGAAGGAATGATCATGAAACTAATAGAATCGAGGATTTCAAATGGATGTATAATTATGGATATGAAGAGAAACACTGATCTCGAAAATATGTACATCCTAAGGTTACATAAGCAGAGTGGCGTGTCGTAAGTATGCCGCGGAACATACCCACGGTACGTCACTCTACTTTAGTCACCTATTCCATCAACCAAGGTCATCCTACGCGATGAAAGTTCGGGTCCAATACCCCCTCGACTAAGTCTAAGTTCCGTAAGGTCAAGCCTAAGTTCCGTATATATATAGACGCCCTAGGCTCCACATAGTCAAACTTAGACTCGAACCAAGGTTAACCTAGCACTCTGATACCAACTTTGTCACGATCCGAAAGAGCACGTGACTGGCCCTTGAACCATATGAAGTCTATAGGACTCCATCTGATCCAAGTAAGCCAAAAGCCCAGAAATCTAAAACCATTTTAGGGATAAATATACATACAAGTAATATACTATACAACGCCGAATGGCGAGGATCAAAATTTCAATGAAACCCAGATAAGCTTGAAAACCGTAACACTACTAAGCGCAACTCTAAGGTCGAAATAATACTTCACTAGTGTCTGAGTGTGAAACAATATATATACAAGTTTTGGTTGATGGAATTTCTAGATACAAGAGAATAATACATCAACAAGGGTGGTCCTGATATAAAAGAAACCACATACCCAAGCAAGTCCCCCATAGAGAAGCAGTGTGCCAGAAATGCCGCTACGGAACCTGTACGGCAAAACCCTACAAGATATGTGGCACAACGGGGGTGAGTTGCCAACTCGTGAATAGAAAATATCTACAAGCAGAAATCGAATGCAAGACATAATCCTAGGTCAATACGATCAGTATATAATATAACCTTCAAGAGTAAGTCCGAAGCATGAAAATGTGGCAGTGTAACATCTAATCATGTAAGTAGTGCTAAGTACTCGTGCCAGTGCCTCAGATAATAACATGTCATAAATGTAAGATATGTCTTCATGAAGTAAACATGATGAAGTATCAAATGGAAATCAATATACATATATTAGCGTCCCATTCCACTAATATTGGTGTAAGGGTATATATAACAGCGCCCTCGTACCCTGTTATATATACAAATGAAGTATGATCAATGTAGTCAAGGTTGTAAGTCTACGCTAGCGCTCCGGCCGTCTACAGACGCCAAATGCGGAACAAAAACTTTTTAACTGGCGCTATCGTATACTTTAACCCGGATCTGCCATTATTGCTAAACTAACAAACTGTAAAGAGTGTAGAAAGGTTATACCGAACGATCCGAGTCCTTCGTTCTTTAACCATCATCCCATGCTCCGTTGCGGCTGCTCCGATCTCGTCGATCTCCGATCTGCTCGTCCAGGTGGCACCACGTCAACGATTCTTTAAACGGGCTCCCGCCTCTGACTCGAGGCAACTCGGTCGTCATGTTTGCTAAAAGAGACGACCAAGAATGATGTAGAGAATGAGTAGATGACTTTGTCTCGCTTCGTCCAAAACCATGGACGAACGGTAAATGAAGTTGCCGTGGGAATCGGGTGATGGAATGAAATGAGCTGTGAAGTTCCATACACCCCAAAATCTATCATATCTTTTGTAACCAAATGAAAACCTCAAGTGAAGTAGAGAGAGAGGAGGGGGCCGGCCATTTATAGGTGGAGGGAGGTGAGTGTAGGAGAGGGGAGAGTAACCTTAAGAATAAATATCATGAACAAATATCCTAAGGATAAACAAGAATCATTAATGTCAAAGCATGAGTCATAAACACCTAGTCATCATGTAATCAATGTAAAATAAGGTTCATGAACCTAGTCACCTCTTCTAGTTGCTTCTAGAAACTTCCAGAACACTGACTCACCTCATCTCAAGAAAAGATAAATCCGTCTTTAACCGAATGTTAAAAGACGGCTGATAGAAAACTGGAAACTGGCAACTTCCAAAAGTGATCCTGAAACGACTTTCAGGATAACCCCATAACTGTATAAAAATACCCGCATTTGTATTACGACCGAATACAAATGCAACTGAGACAAAGATATTATACCTACTCAATATAATACTCGGATCCGGCTTAAACCAAAGCCGACCAGTATCATCTGCCCGAAAAATAACACGTGGTAAACGCACGTGCATTTTCCGAACCCTGCCATAAAACCATACGGCCTCTACAACATTTCGCCCGAACATAGGAAACTGTCTGTGGGGGAGTCTAATGACTCGTCAGTACCCTGGCAGTGGGTTTAACCACAAACCGTCAGCGGCACTAGCTATGCGTAACGGCTGCCCATGGACTGACCTCAAGGGAGGCCGATGAGCGAACTCATCCGGAAACCCTACTGAGCCTAACAGTGACAATGTATATACAGTCCGGTCCGTTCGTCTATGAGTATCGCATATCTGCCTAGGGGGCTAGTAACGTCAGACCCCCAATAGCAGTATAAGTCGTGTCGGAATGTAGCCCAATAACACCCTGAGATACTACTGGAGTACCTACCAGTAAATCTCCTGCCATGGCCATGGACTTTGTGTAATGGCTCTCCTAGACACAGCACGACCTCGCCCCCAATACCGGGAGAGACGAATCCTCCGCCGATCCGCTCACGTGCCTCCATATGGCTCGGGACTGTACCTAAAAGCTACCTGTTTGCACGACTCCTTTGAGCCGTGGTAGGGTAGAAATCAAAGCACAGTGGGAACTCACACGAGACAAATGACGACCTCAGGTCGATGAACTAACCTGTACACATGTCACCAGGGAACTGCTATCTGACGATAGATATAGTACTAACTAGCAGATTCCCGGCGAGTCCTGTCCAGTGTACTCATAACCCAATGAGCACCTGTATACATCTTAGGTGATCCAACTGACACCAGTGGCTTATGAGACCGGCCACCGCCCCTTGTCGGGGTCTCGACTGTACACACTAGTCTACTCCGGAGTATCGATGCCCTGTCTCGAAACTCCCACGACTAGGGACCACAATTAAGGATATGCATATAAACCACCTGTAGGGTTGCTAGGCACGCGCACAAGGGTCTACGAGGCATCAACCATGCCCGATTAAAAATTTAGCCGTGCCGAACAACCCAAATACGGAACTTTAAACTAGAGATTAGGCGAAAACAAGCATGTTAACAACTTTAACACTAAGTGAGAGGGATTACAACTTTTGTAGATCCGGTCCTTCACTTCATATGCTCCGTGTTGTGGTCCCTTCGCTGCGATCATCGGGATCCGGACTCTCGAGAGGTTCCACGAAGAGAAAGACGCAACCTTTGCTTCCGATCTTCGATACTAAGATGATCTACCTTGAAGTTTCTTTAACACAAGCTAACACTCATGAAATGATGTGAACACCCTCATCTAAATGTCAAGGGAAGATGAGGATGATGAAGTAGGATTTTTTCTCTCTTTATTTATATTTTTCTCACAATTATTCATCACTTGGAGAAAATCAAGAAAGCTTTTTTCCATGAAAGAATGAAGGAAGAAGAAGATGAATAATGTTATGAATCCTTTTGTGATGAATAGAAAAATGAAATGATATGATAGATAATGCAACCATGGTCAAGCAAACTCTTGTAGAGAATTAACCAAGGGTTAGGGTTTGGGTTGAGTTAAGAATGAGTCACACACAAATATCTTTATCATGACAAAAAGAAAAGCTTCTAGAATCAACTAGAAGGTTTAACCCTAATCCAAACCCTAATCATGTTTAAACTCCACAAAACAAGTTGCATTAGTTATCATATCATGTTACAATATTATATATCACATATATAATATTTATCGTAACAAAATAAAATAATACAATTAACATATATCGCATATAAATCAACGTATTACCCGAGTGAGAAAAAGAATCTTTTAGTGAGCAAATATTAGTTAATGTAATTTAATATATCATATATATTATTATACATTAAATTATCGAATTAACACTTGATCCGACAATCCGGCTATATCGCATATAACCGACTAATATTTATCCGTACCGATTCATCGAATCAACACTTGATCCGATGACCCGGCTGATATCAAATATCGCGAGAATAGAATACGGTATCACATATCGCATTATCCTCGGTCCCGCACATATCACATATGTGCTCCTACTCCATTTTGCCTGAGTCAAGAAACCTCTGTGTAGGACTCTAAAGAATCGTCAATACGCCGGCAGTAGGTGATGATCATATCAAACACCCACAAGCTGCAAGCGGTCAGCTAAACGTAACAGCTACCCAGGTATTGAGCGCTCAGAAGATCAACAAGCAAGCCTATACATTCTCCTGTGAATCCAAACAGTAACACTCCCGTACAGTCCGGTCTCGTCGTCTGATATGTTGCATATCTCGCCTAGGGGTGGTAAACGTCAGACCCCGGTAGCTTGATAAGTCGTGTCGATATGAGGTCTATAACAGTTCGAGAAACTACTGATAACACTTACCAGTAAATCTCAGCAACCCTGGCCAGGGATTTCCGGTTATAGCCAATCGAACACAGCACAACATCAACTCCCTATACCGGGAGAGACGAATCCCCTCCTATCGCTCATTACCTCCATGTGATTCGGGAGTGTACCCAAAAGCCACCTTTTTGCACGCCCTCTTGGACGTGGTATGATGGAAATCAAAGCACAGTGGGAACCACACAAGACTCTATGACGATCTCGGGTCAACAGACTACTCTGTACCAGTGTCACCGGAGAACTGCCATCTGACGTATGGTATAATACCATCTGGGAGTTCTCGGCGAGTCCGTCCAGTGTACCCAGTCTCTACTGAGCACCCGTACACCATCCTTGATGTCAAACACCGATGGATATGGGATCATCCATCGCCCATCATATGGGTCAAGATGCGTATACGCTAGTCTACTCTGGTGCATCGATGCCCTGTCTCGATACACCCTCGACTAGGAACAGTTATAGGATGTACTCGTCGACTACCGTGGCCCCACTAGTATGATCTCATCATAGTCCCAGTAGTCGAGTACATATCCTAAGGGCTTTATGAACATGTAACATAGAGACAATCAGAGTACATGTTAAGATAAAGTACAACCAGATAGCATACTATCATGTCGAGCAAGAAAGTCCTCCCTATATATGTCCTAGCATCCACTACAATATACATCGTATGTACAGTAATGGCCTCTAGGGCATACATATAACTAACACCACCCAACTCTCACGTATATGATCGCCATCATACTGTTGGTGGTAAAGCAAGATCCTAGGGGCTCTATCAAAGTGTAACATGTAATCAGTCACCTGAACATGTACACGACTGATAAAGGCAAACCAGATAGCATACTATCATCTCGAGTAAGACTGTCCTACCGGTATAGGTCCTCCGCAATCATTGCAATCACGTACCTGCGATCCAATAATTGACTATGAGGGCACTATCTCCAACAATCTCCCACTTGCACTCAAGGCTAATTATTGCAATGTCGACTACTCACAGCCCGTGTGAAACCGAACATCCAACTCCTCTACTAATCAGTTTCACAAAGCCCGTTTGTAAAACTATTGTGTTCGAGAAATAGCCTCAGTGAGTGGATCCGCCTAGATGTTTCTTTCTATATCTCTCTTAATTTCAAGTTCGCGGAGAAAGCCATCTCCCGAATTGAGTAATACCTGTCTTAGAATATGTCTGGATATCTAATGGGACCTAGTTCATAAATTAACTCCAAATCCAAACTTCTTAGACTGTATCGATCACTGAACCTAATCAGTATCTGGCACCATGCCTCTCACAGTATTCTCTTAGACCACCTGTCCATAATACTGTCCCTCTTCGTCAGAGGGAAAAACTATAACTCTGACAATCATTCTGTCAACCATGTCACCTTTGAAGCTTGGAATGATAACCGTCTCCTGAAGGAGGCCGCCGTTATCAAATCCGTAGAACATGTACTTATGTTCTAAAACTGCTTCCTTATGTTTCTCCAAACTTATTGCATCTAGTGCAAAAACAACATTTGGTGCGGTACTTGACATCTCATGATAGACTCAATTGCCTAAGTAAGTGATCTGCCAATCATGCACATCCCTCTCCCCTTTAGTCTGTACGACACCTTTAGAGAGGGTGACTCCATCACCTGCAGGTACACCACCATGCTAGGAGTCATCTATTCTAAAAACCATTAGAATACTGTCAAAGTACCCACATTGGGAAACTACCCAAATCCAGATCTAAAACCATAGATCCAGAAACCAGAATGTCAAATATTATATCCATATCCTGTCTGGAGAAACAACTGTGTGACGACCAAAATACAACCGATCGTAGTATAGGAATTTTACTTCCTACTTTGTGTATGTCATCCAGATACCATGACATCACACCCTACTACCTTCTTAACAGATCCATCCCCTATTCTGATGAAGTCAAACCTATGACTGTCACATCAAAATTAGATGATCTATCTCCGCTATAACTGCTCAAGTCTATAAATAGACATAAGCTACTTGCCCACTATGCTTCTACTGCTCCCACTGACTACGACAACCCTCCTACCGGGTCTCATAGCCTGGAGCAACAGTAGTGTCAAGTCTGGGTAGATAAGAACCTCCCTGTCACCGTCCTTGAGGCTACCGAAGTACCTCTCGGGTGTCTGAGGTTACCCACCAAATCTGCGGAGTGGTTAATGGAATGTCAAACCTGATTGAATATATAGGTCCTATTAAATTTTCTGTAATCGTTCGCGGTTCTGGAATCACTTCCAGTTCTACCATACTCCCACTATTGTTTTCTGAAAAAGAAAAATCCATTTTACTAAAACTGTGGTGAGTCAAGAACAATATCACTATTGATCTTCCAAATGGTAGAATATCAACCCTCGTCATAGCCAGGGTCAACCCACAAACAGCCATCACAGAAACGTGCCCTGAGTTATCCAGAGTCTGGTTTTAAGCAAAAGCTGGACAACTCCCCGCACCTTAACATCTTTTAAGGTACGAACTATTCTATATCCAATATAGAAACTTTGGCACTAATTTAATTGGAACCATATTCGAATCATGCAGCTGTCTCCAGTGCATATCAACTTAATGGAAAGAGGCTAATCAGCATTACTCAACTTAGGAATCCATCCAATTATGAGTAACCTGAAAGAGAAACACGTTTCTCAAAACCATCACTATCATCTGAATACCAATCACAAGAATCTAGATCTTCGATCTCTTTGAAGAATCCCGACACTTGTGACACCTGGTTCTCTACTTTATTCTTATACCCACAACTTCTCAAAACTTAGACCTTGTATTTCTACGAAACACTTGTCTAAAAACTAGAGAAGTTATAAGTAAACAGAACACAGTACAAGGACCTACCCCTTTGTCCTGATGGACACTGGACAACATACAATACTCTGTATAAGTCCGCTGAGTTGAATAACTCAAAACCTGTGCTTCGTAGGTTGAAAGCTGTATCCTGGCGATTTCCTCAAATATCACCAATTACAATGAATTCCGATATAATGAGGATAATCACCTAATTCCCAATAACTTACTCCCACTCATCATCCGTAAAACCATACAGATATGAGAATGAAACCTGGTAAATACATACCCTTGGAGTAAGTGTCTAATCGGGAAAACAGGTTTTCTTTAACAATGCACTGAAACATGAAAATGTTTCGTAGGGGTATCTTGGTATTCATAGCAATGCCTCTTCCATAATCCAATTCATGACTTCAACCGTATATTTTATTGCCATCTCTCCAAATCCCTTTATTTGTCTTTAGTCGTTACCTTCTGTACACCATCGTTAGGCTAAATGGTTTTCTTCCTTTCCTACCGTTCGGCACCAGCCTATGGTTTGGAAGAAGACTATCCAGTAAGCATAATAGGTGTACCCTCCTAAACCAAGGAGTACTCGTATCTTGAGAGAAGGTGATGATAAAAGACAACTGAATAATACCTTATTCTTTTAAAAGCGAAATAGGAGTGGCGATGAAGTACGCGGTTTTGGTCGTGAATGATATCAGTCGCAATTTACTTTGCCCTCTTTCTAATCCCTTTATTTTGTCTTTACATATTACCTTCTGCACACCCTGCTTAGGCTAATTGGTTTTCTTCATTCCCTACCTTTCGGCACCTGCCTATGGTTTGGAATAAGACTATCCAATAAGCGTAATAGGTGTACTCTCCTAAACCAAGGAGCCCTCGCAACCTGAGAGAAGGTGATAATAAAAGACAACTGAATAAACCAATTCTATTTCTCCTGAACCTTGATCCATCCTCGAAGAAGTCCCTTCGAGTTCGTATATAACCATACGATGGATCTATCCAATGGAAGTGGATGTCCGTAGTAATACGGGTGTTCTGAGAAATACAAAGGGTAAAAGAAGGAGTGGCAATGACTTATGCAACTCAGACAATCCAAAAGCCAGTATTTTAAGAAGGTTCAGTCAACTTGGTCACTGAGTCATAGTCTAGGGTCGGTCAAAGGTCGCTGCCAAAAAGAGAGAGAAAAGAAACACTCTGCGTGCACTCTAACCTAGATCAGAATGGTCATCACTTTATCTAATCCGGAAACCTCCCACTGTCCTGTCAAATTCTCCTCCAAACCTAAAGAAGAATCAATCGGGATCACCCGAAGAGTAAACCAACTCATCAGTGGGAATCGGGATCCAACTCTCATCGCATGATAACGTAACGGAATGCATCCACGTTACTCATACTCCAGAAGGTATGCGCATACTTGGCAAGTTTCAGTTTCTTTAGAAACTCCCGATACGATTTTTGCCCCATACTCTTATAACCTTGGCGTTAGGTCAAAATGTCATAAGTCACATGCCAAGTTCTACCCGTCACTATCTTATTAATTTGAACCCACCCGCACATGCCCTTGGCGTTAGGTCAAAATGGCAGAACGGCTATCCCAAACCAACTCATCTATCTATGCAACAATTGAATACCCAGCAGCTACCAAACACTATGCCTTGGCGTTAGGTCAAAATACATAGCTTGAATACTACTGAATACCCAAAAGAAGTGACGGAGGGCTACGGCTGGTTTTTGGCGAAAAAACCTTTAACGTAGTGAACTTGATATCGCTGAAGGAACCTGATAGCTTTTTTAAAATATAGTGGCGAAAACCTTTGCTAAAGAGGTCACTCCCGGTGAAGGGATCTCGGCTCTTTCCTCGTGGAATGAGGTGCAGGATATTCCACTGAATACCGCGGTGCAAAGCAACTTGTAATCGACTATAGTGAAGTTATTACCCTGACGCAAACTTCTGCCCAAGGGGTCAGTCCCGGTGAAGGGATATCGGCCCTTGCCCCGTCGAATGAGGTGCAGGATATTCCACTGAATACCGCTATGCAAAACAAAAGGAAACGTCTTTGCAATAACACTTTTTAAATTTGTTCCAACAACTATAAACAGGTTTGTCTTACTTTGCATTGATCAGAATCAACGCAGTCCCATCAATAATCACACCAAAAAAAGAACGAAAATAAAATGTACGTATATGCCATCCGCATTCGTCACTGGGTCCCGTCATCACCCGTTAGGTTACTTAACTAACGACAGAGCGGGGACTGGACTAGCGCGGGTGTAAAACATATACAACATCTAATAGTATATAAAACAATATACAATAATCGCTCCAGGCGTGATAATATGCAACATTACAGAAAAGTAATAAGCATCACAGAACAATACAGATAATCTGGGATCCCCGAGTTTCACAGAGCCGCTGCTGAAACCCGACGTTCCCCTGTCGTGTGGATAGCCTGTGCAATGAAACCTAGACCCCTACGGGTGCGGCAAGTTACCCGCCAAAACCTGAAGCGAGGCAGCCCCCTACAGCATAGTGAATGGACCACCCGGCACTTCACGAAATCCGGTAGCTTGAGCACCCCTCCTTGGGTCAACCTGTACCCCCTATGAGTGCGGCGAATAGTCTGCCAATTCTAGAGTGGGACCCCTCTGCCTCTCAAAGCCATGAGATGCGGACCCGTTGCCCTCCAGAACCCAGCTATCCGTGCACTCCGTCGCGGGGCAAAACCTAGTACAGTAATGAAAAATAGTACAACAGGTACATCGACCGCAACCTGGTCGTGCCCTAAAAGAATATTATACAACAGGCAGCGACGGCAGTCCACATGTTGGATGCTCGCCCCGCAATATCAAATGTACAAATAAACTCAAACTGTACTACCATTGCACACTGCTATCCACCAGGACAAATCCGCAACATCACAGCACAACACAGAACATCAACGCGAATGTCACGTTCGCAAACCCGTCTAAAAGAACTATAACAATCAGACGCGGTTTACCGATCAAATGACATTCCCGGTCGGAGATATAATGTAAGCACTGTAAACCAACGTGTTTAAATTTCGATCGACAAAATATCACAAAGTGGGCCCCACGAACAACTGGTGAACAGTAACAAAATCTGGGCCCAAAAGATATATACCAAAAACCCCAATTTCCAAAGAAGAACCCACTGAGCAAATTTGGGGGCATGATGACACAGAATGGCCGTGGATCCGCGGCCAAACCATGGGTTTGGCCGCGTTTCCACGGCAGTCTTGTCGAATCATGATCCCAAATTTATACGGTGTTCTTAGAAAACCCTGCACAGATTTCTGTGATATGTGGAATATTTTTAGGACACCATTTAAAATCAACAGAAACTGTGAAAATGAAAAATGCGGTTTTTGATTTCCGGTTCGATCGATGTTTTAAACGCGTTAGCACAAGTTAGTATAGCAAAATGGTTAGGCTCTGATACCACTGTAAGTCTACGCTAGCGCCCCGGCCGTCTACAGACGCCAAATGCGGAACAAAAACTTTTTAACTGGCGCTATCGTATACTTTAACCCGGATCTGCCATTATTGCTAAACTAACAAACTGTAAAGAGTGTAGAAAGGTTATACCGAACGATCCGAGTCCTTCATTCTTTAACCATCATCCCACGCTCCGTTGCGGCTGCTCCGATCTCGTCGATCTCCGATCTGCTCGTCCAGGTGGCAACACGTCAACGATTCTTTAAACGGGCTCCCGCCTCTGACTCGAGGCAACTCGGTCGTCAAGTTTGCTAAAAGAGACGACCAAGAATGATGTAGAGAATGAGTAGATGACTTTGTCTCGCTTCGTCCAAAACCATGGACGAACGGTAAATGAAGTTGCCGTGGGAATCGGGTGATGGAATGAAATGAGCTGTGAAGTTCCATACACCCCAAAATCTATCATATCTTTTGTAACCAAATGAAAACCTCAAGTGAAGTAGAGAGAGAGGAGGGGGCCGGCCATTTATAGGTGGAGGGAGGTGAGTGTAGGAGAGGGGAGAGTAACCTTAAGAATAAATATCATGAACAAATATCCTAAGGATAAACAAGAATCATTAATGTCAAAGCATGAGTCATAAACACTTAGTCATCATGTAATCAATGTAAGCAAAGGTTCATGAACCCAGTCACCTCTTCTAGTTGCTTCTAGAAACTTCCAGAACACTGACTCACCTCATCTCAAGAAAAGATAAATCCGTCTTTAACCGAATGTTAAAAGACGGCTGATAGAAAACTGGAAACTGGCAACTTCCAAAAGTGATCCTGAAACGACTTTCAGGATAACCCCGTAACTGTATAAAAATACCCGCATTTGTATTACGACCGAATACAAATGCAACTGAGACAAAGATATTATACCTACTCAATATAATACTCGGATCCGGCTTAAACCAAAGCCGACCAGTATCATCTGCCCGAAAAATAACACGTGCGTAAACGCACGTGCATTTTCCGAACCCTGCCATAAAACCATACGGCCTCTACAACGTTTCGCCCGAACTTGGGAAACTGTCTGTGGGGGAGTCTAATGACTCGTCAGTACCCTGGCAGTGGGTTTAACCACAAACCGTCAGCGGCACTAGCTATGCGTAACGGCTGCCCATGGACTGACCTCAAGGGAGGCCGATGAGCGAACTCATCCGGAAACCCTACTGAGCCTAACAGTGACAATGTATATACAGTCCGGTCCGTTCGTCTATGAGTATCGCATATCTGCCTAGGGGGCTAGTAACGTCAGACCCCCAATAGCAGTATAAGTCGTGTCGGAGTGTAGCCCAATAACACCCTGAGAAACTACTGGAGTACCTACCAGTAAATCTCCTGCCATGGCCATGGACTTTGTGTAATGGCTCTCCTAGACACAGCACGACCTCGCCCCCAATACCGGGAGAGACGAATCCCCCGCCGATCCGCTCACGTGCCTCCATATGGCTCGGGACTGTACCCAAAAGCTACCTGTTTGCACGACTCCTTTGAGCCGTGGTAGGGTAGAAATCAAAGCACAGTGGGAACTCACACGAGACAAATGACGACCTCAGGTCGATGAACTAACCTGTACACATGTCACCAGGGAACTGCTATCTGACGATAGATATAGTACTAACTAGCAGATTCCCGGCGAGTCCTGTCCGGTGTACTCATAACCCAATGAGCACCTGTATACATCTTAGGTGATCCAACTGACACCAGTGGCTTGTGAGACCGGCCACCGCCCCTTTTCGGGGTCTCGACTGTACACACTAGTCTACTCCGGAGTATCGATGCCCTGTCTCGAAACTCCCACGACTAGGGACCACAATTAAGGATATGCATATAAACCACCCAACTCTCACGTATATGATCGCCATCATACTGTTGGTGGTAAAGCAAGATCCTAAGGGCTCTATCAAAGTGTAACATGTAATCAGTCACCTGAACATGTACACGACTGATAAAGGCAAACCAGATAGCATACTATCATCTCGAGTAAGACTGTCCTACCGGTATAGCTCCTCCGCAATCATTGCAATCACGTACCTGCGATCCAATAATTGACTGTGAGGGCACTATCTCCAACAAAGGTTTGTATGTAATCAATGTATGTATATATATACGTGGATCCCATCCACCCGTCACCCAATGACAATAAGCATCATGCATATAAATATGAGGATATAATCAAAATCATGGAAAACGTCATGAAACCCGTGCCTAGCATCGACACGTAAATCCTCATCTATCGGGCTCCGTCAGTCCGGATCTGCCCACGGGCTATGTCTGCGGAATCGGCCCTCGGCCCCGACAGTACGCCCATATCCATCTATCTACTCTGGTCAGTATCCTCTAGATAACCGCCAGGTCCAACCAATCACCGGTAGGTAGTAGTCCCTCTGCCAGGCTCACTGTCTACTACACAGCGAAACCGTTCTCGTCCCGGGGTACCATACCGGGTCCACCACGTACCCGTAATCGGCCTCATCCAACTCCTCGATTCGGGTTCACATATATCACTCTAGCACCGAGAAAACACATGGTGGACGCACCGAAATATCATATCAAGGGAAACCTGGTTTTTAAATAATTAACTATTCTCTTTCGAAATATCCACGGTTCCCCAAATCCAGAATTAACATGGAAACAACATATCTCAATGAGTAATCTAAACAAGTATGAAGATATCAATGTATGTGTGCACTGGTATGAATATACGACATATAAATGAAATGCAAGTATAACAGTATATCATGCAACATGGAAATAATAGTATGCACATACAAGGTCATATCCTGATGCAATAATGTTACTGTGTAGTGACATGGCAATTATCGATGATGAAGTGTGTGAGCCGGCAAGCAAGTGTACGTGGAACATACGCATCATCGATAATGGTGCTGGTGCCCTAGCAACATGATAGTAATATAGCAATAAACATATGCAAAGCAATGTGAATAGCATGAATATACGGAAATCGAGTAATCAACGCAACAGTAAAGAATCTAAATAGGTATGACTCGGGTCTAGTCTAACATCTACTATGCAAACTACAGATCTAAGCATCAAGTCAATCGGGAGGGGTATGGAAACCACCTAAATCTGAGTCGATATATAGATATAATAGTCGGTGATCCTGCCTCAATAGTATCGCGTACGATACAGTATATCATATGACATCCTCAAGTCACGAGTGCAGATCTATCATCAATATAATGCTCGTACGGTAAATCGTCGTACGGCCTCCCAATAGCTGGGTACGGGTCAGTATCACATTCCTCTCATCAAATATCAGGTATCATTATCATCATATCACATAATCTGGGGTACAGATCTAAGTCTAGTACAAATCAATACCATCTATATAAGTATGAAAGCGGGGGTAAAACACATGTCCAACGGCCCGCTAAGATCATATGTCGTATCGCAAGTACGAATCACATCACATCACCGATCTCACGGCACAATGCCCAAAATCATCGACTCATCTCCAATGGCATCCAATATCATCATCAACACCGTGTAAGTATAGTGAATATGCAAGGGTGCACGTGTGGGTGTAAACCTATTCTAGGGTTCGCGACTATGAACTATACTAGTTTACTTCTAACCCTAAGCCATCCAGAATACACCAAACACAATATCCATGACACACTATAACTATCATATATAATATATAGTATAGCAATTACGGACTACGGGGGTGCTATACGCCATCCACCCGACTTCCCCCTGTAGATATAATCTACTCACCTTGCGTCTTCATTTGTCGACGTCGCCACGCGCTTGCTTGTCATCCCGAAGTCTTCATGGGGTACCTATACTTCAAAGTATCGTAAATGCGTATTAAAACCAAATCAAAGCTAAAACAGCACACGAAACCCAAAACGATACGATAAGGGGCCTATAGGTTAGAACCTATGGGCACGCCTTCAAAACCATCAACAAATCCTCGATATCGTCGTATAAACGCCAAATGGTCGAGGTAAAACACAATACACAATTGCAGAATTAAAAATACGGAATACGGAAACAGGAATCCAAAACAGCAACTAAGGAAATAGGCTCCAGATTTCACCCTAGGTCAAACTAGACAAATCTATACATGCCAGGGGTCTAATATACTGGTAAGGGGGCACCAAAACCAAAACGAGCCAAAATGAAGCAGGTCTGGCTGCAAATTGCGGCCAATAGGGTTAAATCTGCTGCCGGGTCAAGGAGTTAGGGGCTAGGGTCTTGGGGTTAGCTTCCTGGGTGCCTGCACATGTCACTGTCCATTCAATATAATTTTCAGAGTCTCGGGTTGATAGCAGATCTCAAATAACCTTCACAGATTCCACAAACTTTCCGATATCGGTTTCTAAATCCGTATTCTGGGCCTTAAGTCTCAGGTTTGGGTCTCAATTCATGCACTAGGTGTCACGACCCGAAAGTACGGAACATGACCGGCACTTAGACTACGAACGTCTCGAGGCGTACGTACTCTAAGTAAGCCGAACCCAGATATCCAAACCAAGAAAAGTAGTAGAGAGTAGGAAAACCATTATGAGTCAACCAGCTAGCAACATAATATACAACGCCTAAAGGTGAGGATCGCAACAGAAAAGAAACTCCAACAGCATGAAATCCACAGAAATATAACGGGCGACTCTAAGGTCGAATGAATAAACATCACTGGTCTCTATCTCAAATAAGTACATGTTTGGTTGATGGAACTTCTAAATACAACTGAATATAATATATAATGTATAATGATGGGTATGATACAAATAACCCACCGACTAGCAAGTCACCTGAAAGAAGCTGTGCCCACAAAGCCGTAACAAAACCCGTACGGCAACACCTGTAAGAAACTGGGGCACAACGGGGGTGATTTACCAACTCGTGAGTAGAAAAAGTTCTACGAATAGAAATCGCATGTATGAGGCAATCCTAAGTCATACGATCAATATACATAATCCTCAAATATATAACCAGCAATCTCTAACCATGTCTAGGGTAAATATCTAACCCAAGTGTAAACCCATGTGTCTGTGCCAGTGCATCAGGTGGCAATATATATCATATGAATGATGTATGAATGCATGAAACAGAATGCATGTACTGAAGAAAACTGCTTTCATAAATTTGTGAGATTTCTGTATTTTAAAATGAGGTATAATAATGAAATCAGCATAAAACAGTGCCTAGTATCGGCACAAAACATAAATCTCAATATCTCGATATCTCTGTATCACAATCTCTGTACCTCAATATCTTAAATCTCAATGTCACAATCATAATATCCAGAGCGCCGTCAGTCCAGAACGGCCCCTACCATCCATCTCATGACTACGACGGTATCCTCCGGATATCCGACGTGTCGGGTAATATCACCGGTCGGTCGTGCTCCCCTGCCAGGCTCAACGCCATCTCCTGTGATCTTCTTGCCCCGGGTACCACACCGGGCCCACCATGTACCCAAAACGGTTCATCCGTCTCCTCGAATCGGGTCTCGAAATCCATCAGCAAAACTCATCGTGGACGACTCATACATCATGGAAAAACCGCATTTTTATTAAAAAGAGAAAGCAGTTTATATGTACGTTTTGCGGTTTTCCTCCAAATCCAGAAAACATCATGGAAACCCGAATCCAAATCATCAATAGCATGTGAAATCATGAATATAAGCATGAGAATCCATGAATGCGACATATAATGAATAACAGTATGCATGAAGTGACAAGTAATAACTACAATGTCAAGCTGGTATGTATGGCAAGTACACTAATATCATGTCACTGCTAGCTATCAAGCTAAATCAAGAAATAATATTTTCTAAGTGTTTGTGACATGGAAATTACCGATGAAGATGTGTGTGCGGCAGTAAATAAGTGTACGTGGTACATACGCATCATCGGTAATGGTGCTGGTGTGCTAGCAGCAGGATATCAATAATAGAATATGAATCACAACAGTATGCGACGCAGAGAAACAATAATAATATGCGGGAGCTGAAATACTGAACACCATGATCGCTAAACTGCATCTAATGTCATAAAAGTCACATAGCTACACCACTACAAGGCTGAGCTAAAGCTAACAGTAGGTAAGGGAAACCGCCTAACCTCTGAGTTGATACATATATATACAAATATAGTCGCTGATCCCGCCTCGATCATACCACATCCGATACCATATCTCTATAATTGGTTATTCCCAAGTCAAGTAGGCAGATCAAACATAAAAATACAGCTCGTACGTAAATCCGTCGTACGGCATCCCCAAATCTGGGTACGGGTCAACATCACATTTGTCATATCATTCATCTAGTATTCTCTTTATCAAGATCATCATCTGGGTACTGACCTACGTCTAGTACAATGCTAACATCATCACTAAAATCAAGATCTGACTACTGATCGACAGTCTAGTATAAATCGATATTATCATCATATATCATCACAAGAGTAAACATCGCCCAAGGCGGCCTATCACAAGTATCCTGTCATATCATATCATATCATATCTCATAACATGATCACATGTCGACCACATAATAAATATGTCACTATTGCTATAACATCATCATTCCCAAAATCCTCTAAAGTATCAAGACGTATCTCAATCATGAATCCTATCATATCACCGATATCATAATCCAGATCAAACTCACCGACTCATATCAATCCCAGGTATCATCCTCAAGTCCGTATGTGAACACAAAATCCCAAACTCATATGAACACATATCTATGTAGAATCCCATCTATCCACATATGAAGTGAGGATGTATGCAAGTATGTATGTGTGAGTATGTATGTGTAGTGCACCCACTACCTAAGGTTTCGTAACCTTTCACCAATCCAATATACCAATATCCATTTAAACATCAATAATTTATCACAATTAACATAAAATGATTGTTGGTGTGTATACACATCCGTATACATCCCCACGGACTGCGGGGGTGCTATACGCCATCCACCCGACTTCTCCCCATAGATATAAATCTACTCACCTTGTTACATGCATGCCGGTGCCGATGTCGCCGTTTGCATCTCCAACGCCTCGACGCTACGTGCGGAACCTACAAAGATATCACATGCTAAAACACATGAAAATCATATCGGAACCAAAATGGTGCACACTACGCCCATAGGTAAAAACCTGTAACCTTGTGTGCAAACGCAGCCAATATCCACTGTCGTTGACGTCCAAATGCCACCCGACAGATACGAATCATCGAATATCAAAATCCATATGGAAAACAGGTCGTAAATCATACGCCAACTCATGAAAAACAACCCAGATTTTACCCTAACTGGAAACAGTCAAAACTAGACATACAGGGGGTCAAGTTTACATGAAATGGGGCTGTGCACGCAAAACGAGGGGGTTTCCTACTGCTCTGGCAGCAAATTGCGGCCAGATGGAATTTATCTGCGGCCGGGGTTTGGGTCCAGGGTCCGGGGCTTTGGGTGTTGGTTTCTACTAGCCTGTACATCTCACTGCCAAGTTAATTTTGTAATAGGGTTCCCGGGGTGAAAGCAGATCTCAGAAAGGCCAATAAGTCGACAAAATCGCTAAATACGCCAAGTATAACAAATCTGGTATCTACCTAGAAATCTGGGGTTTCTTGGTTAAATTGGCCTCACACACACCCAATAAGACTATACTAACATTCAAACCATCTCTTGGCCAAATCTCACTCAAGGTCCCTACACTAGCACTAGATTATGGATATAACAGTAAGTTCCAGTTTAAAAACTATAACTCAGCAAGATAGGAGTTGGGTTGTGAGATTATACCTCAGGGGGGTCCTAGAATGAAGGAGAAGGGAAGATCAAGATGAAGGAAGGGTTGTGTTGCTGCTGAGCTGCTCCCTTGGCTGTTTTCTCTTTGCTGATGCTGCTCAGGTTACTGCTGATGCTGCTCAGGTTACTGCTGATGCTGCTGTAGTTATTTTGTTTCTGTTGCATTGGTGTTGTGTTGTTATGGTTTTGGTGTTGTGGGAATGGTTTTGGTGGTGTGGTGGTGTTGTATGCGGCTGCAGGGGTTTATGGTATTGCTGGGGCTGGTTCTGCAGCTGCTGCTGCTTGCAACTGCCAAGGCTGATGTTGTTTTTGTATTGCAGTAGCAGCTACAGCAGTGAAGGGGGTGGTATATGTGGTGAAGTTGAAGTATCTGATGTTGGGTTGGTGTTGTTGATGGGGTTGCTGCTGAGGCAACAGAGGTCTAGGCTGATAAGTGCTGATGATGCTACTGCTGATGTGATGAAAATTGGGCTGATGTTTGTGCAGCAACTGATGTTTCTGATGGGTTGCTTTGGGAGGGGCTGAAGTGTGCTGTTGTGAGTATGTAGGTATAGGACCATGGTGTTAGGGTGATGGCTGCAGCTGATGCTAGGGCTAGGGTGGCTGCAGCTGATGGATTGGGGGCTGTTGTAGGTGGCTGATGTGAGTGTGTAGGTGGCTGATAGGAGTGTGTAGGTGGCTGATGTGGTGTTAGGGCTGGTGTGGGGCTGCTGAATTTGTGCTGATGTGTGTATCAGCTGATGTTGCTGTTGTGATGGCTAAAGTTGTGGCTGGTGGGTGCTGATGCAAGGTTTTACCAGCTGCTTCTGCTGGAATTTCCTTAAGTGGGGGGGGGTGTCATTGTGTGAGGGTGAGAGGGAGAGATGTGAGGGAAAGCAAGAACTTTGAAATGAGATGGAACATGACCCTGTTGGGGTAAAAATTTACACCCCGGTTGACCAAGTCAAAATCAAAGTCAAGCCCAAGCCAAGTGGGCCCAAGCCCAGATCCAGTAGGCCCATGCCCGGGTCGAGCCAGAACATGAAGCGGCCGGCCTCCCTCCATGCTAAGATAAAAATTTTGTAATAAATAATTTTGTTGCATTTCTTTTAGTTTATTTTATGGATAAATGTAAGAAAAATAGGCATAAAGCCAAATTTTTGTAAAGCCCGTGGCTTATGTGCAAAAAGAAATGGCACATGAGCCATGGGATAGGCAAAATGCCATTTTGTGAAGCCCAAGAGGCTGTGTGTAAATTGTATAGCCTATAAAGGCAAAGATAATGAAATATCTCAACAACTTTTTTCTTTCAAAAAAAAAAGCTTCAGATCTAAGAACTTTCTTCCTTCTTCAAGGTTCCAAAATCTTCTTCTTTCTTTTGAATTAAATCAAGAGTTTTACTCTTCCTTTTTCAAAACTAAATAGTTTTCCACCACAAAACCCATTAAGGGGAACTCAGATCTGCCATCAGATCTCAAAAAGAAACGATTTTTAAATCTCACATCTCTTTATCTCCAAGATCCGGCCAGTAAAGGAAGAAGAAGGACCCATTTCCTTAACCCAAAGCATCTTAGGAGTTTAACTCCACTATTTTTCTCTTTAGAGAATTTTCGGGGCTAAAAAAACCCTCTTTTTTTCCGCTCGAGCGCTAGCGCTCGAGCGCAAAGCGCCCACGTGCCGACACGTGGCGCGCTTGCGCTCCAGCGCACTGCGCTCGAGCGTAAAATGCCCACGTGCCGACACGTGGCGCGTTGCGGTCCAGCGCTCTGCGCTCGAGCGCACAGCGCACATGTGCTGACACGTGGCGTGCTTGCGCTCCAGCGCTCTGCGCTGGAGCGCAAGCGCGCCCTCGTGCCGACACGTGGCGCGTTGCGCTCCAGCGCTCTGCGCTCGAGCGCAAAGCGCCCACGTGCCGACACGTGGCGCGCTTGCGCTCCAGCACTCTGCGCTCGAGCGTAAAGCGCCCTCGTGCCGACACGTGGCGCGTTACGCTCCAGCGCTCTGAGCTCGAGCGCACAGCGCCCTCGTGCCGACACGTGGCGTGTTGCGCTCGAGCGCACAGCGCCCACGTGCCGACACGTGGCACGCTTGTGCTCAAGCGCCCAGGCGCTGGCCCCACGCATCCTTTGGATGTCTTTTTCCCCATTTTTTTTTTATATATACATATGTATACAAATGTACACATACACATACTCCACGACACTGTCCCTGTTAGAAAAAATTTCTAACGGGGCGCTGCCCCATACCCCGCAAGGGGGCTGCTAGCCCCCTTGACCTTCAGCCCGCTATCCGGGTAGCGGGACCCCCTTAAAAACACTGCGTGGCTCCCGATATATCCAAAAACCCCTTTTAAAACAAAACACACGCACACCGCACATTGAGTTCGCATGACCAGTTTAACCCGTTAATCGGAGGTTCCCTCGCCCCAAAGGCGAAGGGTAATTAACGGCAGCTTAGTCCGCGGCTGCCGGAGATTCGGATCCCCATAATCAATAAACTCCGGCCTACCCTAGGCAGGGGGAATCTGTAGTACGCCTGACAAGCGCGCGCGTATTCCCATCTCAATGGGGTGACGAAAAACACCCTACAGATTCTGGCACGCCCGGTGGGACGAATCTCTCCTCCCATATTTCGGGTTAAACGTTCATGCGAACTCAATCAATATACATATCGATTGCCTATACTGAAATGATGTTCTTTTTTCCATGTAGCAATCAACCTTCGACGACAATGTCTCCCCAGACGAATTCAGCTTCCAACGTGTCCCCGATTCCGTACGTGGTCAAGATCAACGCTCGTGTGGTTCTCCCCGCGAGCCTCAGTCGACAGTTGGAGGAACCGCCCTGCCGGTTTGGCTCCGTCATCATCTACCCTGCCGGAAGCGCTCATCTGGCGGAGATCCCGGCGGAACAGGTGGTCAAGCCGGTCTCAAGGGGTAAGAGGCCGAATGTCGTGATCACCAAGGCACCACAACCGAAACTTAAGACGGTATCTGAACGATTCTCTGGTGCTCCAGCGGGGTGCAAGAACTTCGGTACAAAGGGCAAAATCAAATGTTTCGGACGAGCTCAGGCGATGACTCCAACAAATGCACAATCGAGCGTATTTCCAAGGCCCTCCATCGCCCGGTCTGCGGCGTCTTCCCAAAGAGCCGAAGTCTGCCAGGTGCTTAGAACAGAAAAGTTAAGGCAGAAGCGGCTCAGGTATCGAGCCAACAAAAGGTCCAAGGCTTTGGCCAAATGGAATCATGTGAAGTTCCAAGTGTAGGGTTGCCCCGCGACGACGGCTGAGTCGGACGTAAGAATCAGCAATTCCTTCGAGCCTCTGAAGTGGGTTCAGAAAAATGCCATGACCGCCAGAATCAATAAGACAGCGGTCCGAACAGTGCCACAAAGAGACGTGTCCCGGCCCCAACAGAAGAAGTATGACACTGTCTCTTCAAGAGTCTATCAAGCACTCTGTACCGCACGAAAGCAGTGGGGCAAACCCAGAAAAGAAGCGCCAGCACCATTCAAGAACCTGGTTAGGCCAGCTGCCTTCAATCGACTACCAGCTACCGAAACAAGGGGGTCAAGACAGCGATCCGTGAAATCAGGTGCCAATGATAGAAAGACGGCCGGATATATCATCCATACGGTCTATTTGGCGGGCGGGCGCCCCAGCGACAACCTTCGCAGCAAAAGCAAGGATGGGGCCACCACATCCCAAGCCCAATCTAGCCTGAATGTAGTTGCCGCTGCCCAAGAACAGCCGCCCCCGCTGGATGAAGAAAACCCTCTCGATGAGGATGATAGGCAGAAAGACCCCTCGGTCCACGCAGAGTCAAGCTCGGACAGCGAGGAAGAGCCGACTTTCCTCCCAAGGACTGCGGAGCAAGAGCTGCTTCTAGAGCTTCGAAAATAGCTCAGGAACAAAGATAAAGAGATGGCCAAGCTCTATTCGAAGATTGACGATTTAACGAACGTGGTGATGCAGCTTACGGCTCAAATTGATCGAGCGCCTCCCAATCAAGCACAGGCCGCTACTAATCAGCCGGGTGATGACAATCCGAGGCAGCCAATGCCTGTTCCTTTAGGACCAAGACTGGTCGAGCCGCATGAAAGCCGGCCACATTTCGCTTCTGGGGACGCCTTGGCCCCAGATAACACTACCCCGCTAACACAGGATCGGATAATGGATTTGGTCACCAGCAAGGTTAAAACATTGGTGGCCGAAGCTGAAGCTCAGAAAGAAATCGGCAGTAGCGGGCGGCCATATCCCGCGCAGTACGATCTGATTGAATTCCCAAGCGGCTACGTTATTCCTAAGTTCGGAAGATTTGATGGAACGGGGAATGCAAATCAGCACGTCGTCCACTTCAAAGCATCGTGCAGAAATACAGGGGGCAATGACGCGCTCCTTCTTCGTCAGTTTGTCAACAGCCTGACCGGTGTCGCTTTCGACTGGTACGCAAGCATACCAGACGGGTCCATCATTACCTTTGCCCAAATGGAGTCTCTGTTCCGGCAAAGGTTCATGAGCGTCAGTGATAAAATCTCCATTGCCGACCTTGTGAGGACCAAGCCGGGGAAGAATGAAAGCAACACTGACTTTATCGCCCGATGACGTAATCTCACGGTCAAGTGCGAACCGCCGCTGGAGCAGGACCAGTCCGTCAGCCTTCTCATTGGGAACCTCAGCAATTGGATGGTCCCATTCTTATGTACAGCGGGTCTCAAGACATTTCAGGAGCTAACCAAGAAAGTCCAAATGCTGGAACGCTCGAAACAAGAGTCCCCGCTGGACTCTCAGAGAGACAAAACTTGGAAAAGCAAGCGGGACGACAGCCGTAGAAGCGGGAGTTCCAGCAGTACCAATGTCTTCAATGCGTCCGACAATGAAGAAAAGCGAAGGGCGGGCGAATCCAAAACCAACCGGTCTCGAAAGCCATTACTGGGAGGAGATGGGCCTTCCCTAGAGGAGAAGAAGAACAAGGTTTACTCTTTCAGAAGGGACAAGGTCCGTAAGATATTTAAAGATGCCTTGAACAACGGCCTACAATTGCCGGAGTCGAAAAGACCCCAAGAAGCAAAAATGACCGACAATCCCCTGTATTGCCCGTACCACCGAGTAGTGAGCCATGCGATCGAGGATTGCTATATCTTCAAAGACTGGGTCGAGAAGCAGTACAAGGCTGGAGAGATCGAGCTGTCCAAAAGTGTGTTGGTGAACAATCAAGTCGCAACCACCAACTTTATACAGACAGAAGCTAAAGCCTTCTGGGAGCAAACAGCCGAACCCGCTGCCCTGAGAAATGAGACGGACTCATCGCGGTCTCCATGGAGTACGCACATATCTAACAAGACGAAGAAGATGATAAAGCTACTTCGGAAAGAGCTCAGGACAGAATGGGAAGGGAAGAAGAAGCCTACCAGTCTAGCTGCCAATGCGGCTCCATCACGCTCAAAATCCAAGAAACTCAAGAAGAAGAAAAGTGCGGCTCGACACGAAAAGGAGTCTGCAGGGAGATCGACCATTCAAAAATATATCGATTCCCTCGAATAATATGAACAGAAGGAAAGAACTTTGGTTCAATTGAAAGAGTTCCTCCCTGTACAAGCGGCTGAAATTCTGGAGGAGTTAGAAGAAGACTCCAATGAAGAGATCCCAGTAGTGACCTGCTACACCATCTATCTTGGCAGCGACTCCGAAGATGAGCTCTGTTTTCCCGAAGAGGACGAGGAGCTCACCACAAAGGCCAATCAAATCCATCTCAGAAGCGGCAGGGCTCTACCGCCAAATCAGGGCAACGCCTCAAAAGGGAAGGAAAAACAAGTCGCTAATGAAGAAGATGGCAGATAACCGGCCGATGAAAACATAAGTCCTTCCTCGGTGGACTATAATGTCTTGGCACATCTCCGGAAGCTTCCGTCTCGCCTGAGCATCTACGACGCCTTGGTCCTATCTAAGGAGCTTAGAGATGTTCTCATTCACGCTCTACAAAACCCCGAGCGGTATCAGGCTCACTTTGCGGAAATTAATATGATAGAAGCCCAGCACGCTTTGCATGCCGCCGCAGTCACATTTAAGGATGAAGACTTGCTACTGGGAACGGCTGAGCATAATCGGCCGATTTACGTGACTGGCTACAGCGACGGAGATCGGATTAATCGCATATTGATTGATCTGGGGTCTTCAGTGAACATCATGAACTTGCGGACGCTGAAAAGTTTATCAATGGACGTCCGACACCTGTCAAGGGAAAGGATTGTCATTCAAGGCTTCAACCAAAATTGCCAGCAAGTTCTGGGGTCCATAGCTCTGCCAATCAAATTCGGGGATCTACAAACTGAAGCTAAGATATACGTGATCGACGCCGACACGTCTTATAAGATTCTCTTAGGGCAGCCGTGGCTCCACGATTATGGCATCATTCCGTCAACTCTCCATCAATGCATGAAGTATACTAAAAATGGTGAAGAAAGACGCATTGACGGAGACATCCAGCCGTTCGGTGTGCATGAAGTCCGCTATGAAGATTCTCGGTACTTTATGAACCACCAAAATGCTAAGCCACAACTGACTGAGGATAGACCGGCCCCAAGACTCAAAAGCAAATCTGCGCCGGCTGTCACTTTCAAGAGCAAAAACGCCCAAGTGCGCCCGCATTTCGGTAGCGACACTGACGAGTCCGATGCTGGAAGCCCGTCCTTCCGTAAAACTCGTCCTCATTTCGGCAGCGATACAGACGAATCTGTTACTGAAGGCCCATCTAGCAGCAAAGTCCGCCCTCATCTTGGCAGCGACACTGAAGAGTCGGAGGAAGAGGACCTGCCGTGCAACAGCGATGCAGATTGGACCCCTATGCAACAAGCGAAACTACGAGAGACCTTCGAAGTTGCAAAAGGGTCCCTAGCCGTGACAAGGGTACCAGAGCAGATGTGCAAAGAGCTCGATGCGTTATCAGTCTCAACCGTGGACCAGCTGAAGACTTTCTACGTTCCCGGGAGGAATAGTGGACAGAAGGGCATCCTGTTTTATGGGTCAAACCCCGTTGCGCACCCGGACGATTTGTCTGTCGCGTGCCTTCCACATGAGAGAGGCATAAGAGCCGTCCTCAATCCCAGATACTATGCGCCCGAGATGCGGGAATACTTTAAGAAGTGCGGATGCTGGTTATATCAAACGGAGTCCGAAGCAAAGTTTTACGAAGGGCTATGGCATCCGCCCCAGGTCCGAGCACTCATCGATGGACGAATTCCAGATAGACGGGGCATAGGCTACATTCAACCTGATTCCAAAGCGTGCTACATGGTCCATATTGGCGAGGCCAGCGAAAGATCAAATGATGATGACGAGATAGCCGAGCCAGAAGAAGCTCCTCAAGAGCTCGAAGATGGCGGACAAGCAACCTTTGACGAGCTAACCGAGATTGACTTAGGAACGCCCGATAATCCAAGGCCAACCTACATCAGCTCGCTCTTGTCAGAGAAAATGAAAGAGCAGATAATTGCCCTGCTGCATGAGTTCGTCGACTGCTTCGCATGGACATACAAAGAAATGCCAGGCCTTTCCCCTAAAGTGGCTGTGCATAAGCTGGCTATATCTCCTGATGCTAAGCCAGTCAAACAAGCCCCTCGAAGAATGAGAAGGGAACTAGAAGAAAAAGTCATCGAGGAAACCAAGAAGCTCATCGATGCCGGCTTCATCAGGGAAGAGAAATATGCGGACTGGATCGCATGCATAGTCCCAGTGAAGAAGAAAAATGGGCAGATCCGAGTTTGTGTCGACTTTAGGGACCTCAACAAGGCATGTCCTAAAGACGACTTCCCGCTACCGGTCATGGAAATGATGGTCGATGACACCTCAAATTACGAACTGTTCACCTTTATGGATGGCTCGTCCGGATACAATCAGATCAAGATGTCGCCTGAGGATGAGAAGCACACAGCGTTTTGAACTCCGATCGGAATATATTGCTACAAGGTGATGCCGTTCGGACTGAAGAACGCAGGTGCTACATATCAAAGGGCAATGACCAATATCTTTGATGACCTAATTCATAAAGTCGTCGAATGCTATGTTGATGATCTGGTCGTCAAGACTAAAGCCAAGGCCGATCATATCCAAGATCTCAGGACCGTTCTCACCAGACCGAGGGAATACGATCTGAAGATGAATCCTCTGAAGTGCGCTTTTGGCGTGTCATCGGGAAAATTCCTGGGCTTCATAGTCCGACATCGAGGGATCGAAGTTGACCCATCAAAGATAAGGGCCATCATGGAGATGCCCCCTCCGAAGAGTCTGACGCAGCTAAGGTCTTTTCAAGGCAAGCTTGCTTATATACGGAGGTTTATCTCAAATTTATCGGGGAGATGTAGGCCCTTCTCAAAGCTCATGAAGAAAGGAGCTCCTTTTATCTGGGATGCTGAATGTCAAGCAGCGTTCGAAAGCATCAAACAGTACTTGTTGCACCCTCCAGTGCTGGCCGCTCCCATTCCAAATAAACCGTTGATTCTCTACACTGCCGCGCTAGATGAGTCACTCGGTGCGCTCCTTGCCCAGAATAACGATGAGGGGAAGGAACATGCCCTGTACTACCTCAGTCGAACTCTAGTCGGGGCGGAACACAACTATTCCCCAATCGAGAAGCAATGCCTGGCTCTGATATTTGCTGTGAAGAAGCTGAGGCACTATCTGCTTGCTCATCGGGTTATGCTGATCTCCAAGGTCGACCCGCTCAAACACTTGATTACCAGAGCGAGCCTAGCCGGCAGAATGGCAAGATGGGCTGTTTTGCTACTCGAGTTTGACATAGTTTATACTCCCCAGAAAGCAGTAAAAGGGCAAGCTCTTGCAGACTTTCTCGCTGCTCATTCCATACCAGAGGGATCGCCGCTAAATTGTGAGTTACCCGACGAACAAGTGCTGCACCTCGAGGAAGACGAGCCATATTGGGAGCTCTACTTTGATGGGGCTTCATCAATAAGGAGCTCCGGCAGATCAAGCGTCCCGGAGGTAAAAGCGGGGATAGGATTGGTGTTCACCACGCCATCAATGGGAACCCTGCGGCGTTCTTTCGCCCTCACCGAGCCTCGGACAAACAATGAAGCTGAGTATGAAGCTCTGATAGCTGGTTTGGAGCTCGCCATAGAAATGGAAATCCGTCGGCTACGAGTTTACGGTGACTCCCAGCTCGTCGTCAACCAAGTAAGCGGCGATTATAAAATATACAAACCCGAGTTAGCTCGGTACAGAGGCCGAGTGGTGGAACTCATGAAACGGTTCACTCACATTGAACTAATGAGAGTCCCTAGAGCGTTGAATGGGAAGGCTGATGTACTCGCTCGCCTGGCCAAGGAGCTGGCTGAACCTGACATGGACGAAATTCTGATCACAGTCAGGAGCCGGCAAATTCTACCCCCAGTCTCTCTACGAGAAGAGGAAAGCGCGGAACAGAAGAGCAGACCTGCGGAAGAAGCTTCGATCATCCAAGACGAGCCCGATTGGAGAGAACCCTTCATAGAGTACCTCCGATACGAAAAGCTGCCCGAAGAAAAATCTGCGAGGATTCAGCTGAAGAAAAGAGCTCTCCGATACGTGTTTGTAAATGACACGTTATACCGCAGGTCATATGACCAACTCTGGCTCAAGTGTCTGTCATTGGCCGAAGCCCAAAAGGTCATGAAAGATGTTCACTCGGGCGTTTGCGGTGCTCACCAATCCGGCCCCAAGATGCGACTTCAAATCAAACGGCTTGGGTATTACTGGCCCACCATGATACGGGATTGCGGAGAATATGCAAAGAAATGTCAGATCTGCCAAATCCATGGTGATTTCATTCACAAGCATCCCAATCCGCTGCATCCTACGGTGGCGTCGTGGCCCTTCGATGTCTGGGGCACCGACATTGTTGGCCCAATTGATCCTCCGTCATCTAAAGGCCACCGGTTCATACTGGCCGCGACAGACTACTTCTCCAGATGGGCTGAAGCTGTCCCGCTAAAAGAAGTCAAGACTAAAGATATTCTGACATTCTTCCAGCATAATATTCTATACCGCTTCGGCACACCAAGAAGAATCATTTCTGACAACGGGCCTTCTTTCAAGAGCTTCAATGTCTCAAGGTTCGCTACTCAGCACAAGATAGACTGGAGATATTCCTCCATCTATAATCCAAGAGCCAATGGGCTAGCCGAAGCCTTTAATAAGACTCTATGCAAGCTCCTGAGGAAAAATGCTTCAGCCAACAAGAGAGACTGGAATCTCAAACTTCACGAGGCGTTGTGGGCATATCGTACCACGCACCGTACTCCAACTCTGTCCACTCCATACTCATTGCTCTTCGGAGTGGAGGCGGTCCTCCCCCTCGAAGTCGAAGTTCCAAGCTTAAGAATGGCCGTTAAGCACGAGTTGACGGAAGAGGAAAACGTGCTCCTTCGACTTGAAGAGCTCGATGCCCTCGAAGAAAAGAGGCTCGTGGTGCAGCAAAATCTGGAGCTATACCGAGCCCAAATGTCACGGGCCTATGACAAGATAACCCGTCTCCGCGCTTTCAAGAAAGGTGAATTGGTGTTGGTCCTCAAAAGACCGATTATCCTCAATCGACATGCCAAGGGAAAATTCGAGCCAAACTGGGAAGGACCATACGTCATCGAGAAAGTGTTCGACGGAGGATCCTACCAACAAATAAGTGCCGAGGGAGAAAGGCCCATGCCACCCATCAATGGCCGATATCTTAAGAAATACTACACATGAATGCTCCAAGTCGCAGGCGAATTGAGCACATCAGCCCTACGGTCTGGATCATATATCCTACAAAACCGTATACAATCCACGGGCGTAAATGACCCCTATTTCTCCCAAATCCTGTCGGTGAGACTACTTTTAAAGTCCCACCAGCGGCAAAAAAAAAAGGAAAGAAAAATAAAAAGGTATGTCCACAAGCAAAACGGGCACGGATGAAAACCCGAAAGGACTCCGTGAGTAAAAACAGCAGGACTACCGGCGAGTTTGTGAAAACCCGAAAGGGCGCAAACTCGTGAAAAGAGATGAATACACTCGTAAAGTCCTCTCGACCTTGTGAGGAGAAAACCCCTGCGTGAGATCCTTACGACTCACAAAGGAGCAACACACTTAGGAATCCTCACGATTCCTAAGGAGAAAATACACCTGCGGGATCCTTACGACTCGTAGGGAGAAAATGCTTTTATGGGACCCTCACGGCCCATAAAATTGAAAAGCCTTAGGTGATAGGGACCCAAACCTGTCTCCTAAGCCATCATTCCCCAACGGGCAACGGCAAATGATGAGTCGCTCCTGGCATTTCGCTTCAATGTTAGCGGTGCTGATGCCGACCAAAAACCCAAATCCCAAGTCCTCCCAAGGCAAATGATGAGTTGCTCCTGGCATTATTCCAGTGCAGCAATGCTGATGCCAAACAAGATCCAAATTCCAAGTCCCCAACCCCAAAGTGGCGAATGATGAGTCGCTCCTGGTACCATATTCCAGTGTAGCGACGCAGACGCCAACCAAATTCTAAATCCCATACCCCAACGGCGAATGATGAGTCGCTCCTGGTACCACATTCCAGTCCAGCGATGCAGACGCCAACAAAGCCCTGAAATTTTTCCGGCCCTACGGTCTGGATCACACATCCTACAAAACCGTATACAATCCACGGGCGTAAAACAATCCCAACCTCTCCCAAGTCCTACCGGTGAGACCACATTCAAATTCCCAAAAAAAAAATCCCAAATCCTCCCGGGGCAAATGATGAGTTGCTCCTGGCATTATTCCAGTGCAGCAATGCAGATGCCAAACAAAAACCAAAATCCTAAAATCCCCTAAATGACAGATGATGATTCGCTCCTGGTACCATATTCCAGTATAGCGATGCTGATGTCAACCTAAATCAAAATCAACAAGTCAACTTTCACTCCGACACCGCAAAAAGCGGAGCAAGTCAGAATCCAAGCTCGACACCGCAAGAAGCGGAGCAAGTCAAATCTACCCCTGACACTACAAGAAGCAGAGCAAGTCAAATCAAGCATCGACCGTCCAAGTCGCAAAAAGGGCAGCACCGACCGTCCACGTCGCTAAAAGGGCAGCACCGTCCGTCCAAGTCGCAAAAAGGGTAGAACCGACCGTCCATGTCGCTAAAATGGCAGCACCGACCGTCCACGTCGCTAAAATGGCAGAACCGACCGTCCACGTCGCTAAAATGGCAGCATCGACCATCCACGTCACTAAAAGGGCAGCACCGACCGTCCACATCGCTAAAATGGCAGCACCGACCGTCCAAGTCTCAAAAAGGGCAGCACCGACCGTCTACGTCGCTAAAAGGGCAGCACCGACCGTCCAAGTCGCAAAAAGGGCAGAACCGACCGTCCACGTCGCTAAAATGGCAGCACCGACCGTCCACTTCGCTAAAATGGCAGAACCGACCGTCCACGTCGCTAAAATGGCAGCACCGACCGTCCACGTCGCTAAAATGGCAGAACCGACCGTCCACGTCGCTAAAATGGCAGAACCGACCGTCCACGTCGCTAAAATGGCAGCATCGACCGTCCACGTCGCTAAAATGGCAGCACCGACCGTCCACGTCGCTAAAATGGCAGAACCGACCGTCCACGTCGCTAAAATGGCAGAACCGACCGTCCACGTCGCTAAAATGGCAGAACCGACCGTCCACGTCGCTAAAATGGCAGCACCGACCGTCCACGTCGCTAAAAGGGCAGCACCGACCGTCCACGTCGCTAAAATGGCAGCACCGACCGTCCATGTCGCTAAAATGGCAGAACCGACCGTCCACGTCGCCAAAATGGCAGAACCGACCGTCCACGTCGCTAAAATGGCAGCACCGACCGTCCACGTCGCTAAAATGGCAGAACCGACCGTCCACGTCGCTAAAAGGGCAGCACCGACCGTCCAAGTCGCAAAAAGGGTAGAACCGACCGTCCACGTCGCCAAACTGGCAGCACCGACCGTCCACGTCGCTAAAAGGGCAGCACCGACCGTCTAAGTCGCAAAAAGGGCAGAACCGACCGTCCACGTCGCTAAAAGGGCAGCACCGACCGTCCAAGTCGCTAAAATGGCAGCACCGACCGTCTACGTCGCAAAAAGGGCAGAACCGACCGTCCAAGTCGCTAAAATGGCAGCACCGACCGTCCAAGTCGCTAAAATGGCAGCACCGACCGTCCAAGTAGCAAAAAGGGCAGCACCGACAGTCCAAGTCGCAAAAAGGGCAGCGCTGGATTCCTACAAAGCGGGAACCAGATCACTCCGGGCCAGGGAAAACGTCTATCACGGACACTCCGTCTCGGACACATGTCAAGCAACGACCGTCCATGTCGTAAAAAGGGCAGTGCCAGCTTCCCAAAAAGCGGAAACCAAATCAAGTCGCCTCCACGTGAAAGAAGATCCATCAATTTCATGCACACGACCCACATATGTGGTGTGCCTTTATTGATGGGGGGCAATTTGTTGGGGTAAAAATTTACACCCCGGTTGACCAAGTCAAAATCAAAGTCAACCCCAAGCTAAGTGGGCCCAAGCCCAGATCCAGTAGGCCCAAGCCCGGGTCGAGCCAGAACATGAAGCGGCCGGCCTCCCCCCATGCTAAGATAAAAATTTTGTAATAAATAATTTTGTTGCATTTCTTTTAGTTTATTTTATGGATAAATGTAAGAAAAATAGGCATAAAGCCAAATTTTTGTAAAGCCCATGGCTTATGTGCAAAAAGAAATGGCACATGAGCCATGGGATAGGCAAAATGCCATTTTGTGAAGCCCAAGGGGCTGTGTGTAAAGTGTATAGCCTATAAAGGCAAAGATAATGAAATATCTCAACAACTTTTTTCTCTCCAAAAAAAAAACTTCAGATCTGAGATCTTTCTTCCTTCTTCAAGGTTCCAAAATTTTCTTCTTTCTTTTGAATTAAATCAAGAGTTTTACTCTTCCGTTTTCAAAACTAAATAGTTTTCCACCACAAAACCCATTAAGGGGAACTCAGATCTGCCATCAGATCTTAAAAAGAAAAGATTTTTAAATCTCACATCTCTTTATTTCCAAGATCCGGCCAGCAAAGGAAGAAGAAGGACCCATTTCCTTAACCCAAAGCATCTTAGGAGTTTAACTCCACCATATTTTCTCTTTAGAGAATTTCCGGGGCTAAAAAACCCCCATTTTTTTCCGCTGGAGCGCTAATGCTCGAGCGCATAGCGCCCACGTGCCGACACGTGGCCCGCTTGCGCTCCAGCGCACTGCGCTCGAGCGCAAAACGCCCACGTACCGACACGTGGCGCGTTGCGCTCCAGCGCTCTGCGCTCCAGCGCAAAGCGCCCACGTGCCGACACGTGACGCGTTGCGCTCCAGCGCTCTGCGCTCGAGCGCAAAGCACCCTGCGCTCGAGCGCAAAGCGCCCTCGTGCCGACACGTGACGCGTTGCGCTCAAGCGCGTTGCGCTCAAGCGCGTTGCGCTCAAGCGCTCTGCGCTCGAGCGTAAAGCGCCCACGTGCGGACACGTGGCGCGCTTGCGCTCCAACGCATTGCGCTCGAGCGCAACGCGCCACGTGCCGGCACGAGGGCGCTCTGCGCTCGTGCGCAAAGCGCCCACGTGCCGACACGTGGCGCGCTTGCGCTTAAGCGCCCAGGCGCTGGCCCCATGCATCCTTTGGATGTCTTTTTCCCCATTTTTTTTATATATACATATGTATACAAATGTACACATACACATACTCCACGACACTGTCCCTGTTAGAAAAAAAAATTCTAACGGGGCGCTGCCCAGCACCCCGCAAGGGGGCTGCTAGCCCCCTTGACCTCCAGCCCGCTATCCGGGTAGCGGGACCCCCGTAAAAACTCTGTGTGGCTCCCGATATATCCAAAACCCCCTTTTAAAACAAAACACACGCACACCGCACATTGAGTTCGCATGACCAGTTTAACCCGTTAATCGGAGGTTCCCTCGCCCCAAAGGCGAGGGGTAATTAACGACAGCTTAGTCCGCGGCTGCCGGAGATTCGGATCCCCACAATCAGTAAACCCCGGCCTACCCTAGGCAGGGGGAATCTATAGTACGCCTGACAAGCGCGCGCGTATTCCCATCTCAATGGGGTGACGAAAAACACCCTACAGACCCATCCTAGAGCCACCTTTCTCTCTCTCTCTCTCTCAAAGCTAGCACACACAAGCCAACAAATCCTTTCTCACTACACTAGGTCAGCTAACACTAATCACCCTTAACCAAGCTAAGACCCTTAATTAAGCCAATTAACCTAATCAAATGGTTCAACCCACTATGGTCATCTAAGCATGGCTCAATCCTAGGCTACCTTGACCAAAACTTGAAAAAAGTGTAGAAAATGTTATGTGCAACATTTTTGCACAAAAAGCCAAAAATCCACTTAGCGATTGTTAATCGCGATTAACACCAAAATAACATATAATCCATCATAAAAACTGTAAAACGACATATTTCCACAAAATAAGCTATTTTAGAATTTCCAAAATTTTATCCGAAATTTTCACCATTTATGGGTATTTGACTATTAAAATATTCATTAAAAATTAATATTAAATTATGAAAATTCCCAAAAATAATATTTTATTTTTTTGAAATGTTATACTAGGGTGTTTATCTAACCTCTACTAAGCTCAATTACACAATACAACACAAAATTTCCCATACGCCTAACTAGGTTTTCCTTAACTCCACAATATCCAACAATCTCGGTTCAAAACTAAACATGGGGTAAAGGTAATGCATAACTAAGCTTTAATGTCCAGAAAATATCTCATTTGGCAACTCAAGAAAATTCTTGAGTTGCCCCTAGTGGCCAAAATCTTTGCTTCCTTGGTCAAATGTGTAGATCTTGAGCTTATGCACACTTTTAATGAAATGAGAGTGGGGTTTTGGTGTAGTTTTCATGGTGATTTGAGGAGTTGAAGAAGGGAGGGAGGGGAGGAGCAGGAGCAGCAGCAGCAACAAGAGGGAGAGGGAGAGAAATGAGTTTTGAAAATGGAGGAGAATGGCTAGGACTTAGTCAAAGGAAAACCCCCTCTCACTTTCTTTCTCAAACCCATACCTTATATTTTATTCTTTTCCATTTCTTTTTCTTTTCCTTATCTTTTCCCTCAAAATCCTTCTCACTCAAATAGTAAACCCAAAAGGAATATGGTGGAAAAATGCACAAGGGTAAGAAAAGATGATATGTGCATGTTTTGCACAAAATGCCAAAAAAACCGATTAGCGATTTTTAATTGCGATTAGAACTAAATTATCATATAACTAATCATAAAAACTTAGAAATGGCATAATTCTCTAATTTACCCTATTTTAGAATTTTCCATAATTTTCCAAAATTTTCCCCCATTTATTTGTATTTAATTATACGAAATTATTAAAATATTCGATAAAATAATATTAAATTATAAAAATTCCCTAAAAGTAATATTTTATTTTTTTTGAAATGTTACAAAATATTATGAATATTTTAATGATATGGTATAATTATATACCGAAAAATTGGGAAATATTTGGAAAATTATAAGAATTACTAAAATGAGGGTGTTTTAAATGATATGAGCATTTATAGATTTTTGAATACTCATTTGTAACGTGGTTATGTGCTAAACTCAATTTATTTTCACTGATCATGCATTTATCTTGATTAGGCTTCATGACATGCACCATGTCACATTTCCAAAAAATACTTGTTACATTTCTTTTCTACCATGAATTTTATTTATCCAAGCATGGCTTTGTTTTTTTTTTTAAATGAGAAGAAAAAGGATAAAGATAAATAAAAAGAAAAGAATAAATAAAGAAGTATGGGCAAGAGAGAGAGAGAGAGGGTGAGGGGTCTCCTTGAACCATGGCATATTGTCCCCCTTCATTATTTCCTTCCATCATTTTCCCTCCCCTTCCTCTCATGGCTGCCCTCCTCCTTCCACCTCCTTCTACACCTCACAACAACCCCAAAAATGCATCAAAACCATACATTCTCTTCATTAAAAATGTACACGAGCTCACTACAAGCATGGGGAACCAAGAAAGTTGGGGTTTTGAGGACTTGGGGCAACTCAAGAATATTCTTGAGCTGCCAAATGAGGTAATTATTTCATCATTATGGTAGTATTTCAATTCCTTTAGCATCCATTTTAGTTTGGAAGCATTAAGTGTAGTTTAGTGATGGTTGAAAATTCCAAGATGAGGGTTAGGGTTTTTCTTGAGTTGTGAGGGTGCAATTGAGAGTATTTGGTGACTGCCAACCTCTTTAGTGATAATCTTTTAGATCAGAACAGAAACAAAACCAAAAACCTGGATTTAGAAATTTCCGTGTCGGTTTTGTTTTAATTTAGTGCCTACAGGGAATCTTGAATTAACTGAGACCTTTATAAGAAAAACAAGAAACTCCATTGACCTAGATTGGACACTAGGAGGCCACCCTGAGAAGACGAAACCCTAACTCCCCTTCATTGCCGAGAAGGCCAGGTTCAGAGGCATTGTGGCCGGCCATGTTGTGGATTTAAGGGTCCAGGTTTCTTCTATAGCTCATATGTCCCCTATACAACACCCCAGTACTGTTTGTTTAACTCTATTTCACCTGAAACCAATTCTGGAGCAAGTTTTCATATGTTGCTGCTTTGTTTTATAACTTTCCATGACTTGAAATTTTGGTAATTGTGTTTTGTATCGGTCACTTGACGTGTGTACGTCGATATCGGGTGTTATTTGACTCTTTTGCGTGAATAGACCATAAGTTCTAAGCTATGTGTGTTTTGTATGCCGTTTTGGTTTTCGTACACGATTTCGGTTTACGATACTTTGTGTTTATATGTGTAGGCACCCTCGCGTTGACTTCGGACGATAAAGACGAGCATGGCAGCATGGACTTCGGCAAGCAAGGATCAAGATGAGTAGATATATATCTATGGGGGAATTCGGGTGGATGGCGTATAGCACCCCCGCAGTTTGTAGTGTAGCCTATAATATATTATAGTTATATAAGAAAATGTGTTTGTGAAACTTTGATAATTAGCAAGTAAGATCTTAGAAGATCATGTCTTAATTCTAGTAAAATTGAATAATAGTATCATTAGTTTGTTTCTTAGTCGCGAACCATAGAATAAGGTTGCTCACACGCGCGCACACGCATGCATTTGATTTACTTGTGCGTATATAGGGATATATGTGTGTGTGTGTGTGTGTGTGTGTGTGTGTGTGTGTGTGTGTGTGTGAGTATGTATATATATATATATATATATGTATGTATATATGTATACATATACATGAATAATGAGGATAGTATATGATTCTTGGAGTTGAGTCGATGTGATTAGGCAGGATGCCGTGAGATCGGTGATGTCATTTGGGTCGTGTTATGAGATACGACATGTTATTATAGCGGATCGTCGAGCGATGTGTTTTCATGCACACGCGGATATATAGATATATATTGATGGTATCGGTATGTACTAAACTTAGATCAGTACCCTATTCATGATATTATGATAATGATACCATATGGATATTGATGTATATGTAATAGGCAACCTCTACCCCGATTTTGGGATGTCGTACGATGGATTTACCATACGAGATATAAATATGATGATTGATCTGCACCCATGATTGAGGATGTCGTATTATGTTTGATCGTATGTGACGCTATTGAGGCGGGATCACCGACTACTATATATATATATATATATATATCGACTCAGAACTTAGGTGGTTTTTCCTAACCCTTTGATTAGTCTCTTAGCTTTTTCCTGTAGTTACTTAGTAGATGTTAGACTGGGCTCGAGTCATATGTATTTCCAAAACCAATGAATCGTGAGTATTTTAAAGACAGGCCGAAGGATACTTCGGATATTTCAGAAGACGTACCTTTTTCTTAAAAGCACCGTAGCCCCTATTTTCTAAAACCATGATTAGTGCGATTTCTGACACCAAAAATTGTATGACTCGTATATAGGAATGTATATTTCCTTATTCTTGCGTTTGCTTTTCAATTTCCATATATTCATGTTGTTATTATCGCATTGAATGCTTATACTTGTGATTCTTGTTTATATTGAACCCATGCTGTCAAGATAATAGCACAATTACCGATGATGCGTATTCCCCACATACACTTGGTTGCTGGCTCACACACATCCTCATCGGTAACTGCCATGACACTTACACTTTAGAAATATTACTTCATTGATATCGCTTGCTAGCTGATAGTTTCCGATATATCATTACTGTGCTAGTTTTGATATTGCATTCCTTAATTAGATACCCATGCATCTTTATATATTCATTGTCATGCAATATTATAGGGCCATTCCGGATTGCCGGAGCCCGGTATTCATTATTATTGACTCTTCATTTTGGAATTTCGGATTTTCCATGAGATTTTTGGATTTGGAGAAACCGTAAGAATTTATAAACTCATTTTCATTTCAAAAGATAAAAAGTGCGGTTTTCTCGTGATATGATGTGAGATACGTCCACTATGACTTTTCTCGGCTCTTGAGCGATATCATACACCCGATTCGAGGAAGAGGAGGAACCGTATGTGGGTGCATGGTGGACCCGGTGCGGTACCCCGAGGAGAGAAGGTCGCAAATGATGGTGTTGAGACTGGCAGGGGAGTACTACCGACCGGTTATTTATGACGCAGAGGATATCCGGAGGATACCGACGTAGTCGTGAGATTTGATGAGGGGCCAGTCTGGATAGCCGGAGCCCAGGGGCCAGTCCGGATCGCTGGAGCCCGAGATATTGAGATTTTGAGATATTGAGACTTTGAGGTATTGAGACTATAAGATATGGGCCAGTCCGGATTGCCGGTGCCCGAGATATTGGATATTGGGATTTATGTTTTGTGTCGATACCTGACATGGATTCTATGTTGATTTTATTGATGATACCTCGATTTTTATATACAGAAATCTCACTAAATTAAGAAAACAGTTTTCTCATTCATGATGTATTCTGTTTTCATGTTAATGCATTCATACATCATATATGTATTATGTTGCTACCTGAGGCACTGACACGAGCACTTGATTTTACACTTATGAGTAGATGGTTTCAGGGTTTTATTATTGAGGATATTATTATCGTATGACCTAGGATTGAGTCATACATGCGATTTCTGCTCGGTGATATTTTCTACTCACGAGTTGGCAACTCACCCCCGTTATGCCACAGTTTCTTGCAGGTTTTGCCGTACAGGTTTTCTTGGCGGCTTTGCTAGCACACTGCTTCCTTCCGGGGGATTGCTTTGGTAGGTGGGTTCGCTTGCATCGTGACCACCATTGTACCTTATTATTTCAGTTGTATCTAGTATATTCCATCAACCAGACTTGTATTATTTATAGACTTAGAAGACCAGTGTATATTATTTCGACCTTAGAGTCGCGCTTGTATTATTATGGTTTTCTGGTGGTTATTGGTTTTCCTTTCAAGTTTTGATACTCGCCCTTCGGAGTTGTATATTATATTGCATTGCATGGTTATGTCCGCCAATTGGCAAAGAGCTAGCTCCCGCTTGGGGATGCTTTATATTATGCATATTGTACACATTTGGGGCCAGTATTTACAAAGGAAACTCTGCCGAAATTTTTAGAAAAGACTTGAGGTTTTAAAAAATACATACTTCGGCTTATTTCGTTAAACCACTCGCTTTAAAACTAAAGTTTTCCTTCACTTTCTCCTTTAAATGGTTTAGATTTCTGGGATTTTGGCTTACTTGAATTAGATGGGGTCATATAGACTTCATATGATTCAAGTGCCAGTCACATGCCATTTTGGGTCATGACATTGAGCTGTATTATATACCCGATTTGAGGAGGGGGGTGCACCGTCTGCGGGTATATGGTGGACCCGGTGCGATACCTCGGGGCAAGAAGATCGTATAGAAAGGCGTTGAGCCCGGTAGGGAAGCACTACCAACTGGTGATGTTTGACACGGCGGATATTCGGAGGATGTCGACCGTTGTCATGAGATTTGATGATATGGGCCGATCCAGACTGACGGAGCCCGAGATATTGAGACATTGAAATATTGAGACATTGAAATATTGAGACATTGAGATATGGGGATACACATATATTGTGTCGATACTTGACACGGATTTTCTGTTGATTTTCATTGATGACACTTCAGTTTACCGCACAGAAGTTTTTCTAAGATAAGAATGCAAATTTTCTCATACCAGATATATTCAAGTTTCATGTTGATTATGCATCCATGTTGCATTCATACTAGTGCATCTCATCATATTGATATATGTAGGGTGTGACGCATTTGCGTGCATGCTTACGATAGCCTTATTAGATGTTACTTACTGCTCACGAGTTGGCAACTCACCCCCGTTGTGCCACAGTATCTTGCAAGTCCGACCCGTCAGCACAGTAGTGGCGGGCGTACTTCCTCATTTTGTTTCATTTGCTTTGACTTGCGGCTTGCTCGTAGGTAGGCTGAGAGGATATTTTGTCTCCATTTGTGTTTTATTATTGTATCTAGTATACTCCATCTACCTTATCTACCATTTTCCACCAGTTATACATTGGATGTAGATGGTGTGCTTGTGGGATTTGTATGTATTCTATTTCTGGTGCCGATGCTCACTTGAGCTGACGTGTTGTTTTCTTATTCTTGTTTTCAGATACTTATCTCATATTATGATATATATATATATATATATATATATATATATATACATATATACACTGCATGTGGTTGTGATTCCGCCTTTGGCGAAGAGCTAGCTCCTGCTTAGGGATGCCGTTATTCTTTACTTATGCAAATTTTATGTTGTACCCATTTGGGGGCCAGTATTTACAAAGCAGACTCTGCCGAAATTTTCGGGAAAATTTGATGTTTTTGAAATATTTAATGCGACTTATTTTGTTAAAATCACTTTCTTTAAAACAAGTTTTCCTTTACTCTATTTGTTTAATGGTTTAGGTTTCTGGGCTTTGATTTACTTAGATTACGTTACGCCTCTAGACGTTGCGTAATTTAAGTGCCAGTCACGTTCTACAGATCCGGGTCATGACATGACCGAAATTTCTTCACCTGCCGATCCAAAATAACTACCGGCTGCTCGGTGAAAGAAACATCACGCTCCAGCCGGATGGTCTGGTGCTGAATCACATAAGAAGGGTCATGAAGGTACTTGCGAAGCATTGATACATGAAATACGGGGTGTACATCTGGAAAACCGGGCGGAAGTGCCAAACGATAGGCAACGGTACCAACTCGCTCGAAGATCTCGAAAGGACCCACAAATCTAAGACTAAGCTTTCCTTTCTTCCTAATTTCATCACACTTTTCATCGGAGAAATCTATAGGAATATATGATCACCCACTGCGAACTCAAGTCTGCGACGATGACGATAAGCATAAGACTTCTGCCTGCACTGGGCTGCTCTCATCCTGTCCTCGATGAACTGAATCTTCTTCGTAGTCTCCTGAACTAACTGCGGTCCCAAAATCCTGCTCTTGCTAGGTTTGGCCCAATAGACCGGCGATCGACACTTTCTCCCATACCAGGCCTCAAAAGCTGCCATCTGAATCGTCTCCTGAAAAATGTTATTATAGAAGAACAATATCAAAGGCAAGTGACGATCCCAACTGCCATCAAAATCAAGCACGCACACTCAAACTATATTCTCGAGAGTCTGTACAGTCTGCTCTGACTGACCATCGGTCTGCTGATGGAAAGAAGTGCTGAAATTCAACCGGGTACCCAAAGCTTCCTGAAGTTTCTGCTAAAGATGGATGGTAAATTGGGTGCCCTTATCGGATACAATGCATGTAGGAACACTGTGCAAACGCACAATCTCATCAATGTACAGCTGAGCATACTGAGCAAATCCGAAAGTGGTCTTTACTGGAATGAAGTGAACCGCTTCCGTCAACCGATTAACAATCATCCAAATGGAGTCTTACCCTCGACTGGACCTAGGTTAACCCACAACGAAATCCAAAGAGATCTACTCCTATTTCCACTCCGGAATGGGTAAGGGCTGCACTCTTCTGCCGGTCTCTGATTCTCAGCCTTGACTTACTGACAAGTCAGGCATCTAGAAATGAAGTCTGAAACATCTCTCTTCATCCCTTCCCACCAGTAGATAACTCTCAAATCATGATACATCTTGGTGGAACCGGGGTGAACATTGTATGCTGACTGATGTTCCTGCTCTAGGATCTCACGTCTCAGCCCCTCGAAATTAGGTACATATAGACGAGTCCCAAAACGTAGCACACCCTGGTCATCAATCACAACTCAGAATCACTACCCTGTGGAACATGCTCCAGAAACTCAGACAAACGAGCATCGTCAGACTGTGACTCATGAATACGATCAAGTAGAAGTGGGCAGGCACGAACATGAGCAAGCTAACCTCCAGTAGAAGTGAACTCGAATTGTACTCTACTATCATACAAGATCTGCCAATCTGTAGAAGATTGTCTCTGAACTGCGCCTAAATAGAACAAGCTACCTCCGGGCCTACGACTCAAAGCATCATCTACTACATTCGCCTTGCCCGGGTGATAAAATATTTCACAATCATAATCCTTCACAAGCTCCATCCAACGGTGTTGCCTCAAATTCAGATCCCGCTGCTGGAAGATGTACTTCAAGCTCTTGTGGTCCGTAAAGATATGATATGGCTCTCCGTACAAGTAGTGTCTCCAAATCTTGAGCGCAAAGACCACTGTGGTTATTTCGAGATCATGAGTGGGATAGTTCTGCTCTTGCTTCTTCAACTGTCAAGAAGCATAAGAGATAACTCTATCATGCTACATCAATACACAACCGAACCCCACTCGCGAAGCATCACAATAAACAATATAGCCGTCCGATCCATAAGGCAAAAGATAGAACCGGTGAAGTCGTCAAATGAGTCTTAAACTGTTGAAAGCTCTACTCACATGCCTCAGTCCAAAGAAAAGGAACTCCCTTCTGGGTCATTCCGGTCAGCGGTGCAGCGATACTCGAGAAATCCTGCACAAAACAGCAGTAATAACTGGCAAAGCCCAAGAAGCTACGGACCTCTATCACTGATACAGGACTGGGCCAAAGTTGTACGGCCTCGATCTTCTTCGGGTCCACTCGTATACCGTCTCCCGTAACCACATGACCCAAGAAGTCAACGCTATCAAGCTAGAAAGTACACTTCAAGAATTTAGCAAACAGCTGGTGCTCTCTCAATGTCTGCAACGTAATCCTCAAGTGTTGCTCATGCTCCTCTCGACCTTTGGAATAGACCAGAATGTCATCAATAAATACAATAATGAACTGGTCAAGGAACAGCCTGAAAATCCGGTTCATCAAATCCATGAATGATGCTGGGGCATTGGTAAGTCCGAACGACATCACCAAGAACTCATAATGCCCGTAGCGCGTATGAAAATCAGTCTTCGGAATGTCATCATTCCGGACCCGCAACTGATGATAACCCGACCTCAAGTCAAACTTGGAAAAATGCCCCATACCCTGGAGCTGATCAAAAAAATCGTCAATGCAAGGTAAAGGATACATATTCCCCACCGTAACTCGGTTCAATTGATGATAATCAATGCACAGTCTCGTACTACCGTCCTTCTTCTTGAAGAATAGAATAGGAGCTCCCCAAGGCAAAACACTCGGACGAATAAGTCCCCCGTAAAGCAACTCTTGCAACTGATCATTAAGCTCTTTAAGCACCACCGAGGCCATCCGTTAAGGCGGTAAAGAAATAGACTCCGTGCCAGGAATCAAATCAATGCAAAACTCGATATCGCACTCTGGCGGTAATCCAGGTAACTCATCAGGAAATACGACGGGGAACACTCTCATAATAGGAATCTGGTCCAACGGATCTGCTGTGGCTCCAGTATCATGAATATAAGCTAAGAATCCCCGACATCCTTTCCTTAAGAGCCGACTAGCGCAAAGGGCAGAAATCAAACTATGAGGGACGGCACTGCGGTCCCCTGCACAACAAGGACTGACTCGCCCGGAAAACAAAATCTGACTGCCTTCTCACGGTAGTCCATGGATACATAGCAAGTAGCTAACCAGTCCATGCCGAGGAGAACGTCAAAGTCCAATATATCAAGAAGGATCAAGTCGACGGATGAATCTCTATCTCCAAAATGAACGGTACTTGACCGAAACACATGTCGTGCAACAAAAGACTATCCAACGGGAGTAATCACGACAAGTGGCTCATCTAGCAAGGACAAACCCCGGCCTAACCATAGTACGAAGTGTGTCTGGACATAAACAAATGCGAAGATGTCGGTTCAAATAAAAGCGCGCATCGAAAGAAAATACCGAAAGAGTACCTGTCACGACTGCATTCGACGCCTGCGCATCCTGAGGAGTCAACGCAAATACTCGAGCCTGTCCTCTACCGGCAACCGGCTGTCCTCCGCTTCTTCCACCTCGTCCTCTCGGAATACGACCGCCACGACCTCGGCCTCTCAGAGCGTCGGTCTGGCGTGAGCAACAATGGGCGTAGGAGGTAAATCTCTCGGAGGAGGGGTGAAGGTGGTAAAGTAACATGTGGAACTGCTGCCTTGCCCTGGCACCTCACGGTACAAAATCTGATGCGGTGATACAAACTCCCACACCGGAAACATCCTGATGATGCTGCTGACCCTGTGGGTAAGAGCTATATAACTTGCCTCATCTCCAACCTCTACTATCACCACGTCCTGGAGGGGATCTGCTGCGGTGTCTACCTAATTGACTCTGAGCTGGCACACTGGTACGAATTCACTTCGGTCCCGGAACAACCGTAGTAGGTGAAACAACATTTGATCTCTGTGCTCGACTAATCTCTATCAAAGATCCAATCATCTGACGTAAGTCCTGAATACTGGCCTCTAGCCTAGCAATACGATCTGGAGAAGATGGATCAATCTGCTCCTGAAGAACAGGCGTACCGCCCTGGTCAGTCTTCGTCTCGGACGAGCCGACCGTGACCTCATCTCTAGCGGCAGCTCTTTATGCCCTCGTAGTCTTTGGCGGCATAGTGGCCGGAACAAGGAAACAAGATTCGATAAGAACATAGAATCGAATCATAAGGATACATAGACTCAAGGAAGGAATTATAAGCAAATATGTCCTAAGGTCACTTAGGCGGAGTACCGTCTTATAAGTATGGCGCGGAACATACACACGCTACGTCACTCTGCTTAATCTAACTACTCCATCATACCAAGGGTCATCCTACACTCCAAAAGGTAAAACCTAACGCTCTAATACCAACTTTGTCACGACCCAAATTAGGAACGCTACGGGCACTTAAATCATGCAACGTTTAAAGGCGTAACGTAATTCAAGTAAGCCGAAAACCCTGAAATCTAAACCATGAAAAGAAGAGTGATAAAACATTAGTTAAAATATTTAAAATCTCAAAACTTAAATTTATTTTCTTAAAAATTTCGGTAGCATCTCCTTTGTAAAAACTAATCCCAAACGGATACAAAACATATAATATAAAAAGCATCCCCAATCAGGAGCAACTCATGCCTAAAGGAGGAACACAACCACAACCGGTATATATACGACGTCGTAACGAAGAAATAAACAAATAAGAGGTAAAACAACATCGCAACATGAAATAAAAGCCGGCTCACACGAGCACGACAACCAGAGTCACGAATAAAAAATACAAATATTGAATCTCTCGGTCTCGTCTCTAAGTCAAATACATAAAGGTGGTAGATGGAGAGTACTAGATACAAATAAGATATACAAGTGGAGGCATATGGATACTCGCACAAAAACCCACCTACAAAAGGTCTCACACCAACAGTAGCGGTATCCACCGAAATGATGCAATGAAGAACCTGCCACGACTATACTGAGGGTCAACCCTGCAAAACACTGTGCTGGGGTGAGTTGCCAACTCATGAGAAGTAAATAACATTATACTGATAATCACATGCATGCACGATAAACAACCAATCCTACCTATGCGGTCATGATGGCATATGTATAATAATATGAGATGCAATAAAATCATAATCAAGGTTCTACATCATGGTACAACAGAGACTCCAAGCTAAAAAAATACGACTTTAACACTAAACTTAAAATGTAAAGGTATTTTACTAAAACTATTTAACACAACAAACTTCTTTAGAGCCTAAACAAGGGTTAAAGATCATTACCACACCAAAACTTGGGAAAAACTCAGCCATCCAAGCTCCGCGTCATCATAAGAGGGTTAAACATGCTTAGTTAGGGTTTTAGTGAGGTTTGATGTTGATTTAGCTCAAGGTTAGTGGGAAAAATAATTTTCAAGAGGGGATTTAGTGAAGAAGAAGAAGAGGAAGAGAAAATGAGAGGGTGAATGTTGTGAGGAAAATGAGAGATGGGAGTGTTGAGGGTAGGGGTGAGAGATAAGAGCCATGCTCTTTCTCTCTCCTCATTAAATGCCTCCCATGCTTTGTCTCCCTATGCTTCCATTCCTCATCATTCATTTCTTTTCTCTTTCTTTCATTTTTAAAATAAAACCCATTTTTTTACTTAAAACAAAAATATACATACATACATAGCATAATATGTTAAGGGGCCATAGCTAACAAAGCATGGTTAACACCTCTTTAAGCCAAGATTAACATGCACATATGTGTGCAAGTATAAAAATAATTAAATAAAATTTTAATTAATTAAAATAAAATATGTCAAAACAATTATTGGTTAAATTTATTTAAAACCCGCTTTATATCGCTTAATTAACTCTAATCGCATTATAAGGTGTTACAAGTGGGAACACACTCGAGAAGAATAATGATGTCAAGTCAACGGACTGACCTGTATTCATGACATCCTGGAACTGCTACCTGGCGATAGGTATAATACCAACTAGAAGTTCCCAACGAGTCCGTCCAGTGTAATTCATAACCCAATGAGCACATGTATACTATCTCCGGTACGACATGCCAATGGCTTTGGGACAGACCATCTCCCTTGCTCGGATGAGAAGCGTATACACTAGTCTACTCTGGAGTAACGATACCCCGTCTCGATAATCGTACGACTAGAGACTTGTATATGGATGTGCTTATAGACAATCCATCCCCCACTAGTATGACTGCCATCACAACGCTGGTAGTCAAGCAAAGATCGTAAGGGCTCTACCAATATGCATTAGAGATATGCTAAAAGAAATATATACACATATTGAGATAGAATCAAACTAAGTAGCTTACTACCATTTTGAGCAAAACTGTTATTATATCTGTGTATATCCCAAGCTTCCAAAATATAATATATAAACCAGTACTATACAATAATTTCCTCTAGGGCATATATCACTAACATACAGGTGCTCATTGGATGAGTTGCACTGGACAGACTCGCCGAGAACTCCTAGTTGGTATTATACCAATGTCAGATAGCAGTTCTCTGGTGACATAAGTACAGGGTAGTCCCTAGACCTGAAATCGCCACAGTGTCTCGTGTGTGTCCCCACTGTACTTTGACTACTACCCTACCACAGCTCTATTGAGTCGTGCAAACAGGTTTTAGTTGGGTACAGTCCTAAAGCATATTGAAGCAGTGAGCAGTCGAGAGAATTCGTCACTCCCGGTATTAGCCGTCGATATCGCACTGTGCATGACACGACTATAGCCAGAAGTCCGTGGCCATGGTAGTAGAGATAAACTAGTAAGTGTTACCAGTTGTATCTCTTTGATTATGAGTCTTCTATCAGCATGACTTATAAGGTTATTGGAGGTCTGACAGATTCTACTCCCTAGACCAGGTATGTGATACTCTTTGACGAAAAAACCGGACTGTACGGTGACTATCGCTTATAGACTTTGTTGGGTCCGGATTAGTTCGCTTATCGACCTGATTTTATCTTGCTCATACCTGGATAGCCGTTACGTACAGCTAGTGCCGCTGACGAGCTTGTGGGTTAACTCGAAAGGGGGTTGAATCTGAAAGTATTTCAGATTCAATCAGATATGATCCTGTATAACCTATTGTCGGCATATTGACAGGTCATTAGAGTCTAGCAAGGAAAGTGCCTGCCCGGGCAAAACGCGATGTGATGTACATATAGGGATACGTACATGACTTCGATAAAACATGTATATTAAATATACGTATTCAATCGGACAACTGTTATACTAGCCGGTTTCAAAGCAGGAATCCAAGTCAAGTGTTGACTTGATAACCGTATTAATGATACGGTTTCAGTATAGTGTATATGAAACACACACTCTCTACAGTATATGATACTGGAAAGATATTGATGGAATTTCGTGTATGTGATATATGATGTGTACGTGTATAGGATACAAGTATTAATACTTATTTAATATATATATATATATATATATATTAATTCCCACCATTATGTATTATGTATAAATAAATATACAAATAAATATATATGTATATGTAAATGTGTATATATATATATATTAATGTATATATATTATTATATATTTAATATATTTAATTAGGTGGTGGGGCCCACCCTCTCTCTTATGTGTTGACACACACATGAGAGAGAGTGGGGTATGAGGGTATGTGTCATGGCATGGTTGATATATACATGACATATTCATTTTCTTTTTCAAGTCATCAAAAAGTTAATACATCTTTTTCCTCTCAACAAGAGCTCAAGCTCTCTAGGTTAATGTCAATAGTTGCCATGGTGAGAGAGTGCAAAAAGTAGAGGGTACCCATTGTTTGCATCACCTTCCTCCACGCATAGCAAGCCTCTGGAGGAAGTTCCTCCGATCGGTGATGGAGTTGGAGCTCGAGAAGTCCGCCTTCAACGCGGATCATCTACGACGAGGCAGCCAGTGTGCAGACGCGTTCTGGAGCTTAAAGAGTTTAGACGGGGTCTTCCGGGATTAGCCTGACACACTGCAAAGGTTGTAGAACCTCTGAACTTTTCTTTTGTTCTTTTCATTTATTTAGAAACTAGTGTTTGGACGATTTTGGCATATGGTCGATCGCGCCCCACGAAATTTTTGTTCTCCGTTCGTCCCCGCTTCCGCTGCGCGCACACGTGAGGCATGCCCGTCCTTACAAATCCATGTCGGGTTATGTCTTCACCCTCAATGGAGGGGCGGTCTGTTGGAAGAGCTCCAAACAGGATACCATTGCTGACTTGACGATAGAGGAAGAGTATATCACTGCATGTGACGCCACGAAAGAAACAGTCTGGATGAACTTACTTGAGGTGGTTCCATCCATTGTTGACCCAATACCTTTGTATTGTGTCAACAACGGGGCTATAGTTTTAGCAAAGGAACCAAGGTCCCATCAGAAGTCCAGACATATCTTGAGGCGGTATCACCTAATCAGGGAGATCGTGGATCACCGGGAGATCGAGGTGTAGAGAGTAGACACGGAGAACAACACTGCAGATCCACTCATAAAGGCCATCCCTCAGACGAAGTTCGAGAGGCTATTCGAGATGTTAGGTCTGCGATATGCCAATACATGGCCTTAGTGCAAGTGGGAGATTGTTAGTGATATATGCCCTAGAGGCCATTATTGTATAGTACTGGATTGTATATTACATTTTGGAAGCTTGGGATATACACATATATAATAATAGTCTTGCTCAACATGATAGTATGCTATCTGGTTTGATTCTATCTTAACATGTGTATATGTTTCTTTTAATGTATCGCTAATACATGTTAATAGAGCCCTTAGGATCTTTTCTTGACTACCAGCGTTGTGATGGCAGTCACACTAGTGGGAGTTGGGTAGTCTATAAGCACATCCTTAAACTTTTCCCTAGTCATAGGCTTATCAAGACTGGGCTTCGATACTCCAAAATAGACTAGTGTATACGCTTCTTATCCCCATCAGGGGAGGTAGCATATCCCGCAGCCATTGGTATACGGTACCAAAGATAGTATACACGTGCTCATTAGGTTATGAGTTACACTGGACGTACTCGTTAGGAACTACTGGTTGGTATTATACCTATCGTCAGTTAGCAGTTCCCCGGTGACATGAGTACAGGTTAGTCCGTAGACTTGACATCACTATTCGTCTCGAGTGTATTCCCACTGTACTTAGATTACTGACCTACCACGGATCAAATGAGTCGTGCAAACAGGTAGTAGTTGGGTGCAGTCCCGAAGCACTTGGAGGCCGTAGGCGATAGAAGGAATTCGTCTATTACGGTATTGGGAGTTGATATCGCACTGTGTACGGTTGGCCAATACACAGTCTCTGCTAGGGCAAGTGAGATTTACTGGTAGGTACACAAGTAGTTTCTCAGGATGTATTTGGTTCCACACCGACATGACTTTTTGCACTATTAGGGGTCTGACGTTTACCACCCCCTAGGCCCGATATGCGATACTCTTAGACGAATAAACCGGACTGTATGGAGAATGTCACCTATAGGCTCAGTAAGGTTTTCGGACGAATTATCGTGTCGATCTTCCCTTCGATAGATACCTGGATAGCTGTTACGTACAGCTAGTGCTGCTGACGTACTTGTGGTTAAACCCACTGACAGCGTATTGTCGAGTGTTTAAATTCCCACACAGAGGGTTTCCCGGTTGTAGCGAAACGGTGTCATTTGCTTATGGTTTTACGCAGGGGTGTTCGATTGAACACGTGCATTTATGGACGTGCTTTAATTCGACAGTTTAATAGTACTGGCAGGTTTGAAAGAAAGTCAGTTTTGATGCTAGTATTATATTGCTCTCTTTTGGGTATTTGTATTTTAACACGAATACTGTATTTATACGAATACGTGCATTTGTATAAATACGGGTATTTATGCTTTGATACAAATACATTTATTTCTTTCTAAATATGAATACACATATTTTGTATTTTCGGTACAAATACGGTATTCATATTTTGGTAGAAATACGGTATACATATTTATAGGGGTTAAGGTATACTTGTTTATATACTTACATTTGTTTTTATAAATGTTTGTGTATGTGTACCTAGTGAGGTGGCTACACTCTCTCACTCACCTCTCTATCATTAAATGAAGAACTGTGTGGGCTTGTAACTGATCCTAGTGAGTCACTAGCCTACACTCTCCTTTGTTTGTGGTGTGAAGAGATAAGATGAGAGTGTGAGATATTTTTCATAAGTGATGGTTGATATTTTTCAAGGGAGAAAATTCTCTAGTTGCCACCATCTTCATCTTCTTCCTCAATCCACTCTCTTGAGTTGTGAGGATTAAAAGAGAGGATTTAATTTCACAAACTACACCAATCTAAGTATCTTGTCTTAGCAAGACTTGATTTTTAGTTGCTTCGGACAAAGCTATTACTTGAATCGGCATTCTCGGGTGTATCGTCTTTGACACGGAAGATCGGCTTTAAGAGCTCGTTCCATCAACCCAAGGAGCTTGAGGAGTCAACTTTCAAAACCCGAAGGACCGTCTATAAAGGTTGTAATTTCAACTGAGTAGTTAAAAACTCTAGTTAGGGTTTGATTAGTTTAGTGTTTGGGCTTGTATCCTAGGGATTTAGTATTATGTGCTCAAGGTTTTAAAGTTTTTGATTCCGCATAGCCATAGTTGACACGGCAAGGAGCACATATACACTTACACATATACCCTGAACTGATGAAACATATGACCTAAGTTCAAACCTAAATCTAATATATACGAATTTGGACGAGTCCGCGCTCTATGGGCGACGACATAAACTAGCCTCTCCATATACTATCCACGAGCAACCGCAAAATAATAAATATAATATGACATGAAGTGATCTGCCTGGAGCAGGTCAAAGTTATTATCGCAATGCGATAGCGTAATTAACTGCAGGGACTTACTCTTAAAGGGAAGAGCATCCCTACAATAAAAAACTCTCAAAGAGAGGGAATCTCATAAGTCACACTACATCGATCGCATCTGTCCAAACCACCGATATACGGTATCATAAATCAACTTGGCATCATCGGAGATGTGGATGGATATATTCCAAATAGCATTTGCCCTCAAATTTAGGCTAAACTTCTCCGCGGCTCAGTCTTGTCTTTGGTGGTAAACAAGGATGGCATTGAGAATGAGTTGATCTTGATGGTACCATTGATGGTAGTCTGGATTTTCAACATGCTTGGTGTTGTCGTTGAAGTTAGTGATAGTCGTCGTAGGAAGGGATTTGGATCCATCGATATGACCAAGGAGATCGTGGACGATTAGGACCAATTAGATTTGGGATATCTACACAGTGAAATTTATGCAGAAAAGTTTTGTTGGAAAAGGGAATTTTTTGATGATGGGGATTGAGTTTTGAGAGGAGGCCATGGATAAAAAAAATAGAGCTTTTAATCGTAAGGCTTTGATATCATATAATAAGTTGAAGAAGATGGTGTTTAGGGTTTAGAACTTGGTAATTGTATTGAATATCAAAGGTTTATATATATATTACACATTGTATGATGGAAAACTGAAATAAAATAAAATCTTTCCTAATAAAAATAATATCACAAAAGTTATAGAAAGATCCGCGACAGCTACGCTCACGATGGGCAAACGTCTAAACAGTATCCTTTAGACGTTTGTGTGTTCTCTGTTATTGTTAAAAACTCATTATTAAACGTCTGGATCTTCTCATTCAGACGTTTGGATTAGCTCTGTTTTTTAGTGACTTTATTGCAGATATCTGTAATATCTTCCTCAAACTTCTGCCTCCGCTTTGGTAGACGTTTACATCTTCTCCTTCAGATGCATACCTCTGTGTTGAGCATTTGTCTCTAATACATACATGACTGCATATACTCAAATTGATTCTTTTTGTATCAAAAAACTTTAATTTTAAGTGAGCAATAGAAACTAGAACCTTAGAAATCGAATCTAAACTCTAAACTAACAAAACCAAGAGAGTTTAACTACTAGGTTGAGGACTACAACCTTTGAAGACATTTCTTTCGATTCTTATGTGTTCCTCTTCATAATCTCCTAGGGTTCCTTGAACAAGCTTGCGAGGAATTTTCCCACGTCAAAGATGATCCACCCATGAATGTCGATTCAAGCTCTAGTTTCTACTAATTAACTAAAGAAGCAACTAAAGATCAAGACTTGCTAAAACTTGATATTTGGAGATGTAGTATTTATGTCAAGATGCTCTCTTTCTTTTTCTTCTAAACAGAAGAAATAGAAAATGAAGAAGATGAAGATGAAATGGCTAACATAATAATAATATTATCTTTTCTTTTCTTTTTCTCTTCGTTTGTTTAAAAACCCTAGTGAGTGGATTTTTGACTCACTAGTGTGAGTCACAAGTCCATACACATCTTGCAAAATCTAGAAGAGATGAGAAAAAGAGAGAATCCATCTCACATGTACACATATTCATACATATATATAAATACACACACACAACCATAATACCCGTATTTGCAATAAATATGGATACACGTATATCTACCAAAATACGAATACCGTATTTGTATCGAAAATATAAAATACACGTATTTATATTAAGATAGAAATACATGTATTTGTATCAACACACAAATACTCGTATTCGTACAAATACACGTATTCGTATAAATACTGTATTCGTGTTAAAATATAAATACCTAAGAAAGAGCAATATAATACGAGCTCACATATCCGGCTATCTTTCAAACCTTCTTGTATTACCAAAATGTTTGGTTAAAGCACGTGTATAAAATACACGTATTTAATCGAACACCCGAGCGTATCAAAATATGCTTACTACATCGTTTCGTCTAAACCGGGAAAACCCTCTATGTGGGACTCTAAATACTCAACAATACGCTGGCAGTGGATTTAACCATAAGTACGTCAGTGGCACTAGCTGTATGTAACGGCTACCCAGATATCTGTTGAAAGGAAGGCCGACAAGCAAACTCGTCTATATCCCTACTAAGCCTATCCGTGACAATCTCTATACATTCCGGTCTATTCATCTGAGAGTATCACATATCAAGTCTAAGGGTGGAAAACGTCAGACCCTTAATAACATGATAAGTCGTGCCGATGTACTCAAGACCGTCCGAGAAACTACTGATATAACTATCAGTAAATCTCAACTGCCCTGGCCAAGGTCTTATGGTTTTAGTCAACCGTACACATCGTGACATTGACTCCCTATACCGGGAGAGACGAATACCCAACAATCGCTCACTGCCTCCATGTGACTCGGGATTATACCTAATTAAAACCTGTTTGTACGACTCGATAGAGCAGTAGTAGAGTAGTAATCAAAGAACAGTGGGAACTCACACGAGATAAATGACGGTCTCAGGTCAACAGACTACCCTGTACTTATATCACATGAGAGCTCCTATCTGACGTTAGGTATAGTACCATACAGCAACTCCCGATGAATTCATCCAGTGAACTCATAACCTAATGAGCACTTGTATACAATCTTTGGTGCCGTACACCAATGGTTATAGGACAGGCCATCTCCACTAATAGGAATAAAAAAATGTATACACTAGTCTACTCTGAAGTATCGATACCCAATCTCGATAATACTACGACTAGGGATAATTTAAGGATGTGTTTATAAACTACCCAACCCCCACAAGTATGATTGTCATCACAACGTAGGTAGTCAAGCAAGAATCCTACGGGCTTTATCAACATGTATTAGCGATATAAAATAACAAATAGAACATATACACATGTTAAGATAAAGACCAACCAAAAAATATACTATCATATCAAGTAAGATTGTCTTGTACATATATATCCCCAGTATCATATACAGTAAAGACCTCTAGGGCATACATATCCTAACAATCTTCGCCTAAAATTGGTACCAAAGCTGACCAAGTGCTTTGGAGCCTGACTAAATGTAAAGGAGGCTCTATGTCTCGAAAACCCCATAGTAAAGCCGCTTCTTTTGCATTAGCAAATTCTACTTCTAGGCTCACTCCCCTCTTTAAGCTTTCCTTCTCGGCATATAAAGAATCGAATTTGTGATCCCTCAAAATTTTATGGCCCAGTCATGACACTGAAAATTATCCTACGATAGACCTTTTATTGCATGTCAGAGGGGATGTCGAAATTAATTCATCAAGAACCTTTCAATTCAACATTTTCTCCTTATATATCGGTATCTTGTTGTTTTGAAACAAGTCAATATGGCCCATCAAAATTTTGATAAGTGGCCATGACATTGAGAGAGCAATAACGCAATTTCTTCTTCTCAAAAAATCGCACCTCCATAAACATCAGCCTGACTTGAGTTCATAGCCAAGGCATGCACTCAAACTGAGTATACCCAGCTTCAAATACTTCATTCATAAATAATCAAGCTGACATATATATAAGCCATATTTGTGACCAAAGTCGGTATTTATCATAAATCAATGTTGCTGGAGTTGATTTTGCATGACCGTTACAAGCTCGGCTTTGAAATCGATTTGGCGTGGTGCAACTACCACCGATTCGGTCGCAAATTAACCATTATCCCCAAGGGAATGTGATGATGCTCAGATGTGGGGATTCCCCAGATCATGAAACGTAGCAGATGACGTGTCCTTAGGGCTACGGAGCTGGAGTAGGTATGATGCTTTAGGGGCTTACCTCGGGACCTCATCTCCGAGGATACACCCGACCTATCAGAGACCTCCCAAGTACCTTCCATATTCACCCAACAAATAGCCAACAACTTGCCTTCGACATGCCGAGCTTCCTCGGCCTACCGGCTCGTCTTCGAGTTTCCTGACAAGCCGAGCTTCCTCGGCCTCCCTACTCGTCTCCGAGCCATCTTACAGGACGAGCTTCCTCGGCTCTCCCGATCAACCGAGGACACGGAGCCCAAGCGCCTCCTCAAAGGCTCCGCGTATCTTTCCAAAGCGAGATATCCACCACCCCACTCTCCGTGTCCCATGCAGGCTCGTTCCCTTATTAATGAAAGGATCCCGCCATTAACATGGGTGTAATGTAAGGCCATTAGTGACGGCGCGGATCTCGCACCGGCTCGCTCCATGCGATCATTATAAAAAACCATCTTCCAGACAACTCATGGAAGGCGAATTCATTCTAATACGCCGCTACTCCGCCAAAACTCTTCGCCATTAACTTGATCGTCGGAGGGTCCTCGATGGTATAACCACCCCGGGACTTCCTTTGCAGTTAGCTCGGCGCAACATCAGCCCATTGAGATCCACACGCTCATCCACGGCCGAATCAAATCTCAACCGTCCAACACGCTCGCTACCAGATCGACGGAGGACAGCATCTGAGGGAGATGTCAACCTCCATCAGTTTGCGCCGTCTGTGGGAAACAAAAAAAGTTTCTTCCACCCCTAAAAGTTGATCTTCCGCCTTCGAACCAATGGCGAGCGATAACCGCGATGATCCAAATACGATCCACTACAATGGAGGCGGGAGCGGCTCAACTCCCCCCTAACACCATCAATACCTTGTCCGCTCGGATAGACAGGCTCACGTCGCTGGTGGATGCCCTCGTCCGCGTTCAAGCGGCGGTCCCTACCAACCAAACCGCAGTTCCCCCTTACCGAGACAACTACGTCTACGCAAGGGTTGATGACTTCGCTCACCTTAGCGTCACCGAATGCCGGCATGCCAACTCCGGAAACCACGGCCCTAGCGCGGCGAAGGATTCCATGACCCGTTGGGCGCCAGATAGCTATACACCCCGATCTCAGGAGAGATGCGGCCATCGCTCCAACGCCCACCACGCGCTCACACCAGCTGAAGAGATGTCGGTCAGTTCGCCTGCTTCTAGGCACAACCGACACCCCCACTCCCGCCGGGATCGCACGAACGGCGAACGCCAGAGCTACTCTAGAAGGACCTCGCCCGAGGATTTGAGAAATTTGATAGAGCAGAATCGAAGCCGCACTGCCGCACAAACCAGGAGCGAGGATAGCCACCGCTCCGACTATGCGGAATCCTCAGGGTATCACCACCGGCTCGCAGCCCTCGAAAATAAAATTGAAGGCTGATCAGTCGAAAATACTGCATTTTTAACACGACAATTTCCCTATCTTTTGCATTCATCTAGAGGTGTTCGGTATTCATATTGCACATATTAGCAAAACAATCCTGAAATACCAGATTGCATGTGTGATACTCTAAAACCGGCATTTCGAGGGAAATTATGTGTTTATCTTGGCATCACATCATTCTTGTGTAGCGCAACACTTGTTTCGAAGTATGTGTAGGAAATTGCAGGAACAAAGCCAAAATTTGGAAAAGAGCTGATAAAAAATACACCAGCTCCAAGATTTGAGATCTGGCAGCAATCTAGAGGGAAAAATAAAATTCAACATATCAAAACAAGGCCCAAATATCAGCCCAAACAAGTACCAGAAAGATTAAGCCCCCAAGGCCCACAAAGCGCCGCGGTTCCGCGGCGGGAGCCCACTTGAGCCGCGGAACCGCGGCGGCTTGATGGCTTCAGATGCCCAGATTTCCTACACGTGTCTCAAATAACGGCTAAAGCTTCCAGAACATTGTAGAAATGCCACGTGGCTCATCTAGAAGGCTCAGCTTAACAAACTTCATCTAGAAGGCTCTCTTTAACAAACTTTTGGAGGGAAAATTCAAATTTGAAATCCTAGATCTAGGGTTTTGATGGTCTATAAAAAGAAGCCTAGATCTAGGGTTAAGGGGGTTCAATCTTCTTCATCTCCCCCATTTCACCCACAAGTTGAGTGACACGACTTGTGCGAAACCCAAACCCTAATTCCAATCCAAATTCAAGATCCCGAGTACCAAATCAAGCAAGAAGCCTTCAACCTTTTAGGAGCGGAGCCGATCTTCAATCAAGCAAGTGATCCAAGCCGATCCGCGACTCAAGGAGATGAGCTAAGCCAAATCGACGATCGAGTTCTTCCTCTTGTAGTTCTTGAGCGATTTGTAACGGAATTGTTGATATAAATAAAAGGTGAAATTCTTTAATCTTGCTTTCTTTAAATTCTTGCATCATGATTCGATCTCAATTTGTGATTGTGGTTCTTGTTGTGAGGTTTGACTAAAACTCCGCTCGTAAAGGAGTCGAGACGATCAATAGAATGATGATGTAACAAATCTTAAAACGATTCTTAAGTCCTACGAGTTTTGTAAACCCTTGCAAATTGAAGAATCGACAACCTAGTTTCGTTGCGATGCTTTCTTGATTGTGATCGCTCGAAATTAGGGATCCATGATCGATTCTTGAATTTACTAGAGGCTAGAATGTGAATGATATCGACGAAGGAACAAGGGATAAATGATGAAACCCTAGTTTCACTAGAAATCCCTAATTCTCGTCGATCATCATCGATCTAGCATCAATTCATCGAAGGATAAGAATACGTAATCGCTAGATTTCGTCACATCTATAGATCCGATAGATTCCTACGAGCCTCACTTCGATTCTTGATATTTGGTTTGGAAAATCAACAAATTCTCAATTCTTGATTCTATCGTTTTCTTGTTATTAGATCTAGATTTTCTAATTCTTGAACTTCAATTACAAATCATGAATTGTTTGTTTTCTTTTCTTTAAATTTTCGATTCATCTAAATCGAAACACGAACGATTACACTTTCCCTGTGGACGATCCGCACTTATTAACGCGCTACATTCGACACCGTTATTGATTGCGGTCAAAATATTTTTGGTTGTGATTTCTACACAAATTTTCCATACTACACACACCCGAAATCGTATTCAATCAAATGGCGCCGTTGCCGGGGATAGTGCGCTAATTGTTCGTATTTTGAAATTTGAGTTGAAAAGTTTATTCCATTATAATTTTTAGATCAAAATTCGCGCAAAGACTAATACGAGTTGTTGTGATTTGTTGCGAGGAAATCTGGGATCATTGGAGCTGGAGAATTTATTTTCAGAACATACCAGAGAGCTTAGGGAGTGAACAGAAGCTCGCTGGAAAATTTTGGAACAGTGATCAACTCACCTCACCGTGTTTCCGCGGAAATAGACGACTCCCACCGCGGTTCCGCCTCATGCTGACGTCATTACTGCACCAAATTTACTCTGTGAGTCTCTAACTTTCTTATCTCTCACCACATCTGCTCCAATAACAATTTTGTGCAGGTTTCTTTGCAAATAAATCGCAGCGCCGCAAAAAGCAAAATAAATTGTGTGTGTTTTGATTTTTGGTTGTTTGCATTTTAATACGAAAATTAAGGGGCACGACCAAATCCAGATTAGGTGGGGAGTTCATTATCCTTCCTAAACCCCAAAAATCACAAACTTGCATCCGCATTACCCTCATTAACTAAAAAATATCTAGAGATAACTCTATGGACCGTCGCGCTCACTTAGGACAGAAGAAGGCCGTGGGTAATTCATTGCTTATCCGCGTTTCTTTTGTGGTGTCTAAGGCAAGTGTGTCAAAGGCTAGTGGTTACTTAATTAGGCCCACTACTTACGTAGTGGAGAACCTCCCACTTACCTGGCACTTACCTGGCCACAGGAGAGACAAAGAGGCAGTGGAGGATTGATCCTGCGACTTGTCTTTTGGCAGTTAAGAGCGGTCTAGAGCTTTGACTTAGGTGACCACTAGAATTAGGGTTTTGCTTGTTGCATTTGTTGTGATCGCATCATTTTTTCAAAAATCCGTATCATTTTTCAAAACAAACACCAACACTTCATTTCCTCTAATTATACCAATGCTGCCACTTGTGCTACAACCATTTAGCACAATGTTAGGCTGGACACGGGATTCCATTTCCCATCTGGTCCGCGTTTCTTTTATCGACCCCAGAGTCGGTAATTCTTCGCCTTCTTCCCCACCACCCACCACGACCGCGATGGACCCAAATCCATCAAACTTAAACACCACTCTGCCACCACCCGCAGGTGCGCAGAATCCTCCACGCATTTCTCTCCAAGAGAGATGCTATCCTACATGTGTTTCCCTTCCCACATGTCTTTCTATACCACCTGCCAACGGGGAGAATTTTGAAATCAACCCCCAATTCATCACACTGTTACCCAAATTTCACGGTCTTGATTCTGAAAACGCATACATGTTTATTTCCAAATTCGAAAACGTATGTGCTTTGATGGGAAATTCACAACTGTCTTTGGATGCTCTGCGTTTACGTCTTATCCTATTCACTTTGTGCGACTTACCCGAGAAGTGGCTTTACATCACACCCGCACATTCTATTTCAACATGGGACGAATTCGTTGCAGCATTCCTTAAGAAATTTTATCCCAATCCCAAGACCGCCCATGTTCGGAGCGAAATCTTTAAATTTACCCAACTTCCTAATGAACCATTTTGGAAATGCTTTGAACGGTTTAAGGATCTTCTTATCCAATGCCCTCATCACGGAATCTCTAGATGGGATTTGTGTTGAATTATCTATGAGGGTATTGATCTCACTACTAGACAGATGCTTGAAACCATGTGTCATTGCCAATTCCTATCTAAAGATGATGGTGAAGCTTGGAAATACCTAGAAGATTTAGCTCAAAACACATCACAATGGGAAAGTGTTAGACCACCACCGTCTAGGGAAGATGTCAATCAGCTCGATGTTTCCGTCACAATGAAAGCCGAAATGGCCGTAATACAAAGGAAACTCGACGCTATAGAAAACAAAATCTCTTCAGCCTCCCTAAACCAATCCACACTTCCCAAAACCGTGTGTGGCTGCTGTTCAAACCCTTCACATTTGACGGAAGAATATCCTTTGAATGTACCGTTTCAAGGTCACACTAATGCTGCACTTCAGCAAAGACCTGGAAACTATCCCTCTTCTTCCTCATATAATCAAGATTGGAGGAATCACCCGAACTTTGTTTGGAACCAATCACAATCTCAAAATATGGTTCCAACCCAAAACAATTTCCAAAGGGTCCCTCCACCACAACAGCAACCACTTAAATTGAGTCAGCACCCCTTCCAACTGCAAAATTTTCAAAATCCTACCAACACTTTTGCACCATATGAAAACTCTTTGCAATTGGCCGGTACTGATAATACCTCCGCACTGGTGCAAACCTTGGTTACTTTCATGAAACAATCCATCCAAGAGTCAGCAAGTTTTCAATCTTCCATCGATAATATGAAAAAGATCATTCTCACTCAAAATGAGAATATCAAATCAATGGAAGCACAAATTGAACGAATAACAGCCGAAATAAGTGCTAGAGAAGAAAAGAATCTTCCATCTCAACCCTTACCTGATCCTAGACCTTCATATTGCACTAATGTGGATGCTTTTACAACGTTGAGATCTGGAAGAGTGCTAGACAATCATTCGGGTGAACAAATTGATAATGATGAATTGATCATTAACACCCCGGCTTCCACTTCCACTTCCTCTCACACTTCTACTTCTTACCCTAATTCGTCTAATGTACCTTCTTCTTTCGAGCCTATTCTCCGTTTTCCCAAAGGCTCGAACCCTCCATCCACCTCATCTTTTCCACCCCCACAAATTTCTCCATAAATGTTGGACCCAACACTTATTGATAGAGCTCCATTTCCAAATAGGTTGAGGCCCAGGAAACATGATGCCCAAATGGAGAAGATTGTGGACATGTTTAAGGAAGTTAACATCAACATCCCTCTCCTAGATGCTATTCAACAAGTTCCGTCCTATGCGAAAATTCTTAAGAACTTGTGCACTAGGAAGAGAAAGACTCAAGTGCCTAAAAAAATCTTCATGTCGGGTACTATAGACACGGCTTTTCCCCAACAATTACCACGGAAACGTAAGGGCCCTGGCTGTCCTACTATTTCCATTTCTATTGGGGAGAAACACATCAACCGTGCTTTACTTGACCATGGCGCTAGTGTTAACTTGCTTTCTTACTCGGTTTACGAGCAACTAGGTATCGGAGTGTTAAAGCCTTCGAACATAACTCTTCAGATGGCTGACCGATCAATCACCAAACCTAGGGGTGAACTGGAGGATGTGTTAATAAAAATCGGGGAATTTGTATTCCCTGTGGATTTTATTGTACTTGATACACAGCCTATAGCGAACCCCCAGAATCAAATTCCGGTGATTTTAGGTCGGCCCTTTTTGGCCACTTCCAATGCTATCATCAACTGTCGTAACGGTTCTATGACCCTATCTTTCGGGAGTTGGTTAATTGAGCTAAACATTTACAAGTTGGGAAGTGTACCCTCCGAACCTACTGCTTAGGTCTGTTCTGTCGACTTAATGGATGTCGACAGCAGTGAATTTGATGATCCTCTTGATACTGATCTTGACTCTTTTCATACGTTATTGTTTGACCCAACTATGTATCATACACATACGGACTCTTCCATCAAGATGTCCAGGTCAACAATTAACACTGATTATAAACTGCTTTTAGAGTCTGAAGATCACCCCGCGCTTTGTGATGACATTATTCTTCGGGGTATTGAGGAGATCTTCGCTGATGAACTCGCATTTTTGAATGACACGGGTGTTGAGATGAATCATGTCCCAACCAATGAAATTGAACCTCCACCCCTTCTTCTGAACTGTAAAAAGAATGCGAGTAATCTATCACATTCACTGCATCGTCTCTCCAAAACGAGAAGCACCCACATTCTATTCCACCACTTAACCTTTCCCCACTTCTTCTTCCACCAACCAGAGCACTGCATTGATAAAAATTTTGAATGGTTGGTGTTAACTTTCGGTCTTTGCAAAGCTTGGCATCGTCCACTGATTTTTTTGATCCCCTCATGTGATTTTCAAAAGATTAACATTGCATAACTCAGGTTTGGGGGGGCATTTTTTCTGACTCTTGGAAAGAAAATTTTTACCCAGAATTTTGAGCCAAAAATAAGTTTGGGGGAGGTTCTTCACTTAAATATTTTGCCCCCACTAATAAATTCCTCCCAGGCTTACAGGTTTTTCGAGAGTTAGCAGATGGCAACAGTGAGGACACTGTTGAAAACAAGTTTGGGGGAGGTTTGTGCTTATTTTCGCATCATTTGCATCAAACTTTGCATAAGCACAAAACATTTTTTTCAAAACCTATAAAAATTTCAAAAAATTTCAAAAAAATAAAAATATTTTTGTACATAAATAAGATAATAAAAGTTTAGATAGTGAAAAATTACATCCAAAAGATTTGAAAATTTTAAGAAAACAAAGAAAATTAGAAGTTTTCTTAAACGAACTGGTAATAAGTAGTTATGAGCCGTTGTCCTAAGGGTTAGTAAGATGAAGGAAGTCACTAATCTGAGGATAAAAATAAGTCTGAAAAATAGTTCCTATTCTGGAAGCCAAACATTTTGAACGTTGATACCTTGCTATTTGCACTTACACACGTCTTGAAGCCCGGGATAGTAGAGGATACCTTGAAATGCTCTTGTCTAAAAGCCAAAGTATGAAGGAAATAAAAAAAGAAGAAGAAAGAAAATGAATAAAATATAAAATTGGTGAGAAAAATGAACACTGGTTTTGTTATCGCCAAGGCAGCAATAAAAAAATATAGCGAGGGTGCCTCTTCACCTAGTGCCCTAAGGCCAACTGGTCTTGGAGTCACTGCTAAACCTTAGGCGGTGCAAGACGAGGAAATACACCAAATAAGCAAGCACATGAGTAATCGGTCGGTTAGTAGCTCAAGAAGTATTAACGGTCGCATGAAAGTGTGTGAGCAACTTCATCTAAATATTCATTAATTAAAAAGTACTGAGGCTGATGGGCAAGAGTATAATGGCTTGAATTGAATTCTCCGGGTGTAGGGATGTCTTTTACACACGCAGGGTGATATGATCGATGTTTGGAAGAAAGATAGGAATGAAGAATAAGACGATGTTTTATCGAGGGATGACGTGATTTCTGACATCTTTTCATGACTATTAAGATAGGGCTCATGACAACCGAAAAGCTAGCTTAGTTGGAAACCCTAATTTTCAAGGCTTTTCTTTTACAATTCTTTTCTTTAAATGTAATATTCATGATCTTCCTTTTATTAGTGGATTTTATGGGTGCAATCCGCTGAAAACTTTCAGGAGACAACACTCCTCCTACTAGGGACACCTAGAGGTTTAAAGGCTTATTGCACGTGCTCAGTGCAATCGTGTTGCCTACGAAAGTGTGCTAGTTAGTTTTTCTCTTTCTTTATTTTCTCCTTCTCTTTTTAATAAAACAGTTCGTCGAGACGACCGAAAATAAGTTTGGGGGAATTTGATCGGTCGAAAATACTGCATTTTTAACACGGCAATTTCCCTATCATTTGCATTCATCTAGAGGTGTTCGGTATTCATATTGCACATATTAGCTAAACAGTCCTGAAATACCACATTGTGTAAGTCCATATTGCGACCCCCGGTTCTTACGGGGAGGCGGAAACGGTATAAAAAACGAATTTTTATCGCAAGAGGCAACATGGACTAACTTATGGTCGGGATCTTTACCTAAACTAAAACTAGCAAACTAAGCTAAAGATATTTAGCTACTCGGATAGAGATGGTTATACCTAGCTAGTCTTGAACTCCTTCGTCTTCAAGCTCCGGTGGTGGTCCGATGGCTCCTTCTCGTCGTCTCCGTACGCCGAAGATAGATCCACTTGAAAGCTCCAACCTTTAGCTCCTTCTTCGGTCTTTGAAGAAACTAGTTCACTTGGTTTGCCAAACCTAGTGAACTAGAATGAGTAGAGAGGAAATAGAATGGGATTTTATCTATGGTTCATGATTCTCAACTCATGAGACAAGAGAACCATAGATCAAGAGAGGGAGCAAGAGGTTGAGGGTGAGAGCAAGGGGAGAGCTCAAGAACAAGAGAGAGAATGAGCAAGAAAGAATGAGGCTCTCTTTTCTCTCTCACCCTCTCATAATCCAAAGTGATCATAACTCATCATATCAAAAAAGTCTTTTGGTGATGGTTAGAAGCAACCATAAGGTTATCATATCATGCACTCATTTTACTCAAAAAGCAAGCAAGAAAAAAGTCTTTGGCATGAAATGATAACCATGGTTATCATAATGGTCAACTAGTCAAGCCTAGTCAACCGGTCAACAAGTCAACAAAAGTCAACAAGTCACCAAAGTCAACAAGTCAACAAAAGTCAACAAGTCAACAACCATATCACCATAATACTTAATTAATATAATAGTTAATCACATATCATATTCTCATTAGGGTTGAGCAAAAAGTCAAAAGTCAACGGTCAACTGTCAACAACCCTAATGAGAATCCACTGCCTCTGCCTCCCTGTCAACTGTGCATACACACCCGCATCCGCGTTCCGAGGAACACGAATGCAAACTGGATAAATCCAATCCCATAAGGTACACTAGGATCTGGCTTAAACCAAAGCCCGCTAGTGTAAACTGTCCGGACACTGTACGTGCACACGTGCACGGATGTGACCGAACCCTGTCGCAAAACCATGCGACCTGTCGCAATACCATGCGACCTCTACTCTTTTGCCTAAAGGCGAAAAGCTTTCTGTGTGGGACTCTAAAGACTCGACACTACGCTGGCAGTGGGTTTAACCACAGACCGCAAGCGGCACTAGCTGTGCGTAACGGTCCCCAGGTAATGCCGACAAGAAGACCGACGAGGCGAAACCCATCTGAACTCCTACTGAGCCTGAGAGTGACATTCTCCATACAGTCCGGTCTGTTCGTCTGATACATCGCATGGCGGGCCTAGGGGGCGGTAAACGTCAGTCCCCCAATAGCGGTACAAGTCGTGCCGGAGTGAAGCCCAATACACCCTGAGATAACACTGGAAACCTACCAGTATATCTCGTTTGCCCTGGCCAGGGACTACTCGTGTAATGGCTCTCCTAGACACAGCGCGATGTCAACCCCCAATACCGGGAGAGACGAATCCTGTCTAACCGTCACTGCCTCCAAGTGCTTCGGGACTGTACCCAACCACCACCTGTTTGCACGACTCCTTTGAGCCGTGGTAGGGTAGTGATCAAAGTACAGTGGGAACACACCCGAGGCGAAGTGACAGTGTCAAGTCAGCGGACTAAGCTGTACTCATGTCACCTGGGAACTGATAACTGACGATAGGTATAATACCAACTAGTCAGTTCCCGACGAGTCCTGTCCAGTGTACCCGTAACCTAACGAGCACCCGCATACTATCTCAAGTACGACGTACTGACGGCTGTGGGACAGACCGTCTCCCACACTGGGATGAGAAGCGCATGCGCTGGTCTACTCCGGAGTATCGATGCCCTGTCTCGATAGTCCTGCGACCAGGGACCTGAATAAGGATGTGCTTATAGATTACCCAGCCCCCACTAGTGTGACTGCCATCACAACGCTGGTAATCAAGCAAAGATCCTAAGGGCTCCACTAATGCGTATAAGTGATATACTGAAATAAACACAAGTACACATTGAAGTAGAAACAAACCAAGTAGCATACTACTATTTTGAGCAAGATTGTATATACAAGGTGAATATCCCAAGCATCCATTAAGTAATATACAAACTAGTATGATACAGTAATGGCCTCTAGGGCATATACACTAACAATCTCCCACTTGCACTAAGGCCATGTACTGGCGTATCGAAGACCTATCATCTCGATCAGCCGCTCGAACTGAGTCTGGGGCAAGGCCTTGGTGAATGGATCTGCAGTGTTATCTTCTGAAGCGACTCTCCGAACCTCGATCTCCTTGCGATCCACGATCTCCCTGATCAGGTGATACCGCCTCAAGATGTGCCTGGATCTCTGATGGGACCTGGGTTCCTTCGCTAATGCTATAGCCCCGTTGTTTTCGCAATACAGAGGTATTGGATCAACAATGGACGGAACCACCTGAAGTTCTTTCAAGAACTTCCTCATCCAGACAGCTTCTTTTGCGGCATCAGATGCAGCGATGTATTCCGCTTCCATCGTCGAGTCTGCAACGGTTTCTTGTTTGGAACTCTTCCAACACACCGCCCCTCCATTGAGGGTAAAGACAAAACCCGACATGGACTTGGAATCATCCTTGTCACTCTGGAAGCTGGAGTCAGCAAAGGCCTCGATCTGGAGGTCTTTTCCGCCATACACCAAGAACATCTCCTTAGTCCTTCTCAGGTACTTGAGAATGTTCTTTACCGCTATCCAGTGTTTCTCCCCAGGGTTTGACTGATACCGGCTTACCACACTCAGTGCATAAGCTACATCCGGTCTGGTACACAACATCGCATACATTATAGAGCCTACCGCAGAAGCGTAGGGTATAATAGACATGCGATCCCTCTCCAAATCAGTCTTGGGAGACATCTCTTTAGAGAGGGTGATCCCGTGACAAGCCGGTAGGTTACCACGCTTGGAATCTTCCATACTGAATCTTTTCAGTACGGTGTCGATGTACCTGGACTGAGAAAGTCCCAATATCCTCTTGGATCTATCACGATGGATCCGGATCCCCAGGATGTATGAGGCATCACCCAGGTCTTTCATGGAGAACCTTTGTGACAAGAACCCCTTGACAGATTGTAGCATAGAAATATCATTTCCTATTAAGAGAATGTCATCCACGTATAAAACGAGGAATACTACAGTTCTCGCTACAAATCTACTATAGATGCATGGTTCATCTGGATTTTTGATAAAGCCAAATTCTTTGACCGTCTCATCAAAGCAGATGTTCCAACTCCGCGATGCCTGCTTTAGTCCATAGATGGACTTAAGCAACTTGCACACCTTTCCGCTGCTCCCACTCTGAATGAAACCCTCTGGCTGATCCATATAGACACACTCCTCTAAATTTCCATTTAGAAAAGCGGTTTTTACGTCCATCTGCCAAATCTCATAATCGTGGAAGGCAGCAATGGCAAGAAGGATCCGAATGGATTTCAGCATGGCTACTGGAGAAAAGGTTTCGTCGTAGTCCAAGCCAGGTCTTTGACGAAAATCCTTTGCTACCAGCCTAGCTTTATAGGTCTCAACCTGTCCATCTACACCAATCTTCCTTTTGAAGATCCACTTGCATCCTACGGGTTTTACCCCGTCTGGAGCAATGTCCAACGTCCATACCTTGTTGGTGTACATGGACTCCATTTCGGTCCGCATTGCATCCAGCCATTTCACTGAGTCAACGCTCTGAACGGCCTGCTGGAAGCTAGTAGGCTCATCATAATCTATGATGCAATCCTCTCTATCCCCGTCTATGAGAAAACCGCAGTATCTCTCGGGCGGATGAGACTGCCTACTACTCCTGCGGAGCGGCGTAGGAATGTCCTGTTCTGTTGAACCCTCTGGTTCTACCAAGCTTTCAGTAACAGTCTGTGGTTCCGGAATTTCTTCCAGTTCCACTGCGCTCCCACTAATTTCCTTTTCCAAGAACTGGTGTTCTAGAAAGTGGGCATTACGAGAAACAAGGACTTTTTGTTCCTCTGCGTAGTAGAAAAGATACCCCCTGGTGTTCTTTGGGTATCCCACAAACTTGCACAGTACTGAGCGTGCCTCGAGTTTGTCCGCATGCTGCTTTTTGACAAAAGCTGGACATCCCCAGATCTTCAGATATTGAAGATAGGGTTTCTTCCCACTCCACATTTCATATGGGGTGGTAGGCACAGTCTTAGTCGGAACTCGGTTCAAAAGGTATGCTGCTGATTCTAGCGCATATCCCCAGAATGATCGCGGCAACTCAGCGTTACTCATCATGGACCGCACCATATCCAATAGGGTGCGGTTCCGTCTCTCTGATACACCGTTATGTTGCGGGGTGTATGGAGGAGTAAGCTGAGAGAGAATTCCGTTCTCTTTTAAATAGTCCAGGAATTCGGCACTTAAGTATTCTCCACCTCGATCCGATCTTAGAATCTTAATACTTTTGCCGGTCTGTTTCTCTACTTCATTCTTATACTCCTGGAATTTTCCAAAGGCCTCGGACTTATGTTTCATTAAGAAGACATAACCGTACCTTGAGAAGTCATCCGTAAAAGTAATGAAGTAAGAATGTCCGCTTCGGGCATGTGTAGACATTGGACCGCACACGTCACTATGTACGAGTCCCAAGAGCTCGCTCGCTCTTACTCCTTGTCCAGTAAATGGAGTCTTTGTCATCTTTCCTTTGAGACAAGATTGACAAGTGGCATACGATTGATATTTGAACGCATTCAAATATCCTTCTGTATGTAACTTAGTCAACCTTCTCTCATTGATGTGACCCAATCTACAATGCCATAAGAAAGTCTGATTTATTTCTGGAGACTTTCTTTTGTGTGTATTCTGGACATTAAAAATCTGTGGTTGGTTTAACACGTATATACCATTACTCAGAGTACCTGACCCAATCAAAACTTGATTAAGGTGAATGTTTACAACATTACTTACAAACGCAAATTCATAACCTTCTTTAGAAACTAAAGATACAGAAATGATATTACAAGTTGCGTTGGGTACAAAAAAGCAATTACGCAAAACCAAAACATGTCCATCTGACATTCCCAGGTGATAGTCCCCCACGGCTTTAGCATCCATGCTAGCTCCGTTCGCAACTTTGAGGGTCATGTCACCTGCCTTCAAAACACTACGGTTTCTCAACGCCTGCAAAGAATTACAGATATGAGATCCTGATCCGGTATCCAATACCCAGGAAGTAGAGTTTATTGAAAGACAGTTTTCAATAACATACACACCTGAAGCTGAAGCTGCAACCTGCTTCAATTCCTGTGTTCTGGCCTTCCAGGCCCTGCAATCATTCTTCCAGTGTCCTTTCTTATGACAATAGAAGCATTCTTCCTTATCCACAAGCTTTCCCGCTAACTTTGTTGCTTTGCCTTTTCCCTTCGTATCCACTTTACCAACACCGCCCCTTGGTTTGGCGGGGGCCTTCTTCTTCTTTCCCTTGGCTTTCGCCTTGGACCTAGAAGAAGATGATCCTCCTACAAACAAAGTGGATGTTTCCCTACCTTTCTGTAGGGTGCCCTCTGCGCTCCTCAGCATGTTGAGGAGCTCTGATAGTTCAACCTCTTTTTCTTGTAGGTTGAAGTTCAGTATAAACTGGGCGTAAGTGGAAGGAAGGGACTGGAGAACTATATCCGTATATAGCTCACTCTCCAATGTGATTCCTAGGTCAGCGAGCTCCTCAATGAAGCCGATCATCTTTAGCACATGCTCGGCTACTGATGATCCGACGGCCATTCTTGTCGAAAACAACTTTTTCGACGCTTCGTATCTTGCGATACGTGATTGCTCTCCATACAGTTCTTTTGTATGGAGCAATATGGACTCCATGTCCATATTCTCATGCCTCCTCTGATGTTCGTTGTCCATCGAGGCAAGCAGGAGGCACTTGGCCTTCGCGCTATCAATCTCCCAAGTCTTGCGGATTTCCTTATCCGCGACACTGGAAGTTGGACCAGGGACAGGGGGAGCTTTGGTGGTAAGAAGATACCCCAGCTTGTCATAAGTGATTGCTATCGTGACATTCCTGAGCCAATCTTTGTAGTTTGGCCCTGTCAGTTTGTTTTTATCTAGGAGTAACTTAAGTCCAGTCATGTTGATTGGTCGCTGCAATTAGGAGAGAGAAGAAGAAACACTCAGCATGATGCTCTTGCAAGTTTAGAGTGGTTTTTAGTTTGTCTAAACAGGATGGCTCCCACTGTTTCTCGAATCCCTCCTCAAACCATAAAGGAAGAATTAGTCAGGATCAATCCCACCGTACAATACTTGCTTAACCGTTCAGCCAGGCCGGTGTCGGTACTTCGAGGGAGGTTTTCCAACGCTTTCGCGAAGTTCCTTAATTAGAGAACCTCTTTTCCCTGGGGGCGTAGCCCCGCTAACACCTTTCTAGGCACCTACTAGGTTTATAGCATTGATCGTTAAGTGAGAAATTTCCCGAGGAGTAGCATATACTCACAGTAGGATCGGGATCCAAATATCATCGCGTGACGAAACTGAAGGAATCCTACCAGAATCATCACACTCCAAATGGTATGCAAATCTAGCAAGTTTCAGTACTTATGAAACTCCCGATGTGGATTTTTGCCCCATGCTCTTATGACCTTGGCGTGAGGTCAAAATGTCATAAGTCACATGTCAAGTTCGTCCCATCATTATCCAGGTTAATTTGAATCCACCCGTACATACCCTTGACGTAGGCCAAAATGGCAGTACGACTGTCTCAAACCAACGCATTCTATCTATGCAACAGATAAATATCCGGCAGCTACCAATCACTATGCCTTGGCGTGAGGTCAAAATACATAGCTTGAATACTACCGAATATTTAACTGAAATGATGGAGGGCTACGGATGGTTTTGGCAAAACCGTGAACGTAGTGAACTTGATTTGGTCGATGGAACGAGATAGCTTTAAAATGGAGTGGCTCAAACTCCGTATTTTAAAAGTTTGTTTTGAAAAGAACCGAGTGGTTTTTCGAAAGTGTTCCAACGACTTTAACTTGGTTTATTATCTTGCATTAGTTCTTTTAATGCGTGATATTCTTGCATTAGTTCTTTTAATGCGTCCCATCATTTAACCCTACCATTGCAGAAAACAACCAAAATATGACGTACGCTTATGCCATTCGCATTCGCCACTGGGCCCCGTCATTACCCGTTAGGTTACTTAACTAACGACAGAGCGGGGGCTGGGCTAGCGCGTCTGTAAAACATAAGCAACGCCTAAATAGTAAGCAATGATAGACATTACAGATCACAGATGAATGCATTGGATATACTAGCAATCCGCAATCCTTTCGAGCCTGAAACGAAAAGCGGATAACACGGTCGCGGTGAATAGCCAAATACCCCACCCAAGACCCCTACGGGTGTGGCAAACTACCCGCCAAGTACTCGGTAGTTTGTGCACCCCTCCATGGGTCTATCCTAGGAGCAAAAACAGTAAAAAGAATTATACAATGACGGCTACAACCCCGACCCGGTTGTGCGGCCAAACAAATAATAATTATTACATCAATTTACATTTACAATGAATGAAAGAAAAACAAAAGCTCATCTCACATCCACCCGGCTATTCACCCGCGACAGTCCAACACATTCATATACACATTCCAGCACATTACAGATCATGTATAACCCCGACTAATCGACTTATAGCGATTAGCCGACGTTCAATACATGCAAGCATCACAGATATAACCATCATAGTCAAAGTGCAGTGAAGTTCGGAAAAAATACGGAATTATAGGACCCCAAAAGGAAATTTCTTTTCTGGAAAATCTGGGCACATATAATATATTTTAAAAATCCCAAAACCAACACACAAACACACTGCACGAAAAACGATGCAGAGAAGACATCAAGTTGCGGCGGTTCCGCGGCGTCTAAGAAGGGTCACGCGGCGGAAGCGCGGCACTTTAGGCGAATCACTGTATCGTTTTTCTTGGGTGTTCATACAAAACCCTGAGCCGAATTTAGGAGTATAAAGTTTTTCATTTTGAGCAGAAAAAATTTCAACAGAAACTCAGTTTTTGTGATTATCCGGTTTTGTGATTTTTTTCGGTTCCGAACTTCGTTACACTTCACTACCAAGCTAGTTTAAGTTTAGTTAGGCTCTGATACCACTGTAAGTCCATATTGCGACCCCCGGTTCTTACGGGGAGGCGGAAACGGTATAAAAAACGAATTTTTATCGCAAGAGGCAACATGGACTAACTTATGGTCGGGATCTTTACCTAAACTAAAACTAGCAAACTAAGCTAAAGATATTTAGCTACTCGGATAGAGATGGTTATACCTAGCTAGTCTTGAACTCCTTCGTCTTCAAGCTCCGGTGGTGGTCCGATGGCTCCTTCTCGTCGTCTCCGTACGCCGAAGATAGATCCACTTGAAAGCTCCAACCTTTAGCTCCTTCTTCGGTCTTTGAAGAAACTAGTTCACTTGGTTTGCCAAACCTAGTGAACTAGAATGAGTAGAGAGGAAATAGAATGGGATTTTATCTATGGTTCATGATTCTCAACTCATGAGACAAGAGAACCATAGATCAAGAGAGGGAGCAAGAGGTTGAGGGTGAGAGCAAGGGGAGAGCTCAAGAACAAGAGAGAGAATGAGCAAGAAAGAATGAGGCTCTCTTTTCTCTCTCACCCTCTCATAATCCAAAGTGATCATAACTCATCATATCAAAAAAGTCTTTTGGTGATGGTTAGAAGCAACCATAAGGTTATCATATCATGCACTCATTTTACTCAAAAAGCAAGCAAGAAAAAAGTCTTTGGCATGAAATGATAACCATGGTTATCATGATGGTCAACTAGTCAAGCCTAGTCAACCGGTCAACAAGTCAACAAAAGTCAACAAGTCACCAAAGTCAACAAGTCAACAAAAGTCAACAAGTCAACAACCATATCACCATAATACTTAATTAATATAATAGTTAATCACATATCATATTCTCATTAGGGTTGAGCAAAAAGTCAAAAGTCAACGGTCAACTGTCAACAACCCTAATGAGAATCCACTGCCTCTGCCTCCCTGTCAACTGTGCATACACACCCGCATCCGCGTTCCGAGGAACACGAATGCAAACTGGATAAATCCAATCCCATAAGGTACACTAGGATCTGGCTTAAACCAAAGCCCGCTAGTGTAAACTGTCCGGACACTGTACGTGCACACGTGCACGGATGTGACCGAACCCTGTCGCAAAACCATGCGACCTGTCGCAATACCATGCGACCTCTACTCTTTTGCCTAAAGGCGAAAAGCTTTCTGTGTGGGACTCTAAAGACTCGACACTACGCTGGCAGTGGGTTTAACCACAGACCGCAAGCGGCACTAGCTGTGCGTAACGGTCCCCAGGTAATGCCGACAAGAAGACCGACGAGGCGAAACCCATCTGAACTCCTACTGAGCCTGAGAGTGACATTCTCCATACAGTCCGGTCTGTTCGTCTGATACATCGCATGGCGGGCCTAGGGGGCGGTAAACGTCAGTCCCCCAATAGCGGTACAAGTCGTGCCGGAGTGAAGCCCAATACACCCTGAGATAACACTGGAAACCTACCAGTATATCTCGTTTGCCCTGGCCAGGGACTACTCGTGTAATGGCTCTCCTAGACACAGCGCGATGTCAACCCCCAATACCGGGAGAGACGAATCCTGTCTAACCGTCACTGCCTCCAAGTGCTTCGGGACTGTACCCAACCACCACCTGTTTGCACGACTCCTTTGAGCCGTGGTAGGGTAGTGATCAAAGTACAGTGGGAACACACCCGAGGCGAAGTGACAGTGTCAAGTCAGCGGACTAAGCTGTACTCATGTCACCTGGGAACTGATAACTGACGATAGGTATAATACCAACTAGTCAGTTCCCGACGAGTCCTGTCCAGTGTACCCGTAACCTAACGAGCACCCGCATACTATCTCAAGTACGACGTACTGACGGCTGTGGGACAGACCGTCTCCCACACTGGGATGAGAAGCGCATGCGCTGGTCTACTCCGGAGTATCGATGCCCTGTCTCGATAGTCCTGCGACCAGGGACCTGAATAAGGATGTGCTTATAGATTACCCAGCCCCCACTAGTGTGACTGCCATCACAACGCTGGTAATCAAGCAAAGATCCTAAGGGCTCCACTAATGCGTATAAGTGATATACTGAAATAAACACAAGTACACATTGAAGTAGAAACAAACCAAGTAGCATACTACTATTTTGAGCAAGATTGTATATACAAGGTGAATATCCCAAGCATCCATTAAGTAATATACAAACTAGTATGATACAGTAATGGCCTCTAGGGCATATACACTAACACATTGCATGTGTTATACTCTAAAACCGGCATTTCGAGGGAAATTGTGTGTTTATCTTGGCATCACATCATTCTTGTGTAGCGCAACACTTAATTCGAAGTATGTGCAGGAAATTGCAGGAACAAAGCCAAAATTTGGAAAAGAGCTGATCAAAAATACACCAGCTCCAAGATTTGAGATCTGGTAGCAATATAGAGGGAAAAATAAAATTCAACATATCAAAACAAGGCCCAAATATCAGCCCAAACAAGTACCAGAAAGATCAAGCCCCAAGGCCCACAAAGCGCCGCGGTTCCGCGGCGAGAGCCCACTTGAGCCGCGGAACCGCGGCGGCTTGATGGCTTCAGATGCCCAGATTTCCTACACGTGTCTCAAATAACGGCTAAAGCTTCCAGAACATTGTAGAAATGCCACGTGGCTCATCTAGAAAGCTCGGCTTAACAAATTTCATCTAGAAGGCTCTCTTTAACAAACTTTTGGAGGGAAAATTCAAATTTGAAATCCTAGATCTAGGGTTTTGATGGTCTATAAAAAGGAGCCTAGATCTAGGGTTAAGGGGGTTCAATCTTCTTCATCTCCCCCATTTCACCCACAAGTTGAGTGACACGACTTGTGCGAAACCCTAACCCTAATTCCAATCCAAATTCAAGATCCCGAGTACCAAATCAAGCAAGAAGCCTTCAACCTTTTAGGTGCGGAGCCGATCTTCAATCAAGCAAGTGATCCAAGCCGATCCGCGACTCAAGGAGACGAGCGAAGCCAAATCGACGATCGAGTTCTTCCTCTTGTAGTTCTTGAGCGTTTTGTAACGGAATTGTTGATATAAATAAAAGGTGAAATTCTTTAATCTTGCTTTCTTTAAATTCTTGCATCATGATTCGATCTCAATTTGTGATTGTGGTTCTTGTTGTAATGTTTGAGTAAAACTCCGCTCGTAAAGGAGTCGAGACGATCAATAGAATGATGATATAACAAATCTTAAAACGATTCTTAAATCCTATGAGTTTTGTAAACCTTAGCAAATTGAAGAATCGACGACCTAGTTTCGTTGCGATGCTTTCTTGATTGTGATCGCTCGAAATTAGGGATCCACGATCGATTCTTGAATTTACTAAAGGCTAGAATGTGAATGATATCGACGAAGGAACAAGGGATAAATGATGAAACCCTAGTTTCACTAGAAATCCTTAATTCTCGTCGATCAGCATCGATCTAGCATCAATTCATCGAAGGATAAGAATACGTAATCGCTAGATTTCATCACATCTATAGATCCGATCGATTCCTACGAGCCTCACTTCGATTCTTGATATTTGGTTTGGAAAATCAACAAATTCTCAATTCTTGATTCTATCATTTTCTTGTTATTAGATCTAGATTTTCTAATTCTTGAACTTCAATTACAAATCATGAATTGTTTGTTTTCTTTTCTTTAAATTTTTGACTCATCTAAATCGAAACACGAACGATTACACTTTCCCTGTGGACGATCCGCACTTACTAACGCGCTACATTCGACACCGTTATTGATTGCCGTCAAAATATTTTTGGTTGTGATTTCTACACAAATTTTCCATACTACACACACCCGAAATCGTATTCAATCAAAGGCATACGACGAGATGGCCAAAAGTCCGGTGAAGGGGCCAAGTATTCCGTGTATTCACTCACAAAGCCCTCTACGGAAGAGCTGCTGGCCTAACACATCTCGACCAGGAACAAACCGCCTAAAGTGGCCATCTTCGACGGGAAGTCCGACCCGAAGGACCACTTGGACGCATTTACAGCGGGCATGAGCTTCCAAGATAAATCATACGCGACTCAGTGCCGAGATTTCCTAACGACTTTAATCCGGACTGGCCCGGACTGGTTCTGGGGGTTTGCGCCGCACTCCATCTCTACCTTCAACGAGCTGGCTACCCAATTTCTCGGCCATTTTGTCGGCAACCGACGGCAGAAGAAGACTGTCAACTATTTATTCACTGTCAAGAGCCGAGACAGGGAATCCTTCAAAAGGTATGTCACCCGCTTCTACAATGCCCTCCTGGAGGTACCCAAGCACCGCGATGAAACGGTCATCACCGCACTGAGGTCGGGTCTTAGGAACAAAGAGTGGCTCTGCTCTTTTGCATTGGCGCAACCTAAGACCATGGCCGAGTTGAAAGCGTGGACTGAGCGAGAAATCTAACTCGAGTCCGAGGTGAACTCCAACATGTCCGGAGGAGACCATGTTGACCAGAAGAAGAGGGACAGGGAAGAGAAAAGGAAAGAAGATCTTACAAAACATTGCTCTCTAAGGTTCCAAGAGTACACTCCTCTAAACGTTTCCTATACCGAGCTGCTGGAGGAATCTAAAGGCGAAGAATTCTTCAGGCTCCCACCAGCTACCCGGTGGACGAGCAAACGGCTCCAAGGCCCGTATTGCGCCTATCATCAGACACAAGGACATCCGACCAAGGATTGTAAATAGCTGCATGATTACATCGAGGAGATGTTACGCTCCGGTCACTTGGCAAAGTACATGCGAGACAAACATCAAGCAGATAGGAGGTAAGCCGATCAAATTAAAGACAGAGAGCTGACGATCAGACAGATCATGGTCATCACCGACTAGCCCAAGTCCGAGCAACAAAGACACCTACCGAAACCGATCGTTCAATGCAGGAGAATTTAAACTGAATCACCTAATCTGTATTTATTTGATAATAAAAATTCTTGTTTCCCTGCAATGAACTACTTCCCTTTATTTCCATGCTAAAACTCTATACAGGGCCGACGAGTGTCTTCCTACTCATCCACAGCAGGCAGATTCCTACCCAACAACGCCGTGGATCATAAGCTCTCATCACTAGGACACTGAGCAATTTCCTTCTGGCCAATCCCTTGCAAGTAGCTTCCTACCCAACTACGCTAAGGATCGAAAGCCCTCCTTACAAGACGACCGAATAGCTTCCTGCTCGGCTCATCCGCGGTGGGTAACTTCCTTCCCAACAAATGCTGTGGATCAAAAGCCCTCATCACGAGGCCACCGAACAATTTCATGCTGGCCAATCCCTTCCTACCCAACTATGCTAAGGATCGAAATCCCTCCTCATGAGGCGACCAAGTAGCTTCCTGCTCGGTTCATCCGCAGTGGGTAGCTTCCTGCCCAACAAATGCTGTGGATTAAAGCCCTCATCATGAGTTCACCGAGCAATTTCATGCTGGCTAATCCCTAGAGGATAGCTTCCTACCCAACTACGCTAAGGATCGAAAGCCCTCCTCATAAGGAGACCGAGTAGCTTCCTGCTCGGTTCATCCGCAATGGGTAGCTTTCTGCCCAACAAACGCTGTGGATCAAAAGCTCTCATTATGAGGCCGCCGAGAAATTTCATGCTGGCCAATCCCTAGTGGGTAGCTTCCTACCCAACTATGCTAAGAATCGAAATCCCTCCTCACGAAGCGGTAGGGTAACATCATGCTCGGTTCATCCGCAGCGGGTAGCTTCCTGCCCAATAATGTTGTGGATCGAAAGCCCTCCTCACGAGGCCACCGAGCAGCTACATGCCCGGTCCATCCCTAGCGGGTAGCTTCCTACCCATCAGCGCTAAGGATCCAAAGCCCTCATCATGAGGCCGCCGAGAAATTTCCTGCTGGCCCATCTGCAGAAGGTAGCTTGCTGCCCAATAATGCTGTGGATCGAAAGCCCTCCCCATGATGCCACCGAACAGCTTCCTGCCCAGTCCATCCCTAGCCAGGTAGTTTCCTACCCATCAATGCTAAAGATCTAAAGCCCTCCTCACGAGACCATCGAGCAGCTTCCTGCCCGGTCCATCCCTAGCGAGTAACTTCCTACCCATCAATGCCAAGGATCCAATGCCCTCCTCACGAGGCCACAGAACAGCTTCCTGCCCGGTCCATCCCTAGCGGGCAACTTCCTGCCCAACAACGCTATGGATCTAAATGAAAGTGTACGTTAGCACCGCCACTTGGTTTTACTAGCAAAAAGCATACCGTTTTTAAAAATTTCCGGGTGCTAATCTATACTAACCAAGATCTTAAACTCGATGATTAGGGTTTGACTAAGATATCATAAACTTTACACTAAGAGATGGATGGCTACAACCTTTGTAGACCGTATCCTTCTCTTCTAAAGTTCCGGGATGTAGTCTATGCGACTCCACTAGGCTCCACTTGAAGGTTGAACGAACTTGCTCCAATGACCTTCATGCAGAAGATGATCCATCCGAAGTCCACTAATCTAAGCTACATCTTCACTAAACTCTCTAGTGAAGTAAACACACTACACCAAAGCACTAATCTAGTGTAGGACGATGAAATAGGGGTTATGTTAGCTTACTAAGGTTCTCACAGGCTCAAGGGTTTACAACTCATATGAAGGATTGAGCTTGGAGGTGGAGGTGAGGAAAAGGGAGAGAGATAGAGAGAAATCTCATCACATGAGTTCAACTCAAGGAAAATACAAGTGTTGTTTTTAGAATGAAGAATGGCTCTCAAAAAATATCTCACTCATTGAAGCAACCAATTTTTATCAATAAAAATATAGCACCATACTTCAATAGTAAGTTAAGAGTAAGTAAGAAATATAAAAGTCATGCTTCATCCCATGCTCCTCATTTCTAACCTCATTTCTATTTTCATAAAATAGAAATCCAACCATGCTTCATTATATATATATATCAAATATATATATATATATTAATATATATATATAAATAAAAAGATTAGTGGGCAATAATATTAGTTAATATTTAATTATGTCAAATATAAATATATCATATTATTAAATCAACACTTAATTTAATAATCCGGTTATATCACATATAACCGACTAATATCATTTATCTGTTTATCACATTATCAAATCAACACTTGATTCAATAATCCGGTTATATCACATATAACCTAACTGATGACAAATAGCTGCCGAATTACAATACGGTATCTCATACTCGTATTTAATCAGGCCCCGCACATATCAGCATATGTGCCCTACTTTGTTTCGCTTGAACCAAGAAACTTCTATGTGGGACTCTAAAGACTCATCCATATGCCAGCAGTAGGTAATGATCACATCAGTCACCCACAAGCTGTCAGCGGTACTAGCTAGACGTAACGGCTATCCAGGTATTGAGCGAATAGAAGATCAACAAGCAAGCTTATCCAAACTCCCATGAAGTCTATAGGTAACACTTACCGTACAGTACGATCTCTTCATCTGATATGTCGCAAATCGAGTCTGGGGGTGGAATCGTCAGACCCCAATAACTTGATAAGTCGTGCCGATTTATGGCGCATAACGGTTCGAGAAATTACTGATAGCACTTACCAGTAAATCTCATCAACATCCTGGCCAGGGACTTACTGTTATAGCCAATCGAGCATAGCGCAACATCAACTCCCAATAACGGGAGAGACGAAACCCCTTCTATCAATCACTGCCTCCATGTGACTTGGGAATGTACCTAAAATCCACCTGTTTAGACGACTCCTTTGAGCCGTGGTAGGGAGGAAATCAAAGCACAGTGGGAACCACATAAGACTCTATGACGATCTCGGGTCTACAGACTAACCTGTACCAGTGTCACCAGAGAACTGCTATCTGATAATAGGTATAGTACCATCTAGGAGTTCTCAGCGAGTCCTGTTCGGTGTACACATTCTCTAATGAGCACCTGTATACAATCATTGATGTCAAACACCAATGGATATGGGATCAACCATCACCCCATACAGGGTCAAGAAACGTATACACTAGTCTACTCTGGAATATCGATGCCCTATCTCGATATTCCCTTGACTAGAAACAATTGAAGAATGTGCATGTGGACTACCTAGGACCTAGTAGTATGATCCGCATCATAGTCCTGGTAGTCAACCCAAAATCCTAAGAGCTTTATCAACATGTATATGTGAGACAGTATAATAATACTAGTGAACATTCTAATATAAAGACAACCAGATAGCATACTATCATGTCAAGCAAGAAAGTCCTCTATATATATGTCCAAGCATCCGCTATATCATATAATAATGGCCTCTAGGGCATACATATCACTGACAATCTCCCACTTGCACTAAGGCTGGTTGTTCTAGTATCTCATACCCAACATCCCAGAAAGTCTCTCGATTAGTATCTGGGGAAGGGCCTTGGTGAGTGAATCGGATGTGTTATTCTCAATGTCAACTCTCCTGACCTCAATCTCCCGGCGATCTACTATCACCCTGATCAGGTGATACCGCTAAGAATATGTCCGGATCATGGATGGTACCGAGGTTCCTTGGCCAAATCCACAGTTCCATTGTTATCACAATATATAGGTATTGGATGCTCAATGGATGGAACCTCACCAAGTTCATCTCATGAACTTCTTCATCCAGACAGCCTCTTTGGCAACATCATTGGTAGCGATGTATTCAGCCTCCATCATCGAGTCTGCTATGGTATCTAGATTGGAACTCTTCCAACATATCATCTCTCTATTGAGGGTAAAGACAAAACCCGAGACCGATTTACTGTCGTCCTTATCACTCTGGAAGCTCGAATCGGTAAAGGACTCCACCTGGAGTACACCGTTACCATACACCAAGAACATCTCTTTAGTCCTTCTCAAGTACTTAAGAATATTCTTCACAGCTATCCAGTATTTCCCCCCAAGATATATTTGATACCTACTCACTACACATAGTGAGTAAGCTACATCCGGTCTGGATTGGGACAATCCCAACATCCGTTTAGATTTATCTCTATAGATATTTATCCCCAAGATGTAGGAGGCATCACCTAGATCTGTCATGGAGAACTTGTGTGATAAGAAGAGCATGACCGAGTGTAGCGTAGGAACAATGTTTTCTATCAAGAGTATGTCATCCACGTACAATACGAGGAAGGCAACCTTCCTCTCTACAACCTTCTTATATATAAATGGTTTATCTACATTTTTATGAAGTCAAACTCTTTGATAGCTTCATCAAAACAGATGTTCCAGCTCCGTGATACCTGCTTTAATCCATAGATTGATTTAAGCAGCTTGCACACGCTTCCGCTGCTCCCACTGTCTACGAATCCCTCTGGCTGTGTCATGTACATGCTCTCTTCTAAATCACCATTTAAAAAAGCGGTCTTGACGTCCAACTGCCAGATTTCATAGTCATGGTATGCAGCAACGGCAAGTAGAATCATGGTGGACTTAAGCATAGCCACTGGAGAAAAGGTTTCATCATAGTTGACACCTAGTTATTGATGAAATTTTTTTACTACATGTCTAGCTTTGAAAGTCTCAACTTTTCCATCTACACCAATTATCTTCTCAAGATCCACTTGCTCCCGATGGGTTTTACCCTTTCAGGAGCAACTTCCAAAGTCCATACTTTATTGGTGTATATGGATTCCATCTCAGATCGCATAGCATCCAGCCATTTCACAGTGTCTCCACTTATTATGGCCTGCTCGAAACTAGTTAGGTCATCATCTTCCATGATGCAATCCTCGCTCCCACCGTCTATGAGAAAACCACAGTATCTCTCAGGTGGATGAGGAACCCTACTAGATCTGCGGAGTGGCTGAGGTTCGTCGGGAATTATTGAATCCTCCGGTTCCACCTTGCCTTGAGCTTATCCAGATTTTGCTTTTTAACATAGGCCGGACAACCCCATATCTTAACTCGTTTAAAAGATGGTCTTTTCCCATTCCAAATCCTATATGGAGTGGTAGGCAACGGATTTGGTCGGAACTCTATTCAATAGGTATGCAGCTGTCTCAAGTGTATAACCCCAAAAGGAAATAGGCAACTCAGCATTACTCATCATAGAGCACGCCATATCTTATAGGGTGCGATTCCTCCACTCTGAAACTCTATTGTGGAGTGGTGTATACTGAGGAGTAAGCTGAGAAAGAATCTCATTCTCTTTTAAGTAGTCTCTGAGTTCTGTGCTCAAGTATTCTCCTCCTCGATCAGATCAAAGGATTTTAATAATTTTATCTGTCTGGTTCTCAACTTCATACTTATATTCCTTGAATTTCTCAAAAGATTCAGATTTGTGTTTCAACAGGAACACATGTCCGTATCTTGAGAGATCATCGGTGAATGTAATAAAGTATGAGGCATGCGCAGACATAGGACCGCATACATTACTATGTATCTATCCCAAGAGTTCAGTAGCTCTTTCTCCGTATCCAGTAAACGGAGTTTTGGTCATCTTGCCTTTGAGACATGACTGGAAAGTTTCATAAGATATAAATTCGAACAGCTTCAAATATGCATCCTTATGCAACTCAGCCAGTCTTGTCGCATTGATATGACCTAGTCTACAATGCCACAAGAATTCTTCGTTCATTTTTGAACTGTTCCTCTTGTGTATGTTCTGTATACTTAGAACTGTAGTTTGACTTAGAAAATATATACCGTTATACAATGTACCATACCTAATCAACACTTGATTTAGGAAAACATTCACAATATTTTTGGTATGAAATAATAGTTGCTCAGAATCATTGTATTACCAGTTGGTAACACTAGGTGATATTCGCCAACTGCTTTGGCTGCAACAATTGCACCATTCCCTACTACTAGAGACATATCACTATTTTCCAGTTCTCTACCTGTCTTTAGCCCATGTACCAAATTACATACATGGATCCTGATCCGGTATCTAATACCCAGGACGTGGAGCAAACTGAGAAACAGTTCTCGGTTACGAACACACCCAAAAACGATGCATCAACATGCTTATTCTTCATTTGGGTGGTATGGAAATCCTGATATTCCCCTTTTCCTTACTCAGACTTATGACAATCGTAAGATAGAGTGGAACATAACCCGGTATAATAAGCGGGTTCGTTCAATACATCCATATTATTATCGTGATTAATGCATGTCTTTGGTCGCTACCAGGAAAGAGATAAGGATAATCACTTTTGCGTGCGCTCTTTGGAAGATTAGATTGGTTATTATTTTATCTAATTAGGATGGCTCCCACTTTTTTTATTAAATCTTCCTTCAAACCTTAAAAGTTAAGATTAGCCGGAACTAATTACACCTTACAAATTCACCAATTGGTCAGCCAGGCAGGTATTGGTACTCCGAGGGAGTCTCCCCATGCTTTCGCATGGAACTAATTAAATAATCTCGTTTCCGTAGGGGCATCACCTCGTTAACACCTTTCTTAGACACCTATTGGATCGACTAATTGTAAAGTGCAAAACTCTCTCAGGAGTAACTCTTACTCGCAGTGAGTATCAAGATCCAACTATCATATAGAAATTATGCAATCTCATTGCAAATTTCAACCCTTGAAATTCCCAATAATTGTTTTTACCCCTAGCTTCCTATGAGCTTGACGAAGGCCAACAAACCATAGGCCGCTAGTCAAGTTCGACCTGTTCATTTCTTGATTAAATTAAACCCACCCGCACGACCCTTGACGAAGGCCAACAAAGTCGTACAACTACCCTAATCCAATTGTATCACATGCGGCAGATAAGAACTAATCAGTTACTGCACACTACGCCTTGACGAAGGCCAACAAACGTAGCACGAATATAAAATAGTAGTTATCTAAAATGATGGAGGGCTACAGCTGGTTTTTAAGAAAACCTTTAACCTAATGAACTTGATATCGTTGTAGAATCTAGTGATTTTGAAAAGGAGTGGTTTAAGCTCCATTTTTTAAAATCGAGAAGTCTTCAAAAACAAACCGAATAGCTTTTACTAGCCGTTGCTAAAGAGGTCACTCCCGGTGAAGGGATCTCGGCTCTTTCCTCATCGAATGAGGTGCTGGATATTCATCAAGGAATACCACTATGCAAAGCAAGAACTACAGTAGCTATGATGATAAACCGAGTGGGTTGTAGCATTTGCTAGTTTTGCTAAAGAGGTCACTCTCGGTTAAGGAATCTCGGCTCTTTCCTCATTGAATGAGGTGCTGGATATTCATCAAGAAATACCACTGTGCAAAGCAAGAACTAGAGCTAACTTTTTAAAAACTTTTGATTCTACAACATTTTTAGGTTTCTTTCCTTTTCATTAATCTCATTAATGAAGTCCCATCATTTAATGTTTCCCAAACATCAAAGAAAAAGAAACGAAAATAGAACGTAAGCTTATGCCATCCGCATTCGCCACGGGGCCCCGTCATGCACCATTAGGTTACTTAACTAACGACAGAGTGGAGGCTGGACTAGCACGGGTGAAAAACATAAGCAACGTTTATTATATATATATCATATATATATATATATATAGCATTCGTCTCACGCAGTTATATGATCACATCACAAAACCAGGTAGCAGAAGTCAACATATGAAATATTGGATATACTAGGAGGTCCGTGTTTTAAATTAAGACAATAATGAAAAATATGGATTCCACGGTTGTGATGAATAGCCAAACCCACATCCCTACACCCCTACGAGAGCGGAAACCAACCCTGCCAATTCTAGAGTTAAGAGACCCGGTCTTGACTCCTCGAGATGCTCTCCCACAGGACTCCAGAACCCGGTTACTAGTGCTCCCCGTCTTGGGTCTATCCTAATACGAAAAAGTAAATAATATACATCAATGGTGACATCATCCTCAACCTAGAAGTGTCCCAATAAAAGAATATTACATATAAATTTTACATGAATGAAAATTTTAAAACCCCGGCTATTCATTCATGACGATCCAATATAACATATCACAGCAACACATAACATCACATGTCATCAACATAAGTAAATACGCGTATCCCAAATTCCGTTGACATATAGCAATGAGATTTGGGATACCCCACATATTATATTTACGGTCGCAGAAAAGAAATAAAAAACTACAATAATTAGAATCCGCATTTCCTTAGACATCATAAACCCGGAATATCTTATATTCCGAATTTCATGCCTAACCAGTTAAACCTTGAATTTTAGTCTCGAATTGAAAACTCTTTTCAATATCTTAGTCGGGTAATTAAACAAGATTCCCGACTACTCGATCGAATACTCGTCGTGAACCTTAGTAGATGCCCGCAACCCTGATGCCATCGACAAAGTGCACTTAGATGGAACACCGTGGCCGTGAGCACCTGACTGGATGCTTTTAGCAACAGGGTTCTCCTAAAGTCACTTGGTCGGGGATATGGGGCGTGGCTACCTGGTAAAGTTATCTATCGAGTATTCGCATACGATACGCAATTACGATGGAGTTTCGACCCAAATCGAAAATTCGTGGCAATCGATCAATAGAGACTAACTTGCTAGATTTACAAACAAACTAGTTTTCACAAAACTAATTAAATGTGGATTCCAACTAGTGTATCACATATCAAACTTAAACACGAAACGGTATTAAAATTATGATTACGAAACACTCCGTGTTGCCACAGAAAAAAGTTAACATCACATGCAAACTTGGCAATCAAACATGACCTGAAACCCTAAAACCAAGTGCTAAGAACATCATACAAAACCCAAACCCTAACCAAATGGAAAAACCGGCCAGGCCGGGTTTTTTGGACATTTTGCCGGCCATTTTGTAACATTTGGGGTTCGTTTTCGTAAGGTGTTCTAATTACACCATATGTAACACTCTGTACTTGTTTAAAAAATTTAGAGGCCATTTTAAAATCGATAGAGAACAGGTTTTTGGGATTCGGTTTTCTGAGTTGTTTCGGTTTCGCGGTTCTATTAACATCATATAATCTTCTAGCTTTGGCTCTGATACCATGAAAGTGTACATTAACACCACCACTTGGTTTTACTAGCATCAAGCATGCCGTTTTTAAAAATTTCGGGGTGCTAATCTGTTAGTTATATGTATGCCCTAGAGGCCATTACTGTACATGTGATGTATATTGTAGTGGATGCTTGGACATATATAGGGAGGACTTTCTTGCTCGACATGATAGTATGCTATCTGGTTGCACTTTATCTTAACATGTACACTTGTTGTCTCACTCTCACATGTTGATAAAGCCCTTAGGTTGTGTACTTGACTACCAGGACTATGATAGAGATCATACTAGTGGGGACAAGGATAGTCCACAAGTACACCCTATAACTGTTCTTACTCGTGGGAGTATCGAGACAGGGCATCGATACTCCAGAGTAGACTACCATATACGCATCTCGACCTATATGATGGGTGATGGATTGTAACATTTTAAAAATAAATAAAATCCTTTAGGTGAATTTTCAGATAATCGGTAAAATAAACCGTATTTTCCGTAAAACTCAACTACAATTATTTTTCAATATAGACTTAAATACGCCTATTTTAACTATGTAATTGTTAGTATTTGGTATTTATTTAGTCACTTATAAATTGTTAGTTTACTTAAATATTTTTCCTAAATTAATTAATTTCAAATATTAATATAAGCTTTAATTATATATTTAATTAGTGGTAATTACAAATTAGAAATGGGTTAATTACAAAATTGCGCACCATGACACACCAAAGCAAAGTGTAATATGTTGTTTTGAAATGAAAGAAAATTTCAAGTGGGTTCTAGAAATTGAAGGAAAGAGGTTACTTAAAAAAAGAAAATTAAGTAATTAAAGAAATTAGATAAAAGATGTAATAAATTGAGAGGTTTCTAGACATCTCTCTCTCTCTCTCTCTCTCTCTCTTTCCCTCATCAAACCTGGCCGAAAAAGGCATCTCCCCAATTCCCATTTCTCCACTTCATTTTCCTTTCAAAAATCTCCAAAAATTCATCAAAAATCCAAAATAAAACCTCACAAATTCCAAATCCAATCTCTACCCATTATTCTTTAGCCAACCAAGCTTGAATCTTGGAGCAAAGTTAGCATTTTGGAGATTAAGTTGGATGTTTGATCTCATATTTTTGAGGTATAATCTTAAACTAATTGTTAATTGATGTTTTATTACCTCAATTTAATGAATTTCGGTGTTTAATTATGTCTCTATTTGCTAAATTAAAATTTCAAGAAAGGGTTTTGGGTGCAAATTAGAGTTCATATCATGTAATCATGGTTACAAGGTGTAGATTATCATCTTAAGGAAATGAAAAATCTAAACTAGTTGCTAGTTTGCAAATTGATAGTTTTAAATTGTCTAAATCATTTATTTTTGCAAACTAGATTTTTATAAATCATATAAATAGGTGAGATAAAATGCAAGTGAGGGTTTTATCATTAGATTATGGTCTTATTGTGTAGCTTAACATGTTAGGTAATGCTAAACTTAATGTAGAAGCTAATTTGTAAATTGTTACAATTAATTTGTCTAAATTGCATAATTTTGCAAACTAGGTTTTTAGAAATTGATGAAATAATTGAGATTAAAACCTAATTAGGGTTTTCATCACATCATTAATATTATAAATTGTAATTTAACACTTTAGATCATGCAAAACCTAGTTTAGTTATTGTTTTGTGCATTGTTACTTTGAAATTGTTAATATTAGATAATTTTGCAAACTAAAATTTTGGGTTTAACGAAAATTGATGAGATTAAATTATAGAAATGGTTTGTATGATCTAGTTATAATATTTAGTGAATATTGTGGCCACTAATTTTGTTTAAACATCAAGTTTTGTACTAAAACGATTATTTGAGGCTTTCTAGGTTTTGGAAATAAATCGATTTGAGTTATTTTGATGATTTAAACCCTATTTCATATGCAATTAGTGAGTTTTGAAACCGCGATTGGTATGTTTGGGTTTTTCTCGACCAATCGGCGTTTGTACGCCGATATCGAGGTTTATTTGGTTCTTTTGCATGAGCGGGTCATAGGTTTCAACCTATGCGCGTTTCGTGTGTCGTTTTGGTTTTTATCCGTGATTTCGGTTTACGATATTATATATGTTTACATATAGGTACCACTCACGTGGACTTCATGTTAGTTATATGTATGCCCTAGAGGCCATTACTGTACATTGGATGTATATTGTAGTGGATGCTTGGACATATATAGGGAGGACTTTCTTGCTCGACATGATAGTATGCTATCTGGTTGATCTTTACCTTAACGTGTATACTGTTTGTCTCTCTGTTACATGTTGGTAAAGCCCTTAGGCAGTGTACTTGACTACCTGGACTATGATGCGGATCATACTAGTGGGGACATGGTAGTCCATAAGTACATCCTTCAAAGTCCCTAGTCGTGGGTGTATCGAGACGGGGCATCGATATACCAGAGTAGACTAGAATATACCTTCTCGACCCATAGAGATGGGCGATGGATGATCCCATATCCATTGGTGTTTGACATCGGAGATGATATACGGGTGCTCAGTGGAGACTGGGTACACTGGACGGACTCGCCGAGAACTCCCAGATGGTATTATACCTTACGTCAAATGGCAGTTCTCTGGTGACACTGGTACAGAGTAGTCTGTTGACCCGAGATCGTCATAGAGTCTTGTGTGGTTCCCACTGTGCTTTGATTTCCATCTTACCACGTCCAAGAGGGCGTGCAAAACGGTGGTTTTTGGGTACAGTCCCGAGTCACATGGAGGCAATGAGCGATAGGAGGGGATTCGTCTCTCCCGGTATAGGGGGTTGATGTTGCGCTGTGTTCGATTGGCTATAACAGGAAATCCCTGGCCAGGGTTGCTGAGATTTACTGGTAAGTGTTACCGGTAGTTTCTCAAATTGTTATAGACCTCATATCGACACGACTTATCGAGCTATTGGGGTCTGACGTTTACCACCCCTAGGCGAGATATGCGACATATCAGACGATCAGACCGGACTGTACGGTAAGTGTTACTGGTTGGATTCACAGGAGTGTGAGCGGGCTTGCTCGTCGATCTTCTGATCGCTCAATACCTGGGTGGCCGTTACGTTTAGCAGATCGCTTGCGGCTTGTGGGTGCTTGATATGATCATCATCTGCTGCCGGCGTATTGACGAGTCTTTAGAGTCCTACACAGAGGTTTCCTGGTTCAAGCGAAACGAAATAGGAGCGCATATGAGATATGTGCGGGACCGAGAATAATGCGTGTATGTGATACCGTATTCCATTCTCGCGATGAATGTATCGATTAGGTTATATGCGATATACCCTAGTTATCGAATCAAGGATTGATTCGATAAACCGATACATTGGATACTAGTCGGTTATATGTGATATGACCGGATCGTTAAATCAAGTGTTGATTTAATGATTTAATGTATAATTATATATTTGATATATTACTTTGCATTAACTAGTATCGGTTCACTTTAAATGGATTTTCTCACTCGGGTGTGCGCATTGCATATGCGATATGATTTTGTGCACATGATTGTATCATGTTTGATGATACATGCTTTTTGGTTAAGTGTAAAGTATTAAACTATGGTTAAGTGGATGATTAGGGTTTTTACTTATTCATTTATTTGTTTATTTATTCATTTTTGGCAAAAGGAAAATGGTGGCTAATTTGGATATATGTTGAAGCTTCATGAAGCTTTGACTTAGTCACCATTTTTGTCTTCATACCAAACCTAACCATTCACTTAACTTGAGTTTAGTCTCTACACTTAACCATGGTTGATTATGATAAGTATTCTTTTATTTTATATTTTCTAAATTAACTTATCATAACATCTTCTTCTTCTTCTTCATCTTATTCAACAAAAGAGAAAGCTTGCTACTCTAATGGCAAGTGATGAAAAAGAGTGAGAAATCCAAATCTAAAGTCTACCCACTTCCTATTTCTTCATCCTCTACCTCTTGCCAAGTAGTAGAGTGTGTTTTCTTCACAAGTTTCATGACTTGGTGAAGTGAGAGCTTGATCTTGCGATACTTCGACGTAGATCATCTTCGGCATGGACATCGACGACCTAGCTCGCCATTTCTCCGACGAAGCCGACGCTAGAGCCCGGGAATTCATTTGGACAGCGAGGGGACTTCGTTGCGGAGCTATGGAGGTGGAGCACCGGATCTAAAAAGGTTGTATTTCCGTTAAACTTTAGTTAAGTTGTTAACTAGTTTGCTTTTCGCCTAGAAATCTAGCCAACGATCCGTTCTAGGGTTTCTCGGCACCGTTTAAATTTAAAATTGGAATGGTTGATGCCTTGTGAGACCTCCTTGGGGTGCCTAGGAACCCTACAGTGGTATCAGAGCCAAGCTAGAGCCTTAGGCGAAGTCTAGACGCAATTTGAAGTCCGATCGAACCAAAACCCGAACCCGGATCATGCTCTCTGTACATTTTTGAAAACAGTGAGTTTTTCTATATTAAAAATATGCAGAAAAACATGCAGGAATATCTAAGAGTTACTGTGAAGTCGTATGCCCTAATTCCTTCATTGAGCCGCGGTTCCGCGGCACGAGCTTGGCTCGTGCGGCGGTTCCGCGGCCGTAATGCCTTAACATACACAGAAAGTTACACAGTAATTCTTGGTTTCCAGTGCTGGTTTTTCTGGGAATTTTTAAAATTTATTCAAGAGTTGAATTTTCTAGGGTGTACTGAGAGTTCGTTGATTCGATCGGATTATCAGACTTTTTCTATGTGGCTTTCCGGATATTTTGAATATGTTAAAAAGTTCGATCGGATATAAATACCCACTTTTTCCCCTGCCGGGAAATTTCCAAGTGTTGGATTTTTCCGTCATTTAATAACGTTCTAAGTAGTGCAAGTAACGCGATGGACCCTCTAGAAGACAACAAACCTTAACTCGATTATGTGACCGTCTTGAACTGCCCTTTGAACCTTCGGGTTTGGGGCAGTACGGCGTGCCACATGTGAGGCGTTGGCTTGACCCTTCTACGGCTGGACCGTTGGTACTGAGGCACGAACTGAATGTTTTTAGACTTGTTTCATATGTTGATCTGTATCGGGAAAACTTGGGTGTTTGGATGTTCGATCGAAAAGTTTAACATTTTCTAATTATCCGGAATGAGATACAATAATTGGAATTCACAAAGAGTTATGAGATAACTGAATGAATGTTATAAACATAGCAGTTTAGTCTCACTTGATCGGTTGCCACGGAATTTTGATGTGATCAAAAGTCCGTCGCAATCACGTAGCGTACGCGGATACTCGCCGGGTAAACTTAATAGATAGCCTCACCCCATAACCCCGACCAAGTGACTGTAGGAGAAACCCGTCACCAAAAGCATCCGTTCGGGTGCTCGCGGTGGCGGAGTTCCGCCTTGGTGCACTTCGTCGACGGCGTAGGGGGTGCGGCCGTCTACTAAAGTTTGCGACGAGCATTCGATCAGGATGTCGGGAATCTTGTTGAATTGCCCGACTTGATATTGAAAAGTGTTTTCGATTTTGAGACTAAAATGCGGGGTTTATAATTTTTAGGCATGCGATGTCTAAGGAATTCATTTGGTCAGGCATGCGATGTCTGAGGTGGTTGCGAATTCCAACTGTTGTAGTTTTACACTTTCTTTTCTGTGACCGTAAGTGTAATATGTGATATCGCCGGTTTCGTTGCTATATGTCAACGACAATTAGGATGCGCATATTTACTTACGTTGATGACATGTGATGTTATGTGTTGCTGGATATGTTATATTGAATCGTCGTGTTTGAATAGCCGGGGGTTTTTATGTGAGATGAGTGTTTTTCATTTTCATTCATGTAAAAATCTGTATGTAATATTCTTTTATTTGGGGCACTTCCAGGTTGCGGAAGTTGTCACCCTTTGTATATTATTTACTTTTCCGCACTAGGATAGACCCAAGGAGGAGGGCACAAGTAACCGGGTTCTGGAGTCCAGTGGGAGACCAACTCGAGGAGTCGAGTCCGGGTCTCCTAACTCCATAATTGGTAGGGTTGCTTTCCGCTCTCGTAGGGGTCTAGGGATGTGGGTTTGGCTAATCATCGCGACCGTGGAATCCGTGTTTTATACTGGCTCGTATTGAAAACACGGACGTCCTAGTATATCCAATATTTCATATGATTCTTCTGCTGTGTTATATGTGATGTTCTGTGATAGATACTGTATATAGTATATATGATATATTATATAGGCGTTACTTATGTTTTACACCCGCGCTAGCCCTGCCCCGCTCTGCCGTTAGTTACCTAACCTAACGGTGCACGAGGGGACATCGAGGCGAATGCGGATGGCATAAGTGTACGTCGTATTTATCTGTGATGTTTAGGTACTTAAATGATGGACTTCATTAATGTGATTAATGAAAGAAAAGAAACCTAAGATGTTGTAGAATCGAATTTCAAAATAAAACAGGTAGCTACAGTTCTTGCTTTGCACAGCGGTATATATGATATATCCTGCACCTTATTCGATAAGGAAAGGACCGAGATCCCTTCACCGGGAGTGACTCCTTTAGCAATAACTGGCAGATGCTACACACTCAGTTTGTCTTTTGATTGCTTTTAAGTGTTTTTGCTTTGCACAGTGATATATATGATATATCCCGCACCTCATTCGACGAGGAAAGGACCGACGATCCCTTCACCGGGAGTGACTCCTTTAGCAAAACTAGAAAAGCCTCAAAGACACTCCATTTCAAAAATCATTTGATTCTACAACGATATCAAGTTCATTACGCAATAGGTTTTCAGAAAAACCTGTCATAGCCCTCTGTCATTTCAGATATGTACTAGTTAGTATTCGTGCTGCGGTAGTTTGGCATTCGTCAAGGCGTAGTGTACGGTAGCTAACTAGTATTTATCTGCTTGAGCATATGATGCGATTGGATTAGGGTATTCGTACGGCGTTGTTTGGCATTCGTCAAGGGTCGTGCGGGTGGGTTTAATTCAATCAAGAAATGTACGGGTTGAACTTGACTAGTGGACTATGGGTTGTTTGGCATTCGTCAAGGTCATAGAACACTAGGGGCAAAATATTATCGGGAATTTCAAGTATTGAAATTTGCAATGAGATTGCATACCTTCTATGAGATAGTTGGATCCCGATACCCGCTGCGAGTAAGAGTTACTGCTGGGAGAGTTTTATACATTAGAATTAGCCGACCAAGTAGGTGTCTAGAAAGGTGTTAACGAGGTTACGCCTCTGGGAAAACGAGCTTTACATTAATTAGGTTCGTGCGAAAGCACGGGGGACCTCCCTCAAAGTACCGACACTGGCCTGGCTGAAAGATTGGCGAACTTGTAGTGTGTAATTAATCCCGGCTAGTCTTTCCTTTTAGGGTTTGAAGGAAGATTTGATAAAAAGCAGTGGGAGCCATCCTGATTAGATAAAATAATAACCAATCTATTCTTGAAAGAGCGCACGCTGAGTGTTTTCTTCTCTCTCTCTCCTGGTAGCGACCATATCACGCCTTAATCAAGATAATAAAACAGAATTTTGACCGAACCCGCTTGTTATACTGAGCTGGGGAACGTTGGTCCCGCTCCACCTTATAATTGTTATAAGATAGAGCAGGAAATTGGGGAATGCCAGAATTCCCGTGCCGCCCAAACGAAGAGAGTGCATACTGATGCATCATCTTCGGGTGTGTTCTTTATACAGAACTGTTTCTCTGTATCCTCTACATCCTGGGTATGTGATACCAGATCAGGATCCCAGATATGTAATCAGTTACATAGGGCTACAGAAAGGTAGAGAACTGAGAACGGGTGATAAGTTTCATGAGGCAGAAAATGGGGCAAGAGTTGCAGCCAAGTCTGTTGGTCACTGTCACCCTGTATTACAATACATTGATTCTGAACGAATGTTATTAGATACCGAACCTGATATACAAAATCATATCTGTCTCTTTATTAGTAAAGAAACGGTAAAATTTTGTATTGTTGGATAATGTTTTGAACATTTCCTATATCAAAAGTTGATCGGTTCAGGCACGTTATCTAAAAGCGTTGATGTTCTAAATCAAACTACAGTTCTTAGTATACGGAACACACACAAGAGGAAGAGTTCAGAAATGAACGAATTCTTCTTGAGGTATTGTAGACTAGGTCATATCAATGCGACCCGACAAGCTAAGTTCCACATAGATGCATATTTAAATCTGTTTGAATTTACATCTTATGAAACTTTCCAGTCATGTCACAAAGATAAGATGACCATAGCTCCGTTTACTGAAAACAGAGAAAGAGTTAGTAAACTCTTGGGATGATACATGTTGATGTATGTCAGATCCCCTGTCTACATATGCCAGGACTGGTTCTTTGTACTTCGTTACATTCTCTGATAAATCTCTCAAGATTCAGACATATGTTCCTGTTGAAACACAAGTCTGAACCTTTTGAGATATTCACAGAATATAAGTTAGAAGTAGAGAACCAAAATACGGGTATAAGTATTATGTCCTTTGATGTGATCAAGGAGGAGAATACTTGAGCACGGAAATACTGGACTATTCTAAAGGAGAATGAGATTCTCTCTCAGCATTACTCCTCTGTATACACCATAGCACGATGGTATGTCGGGGCGGAGCAGATACACCCTATCTGATAAGGTATGCTCTATGATGAGTACTACTGAGTTACCTTTTTCCTTTTTGGGAGTTATGCACTTGAGAAGCTGCATACCTATTGAATAGGGTTCGAATCAAATCAGTTGCCTACCACTTCATATGAGATATGGTATGGTAAGAGCCCATGTCTTAAGCTAGTTAAGATTTGGGGTTGTCCGGCCTATGTTTAAAAGCACGATCTGGACAAGCTCGAGGCAATGTCTGTTATGTGGAACTGGAAATGTTCCAGCTATACAAACTGCAGCAGATGATTTGATAGAGCCAAAGGATTCAGTAGATTCCAACGAACCTCAGCCTCTCCGCCGATCTAGTAGGGTTCCTCACCCACCTGAGAGATACTTCTGTTTCTCTATGACAGTGGGAGCGAGGATTGCATCATGAGATGATGACCCAACTAGCTTCGAGCTGGCCATCAGGAGTGGGACTCTGTAAGAATGGCTGGATGCTTAGCGATCTGAGATGGAATCCATGTACACCAACAAAGTATGGACTTTGGTTGCTATATCTGAAGGGTTAAATCCCCATCAGGAGCAAGTATATCTTGAGAAGATTACTTGGTGTAAATGGAAAAGTTGAGACTTTCAAAGCTAGACTTGTTAAAGTTTTTCGTCATCGACCAGGCGTGGATAATGATGAAACCTTTTCCAATACCTATGCTTAAGTCCATCCAGATCCTACTTGCCACGGCTACATACCATGACTACGATATCTGGTGGTTGGGTGTCATGACTGCTTTTCTAAATGATGTTTTAGAAGAGAATGTCTATAAGTACACAGCCAGAGGGCTTCGTAGACAGTGGGAGCAGCGGAAACGTGTACAAGATGCTTTATTGGATAAAGCAGGTATCGCGGAGTTGGAACATCTGTTTTGATGTAGTAGTCTAAGAGTTTGACATCATCAAAATGGTAGATGAACCTTGTATAAACAAAAAGGTAGTATGGAGTATGGTGGCGATCCTCGTAGAGTACGTGGATGACATACTCTTGATAGGGAAGGAGTTTCCTATGTTACGCTCGGTCAATCTCCGCTTATCATAATGATTCTCCATAAAGGATCATAATGATACCTACTAAATCCTGGATTTTGGATCTATGAGATAGATCTAATTGGATGTTAGGATTCTCACTAGTTGTAGTGAGATGGTATCAATTGATTCTGGAAAGAATCACTGGAAGGGTTCCAGGCTGATAAAGACGACTGAATGTCAGTCACAGGCATTGTCTTTACCCTCAGTAAAGGGACGGTATGTTGGAAGAGTTCCAAGCAAAATACCGTGACAACTAGACGATAAAGGCAGGATACATCGCTACTAAAGATGCTACCAAAGAGGCTGTTTGGATGTATAATGGTTCATGAGATGAACTATGTTCCTACCATTGTGAGACAATGGAGTTGTGGCTTATGCCAAGGAACGCCGGTCCCATCAGTGATCCAGACTTATTCTAAGGCAGTATCACCTGATCATGGAGATGGTTGATCTCCAGGGTGATCGAGGTAAGGAGAGCAGACTCAGAGGATAACACGGTGGATCCACTCACGAAGGCCTATTCCCAGAGAGAGACTTTTATGGGATGGTTGAGTATGAGATACTACAACCACTGCTACAGATGGCCCTAGTGCAAGTGGGAGATTGTTAGTTATATGTATGCCCTAGAGGCCATTACTGTACATTGGATGTATATTGTAGTGGATGCTTGGACATATATAGGGAGGACTTTCTTGCTCGACATGATAGTATGCTATCTGGTTGATCTTTACCTTAACGTGTATACTGTTTGTCTCTCTGTTACATGTTGGTAAAGCCCTTAGGCAGTGTACTTGACTACCTGGACTATGATGCGGATCATACTAGTGGGGACATGGTAGTCCATAAGTACATCCTTCAAAGTCCCTAGTCGTGGGTGTATCGAGACGGGGCATCGATATACCAGAGTAGACTAGCGTATACCTTCTCGACCCATAGAGATGGGCGATGGATGATCCCATATCCATTGGTGTTTGACATCGGAGATGATATACGGGTGCTCAGTGGAGACTGGGTATACTGGACGGACTCGCCGAGAACTCCCAGATGGTATTATACCTTACGTCAGATGGCAGTTCTCTGGTGACACTGGTACAGAGTAGTCTGTTGACCCGAGATCGTCATAGAGACTTGTGTGGTTCCCACTGTGCTTTGATTTCCATCTTACCACGTCCAAGAGGGCGTGCAAAACGGTGGTTTTTGGGTACAGTCCCGAGTCACATGGAGGCAATGAGCGATAGGAGGGGATTCGTCTCTCCCGGTATAGGGGGTTGATGTTGCGCTGTGTTCGATTGGCTATAACAGGAAATCCCTGGCCAGGGTTGCTGAGATTTACTGGTAAGTGTTACCGGTAGTTTCTCAAATTGTTATAGACCTCATATCGACACGACTTATCGAGCTATTGGGGTCTGACGTTTACCACCCCTAGGCGAGATATGCGACATATCAGACGATCAGACCGGACTGTACGGTAAGTGTTACTGGTTGGATTCACAGGAGTGTGAGCGGGCTTGCTCGTCGATCTTCTGATCGCTCAATACCCGGGTGGCCGTTACGTTTAGCAGACCGCTTGCGGCTTGTGGGTGCTTGATATGATCATCATCTGCTGCCGGCGTATTGACGAGTCTTTAGAGTCCTACACAGAGGTTTCTTGGTTCAAGCGAAACGAAATAGGAGCGCATATGAGATATGTGCGGGACCGAGAATAATGCATGTATGTGATACCGTATTCCATTCTCACGATGAATGTATCGATTAGGTTATATGCGATATACCCTAGTTATCGAATCAAGGATTGATTCGATAAACCGATACATTGGATACTAGTCGGTTATATGTGATATGACCGGATCGTTAAATCAAGTGTTGATTTAATGATTTAATGTATAATTATATATTTGATATATTACTTTGCATTAACTAGTATCGGTTCACTTTAAATGGATTTTCTCACTCGGGTGTGCGCATTGCATATGCGATATGATTTTGTGCACATGATTGTATCATATTTGATGATACATGCTTTTTGGTTAAGTGTAAAGTATTAAACTATGGTTAAGTGGATGATTAGGGTTTTTACTTATTCATTTATTTGTTTATTTATTCATTTTTGGCAAAAGGAAAATGGTGGCTAATTTGGATATATGTTGAAGCTTCATGAAGCTTTGACTTAGTCACCATTTTTGTCTTCATACCAAACCTAACCATTCACTTAACTTGAGTTTAGTCTCTACACTTAACCATGGTTGATTATGATAAGTATTCTTTTATTTTATATTTTCTAAATTAACTTATCATAACATCTTCTTCTTCTTCTTCATCTTCTTCAACAAAAGAGAAAGCTTGCTACTCTAATGGCAAGTGATGAAAAAGAGTGAGAAATCCAAATCTAAAGTCTACCCACTTCCTATTTCTTCATCCTCTACCTCTTGCCAAGTAGTAGAGTGTGTTTTCTTCACAAGTTTCATGACTTGGTGAAGTGAGAGCTTGATCTTGCGATGTTTCGACGTAGATCATCTTCGGCATGGACATCGACGACCTAGCTCGCCATTTCTCCGACGAAGCCGACGCTAGAGCCCGGGAATTCATTTGGACAGCGAGGGGACTTCGTTGCGGAGCTATGGAGGTGGAGCACCAGATCTACAAAGGTTGTATTTCCGTTAAACTTTAGTTAAGTTGTTAACTAGTTTGCTTTTCGCCTAGAAATCTAGCCAACGATCCGTTCTAGGGTTTCTCGGCACCGTTTAAATTTAAAATTGGCATGGTTGATGCCTTGTGAGACCTCCTTGGGTGCCTAGGAACCCTACACTTCAGACGATGAAGAAGAGGATGACGGCATCAACTTCGGCAGACAAGGACCAGGTGAGTAGATGTATATCTACGGGGGACGTCGGGTGGATGGCGTATAGCACCCCCGCAACTTCGTAGGATATGACGTGGTCTTGATATAGTAATATATAGATATGTTATTGCGAGATACGAATATAGAGCAAGAAAGGTTTTAGGAGACCACGGATCGGAATTTGTATAAGTTGGATGATAATTCTTTTAGTCTAGTTCTTAGTCGCGAGACCCTACAGTATAGGTTTACATACATACACACTCACACGCACACACATACACTTGACTTTGTGTGTGTGTGTGTGTGTGTGTGTGAGAGAGAGAATGTGTGTAGGTTTATACACACACACACACAACATATACACGTGATATGAGGATGTTATATGATACTTGGGGATGAGTCGATATGATCAGGCATGATACCGTGAGATATTTGATATGTGACCGAGTTATGATATGAGATATTTTATGATATTTATAACAGATCATTAGGGCGATGTGTATTCATATATGATGATATGTGTTGATGACATTGGAATATACGAGACTTTAGAACAGTACCTAGATTGTGATATTGATTGATGACGATACCCAAATAAATGATGATGTATATGTGATAGTTGACCCGTGCCCCGATTTTTGGGATGTCGTACAATGAATTCTACCGTACGAGGTATAGATGTGATAATTGATCCGCACTCTTGACTTGAGGAAGTCGTACTTTGTACGTGACGCTATTGAGGCTGGATCGCCGACTACTAGAGATATCAACTCGGACTTTAGGTGGATTTTTCTTATCTTTCGAATAGTTCTTTAGTTTAGTCCCTTAGTTGGTTAGGTAGATGTTAGTTTAGGCTCGAGTCATACATATTTTCAAAACTAGCGAATCGTGCGCATTATTTTAAAAACAGCCTGATGGATACTACAAATTTTTCAAAGGTCGTATTTTTTTCCCTCAAAAATACCGTAGCCCCTATTTTTCTGAAAACCACGATTCGTGCTTTTTCAAAGACCAAAACTGTATGACTCGTATTGGGATAATGTATATTCGTCATTGTTATGGTTACTTCATCATTCTTCGTATGTTCATGTTGCTTTCATCGCATTTTATGCTTATGCACGTGTTTTCTTTAATAATTATGAACCCTGCTTGTTAGGACACCAGCACCATTACCGATGATGCGCATGCTTCACATACACTTGTTTGCCGGCTCACACACATCATCATCGGTAATTGCCATATCACGTACACTTTAGAAAATATTATCTCATTGATATAATCAGCTAAAGGCTAGTTACCACATAATATTTGTGTGATTGCTCTCATGCATTAACTTAGAGATTGCATTCGTTACATAAATACTTCATGCATTCATATATTCATTAATGTACTATTCTGGGGCTTTATGCCAATATTCAATGTTTACTTACTCTTGATTCTTGGATTTCGGATTTCCATGAGATTTCTGGATTTGGGGGGAAACCGCAAGAATTTATAATAACTTCTCTCTCTCTCTCTCTCTCATTTTAAAATGCAAGTAGCGGTTTTCTCGTGATGTATATGTCGTTCACCATGAGTTTTCATGATTGCTGTTGGATTTCGAGACCCGATTCGAGGAGTAGGATGAACCGTTTCGGGTACATGGTGGGCCCGGTAAGGTACCCGGGACAAGAAGCTCGAGTTGTATATGATGAGCCTGGCAGGGGCAGACTCCCTACCGGTGATGTCTGGCGCGGAGGATATCCGGAGGATACTGACCGTTGGCGTGAGATTTGATGATTTGGGCCAATCCGGATTGACGGAGCCCGAGATAATGAGACATTGAGATACTGAGACATTGAGATATTGAGACTTGAGATATTGAGATATTGTGTCGATGCTTGACACAGATTTCTGTCGGTTTCATTGATGATGTTTCAGTTTTATTATACGAGATTCATTTATGTTTTCCTATATCAGATTTTTCAGATTTCGTGGTTGATTTTCTTATTCATGATGCATTCATACATCAGATATGTGACTCATTACTGTTTAGTGACACTGACACGAGCACTAAGTATTACACTTATGCATAGATTATTACCCTGTCACTACGAGATGACTAGTGTTATATATGTATATTATTATGACCTAGGAGATTGTCGTGCATGCGATTTCTACCCGCAGATTTCTTCTACTCATGAGTTGGCAACTCACCCACGTTGTGCCAAATTTTCTTACAGGTTCAGATGTACAGGTTTCCTTGGTGGCTTGCTGGCACACCATTTCATTCAAGGTGATTGCTTGGTAGGTTGGTTCACTTGTATCGTGACCGCCATTGTACTTTTATTTATTTGAGTTGTATCTAGTAAGCTCCATCAACCAGACTTGTATTACTTGATAGATTTAGAAGACCAGTTGTTTATTCTTTTGACCTTAGAGTCGCGCTTGTATTATTATGGTTTTTTGGTGGTTTTGATGGTTTTCTTTAAGTTTTGATCCTCGCCCTTCGGCGTTGTATATTAATTTACTTGCATGGTTGTGACCGCCAATTGGTGAAGAGCTAGCTCCCGCTTGGGGATGCCTTTTATTATTGCTTGTATATATTATTCTTGTTTGTACCCATTTAGGGCCAGTTTTTATAAAGGAGACTCTGCCAAAATTTTTGAGAAAATTTGATGTTGCTATTAAACTTGTTTTCCTACACTTCTTCTTCTAAATGGTTTAGATTTCTTGGATTCGACTTGCTTAGATTACGTTACGCCTTTAGATGTTTCGTAATTTAAGTGCCGGTCACGTTCCGTACCTTCGGGTCGTGACATGGATGATCCTATATCCATTGGTGTTTGACATCAGAGAAGGTACATGGGTGCTCAGTGGAGACTGGGTACACTGGACAGACTCGCCGAGAACTCCTAGATGGTATTATACCTATCGTCGGATAGCAGTTCTCTGGTGACACTGGTACAGGTTAGTCAGTAGACCCGAGATCGTCATAGAGTCTTGTGTGATTCCCACTGTGCTTTGATTTCCACCATACCACGGTTAAGAGATCATGCAAAAAGGTGGTTTTTGGGTATAGTCCCGAGTCACATGGAGGCAATGAGCGATAAGAGGGGATTCGTCTCTCCCGGTATTGGGAGTTGATGTTGCGCTATGCTCGATTGGCCATAACAAGAAATCCCTAGCCAGGGTTGCTGAGATCTACTGGTAAGTGTTATCAGCAGTTTCTCAGACCGTTATGGACCTTGCATCGGCATGACTTATTAGGCTATTGGGGTTTGACATTATACCAGCCCAAGGCTGTGATATGAGACATATCAAACGAAGAGACCGGACTGTACGGTAGTGTTACCGATTAGACTCGCAGGAGTACGAGCAGGCTTGCTTGTTGATCTTCTGATCGCTCAATTCCCAAGTGGCCGTTACGTTTAGAAGACTGCTTGCGATTTGTGAGTATTTGATATGATCATCACCTACTACCAACATAATGACGAGTTTTTAGAGTCCTACACAGAGCATTCCTGGTTCATGCGAAACGGAGTAGGAGCACATATGTGATATGTGCGGAACCGAGATTAATGCGAGTATTTGATACCGCATTCTATTCTCGCGATATGTGACATTCATCGGTTATATATGATATAGCCAAGTTATCGGATCAAGTGTTGATTCGATAAATTGTTACTGTTGATATTAGTCGGTTATATAAAACATAGCCGGATTATTAAATCAAGTGTTGATTTAATAATTTAATGTATAATTATATATTTGATATATTACACTACATTAACTAATATTAGCTCACTTGAGTATTTATTTTTCTCACTTATGATACATTGATATATATATGTGTGATATATGTTAAATATATTGGGTTTTCTTCACACAAAATATATATATGATATATATTGTTGTGTCATGTTAGGTTACACTTGCAACATGTATGTATGAGACTCACACCATGCTAGGTTAAAGTTAGGGTTTTATTTGTTTTAAGTAATTCAAACAACTTGGATAATGAGTCATGGCAAAGCTTGTAGAATCTTGTAGTTAACATTGACTTAGTCCACTTGTTTGTCTAGCTTAAAATATTTCTTAACCCAACCCTTAACTCATAGCTATGGTTTATTCTCTACATAAGTTAGGCATGGCACTAACTCACCCGTGGTTGCAATTCTAATCTCACTCTATCATTCATTTTCTTCATCACTTCTTCTTCCTCCTCAAAGAGAAAAGGCTTGCTAGCTTTTTCTAAGTGATGAAAAATTGTGAGAAAAATAAAACTAAAGTGAGCCCACTTCCTACTTCATCATCCTTTACTATTAGCCATTTAGTGTAGGGTGTTTGCTTCACTAATCTCACCATTAGTGAAGAGGTAGCATGAGCTAGTGTCTCCTCGACGTAGATCATCTTCGGCCTCGAAGACTTCGATGCAAGCTTGTTCATATCCTCATGGGAGCCTTTTTAGAGTCCGGGAGTTCATGATCGCAGCGAAGGGACTACTACATGGAGTTATTGAAGTGGAGGACCAGTCTACAAAGGTTGTATTTCTTGTTCACCTTAGTTGTAAAGTGTTCGCATATCGATTCGTCGGATTTTCTAGTATCGATTCGTCGGATTTTCTAGTATCGATTCTAGGGTTAGGGTTAGCTAGAACGGCAAAAATTTAGATATGGCATGGATGATACCTCCCGAAACCTTGCCGCCGTGCTAGGCAACCCTGCAGTGGTATCAGAGCCATGCTAGAAAATTAAACGATGTTTGCTACGATTACGAAACTGAAACTACTCCGAAACACCCGATACAAAAACTTGGTTTCTGTCGAATTTAAATGGTCTTCAAAAAAATTTTTAAACTACTGCAGAATGTTGTATGAGATATGACATGAACACCATGAAAATTTGAGGGGGTTTTGTGTAAATATGGCCAGCCACATAGGGAGAAAAACCGGCCACCTCGGCCCAAATTTGGAATTTTGACTTCAAATTTTCAGGGTGTTCTAGCCTCTGGGTTTTAGGGTTTCAGGTGTTGTTTGTTTTTGCTAAATTTTGCATGTGATGTTAACTTTCTGCAAAGGCAACTCGGAGTGTTTCGCAATCGTAATTCAAATATGTATTCGGTTATTTAGACGATGTTAAAAAGTTTGAACGGATATCAATAACCCAATTTTTCCCCGCTGGAAATTTTCCAAGTGCTGGATTTTTCCAAGTATAAAATTTTCAAAAAATCTTGCAAGCGATTCTGTGGACCCTCTAGAAGAACGAAACCTTATCTCGATTCTATGACCGTCAGAACCGCCATCAAACCCTAAGCTTTGTGGTAGTTCAGCGGTGCCACAAGTGAACCATTGGTTGACTCTTCTACGGCTGGTTCATAGGAGCTGTGGTATGTTCTGGATACTTTTAGAACTCCTCTCAAGTGTTGAGCTTGTTGGGAAATTTTGGGTGCTTGCTTATTCGATCGAAAAATTTAAGTTCATCAAGCTATCTGTGATTGTGATACAATATTTGGAATCCACAATTAGTTATGAAATAACTAGTTTGAATTTTATAAATCTAGCAGTTTATTCTCATTTGATCGGTTGCCACGGAATCTTGATGTGGATCAAAAGTCTGTCGCAATTACGTAGTGTACGTGGATACTCGTCGGGTAACCTTACTAGATAGCCATGCCCCACAGCCCCGACCAAGTGACTGTAGGAGAACCCCATTGCCAAAAGCATCCGTTCGGGTGCTCACGGTAGCGGTGTTCCGTCTTAGTCTCGTCGACGGCATCGGGGGTGCGGCCGTCTAATAATGTTTCCGACGAGCATTCGATCAGGTTATCGGGAATCTTGATGAATTACCCGACAGATTATTGGAAAGTGTTTTCAATATCGAGACTAAAATGTGAGGTTTATAATTGTAAGGCATGAGATGTCTAAGGAATTCATTTGGTTAGGCATGAAATCCAAAGTATGTGATACATTGGGTTTATGATGTCTAAGGTCGTTGCGGATTCAAACTGTCGTAGTTTTTCACTTTCTTTTCTGCGGCCGTAAGTGTAATATGTGGTGTATCGTCGGTTTCGGTGCTATATGTCAACGACAACTGGGATACGTATATTTACTTACGTTGATGACATGTGATGTTATGTGTTGCTGTGATATATTATATTGGATCGTCGTGTTTGAATAGCCGGGGGTTTTTATGTGAGATGTGTTAGTGTATATGCCCTAGAGGCCATTACTGTATCATACTAGTTTGTATATTACTTGATGGAAGCTTAGGATATTCACAGTTGTATATACAATCTTACTCGAAATGGTAGTATGCTACTTGGTTTGTCTCTACTTCAATATGTGCATGTGTTTCTTTTAGCATATCGCTTATATACATATTAGTAGAGCCCTTAGGATTATTGCTTGATTACCAGCGTTGTGATGGCGCTCACACTCGTGGGGGCTGGGTAATCCATAAGCACATCCTTATACAGGTCCCTAGTCGTTGGACTATCAAGACAGGGCATCGATACTCCGGAGTAGACTAGTGTATGCGCTTCTCATCCCAGCGTGGGAGACGGTCTGTCCCGCTGCCGTCAGTACGTCGTACTTGAGATAGTATGCAGGTGCTCATTAGGTTACGAGTACACTGGACAGGACTCATCGGGAACTGTTGGTTGGTATTATACCTATCGTCAGTTATCAGTTTTCAGGTGACATGAGTACAGCTTAGTCCGGTGACTTGACACTGTCACTTCGCCTCGAGTGTGTTCCCACTGCACTTTGATTACTACCCTACCACGGCTCAAAGGAGTCGTGCAAACAGGTAGTTTTTGGGTGCAGTCCCGAAGCACTTGGAGGCAGTGACGGTTAGACAGAATTCGTCTCTCCCGGTATTGGGGGTTGACATCGAGCTGTGTCCAGGAGAGCCATTACACATGTAATCCCTGGCCAGGGCAAGCGAGATATACTGGTAGGTTTCCATTGTTATCTCAGGGTGTTCTGGGATACACTCCGACACGACTTGTACCGCTATTAGGGGACTGACGTTCACCGACCCCCTAGGCCCGCCATACGATGTATCAGACGAACAGACCGGACTATAGGGAGATTGTCACATACAGGCTCAGTAGGAGTTCAGATGGGGTCACCTCGTCAGTCTTCTTATCGGCATCTACCTGGGGACCATTACGTACAGCTAGTGCCGCTTGCGGTCTGTGGTTAAACCCACTGCCAGCGTAGTGTCGAGTCTTTAGAGTCCCACACAGAGAGCTATTCGCCTTTAGGCAAAATGAGTAGAGGTCGCATGGTTTTGCGACAGGGTTCGTTCACATCCGCGCACTTGTGCACGTTTGCTGTCCGGACAGCTTATACTAGTAGGCTTTGGTTTAAGCCAGATCCTAGTATATGATTTGGGATTGGTTTTATCTCTTTGTATTCGTGTTCCTCAGATCACGAATGCGGGTGCGTATGCACAGTTGATTGAGACAGAGGAAGAGAACTTTGATTAGGGTTAATGACCATTGTCATTTTGCTAACCCTAATGCTTATGTATGTATTATGGTTAATTGAAATTAGTTTAATATAATTGTGCATGGTTAGGGTTGTTGACCATTTGACATTCTTGACTTGTTGACCTAGGTTGACAATTTGACCATCATCATTTCATTTGGAAGATGCTCTTTGATCCTTGCAATTTGCATTAAAAATGAAATGATAATGGTCATGTCTTGATTAAGCCATGACAATTATCTCACTAATTTTCAATTTACAATAATTCACACATATATGTGAGAATGCTTCATTATTCTCTCATTCTATCATATACTTTCTCTCTCTTGCTTTTCCTCTTCCTCAAGCTCTCCCCTCTCATGTGTTGAGAAACACTTGAGCTTGAGAAAAACCACTCCATAGTAATCTCTACTCTCATCTAGGGTTCTAGGATTAGCACTTCTAGCACCTTAGTTACTTCTAGCTTGAAGTTGAAGCCAAAGGTTGAGGCTTTCGGGTGGATCCTTCTTCGACTCGAGAAGGCAACAAGGCGATCTCTTTCTTACACTCCAAGGAGTAAGGAGAGAAGGACATAAAGCCCTAGGTATAACCATTCTTCCTTGTAGCTAATTTCTAGTTAGCTTTTAGTTAGTTTTGTTTAGTAAAGATCCCGACTTTGTCTAGTCCATATTTCCTAGAGTAGTAAAAATCCGATTTTTATTCCGTTTTCTGCCTCCCCGCAAGCACCGGGGTGGGCAACATGGACTTACAGTGGCATCAGAGCCTAACTAAACATAAACTAGCTAGGTAGTAAAGTGTATGGAAGTTCAATCGGAAAAAATCACAAAACTAAAAACGCAAAACCCTAACTTTCTGTTGAAATTTTTTCTGCTCAAAATAAAATAAATCTTACGTCAAAAATCATCTCAGGGTTTTGTGAAGAAAGCCACCAAAAACGATCCAGTGAATCGCTCAAAGCGCGGCGGTTCCACGGCAAAAGCATGCCTATTGCCGCGGAACCGCGGCCGTTTTGACTCGGTTCTGGGTCGAGTTTGGTGCAGTGTTCTTCTGGCTTGGTTTTGGGATTTTTAAGATGTTTTATTTGTGCCCAGGTTTTCCAGAAAAGAATTTTGTTTTTGGGGGCCTATAAATCCGTATTTTTGATCGAACTTCACTACACTTTGACTAATGGGTTATATCTGTGATGTTAATATGTATTGAACGTCGGCTAATCGCTATATGTCGATTAGTGGGGGTTATACATATCTGTGATCTGTGTTTGATGATGGTATGTGTATATGAATGTGTTGGATTGTCGCGGGTGAATAGCCGGGGTGGATGTGAGATGAGTGTTTCTTTTTCTTTCATTCATGTAACATGTAAATTGATATATTATTATTTGTATGGCCGCACAACCGGGTCGGGGTTGTAGCCGCCATTGTATAATTCTTTTTACTGTTTTTGCTCCTAGGATAGACCCATGAGGGGGTGCACAAACTACCGGGTATCTCGAAGTGCCGAATGGCCTACTCACGGTGTTGAGGGAGGTTGCTTCGCTTCGGGTACTTGGCGGGTAGTTTGCCACACCCGTAGGGGTCTTGGGTGGGGTATTTGGCTATTCACCGCGATCGTGTAATCCGCTTTTCGTTGAAGGCTCGAACGGATTGCGGATTCCTAGTATATCCAATGTATTCATCTGTGATCTGTAATGTCTATCATTGTTATATATTTATATACTATAACTATTTAGGCGTTGCTTATGTTTTACAGCTGTGCTAGCCCAGCCCCCGCTCTATCGTTAGTTAAGTAACCTAACGGGTGATGACGGGGCCCCGTGGCGAATGCGAATGGCATAAGCGTACGTCATATTTTGGTTGTTTTCTGCAATGGTAGGATTAAATGATGGGACGCATTAAAAGAACTAATGCAAGAAAATAAACCAAGTAAAAGTCGATTGGAACACTTTGAAAACTACTCGGTTCTTTTCAAAACTAAACTTTTAAACACGGAGCTTGAACCACTCCTTTTAAAAGCTATCTCGTTCCATCGATTATATCAAGTTCACTACGTTCACGGTTTCGCCAAAACCATTCGTAGCCCTCCATCATTCCACATGAATGGTCAAAAAGTATTCAAGCTATGTATTTTGGCCAAAGTCAAGGCATAGTGATTGGTAGCTATTGGGTATTCATGTGCAGCATAGATAGATGCGTTGGTTTGGGACAGTCGTGCTGCCATTTTGGCCAAAGTCAAGGGTAGGTACGGGTGGGTCCAAATTAACCAGGAGAATGACGGGTAGAACTTGACATGTGACTTATGATATTTTGGCCAAAGTCAAGGTCATAAGAGCATGGGGCAAAAATCCACATCGGGAGTTTCATAAGTATTGAAACTTGCTAGCGCTGCATACCATTTGGAGTGTGATGATTTTGGTAGGATTCCTTCGGTTTTATCACGCGGTGATATTTGGATCCCGATCCTACTGTGAGTATATGCTACTCCTCGGGAAAACTCTCACTTAACGATCAATGCTATAAACCAAGTAGGTGTCTAGAAAGGTGTTAGCGGGGCTACGCCCACAAGGAAAAGAGGTTACTTAATTAAGGAACTTCGCGAAAGCGTTGGAAAACCTCCCTCGAAGTACCGACAGTGGCCTGGATGAACGGTTAAGCAAGTATTGTACGGTGAGATTGATCCCAACTAATTCTTTCTTTATGGTTTGAGAAGGGATTCGAGAGACAGTGGGAGCCATCCTGTTTAGACAAACTAAAAACCACTCTAAACTTGCAAGAGTATCATGCTAAAGTGTTTCTTTTCTCTCTCCTAATTGCAGCGACCATTCAACATGACCGGACTTAAGTTATTACTAGATAAAAACATACTGACAGAGCCAAACTACAAAGATTGGCTCAGGAATGTCAAGATGGCAATCACTTACGACAAGTTGGGGTATGTCCTTACCACCAAAGCTCCCCCTGTCCCAGGTCCCACCTCCAGCGTCGCGGATAAGGAAATCCGTAAGATGGGAGATCGATTGCGCGAAGGCCAAATGCCTCGTGCTTACCTCGATGGACAACAAACATCAGAGGAGGCATGAGAATATGGACCTAGAGTCCATATTTCTCCATACAAAAGAACTGTATGGAGAGCAGTCTCGTATCGCAAGATACGAAGTGTCGAAGAAGCTATTTTCAACAAGATTGGCCGTCGGATCATCGGTAGCGGAACACGTGCTTAAGATGATTGGCTACATAGAGGAGCTCGCGGACCTTGGGACCACATTGGAGAATGAACTCTATACTGATTTGATTCTCCAGTCCCTTCCTTCCACTTACGCCCAATTTATCCTTAACTTCAACATGCAAGGAAAGGAGGTTGAACTTTCCGAACTTCTGAACATGTTGAGGAGTGCTGAGGGCACCCTACAGAAAAGTAGGGAGACATCCACTTTGTTTGTAGGAGGATCTTCCTCTTCTAGATCCAGGGCGAAAGCCAAGGGTAAGAAGAAGAAAGCCCCCGCCAAACCAAGAGACGGTGTCAGTAAAGTGGATACGAAGGGAAAAGGAAAGGCAACAAAGGTAGCGGGAAAGCTGGTGGGGAAGGAAGAATGCTTCTACTGTCACAAAAGTGGTCACTGGAAACAGGATTGCAAGGCTTGGAAGGTCAGAACCCAGGATCTGAAGCGAGTTGCGGCTTTAGCTTCAGGTGTGTATGTTATTGAAAACTGTCTATCAATAAACTCTACATCCTGGGTATTGGATACCGGATCAGGATCTCATATCTGTAATTCTTTGCAGGCGTTGAGAAAGCGTAGAGTTTTGAAGGCAGGTGACATGACCCTCAGAGTTGCAAACGGAGCTAGCATGGATGCTGAGGCCGTGGAGGACTCTCACCTGGGATTGTCTGATGGACACTTTTTGGTTTTGCGTAGTTGTTATTTTGTACCAAATGCAACCTGTAATATCATTTCTGTATCTTTATTATCTAAAGAAGGTTATGAATTTGCATTTGTAAGTAATGTAGTGAATATTCACCTTAATCAAGTTTTGATTGGATCAGGTACATTGAACAACGGTATATACGTATTAAACCAACCACAGATTTTCAATATCCAGAATACACACAAAAGAAAGTCTCCATAAATCAATAAAACTTTCTTATGGCATTGTAGACTGGGTCACATAAATGAGAGAAGGTTGACTAAGTTACATGCAGAAGGATATTTGGATCCGTTCGAATATCAATCGTATGCAACTTGTCAATCCTGTCTCAAAGGAAAGATGACAAAGACTCCGTTCACTGGACACGGAGTAAGAGCGAGCGAGCTCTTGGGACTCGTACACAGCGACGTGTGCGGTCCAATGTCTACACATGCACGAAGCGGTTATTCTTACTTCATTATTTTTACGGATGACTTTTCAAGGTACGGATATGTCTTCTTAATGAAACATAAATCCGAGGCTTTTGAAAAGTTCCAGGAATATAAGAATGAAGTAGAAAAACAAACAGGCAAAAGTATCAAGGCACTGAGATCTGATCGAGGTGGTGAATACTTGAGTGCCGAGTTCCTGGGTTACTTAAAAGAGAATGGAATTCTCTCTCAGCTTACTCCTCCATACACTCCGAAACATAACGGTGTATCGGAGAGACGGAACCGAACCCTATTGGATATGGTACGGTCCATGATGAGTAACGCTGAGTTGCCGCGATCGTTCTGGAGATATGCGGTAGAATCAGCTGCATACCTTTTGAACCGAGTTCCAACTAAGACTGTGCCTACTATACCATATCAGATGTGGTGTGGGAAGAGACCCTATCTTAATCACATTAAAACATGGGGATGTCCAGCTTTTGTAAAAAAGCAGCATGCGGACAAGCTCGAGGCACGCTCAGTACAGTGCAAGTTTGTGGGATATCCAAAGAACTCCAAGGGATATTTCTTCTATTACGAAGAGGAACAAAAGGTCTTTGTTTCTCGCCATGCCCACTTTCTAGAACGCCAGTTCATAGAAAAAGAAATAAGTGGGAGCGCAATAGAACTGGAAGAAATTCCAGAACCACGAACTATTACTGAAAGCTTAGTAGAACCAGAGGGTTCGAATGATCAGGACATTCCCACCCCACTCCGCAGGAGTAGTAGGCAGTCTCATCCGCCCGAGAGATACTACGGTTTTCTCATTGACGGGGATAGAGAGGATTGCATCATAGATTGTGACGAGCCTACTAGCTTCCAGCAAGCCATTCAGAGCGTTGACTCGGTAAAATGGCTGGATGCAATGCGGGCCGAAATGGAGTCCATGTACACCAACAAAGTATGGACGATGGACATTGCTCCAGATGGGGTAAAACCCGTAGGATGCAAGTGGATCTTCAAAAGGAAGATTGGTGTAGATGGACAGGTTGAGACCTATAAAGCTAGACTGGTTGCAAAGGGTTTTCGTCAGAGACCTGGTTTGGACTATGACGAAACCTTTTCTCCAGTAGCTATGCTGAAATCCATTCGGATCCTTCTTGCCATTGCTGCCTTCCACGATTATGAAATTTGGCAAATGGACGTAAAGACCGCTTTTCTAAATGGACATTTAGAGGAGTGTGTCTATATGGACCAGCCAGAGGGTTTCATTCAGAGTGGGAGCAGCGGAAAGGTGTGCAAGTTGCTTAAGTCCATTTATGGACTAAAGCAGGCATCGCGGAGTTGGAACATCTGTTTTGATGAGACGGTCAAGGAATTTGGCTTTATCAAAAATCCAGATGAACCATGCATCTATTGTAGATTTGTAGCGAGAACTGTAGTATTCCTCGTTTTATACGTGGATGACATTCTCTTAATAGGAAATGACATTCCTATGCTACAATCTGTCAAGGGGTTCTTGTCACACAGGTTCTCCATGAAAGACCTGGGTGATGCCTCATACATTCTGGGGATCCGGATCTACCGTGACAGATCCAAGAGGACTTTAGGACTATCACAGTCCAGGTACATCGACACCATACTGAAAAGATTCAGTATGGAAGATTCCAAGCACGGTAATCTACCGGCTTGTCACGGGATCACCCTCTCCAAAGAGATGTCACCCAAGACTGATTTGGAGAGGGATCGCATGTCTATTATACCCTACGCTTCTGCGGTAGGCTCTATAATATATGCGATGTTGTGTACCAGACCAGATGTGGCTTATGCACTGAGTGTGGTAAGCAGGTATCAGTCAAACCCTGGGGAGAAACATTGGATAGCAGTAAAGAACATTCTCAAGTACCTGAGAAAGACTAAGGAGATGTTCTTGGTGTATGGCGGAAAAGACCTCCAGATTGAGGCCTTTGCTGACTCCAGCTTCCAGAGTGACAAGGATGATTCAAAGTCCATGTCGGGTTTTGTCTTTACCCTCAATAGAAGGGCGGTGTGTTGAAAGAGCTCCAAACAGGAAACCGTTGCTGACTCGACTATGGAAGCGGAATACATCGCTGCATCTGATGCCGCAAAAGAAGCCGTCTGGATGAGGAAGTACTTAAAAGAAATTCAGGTGGTTCCGTCCATTGTTGATCCAATACCTCTGTATTGCGACAACAACGGGGCTATAGCTTTAGCGAAAGAACCCAGGTCCCATCAGAAATCCAGACACATCTTAAGGCGGTATCACCTGATCAGGGAGATCGTGGATCGCCAGGAGATCGAGATTCGGAGGGTTGCTTCAGAAGATAACACTGCAGATCCATTCACCAAGGCCTTGCCCCAGACTCAGTTCGAGCGGCTGATCGAGATGATAGGTCTTCGATACGCCAGTACATGGCCTTAATGCAAGTGGGAGATTGTTAGTGTATATGCCCTAGAGACCATTACTGTATCATACTAGTTTGTATATTACTTGATGGAAGCTTGGGATATTCACAGTTGTATATACAATCTTGCTCGAAATGGTAGTATGCTACTTGGTTTGTCTCTACTTCAATATGTGCATGTGCTTCTTTTAGCATATCGCTTATATACATATTAGTAGAGCCCTTAGGATTATTGCTTGATTACCAGCGTTGTGATGGCGCTCACACTCGTGGGGGCTGGGTAATCCATAAGCACATCCTTATACAGGTCCCTAGTCGTTGGACTATCGAGATAGGGCATCGATACTCCAGAGTAGACTAGCGTATGCGCTTCTCATCCCAGCGTGGGAGACGGTCTGTCCCACAGCCGTCAGTACGTCGTACTTGAGATAGTATGCGGGTGCTCGTTAGGTTACGAGTACACTGGACAGGACTCGTCGGGAACTATTAGTTGCTATTATACCTATCGTCAGTTATCAGTTCCCAGGTGACATGAGTACAGCTTAGTCCGCTGACTTGACACTGTCACTTCGCCTCGAGTGTGTTCCTACTGCACTTTGATTACTACCCTACCACGGCTCAAAGGAGTCATGCAAACAGGTAGTTTTTGGGTGCAGTCCCGAATCACTTGGAGGCAGTGATGGTTAGACAGGATTCTTCTCTCCCGGTATTAGGGGTTGACATCGCGCTGTGTCCAGGAGAGCCATTACACATGTAGTCCCTGGCCAGGGCAAGCGAGATATACTGTTAGGTTTCCAGTGTTATCTCTGGGTGTTCTGGGCTACACTCCGACACGACTTGTACCGCTATTAGGGGACTAACGTTCACCGCCCCCCTAGGCCCGCCATGCGATGTATCAGACGAACAGACCGGACTGTACGGAGATTGTCACATACAGGCTCGGTAGGAGTTCAGATGGGGTCACCTCGTCAGTCTTCTTATCGGCATCTACCTGGGGACCGTTACGTACAGCTAGTGCCGCTTGCGGTCTGTGGTAAAACCCACTGCCAGCGTAGTATCGAGTCTTTAGAGTCCCACACAGAGTGCTATTCGCCTTTAGGCAAAATGAGTAGAGGTCGCATGGTTTTGCGACAGGGTTCGTTCACATCCGCGCACTTGTGCACGTTTGCTGTCCGGACAGCTTATACTAGCAGGCTTTGGTTTAAGCCAGATCCTAGTATATGATTTGGGATTGGTTTTATCTCTTTGTATTCGTGTTCCTCGGATCACGAATGCGGGTGCGTATGCACAGTTGATTGAGACAGAGGAAGAGGACTTTGATTAGGGTTAATAACCATTGTCATTTTGCTAACCCTAATGCTTATGTATGTTTTATGGTTAATTGAAATTAGTTTAATATAATTGTGCATGGTTAGGGTTGTTGACCATTTGACATTCTTGACTTGTTGACCTAGGTTGACAATTTGACCATCATCATTTCATTTGGAAGATGCTCTTTGATCCTTGCAATTTGCATTAAAAATGAAATGATAATGGTCATGTCTTGATTAAGCCATGACAATTATCTCACTAATTTTCAATTTACAATAATTCACACATATATGTGAGAATGCTTCATTATTCTCTCATTCTATCATATAATTTCTCTCTCTTGCTCTTCCTCTTCCTCAAGCTCTCCCTTCTCATGTGTTGAGAAACACTTGAGCTTGAGAAAAACCACTCCATAGTAATCTCTACTCTCATCTAGGGTTTTAGGATTAGCACTTCTAGCACCTTAGTTACTTCTAGCTTGAAGTTGAAGCCAAAGGTTGAGGCTTTCGGGTGGATCCTTCTTCGACTCGAGAAGGCGACAAGACGATCTCTTACTTACACTCCAAGGAGCAAGGAGAGAAGGACATAAAGCCCTAGGTATAACCATTCTTCCTTGTAGCTAATTTCTAGTTAGCTTTTAGTTAGTTTTGTTTAGTAAAGATCCCGACTTTGTCTAGTCCATGTTGCCTAGAGTAGTAAAAATCCGATTTTTATTCCGTTTTCCGCCTCCCCGCAAGCACCGGGGTGGGCAACTTGGACTTACAAGATGAGAGTTTTTCATTTTCATTTATGTAAAAGCTTGTATATAATATTCTTTTATTGAGGCACTTCCGGGTTGAGGATGATGTCACCATTGTATATTATTTATTTTTCGGCATTAGGATAGACCCAAAGCGGGGAGCACAAGGAATCGGGTTCTAGGTTCCAGTGGGAGACCATCTCGAGGAGTCGAGTCCGTGTCCTCTAACTCTAGAATTTGTAGGGTTGCTTGCCGCTCTCGTAGGGGTATATGGGTGTGGGTTTAGCTATTCATCGCGATCGAGGAATCCGTGTTTATTACTGGGTTGATGTTAAACACGGAAATCCTAGTATATCCAATATTTCATATGTTATCTTCTGCTGCTCTGTAATGTGATCACTGTGATATGTTCAGACGAATGCTTATATTATATATATGAGATATAATTAATATTATTGCTTTCGTTTCATATGTGATGCTTAGGAAGCATAATAAATGGGACTTCATTAATGAGATTAATGAAATAAAAGAAACCTAAAAATGTTGTAGAAACTTGTTTTTAAAAACTGGTAGCTCCAGTTCTTGCTTTGCATAGCGGTATTCCTTGTAGAATATCCAGCACCTTATTCGATAAGGAAAGAGCCGAGATCTCTTCACCGGGAGTGAGCTCTTTATCGAAACTAGCAGATGATACAAACTCGGATTGTCTTTTAATTGCTTTTATTGTTTTTGCTCTACATATTGGTATTTGTGAAATATCCTGCACCTTATTCGATAAGGAAAGAGCCGAGATCCCTTCACCGGGAGTGACCTCTTAAGAAAAACTAGTAAAAGCCTAAAAAACACTCCTTTTAAAATTCACTCGATTTTACAACGATATCAAGTTCATTACGTAAAGGGTTTTCTTAAAACATGCGTAGCCCTCCGTCATTTCAGATAAGTACTGCATAATATTCGTGCTACAGTAGTTTGGCATGCATGAAGGCGTAGTGTGCAGTAGCTAACTAGTGCTTATATGTTGCATACGATACGATTGGATTAGGGTATTCGTACGGCATAGTTTGGCCTGCGTCAAGGGTCGTGCGGGTAGGTTTAATTCAATCATGAAATGCACGGGTTGAACTTGACTAGCGGACTATGGGTTGTTTGTCCTGCGTCAGGTCATAGGACGCTATGGGCAAAATATTATCGGGAATTTCATGTTTTGAAATTTGCAATGAGATTGCATACCTTCTATGAGATAGTTGGATCCTGATACCCACTGCGAGTAAGAGTTACTTCTGGGAGAGTTTTACACATGACAATTAGCCGATCAAGTAGGTGTCTAGAAAGGTGTTAACGAGGTTACGCCCCTGGGAAAATGAGGTTTATTTTAATTAGGTCCGTGCGAAAGCACGGGATACCTCCCTCAAAATACCGACATTGGCCTGGCTGAAAGATTGGCGAACTTATAGGGTGTAATTAATCCCGGCTAGTCTTTCCCTTTAGGGTTTGAAGGAAGATTTGACTAAAATAGTGAGAGTCATCCTGATTAGATAAAATAATAACCAAATCAAAATCTTATAAGAGCGTATGCAGAGTGTTTTCTTCTCTCTCTCTCTCTCTCCTGGTAGCGACCATGTCACGCCTTAATCAAGATAATAATATGGATACATTGTCCGAACCTGCCTATTATACTGTGCTAAGGAACGTTGGTTCCGCTCTATCTTATAACTGTTATTAGTCCGAGCAGGAAATAGGGGAATATCCGGATTCCCATGCCACCAAATCGAAGAAACTGCAGGTTGATGCATATTCTTCGGGTGTGTTCATTACCGAGAACTGTTTCTCAGTATCCTCTAAGACCTAGGTATGAGTTACCGGATAAGGATCCTATATATGTAATCTGTTACATGGGCTACAGAAAGGTAGAGAACTGAGATTGGGTGATATGTCTCTAAGTGTATAGAATGATGCAATTGTTGCAACCAAGTCAGTTGGCAGATATCACCTTATATAAATACATTGATTCCGAACAAATGTTGTTATATACCGAACTCGATATACAACATTACATCGGTTTCTTTAATGAGTTAAAGAAGAATATAATTATGTATAGGAGGATAATGTTATGAACATTTTCCTTAATCAAGAGTTGATTGGATCAAGCACGTCATGAAATGGCATAAACGTTCTAAATCAAACTAGAGTTCAAAGTATATAAAACACACACAAGAGGAGTAGTTCAGAAATGAACGAATCATTCTTGTGGTATTGTAGACTAGGTCATATCAATGCAACATGACTAACTAAGTTACATAAGGATGATATGAGAATCTGTTCGAATTTTCATCTTATGATACTTGCTAGTATTGTCACAAAAGTAAAATGACCAATACTCCGTTTACTAGAAACAGAGAAAGAGTTAGTGAATTCTTAGTACGGATACATGATGATGTATTCGGTCTTATGTCTACAAATGCCAAGGTTGGTTCTTCGTACTTCATTATATTCACTGATCTTCTCTCAGGATTCGGACATATGTTCCTGTTGAAACACAAGTCTGAAACTTTTGAGAAATTCAATATAAGCTTGAAATTGAGAACCGGACGGGAAAAAGTATTAAGTTCTACGATGTGATTGAGGAGGTGAATACTTGCGCATGGAATTCCTGGGGTTTCTAAAAGGAGAATGTGATTCTCTCTCATCTTACTCCTTCGTATACACCACAGCACAATGGTGTTTCGGGGTGGAGGTATCGCACCCTATGAGATATGGCGCGCTCTATGATGAATATTTCTGAGTTACCTTTTTCTTTTGGTGTTATGCACTTGAGAAGCTGCATACCTATTGAATGGGGATCCAACCAAATCAGTGCCTACCACTATATATGAGATATGGAATGGGAAGAGACCATATCTTAAACGAGTTAAGATATGGGTTGTCCGGCCTATGTTGAAAGGCAAAATCCGGACAAGCTCGAGGCAAGGCCAGTTCTGTAAGTTTGTTAGGATGTACCAAACATTTGTGAGGGAATATCTTCTACCACTCTGAGGAGCAAAAGGTGTTTTGTTTCTCAGCATGCCACTTTTTTGAGAAAAGGTATTTCTTGTGAAGAAATTTGTGATCATGAGGTAGAACTGGAAGGTGTTCCAGCTTGACAAACTAACAGCTGATGATTTGGAGAAACCAAAGGATTCAATAGTCTCCAACGAACCTCAGCCTCTCCATGAATCTGGTAGGGTTCCTTATCCACTTAAGAGATACTACGGTCTTCTCGGTGACAGTGGGAGCGAGGATTGCATCATAGTAGATAATGGCCCAACTAGGTTCAGGCAAGCCATCACGAATGGAGACTCTGTAAAAAGGTTGGATGCTATACGATCAAAGATGGAATCCATGTACAACAATAAAGTATGACTTTGCATGTTGCGCATGAAGGGATAAAACTCATTGGAAGCTAATGGATCTTAAGAAGATTCTTGGTGTAGATGGAAAAATTGAGACTTTCAAAACTATGCTTAAGTCCATCAGGATCAATGTATGTATCGCGGAGTTGGAACATCTGTTTTGATGTGACAGTTAAGGAGTTTGACTTCATCAAAATGGTAGATGAACCTTGTATATACAAGAAGGTTGTAGAGAGTAAGGTTGTCTTCCATGTATTTTACTTAGATGACATACTCTTGATAGGAAATGGTTTCCTATGCTACACTCGGTTAAGCTCCTCTTATCACGAGGATTCTCAATAGAAGATCTGGATGATACCTACTACATCTTCTGAATTATGATCTATAGTGATAGATCTAAGTGGATGTTGGGAGTGTCCCAAATCCCAGTACATTAACAACATACTAAAGGGGTTTAATATGGAAGATTCTAAGCACGGTGGTTCGCCCACTTACTCATGGATCACTCTCTCCAAAACTGTTTTTGGAGAGATCTCGCGTGCAAGGGATACCCTATGCTTCGGCGGTAGGCTCTATCATGTATGCGATGTTATGTACTAAACTATATGTAGATGACTCACTAGGTTTAGTGATCAGAATCAATCAGATCTTGGGAGAATCATTAGACAGCTGTGGAAGACATTCTTAAGTACTTGAGAAGCACTAAAAGAAAGTTCTTGGATCGAACTCCCAGAGTGAAAAGGACGACTGAAAGTCAGTCAGAGGCATTATATTTACCCTAAATGGAGGGACGGTATGTTGGAAGAGTTCCAAGCTAGATACCGAGGCATACTAGACGATAAAGGCTGAATAGATTGCTACCAACGATACTACCAATGTGGCTGTCTGGACAATTCTTGTTCATGAGATGAACAAGGTTCCTACCAATGAGTGTCCAATAACTGTTATTGTGACAACAATTGAGTTGTGGCTTAGTCCTAGGAACGCCGGTCCCATCAGCGTTCCAGACATATTCTGAGGCCAGTATCACCTGATCAGGGAGATGGTTGATTTCCAAGGGATCGAGGTCAGGAGAGTTGACACGGAGGTTAACACAGCGGATCCACTCACTAAGGCCTACTTCCCCAAATACTATTTGAGAGATTTTGGGATGGTTGGGTATAGGATACTACAATCACTGCTATATTGTTGGGTATTGGATACTACAACAGATGGTCTTAGTGCAAGTGGGAGATTGTTAGTTATATGTATGCCCTATAGGCCATTACTGTACATGTGATGTATATTATATTGGATGCTTGGACATATATAGGGAGGACTTTCTTGCTCGACATGATAGTATGCTATCTGGTTGCACTTTATCTTAACATGTACACTTGTTGTCTCGCTCTCACATGTTGATAAAGCCCTTAAGTTGTGTACTTGACTACCAGGACTATGATGGAGATCATACTAGTAGGGCCAAGGGCAGTCCACAAGTACACCATATAACAGCTCCTAGTCGTGGGAGTATCGAAACAGGGCATCGATACTCCAGAGTAGACTAACGTATACGCTTCTCGACCCATATGATGGGCGATGGATGATCCCATATCTATTGGTGTTTGACATTAGAGAAGGTGTTAGTTATATGTATGCCCTAGAGGCCATTACTATACATAGGATGTATATTGTAGTGGATGCTGGGACATATATAGGGAGGACTTTCTTGCTCGACATGATAGTATGCTATCTGGTTGCTCTTTACCTTAACGTGTATACTGATTGTCTCTCTGTTACATGTTGGTAAAGCCCTTAGGATCTGTACTTGACTACCTGGACTATGATGCGGATCATACTAGTGGGGACATGGTAGTCTATAAGTACATCCTTCACAGTCCCTAGTCGAGGGTGTATCGAGACGGGGCATCGATATACCAGAGTAGACTAGCGTGTACCTTCTCGACCCATACAGATGGGCGATGGATGATCCCATATCCATCGGTGTTTGACATCAGAGGAGATATACGGGTGCTCAGTAGAGACTGGGTACACTGGACGGACTCGCCGAGAACTCCCAGATGGTATTATACCTCACGTCAGATGGCAGTTCTCTGGTGACACTGGTACAGAGTAGTCTGTTGACCCGAGATCGTCATAGAGTCTTGTGTGGTTCCCACTGTGCTTTGATTTCCATCTTACCACGTCCAAGAGGGCGTGCAAAACGGTGGTTTTTGGGTACAGTCCCGAGTCACATGGAGGCAATGAGCGATAGGAGGGGAGTCGTCTCTCCCGGTATATGGGGGTTGATGTTGCGCTGTGTTCGATTGGCTATAACAGGAAATCCCTGGCCAGGGTTGCTGAGATTTACTGGTAAGTGTTACCAGTAGTTTCTCGAACAGTTATAGACCTCATATCGACACGACTTATTGAGCTATTGGGGTCTGACGTATACCACCCCTAGGCGAGATATGCGACATATCAGACGATCAGACCGGACTGTACGGTAGTGTTACTGGTCGGATTCACTGGAGTGTGAGCGGGCTTGCTCGTCGATCTTCAGATCGCTCAATACCCGGGTGGCCGTTACGTTTAGCAGACCGCTTGCGGCTTGTGGATGTTTGATATGATCATCATCCGCTGCCGGCGTATTGACGAGTCTTTAGAGTCCTACACAGAGGTTTCCTGGTTCAAGCGAAACGAAATAGGAGCGCATATGAGATATGTGCGGGACCGAGAATAATACTGTATGCGATACTGTATTCTATTCTCGCGATAAATATATCGAATGGTTGTATGCGATATAACCTAGTTATCGATTCAAGTGTTGATTCGATAAGCCGATATATTAGATACCAGTCGGTTATGTGCGCATGACCGGATCATTGAATCAAGTGTTGATTTAATGATTTAATGTATAATTATATATTTGATATATTACTTTGCATTAACTAGTATCGGTTCACTTTAGACGGATTTTCTCACTCGGATGTGCGCATTGTATATGCGATATACTTTTGTGCACTTGCTTGTATCATGTTTGATGATACATGTCATGCTAGGGTTCAAGTGTAAAGATTAAACCTTGGTTAATGAAATAGTTTAGGGTTTCCTATTTGTTATTCATTTATCTATTTATTTATCCTTTTTATTTTTGATAAATGAATAAATGAAAATGAGAAAAGAATGGTGGCTTCTTTTGTTCTTTAGTTGAAGCTTCATGAAGCTATTGTTCAAGTCAACCATACTTATCTCATCCTTAACCCTAACCATTCCCACTAACCATGATTCATTCTCTACACTTAACTCTAGTTAATATTATGATAAGAATTCATTTTCTTTTCATTTTCTATTAACTTATCATAATGTTTTTCTTCTTCTTCTTCATGCTTCAAGTGAAGAAGCTTGAAGTCCATCAATGGTGATTGATGCATATGAGTGAGAAATCCAATTCTAAAGTCTACCCACTTCCTATTTTTTCATCCTCTACCTCTTGCCAAGTAGTAGAGTGTGTTTCCTTCACAAGATTTTAGGGTTTGGTGAAGGTGGAGCTTGATTCATCGATGCCTCGACGTAGATCATCTTCGGCATGGACATCGACGACCTAGCTTGCCCATTCTCCGACGAAGCCGATCTTAGAGCCCAGATTTGATTTGGACAGCGGAGACGACCCCGTTGCGGAGCCGTGGAGGTGGAGGACCGGATCTACAAAGGTTGTATTTCCGTATTCTCAGTAGTTAATTGTTAACTAGTTCTTGTTCGCCTAGACATCTAGTTATCGATCCGTACTTTAGGGTTTGTAGGCACCATATTTTTTGAAATTGCCATGGTTGATGGCTTGGGAGACCTCACTAGAGTGCCTAGGAACCCTGCAGTGGTATCAGAGCCTAGCTAGAGCCTTAGGCAAAGTCCAGACGGAAATTGAAGTCCGATCGAACCCGAAACCCCGAACCAATATTGCTCTCTGTACAAATTTTAAAAACAGGGATTTTTCAGTATTAAAAATATCCAGAAAAACATGCAGGAAAATCTAAGAGTAACTGTGTAACCCGTAGCCCTAATTCCACTAAAGCGCCGCGCTTCCGCGGCACGAGCATGGCTCGTGCGGCGGAAGGGCGGCCTATTTGTCGTTTTGTGAGACCTAGTTTACACAGTAACTCCTAGTTTCCAGTGTTGGTCTTCCTGGGTATTTTTAATATTTTTTCAAGAGTTGAATTTTTCTGAGTTGTTTTGGGGATTCGGTATTTCGATCGGGGTATCAAATTTTGTCTGTGTGGCTTTCCGGATAAATCTTAGAATATGTTAAAAAGTTCGACCGGATATAAATACCCAATTTTTCCCCTGTCGGGAAATTTCCAAGTGTTGGATTTTTCCGTAGTTTAACGACGTTCTAAGTAGTGCATGTAACGCGATGGTCCCTCTAGAAGACACAAACCTTAACTCGATTATGTGACCGTCTTGAACTGCCCTTTGAACCTTCGGGTTTGGGGCAGTACGGCGTGCCACATGTGAGGCGTTGGCTTGACCCTTCTACGGCTGGATCGTTGGTACTGAGGCACGAACGGAATGTTGTTATACTTGTTTCATGTGTTGATCAGTTTCGGGAAAACTTGGGTGTTCGATTGTTCGATCGAAAAGTTTAACATTTTCTGTTTATCTGGAATGGGATACAATAATTGGAATTCACAAAAGTTATGTGATAACTAAATGAATGTTATAAACGTAGCAGTTTAGTCTCACTTGATCGGTTGCCACGGAATTTTGATGTGATCAAAAGTCCATTGCAATCACGTAGCGTACGCGGATACTCGCCGGGTAAACTTAATAGACAGCTTCACTCCATAGCCCCGACCAAGTGACTGTAGGAGAACCCCGTCGCCGAAAGCATCCGTTCGGGTGCTCGCGGTAGCGGTGTTCCGCCTTGGTGCACTTCGTCGACGGTATCGGGGGTGCAGCTGTCTAGTGAAGTTTGCGACGAGCATTCGATCAGGATGTCGGGAATCTTGTTGAATTGCCCGACTTGATATTGAAAAGTGTTTTCGATAATGAGACTAAAATGAGGGGTTTATAATTGTTAGGCATGCGATGTCTAAGTAATTCATTTGGTCAGGCATGCGATGTCTGAGGTGGTTGCGGATTCCAACTGTTGTAGTTTTACACTTTCTTTTCTGTGACCGTAAGTGTAATATGTGATATCGCCGGTTTCGTTGCTATATGTCAACGACAATTGGGATGGACATATTTACTTACGTTGATGACATGTGATGTTATGTGTTGCTAGATATGTTATATTGGATCGTCGTGTTTGAATAGCCGCGGGTTTTTATGTGAGATGAGTGTTTTTCATTTTCATTCATGTAAAAACTTGTATGTAATATTCTTTTATTGGGGCGCTTCCAGGTTGCGGAAGTTGTCACCTCTTGTATATTATTTACTTTTCTGCACTAGGATAGACCCAAGGAGGGGAGCACAAGTAACCGGGTTCTGGGGTCCAGTGGGAGACCAACTCGAGGAGTCGAGTCCGGGTCTCCTAACCCTAGAATTGGTAGGGTTGCTTGCCGCTCTCGTAGGGGTCTAGGGGTGTGGGTTTGGCTATTCATCACGACCGTGGAATCCGTGTTTTATACTGGCTCGTATTGAAAACACGGACGTCCTAGTATATCCAATATTTCATATGATTCTTCTGCTGCGATATCTGTGATGTGATCATGTGGTGTTCTGTGATAGATACAGTATACAGTATATATGATATATTATATAGGCGTTACTTATGTTTTACACCCGCGCTAGCCCTGCCCCGCTCTGTCGTTAGTTACCTAACCTAACGGTGCACGAGGGGACATCGAGGCGAATGCGGATGGCATATGTGTACGTCGTATTTATCTGTGATGTTTAGGTACTTAAATGATGGGACTTCATTAATGTGATTAATGAAATAAAAGAAACCTAAGATGTTGTAGAATCGAATTTCAAAATAAAACAGGTAGCTACAGTTCTTGCTTTGCATAGCGGTATATGTGATATATCCTGCACCTTATTCGATGAGGAAAGGACCGAGATCCCTTCACCGGGAGTGACTCCTTTAGCAATAACTGGCAGATGCTACACACTCGGTTTGTCTTTTGATTGCTTTTAAGTGTTTTTGCTTTGCACAGTGATATATATGATATATCCCGCACCTCATTCGACGAGGAAAGGACCGACGATCCCTTCACCGGGAGTGACTCCTTTAGCAAAACTAGAAAAGCCTCAAAAGCACTCCATTTCAAAATTCATTCGATCCTACAACGATATCAAGTTCATTACGCAATAGGTTTTCAGAAAAACCTGTCGTAGCCCTCCGTCATTTCAGATAAGTTGTATATAGTATTCGTGCTGCATTTGTTGGCTTTCGTCAAGGTGCAGTGTGCGGTAGCTATATGCTGCTTATCTGCTAGCATACGATGCGATTGGATTAGGGTAGTCGTGCGGCTTTGTTGGCTTTCGTCAAGGGTCGTGCGGGTGGGTTTAATTCGATCAAGAAATGTACGGGTTGAACTTGACTAGCAGACTATGGGTTGTTTGGCATGCGTCAAGGTCATAGCGAGCTAGGGGCAAAATATTATCGGGAATTTCAAGTGTTGAAATTTGCAATGAGATTGCATACCTTCTATGAGATAGTTGGATCCCGATACCCGCTGCGAGTAAGAGTTACTCCTGGGAGAGTTTTATACATTACAATTAGCCGATCAAGTAGGTGTCTAGAAAGGTGTCAACGGGGTTACGCCTCTGGGAAAACGAGGTTTACATTAATTAGGTTCGTGCGAAAGCACGGGGGACCTCCCTCAAAGTACCGACACTGGCCTGGCTGAAAGATTGGCGAACTTGTAGTGTGTAATTAATCCCGGCTAGTCTTTCCTTTTAGGGTTTGAAGGAAGATTTGATAAAAAGCAGTGGGAGCCATCCTGATTAGATAAAATAAAAACCAATCTATTCTTGATAGAGCGCACGCTGAGTGTTTTCTTCTCTCTCTCTCCAGGTAGCGACCATATCACGCCTTAATCAAGATAATAATACGGATTGTTGACCGAACCCGCTTGTTATACTGAGCTGGGGAACGTTGGTCCCGCTCCAACTTATAAATATTATAAGACAGAGCAGGAAATTGGGGAATACCAGATTTTCTATGCCGCCCAAACGAAGAGAGTGCATGTTGATGCATCATCTTCGGGTGTGTTCATTATACAGAACTGTTTCTCAGTATTCTTTACGTCCTGGGTATGTGATACCAGATCAGGATCCCAGATATGTAATCTGTTACATAGGGCTACAGAAAGGTAGAAAAACTGAGAACGGGTGATAAGTTTCATGAGACAGAAAACGGGGCAAGTGTTGCAGCCAAGTCTGTTGGTCACTGTCACCCTGTATTACAATACATTGATTCTGAACGAATGATATTAGATACCGAACCTGATATACAAAATCATATCTGTCTCTTTATTAGTAAAGAAACGATATAATTTTGTATTGTTGGATAATGTTTTGAACATTTCCTATATCAAAAGTTGATCGGTTCAGGCACGTTATCTAAAAGCATTGATGTTCTAAATCAAACTACAGTTCTTTAGTATACAGAACATACACAAGAGGAAGAGTTCAGAAATGAACGAATCCTTCTTGAGGTATTGTAGACTAGGTCATATCAATGCGACCCGACTGGCTGAGTTACATTTAGATGCATATTTAAATCAGTTTGAATTTACATCTTGTGAAACTCGCCAGTCATGTCACAAAGATAAGATGACCACAGCTCCGTTTACTGGAAACAGAGAAAGAGTTAGTAAACTCTTGGGATGATACATGTTGATGTATGTTAGGTCCCCTGTCTACAAATGCCAGGACTGGTTCTTTGTACTTCATTACGTTCTCTGATGATCTTTCGAGTTTCAGACCTATGTTCCTGTTGAAATACAAGTCCGAACCTTTTGAGATATTCACAGAATATAAGTTAGAAGTAGAGAACCAAAATACGGGTATAAGTATTATGTCCTTTGATGTGATCAAGGAGGAGAATACTTGAGCACGGAATTCCTGGATTATTCTAAAGGAGAATGAGATTCTCTCTCAGCATTACTCCTCCGAATACACCATAGCACGTTGGTATATCGGGGCGGAGCAATCACACCCTATATGATAAGGTGTGCTCTATGATGAGTAATACTGAGTTACCTGTTTCCTTTAGGGTGTTATGCACTTGAGAAGCTGCATACCTATTGAATAGGGTTCAAATCAAATCAGTTGCCTACCACTTCATATGTGATATGGAAAGGGAAGAGCCCATTTCTTAAGTTAGTTAAGATTTGGGGTTGTCCGGGCTATGTCTAAAAGCAAAATCCGGACAAGCTCGAGGCAAGGTTAGTTATGTAGAACTGGAAATGTTCCAGCTATACGAACTACAGCAGATGATTTGATAGAACCAAAGTATTCAGTAGATTCCAACGAACCTCAGCCTCTCCGCCGATCTAGTAGGGTTCCTCACCCACCTGAGAGATACTTCGGTTTCTCTATGACAGTGGGAGCGAGGATTACATCATGAGATGATGACCCAACTAGTTTCGAACTGGCCATCGAGAGTAAGACTCCGTAAGAATGGCTGGATGTTTAGTGATCTTAGATGGAATCCTTATACACCAGCAAAGTATGGACTTTGGCTGCTAGATCTGAAGGGTTAAATCCCCATCAGGAGCAAGTATATCTTGAGAAGATTACTTGGTGTAGATGGAAAAGTTGAGACTTTCAAAGCTAGACTTGTTAAAGCTTTTCGTCATCGACCAGGCATGGATCATGATGAAACCTTTTCAAGTAGCTATGCTTAAGTCCATCCAGATCCTACTTGCCACGGCTACATACCATGACTGCGATATCTGGTTGGGTGTCTTGACTGCTTTTCTAAATGATGATTTAGAGAGCGTCTATAAGTACGCAGCCAGAGGGCTTCGTAGACAGTGGGAGCAGCGGAAACGTGTGCAAGATGCTCTATAGGATAAAGCAGGCATCGCGGAGTTGGAACGTCTGTTTTGATGAAGTAGTCAAAGAGTTTGACATCATCAAAATGGTAGATGAACCTTGTATAAACAAAAAGGTAGTAGGGAGTATGGTGACGATCCTCGTAGAGTACGTGGATGACATACTCTTGATAGGGAAGGAGTTTCCTATGCTATGCTCGATCAATCTCCGCTTATCACAATGATTCTCCACTTAGGATCAAAGTGATACCTACTAAATCCTGGATTTTGGATCTATGAGATAGATCTAAATGGATGTTAGGATACTCACTAGATGTAGTGAGATGGTGTCAATCGATCCTAAGGAGAATCACTGGAAGTGTTCCAGGGTGATAAAGACGACTGAGTGTCAGTCGCAGGCATTGTCTTTACCCTCAGTAGAGGGACGGTATGTTGGAAGAGTTCCAAACTAGATACCGTGACATACTAGACGATAAAGGCTGGATACATCGCTACTTAAGATGCTACCAAAGAGGCTGTTTGGATGTATAATGGTTCATGAGATGAACTATGTTCCTCCCATTGTGTGACAATGGAGTTGTGGCTTATGCCAAGGAACGCCGGTCCCATCAGTGATCCAGACATATTCTAAGGCAGCATCGCCTGATCATGGAGATGATTGATCTCCAGGGTGATCGAGGTTTGGAGAGTAGACTCAGAAGACAACACAGCGGATCCACTCACAAAGGCCTGTTCCCAGAGAGAGACTTTTATGGGATGGTTGAGTATGAGATACTTCAAACCACTGCTACAGATGGCCCTAGTGCAAGTGGGAGATTGTTAGTTATATGTATGCCCTAGAGGCCATTACTATACATAGGATGTATATTGTAGTGGATGCTGGGACATATATAGGGAGGACTTTCTTGCTCGACATGATAGTATGCTATCTGGTTGCTCTTTACCTTAACGTGTATACTGATTGTCTCTCTGTTACATGTTGGTAAAGCCCTTAGGATCTGTACTTGACTACCTGGACTATGATGCGGATCATACTAGTGGGGACATGGTAGTCTATAAGTACATCCTTCACAGTCCCTAGTCGAGGGTGTATCGAGACGGGGCATCGATATACCAGAGTAGACTAGCGTGTACCTTCTCGACCCATACAGATGGGCGATGGATGATCCCATATCCATCGGTGTTTGACATCAGAGGAGATATACGGGTGCTCAGTAGAGACTGGGTACACTGGACGGACTCGCCGAGAACTCCCAGATGGTATTATACCTCACGTCAGATGGCAGTTCTCTGGTGACACTGGTACAGAGTAGTCTGTTGACCCGAGATCGTCATAGAGTCTTGTGTGGTTCCCACTGTGCTTTGATTTCCATCTTACCACGTCCAAGAGGGCGTGCAAAACGGTGGTTTTTGGGTACAGTCCCGAGTCACATGGAGGCAATGAGCGATAGGAGGGGAGTCGTCTCTCCCGGTATATGGGGGTTGATGTTGCGCTGTGTTCGATTGGCTATAACAGGAAATCCCTGGCCAGGGTTGCTGAGATTTACTGGTAAGTGTTACCAGTAGTTTCTCGAACAGTTATAGACCTCATATCGACACGACTTATTGAGCTATTGGGGTCTGACGTATACCACCCCTAGGCGAGATATGCGACATATCAGACGATCAGACCGGACTGTACGGTAGTGTTAATGGTCGGATTCACTGGAGTGTGAGCGGGCTTGCTCGTCGATCTTCAGATCGCTCAATACCCGGGTGGCCGTTACGTTTAGCAGACCGCTTGCGGCTTATGGATGTTTGATATGATCATCATCCGCTGCCGGCGTATTGACGAGTCTTTAGAGTCCTACACAGAGGTTTCCTGGTTCAAGCGAAACGAAATAGGAGCGCATATGAGATATGTGCGGGACCGAGAATAATACTGTATGCGATACTGTATTCTATTCTCGCGATAAATATATCGAATGGTTGTATGCGATATAACCTAGTTATCGATTCAAGTGTTGATTCGATAAGCCGATATATTAGATACCAGTCGGTTATGTGCGCATGACCGGATCATTGAATCAAGTGTTGATTTAATGATTTAATGTATAATTATATATTTGATATATTACTTTGCATTAACTAGTATCGGTTCACTTTAGACGGATTTTCTCACTCGGATGTGCGCATTGTATATGCGATATACTTTTGTGCACTTGCTTGTATCATGTTTGATGATACATGTCATGCTAGGGTTCAAGTGTAAAGATTAAACCTTGGTTAATGAAATAGTTTAGGGTTTCCTATTTGTTATTCATTTATCTATTTATTTATCCTTTTTATTTTTGATAAATGAATAAATGAAAATGAGAAAAGAATGGTGGCTTCTTTTGTTCTTTAGTTGAAGCTTCATGAAGCTATTGTTCAAGTCAACCATACTTATCTCATCCTTAACCCTAACCATTCCCACTAACCATGATTCATTCTCTACACTTAACTCTAGTTAATATTATGATAAGAATTCATTTTCTTTTCATTTTCTATTAACTTATCATAATGTTTTTCTTCTTCTTCTTCATGCTTCAAGTGAAGAAGCTTGAAGTCCATCAATGGTGATTGATGCATATGAGTGAGAAATCCAATTCTAAAGTCTACCCACTTCCTATTTTTTCATCCTCTACCTCTTGCCAAGTAGTAGAGTGTGTTTCCTTCACAAGATTTTAGGGTTTGGTGAAGGTGGAGCTTGATTCATCGATGCCTCGACGTAGATCATCTTCGGCATGGACATCGACGACCTAGCTTGCCCATTCTCCGACGAAGCCGATCTTAGAGCCCAGATTTGATTTGGACAGCGGAGACGACCCCGTTGCGGAGCCGTGGAGGTGGAGGACCGGATCTACAAAGGTTGTATTTCCGTATTCTCAGTAGTTAATTGTTAACTAGTTCTTGTTCGCCTAGACATCTAGTTATCGATCCGTACTTTAGGGTTTGTAGGCACCATATTTTTTTGAAATTGCCATGGTTGATGGCTTGGGAGACCTCACTAGAGTGCCTAGGAACCCTGCAGAAGGTACACAGGTGCTCAGTGGAGACTGGGTACACTGGACGGACTCGCCGAGAACTCCTAGATGGTATTATACCTATCGTCGGATAGCAGTTCTCTGGTGACACTGGTACAGGTTAGTCTGTAGACCCGAGATCGTCATAGAGTCTTGTGTGATTCCCACTGTGATTTGATTTCCACCATACCACTGTCAAGAGATCGTGCAAAAAGGAGGTTTTTAGGTACAGTCCCGAGTCACTTGGAGGCAATGAGCGATAGGAGGGGTTTCGTCTCTCCCGGTATTGGGAGTTGAAGTTGCGCTATACTCGATTGGCCATAACAGGAAATCCTTGGCCAGGTTTACTGAGATCTACTGGTAAGTGTTATCAGTAGTTTCTCGAACCGTTATGGACCTTGCATCGGTATGACTTATCAGGCTATTGGGGTCTGACGTTATACCACACCCAGGCTGTGATATGCGATATATCAAACGAAGAGACCGGACTGCACGGTAGTGTTACTAATTGGATTCACAGGAGTACGAGCAGGCTTGCTTGTTGATCTTCCGATCGCTCAATACCCGGTTGGTCATTACGTTTAGCAGACCGCTTGCAGCTTGTGAGTGTTTGATATGATCATCACCCACTGTCGGCATATTGACGAGTCTTTAGAGTTCTACACAGAGCTTTCCTGGTTAATGCGAAACGGAGTAAGAGCACATATGTGATATGTGCGGGACCGAGATTAATGTGAGCATGTGATACCGCATTCTATTCTCGCGATATGTAACATTCGTCGGATATATGTGATATAGCCAAGTTATCGGATCAAGTGTTGATTCGATAAGTTGTTACTGTTGATATTAGTTGGTTATATGAGACATAGCCGGATTATTAAATCAAGTGTTGATTTAATAATTTAATGTATAATTATATATTTGAAATACTACATTACATTGACTAATATTAGCTCACTTGAGTATTCATATTTCTCACTTATGATACATTGATATATATATATGTGTGTGTGTGTGTGTGTGTGATATATGTTAAATGTATTGATTTCTTTTTGCAAACAAAATATATATGTGATATATATTGTTGTGTCATGCTAGGTTACATTTGCAACATGTATGAGACTCACACCATGCTAGGTTAAGGTTAGGGTTTTATTTGTTTTAAGTAATTCAAACAATTTGGATAATGAGCCATGGCAAAGCTTATAGAAGCTTGTAGTTAACATTGACTTAGTCCACTTGTTTGTCTAGCTTAAAATATTTCTTAACCCAACCTTTAACTCATAGCTATGGTTTATTCTCTATATGAGTTAGGCATGACACTAACTCACCCATGGTTGCAATTCTAACCTCACTCTCTCATTCATTTTCTTCATCACTTCTTCTTCTTCCTCAAAGAGAAAAGGCTTGCTTGCTTTTTCTAAGTGATGAAAAATTTTGAGAAAAATAAAACTATAGTGAGCCCACTTCCTACTTCATCATCCTCTACTATTAGCCATTTAGTTTAAAGTGTTTTCTTCACTAATCTCACCATTAGTGAAGAGCTAGCATGAGCTAGTGTCTCCTCGACGTAGATTATCTTCGGCCTCGAAGACTTCGATGCAAGCTTGTTCATATCTTCATGGGAGCCTTTCTATTGTCCGGGAGTTCACGATCGCAGCGAAGGGACTGCTACACAGAGCTATTGAAGTGAAGGACCGATCTACAAAGGTTGTATTCCTTGTTTACTTTAGTTGTAAAGTGTTTGCATATCGATTCGTCGGATTTTCTAGTATCGGTTCTAGGGTTAGGATTAGCTAGAATGGCAAAAATTTGAATATGGCATTGATGATGCCTCCCGAAACCTTGCCGCCGTGCTAGGCAACCATGCATAATCTACACTAACCAAGACCTTAAACTGGATGATTAGGGTTTAACTAAGATATCATAAACTTTACACTAAGAGATGGATGGCTACAACCTTTGTAGACCGTGTCCTTCCCTTCTATAGCTCCGGATTGTAGTCCACGCGACTCCACTAGGCTCCACTTGAAGGTTGAACGAACTTGCTCCGATGACCTTCATGCCGAAGATGATCCACCCGATGTCCGCTAATCCAAGCTACCTCTTCACTAAACTCTTTAGTAAAGTAAAAACACTACACCAAAGCGCTAATCTAGTGTAGGATGGTGAAGTAGGGGTTATGTTAGCTCACTAGGGTTCTCACTCACAAGTTCAAGGGTTCACAACTCATGTGAGAGATTGAGCTTGGAGGTGGAGGTGAGGAAAAGGGAGAGAGCTAGAGAGAAAACTCATCACATGAGTTCAACTCAAGAAAAATAAAAGTGTTCTTTTTAGAATGAAGAATGGGTCTCAAATAATATCCCACTCATTGAAGCATCCAATTTTTATCAATAAAAATATAGCAACATGCTTCAATAGTAAGTCAAGAGTAATAAAGAAATATAAAAGTCATGCTTCATCCCATGCTCCTCATTTTCCACCTCATTTCTATTTTCTTAAAATAGAAATCGAACCACGCTTCATAATATATTTATATTTATATTTATATATATATATATATATTATATATAAAGAAAAAGATTAGTGAGAAATAATATTAGTTAATATATAATTATATCAAATATAAATATATATAATATTATTAAAACAACACTTGATTTAATAATCCGGTTATATCACATATAACCGACTAATATCATTTATCTGTATATCACATTATCAAATCAACACTTAATTCAATAATCTGGTTATATCACATATAACCTAACTGATAATAAATAGCTGCCGGATTACAATACGCTATCTCATACTCGTATTTAATCAGGTCCCCGCACATATCAGTATATGTGCCCTATTTCGTTTCGCTTGAACCAGGAAACTTCTATATGGAACTCTAAAGACTAGTCAATACGCCAGCAGTAGGTGATGATCACATCAGTCACCCACAAGCCGTCAGCGGTACTAGCTGGACGTAATGGCTACCCGGGTTTTGAGCGAATAGAAGATCAACAATCAAGCTTGTCCAAACTCCCATGAAGCCTATAGGTAACACTTACCGTACAATCCGATCTCTTCGTCTGATATGTCGCATATCGAGTCTGGAGGTGGAATCGTCAGACCCAAATAACTTGATAAGTCATGACGATTTATGTCTCACAACGATTCGAGAAACTACTGATAACACTTACCAGTAAATCTCATCAACAGCACTGGCCAGGGACTTACTGTTATAGCCAATTGAGCATAGCGCAACATCAACTCCCAATACCGGGAGTGACGAAACCCTTCCTATCGCTCATTGCCTCCATGTGACTCGGGACTGTACCCAAAATCCACATGTTTGCACGACTCCTTTGAGCCATGGTAGGAAGGAAATCAAAGCACGGTAGGAACCACATAAGACACTATGACGATCCTGGGTCTACAAACTAACCTATACCAGTGTCACCAGAGAAATGCTATCTGACGATAGGTATAGTACCATCTAGGAGTTCTCGGCGAGTCATGTTCGATGTACCTATTCTCTAATGAGCACATGTATACAATCTTTGATGTCAAACTCCATTTGATATGGGATCAATCATCGCCCTATACAGGGTCAAGAAACGTATACACTAGTCTACTCTGGAATATCGATGCCCTGTCTCGATGTCTCGGTATTCTCTCGACTATGAACAATTGAAGGATATGCTTGTGGACTACCCAGGTCCCGGTAGTATGATCTAAATCATAGTCCTGGTAGTCAAGCCAACATCCTAAGGGCTTTATCAATATGTATATAAGAGACAGTATAATAATGCCAGTGAACATGTTAAGATAAAAACAACCAGATAGCATACTATCATGTCGAGCAAGAAAGTCCTCCATATATATGTCCAAGCATCCACTATATCATACAATAATGGCCTCTAGGGCATACATATCACTAACACCAAAGCCCTCATCGCGACATGACTGGGCAGCCACCTGCTCGGTTCATCCACTATGGGTTCCTGCCCTACAAAGAGATGGATCCAAAGCCCTCATCACGAGGCCGCCGAGTAGATTCCTGCTTGGCCTATCCACAGTGGGTAGCTTCTATCCAATAGCACTGTGGACCCAAAAGCCCTCTTCACGAGGTCGCCGGATATCTTCCTACTCGGCCTCAACAGTGGATCCTTGAGCCTCACATTAAACCAGAAGGCAAGCCTCTACCCGGTGCATGTACCCGAAGAAGGCAAACTCCTAACATGGCCCAAGTAAATAAAGCTCGAGTTCGATCGATAGCCGGTCCGAACAGACGAAGCGACCTCTCCATTATTGCGCCGCCCATCTCCATCAGTTGACGCCATCAGAGATACACGTGAAAACTTAGGCGCACGGTGAGACGACACGTGGACTCGAGGATCGAAACAACACAACAGCCAAAAGCGTGTCGTTCCTGGACAATCCACACTATGATTCTCGGCACCAAACTGAGCAGAAGAAAACCGAACAGGCCACTCTCGATCCGACCCATAAATAGGTCGAAATGAGAATGGGGGCTAATGATGATTCTCAGAAGTGGGATTTCCCCAGATCATGACACGTGGCAGATGACGTGTCCCAAGGGCTACGGAGCTGGAGTAGGTATGATGCTTTGGGGGTGATTGATACGAAAAAGTGTGTTTTTGTAGTTAAAGTAACCGCAATCAATAACGGTGTCGCGTGTAGCTAGACCAAGATGAATACGGGTCATTCTCAAGGAAACGTTGAATTTTTTACTCTTACTTTGGATGTGTTGAAAGAGAGAGGAGGGATAAAGCATATTGATGAATGGTTTCTAGATCAACGTTAAACAAGGATGTAAAATATAGATCTAGAATATTTATGGATGTAGTTAATATAAGAAGGGGGCTTGTAGGGTTCGTTAGGATTTAGTAGTTACGGACGATTAATTAAAAGTTACCCTTTTTATCCTTTAATAGATTTAAGACTAGAACGACGGTGATGCGTGTAGATTAGGATTTCTGGAGGGAAAAGGAATCCCACTCTTAACCCCTATCTCGACACGGAACTCCGTTCATATCTAGCCTTTACCAAAATAATCATTAATCTAATCTCTAATCGCGGTCGGAACTAACAAAGAATTGTTAGCACGCCCGATTAGGATGTTAATGATTCTTTTGATAAAGTTCATAAACTTTATAGGACTTAAAAAGGGTTTAGGGATGTTCATCATCCATTAGCCTACCCTAATCCTACGAACCCTAACAAGCGGAGAATTACTCGCGCATGTTGGGAGAAAAAGAGATGGAATGAAATTGCATAATTAAACTACAAAGAAATAGAATAAGAAAAAGAAAGCTACCTTTATTAATCAACAATATTCATTACACTTGAATCCTAAGAAAATGATTACAAATCTAGTTGCTTCTCGATCTCTTCTAAGGAGGTAGAAGAACAGTTGATGATCAGCCTGGATGCGTGAACCGTCTTGGACTTCGTGATCTCTTCGGCTTGATCCTTTTTCCAAGAGGCTCTCGGTCCCTATTTATAGTCTAAATCCAGAAACCTTTGCTTCCAAATTAGGGAAATAGCTATAAAGATTCACCCAAAATTTGCGCAGTCCCTAACTCATCAATCATGCCGCGGATCCGCGGCCCAAGAGGGGTATGGCCGCGGATCCGCTGCCATTTAATCAGAGCCCTTGATCATTTTCTGGGAATTGCCACGTGGAGTTCTCTGGAATCTTTGGATCTTTCAAATCTTCTCGCAGTTGCTGCCAGACTTAATCTCCAAGTTTTGCTTTCTTAATTAGGCAAGTTTTCTTTAACAACTTGATTGCTTGGAAAAATTCTGCACAACAACTTGAAAAAATTCTGCACAACAACTTAAATAATATTTAGTAGACTTTGTTCTACTAGGATTTGGTCAATGATATTATTTGCATACATTTTCCTACCAAATGCTAATTATAATATATCAACACATGGAAAATATTATTTTTACAGATAAACCCTCATATGTATGATATATTATAATAAAGACCTTTTTTAATATGAAAATGGTAGGAAAAATGTAATAACAAATGTCCAGTTTTATCAACTGAACAAATACCCCCAAACTTATTTTTGATCGTCCCGAGCAAACTAGTTTATCCAAGAGGAGGAGAAAAAGAAAGGAGAAAACTAAGCACACTTTCGTAGGCAAACACGATTGCACTGAGCACGTGCAACAAGCCGTTAAACCTCTAGGTGTCCCTAGTAGGAGGAGTGTTGTCTCCTGAGGGTTTTCAGCGGATTACACCCACAAAATTCTATAATAAAATAGAGATGGTAAAATTTACATATAAAGATAAGAACCATAAAAGAAATACTTTGAAAATTTAGAGTTTCCAACTAAACTAGCTTTTCAGTTGTCATGAGCCATATCTTAATAGTCATGAAAAAATGTTAGAAATCACATCATCCCTCAATAAAACAACGTCTTTATTCTTCATTCCTACCTTTCATCCAAACATCGATCATATACCCCTACGTGTGTGAAATGGACATCCCTACACTCGGAGAATTCAATTCAAGCTATCATACTCTTGTCCATCTACCTCAGTACTTTTTAACTTGATGAATATTTAGATTTGCTCACACATTTTCATGCGACCGTTAATACTTCTTGAGATACTAACCGACTGATTACTTATGTGCTTGCTAATTAGGTGATAGTATTTTTCTCGTCTTGCACCACCTAAGGCTTAGCAGTGACTCCCAGACCAGTTGGCCTTAGGGCACTAGGTGAAGAGGCACCCTCGCTATATTTTTTTATTGCTGCCTTGGCGATAACAAAACCAGTGTTCATTTTTCTTTTCATCATTTTTATATTTTCTTCATTTTTTCTTTCATTTTCTTCATACTTTGGCTTTTAGACAAGAGCATTTCAAGGTATCCTCTACTATCCCGAGTTTCAAGACGTGTGTAAGTGCATATAGTAGGGTGTCAACATTCAAATGTTTGGCTTCCAGAATAGAAACTATTTTTCAGACTTATTTTTATCCTCATATTAGTGACCTCCTTCATCTTACTAACCCTTAGGACAACAGCTCATAACAACTTATCACTAGTTCGTTTAAGAAAACTTCTAATTTTCTTGGTTTTCTTAAACTATTCCTATCTTTTGGATGTAATTTTTCACTTTCTACTCCTTTGTTATAAAAGAAATTTTTAAATTTTTTTTTGAAAATGTTGTGCTTATGTAAAATATGATGCAAATTGATGTGTAAATAAGCACAAACCTCCCCAAACCTGTTTACAGCAGTGTCCTCACTGATGTCATCCGTTAAGCTCAAAAACCTATAGACTTGGGAGGAAAAAGGGGACAAGAAATAATGCAAGTGAAATCCTCCCCCAAACTCATTTTTGGCTCACAATCTTATAAAAATTCTTTTTCTTTCAAGAGCCAAAATATCCCCCCCCCCCAAACTTGAGTTAAACAATTTTAATCTTTTAAAATCACACGAGGGGGTCAAGGTTATTGGTCAATGCCAAGTTTTGCAAAGACCGAAGGTCAACACCAACCATTCAAAAATTTTATCGATGAAGTACCAAGGTTGGTGGAAGAACATGTCACCTTTCGACAAGAAGAAGTGGGGAGGTGATAAAAGGTGTAATGGAAAAGGATTGCGTCTCAATTTGGAGAGACGACACAGTGATAGTAATGATGGATTACTCGCATTATCATGATTGTCCAAAAGAAGGGGTGGAGGTCCAATTTTTTCATCTTGGAGTTGATTTATCTCAACACCCGTATCTTTTAAAAATGCGAGTTCATCAGCGAAAATTTCCTCAAAGCTTTCATTGATACCCCGAAGAATAATGTCATCAGAAAAAATGGGGTGATCGTCAGACTCTATAAAAAGTTCCTCATCAGCGTTAGATGTTGACCCGGACAACTCGGTGGAAGAGTACATGGTTGGGTCAAACAACAACATATGAAAAGAGTCAGTATCATGAGGTTGATCAAATTCGCTGCTGTCGACATCCATTAATTCGACAAAACACATATGAGCATAGGGTTCGGAGGGTTCACTTCCCAACTTGTAAATGTTAAGCTCAATTGACTTCTTTCTAAAGGATAGGGTCATAGAGCCGTTTCTACAATTGATTACTGCGTTGGAAGTGGCCAAAAAGGGTCGACCGAGTATCATCGGGATTTGATTGCGTAGGTTTGCCACAGGTTGTGTATCTATAACGATAAAATCCATAGGGAATATGAATTCCCCGACTTTGATTAACGCATCCTCTATCTCACCCCTAGGTTGGGTGATAGATCGATCGGCCATCTGAAGAGTGCAATGCGCAGGTTTTAACTCTCCGATCCCTAATTGCTCATAAACAGAATATGAAAGCAAGTTAACACCAGCACCTAAATCTAGTAGAGCACGATTGATATTTTTACCCCCAATAGAAATAGAAATTGTAGAACTTCCGGGGTCCTTTCGTTTCTTAGGTAGTTGTTGTGTAAAAGCAGTGCTCACATTACTCGCAAGGAAAACTTTTTTAGGTACTTGAACTTTTCTCTTCCTAGTGCATAAGTCCTTTAGGATTTTCGCATATGACAGAACTTGTTGAATAGCATCTAGGAGAGAAATGTTTATGTTAACTTGCTTAAAAATTTCCACAATCTTCTCCATTTATGGACTTGGTATGTTGCCCCTTAACCTGTTTGGATAAGGTGCTTTATCAATAAGGGTTTGGTCCAACATTGGAGAGGATTGTGGGGATGGAGTGGATCCCAGAATTGGAGTGGGGATCGTATTAGGTAGATTCGAGGAAATGGGTGAAGGGTTCGAGCCTTGGGGAAAACGGAGAATAGGCTCGGAAGTAGGTGGGAGACTAGACGAATTAGGGGAAGAAGTAGAAGCTGGGGTATCATTGGTGTCACTAACATCATCACATTACTCACCCACTCGGTTATTCAGCACTTTTCCCGATCTCAACGTAGTAACGGCACTCACATTATAACTTTGTGAGTGGCCAGGATTAGGTATGGGTTGAGATGGGAGTTTCCCTTTCTCTCTCGCACTCATTGCGGCGTTTAACTGAGCAAGTTGGTTTTCTATTGATTTAATACTTGCCCCGTGGGAGGCGGAGTCTTTCTGTATGGTATCAATAGAAGACTTCATCTCAGCCGACAATTGCATGGAATGTTTCATGAACATATCCAAAGTTTGTGCGAGTGAAGAGTTGTCAGTACCGGCCACTTATGGTGTAGAAGTGTTGGCCGGATTTTGAAAATTCTGTGACTGAAAGGGGAGCTGATTCTGTGGTTGTGGTTACTGTGGAGGGGATCTTTGATAATTGCTTTGGAACTGATTTTGATTTTGGGGTTGGTTTTGGTTCCAAGAAAAGTTAGGATGATTCCTCCATCCTTGATTGTACGTGGAAGAATAAGGATCGTTTCTAGGTCGCTGCTGAAAAGCAGCATTAGTTTGAAACGATGCATTCATAGGACATTCTTCCGTTAAATGTGAAGGATCTGAACAGCAACCACAGACGGTCTTGGGAAGCGTAACCTGATTTAGGGAGACTGATAAAAGTTTGTTCTCAATAGCATCGAGTTTCTTCTGTATCGCTGCCATGTCGGCTTTCACTGCGATGGAAACATCGAGCTGGTAAATACCTCCCCTAGATGAAGGTGGTCTTACGCTTTCCCACTGCAAGGTATTTTCAGCGAGGTCTTCTAAATACTTCCAAGCTTCACCGTCATCTTTAGACATGAAATTGCATTGACACATTGTTTCAAGCATCTGCTTTGTCGCTGGATTAATGCCCTTATATATAATTCGACATAAATCCCATACTTGTATTCCATGATGAGGACATTGGACAAGCAGATCCTTGAAACGTTCAAAGCACTTCCAAAATGGTTCATTGGGAAGCTGGGTGAACTGGTTGATCTCGCTCCTAATATAAGTGTAAGTCTACGGTAGCGTCCCGGCCGTCTTTCAGACGCCAAAATATGGAACAAAACTTTTATACAACTGGCGCTATCGTATACTATAACACGGATCTGCCATTAAACTAAACTAACAAACTGTAAAGTGAGTAGAAATGTTATACTGAACGATCCGAGTCCTTCGGTCTTCAACCATCATCCCACGCTTTGTTGCAGCTGATCCGAACTCGCTCGATCTTCGGTCTCAACGTCCAGGTGGCACCACGTCGACGGATCTTTAAACGGGCTCTCGCCACTGAACCGAGACAACTCGATCGTCAAGTTTACTAAAAGAGACGACCAAGATTGATGTAGAGAATGAGTAGAACACTTTGTCTCGTTACGTCCAAGGCTATAGACGAACGGTTAAAGAAGTTGCCTTTTGGAATAGGGTAAATGGAAATTGAACTATATGAAATTTCCATGAACTAAATTTCCTGTTTCTTTTTTCTCAAAAATGAATCGATCCACTCTCACTAATGTGGCCGGCCATGTCAATGAAGCAAGGGGTGAGTACGGAATATGACCGGCATTTAAACTACGAACGTCTCACGGCGTACGTAATCTAAGTAAGCCGAAAACCCAGAAATCCAAACCAAGAAAAGTAGTAGAGAGTAGGAAGAACCATAACAATCAACCTGTAAGCAACGTAATATACAATGCCTAAAGGCGAGGATCACAACAGAAAGGTAAATCCAACAGCATGAAATCCATAGAAATATAACGCGCGACTCTACGGTCGAAAGAATAAACATCACTGGTCTCTATCTCAATAAGTACATGTTTGGTTGATGGAAATTTTAGATACAACTGAAATATAATATACAATGTATAATGATGGGTGCGATACAATAAACCCACCTACTAGCAAGTCACCCGAAAGGAACAGTGCCCGCAAAGCCGTAATAAAACCTGTACGGCAAACCTGCAAGAAACTAGGGCACAACGGGGGTGAGTTGCCAACTCGTAAGTAGAAAAAGATCTACGAACAGAAAATCGCATGTATGACGCAATCCTAGGTCATGCGATCAATATATAAACCTCAAATGAATAAGTCTGAAGCATGCTAAGGTAGCAATGAAACATCTATACATGTATGTAGTACCAAGTGCTCGTGTCAGTGCCTCAGGTAATAACATGTCATATATAAGAGGTATGTCTGCATGGAGTAATATAATGAAGTATCAAATGGATATCAATACACATAGATTAGCGTCCCATTCCACTAATATTGGTGTAAGGGTATATATAACAGCGCCCTCATACCCTGTTATATATACAAATGAAGTATGATCAATGTAATCGAGGTCTGTATGTAATCAAAGTCTGTATAAACGTGGATCCCGTCCACCCGTCACCCAATGACAATAAGCATCATGCACGTAAATATCATAAGCATATGCATGGAAGTACGAGGATATAATCAAAAACATGGAACCGGAGTGCCCAGCATCGACACTCGAAAACATCATGAAAACTGTGCCCAGCATCGGCACATAAATCCTCATATATCGAGCATCCATCAGTCTGGGTCAGCCCACGGGCTCCGTCTGCGGTATCGGCCCTCGGCTCCAGCAGTACGCCCATATCCACCTCTCAACTCCGGTCGGTATCCTCCGAATATCCGCCGAGCTCAAATACAATCACCGGTAGGTAGTAGTCCCTCTGCCAGGCTCACCATCTACTACACAGCGATCCGTTCTCGCCCCGGGGTACCATACCGGGCCCACCATGTACCCGCAATCAGCCTCATCCGCCTCCTCGAATCGGGTTTCACATGTCACTCTAGCACCGAGAAAACACATGGTGGACGCATTGAAATATCAAATCAAGGGTAACCGGGTTTTTAAAACAATTACATATTTTCTTTTGAAATATCCACGGTTCCCAAATCCAGAAATATCATGAAAACAACATATCTCAATGCGTATGATCAGAAGCATGATATATGCAACATGTAAAAGAAATGTAAGCATGTCTGTCTATCATGCAACCAGAAATAGTAATATGCACATATTGAGGGAAACCACTCTTTTAAAATGAATCAGTTTTGAAGAGTATCTTGTGGTTTCCAAATCTAGAATTATCATCTATGTATGTGCAAATATGTATGTGTACAAATATGAGTGTACGACAGGCAGGTGCACAAGTATGAGTGTACGATAAGTATATGTACAAGTATGCCATGCAAGGGTCATATCCTGAATGCAACAGTACTACAGTGTAATGACATGGCAATTATCGATGATGAAGTGTGTGAGCCGGCAAACAGTGTACGTGGACATATGCATCATCGATAATTGTGCTGGTGTCCTAACAGCATGATGATAATATAGCAATAGCTCATGAAATGAGATGCGAATAGCAATGAAAATGCAGAATCGAATAAATCAACGCAACTGTGAAGATTCTACATCAATATGTATATGCCATGAAATTGTGCCATTTGAAATAAGACAAATCGGGGTTTTTAGTAAAATAAGGGCTACGGAGTTTTTTTTTGTAAGATACGTCCTTTGAAAATATCCGTAGAATCCCTTTACTTGTTTTTAAGATATTCCCGATTCTTAAGTTTTTGAAATAGGTATGGCTCGGGTCTAGTCTAACTTCTACTATACTAACTACTGATCTAACTATCAAGTAAATCGGGAAGGGTATGGAAACCACCTAATCTGAATCGATATATATATAAATATAAATGTAAATAGTCGGTGATTCCGCCTCAATAGTATCGCGTATTATATCGTATGTCATCTAACATCCTCGAGTCATGAGCGCGGATTAATCATCAATATATAGGTTGTACGGTAAATCGTCGTACGGCATCCCATTAGCTGGGTACGGGTCAATATCACGTTCATCACACTATTTATCTGATATCCCCTTTTATCAAGATCATCATCCAGGGTACTGACCTATGTCTAGTACAACACTAATATCATCAATCCAATCATGATCTGGCTGCTGACCTACAGCCTCAAATCACTGATATCAACATCACATATCGTCATGAAGAAGGGTACATCACTCAATGCGACCCACTATAAATTACTAACATGACATATCTCATATCATGACCACATGTCAATTATTCAAAGTATATCACTCTGATATGTATTGTCGTCTAAGGATCCGCTATATTATCAGGATGTATCTCAAATATGAGTCCTGCCATATCACCGATATCATAACCTCAGAACATATCTCATCGACTCATCTCCAATGTCCTCCAATATCCTCATCGTCGCCGTATAAACCTAGCAAATTCGCACGTGCGCGCGCGTGGGTGTAAACCTATTCTAGGTTCGTGACTAGAAACTACACTAGTTACTTCTAACCCTATCCTATGCATATTCCACCTAACACATCCTAAACAACCAAGTCACACATAAACTAGCATATATTTGTATATATAATATATATGGTATACTAGACATCGGACTGCGGGGGTGCTATACGCCATCCACCCGACTTCTCCCTGTAGATATAAATCTACCCACCTTTCTTTGTGCGTGCCGGTGCCGATGTCGCCATTGCATCTCCAACGCCACGACGCCACGTGGGGTACCTACAAGGATATCACAGGCTAAACCACATGAAAACCATGTCGGAAAATAAAATGGTGTACGCTACGCCCATAGGTAAGAACCTGTGGCCTCGCCTTCAAACACAGCCAAAATCCACTGTCGTTGACGTCCAAACGCCATCCGACAGAAACGAATCATCGAATACCAAAAACCATGCTAAAACAAGTCGTAAATCATACGCCAACTCATGAAAATCAACCCATATTCTATCCTAACTGTAATCAGTCAAAACTAGACATACCAGGGGTCAAGTTTACATGAAATAGGGCCGTGCACGCAAAACGAGGAGGCTTCACCCTGGTCTGGCCGCAAATTGCGGCCAGGGGGATTAAATTTGCGGCCAAGGAGATGAGGTTGGGTCTAGGGTTTTGGGTATTGGTTCCTATCTACCTGCACATACTACTGTCAAGTCAAAATTATTTTAGGAGGTCCGGGTTGATAGCAGTTTCCAGAAAAGTCAAAAAGTCGACAAAAATGCTAAATTACACCGATTCTAAACTTTCAGGTGTGACACTGGAATCTGGGGTAATCTTGGTTACAATGGTCTCAAATACACCTAATAAGGTTACCCTAGCAATCAAAACCATCACTTGGCCACATCTCACTCAAAATCACTAAAACTAGCACTAGATCACAATATAAACACTAAATTTCAGTTTTAACAACTATAACTTAAGAAGATAGGAATTGGGTTGCAAGATTATACCTCAAGAGGGTCCTAGGATGAAGGAGAAGGGAAGATCAAGATGAAGGAAGGGTTATGTTGCTGCTGCGGTGCTCCTGTAGTAGTTGCTGATGTTGCTGTAGTTTTGGTTGCAGCTGCTGCTGCCTTGGCTGCTGCTGCTGCTTGGAATGGGTTTTGTTGCTGAAGTTGCAGCAGCAGGAGTTTTGTGGCTAAGGGAGGGTATGGTGTTGTGTGTGGTGAAGTATGATGGGAGTGTGGTGTGGTATATGATGGTGTGGAGGCTATTCTTGCTGCTGTTGCAGTAGAGTTTTGGGCTGATATTGTTGCAGCTGCTACTGCTGAAGCTGTTTTGGGTGTTGTTTGTGGTGGAGTGTGAGGTTATGAAGCTGTTGTTGATGCAATTGGGGTTGTGTTGCTGTTCCAGCAGCAGCTACTGCTGTTGATGATGTTGTGGTGGCTTTGGTGAAGTGTGAGAGTGATGTAGTGTTTAATGGGGGTGTGGTGTTGTAGTATGTGATGTTGTGAGAGATGTGAGTGTGAGAGAGAGTGATGTGAGACAAGAAAAAGTGTTGAGGTGAACAGAGGATTTGACATTACTTTAGCCACCTCTCTCTCTCTCTTCATGAGTGTTGCATGACAACCATCCAATCCCCTCTCTCTCTCCTACCAAATGTCAACCTACCCCTAATCAAATTTAAACAAAGCTACACCCTTAATTAAACTAATTATCCTAATCAATTTGTTCAACCTACCATGGTCATCTAAGCATGGTTCAACCCTAGGTTACCATGACCAAAACATGAAACAAGTGTAGAAAAATGTTATGTGCACATTTTTGCACAAAAAGCCAAAAAATCCAATTAGCGATTTTTAATCGCGGTTAAAATCAAAATAGCATTTACGTAACCATAAAAGCTTAAAAATGACATATTTCCACAAAATAACCTATTTTAGAATTTCCATAATTTTCTCCAGAATTTTCACCATTTATCGGTATTTAATTATACCGACTATTAAAATATTCATTAAAAATTAATATTAAATTATGAAAATTCCCAAAAATAATATTTTATTTTTTGAAATGTTACAGTCTTCCCCCCTTAAAGAGATTCGGTCCCCGAATTTAAATTTAAACCCCAAAATTCCAAAACATTTCAATAACTGTCCAAGTCAACGGGGATCCGAAATCATCAATAAATAAAACGCATTGTAGCGCAATACATGCGCATGCGTAACGAGTAGATAACTCGAAATCAAAATTCCGTCAAGCATCCCGCAATCATCGGAGATAAGGTGAAAACACGAATGTCAAATACAAAGCAAAACCGATATGCCATAAATCGGAACTATACACGTAAATATATGAAGGAAATGCATGCCAAAATTCTTTAAAGTCAATGTGCAATGCGCATAACGCTGCACAGTGGCGGACGTTTCTATAAGAAAATAGTCATATACTTATATATCTCTGTTTAGTATACACGATCCGCCGTTTTGAAAACACTTTTAGAAGGGTTCCATGTTTTAAACGTTTCGTGTCACATCGGACACGTATATAAATAATGAGACTATAGCTCGCTTTCGGAAATCCCTTTGAAATCTATCAATGCATGCAAAATATATCCAGGTACTGTCCTCTGACTAGTCCTGCTCAGTACGAAAACACATAGCAAATATCATAAAAATGTACTGCTCCATAAGAAATCAATCCCCAAAATGCATATGAAAACCCTGTGCGTCCGGTACGCACGGAAATCAAAATCCATACATGTGCCAAGCAGGTGCACAAAACGACATCGAGGTGCAACAGGTGTGCACGAAGCATCTGTCATAGGCAACGTATGTGCCTGACAGCAAAATCAGGTGCATTTGATATGCACAAAAAAAATCTCGATTTAGTGTATCTGGTGTGCACCAAATCGCATCTCATAACCTGCGCCCAACATGCGCTAAAAATCCAAATCTGGTGCATCCATCATGCACGAAATCATGAAATCCAATAACAAGCGCCGAACATGCACAAAGATCCAATCGGGTGCATAAAGTGCACAAAACAAATATCGAGCATTACCATCGAAATCGAAGTCCAGTGCATCCAAGTACACAAAATACGAAGCACTGCACTGCAAGCATATGTGAACTATACCGAGTGCAAAAACCAAACCGCGTGCGTGCATACGCACAAAATCAACTCAATATCTAAAACCCATAAAATCATCACATGTAAAACCAAGGCACGAAAACGATATCAAGTGTAACAACTGTGCGAAAATCGTAAATACTCCGTAAGCGCAATCATGGTGCAAGAAAACAAGTATCGTGAAACTCAGTCATCAAGACTAAATCATGCAAACGGAACGCCCAAAATACCGAAATCCAAGATGACAGATACGTGATAATCGAATCACAAAATCACAAATCGTAAATACCATCATCGGTATACCCTCCTTCAAACCGGGAAGTGTCGGTGCATCCAATGCTAACAGCGCGAGTTATCTACTTACCTCTGGCTCACGATCTGGCGCCCTTTGTCTCTGGGTCCTTATCTTCTCTGCGGATTACCTATCTCGCAATCAATCGGCTCATCGGCCCTGTCAGGTGTGCTAACGGGGACGATTCCGTTCTGGCACTTCTCTGGGCATCTCTCGGTCAATCATCACGACCACTCGTAATGCAGCATCTCACTAGCGTTGGCCTCTGGCTTTTTGAAAGCACATCACATCTGATTTTGGGTGCAAATATCATTGCAGCTGTGTCCTGGAAGGAATCCTGCTCAAGGTCTCTTCCGGCCTCGCCTATGCCATCTGTACGGAGGCAGGTACTATTATATCATCTTTTCTCGTTTTCTGGACATCTGCGTGTTCCGCACACATTTTCTCGGAAACTGGCCGTATCCCAACGCCTCTGTAAGTATATCAGGTCTCTAGCCTCGACAGAAAGTAATGACAGTTTGTCAGCGTCTCGTATGAACCTCTTGTCCCGCTTGTCTTATCGTCGTCCACTATGACGTCACGCCGTGTTATCTACGCACTGTAACTGCTCTCGGCCACGGTCTATCCGAAGTCTCTCGCACGGACTCGAAATCGCATACTCTGTAGCTTCACCATACTGTAGAAAATGTCTGGCCGAACAGGTACTCGGGAACGCGCCCCAACCATCGGAGGAAATACTCAATACTCGTCCGTCCTTGATCAACTCATACGCATCTGGGTGAGGTCCTTACCCGAACCTGGTCAACTATCTCATTGACAATGCTGAACTGTGGCCTGCTGGGCGTGCCCAATATGACCACTCCTGGGTCTAAGTCTTCTCATAATTTATTCCAGAGAGGTCCTGTCTAGGCCTTTCTCGAATCTCGTTTTTGCCGAATTGCCCGGAAGTCATCGTCCTCTACTAAAGCTAATTCTTGTTCTGAAACAGCTACGTACTCATCACAATTCTTTCTGGAAGGTATATCCATAAACAAAGCCTCTGCGTACGTATTGCATCTCTGATGTCAACGGAGTGGGACGTCATCTCGTTGAAATCTCTTGCGAACTCTTTACTTCACTCTGCTCGATGTCGACTAATTCGGACTCGTCTCGTCGTGGCTGCATAGACTGAGCTCCAACGGCTATCCTCGTATCTGGAGTCTCCTAAGAAATTCATCTCACCACTTAGCATCCGAATGAAGTCGAACCATTCGATCGATTCGTCAAAACCTCATAATCTCCCAAGAGCTCAACATCTTGGGTATAGTTTAACAGGATCGAGTACGTACCATAGCATCGAGGATCCAGCCGTAGAAGGGCAAACCCAAGCCTCACTAATGGCGTTGCGGAACTGCCGCAAACCCTAAGGTTCAAGGGCTTTCACACGGTCATTATGTCGAGTTAGGGTTTCATTCTTCTAGAGGGTCCATATGATTGCCTGCATGTCTTTCCGAATACTTTAAACTTGGAATAATAGGTTTCTGACATTCGATCGTCTCCATCGACTCTCAACGAACCTGCGTGAAGTCGCCTCTAACTGGAATAAATCTATCTGATGACCTCACATCGGGGTAGCGAACAAACCACATGTCCTAGTCATTCACCCTCGGTGACTAGCGGCCTTCTATAATCTCCTAGTACAATCTCATACAGCAATAACTCCAACATCTGGGGCGATATCTCGTCGCTCGCAGCAACAACTGGCTCATTCGTCCGTACACTGAACAGCGCCTCAATCCTTCAGGAAAGGCGATACATTGGCGGTCATCTCTAAACCGGTCTGCTCTAGATCTGAGTAAGACTCTCCACACTGGAAATCTTCAACTCAACTGGCAGCTCTAATGGCCCGATCCTCTGGTGCTGATCTGCACGTCCGAGAAATCTCATACCGCGATCAATCCAATGCTCGTTGCGCGAAAACACAATAAAAGACACATCTCTACACTCATGTGTCGCCGGAATCACGTCCTGGTCAGTCCTCGTTCGCAACGAGCTCATGCTGACTGCAAATTTTAGCCGTAGCTCTCCCTGCCCGTAGTCGTGGCAGCAAAACCATAACTGGTACCGATGAGGCTAGATCAGGAATGAATATGATACTGAACAAGGAAATGTACATCCTAAGGCTTCTTAAGAGGAGTGGCGTATCGTAAATATACCGCGGAACATACCCATGGTACGTCACTCTACTTTAGTCACCTATTCCATCAACCAAGGGTCATCCTACGCTCCGAAGGTAAAACCTAACGCTCTGATACCAACTTTGTCACGTCCCGAAAGTACGGAATATGACCGGCACTTAAACTACGAACGTCTCAAGGCGTACGTAATCTAAGTAAGCCGAAAACCCAGAAATCCAAACCAAGAAAAGTAGTAAAGAGTAGGAAGAACCATAACAATCAACCTGTAAGCAACGTAATATACAATGCCTAAAGGCGAGGATCACAACAGAAAGGTAAATCCAACAGCATGAAATCCATAGAAATATAACGCGCGACTCTACGGTCGAAAGAATAAACATCACTGGTCACTATCTCAAAAAGTACATGTTTGGTTGATGGAAATTCTAGATACAGCTGAAATATAATATACAATGTATAATGCTGGGTGCGATACAATAAACCCACCTACTGGCAATTCATCCAAAAGGAACAGTGCCTGCAAAGCCGTAATAAAACCTGTACGGCAAACCTGCAAGAAACTGGGGCACAACGGGGGTGAATTGCCAACTCGTGAGTAGAATAAAATCTACGAACAGAAAATCGCATGTATGACGCAATCCTCGGTCATACGATCAATATATAAACCTCAAATGAATAAGTCTGAAGCATGCTAAGGTAGCAATGAAACATCTATACATGTATGTAGTACCAAGTGCTCGTGTCAGTGCCTCAGGTAATAACATGTCATATATAAGAGGTATGTCTGCATGGAGTAATATGATGAAGTATCAAATGGATATCAATACACATATATTAGCGTCCCATTCCACTAATATTGGTGTAAGGGTATATATAACAGCGCCCTCATACCCTGTTATATATACAAATGAAGTATGATCAATGAAATCGAGGTCTGTATGTAATCAAAGTCTGTATAAACGTGGATCCCGTCCACCCGTCACCCAATGAAAATAAGCATCATGCATGTAAATATCATAAGCATATGCATGGAAGTACGAGGATATAATCAAAATCATGGAACCGGAGTGCCCAGCATCGACACTCGAAAACATCATGAAAACTGTGCCCAGCATCGGCACGTAAATCCTCATATATCGGGCATCCGTCAGTCTGGGTCAGCCCACGGGCTCCGTTTGCGGTATCGGCCCTCGGCCCCAGCAGTACGCCCATATCCACCTCTCAACTCCGGTCGGTATCCTCCGGATATCCGCCGAGCTCAAATACAATCACCGGTAGGTAGTTGTCCCTCTGCCAGGCTCACCGTCTACTACACAGCGATCCGTTCTAGCCCCGGGGTACCATACCGGGCCCACCATGTACCCGCAATCGGCATCATCCGCCTCCTCGAATCGGGTTTCACATGTCACTCTAGCACTGAGAAAACACATGGTGGACGCATTGAAATATCAAATCAAGGGTAACCGGGTTTTTAAAACAATTACATATTTTCTTTTGAAATATCCACGGTTCCCAAATCCAGAAATATCATGAAAACAACATATCTCAATGCGTATGATCAGAAGCATGATATATGAAACATGTAAAAGAAATGCAAGCATATCTGTCTATCATGCAACCAGAAATAGTAATATGCACATATTGAGGGAAACCGCTCTTTTAAAATGAATCAGTTTTGAAGAGTATCTTACGGTTTCCAAATCTAGAATTATCATCTATGTATGTGCAAATATGTATGTGTACAAATATGAGTGTACGACAGGCAGGTGCACAAGTATGAGTGTACGATAAGTACATGTACAAGTATGCCATGCAAGGGTCATATCCTGAATGCAACAGTACTACAGTGTAGTGACATGGCAATTATCGATGACGAAGTGTGTGAGCCGGCAAACAGTGTACGTGGACATATGCATCATCGATAATTGTGCTGGTATCCTAACAGCATGATGATAATATAGCAATAGATCATGAAAGGAGATGCGAATAGCAATGAAAATGCGGAATCGAATAAATCAACGCAACTGTGAAGAGTCTACATCAATATGTATATGCCATGAAATTGTGCCATTTGGAATAAGGCAAATCGGGGTTTTTAGTAAAATAAGGGCTACGGAGTTTTTTTTTGTAAGATACGTCCTTTGAAAATATCCGTAGAATCCCTTTACTTGTTTTTAAGATATTCCTGAATCGTAAGTTTTTGAAATAGGTATGGCTCGGGTCTAGTCTAACATCTACTATACTAACTACTGATCTAACTATCAAGTAAATCGGGAGGGGTATGGAAACCACCTAATCTGAATCGATATATATGTAAATATAAATGTAAATAGTCGGTGATTCCGCCTCAATAGTATCGCGTATTATACCGTATGTCATCTAACATCCTCGAGTCATGAGCGCGGATCAATCATCAATATATAGCTCGTACAGTAAATCGTCGTACGGCATCCCATTAGCTGGGTACGGGTCAATATCACGTTCATCACACTATTTGTCTGATATCCCCTTTTATCAAGATCATCATCCAGGATACTGACCTATGTCTAGTACAACACGAATATCATCAATCCAATCATGAAATGGCTGCTGACCTACAGCCTCAAATCACTGATATCAACATCACATATCGTCATGAAGATGGGTACATCACTAAATGCGACCCACTATAAATATCTAACATGACATATCTCATATCACGACCACATGTCAATTATTCAAAGTATATCACTCTGATATGTATTGTCGTCTAAGGATCCGCAATATTATCAGGATGTATCTCAAATATGAGTCCTGCCATATCACCGATATCATAAGCTTAGAACATATCTTATCGACTCATCTCCAATGTCCTCCAATATCCTCATCGTCACCGTATAAACCTAGCAAATTCGCACGTGTGTGCGCGTGGGTGTAAACCTATTCTAGGTTCGTGACTAGAAACTACACTAATTACTTCTAACCCTATCCTATGCATATTCCACCTAACACATCCTAAACAACCAAGTCACACATAAACTAGCATATATTTGTTTATATAATATATATGGTATACTAGACATCGGACTGCGGGGGTGCTATACGCCATCCACCCGACTTCTCCCCGTAGATATAAATCTACTCACCTTTCTTTGTGCGTGCCGGTGTCGATGTCGCCATTGCATCTCCAACGCCTCGACACCACATGGGGTACCTACAAGAATATCACACGCTAAAACACATAAAAACCATGTCGGAAACCAAAATGGTGCATGCTACGCCCATAGGTAAGAACCTGTGGCCTCGCGTACAAACACAGCCAAAATCCACTGTCGTTGACGTCCAAACGCCATCCGACAGAAACGAATCATCGAATACCAAAAACCATGCTAAAACAAGTCGTAAATCATACGCCAACTCATGAAAATCAACCCAGATTCTATCCTAACTGTAATCAGTCAAAACATGACATACCAGGGGTCAAGTTTACATGAAATAGGGCCGTGAACGCAAAACGAGGAGGTTTCACCCTGGTCTGGCCACAAATTGAGGCCAGGGGAATTAAATTTGTGGCCAAGGAGATGAGGTTGGGTCTAGGGTTTTGGGTATTGGTTCCTATCTACCTGCACATACTACTGTCAAGTCAAAATTATTTTAGGAGGTCCGGGTTGATAGCAGTTTCCAGAAAGGTCAAAAAGTCGACAAAAACGCTAAATTACACCGATTCTAAACTTTCAGGTGTGACACTGGAATCTGGGGTAATCTTGGTTACAATGGTCTCAAATACACCTAATAAGGTTACCCTAGCAATCAAAACCATCACTTGGCCACATCTCACTCAAAATCACTAAAACTAGCACTAGATCACAATATAAACACTAAATTTCAGTTTTAACAACTATAACTTAAGAAGATAGGAATTGGGTTGCAAGATTATACCTCAAGAGGGTCCTAGGATGAAGGAGAATGGAAAATCAAGATGAAGGAAGGGTTGTGTTGCTGCTGCGGTGCTCTTGTAGCAGTGCTGATGTTGCTGTAGTTTTGGTTGCAGTTGCTGTTGCCTTGGCTGCTGCTGCTGCTTGGAATGGGTTTTGTTGCTGAAGTTGCAGCAGCAGGAGTTTTGTGGCTAAGGGAGGGTATGGTGTTGTGTGTGGTGAAGTATGATGGGAGTGTAGTGTGGTATATGATCGTGTGGAGGCTATTCTTGCTGCTGTTGCAGCAGAGTTTTTGGTTGATATTGTTGCAGCTGCTACTGCTGAAGCTGTTTTGGGTGTTGTTTGTGGTGGAGTGTGAGGTTATGAAGCTGTTGTTGATGCAATTGGGGTTGTGTTGCTGTTCCAGCAGCAGCTACTGCTGTTGATGATGTTGTAGTGGCTTTGGTGAAGTGTGAGAGTGATGTAGTGTTTGATGGGGGTGTGGTGTTGTAGTATGTGATGTTGTGAGAGATGTGAGTGTGAGAGAGAGTGATGTGAGACAAGAAAAAGTGTTGAGGTGAAAAGAGGATTTGACATTACCTTAGCCACCGCTCTCTCTCTCTCTCTTCATGAGTGTTGCATGACAACCATCCAATCCCCTCTCTCTCTCCTACCAAATGTCAACCTACCCCTAATCAAATTTAAACAAAGCTACACCCTTAATTAAACTAATTATCCTAATCAATTTGTTCAACCTACCATGGTCATCTAAGCATGGTTCAACCCTAGATTACCATGACCAAAACATGAAACAAGTGTAGAAAAATGTTATGTGCACATTTTTGCACAAAAAACCAAGAAATCCAATTAGCGATTTTTAATCGCGGTTAACACCAAAATAGCATTTACGTAACCATAAAAGCTTAAAAATGACATATTTCCACAAAATAACCTATTTTAGAATTTCCATAATTTTCTCCAGAATTTTCACCATTTATCGGTATTTAATTATACCGACTATTAAAATATTCATTAAAAATTAATATTAAATTATGAAAATTCCCAAAAATAATATTTTATTTTTTGAAATGTTACATAAACCTAGTCATCCTCCATCATTAAATGCATCATTAAGGAACTAATGACTCACATGCCTTGTCACCATCTAGAACCATCTAGAAACATGACTCACCAAGAAAAAATAAATCCGCATTTAACCAAATGTATAATACGGGTTATAGAAAACTGGAAACTGGCAACTTCCAAAAGCGACCCTGAAACGAATTTCAGGATAACCCTGAAACAGTATAAATATACCCGTATTTGTATTACGACCGAATACAAATGCAACTGAGACAAAGATATTATATCTACACAGTATAATACTCGGATCCGGCTTAAACCAAAGCCTACCAGTATTATCTGCCCAAAAAATGACACGTGCGAAAACGCACGTGCATTATCCGAACCCTGCCATAAAACCATACGGCATCTACAACGTTTCGCCCGAACTTGGTAAACTGTCTGTGGGGGACTCTAATGACTCATCAATACACTGGCACTGGGTATAACCTCTAGCACGTCAGAGGTACAAGCTGTACGTAACGGTTGCCTATGTATTGATCGGAAGGGGAGCTGATGAGCGAACTCATCCAGAAACCCTACTGAGCCTGACAGTGACAATATCCATACAGTCCGGTCCATTCGTCTTATGAGTATCACATATAGAGTCTAGGGTGCTGGTAAACGACAGACCCCTAATAGCTGTATATGTCGTGTCAGAGAGCAGCCCAGAACACCCTGAGATACTACTGGAATACCTTCCAGTAAATCTCGATTACCCTGGCCAGGGATTTCGTGTAATGGCTCTCCTAAACACAGCGCGATCTCATCCCCAATACCGGGAGAGACGAATCCCCGACGATCTGCTCACTGCCTCCATGTGGCTCGGGACTGTACCCAAAATATACCTGTTTGCACGACTCCTTTGACCCGTGGTAGGGTATAAATCAAAGTACAGTGGGAACTCACAGGAGACAAATGACGATCTCAGGTCGATGAACTAACCTGTACACATGTCACCAGGGAACTGCTATCTGACGCTAGGTATAATACCAACCAGCAAGTTCCCTGCGAGTCCTATCCGGTGTACTCATAACCTAATAAGCACCTGTATACATGTTAGGTGAATCAACTAACACCAATGGCTTGTGAGACCGGCCGCCGCCCCTCGTCGGGGTCTCGACTGTATACACTAGTCTACACTGGAGTATCGATGCCCTGCCTCGAAACTCCCTCGACTAGGGACACTTTAAGGATGTGCTTATAGACCCCAGCTCTCACGTATATGATCGCCATCATACTGCTGGCAGTCAAGCAAGAATCCTATGGGCTCTATCAAAGTAAAACAGTGATAAAGACAAACCAGATATCATACTATCATCTCGAGTAAGACTGATTTATCGGTATAAGCCCTCTCTCAATCATCATGATCACGTACCTGCAATCCAATAATTGACTTAGAGGGCACTATATCCAACAATGGGCAGTCTTATGGTTTGGGTAAAACTTCTTAAGAAATGCAATTACGAATTCATCCCAGTTAGTGATAGAGTGTGCGGCAGTATTATAAAGCCATTTTTCTGCCAAGTCGCACAGAGTGAATGGGAGAAGACGCAAGCGTATAGCATTCACAGTCAATTGTGAAGTACCCATCATTGCGCATACGTTTTCGAATTTGGTTATGAAAACGTACGCGTCTTCCGACTCAAGCCCATGAAATTTGGGCAGCAGATTGATGTAGTGGGGTTTAATTTCGAAATTATCCCCGTTAGCTGGTGGAAGATATAGACAAGTGGGAAGAGGACCACGGATAGGATAGCATCTCTCTTGGAGAGAGATGCGAGGTGGATTCTGCGCACCTACGGGCGGTGGCAGCGTGGTGTTATATTCTGATGGAGTACCGTCCATCTCGGTCAATGTGTGTGGTGGTGGGGGAAAAGAAGATGAAGAAGTACCGATTTCGGCGTCGATAGCAGGAACGCGGACAAGGCGGGCACTAAGATCCCGTGTCCAGCCGAGCATGCACTAAGCGGGTTTAGTGTAAGTGGCAGCGTGTGTGTGATTTAAAATTGGTTTGTTTTGAAAAAGTGGGACTCAAGACAAATCACTCTAAAATGCACAAGCAACCCTAGAACTAAGGTCACCTAGGTCCAGTCTCTAGACCGCTCCTAGACTTCCAAAGGACAAGCCGCAGGATCAATCCTCTACCGCCTCCGTACTACCCTTGTAGCCAGATAAGTGCCAGGTAAGTGGGAAGGAACCACAGTAGTGGGCCTAATTAAAAACCACCAGCCTTTGACACACTTGCCTAGGAACTACAAAATTAATGCGGATAAGCGATAGATTATCCACGACCTTCCTCTGTCCTTATTGAGCGCGACAGTTCTTAGAGTCTGGTCTAGATATTTTTTAAATTAATGAAGGGTTGATGCAGATGCTCGGTTTGTGATTTGTGGGGCTTAGGAAGGGTGATGAAATCCCCACCTAATCTTGATTTGGTCTTTGCCCCTTAAAATCCGTATTAAAATATGCAAAACAAAACCAATCACAAAACTTTTGCAAAAAGATTTTTGAGCGGCACTATTTTGCAAAGAATCCTGCAGAAAATAGATTTTATTGGATTTGAAAGGAGAGAGAAGGAGTTTAGAATCTTACCAGAGAAGTTTGGAGCCCTAAATCCTCTAACCCGCCGCCTTTCCGCCGCAAATGAGCTCCTTTGCCGCGCTTCCGCCGCGGAGTAGATGGATCAGTTGATGAAAATTTTTCTTTGGCCTCCTGTACTCCTCTGGATCTCTAAGAATGTATCTGTCTCCTGTTTCCTCAAGTCTGTGACTCCAGATCTCCTTGCAAAAATTCATGCACAAATCGTTAAATATGCAATTTGCAATTTTGTTTTAATTATAATATGGATCGTATAAGAATTCAGCACAAATAATAAGAATAAAAAAATTATGCACATATCCCCGGCAACGACACCATTTGATTGATACGAAAAAGTGTGTTTTTGTAGTTAAAGTAACCGCAATCAATAACGGTGTCACGTGTAGCTAGATCGAGATGAGTACGGGTCGTCCTCAGGGAAATGTTGAATCTTTTACTCTTACTTTGGATGTGTTGAATGAGAGAGGAGGGATAAAAAATATTGATGAATGGTTTCTAGATCTACGTTAAACAAGGATGTAAAATATAGATCTAGAATATTTATGGATGCAGTTAATATAAGAAGGGGGCTTGTAGGGTTCGTTAGGATTTAGTAGTTATGGACGATTAATTAAAAATTACCATTTTTATCCTTTAATAGATTTAAAACTAGAACGACGGTGATGCGTGTAGATTAGGGTTTCTGGAGGGAAAAGGAATCCCACTCTTAACCCCTATCTCGACACGGAACTCTTTTCATATCTAGCCTTTACCAAAACAATCATTAATCTAATCTCTAACCGCGGTCGGAACTAACAAAGAATTGTTAGCGCGCCCGATTAGGATGTTAATGATTCTTTAGATAAAGTTCATAAACTTTATAGGACTTAAAAAGGGTTTAGGGATGTTCATCATCCATTAGCCTACCCTAATCCTACGAACCCTAACAAGCGGAGAATTACTCGCGCATGTTGGGAGAAAAAGAGATGGAATGAAATTGCATAATTAAACTACGAAGAAATAGAATAAGAAAAAGAAAGCTACCTTTATTAATCAACAATATTCATTACACTTGAATCCTTAGAAAATGATTACAAATCTAGTTGCTTCTCGATCTCTTCCTAGGAGGTAGAAGAACAATTGATGATCAGCCTGGATGCGTGAGCCGTCTTGGACTTCTTGATCTCTTCGGCTTGATCTTTTTTCCAAGAGGCTCTCGGTCCCTATTTATAGTCCAAATCCAGAAACCTTTGCTTCCAAATTAGGGAAATAGCTGTAAAGATTCACCCAAAATTTGCTCCGCCCCTAACTCATCAATCATGCCGTGGATCCGCGGCCCAAGGGGGGTATGGCCGCGGATCCGCGGCCATTTAATCAGAGCCCTTTATCATTTTCTGGGAATTGCCACGTGGAGTTCTCTGAAATCTTTGGATATTTGAAATCTTCTCGCAGTTGCTGCCAGACTTGATCTCCAAGTTTTGCTTTCTTAATTAGGCAAGTTTTCTTTAACAACTTGATTGCTTGGAAAAATTCTGCACAACAACTTGGAAAAATTCTGCACAACAACTTAAATAATATTTAGTAGACTTTGTTCTACTAGGATTTGGTCAATGATATTATTTGCATATATTTTCATACCAAATACTAATTATAATATATCAACACATGGAAAATATTATTTTTACAGATAAACCCTCATATGTATGATATATTATAATAAAGACCTTTTTTAATATGAAAATGATAGGAAAAATGTAATAACAAATGTGCAGTTTTATCAACTGAACGATTGTTTTGGTAAAGGCTAGATATGAACGGAATTCCATGTCGAGATAGGGGTTAAGAGTGGGATCCCTTTTCCCTCCAGAAACCCTAATTTACATGAATCACCGTCGTTCTAGTTTTAAATCTATTAAAGGATAAAAAGGGTAATCTTTAATTAATCATCCATAACTACTAAATTCTAATGAACCCTACGAGCTCTCTTCTTATATAAACTTATATCCGTAGTTAATCTAGATCTATATTTTACATTAGTGTTTAACGTAGATCTAGATCTTACAACCATTCTACAATATTTTTTATCCCTCCTCTCTTTCTCAACACATCTAAAGTAAGAATAAAAGGTTCTATGTTTCCCAGAGGACGACCCGTACTCATCTCGGTCTAGCTACACGCGACACCGTTATTGATTGCGGTTAACTACTACACACACTTTTTTCGTACCAATCAAATGGATCAACTGAACAGGGGGCTTACCTCGGGACCTCGTCTCCGAGGATACACCCGACCTGTCAGAGACCTCCCTAAGTACCTTCCATACTCACCCAACAAACAGCCAATAGCTCGCCTTCGACATACCGAGCTTCCTCGGCCTCCCTGCTCGTCTCTGAGCCATCTGACAGGCCGAGCTTCCTTGGCTCTCCCGATCAACCGAGAACACGGAGCCCAATTTCCTCCGCAACGGCTCCGCGTATCTCGCCAAAGCGAGATATCCGCCACCCCACGCTCCGCGTCCCACGCAGGCTCGTTCCCCCATTAATGAGCGAATCCCGCCATTAACGCGGACGTAACGTAAGGCCATAACTGATGGCGAGGATCTCGCACCGGCTCACCGACCATTATAAAAAAAACCTCTTCCAAACGACTCAGGAAAAGAGAATTCATTCCAATACGCCGCTACTCTGCCAAAACTCCTCGGCCCTAACTTGATCGTCGGAGGGTTCTCAGTGGTACAACGAACCCGGGACTTCCTTTGCAGGTAGCTCGGCGCAACATCAGTGGACTGAGATCCACACGCTCAACAACGGCCGAATCAAATCTCAACCGTCCAAGACGCTCGCTACCAGATCGACGGAGGACAGCATCTGAAGGAGATCTCAACCTCCATCAAAACGTGTCGTAGTATGACTTTCGAATTGCCTCCAGAGGTTTATAATAGTGCACAGCAGCACATTCCTTGAGCTGCCTCCAACGACATGGTCTCCCCTCACTTCTCTTGATAGTATGAACTGCCCCAACGCCGTATTGAGCGTGATATATTGTGTATTGGAAGTAACGGCTTTAGGTACGAGTCGATGTACTTATATTGGCACATTATGAGTAGGTTAAACCGAAACCTACTCGGCTAGAGATTCATGAAATTCTGGCCTCAACCATCGGTTTTCCCCCCTGCGATGTGGCCCATCAGGCTATTGCTTTCAACTATTGGAATACGAAACCCACTTCATTGCACCAGTAATTTATTGCATCCCGACTAGTATGCCCAATTTTCAATACTCGGCCATTCCTTTTCTATCATATGTATTGGCCGAGTGAAGATGCAGCATGTCTCCACAAACTTTATTAGCTCAAACTTAAATGGGTCAAATAATGGAAGCCGTGTTAGTAGAAGTGTGAACTTCTCTGAAACCAGCAACATCATCAGCATCTGTACATCAAACCCAAATTGCCGCGCAGGGCTTAGCCATTCAAAATATTGAAGGTTATAATCTAGGTTGGTTAAAATCTGAATTGGCCAAGCCTTTCAAAGCATTACATAAGCCGATCTAGAGTACCCATTGGATCTCGAACATAACCATGTACTTTTAAAGACATTCGGATGCATCTGATCCGCCAACATCACAGAAAGCAAGTTCTTCAGATTTTGTCATCTCGCATCTTTAAATGGTGCACTGGTATTAGAACCAAGACTGATATCATAGCCATGTTATTTTAGAACTTTACACTGCTTCTCGTATCGGCACTTTATGAAGAGGAGGGTTCTCATTTTTCTTGCTTCCGGCAGCGTGGTCGTTCATCATTCAATGCCATGCCATTAAACTCGGCTTTACATTCAACCAATACATTATACGCTATTATGCATGTATAGCGTTCTCGATCAGTGTCAGCCGCCTAGGCTCAAGATTCATTAGAGCGCCGATCAGATAGGCAACCGACAACCACTAGTAGCGTCTTGGAAATCTTAAACAAAATTTTTGGTGCCGATAAGGGATAGCCATCAACTTCTTGTCTAAAGTTTTTTCCATTTCAAAATAGCCACGCTATATCACTGATATATACCTCCTTTGATTGAGCACATTATACAGCTTCTTAAATCAGCACATCAGGAGGAAATTGAGCCACCATTGTTTAGTTAGAGATCCATAATGTTTTGGTACTCGATTATTGGCTTGCCTTCTCGTGCGTGGCTCGTCGCTCAGCTGCCCCCGGGATCGTGACTTCATAGGCCATGTATCAGGGACTCGTTATGAGAGCGCGAAGAAGTTAAATTCGTCCTTGCAATAAGCACGCATTAAAACAATAGATTTTGGTCTTGGCTTTTGTTACGAATAATAGATTTTGGGAAAAAAGGAAAATAATATTATTGATTGATCAAGAAGCAAAGTACAATATGCCTTTGTATATATAGCGTATAAGTTGAAACCCTAATATGTAATGTAATATACGTATAATACACATAAACCCCCATGCAAAAAGATAAATACAAAATAATATAAAAGATATGGTAAAAGATATGCATATCTTAACAGACCCCTCAAACTCACGGTGGATCATAAACCGAGAGTTTGGACAAAAAATGGAAAAGTTGAGTACGTGTTTAAGGCTTCATAAATAGATCGGCTAATTGAGTATTGGAATGTATATGAGGAAGTGAAATCTGACCTCGGTCATACTCTTGACGTACTATGTGACAATCCACCTCAATATGCTTAGTGCATTCATGAAAAACTGGATTTTCAGTAATACGAACAGCACTTTTGTTGTCACAGTAAGGTGGAACACGAGAAGAAATAACGACATCCATATCAGTAAGAAAACTACGAAGCCATTTAAACTCTGCAACGGTACCAACCATTGCATAGTACTCAGATTCAGTGCTAGAGCAAGAAACAGTATCTTGGCATTTGTTGCGCAAGGAAATCAAAGATGTACCCAATAAGATACAGAACCCAGTGATAGATCGACGAATATAAGGATCGCCAACCCATCTAGCATTAGAGTATGCGTGTAAAGTAAGATCATAATCAGAAAGAAACAACGGTGACTGAATATGAGTGCCATGAAGGTATCGAAGAACCCATATGAGAGCAACATAGTGATCTGATGTAGGAGTACTCATAAACTGACTGAGAACATGAACAACATGTGTAATGTCTGGCCTGGTAAGAAAGAGGTAAATAAGTGCACCAATCAACTCACGATACCGAGTGGGGTTCGATAGGATCGCTCCATTTGCTTGACGAAACTTCAGATAAAGCTCCATCGGCGTAGCTGTAGAAATACTGACAGTAATAATAGAATCATCAACCGTTGCTCGTGCAAGAAAATCAGAAATATATTTCTGCTGTGACAGAAAATAACCACGGGGAGAGTAAGCAACTTCGATTCTTAAGAAATAATGCAAATATGTTGGTCCCTAGTGCCCTCGTCGCGGAGGCCGCAGCCGATGCGGAAGCGAAAAACAAAATTAATGAGGGGGCAACTAGAAACTATAACCTAGTGGTCGATCCAAACACCGAAACTACCAAATCGAGCATGCAATGGTTAGGAATACTACCTTCGACACGTGTCCATCCAATCGTCGAAGACCCCTCCAAGCTCCTTGTAAGTGCGCGGCGGCGCCCCGGCCGTCAATCCGACGCCGGAATGTGGAAACGAAACTTTTCTAAAAACTAGAAACCGGCACCACCGCGCACTAAAATCCTGAATCGGGCCATTAACCTAATGCTAGCAAACTAGAAAAGGAGTAGGAAGTTATACCGAGCGATCCGTGTCCTTCGGTCTTCGGCCTCCATTCCGATCTCCTCGCGGAATCTCCGGTCTTCAGCTCCTCGTCGGAACGGGCACCACATCGCCGGGTTCTTTTGCGGGCTCCCACCTATGGACCGAGGCAACTCGCGCACGAAGTTGGCAAGCCGACGTGCCCAGGAAATGCTGTAGATGAAGTGCAGTAGCTTTGTCTCATGGGGTATGAAGTTGCCACTTTGATGGAGGTGAAGAATGGAAATGAGCTTAGGATTTTTGGTGTAATCTAAAAATGATATGAAATGAGCATTTTGCCACCACCAAAAATGAACCTCCCTATCTCTCTCCTAGAAGCGGCCGGCCAAAAAAAATGAGGGGGGGAACACAAGGGAAGTGAGTGTAGGGATAGCAAATGGTAACCATAAGCTAAGTGAAGATAATGAGGAATAAATGTCACATCCATATCAAAATCAACTCTAATCTCATTTAATGCTAGCCATCATGAAAGAAGAAAAGCAAAGATGCTATTGTTATCATAATGCCTCATATCACAAATAAACCCTCCACAACTGCTAATTTGCAAATATGCAAATTATCCCCTTCATCAGAAAAATCCGGCCGTGAAGGAACAAAGGAAAACTGGCCGGAACGGAATGCAAACTGGCAACTTCAGAAAACTGATCCCGTAATAAATTACAGGAAAAACCCGCGACTGCATATACATGCCCGCATTTGTATTCCCACTGAATACAAATGCAAAGAGACAAAATCTACACAGTACAATACTAGGATCCAGCTTAAACCAAAGCCCGCTAGTATAACCCGTCCGATCATGATCTGTGCAATACCGCACGTATCTGATCGAACCCTGCCATATCTCCATACGGCCTCTACAGCGTTTCGCCCGAAACTTGAGAAACAGGTCTGTGGGGGACTCTAAAGACTCGTTAATATTTTGGTTGTGGATTTAACCACTAGCACGTCAGAGGTATTAGCCTATACATAACGGGCTACCAGGTATTGACCAAAAGGGACGTCGATGAGCGAACTCATCCTGACAACCTACTGAGCCTGTGAGTGACAAAATCCGTACAGTCCGGTCCATTCGTCTATGAGCATCGCATGGCGGGCCTAGGGGGTTGGTAAAAGTCAGACCCCCAAAAGCGGTAAAAGTCGTGTTGGAGTGTAGCCTAGAACACCCTGAGATACTACTGGAATACCTACCAGTAAATCTCCTGCCTTGGCCAAGGACTTCGTGTAATGGCTCCCCTTGACACGGCGCGACCTCATCCCCAATACCGGGAGAGACGAACCCCTGCAGATCCGCTCACTACCTCTATGTGGCTCGGGACTGTACCCAACTAAAACCTGTTTGCATGTCTCCTTTGAGCGTGGTAGGGTAGTAATCAAAGTACAGTGGGAACTCACACGAGATAAATGACGATCTCAGGTCGATGAACTAACCTGTACACATATCACCAGGGAACTGCTATCTGACGTCAGGTATAAGACCAACTAGCATGTTCCCGGCGAGTCCTGTCCGGTGTACTCATAACCCAATGAGCACCTGTATACATCTTAGGTGAACCAACTGTTAGTGTATATGCCCTAGAGGACATTACTGTATCATACTGGATTGTATATTACTTGATGGAAGCTTGGGATATTCACCTTGTATTGACATTCTTGCTCAAAATGGTAGTATGCTACTTGGTTTGTTTCTGCTTTAATGTGTGCATGTGTTTCTTTTAGCATATCGCCTTTACACATTAGTGGAGCCCTTAGGATCTTTGCTTGATTACTAGCATTGTGATGGCAGTCACACTCGTGGGGGCTGGGTAATCTATAAGCACATCCTTATGCAGGTCCCTAGTCATAGGACTATCGAGACAGGGCATCGATACTCCGGAGTAGACTAGCGTATGCGCTTCTCATCCCAGCTTGGGAGACGGCTTGTCCTACAGCCGTCAGTACGTCGTACTTGGGATAGTATGTGGGTGCTCGTTAGGTTACGAGTACACTGGACAGGACTCGTCGGGAACTGTTGGTTGGTATTATACCTATCGTCAGTTATCAGTTCCCAGGTGACATGAGTACAGCTTAGTCCGCTGACTTGACATTGTCACTTCGCCTCGAGTGTGTTCCCACTGTACTTTGATTACTACCCTACCACGGCTCAAAGGAGTCGTGCAAACATGTAGTTTTTAGGTGCAGTCTCTAAGTACTTGGAGGAAGTGACGGTTAGACAGGATTCGTCTCTCCCGGTATTGGGGGTTGATATCGCGCTGTGTCTAGAAGAGCCATTACATAAAGTCCCTGGTCAGGGCAAGCGAGATAGAATGGTAGGTTTCCAGTGTTATCTCAGGTGTTCTGGGCTACACTCCGGCACGACTTGTACCTCTAGTAGGGGACTGATGTTTACCACCCCCTAGGCCCGCCATGCGATGTTCTTAGACAAACAGACCGGACTGTACGGAGAATGTCACATTCAGGCTCAGTAGGAGTTCAGATGGGCTTTACCTCGTCAGTCTTCTTATCGGCATCTACCTGGGGACCGTTACGTACAGCTAGTGCTGCTTGCGGTCTGTGGTTAAACCCACTGCCAGCGTAGTGTCGAGTCTTTAGAGTCCCATACATAGGGTTATTCGCCTTTAGGCAAAATGAGTAGAGGTCGCATGGTTTTGCGACAGGGTTCGTTCACATCCGCGCACTTGTGCACGTTTAGTGTCCGGACAGCTTATACTAGCGGGTTTTTGTTTAAGCCGGATCCTAGTATATGATTTGGGATTGGTTTTATTTCATTGTATTTGTGTTCCTCGGAACACGGATACGGGTGTGTTTGCACAGTTGACTGAGACAGAGGCAGAGGACTTTGATTAGGGTTGATGACTATTGTCATTTTCTTAACCCTAATGTTTATGTGTGAATTATGATTTATTAATAATTAGTTAATTATAATTGTGCATGGTTAGGGTTATTGACCATTTGACTATACTTGACTTGTTGATCTAGGTTGACAAGTTGACCATCATCATTCCATATGAAAGATGCTCTTTGATCCTTGCAAAAGCATTTAATGTGAAATAATAATGGTCATTTCTTGATTAACCATGACAATTATCTTAGCTAATTATCTATTATTCATAAATCACATATATGTGAGAAGGGTTGAATTATTCTTCTCACTTGTTCATTTCTATTCTCTCTCCTCATCTTCCTCTCTCTCTAGCTCTCCCCTCTCATGAGTTGAGAACCATTTGAGCTTGAGATAATCCTTTCAAAAACACTCTCTACTCTTTCTACGGTCCTAGGTCTAGCACACCAAGCACCTTAGTTACTTCTAGTTTGAGGTTGGAGCCAAAGGTTGAAGCCCTCGGGTGGATCTTTCTTCGGTAAGAGAAGCGACAAGGAGAACCCGTTCTTTCACTCCAAGGAGCAAGAAGAGAAGGAGTTGAAGACCTAGGTATAACCCACTTTCCGAGTAGCTAACTCTCTTTAGCTTTGTAGTTAGTTTTGTTTAGCAAAGATCCCTCTTTTAGTTAGTCCATGTTGCCCAGTGTTGTAAAAATTAGATTTTTCATAACGTTTCCGCCTCCCCGCAAGCACCGGGGTGGGCAACGTGGACTTACAGTGGTGTTAGAGCCTAGCTAAACACAAACTAACTAGTTAGCAAAGTATCTAGAACTTTGATCGAAAAAATCGCAAAACAATTTTTCAAAACCCTAAGTTTCTGCCGATTTTTAAATCTGCTCTAAAAATAATAAATCATACTTTAAAAATTGGCTCAGGGTTTTTACAGAACACAGAAGAAAAACGAGCCAGCGAGTCGACCAACTCACCACGGAACCGCGACAAGAGCATGCTCTTGCCGCGGATCCGCGGCCGAGTTGACTCGGCCGTGGGTCGTTTTTCCTGCAGTGTTCTTCTGCTACTGTTTTGTGATTTTTGATGTAGTTTGTTTCCACCCAGATTTTCCAGAGAACAAGTTGGTTTTTGGGGTGGTCACAAATCCGTATTTTTGATCGAACTTCTTTACACTTTGGCTATTGGGTCATATCTGTAATGTGATATATGTATTGAACATCCGCTAATCGCTATACGTCGATTAGTGGGGGTTATACATATCTGTGATCTGTAATGTTGATGGTATGTGTATATGAATTCGTTGGATTGTCGCGGATGAATAGCCGGGGGGTTGTGAGATGAGAGTTTTCTTATTCTTTCAATTCTTGTAATATGTAAATTGATGTAATAATTATTTGTATGGCCGCACAACTGGGTCGGGGTTGTAGCCGTCATTGTATAATTTCTTTTTACTATTTTTGCTCCTAGGATAGACGCAAGGTGGGGTGGATAAACTACCGGGTATCTTGAAGTGCCGAGTGGCCTACTCATGGTGTTGAGGGAGGTTGCTTCGCTTCGGGTACTTGGCGGGTAGTTTGCCGCACCCGTAGGGGTCTAGGGTGGGGTTTGGCTATTCATCGCAACCGTGTAATCCGTTCTTCGTTACAGGCTCGTACGAACTGCGGATTCCTAGTATATCCAATGTATTCATCTATGATCTGGAATGGCTATCATTGCATGTGACGAATGTTTATATATATCTATATGATATCTATTTAGGCGTTGCTTATGTTTTGCATCCGCGCTAGTCCAGCCCCCGCTCTGTCGTTAGTTAAGTAACCTAACGGGTGATGACGGGACCCCGTGGCGAATGCGGATGGCATAAGCGTACGTCATATTTTCGTTGTTTTCTGCAATGGTAGGATTAAATGATGGGACGCATTGGAATTAATGCAAGAAATAAAATAAACCAAGTAAAAGTCGTTGGAACACTTTGAAAACCACTCGGTTCTTTTCAAAACCAAACTTTTAAATGCGGAGCTTGAACCACTCCTTTTGAAAGCTATCTCGTTTCTTCGATTATATCAAGTTCACTACGTTCACGGTTTCACCAAAACCATTTGTAGCCCTCCGTCGTTTTACATGAATGGTCAATAAGTATTCAAGCTATGTATGTTGGCCAAAGTCAAGGCATAGTGATCGGTAGCTATTGGGTATTCATGTGCAGCATAGATAGATGTGTTGGTTTGGGGCAGTCGTTCTACCATTTTGGCCAAAGTCAAGGGTATGTGCGGGTGGGTGATTGATAGGATACGAGCGTGTTCAAGTTCTAGTTTAAATACCGCAATCAAGACGGTTTCGCACGTAGCTAGCCGGTTGAGTACGGGTCGTCCGCAGGGAGATGGGAATCTTTTTCTATGTGTTTTTCGACGAGTTAAGTCCGGTTGTTCAGATTTTGTTTATAGTTATCTAAGTGTTGAGTTGATATTTAAAGAGAGCATGTTAGGGTTAGGATTAGGTTAGTTTGAGTTAGGAGTCTCCACATCTTTCGTTGCCCCTCTTAATATCGTGTTACGGTAATCGGCAACAACGGGGATTAGCACGACTAGGAAGGACTTTGCGAGTATAAGCTAGGCTTTCCAACGCATAAGTCTTCCTGTTGGTGCTTGTCCGTCCGTTCTTGGCTCTTAGCCATAACCTCCGGTTAATCCAACCACAACCGGTCTCACTACGGAATCACCGCTATCATGTAGGATAGGGTGCCGTAAGGAGCGGATTGTGGTTGGGTTAACGGGAGTCGATTTAAGCTGTTGGGCAAGGAAAGAGTGAGAGAGATTTCCTTCTCTCAAACTTCCCTTATCCTACCCTAACAAGAATGAACTACTCACACATCATAATACGGAAAAATAAAACAACACAAAAGAGGAAGATAGAAAGAAGGAGATTAGAAGAAAACGACTAACTATTTGCGACCTCACCTTGGCGAGGATCAAGCGTAAGTATCATTGTCATATGTAAAGATAAAGAAAAAAAAGAGAAGAAAGAAACAACAAGGAAATAACAACAACTACTTAACGAATTTAAAGTTACAACAATTATAACAAGTAAAGAAAGAGACAAGCATGATAATAAAAATGGTCTTCTTTATTCATCACTCTTCACTCAAAAGCTCACTTACAAGTTTAATGGAGAAGAGGTGAGAAAATGAAGAAGAACATGTAAACTAAAACCTAGCAAAAGAAATACAAGAATTGGACCATTCCTTCTCAAAATTCTGGGCTATTTATAGGCCACGAAATGAAACCCTAGGGCAACCAACAGAACTCTGACGAAATGACCAAACTGCCCCTGAAAAGTCACTGCCTGAACCCACTGTACGGCCGCGGATCCGCCGCCTATAGCCCCCTATGGCCGCGGATCCGCGCCCCTCTTGTCGACTTAGGGTGTGGTCTTCTGACACTTTTCCTGTTCTCCTGTCCCCTCTTGTCTGCTGTGTGTATTTTCTGGAAAATCTCTCCCATTTGTTCCAGAATTTCTATTGAGCAAAGGTGGACTTTTTTGTGGATGGTTGCCTCGAGCTCCGCGTAGATCTCTTGGATTTTGTGCTACCATTGAGCCTTGTGCTTGAGAATGACATTGATTTGACACTTTGTCTTCCTAAACTGGTATCTGGCAACATACGGATGAAGAGCGGAGACCGTGTTTTTATCTGTGGTTGGCAGGAACCGGATTTTGTCGTGTTTTCCATGAGTTTCTCCGTTTTAGAACCGGGAACCTGTATCCTGCAATTGACTAGTAAACACGGCTCAAGAGTATCTACCGATATGCAATGTGATAAAAATTGGGCGGTATGAAAATGCAAAAATCTGATATAAACAAATACCCCCAAACTTATCATTTGCTCGTCCCGAGCAAAGCCCATTTATTTACAAAAAATTTCCTAACCTCACTTTCGCAGGGAACGCGATTGCACTGAGCACGTGCAACAAGCCGTTAAACCTCTAGGTGTCCCTAGTAGGAGGAGTGTTGTCTCCTGAGGGTTTTCAGCGGATACTACCTACAAAATCCGGTCAAGTTGGTTTTGTAAAATAACTAAGCTTCAAACCCTAAAGTTTTGTTTTAGAAAATAACAATTCTATAATCCTAAGTCTAGATCATCAAACCTTTATTTTTCACACCTCGCTTTTTATTTAACTACAGATTTTATATGTCTTTACGTGCAGTGCAAATAGTGTCGTTAAGTTCCCGAAAGGTCGAATAAAGTCATCATGTCTCACAATAAAGCCCAGATAACAATTTTAAAAGGATCACATAAGTTTTATAAAGAGTTAAGCATTTTTCAAGTTTCGTTTTCCAGTAAGGTTTCAACTTCAGAATTTCTATCTTCCTTAACAGGAAGCTAAGTCGTATTTTTCACTCCACCTTTTTCTTGTTTTCATTTCATACACACCTCTGTGAACGTGCAATAGTCTTTATCATAGAATAAAACCTTCATATCTCCGTTAAAATTTTTATAAAAGCCTGTCTTTTATCAAGATTATTCTCACACAAAGAACCGTTAGGAATTTTAACTCGGAGAGAACACTTGCTTGACTTTGTTTTTATCTGGACTTTCTAGGCTTCTTAGCGAGCTTTGGGCCAATGCACCCAAACCAGTTGGTTTTAGGGCATTAGGTGTAGAAACACCCCGGCGGACTTAATTACTCAAGTTACCCAGGTCCAAAAACAAAAGACAGTTTGGCGTGAAAATCAGATGATTTAATACGAATGGAGATAAAGTTGGCAGTTCAATTATTTTTTGGATAAAAGACGTGTTTAGTGGGTTTGGTGTGTAATCATTCCAATCAAGTTTCAGATGGGTTATTTTTCAGACTTAGTTCCAATTACGGCATCAATAACATTCCTTCATATTCGCTTTACTTCATAAACTATTCTTGACATTACTTATTTCAGAACAAACCTATTTGATCCTCAGAAAATTATTTATCTGTTTAAAAATTTTTAAACATAAAAGACTTGTCTTCTAATTTCCAAGACTCACGACACGTGTAGTGTGATGTAAAGACGTATATCAGCTATAGTTAACTTCAAAGGAGAGTTATCTTTCAGGTTTTTCAAAATCCAAACATAAGATCTAGTTATTCCTATTTTTTCAAACAAAAACCGTCGAATGTTGAATCCGAATTCTTCCACAAGCTAACTTGACAAAAAGTTTTTATATTTTTTAGAAAATTTTCAAATTTTTATGGATTTTATGGATTTAAATATGCAGATGCAAAATATACATATGAATGCGAAGGTAAGAAATGCGTACCGAGCGTACCCCCAAACTTAAACTGGACAGTGTCCTCACTGTCGTTGCATGAAGAGAGTAGTTGGAAGGTTCAAAATTGTCGGTTAGCAATATACAAATTTTTATTTGTTTTTGTTTTTAAAGAAGAGAAAAAAAAAGAATATACACAAATATATACAAAATTGGTTTGTACATACCCCCAAACTTATTTGGAACAGTGTCCACTGTTCTTGGCTGGATAACCGAAGTTTGGAGGTAGGCAGAGGAAGATCATTCAGGGTAAACCGGCTCCTGTAAGAACAGGAGCTCCTCTGTTAGTTCGGCGCTAAGGTACGGTTTGCATCGGTGTCCGTTCACTTTGAAGAGTGAACCGTCCTTTGGATTTTCCAAATCCACAGCGCCGTGCGGATACACATTCCGCACAAAATACGGCCCTTTCCAGCGAGATCTGAGCTTTCCAGGATGGAAATGAAGTCAGGTGTCGTAAAGCAGTACCTGCTGACCAGGTACGAAGGTTTTGCGCAAAAGGTGTTTATCGTGAAACACCTTCGTTCGATTCTTAACGACAACCGCATTGTCGTAAGCCTCATCCCTAAGCTCGCATAGTTCGTTCAGCTGCAGCTTCCGATGGCTGCCCGCATCCTCCAGAGACAGATTCAGCTCCTTTATCGCCCAAAAAGCGCGATGCTCGATTTCGACAGGTAGGTGGCAGGCTTTTCCGTACACAAGCCGATAGGGAGACATGCCAAGGTCGGTCTTATAAGCGGTTCTAAATGCCCAAAGGGCATCAGTGAGTTTCAGAGACCAATCCTTACGGTTCTTGGAAACCGTCTTCTCCAATATCTGCTTGATTTGCCGATTTGAAACTTCGGCCTGCCCGCAGGTTTGGGGGTGGTAGGGCGTAGAAAGCTTATGATTAATGGAGTATTTCCGCATCAAGGCCTCGAAGGTTTTGTTGCAGAAATGACTTCCATTGTCACTAATGATCGCTCGGGGGTGCCCAAACCGGGAGAAAATGTTTTCTTTAAGGAACCTAACGACAACCTTGTTGTCGTTAGTCCGGCTGGGCACAGCCTCGACCCATTTAGAGACGTAATCAACAGCTAGAAGGATGTACAGGTTCCCAAAAGAGCTGGGAAACGGCCCCATGAAGTCATCCCCCAAACATCGAAAATCTCCACAACCAAGATCGGTTGGAGCGGCATCTCGTTCCTCCGGGATATCCGGCCCATGTGTTGGCACCGGGAGCAAGTCTTGCAATAATCGTGAGCGTCTTTGAAAAGTTGTGGCCAGTAGAAACCACATTGCAAGATCTTCTCAGCTGTCTTTCTGGGCCCAAAATGCCCGCCACACGCTTGATCGTGGCAAAATGACAGCACACTCTTGAATTCCTCATCAGGGACACACCGACGAATAATCTGGTCGGGACAGTACTTGAACAAGTAGGGTTCATCCCAGTAAAAGTGTTTTACTTGGGATAAGAAGCGAAGTCTGTCCTGACTTGACCATTCGGTCGGTAGTAATCCCGTGGCCAAATAGTTCACAATATCTGCGAACCAGGGTTCGCATGATACTGCCAAGAGCTGTTCATCCGGGAAAACGTCATTGATCGGAATTGGAAGCGAAGGCGAAAAAGGAAGTCGTGAGAGATGATCGGCAACCACGTTTTCACATCCTCGTTTGTCCTTAATGACAAGGTCAAACTCTTGAAGCAAGAGGATCCAACGGATTAACCGAGATTTGGCATCTTTCTTCGCAAAAAGATGGCACAGAGCTGAATGGTCAGTGTAGACAATGACTGGAGAGCCGATGAGGTAGGGCCTGAACTTTTCTAAAGCAAATACAACAGCTAAGAATTCCTTCTCAGTTGTTGTATAGTTGAGTTGGGCGTCGTTCAGGGTTCGGCTCGCGTAATAGATTACATGCGGCATCTTGTTGATGTGCTGTCCAAGGACAACACCGATGGCAAAGTCGGATGCATCGCACATAATCTCGAATGGGTGCGTCCAGTCAGGAGAAGAAAGAACGGGAGCAGAAGTGAGTGAGCGTTTCAGTGACTCGAATGCAGTCACACAGCTCGAGTTGAAGTCGAAAGGCATATCCTTGGCCAGCAAAAGTGTCAAGGGCCTAGCAATCTTGCTAAAGTCCTTGATAAACCGTCTATAGAAACCGGCATGGCCAAGGAAGGCTCGGATATCTCTGACGCATCGGGGAGGAGGTAGATTGGAAATGACCTCAATCTTAGCTTTGTCAACCTCTATGCCGTTTTGCGAGATGATATGTCCTAAGACAATACCTTCGCGCACCATGAAGTGGCATTTCTCCCAGTTCAAAGTGAGATTCTTGTCCTTACATCGGGTAAGGACAGCGTCAAGATGCAGCAAACACTCGTCAAAGGAGTCGCCGAAGATGGAGAAGTCATCCATGAAAATCTCCAGAAATTTTTCCACCATGTCAGAAAAAATTCCCATCATACACCGCTGGAAGGTAGCGGGCGCATTGCATAACCCAAAGGGCATGCGTCGATATGCAAACGTGCCGAAAGGACAAGTGAAAGTGGTCTTGTCCTGGTCTTTTTCGGCGATGGGAATTTGATTATAGCCAGAGTAGCCATCAAGAAAACAATAGTACTCATGTCCGGCCAATCGTTCCAGCATCTGGTCAATGAAAGGTAGCGGAAAGTGGTCTTTCCGCGTTGCGGCGTTGAGTTTTCTGTAATCAATGCAAACTCGCCACCCAGTTTGGGTGCGAGTAGGGATTAACTCATTCGCCTCGTTGGTTATGACCGTGATGCCCGACTTCTTGGGGACAACATGAATGGGGCTAACCCACTGGCTATCAGAGATAGGGTAAATGATACCACTATCTAGACATTTGACGATCTCCTTCTTCACAGCCTCCTTCATGACTGGATTAAGACGTCTTTGTGGATCCCGGGCTGGTTTGGCATCATCCATCAGATGAATGTGATGCTCAACGATCAGGGGACTAATCCCCTTGATGTCCGCCATGGACCAGCCAAAAGCTTGCCTGTTGCTGTGCAAGACCGCGAGAAGGGCTTTCTCTTGCTCTGGAGCTAGAGACGCCGAAATGATGACAGGGAGGGTCTCGTTCTCACCTAAGTAAGCATACTTAAGGTGAGACGGCAACGGCTTGAGTTCGAGCGTTGGAGGTGAAATGATGGAAGGCAAGACTGGTGCAAAGGTCTCGAACTCAAAGGACTCCAGCAAAGGTTCAAAGCGAGTGTAGGCAACCGAGTTGGATGGTTCAGGTAACTCATCCGGAAAGTCAAAAGATTCAAACTCGGGTTGTGCGCGGCTAAGATCGTTCAAGAACGTGAAACACTCGTATTCGTTATCGGGCGCAGAAGCAGCAGCAGGTTCGAAGAGAAACGCACTAGTGGCGTCAAGATTATCGTGTTCAAACAGAAACTCCTCGAATTCACACTCTTCTGGTGTGATCTCCTGGATCGAGCAAACATCCAGTATATGAGCATTAGGTTCGGCGGGCTGATTCCCCAACCTAAAAATGTTGAGTTCAATTGTCATATTTCCAAATGAGAGGTTCATTGAACCATTGCGACAATTGATCACAGCATTTGAGATTGCGAGAAATGGGCGACCGAGTATCACCGGAATTTGATTCCGGGGGTTAGCTACAGGCTGTGTATCTAAGACAATGAAGTCGACGGGGAATATGAAGTCCCCGACTTTTATTAACACATCCTCTAGCTTACCCCTAGGATGGGTGATCGATCGGTCGGCCATCTGGAGAGTGCAGTGGGTGGGTTTCAGCTCTCCGACGCCTAATTGCTCGTATACTGAATACGGAAGCAAGTTAACACTGGCACCAAGATCTAATAGTGCGCGGTTGATGTTCTTATCCCCAATAGTAATTGAAATCGTAGGACAGCCAGGGTTCTTCCGTTTTTGTGGTAAAGATTGGGTAAGGGCATCACTCACAGCACTAGCCAAGAAAACTTTCTTGGGTACCTGAGACTTCCTCTTTTTCGTGCACAAGTCCTTTAAGATTTTTGCGTAAGATGGGACTTGTTGGACAGCATCTAAAAGAGGAATGTTAATGTTAACTTGCTTGAATAACTCCAAAATCTTCTCCATTTGTGGATTTTGTTTGTTAGACCTCAACCGGTTTGGAAATGGAACATTTTGAAAATTGGTTGAGTCTAATGCTGGAGGAGGAGATTTTGGAGTTGGAACGGATCCCAGAATAGGTGTTTTCGTGGAGTGAGAAGTGGGTCCGTTCAGAGCAGAAGAAGAAAAGGGAGAGCCTTGTGAAGAACGGAGAATAGGCTCGGAAGACGAAGAAGAAGAAGGAGAAGAAGAAGAAGCAGCGGCCGGGGCATCATCGTTGATCCGTTTGCCAATGTTGTTTTGCAGCACCCTCCCCGATCTCAGTGTAGTCACGGCACTCATATTATGGTTTTGTTGTTCAAGAGCAACATGTGCATTATGTGGGTGACCGGGATTTGGAAGTGGCTGGGACGGGAGCTTCCCCTTCTCTCGCTCGCTCAAGGCCGCGTTCAGCTGTGCAATCTGGGCCTCAATGGTCTTGATGCTTTGCCCGTGTGCGGCAGTGTGTTGCACTAAAGATTGAATCGAAGACTGGATGTTGGCGGTGGATTGAGTCGATTGTTTAACAAACGCCTCCAGACTTCGCTCGAGCGAGGAAACCTTATCAGTGTTTGACGGAACAAAATTGTTTGGTGGAAAAGAGTTGTTCGGTGCAAAGTTGTTCGTCTGGTTTTGGAAAGGCTGGGGTTGGAAGGGCTGCTGATACTGATGCTGAGTTTGTTGTGGCGCTTGTTGTTGCGGTGGAGGGGCCCTTTGGAAATTGTTTCCCTGGAATTGATTCTGATTCTGATTCCAGGCGAAATTGGGGTGGTTCCTCCAACCGGGATTGTAGGTGGAAGAGTATGGATCATTCCTCGGTCTTTGCTGGAAGGCAGCATTAACCTGATCCTGTCCTTGCGAGGGTGGATTGTAAGGACACTCTTCGGTCAAGTGGGAAGGGTCGGAACAACAAGCGCAGATGGTACGAAGGGGGAGAACAGGTGTGGGGGCAGGAGCAGAAAATTTGCTCTCTATCGCTTCAAGCTTTCGTGTTATTGCAGCCATTTCAGCTTTCATCGCAATAGAGACATCGAGTTGGTGGATTCCTACCCTAGACTGACCAGTAGAAGTGGAGGTAGACGAAGAAGAAGTCGGTCTGGTGCTCTCCCACTGTAGCGTTTGCTCCGCAAGATCGTCAAAGAACTGCCACGCTTCCTCGTCAGATTTGGATAGGAAGTGGCCCTGACAGATGGTTTCCAGCAACTGCTTCGTTGCTGGGTTCAGTCCCTCGTATAAGGTTTGGCAGAGTTGCCATTTCTCTATACCGTGGTGAGGACACTGAACAAGAAGGTCTTTGTATCGGTCAAAGCACTTCCAGAAGGGTTCAGAAGGAAGCTGGGAGAATTGGTTGATCTCATTTCGAATTCTTGCGGTCTTATGATTTGGGTAGAATTTTTTCAGAAACGCTTTAACAAACTCGTCCCAGCTGGTGATTGAGTGGGAAGCGGTGCTATACAGCCATTTTTCTGCGAGATCGCATAAAGTGAACGGAATGACCCGTAGACGTATAGCATCGTCCGACAGCTGGGTGGTTTTCATCATGGCACAGACATTTTGAAATTTGTTTATGAAGATATAGGCATCTTCAGATTCAAGCCCATAAAAACGTGGAAGCATGTTGATGAAATGGGGCTTAATTTCAAAGTTGTCCCCATTGGCCGGAGGAAGAGAAAGGCAGGTGGGAAGTGCAGAACGGGTAGGATAGAAACGATCCTGTAGCGCGATTCGCTGCGGCGCTACAACAGGATTAGGTGGTGGAAGATTGGTCTCCGTAGGAGGTGGAGCCAATCCAGGGGTGGTCAACGAGATGTTCGGATTAAATCCCGACATCGCGGAAGAAGAGGAAGGTGAAGGTGAAGGTGAAGATGTATGAACAGAATTCCGGTCAACGTCGGAGTTGGCCGGCAAAGGAAGGGGTGAAAGAGGAGTGGACGGAGTATCGACTTCGGAGTCGATCGCGTAGTCGGTCGCGACTAACGTAACGCGGAATAGACGGGCGCTAGTATCTCGAGTCCAAGCGGACATACACTAAACGAGTTTAGTATAGTCAAAGCGGAGAAGGTGAGGGTAAGAAAACGTCAATGAAGAAAGGCGATGGGTGTTGGGTGAAAATGGATTTGGCGACAAAAGGGCAAGTTTTTATAAAAGTTTTTTGATTTTTTTTTTCTTTTTTTTTTTTAGAAAGAGATTTACAGAAGTATGTACGGAAATACGGCTTAAGCAATCACAAACAAGATATGCACAATCTCACCTAGATCTAGGGTAACCTAGGTCTACTAGACCTGTCCTGAACTTGATTGTCGAAGTTAAACAGTGTCGAGAAACAGGCTTAAAAATACACTGATCACGAGGCCAGGTAAGTGCAGAGATAACGGGAGGTTGTCCAACGCTTTCGCGAAGTTCCTTAATTAAATAACCCTTTCTCTTTCGGCGGTTGCGCCTTTAACACTTTCCTAGACACCCCGTAAACAATATACGGTTAAGCGAGGTTCTAAACAAGGTTTATCTTCTCCTAATGAGCGCGAAGTCCTTAGGGCTGAAGTCTAGTATTTTTTAAATTTACAATGGACAATGCATATGCTTTAGTGATTTTTAGGGTCCTGGGAAGGGTGATGAAATCCCCACCCAATCTGGATTGGTTTCAAGCCCCTTAAGTCCGTATTAAAGAATGCAAAACAGTAACAAATCAACTGCAAACAATTTTTATTTGCGGCGCAAAGAATCCTGCACAAGAACAGTTTATTGGAAGGGGGAGAAGAGTTTACGCAAAGAAGGCTGCAGAAACACAGTTCAGTGGAGTTCAGAGGAATGGAGAGAGGCAGAGGGACTTACAGAGAAATTTTGGGGCTCTGAAGCCACCAAGTGGCCGCGGATCCGCCGCCTATTCCCCTCTATTGCCGCGGATCCGCGGCAGGAAGTGGGTATTGGGCCATAAATTTTCTGGTGTGGGCTCTGTTTGGTGTCCTCTGTTTTTCTGGATGTGTGGAATGCTGAGTTGCTCACTGTATCTACTCCAGATTTTTACCGTAGACCGGATGCTTCGTTTTTGTCCGTCGCGGTGTAGCCGCGAAAATGTGGGTCTATCTTCCCACGTCTTTGGCACTGTACTTGAACTACGTATTTCCAACGTCTTTGGCGTCGATCTTGAGCTTCGTATTTCCTGCACACTTGCACAAAAGCTAATCAAGAATAACAAGATGGTTTCTTTTACAAAGTATATTTTTTTTTTCGTTTTTTTTTTATACTTACAAATTAACCCGAAATTACACAAGGAAATAAACTACCGTCTCCCCGGCAACGGCGCCATTTGATTGATAGGATACGAGCGTGTTCAAGTTCTAGTTTAAATACCGCAATCAAGACGGTTTCGCACGTAGCTAGCCGGTTGAGTACGGGTCGTCCGCAGGGAGATGGGAATCTTTTTCTATGTGTTTTTCGACGAGTTAAGTCCGGTTGTTCAGATTTTGTTTATAGTTATCTAAGTGTTGAGTTGATATTTAAAGAGAGCATGTTAGGGTTAGGATTAGGTTAGTTTGAGTTAGGAGTCTCCACATCTTTCGTTGCCCCTCTTAATATCGTGTTACGGTAATCGGCAACAACGGGGATTAGCACGACTAGGAAGGACTTTGCGAGTATAAGCTAGGCTTTCCAACGCATAAGTCTTCCTGTTGGTGCTTGTCCGTCCGTTCTTGGCTCTTAGCCATAACCTCCGGTTAATCCAACCACAACCGGTCTCACTACGGAATCACCGCTATCATGTAGGATAGGGTGCCGTAAGGAGCGGATTGTGGTTGGGTTAACGGGAGTCGATTTAAGCTGTTGGGCAAGGAAAGAGTGAGAGAGATTTCCTTCTCTCAAACTTCCCTTATCCTACCCTAACAAGAATGAACTACTCACACATCATAATACGGAAAAATAAAACAACACAAAAGAGGAAGATAGAAAGAAGGAGATTAGAAGAATACGACTAACTATTTGCGACCTCACCTTGGCGATGATCAAGCGTAAGTATCATTGTCATATGTAAAGATAAAGAAAAAAAAGAGAAGAAAGAAACAACAAGGAAATAACAACAACTACTTAACGAATTTAAAGTTACAACAATTATAACAAGTAAAGAAAGAGACAAGCATGATAATAAAAATGGTCTTCTTTATTCATCACTCTTCACTCAAAAGCTCACTTACAAGTTTAATGGAGAAGAGGTGAGAAGAGGAAGATGAACATGTAAACTAAAACCTAGCAAAAGAAATACAAGAATTGGACCATTCCTTCTCAAAATTCTGGGCTATTTATAGGCCACGAAATGAAACCCTAGGGCAACCAACAGAACTCTGACGAAATGACCAAACTGCCCCTGAAAAGTCACTGCCTGAACCCACTGTACGGCCGCGGATCCGCCGCCTATAGCCCCCTATGGCCGCGGATCCGTGCCCCTCTTGTCGACTTAGGGTGTGGTCTTCTGACACTTTTCCTGTTCTCCTGTCCCCTCTTGTCTGCTGTGTGTATTTTCTGGAAAATCTCTCCCATTTGTTCCAGAATTTCTATTGAGCAAAGGTGGACTTTTTTGTGGATGGTTGCCTCGAGGTCCGCGTAGATCTCTTGGATTTTGTGCTACCATTGAGCCTTGTGCTTGAGAATGACATTGATTTGACACTTTGTCTTCCTAAACTGGTATCTGGCAACATACGGATGAAGAGCGGAGACCGTGTTTTTATCTGTGGTTGGCAGGAACCGGATTTTTTCGTGTTTTCCATGAGTTTCTCCGTTTTAGAACCGGGAACCTGTATCCTGCAATTGACTAGTAAACACGGCTCAAGAGTATCTACCGATATGCAATGTGATAAAAATTGGGCGGTATGAAAATGCAAAAATCTGATATGAACAGTGGGCTCAAATTAACCTGGAGAATGACGGGTAGAACTTGACATGTGACTTATGATATTTTGGCCAAAGTCAAGGTCATAAGAGCATGGGGCAAAAATCCACATCGGGAGTTTCAAAAGAACTGAAACTTGCTAGCGCTGCATACCATTTGGAGTGTGATGATTCTGGTAGGATTCCTTCAGTTTTGTCACGCGATGATATTTGGATCCCGATCCTACTGTGAGTATATGCTACTCCTCCGGAACTTTCTCACTTAACGATCAATGCTATAAACCAAGTAGGTGTCTAGAAAGGTGTTAGCGGGGCTACGCCTACAAGGAAAAGAGGTTACTTAATTAAGGAACTTCACGAAAGCGTTGGAAAACCTCCCTCGAAGTACCGACACTGGCCTGGCTGAACGGTTAAGCAAGTATTGTACGGTGAGATTGATCCCGACTAGTTCTTCCTTTATGGTTTGAGAAGGGATTCGAGAGACAGTGGGAGCCATCCTGTTTAGACAAATTAAAAACCACTCTAAACTTGCAAGAGCATCATGCTAAAGTGTTTCTTCTCTCTCTCCTAATTGCAGCGACCATTTATCATGACTGGACTTAAGTTACTTCTAGATAAAAACATACTGACAGGGCCAAACTATAAAGATTGGCTCAGGAATGTCAAAATAGCAATCATTTATGACAAGTTGGGGTATCTTCTTACCACCAAAGCTCCCCCTGTCCCAGGTCCCACCTCCAGCGTCGCGGATAAGGAAATCCATAAGACTTGGGATATCGATTGCGCGAAGGCCAAGTGCCTTGTGCTTGCCTCTATAGACAATGAACATCAGAGGATGCATGAGAATATGGACCTCGAATCCATATTTCTCCATACAAAAGAACTGTATGGAGAGCAATCTCGTATCGCCAGATACGAAGTGTCGAAGAAGTTGTTTTCGGCGAGATTGCCCGTCGGATCATCGGTAGCGGAACACGTGCTTAAGATGATTGGCTACATTGAGGAGCTCGCGGACCTTGGGACCACGTTGGAGAATGAGCTCTATACGGACTTGATTCTTCAGTCCCTTCCTTCCACTTATGCCCAGTTCATCCTGAACTTCAACTTACAAGAAAAGGAAGTTGAACTTTCAGAGCTCCTCAACATGCTGAGGAGTGCGGAGGGCACCCTACAGAAAGGTAGGGAAACATCCACTTTATTTGTAGGAGGATCTTCCTCTTCTAGGTCCAGGGCAAAAGCCAAGGGAAAGAAGAAGAAGACCCCCACCAAACCAAGGGGCGGTGTTAGTAAAGTGGATACGAAGGGAAAAACAAAAGCAACAAAGGTAGCAGGGAAGCTTGTGGATAATGAAGAATGCTTTTACTGTCACAAGAGTGGACACTGGAAGAAAGATTGCAGGGCTTGGAAGGCCAGAACACTGGATCTGAAGCAGGTTGCGGCTTCAGCTTCAGGTGTGTATGTTATTGAAAACTGTCTATCAATAAACTCTATGTCCTGGGTATTGGATACCGGATCAGGATCTCATATCTGTAATTCTTTGCAGGAGTTGAGAAAGCGTAGGTTTTTGAAGGCAGGTGACATGACCCTCAAAGTTGCAAACGGAGCTAGCAAGGATGCTGAGGCCGTGGGGGACTATCACCTGGGAATGTCAGATGGACATGTTTTGGTTTTACGTAATTGCTTTTTTGTACCCAATGCAACTTGTAATATCATTTTTGTATCTTTGATTTCTAAAGAAGGTTATGAATTTGCGTTTGTAAGTAATGTTGTAAACATTCACCTTAATCAAGTTCTGATTGGGTCAGGTACATTAAGCAATGGTATATACGTATTAAACCAACCACAGATTTTCAATGTCCAGAATACACACAAAAGAAAGTCTCCGGAAACAAATCAGACTTTCTTATGGCATTGTAGACTGGGTCACATTAATGAGAGAAGGTTGTCGAAGTTACATACAGAAGGATATTTGGATCTGTTCGAATATCAATCATATGCAACTTATCAATCCTGTCTCAAAGGAAAGATGACAAAGACTCCGTTCACTGGACACGAAGTAAGAGCGAACGAGCTCTTGGGACTCGTACACAGTGACGTGTGCGGTCCAATGTCTACGCATGCACGAAGCGGTTATTCTTACTTCATTACTTTTACGGATGACTTTTCAAGGTACGGTTATGTCTTCTTAATGAAACATAAATCCAAAGCCTTTGGAAAATTCCAGGAATATAAGAATGAAGTAGAAAAACAAACAGGCAAAAGTATCAAGACACTGAGATCTGATCGAGGTGGTGAATACTTGAGTGCCGAATTCCTGGATTACTTAAAAGAGAATGGAATTCTCTCTCAGCTTACTCCTCCATACACTCCGCAACATAACGGTGTATCGGAGAGACGGAACCGAACCCTATTGGATATGGTACGGTCCATGATGAGTAACGCTGAGTTACCGCGATAATTCTTGGGATATACTGCATACCTTTTGAACCGAGTTCCAACTAAGACCGTGCCTACCATACCATATCAGATGTGGTGTGGGAAGAGACCCTATCTTAATCACATTAAGACATGGGGATGTCCAGCTTTTGTTAAAAAGCAGCATGCGGACAAGCTCGAGGCACGCTCAGTACAGTGCAAGTTTGTGGGATATCCAAAGAACTCCAAGGGATATTTCTTCTATTGCGAAGAGGAACAAAAGGTTTTTGTTTCTCGTCATGCCCACTTCTTGGAAACTCAGTTTTTGGAAAAACAGATAAGTGGGAGTGCAATAGAACTGGAAGAAATTCCAGAACCACGAGCTATTACTGAAAGCTTAGTAGAACCAGAGGGTTCGAAAGATCAGGACATTCCTACGCCGCTCCGCAGAAGTAGTAGGCAGTCTCATCCGCCCGAGAGATACTACGGTTTTCTCATAGACGGGAGTAGAGAGGATTGCATCATTGATAGTGATGAGCCTACTAGCTTCCAGCAGGCCATTCAGAGCGTTGACTCGGTAAAATGGCTGGATGCAATGCGGACCGAAATGGAGTCCATGTACACCAACAAAGTATGGACGTTGGACATTGCTCCAGATGGGGTAAAACCCGTAGGATGCAAGTGGATCTTCAAAAGGAAGATTGGTGTAGATGGACAGGTTGAGACCTATAAAGCTAGACTTGTTGCAAAGGGTTTCCGTCAAAGACCTGGCTTGGACTATGACGAAACCTTTTCTCCAGTGGCTATGCTGAAATCCATTCGGATCCTTCTTGCCATTGCTGCCTTCCACGATTATGAGATCTGGCAGATGGACGTAAAGACCTCTTTTCTAAATGGAAATTTAGAGGAGTGTGTCTATATGGACCAGCCAGAGGGTTTCATTTAGAGTGGGAGCAGCGGAAAGGTGTGCAAGTTGCTTTAGTCCATCTATGGACTAAAGCAGGCATCGCGGAGTTGGAACATCTGTTTTGATGAGACGGTCAAAGAATTTGGCTTTATCAAAAATCCAGTGAACCATGCATCTATAGTAGATTTGTAGCGAGAACTGTAGTATTCCTCGTTTTATACATGGATGACATTCTCTTGATAGGAAATGACATTCCTATACTACAATCTGTCAAAGAGTTCTTGTCACACAGGTTCTCCATGAAAGACCTGGGTGATGCCTCATACATTCTGGGGATCCGGATCTACCGTGACAGATCCAAGAGGATATTAGGACTCTCACAGTCCAGGTACATTGACACCATACTGAAAAGATTCAGTATGGAAGATTCCAAGCGCGGTAATCTACCGGCTTGCCACGGGATCATCCTCTCCAAAGAGATGTCTCCGAAGACCGATTTGGAAAAGGATCGCATGTCTATTATACCCTACGCTTCTGCGGCATGCTCTATAATGTATGCGATGTTGTGTACCAAACCAGATGTAGCTTATGCACTGAGTGTGGTAAGCTGGTATCAGTCAAACCCTGGAGAGAAACACTGGATAGCGGTAAAGAACATTCTCAAGTACCTGAGAAGAACTAAGGAGATGTTCTTGGTGTATGGCGGAAAAGACCTCCAGATCGAGGCCTTTGCTGACTCCAGCTTCCAGAGTGACAAGGATGATTCCAAGTCTATGTCGGGTTATGTCTTTATCCTCTATGGAAGGGTGGTGTGTTGGAAGAGTTCTAAACAGGAAACCGTTGCTGACTCGACGATGGAAGCGGAATATATCGCTGCCGCAGATGCCGCAAAAGAAGCCGTCTGGACAAGGAAGTTCCTAACAGAACTTCAGGTGGTTCCGTCTATTGTTGATCCAGTACCTCTGTATTGCGACAACAACGGGGCTATAGCTTTATCGAAGGAACCCAGGTCCCATCAGAAGTCCAGGCACATCTTGAGGTGGTATCACCTGATCAGGGAGATCGTGGGTCGCCAGGAGATCGAGGTTCGGAGAGTTGCTACGGAAGATAACACTGTTGATCCATTCACGAAGGCTTTACCCCAGACTCAGTTCGAGCGGCTGATCGAGATGATAGGTCTTCGATACGCCAGTACATGGCCTTAGTGTAAGTGGGAGATTGTTAGTGTATATGCCCTAGAGGCCATTACTGTATCATACTGGATTGTATATTACTTGATGGAAGCTTGGGATATTCACCTTGTATTGACATTCTTGCTCAAAATAGTAGTATGCTACTTGGTTTGTTTCTGCTTTAATGTGTGCATGTGTTTCTTTTAGCATATCGCCTTTACACATTAGTGGAGCCCTTAGGATCTTTGCTTGATTACCAGCATTGTGATGGCAGTCACACTCGTGGGGGCTGGGTAATCTATAAGCACATCCTTATGCAGGTCCCTAGTCGCAGAACTATCGAGACAGGGCATCGATACTCCGGAGTAGACTAGCGTATGCGCTTCTCATCCCAGCTTGGGAGACGGCCTGTCCCACAGCCGTCAATACGTCGTACTTGGGATAGTATGTGGGTGCTCGTTAGGTTACGAGTACACTGGACAGGACTCGTTGGGAACTGTTGGTTGGTATTATACCTATCGTCAGTTATCGGTTCCCAGGTGACATGAGTACAGCTTAGTCCGTTGACTTGACACTGTCACTTCGCCTCGAGTGTGTTCCCGCTGTACTTTGATTACTACCCTACCACGACTCAAAGGAGTCGTGCAAACAGGTAGTTTTTGGGTGCAGTCCCGAAGCACTTGGAGGCAGTGACGGTTAGACAGGATTCGTCTCTCCCGGTATTGGGGGTTGATATCGCGTTGTGTCTAGGAGAGCCATTACACAAAGTCCTTGGCCAGGGCAAGCGAGATAGACTGGTAGGTTTCCAGTGTTATCTCAGGTGTTCTGGGCTACACTCCGGAACGACTTGTACCGCTAGTAGGGGACTGACGTTTACCGCCCCCCTAAGCCCACCATGCGATGTTCTTAGACGAATAGACCGGACTGTACGGAGACTGTCACATTCAGGCTCAGTAGGAGTTCAGATGGGGTTTACCTCGTCAGTCTTCTTATCGGCATCTACCTTGGGACCGTTACGTACAGCTAGTGCCGCTTGCGGTCTGTGGTTAAACCCACTGCCAGCGTAGTGTCGAGTCTTTAGAGTCCCACACAGAGGGTTATTCGCCTTTAGGCAAAATGAGTAGAGGTCGCATGGTTTTGCGACAGGGTTCGTTCACATCCGCGCACTTGTGCACGTTTAGTGTCCGGACAGCTTATACTAGTGGGTTTTGGTTTAAGCCGGATCCTAGTATATGATTTGGGATTGGTTTTATCTCATTGTATTCGAGTTCCTCGGAACACGGATACGGGTGTGTATGCACAGTTGACTGAGACAGAGGCAGAGGACTTTGATTAGGCTTGATGACCATTGTCATTTTCTTAACCCTAATGTTTATGCGTGAATTATGATTTATTAATAATTAGTTAATTATAATTGTGCATGGTTAGGGTTGTTGACCATTTGACTATACTTGACTTGTTGACTTAGGTTGACAAGTTGACCATCATCATTCCATATGAAAGATGCTCTTTGATCCTTGCAAAAGCATTTAATGTGAAATAATAATGGTCATTTCTTGATTAACCATGACAATTATCTTAGCTAATTATCTATTATTCATAAATCATATATATGTGAGAAGGGTTGAATTATTCTTCTCACTTGTTCATTTCCATTCTCTCTCCACCTCTTCCTCTCTCTCTAGCTCTCCCCTCTCATGAGTTGAGAACCATTTGAGCTTGAGACAATCCCTTCAAAAACACTCTCTACTCTTTCTACGGTCCTAGGTCTAGCACACCAAGCACCTTAGTTACTTCTAGTTTGAGGTTGGAGCCAAAGGTTGAAGCCCTCGGGTGGATCTTTCTTTGGCAAGAGAAGCGACAAGGAGAACCCGTTCTTTCACCCCAAGGAGCAAGAAGAGAAGGACTTGAAGACCTAGGTATAACCCACTTTCCGAGTAGCTAACTCTCTTTAGCTTTGTACTTAGTTTTGTTTAGCAAAGATCCCTCTTTTGGTTAGTCCATGTTGCCTAGTGTTGTAAAAATTATATTTTTCATAACGTTTCCGCCTCCCCGCAAGCACCGGGGTGGGCAACGTGGACTTACACCAACTGACACCAGTGGCTTGTGAGACCGGCCACCGCCCCTCGTCGGGGTCTCGACTGTATACACTAGTCTACTCTGGAGTATCGATGCCCTGTCTCGAAACTCCCACAACTAGGGACCTTTTAAGGATGTGCTTATAGACCTCAGCTCCCACATATATGATCGCCCTCATACTGCTGGCAGTCAAGCAAGAATCCTAGGGGCTCTATCAACGTGTAATAGTGACCTGTAAGGTCACCTAAAGCAGTACACGATGATAAAGGTAAACCAGATAGCATACTATCATCATGAGTAAGACTGTCCTATCGGGATAGGTCCTCCATCAATCATTGCAATCACGTGCCTGTGATCCAATAATTGACTCTGAGGGCACTATCTCCAACAATCTCCCACTTGCACTCAAGGCTAATTTTTGCGATGTCGCATACTCACAGCCCGTGTGATACCGAACACCCAACTCCTCTACTGATCAGTCTCATAAAACCAGTTTGCGAAACTAATGTGTTCGAGGAATAGCCTCAGTGAGTGGATCCGCCTTGATGTTTCTTTCTATGTCTCTCTTTATCTCAAGTTCGCGGAGAAACCCATCTCCCGAAATGAGCAATACCTGTCTTGGAATATGTTTGGATGTCTGATGGGACCTAGTTCATAAGTGAACTCCAAATCCAAATTTCTTAGACTGTATCGTCGACTGAACTTAATCAGTGTCCTGCGCCATGCCTCCCTCAGTATCCGCCTAGACCACCTGTCCAAAATACTGCCCCTCGTCAGAGGGAAAACAATAACTCTGACAGCCACTATGTCATTTAGGTCACCTTGGAAGCCTGGAATGATAACTGTCTTCTGAAAGAGGTTGTCGTTATCATATCCCTAAAACATTCACTTATGTTCTAAAACTGCTTCTGAATGTTTCTCCAGGATTGGATCAATATCAACTTATTGCATCTCGTGCAAAAACAACATCTGGTGTGGTACTTGACATCTCATGATCAACTCAACTGCCTAAGCAAGTGATCTGCCAATCATGCATAGCCCTCTCCCCTTTAGTCTGTAAGACACCTTTAAAGAGGGTGACTCCATCATCTGCAGGTATACTACAGTGCCAGGAGTCGTCCAGTCTAAAAACTCTTAGAATGCTGTCTAAGTACCCTGATTGGGACACTTCCGAAATCTAGATCTAAAACCATAGATCTAGTAACCAGAATGTCTGATATAATACCCAATTCCTATGTGGAGAAACCACTGTATGACAACCAAAGTACAACCGATCGTAGTATAAGAATTTCACTTCCTACTCTGTGTATGTCATCCAAATACCAGGACATCACACCCTACTACCTTCTTAACAGATCCATCCCCTATTATGATGAAGTCAAACCTATGACTGTCACATCAGAAATAGATGATCTATCTCCGCTATATCTGCTTTAGTCTATAAATAGACATAAGCCACTTGTCCACCAATGCTTCCGCTGCTCCCACTGACTACGACAACTCTCTGGCAGAGTCATATATAGACGCTATACTCATCCTCCTGCCGGGTCTCACAGTCTGGAACAACAGCAATGGAAAGTCTGGGTAAACAAGAACCTCCCTGCCACCGTCCTTGAGCATACCGAAGTACCTCTCGAGCGCCTGAGGTTACCCACCATATCTGCAGAGTAGCTAATGGAATGTCAAACCAGATTGAATCTTGAGTTTCTTATCAAATTTTCAGTAATCGTTTGTGGTTCTGGAATCACTTCCAGTTCTACCATACTCCCACTACTGTTTTCTGAAAAAAATCCATTTTTATTAAAACTGTGGCGAGTCAAGAACAATATCACTATTGATCTTCCAGATGGTAGAAAGTCAACCCTCGTCATAGCCTGGGTCAACCCACAAACAGCCATTACAGAAACGTGTCTTGAGTTATCCAGAGTTTGGTTTTAAGCATAAGACGGACAACTCCCCGTACCTTAACATCGTTAAGATATGAACCGTTCTATATCCAATATAGAAACAGAGGCACTGATTTAATTGGAACCAGATTCAAATCATGCAGCTGTCTCCAGTGCATGTCAACTAAATGGAAAAAGGCCGATCAGCGTTACTCAACTTAGGAGTGCTTCCAATTATGAGTAACCTGAAAGAGAAGTAAGATCTCTTAAAACCATTACTATCAACTGAATACCACACACAAGTATCTACATCTTCGATCACCTTGAAAAATCCCGATACTTGCAACACCTGGTTCTCTACTTTACTCTTATACCTATAACTTCTCAAAACTTGGACCCTATGTTTGTACGAAACACTTGTCTAAAAACTAGAGAAGACATAAGTAAACCGAATATAGTGTTAGTTATATGTATGCCCTAGAGGCCATTACTATACATAGGATGTATATTGTAGTGGATGCTTGGACATATATAGAGATGACTTTCTTGCTCGATATGATAGTATGATATCTGGTTACTCTTTACCTTAACGTGTACATTGATTGTCTCTCTGTTACATGTTGGTAAAGCCCTTAGGATGTGTACTTGACTACCTGGACAATGATGCGGATCATACTAGTGGGGACATGGTAGTCCATAAGTACATCCTTCAAAGTGCCCAGTCGTGGGTGTATCGAGACGGGGCATCGATATACCAGAGTAGACTAGCGTATACCTTCTCGACCCATATAGATGGGCGATGGATGATCCCATATCCATTGATGTTTGACATCAGAGATGATATACGGGTGCTCAGTGGAGACTGGGTACACTGGACGGACAAGCCGAGAACTCCCAGATGGTATTATACCTTACGTCAGATGGCAGTTCTCTGGTGACACTGGTGCAGGTTAGTCTGTAGACCCGAGATCGTCATAGAGTATTGTGTGATTCCCACTGTGCTTTGATTTCCATCATACCACGTCCAAGAGGGCGTGCAAAAAGGTGGTTTTTGGCTACAGTCCCGAATCACATGGAGGCAATGAGCGATAGGAGGGGTTTCGTCTCTCCCGGTATAGGGAGTTGATGTTGCGCAGTGCTCGATTGGCTATAACAGGAAGTCCTTGGCCAAGGCTGCTTTAGGGATTTACTGGTAAGTGTTACCAGTAGTTTCTCGACTCGTTATGAGCCTCATATCGACACGACTTATCGAGTTATTGGGGTCTGACATTTACCACCCCTAGACGAGATATGCGACATATCAGACGAACAGACCGGACTGTACGGTAGTGTTACTCGTTGGATTCACAGGAGTGTGAGCGGGCTTGCTCGTTGATCTTCTGATCGCTCAGTACTCGGGTGGCCTTTATGTTTAGCAGACCGCTTGCGGCTTGTGGGTGTTTGATATGATCATCACCTGCTGCCGGCGTATTGACGAGTCTTTAGAGTCCTACACAGGGGTTTCCTGGCTCAAGCAAAACGAAATAGGAGCTTATATGAGATATGTGCGGGACCAAGAATAATACCAGTATGTGATACTGTATTCTATTCTCGTGATTTGTATCATCGGTCGGTTATATGTGATATAGCCGGGTTACCGAATCTAGTGTTGATTCGATACATTGATACACTTAATATTAGTTGGTTATATGCGATATGACCGGATCGTTAAATCAAGTGTTGATTTAATGATTTAATGTATAATTATATATTTGATATATTACTTTACATTAACTAGTATTGGTTCACTTAAGATTGATTTTCTCACTTTAATGTGCACATTGTTTATATGTGATATATGCAAGTGTACATGTTTGTATCATGCTTGATGATAAAAACAAGTTGTATGTATGAGACTTGAACCAAATCAAGGTTAGATTAGGGTTTACTATTTTCCTAAGCATATAACAAAAGAGTGTGACTTTGGTCAAAGTTATCAAGCTTCATGAAGCTTGATGAACATTGACAAAGTCAACTCTCTTTGTCATTTGTGTAAGATATTAGCTAACCCAACCCTTAACCTTATGCTATGGTTAAATCTCTACATGAGTTAAGCATGAGGGCTTAACTCAACCATGGTGCCATGATTAAAAGGATAAGTATTCATATTATTCTTTTAAAATTGATATGCTTCTTTTCTTCTTCTTCATCTTCATCAAGCTCACAAAAGCTTGAGAGCTCCAATGGTGCCATGAGAAAAAGAGTGAGAAATCTAATTCTAAAGTGAACCCACTTCCTATTTCTTCATCCTCTACCACTTGCCATGTAGTATAGGGTGTTCTCTTCACAATGCTTTTGACCAAGTGAAGGAATAGCTTGAGTTTAAGTCTCCCCGACGTAGATCATCTTCGGCCTCGAAGTCAATGACCTAGCCCGATCATTTCTCCGACGAAACCATTGCTAGAGTCCGGAATCCCGATGATCGCAGCGGAGGGACGTCAACACGGAGCTAAAGAAGTGGAGGACTGGATCTACAAAGGTTGTAATCCCTTTCACTCAGCAATAAAGTTGTTTACTTGCTCGCTTTTCGCCTAATTTCTAGTTAACGATCTAGCATTAGGGTTTCTCGGCACAAGAAAAATTTGATTTTGGCATGGTTGATGCCTTGTGGAACCTCATGGGTGTGCCTAGGAACCCTACAGTGGTATCAGAGCCTAACTAGAGCTTTAGGCGATGTGTTAACGAAGTTAAAACTCTGAACGAACCCGATACGTCCAAATTTACCCCCTCTCTGTACATTTTTTCAAAACTGTGTATCTTCTGAATTAAAAATACCTGAAAAATTAAGCAGGGAAATATAATAATTTTGGTGAAAAACGAGCTCCTAATGCTTCCAAACGGCCGCGGAACCGCGGCCGTACCATGCTTGGGCCGTGGATCCGCGGCCATACAGAGGGATTGGGTCATTTTGTTTGCACAGTAATTCTTATATATTAAAGTTCTATTTTATGGGTATTTTTAAACTGACTCAAGTGTTGAGTTTTCTGGGGTTTATTTTGTAATCGTCGATTCGATCGGAGAATTTAATTTTGTTATGTTTTCCGGATATTTTTAGAACATGTTAAAAAGTTCGACCGGATATAAATACCCACTTTTTCCCCTGCCGGGAAATTTCCAAGTGTTGGATTTTTCCGTAGTTTAATAACGTTCTAAGTAGTGCAAGTAACGCGATGGACCCTCTAGAAAACAACAAACCTTAACTCGATTTTATGACCGTCTTGAACTGCCCTTTGAACCTTAGGGTTTAGGGCAGTACGGCGTGCCACATGTGAGGCGTTGGCTTGACCCTTCTACGGCTGGACCGTTGGTACTGTGGCATAAAATGGATGTTTTTGAACTTATTTCAAGAGTTGAGCTGTTTCGGGAAAACTTGGGTGTTTGTTTGTTCGATCGGAAAGTTTAACATTTTCTATTTATCTGGAATGTGATACAATATTTGGAATCCACAAGTAGTTATGAGATAACTAATTTGAATGTTATAAACGCAGCAGTTTAGTCTCGATTGATCGGTTGCCACGGAATTTTGATGCGATCAAAAGTCCGTCGCAATCACGTAGCGTACGCGGATACTCGCCGGTAAACTTAATAGACAGCTACACCCCATAGCCCCGACCAAGTGACTGTAGGAGAACCCCGTCGCCGAAAGCATCTGTTCGAGTGCTCGTGGCAGCGGTGTTCCGCCTTGGTGCACTTCATCGACGGCATCGGGGGTGCGGCCGTCCACTAAAGTTTGCGACGAGCATTCGATCAGTTTTTCGGGAATCTTGTTGAATTGCCCGACTAGATATTGAAAAGTGTTTTTGATATAGAGACTAAAATGCGGGGTTTATAATTGTTAGGCATGTGATGTCTAAGGAATTCATTTGGTCAGGCATGCGATGTCTGAGGAGATTGCGGATTCCAACTGTTGTAGTTTTATACTTTCTTTTCTGCGACCGTAAGTGTAATATGTGATATCGCCGGTTTCGTTGCTATATGTCAAAGACAATTGGGATGCGCATATTTACTTACGTTGATGACATGTGATGTTATGTGTTGCTGGATATGTTATATTGGATCGTCGCGTTTTGAATAGCCGGGGGTTTTATGTGAGATGAGAGTTTTTCATTTTCATTCATGTAAAATTTGTTGTATGTAATATTCTTTTATTGGGGCACTTCCAGGTTGCGGAAGATGTCACCATTGTATTTTATTTACTTTTCCGCACTAGGATAGACCCAAGGAGGGGAACACAAGTAACCGGGTTCTAGGGTCCAGTGGGAGACCAACTCGAGGAGTCGAGTCCGGGTCTCCTAACTCTAGAATTGGTAGGGTTGCTTGCCGCTCTCCTAGGGGTCTAGGGGTGTGGGTTTGGCTATTCATCGCGACCGTGGAATCCGTGTTTTATACAGGCTCGTATTGAAAACACGGACGTCCTAGTATATCCAATGTTTCATATATTTCTTCTACTGCGATATCTGTGATGTGATCATTTGATATGTGATGATAGATACGGTATATGATATATATGTGTCACGACCCGAAAGTACGGAACATGACCGACACTTAAACTACGAACGTCTCGAGGCGTACGTAATCTAAGTTAACCGAAAACCCAGAAATCCAAACCAAGAAAAGTAGTAGAGTGCAGGAAAAACCAACTTAAAGCAAGTAGTTTCAATAGCATAAGCCGTATTATGCGGTTTTTAAAAACATCAAAAAATTTACTGAAAATCTCGGCAGTCTCCTTTGTAAATACTGGCTCCCAAACGGGATACAACATGAATAGTATACGAAATCAGTAAAAGGCATCCCCAAGCGGGAGCTAGCTTTTCGTCAATTGACGGTCACAACCACACAAGCAATATAATATACAACGCCAACGGCGAGGATCAAAACTTAAAACCACAAGAAAACCACAGAAATAAAACGCGCGACTCTAAGGTCGAAAGAATAACATCACTGGTCTCTATCTCTGAAATAAATACATATTTGGTTGATGGAACTTCTAGATACAACAGAGTAATAATATACAAGTTATATAATGGGGGTACGATACAAGTAAACCCACCTACTAGCAAGTCACCCGGAAATGGAAATAGTGCCAGCAAAGCCGTAAAGAAACCTGTACGGTGAAACCTGCAAGAACTGTGGCACAACGGGGGTGAGTTGCCAACTCGTGAATAGAAAAACATCTACGCACAGAAATCGCATAAATAACGCAACCTAGGTCAATGATCATAATATATCCTCAAATATATGAATAACATGCAGCCTATAACAATGGCTAGGGTAATATCTAACCCGAGTGTGATCTCATGTGCCCGTGTCAGTGCCTCAGGTAGCAATATATCATATGAATGAGGTATGAATGCATGAAAACAGAATACATGTAAATGAAGAAACTGTTTTCATAAATTAGTGAGATTTCCTTTGTATTTTTAAAATGAAGTATCATAAATGAAATCAGCATCAACAGTGTCTAGCATCGACACAAAACATAAATCTCAATGTCTCAAAACCTCAGGCTCCGGCTATCCGGACTGGCCTGTATCATCAAATCTCAGTACCTCAATATCTCGAAATCTCAATGTCTCAATCTCAATATCTAGGGCGCCGTCAGTCCAGACCGGCCCCTACCATCCATCTCAAGACCACGACGGTATCCTCCGGATATCCGACGCGTCGGGTAAAATCACCGGTAGGTAGTCTCCCCCTGCCAGGCTCATCGTCATCACCACGAGCTTCTTGCCCCGGGGTACCTTACCGGGTCCACCATGTACCCGAAACGGTTCATCCAACTCCTCGAATCGGGTCTCGAAATCCATCAGCAAACTCATGGTGGACGACTCATACATCATGGGAAAAACTGCGCTTTTTATTTAAAAAGAGAAAGAAGAAGTTTGTATATGTTTTGCGGTTTTCCCCAAATCCAGAAAATCTCATGGAAATCCGAATCCAAAACCTCAATAGCACGTAAAAAGTGAATATATGTATGAGAATCCATGAATGCGGCATAACAATGAATAATAGTATGCATGAAGTAGCAGGTAATAACTACAATGTCTAAACTAACATATAAGGCAAGTACACTAATATCATGTCTAAACTATTAGCTAACAGGCTATCTCAAGCAATAATATTTTCTAAGGTGTACGTGACATGGCAATTACCGATGAAGATGTGTGTGAGCCGGCAAGTAAGTGTACGTGGTACATACGCATCATCGGTAATGGTGCTAGTGTCCTAACCACAAGATATCAACAGTAGAATATGAAGCATAATATAAGCATGTGATGCGGAGCAAACAACAATAATGAGCGGGAGCTGAATACTAGACGCAACGATAACTAATCTGCTTTAACCTAATATAAGTCCTACAATGGTGCCTTTTGAAATAACACGAATCGTGGGGTTTTGAAAATAAAGGTTACGGTGTTTTTAAGAAAAGATACGTTTTTTTTTTAAATATCCGTAGAATCCCTTGACTTGTCTTTTAAAATACGCACGATTCGTAAGCTTTGAAATAGGTAGGAACCGAATCTAATCTAACAACTAACTAAACTAAAGGGCTAAGCTGCAAGCTAGACTACAGGTAAGGAAACCGCCTAACATTTGAGTCGATACATATACATACCTGTATATATATTAGTCGGTGATCCCGCCTCAATAATATCATATCCGATACCATATCTATAATCAGACATCCCAAGTCAAGAGTGCGGATCAATCATCAAGATATGGCTCGTACGTAAATCCGTCGTACGGCATCCCCAAATCTGGGTACGGGTCAATATCATATTCCTCACACTATTCCTCTGGTATCCTCTTTATCTAAGATCATAGTCTAGGGTACTGACCTATGTCTAGTACAATACTAATATCCTCAATATACTCATGCTCTGACTACTGATCGACAATCTCGTACAAACCGATATCGTCAGCACATATCATCATCAAGGGGTATACATCACCCGATACGGCCTAATATCAATATCCTAGCATATCATGCCTCATATCATGATCACATGTCGACCATTTTATTTATAGCACTATTCACCCGTATCGCCGCCCCAAGATCCGCTATAACACCAGGACGTACCTCAAGTACGAATCCTGCCATATCACCGATATCACAACCACAAAACAAATCTTATCGACTCAGCTCAATCCCAAGTATCATCCTCAAATCCGTATGTGAACACATAGTCCCATACCCATGTGAACACATAACTATAAAGAATCCCATAAGCACATATAAATAGGAATGTATGCAAGTATGTATGTGTGTATGTGTAGTGCAACACTACCCCAGGGTTCGCGACACTAAAATAATCCAACACACCAATATCCATCCTAAACATCGTTATTAATCCCAAATAACATATAATAATTGTTGGTGTGTATACGCATCCGTATACACCACCACGAACTGCGGGGGTGCTATACGCCATCCACCCGACTTCTCCCCGTAGATATAAATCTACTCACCTGGTCCTCGCTAGCCGGTGCCGACGTCGCCACGCGCTTGCTTGTCGTCTCGGAGTCCACATGGGGTACCTACATATCATAACGCACCGTATCGCATTAAAACTAAATTCGAAATCGAAACGGCATACGAAAATAAAATCGGCACGCGTATCACGCATAGGTCCAAACCTATCGCCTACGCATGCAAGAATAGTCAAAACAACCCTCGATGTCGATGTACAAACGTCAAACCATCGAGAAAAATCCAATCACAATCATTTGCACATTCACGAACACTAATTTTAGTATAAACTAGGTTAAAACTCAAAAAAAACCCAATTTCACTTAAAAAGTCATTTTTCCGAAAATCTAGCAAGCACAATTCGCCGTTTTTGTACAAAACATGATGTTTAAATGAATGTAGCGGCCAATATACTTATTAAATATCTTAAATAAGTCATAGAAACAATTTCCAAAATTTAATCTCATTAAATTCCAAAAACCCTAATATTCTAGTTTACAAAATACCCTTTTTAACAATTTCATAGCAAAAATGCACAAACTACAATTTAGGTTGGATTTTCATGAACTAAAGTGTTAAACTACACTTAATAAAGTTAATAATATGATAAAAACCCTAACCATATTTTTAATCTCATATTTCGAATTAAATCAAAAAACTAGTTTGCAACAAAAAGCTTAATTTGGACATTTTTCAAGTAACAACTTGTAATTAACAACTAGATTAGTTTTCTACAAAACTAAATATGTTAATCCACATCACTAAACCATGCACAATCAAACACAACTCATTTCCACAACAAACCCTAACTTGAAATCTTTAATCATGCAATTAAACTCACATAACCCAAATTAACAGTTAATTAAATTAGCTTTAAGAAATTAAGTAACAAACTAAGCAAAAAAGTTTAGAATTATACCCAAAAACATTTGAAGATCCACAAGCATCCATGGCCCTCCAAAATGCTCTCTTTTCACAAGGATCCATGCTATACGGGCTAAGCTAAAATGGGTAGGATTCGGATTTGGGTTTTGGGATTTTTTTGATGGATTTTCGGGCAATTTTTTGATGAAGTTTTGAAGAGAAAAGAGAAGGGAAATGGGGGGGGCTGCTGCTGCTGTAGGAGAGGGGGGTCGGCTGGAATGGGAGGGGGAGAGGAGAGAGAGGGAGGTAGAGAAAGTGGGGGGAGAAAGTCAAGGTCAAACCAAAGTCAAAAGTCCACCTCATTTATCCATTTTCTTTTCTTTTCTTTCATTTCTTTCCTTTGAAATTCAAGTGGGGAAAAAGATAAGGGCTGCTGAATTCAGCCAAGGGGAGAATTGAATGGGGGTGTGTGGGTGTAGGTACGGGTGTGGGGTGATGAAAAATGATAAATACAATACCCCAAACATCCATTTACGCAAAAAAAAGCCTTTTTACTTCAATAATTTCTAAACCGTTTTGGCAAATGATTTCGTTCCTAAAACCACATGATAAAATTTTATTTAAAGTTTTATGATGCACAAAATTTGTTTCAACTCATTCCAATTTGTAATTTTCCCTAATTAAATGTATTAGTGACGGCTTAAAATAATAATAAAATAATTTTTTTTCCAGAAAATTTGAAATTTCACCAGTGGCTCAATAAACACCAAATACTAGAAATTACATAGCTAGAATATGTATATTTAATTTTTATAATAAGATATTTGTATTTTGAATTTTTACAGAAAACCCCCTTATTTTACCGATTTTTCGAAATTTCACCGAAACGATTTTCAAAACGTTACAATATGATATATTATATAGACGTTACTTATGTTTTACACCCGTGCTAGCCCTGCCCCGCTCTGCCGTTAGTTACCTAACCTAACGGTGCACGAGGGGACATCGAGGCGAATGCGGATGGCATAAGTGTACGTCGTATTTATCTGTGATGTTTAGGTGGACTTAAATGATGGGACATTCATTAATAAGATTAATGAAAGAAAATAAACCTAAAAGATGTTGTGGAATCGAATTTCAAAATAAAACAAGTAGCTACAGTTCTTGCTTTGCACAGCATTATATATGATATATCCTGCACCTTATTCGATGAGGAAAGGGCCGACGATCCCTTCACCTGGAGTGACCCCTTTAGCAATAACTGGCAGATGCTGCAACCCTCGGTTTGTCTTTTGATTGCTTCTATAGTTTCTGCTTTGCACAGCGTTATATATGATATATCCTGCACCTTATTCGATGAGGAAAGGGCCGACGATCCCTTCACCGGGAGTGACCCCTTTAGCAAAACTAGAAAAGCCTAAAAAACACTCCATTTAAAAAACATTTGATTCCGCAACGAGATCAAGTTCAAAGCGTTAAAGGTTTTCCTAAAAACCATCCGCAACCCTCCATCATTTTAGGAAGTAGAGTACTTAGTATTCGTGCTACGTTTGTCGACCATAGCCGAGGCGTAGTGTACGATAGCTAAGTGATGTCTTCCTATACAGCATATGATGCGATTAGTTAGGACAGTCATGTGGCTTTGTTGACCTTAGCCAAGGGTCATGTGGGTGGGTCTAATTAATCACGAAATGACGGGTAGAACTTGACTAGTGCTTATGATTTGTTGACCTTAGCCGAGGTCATAAGTGCCAGGGGTAAAAACCACTATCGGGAGTTTCAAGTGTTGAAATTTTCAATGAGATTGCATACCTTCTATATGATAGTTGGATCCCGATACCCACTGCGAGTAATTGTTACTCTTGGGAGAGTTTTGCACTTTACAATTAGCCGATCAAGTAGGTGTCTAGAAAGGTGTCAACGGGGTTACGCCTCTGGGAAAATGAGGTTTACTGTAATTAGGTCCGTGCGAAAGCACGGGGAACCTCCTTCAAAGTACCGACACTGGCCTGGCTGAAAGATTGGCGAACTTGTAGAGTGTAATTAATCCCGGCTAGTCTTTCCTTTTAGGGTTTGAAGGAAGATTTGATAAAAGCAGTGGGAGCCATCCTGATTAGATAAAATAATAACCAATCTGATCTTGCAAGAGCGCATGCAGAGTGTTTTCTTCTCTCTCTCTCCAGGTAGCGACCATGTCACGCCTTAATCAAGATAATAATACGGATACATTGACCGAACCCGTTTTTTATACTGAGCTGGGGAACGTTGGTCCCGCTCCAACTTATAATTGTTATACGACAGAGCAGGAAATTGGGGATTACCAGAATTCCCATGCCGCCCAAACGAAGAGAGTGCATGTTGATGCATCATCTTCGGGTGTGTTCATTACAGAGAACTGTGTCTCAGTATCCTTTACGTCCTGGGTATGTGATACCGGATCGGGATCCCGCATATGTAATCTGTTACATGGGCTACAGAAAGGTAGAGAACTGAGAACGGGTGATAAGTTTCATGAGACAGAAAACGGTGCAAGTGTTGCAGCCAAGTCTGTTGGTCACTGTCACCCTGTATTACCAGAATACATTGATTCTGAACAAATGTTATTAGATACCGAACCTGATATACAAAATCATATCAGTCTCTTTATTTAGATAAAGAAGGATATAATTTTGTATTGTTGGATAATGTTTTGAACATTTCCTAAATCAAGAGTTGATCGGTTCAGGCACGTTATCTAAAAGCATTGACGTTCTAAATCAAACTACAGTTCTTAGTATACGGAATACACACAAGAGGAATAGTTCAGAAATGAACGAATCCTTCTTGAGGCATTATAGACTAGGTCATATCAAGTGCGACCCGACTAGCTGAAGTTACATTTAGATGCATATTTAAATCTGTTTGAATTTACATCTTGTGAAACTTGTCGGTCATGTCACAAAGATAAGATGACCATAGCTCTGTTTATTTGAAACAGAGAAAGAGATAGTGAACTCTTGGGATGATACATGTTGATGTATGAAGGTCCCCTCTCTACACATGCCAAGACCAATTCTTTGTACTTCATTACATTCTCTGATAATCTCTCAAGATTCAGATATATGTTCCTGTTGAAACACAAGTCCGAACCTTTTGAGATATTCATAGAATATAAGTTAGAAGTAGAGAACCAAAATACGGGTAAAAGTATTATGTCCTTTGATGTGATCAAGGAGGAGAATACTTGAGCACGGAATTCCTGGATTATTCTAAAGGAGAATGAGATTCTCTCTCAGCATTACTCCTCCGTATACACCACAGCACGTCGGTGTATCGGGGCGGAGCAATCATACCCTATTAGATATGGTGTGCTCTATGATGGGTACTACTGAGTTTCCTATTTCCTTTTAGGGAGTTATGCACTTATGAAGTTGCATACCTATTGAATAGGGTTCCGATCAAATAAGATGCCTACCATTTCATATGAGATATAGGAAGGGAAGAGCCCATCTCTTAAGTCAGTTAAGATTTGGGGTTGTCCGGCCTATGTCTAAAAGCAAAATCTGGACAAGCTCGAGGCAAAGTCAGATCTATGGATGTTTGTTGGATATCCCAAGCATACGCAAGGGAATATCTTCTACCTAACCGAGGAACAAAAATGTTTTGTTTCTCAGCATGCCACCTTTGTGAAAGGGAATTTTTTGTGAAGAAATTATTGGTTATGACGTAGAACTGGAAACAGTTCCAGCTATACAAACTGCAGCTGATGATTTGGTAGAACCAAAGGATTCAATAGCGATCAATGAACCTCAGACTCTTCGCCGATCTAGTAGGTTTCCTTACCCACCTGAGAGATACTTCGGTTTCTCTATGACAGTGGGAGCAAGGATTGCATCATAAGATGATGACCCAACTAGTTTCGGGCTGGCCATCAGGAGTAGGACTCTGTAAGAATGGCTGGATGCTTATCGATCTGAGATGGAATACTTATACACCAACAAAGTATGGACTTTGGTTGCTTTATCTGAAGGGTTAAATCCCCATCAGGAGCAAGTATATCTTGAGAAGATTACTTGGTGTACATGGAAAAGTTGAGACTTTCAAAGCTAGACTTGTTAAAAGTTTGCATCATTGACCAGGTATGGATTATGATGAAACCTTTTCTAAGTACCTATGCTTAAGTCCATCTAGATCCTACTTGCCACGGCTGCATACCATGACTACGATATCTGGCGGTTGGGTGTCATGACTGCTTTTCTAAATAAAGATTTAGAAGAGATAGTCTATAAGTACACAGTCAGAGGGCTTCGTAGACAGTTGGAGCAGCGGAAATGTGTGCAAGATATTTTATGTGATAAAGCAGGCATCGCGGAGTTGGAACATCTGTTTTGATGAGTTAGTCGAAGAGTTTGACATCATCAAAATGGTAGATGAACCTTGTATATACAAAAAGGTAGAAGGGAGTATACTGGTGATCTTCGTAGAGTACGTAGATAACATACTCTTGATAGGGAAGGAGTTTCCTATGCTACGCTCGGTCAATCTCCGCTTATCACTAGGATTCTCCATAAAGGATCAAAGTGATACCTACTAAATCCTGGGTTTTGGATCTATGAGATAGATCTAATTGGATGTTAGGATACTCACTAGTTGTAGTGAGATGGTATCAATTGATCCTGGGGAGAATCACTGGAAAGGTTCCAAGGTGATAAGGACGACTGAATGTCAGTCGCAGGCATTGTCTTTACCCTCAGTAAAGGGACGGTATGTTGGAAGAGTTCCAAGCTAGATACCGTGGCATACTAGAAGATAAAGGCTGGATACATCGCTACTTAAGATGCTACCAAAGAGAAAGTCTGGGTGTATACTAGTGTTAGTTGTATGTATGCTGATTCGTTTGATTTCTTGGTTTGTGTTTGTAAAAGCAAGTATCGAATCAATTGTTTCCCGATAACGGTTTCATTTGATCGATAACAGTATCTTGTATCAGTATTTAGAAAATTGTATAAAGAAATCACAACCAAAGAATTATATTTGACCGCAATCAACTACGGTGTCAGTTGTAGATCGTAAGCGAGTACGGATCGTCCACAGGGATTGTGCGATTCGTTTCAATGTTTGATTTGTTTGAATTGAAAAGTTAATCGAAAAGAAAAGAAAGCATGATTCAAGATTTATCAATTGTTTCAAATGTCACTATTCTATTCAAAAATCAAGAAAATTATAAACAATCGAGAATCGGGTTTCGATGATATTTCCAACCAAAATGTCAAGAATCTAAATGAGGCTCGTAGGAATCGATCGGATCTATAGATGTGATATAATCTCAAGATATCGTGTTCTTGTCCTTCGAAGAATTGATACTAGATCGATGATGATCGACGAGAGTTAGGGCTTTCTCGTGAAAATAGGGTTTCATCATTTAACCTTGTTCTTTCGTCGATATCATTCACATTCTAGCCTCTAGAAATTTCAAGAAACGATCGTAACTCCCCAATCTCGAGCAATATCAATCAAGAAAGCATCGCAACAAAATTGGGTCGTCGATTCTTGAACTTGCTAGGGTTTACAAAACTCGTAGGAATCAAGAATCGTTTTCAGATATATTACATCATCGTTCTATTGATCGTCTCGACTCCTCGACGAGCGGAGTTTATTCACACATCATCACACAGAAAGCATTTAAGAATTGAAAAGATATCATGATGCAAGAATTTAAAGAAAACAAGATAAAAGAATATCACCTTTTATTTATATTAACAATTTTATTACAGTCGTTCAAGAACTACAAGAGGAAGAACTAAATTGTCGATCTGGCGTCGCTTTTCTCCGTGAGTCGTGGATCGGCTTGGACCACTTGCTCTGTTGAAGATCGGCTACGCTCATAAAAGGTTGAAGGACTTCTTACTCGATTTGGTACTCGGGATCTTGGCTTTTGATTGGAATTAGGATTAGGGTCTTACACAAGCCTTCTCACTAGACTTGTGGAAGAAGATGAAGAATGAGGTAGAATAGCTCTAGATTGGCTGCTAAAATGAACTAATGGAGGGATCTATTGAATGAATTCCCTTCAATGAATAATCTTTTACAAGTGAGCCTAGGGTCTTATTTATAGATCTCCCAAACTCTAGGTCTAGGTTTGAAATTACAATTCCCTCCAAAAGTTTGTTGAGGCTTCTAGAAGGTAGTTTGTTAGGAGCTAGCTTAGGCTTTAAGCTAGGATTAATTAAGCATTAGAAACCCTAGTTTGCTGATCTGGCAGAAGCCTCTGGAACATTCTGGAATTTGACATGTCTTGCTGAAGTGTGGGCCCTGAGAGAAGTGTTTTGGTGCAAAGATGAAGTGGTGATGTCGACAAACCGCCGCGGAACCGCGGCAATAGGCAGCTTAGGCCGCGGTTCCGCGGCCATTTGGGCTCCTTAGGGCTGCATCTTTCTTGTGTTGCTCTGGACCACTTTTGGGGTATGTATCTGATATGTTGATTCTCTGAATGCTTCTTAGAACAATACCAGATTCCAAATCCTTGAGTTGGCGTATCTTTTAGCGGTGAAAGTTTACGCAAGCTTCTGATTTTCCTGCACGGACTTCGAAACACGGGTTGCGATATATAGAAATGATGCCATGCTATGAAATGCAGTCAATTTCCCTAGAAATGCCGGTTTTAAGGTCTAACACATGCAATCTGATATTTTACGACTGTTTTGCTAATATGTGAAATATGAATGCCGAACACTTCTATATGAATGCAAATGATGAGGAAATTGCCGGTTAGAAGATGCAATATTTTCGACTAATCAAATTCCCTAAACTTAATTTCGATCGTCTCGAGCGAACTTTTTATTAAAAAAAGAAGGAGAAAATAAAGAAAGAGAAAAACTAACTAGCACACTTTCGTAGGCAACACGATTGCACTGAGCATGTGCAACAAGACTTTAAACCTCTAGGTATCCCTGGTAGGAGGAGTGTTGTCTCCTAAGGGTTTTCAGCGGATTGCACCCACAAAATCCAATAATAAAAGAAAGGTCATGAATATTACATTTAAAAACAAGAATTGTAAAAGAAAAGCCTTGAAAATTAGGGTTTCCAACTAAGCTAGCTTTTCGGTTGTCATGAGCCTTATCTTAATAGTCATGAAAAGATGTTAGAAATCACGTCCTCCCTCAATAAAACATCGTCTTATTCTTCATTCCTATCTTTCTTCCAAACATCGATCATATCACCCTGCGTGTGTGTAAAGACATCCTTACACCCGGAGAATTCAATTCAAGCTATCATACTCTTGCCCGTCAGCCTCAGTACTTTTTAATTAATGAATATTTAGCTGAATTTGCTCACACACTTTCATGCGACCGTTAATACTTCTTGAGGTACTAACCGACCGATTACTCATGTGCTTGCTTATTTGGTGTATTTTCCTCGTCTTGCACCACCTAAGGCATAGCAGTGACTCCCAGACCAGATGGCCTTAGGGCACTAGGTGAAGAAGCACCCTCACTATACATTTTGATTGCCCTCGGCGATAACAAAACCAGTGTCCATGTTTCTCACCACTTTATTTTTTTTTATTCACTTTTTTTTTCTTTTTATTTCCTTCATACATCGGCTTTAAGACAAGAGCATTTCAAGGCATCATCTACTATCCCAGGCTTCAAGACGTGTGTAAGTGCGAATAGCAGGGTAGCAACTTTCAAAATGTTTGGCTTCCAGAATAGAAACTATTTTTCAGACTTAGTTTTATCCTCAGATTAGTGACGTCCTTCATCTTACTAACCCTTGGGACAACGGCTCATAACTATTTATTACTAGTTCGTATAAAAAAACTTCTAATTTTCTTAGTTTTCTTAAATTTTTCAAATCTCATGGATGTAATTGTTCACTATCTAAACTTTTATTATCTTATTTATGTACAAAAAAGTTTAAATATTAAAATATTTTTATATTTGAATTTTTTTTAAATTTTTGTAGGTTTTGAAAATTTTTAAATTTTTATAGAGATTTTTTTTTAAAAGAAATGTTTTGTGCTTATGCAGATGATATGCAAATGATGCAAAAATAAGCACAAACCTCCCCCAAACTTCATTTCAACAGTGTCCTCAATGTTGCCAATCGCTATACCTACAAAAACTGTAAGCCTGGGGGAATTATTAGTGGGGGCAAAATATATAAGCGAAGAACTTCCCCCAAACTTATTATTTTCACTCACCTCCATCCAAAAGATGATGCAATGATATATAGGATATGAAGGTGAGACGGAAGAATTTTAATCCAAATAAACTGGCTCTTGTAAGAACAAGAGCTCCTCCGTGGGTTCAGTGGAAAAATACGGCTTTAGTCTATATGCCGTTTTTAACATTTTCTACTTCTACTGCCCCGTGCGGGTATATAGACCGCACAATAAAAGGTCCCTTCCACCGAGATCGGAGCTTACCCGCGTGAAGGTGTAATCCTGAATCATAAAGGACTTGTTGACCAGGTGAAAATGTTTTCCTTAAAATGTTTTTATCGTGAAATACCTTGGTCCTATTCTTTACAATTACAGCGTTATCATAAGCTTCATCGCGGAGTTCGCTTAGCTCATTTAGTTGCAACTTCCGAAAGTTGCAGGCTTCTTTTAGATCAAAGTTTATTTCCTTTATAGCCCACAATGCTTTATTCTCTATCTCGACGGGTAAGTGACATGCCTTCCCGAACACTATCCTATATGGAGACATCCCTAGGTCGGTTTTATATGCAGTCCTGAATGCCCAAAGAGCATCCGTCAGTTTGGTCGACCAGTCTTTTCTATTCTTAGCAACAGTCTTCTCCAGGATAAGTTTGATCTGTCTATTTGAAATTTCAGCCTGCCCGCTCGTTTGAGGATGATAGGGTGTAGAAAGTCGGTGGTTGATTCCGTATTTCTGCATCAGAGTCTCGAAAGACCTGTTGCAGAAATGTGTCCCATTATCGCTAATAATAGCGCGTGGGTGTCCAAATCGCAAAAAGATATTCTCTTTTAAGAACCTAATGACAACTTTCTTGTCATTAGTGCGACATGGAATGGCTTCTACCCACTTGGAGACATAATCAACCGCCAGCAGTATGTACAAATTCCTAAAGGAGTTGGGAAAAGGACCCATAAAATCAATGCCCCAGACATCGAATATTTCAACAACCAGAATGGGCTGCTGAGGCATTTCATTCCTCCGGGAGATTCTACCCGTGTACTGACACTGTGTACAGGTTTTGCAATGCTCAAATGCGTCCTTGAATAAGGTCGGCCAATAAAAACCACATTGCAAAACCTTTTCCGCCGTCTTTTTAGGACCGAAGTGACCCCCACAGGCCTGATCATGACAAAAAGAAAGAACACTCTTGAACTCTTCTTTCGGGGCACACCGGCGAATGATCTGATCAGGACAATATTTAAACAAATAGGGATCATCCCAGTAAAAGTGTTTTACTTGGGATAGAAAACGGTATTTGTCCTGTTTTGACCAATCGCTCGGTATAAGTCCCATGATAAGATAGTTCACAATATCCCTGAACCACGGTTCATTGGATATGCTCAAGAGTTGTTCGTCAAGAAACGAATCATTGAACGGCAGGATCACAGGGGAAGAAGAGATGCGTGAAAGATGGTCGGCTACAACGTTTTCACATCCTTTCTTATCTTTGATAACAAGATCAAATTCTTGTAACAGAAGGATCCAACGTATTAGTCGACCTTTTGCATCTTTCTTCGCCAAAAGATGTTTTAGGGCGGAATGATCAGTGTACACAACTATAGGAGAGCCAATTAAGTAAGGCCTGAATTTTTCTAATGCAAATACAACCGCTAAAAGTTCTTTCTCGGTGGTTGTATAGTTGATTTGTGCATCGTTCAGGGTCTTACTTGTATAATAGATCACGTGTGGCATCTTTTCGATGTGCTGTCCTAAGACTGCACCTACTGCAAAGTCGGATGCGTCACACATCAGCTCAAAGGGGTAGTCCCAATTTGGAGACGATAGAACGGGGGCTGAAGTGAGTGAGTGTTTAAGTGAGTCGAAAGCTGTCTCACAGTCCGAGTCAAAGTGGAAGGTCGTATCCTTGGCCAGGAGAAGAGTTAAAGGTCTAGCAATTTTGCTAAAGTCCTTAATGAATCTCCTATAAAAGCCCGCATGGCCAAGGAAAGATCGAATATCTTTGACGCTTTTGGGATGAGGGGGGTTTTGAATGACATCTATCTTAGCTCTGTCAACCTCAATGCTTTTCTGTGAAATAACATGTCCAAGTACTATTCCTTCTTGGACCATGAAATGGCATTTTTCCCAGTTGAAAGTTAAGTTCTTCTCTTTGCAACGAGTAAGAACTGCGTCAATATTCGATAGGCAATCAGAAAAAGAGTCCAAAAATCGAGAAATCGTCCATAAAGATCTCCAGAAAATTCTCTACCATATCAGAGAATATCCCCATCATACACCGCTGAAAGGTAGCGGGAGCATTGCATAACCCAAAGAGCATGCGACTGTAAGCAAAGGTACCAAAAGGACAAGTAAAAGTGGTTTTATCTTGATCCTTTTTGGCGATGGGGACCTGATTATAGCCTGAGTATCCGTCCATAAAGCAATAATACTCTCGTCCCGCTAAGCGTTCCAGCATCTGATCAATGAAGGGTAGAGGAAAATGGTCTTTCCTCGTGGCGGCGTTGAGTTTTCGGTAATCAATACATACACGCCACCCAGTTTGGGTGCGTGTCTGAATCAACTCATTCGCCTCATTGGTTATAACAGTGATGCCGGATTTCTTAGGAACGACATGTATAGGACTCACCTATTGGCTATCGGAGATGGGGTATATAATACCATTATCTAGGCATTTGACGATCTCTTTCATCACCGCTTCCTTCATGATGGGATTTAACCGTCTCTGTGGTTCTCGGGTTGGTCTGGCATCATCCATCACATGTATATGATGTTCAACTATCAAGGGACTAATCCATTTGATGTCCTCCATACTCCAACCGAACGCCTCTTTATTAGATCTCAATACCGATAAAAGTGCATTCTCTTGCTCTGATGCAAGAGAAGCGGATATGATAACCGGTAAAGACTCATTCTCACCTAGATATGCATATTTAAGGTGAGAAGGTAAAATTTTGAGATCTAATTCAGGCGGAGAAATAATAGAAGGAGGGATCATCGAGTGATTTTTGGAATTACAAAGAAGCTCAGAGCCTGTGAAAGATACAGACTCGGGTGGAGTAAAGTCAGGAGTGCAGGACTCAAGTGTAGGAAAAGTGTCCTCATTAAGATCATGTGTAAGATCAAGAAGAGATGTGGTAATGTCGTCGAGATCTAGAAAGCAAAGATCCTCAGCTCCACAACTATCGGGAGCGATCTCGTGGACAGAGCACACATCTAAAATATGAGCAGAGGGTTCTGATGGCTGACTTCTAACTTTGTAGATGTTAAGTTCAATGGTTATATTTCCAAATGATAAGTTCATTGAACCATTTCTACAGTTTATAACAGCGTTGGAAGTGGCAAGGAAAGGACGACCCAGAATCACTGGAATTTGGCCCTGGGGGTTTGCTACAGGCTGTGTATCGAGTACAATGAAGTCTACAGGGAAAACAAATTCCCCGACCTTTATCAACACATCCTCTAGTTCACCCCTTGGTTTGGTGATTGAACGGTCTGCCATTTGGAGAGTGCAGTGAGCAGGTTTCAACTCTCCAATCCCTAATTGCTCATATACAGAATATGGAAGTAGGTTAACACTTGCGCCAATGTCTAAAAGAGCACGATTTATGTTTTTACCCCCAATAGAAATCGATATTGTAGGACATCCTGGGTCCTTACGTTTCTTTGGTAGCTGGGGAATAAAAGCAGTGCTGATATTATTAGACATGAAGACCTTCTTCGGCACTTGAGTCTTCCTCTTCCTAGTGCACAAGTCCTTAAGAATTTTCGCATAAGCGGGGACTTGCTGAATCGCATCTAGGAGAGGGATATTGATATTAACCTGTTTGAACATTTCTATTATTTTCTCCATATGAGGACTCGTTTTATTACCCCTCAACCGATTCGGGTAAGGTGCTTTCGCAATGAGTGTCGAGTCCATCATAGGAGAAGGAAGAGGGGGTAGACGAGATCCTAAAAGAGGTGTGGGGACCGTCTGTGGAGAACTAGAAGGGCTATACTGAGGTGTCGAGCCTAGTGGAAAATAGAGAATAGGCTCGCTAGAAGGTGGTGTGGTAGAAGAAGAAGGATCAGAAGGAGAAGTGTGTGTGTGTGGAATGGTCTCAGCCGGGGTGTTGATATGATTTCCAATATCATCAACTTCTTCCCCAACATGGTTGTTCAGCACTCTTCCCGATCTCAACGTTGTGACGACATTTACATTGTAATGCCCAGGATTCTGTAGGGGTTGAGAGGGAAGTTTCCCTTTTTCTCTCGCACTCATTTCGGCTTTAAGTCGTGCGATTTCAGTTTCCATCATTCTGATACTCTCAGCTTGGGACACTGAGTTTTTCTTTATCTCACCGACGGAAGATCTAACCTCAGCCGAAACCTCTATGAAATTTGACAAAAGTGATTTCATGGTTTTAATGAATTGAGAGAACTCGTCAGAACAGGTCATAGGATTAGACTGTGCAGGAGTGTTGACCTGATTTTGGAAGTTTTGTGACTGATAGGGGTGCGAGTGAGTTGAAGGGGTTGCTGTGGTGGAGGAAGAGCCCTTTGAAATTGATTCGTGTTTGGAACCGTGTTTTGAGATTGGTTTTGGTTCCAAGCAAAATTCGGGTGATTCCTCCAACCCTGATTGTACGTGGAAGAATATGGATCGTTTCTAGGTCTTTGAAATGCGGAATTTGAATGCTCGTGACCTTGAAACGCAGAGTTTAATGGACATTCTTCCATTAAATGAAACGGATCAGAACAACACCCACAAACAGTTTTGGGGAGCGACACTGGGTTTAGGGAGGTTGCTGCAAATTTGTGTTCCATAGCGTCGAGCTTCTTTTGCATTGCTGCCATCTCAGCTCGAACACCTATGGACACATCTATTTGGTGTACGCCACCCCTATTCAATGGTTGGGTTCCACTCTCCCACTGTAGTGATTTTTCAGCGAACTCTTCTAAATACTTCCAAGCTTCCCCATCATCCTTAGTCATAAAAGTACCTTGACACATGTTTTCAAGGCTCTGTTTAGTGTTTGGGTTAATGCCCTCATAAATGATTCGGCAAAGCTCCCATCTCGGGATGCCGTGATGAGGACATTGAACCAATAGATCCTTGAAACGTTCAAAGCATTTTGAAAATGGTTCAGTAGGGAGCTGGGCAAATTGATTCAGTTCGCTACAAATTCGAGCTGTCTTTTGTATTGGGTAAAATTTCTTAAGGAATGCAGCGAAGAATTCTTCCCAATTCGTAATAGAGTGTGCGGTAGTGTTATATAGCCACTTCTCGGCTATATCGCACAAAGTAAATGGAAGAAGTCGTAGACGCATAGCATCCACTGAAAGTTGTGACGTACCCATCATTGCGCATACGTTTTCAAATTTGGTAATGAAAACGTAAGCGTCCTCAGTCTCGAGTCCGTGGAATTTGGGTAAAAGATTGATATACTGGGGCTTAATCTCAAAGTTATCCCCGTTGGCTGGTGGTGTGGATAAGCAGGTCGAAAGAGGACCTCGAATAGGGTAGCACCTCTCCTGGAGAGAGATGCGGGGTGGATTCTGCGCACCAACCGACGGCGGCAGATTAAGGTTAAAGAAGTTCGATGGATTCGGATCCATCGGTGTGGGTGTGGTAATGGGTAAAGAAAAGGTAAATGGAGAAATACCGACTTCGGAGTCGATAAAGGGTACGTGGACTAAACGGGCACTAGAATCCCGTGTCCAGCCTATCTTGCACTAAAATGGGTTAGTACAAGTGGCAGCGTTGACTTATAATTAGGGGTAAATGAATGCGGTGTTTGCTTTGAAAAAGGGACGGATTTTTTAAAAAATGATGCTACAAAACAAATGCAACAACAAAAACCCTAGAATCTAGTGGTCACCTAGGTCCGGCTCTAGACCGCTCCTAACTGCCAAAAGACAAGTCACAGGATAGAATCCTCCACTGCCTATTTGTCCCCCTGTGGCCGGATAAGTGCCAGGTAAGTGGGAAGGTACTCCACTACGTAAGTAGTGGGCCTAATTAAAAACCACTAGCCTTAGACACACTTGCCTAGGCACCATAAGAAAACGCGGATAAGCAATGAATTACCCACGGCCTTCTTCTGTCCTAATTGAGCGCGACGGTCCTTAGAGTCATCTATAGATATTTTTTAGTTAATGTGGGTCAATGCGGATGCAAGTTTTGCTATTTTTGGGGCCTAGGAAGGGTAATGAAATCCCCATCTAATTTGGATTTGGCCGTGCCCCTTAATATCCGTATTTAGAATGCAAACAACCAAGAAACAAAATCACGCACAAATTTACTTTTGCAATTTGCGAGCTGCGATTATTTGCAAAGAAATCTGCAGAAAATTATTAGTTGGAGCTAAAAAGAGGAGAGAGGATAAGGTAAGAAATCACCTGAAGCAAAATTTTTACAGAGAAGCCTCAAACTAGCCGCGGTTCCGCCGCAATTGGGCCCTATTGCCGCCCTTCCGCGGTCGAATGATGGAATCACTGCACCAAAATTTTTCAGAGAGGCTTTGTAGACTCCCTCTGCTCTCTGGTATATTCCAAAAATTATTTCACATTCACAGAAAGCTCCAGATCTCCTTGCAATAAACCACAACAAATCGTTTAGGGTTTGCACGAATTTTGATCTCAAAAATCACAATGGAATAAATCTTTCAATTCAACTTTAATATGAAACGAATTAGCGCGCGATCCCCGGCAACGGCGCCATTTGATTCTAATTTTTCGTTGTGTTTATCAAATGATCCCCGGCAACGGCGCCATTTGATTCGTTTGATTTCTTGGTTTGTGTTTGTAAAAGAAAGTATCGAATCAATTGTTTCCCGATAACGGTTTCATTTGATCGATAACAGTATCTTGTATCAGTATTTAGAAAATTGTATAAAGAAATCACAACCAAACAATTATATTTGACCGCAATCAACTACGGTGTCAGTTGTAGATCGTAAGCGAGTGCGGATCGTCCACAGGGATTGTGCGATTCGTTTCAATGTTTGATTTGTTTGAATTGAAAAGTTAATCGAAAAGAAAAGAAAGCATGATTCAAGATTTATCAATTGTTTCAAGTGTCACTATTCTATTCAAGAATCAAGAAAATGATAAACAATCGAGAATCGGGTTTCGATGATATTTCCAACCAAAATGTCAAGAATCTAAATGAGGCTCGTAGGAATCGATCGGATCTATAGATGTGATATAATCTCAAGATATCGTGTTCTTGTCCTTCGAAGAATTGATACTAGATCGATGATGATCGACGAGAGTTAGGGCTTTCTCGTGAAACTAGGGTTTCATCATTTAACCTTGTTCTTTCGTCGATATCATTCACATTCTAGTCTCTAGCAATTTCAAGAAACGATCGTAACTCCCCAATCTCGAGCGATATCAATCAAGAAAGCATCGCAACAAAATTGGGTCGTCGATTCTTGAACTTTCTAAGGTTTACAAAACTCGTAGGAATCAAGAATCGTTTTCAGATATATTACATCATCGTTCTATTGATCGTCTCGACTCCTCGATGAGCGGAGTTTATTCACACATCATCACACAGAAAGCATTCAAGAATTGAAAAGATATCATGATGAAAGAATTTAAAGAAAACAAGATAAAAGAATATCACCTTTTATTTATATCAACAATTTTATTACAGTCGCTCAAGAACTACAAGAGGAAGAACTAAATTGTCGATCTGGCGTCGCTTTTCTCCGTGAGTCGTGGATCGGCTTGGACCACTTGCTCTGTTGAAGATCGGCTCCGCTCATAAAAGGTTGAAGGACTTCTTGCTCGATTTGGTACTCGGTATCTTGGCTTTTGATTGGAATTAGGGTTAAGGTTTCACACAAGCCTTCTCACTAGACTTGTGGAAGAAGATGAAGAATGAGGTAGAATGGCTCTAGATTGGCCACTAAAATAAACTAATAGAGGGATCTCTTGAATGAATTCCCTTCAATGAATAATCTTTTACAAGTGAGCCTAGGGTCTTATTTATAGATCTCCCAAACCCTAGGTCTAGGTTTGAAATTACAATTCCCTCCAAAAGTTTGTTGAGGCTTCTAGAAGGTAGTTTGTTAGGAGCTAGCTTAGGCTTTAAGCTAGGATTAATTAAGCATTAGAAACCCTAGTTTGCTGATCTGGCAGAAGCCTCTGGAACATTCTGGAATTTGACATGTCTTGCTGAAGTGTGGGCCCTGAGAGAAGTGTTTTGGTGCAAAGATGAAGTGGTGACGTCGACAAACCGCCGCGGAACCGCGGCAATAGGCGGCTTAGGCCGCGGTTCCGCGGCCATTTGGGCTCCTTGGGGCTGCATCTTTCTTGTGTTGCTCTGGACCTCTTTTGGGGTATGTATCTGATATGCTGATTCTCTGAATGCTTCTTAGAACAATACCAGATTCCAAATCCTTGAGTTGGCATATCTTTTAGCGGTGTAAGTTTGAGCAAGCTTCTGATTTTCCTGCACGGACTTCGAAACACGGGTTGCGATATATAGAAATGATGCCATGCTATGAAATGCAGTCAATTTCCCTAGAAATGTCGGTTTTAAGGTCTAACAAATGCAATCTGATATTTTACGACTGTTTTGCTAATATGTGAAATATGAATGCCGAACACTTCTATATGAATGCAAACGATGAGGAAATTGCCGGTTAGAAGATGCAATATTTTCGACTAATCATATGCCCTAGAGGCCAGTATTGTACAGATGATGTATATTATATTGGATGCTTGGACATGTATAGAGATGACTTTCTTGCTCGATATGATAGTATGATATCTGGTTGCTCTTTATCTTAACATGTATACTAGTCTTTTTATACTGTCTTATAGTTACATGTTGGTAAAGCCCTTAGGATGTGTACTTGACTACCTGGACTATGATGAGGATCATACTAGTGGGGACATGGTAGTCCATAAGTACATCCTTCAAGGTCCCTAGTCGTGGGTGTATCGAGACGGGACATCGATATACCAGTGTAGACTAGCGTATACGCTTCTCGATCCATGAGATGGGCGATGGATGATCCCATATCCATTGTTGTTTGACATCAGAGATGGTATACGGGTGCTCAGTGGAGACTGGGTACACTGGACGGACTCGCCGAGAACTCCCAGATGGTATTATACCTCACGTCAGATGGCAGTTCTTATGTGACACTTGTGCAGGTTAGTATGTAGACCCGAGATCGTCATAGAGTCTTGTGTGATTCCCACTGTGCTTTGATTTTGCACCTTACCACGTCCATGAGGGCGTGCAAAACGGCGATTTTTGGGTACAGTCCCGAGTCACATGGAGGCAACGAGCGATAGGAGGGGTTTCGTCTCTCCCGGTATTGGGGGTTGATGTTGCGCTGTGCTCGATTGGCCGTAACAGGGAAGTCCCTGGCCAGGGCTGATTCAGAGATTTGCTGGTAAGTGTTACCAGTAGTTTCTCGACCCGTTATGAGCCTCACATCGGCACGACTTATCAGTTATTGGGGTCTGACGTTTACCACCCCTAGACTTGATATGCGACATATCAGACGAGGAGACCGGACTGCACGGTAGTGTTGCCAGTTGGCTCGACGGGAGTTGTAGCAGGTTCGCTTGTTTTCTTCTGATCGCTCAATACCCGGGTGGCCGTTACGTTTAGCTGACCGCTTGCGGCTTGGGGGTGCTTGATATGATCATCACCCACTGCCGGCGTATTGACGAGTCTTAGAGTCCCACAAAGGAGTTACCTAGTCCAGACGAAACGTTGTGGTGCGCGTATGTGATATGCGCATGGACCCGATTAAAATGCGCGTATAGGATACCGTATATTGATCGGGCGGCTTGCTTTTGGTGGGGTCATATGTGATATGGCCGGATTGATAAATCAAGTGTTGATTTATCATTTAACCATTAGTTTTCTCACTTGAAATCCTTTCTTGTACATGATGGATGTATGCATGCATGTATGTTTTCTTTCCTTTAGTTTCATGCACATATGGATGTGCATACATACATACATGCATCATCTATCTTGGTTGCTTATACAAAGAAAATGGTGGCAATATAAGACTCACACCATGAGTTTTTAATATGGATTATTATTGTATTTATACTAAAACAAAAGGAAAGAAAAAGGGTTGATTATTGGATTGTTTCTACACTCTTCTTCATCTTACCATGCTCACCCACTATTTAACCCTTGGTTATTTTTCCTTAGGTGTTTTAAACTATGATACAATAATATCTTTATATTCTAACCATGGTTTGAGATGAGAAGAAATAAATATATATAGATATATTTTCATTTCTTTTCATAGGTTAATCTTTTCTCTTCATCTAAAAAAAAAAAGAAAAGCCATCATCTTCTTCCTCCTTCTTCCTTTGCTCACTAGTTTTTTATAGTGAGTAAAACACACATCAAGAAAGGTTTTTGAAGTGAGAATTAGAACCACAACATCATTTTACACAAGTCTAGCCCACTTGTTTAGAGTGTTATCTTCTTTTCTTCTCTTGGAAAGTGAAGTCGATAGCTTGGACGAAGGAACTTCGGGTGGATCGTCGTGGACACTAGAAGACCTTTAATATTTAGAAACCCTAATTTTCTAGGATCGATCCTTTGTATGCTTGCTTAGCACCTTAAAAATTCCATCTTTGGTATATGTGATGCTTCTAAACCCTTCATGAGGTGCTGGGTAAACCCAACATTGGTATCAAAGCCGACCTAGAACATTAGGCGACACTTTAACGAAGTAAAAACTCCGATCGAACCGAAATACGACTTTCTCGGACGCTCTCTGGACATTTTTTCAAATGTGGATATTTTCAGAATTAAAAATATGTAAAAAATTCAGCAGGTAAATATAAGCATTTATGTAAAATTCGATGCAATGAAGAGTTAGTTTCACCGCGGTACCGTGGCCAGAGCCTGCTTGGGCCGCGGTTCCGCTGCCGTATTTATGAGTTACTGCATGAAATTTTTACAGTAATGCTTAAAACTTCTTGTATATATTTTTGGGTATTTTTAATCTGAATTTAGTTCTGTATGTTCTGGAGATTGTTTTGGAGTCGTTGATTCGATCGGAATTTTCATTTCGTGACTTTTCCGGATAAATTAAAAAGTATTGAAGTGTTTGAACGAGTATCATTTGCTCACTTTTCACGGGGTTTAAATATTTTGGAGATACGTGCAAGTTTTTTGGTGGACCCTCTAGAAGACAACAAACCTTAACTCGATTATGTGACCGTCGTGAACTGCCCTTTGAACCTTAGGGTTTGGGGCAGTATGGCGTGCCACATGTGAGGCGTTGGCTTGACCCTTCTACGGCTGGACCGCTACTACTGTGTCACACTCCGGGCTTTTGAACTCCGCTCAAGTGTTGAGCTTTAGTGAATCTTGGGTATTTGATCGTTCGTTCGAAAACTTTAATACTGTCTATTTATCTGGAATTTGATGCAATGTGTGGAATTCATATTAGAAGACATGAAATACGAAGTATGTGATATTTCGCATTTACGATGTCTAAAGAGAATGTGGATTCCAGACATTGCAGTTTTACACTTTCTTTTCTGTGACCGTAAGTGTAGTATGTCGATATCGCCGGTTTCGTTGCTATACATCAACGACAATTGGGGTATGCATACTTACTTACGTTGATGATATGAGATATTATGTGTTGCTGAGATATGATGTGCAGGATTGTCGCGATTGAATAGCCGGGGGGTTTTATGTGAGATGAGAGTTTTATATTTTCATTCATGTAAATTCAAATGTAATGTAATATTCTTTTATTTGGGGCACTTCCGGGTTAAGGTCGATGCCACCATTGTTGTATATTATTTACTTTTCCGCATTAGGATGGACCCAAGGAGGGGAGCACAGGTGACCGGATTCTGGGGTTCCGTGGGAGGCCATCTCGAGGAGTCGAGACTGGGTCTCCTAAACTCCAGAATTGGTAGGGTCGCTTGCCGCTCTTGTAGGGGTCCAGGGTGTGGGCTTGGCTATTCATCGCGACTGTGGAATCCGTATTTTCTATTGTTGGCTAAATACTAAATACGGACGTCCTAGTATATCGCACATTATATCTATGTTTCTGCTGCGATATCTGTGATGTGATCATTTGATATGTTCTGATGGATACAGTATATAGTATATATGATATATTATATAGACGTTACTTATGTTTTACACCCGCACTAGCCCTGCCCTGCTCTGTCGTTAGTTACCTAACCTAACGGTGCACGAGGGGACATCGAGGCGAATGCGGATGGCATAAGTGTACGTCGTATTTATCTGTGATGTTTAGGTGACTTAAATGATGAGACTTCATTAATGTGATTAATGAAAGAAAAGAAACCTAAAAGATGTTGTAGAATCAAATTTTCAAAAAGTGTAGCTACAGTTTTGATTTGCATAGTGGTATATATGATATACCCTGCACCTTATTCGATGGGGAAAGAGCCGAGATCCTTTCACCAGGAGTGACCTCTTTAGCAAAACTGGAAGATGCTACAACACTCGGTTTGACTTTTGGCTGCTTTTGGAGTTTTGCTTTGCACAGTGATATATATGATATATCTCGCACCTTATTCGATGAGGAAAGAGCCGAGATCCCTTCACCGGGAGTGACCTCTTTAGCAAAACTAATAAAAGCCTCAAAATCACTCCATTTCAAAATTTCACTTGATTCTACAACGATATCAAGTTTATTACGCAATAGGTTTTCAGAAAAACCTGTCGTAGCCTCCGTCATTTCAGATAAGTTGTATATAGTATTCGTGCTACATTTGTTGGCTTTCGTCAAGATGTAGTGTGCGGTAGCTATATGCTGCTTATCTGCTGCATATGATGCGACTGGATTAGGGTAGTCGTACAGCTTTGTTGGCTTTCGTCAAGGGTCGTGCGGGTGGGTTTAATTCAGTCAAGAAATGTACGGGTTGAACTTGACTAGCGCGCTATGGTTTGTTGGCTTTTGTCAAGGTCATAGCACGTTAGGGGAAAAATATTATCGGGAATTTCAAGTATTGAAATTTGCAATGAGATTGCATACCTTCTATAAGATAGTTGGATCCCGATACCCACTGCGAGTAATTGTTACTCCTGGGAGAGTTTTACATAGGACAATTAGCCGATCAAGTAGGTGTCTAGAAAGGTGTCAACGGGGTTACGCCTCTGGGAAAATGAGGTTTACTTTAATTAGGTCCGTGCGAAAGCACGAGGAACCTCCCTTAAAGTACCGACACTGGCCTAGCTGAAAAATCGGCGAAGTTGTAGAGTGTAATTAATCCCGGCTAGTCTTTCCTTTTAGGGTTTGAAGGAAGATTTGATAAAAACAGTGGGAGCCATCCTGATTAGATAGGATAATAACCAATCTGATCTTGCAAGAGCATACGCTAAAGTGTTTTCTTCTCTCTCTCTCCAGGTAGCGACCATGTCATGCCTTAATCAAGATAATAATATGGATGTATTGACTGAATCCGCAAGTTATACTGTGCTGGGGAACGTTGGTTCCGTTCTTTCTTATAAGAGTTATAGGACTGAACAGGACATAGGGGAATACCAGGATTCCCATGCCACCCGAATGAAGAAAGTACATGTTGATACATTTTCTTCGGGTGTGTTCGTTATAGAGAACTGTTTCTCCATTTTCCCTACGTCCTGGGTATTAGATACCGGGTCAGGATCCTATATATGTAATCAGTTACATGGGCTTAGGAAAGGTAGAGAACTTGGAGAAGGTGATAAAGACATAAGAGTTGGAACGGTGCAATTGTTGCAGCTAAGACCGTCGGGGAATATCACCTTGTATTACCAACTGGTAATACATTGATTCTGAACGAATGCTATTACATGCCGAACCTGATATGCAACATTATATCGGTTTCTTTGTTGAGTAAAGAGGGATATAATTTTGTATTACAGGATAATGTTATGAACATTTTTCGTGACCAAAAGTTGGTTGGATCAGGCACGTTATGCAATGGCATTTATGTTCTAAAATCAATCAACAGTTCTGAGCATAACAAACACATACAAGAGGAAGAGTTCAGAACTGAACGAATCCTTCTTATGGCATTGTAGACTGGGTCACATCAATGCGACACGACTAGCTAAGTTGCATAAGGATGGATATTTGAAGCCGTTCGAATTTTCATCTTATGACACTTGCCAGTCATGTCTCAAAGGCAAGATGACCAAAACTCCGTTTACGGGACACGGAGAAAGAGTTACCGAACTCTTGGGACTAATACATAGTAATGTATGCGGTCCCATGTCTACACATGCCAGGGATGGTTCTTCGTACTTCATTACATTCACTGACGATCTCTCAAGATACGGACATGTGTTCTTGATAAGACACAAGTCTGAAGCTTTTGAGAAATTTAGAGAATATAAACAAGAAGTCGAGAACCAAACCGGAAAAAGTATTAAAATCCTTCGATCTGATCGAGGAGGTGAATACTTGAGCAGTGAATTCCTGGACTTCCTAAAAGAGAATGGGATTCTCTCTCAGCTGACTCCTCCATATACACCGCAGCACAACGGTGTATCAGAATGGAGGAACCGCATCCTATTAGATATGGTGCGCTCTATGATGAGCACAGCTGAGTTACCTATTTCCTTCTGGGGGTATGCGCTTGAAACTGCCATACATCTATTGAATATGGTCCCCACCAAATCTGTGCCTACCACTCCATATGAGATATGGAAAGAGAAGAGACCATGTCTTAACTATGTTAAGATATGGGGTTGTCCAGCCTATGTCAAACGACAAAATCCGGACAAACTCGAGGCACGGTCTGTTCTATGCAAATTTATAGGATATCCCAAGAATTCACAAGGGTATATCTTCTACCACCCTGAGGAACAAAGAATGTTTGTTTCTCGGCATGCCACCTTTTTAGAAAAGGAATTTCTTGCAAAAGAGATTAGTGGTCATGAGGTAGAACTGGAAGAGGTTCCAGCTACAAAAGTTGCAACAGAAGATCTGGTGGAACCAGAGGATTCCATAGTTCCCAATGAACCCCAGCCACTCCGTCGATCTAGTAGGGTTCCTCGCACACCTGAAAGATACTACGGTTTTCTCATGGATGGTGGGAGCGAGGATTGCATCATGGAGGATGATGACCCAACTAGCTTCGAGCAGGCCATCACGAGTGGGGACTCAGTGAAATGGCTGGATGCAATGCAGTCTGAGATGGAATCCATGTACACCAACAAAGTATGGACTTTGGAAGATGCTCCTGAAGGGGTAAAACCCATTGGGAGCAAGTGGATCTTCAAGAAAAAACTTGGTGTAGATGGGAAAGTGGAGACTTTCAAAGCTAGACTTGTTGCAGAGGGTTTTCGTTAAAGACCAGGTGTGGACTATGACGAAACCTTTTCTCTAGTGGCTATGCTTAAATCCATCCGGATCATGCTTGCCATCGCTGCATATCATGATTACGAAATCTGGCAAATGGATGTTAAGACCGCCTTTCTAAACGGTGATTTAGAAGAGTACGTATATATGACTCAGCCAGAGGGCTTCGTAGATAGTGGGAGCAGCGGGAAGGTGTGCAAGCTGCTTAAATCCATTTATGGATTAAAGAAAGCATCGCGGAGTTGGACCATCTGCTTTGACGTCGTTATCAAAGAGTTTGATTTCGTCAAAAATATAGATGAACTTTGTATCTACAAGAAGGTAGCAGAGAGTAAGGTTGTCTTCCTCGTATTATACGTGGACGACATACTCTTGATAGGAAATGACATTCCTATGCTGTAATTGGTCAAGCTCTTCTTATCATAAATATTCTCAATGAAAGATCTTGGTGATGCCTCCTGCATATTGGGAATTAGGATCTATAGAGATAGATCCAAACGGATATTGGGATTGTCCCAATCCAGGTACATTGACACCATACTAAAGAGGTTTAGTATGGAAGAATCCAAGCGTGGGAACTTACCCACGATCTCTGGAGTCACTCTCTCCAAAGAGATGTCTCCCAAGACTGATTTGGAGAGAGCTCGCATGTAAGGGATACCCTATGCTTCAGCTGTAGGCTCTATCATGTATGCGATGCTATGTACCAGACCCGATGTAGCATACTCACTAAGTGTAGTGAGTAGGTATCAAGCTGATCCTGGAGAGAGTCACTAGACAGCAGTGAAGAGCATTCTCAAGTACTTACGAAGGACTAAAGAGATGCTCTTGGTGTATGGTAACGGAGAACTCCAAGTGGAGTCCTTTACCGATTCGAGCTTCTAGAGTGATAAGGACGACTCTAAGTCGCAGTCGGGATTTGTCTTTACCCTTTACGGAGGGGCGGTTAGCTGGAAGAGTTCCAAGCAGGAAACCGTGGCAGACTCGACGATGGAGGCTGAATACATCGCTGCCGACGATGCTGCCAAAGAGGCTGTCTGGATCAACAAGTTCATTACTGAACTTGGAGTGGTTCCATCCATTGAGCATCCAATACCTTTGTATTGCGATAACAATGGAGCGGTGGCTTTGGCCAAGGAACCCAGGTCCCATCAGCGATCCAGGAATATTCTGAGGCGGTATCACCTGATCCGGGAGATAGTTGATCGCCGGAAGATCGAGGTCAGGAGGGTTGACACGAAGAATAACACAGCGGATCCACTCACGAAGGCCATTCCCCAGATACAGTTTGAGAGACTCTTCGGGATGCTCGGTATGCGATACTACAGGAGCTGGCCCTAGTGCAAGTGGGAGATTGTTAGTTGTATGTATGCCCTAGAGGCCAGTATTGTACAGATGATGTATATTATATTGGATGCTTGGACATGTATAGAGATGACTTTCTTGCTCGATATGATAGTATGCTATCTGGTTGCTCTTTATCTTAACATGTATACTAGTCTCTTTATACTGTCTTATAGTTACATATTGGTAAAGCCCTTAGGATGTGTACTTGACTACCTGGACTATGATGAGGATCATACTAGTGGGGACATGGTAGTCCATAAGTACATCCTTCAAGGTCCCTAGTCGTGGGTGTATCGAGACGGGGCATCGATATACCAGTGTAGACTAGCGTATACGCTTCTCGACCCATGAGATGGGCGATGGATGATCCCATATCCATTGGTGTTTGACATCAGAGATAATATATGGGTGCTCAGTGGAGACTGGGTACACTGGACGGACTCGCCGAGAACTCCCAGATGGTATTATACCTCAAGTCAGATGGCAGTTCTTAGGTGACACTTGTGCAGGTTAGTCTGTAGACCCAAGATCATCATAGAGTCTTGTGTGATTCCCACTGTGCTTTGATTTCCACCTTACCACGTCCAAGAGGGCGTGCTAAAAGGTGGTTTTTGGGTACAGTCCCGAATCACATGGAGGCAATGAGCGATAGGAGGGGTTTCGTCTCTCCCGGTATAGGGAGTTGATGTTGCGCAGTGCTCGATTGGCTATAACAGGAAGTCCTTGGCCAAGGCTGCTTTAGGGATTTACTGGTAAGTGTTACCAGTAGTTTCTCGACCCGTTATGAGCCTCATATCGACACGACTTATCGAGTTATTGGGGTCTGACGTTTACCACCCCTAGACGAGATATGCAACATATCAGACGAACAGACCGGACTATACGGTAGTGTTACTCGTTGGATTCACAGGAGTGTGAGCGGGCTTGCTCGTTGATCTTCTGATCGCTCAGTACCCGGGTGGCCGTTACGTTTAGCAGACTGCTTGCGGCTTGTGGGTGTTTGATATGATCATCACCTGCTGCCGGCGTATTGACGAGTCTTTAGAGTCCTACACAGGGGTTTCCTGGCTCAAGCAAAACGAAATAGGAGCGCATATGAGATATGAGCGGGACCGAGAATAATACCAGTATGTGATACTGTATTCTATTCTCGCGATTTGTATCATCGGTCGGTTATATGTGATATAGCCGGGTTACCGAATCAAGTGTTGATTCGATGCATTGATACACTTGATATTGGTCGGTTATATGCGATATGGCCGGATCGTTAAATCAAGTGTTGATTTAATGATTTAATGTATAATTATATATTTGATATATTACTTTACATTAATTAGTATTGGTTCACTTAAGATTGATTTTCTCACTTGAATGTGCACATTGTTTATATGTGATATATGCAAGTGTATATGTTTGTATCATGCTTGATGATACAAACAAGTTGTATGTATGAGACTTGAACCAAATCAAGGTTAGATTAGGGTTTACTATTTTCCTAAGCATATAACAAAAGAGTGTGACTTTGGTCAAAGTTATCAAGCTTCATGAAGCTTGATGAACATTGACAAAGTCAACTCTCTTTGTCATTTGTTTAAGATATTAGCTAACCCAACCCTTAACCTTATGCTATGGTTAAATCTCTACATGAGTTAAGCATGAGGGCTTAACTCAACCATTGTGCCATGATTAAAAGGATAAGTATTCATATTATTCTTTTAAAATTGATATGCTTCTTTTCTTCTTCTTCATCTTTATCAAGCTCACAAAAGCTTGAGAGCTCCAATGGTGCCATGAGAAAAAGAGTGAGAAATCCAATTCTAAAGTGAACCCACTTCCTATTTCTTCATCCTCTACCACTTTCCATGTAGTATAGGGTGTTCTCTTCACATTGTTTTTGACCAAGTGAAGGAATAGCTTTAGTTTGAGTCTCCCCGACGTAGATCATCTTCGGCCTCGAAGTCAATGACCTAGCCCGATCATTTTTCCGACGAAACCATTGCTAGAGTCCGGGATCCCGATGATCGAAGCGGAGGGACGTCAACACGGAGCTAAAGAAGTGGAGGACCGGATCTACAAAGGTTGTAATCCCTTTCACTTAGCAATAAAGTTGTTTACTCGCTCGCTTTTCGCCTAATTTCCAGTTAACGATCTAGCATTAGGGTTTCTCGGCACAAGAAAAATTTGATTTTGGCATGGTTGATACCTTGTGGAACCTCATGGGTGTGCCTAGGAACCCTACATATAGTACGAGCACTAACCCCTTTTTCCTAATGGACACTGGACAATATAGAATATTCTGTATAAGTCCCCTGAGTCTGGTGACTCATTCACTGTGTGTCGTAGGTTGAAAACTGTACTTATGGTTAAGAAGAATTACACCGTTGTTTTAATGCTCCTTACTTAACCATCCACTGATATAGGTAAATGGCATCGACATAATTTCAAAAAGTTATATCTCACTTTATGAAAATAAACGTACAGATATATCAATTTGAAATTGGTGCATTATAACGGATATTCAAAACCAAATATTTGTCGTCCGGCAAACAACCCAGGTGACTTCCTCAAATATCACCAATTATAACGAATTCCGATATAATGAGGTTGATCACCTAATTCCCAATAACTTACTCCCACTCATCATCTGTAAAACCATACAGATGTGATAATCATACCTGGTAAATACATACCCTGGAGCAAGTGTCTAATTGGGAAATCAGTTTTCTTTTAACAGTACACAGTGAAACTGAAACATTGAAATGTTTTGTAGGGGTATCCTGGTATTCCTAGTAATGCCTCTTCCATTATCAAATTCACAACTGTAACCGTATAATTCTTTTCCATCTCTCTAAATCCCTTTATATGTCTTTAGTCATTACCTTCTGTACACCCCTTTAGGCTAAATGGTTTTCTTTCTTCCCTACCGTTCGGCACCAGCCTATGGTTTGGAAGAAGACTATCCAATAAGCATAATGGGTGTACTGTCCTAATCCTAGGAGCACTCGTAAAGCGAGAGAAGGTAAAGATAAAAGACAACTGAATGAAAAACTCATTCCTATTTCTCCTGAACCAGAATCCATCCCCGAACTGGAAAAAGTTCCTTTCGAGTTCGTATATAACCATACGATGGAGTATCCAATAAACTGTGGAACTTCGTAGTGATATGGAGTGTCCTGGAGAAATACAAAGGTGATTTAGGATTGGCGAAGAAATACTTGGTTTGGTCGTGAATAGCAGTCGCAATTTACTTTGCCCTCTTACTAATCCCTTTATATGTCTTTACTTAATACCTTCTGTACACCGTTTAGGCTAATTGGTTTTCTTCATTCCCTACCATTCGGCACCAGCCTAAGGTTTGGAAGAAGACTATCCAATAGGCGTAACGATACACTATCTCCTAAACTAAGGAGTACTCGCAAGCTGAGAGAAGGTAAAAGGAAAAGACAACTGAATAGTCCTATTCATTTTCTCCAGAACCGGAAACCATCCTCGAATAAATTCCTTCGAGTTCGTATATAACCATACGATGGTTTTATCCAATGGAAGTGGACGTTCGTAGTAATACGGGGTGTCCTGGAGAAAAGGGTAAAAGTAGGAGTGGCAATGAGGTTTGCAACTCTGACAATCCAAAAGCCAGTGTTTAAGAACGTTCGGTCAACTTGGTCACTGAGTCATAGTCTAGGTCGAGTCATGGTCGCTGCCAAAGAGAGAGAAAAGAAACACTCAGTGTGCACTCTAACCTAGATCAGAATGGTTACCAATTTATCTAATCTGGAAACCTCCCACTGTACCGTCAAATTCTCCACCAAAGCTGAAAGAAGAATTAGTCGGGATCACCCGAGGAGTAAACCAACTCATCAGTGGGAATCGGGATCCAACTATCATCGCATGATAATGTGACGGAATCCGCTCACGTTATCACACTCCAGAAGGTATGCGCATATCTGGCAAGTTTCAGTTTCTTTAGAAACTCCCGATGTGATTTTTACCCCATGCTCTTATGACCTTGACTTTGGCCAACAAATCATAAGTCACATGTCAAGTTCTACCCGTCATTCTCCAGGTTAATTTGAACCCACCCATACCTACCCTTGACTTTGGCCAACAAGGCAGTACGACTGTCCCAAACCAACGCATCTATCTATGCTGCATATGAATACCCAACAGCTACCAATCACTGTGCCTTGACGTTGGCCAACAAACACAGCTTGAATACTATTGACTATCCATATGAAACGACGGAGGGCTACGAATGGTTTATGGAGAAAACCTTTAACGTAATGAACTTGATATCGTTGAAGGAACGGGATAGCTTTTAAAAATATAGTGGCGAAAACCTTTGCTAAAGAGGTCACTCCCGGTGAAGGGATCTCGGCTCTTTCCCCTTAGAATGAGGTGCAGGATATTCCAACTGAATACCACGATGCAAAGCAAAAGTAAACGAATATAGTGAAGTTATTGCCCTGACGCAAACTTCTGTCCAAGGGATCACTCCCGGTGAAGGGATCTCGGCCCTTGCCTCGTCGACTGAGGTGCAGGATATTCCAACTGAATACCACTATGCAAAACAAAAGAGAACGCCCTTGCAATAACAGCTTTTTGAAAAATGTTCCAACAACATCAGAATAGGTATGTTTAGCTTGCATTGATCTGAATCAACGCAGTCCCATCATTGATCACACTACAAGGAATGAAAATAATGATGTACGTATATGCCATCTGCATTCGCCACTGGGTCCCGTCATCACCCGTTAGGTTACTTAACTAACGACAGAGCGGGGACTGGACTAGCGCGGATGCAAAACATATACAACATCTACTAGTATATATATCAATATATAACATTTACTCAAGGCGTGATAAAATGCAACATCACAGAAATGTAATAAGCATCACAGAACAATACAGATATCTGGGATCCCCGGGTTTCATAGAGCCGCTACTGAAACCCGACGTTCCCCTGGTCGTATGGATAGCCTGTGCAATGAAATCCTAGACCCCTATGGGCGCGGCAAGTCACCCGCCAAAACCTGAAGCGAGGCAGCCCCTTCAGCAACGTGAATGGACCACCCAGCACTTCACGGAATCCGGTAACTTGGGCACCCCTCCTGGGTTAACCTGTACCCCCTACGAGTGCGGTGAATAGCCCGCCAATTATATAGTAAAGCCCCCTCCGTCTCAACGCCATGAGATGCGGGCCCGTTGCCCTCTAGAACTCGGCTATCCGTGCACCCCACCTTGGGGTAATCCTAGTACAGAAAGTAAAATATACATACAATGGGTACATCGACCTCACCCCGGTCGTGCCCCAAAAGAATAATATATACAAACAGGCAGTGACGGCAGTCCACATGTCGGACGCTCGCCCCACAATATCAAATGTACATATAAAATGAAACTGTACTAACATTGCATCCAGGCTATCCCCTACGACCAATCCGCAACATCACAGCACAACACAGAACATCAACATGAATGTCACGTTCGCAAATCCGTCTAAAAGGGCTATAGCAGTTAGACAGGATTTACCGATCAAGTGACATTCACGGTCGTAGATATAATGTAAATACTGTGAACTAACATGTTTAAAATTTTCGATCGACTAAATTTTCCCGGAGTGGGCCCTAAGCACAACTGTAGCACTCAAAGAAATCTGGGCTCAAACAGAACATTCCAAAATCCCCATTTTCAACTTTAAAGAGCTCTGTGTAAAAAAGGTACAGTGAAGACACTGTACTGCGGCAGAACCGCGGCCAGAAGGGGGGTTTGGCCACGGTTCCGCGGTCGGTCTACAGTATCACGCTACCATTTTTTCACAGAATTCTTAAAACTTCCTGCATGTTTTTCTGCAACACACTGAAAAAAAATTCGAGCCAAAAATAATTCGACAGAAAACTGATGCTTTGAAATCGCGGTTTTGGGATTTTTGTTCGATCAAAAATGTAAACACGTTAGACCAAGCTAGACTAGGTTAATGGCGTGGCTCTGATACCAATGTAAGTGCACGGCGACGCCCCGGCCGTCAATCCGACGCCGGAATGCGGAAACGAAACTTTTCTAAAAACTAGAAACCGGCACCACCACGCACTAAAATCCTGGATCGGGCCATTAACCTAATGCTATCAAACTAGAAAAGGAGTAGGAAGCTATACCGAGCAATCTGTGTCCTTCGGTATTCGGCCTCCACTCCGATCTCCTCGCGGAATCTCCGATCTTCAGCTCCTCGTCGGAACGGGCACCACATCGCCGGGTTCTTTTGCGGGCTCCCACCTCTGGACCGAGGCAACTCGCGCACGAAGTTGGAAAGCTGACGTGCCCAAGAAATGCTGTAGATGAAGTGTAGTAGCTTTGTCTCATGGGGTATGAAGTTGCCACTTTGATGGAGGTGAAGAATGGAAACGTGCTTAGGATTTTTGGTATAATCTAAAAATGATATGAAATGAGCATTTTGCCACCACCAAAAATGAACCTCCCTATCTCTCTCCTAGAAGTTGCCGGCCAAAAAAAATGAGGGGGGAAAAACACAAGGGAGGTGAGTGTAGGGATAGCAAATGGTAACCATAAGCTAAGTGAAGATAATGAGGAATAAAGGTCACATCCATATCAAGATCAACACTAATCTCATTTAACGCTAGCCATCATGAAAGAAGAAAAGCAAAGATGCTATTGTTATCATAATGCCTCATATCACAAATAAACCCTCCACAACTGCTAATTTGCAAATATGCAAATTAGCCCCTCCATCAGAAAAATCCGGCCGTGAAGGAACAAAGGAAAACTGGCCGGAACGGAATGCAAACTGGCAACTTCAGAAAACTGATCCAGTAATAAATTACAGGAAAACCCCGCGATTGCATATACATGCCCGCATTTGTATTCCTACTGAATACAAATGCAAAGAGACAAAATCTACACAGTACAATACTAGGATCCGGCTTAAACCAAAGCCCGCTAGTATAACCCGTCCGATCATGATCCGTGCAATACCGCACGTATCTGATCGAACCCTGCCATATCTCCATATGGTCTCTACAGCGTTTCGCCCGAAACTTGAGAAACAGGTCTGTGGGGGACTCTAAAGACTCGTCAATACTTTGGTTGTGGATTTAACCACTAGCACGTCAGAGGTATTAGCTTATACGTAACGGGCTACCAGGTATTGACCAAAAGGGACGTCGATGACCGAACTCATCCTGACACCCTACTGAGCCTGTCAGTGACAATATCCGTACAGTCCGGTCTGTTCGTCTATGAGCATCGCAAGGCGGGCCTAGGGGGTTGGTAAAAGTCAGACCCCCAAAAGAGGAACAAGTCGTGTCAGAGTGTAGCCCAGAACACCCTGAGATACTACTGGAATACCTACCAGTAAATCTCCTTCCTTGGCCAAGGACTTCGTGTAATGGCTCTCCTTGACACAGCGCGACCTCACCCCCAATACCGGGAGAGACGAACCCCTGCAGATCCGCTCACTGCCTCCATGTGGCTCGGGACTGTACCCAACTAAAACCTGTTTGCACGTCTCCTTTGAGCGTGGTAGGGTAGTAATCAAAGTATAGTGGGAACTCACATGAGACAAATGACGATCTCAGGTCGATGAACTAACCTGTACACATGTCACCAAGGAACTGCTATCTGACGTCAGGTATAAGACCAACTAGTATGTTCCCGGCGAGTCCTGTCCGATGTACTCATAACCCAATGAGCACCTGTATACATCTTAGGTGAACCAACTGACACCAGTGGCTTGTGAGACCGGCCACCGCCCCTCGTCGAGGTCTCGACTGTATACACTAGTCTATTTTGGAGTATCGATGCCCTGTCTCGAAACTCCCACGACTAGGGACCTTTTAAGGATGTGCTTATAGACCCCAGCTCCCACGTATATGATCGCCCTCATACTGCTGGCAGTCAAGCAAGAATCCTAGGGGCTCTATCAACGTGTAATAGTGACCTGTAAGGTCACCTAAAGCAGTATACGATGATAAAGGTAAACCAGATAGCATACTAACATCTTGAGTAAGATTGTCCTATCGGGATATGTCCTCCATCAATCATTGCAATCACGTGGCTGTGATCCAATAATTGACTCTGAGGGCACTATCTCCAACACTCCTTGTATACCGTTCGGATTGAGCCCGAATGGTGACTGACCTTACCGAAGATGTTCCACCTGAGAGAACAAATCCAAGCTCCAGCTTCATCTAGTGAAGCGACCGACACTCCAAGCTCGCTACGATTGGAGAGTGGGGATGTAGGAATATTTTAACTATCTTTTCTCTCTAATTTCTAAGCTCAAGAGAGCATCTAAGATGAAGGAGGAGGAGGTGAAGAAATGTAGCCATCACAAGAAAAATGGCTAAGTCTAAAGTGTAGAAGAAAAATCCCTAGGTGGAAAAGAATGGCTAAGAGTTTTAGCAACCATGAAAGAATAGTAAATCCAAATGATATTTTCAATATTAAAACCATTGACATACCTCTCTACCATGCTTCTTAACAGCTCATCCTCCACCTCATTTTTGATTTTCTTTTAAAGGAAAATCAATAAATGAAGTGTTCATCTTCTAAAACTATTTCCGTATAAATACGGAATACAATCTAGTATACATATCGAAATACATATACGCGTATTCATATAAAAATACGAATAGCTAAGAGAAGGAAAATAAATAGTGAACAATAATACTAGAATACGTATATTAAAATATATATATAAATTATTAAATCAAAACCTGATTTAATAATTCGGCTTAATCATAAGCCGCTAGTATTATCAACCGTCCAATTAAAATCCGTGTAATCTGTACATATATTTAATCAAACCCCTTGTATGTACCAACATATATTATCTACATCATATTGTCTGAACCGGAAAAACTCTTTGTGTGGGACTCTAAAGACTCGACAATGTTGGCAGTGATTTACTGGATAAATCCAAAAACCACAAGCATGTCGGCGGCACTAGCTATACGTAACGGCTACCCAGATATCTGCCGAAAAGGAGCTCGACAATCAAGTCTGTCTGTACCGTACTGAGCCTGGATTTGACAATCTCTATACAGTGCGGTCTCTTTGTCTAAGAGTATCGCCTACCGGGTTTAGGGGGTGGAAACGTCAGACCCCTAGTAACCCGATAAGTCATGTCGGAGTCAAGCTCATCACCAACCGAGAAACTACTGAACTCATATCAGTAAATCTTCTCTACCATGGACACAGATTTAAGGTGATAGCCAACCGAACACAGCACAACATCGACTCTTAATATCAGGAGAGACGAATTCCTGACAATCGCTCGCTGTCTCCATGTGGCTCGGGACTGTACCCAACTAAAACATGTTTGTACGACTCCTTTGAACCGTGGTAGGGTAGTAATCAAAGTACAGTGGGAACTCATATGAGACAAATGATGATCTCAGGTCAAAAGACTAACACGTACTCATACCACTCGAGAACTTCCATCTGACGATAGATATAATATCATCTAGAAGTTCTCGGGGAGTCCGTCCAGTGTACTCACCTCTAGTGAGCACATGTATACTATCTTAAGTGACACAACACTAATAGCTTGTGAGACTGGCCACTGCCCCTCGTCGATGTCTAGAAACTTATATACTAGTATACTCCAGAATATCGATGCCAAGTCTCGATACTCCCATGACTAGGGACATTTAAGGATGTGCTTATGGACCACCCAGCTCTCACGTATATGATCGCCATCATAATACTGGTAGTCAAGCAAGAATCCTACGGGCTTCATCATTATGTATTAGCGATACGTAATAACATGTAAAATGTGTACACATCAATGATAAAGACAAACCGGATAACATACTATCATCTCGAGTAAGATTTATCTACCTCTATAGGTCCTCCCTCAATTATCATAATCGCATGCCTGCAATTACAATAATTGCTTTGAGGGCACTATATCCAAAAATCTCTCACTTGCACTTAAGGCTAATCATTGCAGTATCACATACCCACATCTCATGTGCTATCGAATACCCAATTTCTCTACTAATCAATTTCTCAAATCTCGTTTGAGGAACATCCGTGTTCTAGAAATAGCCTCAGTGAGTGGATCCGCTATAATGTTCCAACTTCCTCTCTCTATATCTGAACTTTACGGAAATGAACAATCTCCTGAACTGAGCAATACCCTGCATCAAGAATTTTGTCTGGATGCATGAGGGGACCAAGTTCATAAATGAACAAGCTTATCAAACAAAATTTTTGGGTTGTATCCTCTGTTTAGTCATAACTAGTATCATGCACCATGCTTACCTCAGTATCCCTATTGGAATGCTATCCAATATACTAATTCTCAGGAAATGTTAAACTTAAAACTCTGACAGCATCTCTGTCATCTAGGTCACCTTGGAAGCCTGAACCGATAACCTCCTCCTGGTGGAGGTTGCCGTTACCATATACCAAGAATATCCTCTTATGTTCACAATAGATTCCCTTTGTTTATCCAGAATTGGATTAATATCTGCTTACTACAACAAGTGCATAAGAAACATATAACATTTCAGAAATATAAAATATTATTTTTGGAAATTTAATATTAAAATAATATATTTCGTGAAAACTATTCAATTTGCAAATAGGGATTTTTCGTAAATTGGTATAAGTATATACCAATATTTGGAAATTTATCGGAGATAAAAATAATTTATTTATTTTAATGATATTTATCGGATTTTTGGTCAAATCCGTATTTTTACATTTTTCTATGTCATGTGCATGTTGCATTGTGTTGTATTTGTGAGTTTGTGAGAAAAGAGAAGAGTTAAGAGAAAGAAACAAAGAAAAGAAAAGAAAAACAAAGAGTGTGTGTGTGTGTGAAAGGAGTTAAGAGTGAAAAACAAAATGAGAATGGAATATTTGTGTGAGTGTAGGGAAGATATTTAGAGTGAGGGAGTGAGCCTAAGGATTAAACTTGGCTGCCCATTTCTTTCCTCCTCCATTGCTTCATCAACTCAATTGCTTCATCACTCTCATCTCACTACCCCCTTGCATCATCTTCATTTCCTTACCAAAATCATATGCAACCTTCATTAAAAACATGCACAAAATCATTCTAAACCCTTTGAACCATCCAAGTTAGGATTTTGAAGACTTTGGGCAACTCAAGAAGTTTCTTTAGTTGCTTATGGAGTAATCTATACACTTTAGTTTAGTATTTGCGCTAAATATCGTATTTTAGTTAGAAATTGCGTTAATTAGGAAATTTGATCTTGGAAAATTATAAGTTGTTGTCTAGTGGCCAATTGAGGTGTAGTGAGTGTTTACAAGATCTTAAAGATTGATTTAGAGGCCTGGAAATAAGTTTAGAACCCGATACACGAAGTTAAAATTGTTCCATATCGGTTTTTATGAAACCTTATGGCCTACAGGGTATCTGGAGCTATCTGGGAATTTTATAAGAAAATCAAACAAGTCCACTAACCTAGATAGACCACTAGAAGACCACCACCAAAATACGAACACATTCCACCACACTACGGCCGGTGAGACCGGATTTCATGGCATTGTCGCCGGACCCCCTATGTCCAATGGTGATGTGGTTTTGCCTGTAGCTCCCTAACACTATAACCTATCCCCTGTGCTTGTTTCTTTAGTCCTCTTTTACCTGAACCAAAATCTGGGAGTTGTTTGCGAGTGTTTGGGCTAATGTTTTTGATATGTGAATTCTTGGTTTTTAGATTTGGAATGCGTGGTTTTTATATTTGGATTTGATTCCGTCGTTGGACGTTTGTACGTCAACGGACGAGAGTTGTTTGGTTGTTTTTGCATGCGCAAGCTATAGGTTCTAACCTATAAGCAATTCGTGTGCCGTATCGGTTTTCGGATATTTTTTTGAGTTTGCAATGTGATTGTGTTGATTATAGGTACTTCGCGTGGACTTCCGAGACGACGAAGCACATCGACTTCGGCTAAGCGAGAAGTTTAAAGGTGAATAGATTATATCTACGGGGGAAGTCGGGTGGATGGCATATAGCATCCTCCCAACCATTAATATGGAAGATTGTGATATAACTTAATATGATTAAAGACATGCTACGAGCTAAGATAACCTTATTATAGGATTTAGTAAGATATGATATGATTAAAATTGACACTAATAATTATATATTGGCTTGAGAATATGAAATGAGAAGTGAATCATGATAGGCACGAATTGAAAGATAACAAGCATGGGTTGATAATGATAAGATATGAGTTCGAGATCGATAAACACGACACGAGATTGAGATAGAGGTGTTGTGGATTTAATATGATATGACGTTTATACAAATATGAATTAAGATATGTGTGTGTGTGTGTGTGTGTGTGTGTGTGTGTATTTATGAGTAATATGTCGTACAAGACTTTAGATCCGTACCCTCATTATTATATAGGTTGATAGATTCCCTATTCTGTTTAATGACCCCGTACGATGGATTATCGTACGTGATGAGATATACCGGATGATTGATCCGTGATAGTGATTTGAGAATGATGATTGAGGATTATTATCATATCGGATGTTATGAGGCGGGATCGCCGATATAAAGATTTCCACCTGAACCATACCTATTTTCAAAATGACGATGTGTACCGTTTATGTCACGACCCGAAGGTACGGAACGTGACCGACACTTAAATTACGAAACGTCTAGAGGCGTAATGTAATCTAAGCAAGCCGAAGCCCAGAAATCTAAACCATTTAAAAGAAGAAGTGTATGAAAATAAGTTTAAAAGCAACATCAAATTTTCTCAAAAATTTCGGCAGAGTCTCCTTTGTAAAAACTGGCCCCAAACGGGAACAAACAAGAATATATATATACCTAAGCAATAATAAAAGCATCCCCAAGCGGGAGCTAGCTCTTCGCCAATTGACGGTCATAACCACGCAAGCAAAATAATATACAATGCCGAAGGGCGAAGATCAAAACTCGAAGAAAACCATAAAAACCACCAGAAAACCATAATAATACAAGCGTGACTCTAAAGTCGAAAGAATAAACAACAGGTCTTCTAAAACTGCCAAATAATACAAGTCTGGTTGATGGAGCTTACTAGATACAATAGAATAAATAAAGGTACAACAGCGGTCACGATACAAGTGAACCAACCTATCAAGCAATCACCGTGAATGAAAATGGTGTGCCAGCAGGCCGCCAAGGAAACCTGTACATCTAAATCTGTAAGAAAAATTTAGCACAACGGGGGTGAGTTGCAACTCGTGAGTAGAAGACATCTGCAAGTAGAAATCTCATGCACGACGATCTTTTAGGTCATAATAATATACATATATAACACTAGATATCTAGTAGTGACAGGGTAATAATCTATGCATAAGTGCAATACTCAGTGCATCATGTCAGCGTCGCTAAAACAGTAATGAGTCACATATCTGATGTACTGAATAATCTGATATAAGAAAACCATCAATGAATCTTGTATAATAAAACTGAAACATTATCAGTGAAAACGACAGAAAGTCCGTGTCAAGCATCGACACAGTATCTCAATATCTCAAGCCTCAATATCTCAACGTCTCAATATCTCAATGTCTTAATATCTTGGGCTCCGTCAGTCCGGATTGGCCCATATCATCAAATCTCACGACTACGATGGTATCCTCCGGATATCCGCCGCGCCAGACATCACCGGTAGATAGTCTGCCCCTGTCAGGCTCATCATCTACAACTCGAGCTTCTTGCCCCGGGGTACCGTACCGGGCCCACCATATACCCGAAACGGTTCATCCAACTCCTCGAATTGAGTCTCGAAAGCCAACAGAAATCAGGAAAACTCATGGTGGACAACACAATACATCGTATCACGAGAAAACCGCAACTTGCATTTAAGAAAAGATAATGAGTTTATAAAAGTCTTGCGGTTTTCTCCCAAATCCAGAAATCTCATGGAAAATATCCGAAATTCCAAAATCAAGAGTCAATAACCATTGAATACCGGCATAAAGCCCCACAATATTGGATAACAAAATGAATGTATAATGCATGAAGTATCTAAGTAAGAAATGTAATATCTGAACTAAAACATGATGGCAAGCATACTAACAATATAATGAAACTACCAGCTAACAAGTTATATAATTAAAGTAATATTCTCTAAAGTGTACATGACATGGCAAGTACGATGATGATGTGTGTGAACCGGCAAGCAAGTGTACGTGAAACATGCGCATCATCGGTAATGGTGCTGGTGTCCCAACAGAAAGGGTTCACAATTACTAAAGAAAACACATGAATAAATATGCAATGCGATGAGAATAACATGAATCTAACGGAAAATAAGTAGCAAACACAACATTATAGAATATACACTTCTATATACGAGTTATACAGTTTTGGTTTTTGAAATAACATGAATCATGGTTTTTAGAAAAGTAGGGGCTCCGGGGGTTTTGAGAAAAGATACGTCATTTGAAAAATCTGTAGTATCCCTCGGCTGTCTTAAAAAAATACACATGGTTCATTAGTTTTGAAAATAAGTATGACTCGAGCCTAGTCTAGTCTTTACCTAAAAAACTAAAGGACTAACTAAACAACTAGTCGGAAGGGTAAGAAAATCCACCCAAATTCCGAGTCGATATACCTAATAGTCGGCGATCCAGTTTCATAACGTCATGTACTGTATAATACATAGTATGGCATTCTCGAGTCAAAAGTGTGGATCAATCTTCATATATTATCATATAAATGAATACACATCGCCCAACGATCCATTATAATATCACGTCATAAATCATATCGTGACTAAGTCACATATCACAATCTTACAGCATCATGCTTGATCATATCAACTCATCTTCAAGTATCATATACCATCCTCATCTCATGTGTGTGTGTGTACACACACACACACACAAACTCAAGTGTGCGTGTGTGCGTGTGTGTGACTACTTGTAACCCGTGATTCTCTTTTAAGGTAATCATCCTCTAGATAAGTCTTCTTAAATCAACCTAATCTAACCTAAGGTCTTCAATACCCTACTTGCCAAGTATCCAACATCACATCCAAACCAATATTTAATAATACGGTAATAACCCTATTCTATGTTTGCGGGGGTGCTATACGTCATCCACCCGACTTCCCCCATAGATATACATCTACTCACCTTCATGCCTCGCTCTAGTCGATCCGGACAGATGCCTTGCACTCCTTTGTCATCCCAAAAATCCACGCGTTCGCACCTTAATTTTCCAACTTACTTAGGCAGTTGTATAAGTCATCCTTCCCTTAAGACGAAGAAAGCCCATACCCATAAGCTCCTCACAACTCAAACTCATCGTCAAGCTTCAATGCCTCCACAACCACTTCCTCTTCCTCCTCATCCATCACAAAGTATGGGTTGTGCACCTCTGGCCTAGACTTGTAACCCGTAAACACATAGAAAGCAAGTGTCGCAAGCTCCCCTGCGACAACACTAGTCCACAAGTATCAGTATAAGGTGATTGTAAGCAAAGCATAAACCGCTACCCTCGTGAAGTATACGTAGCAACTCACCACAAAATTGTAGTGCCTGAAAAAAGTCAGCCTCATTAGTTTAACGGCAGCCTTCCCATTCGTCCTCGCGGTCTTTCTATGATTCTAAGTAGACCAAACAATGGGGGAAAACACAGCACAACAACAAGGCACATCAAGTAAGAAAACTTGTTTCCAAGTTACCCAATCTCTCGCCTAAGACCCTGACTCATCGATTCCAACCTGAGCAATATTTGCTACAATATGCAAAGGAATCACAACCAATAATACTTCCTTCTCCTTATCTCCCGGCTATGTGCATTATCGGCCTTCAATATACGATTTATCCTCCGCCTCACCTACAAGATTCAAAGCTTTCAGATACACGACCGTGAGCATGAAGTAATAAATCACGAATGCGGTATTCCTCTCTAGACCAACACTGAGATCTAAACACAGCGGTTGCGGCATATGCCAAGAAAAACACGAAGTATACCTGCAGGAAGACAGCAGAGCCGGCGGAGAGGTAGATCCTCATGTTGGACTGGGGCTCGAGATCTGTTCATAATATAATTTTGCATTATTATATTCCCCATTCTTATTCATTTTACAAATAAATAGGTGCTTTTGATCCATGTCTGCTATATAGTTGCAGGTTACAGGTTCTCGCCACAAAACAGTGAAAATGATGAAAAGACGTTACAAAAGTGAGACTACGACCAACAAATAGAGAATCTTTATCATGCCTGCAGTTTGAAGAACAAACGAAGATCAATGAAAAATTTCACAAAGTACAAAGGCAGCACAAAGATTTAAGACTTCAACACGAAGCGAACGGTAAAAGTCCACAACATTCTGCACTGTGGAAATCTGGAAGAAACTAGAAGACATTCTGAAAAACCAAGTGAAGAAACCAGAAGTAAAATGCAACAGGAAGCAGCCCAGAAGATTTCAGCCAAAGATCCCACCATATGGCCGCGGATCCACGGCCGTGCTGAGCACGTGTCGGTGCGTTTTGACGGTGGATGGCGGTGCGTTGACCAGGCTTCTCAAGGTAGTTTTGTAAATGTACATAGGGATCGGATGTAAACCCTAGGGTTTCTATAATCTATAAATAGGAACCCTACAGCTCTTTTTGGAGCATGTCTCTTTTTATTTATCTATTTTAGAATTTCAATTCCTGTAATGTTTGAAGAGTGCATCAAATAAAAAGTAAGTCTTTTTCTTTACCTTGCCTTAGTTAATTTTCTTTTTTGCCCTAATATAAATTTTATTTATCTGCCCTAGTTATTAATTTTATTTATCTGTCGTAGTTTAGTTAATTAGGTTATTGAATTAAAATCATAAAAATGAAATCTTTTATCAATTTCCTAATGAGTGGGTAGTTCCTCACTTGTTAGAGTTAGGTTTGGGGAAGGCTTGAAAGATGAAAATCTCTCACCCCTTTCTTGCCCGTTATACATTTTAAATCGGACTCTATGCATACATACACACACCGCTCACTACGGCACCCTATCCCACGAGGTAGCGGTGATACAGTAGTTAAAGACCGGTTGTGCATGTTTTTCATGGAGGTTAGGGTAAGAGTTAAGAAAGGACGGACAAGGACCTAGAGGAAGAAACCTAGTTTCTTCCCGATCGTGCTAATCCCCTTTGTTAATTATTATCTTAACACCTAAATAGTTCTTAATTAGGGCATAGAAAGCGGTGAGACATATAGACTTTCCAAACTTAACCTAAATCTAACCCTAGCAAGGTTTTAATCCTAATCAAACTCATTTCAGTTTTTAGTGATAATCAATCCTACCACAATTGGAATTAACTCGTTAGAACAAATAGAAAATACACAAAATCCCTGTGGACCAACCCGTACTCAATAGGCTAGCTACCAAGCGACGTCGTTCTTGATTGCGGTTAACTATTCTTTGTTTTATCTTTTAAAAGCGCACGCGCACATAAAAAACATCAATCAAATGGCGCCGTTGCCGGGGACGGCGTAGTTATTTTCTTTTCATAATTTCGGGTTAATATAAAAATTGAAAAATCATAAAAAATTAAAAATTAAAAAATATAAAAATTTATCATCTTGTTATTTTTTGAAGGGTTTTCGTTTGAGTTGTGTAGGATCGAAGAGACGAACAAATTCAGATCTGGAAAAATCCAGAGAGCGAAACAACAAACAGCAGATCTGAACAAACAGATGAGAATAACAACAGAGAAACAGAAGAATTTTGGAGGGCTGATCCATCTAGTTGACCGCGGAACCGCCGTGGCTTGCTGACGTCAGCAAGCCAAAACCCCTCTGTAAGTTTTCTTTTCTTCTTCTGAACCCCCTGATCTCCTCTGATAAATTTTCCTGCAGGGTTCTTTGCGCAAAAAAACTTCTCTCCCTTCTCCAATAACTTGATCTTGTGCAGGTTTCATTGCGCCGCAATAAAAAAATTAAAAAAATTTGGCAAGTGTTTGTGTGTTTATTGCTTTGCATTTCTTAAACTGACTTTAAGGGGCTTTAACACCAATCCAGATTGGGTAGAGATTTCATTACTCTTCCTAGGACCCCAAAAATCACAAAAAGCATTTTACATTGACCATCGAGTTAATTAAAAAAGATTAGACTCAGCCTATAAGGACTGTCGCGCTCAATAGGACAAAGAAATAGTTGTAGGTATCGATCGTTTATCTAAACCAGACTTTGTGGTGCCTGGGCTAGACAAGTGGGGAAAGGTAATTTTAAAAGGCCCGTCTCACGGTGATTCGTGATCGGATCCCTCATTTCTTTACTTGTGCTTACCTAACCACAATTGGCGGTGAAGAGACGATTTGATGATCTCACAACTTGCCCTTTGGAACAGTTAGGAGCAGTCTAGTTGGCCTAGGAGACCCTAGATCTAGGCTTGATTGTGTATATTGTGATTGCTTGAACGTGTGTCTAAGCTTCTTATAAAAATCTTTTTGCAAAAAGCTCCTTATAAAAAAACACAAAACAGAAAATTTTTACAAAAACTTGCCACTTGTCGCTAAGAAATCCATTGCATCCCCTTTGCACCCACTTCCTTCCATTGATGTTTTCTTATCCCCACCTTCTGTTTTTACCTTTTGACTACACTACCCCTCTTTAGTGTATGTCCGGTTGGAATAGGGACACTAGCGCCCGTTTAGTCCGTGTCTCGTTAGTGCCGACTGACGACGTTTTCGACTCCGAAGTCGAAATTCCATCCACTTCTTTACCTTCATCATCAAATTCATCATCTTCTAAGGAGATGTCAGGATTCAATCCTAACAACCCCTTACCTGCGGGACTGATTCTACCCCCACTGGGTGCGAATAACCAAACACACCCTCCTGTTGAAGCGCCCCAACGAATCGCGCTCTAGGATCTTTTCTACCCTATCCGCACCGCACTTCCCACTTGTCTTTCACATCCACCGGCTAATGGGGATAACTTTGAGATTAAACCCCACTTCATCAACATGTTACCCAAATTTCAGGGGCTGGAATCCGAAGATGCCTACATCTTCATTAACAAATTCCAGAATATTTGTGCAAAGATGAAGACAACACAACTTTCTGATGATGCTTAAGGCTACGTGTCATTCCATTCACTTTATGTGACCTAGCCGAGAAATGGTTATATAGCACAGCACCACACTCAATAAAAAATTGGGAATAGTTTGTTAAGGCTTTTCTAAAAAAGTTTTACCTACACTACAAGACCGTGAGAATTCGCAATGAAATTATTCAATTTTTCCAGCTTCCTTCCGAACCTTTTTGGAAATGTTTTCAAAGATTTAAAGACCTACTTGTTCAGTGCCGTCACCACGGTATCGAGAATTGGCAACTTTGCCAAACTTTATACGAAGGATTGAACCCAGTAACTAAGCATTCGTTGGAAACCATTTGTCAAGGTCACTTTCTTATAAAATCTAGCAAGGAAGCTTGGCAGTTTCTCGACGATCTTGCTGAACAAACACTTTAGTGGGAAAGCACTAAGACACCTCATCTACTTCATCAGGTCAGTCTAGGGCAGACATACATCAACTTGATATGTCAATTGCAATGAAGGCCGAAATGGCTGCACTTATGAAAAAGCTAGAAGCAATTGAGAGCAAATTCTCATCGCCTTCTCCTGCCCCTGCTTTACCCCCACGCACAGTTTGCGCTTGTTGTTCGGATCCATTCCATCTTACTGAAGAGTGTCCTTACAATCCACCTGTTCAAGGACAAGATCAAGTCAATGCTGAGCAAAGACAAAGAAATGATCCATACTCTTCAACTTATAATCCCGGTTGGAGGAGCCACCCAAATTTTGCTTGGAATCAAAATCAACAATTCCAATGCAATAACAACTTTCAAAGGCCTCCTCCACAACAACAAGCATCTCAACAAACTCAATATCAGCAACCTTTCCAACCCCAACCTTACCCAAACCAAATGAACAATTTTGTACCTAACAATTCTTATCCTCAAAACAATTTTGTTCAGCCGAATAACGATTAGGTTTCCTCGCTAGAACGAAGTTTGGATGCATTTTTAAAACAATCTACACAATCCGCAGCAAGGTTGGAAACTTCCATTCAATCTTTGGTGCAAAACAGTTCTTCACATGATCAGAGCATCAAACCAATTGAGGCCCAAATTGCACAACTAAATGCTGTGTTAAGGGAGCGAGAAAAGGGAAAGCTTCCGTCTTAACCATTGCCAAATCCCGGTCACACACAAAACGCACATGTTGCTTATGAACAACAAAATCATAATGTAAATGCTGTGACCACGTTGAGATCTGGAAGAGTGTTGCACAATAATGTGGGTATTAGTGATGACACCCCCGCCGGTGGTTCTTCTTCATCTTCTTCTTCATCGTCATCTTCATCTTTTTCAGAGCCTATTCTTCATTCTTCACAAGGCTCTACGTCTACTAATTCGAACGGACCCATATCTCACTTCACGAACACACCAATACTGGGATCCGTTCCAACTCCGCAATCTACTTCACAAACATTGGACTCAACAAATTTTCAAAATGTTCCATTTCCAAACAGGTTGAGATCCAATAAACTTACTCCCCAAATGGAGAAGATTGTGGAGTTATTCAAATAGGTTAGCATTAACATACCTCTCTTGGATGCAATCCAACAAGTTCCTTCTTATGCGAAAATCTTAAAGGACACCAAAAAGAGGAAGTCATATGCACCCAAGAAAGTTTTTGTGGCTAGTGCTGTAAGTGATGCTCTTATCCAACCTTTACCCCAAAAACATAAGGACCCCGACTGTCCTACAATTTCAATACCAATTGGGGATAAGAACATCAATAAAGCACTTTTAGATCTTGGTGCTAGTGTTAATTTGCTACCCTATTCAGTATATGAACAATTAGGCGTTGGAGAGCTTAAACCCACTCATTGTACTCTCGAAATGGCCGACCGATCCATTGTTAGTGTATATGCCCTAGAGGCCATTACTGTATCATACTAGTTTGTATATTACTTGAGAGAAGCTTGGGATATTCACAGTTGTATAGACAATCATGCTCGAAATGGTAGTATGCTACTTGGTTTGTTTCTACTTTAATGTGTGCATGTGTTTCTTTTAGCACATCGCCTATACACATTAGTGGAGCCCTTAGGATCTTTGCTTGATTACCAGCGTTGTGATGGCAGTCACACTAGTGGGGGCTGTGTAATCTACAAGAACATCCTTAAACAGGTCTCTAGTCGTAGGATTATCGAGACAGGGCATCGATACTCCGGAGTAGACTAGCGTATGCGCTTCTCATCCCAGCAGGGGAGACGGTCTGTCCCACAGCCGTCAGTACGTCGTATTTGAGATAGTATGCGGGTGCTCGTTAGGTTACAAGTACACTGGACAGGACTCGTCGGGAACTGTTGGTTGGTACTATACCTATCGTCAGTTATCAGTTCCCAGGTGACATGAGTAAAGCTTAGTCCGCTGACTTGACACTGTCACTTCTCCTCGAGTGTGTTCCCACTGTTCTTAGATTGCTACCCTACCACGGCTCAAATGAGTCGTGCAAACAGGTAGCAGTTGCGTGCAGTCCCAAAGCACTTGGAGGCAGTGACGTTTAGACAGGATTCGTCTCTCCCGGTATTGGGGGTTGATATCGCGCTGAGTCTAGGAGAGCCATTACACATAGTCGTCCCTGGCCAGGGCAAGCGGGATATACTGGTAGGTTTTCCATTGTTATCTTAGGGTGTTCTGGGCTACACTCCAACACGACTTGTACCGCTATTAGGGGACTGACGTTTACCACCCCCTAGGCCCGCCGTGCGATATTCTTAGACGAACAAACCAGACTGTACGAAGATTGTCACATTCAGGCTCAGTAGGAGTTCGGATGGGTTCACCTCATCAGTCTTCTTATCGGCATCTACCTAGGGACCGTTACATACAGCTAGTACCGCTTGCGGTCTGTGGTTAAACCCACTGCCAGCGTAGTGTCGAGTCTTTAGATTCCCACAAGAAGGCTATTCGCCTTTGGGCAAAACAGAGTAGAGGTCGCATGGTTTTGCGACAGGGTCCGTTCACATCCGCGCACTTGCGCACGTTTGATGTCCGGGCAGTTATTACTAGCGGGCTTTGGTTTAAACCAGATCCTAGTATATGTTTTGGGATTGGTTTTATCTCATTGTATTCGTGTTCCTCAGAACACGGATGCGGGTGTGTATGCACAGTTGACAGAGGCAGAGTCAGAGGATTCTCATTAGGGTTATTGACCGTTGACTTTTTCCAAACCCCAATGAGAATGAGGATTATGGTTAATAATATTAATTAAGGATAATTGTGTCATGGTTAGGGTTGTTGAAAATTTGACTTTTGTTGACTTGTTGACTTTGTTGACCGGTTCACCAAAGTGGACTTGTTGACAATCATCATTTCTTTTCAAAGATGCTTCTTGTTCTGTGCAAAATGCATTTAATGAATGAAATGATAATGGTCATTCATAAACTAACCATCACACATTTTCTTAATTATTATTATTATTATCATAATTCCTAAAATGAGAGTATGGTTGTAAAAACTGTATCATTCTCACTTGCTCACTTTCTCTCATCAAAAGTTCATCCTCTTCCTCTCTCTCAAAGCTCTCATGTCTCATGTGTTGAGAAGGTTGAGCTATTGAGATAAAACCTTCAAAACTCTTCTCTACTCACTCTAGAGTTCTAGGTCTAGCAAACCAAACACTTTAGTTGCCTCTCGGTTGAGGTAGAAGCTCAAGGTAGAGGCTTTCGGGTGGATCCTTCTTTGACAACAAGGAGACTACGAGGTGGAGCCGTTCCAACCACTCTAAGGAGCAAGAAGAGAAGGAGTTCAAGATCTAGGTATAACCCTCTAACATAGTAGTTAAACTTGTAGTTAGATTGCTAGGTTTTTGTTTAGCAAAGATCCTCTTTTCTAGTCCATGTTACCTTGCCATAAAAAATCGTTTTTTACCGTTTCTGCCTCCCTGTAAGAACCGGGATAGGTAACGTGGACTTACAGTGGTATCAGAGCCTAGCTAAACAACAACTAGCAAGTTAGCAAAGTATTTAGAATTTCGATCCGAGAAAAAATCGCAAAACACGTCCGTAAACTCATGTTTCTGCCAATTTTTAAAACAGCTCAAAAAATAATTCCACACACCTTAAAAATCGGCTCAGGGTTTTCTAAAAACACACAGAAAAAATGAGCCAGTGACTCGGTCAACTCACCGCAGAACCGCGGCGAAACCATGCGTTTCGCCGCTGATCCGACTCGGCCGCGACTCGGATTTGCTGCAGTGTGTTCAGTGTTCTGTTTTGGGATTTTTAAAGTATTTTGTTCTGCCCAGATTTTCCAGAGAATAAAGTTGTGTTTGGGATGGTTACAAATCCGTATTTTTGATCGATGTTCTGTAGACTTTCGCTAATGGGTTATATCTGTGATGTGATATATGCACTGAATGTCAACTAATCGCTATACGTCGATTAGTGGAGGTTGTGCATATCTGTAATCTGTAATGTTGATGGATTGTGTATATGAACTCATTGGATTGTCGCGGATGAATAGCCGGGGGTTGTGAGATGAGAGTTTTCTTTATCTTTCATTTGATATAATATGTAAATTGATGTAATATTATTTTTATGGCCGCACATCCGGGATGAGGTTGTAGCCGCCATTGTATATTATTTCTTTTACTGTTTTTGCTCCTAGGATAGACCGAAGGTGGGGTGCATAAACTACCGGGTACCTCGAAGTGCCGAGTGGCCTACTCATGTTGTTGAGGGAGGTTGCTTCACTTCGGGTACTTGGCGGGTAGTTTGCCGCACCCGTAGGGGTCTAGGGTAGGGTTTTTGGCTATTCATCGCGACCGTGTAATCCGTCTTTCGTTGCAGGCTCGAACGAAATGCGGATTCCTAGTATATCCAATGTGTTCATCTGTGATCTGGAATGGCTATCATTGCATCTGACGAATGTATATATCTATATATGATATCTAGTAGGCGTTGCTTATGTTTTGCATCCGCGCTAGTCCAGCCCCCGCTCTGTCGTTAGTTAAGTAACCTAACGGGTGATGACGGGGCCCGTGGCGAATGCGGATGACATAAGCGTACGTCATATTTTCGTTGTTTTCTGCAATGGTAGGATTAAAGGATGGGACGCATTAAATTAATGCAAGAAAATAAACCAAAGTAAAAGTCGTTGGAACAATTTTAAAACCACTCGGTTTCTTTTCAAAACAATTTTTAAACGAAGAGCTTAAATCGCTCCTTTTAAAAGCTATCACGTTCCATTGATTATATCAAGTTCACTACGTTCACGGTTTCGCCAAAACCATTCGTATCCCTCCGTCATTTCATATGGATAGCCAATAGTATTCAAGCTGTGTTTGTTGGCCAAAGTCAAGGCATAGTGATTGGTAGCTATTGGATATTCATATGTAGCATAGATAGATGCGTTGGTTTGGGACAGTCGTACTGCCATGTTGGCCAAAGTCAAGGGTAGGTACGGGTGGGTTCAAATTAACCTGGAAAATGACGGGTAGAACTTAACATGTGACTTATGATTTGTTGGCCAAAGTCAAGGTCATAAGAGCATGGGGCAAAAATCCACATCGGGAGTTTCTAAAGAAACTGAAACTTGGTAGCGCTGCATACCATTTGGAGTGTGATGATTCTGGTAGGATTCCTTCAGTTTTATCGCACGATGATATTTGGATCCCGATCCTACTGTGAGTATATGCTACTCCTCGGGAACTTTCTCACTTAACGATCAATTTTATAAACCAAGTAGGTGTCTAGAAAGGTGTTAGCAGGGCTACGCCCACAGGGAAAAGAGGTTACTTAATTAAGGAACTTCGCGAAAGCGTTGGAAAACCTCCCTCGAAGTACCAACACTGGCCTGGTTGAACGGTTAAGCAAGTATTGAACGGTGAGATTGATCCCGACTAATTCTTCCTTTTTGGTTTGAGGAAGGAATCGAGAAACAGTTGGAGCCATCCTGTTTAGACAAACTAAAAACTACTCTAAACTTGCAAGAGTATCATGCTAAAGTGTTTCTTCATTCTCTCCTAATTGCAGCGACCAAACATCATGACCGGTCTTAAATTACTACTAGATAAAAATATACTGACAGGGCCAAACTACAAAGATTGGCTCAGGAATGTCAAAATGGCAATCGTTTATGACAAGTTGGGGTATCTCCTTAACACCAAAGCTCCCCCTGTCCCAAGTCCCACATCTAGCGTCGCAGATAAGGAAATCCGTAAGACCTGGGAGATCGATTACGCGAAGGCCAAGTGCCTCGTGCTTGCCTCTATGGACAATGAACATCAGAGGAGGCACGAGAATATGGACCTTGAATCCATATTTCTCCATACTAAGGAACTATATGGAGATCAATTCCGTATCGCCAGATACGAAGTCTCGAAAAAGTTGTTTTCGACGAGATTGGCTGTCGGATCATCGGTAGCGGAACACGTGCTTAAGATGATTGGCTTTATTGAAGAGCTAGCGGACCTTGGGACCACGTTAGAGAACGAGCTCTACACTGACTTGATTCTCCAGTCCCTTCCTTCCACTTACGCCCAGTTTATCCTGAACTTCAACTTGCAAGGAAAAGAAGTTGAACTTCCGGAACTCCTCAACATGTTGAGGAGTGCAAAGGGCACCTTACAGAAAGTAAGGGAAACATCCACTTTGTCTGTTGGAGGACCTTCCTCTTCTAGGTCCAAGGCAAAAGCCAAAGGTAAGAAGAAGAAAACCCCCACCAAACCAAGGGGAGGTGTTAGTAAAGTGGAAGCAAAGGGAAAGTCAAAGGCAACAAAGGTAGCGGAACAGCTTGTGGGAAAGGAAAGTGCTTTTATTGTCATAAGAAAGGACACTGGAAAAAAGATTGCAGGGCTTGGAAAGCCAAAAACCAGGACCCGAAGCAAGTTGTGGCTTCGGCTTCAGGTGTGTATGTTATTGAAAACTGTCTATCAGTAAACTCTACTTCCTGGGTATTGGATACCGAATCAGGATCTCATATCTGTAATTCTTTGCAGGCACTGAGAAAGCGTAGGGTTTTGAAGGCAGGTGATATGACCCTCAGAGTTGCAAATGGAGCTGGCATGGATGCTGAGTCTGTGGGGGACTATTACTTGGGATTGTCAGATGGACATGTTTTGGTTTTACGGGATTGTTATTTTGTACCCAGTGCGACTTGTAATATCATATCTGTATCTTTATTGTCTAAAGAAGGTTATGATTTTGCATTTGTAAGCGATGTTGTAAACATTCACCTTAATCATGTTCTGATTGGGTCGGGTACATTAAGCAACGGTATATACGTATTAACCAACCACAGATTTTCAATGTCCAGAATACACACAAAAGAAAGTCTCCAGAAATAAATCATGCTTTCTTATGGCATTGTAGACTGGGTCACATCAATGAGAGAAAGTTGATGAAGTTACATATAGAAGGATATTTGGATCCGTTCAAATATCAATCATATGCAACTTGTCAATCCCATCTCAAAGGAAAGATGACAAAGACTCCGTTCACTGAACACGGAGTAAGAGCGAGCGAGCTCTTGGGACTCGTACACAGCGATGTATGCGGTCTAATGTCTATACATGCGCGAAGTGGTTATTCTTACTTCATTACTTTACGGATGATTTTTCAAGGTACGGATATGTCTTCTTGATGAAACATAAATCCGAAGCCTTCGAAAAATTCCAGGAATACAAGAATGAAGTAGAAAAACAAACAGGAAAAAGTATCAAGACACTGAGATCTGATCGAGGTGGTGAATACTTGAGTGCCGAGTTCCCGGGTTACCTAAAAGAGAATGGAATTCTCTCTCAACTTACTCCTCCATACACCCCACAACATAATGGTGTATCGGAGAGACGGAACCGAACCCTATTGGATATGGTACGTTCCATGATGAGTAACGCTGAGTTGCCGCGATCATTCTGGGGATATACACTAGAATCAGCTGCATACCTTTTGAACCAAGTTCCAACTAAGACAGTGCCTACCACACCATATCAGATGTGGAGTGGGAAGAGACCCTATCTTAAGCACATTAAGACATGGGGATGTCCAGCTTTTGTCAAAAAGCAGCATGCGGACAAACTCGAGGCACGCTCAGTACGGTGCAAGTTTGTGGGATATCCAAAGAACTCCAAGGGATATTTCTTCTATTGCAAAGAGGAACAAAAGGTTTTTGTTTCTCATCATGCCTGCTTCTTGGAAACTGAATTTTTAGAAAATCAGATAAGTGAGAGCGCAATAGAACTGGAAGAAATTCCAGAACCACGAGCTATTACTGAAAGCTTAGTAGAACCAGAGGGTTCGAAAGAACAGGACATTCCTGCGCCGCTACGCAGGAGTAGTAGGCAGTCTCATCCGCCCGAGGGATACTACAGTTTTTTCATAGACGGGGATAGGGAGGATTGCATCATTGATAGTGATGAGCCGACTAGCTTCCAGCAGGCCATTCAGAGCGTTGACTCGGTAAAATGGCTGGATGCAATGCGGACCGAAATGGAGTCCATGTACACCAACAAAGTATGGACTTTGGACGTTGCTCCAGAAGGGGTAAAACCCGTTGGCTGCAAATGGATCGTCAATAGGAAGATTAGTGTAGATGGACAGGTTGAGACCTATTAGGCTAGACTTGTTGCAAAGGGTTTTCGTCAAAGACCTGGTTTGGACTATGATGAAACCTTTTCTCCAGTGGCTATGCTCAAATCCATTCGGATCCTTCTTGCCATTGCTGCCTTCCACGATTATGATATTTGGCAGATGGACGTAAAGACCGCTTTTCTAAATGGAAATTTAGAGGAGTGTGTCTATATGGACCAGCCAGAGAGTTTCATTCAAAGTGGGAGCAGCGGGAAAGTGTGCAAGTTTCTTAAGACCATTTATGGACTAAAGCAGGCATCGCAGAGTTGGAACATCTGTTTTGATGAGACGGTCAAAGAATTTGGCTTTATCAAAAATCCAGTTGAACCATGCATCTATAGTAAAATTGTAGCACGAACTGTCGTATTCCTCGTTTTATACGTGGATGACATTCTCTTGATAGGAAATGGCATTCCTATGCTACAATCTGTCAAAGGGTTCTTGTCACACAGGTTCTCCATGAAAGACCTGGGTGATGCCTCTTACATTTTGGGGATCCGGATCCATCGTGATAGATCCAAGAGGATATTAGGACTTTCACAGTCCAGGTACATCGACACCATACTGAAAAGATTCAGTATGGAAGATTCCAAGCGCCGTAATTTACCGGCTTATCACGGGATCACCCTCTCCAAAGAGATGTCTCCCAAGACTGATTTGGAAAGGGATCGCATGTCTATTATAGCCTACGCTTCTGCGGTAGGCTCTATAATGTATGCGATGTTGTGTACCAGACCAGATGTAGCTTATGCACTGAGTGTGGTAAGCCGGTATCAGTCAAACCCTGGGGAGAAGCACTGGATAGCGGTAAAGAACATTCTGAAGTACCTGAGAAGGACTAAGGACATGTTTTTGGTTTACGGCGGAAAAGACCTCCAGATGGAGGCCTTTGCTGACTCCAGCTTTCAAAGTGATAAGGATGACTCCAAGTCCATGTCGGGTTATGTCTTTACCCTTAATGGAGGGGCGGTGTGTTCGAAGAGTTCCAAACAGGAAACAGTTGCTGACTCGACGATGGAAGCGGAATATATTGCTGCATCTGATGCCGCAAAAGAAGCCGTCTGGATGAGGAAGTTCTTGATAGAACTTCAAGTGGTGAAGTCCATTGTTGATCCAATACCTCTGTATTGTGACAACAACGGGGCTATAGCTTTAGCGAAGGAACCCATGTCCCATCAGAAGTCCAGACACATCTTGAGGCGGTATCACCTGATCAGGGGATCGTGGATCGCCGGGAGATCGAGGTTCGGAGGGTTGCTACAGAAGATAACACTGCAGATCCATTCACGAAGTCCTTACCCCAGACTCAGTTCGAGCGGCTGATCGAGATGATAGGTCTTCGATACGCCAGTACATGACCTTAGTGCAAGTGGGAGATTGTTAGTGTATATGCCCTAGAGGAAATTACTGTATCATACTAGTTTGTATATTACTTGATGGAAGCTTAGGATATTCACAGTTGTATAGACAATCTTGCTCGAAATGGTAGTATGCTACTTGGTTTGTTTCTACTTTAATGTGTGCATGTGTTTCTTTTAGCATATCGCCTATACACATTAGTGGAGCCCTTAGGATCTTTGCTTGATTACCAGCGTTGTGATGGCAGTCACACTAGTGGGGCTGGGTAATCTATAAGCACATCCTTATACAGGTCCCTAGTCGTAGGATTATCGAGACGGGGCATCGATACTCTGGAGTAGACTAGCTTATGCGCTTCTCATCCCAGCAGGGGAGACGGTCTGTCCCACAGCTGTCAATACGGTGTACTTGAGATAGTATGCAGGTGCTCGTTAGGTTACGAGTACACTGGACAGGACTCATCGGGAACTGTTGGTTGGTACTATACCTATCGTCAGTTATCAGTTCCCAGGTGACATGAGTACAGCTTAGTCCGCTGACTTGACACTGTCACTTCTCCTCGAGTGTGTTCCCACTGTTCTTAGATTGCTACCCTACAACGGCTCAAATGAGTCATGCAAATAAGTAGCAGTTGGGTGCAGTCCCGAAGCACTTGGAGGCAGTGACGGTTAGACATGATTCGTCTCTTCCGGTATTGGGGGTTAATATCGCGCTGTGTCTAGGAGAGCCATTACACATAGTCGTCCCTGGCCAGGGCAAGCGGGATATACTGGTAGGTTTTCCAGTGTTATCTCAGGGTGTTCTGGGCTACATTCCGACACGACTTGTACCTCTATTAGGGGACTGACGTTTACTACCCCCTAGGCCCGCCATGCGATATTCTCAGACGAATAGACCGGACTGTACGGAGATTGTCACATTCAGGCTCAGTAGGAGTTTAGATGGGTTCACCTCATCAGTCTTCTTATCGGCATCTACCTGGGGACCGTTACGTATAGCTAGTACCGCTTGTGGCCTGTGGTTAAACCCACTACCAGCGTAGTGTCGAGTCCTTAGAGTCCCACACAGAAGGGTATTCGCCTTTGGGCAAAACAGAGTAGAGGTCGCATGGTTTTGCGACAGGGTTCGTTCACATCCGCGCACTTGTACACGTTTGATGTCCGGGCAGTTATTACTAGCGGGCTTTGGTTTAAACCAGATCCTAGTATATGTTTTGGGATTGGTTTTATCTCATTGTATTCATGTTCTTCGGAACACGGATGCGGGTGTGTATGCACAGTTGACAGAGGCAGAGTCAGAGGATTCTCATTAGGGTTATTGACCGTTGACTTTTTCCAAACCCTAATAAGAATGAGGATTATGGTTAATAATATTAATTAAGGATAATTGTGTCATGGTAAGGGTTGTTGACAATTTGACTTTTGTTGACTTGTTGACTTTGTTGACCGGTTCACCAAAGTGGACTTGTTGACCATCATCATTTCTTTTCAAAAATACTTCTTGTTCTTTGCAAAATGCATTTAATGAATGAAATGATAATGGTCATTCATAAACTAACCATCACACCTTTTCTTAATTATTATTATTATTATCATAATTCCTAAAATGAGAGTAGGGTTGTAAAAATTGTATCATTCTCACTTGCTCACTCTCTCTCATCAAAAGTTCATCCTCTTCCTCTCTCTCAAAGCTCTCATGTCTCATGTGTTGAGAAGCTTAAGCTATTGAGATAAAACCTTCAAAACTCTTCTCTACTCACTCTAGAGTTCTAGGTCTAGCAAGCCAAGCACTTTAGTTGCCTCTCGGTTGAGGTAGGAGCTCAAGGTAGAGGCTTTCGGGTGGATCCTTCTTCAACAGCAAGGAGACTACGAGGTGGAGCCATTCTAACCACTCCAAGGAGCAAGAAGAGAAGGAGTTCAAGACCTAGGTATAACCCTCTAACATAGTAGTTAAACTTGTAGTTAGTTTGCTAGGTTTTTGTTTAGCAAAGATTCTCTTTTCTAGTCCATGTTACATTGCCATAAAAAATCGTTTTTTACCGTTTCCGCCTCCCCGTAAGAACCGGGACAGGTAACGTGGACTTACATCCATCACCCATCCTAAGGGTGAGTTAGAGGAAATGTTAATTAAAGTAGGGGATTTCATTTTCCCCGTTGATTTCATTGTTATGGACACATAGCCTGTAGCTAACCCCCAGAGTCAAATTCCGGTGATACTCGGTTGACCATTCCTTGCGACTTCTAATGCGGTGATCAATTGTCGAAATGGTTCGATGAACCTATCTTTTGGAAATATGACAATTGAACTCAACATTTTTAAGCTGGGGAATCAGCCCTCCGAGCCTAATGCTAGTATACTTGATGTTTGCTCGATCCACGAGATCACGCAGGAGGACTGTGAGCTCGAAAAATTTCTGTTCGATCACAACAGTTTTGATGCCACTAGTGCATTCCTCCTAGAATCTGGCACAGCTTTCACACCGGATAACGATTACGAGTGTTTCACCTTTTTGGACAATTTTGAAGACTCACCACCTGAGTTTGAGTCCTTTGATTTTTCGGATGAGTTAGTTGAACCATCCGACTCGGTTGCTTACACTCGCATTGAACCATTGATGGAATCCTTCGAGTTCGAGACCGTTTCACCAATTTTACCTTCAATTGTTTCACCTCCAAAACTCGAACTTAAGCTTTTGCCATCTCACCTTAAATATGCTTACTTAGGTGAGAATGAGACCCTTCCTGTTATCATATCGGCCTCTCTAGCCCTCGAGCAAAAGAAAGCCCTTTTAATGGTCTTACAAAATAACCGGCAAGCTTTTGGCTGGACTATAGCGGACATCAAGGGGATTAGTCTCCTGATAGTTGAACATCATATACATATGATGGATGATGCTAAGCCAGTAAGGGACCCACAGAGACGCCTCAATCCCATAATGAAGGAGGCTGTCAAAAAGGAGATTGTCAAATTTCCTGATAGTAGTATCATTTACCCTATCTCTGATAGCCAGTGGGTTAGCTCCATTCATGTTGTTCTAAAGAAATCGGACATAACGGTCATAACCAATGAGGAGAATGAGTTAATACCTACTCGCACCCAAACTGGGTGGCGAGATTGCATCGATTATAGAAAACTCAACGCCGCGACAAGGAAAGACCACTTTCCGTTACCTTTTATTGATCAAATGCTAGAACGATTGGCTAGGAACGAATTTTACTGCTTTTTGGATGGATACTCCGGCTATAATCAAGTTCCCATCGCCGAAAAGGATCAAGATAAGACCACATTTACTTGTCCTTTCGGTACATTCGCTTACCGTCTCATGCCCTTTGGGTTATGCAATGCACCTGCTACTTTCCAGCGGTGTATGATGAGGATCTTTTCAGACATGGTGGAGAAATTTTTGGAGATTTTTATGGATGATTTCTCTATTTTCGGCGACTCCTTCGATAAGTGTTTGCTACACTTAGACGCAGTTCTTACCCGCTGTAGGGATAAGAACCTCACTTTAAATTGGGATAAATGCCACTTTATGGTAAGAGAGGGTATTGTCTTAGGACATGTCATCTCGCAAAACGGCACTGAGATTGATAAAGCCAAGATTGAGGTCATTTCCAATCTTCCTCCTCCCAAGTGCGTCAAAGACATCCGAGCCTTCCTTGGCCATGCCGGTTTTTATAGACGGTTCATCAAGGATTTTAGCAAGATAGCTAGACCTTTGACTCTTTTATTGGCCAAGGACACAACTTTTGATTTTGACTCAACCTGCATGAAAGCGTTCGAGTCATTGAAACACTCACTTATTTCTGCGCCCATTCTTTCATCTCCCGACTAGACGCATCCATTTGAAATTATGTATGATGCATCTGATTTCGCCATTGGTGTTGTCTTTGGACAACACATAAATAAAATGCCGCATGTAATTTATTACGCTAGCCGAACATTAAATGAGGCCCAACTGAATTACACAACAACAGAAAAAGAATTCTTAGCCGTTGTGTTTGCACTAGAAAAATTCAGGCCCTATTTAATCGGCTCTCCAGTGATTGTTTACATGGACCATTCAGCTCTTCGCCATCTTTTTGCGAAGAAAGATGCTAAATCTCGGCTAATACGTTGGATCCTCTTGCTACAAGAGTTTGATCTTGTCATAAGAGACAAGAGAGGATATGAAAACGTAGTTGCCGACCACCTTTCACGACTTCCTTCTTCGCCTACACTTGAAATTCCTATTAAAGATGTTTTTCCCGATGACCAGCTCTTAACCATGTCATGCGAACCTTGGTTCGCTGATATAGTAAACTATTTGGCCACCGGACTGATACCTAACGATTGGTCGAATCAGGACAAACTCCGATTCCTGTCCCAAGTAAAACATTTTTATTGGGATGAACCGTATCTCTTTAAATACTGTTCTGACCAAATCATTCGTTGGTGTGTCCCCGAAAACGAGTTTAAGAGTGTGCTGTCTTTTTGCCACGATCAAGCGTGTGGCGGGCATTTTGGCCCCAAAAAGACAGCAGAAAAAATCTTGAAGTGTGGCTTCTACTGGCCACGACTTTTTAAAGATGCATACGAATACTGCAAGACATGCTCCCGGTGCCAACACTTGGGTCGGATATCGCGGAGAAATGAAATGCCGCTCCAACCAATTTTGGTTGTTGATATTTTTGATGTTTGGGGAATAGACTTCATGGGACCATTTCCCCATTCCTTCGAGAATATGTATATTCTATTGGCTGTTGACTGTGTCAAAATGGGTCGAGGCTGTGCCCAGCCGAGCGAATGACAACAAGGTTGTTGTTAGATTTCTTAAAGAAAACATCTTTTCTCGGTTTGGGCATCCTCGAGCGATTATAAGTGATAATGGATCTCACTTTTGTAATAGGACTTTTGAGTCCTTAATGCGCAAATATTCCATTACTCACAAATTGTGAACACCATATCATCTCCAAACTTGTGGGCAAGCTGAGATTTTGAATCGGCAGATTAAACAAATTTTGGAGAAAACGGTTTCCACAAACCGTAAAGATTGGTCAACAAAACTGATTGATGCACTATGGGCATTTCGTACTGCCTACAAGACCGATCTTGGTATGTCTCCATACCGGCTTGTTTATGGGAAGGCTTGCCACCTTCCTGTTGAAATTGAGCACAAGGCATTTTGGGCGATTAAAGAGTTGAACTTATCCATGGGAGATGCGGGCAGCAATAGAAAGCTGCAATTGAATGAATTGGATGAGCTGCGGGATGAGGCCTATGAAAACGCGGTAATTGTTAAAAACCGAACGAAGGTGTTCCACGACAAACACCTTATGCGCAAGATTTTCAAACCTGGCCAACAGGTTTTGCTTTATGACACTCGGTTACACTTCCATCCCGGCAAGCTCAAATCTTGATGGAAATGGCCGTTTTTGGTACGCACCGTATATCCGCACAGTGCGGTAGATCTAGAAAATACGGAGGACGGTACACTGTTTAAAATAAACGGACATCGAATCAAAACGTTCCTCACTGCGGACCCGTCGGAGGAGCTCCTGTTTTTTCAGGAGCCGATTTATACTGACTAATCTTCCTCCATCTACCCCCAAATTTTCGATCATCTAGCGAAAACATTGCTTCAAACAAGTTTGGGGGTATGTATCATTTGTAATTTTATAAATACAAAATAACATTAAAAAAAAAATTGAAATAAAAATTGGTATTTTTGTAAATTTCCAGATTAAATAAATAAAAATTTTATTTGCAAATAATTTCCTCTTTTTAGAGGGGTTTATTTGCAAATAGCCAACACTTTCCTCCTATATAAATAACCCCGACCCCACTCTGTAATCACAAACCCTAATTTCATCTTCTAAAAAACCCTAGCCGCCACCGCGTTCCTGTGCCGTCACCCTCTGAAATTCTCATAGGCGGTTCGATCTCTGCAAACCCTCCCTGTTTTTAATTTTATAGATCTGTAGCTTATCTGATGGCACCCAATATGCAACTAGAGCGTGACTTTTCACAGATTTTTTTCTCATGCGATATATGGAAGTTACTTCGCAAATGAAATAGCACGTAGGTGCTGGAACTTTTTGATATATAATCACCCAAATTCTTACGCCCTTCCGGAATTAGTCACTCGTTTTTACGAGTGCATGGAAGATGGGTGTCTAGCCTAATATGGCTTTATAAAATTGCAGTGGGGTGATAGGGAGATTATAATTGATAGAGACTTCATACATGAAGTCACCTTAATCCCTAGGATACCAGTTCATGATCAACCATTGTAGTTTGAGGATTACATGCCCTTAATGGGCAATGATTGCTCGAGGGAACCGCAGAAGGGGATCCAAGCGAGAACCCTTTTCGCCAATGTTTTAACTGTGTGCCGGTGAGCACAAAACAATATTTTTGGGAGTTCCTACAACACCACATTTTTCACTCCATCACTGCATATTGTGCACACACTTGTGACTAGAAACCCTCGATTCGATATGTGCACGGTGCTGCTGAACTCAATTGATGCGGGCAGAAGAGCCGCAACTACCCTTGCCCCATGCTTGTGACACAACTGTGTCGATATTTCCTCCACATGGAGGAGTTTGAATTTTACATGCTTGGAGGCATACCCGTTAGGCCTCTCATTGAGAGCGTTTCTACGTCCTATACACGCCTGACGGACGTTTGGTCAAGAACTGAACCAGCGGAACACGTGTCCGCCCAAACACCTAGCTCCATCTCGACCGCGAGCAAGGGAGAACTCACCCCTTTAGAACATGCAAATTTGATGCGAAGAGCTGTTAGGGGCATTGACGAGTTGAGGGGGATAGCGAGGGAGCATGATCGGCGGTTGACTGAAGTAGAGCAGGGGATCCGTACCCTGCTAGGTAGGGAGGAGCGTTCTCGTTCACGCTCAAGGGCGCAGCGTGGGGACGAGCAGTGAGGGCACTGCTTTTGGTAAGTTTGGAGGAGGTGGTGGTTGTAAATAGTTATCATTTGCATTGCATACTTTTTTTAAAATTTTTGTATATATTTTTCTTTTTCTTTTGCATGTTTAAATTTTGCATTGCATCTTTATAAAAAATCATAAAAATTAAAAAAATAAAAATATAAAAATATAAAAATATAAAAATCAAATAAAAACTGAAAAAAAATTTAAAAAAATTATAAAAATTGAAAAATTCAATTTTGGCCATAATTGACTTGAGTTTGACAAGACGGTTAACTAGCTAGGAAAAACTAGATCCTAGACTTAGTAAATTAAAAACCCTAAAAATAACCTTTCTTAAAATTTAACGGTAGAAAATATATGTCTTTGTAGTTTATTTAGAAATAGGCAAATTTTGAGTTCACTTCTTGGACTAAGTCAAAATAAAGGAAGAGTATTGATATTTTTAGTAAAATATAAGTCTGAAAAATAATTCCGAAGCTTAAGTCAAAATTCTGAAAATATATACGCTACAACTTGCATAAACACGAACCTTGAAACTTGGAATAGTAGAGAAGACCTTGAAATGCTCTTGTCTAAAGTCTTTAGTATAAAAATACAAGTGTGAATAAAGAGATATAAAAAAAATGAACACTGGTTTTGTAATTACTTAAGGCTGCATAAAAAAAAATATAGCGAGGGTGCTTTATCACCTAGTGCCTTAGACCAACTGGTTTGGGAGTCACTGCTAAAGCCTTAGGTGTTACAAGACTAGGAATTACGCCTTAATATGCAAACACATTTTGTAATCGGTCGTTAGTACCTCAAGAAGTATTAACGGTCGTATGAAGGATGTGTGAGAAATTTCATATAAAAATTCACCAACTAAAAGTACTTTGGACGATGGACAAGAGTATAAGAGCTTGAATTGAATTTCCAAGTGTAGAGATGATACATACACACACGTAGGGGTATATGATTGGGGTTTTGGATGAGAGATAGGAATGAAAAATAGGACTTATATGTTTAGTAGAGATGATAAAAATTCCTAAGTTGAGATGGAACCTTAGAAGGAAAATTCAAAAGATGCTAAAATCTAAGTAAATTTACAGAACATATACCATCTTAAGTTAAATGATAAGGAAGCGTGAAAAATACGGGTTGATAAGTTCTAAGTTAAAGATAACAAAATTTCCTCCTAGAAAACCGAATTGGAGAATAAAAGTCAATAGGCCGAATTGATAGGATTTTATAGGTAGTATCCGCTGAAAACCCTCAGGAGACAACACTCCTCCTACCAGAGACACCTAGAGGTTTAACGGCTTGTTGCATGAGCTCAGTGCAATTGCGTTTCCCTGCGAAAGTGAGGTTAGGTTTTTTTCGAGAATAAACTAGTTTTGCTCGAGGACAAGCAAAAGATAAGTTTGGGGGTATTTGTTCATAACATAATTTTGCATTATTATATTCCCCATTCTTATTCATTTTACAAATAAATAGGTGTTTTTGATCCATGTCTTCTACATAGTTGCAGGTTACAGGTTCTCGGAACAAAACAGTGAAAATGATCAAAAGACATTACAAAAGTGAGACTACGACCAACAAATAGAGAATCTTTATCATGCCTACAGTTTGAAGAACAAAAGAAGATCAATGAACAATTTCACAAAGTACAAAGGCAGCACAAAGATTCAAGACTTCAACATGAAGCGAACGATAAAAGCCCACAACATTCTGCACTGTGGAAATCTGGAAGAAACTAGAAGACATTCTGAAGAACAAAGTGAAGAAACCAGAAGTAAAATGCAACAGGAAGCAACCCAGAAGATTTCAGCCAAAGATCCCACCATATGGCCGCGGATCCGCGGCCAAACATAGCTTCCTGCCGCGGATCCGTGGCCGTGCTGAGCACATGTCGGTGCGTTTTGACGGTGGATGGCAGTGCGTTGACCAGGCTTCTCAGGGTAGTTTTGTAAATGGAGATTGGGATTGGATGTAAACCCTAGGGTTTCTATAATCTATAAATAGGAACCCTACAGCTCTTTTTGGAGCATGCCTCTTTTTATTTATCTATTTTAGAATTTGAATTCCTGTAATATTTGAAGAGTGTATCAAATAAAAAGTAACTCTTTTTCTTTACTTTGCCTTAGTTAATTTTCTTTTCTGCCCTAGTATAAATTTTATTTATCTGCCCTAGTTATTAATTTTATTTATCTGCCGTAGTTTAGTTAATTAGGTTATTGAATTAAAATCATAAAAATGAAATCTTTTATCAATTCCCTAATGAGTGAGTAGTTCCTCACTTGTTAGGGTTAGGTTTGGGGAAGGCTTGAGAAATGAAAATCTCTCACCCCTTTCTTGCCCGTTATACATTTTAAATAGGACTCTATGCATACATACACACACCGCTCACTATGGCACCCTATCCCACGAGGTAGCGGTGATACCGTAGTTAAAGACCGGTTATGCATGTTTTCCATGGAGGTCAGGGTAAGAGTTAAGAAAGGACGGACAAGGACCTAGAGGAAGAAACCTAGTTTCTTCCCGATCGTGCCAATCCCCTATGTTAATTATTAGCTTAACACCTAAATAGTTCTTAACTAGGGTATAGAAAGCGGTGAGACATATAGAATTTCCAAACTTAACCTAAATCTAACCCTAGCAAGGTTTTAATCCTAATCAAACTCATTTTAGTTTTTAGTGATAATCAATCCTACTACAATTGGAAATAACTCGTTTGAAAAAATAGAAAATACACAAAATCCCTGTGGACCGACCCGTACTCAACCGGCTAGCTACCAAGCGACGCCGTTCTTGTTTGCGGTTAACTATTCTTTGATTTTATTTTAAAAGCGCACGCGCACATAAAAATCAACAATCAAGATCGTACATAGCGGACCTGACGGACATGGAGACCCTCAGCTACGAACAGCAGCGCCTACTGCCCCAGGTTTAACACGTGGAACACCACGCCGGGCTTGGTCGCACGGACGCCCCTGGCTTGGGGAGGCGGTCGAGGGTGAAGACGAGCTTCACGAGATCGGACTGCAGGCGCACGCGTCGTCAAGCTCCTTGGTCTGCTAGAGCACACGAAGCAACTTGTCGCGAGTGGGGAGGAAGAAGCCGGCTGGAAGTGGTCGAGGTCGGGTCGGGGCTCAAAAACTGCGACGCCGATGACGTTGAGCTCGAGGACGCCGGCATGGGTGAAGCCGAACTCCTCGAAGGGGATGATGGTGCGGGCGCCCAATCGGATCTCCACCGCTCGGATCTCCACCGACACAGCTCAAATCAGGCCCGGAGGTTGATAGCGACGACGACGAAGAAAGATTTAGGGACGATCGCCATTCGAGATTTGGATCTCGAATCCCTTGATGGGTTTCTCAGGGGACGGAGGAAAATTTTGGGGGTGAGGAAAAAAAGAATGTGAGAAGGGAACTGAAAATTGTGAGGGTGAGGATAGGGAACTAATAATTTTTAATTAGTAAATTTTTTTTAAAACAATACCATATATGTGTGCAGTGTGCAAAATGAGGGATTTTAACCGTAGTTCATTTCAAAAGTGTAATAAGTGCATGCAACATGTCATGTTGCAAGACATGCACATAAACACGATTAATGCAAAATTAGTAAAATACTAATCGAGTTTAGTATATAATCCATTTATAATTTATTGTATAATAATTCATAAAATACCCAAAATAATATTTTATTTTCTGAAATGTTACAATCTCCCCCCCTTAAATAAATTCGGTCACCGAATTTAAAATTAAACCCCACAAATACTTAAAATATTTCAGTCAATAAATCAAATCAACGGGGTTCCGAGTATCATAAATACATAAAACATATCATGGCGCAATACATGCGTGTGAAAATGAGTGCAAAACTCAAAATCAAAACTCCGTCAAGTATCATGCAATCATCGGAGTTATAGCAAAATATAAATGTCAAAATACAATACGAAAACCAACATAATATGCTCAAAACGGTAACATGCATATTGCACGCATCATTGTGAAATTGTCAAAACGACCAAGTGAAAGTGTATGCAAAACCCCTTTTTAAATCGTCATGTGATGCGCTTATCATGGCACAAGTAGCGGACGTTTATTTATAAGGAAAATAGCTATATACGTATATATATTTTTTTGTTTAGCATACACGTTCCGCCTTTTGAAAATAATTTAGAAGGATTTCCTTTGTAAAATGTTTCATGTCATCTCGGACACGCATGAAAATATTGAGACTATAGCTCCTTTTTGGAAATCCCTTCGGTGACAATCGATGCATGCAAAACATATTCAGGTACTGTCCTCGGACTAGTCCTATTCAGTTACTATACCATATAGTATATGTCATAAAACATGATGCTCAAAATGAAATAAATCCCAAATACAGCATCCAAAAATACTACTTGCGTCCGGTGCGCACGGAACGGAAACCAAATACAGGTACCGCGAATATGCACGGAAACAAAACAGAGTGCAACGGATGTGCACAAAAACATCTGTCAAGTGCGCCAAGTGTGCATAAAATCTCAATTGAGTGCTCAAGGTGCACAAAAACAAATATCATATATCAAAATCGAAATCAGCGGTATACGACATACACCAAATCAAAATCAAGTATACCGTGGTATATAATCTCACAACCACATGCATCAGCATGCACAAAATCAAATCAAAGTACTAAAAGTGCATGAAAACTATACCAAAAGCACAAGTCAAATCATATGTCTGCCATAGGTATGAAATTAAAATCAAACATCTCGAATGACATCAAATCGAAATCGAGTGCAACAGTGGTGCACGAAAACTCAATCATGCAAATAAAATCCCAAGATACCAAAATCCAAAATGATGGACACGTGATATTCAAATCACCAAATCGCAAATCAAAAATACTGTCGTCGATATGTCCTTTCTTCAAGGTCGAGAAGGTGTCGGTGCATCCAAAGCTAGCAGAGCAAGGTATCTACTTGCCTCTTGTTCAAAGTCTGGAGCCTTGTTCCCTTAGGCTCTCATCTCACACTGCGAATTGCCAGTTATATAACTCCTCAGCTCAACTGCACAATATGGAACGATGACAGAAATAGTCCGCTCTGGTACATCCTCTAAAAGATCTCTGGCCAACTATCATGGTCTCTAATAACATGACCCGTCGATGATGCCGAACTCTGGACTACTGGGTGTGCATAATACGACCAATCCTGGGTCCAAATCTTCTCGTTTAGTATTCCAGAAAGATTCTGTCGGGGTCTCTCCAAAATCTCATTTCTGCCGAACTGCCCGGAAGTTATCAGCCTTTACTAAATCCATTTCTGGTTCTGGAGCAGCTGTATACTCATCACGACTCATTCTGAAGATATATCTATATTCAATGCCTATGCATGCGTATCGCATCTCTGATGTCAATGGAGTGGAACGCCATCTCATCAAAATCTCGTACAAACCTCTTAGTCCACTTTTCTCTAATGTCGACTGATTTGGACTCGTCTCTTCGTAGCTGTATGGACTGCGCTAGAACGGCTATACTCATACCTAGAGTCTCCTAAGTAATGTATCACATCACATGATATCCAGACGACATCGAACTTTTCGATCGATCTGTCAAAGTCCTATAATTTCCCGAGAGCTCAACACTCGAGTACAGTTTAAAAATATCCAGTACATGCCACAGCACCTGCGGACCAGCCGTAGAAGGGCAAACCCAAGCCTCACTAATGGCACCACGGAACTGCCGCAAACCCTAAGGTTCAAAAGCATTCTCATGGTCATTATGTCGAGTTAGGGTTTCATTCTTCTAGAGGGTCCATAGAATTACCTGCATGTTCTTCCGAATACCTTAAACTTGGAAAAATGGGTTTCTGACATTCGTTCGAACCTTTTAACTTGTCTAGACGACATGTGAAAACCCTTCGTCCGTACGCTAAACAGTGCCTCGGTCCTCAAGAATAGACGATACACTAACGGTCATCACATTCTAGCCGGTCTCTAGCAGTGGCCCGATCATGTGGTGCAGATATCAAACGCTCGCATCCACAAGAAAACATAGTAAATGATATATCAAAATGCTCAGGCTGACCGCAACTCTAGCCGCAACTTTCTCTGCCCGCACGACCATGGTAACAGAAACCACCATCCGACATCGACGAAGATAGATCATAGGAACGAATAGAAATACGGTGCAAAGAAATATACATCCTAAGGCACCTTAAGCGGAGTAGCGTATCGTAAGTATGCCGCGGAACATACACATGGTACGTCATTCTACTTTAGTCACCTACTCCATCAACCAAGTGTCATCCTATACTAGAAGGTAAAACCTAACGCTCTGATACCAACTTTGTCACGATCCGAAGGTACGGAACGTGGCTGGCACTTAAATTACGAAACATCTAGAGGCGTAACGTAATCTAAGCAAGCCGAAGCCCAAAAATCTAAACCATTTAAAAGAAGTGTAGGAAAACAAGTTTAAAAGCAACATCAAATTTTCTCAAAAATTTCGGCAGAGTCTCCTTTGTAAAAACTGGCCCCAAACGGGTACAAACAAGAATATATATACATAAGCAATAATAAAGGAATCCCCAGGCGGGAGCTAGCTCTTCGCCAATTGGCGGTCACAACCACGCAAGAAAAATAATATACAACGCCGAAGGGCGAGGATAAAAACTCAAAGAAAACCATCAAAACCACCAGAAAACCATAATAATACAAGTGCGACTCTAAGGTCGAAAGAATAAACAACTGGTCTTCTAAAACTGTCAAATAATACAAGTCCAGTTGATGGAGCTTACTAGATACAACTGAATAAATAAAGGTACAACGGCGGTCACGATACAAGTGTCACGACCTGAAATAGCACGTGACTGGCCCTTGAATCATATGAAGTCTATTGGAACTCATCTAATTCAAGTAAGCCAAAAGCCCAGAAATCTAAAACCATTTTAAATAATAAATGAAGGAAAACTAGTTTTAAAGAAGTGAAGAAAACATGTTTTAAAAACAAGGTTTTTAAATAAGTAAGACGAATATGCATTTTTAAAACCTCAAGTTTTTTCTAAAAATTCCGACAGAGTTTCCTTTGTAAATACTGGCCCCGAACGGGGTCCAACATGAATAATATATATACATCAGTGATAAAAGGCATCCCTAAGCGGGAGCTAGCTCTTCGTCAATCGACGGTCATAACCACGCAAGTAATATAATATACAACGCCGAAGGGCGAGGATCAAAACTCAAAAGGAAACTCAAAATCATCATGAAAACATAATACTACAACCCACGACTCTACGGTCGAAATAATACACAACTAGTTTTCTAAGTCTGAATAAATATACAAGTTTGGTTGTTGGAATTTTACTAGATACAACAATGAAAATAATATACAAGGGTGGTCACGATGCGAGTGAACCCACCAACCAAAGCAGTCAACCAGAATGGAAGTAGTGTGCCAGAAAAGCCGCAAAGAAACATGTCCGACAAACCTGCAAGAAACTGTGGCACAACGGAAGTGAGTTGCTAACTCCTGAGTAGAAAACATCATAGAGCAGAAATCATATGTATGACTCAATCCTAGGTCAAACGATCAGTAATAATATATCCTCAATATGAATAAGTCTGAAGCATGATAAGGTGGCAAGGGTAAACATCTATATATAAGTGTAGTACCAAGTGCTCGTGCCAGTGCCTTAGGTAGCAACATATCATAAATATGAGGTATGATCAATGTAATCAACATGAATCAATGTCAACTATATCATGAAGTCTAAAAGTATGTGGATATCATCCAACTATGTAATCAATGTCTGTATGTATGTGGATCTCGTCCACGTGTCAACCGATGACTCAAAACATCATGCATGTAAATATCATAAAGCATATGCATGGAAGTATGAGGATATAAATCAACGTGTGTCCCTCGCGGCATATCAAAATCATGGAACCTGAGTGTCCGGCATCGACACTCGAAAACATCATGAAACCTGTGCCCAGCATCAGCTCGTAAATCCTCATATATATAAGGCTCCGTTAGTCCAGATCAGCCCACGTGCTCCATCAGTCCGGATCGGCCCGTATCATCTCTCAACTCCGGTCAGTATCCTCTGGATATCCGCCGAGCTCAAATACAATCACCGCTAGGTAGTAGTCTCTCTGCCAGGCTCACCATCTGTATACACAGCATCCATTTCTTCCCCCGGGGTACCATACCGGGTCAACCATGTACCCGCAACCGTCCTCATCCAGCTCCTCGAATCGGGTTTCACATGTCACACGTCTCAGAACCGAGAAAACGCATGGTGGACGCACTGAAATATCATATCAAGAGAAACCGAGTTTTTAAACAATGCATACTTTCTTTTAGAATGACCACAGTTCTCAAATCCAGAAATCTCATGAAAACGGCATATCTCAATGTGTAAAATCATAAAGCATGATGTATGCGACATATGATAGAAATGTAAGCATATCCGTATATCATGAAACATAAAACAGTAATATGCACATATCGAGGGGGAAACCGCTCTTTTTAAATGAATACAGTTTTAAAATATATCTTGCGGTTCCCAAATCTCCAAAATAAAGCCAGAATCATCTATGTATGTGCAAATACGTATGTATGCAAGTATGAGGGTACAATATATATGTACGCAAGTATGAGTGTACAATATGTTTGTGCGCCATTATAGATGTACAAGTAGGTATATACGCAAGTATAAGTGTACAATATGCCTGTGCGCCAATATAGATGTACAAGTAGGTATATACGCAAGTATGAGTTTACAATATGTATGAACGCCAATATAGATGTACAAGTAGGTATACACGCTAGTATGAGTGTACAATATGCCTGTGCGCCAATATGGATGTACAAATAGGTATATACGCAAGTATGAGTGTACAATATGTATGTGCGCCAATATAAATGTACAAGTAGGTATATACGCAAGTATGAGTGTACAATATGTATGTGTGCCAGTATAGATGTACAATTAGTCATATCCTGATGCAACAATCCTACTGTGTAGTGACATGGCAATTATCGATGATGAAGTGTGTGAGCCGGCAAGCAGGTGTATGTCGAACATACACATTATCGATAATGGTGCTGGTGTCTTGACAACATGGATTTAATATAACAATAAACATATTTACACATGAAATGCGATGCGAACAGCAAGAATATGCGGAAAATCGAATAATAAACGCAATAGTGAAGAATCTACATCAATATGTATATGTCATACAGTTATGCCATTTGAAATAACACGAATCGTGGTGTTTAGAAAAATAAGGGCTACGGTGTTTTTAAGAAAAGATGCGTCTTTTGAAAATATCCGTAGAATACCTTGGCTTGTATTTACAATACTCATGATTTGTTAGTTTTGAAATAGGTATGACTCGGGTCTAGTCTAACATCTACTAAGTAAACTTAAGATCTAACTAACAAGCTAATCGAAAGGGTATGGAAACCACCTATATCTGAGTCGATATATATATAAACATAATAGTCGGTCATCCCACCTCAATAGTATCACATACAATACAATATACAATATGACATTCTCGAGTCAAGAGTGTGGATCTATCATCAATATAAAGCTCGTACGTAAATCCGTCGTACGGTATCCCAAATCTGGGTACGGGTCGAATCTCACATTTATCTCATCAATTATCTGGTATCCTTATCATCATATATCATGAACTGGGGTACTGATCTAAGTCTAGTACAAACTGATACCATAAATATAAATATATGCATGTAAGAAAACACACGCCTAAAGGCCCGCTATAACCTCCTGTCGTATCTCAAAATACGAACCACATCATGTCACCGATCTCATGGCGCCATGCCCAAACTCATCGACTCATCTCCAAATATCATCCACTATCCTCATCATTCATGTGTAGGTATACATGTATATATATACATCGTCCCATACCTATGTGCGTGTATATATATATATATATATATATATATATATATACGTATCCCCATATACGTACAAGTATAAAGAAGTGAGCATGTGTATGCGTGTGGGTGTAAACGTATTCTAGGGTTTGCGACTAAGAAGCTAGACTAGTTCACTTCTAATGATCCTAATCTAACCATTGAACACCTAATCACATCTTGAATATCCATGTCACACATAAAGCTATCAAATATATATAGTATATATATAGCATACTAAACATCGAACTACGGGGGTGCTATACGCCATCCACCCGACTTCCCCCGTAGATATAATCTACTCACCTTGCTCTTCGCTTTCCGTTGCCGACGTCGCCACGTGCTTGCTTGTCGTCTCGAAGTCTTCATGGGATACCTACACAATCTTAACGTATAGCAAATGCATATTAAAATCACATCGGAAAACAAATACAACATACTAAAGGCCTATAGGTTAGAACTTATGGACCACGCCTTCAAACCACCACCAACCCTCGATATCGTCATACAAAAGTCAAATGATCGAGGTAACACACAGATACAAAAATCCAGAATTCAAAATACGAGAAACAAAACCCCGAATCAGAAAAACAACTCATGAAAATGGTCCCAGATTTTAGCCTAGGTCAAATTACTCAATTTTGCATAAGCCAAGGGTCTAGTTTACTGATAAAGGAGCCACAGAACAAACACGGACCAAAATGACCCTACTCTGGCCGCAAATTGCGGCCAGAAAGATTAAATTTGCGGCCGTAGTATGGAGTCAGGGGCTGGGGTCTTGGGGTTAGCTTCCCATGTGCCTGCACACTCCTCTGTACTTACTAAATAATTTTCAGAGGCTCCGGGTGATAGCAGATTTCATTTTACACTCACAGAATCCACAATTTTCCGATATCGAGTTTTCTAAATCCGTATTCTGGGGTTCTAGTCTCTGGTTTGGGTCTCTAATCAATTACCACAGGGGTTGTGTAGCCTCTACTAACCTTAATTTCACCATTAGTTCAACTCAAACCCTAATCCTTAACTTAAAATTTTCAAAGTTTCCAAACCATACAATATCGGTTATAATTTAACATGGATGCTAAAGGAATGGAAATACTAGGCTAATGGTTAAGAGAATACCTCATTTGGCAACTCAAGAATTTTCTTGAGTTGCCCCAAGTGTCCAAAATGCATGCTTTCTTGGTCCATGGTGTAGCTAGTGAGCTCATGCACAATTTTTGTGAAGTGGGGATTGAGTTTTGAGGTGTTTTTAATGAAGTTTTGGTGGTTGTAGTGGAGGAGGAGGGTGCTGCCTTGGGGGCTGAAGAGGCATAGGATAATGATGAAGATGGTGAATGAAACAAAAGGCCAAGACCATAGGTTGACCCCCTCACCCTCTCTTTCTCTCTCTTGCCCATACTTTTCATTATGCAACATTTTCTATTCCTTTCTTTTTCCTTTTGTTTTCTTTTCTTCTCTCCTCAATAGTAAACCCAAAACAAATATCCATACACCCCAAATCATGTAAGAAAATGTAACAAGTGCTAGAAAAAAAGACATGTGCATGTTTTGCACAAAACAAGCTTAATGCGCGATTAGCGATATTTAATCGCGATTAGCACTAACTAAGTGTATAATTAATCATAAAAACTTAAAATTTTCATAATTCACATAAAACACCCTCTTTTTAGCAATTTCCATAATTTTCCAAATTTTTCCCAATATATCGGTATTTAATTATACCGCCTTATTAAAATATTCAACATAATATTATTTAATTATAAAAATTCCCAAAAATAATATTTTTTTTGAAATGTTACAACAAGTGAACCAACCTATCAAGCAATCACCCTGAATGAAAATGGTGTGCCAGCAAGCCGCCAAGGAAACCTGTACATCTAAACCTGTAAGAAAAATTTAGCACAACGGGGGTGAGTTGCAACTTGTGAGTAGAAAATATCTGCGAGTAGAAATCGCATGCACGACAATCTCTTAGGTCATAATAATATACATAAATAACACTAGACATCTAGTAGTGACAGGGTAATAATCTCTGCATGAGTGCAATACTCAGTGCATCGTGTCAGTGTCGCTAAAACAGTAATGAGTCACATATCTGATGTATGAATGCATCATGAATGAGAAAATCCACCACCAAATTTGAATAATCTGATATAAGAAAACCATCAATGAATCTTGTATGATAAAACTGAAACATCATCAGTGAAAACGATAGAAAGTCTGTGTCAAGTATCGACACAATATCTCAATATCTCAAGCCTCAATGTCTCAAAGCCTCAATATCTCAATGTCTCAATATCTCGGGCTCCATCAGTCCGGATCGGCCCATATCATCAAATCTCATGACTACGATGGTATCCTCCGGATATCCGCTGCGCCAGACATCACCGGTAAGTAGTATGCCCCTGCCAGGCTCATCGTCTACAACTCGAGCTTCTTGCCCGGGGTACCGTACCGGGCCCACCATGTACCCGAAACGGTTCATCCAACTCCTCGAATCCGGTCTCGAAAACCAACAGAAATCAGGAAAACTCATGGTGGACAACACAATACATCATATCACGAGAAAACCGCAACTTGCATTTAAGAAAAGATAATGAGTTTATAAAAGTCTTGCGGTTTTCCCCCAAATCCAGAAATCTCATGGAAAATATCCAAAATTCCAAAACTAAGAGTCAATAAGCAGTGAATACCGGCATAAAGCCCCACAATATTGGATAAGAAAATGAATCTATAATGCATGAAGTATCTAAATAAGAAATGTAACATCTGAACTAGAACATGATGCCAAGCATACTAACAATATAATGAAACTATCAGCTAGCAAGTTATACCAATAAAGTAATGTTTTCTAAAGTTTACGTGACATGGCAAGTACGATGATGATGTGTGTGAGCCGGCAAGTAAGTGTACGTGAAACATGCGCATCATCGGTAATGGTGTTGGTGTCCTAACAGACAGGGTTCATAATTACTAAAGAAAACACATGTATAAACATGCAATGATATGAGAATAACATGAATCTAACGGAAAATAAGTAGCAAACACAACATTATATAATATACACTTCTATATACGAGTCATACAGTTTTAGTGTTTGAAATAACATGAATCGTGGTTTTTAGAAAAGTAGGGGCTACGGGGTTTTTGAGAAAAGATACGTCATTTGAAAAATCCGTAGTATCCCTCGGCTGTCATAAAAAAATACACACGATTCGTTAGTTTTGAAAATAAGTATGACTCGAGCCTAGTCTAGTATTTTCCTAAACAACTAAAGGACTAACTAAGCAACTAGTCGGAAAGGTAAGAAAATCCACCTAAATTCCGAGTTGATATACCTAATAGTCGGCGATCCAGCCTCATAATGTCATGTACTGTATAATACATAGTATGGCATTCTCGAGCCAAAAGTGCGGATCAATATTCATATATTATCGTATAAATGAATACACGTCGCCCAACGATCCATTATAATATCACGTCATAAATCATATCGTGACTAAGTCACATATCACAATCTTACAGCATCATGCCCGATCATATCGACCCATCTTCAAGTATAATATACCATCCTCATCTCACGTGTGTGTGTGTGTGTACACACACACACACACACATACACAAAGTCAAGTGTGCATGTATGCGTGCGTGTGACTACTTGTAACCTGTGATTCGCCTTTAAGGTAATCATCCTCTAGATAAGTCTTCTTAAATCAACCTAATCTAACCTAAGGTCTTCAATACCCTACTTGCCAAGTATCCAACATCATATCCAAACCAATATTTAATAATACGGTAATAACCCTATTCTATATTTGCCGGGGTGCTATACGTCATCCACCCGACTTCCCCCGTAGATATACATCTACTCACCTTCACGCCTCGCTCTAGTCGATCCGGACGGATGCCTTGTACTCCTTTGTTGTCCCAAAAATCCACGCGCTCGCACCTTAATTTTCCAACTTACTTAGGCAGTTGTATAAGGCATCCTTCCCTTAAGACAAAGAAAGCCCATATCCCATAAGCTCCTCACAACTCAAACTCATCGTCTAGCTTCAATGCCTCCGCAGCCACTTCTTCTTCCTCCTCATCCATCACAAAGTATGGGTTGTGCACCTCTAGCCTAAACTTGTAACCCGTAAACACATAGAAAGCAAGCGTCGCAAGCTCCCCTGCCACAACGCTAGTCCACAAGTATCAGTATAAGGTGATTGTAACCAAAGCATAAACCGCTACCCTCATGAAGTATATGTAGCAACTCACCACAAAATTGTAGTCCCTGAAAAACGTCAGCCTCATTAGTTTAACGGCAGCCTTCCACTTCGTCCTTGCGGCCTTTCTATGATTCTAAGTAGACCGAAGAATGGGGGAGAACACAGCACAACAACAAGGCACATCAAGTAAGAAAACTTGTTTCCAAGTTACCCAATCTCTCGCCTAAGACCCTGACTCATCGATTCCAACCTGAGCAATATTTGCTACAATTTGCAAAGGAATCATAACCAATAATACTTCTTTCTCCTTATTTCCCGGCTATGTGCATTACCGGCCCTTCAATATACGATTTATCCTCCGCCTCACCTACAAGATTCAAAGCTTTCAGATGCATGACCGTGAGCATGAAGTAATAAATCATGAATGCAGTATTCCTCTCTAGACCAACACTGAGATCTAAACACAGCGATTGCGGCATATGCCAAGAAAAACACGAAGTATACCTGCAGGAAGACAACAGAGTCGGCGGAGAGGTAGATCCTCATGTTGGACTGGGGCTCGAGATCGTACATGGCGGACCTGACGGACATGGAGACCCTCAGCTGCGAACAGCAGCACCTACTGCCCTGGGTTCGACACGTAGAACACCGCCCCGAGCTTGGCCGCACGGACGCCCCTGTGCTTGGGGAGGCGGTTGAGGGTAAAGACGAGCTTCACGAGATCGGACTGCAGGCGCATGCGTCGTCAAGCTCCTTGATCTGCTACAGCACACGAAGCCACTTGTCATGAGTAGGGAGGAAGAAGAAGGCTGGAAGAGGTTAAGGTCGGGTCGGGGCTCAAAGACTGCGACGCCGGTGACGTTGAGCTCGAGGACGCCGGCATGGGTGAAGCCGAACTCGTCGAAGAGGATGATGGTGCGGGCGCCTAATCGGATCTTCACCGCCTGGATCTCTACCGACACAGCTCAAATCAGGTCCGGAGGTTGATAGCGATGACGACGAGGAAAGATTTAGGGATGATCGCCATTCGAGGTTTGGATCTCGAATCCCTTGATGGGTTTCTCATAGGACGGAGGAAAATTTTGGGGGTGAGGAAAAAAACGAATGTGAGAAGGGAACTGAAAATTGTGAGGGTGAGGATAAGGAACTAATAATTTTTAATTAGTAATTTTTTTTAAAACAAAACCATATATGTGTGCAGTGTGCAAAATGAGGGATTTTAATCATGGTTCATTTCAAAAGTGTAATAAGTGCATGCAACATGTTATGTTGCATGACATGCATATAAACATGATTAATGCAAAATTAGTGAAATACTAATCGAGTTTAGTAAATAATCCATTTATAATTTATTGTATAATAATTCATAAAATGCCCAAAATAATATTTTATTTTCTGAAATGATAAAATTTAAAAAGTGACCGTATGATTCTTGTGTAGATAGATACACCCAATTATTGTTCATGTTGTATAGGATATTACCCTCGTGATGTACATACCACGTGCCGGTATTTAATGCTATATGATATCATTTGCTAGTACACCTGCACAATTATCGTTGATGCGCATTGATTGATCTAAAAAATCTCATTGTTGTTTAAGAAATATAAAATGTTCACAATCAAAGAAATTTGTGTCGCCGCAATCAATAACGGTGTCGCTTATAGCGATTGTTAGTGAGCACGGATCGTCCACTGAGATGCATGTACTCGATCTTGCTTTAGATGAGTCAAAATGATAATATAAAAGAAAATGATTCAAGTTAATGAGATTTGATTTCAAGAAACATCAAGAAAATAGATCTAGAATCAAGAAAATGTTCAATCAATTTAGTTATCAAGATTATGTAGGATAGCTTGTAGGATTCGATCAAATTAGTAGTAGTGATGAATCTAGAGATGACTAATCTTATCTATTAATAATTTGTAGCTAGATCGATCATAATGAATGAAAATTAAGGATCTATTGAAGAAACTAGGGTTTCTCCTTCACTATCTCTTGCTTTTCATTGATCATCATCCGGATCTAGTCTCTAGCAAAGAAAATCATCAATCGTTTGATCCCTAATTTGCAACGAAATAATCAAGAAAGTGATCTCGATCCAAATTAGGTCATCAATGATTCTTTTTTCTAAGGTTCACAAATCTCATAAGACTTAAGATTAGTAAAAAGATCTGATCATCACTAGATCTACCGATTCTCTCGAATCCTCCACAAGCGGAGAATTCACTCACATATCATGAAAATTGAATAATCAAGAACAAAGAATTTCATAATGCAAGAATGTATAGAAAGTGAGAATTACAATTATCACCCTTATTTAAATTTCCTTCAAATCACACCTCTCGACTCGAGTTTACAAGACTAACTCTCGATCGCTCCTTTGAAAGGGAATTTGCCGTCGATCTATGCGTGGCTCGATCGCCGAGTCGCGTATCGTCGTGGATCTCTTGCTCGGATGATGATCGGCGTTGCAATAAAGTATCTTCAATTGTCGCTTGATTTTGCTCTCAATGGATCTTGATTTAGCTCAAGTTGTGTCACTCAACTTGAATTGAATTGATTTGGATTTGTGCTAGAATGGTGTAATATTCAACAATTGAACAACCCTCAACCTTAGATCTATATCCCATTTTTATAAATCTCAATTGAATCTTCCTTTATAAGCTAGGTTGTTAGAGAGAGCCTTCTAGAATGAGGTTGTTACAAGGAGGCTTCTAGAAGAAGGTTGTTATAAGGAGGCTTCTAGAAGAAGCCACGTGGTAATTAAGTATCTTGAGGGAGCAAGGTTGTTACAGAGAAGGTTCTGAAGATGTTACGTCACCAGCTCCCTTAACTAGGCCGCGGATCCGCGGCGGATCTGACTGGATCGGCCGCGGCTCCGCGGCCGTTTAAGGAGATCTTTGCATCATGTTTCTGGGGTGATTTGGTGTTGGTCTTTGGGTGTTCTTTTGATGTCTGGAATCATTTTATCTATTCTTAATCTCTGCCAGATTTTAAATCTTTGACTTGCTGCATTTTATTGGCACGTTTGCGATTCCGGTTCTTTGACCTGAAGAATTTTCTGCACACAATCTCGATAAAAATGTGTTGAGATATAAAATATCATGCCAGTAGTAATAAACACACAATTTCCTGTAAAGAATGTTGAATATAACTATAACACGTGGTATTTAGTATTCTCCAGACAAACTGGTAATATGTGTTATATTTATATCAACTATCCTTAAATGATCAGAATAATGAGGAAATTGATGTGTTACAGATTGCATTATTTTCGACTGAACAAATTCCCCCAAACTTAATTTTGATCGTCTCGAGCAAACATCTTTTATTCAAGAGAAGGAGAAAATATAAGAAAAAGAAAAACTAACCAGCACACTTTCGTAGGCAAAACGATTGCACTAAGCATTTGCAACAAGCCTTTAAACCTCTAGGTGTTCCTAGTAGGAGGAGTGTTGTCTCCTAAGGGTTTTCAGCGGATTGCACCCACAAAATCCCATAATAAAAGGAAGACTGCGAAAATTACATATAAAGATAAGAATTATAAAAGAAATACTTTGAAAATCAGTGTTTTCAACTAATACTAGTTTTTCGGTTGTCATGAGCCTTATCTTAATAGTTATGAAAAAATGTTAGAAATCACATCATCCCTCAATAAAACATCGTCTTTATTCTTCATTCCTACCTTTCTTCCAAACACCGATCATATACCCCTACGTGTGTGTAAAAGACATCCCTACACTCGGAGAATTCAATTCAAGCTATCATACTCTTGTCCATCTACCTCAGTACGTTTTAGTCGGTGAATATTTTAGATGGAACTGCTCACACATTCTTCATGTGACCGTTAATACTTCTTGAGGTACTAACCGAACGATTACTCATATGCTTGCTTATTAGGCGTATTAGTATTTTCCTCGTTTTGCAACACCTAAGGCTTAGCAGTGACTCCTAAACCAGTTGGTCTAAGGCACTAGGTGATGAAGCTCTCGCTATATGTTTTTATTGATGCCTTGGTGATTACAAAACCAGCGTTCATTTTTCTTCACCATTTTATCTTTTTATACTTCATTTATAATTTTCATACTTTTGGCTTTTAGATAAGAGCATTTCAAGGTATCCTCTACTATCCTGAGTTTCAAGACGTGTGTAAGTGCATATAGTACGGTATCAACATTCAAATGCTTGGGTTCCAGAATAGAAACTAATTTTCAGACTTATTTTTATCCTTAAATTAGTGACTTCTTTCATCTTACTAACCCTTGGGACAACGGCTCATAACTACTTATTACTAGTTCCGTTTAAGAAAACATCTAAATTTCTTAGTTTTCTTAAATTTTTCCAATCTTTTAGATGTAATTTTTCACTTTCTAATCTTTTATTATCTTATTTATGTACAAATTTGTTTATATGTTTTGTGCTTATGGATGCAAAGTGATGCGCAAATAAGCACAAACCTCCCCCAAACTTGTTTATAACAGTGTCTTCACTGTTGTCATCTGTTAAATCTCAGAAACCTGTAGACTTGGGAGGAAATTTATTAACGGGGTCAAGAAATATGGACATGAAAATCTCCCCCAAACTTATTTTTGGCTCACAGTTTTGAGGACAACTTTTATTTTCAAGAGCCAAAAATATATTAAAAAAAAACCCCAAATTTGAGTTAAACAATATTATGCATTTTAGGAGGGGGTAAAGTAATTTGGTCAATATAAGGCTTTGCAAAGACCAAAAATTAATTCCTACCATTCAAAGATTTTATCAATGTACTGTATAGGTCGGTGGAAAACATGTTGTATAGAGTCAGAAGGAAGTGGGGAAGAGATAAGTGGTGGTCTGGAAAGGGATTGAGTTTTAAATTATAGAAATAAAAGAATGAGGATGAATGACAGAGAGAATGTGAATGATTAGGAATGAGTGGAGCATTTGCATTCTTGTATCGTAGAAGGAGTGGTGGCGGTTCAACTTCTATAGGTGGAGGTTGATCAATCACAAAATCTATATTGTTTAGGAATGCAAGTTCGTCAGCAAAAAGTTCTTCAAAACTTTCATCAATAGTGTGATCGAACATTTTGCTGTCAATAAGTTTTGTGCCAGAATTTATCATGCTTGATTTGTCAAAAATTATGGTGGTAGGAGACTCGAAAAACTCATCTACCTCATTTCCAAAAGTATCTAAATCAAGTTGACTTTCTGGTATTATCGAACTTGAATTATCGGATTGTGATTCATCAACACTCGTTAACATTACAGGAACAATAGATGAAGAACCTGAGAAAGTAGAAGATGAAATGGGTAAACAAATTGGTGAGTCAAGTATTCCTGAACCAGATGTGGGAGATGGAGGTTGAATTTCGGTATGATCTTCGGTTATATGATTAACATCAAGTTCAAGACGCACTTGGGGTTCGAGAAGAATTAAAGGCTCAAGATGATGACCACAAGGAAGTGAAAGGACCTGATGAATTGATGGGACAAACTCATCCAAAATTTTGGGTTCATCAATCGATATATCCCCAACGTCAATCACCTCATTCAAGTGAAGGTTAAAATTCTAAACACCTCATCAAAAGTATGGATTTCAATCAATTTTGGTTCAAGAGTGGAGGTGTAGAGATCACAAGGATTTGGCAAGGTTTCACTTGAAATGGACCCTTCACAGTCAGGTAAATCAAACACTTCAAAGTCACACAACTTATCAATTGGTGGATCATTTGGTGTACTCAATGAATCTGTGAAACTGGAGTTGTGGATTTCAGTTTGGAAAGGGAAGGTTTGATTAGGAAAGGTGTACAGTCCTGTCTCACTACCTAAATTCTCACTTTGTCCTATGCCAGAATTATACACTGAAAATTTTTGGGCACGTTTGACATTTTTTTCTTGCCTCCACTCTGCTAATTCCTTCCTAATTTGGTTCGACATTTCCAAATATTTTTCTAATGTATGCTCAAGACTAGACTTGGGTCGATAAGGGGTTTCAGTATAAAATTGAAATTCTTGTGGACAATTAAAACTCCTAAATGACTGATTAGAAGGACTGTTTAGAGAAGGTGGAAAAGTCGGATTGGATTGATGGAACAGAATGGTTGTGAAAACTGGGCAGGAGTAAGATCAACATTGTGATAAGAAGAATATTGATATTGGTTGGTTGGTTGGCTATTGGACATCATACATGCCACAAACCGATTATGAAATTCTTCTTTAGAAAGTGGAGGTGATGGTTGATATTGGTCTGGATTGAAACTTTGGCCTTTAGCCCTAGCTATATGCTCAGCAATGGTCATGCGTCTAGGGGCATCCTCACTCGGAGTATCAATTGAAACAGATGTAGAATTAGGATACGATTGATAAGTGTTAGTTATATGTATGCCCTAGAGGCCATTACTGTACATTGGATGTATATTGTAGTGGATGCTGGGACATATATAGGGAGGACTTTCTTGCTCGACATGATAGTATGCTATCTGGTTGCTCTTTACCTTAACGTGTACACAGATTGTCTCTCTATTACATGTTGGTAAAGCCCTTAGGATGTGTACTTGACTACCTGGACTATGATGCGGATCATACTAGTGGGGACATGGTAGTCCATAAGTACATCCTTCAAAGTCCCTAGTCTTAGATGTATCGAGACGGGGCATCGATATACCAGAGTAGACTAGCGTATACCTTCTCGACCCATACAGATGGGCGATGGATGATCCCATATCCATTGGTGTTTGACATCAGAGATGATATACGGGTGCTCAGTAGAGACTGGGTACACTGGACGGACTCGCCGAGAACTCCCAGATGGTATTATACCTTACGTCAGATGGCAGTTCTCTGGTGACACTGGTACAGAGTAGTCTGTTGACCCGAGATCGTCATAGAGTCTTGTGTGGTTCCCACTGTGCTTTGATTTCCACCTTACCACATCCAAGAGGGCGTGCAAAATGGTGGCTTTTGGGTACAGTCCCGAATCACATGGAGGCAATGAGCGATAGGAGGGGATTCGTCTCTCCCGGTATAGGGAGTTAATGTTGCGCTGTGTTCGATTGGCTATAACCGGAAATCCCTGGCCAGGGTTGCTGAGATTTACTGGTAAGTGTTACCAGTAGTTTCTCGAACTGTTATAGACCTCATATCGACATGACTTATCGAGCTATTGGGGTCTGACGTTTACCACCCCTAGGCGAGATATGCGACATATCAGACGATCAGACCGGACTGTACGGTAGTGTTACTGGTTGGATTCACTGGAGTGTGAGCGGGCTTGCTCGTCGATCTTCTGATCGCTCAATACCCGGGTGGCCGTTACGTTTAGCAGACCGCTTGCGGCTTGTGGGTGTTTGATATGATCATCACCTGCTGCCGGCGTATTGACGAGTCTTTAGAGTCCTACACAGAGGTTTCCTGGCTCAAGCGAAACGAAATAGGAGCGCATATGAGATATGTGCGGGACCGAGAATAATGCGTGTATGTGATACCGTATTCTATTCTCGCGATGAATGTATCGAATGGTTATATGCGATGTAACCTAGTTATCGAATCGATGGTTGATTCGATAAGCCGATACATTGCATACTAGTCGGTTATATGCGATATGACCAGATCGTTAAATCAAGTGTTGATTTAATGATTTAATGTATAATTATATATTTGATATATTACTTTGCATTAACTAGTATTGGTTCACTTTAAATGGATTTTCTCACTTGGATGTACAAGTTGTATATGTGATATACTTTTTGTGCAAATGATTGTATCATGTTTGATGATGCATGTTTACTTGGTTAAGTGTAAAGAATAAACCATGGTTATTTAAATGGTTAGGGTTTTGTTTTTCATATCTATTTATTCATTTATTTATTTATTTATTTTTGGCTAAAGAAAAGAAAAATGGTGGCTTTCTATGGATGAATGTTGAAGCTTCATGAAGCTTTGACTAAGTCACCATTTTTGTCTTCTTTCTTAACCCTAACCATTGACCTAACCCTAGTTAATTCTCTATACCTAACCATGGTTGTATTATGATAAGTATTCTTTTTCTTTTCTTTTCTAATTAACTTATCATAACAATAATCTTCATCTTCTTCTTCTTCACTTGAAGAAAACCTTTCTTCATCAATGGTGATTGATGAAAATGAGTGAGAAATCCAATTCTAAAGTGAACCCACTTCCTATTTCTTCATCCTCTACCTCTTGCCAAGTAGTAGAGTGTGTTTTCTTCACAAGTTTCATGACTTGGTGGAGTTGGAGCTTGATCTAGCGATGCCTCGACGTAGATCATCTTCGGCACGAAGCCGACGACCTTGCCCGCCCATTTCTCCGATGAAGCCGACGCTAGAGCCCGGATTTTGATTTGGACAGCGGAGATGACTTCATCACGGAGCTGTGGAGGTGGAGTACCGGATCTACAAAGGTTGTATTTCCGTTCTCTTAGTAAAGTAGTTTACTAGTTGCATCTTTTAGCCAACGATCCGTATTAGGGTTTCTCGGCACCGTTAAATTTTGAAATTGGCATGGTTGATGTCTTGTGAGTCCTCTTGAGAGTGCCTAGGAACACTACAGTGGTATCAGAGCCTAGCTAGAGCCTTAGGCGAAGTCCCGACGGAATTAGAAGTCCGATCGACCCAAAACCCCGACTTGAAAATGCTCTCTGGACAATTCTGTAAAATGTGGATTTTTGTAGATTAAAAATATTCAGAAAAATCAGCAGGAAGATCTAAGGATTACTGTAAAATTTGAGGACCTGATTCCATAAAGGCGCCGCGGATCCGCGGCATGAGCATGCTCATGCGGCGGTTTCGCGGCCATTTTGTCGTTTTGTGCATCCAATTTTGCACAGTAATTCTTAGTTGTCTGTGCTGGCTTTCCTGGGGATTTTAATAATTTTTTCCAGAGTTGCATCTTCTGGGTCGTATTGGGGACTCGGTATATCGATCGGATTGTCTAATTCTGTCTGTGTGCTTTTCCGGATAATCTTAGAATATGTTAAAAAGTTCGACCGGATATAAATACCCACTTTTTCCCCTGCCGGGAAATTTCCAATTGTTGGATTTTTCCGTAGTTTAACGATGTTCTAAGTAGTGCAAGTAACGCGATGGACCCTCTAGAAGACAACAAACCTTAACTCGATTATGTGACCATCTTGAACTGCCCTTTGAACCTTCGGGTTTGGGGCAGTACGGCGTGCCACATGTAAGGCGTTGGCTTGACCCTTCTATGGCTGGACCGTTGGTACTGAGGCACGAACTGAATGTTATTAGACTTATTTCATGTGTTGAGCTGTTTCGGGAAAACTTGGGTGTTCGAATGTTCAATCGGAAAGTTTAACATTTTCTGTTTATCCGGAATGTGATACAACAATTGGAATTCACAAAAGTTATGTGATAACTGAATGAATGTTATAAACATAGCACTTTAGTCTCACTTGATCGGTTGCCACGGAATTTTGATGTGATCAAAAGTCCGTCGCAATCACGTAGTGTACGCGGATACTCGCCGGGTAAACTTAATAGACAGCCTCACTCCAAAGCCCCGACCAAGTGACTGTAGGAGAACCCCGTCGCCGAAAGCATCCGTTCGGGTGCTCTCGGTAGCGGTGTTCTGCCTTGGTGCACTTCGTCGACGGCGTCGGGGGTGCGGCCGCCTACTAAAGTTTGCGACGAGCATTCGATCAGAATGTCGGGAATCTTGTTGAATTGCCCGACTTGATATTGAAAAGAGTTTTCGATAATGAGACTAAAATGCTGGGTTTATAATTGTTAGGCATGCGATGTCTAAGTATTTCATTTGGTCAGGCATGCGATGTCTGAGGAGGTTGCGGATTCCAACTGTTGTAGTTTTACACTTTCTTTTCTGTGACCGTAAGTGTAATATGTGATATCGCCGGTTTCGTTGCTATATGTCAACGACAATTGGGATGCGCATATTTACTTATGTTGATGACATGTGATGTTATGTGTTGCTGGATATGTTATATTGGATCGTCGTGTTTGAATAGCCGGGGGTTTTTATGTGAGAGAGTGTTTTTCATTTTCATTCATGTAAAAACTTGTATGTAATATTCTTTTATTGGGGCACTTCCAGGTTGCGGAAGATGTCACCCTTTGTATATTATTTACTTTTCCACACTAGGATAGACCCAAGGAGGGGACATAAGTAACCGGGTTCTGGAGTCCAGTGGGAGACCAACTCGAGGAGTCGAGTCCGGGTCTCCTAACTCTCGAATTGGAAGGGTTGCTTGCCGCTCTCGTAGGGGTCTAGGGGTGTGGGTTTGGCTATTCATCACGACCGTGGAATCCGTGTTTTATACTGGCTCGTATTGAAAACACGGACGTCCTAGTATATCCAATATTTCATATGATTCTTCTGCTGCGATATCTGTGATGTGATCATGTGATGTTCTGTGATGGATACTTTATATAGTATATATGATATATTATATAGACGTTACTTATGTTTTACACCCGCGCTAGCCCTGCCCCGCTCTGCCATTAGTTACCTAACCTAACGGTGCACGAGGGGACATCGAGGCGAATGCGGATGGCATAAGTGTACGTCGTATTTATCTGTGATGTTTAGGTACTTAAATTATGGGACTTCATTAATGAGATTAATGAAATAAAAGAAACCTAAGATGTTGTAGAATCGAATTTCAAAATAAAAACAAGTAGCTACAGTTCTTGCTTTGCACAGCGGTATATGTGATATATCCTGCACCTTATTCGATGAGGAAAGGACCGAGATCCCTTCACCGGGAGTGACTCCTTTAGCAATAACTGGCAGATGCTACACACTCGGTTTGTCTTTTGATTGCTTTTAAGTGTTTTTGCTTTGCACAGTGATATATATGATATATCCCGCACCTCATTCGACGAGGAAAGGACCGACGATCCCTTCACCAGGAGTGACTCCTTTAGCAAAACTAGAAAAGCCTAAAAAACACTCCATTTCAAAATTCATTCGATCCTACAACGATATCAAGTTCATTACGCAATAGGTTTTCAGAAAAACCTGTCGTAGCCCTCCGTCATTTCAGATAAGTTGTATATAGTATTCGTGCTGCATTTGTTGGCTTTCGTCAAGGTGCAGTGTGCGGTAGCTATATGCTGCTTATCTGCCAGCATACGATGCGATTGGATTAGGGTAGTCGTGCGGCTTTGTTGGCTTTCGTCAAGGGTCGTGCGGGTGGGTTTAATTCAATCAAGAAATGTACGGGTTGAACTTGACTAGCGGGCTATGGTTTGTTGGCTTTCGTCAAGGTCATAGCACGTTAGGGGCAAAATATTATCGGGAATTTCAAGTGTTGAAATTTGCAATGAGATTGCATACCTTCTATGAGATAGTTGGATCCCGATACCCGCTGTGAGTAAGAGTTACTCCTGGGAGAGTTTTACATATTACAATTAGCCGATCAAGTAGGTGTCTAGAAAGGTGTCAACGGGGTTACGCCTCTGGGAAAACGAGGTTTACATTAATTAGGTTCGTGCGAAAGCACGGGGGACCTCCCTCAAAGTACCGACACTGGCCTGGCTGAAAGATTGGTGAACTTGTAGTGTGTAATTAATCCCGGCTAGTCTTTCCTTTTAGGGTTTGAAAGAAGATTTGATAAAAAGCAGTGGGAGCCATCCTGATTAGATAAAATAATAACCAATCTATTCTTGCAAGAGCGCACGCTGAGTGTTTTCTTCTCTCTCTCTCCTGGTAGCGACCATGTCACGCCTTAATCAAAATAATAATACGGAATATTGACCGAACCCGCTTGTTATACTGAGCTGGGGAACGTTGGTCCCGCTCCAACTTATAATTGTTATAAGACAGAGCAGGAAATTGGGGATTACCAGAATTCCCGTGCCGCCCAAACGAAGAGAGTGCATGCTGATGCATCATCTTCGGGTGTGTTCGTTACAAAGAACTGTTTCTCAGTATCCTCCGCATCCTGGGTATATGATACCGGATCTGGATCCCAGATATGTAATCTGTTACATAGGGCTACAGAAAGGTAGAGGACTGAGAACGGGTGATAAGTTTCATGAGGCAGAAAACGGGGCAAGAGTTGCAGCCAAGTCTGTTGGTCACTATCACCCTGTATTACCAATACATTGATTCTGAACGAATGTTATTAGATACCGAACCTGATATACAAAATCATATCAGTCTCTTTATTAGTAAAGAAATGATAAAATTTTGTATTGTTGGATAATGTTTTGAATATTTCCTATATCAAAAGTTGATCGGTTCAGGCACGTTATCTAAAAGCATTAATGTTCTAAATCAAACTACAGTTCTTAGTATACGCAACACACAAAAGAGGAAGAGTACAGAAATGAACGAATCCTTCTTGAGGCATTGTAGACTAGGTCATATCAATGCGACCCGACTAGCTAAAGTTACATGTAGATGCATATTTAAATCAGTTTGAATTTACATCTTGTGAAACTTGCCAGTCATGTCACAAAGATAAGATGACCATAGCTCCGTTTACTGGAAACAGAGAAAGAGTTAGTGAACTCTTGGGATGATACATGTTGATGTATGTAGGTCCCCTGTCTACACATGCCAGGACTGGTTCTTTATACTTCATTACGTTCTCTGATGATCTCTTTAGATTCAGACATATGTTCTTGTTGAAACACAAGTCCGAACCTTTTGAGATATTCACAGAATATAAGTTAGAAGTAGAGAACCAAAATACGGGTATAAGTATTATGTCCTATGATGAAATCAAGGAGGAGAATACTTGAGCACGGAATTCCTGGACTATTCTAAAGGAGAATGAGATTCTCTCTCGGCATTACTCCTCCGAATACACCATAGCACGATGATGTATCGGGGCGGAGCAATCACACCCTATATGATATGGTGTGCTCTATGATGAGTACTACTGAGTTACCTATTTCCTTTTGGGAGTTATGCACTTGAGAAGCTGCATACCTATTGAATAGGGTTCAAATCAAATCAGTTGCCTACCGCTTCATATGTGATATGGAAAGGGAAGAGCCCATATCTTAAGATGGTTAAGATTTGGGGTTGTCTGGCCTATGTCTAAAAGCAAAATCCGGACAAGCTCGAGGCAAGGTCTGTTATGTAGAACTGGAAAGGTTCCAGCTATGCAAACTGCAGCTGATGATTTGAAAGAACCAAAGGATTCAGTAGATTCCAACGAACCTCAGCCTCTCCGCCGATCTAGTAGGGTTCCTCACCCACCTAAGAGATATTTCGGTTTCTCTATGACAGTGGGAGCGAGGATTGCATCATGAGATGATGACCCAACTATTTTCGAGCTGGCCATCAGGAGTGGGACTCTGTAAGAATGGCTGGATGCTTAGCGATCTGAGATGGAATCCATGTACACCAACAAAGTATGGACTTTGGCTGCTATATCTGAAGGGTTAAATCCCCATCAGGAGCAAGTATATCTTGAGAAGATTACTTGGTGTAGATGGAAAAGTTGAGACTTTCAATGCTAGACTTGTTAAAGTTTTTCGTCATAGACCAGGCGTGGATTATGATGAAACCTTTTCAAGTGGCTATGCTTAAGTCCATCCAGATCCTACTTGCCACGGCTACATACCATGAATACGATATCTGGCGGTTGGGTGCCATGACTGCTTTTCTAAATGATGTTTTAGAAGAGAACGTCTATAAGTACACAGCCAGAGGGCTTCGTAAACAGTGGGAGCAGCGAAAACGTGTGCAAGATGTTTTATAGGATAAAGCAGGCATCGCGGAGTTGGAACATCTGTTTTGATGTGGTAGTCAAAGAGTTTGACATCATCAAAATGGTAGATGAACCTTGTATAAACAAAAAGGTAGTAGGGAGTATGGTGACGATCCCCGTAGAGTACGTGGATGACATACTCTTGATAGGGAAGGAGTTTCCTATGCTACGCTCGATCAATCTCCGCTTATCACAATGATTCTCCACATAGGATCAAAATGATACCTCCTAAATCCTGGGTTTTGGATCTATGAGATAGATCTAATTGGATGTTAGGATTCTCACTAGTATGTAGTGAGATGGTATCAATCGATCCTGGGGAGAATCACTGGAAGGGTTCCAGGGTGATAAAGACGACTGAATGTCAGTCGCAGGCATTGTCTTTACCCTCAGTAAAGGGACGGTATGTTGGAAGAGTTCAAAGCTAGATACCGTGGCATACTAGACGATAAAGGCAGGATACATCGCTACTTAAGATGCTACCAAAGAGGCAGTCTGGGTGTATAAAAGTTCATAAGATGAACTTTGTTCCTCCTATTGTGTGACAATAGAGTTGTGGCTTATGCCAAGGAACGCCGGTCCCATCAGTGATCCAGACATATTCTAAGGCAGTGTCACCTGATCATGGAGATGGATGATCTCCAGGGTGATCGAGGTTTGGAGAGTAGATTCAGAGGACAACACAGCGGATCCACTCACAAAGGCCTGTTCCCAGAGAGAGACTTTTATGGGATGGTTGAGTATGAGATACTACAACCACTGCTATCAGATGGCCTTAGTGCAAGTGGGAGATTGTTAGTTATATGTATGCCCTAGATGCCATTACTGTACATTGGATGTATATTGTAGTGGATGCTGGGACATATATAGGGAGGACTTTCTTGCTCGACATGATAGTATGCTATCTGGTTGCTCTTTACCTTAACGTGTACACAGATTGTCTCTCTATTACATGTTGGTAAAGCCCTTAGGATGTGTACTTGACTACCTGGACTATGATGCGGATCATACTAGTGGGGACATGGTAGTCCATAAGTACATCCTTCAAAGTCCCTAGTCGTAGGTGTATCGAGACGGGGCATCGATATACCAGAGTAGACTAGCGTATACCTTCTCGACCCATACAGATGGGCGATGGATGATCCCATATCCATTGGTGTTTGACATCAGAGATGATATACGGGTGCTCAGTAGAGACTGGGTACACTGGACGGACTCGCCGAGAACTCCCAGATGGTATTATACCTTACGTCAGATGGCAGTTCTCTGGTGACACTGGTACAGTGTAGTCTGTTGACCCGAGATCGTCATAGAGTCTTGTGTGGTTCCCACTGTGCTTTGATTTCCACCTTACCACGTCCAAGAGGGCGTGCAAAACGGTGGCTTTTGGGTACAGTCCCGAATCACATAGAGGCAATGAGCGATAGGAGGGGATTCGTCTCTCCCGGTATAGGGAGTTAATGTTGTGCTGTGTTCGATTGGCTATAACCGGAAATCCCTGGCCAGGGTTGCTGAGATTTACTGGTAAGTGTTACCAGTAGTTTCTCGAACTGTTATAGACCTCATATCGACACGACTTATCGAGCTATTGGGGTCTGACGTTTACCACCCCTAGGCGAGATATGCGACATATCAGACGATCAGACCGGACTGTACGGTAGTGTTACTGGTTGGATTCACTGGAGTGTGAGCGGGCTTGCTCGTCGATCTTCTGATCGCTCAATACCCGGGTGGCCGTTACGTTTAGCAGACCGCTTGCGGCTTGTGGGTGTTTGATATGATCATCACCTGCTGCCGGCGTATTGACGAGTCTTTAGAGTCCTACACAGAGGTTTCCTGGCGCAAGCGAAACGAAATAGGAGCGCATATAAGATATGTGCGGGACCGAGAATAATGCGTGTATGTGATACCGTATTCTATTCTCGCGATGAATGTATCGAATGGTTATATGCGATGTAACCTAGTTATCGAATCGAGGGTTGATTCGATAAGCCGATACATTGCATACTAGTCGGTTATATGCGATATGACCAGATCGTTAAATCAAGTGTTGATTTAATGATTTAATGTATAATTATATATTTGATATATTACTTTGCATTAACTAGTATTGGTTCACTTTAAATGGATTTTCTCACTTGGATGTACAAGTTGTATATGTGATATACTTTTTGTGCAAATGATTGTATCATGTTTGATGATGCATGTTTACTTGGTTAGGTGTAAAGAATAAACCATGGTTATTTAAATGGTTAGGGTTTTGTTTTTCATATCTATTTATTCATTCATTTATTTATTTCTTTTTGGCTAAAGAAAAGAAAAATGGTGGCTTTCTATGGATGAATGTTGAAGCTTCATGAAGCTTTGACTAAGTCACCATTTTTGTCTTCTTTCTTAACCCTAACCATTGACCTAACCCTAGTTAATTCTCTACACCTAACCATGGTTGTATTATAATAAGTATTCTTTTTCTTTTCTTTTCTAATTAACTTATCATAACAATAATCTTCATCTTCTTCTTCTTCTTCACTTGAAGAAAACCTTTCTTCATCAATGGTGATTGATGAAAATGAGTGAGAAATCCAATTCTAAAGTGAACCCACTTCCTATTTCTTCATCCTCTACCTCTTGCCAAGTAGTAGAGTGTGTTTTCTTCACAAGTTTCATGACTTGGTGGAGTTGGAGCTTGATCTAGCGATGCCTCGACGTAGATCATCTTCGGCACGAAGCCGACGACCTTGCCCGCCCATTTCTCCGATGAAGCCGACGCTAGAGCCCGGATTTTGATTTGGACAGCGGAGAGGACTTCATCACGGAGCTGTGGAGGTGGAGTACTGGATCTACAAAGGTTGTATTTCCGTTCTCTTAGTAAAGTAGTTTACTAGTTGCATCTTTCGCCTAAACTTCTAGCCAACGATCCGTATTAGGGTTTCTCGGCACTGTTAAATTTTGAAATTGGCATGGTTGATGCCTTGTGAGACCTCTTGAGAGTGCCTAGGAACCCTACAGTGGTATCAGAGCCTAGCTAGAGCCTTAGGCGAAGTCCCGACGGAAGCTAGCAAGGCTCTGATACCACAGAGAGTATACCACAGAGATTTTATGCACTTATTCACCTAAACGGCGGCGGAACCGCTAGAAAAACCAAACCATGGCCGCGGTTCCGCGGTCCAATGGAGGAGATAGGCGATCAAATTTTTTCTGCAGCTGCTTGTACTCCTCTAGAAACTTTAGATCTTCTCTGAATCTTGATCGCACTGCTAAAATGATTCTAGATTCTCTCGTAAAAATTCAGACACTAATCGTTAAGCGCTTGAAACAATTCTTGAATTAAAATTTGATGGAATAATAAATTTTCAACTCAAATTGCAAAAACGAACAAATTACGCATGCATCCCCGGCAACGGCGCCATTTGATTGATCTAAAAATCACAATGTTGTTTAAGAAATATAAAATGTTCACAATCAAAGAAATTTGTATCGCCGCAATCAATAATGGTGTCGCTTGTAGCGATTGTTAGTGAGCACGGACCATCCACTGAGATGCGTGTACTCGATCTTGCTTTAGATGAGTCGAAATGAAAATATAAAAGAAAATGATTCAAGTTTAATGAGATTTGATTTCAAGAAACATCAAGAAAATAGATCTAGAATCAAGAAGATGTCTAATCAATTTAGTTATCAATATTATGTAGGATAGCTTGTAGGATTTGATCAAATTAGTAGTAGTGATGAATCTAGAGATGACTAATCTTATCTATTAAAAATTTGTAGCTAGATCGATGATAATGAATGAAGATTAGGGATCTATTGAAGAAACTAGGGTTTCTCCTTCACTATCCCTTGTCTTTTCATTGATCATTATCCGGATCTAGCCTCTAGCAAAGAAAATCATCAATCATTTGATCCCTAATTTGCAACGAAATAATCAAGAAAGTGATCTAGATCCAAATTAGGTCATCAATGATTCTTTTTGCTAAAGTTCACAAATCTCATAAGACTTAAGATTAGTACAAAGATCTTATCATCACTAGATCTATCGATTCTCTCGAATGCTCCACAAGCGGAGAATTCACTCACACATCATGAAAATTGAATAATCAAGAACAAAGAATTTCATAATGCAAGAATGTATAGAAAGCGAGAATTACAATTATCACCTTTATTTAAATCTCCTTCAAATCACACCTCTCGACTCGAGTTTACAAGAATAGCCCTCGGTCGCTCCTTTGAAAGGGAATTCGTCGTAGATATTTGCGTGGCTCGATCGCCGTGAGTTATGGATCGTCGTGGATCTCTTGCTTAGATGAGGATCGACGTTGCAATACAGGATCTTCGATTGTCGCTTGATTTTGCTCTCAATGGATCTTGATTTAGCTCAAGTTGTGTCACTCAAATTGAATTGAATTGATTTGGATTTGTGCTAGAATAGTGTAATATTCAACAATTGAACAACCCTCAACCTTAGATCTAGATCACCTTTTTTATAAATCTCATATGAATCTTCCATCATAAGCTAGGTTGTTAGAGAGAGCCTTCTAGAATGAGGTTGTTACAAGAAGGCTTCTAGAAGAAGGTTGTTATAAGGAGGCTTCTAGAAGAAGCCACGTGGTAATTAAGCATCTTGAAGGAGCAAGGTTGTTACAGAGAAGGTTCTGGAGATGTTACGTCACCAGCACCCCAACTAGGCCGCGGATCCGCGGCGGATCTGGCTGGATCGGCCGCGGTTCCGCGGCCGTTTAAGGAGATCTTTGCATCATGTTTCTGGTGTGATTTGATGTTGGTCTTTGAGTGTTCTTTTGATGTCTGGAATCATTTTATCTATTCTTAATCTCTGCCAGATTTCAAATCTTTAACTTGCTGCATTTTATTGACACGTTTGCGATTCCGGTTCTTCGACCTGAAGAATTTTCTGCACACAATCTCGATAAAAATGTGTTCAGATATACAATATCATTCGAGTAGTAATAAACGAACAATTTCCTGTAAAGAATGTTGAATATAACTATAACACGTGGTATTTAGTATTCTCCAGACAAACTGGTAATATGTGTTATATTTATATCAACTATCCTTAAATGATCAGAATATTGAGTAAATTGATGTGTTACAGATTGCATTATTTTCGACTGAATACGCATGTTACACATACACAGATTTGCTGGCTCACATAAATTCTTCATCGGTAATTGTCATGTCACTTATACAGTAGAATTGCCATGTCACTTATACAGTAGAATTGTCGTGCCATTTACACAGGAGAACTTCCCTATCATGATATTAATCTTAAAAGTAAAAGTACGTTTATTGTTCAGTACTATCACTTGACATGCTTACATAATATACCCGATATGCTCATATTACTACTCTATGTTGCATACATTGTACCTTATGGTTATATGCTTACCTGATATACCCGATATGCTCATATTAATACTCTATGTTGCATACATCGTACCTTATGGTTATATACTTACCTGATATACCCGATATGCTCATATTACTACTCTATGTTGCATACATCGTACTTTATGGCTATATGCATTGAAATGTTGTTTTTATGAGATCTCTAGATTTGAGAAACGCGGTTTAATTTCAAAGGAAATTGTGTATTGTTTTAAAAATGCGGTTTCTCTTGATATGATATTTCGAGGTGTCCACCATGAGTTTTCTCGGTTTTGAGCAGTGAGTATACCCAATTCGAGGAGCGGTAGGCACCGTCTGCAGGTACATGGTAGACCCGGTATGGTACCCCGGGGCCAGAAATGATTTTTTTATGATGTAGACGATGAGCCTTGCATAGAGAACACTACCTACTGGTTATTGTATAGAGCTTGGCGGATATCCAGAGGATACCATTTTGAAGTTATGGTATGAGATGGATATGAGGGTTGATCTAAGGATCTGACGCCTGAGATGAGATAGATATGAGGGCCGATTTGAGTATGCAGCGCCTCAGATATGAGGATTTACGTGTCGATGCTGGACACGGGTTTTTATGATGCGAGTGTCGGTGTTAGACACTCAGATTCTATGATTTTGATGTGCCGTTGATAGACACACGTGGTTGATATATATATATATATATATATATATATATATACAGGCATATGTTTTCATGATGTTCGAGTGTCGGTGTGGGACACTCAGGTTCTATGATATTGTTTTGTGTCGTTAATGAACACGTGGATGATATCCACAAGCGTATAGGCATATGATGCCGGATGTTTATTTATATATGTCATTACATTGATCGATTGTTGACATATAGGCATATATGGTCACCCAAGAAATCATAGTATTACCTTCAGGATATAATGACCTGGGAAATCGTTGTTTTATTTGATTTCTACTTGCTGATGTTTTCTATTTATGAGTTGGCAACTCACCCCCGTTGTGCCACAGTTCTTGCAGGTTTGACCACTTGGGATCAATTCCGGTATTGCTGGCACACAGTTTCATCCAGGGTGTTTTGCGTTGGTAGGCGGGACACATGGTTGATCGTGCCCACTCTCGTACTGATATATTCTATTGTATCTAGATAAACTCCATCACATCAAATCAGAGACTAGAATTATATATTGGTAGGTCTAATCAGACTTGGGTTTTGTGCGAGACTTGAGCGATTGGTTTATGATCGTTTCTTGAGTTTTGATGTCTTGCATCTTTATTTGTCCTTTATGGGTTGATTCTTCGCCGCTGGGCGTCATATATATGATATTTCGTGGTTGTGATTCCGCCAGTTGGCAAAGTGCTAGCTCCCGCTTGGGGATGCCTATATATTGTTGTGTATATGTTTTTGGATCAAAATATACAAGGGAGGTGCTGCCCAAATTTTTAAAGACGAAACATGTTTCCAACTTTAGTATAATCCACTTGTATTTTCATATTTCATTAGTTATGCATTTAAAGAAAAACATGATTCATTATACCTTTATTTCAAATATGCACCCTCACTATTTTCCGCAAAAAGTTTTAGATTTTCTGGGCTTCGGCTTACTTGATTTACGTCACTGTTGGGGTAAAAATTTACACCCCGGTTGACCAAGTCAAAATCAAAGTCAACCTCAAGCCAAGTGGGCCAAAGCCCAGACCCAGTGGGCCCACGCCCGGGTCGAGCCCGAACATGAAGCGGCCGGCCACCCACCACGCCAAGATAAAAATTTTGTAATAAACAATTTTGTTGTATTTCATTTTTTTATTTTTTATTTTATTTTATGGACAAATGTAAGAAAAATAGGCATAAAGCCAAATTTTTGTAAAGCCCATGGCTTATGTGCAAAAAGAAATGGCACATGAGCCATGGGATAGGCAAAATGCCATTTTGTGAAGCCCAAGGGGCTATGTGTAAAGTGTATGGCCTATAAAGGCAAAGATAATGAAATATCTAAACAACTTTTTTCTCTCCAAAAAAAAGCTTCAGATCTGAGATCTTTCTTCCTTCTTCAAGGTTCCAAAATCTTCTTCTTTCTTTTGAGTTAAATCAAGAGTTTTACTCTTCCTTTTTCAAAACTAAATAGTTTTCCACCACAAAACCCATTAAGGGGAACTCAGATCTGCCATCAGATCTCAAAAGGAAAAGATTTTTAAATCTCACATCTCTCTATCTCCAAGATCCGGCCAGCAAAGGAAGAAGAAGGACCCATTTCCTTAACCCAAAGCATCTTAGGAGTTTAACTCCACCCTATTTTCTCTTTAGAGAATTTCCGGGGCTAAAAACCCCCCTTTTTCCTCGCTGGTGCGCTAGCGCTCGAGCGCAAAGCGCCCACGTGCCGACACGTGGCGCGCTTACGCTCCAGCGCACTGCGCTCGAGCGCAAAACGCCCACGTGCCGACACGTGGCGCGCTTGCGCTCCAGCGCTCTGCGCTCGAGCGCAAAGCGCCCTCGTGCCGACACGTGGCGCGTTGCGCTCCAGCGCTCTGCGCTCGAGCGCAAAGCGCCCATGTGCCGACACGTGGCGCGCTTGCGCTCCAGCGCTCTGCGCTCGAGCGCAAAGCGCCCACGTGCCGACATGTGGGCACGTGGGCTCAAGCGCCCAGGCGCTGGCCCCACGCATCCTTTGGATGTCTTTTTCCCCCTTTTTTTTATATATATACATATGTATACAAATGTACACATACACATACTCCATGACACTGTCCCTGTTAGAAAAAAATTTCTAACGGGGCGCTGCCCCGCACCCCGCAAGGGGCTGCTAGCCCCCTTAACCCCCAGCCCGCTATCCGGGTAGCGGGACCCCCGTAAAAACTCTGCGTGGCTCCCGATATATTCAAACCCCCCTCCAAAACAACAACACACGTACACTGCACATTGAGTTCACATGACCAGTTTGACCCGTCAATCGGAGGTTCCCGCGCCCCAAAGGCGGGGGGTAGTTAACGGCAGCTTAGTCCGCGGCTGCCGGAGATTCGGATCCCCACAATCATTAAACCCCGGCCTACCCTAGGCAGGAGGAATCTGTAGTACGCCTGACAAGCATGCGCGTATTCCCATCTCAATAGGGTGACGAAAAACACCTTACAGATTCTGGCACGCCCGGTGGGACAAATCTCTCCTCCCATATTTCGAGTTAAACATTCATGCGAACTCAATCAATATACATATCAATTGCCTATACTGAAATGATGTTCTTTTTTCCGTGCAGCAATCAACCTTCGAAGACAATGTCTCCCCAGACGAATTCAGCTTCCAACGTGACCCCGATTCCGTACGTGGTCAAGATCAACGCTCGTGTAGTTCTCCCCCGCAAGCCTCAGTCGACAGTGGGAGGAACCGCCCCGCCAGTTTGGCTCCGTCATCATCTACCCTGCCGGAAGCGCTCATCTGGCGGAAATCCCGACGGAACAGGTGGCCAAGCCGGTCCCAAGAGGCAAGAGGCCGAATGTTGTGATTGCTAAGGCACCGCAACCGAAACTTAAGATGGTGTCTGAACGACTCCCTGGCGCTCCAGCTGGGGGCAAGACTTCCGGTACGAAGGGCAACATCAAACGTCGCGGACGAGCTCAAGTGGTGACTCCAACAAATGCACAATCGAGCGTATCTCCAAGGCCCTCCATCGCCCGATCTACGACGTCTTCCCAAAAGAGCCGAAGTCTGCCAGGTGCTTAGAACAGAAAAGTTAAGGCAGAAGCGACTCAGGTATCGAGCCAACAAAAGGGCCAAGGCTTCGGCCAAATGGAATCGTGTGAAGTTCCAAGTGCAGGGTTGCCCCGCGACGACGGCTGAGTCGGACGTAAAAATCAGCAATTCCTTCGAGCCTCTGAAGTGGGTTCAGAAAAACGCCATGACCGCCAGAATCAAGAAGACAACGGTCCGAACAGTGCCACAAAAAGACGTGTCCCAGCCCCAACAGAAAAGGTAAGACACTGTCTCTTCAAGAGTCTATCAAGCACTCTGTGACGCACGAAAGCAGTGGGGCAAACCCAGAAAAGATGCTCCAGCACCATTCAAGAACCTGGTTAGGTCAGCCGCCTTCAATCGACTACCAGCTACCGAAACAAGGGGGTCAAGACAGCGATCCGTGAAATCAGCTGCCAATGATAGAAAGATGGCCGGATATATCATCCATACGGTCTATATGGCGGGCGGGCGCCCCAGCGACAACCTTCGCAACAAAAGCAAGGATGGGGCCACCACATCCCAAGGCCAATCTAGCCTGAATGTGGTTGCCGCCGCCAAAGAACAGCCGCCCCCGCTGGATGAAGAAAACCCTCTCGATGAGGATGATAGGCAGAAAGACCCCTCGGTCCATGCAGAGTCAAGCTCGGACAGCGAGGAAGAGCCAACTTTCCGCCCCAGGACTGCGGAGCAAGAGCTGCTTCAAGAGCTTCGAAAACAGCTCAGGAGCAAAGATAAAGAGATGGCCAAGCTCTAATCGAAAATTGACGACTTAACGAACGTGGTGATGCAGCTTACGGCTCAAATTGCTCGAGCGCCTCCCAATCAGGCACAAGCCACTACTAATCAGCCGGGTGATGACAATCCGAGGCAGCCAATGCCTGTTCCTTTGGGACCAAGACTGGTCGAGCCGCATGAAAGCCGGCCACATTCCGCTTCTGGGGACGCCTTGGCCCTAGATAGCACTCTCCCGCTAACACAGGATCGGATAATGGATTTGGTCACCAGCAAGGTTAAAACATTGGTGGCTGAAGCTGAAGCTCAGAAAGAAATCGGCAGTATCGGGCGGCCATATCCCGCGCAATACGATCTGATTGAGTTCCCAAGCGGCTACGTCATTCCTAAGTTCGGAAGATTTGATGGAACGGGGAATGCAAATCAGCATGTCCCCCACTTCAAAGCATCGTGCGGAAATACAGGGAGCAATGACGCGCTCCTTCTTCGTCAGTTTGTCAACAGCCTGACCGGTGTCGCTTTCGACTGGTACGCGAGCATACCAGACGGGTCCGTCATTACCTTTGCCCAAATGGAGTCTCTGTTCCGGCAAAGGTTCATGAGCGTCAGTGATAAAATCTCTATTGCCGACCTTGTGAGGACCAAGCCGGGGAAGAATGAAAGCAACACCGACTTTATCACCCAATGGCGTAATCTCACAGTCAAGTGCGAACCGCCGCTGGAGCAGGACCAGTCCGTCAGCCTTCTCATTGGGAACCTCAGCAATTGGATGGTCCCATTCTTGTGTACAGCGGGCCTCAAGACATTTCAGGAGCTAACCAAGAAAGTCCAAATGCTGGAACGCTCGAAACAAGAGTCCCCGCCGGATTCTCAGAGAGAGAAAACTTGGAAAAGCAAGCTGGACGACAACCGTAGAAGCGGGAGTTCCAGCAGTACCAATGTTTTCAATACGTCCGACAATGAAGAAAAGTGAAGGGCGGCCGAATCCAAAACTAACCGGTCTCGAAAGCTATTGCTGGGAGGAGATGGGCCTTCCCTAGAGGAGAAAAAGAACAAGGTTTACTCTTTCAGAAGGGATAAGGTCCGCAAGATATTTAAAGATGCCTTGAACAACGGCCTACAATTGCCGGAGTCGAAAAGACCCCAAGAAGCAAAAATGACCGACAATCCTCTGTATTGCCCGTACCACCGAGTAGTAAGTCATGCGATCGAGGATTGCTATATCTTCAAAGACTGGGTCGAGAAGCAGTATAAGGCTGGAGAGATCGAGCTGTCCAAAAGCGTGTTGGTGAACAATCAAGTTGCAACCGCCAACTTTATACAGACAGAAGTTGAAGCCTTCTGGGAGCAGACAGCTGAACCTGCTGCCCTGACAAACGAAACTGACTCATCGCGGCCTCCGTGGAGCACGCACATATCTAATAAGACGAAGAAGATGATAAAACTACTTCGGAAAGAACCCAAGACGGAATGGGAAGGGCAAAAGAAGCCTACCAGTCCAGCTGCCAATGCAGCTCCATCAGGCTCAAAATCCAAGAAGCTCAAGAGGAAGAAAAGTGCAGCTCGGCGCGAAAAAGAGTCTGCAGGGAGATCGACCATTCAAAAATATATCGATTCCCTCAAAGAATATGAACAAAAGGAAAGAACATTGATTCAATTGAAGGAGTTTTTCCCTGTACAAGCAGCTGAAATTCTGGAGGAGTTAGAAGAAAACTCCAATGAAGAGATCCCAGTAGTGACCTGCTATGCCATCCATCTTGGCAGCAACTCTGAGGATGAGCTCTGTTTTCCCGAAGAGGACGAGGAGCTCACCACAAAGGCCAATCAAATCCAGCTCAGAAGCGGCAGGGCCCTACCGCAAAATCAGGGCAACGCCCTAAAAGGGAAGGAAAAACAAGTCGCTAATGAAGAAGATGGCAGAGAACCGGCTGATGAAAATATAAGTCCTTCCTCGGTGGACTATAATGTCTTGGCACATCTCCGGAAGCTTCCGTCTCTCTTGAGCATCTACGATGCCTTGGTCCTATCTAAGGAGCTTAGAGATGTTCTCATTCACGCTCTACAAAACCCCAAGCGGTATCAGGCTCACTTTGCAGAAATTAATATGAAAGAAGCCCAACATGCTTTGAATGCCGCCGCAGTCACATTTAAGGATGAAGACTTGCTACTGGGAACGGCTGAGCATAATCGGCCGCTTTACGTGACCGGGTACAGCGACGGAGATCGAATTAATCGCATATTGATTGATCTGGGGTCCTCAGTGAACATCATGAACTTGCGAACTCTGAAGAGTTTGTCAATGGACGTCCGACACCTGTCAAGGGAAAGGATTGTCATTCAAGGCTTCAACCAAAATTGCCAGCAAGTTCTGGGGTCTATAGCTTTGCCAATCAAATTCGGGGATCTGCAAACTGAAGCTAAGATATACGTGATCGACGCCGACACGTCTTATAAGATTCTCTTAGGGCGGCCGTGGCTCCACGATTACGGCATCATTCCGTCAACTCTCCATCAATGCATGATGTATACTAAAAATGGTGAAGAAAGACGCATTGACGGAGACATCCAGTCGTTCGGTGTGCATGAAGTCCGATATGAAGATTCTCGGTACTTTATGAACCACCAAGATGCTAAGCCACAACTAACTAAGGATAGACCAGCCCCAAGACTCAAAAGCAAATCTGCGCCGGCAATCACTTTCAAAAGCAAAAATACCCAAGTGCGCCCGCATTTCGGCAGCGACACTGATGAGTCCGACGCTGGAAGCTCGTCCTTTCGCAAAACTCGCCCTCATTTTGGAAGCGATACGGACGAATCTGTTACTGAAGGCCCATCTAGCAGCAAAGCCCGCCCTCATCTTGGCAGTGACACTGAAGAGTCAGAAGAAGAGGACCTGCCGTGCAACAGCTGTGCAGATTGACCCCCCATGCAGCAAGCGAAACTACGAGAGACCTTCGAAGTCGCAGAAGGGTCCCTAGCCGTCACAAGGGTACCAGAGCAGATGTGCAAAGAGCTCGATGCGTTGTCAGTCTCCACCGTAGACCAGCTGAAAACTTTCTACGTTCCCGGGAGGAAAAGTGGACAGAAGGGTATCCTGTTTTATGGGTCAAACCCCGTTGTGCATCCGGACGATTTGTCTGTCGCATGCCTTCCATACGAAAGAGGCATAAGGGTCATCCTCAATCCCAGATACTATGCGCCCGAGATGCGGGAATACTTCAAAAAGTGCGGATGCCGGTTATATCAAACGGAGTCCGAAGCAAAGTTTTACGAAGGGCTATGGTATCCTCCCTAGGTCCGAGCACTCATCGATGGACGAATTCCAGATAGATGGGGCATAGGCTACATTCAACCTGATCCCAAAGCATGCTACATGATCCATGTTGGTAAGGCCAGCGAAAGATCGAATGATGATGACGAAATAGCCGAGCCAGAAGAAGCTCCTCAAGAGCTCGAAGATGGAGGACAAGCAACCTTTGATGAGCTAACCGAGATTGACTTAGGAACGCCCGATAATCCAAGGCCGACCTACATCAGCTCACTCTTGTCGGAGGAAATGAAAGAGCAGATAATTTCCTTGCTGCGTGAGTTCATCGACTGCTTCGCGTGGACGTACAAAGAAATGCCTGGCCTTTCCCCTGAAGTGGACGTACATAAGTTGGTTATATCTCCCGATGCTAAGCCAGTCAAACAAGCTCCTCGAAGAATGAGAAGGGAACTAGAAGAAAAGGTCATCGAGGAAACTAAGAAGCTCATCGATACCGGCTTCATCAGGGAAGAGAAATATGCAGACTGGATCGCATGCATAGTCCCAGTGAACAAGAAAAATGGGCAGATCCGAGTTTGTGTCGATTTCAGGGACCTCAACAAGGCATGTCCTAAAGACGACTTCCCGCTACCGGTCATGGAAATGATGGTCGATGACTCCTCAAATTATGAACTGTTCACCTTTATGGATGGCTCGTCTGGATATAATCAGATCAAGATGTCGCCTGAGGATGAGAAACACACAGCATTTCGAACCCCGATCGGAATATATTGCTACAAGGTGATGCCGTTCGGACTGAAGAACGCAGGTGCTACATATCAAAGGGCAATGACCAATATCTTCGATGACCTAATTCATAAAGTCTTCGAATGTTATGTTGATGATCTGGTCGTTAAGACTGAAACCAAGGCCGATCATATCCAGGATCTTAGGACCGTTCTCACCAGACTGAGGGAATTTGACCTGAAGATGAATCCTCTGAAATGCGCTTTTGGCGTGTCATCAGGAAAATTCCTGGGCTTTATAGTTCGGCATCGAGGGATTGAAGTTGACCCATCAAAGATAAAGGCCATCATGGAGATGCCCCCTCCGAAGAGTCTGACGTAGCTAAGATCTTTTCAAGGAAAGCTCGCGTATATACGGAGGTTTATCTCAAATTTATCGGGGAGATGTAGGCCCTTCTCAAAGCTAATGAAGAAAGGAGCTCCTTTTATCTGGGATGCCGAATGTCAAGCAGCGTTCGAAAGCATCAAACAATACTTGTTGCACCCTCTAGTGCTGGCCGCTCCCATTCCAAATAAACCGCTGATTCTCTACACTGCCGCGCTGGATGAGTCACTCGGTGCGCTCCTTACCCAGAATAACGAGGAGGGAAAAGAAATGCCCTCTACTACCTCAGTCGAACTCTAGTCGGGGCGGAACACAACTATTCCCCAATCGAAAAGCAATGCCTGGCTCTGATATTTGCAGTGAAGAAGCTGAGGCACTATCTGCTTGCTCATCAGGTTATGCTGATCTCCAAGGTCGACCCGCTCAAACACTTGATGACCAGAGCGAGCCTAGCCGGCAGAATGGCAAGATGGGCTGTCATGTTACTTGAGTTTGACATAGTTTATACTCCTCAGAAAGCAGTGAAAGGGCAAGCTCTTGCAGACTTTCTCGCCGCTCATCCTATACCAGAAGGGTCGCCGCTAAATTGTGAGTTACCCGACGAACAAGTGATGCACCTCGAGAGAGATGAGCCATGTTGGGAGCTCTACTTCGATGGGGCCTCATCGATAAGGACCTCCAGTAAATCAAGCGTCCCGGAGATAAAAGCAGGGATAGGATTGGTGTTCATCACACCATCAATGGGAACCCTACGGCGTTCTTTCGCTCTCACCGAGCCTCGAAAAAACAATGAAGCTGAGTATGAAGCTTTGGTAGCTGGTTTGGAGCTCGCTATAGAAATGGAAATCCGTCGGCTACGAGTTTACGGTGACTCCCAGCTCGTTGTCAACCAAGTAAGCGGCGATTATAAAATATACAAACCCGAGTTAGCTCGGTACAGAGGCCGAGTGGTGGAACTCATGAAACGGTTCACTCACATTGAACTAATGAGAGTCCGTAGAGCGTTGAATGGAAAGACTGACGTACTCGCTCGCTTAGTCAAGGAGCTGGCCGATCCTGACATGGACAAAATTCTGATCACAGTTAGGAGCCGACAAATTCTACCCCCATTCTCTCTACGGGAAGAGGAAAGCACGGAACAGAAGAGCAGTCCTGCCGAAGAAGCTTCGATCATCCAAGACGAGCCCGATTGGAGAGAACCCTTCATAGAGTCCTTCCGGTACGACAAGCTGCCCGAAGAAAAATCTGCGAGGATTCAGCTGAAGAAAAGAGCTCTCCGATACGTGTTTGTAAACAACACGTTATACCGCAGGTCATATGACCAACTCTGGCTCAGGTGTCTGTCATTGGCCGAAGCCCAAAAGGTCATGAAAGATGTTCACTCGGGCGTTTGCGGTGCTCACCAATCTGGCCCCAAGATGCGACTTCAAATCAAACGGCTTGGGTATTACTGGCCCACCATGATACGGGATTGCGGGGAGCATGGAAAGAAATGTCAGATCTGCCAAATCCATGGTGATTTCATTCTCAAGCATCCCAATCCGTTGCATCCAACGGTGGCGTCGTGGCCCTTTGAAGTCTGGGGCACCGACATTGTTGGCCCAATTGATCCTCCATCATCCAAAGGCCACCGGTTCATATTGGCCACGACAGACTACTTCTCCAGATGGGCTGAAGCTGTCCCGCTAAAAGAAGTCAAGACAAAAGATATTCTGACATTCTTCCAGCATAATATTCTATACCGCTTCGGTACACCAAGAAGAATCATTTCTGACAACGGGCCTTCCTTCAAGAGCTTCAATGTCTCAAGGTTTGCTACTCAGCACAAGATAGACTGGAGATATTCCTCCATCTATAATCCAAGAGCCAATGGGCTAGCCGAAGCCTTTAATAAGACTTTATGCAAGCTCCTGAGGAAAAATGCTTCAGCCAACAAGAGAGACTGGAATCTCAAGCTTCACGAGGCATTGTGGGCCTATCATACCATGCACCGTACTCCAACTCAGTCCAGTCCATACTCATTGCTCTTCGGAGTGGAGGCGGTCCTCCCCCTCGAAGTCGAAGTTCCAAGCTTAAGAATGGCCGTTCAGCACGAGTTGACGGAGGAGGAAAACGTGCTCCTTCGACTTGAAGAGCTCGATGCCCTCGAAGAAAAGAGGCTCGCGGTGCAGCAAAATCTGGAGCTATACCGAGCCCAAATGTCACGGGCCTATGACAAGATAACCCGTCTCCGCGCTTTCAAGAAAGGTGAATTGGTGTTGGTCCTCAAAAGACCGATCATACTCAATCGACATGCCAAGGAAAAATTCGAGCCAAACTGGGAAGGACCATACGTCATCGAGAAAGTGTTCGACGGAGGATCCTACCAACTAATAAGTGCCGAGGGAGAGAGGCCCATGCCACCCATCAATGGCTGATATCTTAAGAAATACTACACATGAATGCTCCAAGTCGCAGGCGAATTGAGCACATCAGCCCTACGGTCTGGATCATATATCCTACAAAACCGTATACAATCCACGGGCGTAAATGACCCCTATTTCTCCCAAATCCTGCCGGTGAGACTACTTTTAAAGTCCCACCAGCGGCAAAAAAAATGAAAGAAAAAAAAAGAAGAAAAACAAAAAAAAAAGAAAAAGAAAAAGGTATGTTCACAAGCAAAACGGGCACGAATGAAAACCCGAAAGGGCTCCGTGAGTAAAAACAGCAGGACTACCGGTGAGTTTGTGAAAACCCGAAAGGGCGCAAACTCGTGAAAAGAGATGAATACACTCGCAAAGTCCTCTCGACCTTGTGAGGAGAAAACCCCTGCGTGAGATCCTTACGACTCACAAAGGAGCAACACACTTAGGAATCCTCACGATTCCTAAGGAGAAAATACACCTGCGGGATCCTTACGACTCGTAGGGAGAAAATGCTTTTATGGGACCCTCACGGCCCATAAAAATTGAAAAGCCTTAGGTGATAGGGACCCAAACCTGTCTCCTAAGCCATCGTTCCCCAAAGGGCAACGGCAAATGATGAGTCGCTCCTGGCATTTCGCTTCAGTGTTAGCGGTGCTGATGCCGACCAAAAACCCAAATCCCAAGTCCTCCCAAGGCAAATGATGAGTTGCTCCTGGCATTATTCCAGTGCAGCAATGCTGATGCCAAACAAGATCCAAATTCCAAGTCCCCAACCCCAAAGTGGCGAATGATGAGTCGCTCCTGGTACCATATTCCAGTGTAGCGATGCAGACGCCAACCAAATTCCAAATCCCATACCCCAATGGCGAATGATGAGTTGCTCCTGGTACCACATTCCAGTCCAGCGATGCAGACGCCAACAAAGCCCTGAAATTTTTCCGGCCCTACGGTCTGGATCATACATCCTGCAAAACCGTATACAATCCACGGGCGTAAAACAATCCCAACCTCTCCCAAGTCCTACCGGTGAGACCATATTCAAATTCCCAAAAAAAAAATCCCAAATACTCCCGGGGCAAATGATGAGTTGCTCCTGGCATTATTCCAGCGCAGCAATGCAGATGCCAAACAAAAACCAAAATCCCAAAATCCCCTAAATGACAGATGATGATTCGCTCCTGGTACCATATTCCAGTATAGCGATGCTGATGTCAACCTAAATCAAAATCAACAAGTCAACTTTCACTCTGACACCGCAGAAAGCGGAGCAAGTCAGAATCCAATCTCGATACCGTACGAAGCGGAGCAAGTCAAGTCTACCCCTGACACTGCAAGAAGCAGAGCAAGTCAAATCAAGCACCGACCGTCCAAGTCGCTAAAAGGGCAGTACCGACCGTCCAAGTCGCTAAAAGGGCAGAACCGACCGTCCAAGTCGCTAAAAGGGCAGCATCGACCGTCCAAGTCGCAAAAAGGGCAGCACCGACCGTCCAAGTCGCTAAAAGGGCAGTACCGACCGTCCAAGTCGCTAAAAGGGCAGAACCGACCGTCCAAGTCGCTAAAAGGGCAGCATCGACCGTCCAAGTCGCAAAAAGGGCAACATCGACCGTCCACGTCGCAAAAAGGGCAAAACCAACCGTCCACGTCGCTAAAAGGGCAGCACCGACCGTCCAAGTCGCTAAAAGGGCAGTACCGACCGTCCAAATCGCTAAAAGGGCAGAACCGACCGTCTACGTTGCTAAAAGGGCAGCACCGACCGTCCAAGTCGCAAAAAGGGCAGAATCGACCGTCCATGTCGTAAAAAGGGCAGTGCCAGCTTCCCAAAAGGTGGTAACCGAATCAAGTCGCCTCCACGTGAAAGAAGATCCATCAATTTCATGCACACGACCCACATATGTGGTGTGCATTTATTGATGGGGGGCAATTTGTAGGGGTAAAAATTTACACCCCCGTTGACCAAGTCAAAATCAAAGTCAACCCCAAGCCAAGTGGGCCCAAGCCCAGACCCATTGGGCCCACGCCCGGGTCGAGCCCGAACATGAAGCGGCCGGCCTCCGACCACGCCAAGATAAAAATTTTGTAATAAACAATTTTGTTGTATTTCTTTTTTTTATTTTTTATTTTATTTTATGGACAAATGTAAGAAAAATAGGCATAAAGCCAAATTTTTGTAAAGCCCATGGCTTATGTGCAAAAAGAAATGGCACATGAGCCATGGGATAGGCAAAATGCCATTTTGTGAAGCCCAAGGGGCTATGTGTAAAGTGTATGGCCTATAAAGGCAAAGATAATGAAATATCTAAACAACTTTTTTTTCTCCAAAAAAAAGCTTCAGATCTGAGATCTTTCTTCCTTCATCAAGTTTCCAAAATCTTCTTCTTTCTTTTGAGTTAAATCAAGAGTTTTACTCTTCCTTTTTCAAAACTAAATAGTTTTCCACCACAAAACCCATTAAGGGGAACTCAGATCTGCCATCAGATCTCAAAAGGAAAAGATTTTTAAATCTCACATCTCTCTATCTCCAAGATCCGGCCAGCAAAGGAAGAAGAAGGACCCATTTCCTTAACCCAAAGCATCTTAGGAGTTTAACTCCACCCTATTTTCTCTTTAGAGAATTTCCGGGGCTAAAAACCCCCCTTTTTCCTCGCTGGTGCACTAGCGCTCGAGCGCAAAGCGTCCACGTGCCGACACGTGACGCGCTTGCGCTCCAGCGCACTGCGCTCGAGCGCAAAATGCCCACGTGGCGCGCTTGCGCTCCAGCGCTCTGAGCTCGAGCGCAAAGCGCCCACGTGCCGACACGTGAGGTGCTTGCGCTCCAGCGCTCTGCGCTCGAGCGCAAAGCGCCCTCGTGCCGACAGGTGGTGCGTTGCGCTCCAGCGCTCTGCGCTCGAGCGCAAAGCGCCCTCGTGCCGACAGGTGGTACGTTGCGCTCCAGCGCTCTGCGCTCGCGCGCAAAGCGCCCACATGCCGACACGTGGCGCGTTGCGCTCCAGTGCTCTGCGCTCGAGCGCAAAGCGCCCACGTGCCGACACGTGGCGCGCTTGCGCTCAAGCGCCCAGGCGCTGGCCCCACGCATCCTTTGGATGTCTTTTTCCCCCTTTTTTTTTTATATATATACATATGTATACAAATGTACACATACACATACTCCATAACACTGTCCCTGTTAGAAAAAAATTTCTAACGGGGCGCTGCCCCGCACCCCGCAAGGGGGCTGCTAGCCCCCTTGACCCCCAGCCCGCTATCCGGGTAGCGGAACCCCCGTAAAAACTCTGTGTGGCTCCCGATATATTCAAACCCCCCTCCAAAACAACAACACACGTACACTGCACATTGAGTTCACATGACCAGTTTGACCCGTCAATCGGAGGTTCCCTCGCCCCAAAAGCGGGGGGTAATTAACGGCAGCTTAGTCCGCGGCTGCCGGAGATTCGGATCCCCACAATTATTAAACCCCGGCCTACCCTAGGCAGGGGGAATCTGTAGTACGCCTGATAAGCATGCGCGTATTCCTATCTCAATGGGGTGACGAAAAACACCCTACTGTCACGTCTTTAGACGTTGCGTAATTTAAGTGCCGGCACGTGCTAAATTTTGGGTCGTGACAAAGTTGGTATCAGAGTGTTAGGTTTAACCTTGGATTGAGTCTGGGTTTGACTATGCGAAGTCTAGGGCGTATATATTTCAGAACCTAAGCTTGACTTTTCGGAACTTAGACTTGACGAAGGGGTATTAGACCCGAACTTTCGTTTCATGGGTTGACCTTAATTGATGGAGTAGGTAGCTTGAGTAGAGTGACGTACCATACGTATGTTCCGCGGCATATTTACGATACGATACTCCACTTAAGAAACCTTAGGATGTGCATATCTTGAGATCTTTGATACTATTCGTTCCTATGATCATATATTCATTTGGGATCTGTTGATTTCTTTCATTCTTTGATTCATCCTTATCGATACCTGCTTGAGGTTCCTGTCGCCATAGTTTGAGCGCAGATTGAGCTGCTGCTAGTGTTGCGGTCAGAGCGAGCTCGTCATGGACGAGGACCGGCCATGTTGTTTCTGGTGACATAAGGGCATGTAGGTATAGTGTTGTGTTGTGATCTCTCGTTTGAGGCGAGTGTTCGGTTTTGCACCGGATGATCGGGCCATTGATAGAGGCTGTCGAATTGAGAGGACTGTTGATGTACAGCATACCTCAGAGATCGTGATGTTGTCTACTGTGCAGACTGATGACCCAGCTGTTGCTAAGATTGATGGGATGTCGTTTCCAAAGTTTATGAGCTGAAACCGCTGGAGCTTTCAGGCAGAGATGTGACAGAAGATAGCCAGTCTATCTTGAGTTGAGCGACAGAGATGATTCGTCAGATTTGATGTGTCGATGCAGGCTCAGTTGAGTCGAAGAATTCTAGTTGAAGGATCTTACATTAGATCTAGATTAAATCGAGCAAGAGAGGACGTTGTTCGTCGGATGCTCCGATGTGAGATCGGTAAGTTGACCGGTTTCGGATAGAAGGACCTCACCTAGATGCGTTGTAAGTTGATCGAGAATGGACGAATAAAGTGTATTCCTCCGATGATTTGGACGAGTTCCTGAGGATGTGTTCGGCTAGATATCTTCTACAGAGTGATGAAGATACCGAGTTCGTAATTTCGAGTCCGTGTGTGAGACTCCAGATTGACCGTAACCGGGAATGAATTGCAATATGCAGAGAGCAAGAGATGACGTCGAAGTGGACGATAATAAGACGAGTGGAACAAGAGGTTCGTGCCAGATGTTACCGAGCGGTTGTTACTCTCCGTTGATGCTAGAGGATGGATATGTGTGCAGAGGCATTAGATACAGCCAAATTTCAGAAGAAAGCTGTGCTGAGGACACAGTTGTCCGGTTATGAGAAAAGAGTTACGCAAGAGTGCCAACCTTCGTATAGTTCGGCATAGGTGAGATAGGAAGAAGCCATGAATAAGTTCTTTCCAAGACACCGCAGCGATAGAAACTTGCACCCAGGATCAGTTATATCGTGCATATTTAGAGGGCCAGATGCTACCGTCAGTATTGTGCCGTTGCGACTGGTCATGTTGATTGGCCAAACGGTGATCATACGAGTTCTAGAGAGGGACTGTTCCGTTAGTACACATGACCGGGCTGACGAGCAGAAGGATTGCGAGATTGGTAATCCAGAGAAGAATAGGGAACCCAGAGACCGGAGATGCCAGACCGTGAGCAAAAGGCAAGTAGATGATCTTGCTCTGCCAGCTTTGGGCGCACCGACATATTTTTTTCGACATTGTAGGAGGTGTACCTTAATGTCAGTTATTGAGATTTGTGTTTCATGATCCGAGTATCATACTTTTTTCGCTTGGACTTGAGTTTCGATGATTAGGTCTCGTGATTTATGTTTTGTGCACCATGGCTGCACCTACTGGAAATTTATAGTTTGCGCACAGTTATTGCACTTGATTTATGTTTTAATACACCGCTACATTGGTTTATGATTGTGCATATCTATTGCACTTGGCATCGATTTGTGCCTTCGTTGCACGTATTTATGGTTTTGTGGATTCGATACTGTTGATTTGACTTCGTGCATGTTGTATGCACTTGCCTTTACTTATGTACTCAGTATAGCTTATATGTGCTTGCAGTGCATAGGGATGGATTTTGCACAGACAGTTGCACACATTTATGATTCTATACTGTCACGACCCGAAAAGTACGGAACATGACCGGCACTTAAACTACAAAACGTCTCGAGGCGTACGTAATCTAAGTAAGCCAAATCCCAGAAATCCAAACCAGGTAAAGCAGTAGAGTGAAGGAAAAGCCAAATTTCAAAGCAAGAAGCTTAACAACATAAGCCGAAGAATACATTTTTAAAATCTCAAGTCTTTTCTGAAAATTCCGGTAGAGTTTCCTTTGTAAAAACTGACCCCTAACGGGTACAAACCTGATAAATCATATATAATGAATAAAGGCATCCTCAAGCGGGAGCTAGCTCTTCGTCAATTGACGGTCACAACTATGCAAGCAATATAATATACAACCCCGAAGGGCGAGGATCAAACTCAGGATAAAAATCCAACCTCATCAAGAAAACCAGAGGAAAACCATAATAATACAGCATGCGACTCTAAGGTCGAAAGAATAAACACTGGTCTTATATATCTATCAGATAATACGAGTCTGGTTGATAGAGTTTTATTAGATACAACTGAAATAACAAATATACAATGGTGGTCAAGATGCAAAAGAACCCACCTACCAAAGCAATCACCCGGAAGGAACAGTGTGCCAGCAAAACCGCAACGAAACCTGTACGGCAAAACCTGCAAGAAACCGTGGCACAACGGGGGTGAGTTGCCGACTTGTGAGTAGAAAACATCTGCGAGTAGAAATCGCATGCATGACGCTATCCTAGGTCATATCAAGTAATATTCTCAAATAAATATCCCGGTCCATCAATGTATAAGTGTAATACTACATGCTCGTGACAATACCTCAGATAGCAATATATCAGATATATGATGTATGAATGCATAACAAATAAAACAGAACACGTCGTGAATGAGACAACTGTTTTCTTTATTTAATGATATTTCTGTATGTATATAAATCGCGTATCATCAATGAAATCGACAGATAAAACAATGTCCAGCATCGACACAAAACATAAATCTCAGTATCTCGATACCTCAAGCTCCGGCCATCCGGACTGGCCTGTATCATCAAATCTCAATATCTCAGTGTCTCAAGTCTCAATATCTCAATACCTCGGGCTCCGTCAGTCCGGATCGGCTCATATCATCAATCACACGACCACGAACGGTATCCTCCGGATATCCGCCGCGCCAGGTAAAATCACCGGTAGGCAGTCTGCCCCTGTCGGGCTCATCGTCTACAACTCGAGCTTTTTACCTCGGGGTACCTTACCGGGCCCACCATATACCTGAGACGGTTCATCCAACTCTTCGAATCGGGTCTCGAAAACATCTTAGAGCCGAGAAAACATCATGGTGGACAATACTCAACATATCAAGGAAAACCGCATTTTTCTCTTTAAAATAAATCATCAGTTTACAGAACTTTCATATGCGGTTTCCAAATCCAGAAAATACCAAGAATAATCCGAAATTATCAAGTCACCATGTCAATAACAATGAAAACCGGCATAAATCTCAATAATACTGCATAACTAATGAATATATGTATGCATCTGATATCATGCAATAATTAACTAGCATATGAAAGCTATAACATATAGCAACTATCATGTAGCAAGCTATGTCAATGAATAGTATTTTCTAAAGTGTACGTGACATGGCAATTACCGATGAAGATGTGTGTGAGCCGGCAAGCAAGTGTATGTAGAGCATACACATCATCGGTAATGGTGCTGGTGTCCTGACAGCATGGTTTCATGATAATTACAGATAACATATGTACATGCATGCAACGCAATGAAACATCAAGAATATACAGGAAGTCATGTAGTAACAGCAACACTGAAAAATATGCCTACCCTATATATGAATCATATAGTTTGGTATAAAAAAAATACTCACGATTCCCAACTTTCGAAAATGAGTATGACTCGAGCCCAGTCAAAAGGATAAAGAAATCCACCTAAGTCTTAGTCGATCTATATATATATATATATATATATATATATATATATATATATATATATAGTTGTTGGTGATCTCGCCTCAATAGTATCCCGCACGATACAATAAATAATATGACATCCTCGAGTCAAGAGTACGGATCTATCCTCATAACTATATTTCATACGGTAAATCTATTGTACGGCATCCCAAATCTGAGTACGTGTCAAATGTCACATTTATCTCATTATTCATCTGGTATTCACATCATCACATATCGTGAGCTGGGGTACTGATCTAAGTCTAGTACACTACAAATATCATCAACAATATCATGATCTGGCTACTGATCTAAAGTCTCCAACAATCCGATGTCATCCACATATATTATCATATAGAAGTATACATCGCCCAAGCGATCCATTATAAATATCATAACCTATCTCATCTCATATCTCTATCATATGTCAACTACCATATATATCATCATTCATATGATATCATCGTCCAACGACCCGCTATAACATCATGACATATCTCGGTCACATATTAAATACCTCACGGCATCATGACCGATCATATCGACTCATTCCCAAATATCATATAACATTCTCAACATCCAAGCATTTGAATACCAATATATATATGTGTGTGTGTGTGTGTGTGTGTTCCCAATACGCACAAGGAAGTAAGTGTATGCGAGTATGTGTATGTGCGTGTATGCAAATCTTTATTCTAGGGTTTCGTGACTAAGAAATCCACTAAAGTCCTTTCTTCAATTCTCGCTAACACTAGAACCATGATCTCCTAAAGCTCATCTTGCTAAGTGTTCATATGTCTCAACAATATATAAATGTATATCTATATTACATCACATCCATTCTCACAACTTTGCGGGGGTGCTATACGCCATCCACCCGACTTCCCCCGTAGATATAAATCTACTCACCTTGCTCTTCGCTTTCCATTGCCGACATCGCCACGCGCTTGCTTGTCGTCTCGAAGTCCTTATAGGGTACCTACACATCATAACGTATTGTGCCGTATTAAAACCCTAGTCAAACCCAAAACGACACGCTACATGCCTATAGGTTAGAACCTATGGACTACGCCTTTCAAAACCACCAAATAACATTCGATTTCGACGTACAAACGTCAAGTGATCGAATACAACACCAATTATAAAAATCCAGAATTCACAATACGTAAAACGAAATCCCGAATCAAAACAGCAACTCTTGAAAATAGTCCCAGATTTTACCCTAGGTGAAATTAGCCAATTTTGCATATATGGGGGTCTAATTTACTGGAGATAAAGCCACAGGACAAAAACGAACACCAATGGTCCCACCCTGGCCACAATTTGCGGCCAGATTGATTAAAATTACGGCTAGAACATGGAGGGGGTGGCTTAGGTTTGGGGGTTAGCATCTAGGTTGCCTGCATGTATCACTGTCTTCGCTAAATATTTTTCTGGTCACCCGGGTGTTAGCAGATTTCATTATACACTCATAGAATCCACAATTCTTCCGATACCGGGTTTCTAAGTTCATATTCCGAGGTTAAGTCTCAGGTTTTAGTCCAATATGATATTACTAACAGGGGTTTAAGGTCACTACTAAGTCAATTACACTATCTCAATTGAAAATCCCTTCAAACCCTAACTCGGAATTTTCAAAGTTCACCAAACCGTATCAAAACACTTCTAAACTTATATGGGTGATAAGGTAAAGGAAATACAAAGCTAATGGTGCAGAAATTACCTCATTTGGAAACTCAAGAATTTTCTTGAGTTGCCCCAAGTCTCCAAAATCCTTGCTTTCTTGATCCAAAGTGTTGCTAAAGGGCTTGTGCACATTTTTTGTGAAGTGGGGATGGACTTTGGATGAAGATTTGATGATGTTTTGGGGGTTGTAGTGGAGGAGGGAGAGGGAGTGCTACCATGTTTGAGGAGATGGAGAAGAATGAATGATGAAGGTGATGAAGACAATGAGCCATGACCATATTGACCCCTCACCTCTCTCTCTCTCCCATGCCCAGACCTTTTGACTTTTCCTTTCTTTTCTTTTCTTTTTCTTTTCTTTTCTTTTCCTTTTCCATTTCATTTTTAAAACCAACACATAAATCCCAAATGAAACCATGGTTATTAAAATGTAACACAAGTGTAAAATACGACACGGTGCATGTTTTGCACAAAACAAGCTTAATTCGCGATTAGCGATATTTAATCGCGATTAGCGATATTTAATCGCGATTTGCACTAAAAGTGAATATAATAAATCATAAAAATTCATAATTCTCTTAATACATTTAAAACACCATCATTTCAGTAATTTCTATAATTTTCCAAATTTTTTCCAATTTATCGGTATTTAATTATACCGAAATATTAAAATATTCAATATATTTATTATTTAATCATAAAAATTCCTAAAAATAATATTTTATTTTTCTGAAATGTTACAATCTTCCCCCTTAAAGAAATTCGGTCCCCGAATTTAAATTTAAACCCCTCAAATGCTAAAATATTTCAGTAAAAAGTCCAAGTCGTCGGGGCTCCGAAATCATCATTACATAAGACGTATCATAGCGTAAAGCATGTGCATGAACAATGAGTAGATAACTCTATCAAAATTCCGTCAAGCATCTTGCAATAATCGGAATCATGGTGAAGACACAAATGTCAAATCCAAAACGAAACCAATATGATATACATCAAAACTATACATGTAAACATCAAATCTATACATATAAACATCTGAATGAAATGCATGCCAAACCTTTCATGTTGCTGTGCGATGCGCATAACACTGCACAGTGGCGGACATCTATTGTAAAAATATGATCATATATGTATATATCTTTTGTTTAATCTGCACGGCCCGCCGTTTTTTTGGAAAATAATTTAGAAGGGTTCTCTTGTTTTAGACGTTTCGTGTTATATCAGACACGTCGGTAAATACTGAGACTATAGCTCCCTGTTTTGAAATCCCTTCGATAACTCTCAATGCATGCAAAATGTATCCAGGTACTGTCCTCTGACTAGTCCTTCTCAGTACGAAAACAAATAGCAATTATCATCAAAACGTACTGCTCCAAAAGAAATCAATCCCAAAATGTGCATATGAAAGCTACGTGCGTCTGGTGCGCACGGAAATCAAAATCCATGAATGTGCCATACATGTGCACAGAAACAACATCTAAGTGTAACAGGTGTGCATGAAACACCTGTCAGAGGCAACGTGTGTGCCTGACAGCAAAATCAGATGCATCTGATATGCACGAAGAATCTCGATTTAGTGCATTTGGCGTGCACCAAAATCGCATCTCATATCATACGCCCAACATGCGCGAAAATCCAAATCAGGTGCATCCATCATGCACGAAATCACTAAATCCAATATCAAGCGCCGAACATACGTAAAATCCAATCCAAGCGCGTCAAATATGCACAAGAATCCAATCAGGTGCACAAGGTGCACAAAACAAATATCGAGTATCACAATCGAAATCGACGGTATACAACACATTTCAATCCAAATCGAAATCAGGTATACCATGGTATATAATCTCACAACCATGTGCACCAGCGTGCACAAAATCGAATTAAAATACTAAAAGTGTATAAAACTATGCCGAAAGCATAAGTAAAATCACATGCATACCATAAGCATGAAGTCAAAATCAACATCTCGAATGATATCTAATCAAAGTCAAGTGCTACTGTGGTGCACAAAATCTAAATCATGCAAATAAATCGCTCAAAATATCAGGCATGGAATCAAAATCAACATCTCGAATGATATCTAATCAAAGTCAAGTGCTACTGTGGTGCACAAAATCTCAATCCAGTACAACTAACATGCACGAATGGAAATCCCAATCGAGTGCATCCGGTGTGCACAAAACCATATCTCATATCATGCGCTCAACCTGCGCGAAAATCCAAATCAAGTACATTCGTCATGCACGAATGAAGGCTAAATCAAGGGCATCGAACATGCATGAATAAAATCTAAATCAAGTGCATCCGATGCGCACAAAATTCAATATTAAGCGCCTAATATGCGCAAAAATCCAACCCAAGCGCGTCAGTCCGTGAAAGTATCTAGTGCAGTAACATGCATGAAAATGAACATCAAGTGCAGACGTGCACCAAACACAAATCTGGTAACACAAATGCTCAAAGACATAAATCGGGTGCAACCAAGGTACAAAGTATAATTCCGGTGCAACCAATGCACAAAATACCTAGCTGGTGCAACAAATTCTCGAAATATAAATCCGGTGCATCCAGTGCACGAAATATAATACAGTGCAACAATCGCACAAAAATACAAATATGGTGCATCAAGTGCACGAAATACCAAATACGGTGCATCCAGTGCACGAAATACCAAATACGGTGCATCCAGTGCACGAAATACCAAATACGGTGCATCCAGTGCACGAAATACCAAATACAGTGCATCCAGTGCACGAAATACAATATGGTGTAACAATGCACAGCGTAAAAACCTAGTGCAACAACTGCACAAAATACAAATCGGGTACAACAAGTGCACGGAAATGCATCAATGACTCAAATACGAATAAAAAGCAACACCGAGTGTGCCAAGGTGTATAAAATCATAAACGCATGCAACTGCATGCACAAAACACGTATCCACGCACTGCAAGCACATGTAAACTATATCGAGTGCAAAAACCAAATCGAGTGCATACCACCTGCACAAAAATCAAATCAGTTGTATGCAATCCATGAAATCATAAACATGTGCAGCCAAGGCACAAAACTGAATCAAGTGCAATAAACCTGCGCAAATCATAAATCAACACAACAGTGTATAAAGCATATCTCAAGTGCAACAACTATGCACAAAACGTAAATACTCAGTAGGTGCAGCCATGGTGCACGAAAATAATACCATAAAGCCCAATCATCAAAAATCAAATCCAAGTGATATAAGCGTGATATTCAGATCACAACGCAAATCGCAACGAAAGACATTGAGGTACGCCTCGTACAATGTCGAAAAGTGTCGGTGCGCCCAAAACTGGCAGAGCAAGAACATCCGCTGCCTCCTGCTTACGGTTTGGCATCTTTTGTCTCTGGGTCTTCATTTCTCTGTGGATTACCAATATTGCAATCCATTGGCTCGTCGGCCCGGTTCGGTGTACTAACGGAAACGATCCGCTCTAGCATATCCTCTAAAGATCTCTGACCAATTATCATGGTCACTCATAACAAATCTCATCAATGATGCCGAACTCTGGTCTCCTGGGTGTGCGTAATACAGCTGATCCTGGGTCCAGGTCTTCTCGTATAGTACTCCAGAAAAGTTCTGTCGAAGTATCTGCCAAATCTCGTTTCTGCCGAACTGCCCGGAAGTCATCATCTTTCACTAAATCTATTTCTTGTTCCGGAATGGATGCATGCTCATTACAACTCCTCCTGCAAGATATACCCACAGTCAATGCCTCTACTTGCGTATCACATCTCTGATGTCAGCGGATTGGAACGCCTTCTCATCACGATCTCGTACGAACCTCTTAATCCACTTTCCTCCAATGTCGACTGATTCAGACTCCTCTCCTCATGGCTGCATGGACGGCGCTCCAACGGCTATACTCATATCTGGAGTCTCCCATGTGTTAGTTATATGTATGCCCTAGAGGCCATTACTGTACATACGATGTATATTGTAATGGATGCTTGGACATATATAGGGAGGACTTTCTTGCTCGACATGATAGTATGCTATCTGGTTGTACTTTATCTTAACATATACTCTGATTGTCTCTATGTTACATGTTGATAAAGCCCTTAGGATATGTACTCGACTACTAGGACTATGATGAGATCATACTAGTGGGGCCACGGTAGTCGACGAGTACATCCTTTAACTGTTCCTAGTCGGGGGTGTATCGAGAAAGGGCATCGATACACCAGAGTAGACTAGCGTATAAGCATCTTGACCCATATGATGGGCGATAGATGATCCTATATCCATCGGTGTTTGACATCAAGGATGGTGTACGGGTGCTCAGTAAAGACTGGGTACACTGGACGGACTCACCGAGAACTTCCAGATGGTATTATACCTCACGTCAGATGGCAGTTCTCCGGTGACACTGGTACAGAGTAGTCTGTTGACCCGAGATCGTCCTAGAGTCTTGTGTGATTCCTACTGTGCTTTGATTTCCATCATACCACGTCCAAGAGGGCATGTAAAAGGTTGCTTTTAGGTACAGTCCCGAATCACATAGAGGCAATGAGCGATAGGAGGGGATTCGACTCTCCCGGTATAGGGAGTTGATGTTGTGCTGTGTTCGATTGGCTATAACCGGAAATCCCTGGCCAGGGTTGCTGAGATCTACTGGTAAGTGTTATCAGTAGTTTCTCGAACTGTTATAGACCTCATATCGACACGACTTATCAAGCTACTGGGGTCTAACGTTTACCACCCCTAGGCGAGATATGCGACATATCAGACGACGAGACCGGACTGTACGGGAGTGTTACTGATTTGGATTCACAGGAGAATGTGCAGGCTTGTTTGTTGATCTTCTGAGCACTCAATACCTGGGTGGCTGTTACGTTTAGCTGACCGCTTGCAGCTTATGGGTGTTTGATATGATCATCACCTACTGCCGGCGTATTGACGATTCTTTAGAGTCCTACATAGAGGTTTCTTGGCTCAGGCAAAACGGAGTAGGGGCACATATGTGATATGTGCAGGACCGAGGATAATGCGATATGAGATACCGTATTCTATTCTCGTGATAAATGATATCAGCCGGGTCATCGGATCAAGTATTGATTCGATGAATCGGTAAATGATATATTAGTCGGTTATATGCGATATAGCCGGATTGTCGGATCAAGTGTTGATTCGATAATTTAATGTATAATAATATATATGATATATTAAATTACATTAACTAATATTAGCTCACTAAAGGATTCTTTTTCTCACTCGGGTAATACATTGATATATATGCGATATATGTTAATTGTATTATTTTATTTTGTTACAATAAATATTATATATATGATATATAATATTGTAACATGATATGGTTATTAATGCAACATAATTAGTGGAGATTAAGCATGGTTAGGGTTTGATTTGGGTTAAGCAATTCTAGAAGTTTCTAGAAGCTTTCTTTTTGTTTTGTGTTAGATATTTTAAAGTGACTCATCTTTAACTCAACCCAAACCCTAGCCCTAGTTAAATCTCTACAAAGGTTAAGTTAACCATGGTTGCATTATAAGTGTTAGCTTGTGTTAACGAAACTTCAAGGTAGATCATCTTTGTATCGAAGATCGGAAGCAAAACTGCATCTTTCTCTTCGTGGAACCTCTCGATAGTCCGGAGCACGATGATCGCAGCAAAGGGACCTCAACACGGAGCTTATAAAGTGAAGGACCGGATCTACAAAGGTTGTAATCCCCCTCACTTAGTGTTAAAGTGTTTAACATGTTCGTTTTCGCCTAAACTCTAGTTTAAAGATCCGGCTTTGGGTTGTTCGGCACGGCTAAATTTTTAATCAGGCATGGTTGATACCTCGTAGACCCTTGTGGCAGTGCCTAGCAACCCTACAGTGGTATCAGAGCCAAGCTAGAGCTTTAGGCGAAGTCTAGACGAAGTTTAAAGTCCGATCGAACCCGGAAACCCCGATGTTTACCCTTCTCTATACATTTTTCAAAAATGTGGTTTTTTATGAATTAAAAATGCTCAGAAAAACAAGCAGGAAAAACTAAGAATTACTGTGAAGTACGGTCCACTAAGTCAATTATTTAACCGCGGAACCGCGGCCAGACCAAGGGTTTGGCGGCGGTTCCGCGGCCAAAATTTGGACTTAGTCCCTCATATTTCATATATTCATTCTTAGGTCCTTTCTTGTCATTTTTTTCTGGGAATTTTTTTATTCCACTCAAGTGTTGAGTTATATAGGGTTATATTAGGGACTCGTTGATTCAATAGGATAATTTAACTTCTTTTAGTTTTGTCCGGATAATTTTAGAAACTGTTAAAATGTTCGAACGGATATCAATAACTCACTTTTTCCCCTGTCCGAAATTTTTTCAAAAGTTGGATTTTTTTCTCGAGTTTAAGAACGTTCTAAGTCGTGCAAATAACGCGGTGGACCCTCTAGAAGAATACAAACCTTAACTCGATTATGTGACCGTCTTGAACTGCCTCTGAACCTTAGGGTTTGGGGCAGTACGGCGTGCCACATGTGAGGCGTTGGCTTGACCCTTCTACGGCTAGACCATCGGTACTGTGGCATGTGATGGATGTTTTTAAACCGATTTCAAGTGTTGAGATATATTGGGGAAATTTTGGGTGTTTGATTATTCGATCAGAAAGTTTAACATTGTCTATTTATCTGGAATGTGATACAATATTTGGAATCCACAGGTAGTTATGAGATAACTAATTTGAATGTTGTAAATCTAGCAGTCCAGTCTCAATTGATCGGTTGCAACGGAATTTTGATGTGATCAAAAGTCCGTCGCAATCACGTAGCATACGTGGATACTCGCCGAATAAACTTAATAGACAGCCATGCCCCATAGCCCCGACCAAGTGACTGTAGGAGAACCCCGTCGCCAAAAGCATCCGTTCGGGTGCTCGTGGCAGCGGTGTTCTGCCTTAGTGCACTTCATCGACGGCATCCGGGCGTGCGGTCGTCTACTAAAGTTTGCGACGAGCATTCGATCAGGTTGTCGGGAATCTTGTTGAATTGCCCGACTTGATATTGAAAAGAGTTTTCGATAATGAGACTAAAATGCGGGGTTTATAATTGTTAGGCATGCGATGTCTAAGGAATTCATTTGGTTAGGCATGCGATGTCTAAAGAGGTTGCGGATTCCAACTGTTGTAGTTTTACACTTTCTTTTCTGTGACCGTAAGCGTAGTATGTGGTGTATCGCCGGCTTCGTTTCTATACATCAACGACAATCGGGATACACATACTTGCTTACGTTGATGATATGAGATATTATATGTATCTGTGATATGTTATATTGGATCATCGCGTTTTGAATAGCCGGGGGTTTTATATGAGATGAGAGTTTTTCTTTTTCATTCATGTAAAATTCATTTGTATGTAATATTCTTTTATTGGGGCACTTCCGGGCTGAGGATGATGTCACCGTTGTATATTATTTATTTTTCCGCATTAGGTAGACCCAAGGCGGGGAGCACAAGTAACCGGGTTCTAGGGTCCAGTGGGAGACCATCTCGAGAAGTCGAGACCGGGTCTCCTAACCCTAGAATTGGTAGTGTTGCTTGCCGCTCTCGTAGGGGTCTAGGGATGTGGGTTTGGCTATTCATCGCGACCGTGGAATCCGTGTTTTATACAGGCTCGTACTAAAACACGGACGTCCTAGTATATCCAATATTTCATATATGTTCTTCTACTGCAATGTTCTGTGATGAGATCATATTACTGCCTGTGACGAATGTTTATATTATATATATGAGATATATGTTATATTGCAGATTTCGTTTCAAATGAGATGCTTGTGAAGCATAATAAAATGGGACTTCATTAATGAGATTAATGAAACTAAAAGAAACCTAAGATGTTATAGAAACTTGTTTAAAAACTGGTAGCTCTAGTTCTTGCTTTGCATAGCGGTGTTCCTTGTAGAACATCCAGCACCTTATTCGATAAGGAAAGAGCCGAGATCCCTTCACCGGGAGTGACCTCTTTAGTGAAACTAGCAGATGCTACAAACTCGGTTTGTCTTTTGATTGCTTCTATAGTTCTTGCTTTGCATAGTGATATTTGTGAAATATCCTGCACCTTATTCGATGAGGAAAGAGCCGACGATCCCTTCACCGGGAGTGACCTCTTTAGCAAAACTAGAAAAGGCCTAAAAAACATTCCATTTAAAATCACTCGATTCTACAATGATATCAAGTTCATTACGCAATAGGTTTTTATAAAAACCTATCGTAGCCCTCCGTCATTTTAGGAAGTAGAGTACTTAGTATTCGTGCTGCGTATGTCGACTTTAGTTGAGGCGTAGTGTATGGTAGCTAAGTGATGTCTTCCTACACAGCATATGATACGATTAGTTAGGACATTCATGTGATTATGTTGACCATAGTTGAGGGTCATATAGGGTGGGTCTGATTAATCATGAAATGACGGGTAGAACTTGACTAGTGCTTATGATATGTTGACCTTAGTTAAGGTCATAAGTACTAGGGGTAATATATTATTGGGAATTTCAAGTGTTGAAATTTGCAATGAGATTGCACACCTTCTATGAGATAGTTGGATTCCGATACCCGCTGCGAGTAAGAGTTACTCCTGGGAGAGTTTTACACATTATAATTAGTCGATCAAGTAGGTGTCTAGAAAGGTGTCAACGGGGTTACGCCCCTGGGAAAACGAGGTTTACTTTAATTAGGTTCGTGCGAAAGCACGGGGGACCTCCCTCAAAGTACCGACACTAGCCTAGCTGAAAGATTGGCGAACTTATAGCGTGTAATTAATCCCGGCTAGTCATTCCTTTTAGGGTTTGAAGGAAGATTTGATTAAAACAGTGGGAGACATCCTGATTAGATATATTAGATAACCAATCTAATCTTGCAAGAGCATACGCTGAGTGTTTTCTTCTCTCTCTCTCCAGGTAGCGACCATATTACGCCTTAATCAAGATAATAATACGGATGTATTGACCGAACCCGCTTGTTATACTGAACTAGGGAACGTTGGTCCCGCTCCAACTTATAATTGTTATAAGACAGAGCAGGATATAGGGGATTACCAGAATTCCCATACCGTCCAAACGAAGAATGTGCATACTGATGCATCATCTTCGGGTGTGTTCATTATAGAGAATTGTTTCTTAGTATCTTTTACGTCCTGGGTATCTGATACCGGATCAGGATCCCACATATGTAATTTGTTACATGGTCTACAGAAAGGTAGAAAACTGAGAACGGGTGATAAGTTTCATGAGACAAAAAACGGTGTAAGTGTTGCAGCCAAGTCTGTTGGTCACTATCACCCTGTATTACCAGAATACATTGATTCTGAATGAATGTTATTAGATACCGAACCTGATATACAGCATCATATCAGTCTCTTTATTAGTAAAGAAAGGATATAATTTTGTATTGTTGGATAATGTTTTGAACATTTCCTATATCAAGAGTTCATCGGTTCAGGCACGTTATCTAAAAGCATTGACGTTCTAAATCAAACTACAGTTCTTAGTATACAGAACACACACGAGAGGAAGAGTTCAGAAATGAACGAATCCTTCTTGAGGAATTGTAGACTAGGTTATATCAATGCGACCCGACTAGCTAAGTTACATTAAGATGCATATTTAAATTTGTTTGAATTTACATCTTGTGAAACTTGCCGGTCATGTCACAAAGATAAAATTACCATAGCTCTGTTTATTGGAAACAGAGAAAGAGTTAGTGAACTCTTGGGATTGATACATGCTGATGTATGAAGGTCCCCTGTCTACACATGCCAAGACCGGTTCTTTGTACTTCATTACATTCTCTGATGATCTCTCAAGATTCAGACATATGTTCCTGTTGAAACACAAGTCCGAAACTTTTGAGATATTCACAGAATATAAGTTAGAAGTAGAGAACAAAAAACGGGTATAAGTATTATGTCCTTTGATGAGATCAAGGAGGAGAATACTTGAGCACGGAATTCCTCGACTATTCTAAAAGAGAATGAGATTCTCTCTCAGCATTACTCCTCCAAATACACCACAGCACCTCGGTGTATCGGGGCGGAGCAATTGCACCCTATATGATATGGTGTGCTCTATGATGAGTACTACTGAGTTTCCTATTTCCTTTTGGATGTTATGCGCTTGAGAAGCTGCATACCTATTGAATAGGGTTCAAATCAAATCAGTTGCCTACCACTTCATATGTGATATGGAAAGGGAAGAGCCCATATCTTAAGTTTGTTAAGATTTGGGGTTGTCCGGACTATGTCTAAAAGCAAAATCCGGACAAGCTCGAGGCAAAGTCAGTTCTGTAGAACTGGAAAGGTTCCAGCTATACAAACTGCAACTGATGATTTGATAGAACTAAGGATTCAATAGTTTCCAACAAACCCCAGCCTCTCCGCCGATCTAGCAGGATTCCTCACCCACCTGAGAGATACTTCGGTTTCTCTATGACAGTGGGAGCGAGGATTGCATCATGAGATGATGACCCAACTAGTTTCGAGCTGGCCATCAAGAGTGGGACTCTGTAAGAATGGCTGGATGCTTAGCGATCTAAGATGGAATCCTTATACACCAACAAAGTATGGACTTTGGTTGCTTTATCTGAAGGGTTGAATCCCCATCAGGAGCAAGTATATCTTGAGAAGATTACTTGGTGTACATGGAAAAGTTGAGACTTTCAAAGCTATGCTTAAGTCCATCCAGATCCTACTTGCCACGGCTACATACCATGACTACGATATCTGGCGGTTGGGTGTCATGACTGCTTTTCTAAATGATGTTTTAGAAAAGAGCGTCTATAAGTACACAGCCAGAGGGCTTCGTAGACAGTGGGAGCAGCGGAAACGTGTGCAAGATGTTTTATGTGATAAAGCAGGCATCACGGAGTTGGAACGTCTGTTTTGATATGGTAGTCAAAGAGTTTGACTTCATCAAAATGGTAGATGAACCTTGTATATACAAAAAGGTAGTAGGGAGTATGGTGGTGATCCTCGTAGAGTACGTGGATAACATACTCTTGATAGGGAAGGAGTTTCCTATGCTACGCTCGGTCAATCTCCGCTTATCACAATGATTCTCCATAAAGGATCAAAATGATACCTCCTAAATCATGGGTTTTGGATCTATGAGATAGTTTTAATTGGATGTTAGGATACTCACTAGTTGTAGTGAGATGGTATCAATCGATCCTGGGGAGAATCACTGGAAAGGTTCCAGGGTGATAAGGACGACTGAATGTCAGTCGCAGGCATTGTCTTTACCCTCAGTGGAGGGACGGTATGTTGGAAGAGTTCCAAGCTAGATACCGTGACTTACTAGACGATTAAAGGAAAGATACATCGTTACCAAGGATGCTACCAAAGAGGCAGTCTGGATATTTATAAGTTCAAGAGATGAACTTCGTTCCTACCATTGTGTGACAATGGAGTTGTGGCTTTTGCCAAGGAACCCCCCGTCCCATCTGAAATCCAGATATAATTCTTAGGCAGTATCACCTGGAGATGGTTGATCTCCAGGGAGATCGAGGTTAGGAGAGTAGACACAGAGGACAACAGCGTGGATCCACTCACAAAGACCTTTTTCCCAGTAGAGACTCTTATAGGATGGTTGAGTATGAGATACTTCAACCGCAGCTAATTGTTGGGTATGTGATACCACAACAGATGACCCTAGTGCAAGTGGGAGATTGTTAGTTAATGTATGCCCTAGAGGCCATTACTGTACATACGATGTATATTGTAATGGATGCTTGGACATATATAGGGAGGACTTTCTTGCTCGACATGATAGTATGCTATCTGGTTGTACTTTATCTTAACATGTACTCTGATTGTCTCTATATTACATGTTGATAAAGCCCTTAGGATATGTACTCGACTACTGAGACTATGTTGAGATCATACTAGTGGGGCCATGGTAGTCGACGAGTACATCCTTTAACTGTTCCTAGTCGAGGGTATATCGAGACAGGGCATCGATACACCAGAGTAGACTAGCGTATACGCATCTTGACCCATATGATGGGCGATGGATAATCCTGTATCCATCGGTGTTTGACATCAAGGATGGTGTACGGGTGCTCAGTAAAGACTGCATACACTGGACGAACTCGCCGAGAACTCCCAGATAGTATTATACCTCACGTCAGATGGCAGTTCTCCGGTGACACTGGTACAGAGTAATCAGTTGACCCGAGATCGTCCTAGAGTCTTGTGTGATTTGTACTGTGCTTTGATTTCCATCATACCACGTCCAAGAGGGCGTGCAAAAGGTGGTTTTTGGGTACAGTCCCGAATCACATGGAGGCAATGAGCGATAGGAGGGGATTCTTCTCTCCCGGTATAGGGAGTTGATGTTGTGCTGTGTTCGATTGGCTATAACCGGAAATCCCTGGCCAGGGTTGTCGAGATCTACTGGTAAGTGTTATAAGTAGTTTCTCCAACTGTTATAGACCTTATATCGACACGACTTATCAAGCTACTGGGGTCTGACGTTTACCACCCCTAGGCGAGATATGCGACATATCAGACGACGAGACCGGACTGTATGGGAGTGTTACTGATTTGGATTCACAGGAGAATGTGCAGGCTTGTTTGTTGATCTTCTGAGCGCTCAATACCTGGGTGGCTGTTACGTTTAGCTGACCGCTTGCAACTTGTGGGTGTTTGATATGATCATCACCTACTGCCGGCGTATTGACGATTCTTTAGAGTCCTACATAGAGGTTTCTTGGCTCAGGCAAAACGGAGTAGGGGCACATATGTGATATGTGCAGGACCGAGGATAATGCGATATGAGATACCGTATTCTATTCTCGCGATAAATGATATCAGCCGGGTCATCGGATCAAGTATTGATTCGATGAATCGGTAAATGATATATTAGTCGGTTATATGCGATATAGCCGGATTGTCGGATCAAGTGTTGATTCGATAATTTAATGTATAATAATATATATGATATATTAAATTATATTAACTAATATTAGCTCACTAAAGGATTCTTTTTCTCACTCGGATAATACATTGATATATATGCGATATATGTTAATTGTATTATTTTATTTTGTTACAATAAATATTATATATGTGATATATAATATTGTAACATGATATGGTTATTAAAGCAACATAATTAGTGGAGATTAAACATGGTTAGTGTTTGATTTGGGTTAAGCAATTCTAGAAGTTTCTAGAAGGTTTCTTTTTGTTTTGTGTTAGATATTTTAAAGTGACTCATCTTTAACTCAACCCAAACTCTAGCCCTAGTTAAATCTCTACAAAGGTTAAGTTAACCATGGTTGCATTATTCATCATTATCATCTTTGCATTATTCATCACAAAAGGAATTATTCATTATTCATTCATCTTCTTCTTCCTTCTTCTTTTCTTTCATGGAAAAAAAGCTTTCTAGCTTTTTTCAAGTGATGATAAATGAGTGAGAATAAGAAAACCAATGAGAGCAAAAATCCTACTTCATCATCCTCATCTATCCTTGCCATTTAGATGAGGGTGTTCACTTCATATTATGAGTGTTAGCTTGTGTTAACGAAACTTCAAGGTAGATCATCTTTGTATCGAAGATCGGAAGCAAGACTGCATCTTTCTCTTCGTGGAACCTCTCGATAGTCCGGAGCACGATGATCGCAGCGAAGGGACCTCAACACGGAGCTTATGAAGTGAAGGACCGGATCTACAAAGGTTGTAATCCCTCTCACTTAGTGTTAAAGTGTTTAACATGTTCGTTTACGCCTAAACTATAGTTTAAAGATCCGGCTTTGGGTTGTTCGGCACGGCTAAATTTTTAATCTGGCATGGTTGATGCCTCGTAGACCCTTATGGCAGTGCCTAGCAACCCTACACCAAGCAATGTATCTCATCACTTGATATCCGAATGATGTTGAACTTTTCGATCGAATCGTCAAGGCTCCATAAACCCCCAAGAGCTCAACATCTTGGGACAATTTAATAGTATCGAATACATGCCACAACACCTATAGACCAACCGTATAAGGGAAAACCCAAGCCTTACTAATGGCACCGCTGAACTGCCGCAAACCCTAAGGTTCACCGGCGTTCTATGGTCATTATGTCGAGTTAGGGTTTCATTCTTCTAGAGGGATCCGTAGAATTACTTGTATTGTCTTTCGAACACTTTAAACTTAGAAAATGGGTTCCTGACATTCGATCGTCTATATCGACTCTCAACGTATTAGCATGAAGTCGTCTCTAGCTGGAATCAATCAATCTGATGACCTCGCATTGGGGTAAGCGAATGTACCATATATCCTAGTCATTCATCCTCGGGTGACTAGCGATCTTCTATCATATCTCTAAGTACAACTCGTACTGCAATAGCTCCAAACATCCGGGGTGATATCTCATCCTTCGCAGCAGCAACTGGCTCATTCGTCCGCCCGCTGAACAGTGCCTCAATCATCAAATAATCTATGCATGGACGGTCATCACATTTTGGCTGGCCTCTAACAGTGGCCCCATCCTCTGGTGCTGATCTGCAGGTCCGAGAAATCTCGTAAAAGCGATCCATCAAACGCTCATGGCTCGAAAACACAATAAAACGACGCCTTTATGCAATTGTAAGTCCCTGGAATCATGCCCTGGTCAGTCCTCGTCCGTGACGAGCTCGTGCTGACCGCAACTCTAGCCGTAGCTCTCTGTGCCCGTACAACCATGGTAACAAAACTATAACTGGTACTGATGAGGATAGATCATAGGAATGAATATAATACTATGCAAAGAAATGTACATCATAAAGCTTCTTAAGCGGAGTATCGTATCGTAAGTATGCCGCGGAATATACACACGGTACGTCACTCAACTTGAGTCACCTACTCCATCAACCAAGAGTCATCCTACACTCAGAAGGTAAAACGTAACGCTCTGATACCAACTTTGTCACGACCCAAAAAGTACGGAACATGACCGGCACTTAAACTACGAAACGTCTCGAGGCGTACGTAATCTAAGTAAGCCAAAACCCAGAAATCCAAACCAGGTAAAGCAGTAGAGTGAAGGAAAAACCAAATTTTAAAGCAAGAAGTTTAACATAAGCCAAAGTATGCATTTTTAAAATCTCAAGTCTTTTCTGAAAATTTCGGCAGAGTTTTCTTTGTAAAAACTGACCCCAAAATGGTACAAACCTGATAAAGCATATATAATGAATAAAGGCATCCCCAAGCGGGAGCTAGCTCTTTGTCAATTGACGGTCACAACCATACAAGCAATATAATATACAACGCCGAAGGGCGAGGATCAAGCTCAGGATAAAAATCCAACCTCATCAAGAAAACCAGAGGAAAACCATAATAATACAGCGCGTGACCCTAAGGTCGAAAGAATAAACACCGGTCTTCTAGTCTATCAAATAATACAAGTCTGGTTGATGGAGTTTTACTAGATACAACTGAAATAACAAATATACAATGGTGGTCCTGATGCAAAGGAATCCACCTAACAAAGCAATCACCCGGAAGGAACAGTGTTCCAGCAAAACCGCAACGAAACCTGTATGGCAAAACCTGTAAGAAACCGTGGCACAATAGGGGTGAGTTGCCAACTCGTGAGTAGAAAACGTCTACGAGTAGAAATCGCATTCATGACACTATCCTAGGTCATATCAAGTAATATCCTCAAATAAATATCCTGGTCCATCTATGTCTAAGTGTAATACTACATGCTCGTGTCAGTACCTCAGATAGCAACATATAAGATATATGATGTATGAATGCATTACAAATGAAACAGAATACATCGTGAATGAGACAACTGTTTTCTTTATTTAATGAGATTTCTGTATGTATATAAATTGCGTATCATCAATGAAATCGACAGATAAAACAGTGTCCAGCATCGACACAAAACATAAATCTCAGTATCTCAATACCTCAGGCTCCGGCTATACGGACTGGCCTGTATCATCAAATCTCTCAGTGTCTCAAGTCTCAATATCTCAATACCTCGGGCTCCGTCAGTCCAGATCGGCCCATATCATCAATCACACCACCACGAACGGTATCCTCCGGATAACCGCCGCGCCAGGTAAAATCACCGGTAGGCAGTCTGCCCCTACCGATCTCATCGTCTACAACTCGAGCTTCTTGCCCCGGGTACCTTATCGGGCCTACCATATACCCGAGACGGTTCATCCAACTCCTCGAATCGGGTCTCGAAAACATCTCAGAACCGAGAAAATATCATGTGGACAATACTCAACATATCAAGGAAAACCGCATTTTTCTCTTTAAAATAATTCATCAGTTTACAAAACTTTCACATGCGGTTTCCAAATCCAGAAAATACCAAGAATAATCCGAAATTATCAAGTCACCATATCAATAACAATGAAAACCGGCATAAATCTCCATAATACTGGATAACTAATGAATATATGGATGCATCTGATATCATGCAATAATTAACTAGCATATGAAAGCTATAACATATAGCAACTATCAAGTAGCAAGCTATGTCAATGAATAGTATTTTCTAAAGTGTACGTGACATGGCAATTACCGATGAAGATGTGTGTGAGCTGGCAAGCAAGTGTATGTGGAGCATACGCATCATCGGTAATGGTGCTGGTGTCCTGACAGCATGGTTTCATGATAATTACAGATAACATATGTACAAGCATGCAACGCGATGAAACATCATGAATATACAGGAAGTGATGTAGTAACAGTAACACTGAAAAATATACCTACCCAATATACGAGTAATACAGTTTGGTATAAAAAAATACTCATGATTCTCCACTTTCGAAAATGAGTATGACTCGAGCCCAGTCAAAAGGGTTAGGGAATCCACCTAAGTCTTAGTCGATCTATATAAATATATATATATAGTAGTCGGTGATCTCGCCTCAATAGTATCCCGTACGATACAATAAATAATATGACATCCTCGAGTCAAGAGTGCAGATCTATCCTCATAACTATATTCCGTACGGTAAATCTAATGTACGACATTCCAAATCTGGGTACGTGTCAAATATCTCATTTATCTCATTATTCATCTGGTATTCACATCATCACATATCGTGAGCAGGGGTACTGATCTAAGTCTAGTACACTACAAATATCATCAACAATATCATGATCTGGCTACTGATCTAAAGTTTCCTACAATCCGATGTCATCCACACATATTATCATATAGAAGTATACATCGCACAAGTGATCCATTATAAATATCATAACCTATCTCATCTCATATCTCGATCATATGTCAACTATCATATATATCATCATCAACATGGTATCATCGTCCAACGACCCGCTGTAACATCATGACATATCTCGGTCGCTTATTAAATACCTCACGGCATCATGCCCGATCATATCGACTCATACCCAAGTATCATAAAACATTCTCATCATCCAAGCATATGAATACCAATATATATATATATCCCCAATACGCACAAGGAAGTAAGTGTATGCGAGTATATGTATGTGTGTGTATGCAAATCTTTATTCTAGGGTTTCGTGACTAAGAAATCCACTAAAGTCCTTTCTTTAATTCCCGCTAACACTAGAACCATGATCTCCTAAAGCTCCTCTTGCTAAGTGTTCATATCTCTCAACAACATATAAATGTATATCTATATTACATCACATCCATTCTCACAACTTTGCAGGGGTGCTATACACCATCCACCCGACTTCCCCTGTAGATATAAATCTACTCACCTTGCTCTTCGCTTTCCGTTGCCGGCATCGCCACGCGCTTGCTTGTCATCTTGAAGTCCTCATGAGGTACCTACACTTCATAACGTATCGTGCTGCATTAAAACCCAAGTCAAAACCAAAACGACATGCTACAATCCTATAGGTTAGAACTTATGGACTACGCCTTTCAAAACCACCAAATAACACTCGATTTCGACGTACAAACGTCAAGTGATCGAATACAACACCAATTACAAAAATCCAGAATTCACAACACGTAAAATGAAACCCCGAATCAAAATAGCAACTCTTGAAAATAGTCCCAGATTTTACCCTAGGTGAAATTAGCCAATTTTCCATATATGGAGGGTCTAATTTACTGGAGATAAAGCCACGGGACAAAAACGAACACCAATGGTCCCACCCTGGCCGTAATTTATGGCCAGATTGATTAAAATTGCGGCTATAACATGGAGGGGGTGGCTCAGGTTTTGGGGTTAGCATATAGGTTTCCTGCACGTATCACTGTCTTTGCTAAATATTTTTCAGGTCACCCGGGTGTTAGCAGATTTCATTATACATTCACAGAATCCACAATTCTTCCGATATCGGGTTTCTAAGTTCGTATTCCGGGGTTAAGTCTCAGGTTTTAGTCCAATATGATATCACTAACAGGGGTTTAAGGTCACTACTAAGTCAATTACACTATCTCAATTCAAAATCCCTTCAAACCCTAACTAGGAATTTTCAATGTTCACCAAACCGTATCAAAACACTTCTAAACTTGTATGGGTGCTAGGTAATGGAAATACAAAGCTAATGGTGCAAAAATTATCTCATTTGGCAACTCAAGAATTTTCTTGAGTTGCCCCAAGTCTCCAAAATCCTTACTTTCTTGGTCCAAAGTGTTGCTAAAAGGCTTGTGCATATTTTTTGTGAAGTGGGGATGGACTTTGGATGAAAATTTGATGATGTTTTGGGGGTTGTAGTGGAGGAGAGAGAGGGGGTGCTTCCATGTTTGAGGAGAGGGAGAAGAATGAATGATGAAGGTGATGAAGACAATGAGCCATGACCATGTTGACCCCTCACCTCCTCTCTCTCATGCCCATACCTCTTGACTTTTCCTTTCTTTTCTTTTCTTTTTCTTTTCTTTTCTTTTCTTTTTCCATTTCATTTTTAAAACCAACACATAAATCCTAAATGAAACCATGGTTATTAAAATGTAACATAAGTGTAAAATACGACACGGTGCATGTTTTGCACAAAACAAGCTTAATTCGCGATTAGCGATATTTAATCGCGATTAGCACTAAAAGTGAATATAATAAATCATAAAAATTCATAATTCGCTAAATTCATTTAAAACGTCATCATTTCAGTAATTTCTTTAATTTTCCAAATTTTTCCCAATTTATCGGTATTTAATTATACCGAAATATTAAAATATTCAATATATTTATTATTTAATCATAAAAATTCCCAAAAGTAATAATTTATTTTTCTGAAATGTTACATATACTCCTTGTCATACTCGGTGTCGTTTTTGTGAGCATTTGGGATATTAATGAGTTTTCGTGCATTAGTTGCACCAGATTGTATTTTGTGCATTGGTTGCACCGGATTAGGTTTTCGTGCGCGTTTGCACTTGATGTTTGTTATCGTGCACACTATTGCACTAGATATTTTATACGGACCAGAAGCACTTGATTTAGATTTTCAAGCATGTTGGGCGCAGGATATGAGATTTTGTACACACCGGGTGCACTCGATGGAGATTTTTATTCATGCATGTTGGATGCACTTCATTGAGATTTTTATTCATGCATGTTGGAATGCACATGATTAGGATTTTATTCGTGCAGATTAGATGCACTTGATTGCGATTTTCATTCATGCATGTTAGTTGCACTGGGTAGAGATTTTCTTGTACTATAGATGCATTTGATATTGTTATCGTGCACATCCGTTGCACTGGACAGATGCTTCCGTGCATACCAATTGCACTTAGTTTTTCTTTTGTGCATATTTATGCCACTTGTATTGGATTTGGTTTTCCGTGCGCACCAGACGCATGGGATATTGGATACGCCACGCCTTTTGAGGCCGATTTTATTTATGAGTTTCGCATTTTGATATTGGATTCTATATTATATAGTAGCCGAGCAGGGCTGGTCTGAGGACAATGCCTGAGTACTTTTGCATACATAAAAAGTTACCAAAGATTTTCAAAAGGGGGATATAGTCTCGCTATGTCGTACGTGTCTGCGAGTGACACGAAATTTTATAAAGAGAACCTTCTGGGATTTTTTTCAAAAGGCAGGACGTATAAATTGAACAAACATATATAAGTATATAGTTACTACTTTACAAATGATCGTCCGCCACTTATGCCGTGAGCTACGCATAGCACGGAGATTTGAGAAAGATTTTGCATGTGTTTATTCAGTTTTAAAAATGGTTTTACAAGATGCGTGCTATATACGTATTATGATTTGACTATAGTGCATTTGATTTCCAGTAGTGGAATTCGAGATTCGTAATTCCATTTTTAACTCCGATGATTGTGTGATACTTGACGGAGTTTGATTTTGAGTTTCGTACTCGTTTTCAGGCGCACATGATGCGCCGTGGTATTTCAGTATCTTCCGTGATTTCGGAGCCCCGTTGATTTGAGCTGGTTATTGAAATGTTTTAGTATTTGGAGGTTTAAATTTAAATTTGGGAACCGAATTTATTTAAGGGGGGAGACTGTAACATTTCAGAAATATAAAATATTATTTTTCGAAATTTAATATTAAAATAATATATTTCGCGAAAACTATTCGATTTGCGAATAGGGATTTTTTGTAAATTGGTATAAGCATATACCAATATGTGGAAATTTATCGGAGATTAAAATAATTTATTTATTTTAGTGATATTTATTGGATTTTTGGTCAAATCCATATTTTTACATTTTTCCATGTCATGTGCATGTTGCATTGTGTTGTATTTGTGAGTTTGTGAGAAAAGAGAAGAGTTAAGAGAATGAAACAAAGAAAAGAAAAGAAAAACAAAGAGTGTGTGTGTGTGTGAAAGGAGTTAAGAGTGAAAAACAAAATGAGAATGGGATATTTTTAGAGAGAGTGAGTGTAGGGAAGATATTTAGAGTAAGGGAGTGAGCCTTAGGATTAAACTTGGCTGCTCCTTTCCTTCCTCCTCTATTGTTTCCTCAACTCAATTGCTTCATCACTCTCATCTCACTACCCCCTTGCATCATCTTCATTTCCTTGCCAAAACCCTATGCAACTTTCACTAAAAACATGCACAAAATCATTCAAAACCCTTTGAACCATCCAAGTTAGGATTTTGAAGACTTTGGGCAACTCAAGAAGGTTAGACAGGATTCATCTGTCCCGGTATTGGGGGTTGATATCGCGCTGTGTCTAGGAGAGCCATTACACAAAGTCTCTGGCCAGCGCAAGTGAGATTTACTGGTAGTGTTTCCAGTAGTTTCTTAGGGTGTTCTGGGCTACACTCCGACACGAATTATACCGCTATTAGGGGTCTGACGTTTACCACCCCTAGGCCCGACATGCGATGCTCTTAGACGAACAGACCGGACTGTACGAAGATTGTCACATTCAGGCTCAGTAGGAGTTCGGATAGGTTCACCTCATCGGTATTCTTATCGGCATCTACCTGGGGACCGTTACGTACAGCTAGTACCGCTTGCGGCCTGTGGTTAAACCTACTGCCAGCGTAGTGTCGAGTCTTTAGAGTCCCACACAGAGGGTTGTTCACCTTTGAGCAAAACAGAGTAGATGTCGTATGGTTTTACGACGGGGGTTCGTTCACATACGCGCACTTGTGCACGTTTGGTGTTCGGGCAGTTGATATTAGTGGGCTTTGGTTTAAGCCAGATCCTAGTATTTGTTTTGGGATTGTTCTAGTCTCATTGTATTCGTGTTTTTATGGAACACGGATGCGGGTATGTATGTACAGTTGACAGGGGCGGAGAGGGAGACACCTCATTAGGGTTTTAACCTTTGACTTGATCAAAACCATAATAAGAAGGAGGAATATGATTAATAGTTTTAATTAAGGATAATTGCATCATGGTTAGAGTTGGTTTGACCATTTGACTTGTTGACTCACTTTGACTTAGATATTTTCTTTTGTTGAGCATAAGATATTTTTTGAAGCATGCTTAGCATTAATTATTAAATGATAATGGTCAAATCAACTCACCATCTCAATTTTCTTAATTATTATTATTATTATCATATATTTATCATATGAGAGCTTTGTTCTCTCATTCTCTCATTATCTTTCTCTCTCATGGTTTGCTCTCCCTCTTCCTCTCTCAAAGCTTTAATCTTTCATGTGTTGAAAATCAAAAGCTCTTGAGACTAAAACACCAAAATACTTCTCCACTCATTATAGGGTTCTTAGTGTAGCAAGCCAAGCACTCTAGTTACTTTATCGTTGAGGTAGAAGCTCAAGGTAGAGGCCTTCGGGTGGATCGTTCTTTGACCTAGAGAAGACAACGAGGAGGAGCCATCTACACCACTCCAAGGAGCTAGCAACTACGAGGACCACGACAAGAAGAGAAGGAGTTCAAGAACTAGGTATAACCATTTAACCTAGTAGTTAAAACTCCATATTAGTTTGTTAGATTTTGTTTAGAAAAGATCCTTCATGATTAGTCTATGTTTACTTTGAGAAAAATTTGATTTTTACCTATTCCGCCTCCCCGTTGAGCACCGGGGTGGGTAATATAGACTTACAGTGGTATCAGAGCCTAGCTAAACATAGAACTAACAGTTCAAACAACTAGATAAACTACGAAAACGAAACGACCCAAAACATCGATGTCCAAAATCTGAGTTTTTGTCGATTTTTTAATGAACTCTGAAAAATATTTAAACATGTGCAGAGTCATCTTTGAACAGTAAAAAGGCCACGAGACAAAATTGGAGCAATTCCTCACCTGGGGGGCCGGCCACAGTAGCAATAATTCCGGCCAGCCGGTTTGATGAGGGAGGAAAGGGTTCAAATTTTGTTGTTGGCTTTTTGGCTTAAATCTTGGGCTTCAGGAGTTGTTTATTTTTGCCATTTTTGACTTTGCTGAAAATTATTCACTGTAGAAAATTACGGGTGTTTCGAAGTCGCGGTTTATTATTGTTTGATGTTTCATGTTCTGTATAATGTGTTTTAAATTTCCGCTAATTGCGATATGTCGATTGGTTGGGGGTCACACATTTCTGTGATGTTTCTATTGGTTTGTGGATATGAACTTGTTGGATCGTCGCGATGAATAGCCGGGGATGTGAGATGAGGGTTTTCATTTTTCATTCAATGTAATATTTGTAATTTGATGTAATATTATTTCATTGTCACACATCCGGGTTGAGGTTGTAGCCACCATTGTATATTATTTCTTTTACTGTTTTTGCTCCTAGGATAGACCCAAGGTGGGGTGCATAAACTACCGGATACTTTGAAGTGCTGAGTGGCCTACTCACGTTGTTGAGGGAGGCTGCTTTACTTCGGGTATTTGGCGGGTAGTTTGCCGCACCTGTAGGGGTCTAGGATGGGGTTTGGCTGTTCATCGCGACCGTGTAATCCGTCTTTCGTTGCAGGCTCGAACGAAACGCGGATTCCTAGCATATCCAATGTGTTCATCTATGATCTGGAATGACTATCATTGCGTCTGATGAATGTTTATATCTATATATGATATCTAGTAGGCATTGCTTATGTTTTGCATCCGCACTAGTCCAGCCCCCGCTCTGTCATTAGTTAAGTAACCTAACGGGTGATGACGAGGCCCAGTGGCGAATGCGGATGGCATAAGCGTATGTCATATTTTTGTTGTTTTCTGCAATGGTAGGATTAATTGATGGGACGCATTATATTAATGTAAAGAAAATAAACCAAAGCTGAATCGTTGGAACAATTTCAAAACCACTCGGTTTTTTCCAAAACAGAAAACTTTTAAAAACGCGGAGCTTAAACCACTCCTTTTAAAAGCTATCAAGTTCCTTTGATTTTATCACGTTCACGGTTTCGCCAAAACCATTCGTAGCCCTCCGTCATTTCAGTTAAATATTCAGTAGTATTCAAGTTATGTATTTTGACCTTCGCCAAGGCATAGTGATTGGTAGCTGCCGAATATTTATCTGTTGCATAGATAGATGTGTTGGTTTGGGACAGTCGTACTGCTATTTTGGCCTTCGTCAAGGGTATGTACGGGTGGGTTCAAATTAACCTGGATAATGATGGGTAGAACTTGACATGTGACTTATGATATGTTGGCCTTCGTCAAGGTCATAAGAGTATGGGGCAAAAATCCACATCGGGAGTTTCTAAAGAAACTGAAACTTGCTAGTGTTGCATACCATTTGGAGTGTGATAATTTTGGTTGGATTCCTTCAACTTTATCACACAATGATATTTGGATCCCGATCCTACTGTGAGTATATGCTACTCCTCGAGAAATTTTCTCACTTAACGATCAATGCTATAAACCAAGTAGGTGTCTAGAAAGGTGTTAGCGGGGCTACGCCCACAGGGAAAAGATGTTATTTAATTAAGGAATTTCACGAAAGCGTCGTAAAACCTCCCTCGAAGTACTGACACCGGCCTGGTTGAACGGTTAAGCAAGTATTGTACGGTGAGATCAATCCCGACTAGTTCTTCTTTTATGGTTTGAGGAAGGATTCGAGAAACAGTGGGAGCCATCCTGTTTAGACAAACTAAAAACCACTATAAACTTGCAAGAGCATCATGCTAAAGTGTTTCTTCTCTCTCTCCTAATTGCAGCAACCACATATCATGACAGGCCTTAAGTTACTATTAGATAAAAATATACTGACAGGGCCAAACTACAAAGATTGGTTCAGGAATGTCAAAATAGCAATCACTTACGACAAGTTGGGGTATCTCCTTACCACTAAGGCCCCCGCCGTCCCTGGTCCAGAATCCAGTGTCGCGGATAAGGAAATCCGTAAGACCGAGGAGATTGACAGCGCGAAGGCCAAGTGCCTTGTGCTTGCCTCTATGGACAATGAACATCAGAGGAGGCACGAGAATATGGATCTTGAATCCATATTTCTCCATACCAAGGAACTATATGGAGAGCAATCCCGTATCGCAAGATACAAGGCCTCGAAGAAGCTATTTTCAGCGAGGTTGGCCGTCGGATCATCTGTAACGAAACACGTGCTTAAGATGATTGGCTACATTGAAAAGCTCGCGGACCTCGGGACCACGTTAGAGAACGAGCTCTACACTGACTTGATTCTCCAGTCCCTTCCTTCCACCTACGCACAATTTATCCTGAATTTCAAACATGCAAGGAAAAGAAGTTGAACTTCCGGAACTCCTCAACATGTTGAGGAGTGCAGAGGGCGTCCTGAAAAAAGTAAGGGAAACACCCGCTTTATTTGTTGGAGGCACTTCCTCTTCTAATTCCAAGACGAAAGCCAAAGGAAAGAAGAAGAAGGTCCCCACCAAACCAAGGGGCGGTGTTAGTAAGGTGGAAGCTAAGGAAAAAGAAAAGGTAGCGGGACAGATTGTGGGAAAGGAAGAATGCTTTTATTGTCCCAAGAAAGGACACTGGAAGAAAGATTGCAGGGCTTGGAAGGCCAAGAACTAGGACCCGAAGCAAGTTGTGGCTTCGGCTTCAGGTGTGTATGTTATTGAAAACTGTCTGTCAATCAACTCTACTTCCTGGGTATTGGATACCGGATCAGGATCTTATATCTGTAATTCTTTGCAGGCACTGAGAAGCCGTAGGGTTTTGAAGGCGGGTGATATGACCCTCAGAGTTGCAAACGGAGCAAGCATGGATGCTGAGTCCATGGGGGACTATCACTTAGGATTGACGGATGGACATGTTTTGGTTTTGCACAACTGTTATTTTGTACCCAATTCGACTTGTAATATCATATATGTATCTTTAATGTCTAAAGAAGGTTATGATTTTGCATTTGTAAGAAATGTTGTAAACATTCACCTTAATCATGTTTTGATTGGGTCGGGTACATTAAGCAACGGTATATACGTATTAAACCAACCGCAGATTTTCAATATCCAGAATACACACAAAAGAAAATCTCCAGAAATAAATCATGCTTTCTTATGGCATTGTAGACTGGGTCACATCAATGAGACAAGGTTAACTAAGTTACATAAAGAAGGATATTTGGATCCGTTCGAATATCAATCATATGCAACTTGTCAATCATATCTCAAAGGAAAGATGGCAAAGACTCCGTTCACTGGACACAGAGCAAGAGCGAGCGAGCTCTTGGGACTCATACACAGCGACGTGTGTGGTCCAATGTCTATACATGCAAGAAGTGGTGTTTCATATTTCATTACTTTTACGGACGATTTATCCAGGTATGGACATGTCTTCTTAAATTGAGAAATTCCAGAAATATAAGAATGAAGTAGAAAAACAAACCGGCAAAAGTATCAAGACACTGAGATCTGATCGAGGTGGTGAATACCTAAGTGCCGAGTTCCTGGATTACCTAAAAGAGAATGGAATTCTCTCTCAGCTTACTCCTCCATACACTCCACAACATAACGGTGTATCGGAGAGACGGAACCGAACCCTATTGGATATGGTACGTTCCATGATGAGTAACGCTGAGTTACCACGATCATTCTGGGGTTATACACTAGAATCAGCTTCATATCTTTTAAACAAGGTTCCTACCAAGATTGTGCCTACCACACCATATCAGATGTGGAGTTGGAAGAAACCCTATCTTCAATATCTCAAGATATAGGGATGTCTAGCTTTTGTCAAAAAGAAGCATGCGGATAAACTCGAGGCACGCTCAGTATTTTGTAAGTTTGTGGGATACCCAAAGAACTCCAGGGGGAATCTTTTCTATTACGCAGAGGAACAAAAGGTTTTTGTTTCTCGTCATGCCCACTTTCTGGAACATCAGTTCTTAGAAAAAGAAACAAGTGGGAGCGCAATAGAACTGGAAGAAATTCTAGAACCACAAGCTATTACTGAAAGCTTGGTGGAACAAGAAGTTTCAAAAGAACAGGACATTCCCGCTCCGCTCCGCAGGAGTAGTAGGCTTTCTCATCCACCTGAGAGATACTACGGTTTTCTCATAGAAGGGGATAGAGAGGATTGCATTATTGGTAATGATGAGCCGACTAACTTCCAGCAGGCCATTCAAAGCACTGACTCGGTAAAATGGATGGATGCAATGCGGACCGAGATGGAGTCCATGTACACCAACAAAATATGGACTTTGGACTTTGCTCCAGAAGGGGTAAAACCCGTAGGCTGCAAATGGATCTTCAGAAAGAAGATTGGTGTAGATGGATAGGTTGAAACCTATAAGGCTAGACTTGTTGCAAAGGGTTTCCGTCAAAGACCTGGTTGACGAAACCTTTTCTCCAGTGGTCATGCTCAAATCCATTCGGATCCTTCTTGCCATTGCTGCTTCCATGATTATAAGATTTGGCAGATGGACGTAAAAACCGCTTTTTTAAATGGAAATTTATAGGAGTGTGTTTATATGGACCAGCCAAAGGGATTCATTCAGAGTGGGAGCAGCGAAAAAGTGTGCAAGTTGCTGAAGTCCATTTATGGACTGAAGAAGGTATCGCGGAGTTGGAACATCTGTTTTGATGAGACGGTCAAAGAATTTGGCTTTATCAAAAATCCAGATGAACCATGCATTTATAGTAAGATTGTAGCATGAACTGTCGTATTCCTCGTTTTATACGTGGATGACATTCTCTTGATAAAAAATGACATTCCTATGCAACAATCTGTCAAAGGGTTCTTGTCACACAGATTCTCTATGAAAGACCTGGGTGATACCTCTTACATTCTGGGGATCCAGATCTATCGTGATAGATCTAAGAGGATGTTGGGACTTTCGCAGTCTAGGTACATCAACATCATACTGAAAAGATTCAGTATGGAAGATTCAAAGCGCGATAATTTACCGGCTTGTCACGGAATCACCCTCTCCAAAGAGATATCTCCCAAGACTGATTTGGAAAGGGATCGCATGTCAATTATACCCTACGCTTCTACGGTAGGCTCTATAATGTATGCGATGTTGTGTAACAGACCAGATGTAGCTTATGCACTGAGTGTGGTAAGCCGGTATCAGTCAAACCCTGGGGAGAAGCACTGGATAGCGGTAAAGAACATTCTGAAGTACCTGAGAAGGACCAAAGAGATGTTCTTGGTTTACGGTGGAAAGGACCTCCAGATCGAGGCCTTTGCTGACTCCAGCTTCCAGAGTGACAAGGATGATTCCAAATCCATGTCAGGTTATGTCTTTACCCTCAATGGAGGGGTAGTCTGTTGGAAGAGTTCCAAACAGGAGACCGTTGCTGACTCGACAATGGAAGCGGAGTATATCGCAGCTTCAGATGCCGCAAAAGAAGCTGTCTGGATAAGGAAGTTCTTAACAGAACTTCAGGTGGTTCCGTCCATTGTTGATCCAATACCTCTTTATTATGACAACAACGGGGCTATAGCTTTAGCGAAGGAACCCAGGTCCCATCAGAAGTCCAGACACATCTTGAGGCAGTATCACCTGATCAGGAAGATCGTGGATCGCCGGGAGATCGAGGTTCGAAGGGTTGCTACAGAAGATAACACTGCAGATCCATTCACAAAGGCCATTCCTCAGACGCAGTTCGAGAGGCTATTCGAGATGATAGGTCTGCGATATACCAGCACATGGACTTAGTGCAAGTGGGAGATTGTTAGTGTAATATGCCCTAGAGTACCAGTTTGTATATTACATTTTTGAAGCTTGGGATATATACACAGATTTATAACAGTCTTGCTCAATATGGTAGTATGCTACTTGGTTTGTATGTATCTTAATATGTGTATATGTTTCTTTTGATCTATCGCTAATACATTTTGATAGAGCCCTTAGGATCTTTGCTTGACTACCAGCGTTGTGATGGCAGTCACACTTGTGGGGGGTGGGTAGTCTACAAGCACATCCTTATACAGGTCCCCAGTCGTAGGATTATTGAGACAGGGCATCGATACTCCGGAGTAGACTGGTGTGTACGCTTCTCGTCCCAGCTGGGGAGATGGTCTGTCCCGTAACCGTCAGTACGTCGTACTGGAGATAGTATGCGGTGCTCATTAAGTTATGAGTACACTGGACATGACTCATCGGGAACTGTTGTTTGGTACTATACCTATCGTCCGATAATAGTTCCCAGGTGACATGAGTACAGCTTAGCCCGTTGACTTGACACTGCCACTTCTCCTCGAGTGTGTTCCCACTGCTCTTAGATTACTACCCTACCACGGCTCTATTGAGTCGTGCAAACAGGTAGTAGTTGGATGCAGTCCCGAAGCACTTGGAGGCAGTAACAGTTAGACATGATTCGTCTCTCCCGGTATTGGGGGTTGATATCGCGCCGTGTCTAGGAGAGCCATTACACAAAGTCCCTGGCCAGGGCAAGCGAGATTTACTGGTAGTGTTTTCAGTAGTTTCTCAGGGTGTTCTGGCTACACTCCGACACGACTTGTACCGCTATTAGGGGTCTGACGTTTACCGCCCCCCTTGGCCCGACATGCGATGCTCTTAGATGAACAGACCGGACTGTACGGAGATTGTCACATTCAGGCTCAGTAAGAGTTCGGATGGGTTCACCTCATCGGTCTTCTTATCGGCATCTACCTGGGGACCGTTACGTACATCTAGTACCGCTTGCGGCCTGTGGTTAAACCCACTGCCAGCGTAGTGTCGAGTCTTTAGAGTCCCACACAGAGGGTTTTTCACCTTTGAGCAAAACAGAGTACAGGTCGTATGGTTTTACGACGGGGGGTTCGTTCACATACGCGCACTTGTGCATGTTTGGTGTTCGGGAAGTTGATACTAGTGGGTTTTGGTTTAAGCCAGATCCTAGTATTTGTTTTGGGATTGGTCTAGTCTCATTGTATTCGTGTTTTTATGGAACACAGATGCGGGTATGTATGTACAGTTGACAGGGGCGGAGAGGGAGACACCTCATTAGGGTTTTAACCATTGACTTGATCAAAACCATAATAAGAAGGAGGAATATGATTAATAGTTTTAATTAAGGATAATTGCATCATGGTTAGAGTTGGTTTGACCATTTGACTTGTTGACTCACTTTGACTTAGATATTTTCTTTTGTTGAGCATAAGATATTTTTTGAAGCATGCTTAGCATTAATTATGAAATGATAATGGTCAAATCAACTCACCATCGCAATTTTCTTAATTATTATTATTATTATCATATATTTATCATATGAGAGCTTTGTTCTCTCATTCTCTCATTATCTTTCTCTCTCATGATTTGCTCTCCATCTTCCTCTCTCAAAGCTTTAATCTTTCATGTGTTGAAAATCAAAAGCTCTTGAGACTAAATCACCAAAATACTTCTCTACTCACTCTAGGGTTCTTACTGTAGCAAGCCAAGCACTCTAGTTACTTCATCGTTGAGGTAGAAGCTCAAGGTAGAGGCCTTCGGGTGGATCGCTCTTTGACCTAGAGAAGACAACGAGGAGGAGCCATCTACACCACTCCAAGGAGCTAGCAACTACGAGGACCACGACAAGAAGAGAAGGATTTCAAGAACTAGGTATAACCATTTAACCTAGTAGTTAAAACTCCATATTAGTTTTTTAGCTTTTGTTTAGCGAAGATTCTTCATGGTTAGTCTATGTTTCCTTTAAGAAAAATTTGATTTTTACCTATTCCGCCTCCCCGTTGAGCATCGGGGTGGGTAACATAGACTTAAACCTTTTACCTGAACTAAAATCTGGGAGTTGTTTGCGAGTGTTTGGGCTAATGTTTCTGATATGTGAATTCTTGCTTTTTAGATTTGGAATGCATGGTTTTTATATTTGGATTTGATTCCGTTGTTAGACGTTTGTACGTCAATGGACGAGGGTTGTTTGGTTGTTTTTGCATGCGTAAGCTATAGGTTCTAACCTATAAGCAATTCGTGTTCCGTATCGGTTTTCGGATATTGATTGAGTTTGCAATGCGATTGTGTTGATTGTAGGTACTTCGCGTGGACTTCCGAGACGACGAAGCACATCGATTTCGGCTAAGCGAGGAGTTTAAAGGTGAGTAGATTATATCTACTGGGAAAGTCGGGTGGATGGCGTATAGCACCCCCCGTAACCATTAATATGGAAGATTGTGATATAAATTCTAATATGATTAAGGATATGCTACGAGCTAAGATAACCTTATTATAGGATTTATTAAGATATGATGTGATTAAAGTTGACACTAATAATTATATATTGGTTTAAGAATATGAAATGAGAAGTGAATAATGATAAGTACGAATTGAAATATAACAAGTATGGGTTGATAATGATAGGATATGAGTCCGAGATCGATAAACACGGCACGAGATTAAGATAGAGGTGTTGTGGATTTGATAAGATATGACGTTTATACAAATGCGAATTGAGATATGTGTGTGTGTGTATGAGAGTAATATGCCGTACGAGACTTTAGATCTGTACCCTCATTATTGTATAGGTCGATAGGTTCCCTATTCTGTTTGATGACCCCATACGATGGATTACCGTACGTGATGAGATGTACCGGATGATTGATCCACGTTAGTTATTTGAGAATGATGATTGAGAATTATTATCATATCGGATATTATGAGGCGGGATCGCCGATATAAAAATTTCCACCCCATACCTATTTTCAAAACGACGATGTGTACCTTTTAAAAAGTGACCGTATGATTCTTGTGTAGATAAATACACCCAATTATTGTTCATGTTGTGTAGGATATTACCCTCGTGATGTACATCCCACGTGCCGGTATTTAATGCTATATGATATCATTTGCTAGTACACCTGCACAATTACCGTTGATGCGCATGTTACACATACACAGATTTGCCGGCTCACACGCATTCTTCATCGGTAATTACCATGTCACTTACATAGTAGAATTGTCGTGACATTTATACAGGAGAACTGCCCTATCATGATATTAATCTTTAAAGTAAAAGTACATTCATTGTTAAGTACTATCACTTAACATGCTAACATGATATACCCGATATGCTCATTTTACTACTCTATGTTGCATACATCGTACCTTATGGTTATATGCTTATCTGATATACCCGATATGCTCATATTACTACTCTATGTTGCATACATCGTACCTTATGGTTATATGCTTACCTGATATACCCGATATGCTCATATTACTGCTCTATGTTGCATACATCGTACTTTATGGTTATATGCATTGAGATGTTGTTTTTATGAGATCTCTGGATTTGATAACCGCAGTTTATTCAAAGGAAATTGTGTATTGTTTTAAAAATGCGGTTTCTCTTGATATGATATTTTGAGATGTCCACCATGAGATTTCTCGATTCTAAGCAGTGAGTATACCTGATTCGAGGAGTGGTAGGCACCGTCTGCGGGAACATGGTGGACCCGGTATGGTACCCCGGGGCAAGAAATGATTTTTTTTGTGGTGTAGACGATGAGCCTGGCAGAGAGAACACTACCTACCGGTGATTGTATAGAGCTCGGCGGATATACGGAGGATACCGTTTCGGAGTTATGATATGAGATGGATATGAGGGTCGATCTAAGGATGCAACGCCTGAGATGAGATAGATATGAGGGCCGATTTGAGTATGCGACGCCTGAGATATGAGAATTTACGTGTTGATGCTGGACACGGGTTTTCATGATGTTTCGAGTGTCGGTGTTAGACACTCAGGTTCCATGATTTTGATGTATCGTTGATAGACACACGTGGTTGATATCCTCATATATATATACAGGCATATGTTTTCATGATGTTCGAGTGTCGGTATGGGACACTCAGGTTCCATGATATTGTTTTGTGTCGTTGATGGACACGAGGATGATATCCACATGCATACAGGCATATGATGCCGGTTGTTTATTTATATATGTCATTACATTGATCAATTGTTGACATATAGGCATATATGGTAACCCTAGATATCATAGTATTACCTTCAGGATATAGTGACCTAGGAAATCGTTGTTTTATTTGATTTCTACTTGCTGATGTTTTCTACTCATGAGTTGGCAACTCACCCCTTTGTGCCGCAGTTCTTGCAGGTTTGACCGCTTGGGATCAGTTGCAGTATTGCTGGCACACAGCTTCATCCAGAGTGTTTTGCGTTGGTAGGTGGGACACATGTTGGATCGTGCCCACTCTCGTACTGATATATTCTATTGTATCTAGATAAACTCCATCACATCAAATCAGAGACTAGAATTGTATATTGGTAGACCTAGCCAGACTTGGGTTTTGTGCGAGACTTGAGCGATGGGTTTATGATCACTTTCTTAAGTTTTGATGTCTTACTTATTTATTTGTCCTTTCTGGGTTGATTCTTCGCCGTTGGGCGTCGTATATATGTTTTTGCGTGGTTGTGATTCTGCCAGTTGGCGAAGAGCTAACTTCCGCTTGGGGATGCCTATATATTGTTTTGTATATGTTTTTGGATCAAAATATACAAGGGAGGTGCTATCCAAATTTTTAAAGACGAAACATGTTTCTAACTTTAGTATAATCCACTTGTATTTTCATGTTTCATTAGTTATGCATTTAAAGAAAAACATGATTCATTATACCTTTATTTCAAAACTGCACCCCCACTATTTTCTGCAAAAAGGTTTAGATTTTTTGGGCTTCGGCTTACTTGATTTACGTCACACCTTTAAACGTTGCGAAATTTAAGTGCCGGTCACGTGCTAAATTTTGGGTCGTGACACAACATCTGATTTTGTATTAGACATTGCATGATTGACTTAATTGCCTAAGCAAATGATATGTCATTCATGCCGGTCTCTCTTCTCATCAGACTAGAAAACATCTCTTCAGAGAGGGTGACTCTACCACCTGTTGTTACGCCCCGCTTCCTAAAATACGGAATACAAAGGGTGATGAGGCCAGAAGTGATCCTACGGTCAGGGAAATATCCCGCCGTAGTCACACTTCGGCTTCTAACATCACGTGGTAATCAGTAATCATAGCACAGGTAATGAGAAATACACCCACTAATTCTATAAAAACATATACAAAACTAACCAGATAGAAATCAAGGGAAAGACAGTGCTGGCGTCGTTGATCTAGATGTCCGCAATATCCTCGAGGTACGACAGATCCTGATCCGAGCTAAGTCCACTTCTCACTCTGAGCATGCATACTCAGGTCGTCAGAGCGACACAATAGCAATATATACATATATAATGTGCAATGATGATAAACATAAAGCAGCAAGTATAGAACAATGACGCGAGCATGAAACAATCGGTACAGGTAACGATAAAGCAAATGTATCAGATCAGTAGTCAATGCAATGTCCATGTCACTAAAACTATCAGTCTCTAAGACTCAATGTCCAAGTCACTAAATCTATCGTCGGTCCGAGTGTGAGCGTCAACCACCGCAGAAGTATCCCCAACCCAAAGGTGAGCCCCAGGGGCAAGGAAATACGGGTCCGAATCACGCTCGCTAATAATCAGAAACACCATCCATACAACTCCCGAAATCACTGTATATGCCAGCAGTGGGACTCCTGAGATTCCGTTGATCGAACTCACACTCAAACTACCTCACACCCGCAGTCTACATCAAACACCGACTATGAACCCAAATACTAGTCGCTCCATGACAAGTCTACGTGAGAACTGGAGACAGGATCTCCATCAAGCATGTCTTGACTGGTACCCAAGATAAATGGGCAGTACTCGATATCTTACCTATGACACTAATATAAGTGCTTCCATAACCATCCCATACCAATTATAATCATGCTTATATATGTCCCATAGGCGTCGACAATGCAATAACTAATTGGTTCTGCTGATTGTGTACAAGTACGTGTCACTTCACTTATTCATTCATGCTTTTACACTGACGTACTTGCCACAATCCAATCAATAACATTTATCACTTGGTAATGTAACACGGTCACTAAGTTATCGATACAAATGAACACTATTTATAAGGGTATGACAATCATGCAACATGATGGGCATATAGTAAATGCGCTACTGAATACATGTGAGCAACCGGTGTCGGTTGGACTAGAAAAATCATATAAAATCGCACGTGCATAAGTAAGAAAAACGATATAAAAGGGGTTGTCATTATATTTAATTATATATAAAGAAAAATTGGTTTTGTTTCAATCGGGTTTCAAGTTTGCTAGTTATGGTTATTTCATTTTAAGTGTTTACTGCTGGAAATCCAATTTCTGAACTGGAATTCCGTTTCGTAACACGTTTCACTCCCGATTGTGAGCATAATTAGGCGATGCTTATGTTCAACTAATTGTAGGGCTATGAGTTAACTTTACATCAAAGGAGATGGATCAACAATAGTCATCTTGGTTTGGGAGTTAAGATCAGATTACTGATGAAGTGTGAAAACTGAAATGACAGAAATCTGCTGTACATGTCATCCGTTTAAAATATGATTTAAATATAAAAAGATATTGGAATTTAGTAAAACCGGTACCATTAGTAAGCTAACACAATTTTCTATGCAGCAGTAACTGGCTCCTCACAATTTCATAATTAAACATCAAGGTTTCAGGGGTATAAATGCATGTCAAGGGGTAAGTTCCTGCTCTGGACTGCAGTCCAAGGTCAGGTAAGTTCCTTGTTTTTGATGTTCATAGGATATATCTAACAGTAAATCTATACGTCGTGTTAAATACTATACATTACCCTTCGCAATGAACCCAGGCACTCTGTGATTGGATTTTTTTGGAATTAATTATGAATTTAACGGCATAGTATGTCCGGAAAAATTCAGATTTCACAAGGTTATCGGGGTGTCGTATTATGGGGTAACCCACTTTATTTTACAAACAAATTTTTACCTGATGTGCGTTATCAACATAGGATTTCATCGATCATGAGTTCTACCATATTAGAGTAGGTTTTTTCTTAGGATTCGTATCGAACACCTAGGTTAAGCATTCGGTATCAAACAAAACACATGTTTTCCTTACTTAATCGAAACTGGTTATTATCCCTAAAATTTCTACGTGATATCAACATGGTCATAAGTCCTAGTCGGGCTTCATTAGCACAATCAACACAAACGTTCACTATTGGGTTCGAATCACAATTCAATTGCGTTTATAATTAATTGTAATTGGATTCATAGCATGATAAGTAAGTTTTGAAACTTTCCTGACGATGATAAGCGCGGCACGAGCACACACGAGCTAGGTACGGCGACAACGACGACCACGACAGCGGGGATCGTGACAAAATGTAAGTGTTCGATGAAATGCGTGAGGGGTTCAGCTGGACTTTGTGCTTGGCTAGACACAGTGTAGGGCACGGTGGGCACGATGGTCTGGGCATGGAGCGGCGACAGCAGATGGTCCAGGGGTTCGGCGGCGGCGGCTCAGCGACGTGAGTATGCAGGTGAGGGCTGCAGTGATCTTTTTGTGATGTGTTGCAGTGGTCAGGCTGGGGTCTCTTCGTCGGGGACAAAAGGGAGAGGAGGAAGAAGAGGAGGAGATGGAGGCGGTGCTGGCGGCGACATAGAGATCGACGGCGACGAGGACAGTGGAATCATGGGTTCTTGGGTTGGTTGTCACCGGGTGTTTGAAGGGGAGAGGAGAGGGGGAGGTGAGGTTGAGGAGGAGGAGGTGAGGTCGAGGAGTTGGGCGAGGGTGGAGGAAGTGGTGACGACGGTGGTTGCTCGTCGAAGGTGAACTCAGTGGTGGTTGCGGTTGCAAGCGAAGGTGGCCGGCGGATGGGTTCAACAAGGAGCCGACGGCTTAAAAGAAGGTGGGTAGAGGGGCTCGGGCACTCGATGGGTGAGGGTGGAGGAATTGGCTCAGCTGGAAGTGGAGGTGGTGATGGTTGTCGAGGCTCATGGATGTTGGGGTGCGTGTTGGTGGTGGTCGACGGTGAGGTGGTGCCGGCGGTGGTTGCAGTCGGTCGGTGTAGGTGAAGATGGTGGCAAGGAGGCTCGGGGCTCAGAGACGTTGAAGAAGATAAGGGTTAGAGTGGTGGGTTGGTGGAGGCGAGGAGATGAGGGGTCAGGGAGGTGAAGATGTGGGGGTCGAGTAAGAAGACAGGACGAGAGGAGAGAGGAGGGCTCGGTCGTGGAGTGTTTGGGCTGGGGAGTTGGGCGGCGGCATCGCGAAGCTGGTGCGGTTGTCGCGGAGTGGGAGCAAGGACGTTGGGACGAGGACGGGATCTCGGGGTAGGTGCGGTGATCATGAGGTAGAGCGGTTAACGGGGCATGGGAGCGAAGGAAGCGGGCGTTTTGGGTGAGGAAGAAGGGAACGTGGGGGAGAGAGAAAGCAGGTAGGAAAAGAGTGGAGAGAAGAGAAGGAGTGGGGGTGTAACGGGTCGGGTCGGGTTCGGGTTGAGAGGTCGGGTCGGGCCGGCTGCAAGTTTTGGGTGTTGAGTTCATAGGCTAAGGTAAAAATAAAAGAGAGGGGAAAAGAATGGGTCGAGCTGGGGTTTGGGGTTAGGAAATAAAAGAGTTTAGGGTTTAAGGTTTAGGTTAGAAAATATAAAATTAGAAATTAATATTAGAAAGTATAGGAAATATTCTAATAGAAAATTTTAGGAAGCTTTTATTTATAAATATGGAATATGTTTAAAGGAAACTGGGTATTACATCATATCCCACTTATATAAAATTTCATCCTCGAAATTAAAATAAACGATAAGCTATAAAATGCGAGGCGAAAAGCAACAAAATAATCAAATACGACTATATAGCGATTTACGCAAAAGAAACTAGATGAAAATCAAAGATATATATATATATATATATATATATATATATATATAAGAAATAGAGCAGTTAAAAGGAGCAGTCACACACAAGGACATAACTATCAATAGCGATAAACTATATATACACAAATACAATTAAAATAGAACGACAATAATAAAGGATTGGCTGATAGGCCTTAAGAACCAAAACTACTACGAGTCAGGCAATTATATAATAAGTTGAGAATACTCATACGGTAAAATATAGGAGAAAATAAAACGAAAACATAGGTGTCTGGTGAACAAACTAGATATCAACAATTTACCTAAAGACCAAGACTAAACTATATTTGCAAAAGTACGAAGTTAATATAATACAAAAGAACTAAGGTAATACCGAGATAATGATATGTGTACAAGTAAATAAAAATTTATTAGCATACAATATAACCATAATTTAGTAAAAAGAAAATTTTAAATCGATTGGAGCGCAAGAATACGTAAGTAAGTGTAAATAAGAAACAAAAGATAGTTAGCATAAATATGAACAAAAGAAAAGGGAATACTATATAGAAAATGAATATGAAACTCATTTTAAAGAAAAACTCAAACCGCTAATAATATGACTTTTAAAAGTCAATCAAAAGAGCGCCAACAACCGAAATGAATAGGAATGATAACAGTATAGTAAACAATAAAACATTTAAAAAAATATATAGTAGAAAATAACTCAAAATGACATCCTGCATCTTGGGCAGATAAAAATCAAGACAAAAGACACGAAAAATGGAACTTCATAATAAAAGGACGATAGTATGAAAAGCATTAATAGGAACGAAATACTAGAAATGGAATATACGGTGTAAGTTTGAAATATTGAGAGAGAGAAAATAAAAGTAGAGCATTTCAAGATAGTGGGTAAAACTAAAATACTTATTAACACATAATGAAAATCTAAGTAACAACAAATAGGCAAAACTCTAAATTTAATATAGTAAGCACTACTAGTTAAAACTATGTTAACAGGAAAAATAAAGGGGGGAAAAATCAGTAATATATAGTAGACTAGCCAGAGAGAGTATTGCGGTATATACTTCGAAGGTCGACACAGCAAGCAAGCACTCGAATGAAAGAAACGTAAATAGGAATTTGGGTTGTCCTGAATGACACAAAGATATAAGGATGAAATTCGGATTCAAAATCTGGGAAAGATATAAATTTACAATGAAGATAGGGTTTGATAGTTTCGGACAGGAGTATGCGGCAAGATACAACCTAATTAGGAAAAAGTCAAGGGATGCGGTAATGAACCATGGTGTCGACTAAGTTTAGGATCTAAATATAGGGAGTCAAACAACATTAGTTAGTCGCATTTCCCAACTTTATTGTATTCAAACCAAGAAGTTCAATAGATACAAGAGTTAAACGAAAAGGAACAACTAAAAAAACAATATCTTTATTGAAAGCAGGGAATGTGATAACTCCGCATCGATGTCTGAATCTCTGTGATCTTCTAAGGCAAGTCTGAATCATGTGCTGGGCCCATATCATCCTTGAAATTCAAAGTACAAAACAATGAAACAATCGAGTTTCTCAATTAGATGTGGAGGGTGTCGATGGATCTCTTCTTTGCAGCTCTTTTCTTCGAGGGTAACCGTTGCATGCTGCTCACCAGATTCATGAACCAAACACTGTCCTTTAGCCTGGCGACAGTTCCTCTGAAGGTGCCCCGGTCTCTTGCAATAATCACAGACTTGAGTCCTCCGTTGCATTTTCAGATGAGAACCAATAGGCGCTTCATCTGCATACCTCCTATTTTACTAACTGGGATTCCCTCATGATCGGGGCTCCTCCTGTTGTCCGAACTAATTACCTCCTTAACCTCTCAGCTAAAAGATCGTTCGTCCTCTCCTGGGCTTCTCTCAGTCCTTGCGGTATGCCCAAAATCTTGGCGGGGTGATCCTGGAAAGCGGAGGTGGAAGGAGAGTCATGGGAAGCCATGATTCCAAAACAACAAATTTTCGAACGACATAAGGTACAAGGTATAAGAATCAGAATAATATATAGAACGAAACAAGAATATGTGGTGAGGTGAAACTCAATCGAGCGGAAATCAATTGTAGAACTCCAAGTTACTCAAGCAGAGTGATGCCTTGTAACTATGCTGCAGTTCATAGTTACAATCACATAACTCTACTAAGTCACCCAAAACTCTAGCAGATGGAGTCAAAAGGTAGCTTGACATACTACAGGGGTCTTGGTCAAGGATAACAAGTTTACAATCTAGACCGAATGGGCGACTTAAATTGTCAAACCCCGGTCGGAAACTGTAATCTCAATCTAAACCTAGCTCTGATACCAACAAAATCATGTCACGCCCCACTTCCCAAAATACGGAATACGAAGGGTGACGAGGCCAGCCGTGCTCCTACGGTCAGGGAAATATCCCGCCGTAGTCACTTCGGCTTCTAGCATCATGTCATAATCAGTAATCATAGCAGAGGTAATGAGAAATGCACTCACTAATTCTATCAAAACAGATACAAAACTAACCAGATAGAAATCAAGGGAAAGACAGTGCTGGCGTCGCTAATCTAGATGTCCGCAATTTCCTCGAGGTACGACAGATCCTGATCCGAGCTAAGTCCACTTTTCTCTCTGAGCATGCATACTCAGGTCGTCAGAGCGACACAATAGCAATATATACATATATAATGTGCAATGATGATAAACATAAAGCAGCAAGTATAGAACAATGACGCGAGCATGAAACAATCGGTACAGGTAACGATAAAGCAAATGTATCAGACCAGTAGTCAATGCAATGTCCATGTCACTAAAACTATCAGTCTCTAAGACTCAATGTCCAAGTCACTAAATCTATCGTCGGTCCGAGTGTGAGCGTCAACCAACGCAGGAGTATCCCTAACCCAAAGGTAGGCCCCAGGGGCAAGGAAACACGGGCCCGAATCACGCTCGCTAATAATCAGAAACACCATCCATACAACTCCCGAAATCACTGTATATGCCAGCAGTGGGACTCCTGAGATTCCGTTGATCGAACTCACTCTCAAACTACCCCACACCCATGGTCTACATCAAACACCGACCATGAACCTAAATACTAGTCACTTCATGATAAATCTACGCGAGAACTGGAGACAGTATCTCCATCAAGCATATCTTGGCTGGTATCCAAGATAAATGGACAGTACTTGATATCTTATCAATGACACTAATATAAGTGCTTCCATAACCATCCCATACCAATTATAGTCACACTTATATATGTCCCATAGGCGTCGACAATGCAATAACTAATTGGTTCCGCTGATTGTGTACAAGTACGTATCACTTCACTTATTCATTTACGCTTTTACACTGACGTACTTGCCTCAATCCAATCAATAACATTTATCACTTGGTAATGTAACACGGTCACTAAGTTATCAATGCAAATGAACACTATTTACAAGGGTATGAATCATGCAAATGATGGGGATATAGTAAATGCGCTACTGAATACATGTGAGCAACTGGTGTCGGTTGGACTAGAAAAATCATATAAAATCATACTGCATAACTAAGCAAAACGATATAAAATGGGTAGGCAGTACATTTAATTATCTATACAGAAAAATTAGTTTCGTGTCAGTCGGGTTTCAAGTTTGCTAGTTATGGTCATTTCATTTTGTGTTTACTGCTGGAAATCCAATTTCTGAACTGGAAGTCCGTTTCATAACACGTTTCACTCCCTGTTGTGAGCATAATTAGGCAATGCAACTGTTCAACTAATTATAGGGCTATGAGTTAACTTTATATCACAGAAGATGGATCAACAATAGTCATCTTGTTTTGGGAGTTAAGACCAGATTACTGATGAAGGGTGAAAAATGAAATGACAGAAATTCATCGTACATGTCATCCGTTTAAAATATGATTTAAATAAAAAAGATACTGGAATTTAGTAAAACCAGTACCATTGGGAAGCTAACACAATTTTCTATGCATCGGTAATTGCCTCTACACACTTTCACAATTAAACATCAAGGTTTTAGGGGTATAAATGCATGCCAAGGGGTAAGTTCCTGCTCTGGACTGTAGTCCAAGGTCAGGTAAGTTCCTTGTTTTCGATGTTCATAGGATATATCTAATAGTAAATCTACACGTCGTGTTAAATGCTATGCATTACCCTTTGCAACGAACCCAGGAACGTTACGATTGGATTTTTCTGGAATTAATTATGAATTTAACGGCGTAGTATGTCCGTAAAAATTCAGATTTCACAAGGTTATCGGGGTGTCGTTTTATGGGGTAACCCACTTTATTTTACAAACAAATTTGTACCCGATGTGCATTATCAACACAGGATTTCATCGACCATGAGTTCCGCCATATTAGATTAGGTTTACGCTTAGGATTCGTATCGAACACCTAGGTTAAGCATTTGGTATCAAACAAAACACACGTTTTCCTTACTTAATCGAAACTGGTTATTATCCCTAAAATTTCTACGTGATATCAACATGGTCATAAGTCCTAGGCGGGCTTCGTTAGCATAATTAACACAAACGTTCGCTATTGGGTTCAAATCACGATTCAATTACATTTATAATTAATTGTCATAGGATTCATAGCATGATAAGAAAGTTTTGAAACTTGCCTGACGATGATAAGCGCGACACAGGCACACACGAGCTAGGCACGGTGACAAAGACGACCAGGACAGCGGGGATCGCGACAAATGTAAGTTTTCGATGAAATTTTTGAGGGTTTTGGCTGGACTTTGTGCTTGGCTAGACGCAGTGCAGGGCACGATGGGCACGATGGTCTAAGCATAGAGCGGCGGCGGCAGGTGGTCCAGGGGTTCGGCGGCAGCGGCTCAGCAACGTAAGTGTGCAGGCGAGGGCTGCAGTGATCGTTCGATGATGGGTTGTAGTGGTCGGGGTTTGGATTGCTGGGGTCTCTTCATCGAGGATAAAAGGGAGAGGAGGAAGAAGAGGAGGAGATGGAGGCGGTGCTGGCGGCGACATAGAGAACGACGGCGACGAGGACAGTGGAATCATGGGTTCTTGGGTTGGTTGTCACCGGGTGTTTGCAGGGGAGAGGGGAGAGGGAGGTGAGGTTAAGGAGGAGGAGAAGAGGTCGGGAAGGTGGGGGGGGGTGGAGGAAGTGGTGACGACGGCGGTAGCTCGTCGAAGGTGAACTCAGTGGTGGTTGCGGTTGCAAGCGAAGGTGGTCGGCGGGTGGGTTCGACAAGGAGCCAACGGCTTAAAAGAAGGTGGGCAGAGGGGCTTGGGCACTCGATGGGTAAGGGTGGAGGAATTAGCTCAGCTGGGAGTGGAGGTGGTGATGGTTGCCGAGGCTCATAGATGTTGGGGCGCGTGTTGGTGGTGGTTGACGGTGAGGTGGTACCGGCGGTAGTAGCAGGCGGTCGGTGCAAGTAAAGATGGTAGCAAAGAGGCTCGGGGCATGGAGACGGCGAAGGAGATAAGGGTTGGAGTCGTGGGTTGGTGGAGGCAAGGAGATGAGGGGTCGGGGAGGTGAAGATGTGGGGGTCGAAGAAGAAGACGGGACGAGAGGAGAGAGGAGGGCTCGGTCATGGAGTGTTTAGGCTGAGGATTTGGGCGGTGGCGTCGCGAAGCTGGCGCGGTCGTCGTGGAGCGGGCGCAAGTACGTTGGGATGAGGACGGAGTCTCGGGGTAGGTGCGGTGATCTTGAGGAAGAGCGATTCAAGGGGCATGGGAGCGAAGGAAGCGGGCGTTTTGGGTGAGGAAGAAGGGAACATGGAGGAGAGAGAGAAAGCTGGTGGGAAAAGAGTGGGGAGAAGAGAAGGAGGGGGTGTAACGGGTCGGGTCGGGTCGGGTTCGGGTTGAGAGGTCGGGTCGGTTGCAAGTTTTAGGTGTTGGGTTCGTGGGCTAAGTTAAAAATAAAAGAGAGGGGAAAAGAATGGGCTGGGGTTAGAAAATAAAAGGGTTTAGGGTTTAAGGTTTAGGTTAGAATTTATAAAATTAGAAATTAATATTAGAAAGTATAGGAAATTTTTTATAGGAAATATTCTAATAGAAAATTTTAGGAAGCTTTTATTTATAAATATGGAAATATGTTCAAAGGAAACTGGGTATTACATATGTGGGTACACTACCATGCCATGAGTCGTCCATTCTAAAATACTTTAGAATGTTGTCTAAGTACCCGGATTAGGACACTTCCTAAATCTGGATCTAAAACCATAGATCTAGTCACCAAAATCCATGATATATTATCCATATCCAACGTGAAGAAAACACTATGTGACAACCAAAGTTTGACCGATTGTAGCATAGGAACATCATTTCCTATCTGGAGTATATCATCCAAATCTCAGGACAGTACTCTCTACACCCTTCTTACTAAGTTCATCTATTGTTTTGATAAAATCAATCATCTTGACTGTCGCATCAAAATAGATGATCTGTCTCCGCTATCCATGCTTTAGTCTATGAATAGACATAAGCAACTTGCACACGTTCCACTACTCCCACTGACTACGATAACCCTCTGGCAGAGTCATATACACGTGCACTTCCAAATTCCCATTTGGAAAGACGTTATAGTCATCCACCTGCCAGATATCACAGTCATGAATAGCAACAGTAGAAAGTCATATCCATATGGACTTCAACATAGACACTGAAGTAAAAGTCTCATCACAATCCATAACGGGTATTTGATTACAACAAGTCTAGCCTTATTAGGTTAATACCTTCCACCTGCATAGATCTCGAAAGATCTACCAGCTCCTAATGGGTTTTACCCATTTAGGAGCAACCAGCAATGTCCAAAATCTAATATTTGCTGAAGTGCATGGAGTCCAATTTGGATATAAAGTATCTGGTCATCTGGAAATTACCACTTCTTATGACCTGCAGATAACTAGTAGGGCCATCATAACCTTGATGCTGACCTCCCTGTCACCGTCTCCAAGAAAACCGAAGTATCTCTCGGGTGGCTGAGATCACCTACTAAAATCTGCGGAGTGACTAATGGTTTGTCAAATCCAATTGAATTCTTAGGTTCTACTAAATTTTCGGTAACCGTTTTTGGTTCTGGAATCACTTCCGATTCTTCCATACTCCCGGTAGTTTCTTTTGCAAAATGTATCTTTTATAAAAAGGTGTCGAGTCAAGAACATTGTAACTATTAATCTTGAAAATGGTAGAAACAAAACCCAAGTGAATGCTTGTGATAATCCATAAACAACCATTACCGAAGTGTGCCTTAAGTTTGTCCGGATTCTGCTTTTAAACAGGAACCGGATAACCTATATCTTCATAATCTCAAGACATGCAACCAATCTATGTCCATATAGAATCAAAAACACTAATTTAGATGCAACCGAATTCAAATATCATGCAGCTATTTCCGGTACATATAACAAAAATGAAAAAAGGCCAATACAACATTACTCATCAAGGAGAGAACCCGCGAATGAGTAACCTGAGAGAGAATCAAGTTCTCAATATTACTATGATGGAATACCTAGAAAAAGTATTTATATCTTCAATCGCTTCGAAGAATCCTGATACTTCCAACGTATGGTTCTCTACTTTATTTTTATACCTATAAACTTCTCAAAAATTTTGGACCTTGCATTACAAAGAATGCGTGTTTAAAACCAGAGAACTCATAGGTAAATCTGAATGAAGTATGTGTACTAACGCCTTGTCCTAAAGGACACTGGACAACATACATTTTCATGTATAAGTCCCAAGAGTATACTAACTCAAATTCCGTGTTTTGTAAGTTGAAAACTGTATTTTGGTCGAGAATGTCTTATACCGTTATTCAATACGCATTACCTTATTCTCAACTAATAAAGGTAAATATTTAGAACTCAATTTTCAAAATTTATATCTTATTTTATAAAAAAAAATACAGATATATCATTTTTAAAATTGGTGCATAACAACGGTTATTCGAAACCAAATATTTGTCATTAAGCAAAGCCATGCAATTTATTCCAATATCACTAATTGCAATGAATTCCGGTATTGAGAATCAAATCACCCATTTCCCAATATTCTACTCATACTCAGCATCTGTAATGTTGTACCGATGTGAGATCCAAATTTGGTAAACACATATCCTGGAGTCAAAATTAATTGGGAAAACAGTTCTCATTTATAAGCACACGGTAAATCTGAAACATAAATGTTTCAAGGGGTGTCCGGGTATTCCTAGCAATGCCTTTTCACTATCCAGATTCATGACAGTCGTCGCAATTTCCTTTGCTCTCATTTCGACCCTTTTATATGTCTCTACATCTTACCATCTGTACATCGCACTTACGCTAACTGGATCTCTTGTTTCTCTACCTTGTGGCACCAGCCTAAGATTTGAAAGAAGACTATCTAATAAGCATAATAGGTGTACTCTCCTAATATAAGGAGCTCTCACAACCTGAGAGAAGGTAAAAGGAAGAGACAACTGAATAATATAATCTAAATTCTCCAGAACCAGTGGTCATCCTCGACAGAAATAATTTCTTCGAGTTCATATGTAACTCTACGATGGCCATTTCCAAGCAATATGGATCATCGTAATGATATGGAGTGTTCTGGAGAAATGCAAAGGGAAAGTAGGAATAGCAGGGATATATGCGACTTTGTCGTGAATCACGATAATCCAAACCCAACGTGTGTAAGAAGGTTCAGTTAACTTGGTTAATGAGTTTTAGATAAGTCATGGGTCGCTGTAACCAGAGAGAGAAAAGAAACACTCAGCGTGCACTCTATCAAGATTGGATTGGTTATCACTTTATCTAATCAGGATAGCTCCCACTGTATTCTCAAATTATCCTTCAAATCCTAAAAGGAGAACTAGTCGGGATCTTATACACTTTACAAGTTCGCTTACCGTTCAGCCAGGCCAGTGTTGGTACTCCGAGGGAGGTCCCCTATGCCTTCGCACGGACCTAATTAACATCCTCGTTTCCGCGGAAGCGTAACCTCATAAACACATTCTAGACACCTAATAGATTAGCTAATTGTGAAGTGAAAATCTTCCGAGGAGTAATACCTACTCATCAGTGGGAATCGGGACCCAACTATCATCGTATGATAATTTTGACGGAAGTGGACCAAAATTACCACAATCCAGAAAGTATGCGCAAACTTGGCAAGTTTCTCTTATATTTGAAACTCTCGATATAGTTTTTCCCCAAGCGGTTATGACCTTGAGTTTGGCCAACAAATCATAATATACAAGTCAAGTTCTACCCGTCATTATCTATATTAATTTAGACCCACTTGTACACGCTCTTGACTTTGGCCAACAAGATATTACAACTGTCCTAAACCAATGTATATATCCATGGTACGGATAAGTAACGTGTAGGGTTCCTAGGCACTCTAATGAAGTCTCACAAGGCATCAACCATGCCAATTTCAAATTTTTACAAGTGCCGAGAAACTCTAATACGGATAGTTAACTAGAATTTTAGGCCAAACATTAAGCTAGTTAACATCTTAACTAAAAGTGAGAAGCTACAACCTTTGTAGATCCGGTTCTCCACTTCCTTAGCTCCACGTAGACGTCCTCTCGCTGTCCTAGTCGGATCTCGGACTCTAGCATCGGCTTCATCGGAGAAATGAGAGGACAAGTCGTCGGCTACGATGCCGAAGATGATCTACGTCGAGGTTACACAAGATCAAGCTCCAACTTCACTAAGTTGTGAAACTTGTGAAGAAAACACCCTATACTACTTGGCAAGAGGTAGAGGGTGAAGAAATAGGAGGTGGGTTCACTTTAGAATTGGATTTCTCACACTTTTGCTCAAGATGCCATTAATGGTGGCAAGCTTTTTCTTAAAGAAGAAGATGAAGAAGAAGATAGAATATCATCAGTTATTCACAAAAAGAATAATAAATAAATGAATACTTATCATCTTCTAACCTTGATTAGGTGTAGAGAATAGACCATGGTTAGTGGGAATGGTTAGGGTTAAGCATGAAGACAAAATGGTCACTTTAGTCAAAGCTTCATGAAGCTTCAACAAGCTTCATGATAAAAAGAAACCATTTTGTTTTCTTTTATCTATTTCTCAAAAAAGAAAAGATAAATAATTAAGTGAAAATATGAAACCCTAACCATTCACTAAACATGGTTTAAGTCTTTACACAAATCCAAGTGTATATGTATCATCAAACATGATACAATCAAGTGCACAAAAGTATATCACATATACAACTTGTGAACTTCAAGTGAGAAAATCCTTTTAAAGTGAACCAATACTAGTTAATGCAAAGTAATATATCAAATATATAATTATACATTAAATCATTAAATCAACACTTGATTCAATGATCCGGTCATGTCGCACATAACCGACTAGTATCCTATGAATCGACTTATCGAATCAATCTTTGATTCGATAACTAGGTTATATCGCATATAACCAATCGAAACATTCATCGCGAGAATGAAATACGGTATCACATACACGCATCATTCTCGGTGCCGCACATATCTCATATGCGCCCCTATTTCGTTTCTCTTGAGCCAGGAAACCTCTGTGTAGGACTCTAAAGACTCGTCAATACGCCGGCAGCAGATGATGATCATATCAATCACCCACAAGCCGCAAGCGGTCTGCTAAACATAACGGCCACCCGGGTATTGAGCGATCAGAAGATCGACGAGCTAGCCCGCTCACACTCCTGTGAATCCAACCAGTAACACTTACCGTACAGTCCGGTCTGTTCGTCTGATATGTCGCATATCAAGTCTAGGGGTGGTAAACGTCAGACCCCAATAACCGATAAGTCGTGCCGATGTGAAGCACATAACGGGTCGAGAAACTACTGGTAACACTTACCAGCAAATCTCTGATCAGCCCTGGCCAGGGACTTCCCTGTTACGGCCAATCGAGCACAGCTCAACATCAACCCCCAATACCGGGAGAGACGAAACCCCTCCTATCGCTCATTGCCTCCATGTGACTCGGGACTGTACCCAAAAACCACCGTTTTGCACGCCCTCATGGACGTGGTAAGGTGGAGATCAAAGCACAGTGGGAATCACACAAGACTCTATGACGATCTCGGGTCTACAGACTAACCTGCACAAGTGTCACCTGAGAACTGCCATCTGACGTGAGGTATAACACCATCTGGGAGTTCTCGGCGAGTCCGTCCAGTGTACCCAGTCTCCACTGAGCACCCGTATACCATCTCTGATGTCAAACACCAATGGATATGGGATCATCCATCGCCCATCTCATGGGTCGAGAAGCGTATACGCTAGTCTACTCTGGTATATCGATGCCCCGTCTCGATACACCCACGACTAGGGACCTTGAAGGATGTACCTATGGACTACCATGCCCCCACTAGTATGATCTTCATCATAGTCCAGGTAGTCAAGTACACATCCTAAGAGCTTTATCAACATGTAACTATAAGACAGTTTAAAGAGACTAGTAAACATGTTAAGATAAAGAGCAACCAGATAGCATACTATCATATCGAGCAAGAAAGTCATCTCTATATATGTCCAAGCATCCAATATAATATACATCATCTGTACAATACTGGCCTCTAGGGCATACATACAACTAACAATCTCCCACTTGCACTAGGGCCAGCTGCTGTAGTATCGCATACCGAGCATCCCGAAGAGTCTCTCAAACTGTATCTGGGGAATGGCCTTCGTGAGTGGATCCGCCGTGTTGTTCTTTGTGTCAACCCTCCTGACCTCGATCTCCCGGCGATCAACTATCTCCCGGATCAGGTGATACCGCCTCAGGATATGCCTGGATCGCTGATGGGACCTAGGTTCCTTGGCCAAAGACACCGCTCCATTGTTATCGCAATACAAAGGTATTGGATGCTCAATGGATGGAACCACTCCAAGTTCAATAATGAACTTCTTGATCCAGACAGCCTCTTTGGCAGCATCGTTGGCAGCGATGTATTCAGCCTCCATCATCGAGTCTGCCACGGTTTCCTGCTTGGAACTCTTCCAGCTAACCGCCCCTCCGTAAAGGGTAAAGACAAATCCCGACTGCGACTTAGAGTCGTCCTTATCACTCTGGAAGCTCGAATCAGTAAAGGACTCCACTTGGAGTTCTCCGTTACCATACACCAAGAGCATCTCTTTAGTCCTTCGCAAGTACTTGAGAATGCTCTTCACAGCTGTCCAATGACTCTCTCCAGGATCAGCTTGATACCTGCTCACTACACTTAGTGAGTATGCTACATCGGGTCTGGTACATAGCATCGCGTACATGATAGAGCCTACAGCCGAAGCATAGGGTATCCCTTGCATGCGAGCTCTCTCCAAATCAGTCTTGGGAGACATCTCTTTGGAGAGAGTGACTCCAGAGATCGTGGGCAAGTTCCCACGCTTGGATTCTTCCATACTAAACCTCTTTAGTATGGTGTCAATGTACCTGGATTGGGACAATCCCAATATCCGTTTGGATCTATCTCTATAGATCCTTATTCCCAATATGCAGGAGGCATCACCAAGATCTTTCATTGAGAATTTTTGTGATAAGAAGAGCTTGACCGATTGCAGCATAGGAATATCATTTCCTATCAAGAGTATGTCGTCCACGTACAATACGAGGAAGACAACCTTACTCTCTGCCACCTTCTTGTAGATACAAGGTTCATCTGGATTTTTGACGAAATCAAACTCTTTGATAACGACGTCAAAGCAGATGTTCTAACTCCGTGATGCTTGCTTTAATCCATAAATGGATTTAAGCAGCTTGCACACCTTCCCGCTGCTCCCACTGTCTACGAAGCCCTCTGGCTGAGTCATGTACACGCACTCTTCTAAATCACCGTTTAGAAAGGCGGTCTTAACATCCATTTGCCAGATTTCGTAATCATGATATGCAGCGATGGCAAGCATGATCCGGATGGATTTAAGCATAGCCACTGGAGAAAAGGTTTCGTCATAATCCACACCTGGTCTTTGACGAAAACCCTTTGCAATAAGTCTAGCTTTGAAAGTCTCCACCTTCCCATCTACACCAAGTTTTTTCTTGAAGATCCACTTGCTCCCAATGGGTTTTACCCCTTCAGGAGCAACTTCCAAAGTCCATACTTTGTTGGTGTACATGGATTCTATCTCGGACCGCATAGCATCCAGCCATTTCACTGAGTCCCTACTCGTGATGGCCTGCTCGAAGCTAGTTGGGTCATCATCCTCCATGATGCAATCCTCGCTCCCACCATCCATGAGAAAACCGTAGTATCTCTCAGGTTGGCGAGGAACCCTACTAGATCGGCGGAGTGGCTGAGGTTCATTGGGAGCTACTGAATCCTCTGGTTCCACTAAATCTTCTGTTGTGTTTTGTTCAGCTGGAACCTCTTCCAGTTCTACCTGAGAGCCACTAATCTCTTTTGCAAGAAATTCCTTTTCTAAAAAGGTGGCATGTTGAGCAACAAATACTCTTTGTTCCTCACTATGGTAGAAGATATACCCTCGCGAATGTTTGGGATATCCAACAAATTTACACAAAACAGACCTTGCCTCGAGTTTGTCCGGTTTTTGTCTTTTGACATAGGCCGGGCAACCCCATATCTTAATAAAATTAAGATATGGTCTCTTCCCTTCCCATATCTCATATGGTGTGGTAGGCACAGATTTGGTGGGAACCCTATTCAGTAGGTATGCTACTGTTTCCAGTGCATATCCCCAGAAGGAAACAGGTAACTCAGCTACACTCATCATAGAGCGCACCATATCCAATAGGGTGCGGTTCCTCCGTTCTGATACACCGTTGTGCTGTGGTGTATATGGAGGAGTTAGCTGAGAGAGAATCCCATTCTCTTTTAGGAAGTCCAGGAATTCAATGCTCAAGTATTCACCTCCTCGATCAGATCGTAGGATTTTAATACTTTTTCCGGTTTGGTTCTCGACTTCTTGTTTATATTCTCTAAATTTCTCGAAAGCTTCTGATTTGTGTTTCATCAGGAATACATATCTGAATCTAGAGAGATCGTCAGTGAATGTAATGAAGTACGAAGAACCATCCCTGGCATGTGTAGACATGGGACCGCATACATCACTATGTATCAGTCCTAAGAGTTCGGTAACTCTTTCTCTGTGTCCTGTAAACGGAGTTTTGGTCATCTTGCCTTTGAGACATGACTGGCAAGTGTCATAAGATGAAAATTCAAACGGATTTAAATATCCATCTTTATGCAACTTAGCTAGTCGTGTCGCATTGATGTGACCCAGTCTATAATGCCACAAGAAGGATTCGTTCAGTTCAGAACTCTTCCTCTTGTGTGTGTTTGTTATGCTCAGAACTGTTGATTGATTTAGAACATAAATGCCATTGCACAACGTGCCTGATCCAACCAACTTTTGGTTACGGAAAATGTTCATAACATTATCCTGTAATACAAAATTATATCCCTCTTTACTCAACAAAGAAACCGATATAATGTTGCATATCAGGTTCGGCATGTAATAGCATTCGTTCAGAACCAATGTATTACCAGTTGGTAATACAAGGTAATATTCCCCGACAGTCTTAGCTGCAACAATTGCACCATTTCCAACTCTAATGTCTTTATCACCTTCTCCAAGTTCTCTACCTTTCCTGAGCCCATGTAACTGATTACATATATGGGATCCTGACCCGGTATCTAATACCCAGGACGTAGAGCAAATGGAGAAACAGTTCTCCGTAACGAACACACCCGAAGAAAATGCATCATCATGTACTTTCTTCATTCGGGTGGCATGGGAATCCTGGTATTCCCCTATATCCTGTTCAGTCCTATAACTCTTATAGGAAAGAACGGAACCAACGTTCCCCAGCACAGTATAACATGCGGGTTCGGTCAATACATCCATATTATTATCTTGATTAGGGCATGACATGGTCGCTACCTGGAGAGAGAGAGAAGAAAAAACTTTAGCATAAGCTCGTGCAAGATCAGATTGGTTATTATCTTATCTAATCAGGATGGCTCCCACTGGTTTTTATCAAATCTTCCTTCAAACCCTAAAAGGAAAGACTAGCCGGGATTAATTACATACTACAAGTTCGCCAATCTTTCAGCCAGGCCAGTGTCGTTACTTTGAGGGAGGTCCCCCGTGCTTTCGCACGAACCTAATTAATGTAAACCTCGTTTTCCCAGAGGCGTAACCCCGTTGACACCTTTCTAGACACCTACTTGATCGGCTAATTGTAATGTGCAAAACTCTCCCAGGAGTAACTCTTACTCGCAGTGGGTATCGGGATCCAACTATCTCATAGAAGGTATGCAATCTCATTGCAAATTTCAACACTTGAAATTCCCGATAATATTTTGCCCCAAGCATCCTATGACCTTGACGGAGGTCAACAAACCACAGGGTGCAAGTCAAGTTCAACCCGTCATTTCTTGATTGAATCAAACCCACCCGCACGACCCTTGACGGAGGTCAACAAGGTCGTACGACTACCCTAATCCAATCTGCATCACATGCATAAGCAGATAAATACTAGTTAGCTACCGCACACTACGCCTTGACGGAGGTCAACAAACGTAGCACGAATACTAAGTAGGATTTATCTGAAATGACGGAGGGATACGACAGGTTTTTCTGAAAACCTATTGCGTAATGAACTTGATATCGTTGTAGAATCAAAATGAAGTTTTGAAATGGAGTGATTTTGAGGCTTTTCTGGTTTTGCTAAAGGGGTCACTCCCGGTGAAGGGATCGTCGGCCCTTTCCTCGTCGAATGAGGTGCGGGATATATCATATATATCACTGTGCAAAGCAAAAACTATAGAAGCTATCAAAAGACAAACCGAGTGTGTAGCATCTGCCAGTTATTGCTAAAGGAGTCACTCCTGGTGAAGGGATCTCGCTCCTTTCCTCATTGAATAAGGTGCAGGATATATCACATATACCGCTGTGCAAAGCAAGAACTGTAGCTACCTGTTTTGTTTAAAATTTGATTCTACAACATCTTAGGTTTCTTTTCTTTCATTAATCACATTAATGAAGTCCCATCATTTAAGTCACCTAAACATCACAGATAAATACGACGTACACTTATGCCATCCGCATTCGCCTCGATGTCCCCTCATGCACCGTTAGGTTAGGTAACTAACGGCAGAGCAGGGCAGGGCTAGTGCGGGTGCAAAACATAAGTAACGTCTATATAATATATCATATATACTATATACTGTATCCATCAGAACATATCACATGATCACATCACAGATATCGCAGCAGAAAATATCATATGAAATATTGGATATACTAGGACGTCCGTGTTTTTAATACGAGCCAGTATAAAACACGGATTCCACGATCGTGATGAATAGCCAATCCCACACCCCTAGACCCCTACGAGAGCGGCAAGCAACCCTTCCAATTCTAGGGTTAGGAGACCCGGACTCGACTCCTCGAGATGGTCTCCCACTGGACCCTAGAACCCGGTTACTTGTGCTCCCCTCCTTGGGTCTATCCTAATGCGGAAAAGTAAATAATATACAAACGGTGACATCTTCTGCAACCTGGAAGTGCCCCAATAAAAGAATATTACATACAAGTTTTTACATGAATGAAAATGAAAAACACTCATCTCACATAAAAACCCCCGGCTATTCAAACACGACGATCCAATATAACATATCCAGCAACACATAACATCACATGTCATCAACGTAAGTAAATATGCGCATCCCAATTATCGTTGACATATAGCAACGAAACCGGCGATATCACATATTACACTTACGGTCACAGAAAAGAAAGTGTAAAACTACAACAGTTGGAATCCACAACCTCTTTAGAAATCGCATGCCTAATCAAAATGAAATACTTAGACATCACATGCCTAACAATTATAAACCCCGCATTCTAGTCCCATTATCGAAAACTCTTTTCAATATCAAATGAGACTAAACCGCTAGATTTATAACATTCATTCAGTTATCTCATAACTGTTTGTGAATTCCAATTATTGTATCCCATTCCGGATAAATAGAAAATATTAAACTTTCCGATCGAACATTCGAACACCCAAGTTTTCCCGAAACCGTTCAACACATGAAATAGGTTCAAAGACATTCACTTCATGCCTCAGTACCAATGGTCCATCCGTAGAAGGGTCAAGCCAACGCCTCACATGTGGCACGCCGTACTGCCCCAAACCCGAAGGTTCAAAGGGCAGTTCAAGACGGTCACATAATCGAGTTAAGGTTTGTTGTCTTCTAGAGGGACCATCGCGTTACTTGCACTACTCAGAACGTCCTTAAACCACAGAAAAATCCAACACTTGGAAATTTTCCGGTAGGGGAAAAGTTGGGTATTTATATTCGGTCGAACTTTTTAACATATTCGAAAATTATCCGGAATCCACATAGACAAAATCTGATAATCCGATCGAATCTTCGAATCCCCAAAACAACCCCAGAAAATTCAACTCTTGAATAAATATTAAAAATTCCCATAAAACTCAGCACTGTTAAAGAGGAATTACTGTGCAAATGTGGAGGGCTGACGTCACCAGAGGGCTGCGGAACCGCCGCAGAAGCTAGGCTTCTGCCGCGATTCCGCCGCATGTTTGAGGTATCATTTGTCAAATTTTGCACCGTAATTCTTATAATTCCCAGCTGAATTTTTTAAGCATTTTTAATCTGGAAAAAACCCAGTTTTTGGAAAAAGTCCAGAGAGCATTTTAGTTTTAGGGTTTCGGTTCGATCGGGTTTCAAACGTCGTCTACACTTCGCCTAAGGCTCTAGCTAGGCTCTGATACCACTGTAGGGTTCCTAGGCACTCTAATGAGGTCTCACAAGGCATCAACCATGCCAATTTCAAATTTTTACAAGTGCCGAGAAACTCTAATACGGATCGTTAACTAGAATTTTAGGCGAAACATTAAGCTAGTTAACATCTTAACTAAAAGTGAGAAGCTACAACCTTTGTAGATCCGGTTCTCCACTTCCTTAGCTCCACGTAGATGTCCTCTCGCTGTCGTAGTCAGATCTCGGACTCTAGCATCGGCTTCATCGGAGAAATGAGCGGACAAGTCGTCGGCTACGATGCCAAAGATGATCTACGTCGAGGTTACACAAGATCAAGCTCCAACTTCACCAAGTTGTGAAACTTGTGAAGAAAACACCCTATACTACTTGGCAAGAGGTAGAGGGTGAAGAAATAGGAGGTGGGTTCACTTTAGAATTGGATTTCTCACACTTTTGCTCAAGATGCCATTAATGGTGGCAAGCTTTTTCTTAAAGAAGAAGATGAAGAAGAAGATAGAATATCATCAGTTATTCACAAAAAGAATAATAAATAAATGAATACTTATCATCTTCTAACCTTGATTAGGTGTAGAGAATAGACCATGGTTAATGGGAATGGTTAGGGTTAAGCATGAAGACAAAATGGTCACTTTAGTCAAAGCTTCATGAAGCTTCAACAAGCTTCATGATAAAAAGAAACCATTTTGTTTTCTTTTATCTATTTCTCAAAAAAGAAAAGATAAATAATTAAGTGAAAATATGAAACCCTAACCATTCACTAAACATGGTTTACGTCTTTACACAAATCCAAGTGTATATGTATCATCAAACATGATACAATCAAGTGCACAAAAGTATATCACATATACAACTTATGAACTTCAAGTGAGAAAATCCTTTTAAAGTGAACCAATACTAGTTAATGCAAAGTAATATATCAAATATATAATTATACATTAAATCATTAAATCAACACTTGATTCAATGATCCGGTCATGTCGCACATAACCGACTAGTATCCTATGAATCGACTTATCGAATCAATCTTTGATTCGATAACTAGGTTATATCGCATATAACCAATCGAAACATTCATCGCGAGAATGAAATACGGTATCACATACACGCATCATTCTCGGTCCCGCACATATCTCATATGCGCCCCTATTTCGTTTCGCTTGAGCCAGGAAACCTCTGTGTAGGACTCTAAAGACTCGTCAATACGCCGGCAGCAGATGATGATCATATCAATCACCCACAAGCCGCAAGCTGTCTGCTAAACGTAACGGCCACCCGGGTATTGAGCGATCAGAAGATCGACGAGCTAGCCCGCTCACACTCCTGTGAATCCAACCCGTAACACTTACCGTACAGTCCGGTCTGTTCGTCTGATATGTCGCATATCAAGTCTAGGGGTGGTAAACGTCAGACCCCAATAACCGATAAGTCGTGCCGATGTGAGGCTCATAATGGGTCGAGAAACTATTGGTAACACTTACCAGAAAATCTCTGATCAGCCCTGGCCAGGGACTTCCCTGTTACGGCCAATCGAGCACAGCGCAACATCAACCCCCAATACCGGGAGAGACGAAACCCCTCCTATCGCTCATTGCCTCCATGTGACTCGGGACTGTACCCAAAAACCACCGTTTTGCACGCCCTCATGGACGTGGTAAGGTGGAGATCAAAGCACAGTGGGAATCACACAAGACTCTATGACGATCTCGGGTCTACAGACTAACCTGCACAAGTGTCACCTGAGAACTACCATCTGACGTGAGGTATAATACCATCTGGGAGTTCTCGGCGAGTCCGTCCAGTGTACCCAGTCTCCACTGAGCACCCGTATACCATCTCTAATGTCAAACACCAATGGATATGGGATCATCCATCGCCCATCTCATTGGTCGAGAAGCGTATACGCTAGTCTACTCTGGTATATCTATGCCCCGTCTCGATACACCCACGACTAGGGACCTTGAAGGATGTACCTATGGACTACCATGCACCCACTAGTATGATCTTCATCATAGTCCAGGTAGTCAAGTACACATCCTAAGGGCTTTATCAACATGTAACTATAAGACAGTTTAAAGAGACTAGTAAACATGTTAAGATAAAGAGCAACCAGATAGCATACTATCATATCGAGCAAGAAAGTCATCTCTATATATGTCCAAGCATCCAATATAATATACATCATCTGTACAATACTGGCCTCTAGGGCATACATACAACTAACATAACGCACAGCTACCATTCACGATGTCTTGACTTTATCCAACAAACACCACATGAATACTATGTGCTACTTCAGCAGGCTACGAAGGATGACGATGCCTTTCACCCTTAGCCCGTTGTGCGCTCTTATAGCAAGAAGAAAGCCAGACGTAAAAGCAACAACAAGATAAAGAACGGGAATGACGTCCAAAAACAGCGAAGTGGATCCAAGAAGCCACGCGATCGAGAAAAAGTCGGCTGAAATCTGTCTTTTACGAAAAAGATGGGTCGGGAATATTCATTCCCTTGAGACAGGACAAGGAAAATCATCGACCTTATCATGAAACATCAAATGATGACACTCCCGTAGTCCAGGCACCCCGAACAAGTAAATGAGGTCCATCATCCGGATTATTGCTCCTACCACCGAGCAATAGGACATCCTCTTGGACACTGCTTCATCTTCAAAGACTGGGTTGAAGACTAGTATCAGCAAGGTTGGTTTGCTTTGTCCGACAATTGGAGGGCAGCCCCACCATGAAAGCATAAGCCAAAAGCAACCTACATTGCGAGGGTAAGTCCAGATCAACTTCGAGCTTGGAAACGAGCTCGTACCTGCCACATGATAACACTGTCGAAAGAGAGAGAGCATGAGAACATGGACAACCTGTCCTATTGCTTCGCAGATGAAAATGGGGACGAGGTGATCTCAGAGTTTCCACCGGCACCAAAAGAGCTGGAAGATGGGATACATACCACGGCGGACAATTTGAGGAAAATCGACTTGGGGACGACAAACGATCCGAGGCCAACGTTCGTCGGTGAGCTGCTATCTAAAGAGCAAGTGGCCACACTAAAAGACGTGCTTATGAAATATAAAGACTACTTCGCATGGAATTATTCCGAGATGCCGGGACTAGATCCAAAAATAGCGGTGCATAAATTGGTTATATCGCCGGACGTTAAGCCAGTCAAGCAGGCACCAAGAAGAATGCGGCTCGAACTTGAGATGAGTATCAATACCGAAGTCAAGAAGCTAATTGACTCTGGCTTCATCCAAGAAGTTCAATACCCTGATTAATCCAAAAATATATAGTTTAACCGTAGTCAGAAACGGCGTCGCTTAGCAGCTAGCCGGTGAGTACGGGTCGATCCATAGAGATGTGTAATTTTCTGATTTGTGTTTTTACGACTTGATTCCGATGGTGGTTTGGTTCTTGTTGATTGATTTAAAAACTAATTTATACGATATTAAAGAACTTGTTAGGATTAGGTCTAAAGTAGGGTTGACTAGATAAAGATTAACACCTCTTTCAATGCTTTTGATTCAAACCTGTTTTAGAAGTTATATCAATTATTAGCAAAGGGGATTAGGATGATTGGGAAGAAACAAAGTTTCTTCCTCTTGATCCTTGTCCGTCCTTTCCTACTAATTGCCATAACCTTCATGGATGCATGCATGTCCGGTCCTTTATACTACGGTGTCACCGTTACCTCATGGGTAGGGTGCCGTAGGGAGCGGATCATGCATGCGTGCATGAAGTTCTATTTAAAAATATTCGGCATTGAAAGAGATGAGAGATATTCATCTCTCATTCCCTCCTTTATTCCTAACCCTAACAAGCGAGGATTTTACTCGCTCATTAGGGTGTCTTTTAAAAGTGACATTTTTAAAGCACTTACCGATTGCATTTGAAAGACTACACTAAATTAACTAGGGTAGTGATATGATTGATCTACTGCAAGAATTATACTAGAGAACTAGGGCAACAATTAAATTAACACTACGGCAGAATTTAAAGAAATAAAAACTTACTAAAATGATGCTCTTGATCTCCCAACAATTCTGAATTTTATTGATAGAAAAGAGGCATACGTTTTACAGCTTTGTGAGTACAATTTATAAGAAAACATGGAAGCTAGGGTTACAAATTCTCGCACACATGATTTTACAGATATGCCCACGGAAAATCCCAACACCCGCACCGACGCACCGACACAAGAAGTCGGCGCCGACACGGGCATTAAATGGCCGCGGAACCGCAGCATTGGTTGGCTTGGACCGCGGTTCTGCGGCCCTTTGGTGAGCTCAGCTCACCAACTTCTTTGAGCTGCATATCTTGGTTGTTAGGGCTTCTTAGTTCTTCACAACTTTTCTCTGTTTGGCTTCTTAGTCTTCTTCAGATCTTCAGTGAAATTTGTAGTGGTCTTTTAACCATTTCCTTTAACATTTCGGACATGGATTGCCTTGTGAATTGTTCTTCGTCTAGGTTTGAGTAGGATCCGTCTACTTGTTGGTCAAAAGTCCCTTTTCTGTATCAACTTTCGTCTTTTTCACTGTGATCGTATCCAAGAGCCTGTATCCTGTAACATGCAACAAACGTGCGTCAAGAGTATCTGTTTACTTATAAAATGAATAAAAGTGGGGAGTATGAATTGCAATATTATGATATGAACAAATACCCCCAAACTTATCTTTTGCTCGTCCTCGAGCAAACTTATTATTTTATTCTAACCTAGCCGCACTTTCGCAGGGAAACGCGATTGCACTGAGCACGTGCAACAAGCCGTTAAACCTCTAGGTGTCCCTAGTAGGAGGAGTGTTGTCTCCTGAGGGTTTTCAGCAGATTACACCCACAAAATCCTATCAATTCAGTTTCTCGACTTTTGTTCTCCAATTAGGTTTTCTAACAAGGAATTCTATTATCGTCGACCAGCAAATTATCCACCCATATTTTTCACACTTCCTCATCTTTTAACTTAAGATTATATATGTTCTATAGAATTTATTTTGCTTTCGGCATCTCTTAAGTTTCCCTTCTAGGGTTTTATCTCCGCTTAGGAATTTCTATCAACTCTACTAAAGATACAAGTTCTATTCTTCATTCCTTTCTCTTATCTAAACTCTAATCACATATTCCCACGTGTGTGTAAATATCACCCCTACACTTGGAAATTCAAATCAAGCAATCGTACTCTCGTCCATTGTCCAAAACACTTATTAATTGGTGAATTTCGCTTACACATCCTTCATGCAACCGTTAATACTTCTTGAGGTACCAACAACCGATTACAAGATGCGTTAGCACTTTAAAGCGTACTTCCTAGTTTTGCAACACCCACGGCTTTTAGCAGTGACTCCCAAACCAGTTGGTCTAAGGCACTAGGTGATGAAGTACCCTTGCTAAATATTTTTTTATGTTTTGGCCTTAAGTAATCACAAAACCAGTGTCCATTTTTTTTTCACTTTTTTTTTCTTTTATTTTCTTTGTACTAAGGACTTTAGACAAGAGCATTTCAAGGTCTCTTCTACTATTCCAAATTTGAAGGTGCGTGATTGTGCAAATTTTAGGGTATATGTTTTCGGAATCTAGACTTAAGCTAGGATTTATTTTTCAAACTTATACTCTAATAAAAGTTTCAATACTCTTCTCTCATTTTGACTTAGCCCAAGAAGTGAACCCAAAATTTGCCTATTTCTAAATAACCTACAAAGACATATACTTTCTACCGTTAAACTCTAAGGAAGGTTATTTTTAGGGTTTTTAATTTGCTAAGTCTAAGATTTAGTTTTTCCTAGCCAGTTAACCTTTTTATCAAACTCAAGTCAATTAGCCAAAATTGAATACAATAATTTTTATAATTTTTGATTTTTTTCAATTTTTATGGGTTTTCAGTTTTCTAATTAAAAAAAAAAAATTCAAATTTTTCAAATTTTTTTGATTTTTTTATATAAAGATGCAATGCAGAAATTAAATATGCAAAAGGAAAAGAAAAATATATACAATATGCAATGCAAAAGATACTATATACATTACCCTCTCCCCCAAACTTGAGCAAAGCAGTGCCCTCACTGCCCGGCCCCACGTCGCGCTCGTGAGCGTGAACGTGATTGTTCCCCTCTAGCCAAAAGTGTTTGAATTCCCCTCTCAATTTCCGTCAACCGACGGTCGTGATCTCGTGCTGTCGCCCGAAACTCATCCCTCAAAGAATCAATTCTTCTCACTGTTCTCCGCATCAATCGTGCATGCTCCTGAGGGGTTAGTTCTTCCCCGCTCGATGTCGAGCTCGAGCTAGGGGTGTGTGCGGGAATATTTTCTGCCGGTTCCGTTCGTGTCCAAATATCAGTAAGTCTAGAGTAGGACAACGTAACGCCCCCTACGAGTGGTCGAACCAGAACACGTCTATCATGTATGAGTCAAATTCCTCAACGGGGAGGAAATAACGGCAGAGTTGGGTGACTAGCATGGGACATGGGTAGATGGTACCTCTTTTCCCCGCACCTATAGAATGGAGCAATACGGTGCACATGTCGAACCGTGGGTTTTTCATCATTAGTGTGTGTACGACATGTAAGGAGGGGGTGAAGAAAGTCGTGTTGTGCGAACTACCAAAGATATTGTTTTGTGCCTACCGGCACACAGTAAAAACGTTCGCGAAAAGGGTCCGTGCTTGGATACCCTTACGTGGCTCTCTCGCGCAGTCATTCCCCATCAAGGGCATATAATCCTCAAAGTGCAAGGGGTGGTCATGTGTGGGTACACGTGGTATGAGTGTGACCCCGTGGATCATGTCCCTATCAATGTGAATTACGCGATCTCCCCAATTTATTTCAATGTAGCCTAAGTTGTCTAGACTATTATCCTCCATTGATTCATAAAACTGGGCAACTAGTTCAGGTAGGGCAAACGCAGAGGAGTGATTATAGGTCAGGAAATTCCATCCCCTTTGCTCGATTTCATGTGCAAAATATCTACCGTACACTTCGTGCGTGAAAACTGGAGTAAAATCTCTCTCAAATTGCATTTTATATGCCATGATAATTTTACAGAAAAAGTATGCTAAAAACAGAGAGGAAAAACTCAGATTTACCTCCCTTGAAAATTTCAGGGGGCGACGACACCAGAAGGCGGCGGAAGCGCGGCGGGAGGCGGCTACTGCGGCGGGATCGCGGCGGACTGGCGGCGGCACGGCGAAATTTTTCGGCAGAAGGTAGGTGGCGGCGCTAGGGTTTGGTTTAGATGAAGAAATTTTTAGGGTATAGAAGATAAGGGCTCGGGTCTCTTTAAATAGGGAATGAGAGAATGATTATTTGTAGAAAACACCCTCACAATGTGGGTTTTATTTGTAATTAAAAGAATGTCAGCTATTAATTCTGAAAATTTTCAATTAGGTCCAAAAAAAATAATTTTTTTTCTTTTTTTCAAATTTTTTTTAAATTTTTTTATGGTATTTTGGGATTATATATTTAGAAATTATACACACACCCCCAAACTTATTTGAAATAATGCTTTGGAAAATAAAAAGAAATTTGGGGGTGAAAGTGGAGGAAAATCACTCAGTGTAGATCGGCTCCTGCAAGAACAGGAGCTCCTCCGAAGGGTCCGCTGTGAAGAACGGTTTCAGTCGATGCCCATTCACTTTGAATAAGGTACCGTCTTCAGGATTTTCAAGATCAACAGCACCATGCGGATAAACGGTGCGGACTACAAAAGGTCCTCTCCATCTGGAACGGAGCTTGCCGGGATGATAATGTAATCGAGTGTCGTAAAGTAAAACCTGTTGACCAGGTTCAAAAGTTTTTCGCAAAAGGTATTTATCGTGGAACACCTTAGCTCGGTTTTTAGTAATTAGGGCATTATCATATACCTCATCCCTCGTCTCTTCTAGTTCATTCAACTGCAGCTTTCGATTGCTGCCCGCATCTCCTAAAGATAAATTCAGCTCTTTGATAGTCCAAAAAGCTTTATGCTCAATCTCCACTGGGAGGTGGCAAGCCTTCCCGTAAACAAGCTGGTACGGAGACATACCAAGATCGGTCTTATATGCAGTACGGAAAGCCCATAGTGCATCAATCAGTTTAAGTGACCAATCTTTACGGTTTTTAGAAACCGTTTTCTCCAAGATTTGCTTTATTTGCCGATTTGAAACCTCGGCTTGCCCACATGTTTGGGGGTGATATGGCGTTGACAATTTATGGGTGATAGAGTATTTGCGCATTAAGGACTCGAAAGTCCTAGTGCAAAAGTGAGAACCATTATCACTTATTATCGCCCGAGGGTGCCCAAATCGAGAAAAGATTTGTTCTTTAAGAAATCGAACGACAACCTTGTTATCGTTCGTTCGGCTGGGCACAGCCTCAACCCACTTTGAAACGTAGTCAACGGCTAAAAGAATATACACATTTCCAAAAGAGTTAGGAAATGGTCTCATGAAATCTATACCCCAAACATCAAAAATGTCCACAACCAAAATAGGTTGGAGCGGCATTTGGTTTCTCCGCGATATCCGGCCCAGGTGTTGGCACCGGGAGAAAGTTTTGCAGTATTCAAATGCATCCTTGAAGAGTCGTGGCCAATAGAAACCATACTGAAAAACTTTTTCGGCTGTCTTCTTTAGGCCAAAGTGCCCGCCATATGCTTGATCGTGGCAAAAAGACAACACGCTCTTGACCTCACCTTCAGGTACACACCGACGAATGATTTGGTCGGAATAGTATTTAAAAAGATAGGGTTCATTCCAGTAAAAATGCTTTACTTGGGATAAAAATCGAAGTTTATCCTGTTTCGACCAATCATTAGGTATCAGGCCGGTGGCTAAGTAGTTTACAACATCGGCGAACCATGGTTCGCAAGAAACGGTCAAGAGTTGCTCGTCGGGAAAAACATCAGTGATTGGAAGATCGATCGTGGGCGGAGAAGGAAGTCGTGATAGGTGATCAGCTACTACGTTTTCACATCCTTTTTTGTCCTTTATGACAAGGTCAAACTCTTGTAGTAGAAGGATCCAACGTATGAGCCTTGACTTAGCATCCTTCTTCGCAAAAAGGTGGCGAAGAGCTGAATGATCAGTATATACAACGACTGGAGAGCTAATTAAATAAGGCCGAAATTTTTCGAGTGCAAACACAACATCTAAAAACTCTTTCTCTGTTGTTGTGTAGTTTAGTTGGGCCTCATTTAGTGTTCGGCTAACATAATAAATCACGTGCGGCATCATATTAATGTGCTGTCTAAGAACAACGCCAATTGCAAAATCTGATGCGTCGCACATGATTTCGAAAGGGTGCGTCCAGTCGGGAGATGAGAGGATGGGCGCAGAGATGAGGGAATGTTTCAAAGACTCGAATGCTTCAATGCAAGTGGAGTCGAAAGCAAAAGTTGTGTCCTTGGCCAGTAAGAGAGTCAAGGGTCTAGCGATCTTGCTAAAGTCCTTGATGAACCGTCTGTAAAAACCGGCGTGGCCAAGGAAGGCTCTGATATCTTTGACGCAATTAGGGGGAGGGAGGTTAGAAATCACTTCGATTTTAGCTCTATCAACCTCGATGCCGTTTTGCGAGATGATATGTCCTAAGACAATGCCTTCTCGCACCATGAAATGGCACTTCTCCCAATTCAATGTTAGGTTCTTATCCCTGCAGTGGGTAAGAACAGCGTCAAGATGCCGTAAACACTCGTCGAAGGAGTCGCCAAAGATGGAGAAATCATCCATAAAGATCTCCAAGAACTTTTCAACCATGTCTGAAAATATCCCCATCATACACTGCTGACATGTCGCGGGTGCATTGCATAACCCAAAGGGCATGCGACGATAAGCAAAAGTGCCAAAGGGACAAGTGAATGTTGTCTTGTCTTGATCCTCTTTGGCGATGGGGACTTGGTTGTAACCGGAATAGCCATCTAGAAAGCAATAGAACTCGTGCCCTGCCAATCGCTCGAGCATTTGGTCAATGAAAGGTAAAGGAAAGTGGTCTTTCCTTGTTGCAGCATTGAGTTTCCTATAGTCTATGCAGACTCGCCACCCAGTTTGGGTGCGAGTGGGAATTAACTCATTTTCCTCATTGGTAATGACCGTAATGCCCGATTTCTTTGGCACGACGTGGATTGGGCTAACCCATTGGCTATCCGAGATAGGGTAAATGATACCACTATCCAGACACTTGACAATCTCCTTCTTAACAGCCTCTTTCATGATGGGGTTGAGGAGTCTTTGTGGATCCCTTGCCTGTTTGGCATCATCCATTAAGTGTATATGATGTTCGACTATGAGGGGACTAATCCCCTTAATGTCCGCCATAGACCAGCCGAAAGCTTGCCGATTATTATGTATGACTATCAAAAGAGCCTTCTCTTGCTCAAGAGCTAGAGAGGCTGATATAATGACGGGTAAAGTCTCATTATCACCTAGATAAGCATGTTTTAAGTGCGACGGCAAAAGCTTCAATTCGAGTTTAGGAGGTGAAACAATAGATGGTAATAATGGGGTAACTGTTTCAAACTCGAAGGATTCCATCAAAGGTTCGAACCGAGTGTACGCAACAGAGTCGGATGGTTCGACTAACTCATCCGAAAAAGCAAAAGTCTCCAATTCAGGTGATGAGTCTTCAAAGTCGTCAACGAAGGTAAAACACTCAAAATCGTTATCCGCCGTGAAAGCTGTGTCGGATTCTAGGAGGAACGCACTAGTGGCGTTAACATTGCTGTGATCGAACAAAAAATTCTCGAACTCACAGTCCTCCTCCGCGATCTCATTGATTGAGCAAATATCAAGTACACTAGCATTAGGCTCAGCAGGCTGACTTCCCAACTTGAAAATATTGAGCTCAATTGTCATATTGCCAAAAGATAGGTTCATTGAACCATTACGACAATTGATCACTGCGTTGGAAGTTGTCGGAAATGGTCGACCAAGTATTACCGGAATTTGGTTCCGGGGGTTAGTGACAGGTTGTGTATCCATCACGATAAAGTCAACGGGGAAAATGAAATCCCCTACTCTAATTAACACATCCTCCAGCTCTCCCCTAGGATGGGTGATTGACCTGTCGGCCATTTGGAGAGTACAGTGAGTGGGCTTAAGCTTTCCAACGCCCAATTACTCGTACACAGAATAAGGTAGCAAATTGACACTCGCGCCAAGATCTAATAGTGCTCTATTGATGTTCTTGTCCCCAATTGTTATCGAAATGGTCGGACACCCGGGGTCCTTTTGCTTTGGGGGTAAGGAATTTACAAGAGCATCACTAATAGCACTAGCCACAAAAACTTTCTTTGGCACTTGCGACTTCCTCTTCTTGGTGCATAAGTCCTTTAAAATTTTTGCATATGAAGGAACTTGTTGGATTGCATCCAAAAGAGGGATATTTATGCTAACCTGTTTGAACAACTCAACAATTTTTTCCATCTGTGGAGTTGGTTTATTGGATCTCAACCGATTAGGAAAAGGAGCATTTTGAAAGGTGGTTGAGTCTAATTTTTGCGGATCAGATTGTCGAGTTGGAACGCCACCCCGTGTAGATGTGTTCGTGTTGTGAGAAATGGGTCCGTTCGAGCTAGAAGAAGTAGAGCCGTGTGAAGGGTGGAGAATAGGCTCTGAAGAAGAAGAAGATGGTGAAGAAGATGAAGAAGGGCCACCGGCAAGGGTGTCATTGTTAATACCCACATTGTTTTGCAACACTTTTCCCGATCTCAACGTGGTCACAGCATTTACGTTATGATTCTGCTGTTGATACGCAGCATGTGCGTGACCGGGGTTGGGCAGTGGTTGAGACGGGAGTTTTCCTTTTTCGCGCTCGCTCAAAGCTGCATTGAGTTGTGCAATTTTTGCCTCAATAGATTTGATGCTTTGATCCTGTGAGGCACTATTTTGCACCAAAGATTGAATAGAAGTCTCTAGTCTTGCTGTAGACTGTGTAGATTGCTTAAGGAACGCATCTAAACTTCTTTCGAGTGAGCTAACCTTATCATTATTAGGTTGAACATAATTGTTTGGCTGGTAAGCATTGTTAGGCACAAAATTGTTCACCTGATTAGGGTAAGGTTGCTGTTGAAAAGGTTGCTGTTGAAATTGAGTTTGTGAAGGTGCTTGTTATTGTTGTGGAGGATGAGGTCTTTGAAAATTGTTATTTCCTTGGAATTGTTGATTTTGGTTCCAAGAGAAATTTGGGTGACTCCTCCACCCCGGATTATATGTCGAAGAGTACGGATCGTTTCTTTGTCGTTGCTGAAATGCAGCATTGACTTGATCCTGTCCTTGAGTGGATGCATTATAAGGACATTCTTCGGTTAGGTGCGATGGATCCGCACAACAAGCACAAACAGTTCGTGGAGGCATAACAGGGGCAGGAGAAGGCGATGAGATTTTGGTCTCAATCGCTTCTAGCTTTTTCGTAAGAGCGGCCATCTCGGCCTTCATAGCAATCGACATCTCTACTTGATGTATGCTTGCCCTAGATTGACCACTAGAAGAAGATGATGTGGTCTTGGTACTCTCCCACTGAATTGTTTGCTCACTAAGATCCTCAAAAAACTTCCATGCTTCGTCACTAGACTTGGAAAGAAAATGACCTTGACATATGGTTTCTAGCAACTGCTTCGTTGCTGAGTTCAATCGCTCGTATAACGTTTGCCAAAGTTGCCAACTTTCAATCCCATGATGAGGGCATTGAACGAGTAGGTCCTTAAATCTCTCGAAGCACTTCCAAAAGGGTTCGGAAGGAAGTTATGAGAATTGAATTATTTCATTGCGGATTCTGGCAGTTTTGTGATGAGAATAGAACTTTTTCAGAAAAGCTTTCACAAACTCATCCCAATTTCTAATGGAATGTGATGCGGTGCAGTATAGCCACTTCTCGGCTAGGTCACATAAGGTGAAAGGAATGACCCTTAGCCTTATAGCGTCATCACTTAATTGGGTTGTTTTCATCATAGCGCACACATTTTGGAATTTATTGATAAAGATATATGCATCTTCAGATTCCAAACCATGAAATTTTGGCAGCATATTGATGAAATATGGTTTTATTTCAAAATTGTCCCCATTTGCCGGTGGGGGTGAAAGACAGGTAGGTAAGGAAGTGCGGACGGGGTAAAAGAGATCCTGGAGCGCAACTCGTGCGGGCGCTTCAACAGGCGGTTGGTTCGGGTTATTCGCACCTAAAGGAGGTGGAATCCTTCCCGTCGGTAAGGTATTGTTGGGGTTGAATCCCGACATGCCTTCGGTGAAAGAGTTTGAAGGTGAGGGTAAGAAAGTGGACGGAATGTCGACTTCGGTGTCGAAAGGTTCGTCGGTCGGTACCAACGAAACACGGACTAATCGGGCGTTAGTATCCCTAGTCCAAAGTGACATACATTAAAGGGGTAGTGTAGTCAGGAAAAAAAAAAGAAAGACAGAATGTGGAGGTAAGATAACGTCAGTGAGGGAAAGTGGTGGAAGTGAGTTGCAAGTTTTCTTAGCGGCAAGTTGCAAGTTTTGAAAAGATTTTTCTTTTTTCTTTTATTTATGTGAGAGTTTTGCAAAAAGGTTTTTGGAAAGGGACTCGTGACACAGATGTATCAACCACACATGCACAATCAGGTCTAGATCTAGGGTCACCTAGGTCTGCTAGACAGCTCCTAACTAGGGTTAGAAATAGGACCTCAAACCGCGTCTTCACTGACAAGTACGGCCAGGTAAGTGGGAAGGAACCACCACAACAGTGGGCCTAATTAATAACCACTAGCCTAGACACCGCAAGGTCAGTTAGGATTAAACAGTCGATGCCTATACTAGTCCTTTTCCTATTGAGCTCGATGTCCTTAGGTCTGAGTCTAGTATTTTTTAATTAATTGTGGTCGATGCAAAATGCTTTAAGGTGTTTTCCGGGGTCCTGGGAAAGGTGATGAAATCCCCACCCAATCTGAGTTTGGTCAATTAGCCCCTTAAAGTACGATTAAATTATGCAAAACAATAAAATTCACTTGCAATCAATTTTTAGCGCGGCGCAAATAAACCTGCAGAAAATCTGTTATTTAGAAGGGGGAAGAAAATTTTTTTAGCGCAAAGAATTCCTGCAGAGAGTTTTTACAGAGAGATATATGTAGGTTGACAGAGGGGAGAAAGAGGAACAAACCCACAAAATTTTAGGTGCTGGCGTGGCCAAAGAGCCGCGGAACCGCGGTTTTGGGGGGCTTTTTGCCGCGGAAACGCGGTCAGGAAGTGGGTTCAGCCTCTGGAAAAATTTGTGTATCTCCTGTTCACCAATTCTCCTCTGTTCTGATGTTCACTTTTCTGTTTAACCTTCTGTAAATTTCCAGATTCGCAATCCTTCGCTGTTCCTGCAAGATTCAAAACATAAAACCCTTCAAACAGATAAAAATCGATAAAAATGTTTTTGTATTTTTCTATTTCTGATTTTTATGATTTTTTTTAAAAAAATGTATCAACCCGAAATTACACAAAAGAAATTTTACGCCATCCCCGGCAACGGCGCCATTTGATTAATCCAAAAATATATAGTTTAACCGTAGTCAGAAACGGCGTCGCTTAGCAGCTAGCCGGTGAGTACGGCTCGATCCACAGAGATGTGTATTTTTCTGATTTGTGTTTTTACGAGTTGATTCCGATGGTGGTTTGGTTTTTGTTGATTGATTTAAAAACTAATTTATACGATATTAAAGAACTTGTTAGGATTAGGTCTAAAGTAGGGTTGAGTAGATAAAGATTAACACCTCTTTCAATGCTTTTGATTCAAACCTGTTTTAGAAGTTATATCAATTATTAGCAAAGGGGATTAGGATGATTGGAAAGAAACAAAGTTTCTTCCTCTTGATCCTTGTCCATCCTTTCCTACTAATTGCTATAACCTTCATGGACGTATGCATGTCCGGTCCTTTATACTACGGTGTCACCGTTACCTCGTGGGTAGGGTGCCGTAGGGAGCGGATCATGCATGCGTGCATGAAGTTCTATTTAAAAATATTCGGCATTGAAAGAGATGAGAGATATTCATCTCCCATTCCCTCCTTTATTCCTAACCCTAACAAGCGAGGATTTTACTCGCTCATTAGGGTGTCTTTTAAAAGTGACATTTTTAAAGCACTTACCGATTGCATTTGAAAGACTACACTAAATTAACTAGGGTAGTGATATGATTGATCTACTGCAAGAATTATACTAGAGAACGAGGGCAACAATTAAATTAACACTACGGCAGAATTTAAAGAAATAAAAACTTACTAAAATGATGCTCTTGATCTCCCAACAATTCTGAATTTTATTGATAGAAAAGAGGCATACGTTTTACAGCTTTGTGAGTACAATTTATAAGAAAACATGGAAGCTAGGGTTACAAATTCTCGCACACATGATTTTACAGATATGCCCACGGAAAATCCCAACACCCGCACCGACGCACCGACACAAGAAGTCGGCGCCGACACGGGCATTAAATGGCCGCGGAACCGCGGCATTTGTTGGCTTGGACCGCGGTTCTGCGGCCCTTTGGTGAGCTCAGCTCACCAACTTCTCTGAGCTGCATCTTGGTTGTTAGGGCTTCTTAGTTCTTCACAACTTTTCTCTGTTTGGCTTCTTAGTCTTCTTCAGATCTTCAGTGAAATTTGTAGTGGTCTTTTAACCGTTTCCTTTAACATTTCGGACATGGATTGCCTTGTGAATTGTTCTTCGTCTAGGTTTGAGTAGGATCTGTCTACTTGTTGGTCAAAAGTCCCTTTTCTGTATCAACTTTCTTCTTTTTCACTGTGTTCGTATCCAAGAGCCTGTATCCGTAACATGCAATAAACGTGCGTCAAGAGTACCTGTTTACTTATAAAATGAATAAAAGTGGGGAGTATGAATTGCAATATTATGATATGAACATACCCCGACTGGATCGCCAACATTGTCCCGTTGACAAAGAAAAATAGGACAGTGCGCGTCTGCGTGGACTTTCGAGACCTCAATAAAGCTTGCCCGAAGAATGACTTCCCTGTACTAGTTACCGAGCTGATGATAGATAACACGTCCACTCACGAAGTCTTCTCCTTCATGGACAGGTCTTCAGGGTACAATCAAATAAATATGCACCCAGAAGACCAAAATCATACCGCCTTCCGGACTCCGCTAGGCATATTCTGCTATAAGGTGATGCCCTTCGGTTTGAAGAACGCAAGCGCTACCTACCAGAGGGCCATGACAAAGATCTTTGATGACCTTATCCATGAGATCGTTGAATGCTATATCGACGACCTTGTGGTGAAAAGCAAATCATACAAGGAACACTGGGAACATCTGAAAATAGTGTTCCAACGCCTTCGGAAGTACAACCTGAAGATGAACCCCCTGAAGTGCGCGTTTGGAGTCTCCTCGGGCAAATTCCTAGGATTCATCATATGACACAGAGGCATCGAAATAGACCCATCAAAGATCAAGGCGATTATGGAAATGCCCACACCAAAAACTCTCAAACAATTGCGGTCTCTCCAAGGGAAGCTTGCGTATATCCGACAGTTCATAGCTAACCTCCCCGGCAAATGCCGCCCCTACAACCATCTAATAAAGAAGGGGACCACATTCATTTGGATCGTAAATGCCAAAGTGCACTGGACGAAATCAAGCAGTATCTGCTGAATCCCCCGGTACTGACTGCTCCGGTCAAAAGAAAGCCCCTCATCCCGTACACAACAGCCCTTGAAGGTTCTTTAGGCGCGCTATGGGCACAGGAGAACGATCAGGTAAAAAGGAGAGCTCTCTAGTATTTGAGTCGAGTTCTCCTGGGGGCAGAAAACAACTACTCCCCTATCGAAAAGCATTGCCTGGCATTAATCTTCGCGATAACAAAGCTTCGGCATTATGACTTGGCGCATGAGGTCCATCTCATATCAAAGGTGGATCCTCTCAAATATTTGATGTCAAGAGCCATACTAACAGGAAGGCTCGCCAAATAGACCCTCCTCTTGATGGAATTCTCGATAACATATCGACCCCTCAAAGCAGTGAAAGGCCAAGCCATTGCCGACTTTCTCGCTGAACATCCGATACCAGCCGATTCTCCCTTAAATTGTGAATTGCCAGACAAACACGCATTTGACGCAATCTATAGGGAGAAAGAAGGGAGTGATACCCAATGGGAACTCTACTTTGACGGAGCATCTTCCATGAAGAAACAGAAGCAAAACACCCCCATAATCAAAGCTGGAGTAGGCCTTATCCTTGTGACTCCACAAGGAGGGATAATGCGCTTTGACCTTTCCTTAACGGAGCAGAGAACAAACAACGAAGCGGAATATGAAGCTTTGATAGCGGGTCTTGAGATTCCTATTGACATGGGAATCGAAGACCTCCTCATATATGGAGACTCCCAGCTGGTCGTTAGCCATGTAAATGGCGACTATCAGACATGTAAACCTGAGCTGGTACAATATGGCGAAAGGGTGCAACAACTGCCGACTCAAATCCCCTCCTATATCCTGGAAAGCATACCGCTTACAGAAAATAGCAAGGCGGATGCATTAGCCAAGCTCGCTAAAGAACTGGACGACGAAGACCTCGATGATGTAACGATCATTGTGCAAAGCCGTCGGATTCTCGCGCCAGCAGAAATATCGCCGGAGTCATCTGAAGGAAAGGAAGCGACCAAACAAGCAGCCTGCCAAATAGAAGACGAAGAAAAGGCTAAGGATTGGAGAGAAGTCTTCATAGACTACTTCAAATCCCATCGAACACCCGAAGGCGTGTCGTTAAGATATCAGCTTATGAAACGAGCTCTATCCTTCGCCTTCGTCAATGATACTCTATATAAGAGATCATTTGACTGTCTATGGCTAAGATGCTTGGGACTAAATGAAGCAAGGAGAGTTTTCCAAGAAACTCACGATGGACTCTGCGGTTCTCATCAAGCCGGACCAAAGATGAAGTTGAAGATCAAGAGAATGGGTTACTATTGGCCCACGATGATTCAGGACTGCCTCGAATATGCGAAGCAGTGTCACTCATGCCAGGTTCATGGGGACTCATCCACCGGCATCCAAATCCGCTACACCCAACATTGGCTAGCTGGCCGTTCGAAATGTGGGGAACCGATATAATCGGGCCTATCGAACCAGCATCATCCAAGGGACATCGGTTCATAATGGCGACAACCGATTACTTCTCTAAGTGGGCAGAGGCAGTACCGCTAAGGGATGTGAAGACGGAGAACATCCTCCATTTTTTCAGGACGCATGTCATCTACTGGTTTGGCACTCCGCAATGAATCATCTCGGATAATGGGCTGGCCTACAGGATCCATAAGATCAGCCGCTTTGCACAGCAGCATAATATAGATTGGAGATACTCTTCGGTCTATAATCTCTGAGCTAACGGTCTAGCTGAGGCTTTCAACAAGACCTTGACGAAGATCATAAAGAAAACGTTGTACAGAAATAAAAAAGACTGGCACGAAAGACTGTATGAAGCACTCTGGGCTTATCGAACCACGTTCAAAACGGCCACGAATACAACGCAATTCGTGTTGGTATTCGGCACGGAAGCGGTACTTCCCTTAAAGATTAAACTACCCTATTTACGAGTGGCAGTTCGATACGAGTTGACGGATGAAGAAAATTCTCATCTTCGGCTTGAGAAGCTTGATGCCCTCGATGAAACTCGTCTCATGGGGCAGCAAAACCTGGAAGCTTACAAAGCAAGGATGGCGCGCTCATATGAAAGACTGACTAGGCCGAGAACATTCCGCCAAGGCAAACTCGTGCTAGTCGTAAAAAGACCTATGATCCCCAACCGTGCAAAGCGGAGGAAATTCGAGCCAAACTATGAGGATCCGTACATCATATACAAGGTCTACCAAGGTGGGGCCTACTTGCTCATGAATATGCATGGCGAAAGACCCTTCTGGCCAATAAACGGCTGATTCCTTAAGAAATACTACACTTGAAAAGTCATAGCTCAGGTTAATGATAGATGACGACGCTCGTGTCTGCTCGCTGTCTTCCTGAATCCCGACTCTATAAGTAGTATCCGGCAAAAATTTCGTCTCGAAGCTGGCCATACCCTGAGATGTCCCTAAACTAACAGTAGACTGCAATGTCCCTAAACTAACAGTGGACCGAGATGTCCCTAAACTAACAATGGATCGTGATGTCCTTAAACTAAGTACATCGCGTCAAACACGGCGACAGCGGAGTTCAAGTCCACAGGCCCCAGCGGAGAGGACTGCAAATCAAATCCCACCGGCAAACAGATAGGTCACCAGCGGCGAAACTATTTTCGAGAGTTTCATCGCTACAAAAAAAGTACGCCCACAAGCGAAATGGGCACGGATGAAAACCCGAAAAGGCTCCGTAAGTAAAAACAGCAGGACTACTGTAATACCCCAGGTGGACTTAGGGCTGAATACCACCTACCCCATGAGAAGTAAGATGTTATCCGGTATCGAGGTGGGGATGTAACCGATACGGATGCACACGGAGACCCACCAGAACAATGGGGAGTATCGAATTCCATTCGGAAAGAGGGCACGATCTAAACTATAAATAGAATGATACAACTCTTATAACACAGAAGCACCTTTTGGATGAATCGGAACACCGGAGTTTGAAGAACTCCGTAGTTAAGCGTGCTTGAGCCAGAGAAATTTTAGGATGGGTGACCTACTGGGAAGTAGCCCCGGGTTCATTCAAAAGGACAAAACCGTGCGGTTTCGGCCAGAGCGGACAATACAATCTGTGTTTAAGGGTGGGTCGTGACAAATATGGTATCAGAGCCGGTCCTCAAAAGTAGGTATGTGGTTCGAGGACGAACCATTGTTCTAAGTGGGGGGAATGTAATACCCCAGGTGGAGTTGAGGCTGAATACCACTTACCCCGTGAGAAGTGAGAAGTTATCCGATATCGAGGTGGGGATGTAATCGATACGGATGCACACGGGGACCCACCAGAACAATGGGGAGTATCGAATTCCATTCCGAAAGAGGGTACGATCTGAACTATAAATGGAATGATACCACTCTTATAACACAGAGGCGCCTTTTGGATGAATCGGAACTCCGAAGTTTGAAGAACTCCGTAGTTAAGCGTGCTTGAGCCAGAGAAATTCTGGGATGGGTGACCTAATGGAAAGTAGTCCCGGGTTCATTCAAAAGGACAAAACCGTGCGGTTTCAGCCAGAGCGGACAATACCATCTGTGTTTGGGGGTGGGTCATGACAACTACCGGCGAGTTTGTGAAAACCCGAAAAGGCGCAGACTCGTAAAAAAACGGTACGTCCATAAGCGAAATGGGCACGGATGAAAATCTGAAAGGGCGTCGTGAGTAAAAACAGCAGGGCTACCAACGAGTTTGTGAAAACCCGAAAGGGCACAATCTCGTTAAAATAGAAACACCTGCAAGGTCCTCTCGACCTTGTGAGAAAAAAATACCCGCGTGAGAGCCTTACAACTCACAAGGGGGCAACACACTTAGGAATCCCCACGATTCCTAAGGAGAAATTACACTTACGAGATCCTCATGACTCGTAAGGAGAATTCCCTCTACGAGACCCTCACGGCTCATAGGATTCAAAAGCCTTAGGCTACAGGGATCTGAACCTGTTCTTAAGCCATCATATCCCCCGATTTGCCCTACAGGCGGTCCAATATCGGCCCTTGTATACAATCCACGGGCACAAATAAATGTTCCCTCACATAATTACACCAATGGCGCGAAATTTACCTATTTGGTGAACAACACTTGCAGGTCCTCTCAACGTGCAAGGAGAAAATACTCTTGTGAGATCCTTACGACTTACAAGAGAAGATATCACTTAGGAATCTTCACAATTCCTAAGAAGAAAATACACCTGCGGGATCCTCACGACTCGTAAGAAGAAAATACCTTTATGAGACCCTTACGGCCCATAAAGTCAAAAAGCCTTAGTCGACAGGATCCTAACTCTGTTTGCTAAGCCACCTTTGTAAGAATCGACAAAGGCAAATGATGATTCACTCCTGGCAATATCCCAGTTGTAGCGATATTGATGCCTAAATCAGTATCATATTCCATGTCCTTTCAAGGCAAATGATGATTCGCTCCTGGCAATATTCCAGTCGCAGCAATGCTGATGCAAAGATTGGTATCAGATCTCGAGTTCCAAACTCGCAATAAAAATCAACGAACAAAAATGCATATGAAATTGCCGAAATGATGGGGCAACTCACAATAAAAATCAGCGAGCAAAATATATGCATATAAAAACAGCTGGAATGTTTAGGCAACTCGCAATAAAAAGCAGCGAGTAAAAAGAAAAAATAGCCAAAATGATTGGGCGAAGCGATAAAATAGCCGAAATGATTGGCCAATCGCGTCGCGATATAAAAAGCTGAAAGGATGGAGCATCGCGGAAAAAAACAAAAAAAATGAAACCTCTGCCCTGCAGGTGAGTCCACGTCGACCCCTGTATACAATCCATGGGTACAAACAAAAAAGGAACCGCATTTTCCTACCAGGCTCCACCAGAAAGAGAGCCAGGTCTCGACGGCAACATCTACAGCCTAGAGATCAACAATGGCATTCCTTCTCACTCCAGCAGGATACAGATGCGACGTCAACAAACGACCCCAGGGTCAAAACAACAGAGCCATGGCAAAGTCCTTAGTCCCAAGCCTTGACGGTTTACAGACAACCTAGAGACAACTTTGACATTCGTCGCAATATTGCAAACACAATGTGAACAAACGAAGCAAAGGAAGATCCTTAGCTTCAAGGTCTTGACGGCAACTCAAATAAAACTTAAAAGACTATCGGAGATCATCCCACACCAGCGCGGAGTGGTCATGACACATCGGGGCTCCCCAAACTGAGCCTAACCTCAAGCAAAAAGCGGCATGGAAGTGCAGAGTTACCTAGCACGACAGCAAGGTTTCGGGAGGCATCGTCCATGCCAATTTCAAATTTTTTCCATGCTAAGCAACCCTAACCCTAGAATCATAACTAGAGATTTACACGCAACAACAATGTAAACAACTTTACATCTAAGTGAATGAGGAATACAACCTTTATAGACCGGTCTTTCACTTCTAAACCTCCGTGTAGTAGTCTCTTCGCTCCAAGTAGTGAACACCCGAACTCTAGTAAGGGTTCACATGAAGAAATGAACAAGCTTGCTCGAAGTCTTCGAGGCCGAAGATGATCTACGTCGAGGAGACACAAGCTCATGCTACCTCTTCAGTAATGGTAGATTAGTGAAGCAAACACCCTAAACTAAATGGCTAATATAGCACAGGATGATGACGTAGGAATTTTTCTCACATTAGATTTATTTTCTCACAATATTTCTTCACTTTGAGAAAAGCTAGCAAGCTTTCTTTTGATGAAGAAGAAGATGAAGTGGAGAAGAGAATGAAACTCATGAGGTGAGAATAGCAACCATGGGTGAGTTTGTGTCATACACTAACTCATGTAGAGACTAAACTATGGCTAAGGATAATGGTTAGGTTAATAAATAATTTAAGTAAAACAAATTAGTGGACTAAGTCAATGGACACAACAAGCTTCTCTAAGCTTTTATCCATGACAAATTTCCACCAATTTGTGAATTACTAAAATAAATAAATAAAAACCTTTAATTATCAAGAGCATGGTGTGAGTCTCATACACCCATGAAGCATGGAGCATCAAACATGACACAAAATAATGTACATTAATATATATCACATATATACTATATGCACACAAGTGAGAAAAAGAAAATTTTAAGTGAGCTAATATTAGTTAATGTAATTCAATATATCAAATATATAATTGTACATTAAATTATTAAATCAACACTTGATTTAATAATCCGGCTATATCACATATAACCGGCTAATATCAAATGTAATAAATTATCGAATCAACATTTGATCTGATAACCCGGCTATATCACATATAACCGACCGATATCACATATCGCGAGAATAGAATGCGGTATCACATACGCGCATTAATCTCGGTCCCGCACATATCACATATGTGCTCCTACTTCATTTCGCATGAACCAGGAAATCTCTGTGTAGGACTCTAAAGGCTCGTCAATACGTCGGCAGTAGGTGATGATCATATCAAACACCCACAAGCTGCAAGCGGTCTGCTAAACGTAACGGCCGCTCGGGTATTGAGCGATCAGAAGATCAACAAGCAAGCCTGCTCATACTCCTGCGAATCCAATCAGGTAACACTACCGTACAGTCCGGTCTCTTCGTCAGATATGTCGCATATGCCTAGGGGTGGTATAACGTCAGACCCCAATAGCCTTATAAGTCATGCCGATGCAAGGTCCATAACGGTTTGAGAAACTACTGATAATACTTACCAGTAGATCTCAGCAACCCTAGCTAGGGCTTTCTTGTTATAGCCAATCGAGCATAGCGCAACATCAACCCCCAATACCGGGAGAGACGAAATCCCCTCCTATCGCTCATTGCCTCCATGTGACTCGGGACTGTACCCAAAAAACACCATTTTGCACGATCTCTTGAACGTGGTAAGGTGGAAATCAAAGCACAGTGGGAATCACACAAGACTTTATGACGATCTTGGGTCGACAGACTAACTTATACCAGTGTCACCAGAGAACTGCTATCTGACGATAGGTATAATACCATCTAGGAGTTCTCGGCGAGTCCGTCCAGTGTACCCAGTCTCCACTGAGCACCTGTATACCTTCTCTGATGTCAAACACCAATGGATGTGGGATCATCCATCGCCCATCATATGGGTCGAGAAGCGTATACACTAGTCTACTCTGGAATATCGATGCCCCGTCTCGATACTCCCACGACTAGGAACAATTGAAGGATGTACTTACCGACTACCTCTGCCCCACTAGTATGATCTGCATCATAATCCTGGTAATCAAGTACTCATCCTAAGGGCTTTATCAACTTGTAATAGAGAGACAATAAGTGTACATGTTAAGATAAAGAGCAACCAGATAGCATACTATCATGTCGAGCAAGAAAGTCATCCCTATATATATACAAGAATCCACTATAATATACATCACATGTATAATACTGACCTCTAGGGCATACATATAACTAACAATCTCCCACTTGCAACAAGGTCATTTGTTGTAGTATCTCATACCCAACACCCCATAAAAGTCTCTCTCGGGAAAGGCATCTGTGAGTCAATCCGCTGTGTTATCCTTCACTTCAACACTCCTATCCTCGATCCCTTGGAGATCAACCATCTCCCTGATCAAGTGATACTATCCTCAGAATATGTCTGGATTGCTGATGGTGTTAGTGTATATGCCCTAGAGGCCATTACTGTATCATACTAGTTTGTATATTACTTAATGGAAGTTTGGGATATTCACCTTGTATTGACAATCTTGCTCAAAATGGTAGTATGCTACTTGGTTTGTTTCTACTTCAATATGTGCATGTGTTTCTTTTAGCATATTGCTTATACATATTAGTAGAGCCCTTAGGAACTTTGCTTGATTACTAGCGTTGTGATGGCAGTCACACTCGTGGGGGCTGGGTAATCCACAAGCACATCCTTATACAGGTCCCTAGTCGTAGGACTATCGAGACAGGGCATCGATACTCCGGAGTAGACTAGCGTATGCGCTTCTCATCCCAGCAGGGGAGACGGTCTGTCCCACAGCCGTCAGTACGTCATACTTGAGATAGTATGCGGGTGCTCGTTAGGTTATGAGTACACTGGAAAGGACTCGTCGGGAACTGATTGGTTGGTACTATACCTATCGTTAGTTATCAGTTCCCAGGTGACATGAGTACAGCTTAGTCCGCTGACTTGATACTGTCACTTCGCCTCGAGTGTGTTCCCACTGTACTTTGATTACTACCCTACCACGGCTCAAAGGAGTCATGCAAACAGGTAGTAGTTGGGTGCAGTCCCGAAGCACTTGGAGGCAGTGACGGTTAGACAGGATTTGTCTCTCCCGGTATTGGGGGTTGACATCGCGTTGTGTCTAGGAGAGCCATTACACAAGTAGTCCCTGGCCAGGGCAAGCGAGATATACTGGTAGGTTTCCAGTGTTATCTCAGGGTGTTCTGGGCTACACTCCGACACGACTTGTACCGCTATTAGGGGACTGACGTTTACCGCCCCCTAGGCCCGCCATGCGATGTATCAGACGAACAAACCGGACTGTACGGAGACTGTCACATTCAGGCTCAGTAGGAGTTCGGATGGGTTTAACCTCGTCCGTCTTCTTATCGGCATCTACCTGGGGGCCGTTACGCACAGCTAGTGCCGCTTGCGGCCTATGGTTAAACCCACTGCCAGCGTAGTGTCGAGTCTTTAGAGTCCCACACAGAGAGCTATTCGCCTTTAGGCAAAAGAGTAGAGATCGCATGGTTTTGCGACAGGTCGCATGGTTTTGCGACAGGGTTCGGTCACATCCGTGCACTTGTGCACGTTTAGTGTCCGGACAGGTAACACTAGCGGGCTTTGGTTTAAGCCAGATCCTAGTGTATGTTTTGTGGTTGGTTTTATCTCGTTTGTATTCGTGTTCCTCGGAACGCGGATGCGGGTGTGTATGCACAGTTGACAGAGAGACAGAGGCAGAGGATTCTCATTGGGGTTGTTGACTGTTGACTGTTGACCATTGACTTTTGCTAAACCCTAATGAGAATAAGAAATATGATTAATGATAATATTAATTAAGTATTATTGTGCCATGGTTAGGTTGAAAGGTTGACTTGGTTGACCGGTTGACTAAGTTGGACTAGTTGACCATCATCATTACAATGGTTATCATTTCATGCAAAGACTTTTGCTTGCTTGTTGAGCCTTGCAAAATGAGTGCATGAAATGATAATGCCACTTGATATGATATGAACCATCACATAATACTCAATTACTATTATTATTATTATTCTTTTTGGATTATGAGAGAGAGGTTGAGAAAAGTGATGCTCATTCTTTCATTTGTTTTCTCTCTCTTGAGCTCTCTCTTGTTCAAGCTCTCCCTCTTCCTCTTGCTCTCTCTAGCTCAAGGCAAACCCCTCTCATGAGTTGAGAACCATTGCCTTAGAGGTAAAAACACCAAAACAATCCTCTACTCATCCTAGTTCATAAGGCCTAGCAAGCCAAGTGTTCTAGTTTCTTCAAGTTCGAAGAAGAAGCCAAAAGGTAGAAGCTTTCGGGTGGATCCATCTTCGGCGCGAGAAAACGAAGCGGGGAGGCCGGTCCGTACACCACAAGAGTTGAAGACAAAGGAGTTCAAGAAAGGTATAACCCCCTAACCGAGTAGGTAAAACTCCTAGTTAGGTTTGTTAGATGGTTGTTTAACAAATATCCGTATTATGAGTCCATGTTACCACCTCTTGAAAAATCGTTTTTCACCAATTCCGCAACCCCGTAAGTACCGGGGAAGGGTAGCATGGACTTACAGTGGTATCAGAGCCTAGTTAAACACTATCTAATATGTTAGCAATGTAAGTAGAAGTTCGATCGGAGAAAATATCACGAAACATACCCGAGTAGCATAGTTTCTGCCGAATTTTTCCTTTGTTCAAAAAGTAATAAATCATACATGAAAAATCGGCTCAGGCTTTTGTTAAGACACCCAAGAAAATTCGTCCAACAAACCGGTCAAGCCGCTGCGGAAACGCGCGGCCGAGTTGACTCGGCCGTGGAAAAATTTTCATGCAGTGTGATTCTGGGGTTGTTTTGGGATTTTTAAAATATGTTATTTCTGCCCAGATTTTCCAGAACGAAAAATTTGTGTTTGGGACCTAAAAAATCCGTATTTTGATCGAACTTCTAAAGAATTAAGCTAACGGGTTTATATCTGTGATGTGTTATATGTATTGAACGTCTGCTAATCGCTATACGTCGATTAGTAGGGGTTATACATATCCGTGATCTGTAATGTTGATCGTATGTGTATATGAACTCATTGGATTGTCGCGGGTGAATAGCCGGGGGTTGTGAGATGAGAGTTTTCTTTTATTTCAATTCATGTAAAATTTGTAAATTGATGTAATATTATTTGTATGGCCGCACAACCGGGTCGGGGTTGTATCTGTCATTGTATAATTTCTTTTTACTGTTTTTTCTCCTAGGATAGACCCAAGGTGGGGTGCACAAACTACCGGGTATCTCGAAGTGCCGAGTGGCCTACTCACGTCGTTGAGGGAGGTTGCTCCGCTTCGGATATTTGGCGGGTAGTTTGCCGCACCCGTAGGGGTCTAAGGTGGGGTATTGGCTATTCACCGCGACCGTGTAATCCGCTTTTCGTTACAGGCTCGTACGAATTGCGGATTCCTAGTATATCCAATGTGTTCATCTGTGATCCGAAATGGCTATCATTGCAATATATCTATATATGATATTATTTAGGCGTTGCTTATGTTTTGCATCCGCGCTAGTCCATCCCCCGCTCTGTTGTAACATTTCAGAAAATATAAAATATTATTTTTGGGAATTTAATATTAAAATAATATTTTTCCCGAAAACTGCCGATTTGCGAAATTGGGGTTTTCGAAAAAGGGTATAAATATATACCAATAATTATGAAATAAATAGAAATTAAAATGATTTATTCAGTTAATAATATAATTAAAGGATTTGGCAATTTTAAAATTTATTATACGCAGTTTCGATAAAAACCCGATTAGTGCACTGCTAATCGCAATTAAGCCAAATCCACGTTTTTACAGTTTCCATGGTTAGTGCACCATGACATGTTCATTTTGTTACATGTTTCATTTCATTTGGGCTTTATATTATGGTTTTTGGTGAGAAAAAGAGAGAAAAAGGGGGTCATGATGAGTGAGGAGAGAGAAAGGGACATAATGATGGCTTGGAAAGAGAGAGAGTGTGTGAATTATAATGAGAGAGAGGGGGGCTGCTGCCCAAATCATAATCCCTCACCATTTCCCTCATCCTCTTCATCTCCTCAAGCTCCCAACCCTCCTCAAATAATCCTTAAATCCATCTCCTAACAATCCCCAAAACCCTACACACCCTTCACAAATATTAATCCCCTCTTCAAGCTCTATACATGGGACCAAGAAAAATTCAGTTTTGATGACCTTGGAGGATTCATGGATGCTATATGAGGTAATCCCTTCACTAATTGGGTAGTTTTTCATTTACTTTAGTGTTCACATGTGTTTAGATGTGATATTGTAAAGATTAGTGAGATATTGGGAAACCCTAGAAAGAGGTTGAGTGTTTGTTGAAATTGGTGATGTGTAGTGGCTGCCCACAAGCCATTATTGGTGTTTTACTGACCTGGAGCGGGGGATGAAACCCAAAATACGGATTTGAGATTTGAGTTCATGTCGATTTGTGTGATTTTAGAGGGTATTTTGAAATCTGGAGCAACCCGGGGACACTAGAAATAAAATTGAGCTGGCGGTGAGTCGTGCAGGCACCTAGGAAGCTACCACTAAGACCCGAGCCCCTAACTCAAATCCCCAGACGCAGATTTAATCTTTCTGGCCGCAATTTGCGGCCAGAGTAGGATAGAATGGTTCCAGATTTGGTCCATGGCTCCTTTTGCACTAAATTAGACCCCTCCTATATGTAGTTTTGGCTAATTGTCATCTGGGGAAAATCTGGGAGCATTTTGGTGTGTTTTAGGCGATGTTTTCCGTATTTTTAAATGCACTTTCTTGATATTTGGATTTGTATTTTGTTGTCGGGTGTTCGTACATCGACAACAAGGGTTGTTTGATTGATTTGCACGTTTAGGCCATAGGTTCTAACCTGTGAGCACACTGTGCGCTGTATCGGTTTTCTGCGTCGATTTTAATACGTATTGTGATTGGTTATTATTGTAGGTACCCTCGCATGGATTCCGAAGCGAAGAAGCATGGCGTCATCGATTTCGGCGAGCGAAGACCAGGTGAGTAGATCTATATCTACCGGGGAAGTCGGGTGGATGGCGTATAGCACCCCCGCAAACTTCTGATGGAAACTGATTTATAAAGTATGGTTAGGAAACCTAGATTAGGGAATTAGGGTTAGAATATAGATAGCTATGTAGTCATATTAGAAACTAGAGGATAGTTAAGTGTGATATGCTACTACTACTACCCTAGGATGATGTTTAGCGATATTACCGCTTAGGGTTCTGTAGGACTAGATAGTCGATGTAGATGCGTCATCCGAACCATACCTTTTTCTAAACTAAAGAATCGTATGTATCTTTTAAATGTATATCTTGAGGGATGTTACGGATTTTCAAATGATGTCTTTGCCTTAAAAACACCGTAACCCCTGTTTTCAAAACTACGATTCACTTCTTTAGAAATCTGATTGTATGGTTCGGAAGTGTTTGTTAGATTAGATACTTATACATAGTAGAGATAGCATGTTTATGTAAATTCGACATGATATGAGATATAAATGCGATGAAAGAATACAAGACGAATTTGATGATATGATGAGATGATGATATGATATGATGGTATACGGATGCGAGTCGATCGAGATGATTTATACCCTGCCAGTCCCCTGATATGAGATTATTGCAGATGCGATCCGGGACATAGGTATATAGGGTTATATATATATATATATATATATATATATATATAGAGAGAGAGAGAGAGAGAGAGAGAATGTTGTGAATCATGGATGATAGGCCGTATGTGATATTAGGCCGTACCCTCATTTGTCTTATAGGATGATAAGATCCCTTTTAGTATAATGCCGCTGCACGATGATATTCCGTGCGTGATGAGTTGACTTGATGATTGACCCTTACCCTTGACTAGAGATTGACGTACGATGGATTATACCGTACGCGATGTTATTGGGCTAGATGCCGATTGATAGATTCACCGACTCGGACATATGATAGTTATGTATACCTTATAGCTGTTAGCTGATGATTTACTTGCTGCATTCATGATATTATTATGGCATCGCATATACCTGTGACAGTACACCTGCACCATTATCGATGATGCGTATGTTACACGTACACATATTTGCCGGCTCACACACTTCATCATCGATAATTGCCATGTCACTACACAGTAGGGTTGCTGCATCATGACATATATATTGCTACATTCATACTTGTACACATACACATTGTATATTCATATTTTGTGCACACATTCATGGTACATCTATACCTGCGAATATACATATGGTACCTACATAGATAACTGGTTTTATTGGAAAATTGGGAACCGCATGTTATACTTTAAAAACCGGAATCATTTTAAAAGAGCGATTTTCCCCTTAATATGTTATATCACTGTTCCATGTTGCATGATACACGGATATGCTCGCATTTTTTTATATGTTGCATACATCATGCTCTATTATTTTACGCATTGAGATATGCTGTTTTCATGAGATTTCTGGATTTGAGAACCGTGGAAATTTCAAAAGAGATTATGTGTTGTTTTAAAAACCCGGTTTCTCTTGATATGATATTTCAGTGCGTCCACCATGTGTTTTCTCGGTTCTGAGAGCGACATGTGAAACCCGATTCGAGGAGGCGTATGAGGCCGATTGCGGGTACATGGTGGGCCCAGTATGGTACCCCAGGGCGAGAAAGGATCGCTGTGTAGTAGACGGTGAGCCTGGCAGAGGGACTACTACCTACCGGTGATAGTATTTGGACTCGGCGGATATCCGGAGGATACCGACCGGAGTCGAGAGATGATATGGGCTGATCCGGACTGACGGAGCCCTTGGGCCGATCCGGACTGACGGTGCCTGATATATGAGGATTTACGTGCCGATGCTGGGCACAGTTTTCATGATGCTTTCGAGTGTCGATGCTAGGCACTCAGGTTCCATGATTTAGATGTGTCGGAAGGGACACCGTTGATATATATATCCTCATACTTTCATGCACACTCTTTTATGATATTTACATGCATGATATTATTGCGTCAGTGGTTGACGCGTGGACTGGATCCGCATACATACATACATACATACACCGATTCTACTAGCGGAGATTATACACATGCTTATAGACATTGATTCATGGGTGGACGAGATCCACATATCTGCATACCTTGGTTATGGTTGGACGATACCTATATACATGCATTGATTATTACTGTGGGATGTTATCCGCATGCACATAGGTAGTGACGACCTTGTTGGCACATATACGACCCGGTCACCCTAGATATCATAGTATTACCTGTATGATATAGTTGACCTAGGAGTCGTTGTTTATTCGATTTCTACTTGTAGATATATTTCTATTCACGAGTTGGCAACTCACCCCCGTTGTACCACAGTTCTTGCAGGTTGACCGCTTGGATCAGTAGCGGATTCGCTGGCACACAGCTTTATTTGGGTGTTTTGCATTGGTAGGTGGGACATTATATCGTACCCACTCTTGTATTATATTTCATATTGTATCTAGTCAATTCCATCAATCAATCAAAAGTTGTATTTGTATAAGTGATGAGACTTAGTGAGACTTGTAGTTGCGAGATTTGAGCGATGGGTTTTATTTTTCCCTTTGGGGTTATATCTTGCTCTTTTCTTTATCTTTTTGTGGTGAACTTCGCCGTTGGGCGTCGTATACTCATTTATATTGCATTGCGTGGTTGTGATCCGCCGTTTGGCGAAGAGCTAGCTCCCGCTTGGGGATGCTATTATTCTTGTTATGTATTGTGGTTTGGATCAAAATATACAAAGGAGGTGCTGCCAAAATTTTTCAAAAGACGAAACATGTTTTTCAAACTAGAAAATTTCATTTGCATCATTCATGTTTCTTTCTATGCATTAAGCACACTTGATTTTATTATACCTTTATTTCAAAAACTCCACCTCTATTTTCTTAAAAAAGTTTAGATTTCTGGGTTTCAGCTTACTTGAATTCCGTTACGCCTTTAGACGTGGCGTGATTCAAGTGCTGGTCACGAGCTAATATTTCAGGTCGTGACATCTGTCGTTAGTTAAGTAACCTAACGGGTAATGACGGGGCCCCGTGGAGAATGCGGATGGTATAAGCGTACGTCATATTTTGGTTGTTTTCTACAATGGTAGGATTAAATGATGGGACGCATTAAAATTAATGCAAGAAAAATAAACCAAGTAAAAGTCGTTGGAACACTTTCAAAACCACTCGGTTCTTTTCAAAAACTAACTTTTAAATGCGGAGTTTGAGCCACTCCTTTTAAAAGCTATCAAGGTTCCATCGATTATATCAAGTTCACTACGTTCACGGTTTCGCCAAAACCATTCGTAGCCCTCCGTCATGTCAGTTAAATATTCAGAAGTATTCAAGCTATGTATTTTGACCTTCGCCAAAGCATAGTGATTGGTAGCTGCTGAATATTTATCTGTAGCGTAGATAAATGCATTGGTTTGGGACAGTCGTACTACTATTTTGGCCTTCGTCAAGGGTATGTACGGGTGGGTTCAAATTAACCTGGATAATGACGGGTAGAACTTGACATGCGACTTATGATATGTTGGCCTTCGTCAAGGTCATAAGAGCATGGGGCAAAAATCCACATCGGGAGTTTCAAAAGAACTGAAACTTGCTAGCGCTGCATACCATTTGGAGTGTGATGATTCTGGTAGGATTCCTTCAGTTTTGTCACGCGATGATATTTGGATCCCGATCCTACTGTGAGTATATGCTACTCCTCGGGAACTTTCTCACTTAACGATCAATGCTATAAACCAAGTAGGTATCTAGAAAGGTGTTAGCGGGGCTACGCCCACAGGGAAAAGAGGTTATTTAATTAAGGAACTTCGCGAAAGCGTTGGAAAACCGCCCTCGAAGTACCGACACTGGCCTGGCTGAACGGTTAAGCAAGTATTGTACGGTGAGATTGATCCTGACTAATTCTTCCTTTATGGTTTGAGGAGGGATTCGAGAGACAGTGGGAGCCATCCTGTTTAGATAAATTAAAAACAAATCTAAACTTGCAAGAGCATCATGCTGAGTGTTTTCTTCTCTCTCTCTCTTAATTGCAGCGACCCAGTGACCGCACCTAGGTTACATCTAGATAATAAAATGACTGAACCTGACTGTTATGACTGGCAAAGGTCTGTCCAGATGTCCATTGCCCATAACAAGCTGGGACACCTCTTAACTAATCCAACCCCTGCCGTCTCAGGTCCAGTTTCCCCTGTCATGGATGTTGATATTCATAGGACATCGGGAAAAGACTGTACGAAAGCCAAGTGCCTCGTGTTAGCCTCAGTTGATGGTGCATACCAGGGGCAGCACGAGAAGATGGACTTAGTTTCTATCTTCCTCCATAACAAAGATTTATATGGAGAGCAATCTCGTATCGCAAGATATGAGACCTCGAACGAATTGCTTCCAGCGAGGTTGGCTATCGGGTCATCTATAGGAGGCAACGTCCTTACAGAGACCAGCTCTTTTGAGCTCACGGACCTGAAGACCACGTTGAAGAATGGGTCAGATGCTGACTTAGTTCAACAGTCCCTACCTACTACCCTGAAGGAAACCAGGGAAGTAGAAAGAAAGGGAAGGGCAGAAGTTTCGGGACTGGATGTAGTAAAAGATGGATGTTCCTATTGTTACAGGAATGAACATTGGCAGAAGGATTGCAGGGCTAGCATAGCCAGTAGCCAGAATTCGAAGCATGTTGTGGCTTCGGCTTCGGGTGTGTTTGTAATAGAGAACTGTATGTCAGTTAACCCTACTTCCTGGGTATTGGATACCGGATCAGGATCTCATATCTGTAATTCGTTACAGGCTCTGAGAAACCGTAGGGTTATCAAGAAAGGTGATATGACTCTCAGGGTTGCTAACGGAATGAGCATGTATGCTGAATCCGTAGGGGAATATCATCTAGGACTGACAACTGGGCAGATATTGATTCTGCGTGACTGTTTTTATGTACCAGGTGTGACTTGTAATATCATATCTGTATCCTTACTTTCTAAGGAAGGATATGATTTTACTTTTGTAAGCGATGTAGTAAACATCCACCTAAATCAAGTTCTGATTGGGTCAAGTACATTGAAAAACGGTATATACGTTTTGAATCAAGCTCAGGTCTTCAGTGTCCAGAACACACTTAAAAGAAAGTCTCCGGAATTAAATCAGGCTTTCTTATGGCATTGTAGACTGGGTTACATCAATGAGACACGGTTGACAAAGTTACATAAAGAAGGATACTTGGATCCGTTCGAGTACCAGTCATATGCCACTTGTGAATCTTGTCTCATGGGAAAGATGACAAAGACTCCGTTCACTGGACACGGAGAAAGAGCGAGCGAGCTCTTGGGACTCATACACAGTGACGTGTGTGGTCCAATGTCTACACATGCGCGAAGTGGTTATTCATACTTCATTACTTTCACAGATGATTTCTCTAGGTATGGGCATGTCTTCTTGATGAAGCACAAATCCGAGGCCTTTGAGAAATTTCGGGAATACAAGAATGAAGTTAAAAAACAAACAGGCAAAAGTATCAAGACACTGAGATCTGATCGAGGTGGTGAATACTTGAGTGCCAAGTTTTTGGGCTACTTAAAAGAGAATGGAATTCTCTCTCAGCTTACTCCTCCATACACACCACAACACAACGGTGTATCGGAAAGGAGGAATCAAACCCTATTGGATATGGTTCGTTCCATGATGAGTAAGGCTGAGTTGTCGTGATCCTTCTGGGGTTATGCACTAGAATCAGCTGCATATCTCTTGAACAAGGTTCCCTCCAAGACTGTGCCTACCACGCCATATCAGATGTGGTGTGGGAAGAGACCCCATCTTCAATATCTGAAAATATGGGGATGTCCAGCTTTTGTTAAAAAGCAGCATGCGGACAAGCTCGAGGCACGCTCAGTACTGTGTAAGTTTGTGGGATACCCAAAGAACTCCAGGGGGTATTTTTTCTATTACGCAGAGGAACAAAAGGTTTTTGTTTCTCGTCATGCCCACTTTCTAGAACATCAGTTTTTGGAAGAAGAGACAAGTGGGAGCGTAGTAGAACTGGAAGAAATTTCAGAACCACAAGCTATTACTGAAAGCTTAGAAGAACCAGAAGTTTCAAGAGAACCGGACATCCCAGCGCCACTCCGCAGGAGTAGTAGGCAGTCTCATCCGCCCGAGAGATACTACAGTTTTCTTATAGACGGGGATAGAGAGGATTGCGTCATTGATTATGACGAGCCTACTAGCTTCCAGCAAGCCATTCAGAGCGGTGACTCGGTAAAATGGCTGGATGCAATGCGGACCGAGATGGAGTCCATGTACACCAACAAAGTTTGGACTTTGGACTTTGCTCCAGAAGGGGTAAAACCCGTAGGCTGCAAATGGATCTTCAGAAAGAAGATTGGTGTAGATGGGCAGGTTGAAACCTATAAATCTAGACTTGTTGCAAAGGGCTTTCGTCAAAGACCTGGTTTGGACTATGACGAGACCTTTTCTCCAGTGGCTATGCTTAAATCCATTCGAATTCTTCTTGCCATTGCTGCCTTCCACGATTATGAAATCTGGCAGATGGACGTAAAGACGGATTTCCTTAATGGAAATTTGGAAGAGTGCGTCTATATGGATCAGCCGGAGGGATTCATTCAGAGTGGGAGCAGCGGTAAAGTGTGCAAGTTGCTAAAGTCCATCTATGGACTGAAGCAGCCATCGCGGAGTTGGAACATCGGCTTTGATGATACTGTCTAGGAATTCGACTTTATCAAAAACCCAGATGAACCATGCATTTACAGTAAGATTGTAGGGAGAACTGTGGTATTCCTCGTCTTGTACGTGGATGACATTCTCCTAATAGGAAATGATATTCCTATGCTACAGTCAGTCAAAGGATTCTTGTCGCAGAGGTTCTCCATAAAGGACCTGGGCGATGCCAACTACATTCTGGGGATCCAGATCTATCGTGATAGATCTAAGAGGATGTTGGGACTTTCAAAGTCAAGGTACATCGACACCATACTGAAAAGATTCAGTATGGAAGATTCCAAGCACGGTAATTTACCGGCTTGTCACGGGATCACCCTCTCCAAAGAGATGTCTCCCAAGACAGATTTGGAAAAGGATTGCATCTCTTGTTAGTTATATGTATGCCCTAGAGGCCATTACTGTACATTGGATGTATATTGTAGTGGATGCTGGGACATATATAGGAAGGACTTTCTTGCTCGACATGATAGTACGCTATCTGGTTGCTCTTTATCTTAACATGTATACTTTTTGTCTCTCTCTGTTACATGTTGATAAAGCCCTTAGGATGTGTACTCGACTTGTAGGACTATGATGCAGATCATACTAGTAGGGCCTGGGTAGTCCATGAGTACATCCTTCAATGTTCCTAGTCGTGGGAATATCGAGACGGGGCATCGATATTCCAGAGTAGACTAGCGTATATCTTCTCGACCCATGTGATGGGCGATGGATGATCCCATATCCATTGGTGTTTGACATCAGAGATGGTATACGGGTGCTCAGTGGAGACTGGGTACACTGAACGGACTCGCTGAGAACTCCCAGATGGTATTATACCTCACGTCAGATGGCAGTTCTCTGGTGACACTGGTACAGCTTAGTCTGTTGACCCGAGATCGTCATAGAGTCTTGTGTGTCTCCCACTGTGCTTTGATTTCCACCCTACCACAGCTCTACTGAGTCGTGCAAACAGGTGGTTTTTGGGTACAGTCCCGATTCACATGGAGGCAATGAGCGATAGGAGGGGATTCGTCTCTCCCGGTATTGGGGGTTGATGTTGCGCTATGCTCGACTGGCCATAACAGGAAATCCCTGGCCAGGGTTGCAGTGACCTACTGGTAAGAGTTATCAGTAGTTTCACGAATGTTATGGACCCTACGTCGGCATGACTTATCAAGCTATTGGGGTCTGACGTTTACCACCCCTAGGCGAGATATGCGACATATCAGACGAACAGACCGGACTGTACGGTAAGTGTTACTGGTTGGATTCACAGGAGTGTGAGCGGGCCTGCTCGTCGATCTTCTGATCGCTCAATACCCGGATGGCCGTTACGTTTAGCAGACCGCTTGCGGCTTGTGGGTGTTTGATATGATCATCACCTGCTGCCGGCGTATTGACGAGTCTTCAGAGTCCTACACAGAGGTTTCCTGGCTCAAGCGAAACGAAATAGGAGCGCATATGAGATACGTGCGGGACCGAGAATAATGCGTGTATGTGATACCGTATTTCATTCTCGCGATGAATGTGTCGAATGGTTGTATGCGATATAACCTAGTTATCGAATCAAGGATTGATTCGATAAGTCGATACATTGGATACTAGCCGGTTATATGCGACATGACCGGATCATTGAATCAAGTGTTGATTTAATGATTTAATGTATAATTATATATTTGATATATTACTTTGCATCAACTAGTATTGGTTCACTTTAAATGGATTTTCTCACTTGATGTGCATATTGTATATGTGATATATTTTTTTGTGCACAAGATTGTATCATGTTTGATGATACATGTAAACTTGGGTTTGTGTAAAGAATTGACCATGGTTATATGAATGGTTAGGGTTTCATTTTATTTACTTATTCATTTATTTATTCTTTTTGTTTATTTTGGAAAAGGAAAATGATAAAGAGAAAAAGAAATGTTGGCTTATTTTGTTTTTTTGTTGAAGCTTCTTGAAGTTTTGAACAAGTCCACCATTCTTGTCTCTTCTTTAACCCTAACCACTCATCTAACCTTAGTTAAATCTCTACACTAAACCATGGTTGAGATTATGATAAGTATCATATTGTTTTTATTTTAAAACACTTATGATATATATCATCTTCTTCTTCTTCATCTTCTTCTTCCATGAAGAAAGCTTGCTACATCAATGGTGATTGATGAAAAAGTGTGAGAAATCCAAATCTAAAGTCTACCCACTTCCTATTTCTTCATCCTCTACCTCTTGCCAAGTATAGGGTGTTTCCTTCACAAGTTTTCTTGACTTGGTGAAGTTGGAGCTTGATCTAGCAATGCCTCGATGTAGATCATCTTCGGCATCGTCGTCGATGACCTAGCCCGCTTTTTCTCCGATGAAGCCGATGCTAGAGCCCAAGATCCGATTTGTACAGCGAGGAGACTTCATCGCGGAGCCATGGAGGTGGAGGACCGGATCTACAAAGGTTGTAGCCACTTTCCTTTAGCATTTAATTCGTTTACATGCTTGCATCGCCTCATTATCTAGTTAACGATCCGTATTAGGGTTTGTAGGCACTTGTAAAATTTTAATTGGCCATGTTTGATTCCTTGTGAGACTCCATTATAGTGCCTAGGAACCCTACAGTGGTATCAGAGCCTAGCTAGAGCCTTAGGCGATGCGTAGACGGAGTTAGAAGTCCGATCGACCCGAAACCCCGACTTTAAAATGCTCTCTGGACAATTTTGTAAAATGTGGATTTTTGTAAATTAAAAATATGCAGAAAAATCAGCAAGGGATTGTAATGGTTACTGTAAAATTCGATGGCCTGATTCCATAAAGTCACCGCGGATCCGCGGCATGAGCATGCTCATGCGGCGGTTCCGCGGCAATTTTGTCCTTTTGCGCATCTAATTTTGCACAGTAATTCTTAGTTTTCTGTGCTGGTTTTTCTGGGAATTTTTAATATTTTTTTCAGAGTTGTATTTTCTGGGTTGTATTGGGGATTCGAAGATTCGATCGGACTGTCTAATTTTGTCTGTGTGTATTTCCGGGTAATTTTTAGAATATGTTAAAAAGTTCGACCGGATATAAATACCCACTTTTTCCCCTGCCGGGAAATTTCCAATTGTTGGATTTTTCCATAGTTTAACGACGTTCTAAGTAGTGCAAGTAACGCGATGGACCCTCTAGAAGACAACAAATCTTAACTCGATTATGTGACCGTCTTGAACTGCCCTTTGAACCTTCGGGTTTGGGGCAGTACGGCGTGCCACATGTGAGGCGTTGGCTTGACCCTTCTACGGCTGGACCGTTGGTACTGAGGCACGAACTGAATGTTGTTAGACTTATTTCATGTGTTGAGCTGTTTCAGGAAAACTTGGGTGTTCGAATGTTCAATCGGAAAGTTTAACATTTTCTGTTTATCCGGAATGTGATACAACAATTGGAATTCACAAAAGTTATGTAATAACTGAATGAATGTTATAAACATAGCACTTTAGTCTCACTTGATCGGTTGCCACGGAATTTTTATGTGATCAAAAGTCCGTCGCAATCACGTAGCGTACGCGGATACTCGCCGGGTAAACTTAATAGACAGCCTCACTCCATAGCCCCAACCAAGTAACTGTAGGAGAACCCCGTCGCCGAAAGCATCCGTTCGGGTGCTTGCGGTAGCGGTGTTCCGCCTTGGTGCACTTCGTCGATGGCATCGGGGGTGCGGCCGTCTACTGAAGTTTGCGACGAGCATTCGATCAGGATGTCGGGAATCTTGTTGAATTGCCCGACTTGATATTGAAAAGAGTTTTCGATAATGAGACTAAAATGCGGAGTTTATAATTGTTAGGCATGCGATGTCTAAAGAATTCATTTGGTCAGGCATGCGATGTCTGAGGTGGTTGCGGATTCCAACTGTTGTAGTTTTACACTTTCTTTTCTGTGACCGTAAGTGTAATATGTGATGTCGCCGGTTTCGTTGCTATATGTCAACGACAATTGGGATGCGCATATTTACTTACGTTGATGACATGTGTTGTTATGTGTTGCTGGATATGCTATATTGGATCGTCGTGTTTGAATAGCCGGGGGGTTTTTATGTGAGATGAGTGTTTTTCATTTTCATTCATGTAAAAACTTGTATGTAATATTCTTTTATTGGGGCACTTCCAGGTTGCGGATATTGTCACCATTTGTATATTATTTATTTTTCCGCATTAGGATAGACCCAAGGAGGGGAGCACAAGTAACCGGGTACTGGAGTCCAGTGGGAGACCAACTCGAGGAGTCGAGTCCGGGTCTCCTAACTCTAGAATTGGTAGGGTTGCTTGCCGCTCTCGTAGGGGTCTAGGGGTGTGGGGTTGGCTATTCATCACGACCGTGGAATCCGTGTTTTATACTGGCTCGTATTGAAAACACGGACGTCCTAGTATATCGAATATTTCATATGTTTCTTCTGCTGTGATTTATCTGTGATGTGATCATGTGATGTTCTGTGACAGATATTATATATAGTATATATGATATATTATATAAACGTTGCTTATGTTTTACACCCGCGCTAGCCCTGCCCCGCTCTGCCGTTAGTTACCTAACCTAACGGTGCAGACGGGACATCGAGGCGAATGCGGATGGCATAAGCGTACGTTATATTTATCTGTGATGTTTAGGTGGACCTTAATGATGGGATATTCATTAATGAGATTAATGAAAGAAAATAAACCTAATTGATGTTGTGGAATCGAATTTCAAAATAAAAACAGGTAGCTACAGTTCTTGTTTTGCATCGCGGTGTTCATTATAGAACATCCTGCACCTTATTCGATGAGGAAAGGACCGAGATCCCTTCACCGGGAGTGACTCCTTTAGCAATAACTGGCAGATGCTACAACTCTCGGTTTGTCTTTGATCGCTTCTATAGTTTCCGCTTTGCACAGTGATATATATGATATATCCCGCACCTCATTCGACAAGGAAAGGGCCGACGATCCCTTCACCGGGAGTGACCCCTTTAGCAAAACTAGAAAAGCCTCGAAAACATTCCATTTAAAAAAACTATTTGATTCCGCAACGAGATCAAGTTCAAAGCGTTAAAGGTTTTCATAAAAAACCATTCGTAACCCTCCGTCATTTTAGGAAGTAGAGTACTTAGTATTCGTGCTGTGTTTGTTGACCATAGTCAAGACACAGTGTACGGTAGCTAGTGATGTCTTCCTACACCGCATATGATGCGATTAGTTAGGACAGTCGCGTGACTTTGTTGACCTTAGTTAAGGGTCATGTGGGTGGGTCTAATTAATCACGAAATGACGGGTAGAACTTGACTAGTACTTATGATTTGTTGACCATAGTTAAGGTCATAGGTGCTAGGGGTAAAAACCTTTATCGGGAGTTTCAAGTGTTGAAATTTGCAATGAGATTGCATACCTTCTATGTGATAGTTGGATCCCGATACCCACTGCGAGTAATTGTTACTCCTGAGAGAGTTTTGCACTTTGCAATTAGCCGATCAAGTAGGTGTCTAGAAAGGTGTCAACGGGGTTACGCCTCTGGGAAAATGAGGTTTACTGTAATTAGGTCCGTGCGAAAGCACGGGGAACCTCCCTCAAAGTACCGACACTGGCCTGGCTGAAAGATTGGCGAACTTGTAGAGTGTAATTAATCCCGGCTAGTCTTTCCTTTTAAGGTTTGAAGGAAGATTTGATAAAAAACAGTGGGAGCCATCCTGATTAGATAAAATGTATAACCAATCTGATCTTGCAAGAGCGCACGCAGAGTGTTTTCTTCTCTCTCTCTCCTGGTAGCGACCATATCACGCCTTAATCAAGATAATAAAATGGATGTATTGACCGAACCCGCTTGTTATACTGAGCTGGGGAACGTTGGTCCCGCTCCAACTTATAATTGTTATAAGACAGAGCAGGAAATAGGGGAATACCAGAATTCCTATGCCGCCCAAACGAAGAAAGTGCATATGATGCATCTCCTTCGGGTGTGTTCATTACAAAGAACTGTTTTTCAGTATCCTCTGCATCCTGGGTATATGATACCGGATCAGGATCCCAGATATGTAATCTGTTACATAGGGCTACAAAAAGGTAGAAAAACTGAGAACGGGTGATAAGTTTCGTGAGACAGGAAACGGGGCAAGTGTTGCAGCCAAGTCTGTTGGTCACTGTCACCCTGTATTACCAATACATTGATTCTGAACGAATGTTATTATATACCGAACCTGATATACAAAATCATATCACTCTCTTTACAAGTAAAGAAATGATAAAATTTTGTATTGTTGGATAATGTTTTGAACATTTCCTATATCAAAAGTTGATCGGTTCAGGCACGTTATCTAAAAGCATTGATGTTCTAAATCAAACTACAGTTCCTAGTATACGGAACACACATAAGAGGAAGAGTTCAGAAATGAACGAATCATTCTTGAGGCATTATAGACTAGGTCATATCAATGCGACCCGACTGGCTGAAGTTACATTTTAGATGCATATTTAAATCAGTTTGAATTTACATCTTGTGAAACTTGCTAGTCATGTCACAAAGATTAAATGACCATAGCTCTGTTTATTGGAAACAGAGAAGGAGTTAGTTAACTCTTGGGGCTGATACATTATGATGTATGTAAGGTCTCCAGTCTACACATGCCAGGACTGGTTCTTTATACTTCATTACGTTCTCTGATGATCTCTCAAGATTCTGACATATGTTCCTGTTGAAACACAAGTCCGAACCTTTTGAGATATTCACAGAATATAAGTTAGAAGTAGAGAACCAAAAACCGAGTATAAGTATTATGTCCTATGATAAGATCAGGGAGGAGAATACTTGTGCATCGCATTCCTGGACTATTCTAAAGGAGAATGAGATTCTCTCTCAGTGTTACTCCTCTGTATAAACCATAGCACGATGGTATATCGGGGTGGAGCAATCACACCCTATATGATATGGTGTGCTCTATGATGAGTACTACTGAGTTACCTGTTTCCTTTTTAGGGGTTATGCACTTGAGAAGCTGCATACCTATTGAATAGGTTCGAATCAAATCAGTTACCTACCACTTCATATGTGATATGGAAAGGGAAGAGCCCATATCTTAAGTTTTTTAAGATTTGGGGTTGTCTGGCCTATGTCGAAAGCAAAATCCGGACAAGATCGAGGTAAAGTCAGTTGTGTAGAACTGGAAAGGTTCCAGCTATACAAAACTGCAGCTGATGATTTGACAGAACCAAAGGATTCAATAGTTCCCGACGAACCTCAGCCTCTCCGCCGATCTAGCAGGGTTCCTCACCTGCTTGAGAGATACTTCGGTTTCTCGATGACAGTGGGAGCAAGGATTGCATCATGAGATGATGTCCCAACTAGATTCGAGCAGGCCATCAAGAGTAGGGACTCTGTAAGAATGGCTGGATGCTTAGCGATCTGAGATGGAATCTATGTACACCAGCAAAGTATTGACTTTAGCTGCTATATCTGAAGGGTTAAATCCCCATCAGGAGCAAGTATATCCTGAGAAGATTACTTGGTGTAGATGGAAAAGTTGAGACTTTCAAAGCTAGACTTGTTAAAGGTTTTCGTCATCAACCAGGCGTGGATAATGATGAAACCTTTTCCAGTACCTATGCTTAAGTCCATCCAGATCCTACTTGTCACGGCTACATACCATGACTACGATATCTGGTGGTTGGGTGTCATGACTGCTTTTCTAAATGATGTTTTAGAAGAGTGCGTCTATAAGTACACAGCCAGAGGGCTTCGTAAACAGTGGGAGCAGCGGAAACGTGCGCAAGATGCTTTAGATAATGAAGCAGGCATCGCGGAGTTGGAACGTCTGTTTTGATGTGATAGTCAAAGTGTTTGACTTCATCAAAATGGTAGATGAACCTTGTATATACAAAAAGGACAGTAGGGAGTATGGTGCTGATCTTCGTATTGTACGTAGACAACATACTCTAGATAGGAAAAGAGTTTCCTATACTACGATCGGTCAATCTCCTATTATCACATGGATTCTCCAAATAGGATAAAGGTGATACCTTCTCGATCCTGGGGAGAATCGCTGGAAAAGTTCCAGAGTGATAAGGACGACTGAATGTCAGTCACAGGCAGTGTCTTTACCCTTAGTAAAAGGATGGTATGTTGGAAGATTTCCAAGCTAGATGCCGTGACAAACTAGACGATAAAGGCTGGTAACATCGCTACTAAAGATACTACCAAAGAGGAAGTTTAGGTGTATATTGGTTCATAAGATGAACTAGATTCCTGCCATTGTATGACAATGGAAGTGTGGTTTTGGCCCTGGAACCCTGGTCCCATCACTGACCCAGACATATTCTGAGGCAGCATCACCTGATCATAGAGATAGTTGATCTCCAGGATGATCGAGGTTAGGAGAGTAGACTCAGAGGACAACACGGCGGATCAACTCACGAAGGCCTTTTCCCAAAGAGAGACTTTTAAGGGATGGTTGAGTATGTGATACTGCAACCACTGCTACAGATGGCCCTAGTGCAAGTGGGAGATTGTTAGTTATATGTATGCCCTAGAGGCCATTACTGTACATTGGATGTATATTGTAGTGGATGCTGGGACATATATAGGAAGGACTTTCTTGCTCGACATGATAGTATGCTATCTGGTTGCTCTTTATCTTAACATGTATACTTTTTGTCTCTCTCTGTTACATGTTGATAAAGCCCTTAGGATGTGTACTCGACTTGCAGGACTATGATGCAGATCATACTAGTGGGGCCTGGGTAGTCCATGAGTACATCCTTCAATGTTCCTAGTCATGGGAATATCGAGACGGGGCATCGATATTCCAGAGTAGACTAGCGTATATCTTCTCGACCCATGTGATGGGCGATGGATGATCCCATATCCATTGGTGTTTGACATCAGAGATGGTATATGGGTGCTCAGTGGAGACTGGGTACACTGAACGGACTCGCCGAGAACTCCCAGATGGTATTATACCTCACGTTAGATGGCAGTTCTCTGGTGACACTGGTACAGCTTAGTCTGTTGACCCGAGATCGTCATAGAGTCTTGTGTGTCTCCTACTGTGCTTTGATTTCCACCCTACCACGGCTCTACTGAGTCGTGCAAACAGGAGGTTTTTGGGTACAGTCCCGATTCACATGGAGGCAATGAGCGATAGGAGGGGATTCGTCTCTCCCGGTATTGGGGGTTGATGTTGCGCTATGCTCGACTGGCCATAACAGGAAATCCCTGGCCAGGGTTGCAGTGACCTACTGGGAAGAGTTATCAGTAGTTTCACGAAAGTTATGGACCCTACGTCGGCATGACTTATCAAGCTATTGGGGTCTGACGTTTACCACCCCTAGGCGAGATATGCGACATATCAGACGAACAGACCGGACTGTACGGTAAGTGTTACTGGTTGGATTCACAGGAGTGTGAGCGGGCCTGCTCGTCGATCTTCTGATCGCTCAATACCCGGGTGGCCTTTACGTTTAGCAGACCGCTTGCGGCTTGTGGGTGTTTGATATGATCATCACCTGCTGCCGGCGTATTGACGAGTCTTTAGAGTCCTACACAGAGGTTTCCTGGCTCAAGCGAAACGAAATAGGAGCGCATATGAGATACGTGCGGGACCGAGAATAATGCGTGTATGTGATACCGTATTTCATTCTCGTGATGAATGTGTCGAATGGTTGTATGCGATATAACCTAGTTATCGAATCAAGGATTGATTCGATAAGTCGATACATTGGATAGTAGCCGGTTATATGCGACATGACCGGATCATTGAATCAAGTGTTGATTTAATGATTTAATGTATAATTATATATTTGATATATTACTTTGCATCAACTAGTATTGGTTCACTTTAAATGGATTTTCTCACTTGATGTGCATATTGTATATGTGATATATTTTTTGTGCACAAGATTGTATCATGTTTGATGATACATGCAAACTTGGGTTTGTGTAAAGAATTGACCATGGTTATATGAATGGTTAGGGTTTCATTTTATTTACTTATTCATTTATTTATTCTTTTTGTTTATTTTGGAAAAGGAAAATGATAAAGAGAAAAAGAAATTGTGGCTTATTTTGTTTTTTTGTTGAAACTTCTTGAAGTTTTGAACAAGTCCACCATTCTTGTCTCTTCTTTAACCCTAACCACTCATCTAACCTTAGTTAAATCTCTACACTAAACCATGGTTGAGATTATGATAAGTATCATATTGTTTTTATTTTAAAACACTTATGATATATATCATCTTCTTCTTCTTCATCTTCTTCTTCCATGAAGAAAGCTTGCTATATCAATGGTGATTGATGAAAAAGTGTGAGAAATCCAAATCTAAAGTCTACCCACTTCCTATTTCTTCATCCTCTACCTCTTGCCAAGTAGTATAGGGTGTTTCCTTCATAAGTTTTCTTGACTTGGTGAAGTTGGAGCTTGATCTAGCGATGCCTCGACGTAGATCATCTTCGACATCGTCGTCGATGACCTAGCCCGTTGTTTCTCCGATGAAGCCGACGCTAGAGCCCAAGATCCGATTTGTACAGCGAGGAGACTTCATCGCGGAGTTATGGAGGTGGAGGACCGGATCTACAAAGGTTGTAGCCACTTTCCTTTAGCATTTAATTCGTTTACATGCTTGCATCGCCTCATTATCTAGTTAACGATCCGTATTAGGGTTTGTAGGCACTTATAAAATTTTAATTGGCCATGTTTGATGCCTTGTGAGACTCCATTATAGTGCCTAGGAACCCTACATCTCTATTATACCCTACGCTTCTGCGGTAGGCTCTATAATGTATGCGATGTTATGTACCAGACCAGATGTAGCATATGCATTGAGCGTTGTAGGCCGGTATCAGTCGGACCCAGGGGAGAAACACTGGATAGCGGTAAAGAACATTCTCAAGTACCTGAGAAGGACTAAGGAGGTGTTCTTGGTGTATGGCGGAAAAGACCTCCAGATCGAGACCTTTGCTGACTCCAGCTTCCAGAGTGATAAGGATGACTCTAAGTCCATGTCGGGTTATGTCTTTACTCTCAATGGAGGGGCGGTTTGCTGGAAGAGTTCCAAGCAGGAAACCGTTGCTGACTCAACTATGGAAGCGGAGTACATAGCTGCTTGCGATGCCGCAAAGGAATCTGTCTGGATGAAGAAGTTCCTCACGGAATTTCAGGTGGTTCCTACCAGTGTTGATCCAATACCGCTGTATTGTGACAACAACGGCGCTATAGCTTAAGCGAAGGAACCCAGGTCCCATCAGAAGTCCAGGCACATTTTGAGGCGGTATCACCTGATCAGGAAGATCATAGATCGCCGGGAGATCGAGGTGAAGAGAGTAAATTCAGAAGATAACACTGCAGATCCACTCACGAAGGCCTTACCCCAGACTCAGTTCGAGCGGCTGATCGAGATGATAGGTCTTCGATACGCCAGTACATGGCCTTAATGCAAGTGGGAGATTGTTAGTGTATATGCCCTAGAGGCCATTACTGTATCATACTAGTTTGTATATTACTTAATGGAAGTTTGGGATATTCACCTTGTATTGACAATCTTGCTCAAAATGGTAGTATGCTACTTGGTTTGTTTCTACTTCAATATGTGCATGTGTTTCTTTTAGCATATTGCTTATACATATTAGTAGAGCCCTTAGGATCTTTGCTTGATTACCAGCATTGTGATGGCTGTCACACTCGTGGGGGCTGGGTAATCCACAAGCACATCCTTATACAGGTCCCTAGTCGTAGGACTATCGAGACAGGGCATCGATACTCCGGAGTAGACTAGCGTATGCGCTTCTCATCCCAGCAGGGGAGACGGTCTGTCCCACAGCTGTCAGTATGTCGTACTTGAGATAGTATGCGGGTGCTCGTTAGGTTATGAGTATACTGGACAGGACTCGTCGGGAACTGATTGGTTGGTACTATACCTATCATCAGTTATCAGTTCCCAGGTGACATGAGTACAGCTTAGTCCGCTGACTTGACACTGTCACTTCGTCTCGAGTGTGTTCACTGTACTTTGATTACTATCCTACCATGGCTCAAAGGAGTCGTGCAAACAGGTAGTAGTTGGGTGCAGTCCCGAAGCACTTGGAGGCAGTGACGGTTAGACAGGATCCGTCTCTCCCGGTATTGGGGGTTGACATCGCGCTGTGTCTAGGAGAGCCATTACACAAGTAGTCCCTGGCCAGGGCAAGCGAGATATACTGGCAGGTTTCCACTGTTATCTCAGAATGTTCTGGGCTACACTCCGACATGACTTGTACCGCTATTAGGGGACTGACGTTTACCGCCCCTAGGTCCGCCATGCGATGTATCAGACGAATAGACCGGACTGTACGGAGACTGTCACATTCAGGCTCAGTAGGAGTTCAGATGGGTTTCACCTCGTCCGTCTTCTTATTGGCATCTACCTGGGGGCCGTTACGCACAGCTAATGCCGCTTGCGATCTGTGGTTAAACCCACTGCCAGCGTAGTGTCGAGTCTTTAGAGTCCCACACAGAGAGCTATTCGCCTTTAGGCAAAAGAGTAGAGATCGCATGGTTTTGGGACAGGTCGCATGGTTTTGCGACAGGGTTCGGTCACATCCGTGCACTTGTGCACGTTTAGTGTCCGGACAGTTAACACTAGCGGGCTTTGGTTTAAGCCAGATCCTAGTGTATGTTTTGGGGTTGGTTTTATCTCGTTTGTATTCGTATTCCTCGGAACACGGATGCGGGTGTGTATGTACAGTTGACAGAGAGGCAGAGGCAGAGGATTCTCATTGGGGTTGTTGACTGTTGACTGTTGACCATTGACTTTTGCTAAACCCTAATAAGAATAAGAAATATGATTAATGATAATATTAATTAAGTATTATTGTGCCATGGTTGGGTTGAAAGGTTGACTTTGTTGACTTGGTTGACCAGTTGACTAGGTTGGACTAGTTGACCATCATCATTACAATGGTTATCATTTCATGTAAAGACTTGTGCTTGCTTGTTGAGCTTTGCAAAATGAGTGCATGAAATGATAATGCCACTTGATATGATATGAACCATCACAAAATACTCAATTACTATTATTATTATTATTCTTTTTGGATTATGAGAGAGAGGTTGAGAAAAGTGATGCTCATTCTTTCATTTGTTTTCTCTCTCTTGAGCTCTCTCTTGTTCAAGCTCTCCCTCTTCCTCTTGCTCTCTCTGGCTCAAGGCAAACCCCTCTCATGAGTTGAGAACCATTGCCTTAGAGATAAAAACACCAAAACAATCCTCTACTCATCCTAGTTCACAAGGCCTAGCAAGCCAAGTGTTCTAGTTTCTTCAAGTTCGAAGAAGAAGCTAAAAAGGTAGAAGCTTTCGGGTGGATCCATCTTCTGCGCGAGAAAACGACGAGGGGAGGCCGGTCCGTACACCACAAGAGTTGAAGACGAAGGAGTTCAAGAAAGGTATAACCCCCTAACCGAGTAGGTAAAACTCCTAGTTAGGTTTGTTAGATGGTTGTTTAACAAAGATCCGTATTATGAGTCCATGTTACCATCTCTTGAAAAATCGTTTTTCACCAATTCCGCAACCCCGTAAGTACCGGGTAAGGGTAGCATGGACTTATAGATGGGACCGTTGTTCTTAGGCCAAAGCCACAACTCCATTGTTGTCACAATAACAGTTATTGGACGCTCAATGGTAGGAACTATGTTCATCTCATGAACAAGAATTATCCAGACATCCACTTCGGTAGCATCTTTGGTAGCGATGTATTCAGCCTTTATCGTTTAGATTGCCATGGTATCTAGCTTGGAACTCTTCCAACATACCGTCCCTCCACTGAAGGTAAAGGCGAAGCCCGTGACTGACTTTCAGTCGTCCTTATCACTCTGGGAGATCGAATTGGTTAAGAACTCCCACTGTAGTTTACCGTTACCAAACCCCAAGAACATTTCTTTAGTGCTTCTCAAGTAATTAAGAATGCCCTACACAGCTATCCAGTGATTCTCCCAAGATCCGATTGATTCCTGATCACTACACCTAGTGAGTCAGCTATATCTGGTTTGGTACATAACATCGCATGCATGATAGAGCCTACTGCCGAAGCATAGGGTATCCCTTGCACGCGAGTTCTCTCCAAATCAGTCTCGGGAGACATCTTTTTGGAGAGAGTGATTCTTGAGTAAGTGGGCGAACCACCATGCATAGAATCTTTCATACTAAACCCCTTTAGTACGGTGTTTATGTACCTAGATTTGGGACACTCCTAATATCCTCTTAGATTTATCACCATAGATCATAGTCCACAAAATGTAGTAGGTATCATCCAGATCTTCTATGGAGAATCCCCGTGATAAGAGGAGCTTGACCGAGTGTAGCATAAGAAACTATTTCCAATCAAGAGTATGTTATCTACGTACAATACGTGGAAGACAACCTTACTCTCTACTACCTTCTTATATATACATGGTCCATCTACCTTTTTGATGAAGTCAAACTCTTTGACTGCCACATCAAAACAGATGTTCCAACTCCGGGATGCATGCTTTAATCCTGATGGACTTAAGCATGGCTTTGAAAGTCTCAACTTTTCCATCTACACCAAGAATCTTCTCAAGATCCATTTGCTCTCAATGGGTTTTACCCCTTCAGGTGCAACATTCAAAGTCATACTTTGTTGGTGTACATGGATTCCATCTTTGGTTGCATAGCATCCAGCCATTTTACAGAGTCCCCACTCATGATGGCCTTCCTGAACCTGGTTAGGTATCATCTACCATGATGCAATCCTCGCTCCCACCGTCACCGAGGAAACCGTAGTATCTCTCAGGTGGATGAGAAACCCTACCAGATTCGCGGAGAGGCTGAGGTTCGTTGGAGACTATTGAATCCTTAGGTTTCACCAAATTATCAGCTGTTAGTTTGTCCAGCTGGAACTCCTTCCAGTTCTACCTCATGACCATAAATTTCTTCATAAGAAATTCCTTCTCTGAAAAGGTGGTATGCTGAGAAACAAAACACCTTTTGCTCCTCAGAGTGGTAGAAGATATACCCTCGCAAATGTTTGGGATATCCTAACAAACTTATACAGAACTGATCTTGCCTCGGTCTTGTCCGGATTTTGTTTTTCAACATGGGCCGGACAACCCCATGTCTTAACTCGTTTAAGACATGGTCTCTTCCCATTCTATATCTCATATGGAGTGGTAGGCACAGATTTGGCTGGAACCCCATTCAATAGGTATGCAGCTTCTCAAGTGCATAACACCGAAAGGAAATAGGAAACTCAGCGGTACTCATCATAGAGCACACTATATCTCATAGGGTGCGATAGCTCCGCCCCGATACACCATTGTGCTGTGGTGTATACGAAGGAGTAAGCTGAGAGAGAATCGCATTCTCCGTTTAGAAAATCCAGGAACTCTATGCCCAAGTATTCGCCTCCTCGATCATATCGAAGGACTTAATACTTTTACCCGTCTGGTTCTTATCTTCAAGCTTATATTCCTTGAATTTCTCAAAAGTTTCAGACTCGTGTTTCAACAGGAATACATGTCCGAATCTTGAGAGATCGTCGATGAATGTAATGAAGTATGAAGAACCAACCTTGGCATTTATAGACTTAGGACTGTATACATCATCATGTATCCGTCCTAAGAGTTCAGTAACTCTTTCTCCGTTTCCACTAAACGGAGTATTGGTCATTTTACCTTTGAGACAAGACTGGAAAGTATCGTAAAATGAAAATTCGAACAGATTCTAATATTCATCCTTATGTAACTTAGCTGGTCGTGTCGCATTGATATGACCTAGTCTACAATGCCACAAGAAGGATTCGTTCATTTCTAAACTACTCCTCTTGTGTGTGCTCTATATACTTTGAACTGTGGTTTGATTTAGAACATATATGCTATTATATAACGTGCTTGATCCAATCAACTCTTGATTAAGGAAAATGTTCACAACATTATCCTCCAATACAGAATTATATCCTTCTTTAACTCAATAAAGAATCTGATGTAATGTTGTATATCAGATTCGGTATCTAATAACATTCGTTCAGAATCAATGTATTTACCATTTGGTAATACAAGATGATATTTGCCAATTGACTTGGCTGCAACAATTGCGCCATTCTCTAATACTTAGAGACATACCACTCAATCCCAGTTCTCTACCTTTCTGTAGCCCATGTAACATATTACATTTGTGGGATCCTGATGCGGTATCTCATACCTAGGATGTAGAGGATACTGAGAAATATTTCTTGGTAATAAACACAACCGAAGAATATGCATCAACATTCTCATTCCTCGAATGGGTCGCGTAGGAATCCGGATAGTCCCCTATTTCCTGCTCAGACTTATAACAATTATAAGATTGAGTGGAACCAACGTTCTCCAGCTCGGTTTAATAAGCAAGTTCGGTCAATACTTCCATATTATTATCTTGATTAAGGCGTGACATGGTCACTACCAGGAGAGAGAGAGAGAGAAGAAAACACTCAGCGTATGCTCTTGCAAGATCAGATTGGTTATCATTTTATCTAATCAGGATGGCTCCTACTATTTTTATCAAATCTTCCTTCAAACCCTAAAAGGTAAGACTAGCCGGGATTAATTACACCCTATAAGTTTGCCAATCTTTCGACCAGGCCAGTGTCCGTACTTTGAGGGAGGTTCCACGTTCTTTCGCACAGACCTAATTAAAATAAACCTCATTTTCCCAGGGGCGTAACCCCGTTAACACCTTTCTAGACACCTACTTGATCGGCTAATTGTAATGTGTAAAACTCTCCCATGAGTAACTCTTACTCGTAGTGGGTATCGGGATCCAACTATCTTATAGAAGGTATGCAATCTCATTGCAAATTTCTACACTTGAAATTCCCGATAATATTTTAACCCTAGCATCCTATGACCTTGACAGAGGTCAACAAACCATAGTGTGCTAGTCAAGTTCAACCCGCCATTTCATGATTGAATTAAACCCACCCGCGTGACCCTTAACAGAGATCAACAAGGTCATACGACTACCCTAATCCAATCGCATCATATGATTTGCAGATAAGCACTAATCAGCTACCGCACACTACGCCTTGACAGAGGTCAACAAACGCAGCACGAATACTAAATGGTCCTTATCTGAAATGAACGAGGGCTACGATAGATTTTTAAGAAAACCCTTTGCGTAATGAACTTGATAGAATCGAGTGATTTTGAAAAGGAGTATTTTTTAGGCTTTTGCTAGTTTTGCTAAAGTGGTCACTCCCGGTGAAGGGATCTCGGCTCTTTCCATATCGAATAAGGTGTTGGATATTCTATAAGGAATACTGCTATGCAAAGCAAGAACTAGAAAAGCAATCAAAAGACAAAACCGAGTGGGTTGTAGCATCTGCTAGTATCGCTAAAGAGGTCACTCCCGGTGAAGGGGTCTCGGCTCTTTCCTTTGTAAGTGCACGGCGGCGCCCCGGCCTCCATCCCGAGGCCAAATGCGGAAGCGATGGTTAACTTTAATTTTGCAAACTAGCAAACCGGCACCACCGCGCACTAAAAACCCGGATCGAACCATTAACTAGTCCTAGCAAACTACAAGATAGGGAATAGAGATATACCGACTGATCCGAGTCCTCCAGTCTTCTCGTCGTCGTCCCGATCTCCCGCGGAATGTCCTGCCTCCACCTCGTAGCCGGAAGTGCACCACATCGCCTACATCTTTTACGGGCTCCCACCTCAATGCCGAGGCAACTTGGGCACAAAGCTGGCTAGTCGACGTGCCCAAGGTTTGCTGTAGAATGTGTAGTGAGCTATTTGTGTCTCTAGGAGTTTTGGGAGTTGCCATTGGTGGAGGTATGAGATATCAACTTTTGGAGGAGGAGCTAAAAAGACTTTTGCCAAGCCAAATGGGTGTAATTCCCTCATGAAAATGTTGGGACAGCCCCCACACAAATGTGGCCGGCCATCTTATGAGGGGAGAGTGAGAGAGTGAGGGAGTGAAACAAAGAGGTAGCCACAAGAATAATGCAAGAGAGAGAAAAGGCCATCTTACAAAGAAATGATCACTAGGCTAAACCAACACTCCAACACAACCATGATTGCTCCAAAGTCAAGCCATGATGAAAAGAATAAGTCAAATGGTGGAGGAATAATCATGATACAATAAAATGCAAAGACCCCCTCCACAAATGCTTATTTGCACAATGCAAATAAGCCCTCCTCCACCAATCTTCGGCCAATGAACGATACAAAGGAAATCGGCCGAAACGGAAAGCAAACTGGCAACTCCAGAAAACTGGTCCCATAATAAATTACCGGAAAACCCCGCTACTGTGCATACATACCCGCATTTGTATTCCGACCGAAATACAAATGCAATGAGACAAAATCTACACTGTACTATACTAGGATCCGGCTTAAACCAAAGCCGGCTAGTAATATTTGTTCCATCCTGATCCGTGCAATACCGCACGTATCTTATCGAACCCTGCCATATCTCTATACGGCCTTTAGTACAAACTGTCCGATCCTGATCCGTGCAATACCGCATGTATCTGATCGGATCTTGCCATATCTCCATACGGCCTCTACAGATTTTCGCCCGAAAGCTTGAGTAACTGAATGTGGGGGACTCTAAAGACTCATCAATACCTTGGTTGTGGATTTAACCACTAGCACGTTAGAGGTATAAGCCAATACATAACGGGCTACCAGGTATTGACCAAAAGGGACGTCTGTGAGCGAACTCAGCCTGACACCCTACTGAGCCTGTCAGTGACAATATCCGTACAGTCCGGTCCATTTTTCTATGAGTATCGCATGGCGGGCCTAGGGGGTTGGTAAAAGTCAGACCCCCAAAAGCGGTACAAGTCGTGTCGGAGCGTAGCCCAGAACACCCTGAGATACTACTGGAATACCTACCAGTAAATCTCCTTGCCTCGGCCGAGGGCTTTGTGTAATGGCTCTCCTAGACACAGCGCGACCTCACCCCCAATACCGGGAGAGACGAACCCCTGAAGATACGCTCACTGCCTCCATGTGGCTCGGGACTGTACCCAACTAAAACCTGTTTGCACGACTCCTTTGAGCCGTGGTAGGGTAGTAATCAAAGTACAGTGGGAACTCACACGAGACAAATGACGATCCCCAGGTCGATGAACTAACCTGTACACATGTCACCAGGGAACTGCCATCTGACGTCTGGTATATGACCAACTAGCATGTTCCCGGCGAGTCCTGTCCGGTGTACTCATAACCCAATGAGCACCTGTATACATCTTAGGTGATCTAACTGACACCAATGGCTTGTGAGACCGGCCACCGCCCCTCGTCGGGGTCTCGACTGTATACACTAGTCTACTCTGGAGAAACGATGCCCTGTCTCGAATCTCCCACGACTAGGGACCTTTTAAGGATGTGCTTATAGACCTCCAGCTCCAACTTATATGATCGCCCTCATACTGCTGGTGGTCAAGCAAGAATCCTAGGGGCTCTATCAACGTGTAATAGCGACCTGTCAGGTCACCTAAGCAGTACACGATGATAAAGATAAACCAGATAGCATACTATCATCTCGAGTAAGACTATCCTACCGAGATAGGTCCTCCCTCAATCATTGCAATCACGTACCTGTGATCCAATAATTGACTCTGAGGGCACTATCTCCAACAATCTTCCACTTGCACTCAAGGCTAATTATTGCGATGTCGCATACTCACAGCCCGTGTGATACCGAACACCCAACTCCTCTACTAGTCAGTCTCACAAATCTCGTTTGCGAAACTATTGCGTTCGAGGAATAGCCTCAGTGAGTGGACCCGCCTTGATGTTTCTTTCTATGTCTCTCTAAATCTCAAGTTCGCGGAGAATGCCATCTCCCGAAATGAGCAATACCTGTCTTAGAATATGTCTGGATGTCTAATGGGACTTAGCTCATAAATGAACTCCAAATCCAAACTTCTTAGACTGTATCGTCAACTGAACTTAATCAGTATCCTGCGCCATGCCTCCCTCAGTATTTCCTTGGACCACCTGTCCAAATTACTGTCCTCTGTCAGAAGGAAAACTATAACTCTGACAACCTCCTTGTCGTCCAGGTCACCTTAGAAGCCTGGAATGATAACTGTCTCCCGAATGAGGCTGTCGCTATCATATCCTTAGAACATTCACTTATGTTCTAAAACTGCTTCCGACTGTTTCTCCAGGATTGGATTAATGTCAACTTATTGCACCTAGTGCAAGAACAACATCTGGTGCGGTACTTGACATCTCATGATTGACTCAATTGTCTGAGCAAGTGATCTGCCAATCATGCACATCCCTCTCCCCTTTAGTCTGTAAGACACCTTTAGAGAGGGTGACTCCATCACCTGCAGGTACACTACAGTGCCAGGAGTCGTCCATTCTAAATACTCTTAGAATGCTGTCTAAGTACCCTGATTGGAAAACCACCCAAATCTAGATCTAAAACCATAGATCTAGTAACCAGTATGTCTGATATAATATCCAAGTCCTGAGTGGAGAAACCATTGTGTGACGACCAAAGTATAACCGATCGTAGTATAGGAGTTTCTTTTTCTATTCTGTGTATGTTATCCAAATACCATAACATCACACCCTACTACCTTCTCAACAGATCCATCCCCTATTCTGATGAAGTCAAACTTATGACTGTCACATCAGAAATTGATGATCTATCTCCGCTATATCTGCTTTAGTCCATAAATAGACATAAGCTACCTATCCACCAATGCTTCCGCTGCTCCCACTGACTACGATAACCCTCTGGCAGAGTCATATACACGTACATTTCTAAAACTAGTTTAGAAAGACGCTATACTCATCCTCCTGCCGGGTCTCACAGTCTGGAACAACAACAATGGTAAGTGTGGGTAAACAAGAACCTCCATGCCACCGTCCTTGAGCATACCGAAGTACCTCTCGGGTGCCTGAGGTTACCCACTTGTCTGCGGAGTGGCTAATGGAATGTCAAACCAGATTGAATCTTTAGGTTCTTATGAAATCTTCAGTAATCGTTTGTGGTTCTGGAATCACTTCCAGTTCTACCATACTCCCACTACTGTTTTCTGAAAAAATCCATTTTTAATAAAACCGTGGCGAGTCTAGAACAATATCGCTATTGTTCATCCAGATGGTAGAAAGTCAACCCTCGTCATAGCCTGGGTCAACCCACAAACAGCCATTACAGAAACGTGCCTTGAGTTATCCAGAGTCTGGTTTTAAGCATAATCCGGACAACTCCCCGTACCTTAATATCGTTAAGATACGAACTGTTCTATATTCAATATAGAACCAGAGGCACTGATTTAATTGAACCAGATTCAAATCATGCAGCTGTCCCCAGTGCATGTCAACTAAAATGGAATGAGGCCGATCAGCGTTACTCAACTTAGGAATGCTTCCAATTATGAGTAACCTGAAAGAGAAGCAAGTTCTCTTAATCACTACTATCAACTGAATACCATTGACAAGTATCTACATCTTCGATCACTTTGAAGAATCCCGATACTTGCTACACCTGGTTCTCTACTCTATTCAAATACCTATAACTTCTCAAAATTCGGACCCTGTGTTTCCTACGAAACACCTGTCTAAAAACTAGAGAAGTCATAAGTAAACCGAATATAGTGCGAGGACCAACCCCTCTGTCCTGATGGACCCTGGACAACATACAATACTCTGTATAAGTCCCTTGAGTCTGAAAACTCATTCACTGTGTGTCGTAGGTTGAAAACTGTACTTATGATTAAGAAGAATTACACCGCTGTTTAATGCTCCTTACCTAACCATCCACTGATATAGGTAAATGTCGTAGACATAATTTCAAAAAGGTATATCTCACTCTATGAAAATAGACCTACAGATATATCAATTTGAAATTGGTGCATGACAGCGGATATTCAAAACCAAATATTTGCCGAGCAGCAAACAGTCCAGGTGATTTCCTCAAATATCACTGATTACAACGAATCCCGATATAATGAGGATGATCACCCAATTCCCAATAACTTACTCCCACTCATCATCTGCAAAACCATACAGATGTGAGAATCGTACCTGGTAAATACATACCCTGGAGCAAGTGTCTAATTGGGAAATCAGTTTTCTTTTAACATTACACAGTGAAGCTGAAACATTGAAATGTTTCGATGGGGTATCCCGGTATTCTTAGTAATGCCTCTTCCAGATTTACGACTGCAACCGTATAATTCTTTGCCACCTCTCCAAATCCCTTTTTATGTCTTTAGTCATTACCTTCTGTACACCCCTTTAGGCCAAATGGTTTTCTTCCTTCCCTACCGTTCGGCACCAGCCTATGGTTTGGAAGAAGACTATCCAATGAACATAATGGGTGTACTGTCCTAATCCTAGGAGCACTCGCAATGCGAGAGAAGGTGAAGATAAAAGACAACCTGAATAAATCTTATTCCTATTTCTCCTGAACCAGAATCCATCCCCGAACTGGAACAAGTTCCTTTTGAGTTCGTATATAACCATACGATGGAATATCCAATAAACTGTGGATCTTCGTAGTGATACGGAGTGTCCTGGAGAAATACAAAGGTGAAGTGGGAGTGGTAATGAAATACCTGGTTTGGTCGTGAATATCAGTCGCAATTTACTTTGCCCTCTTACTAATCCCTTGCTTTGTCTTAACTTAATACCTTCTGTACACCATCGTTAGGCTAATTGGTTTTCTTCATTCCCTACCGGTCGGCACCAGCCTAAGGTTTGGAAGAAGACTATCCAATTTGCGTAATAGGTGTACTATCTCCTAAACCAAGAAGTACTCGCAACCTGAGAGAAGGTAAAAGGAAAAGACAACTGAATAGTCCTATCCGTTTTCTCCAGAACCTGAAACCATTCTCAAATAAATCCCTTCGAGTTCGTATATAACCATACGATGGTTTTGCCCAATGGAAGTGGACGTTTGTAGTAATACGGGGTGTCCTGGAGAAAAGAGTAAAAGTAGGAGTGGCAATGAGGTTAGCGACTCTGACAATCCAAAAGCCAGTATTAAAGAAGGTTCGGTCAACTTGGTCACTGAGTCAAAGTCTTTGGGTCGAGTCAATGGTCGCTGCCAAAGAGAGAGAGAAAAGAAACATTCAGCGTGCACTCTAACCTAGATCAGAATGGTTACCAATTTATCTAATCTGGAAACCTCCCACTGTACCGTCAAACTCTCCTCCAAACCTGAAAGAAGAATTAGTCGGGGTCACCCGAGGAGTAAACCAACTCATCAGTGGGAATCGGGATCCAACTATCACCGCATGATAACGTGACGGAATCCGCTCACGGTATCACACTCCAGAAGGTATGCGCATATCTGGAAAGTTTCAGTTCTTTTGAAACTCCCGATGTGATTTTTGCCCCATGCTCTTATGACCTTGATGAAGGCCAACAAATCATAAGTCACATGTCAAGTTCTACCCGTCATTCTCCAGGTTGATTTGAACCCACCCGCACAAGCCCTTGACGAAGGCCAACAAGGCTATACGACTGTCCCAAACCAACGCATCTATCTATGCTGCATATGAATACCCCAATAGCTACCAATCACAGCAATACACAGAACATTAACGTGAAAGTCACGTTCGCAAATCCGTATAACCGGGCTATAGCAGCTAGACAGGATTTACCGATCAAGTGACATTCACGGTCACAGATATAATGTAAATACTGTGAAATAATGTGTTTAAAATATCCGATCGATCAAAATTCAACAAGTGGGCCCCAAGTACTACTGTAGCACATCAAGAAATTCTGGGCCCAATATTAATATTCCAAAACCCCTATTTTAAGCCCATAAGCCCACTGAAAAAAATGGTGAACTGAACCCAACTACCTGCGGCGGAACCGCGGCCAAAGAAAGGTTATGGCCGCAGTTCCGCGGTCGTACGGAAGGATCAGGGAACCAAAATTTTCCAGTGGTCTTAGGATACTCTGTACATCATTCTGCAGTCACCTGAAAAAATTTTCGAGACCAGAAAATTTCGACAGAAAACTGATGTGAAGGAAAATACGGTTTTTGGGATTTTGGTCGATCGGAAATGTAAACACATTAAACAAAGCTAGACTAAGTTAATGGTGAGGCTCTGATACCACTGTAAGTGCACGGCGGCGCCCCGGCCTCCATCCCGAGGCCAAATGCGGAAGCGATGGTTAACTTTAATTTTGCAAACTAGCAAACCGGCACCACCGCGCACTAAAAACCCGGATCGAACCATTAACTAGTCCCAGCAAACTACAAGATAAGGAATAGAGATATACCGACTGATCCGAGTCCTCCGGTCTTCTCGTCGTCGTCCCGATCTCCCGCGGAATGTCCTGCCTCCACCTCGTAGCCGGAAGTGCACCACATCGCCTATATCTTTTACGGGCTCCCACCTCAATGCCGAGGCAACTCGGGCACGAAGCTGGCTAGTCGACGTGCCCAAGGTTTGCTGTAGAATGTGTAGTGAGCTATTTGTGTCTCTAGGGGTTTTGGGAGTTGCCATTGGTGGAGGTATGAGATATCAACTTTTGGAGGAGGAGCTAAAAAGACTTTTGCCAAGCCAAATGGGTGTAATTCCCTCATGAAAATGTTGGGACATGTAAGTCTATGCTACCTCTCCCGGTACTTTCGGGAATGCGGAATTTGGTAAAAAACGATTTTTACGGAGGTGGTAACATGGACCTAAAACCCGGATCTTGGTTAAACATCTATCTAACAACCTAACTATGAGTTTCTAGCTACTCGGTTAGGGGGTTATACCTTGCTTGTCTTGAACTCCTTCGTCTTCAAGCTCCGATGGTGGTTCGGACCGGCTTCTTCTCGTCGTCTCCGTACGCCGAAGATAGATCCACCTGAAAGCTCCAACCTTTAGCTCCTTCTTCGTTCTTTGAAGAAACTAGTTCACTTGGTTTGCTAAACCTAGTGAACTAGGATGAGTAGAGAAGAATTAGAATGGGATTTTATCTATGGTTCTTGATTCTCAACTCATGAGAGATATGAACCATAGAGTCAAGAGAGGGAGCAAGAGGATGAGAGTGAAAGCAAGAGCAAGAGAGCTCAAGAACAAGAGAGAGAATGAGCAAGAAAGAATCAGGCTCTCTTTTGTCTTTCACCCTCTCATAATCCAAAGTCATGATAACTCATCATACTAAAAAAGTCTTATGTGATGGTTTGAAGCAACCATAACCATATCATTTCATGCACTCATTTTACACAAATGAGCAAGCAAGAAAAAGTCTTTGCCATGAAATGATGGCTATGGTTATCATGATGGTCAACTAGTCAAGCCTAGTCAACCGGTCAACAAAGTCAACAAGTCAACAAAGTCAACAAGTCAACAAAAGTCAACAAGTCAACAAAGTCAACAACCATATCACCATAATACTTAATTAATATAATAGTTAATCACATATCATATTCTCATTAGGGTTGAGCAAAAAGTCAAATAGTCAACGGTCAACTGTCAACAACCCTAATGAGAATCCGCTGCCTCTGCCTCCCTGTCAACTGTGCATACACACCCGCATCCGCGTTCCGAGGAACACGAATGCACACTGGATAAATCCAATCCCAAAAGGTACACTAGGATCTGGCTTAAACCAAAGCCCGCTAGTGTAAACTGTCCGGACACTGTACGTGCACAAGTGCACGGATGTGACCGAACCCTGTCGCAAAACCATGCGACCTGTCGCAATACCATGCGATCTCTACTCTTTTGCCTAAAGGCGAAAAGCTTTCTGTGTGGGACTCTAAAGACTCGACACTACGCTGGCAGTGGGTTTAACCACAGACCGCAAGCGGCACTAGCTGTGCGTAACGGTCCCCAGGTAGTGCCAACAAGAAGACCGACGAGGCGAAACCCATCTGAACTCCTACTGAGCCTGAGTGTGACATTCTCCGTACAGTCCGGTCTGTTCGTCTGATACATCGCATGGCGGGCCTAGGGTGCGGTAAACGTCAGTCCCCCAATAGCGGTACAAGTCGTGCCGGAGCGAAGCCCAAAACACCCTGAGATAACACTGGAAACCTACCAGTATATCTCGTTTGCCCTGGCCAGGGACTACTCGTGTAATGGCTCTCCTAGACACAGCGCGATGTCAACCCCCAATACCGGGAGAGACGAATCCTGTCTAACCGTCACTGCCTCCAAGTGCTTCGGGACTGCACCCAACCACTACCTGTTTGCACGACTCCTTTGAGCCGTGGTAGGGTAGTGATCAAAGTACAGCGGGAACACACTCGAGGCGAAGTGACAGTGTCAAGTCAGCGGACTAAGCTGTACTCATGTCACCTGGGAACTGATAACTGACGATAGGCATAATACCAACTAGTCAGTTCCCGACGAGTCCTGTCCAGTGTACCCGTAACCTAACGAGCACCCGCATACTATCTCAAGTACGACGTACTGACGGCTGTGGGACAGACCGTCTCCCACACTGGGATGAGAAGCGCATGCGCTGGTCTACTCCGGAGTATCGATGCCCTGTCTCGATAGTCCTGCGACCAGGGACCTGCATAAGGATGTGCTTATAGATTACCCAGCCCCACTAGTGTGACGGCCATCACATCGCTGGTAATCAAGCAAAGATCCTAAGGGCTCCACTAATGTGTATAGGCGATATACAAAAAATAAACACATGTACACATTGAAGTAGAATCAAACCAAGTAGCATACTACTATTTTAAGCAAGATTGTATATACAAGGTGAATATCCCAAGCTTCCATTAAGTAATATACAAACCAGTATGATACAGTAATGGCCTCTAGGGCATATACACTAACAATCTCCCACTTGCACTAAGGCCATGTACTGGCGTATCGAAGACCTATCATCTCGATCAGCCGCTCGAACTGAGTCTGGGGCAGGGCCTTGGTGAATGGATCTGCAGTGTTATCTTCTGAAGCGACTCTCCGAACCTCGATCTCCTGGCGATCTACGATCTCCCTGATCAGGTGATACCGCCTCAAGATGTGCCTGGATCTCTGATGGGACCTGGGTTCCTTCGCTAAAGCTATAGCCCCGTTGTTGTCGTAATACAGAGGTATTGGATCAACAATGGACGGAACCACATGAAGTTCTTTCAAGAACTTCCTCATCCAGACAGCTTCTTTTGCGGCATCAGATGCAGCGATGTATTCCGCTTCCATCGTCGAGTCTGCAATGGTTTCTTGTTTGGAACTCTTCCAACACACCGCCCCTCCATTGAGGGTAAAGACAAAACCCGACATGGACTTGGAATCATCCTTGTCACTCTGAAAGCTGGAGTCAGCAAAGGCCTCGATCTGGAGGTCTTTTCCGCCATACACCAAGAACATCTCCTTAGTCCTTCTCAGGTACTTGAGAATGTTCTTTACCGCTATCCAGTGTTTCTCCCCAGGGTTTGACTGATACCGGCTTACCACACTCAGTGCATAAGCTACATCCGGTCTGGTACACAACATCGCATACATTATAGAGCCTACCGCAGAAGCGTAGGGTATAATAGACATGCGATCCCTCTCCAAATCAGTCTTGGGAGACATCTCTTTAGAGAGGGTGATCCCGTGACAAGCCGGTAGGTTACCGCGCTTGGAATCTTCCATACTGAATCTCTTCAGTATGGTGTCGATGTACCTGGACTGTGAAAGTCCTAATATCCTCTTGGATCTGTCACGGTAGATCCGGATACCCAGAATGTACGAGGCATCACCCAGGTCTTTCATGGAGAACCTGTGTGACAAGAACCCCTTGACAGATTGTAGCATAGGAATGTCATTTCCTATTAAGAGAATGTCATCCACGTATAAAACGAGGAATACTACAGTTCTTGCTACAAATGTACTATAGATGCATGGTTCATCTGGATTTTTGATAAAGCCAAATTCTTTGACCGTCTCATCAAAGCAGATGTTCCAACTCTGCGACGCCTGCTTTAGTCCATAGATGGACTTAAGCAACTTGCACACCTTTCCGCTGCTCCCACTCTGAATGAAACCCTCTGGTTGGTCCATATAGACACACTCCTCTAAATTTCCATTTAGAAAAGCGGTCTTTACGTCCATTTGCCAGATCTCATAATCGTGGAAGGCAGCAATGGCAAGAAGGATCCGAATGGATTTCAGCATGGCTACTGGAGAAAAGGTTTCGTCATAGTCCAAGCCAGGTCTTTGACGGAAACCTTTTGCTACCAGCCTAGCTTTATAGGTCTCAACCTGTCCATCTACACCAATCTTCCTTTTGAAGATCCACTTGCATCCTACGGGTTTTACCCCATCTGGAGCAATGTCCAACGTCCATACCTTGTTGGTGTACATGGACTCCATTTCGGTCCGCATTGCATCCAGCCATTTCACTGAGTCAACGCTCTGAACGGCCTGCTGGAAGCTAGTAGGCTCATCATAATCTATGATGCAATCCTCTCTATCCCCGTCTATGAGAAAACCGCAGTATCTCTCGGGCGGATGAGACTGCCTACTACTCCTGCGGAGCGGCGTAGGAATGTCCTGTTCTGTTGAACCCTCTGGTTCCACTAACCTTTCAGTAATAGTCTGTGGTTCTGGAATTTCTTCCAGTTCTACTGCGCTCCCACTATTTTCCTTTTCTAAGAACTGGTGTTCTAGAAAGTGGGCATTACGAGAAACAAGGACTTTTGTTCCTCTGCGTAGTAGAAAAGATACCCCCTGGTGTTCTTTGGGTATCCCACAAACTTGCACAGTACTGAGCGTGCCTCGAGTTTGTCCGCATGCTGCTTTTTGACAAAAGCTGGACATCCCCAGATCTTCAGATATTGAAGATAGGGTTTCTTCCCACTCCACATTTCATATGGGGTGGTAGGCACAGTCTTAGTCGGAACTCGGTTCAAAAGGTATGCAGCTGATTCTAGCGCATACCCCCAGAATGATCGCGGTAACTCAGCGTTACTCATCATGGACCGCACCATATCCAATAGGGTGCGGTTCCGTCTTTCCGATACACCGTTATATTGCGGGGTGTATGGAGGAGTAAGCTGAGAGAGAATTCCGTTCTCTTTTAAATAGTCCAGGAACTCGGCACTTAAGTATTCTCCACCTCGATCCGATCTTAGAATCTTAATACTTTTGCCGGTCTGTTTCTCTACTTCATTCTTATACTCCTGGAATTTTCCAAAGGCTTCGGACTTATGTTTCATTAAGAAGACATAACTGTACCTTGAGAAGTCATCCGTAAAAGTAATGAAGTAAGAATGGCCGCTTCACTCATGTGTAGACATTGGACCGCACACGTCACTGTGTACGAGTCCCAAGAGCTCGCTCGCTCTTACTCCATGTCCAGTAAACGGAGTCTTTGTCATCTTTCCTTTGAGACAGGATTGACAAGTGGCATACGACTGATATTCGAACGCATTCAAATACCCTTCTGTATGTAACTTCATCAACCTTCTCTCATTGATGTGACCCAGTCTACAATGCCATAAGAAAGTCTGATTTATTTCTGGAGACTTTCTTTTGTGTGTATTCTGGACATTGAAAATCTGTGGTTGGTTTAATACGTATATACCATTACTCAATGTACCTGACCCAATCAAAACTTGATTAAGGTGAATGTTTACAACATTACTTACAAACGCAAATTCATAACCTTCTTTAGAAACTAAAGATACAGAAATGATATTACAAGTTGCGTTGGGTACAAAAAAGCAATTACGCAAAACCAAAACATGTCCATCTGACATTCCCAGGTGATAGTCCCCCACGGCTTTAGCATCCATGCTAGCTCCGTTCGCAACTCTGAGGGTCATGTCACCTGCCTTCAAAACCCTACGGTTTCTCAACGCCTGCAAAGAATTACAGATATGAGATCCTAATCCGGTATCCAATACCCAGGAAGTAGAGTTTATTGAAAGACAGTTTTCAATAACATACACACCTGAAGCTGAAGCTGCAACCTGCTTCAATTCCTGTGTTCTGGCCTTCCAGGCCCTGCAATCATTCTTCCAGTGTCCTTTCTTATGACAATAGAAGCATTCTTCCTTATCCATAAGCTTCCCCGCTATCTTTGTTGCTTTACCTTTTCCCTTCGTATCCGCCTTACTAACACCGCCCCTTGGTTTGGCGGGGGCCTTTTTCTTCTTTCCCTTGGCTTTCGCCTTGGACCTAGAAGAAGATGATCCTCCTACAAACAAAGTGGATGTATCCCTACCTTTCAGTAGGGTGCCCTCTGCGTTCCTCAGCATGTTGAGGAGCTTTGAAAGTTCAACCTCTTTTTCTTGTAAGTTGAAGTTCAGTATAAACTGGGCGTAAGTGGAAGGAAGGGACTGGAGAACTATATCCGTATATAGCTCACTCTCCAATGTGATCCCTAGGTCCGCGAGCTCCTCAATGTAGCCGATCATCTTTAGCACGTGCTCGGCTACTGATGATCCGACGACCATTCTTGTCGAAAATAACTTTTTCGACGCTTCGTATCTTGCGATACGAGATTGCTCTCCATACAGTTCTTTTGTATGAAGCAATATGGATTCCAAGTCCATATTCTCGTGCCTCCTCTGATGTTCGTTGTCCATCGAGGCAAGCACGAGGCACTTGGCCTTCGCGCTATCAATCTCCCAAGTCTTGCGGATTTCCTTATCCGCGACGCTGGAAGTTGGACCAGGGACAGGGGGAGCTTTGGTGGTAAGAAGATACCCCAGCTTGTCGTAAGTCATTGCTATCTTGACATTCCTGAGCCAATCTTTGTAGTTTGGCCCTGTCAGTTTGTTTTTATCTAGGAGTAACTTAAGTCCAGTCATGTTGATTGGTTGCTGCAATTAGGAGAGAGAAGAAGAAACACTCAGCATGATGCTCTTGCAAGTTTAGAGTGGTTTTTAGTTTGTCTAAACAGGATGGCTCCCACTGTTTCTCGAATCCCTCCTCAAACCATAAAGGAAGAATTAGTCAGGATCAATCCCACCATACAATACTTGCTTAACCGTTCAGCCAGGCCGGTGTCGGTACTTCGAGGGAGGTTTTCCAACGCTTTCGCGAAGTTCCTTAATTAAAGAACCTCTTTTCCCTGGGGGCGTAGCCCCGCTAACACCTTTCTAGGCACCTACTAGGTTTGTAGCATTGATCGTTAAGTGAGAAATTTCCCGAGGAGTAGCATATACTCACAGTAGGATCGGGATCCAAATATCATTGCATGACGAAACTGAAGGAATCCTACCAGAATCATCACACTCCAAATGGTATGCAAATCTAGCAAGTTTCAGTACTTATGAAACTCCCGATGTGGATTTTTGCCCCATGCTCTTATGACCTTGGCGTGAGGTCAAAATGTCATAAGTCACATGTCAAGTTCGTCCCATCATTATCCAGGTTAATTTGAACCCACCCGTACATACCCTTGACGTAGGCCAAAATGGCAGTACGACTGTCTCAAACCAACGCATTCTATCTATGCAACAGATAAATATCCGGCAGCTACCAATCACTATGCCTTGGCGTGAGGTCAAAATACATAGCTTGAATACTACCGAATATTTAACTGAAATGATGGAGGGCTACGGATGGTTTTGGCAAAACCGTGAACGTAGTGAACTTGATTTGGTCGATGGAACGAGATAGCTTTTAAATGGAGTGGCTCAAACTCCGTATTTTAAAAGTTTGTTTTGAAAAGAACCGAGTGGTTTTTCCAAAGTGTTCCAACGACTTTAACTTGGTTTATTATCTTGCATTAGTTCTTTTAATGCGTGATATTCTTGCATTAGTTCTTTTAATGCGTCCCATCATTTAATCCTACCATTGCAGAAAACAACCAAAATATGACGTACGCTTATGCCATTCGCATTCGCCACGGGGCCCCGTCATTACCCGTTAGGTTACTTAACTAACGACAGAGCGGGGGCTGGGCTAGCGCGTCTGTAAAACATAAGCAACGCCTAAATAATATCATATATAGATATACTGCAATGATAAACATTTCAGATCACAGATGAATACATTGGATATACTAGGAATCTGTAATTCGTACGAGCCTGTAACGAAAGACAGATTACACGGTCGCGGTGAATAGCCAAAACCCCACCCAAGACCCCTACGGGTGCGGCAAACTACCCGCCAAGTACCCGAAGCGTAGCAACCTCCCTCATCTCCATGAGTAGGCCACTCGACACTTCGGCATACCCGGTAGTTTGTGCACCCCCTCCATGGGTCTATCCTAGGAGCAAAAATAGTAAAAAGAAATTATACAATGACGGCTACAACCCCGACCCGGTTGTGCGGCCATACAAATAATTATTACATCAATTTACAAATTTACATGAATTGAAAGAAAAGAAAACTCTCGTCTCACAACCCCCGGCTATTCACCCGCGACAATCCAACATATTCATATACACATTCCAGCACATTACAGATCACAGATTTGTATAACCCCCACTAATCGACATATAGCGATTAGTAGACGTTCAATACAAATATCACATTACAGAAAACCCCTTAGCTTAAGTCTTTTAGAAGTTCGATCAAAAATACGGATTTTCGGGACCCCAAAAATAAAATTTTCGTTCTGGAAAATCTGGGCAGAAAATATATATTCCAAAATTCCCAAAATACCCCCAGAATAACACTGCACCAAAGATTGACCACGGCCGAGTCAACTCGGCCGCGGATCCGCGGCGGGAGAGTGCTCCCGCCGCGCTTCCGCGGCGCTTTGACTCGATCGTGGGTCCATCATTGGTGGTTATTCACACAAAAGCCTGAGCCGATTTTAGGTGTTAAAATAATCAATTTTTGAACAGTAAAAAAATCGACAGAAACTGCAAATTTTCGGGGTTCGTTTTCGGGACTTTTTCTTTGATCGATCTTCTAGTTACTTGCTAACAAGTTAGATAGAGTTTAACTAGGCTCTGATACCACTGTAAGTCCATGCTACCTCTCCCGGTACTTTCGGTAATGCGGAATTTGGTAAAAAAAACGATTTTTACGGAGGTGGTAACATGGACCTAAAACCCGGATCTTGGTTAAACATCTATCTAACAACCTAACTATGAGTTTCTAGCTACTCGGTTAGGGGGTTATACCTTGCTTGTCTTGAACTCCTTCGTCTTCAAGCTCCGATGGTAGTTCGGACCGGCTTCTTCTCGTCGTCTCCGTACGCCGAAGATAGATCCACCTGAAAGCTCCAACCTTTAGCTCCTTCTTCGTTCTTTGAAGAAACTAGTTCACTTGGTTTGCTAACCTAGTGAACTAGGATGAGTAGAGAAGAATTAGAATGGGATTTTATCTATGGTTCTTGATTCTCAACTCATGAGAGATATGAACCATAGAGTCAAGAGAGGGAGCAAGAGGATGAGAGTGAAAGCAAGAGCAAGAGAGCTCAAGAACAAGAGAGAGAATGAGCAAGAAAGAATCAGGCTCTCTTTTGTCTTTCACCCTCTCATAATCCAAAGTCATGATAACTCATCATACTAAAAAAGTCTTATGTGATGGTTTGAAGCAACCATAACCATATCATTTCATGCACTCATTTTACACAAATGAGCAAGCAAGAAAAAGTCTTTGCCATGAAATGATGGCTATGGTTATCATGATGGTCAACTAGTCAAGCCTAGTCAACCGGTCAACAAAGTCAACAAGTCAACAAAGTCAACAAAAGTCAACAAGTCAACAAAGTCAACAACCATATCACCATAATACTTAATTAATATAATAGTTAATCACATATCATATTCTCATTAGGGTTGAGCAAAAAGTCAAATAGTCAACGGTCAACTGTCAACAACCCTAATGAGAATCCGCTGCCTCTGCCTCCCTGTCAACTGTGCATACACACCCGCATCCGCGTTCCGAGGAACACGAATGCACACTGGATAAATCCAATCCCAAAAGGTACACTAGGATCTGGCTTAAACCAAAGCCCGCTAGTGTAAACTGTCCGGACACTGTACGTGCACAAGTGCACGGATGTGACCGAACCCTGTCGCAAAACCATGCGACCTGTCGCAATACTATGCGACCTCTACTCTTTTGCCTAAAGACGAAAAGCTTTCTGTGTGGGACTCTAAAGACTCGACACTACGCTGGCAGTGGGTTTAACCACAGACCGCAAGCGGCACTAGCTGTGCGTAACGTTCCCCAGGTAGTGCCGACAAGAAGACCGACGAGGCGAAACCCATCTGAACTCCTACTGAGCCTGAGTGTGACATTCTCCGTACAGTCCGGTCTGTTCGTCTGATACATCGCATGGCGGGCCTAGGGGGCGGTAAACGTCAGTCCCCCAATAGCAGTACAAGTCGTGCCGGAGCGAAGCCCAAAACACCCTGAGATAACACTGGAAACCTACCAGTATATCTCGTTTGCCCTGGCCAGGGACTACTCGTGTAATGGCTCTCCTAGACACAGCGCGATGTCAACCCCCAATACCGGGAGAGACGAATCCTGTCTAACCGTCACTGCCTCCAAGTGCTTCGGGACTGCACCCAACCACTACCTGTTTGCACGACTCCATTGAGCCGTGGTAGGGTAGTGATCAAAGTACAGTGGGAACACACTCGAGGCGAAGTGACAGTGTCAAGTCAGCGGACTAAGCTGTACTCATGTCACCTGGGAACTGATAACTGACGATAGGCATAATACCAACTAGTCAGTTCCCGACGAGTCCTGTCCAGTGTACCCGTAACCTAACGAGCACCCGCATACTATCTCAAGTACGACGTACTGACGGCTGTGGGACAGACCGTCTCCCACACTGGGATGAGAAGCGCATGCGCTGGTCTACTCCGGAGTATCGATGCCCTGTCTCGATAGTCCTGCGACCAGGGACCTGCATAAGGATGTGCTTATAGATTACCCAGCCCCACTAGTGTGACGGCCATCACATCGCTGGTAATCAAGCAAAGATCCTAAGGGCTCCACTAATGTGTATAGGCGATATACAAAAATAAACACATGTACACATTGAAGTAGAATCAAACCAAGTAGCATACTACTATTTTGAGCAAGATTGTATATACAAGGTGAATATCCCAAGCTTCCATTAAGCAATATACAAACCAGTATGATACAGTAATGGCCTCTAGGGCATATACACTAACAGGACAGCCCCCACACAAATGTGGCCGGCCATCTTATGAGGGGAGAGTGAGAGAGTGAGGGAGTGAAACAAAGAGGTAGCCACAAGAATAATGCAAGAGAGAGAAAAGGCCATCATACAAAGAAATGATCACTAGGCTAAACCAACACTCCAACACAACCATGATTGCTCCAAAGTCAAGCCATGATGAAAAGAATAAGTCAAATGGTGGAGGAATAATCATGATACAATAAAATGCAAAGACCCCCTCCACAAATGCTTATTTGCACAATGCAAATAAGCCCTCCTCCACCAATCTTCGGCCAATGAACGATACAAAGGAAATCGGCCGAAACGGAAAGCAAACTGGCAACTCCAGAAAACTGGTCCCATAATAAATTACAGGAAAACCCCGCTACTGTGCATACACACCCGCATTTGTATTCCGACCGAAATACAAATGCAATGAGACAAAATCTACACTGTACTATACTAGGATCCGGCTTAAACCAAAGCCGGCTAGTAATATCTGTTCGATCCTGATCCGTGCAATACCGCACGTATCTGATCGAACCCTGCCATATCTCTATACGGCCTTTAGTACAAACTGTCCGATCCTGATCCGTGCAATACCGCACGTATCTGATCGGACCTTGCCATATCTCCATACGGCCTCTACAGATTTTCGCCCGAAAGCTTGAGTAACTGAATGTGGGGGACTCTAAAGACTCATCAATACCTTGGTTGTGGATTTAACCACTAGCACGTTAGAGGTATAAGCCAATACATAACGGGCTACCAGGTATTGACCAAAAGGGACGTCTGTGAGCGAACTCAGCCTGACACCCTACTAAGCCTGTCAGTGACAATATCCGTACAGTCCGGTCCGTTCGTCTATGAGTATCGCATGGCGGGCCTAGGGGGTTGGTAAAAGTCAGACCCCCAAAAGCGGTACAAGTCGTGTCGGAGCGTAGCCCAGAACACCCTGAGATACTACTGGAATACCTACCAGTAAATCTCCTTGCCTCGGCTGAAGGCTTTATGTAATGGCTCTCCTAGACACAGCGCGACCTCACCCCCAATACTGGGAGAGACGAACCCCTGAAGATACGCTCACTGCCTCCATGTGGCTCAGGACTGTACCCAACTAAAACCTGTTTGCATGACTCCTTTGAGCCGTGGTAGGGTAGTAATCAAAGTACAGTGGGAACTCACACGAGACAAATGACGATCCCCAGGTCGATGAACTAACCTGTACACATGTCACCAGGGAACTGCCATCTGACGTCTGGTATATGACCAACTAGCATGTTCCCGGCGAGTCCTGTCCGGTGTACTCATAACCCAATGAGCACCTGTATACATCTTAGGTGATCTAACTGACACCAATGGCTTGTGAGACCGGCCACCGCCCCTCGTCGGGGTCTCGACTGTATACACTAGTCTACTCTGGAGAAACGATGCCCTGTCTCGAATCTCCCATGACTAGGGACCTATTAAGGATGTGCTTATAGACCTCCAGCTCCCACTTATATGATCGCCCTCATACTGCTGGTAGTCAAGCAAGAATCGTAGGGGCTCTATCAAATTGTAATAGCGACCTGTCAGGTCACCTAAGCAGTACACGATGATAAAGATAAACCAGATAGCATACTATCATCTCGAGTAAGACTGTCCTACCGGGATAGGTCCTCCCTCAATCATTGCAATCACGTACCTGTGATCCAATAATTGACTCTGAGGGCACTATCTCCAACATCCTTATCGAATAAGGTGCTGGATATTCTACAAGGAATACCGCTATGCAAAGCAAGAACTAGAGCTACCAGTTTTTAAAACAAGATTCTGCAACATCTTTAGGTTTCTTTTATTTCATTAATCTCATTAATGAAGTCCCATCAAATATGCTTCCCGAGCATCACAGAAGAAACGAAAGCATCAATATTTATTATATATCATATATATAATATAAGCATTCATCTCACGCATATAAAATGATCACAACACAGAATATCAGCAGCAAAAGAATCACATATGAAATATTGGATATACTAGGAATTCCGTGTTTTATTTAAGCCAGTAAAAACGCGGATTCCACGGTCGTGATGAATAGACAAACCCACATCCCTAGTCCCTTACGAGAGCGGCAAGAAAACTATTAGTTATATGTATGCCCTAGAGGCCATTACTGTACATTGGATGTATATTGTAGTGGATGCTGGGACATATATAGGTAGGACTTTCTTGCTCGACATGATAGTACGTTATCTGGTTACTCTTTATCTTAACATGTATACTTTCTGTCTCTCTGATTACATGTTGATAAAGCCCTTAGGATGTGTACTCGACTTCCAAGACTATGATGCAGATCATACTAGTGGGGCCTGGGTAGTCAATGAGTACATCCTTCATTGTTCCTAGTCGTGGGAATATCGAGACGGGGCATCGATATTCCAGAGTAGACTAGCGCATATCTTCTCGACCCATGCGATGGGCGATGGATGATCCCATATCCATTGGTATTTGACATCGAAGATGGTATGCGGGTGCTCAGTGGAGACTGGGTACACTGAACGGACTCGCCGAGAACTCCCAGATGGTATTATACCTCACGTCAGATGGCAGTTCTCTGGTGACACTGGTACAGCTTAGTCTGTTGACCCGAGATCGTCATAGAGTCTTGTGTGTCTCCCACTGTGCTTTGATTTCCACCCTACCACGGCTCTACTGAGTCGTGCAAACAGGTGGTTTTTGGGTACAGTCCCGATTCACATGGAGGCAATGAGCGATAGGAGGGGATTCGTCTCTCCCGGTATTAGGGGTTGATGTTGTGCTATGCTCGACTGGCCATAACAGGAAATCCTTGGCCAGGGTTGCTGGATATACTGGTAAGAGTTATCAGTAGTTTCACGAATGTTATGGACCTCAAGTCGGCATGACTTATCGAGCTATTGGGGTCTGACGTTTACCACCCCTAGGCGAGATATGCGACATATCAGACGAACAGACCGGACTGTACGGTAAGTGTTACTGGTTGGATTCACAGGAGTGTGAGCGGGCTTGCTCGTCGATCTTCTGATCGCTCAATACCCGGGTGGCCGTTACGTTTATCAGACCGCTTGCGGCTTGTGGGTGTTTGATATGATCATCATCTGCTGTCGGCGTATTGACGAGTCTTTAGAGTCCTACACAGAGGTTTCCTAGCTCAAGCGAAACGAAATAGGAGCGCATATGAGATATGTGCGGGACCGAGAATAATGCGTGTATGTGATACCGTATTTCATTCTCACGATGAATGTGTCGAATGGTTGTATGCGATATAACCTAGTTATCGAATCAAGGATTGATTCGATAAGCCGATACATAGGATACTAGTCGGTTATATGCGATATGACCGGATCGTTAAATCAAGTGTTGATTTAATGATTTAATGTAGAATTATATATTTGATATATTACTTTGCATTAACTAGTATTGGTTCACTTTAAATGGATTTTCTCACTTGAATTGTGCAAGTTGTATATGTGATATACATTTATGCACATGATTGTATCATGTTTGATGATACATACTTACTTGGTTAAGTGTAAAGAATCAAACCATGGTTTAAGTTAATGATTAGGGTTTTGATTATTTATTCATTTATCTTTCTTATTTATTCATTTTTGGAAAAAGAAAAGGATAAATGAATGGTTGAATGTTTTGTTTTTAGTTGAAGTTTCTTGAAACTTTGACTAAGTCACTCTTTTGTTCTTATGCTTAACCCTAACCATCCTTTTAACCATGGTCTTTTCTCTACACCTAACTAAGGTTGAAAGTATGATAAGTATTCTTTTTATTTTCTTTTTTAATTAACTTATCATATCTTCTTCTTCTTCTTCATCTTCTTCTTCCATGAAGAAAGCTAGTGACCATCAATGGCAACTAGTGAAATCAAGTGAGAAATCCAATTCTAAAGTCTACCCACTTCCTATTTCTTCATCCTCTACCTCTTGCCAAGTTGTATAGCGTGTTTACTTCACAAGTTTTCAAAGCTTGGTGAAGTTGGAGCTTGTTCTTGTGATGCCTCGACGTAGATCATCTTCGGCATTGAACCGACGATCAAGCCCGACCATTCTTCGATGATGCCAATGCTAGAGTCAAGGGTTCGATTTGGACAGCGGAGGGAGATCATCGCAGAGCTTAAGAAGTGGTGGACCGGATCTACAAAGGTTGTAGCCCCTTCCCTTTAGCTATATTTCCGTTTACTTACTCGCTTCGCCTATATATCTAGTTAACGATCCGTAGATTACGGTTTGTAGGCACCCGTAAAATTTGATTTGTACATGTTTGATCACTTGTGAGACTCCATTAGAGTGCCTAGGAACCCTACAGTGGTATCAGAGCCTAGCTAGAGCCTTAGGCGAAGTCCCGACGGAATCAGAAGTCCGATCGACCTAAAACCCGACTTGAAAAATGCTCTCTGGACTTTTCTGTAAAATGTGGATTTTTGTAGATTAAAAATATTCAGAAATATCAGCAGGAAGATACAAGGGTTACTGTAAAATTCGAGCGCCTAATTCCATGAAGGAGCCGCGGATCCGCGGCATGAGCATGCTCATGCGGCTGATCCGCAGCCATTTTGTCTTTTTGTGCATCCTATTTTGCACAGTAACTCTTATTTGTCTGTGCTGGTTTTCCTGGGGATTTTTAATAATTTTTCCAGAGTTGCATTTTCTGGGTTGTATTGGGAACTCGGCGTATCGATCGGATTGTCTAATTTTGTCGGTGTGTTTTTTTGGATAAATCTTAGAATATGTTAAAAAGTTCGACCGGATATAAATACCCACTTTTTCCCCTGCCGGGAAATTTCCAATTGTTGGATTTTTCCGTAGTTTAACGACGTTCTAAGTAGTGCAAGTAACGCGATGGACCCTCTAGAAGACAACAAACCTTAACTCGATTATGTGACCGTCTTGAACTGCCCTTTGAACCTTCGGGTTTGGGGCAGTACGGCGTGCCACATGTGAGGCGTTGGCTTGACCCTTCTACGGCTGGACCGTTGGTACTGAGGCACGAACTGAATGTTGTTAGACTTATTTCATGTGTTGAGCTGTATCGGGAAAACTTGGGTGTTCGATTGTTCGATCGAAAAGTTTAGCATTTTCTATTTATCCGGAATGTGATACAATAATTGGAATTCACAAATTGTTATGAGATAACGGAATGAATATTATAAACGTAGCAGTTTAGTCTCACTTGATCGGTTGCCACGGAGTTTTGATGTGTTCAAAAGTCCGTCGCAATCACGTAGCGTACGCGGATACTCGCCGGGTAACTTAATAGACAGCCTCACTCCATAGCCCCGACCAAGTGACTGTAGGAGAACCCCGTCGCCGAAAGCATCCGTTCGGGTGCTCCCGGTAGCGGTGTTCCGCCTTGGTGCACTTCGTCGACGGCGTCGGGAGTGCGGCCGCCTACTAAAGTTTGCGACGAGCATTCGATCAAAATGTCGGGAATCCTGTTGAATTGCCCGACTTGATATTGAAAAGTGTTTTCGATAATGAGACTAAAATGCGGGGTTTATAATTGTTAGGCATGCGATGTCTAAAGAATTCATTTGATCAGGCATGCGATGTCTGAGGTGGTTGCGGATTCCAACTGTTGTAAATTTACACTTTCTTTTCTGTGACCGTAAGTGTAATATGTGATATCGCCGGTTTCGTTGCTATATGTCAACGACAATTGGGATGCGCATATTTACTTACGTTGATGACATGTGATGTTATGTGTTGCTGGATATGTTATATTGGATCGTCGTGTTTGAATAGCCGGGGGGGTTTTATGTGAGATGAGTGTTTTTCATTTCATTCATGTAAAAAATTGTATGTAATATTCTATTATTGGGGCACTTTCAGGTTGCGGAAGTTGTCACCGTTGATGTATATTATTTACTTTTCTGCACTAGGATAGACCCAAGGAGGAGGGCACAAGTAACCGGGTTCTAGGGTCCAGAGGGAGACCATCTCGAGGAGTCGAGTCCGGGTCTCCTAACCCTAGAATTGGTAGGGTTGCTTGCCGCTCTCGTAGGGGTCTAGGGGTGTGGGATTAGCTATTCATCACGACCGTGGAATCCGTGTTTTATACTGGCTCGTATTGAAAACACGGACGTCCTAGCATATCCAATATTTCATATGATTCTTTCTGCTGCGTTATCTGTGATGTGATCATGCGATGTTCTGTGCTCTGTTCAGATAGATATTATATATAGTATATTTGATATATTATATTGACGTTGCTTATGTTTTACACCCGCGCTAGCCCTGCCTCGCTCTGGCGTTAGTTACCTAACCTAACGGTGCAGACGGGACATCGAGGCGAATGCGGATGGCATAAGCGTACGTTATATTTATCTGTGATGTTTGGGTGGACTTAAATGATGGGATATTCATTAATGAGATTAATGAAAGAAAATAAACCTAATTGATGTTGTGGAATCGAATTTCAAAATAAAAACAGGTAGCTACAGTTCTTGCTTTGCATCGCGGTGTTCATTATAGAACATCCTGCACCTTATTCGATGAGGAAAGGACCGAGATCCCTTCACCGGGAGTGACTCCTTTAGCAGTAACTGGCAGATGCTACACACTCAGTTTGTCTTTGATCGCTTCTTTAGTTTTCGCTTTGCACAGTGATATATATGATATATCCCGCACCTCATTCGACGAGGAAAGGGCCGACGATCCCTTCACCGGGAGTGACCCCTTTAGCAAAACTAGAAAAGCCTCGAAAACATTCCATTTAAAAACCATTTGATTCCGGAACGAGATCAAGTTCAAAGCGTTAAAGGTTTTCACAAAAACCATTCGCAACCCTCCGTCATTTTAGGAAGTAGAGTACTTAGTATTCGTGCTGTGTTTGTTGACCATAGTCAAGGCACAGTGTACGGTAGCTAATGTAGGGTTCCTAGGCACACTAGTTAAGTTTCACAAGTGATCAAACATGCACAAATAAAATTTTACGGGTGCCTACAAACCCGACTACGGATCGTTTACTAGATATTTAGGCGAAACATAAACTAGTTAACATATTAACTAAGGGAACAGACATACAACCTTTGTAGATCCGGTCCACCACCTCCACGGCTCCGCAACGAAGTCCCCTCCGCTGACCAAAATGAATCCGGAACTCAAGTATCGGCTTCGTCGAAGAAATGGGCGGGCTTGATCGTCGGTTCGATGCCGAAGATGATCTACGTCGAGGCATCGCTAGAACAAGCTCCAACTTCACCAAGTCGGAAAAACTTGTGAAGGAAACACCCTATACTACTTGGCAATAGATAGAGGATGAAGAAATAGGAAGTGGGTAAACTTTAGTTTTGGATTTCTCACTAGATTTGAAGACTTGTCATTGATGGTCAAGCTTTTCTTCACTTGAAGGAAGAAGAAGAAGAAGCTCAAATATTATGATAAGAATAATAGAATAGAAAAGAAAAAATCAATCCTTATCATATTTCAACCATAGTAAAGTGTAGAGAGTTAACCAAGGTTAGTGAGTGGTTAGGGTTTGAGATAAAAACAAAATGGTCACCTTTGGTCAAAGCTTCATGAAGCTTCATTAAGCTTCATGAAAGAATGAAAGCTAACCATTTTGTTTCTTTCTCATTATGCTTATTATAAATACCAAAATGAATAAAACAAATAAATAAAGGAATAAGCAAATAGTAAACCCTAATGATTTCATTAACCAAGGTTTAACTCTTCACACTTAACCAAAAAAGATATGTATCATCAAACATGATACAAGCTAGTGCACAATATCATATCGCATATGCAATGCGCACATCCAAGTGAGAAAATCCATTTAAAGTGAACCATTACTAGTTAATGTAAAGTAATATATCAAATATATAATTATACATTAAATCATTAAATCAACACTTGATTCAATGATCCGGTCATGTCGCATATAACCGGCCAGTATCCTATGTATCGGCTTATCGAATCAATCCTTGATTCGATAACTAGGTTATATCGCATATAACCAATCGATACACAGATCACGAGAATGGAATACGGTATCACATACACGCATTATTCTCGGTCCCGCACATATCTCATATGCGCTCCTATTTCGTTTCGCTTGAGCCAGGAAACCTCTGTGTAGGACTCTAAAGACTCGTCAATACGCCGGCAGCAGATGATGATCATATCAAACACCCACAAGCCGCAAGCGGTCTGCCAAACGTAACGGCCACCCGGGTATTGAGCGATCAGAAGATCGACGAGCAAGCCCGCTCACACTCCTGCGAATCCGACCAGTAACACTACCGTATAGTCCGGTCTGTTCGTCTGATATGTCGCATATCTCGCCTAGGGGTGGTAAACGTCAGACCCCAATAGCTCGATAAGTCATGCCGACGTAGGGTCCATAACATTCGTGAAACTACTGATAACACTTACCAGTATATCACTGCAACCCTGGCCAGGGATTTCCTGTTATGGCCAGTCGAGCATAGCACAACATCAACCCCCAATACCGGGAGAGACGAATCCCCTCCTATCGCTCATTGCCTCCATGTGAATCGGGACTGTACCCAAAAACCACTTGTTTGCACAACTCAGTAGAGCCGTGGTAGGGTGGAAATCAAAGCACGGTGGGAGACACACAAGACTCTATGACGATCTCGGGTCTACAGACTAAGCTGCACCAGTGTCACCAGAGAACTGCCATCTGACGTGAGGTATAATACCATCTGGGAGTTCTCGGCGAGTCCGTTCAGTGTACCCAGTCCCCACTGAGCACCCGCATACCATCTTCGATGTCAAACACCAATGGATATGGGATCATCCATCGCCCATCGCATGGGTCAAGAAGATATGCGCTAGTCTACTCTGGAGTATCGATGCCCCGTCTCGATATTCCCTCGACTAGGAACATTTCAAGGATGTACTCATGGACTATCCAGGCCCCACTAGTATGATCTACATCATAGTCCTGGAAGTCGAGCACACATCCTATGGGCTTTATCAACATGTAATCAGAGAGACAGAAAGTATACATGTTAAGATAAAGTTCAACCAGATAGCATACTATCATGTCGAGCAAGAAAGTCCTCCCTATATATGTCCCAGCATCCACTACAATATACATCCTATGTACAGTAATGGCCTCTAGGGCATACATATAACTAACAATCTCCCACTTGCACTAGGGCCATCTGATAGCAGTGGTTGTAGTATCTCATACTCAACCATCCCCTAAAAGTCTCTCTTTAGGAAAAGGGCCTTCGTGAGTGGATCCGCCGTGTTGTCCTCTGAGTCTACTCTCCTAACCTCGATCACCCTGGAGATCAACTATCTCCATGATCAGGTGATGCTGCCTCAGAATTTGTCTGGGTCACTGATGGGACCAGGGTTCCAGGGTCGAAGCCACGCTTCCATTGTCATACAATGGCAGGAACCTAGTTCATCTTATGAACCAATATACACCCAAACAGCCTCTTTGGTAGTATCTTCAATAGCGATGTTACCAGCCTTTATCGTCTAGTTTGCCACGGTATCGTGCTTGGAACTCTTCCAACATACCGTCTCTTTACTGAGGGTAAAGACAATGCCCGTGACTGACATTCAGTCGTCTTTATCACCCTGGAACTCTTCCAGTGATTCTCTTCAGGATCGATTGATACCATCTCACTACATCTAGTGAGAATCCTAACATCCAATTACATCTATCTCATAGATGAAAACTCAGGATTTAGGAGGTATCACTTTGATCCAATTTGGGGAATCCTAGTGATAAAAGGAGATTGACCGATCGTAGTATAGGAAACTCTTTTCCTATTAAGAGTATGTTGTCTACGTACAATACGAAGATGACCACCTTACTCTCTACTACCCTTTTGTATATACAAGGTTCGTCTACCATTTTGATGAAATCAAACACTTTGACTATCACATCAAAACAGACGTTCCAACTCCGCGATGCCTGCTTCATTATGTAAAGCAACTTGCACACGTTTCCGCTGCTCCCACTGTTTACGAAGACCTCTGGCTGCGTTCTTACAGACGTTCTCTTCTAAATCAGTATTTAGAAAAGCAGTCAGGGCACCCAACCACCAGATATCGCAGTCATGGTATGTAGCCGTGGCAAGTAGAATCTGGATAGACTTAAGCATAGCTACTGGAAAAAGGTTTCATCATTATCCACGCCTGGTTGATGACGAAAACCTTTAACAAGTCTAGCTCTGAAAGTCTTAACTTTTCCATCTACACCAAGTAATCTTCTCAAGATATACTTGCTCCTGATGGGGATTTAACCCTTCAGATTTAGCAACCAAAGTCCATACTTTGTTGGTGTATGAGGATTCCATCTCAGATCGTTAAGCATCCAGCCATTCTTACAGAGTCCCTACTCTCGATGGCCTGCTCGAAACTAGTTGGGTCATCATCACATGATGCAATCCTTGCTCCCACTGTCATCGAGAAACGGAGGTATCTCTCAGGCGGATGAGGAACCCTACTAGATCGGCGGAGAGGCTGAGGTTCGTCGGAAACTATTGAATCCTTTGGTTCTACCAAATCATTAGCAGTTTTGTACAGCTGGAACCTTTCCAGTTCTACAGAACTGATCTTGCCTCGATCTTGTCCGGATTTTGCTTTTGACATAGGCCGGACAATCCCAAATCTTAACTTACTTAAGAGATAGGTTCTTCCCATACCATATCTTATATGGAGTGGTATGCAGTGATTTGATTCAAACCTAATTCAATAGGTATGCAGCTTCTCAAGTGCATAACTCCCAAAAGGAAAAAGGTAACTCAGTAGTACTCATCATAGAGCACACCTTATCATATAGGGTGTGATAGCCCTGCCCCGATATACCATCGTGCTATGGTGTATACGGAGGAGTAATTCTGAGAGAGAATCTCATTCTCCTTTAGAATAGTCCAGGAATTCTATGCACAAGTATTCTGATCTCATCATAGGACATAATACTTATACCCGGTTTTTGGTTCTCTACTTCTAACTTATATTCTGTGAATACCTCAAAAGCTTCGGACTTATGTTTCAGCAGGAACATACGACTGAATCTTGAGAGATTATCAGAGAATATAATGAAGTATAAAGAACCAGTCCTGGCATGTGTAGACAGGAGACCTTACATACATCATCATGTATCGGTCCCAAGAGTTCATTAACTCTTTCTCTATTTCCAATAAACAGAGCTATGGTCATCTTATCTTTGTGACATGATTGGCGAGTTGCACAAGATGTAAATTCAAAACGATTTAAATATACATCTAAATGTAACTCCAGCCAGTCGGGTCGCATTGATCTGACCTAGTCTACAATACCTCAAGAAGAATTCGTTCATTTCTGAACTCTTCCTCTTGTGTGTGTTCCGTATACTAAGAACTGTAGTTTGATTTAGAACATCAACGCTTTTAGATAACGTGCCTGAACCGATCAACTTTTGATATAGGAAATGTTCAAAACATTGTCCAACTATACAAAATTTTATCATTTCTTTACTTATAAAGAGACTGATATGATTTTGTATATCAGGTTCGGTATCTAATAACATTTGTTCAGAATCAATGTATTGATAATACAGGGTGACAATGACCAACAGACTTGGCTGCAATATTTGCCCCGTTTTCTGCCTCATGAAACTTATCACCCGTTCTCAGTTCTCTACCTATCTGTAGCCCTATGTAACAGATTACATATCTGGGATCCTGATCTGGTATCATATACCCAGGACGTAAAGGATACTGAGAAACAGTTCTGTATAATGAACACACCCGAAGAAGATGCATCATATGCACTGTCTTCGTTTGGGCGGCATAGGAATTCTGGTATTCCCCTATTTCCTGCTCTGTCTTATAACAATTATAAGTTGGAGCGGACCAACGTTCCCCAGCTCAGTATAACAAGCGGGTTCGGTCAATAATCCGTATTATTATCTTGATTAAGGCGTGATATGGTCGCTACCAGGAGAGAGAGAGAAGAAAACACTCAGCGTGCGCTCTTTCAAGAATAGATTGGTTATATATTTTATCTAATCAGGATGGCTCCCACTGTTTTTATCAAATCTTCCTTCAAACCCTAAAAGGAAAGACTAGCCGGGATTAATTACACACTACAAGTTCGCCAATCTTTCAGCCAGGCCAGTGTCGGTACTTTGAGGGAGGTCCCCCGTGCTTTCGCACGAACCTAATTAATGTAAACCTCGTTTTCCCAGAGGCGTAACCCCGTTGACACCTTTCTAGACACCTACTTGATCGGCTAATTTGTAATGTATAAAACTCTCCCAGGAGTAACTCTTACTCGCAGCGGGTATCGGGATCCAACTATCTCATAGAAGGTATGCAATCTCATTGCAAATTTCAACACTTGAAATTCCCGATAAAATTTTTACCCCTAGCACCTATGACCTTAACTATGGTCAACAAATCATAAGTACTAGTCAAGTTCTACCCGTCATTTCGTGATTAATTAGACCCACCCACATGACCCTTAACTAAGGTCAACAAAGTCACGCGACTGTCCTAATTAATCGCATCATATGCGGTGTAGGAAGACATCACTTAGCTACCGTACACTGTGCCTTGACTATGGTCAACAAACACAGCACGAATACTAAGTACTCTACTTCCTAAAATGACGGAGGGTTGCGGCTGGTTTTTGTGAAAACCTTTAACGCTTTGAACTTGATCTCGTTGCGGAATCAAATGGTTTTTAAATGGAATGTTTTTGAAGCTTTTCTAGTTTTGCTAAAGGGGTCACTCCTGGTGAAGGGATCGTCGGCCCTTTCCTCGTCGAATGAGGTGCGGGATATATCATATATATCACTGTGCAAAGCGGAAACTATAGAAGCGATCAAAGACAAACCGAGGGTTGTAGCATCTGCCAGTTATTGCTAAAGGAGTCACTCCCGGTGAAGGGATCTCGGTCCTTTCCTCATCGAATAAGGTGCAGGATGTTCTATAATGAACACCGCGATGCAAAGCAACAACTGTAGCTACCTGTTTTATTTTGAAATTCGATTCCACAACATCAATTAGGTTTATTTTCTTTCATTAATCTCATTAATGAATATCCCATCATTTTAAGTTACCTAAACATCACAGATAGATATGACGTACACTTATGCCATCCGCATTCGCCTCGATGTCCCGTCTGCACCGTTAGGTTAGGTAACTAACGCCAGAGCGAGGCAGGGCTAGCGCGGGTGTAAAACATAAGCAACGTCTATATAATATATCATATATACTATATATAATACCTGTCACAGAACACAGAACATCGCATGATCACAGATAAAACACAGCAGAAGAAACATATGAAATATTGGATATACTAGGACGACCGTGTTTTCAATACGAGCCAGTATAAAACACGGATTCCACGGTCGTGATGAATAGCCAATCCTACACCCCTAGACCCCTACGAGAGCGGCAAGCAACCCTGCCAATTCTAGGGTTAGGAAACCCGGACTCGACTCCTCGAGTTGGTCTCCCACTGGACCCCAGAACCCGGTTACTTGTGCTCCCCTCCTTGGGTCTATCCTAGTGCAGAAAAGTAAATAATATACAAATGGCGACTACTTCCGCAACCTGGAAGTGCCCCAAATAAAAGAATATTACATACAAGTTTTTACATGAATGAAAATGAAAAAACACTCATCTCACATAAAAAACCCCCGGCTATTCAAATACGACGATCCAATATAACATATCCAGCAACACATAACATCTCACGTCATCAACGTAAGTAAATATGCGCATCCCAATTGTCGTTGACATATAGCAACGAAACCGGCGATATCACATATTACACTTACGGTCACAGAAAAGAAAGTGTAAAACTACAACAGTTGGAATCCGCAACCACCTCAGACATCGCATGCCTGACCAAATGAATTACTTAGACATCGCATGCCTAACAATTATAAACCCCGCATTTTAGTCTCAAAATCGAAAACACTTTTCAATATCAAGTCGGGTAATTCAACAAGATTCCCGACATCCCGATCGAATGCTCGTCGCAAACTTCAGTAGACGGCCACACCCCCGACACCGTCGACGAAGTGCACCAAGGCGGAACACCGCCACCGCGAGCACCCGGACGGATGCTTTCGGCGACGGGGTTCTCCTACAGTCACTTGGTCGGGGCTATGGAGCGAGGCTGTCTATTAAGTTTACCCGGTGAGTATCCACGTACGCTACGTGATTGCAACGGACTTTTGATCACATCAAAATTCCGGGGCAACCGATCAATTGAGACTAAATTGCTACATTTATAACATTCATTTAGTTATCACATAACTTATTGTGAATTCCAATTATTGTATCCCATTCCAGATAAATAGAAAATGTTAAACTTTCCGATCGAACATTCTAACACCCAAGTTTTCCCGATACAGATCAACACATGAAACTAGTCTAACAACATTCAGTTCGTACCTCAGTACCAACGGTCCAGCCGTAGAAGGGTCAAGCCAACGCCTCACATGTGGCACGCCGTACTACCCCAAACCCGAAGGTTCAAAGGGCAGTTCAAGACGGTCACATAATCGAGTTAAGGTTTGTGTCTTCTAGAGGGACCATCGCGTTACTTGCACTACTTAGAACGTCGTTAAACTACGGAAAAATCCAACACTTGGAAATTTCCCGACAGGGGAAAAATTGGGTATTTATATCCGGTCGAACTTTTTAACATATTCTAAGATTTATCCGGAAAGCCACACAGACAAAATTTGATACCCCGATCGAAACACCGAATCCCCAAATCAACTCAGAAAAATTCAACTCTGGAAAAAATATTAAAAATTCCCAGAAACCCCAGAATTAATAATTATGAGATACTGTGTAAAAATTATTAAATAAACATTCCGTACCGCCGCGCAACCGCCGCACGAGGCTATCTCGTGCCGCGGAAGCGCGGCAAGATTGAGGAATTATGGGCACGAATTTCACAGTATATCATATATTAACCTGCTGATTTTTCTGAACATTTTTAATGTGGAAAAAGACCAGATTTTAAAAATTGGACAGAGAGCAATTTTCCGGGTAGGGTTTCGGTTCGATCGGACTTCAAATCGCGTCTGGACTTCGCCTAAGGCTTTAGCTAGGCTCTGATACCACTGTAGGGTTCCTAGGCACACTAGTTAAGTTTCACAAGTGATCAAACATGCATAAATAAAATTTTACGGGTGCCTACAAACCCAACTACGGATCGTTTACTAGATATTTAGGCGAAACATAAACTAGTTAACATATTAACTAAGGGAACAGACATACAACCTTTGTAGATCCGGTCCACCACCTCCACGGCTCCGCAACGAAGTCCCCTCCGCTGACCAAAATGAATCCGGAACTCAAGTATCGGCTTCGTCGAAGAAATGGGCGGGCTTGATCGTCGGTTCGATGCCGAAGATGATCTACGTCGAGGCATCGCTAGAACAAGCTCCAACTTCACCAAGTCGGAAAAACTTGTGAAGGAAACACCCTATACTACTTGGCAATAGATAGAGGATGAAGAAATAGGAAGTGGGTAAACTTTAGTTTTGGATTTCTCACTAGATTTGAAGACTTGCCATTGATGGTCAAGCTTTTCTTCACTTGAAGGAAGAAGAAGAAGAAGCTCAAATATTATGATAAGAATAATAGAATAGAAAAGAAAAAATCAATCCTTATCATATTTGAACCATAGTAAAGTGTAGAGAGTTAACCAAGGTTAGTGAGTGGTTAGGGTTTGAGATAAAAACAAAATGGTCACCTTTGGTCAAAGCTTCATGAAGCTTCATTAAGCTTCATGAAAGAATGAAAGCTAACCATTTTGTTTCTTTCTCATTATGCTTATTATAAATACCAAAATGAATAAAACAAATAAATAAAGGAATAAGCAAATAGTAAACCCTAATGATTTCATTAACCAAGGTTTAACTCTTCACACTTAACCAAAAAAGATATGTATCATCAAACATGATACAAGCTAGTGCACAATATCATATCGCATATGCAATGCGCACATCCAAGTGAGAAAATCCATTTAAAGTGAACCATTACTAGTTAATGTAAAGTAATATATCAAATATATAATTATACATTAAATCATTAAATCAACACTTGATTCAATGATCCGGTCATGTCGCATATAACCGGCCAGTATCCTATGTATCGGCTTATCGAATCAATCCTTGATTCGATAACTAGGTTATATCGCATATAACCAATCGATACACAGATCACGAGAATGGAATACGGTATCACATACACGCATTATTCTCGGTCCCGCACATATCTCATATGCGCTCCTATTTCGTTTCGCTTGAGCCAGGAAACCTCTGTGTAGGACTCTAAAGACTCGTCAATACGCCGGCAGCAGATGATGATCATATCAAACACCCACAAGCCGCAAGCGGTCTGCCAAACGTAACGGCCACCCGGGTATTGAGCGATCAGAAGATCGACGAGCAAGCCCGCTCACACTCCTGCGAATCCGACCAGTAACACTACCGTATAGTCCGGTCTGTTCGTCTGATATGTCGCATATCTCGCCTAGGGGTGGTAAACGTCAGACCCCAATAGCTCGATAAGTCATGCCGACGTAGGGTCCATAACATTCGTGAAACTACTGATAACACTTACCAGTATATCACTGCAACCCTGGCCAGGGATTTCCTGTTATGGCCAGTCGAGCATAGCACAACATCAACCCCCAATACCGGGAGAGACGAATCCCCTCCTATCGCTCATTGCCTCCATGTGAATCGAGACTGTACCCAAAAACCACTTGTTTGCACAACTCAGTAGAGCCGTGGTAGGGTGGAAATCAAAGCACAGTGGGAGACACACAAGACTCTATGACGATCTCGGGTCTACAGACTAAGCTGCACCAGTGTCACCAGAGAACTGCCATCTGACGTGAGGTATAATACCATCTGGGAGTTCTCGGCGAGTCCGTTCAGTGTACCCAGTCCCCACTGAGCACCCGCATACCATCTTCGATGTCAAACACCAATGGATATGGGATCATCCATCGCCCATCGCATGGGTCAAGAAGATATGCGCTAGTCTACTCTGGAGTATCGATGCCCCGTCTCGATATTCCCTCGACTAGGAACATTTCAAGGATGTACTCATGGACTACCCAGGCCCCACTAGTATGATCTACATCATAGTCCTGGAAGTCGAGCACACATCCTATGGGCTTTATCAACATGTAATCAGAGAGACAGAAAGTATACATGTTAAGATAAAGTTCAACCAGATAGCATACTATCATGTCGAGCAAGAAAGTCCTCCCTATATATGTCCCAGCATCCACTACAATATACATCCTATGTACAGTAATGGCCTCTAGGGCATACATATAACTAACAGCTAAGTGATGTCTTCCTACACCGCATATGATGCGATTAGTTAGGACAGTCATGTGGCTTTGTTGACCTTAGCCAAGGGTCATGTGGGTGGGTCTAATTAATCACGAAATGACGGGTAGAACTTGACTAGTACCTATGATTTGTTGACCTTAGCCAATGTCATAGGTGCTAGGGGTAAAAACCATTATCGGGAGTTTCAAGTGTTGAAATTTGCAATGAGATTGCATACCTTCTATATGATAGTTGGATCCCGATACCCACTGCGAGTAATTGTTACTCCTGGGAGAGTTTTGCACTTTACAATTAGCCGATCAAGTAGGTGTCTAGAAAGGTGTCAACGGGGTTACGCCTCTGGGAAAACGAGGTTAACTGTAATTAGGTCCGTGCGAAAGCACGGGGAACCTCCCTCAAAGTACCGACACTGGCCTGGCTGAAAGATTGGCGAACTTGTAGAGTGTAATTAATCCCAGTTAGTCTTTCCTTTTAAGGTTTGAAGGAAGATTTGATAAAAACAGTGGGTGCCATCCTGATTAGATAAAATATATAACCAATCTGATCTTGCAAGAGCGCGCGCTGAGTGTTTTCTTCTCTCTCTCTCCAGGTAGAGATCATATCACGCCTTAATCAAGATAATAATATGGATGTATTGACCGAACCCGCTTGTTATACTGAGCTGGGGAACGTTGGTCCCGCTCCAACTTATAATTGTTATAAGACAGAGCAGGAAATAGGGGAATACCAGAATTCCTATGCCGCCCAAACGAAGAAAGTGCATATGATGCATCTCCTTCGGGTGTGTTCATTACAAAGAACTGTTTCTCAGTATCCTCTGCATCCTGGGTATATGATACCGGATCAGGATCCCAGATATGTAATCTGTTACATAGGGCTACAAAAAGGTAGAAAAACTGAGAACGGGTGATAAGTTTCATGAGGCAGAAAACGGGGCAAGTGTTGCAGCCAAGTCTGTTGGTCACTGTCATCCTGTATTACGAATACATTGATTCTGAACAAACGCTGTTAGATACCGAACCTGATATACAAAATCATATCAGTCTCTTTATTAGTAAAGAAAGGATATAATTTTGTATTGATGGATAATGTTTTGAACATTTCCTATATCAAAAGTTGATCGGTTCAGGCACGTTATCTAAAAGCATTCACGTTCTAAATCAAACTACAGTTCCTTGTATACAGAACACACACAAGAGGAAGAGTTCAGAAATGAACGAATCCTTCTTGAGGCATTGTAGACTAGGTCATATCAATGCGACCTGACTGGCTGAAGTTACATTTTAGATGCATATTTAAATTAGTTTGAATTTACATCTTGTGAAACTTGCCAGTCATGTCACAAAGATAAGATGACCATAGCTCTTTTCATTGGTAACAGAGGAAGAGTTAGTAAACTCTTGGGACTGATACATGATGATGTATGTAAGGTCTCCTGTCTACACATGCCAGGACTGGTTCTTTATACTTCATTATATTCTTTGATAATCTCTCAAGATTCAGTCGTATGTTCCTGTTGAAACATAAGTCCGAAGCTTTTGAGGTATTCACAGAATATAAGTTGGAAGTAGAGAACCAAAATACGGGTATAAGTATTATGTCCTATGATGAGATCAGGGAGGAGAATACTTGTGCATGGCATTCCTGGACCATTCTAAAGGAGAATGAGATTCTCTCTCCGTATTACTCCTCTGAATACACCACAGCACAACGGTGTATCAGGGCGGGGCAATCACACAATATTAGATATGGTGTGCTCTGTGATGAGTATTACTGAGTTACCTATTTCCTTTTTGGGTGTTATGCGCTTGAGAAGCTGCATACCTATTGAATTAGGTTCGAATCAAATCACTGCCTACCATTCCATATAAGATATGGTATGGGAAGAGCCTATCTCTTAAGTAAGTTAAGATTTGGGATTGTCCGGCCTATGTCAAAAGCAACATCCGGACAAGATCGAGGCAAGATCAGTTCTGTAGAACTGGAAAGGTTCCAGCTGTACAAAACTGCTAATGATTTGACAGAACCAAAGAATTCAATAGTTCCCGACGAACCTCAGCCTCTCCGCCGATCTAGTAGGGTTCCTCACCCACCTGAGAGATACCTTGGTTTCTCGATGACAGTGGGAGCATGGAATACATCATAAGATGATGACCCAACTAGATTCGAGCAGGCCATCAAGAGTAGGGACTCTGTAAGAATGGCTGGATGCTTAGCAATCTGAGATGGAATCCATATACACCAACAAAGTATGGACTTTGGTTGCGATATCTGAAGGGTTAAATCCCCATCAGGATCAAGTATATCTTGAGAAGATTACTTGGTGTAGATGGACAAGTTGAGACTTTCAAAGCTAGACTTGTTAAAGGTTTTCATCATCAACCAGGCACGGATAATGATGAAACCTTTTCCAGGGACTATGTTTAAATCCATCCAGATCCTACTTGCCACAGCTACATACCACGACTATGATATCTGGTGGTTGGGTGCCATGACTACTTTTCTAAATATTGATTTAGAAGAGAACGTCTATAAGAACACAGCCAGAGGGCCTCGTAGACAGTGGAAGCAGCGGAAACGTGTGCAAGATGCTTTATAGGATAAAGCAGGCATCGCGGAGTTGGAACATCTGTTTTGATGGATTAGTCAAAGAAGTTGACATCATCAAAAATGGTAGATGAACCTTGTATAAACAAAAAGGTAGTAGGGAGTATGGTGACGATCCTCGTAGAGTACGTGGATGACATACTCTTGTTAGGGAAGGAGTTTCCTATGCTACGCTCGATCAATCTCCGCTTATCACAATGATTTTCCATTTAGGATCAAAGTGATACCTACTAAATCCTAAGCTTTGGATCTATGAGATAGATCTAATTGGATGTTAGGATACTCACTAGTTGTAGTGAGATGGTATCAATTGATCCTGGGGAGAATCACTGGAAGGGTTCCAGAGTGATAAAGACGATTGAATGTCAGTCACAGGCATTGTCTTTACCCTTAGTAAAGGGACGGTAAGTTGGAAGATATCCAAGCTAGATACCGTGACAAACTAGACGATAAGGGCTGGTAACATCGCTATTAAAGATACTGCCAAAGAGGCAGTTTGGGTGTATATTGGTTCATAGGATGAACTAGGTTCCTACCATTGTGTGACAATGGAACTGTGGCTTTGGCCCTGGAACCCTGGTCCCATCAGTGACCCAGACATATTCTGAGGCAGCATCACCTGATCATGGAGATAGTTGATCTCCAGAGTGATCGAGGTTAGGAGAGTAGACTCAGAGGAGAACACGGCGGATCCACTCACGAAGGCCTTTTCCCAAAGAGAGACTTTATGGGATGGTTGAGTATGTGATACTGCAACCACTGCTACAGATGGCCCTAGTGCAAGTGGGAGATTGTTAGTTATATGTATGCCCTAGAGGCCATTACTGTACATTGGATGTATATTGTAGTGGATGCTGGGACATATATAGGTAGGACTTTCTTGCTCGACATGATAGTACGCTATCTGGTTACTCTTTATCTTAACATGTATACTTTCTGTCTCTCTGATTACATGTTGATAAAGCCCTTAGGATGTGTACTCGACTTCCAGGACTATGATGCAGATCATACTAGTGGGGCCTGGGTAGTCAATGAGTACATCCTTCATTGTTCCTAGTCGTGGGAATATCGAGACGGGGCATCGATATTCCAGAGTAGACTAGCGCATATCTTCTCGACCCATGCGATGGGTGATGGATGATCCCATATCCATTGGTGTTTGACATCGAAGATGGTATGCGGGTGCTCAGTGGAGACTGGGTACACTGAACGGACTCGCCGAGAACTCCCAGATGGTATTATACCTCACGTCAGATGGCAGTTCTCTGGTGACACTGGTACAGCTTAGTCTGTTGACCCGAGATCGTCATAGAGTCTTGTGTGTCTCCCACTGTGCTTTGATTTCCACCCTACCACGGCTCTACTGAGTCGTGCAAACAGGTGGTTTTTGGGTACAGTCCCGATTCACATGGAGGCAATGAGCGATAGGACGGGATTCGTCTCTCCCGGTATTGGGGGTTGATGTTGTGCTATGCTCGACTGGCCATAACAGGAAATCCTTGGCCAGGGTTGCTGTGATATACTGGTAAGAGTTATCAGTAGTTTCACGAATGTTATGGACCTCAAGTCGGCATGACTTATCGAGCTATTGGGGTCTGACGTTTACCACCCCTAGGCGAGATATGCGACATATCAGACAAACAGACCGGACTGTACGGTAAGTGTTACTGGTTGGATTCACAGGAGTGTGAGCGAGCTTGCTCGTCGATCTTCTGATCGCTCAATACCCGGGTGGCCGTTACGTTTATCAGACCGCTTGCGGCTTGTGGGTGTTTGATATGATCATCATCTGCTGCTGGCGTATTGACGAGTCTTTAGAGTCCTACACGGAGGTTTCCTAGCTCAAGCGAAACGAAATAGGAGCGCATATGAGATATGTGCGGGACCGAGAATAATGCGTGTATGTGATACCGTATTTCATTCTCACGATGAATGTGTCGAATGGTTGTATGCGATATAACCTAGTTATCGAATCAAGGATTGATTCGATAAGCCGATACATAGGATACTAGTCGGTTATATGCGATATGACCGGATCGTTAAATCAAGTGTTGATTTAATGATTTAATGTAGAATTATATATTTGATATATTACTTTGCATTAACTAGTATTGGTTCACTTTAAATGGATTTTCTCACTTGAATTGTGCAAGTTGTATATGTGATATACATTTGTGCACATGATTGTATCATGTTTGATGATACATACTTACTTGGTTAAGTGTAAAGAATCAAACCATGGTTTAAGTTAATGATTAGGGTTTTGATTATTTATTCATTTATCTTTCTTATTTATTCATTTTTGGAAAAAGAAAAGGATAAATGAATGGTTGAATGTTTTGTTTTTAGTTGAAGTTTCTTGAAACTTTGACTAAGTCACTCTTTTATTCTTATGCTTAACCCTAACCATCCTTTTAACCATGGTCTTTTCTCTACACCTAACTAAGGTTGAAAGTATGATAAGTATTCTTTTTATTTTCTTTTTTAATTAACTTATCATATCTTCTTCTTCTTCTTCATCTTCTTCTTCCATGAAGAAAGCTAGTGACCATCAATGGCAACTAGTGAAATCAAGTGAGAAATCCAATTCTAAAGTCTACCCACTTCCTATTTCTTCATCCTCTACCTCTTGCCAAGTTGTATAGCGTGTTTACTTCACAAGTTTTCAAAGCTTGGTGAAGTTGGAGCTTGTTCTTGTGATGCCTCGACGTAGATCATCTTCGGCATCGAACCGACGATCAAGCCCGCCTATTCTTCGATGATGCCAATGCTAGAGTCAAGGGTTCGATTTGAACAGCGGAGGGAGATCATCGCAGAGCTTAGGAAGTGGTGGACCGGATCTACTGTAGGGTTCCTAGGCATCCTAGTGAGGTCTCACAAGGCATCGAACATGCCAATTTAAAAAAAATGGTGCCAAGAAACCCTAGACTACGGATCTTAGACTAGATGTTTAGGCGAAAAGGTAAACTAGTTAACTACTTAACTAGAAGTGAGAAGCTACAACCTTTGTAGATCCGGATACCCACTTCCTTAGCTCCACAAGGGCGTCCTCTCGCTATCCATCTTGAACCTTGGACTCTCGTGACGGCTTCATCGGAGAAACATGCGGAATAGGTCGTCGGCTTCGTGTCAAAGACGATCTACGTCGAGGTTGCACAAGCTCAAGCTCCGACTTCACAAAGTTGTGAAACTTGTGAAGAAAACACCCAAAACAACTTGGCAAGAGGTAGAGGGTGAAGAAATAGGAGGTAGGTTCACTTTAGAATTGAATTTATCTCACTAGATCTCAAGTTGCCATTAATGGCATCTAGGTTTCTCACTTGAAGAAGAAGAAGAAGATGATAGAATTATGATGAGTTCTTTTTAAAAGAAAAAGAAAAACTATACTTATCATAACTCTAACTCAAGTTAAGTGTAGAGAATAAACCATGGTTAGTAGAGTGGGTTAGGGTTAAGCAAGATGACAAGAATGGTTACAAAAGTCAAGGGTTCATGAAGCTTCATATAAGAAACAAAAATTGCCACCATTCTCATTTAAACTTATCCAAATAAATGAATAAACAAATAAATGAATAAATAAATATGCAAAACCCTAATTATCATAATAACCATGGTTTAATTCTATTCACTTAACCATATGATCAAGTATCATCAAACATGATACAAAAAAGTGCACAAAAGTATATCACATATACAATGTGCAATCCAAGTGAGAAAAATCCGTTTAAAGTGAACCAATACTAGTCAATGCAAAGTAATATATCAAATATATAATTATACATTAAATCATTAAATCAACACTTGATTCAATGATCCGGTCATGTCACACACGACCGACTAGTATTCAATGTATCGGCTTATCGAATCGATCTTCGATTCGATAACTAGGTTATATCGCATACAACCATTCGAAACATTAATCGCGAGAATTAAATACGGTATCACATACACGCATCATTCTCGGTCCCGCACATATCTCATATGCGCTCCTATTTCGTTTCGCTTGAGCTAGGAAACCTCTGTGTAGGACTCTAAAGACTCGTCAATACGCCGGTAGCAGATGATGATCATATCAAGCACCCACAAGCCGCAAGCGGTCTGCTAAACGTAACGGCCACCCGGGTATTGAGCGATCAGAAGATCGACGAGCTAGCCCGCTCACACTCCTGCGAATCCGACCAGTAACACTTACCATACAGTCCGGTCTCTTCGTCTGATATGTCGCATATCAAGTCTAGGGGTGGTAAACGTCAGACCCCAATAACCCGATAAGTCGTGCCGATGTGAGGCTCATAACGGGTCGAGAAACTACTGGTAACACTTACCAGCAAATCTCTGATCAGCCCTGGCCAGGGACTTGCCTGTTACGGCCAATCGAGCACAGCGCAACATCAACCCCCAATACCGGGAGAGACGAAACCCCTCCTATCGCTCATTGCAGCCATGTGACTCGGGACTGTGCCCAAAGACCACCGTTTTGCACGCCCTCATGGACGTGGTAAGGTGGAGATCAAAGCACAGTGGGAATCACACAAGACTCTATGACGATCTCGGGTCTACAGACTAACCTGTACAAGTGTCACCTGAGAACTGCCATTTGACGTGAGGTATAATACCATCTGGGAGTTCTCGGCGAGTCCGTCCAGTGTACCCAGTCTCCACTGAGCACCCGTATACCATCTCTGATGTCAAACACCAATGGATATGGGATCATCCATCGCCCATCTCATGGGTCGAGAAGCGTATACGCTAGTCTACTCTGGTATATCGATGTCCCGTCTCGATACACCCACGACTAGGGACCTTGAAGGATGTACTTATGGACTACCATGTCCCCACTAGTATGATCTGCATCATAGTCCAGGTAGTCAAGTACACATCCTAAGGGCTTTACCAACATGTAACTATAAGACAGTATAAAGAGACAAGTGTACATGTTAAGATAAAGATCAACCAGATAGCATACTATCATGTCGAGCAAGAAAGTCATCTCTATATATGTCCAAGCATCCAATATAATATACATAATCTGTACAATACTGGCCTCTAGGGCATACATACAACTAACATCTACAAAGGTTGTAGCCCCTTCCCTTTAGCTATATTTCCGTTTACTTACTCGCTTCGCCTATATATCTAGTTAACGATCCGTAGATTAGGGTTTGTAGGCACCCGTAAAATTTGATTTGTGCATGTTTGATCACTTGTGAGACTCCATTAGAGTGCCTAGGAACCCTACAAAAACCCTACCAATTCTAGAGTTAGGAGACCCGACTCGACTCCTCGAGTTGGTCTCCTACTGGACTTTAGAACCCGGTTACTTGTGCTCCCCGCCTTGGGTCTATCCTAATGTGGAAAAGTAAATAATATACATCAATGGTGACATCATCCTCAACCCGGAAGTGCCCCAATAAAAGAATATTACATAAAAGTTTTTACATGAATGAAAATAAAAAAAACTCTTATCTCACATAAAAAAAAAACCTCGGCTATTCAAAACACGACGATCCAATATAACATATCACAGCAACACATAACATCACATGTCATCAACGTAAGTAAATATGTGTATCCTAATTTTCGTTGATATATAGCAACGAAACCGGCGATACACCACATATTACACTTACGGTCGCAGAAAAGAAAGTGAAAATCTGCAACAATTGGAATCCGCAACCACCTTGGACATCATAAACCCAATGTATCACATACTTTGGATTTCATGCCTAACCAAATGAATTGCTTAGACATCACATGCCTAACAATTATAAACCCCGCATTTTAGTCTCAATATTGAAAACACTTTTCAATAATCAGTCGGGTAATTCAACAAGATTCTCGATGACCTGATCGAATGCTTGTCGGAAACTTTAGTAGACAGCCGCACCCTCGATGCCATCGACGAAGTGCACTTAGGCGTAACACCGCGGCCGCGAGCAGCCGAATGGATGCTTTTGACGACAGGGTTCTCCTACAGTCACTTGGTCGGGGCTATGGGACATAGCTATCTAGTAAGGTTACCCGGCAAGTATCGTACGATACGTGATTGCGACGGACTTTTGATCCACATCAAAATTTCGTGGCAACCGATCAAAAGAGACTAAATTGCTAGATTTATAAATTCAAACTAGTTATCACATAACTAATTATTGTGGATTCCAAATATTGTATCACAATCAAAGACAACTAGACGGTGCTAAACTTTTCGATCGAATAAACAAACACCCAAAATTTCCCAAATAGCTCAAAACTTGAGCGGGGTTTGAAAATGTACCCAGAACATGCCATGGCACCTGTGGACCAACTGTAGAAGGGTCAACCCTTGCCTCACCTATGGCGCCGCGGAACTACCACAAACCCTAGGTTTTGGTGGCGGTTCAGACGGTCACAGAATCGAGTTAGGGTTTCGTTCTTCTAGAGAGTCCACAGAATCACCTGCAAGATTTTCTGATTATTTTAAACATGGAAAAATCCAACTCTTGGAAAATTTCCAGCGAGGGAAAAATTGGGTTATTGATATCCGTTCAAACTTTTTAACGTCGTCTAAATAACCCGAAACAATGTAAAAATTATGAATACGTAACACTATGAATTGCCAATACAGTAAGACCACATCACATGCAATCTTAGAAAAAACAAGCAACGCCTGAAACACCAAAACCCAGAGACTGGAACACAGCAGAAAATCGAAGACAAAACACCCTGGGAAAACCGGCCTGCTCGGAAATTTATGCAATGTGGCCGACCAAATTCCGGCGAGAAGGGTTCGATTTTCTCCTGTGTTCATGTATTCTACAGTTGCTTAAAAAAATTTTAGAGGCCATTTAAAAATCGACAGAAACTAGGTTTTAGTGTTGCATGTTTCGGAGTAGTTTCGGTTTCGTAATCTAACAAATATCATCTAATTCTCTAGCTTGGCTCTGATACCACTGTAGGGTTACCTAGTATGAAAGCAAGGTTTTGGGAGTCATCGTCCATGCCAATTTCAAATTTTTGCCATGCTAAACAATCCTAACCCTAGAATATTAACTAGAGATTTACACGAAACAACAATATAAACAACTTTACATCTAAGTGAATGAGGAATATAACCTTTGTAGACCGGTCCTTCACTTCTAAAGCTCCGTGTAGTAGTCCCTTCGCTCTAGTAAGGGTTCACATGAATAAATGAACAAGCTTGCTCGAAATCTTCAAGGCCGAAGATGATCTACGTCGAGAAGACTCAAGCTCATGCTGCCTCTTCACTAATGGTAGAATAGTGAAGAAAACACCCTAAAATAAATGGCTAATATAGTAGAGGATGATGAAGTAGGAATTTTGCTCACTTTAGATTTATTTTTCTCACAATATTTCTTCACTTTGAGAAAAGCTAGCAAGCTTTCTCTTGATGAAGAAGAAGATGAAGTGGAGAAGAGAATGAAACTCATGAGGTGAGAATAGCAGCCATGGGTGAGTTTGTGTCATACACTAACTCATGTAGAGACTAAACTATGGCTAAGGATAATAGTTAGGTTAATAAATATCTTAAGTAAAACAAATTAGTGGACTAAGTCAATGGACACAACAATCTTCTCCAAGTTTCTAGCCATGAAAAATTTCCACCAATTTGTGAATTACTAAAATAAATAAAAACCTTTAATTATCAAGAGCATGTTGTGAGTCTCATACACCCATGAAGCATGTGGCATCAAACATGACACAAAATAATGTACATTAATATATATCATATATATATACTATATGCACACAAGTGAGAAAAAGAAATGTTTAAGTGAGCTGATATTAGTAATGTAATTCAATATATCAAATATATAATTATACATTAAATTATTAAATCAACACATGATTTAATAATCCGGCTATATCACATACAACCGGCTAATATCAAATGTAACAACTTATCGAATCAACACTTGATCCGATAACCCGGCCATATCACATATAACCGACCGATATCATATATCGTGAGAATAGAATACGGTATCACATACGCGCATTAATCTCGGTCCTGCACATATCACATATGTGCTCCTATTTAGCTTCGCATGAACCAGGAAACCTCTGTGTAGGACTCTAAAGACTCGTCAATACGCCGACAATAGGTGATGATCATATCAAACACTCACAAACTGCAAGCGGTCTGCTAAACGTAACGGCCACTTGGGTATTGAGCGATCAGAAGATCAACAAGCAAGCCTGCTCATACTCCTGCGAATCCAATCAGGTAACACTACCATACAGTCCGGTCTCTTTGTCAGATATGTCGCATATCACAACCTAGGGGTGGTATAATGTCAGACCCCAATAGCCTGATAAGTCATGCCGATGCAAGGTCCATAACGATACGAGAAAATACCGATAACACTTACCAGTAGATCTCAGCAACGCTGGCCAGGGATTTTCTGTTATGGCCAATCGAGCATAGCGCAACATCAACCCCCCCAATACCGGGAGAGACAAAATCCCCTCCTATCGCTCATTGCCTCCATATGACTCGGGACTGTATCCAAAAACCACCGTTTTTCACGATCACTTGAACGTGGTAAGGTGGAAATCAAAGCACAGAAGGAATCACACAAGACTCTATGACGATCTCGAGTAGACAGACTAACCGGTACCAGTGTCACCAAAGAACTGCTATATGACAATAAGTATAATACCATCTAAGAGTTCTCAGCGAGTCCGTCCAGTGTACCCAGTCTCCACTGAGCACCCGTATACCTTCTCTGATGTCAAATACCAATGGATGTTATAACATTTCAAATAAAATATTATTTTTGGGAATTTTTAAAATTTAATAATAAAATATTGAATATTTTAATAAGGCGGAATAAATATATACCGATAAATTGGGGAAAATTTGGAAAATTATGGAAATTACAAAAAAGAGAGTGTTTTATGTGAATTGTGCAAATTATAAGTTATTATGATTAATTATACGCTATTTAGTGCTAATCGCGATTAAATATCGTTAATCGCGCATTAAACTTGTTTTATGCGAAACATGCACATGTTTTTTTTTAGCACTTGTTGCATTTTTCTTTCATGCTTTCTTCTTTTTATCATGCATGGTTGTAATTAAAGAGAAGAAAAGAAGAGGAAAAGAAAATAAAATAAAAAGGGATTTGAATAAACAATGGAGGGATGGGCATGAGAGAGAGTGAGAGGGTAAGGGGTCAAACCTTGGACCAAGCTCCCATTCCCACTTCACTCTTCACCATTTTCTCTCCTCTCCCTCACTCATGTTGCTGGTGCTGGTGCCCTCTCTCCCCTTTCCTCTCTACCTCCTCAAAATCATGCAATAAAACCCATTAAAACCCCATCTCCTCTTCACAAATTTTGTGCACCAGCTCACAGGCTACACTATCGACCAAGAAAAATTTGATTTTAGTGCCTTAGGGAATTTATGAGTGCAACATGAGATAATTATTCCATCATTAGTGTAGAATTTCCTTTCCTTTAGCATCCATGTTAAATTAGAACCGATATTGTGTGGTTTTGGGAAGTTTGAAAACTTGAGTTGAGAATTAGGGTTTTAGTTGAACCCAAAAGGTGAAATTAAGGTTACTAGAAGCTATATAAACCCTGTGGTGATTGATTGGAGACCTAAACCAGAGACTAGAACCCCGGAATACGAACTTAGAAACCTGATATCGGAAGAAATGTGGATTCTGTGAGTGTAAAATGAAATCTGCTAACAACCGGGTGACCTGAAAATTATTTAGCAAGTACAGAGGCGTGTGCAGGCACCTAGGAACCCCAGCCCCTACACTCACTTCTGGGCCGCAAATAAATTCATTATGGCCGCAATTTATGGACAGGGCAGTGAGGATTTGACTCGTATTTGTTCTGTGGCTTTATCTCCAGTAAACTAGACCCTTGGCATATGCAAAATTGACCAATTTGACCTAGGGTAAAATCTGGGACCATTTTCAAGAGTTGCTATTTTGATTCGGGTTTTCGTTTTGCATATTTTGAATTTTGGATTTTTGTGATTTGTGTCGTATTCGATCACTTGACGTTTGTACATCGAAATCGAATGTTGTTTGGTGGTTTTGAAAGCATAGTCCATAAGTTCTAACCTATAGGCCTTTAGCGTGTCATTTTCCGATGTGATTTTAATATGCATTTGCGATACGTTATGATGTGTAGGTACCCCTACGAAGACTTTGATATGACAAGCAAGCGCGTGGCGATGTCGGCAACGGAAAGCGAAGAGCAAGGTGAGTAGATTATATCTACGGGGCAAGTCGGGTGGATGGCGTATAGCACCCCTGCAGTTCGATGTTTAGTATGCTATATATACTTTATATATATATATATATATATATGATAGCTTATGAGTGACATGGATATTCAAGATAGGATTAGGTGTTCCATGGTTAGATTAGGGTTGTTAAAAGTGAACTAGTATAGCTTCTTAGTTGCGAACCCTAGAATAGGTTTACACCCACACGCACACACATGCTTACTTTTTATACTTGTGCGTATATGGGGATACGTATATATATACACACATAGGTATGGGACGATGTATATATATACACACGTACACCTGCACTTGGATGATGAGAATAGTGGATGATATTTGGAGATGAGTCGATGAGATTGGGCATAGTGCCATGAGATCGGTGATATGATGCGGTTCGTATTATGAGATACGACATGAGACATTAGCGGGCCTTTGGATGTGTGTTTTACACACGCATTTATATTTATATAGATGGTATCAGTTGTACTAGACTTAGATCAGTAACCCAGTTCATAAGATATGATGATAAAGATACCAGATAATTGATGAGATAAATGTGAGATTCGACCCGTACCCAGATTTGGGATGCCGTACGACGGATTTACCGTACGAGATAACTATGATGATAGATCCGCACTCTTGACTTGAGGATGTCATATGATATATTGTATCGTACGCGGTACTATTGAGATGAGATCACCGACTATTATATTTGTATATATATATATATATATATATATATATCGACTCAGATTTAGGTGGTTTCTGTACCCTTTCGATTAGCTTGTTAGTTAGATCTGTAGTTTATTTAGTAGATGTTAAATTAGACTCGAGTCATACATATTTCAAAACCAACGAATCGTGAGTATTTTTAAAGACAGGCCAAGGGATGCTATGGATATTTTCAAAAGACGCATATTTTCCTAAAAACACTGTAGCCCTTATTTTTCTAAACACCACGTTCTTGTTCTTTCAAATGGCATAACTGTTTGACATATACATATTGATGTAGATTCTTCACTGCTGCGTTTATTATACGATTTCCACATATTCTTGCTATTCGCATCGCATTGCATGTGTAAATATGGTTATTGTTATATTAAACCCATGTTGTCAGGACATCAGCACCATTATCGATGATGCGTATGCTCCACGTACACCTGCTTGTCGGCTCACACACTTCATCATCGATAATTGCCATGTCACTACACAGTAGGATTGTTGCATCATGATATGACTCCTTGTATGATATACTGGCACACATACATATTGTACACTCATACCTGCGTATATACCTACTTGTACATCCATATTGGCGTACAGGCATATTGTACACTCATACTTGCGTATATACCTACTTGTATATCTATATTGGCGCACAGACATATTGTACACTCATACTGGCGCACACACATATTGTACACCCATACTGCATACATACGTATTTGCACATACTCAGATGATTCTGGCTTAATTTTGGGGATTTGGAAACCGCAAGATATATTTTAAAACTAGATTCATTTGAAGGAGCGGTTTTCCTTTGATATGTGCATATTACTATTCCATGATGCATGATATACTGATATGCTTACATTTCTTTTATATGTCGCATACATCATGCTTTATGATTATACGCATTGAGATATGTTGATTTCATGAGATTTCTGGATTTGAGAACTGTGGCTATTTCAAAAGAAAGCATGTACTGTTTTAGAAACCCGGTTTCTCTTGATATAATATTTTAGTGCGTCCACCATGCGTTTTCTCGGTTCTGAGACGTGTGATATGTGAAACCCGATTCGAGGAGGCGGATGATCTGTTTGCGGGTTCATGGTGGACCCGGTATGGTACCCCGGGGCGAGAGAGATTTCATGTGGATGACGATGAGCCTGCCAGAGGGACCACTACCTACTGGTGATAGTATTTAGTCTCGGCGGATATTCGAAGGATACCGACCGGAGTTGAGAGATGATATAGGCCGATCCGAACTGACGGAGGCTGTGGGCCGATCCAGACTGACGGAGCCCTATATATATATGAGGATTTACGTGCCGATGCTGGGCACAGGTTTCATGATGTTTTCGAGTGTCGATGCTAGACACTCAGGTTCCATGATTTTGATGTGTCGCGAGGGACACACGTTGATTTATATCCTCATACTTCCATCCATATGCTTTATGATATTTACAGGCATGATGTGTTGTGTCATTGGTTGACACGTTGACTAGATCCACATGCATACAGACATTGATTACATAGTTGGATCATATCCACATACTCATAGACTTCATGATATAGTTGACACTGATTCATGTGATTACATTGATCATACCTCATATTTATGATATGTTGCTACCTGAGGCACTGACACGAGCACTTAGTATTACACTGATGTATATATGTTTATCGTTGCCACCTTATCATGCTTCAGACTTTATCATATTGAGGATATATATTATTACTGATCGTTTGACCTAGGATTGAGTCATACATACGATTTCTGTTCTGTGATGTTTTCTACTCACGAGTTGACAACTCACCCCCGTTGTGTCACAGTTCTTGCAGGTTTTGCCGTACAGGTTTCATTGCGGTTTCTAGCACATTGCTTTCTTTCTGGGTGATTGCTTTGGTAGGTGGGTTCACTCGCAACGTGACCACCCTTGTATTTATATTAATCAGTTGTATCTAGTAATTCCATCAACCAGACTTGTATATTTATTTCAGACTTAGAAACCAATTGTGTATTATTTCAACCTTAGAGTCGCGCGTTGTAGTATTATGGTTTCCATGATGATTTTGAGTTTCCTTTTGAGTTTTGATCCTCGCCCTTCGGCGTTGTATATTATATTGCTTGCGTGGTTGTGACCGTCGATTGACGAAGAGCTAGCTCCCGCTTGGGGATGCCTTTTATCATTATGCATATATTATTCTTGTTGTACCCCGTTTGGGTCAGTATTTACAAAGGAATCTTTGCTGAAATTTTCAGAAAAGACTTGAGATTTTAAAAATGCATATTCGGCTTACTTATTTAAAAACCTTGTTTTTAAAACATGTTTTCTTCACTTCTTTAAAACTAGTTTTCCTTCATTTATTATTTAAAATGGTTTTAGATTTCTGGGCTTTTGGCTTACTTGAATTAGATGAGGTCCTATAGACTTCATATGATTCAAGGGCCAGTCACGTGCTATTTCGGATCGTGACAAAGTTGGTATCAGAGCGCTAGATTAACCTTGGTTCTAGTCTAAGTTTGACTATGTGGGGCCTAGAGCGTTTGTATATATTCGGAACTTAGGCTTGACCTTACGGAACTTAGACTTAGTCGAGGAAGTATTAGACCTGAACTTTCATCGCATAGGTTGACCTTGGTTGACAGAATAGGTGACTTCAGTAGAGTGACGAACCGTGTGTATGTTCCGCGGCATACTTACGATACGCTACTCCGCTTAAGGAGCCTTAGGATGTACATTTCCTTGCACAGTATTATATTCATTCCTATGATCTATCCTCATCGATATTGGTAATTATTTTGATGCCATGATTACACGAGTAGAGAAAGCTACGGCTAGAGTTGCGTCAGCATGAGCTCGTCGCGGACGACGACTGACCAGGGCGTGATTCCAGGGACATACGATTGCATATAGAGGCGTCGTCTTATCATGTTTTCGCGCCATGAGTGTTGATGGATCGCTTTTACGGGATTTCTCGGACGTGCAGATCAGCACCAGAGGATTGAGCCACTGATAGAGGCCAGCCAGAATGAGATGACCATTGAAGTATCGCTTATTCATGATGATTGAGTCATTGTTCAGCATGCAAACGAATGAGCCAGTTGTTGCTGCGAACGACGAGATATTGCCCCAGATGCTGGAGCTATTGTAGTACGAGTTGTACTTAGAGATATGATGGAAGGTCGCTAGTCACCCGAGGATGAATGACTAGGACATGTGGTTCGTTCGCTTACCCCGACGCGAGGTCATCAGATTGATTGATTCCAGCTAGAGACGACTTCACGCAGGTACGTTGAGAGTCGATGGAGACGATCGAATGTCAGGAGCCCATTTTCCAAGTTTAAAGTATTCAGAGACAAATGCAAGTAATGCTATGGACCCTCTAGAAGAATGAAACCCTAACTCGACGTAATGACCATGGAACGCCTTTGAACCTTAGGGTTTGCGGCAGTTTAGCGGTGCCATTTGTTAGGCTTTGGTTTGCCCTTCTACGGTTGGTCCACAGGTGCTGTGGCATGTACTGGAATACTATTAAACTGTAATCAAGATGTAGAGCTTTTGGGGGATTATGAGGTTTTGACGAATCGAACGAAAGGTTTGACATCTTTTGGATATCATATGATGGGATGCATTGCTTGGGAGACACCAGATACGAGTATAGCCGTTGGAGCACAGTCCATGCAGCCACGATGAGACGAGTCCGAAGCAGTCGACAGCAGAGAAAAGTGGAGTAAGAGCTTCGTACGAGATCTTGATGAGATGAGGTTCCACTCCGCTGACATCAGAGATGTGATACGCATGCAGAGGCGTTGATTATTGATATATCTTCCAGAAGGAGTCGCAATGAGAATGCAGCCGTTCTGGAACAAGAAACATATATAATAAAGGGTGGTAACTTCCAGGCAATTCGGCAGAAACGAAATTTGAGAGAGATCTCGACAGGACCTTTCTGGAATACTATACGAGAAGACCTGGACCCAGGAGCGGTCATATTGCGCACACCCAGCAGGCCAGAGTTCAGCATCGTCGATGAGATAGTTGGCCAGAGATCTGTAGAGGATGTGCCAGAGCGGGACTGTTTCCGTCGTCATTCCATATTGGGCAGTTGAGCCGAGGTGCTATATATCTAGCAATGCACAGTGAGAGATAGGAACATAAAAGCACCAGGCGCCAGACCATGAACAGGAGGCAAGTAGATATCTTGCTCCGCTAGCATTAGATGCACCGACACCTTCTCGACTTTGAAGAAGGAAATATCAGCGACGGTATTTATGATTTGTGATTTGGTGATTCGATTATCACACATCCGTCACCTTGGATTTCGGTATTTTGGGCGATCTATTCGCATGATTGAGTGTTGATGACCGAGTTTCATGATATTTGTTTTCGTGCACCATGGTTGCACCTACTGGGTATTCATATTTTGTGCATATGATACGCACACGATTTGTTTTTGCACTCGGTATAGTTCATATATGCTTGCAGTGCATTGATACGTATTTTTGCACCACAGTTACGCCTGACTTCGGTTTGATGTCATTCGATATGTTGATTTTGATTTCCTGCCTATGTTATATATGTGATTTGACTTATGCTTTCGGCATAGTTTTCATGCACTTTTAGTGCTTTGATTTGATTTGTGCACGCTGATACACATGGTTGTGAGATTATATACCGCGGTATACCTGATTTGGATTGAGCTTTATTGTATACCGTCGATTTCGATTCTGATATTGATGTTGATTTCGTGCACTCTGTGCATTTGATCTGGATTCTTGCGCATGTTCGGCGCTTGATATTAGATTTCACGATTTCGTGCATGATGGATGCACCTGATTTGGATTTTCGCGCATGTTGGGCGCATGTTATGAGATACGATTTTGGTGCACACCAGATGCACTAAATCAGGATTCTTCGTGCATATCAGATGCACCTGATATTATTGCCAGGTGTTCATATCATAATATTGCATTATTATATTCCCTATTCTTATTCTTTTTACAAATAAACAGGTGCTTTTGACGCATGTCTGCTACATGTTACAGGTTACAGGTTCTTAGACAGAAAACAGTGAAAACGATGTAAAGACGATGAAAAAGTGGACTTTGACCAACAAATAGAAGACTCTTGATCAAGCCTATATCAAAGATAAAATTCACAAAGTACAAGGCAATGCAAGGTCCAAGATTACAAAGCGAACGGTTAAAAGTCCACCGCAATTATTCACTGGAGATCTGGAAGAAATATAGAAGCTATTTTAATAAAGAACCAAATAATAAGGAAGCCCAAAGATCCAAGGCCCAATACTTTCTTTTAAAGAGACATAAAATTTTACCAAAGCTTGAAGTCTACTTTGACTAGGTCTTCCTAAGGATATTTTGGTAAATGTAGACATGAAAATCAATTGTAACCTAGGGTTTCCTATTCTCTATAAATAGGAACTCTACTCATTGTAATTTCTTATGCCTCCCTTCATTAATAAATTTCAGCATTCTTTTGGAGAGCATCATTTTTTGTAGGTAAATTATTTTCTTGTCTTAGTTTAATTTAGTTTAAGAATTTTATTAACTTGCAATAGATGTTTCTTCTCTTTAATAAAATCATGTCTTTCTTCATCCCTTCAATGAGCGAGTAGTTTCCTCGCTTGTTAGGGTTAGGAATAGGGAAGGATTTGAGAGATGAAGATCTCTCATCTCTTTTCTTTGCCAATCTTTTATGAAAATTAGAACTCCATGCATACCTTCTTATTCCGCTCCCTACGGCACTCTACCCTTGAGGTAACGGTGATTCCGTAGTCTAAAGGCCCGGATTCTAAGGTTTTCCATGGAGGTTAGGGTAAAGATTAAGAAAGGAAGGACAAGGATCTAGAGGAAGAATCAATCTTCCCAATCATCATAATCCCCTTTGTTAAGATTTACCATAACACTAATATGATATCTTTAATTAAAGGCAATGGAAAGAGATGTAGATCTTTGTTTACCAAATTTTCCCTAAACCTAATCCTAGCAAGTTTCTAATCCTAGTATCATACAACTTCAATTTTTAGATTTAGAAAGCGCAAGCACGCTAAATCATTCCAATCAAATGGCGCCGTTGCCGGGGATGGCGTAGAATTTTCTTTTCGCGATTTCGGGTTAATCAAAATTTAAAAAAAAAATCATAAAAATCTTAAAAATCTAAAAAATATAAAAATATATCATCTGTTATTTTTGGAAAGGGTATCTTTGTGTGAATTTTGCAGGATCTATGCACAAATTCGGATCTGGAAATCTACAGAAAGCGAAACAGCAAATAGACGATTCTATCAACAGAAGATTGCAACAACAGAGGAACAGAAAAAAAATTCAGAGGACCGAGTCAACAAGTCAACCGCGCGATCTGGTGCTGAAAAAAAAAAACCGACGCTGCCTTTCCGGCCGCGGAACCGCCGCCGGAGACCACTTCTGGCCGCGGAACCGCCGCGGCCTGGTCTGTTCAAAAAAAAAAAAAAAACAGGGGGCAAAAGCGCGGGAGAAAAAAAAAACTCTTTAAGTTTCTCTGTTCCTCCTCTGCAAAAATTTGCATACATTTTCTGAAAAATTCCTGCAAGATTTTGTGTGCTTTAAAAATCTTTCTCTTTCCAAATAACAATCTGGTACAGGATTTTTGCGCCTAGATTAAAATAGAAATTGATTGCAAGTAATCTTTTTGTTGCACATCTTTTCTCGAAAATCTTTTTGCAACATTTTTTTCCAAATAAAGATTCTTTGTGATATTCTTAAAATAATAATTGATTGCAAGTGATCTTTTCTGATTTGCATATCCTTAATTTTTTTTTTTTTGCTAAAAATATCTTTCCAAATAAAGAGCAAACGGAAAAAGGAAAATTTTAATTAGAAAACTTGCAAACCTTGAAATTCACAAAAAAGATTTGATTGTAAGTGATTTACTGTTTTGCATATCTTTAATCGGATTTTAAGGGGCTTTTGACCAAATCAGATTGGGTGGGGATTTCATCACCCTTCCCAGGACCCCAGAAATCACATAAAGCATTTTGCATCGACCACAATTAATAAAAAATACTAGACTCAGCCCTAAGGAAATTGAGCTCAATAGGAAAAGGACTAGTATAGGCATCGACCGTTTATCCTAACTGATTTTGCGGTGTCTAGGCTAGTGGTTTTTAATTAGGCCCACTGTCGTGGTGGTTCCTTCCCACTTACCTGGCCGCAATTGGCGGTGAAGAGGCGGTTTGAGGTCCTATTTCTAGCCCTTTGGAACAGTTAGGAGCTGTCTAGCTGACCTAGGTGACCCTAGATCTCGGACTGATTGTGCATTTCTGGTTATTTGCATTTGTGTCTTAGCCCTTTATCAAAATTTTTTGCAAAACAAATAAAAAAGAATAATAAGAGGATTTTTTTTTTAAAAAAAAGGACTTGCAACTTTTGTCGCTGAGAAATCCTTGCACCACCTACCTTCTTCATCTTCTCTTTCTTTTATCATGGGTACCCCACATAATAAATCACTTGCCGAACTTTGGTATCCCGAGCCTAATTTTGCGTCGTTCGGCAATTTGTTCGATCAATTTAAAAACGATCCTTCCATGCCTAAAATTTCTTTGAAAGATCAAATAGAGGCGTCTAGGAGAAACAATTCGACTTTTCAACCCACTTTGTGTCAACCAAGTCAATATTTACCACCTCCATATGTTGATACCACTTTTTCAAGTCCTTCTGTCACTCCTAAGCCGATGTCCATTGCTGAGCATATTGCTCAATCTCGCAGTCGATCTTTCACCCCTCTCCACTCATCCAGTTCTAGGGATCAACACGACTATTCATCTTTTTATCCATGTGTTGACCCTACCCCTGCCCAACCACCCACTTCCTACCAGTCTTACCCGACTTTCCCACCGTCACTAGACCCTGTTTCTACACAGCCTTTTGGGAGTTTCACATATCCAAACAATTTCGAATCTTTTACCGAAACCCCTTTACCACCAAAGTCTAGTTTGGAAGAGGCGTTGGAGGCGTATCTCACAGCAACAAACAAAATGGTTAGGAATGTGGAAGCGTCCGTGGCCGCCCTTATGCAACCTGCTGAACCGGTAGCTAGTTTCCAACTAGCTCCAAATTTTCCAATGTATGAGGAGGCGGTTGGACAGAGAGAGAATGTGAGAGGATTTCCAAATCAAACATACCCATACCCTATTGAATCTAACAACTCCAATTTTCAAACATGTGTCCAAAATGATGAGTTGTGTGATTTTGTAGTGCTTGATTTGCCAAATTGTGAGGAACCCCTTTCGAGTGAAACAACACCTAATCCGTTTGACCTTTACACTTCCACTCTAGAACCTACATTGATAAACATCCATGCTTTTGAAGAGGTGTCTAAAGAAATTGACTTTCACTTGATTGAGGATATAGACGCCGGGAATATTTCGGATGATGAACCCGTCGATTTAATTGAAATTTTATGTTCAAATCATCATCCCGAGTTATTAAATGTTTCTTCCGAATCTCATATGCGTCTTGATTTTGATGATAATGGCATGGATGAGTTGAATATTGAGGAGAATTATGAGGATAATATTGAGGAGAGTGGTGAGGATCATATTGAGGTTGAACCATTTTTCTTTGATGTGTCGGATTTTCCAATTCATCCTCTTGAACCTTTACCTAAATCACCCTCCCTCTTTTCCATCGTTCCGACCACGCCTCATTTCACACTTGACGGCTGTGAGCTTGAAAACTTTTCCTTCGAATCTGACACAGTTCTCACAGCCGATGGCACTTACGAGTGTTTCACTTTTTCGGACGATGTTGAAGTCTCACCGCCCGAGTTTGAGTCCTTTGCATTTTCAGATGAGTTAGTTAATCCTTCAGACTCGGTTGCTTACAGTCGTTTCGAACTATTGATGGAATCTTTCCAGTTCGACACAGTTTACTACGGTAAGAATGATACTATCCCTAATTCACTTCCTTTCGCCCTTCCTATTGTTCCGACCGTGCAAGTGACCATGACGCTTTCATCTCAAATACCAAGTTCGGTGTACCCATGTTCTCTTGCGAATCTTGAGGGATTTGATCCCATTTCTCGACGAGTTGATAGGTTAGCGCAATCGCTTTTAACACATCGGTCATCACAAATTGCGCTAATTTATTTACTCAATTTACACCCTCAAGATCGTACTCCACTTCTTTCTTCTTTCCGACATTCTTCTCCCCCACCGAGACCATATTCTACCATTCTTCTTTCAACACAGTCTCGCGTGCTTCTCATTTTCTTGCACCAACTATACCATTTCCACGATAAGATCTTTGAATGGTTGGTGCTAACTTTTGGCTTGTGTAAGGCCAAGCTTAAGTTTTGGGGGGGACCTTTGTATATATGTACATATATTTTTGTTTTCTTTTTCTAAAAAAAAAATAAAAAAAAATTCAAAACAAAAATATAAAAAAATTGTAAATAAATAAACAGAGGAGTGCCGATATTTTGACCCTCTTGGTTTAGCATGACAGTGAGGACACTGTCAAATTCAAGTTTGGGGGTATGCTCGGTACGTCTTCTTCCTTCGCATTCATTTGTACATATTTTTGCATTTGCATACTTATTTGAAAACGCATAAAAATTGAAAATTTTCAAAAAAAAATTATTATAAAAAATACTGTATTCAATTTTGGCCATATTTGACTTAAGTTTGACAAATAGGTTAACTAGCTAGGAAAAACTAGATCTTAGACTTAGTAAATTAAAAACCCTAAAAATAACCTTTCTTAAAGTTTAACGGTAGAAAGTATATGCCTTGTAGTTTATTTAGAAATAGGCAAATTTTGGGTTCACTTCTTGGTCTAAGTCGAAATGAGGGAAGAGTATTGATGTTCTTATTAGAGTATAAGTTTGAAAAATAATTCCTAACTTAAGTCTAGATTCTGAAAATGTATACCCTACAAAATGCACAATCACGCACCTTGAAACTTGGAATAGTAGAGGAGACCTTGAAATACTCTTGTCTAAAGTCCTTAGTACAATGAAAATAAAAGAAAAAAAATGTGAATAAAGAATAAAAAAATGGACACTGGTTTTTGTGATTACTTAAGGCTGTAAAAATAGAAAAATATTTAGCGAGGGTGATTCATCACCTAGTGCCTTAGACCAACTGGTTTGGGAGTCACTGCTAAAAGCCTTGGGTGTTGCAAGACTAGAAATTACGCTTTAATGTGCAAACACATCTTGTAATCGGTTGTTGGTACCTCAAGAAGTATTAACGGTCGCATGAAGGATGTGTAAGCAAAATTCAATTAAAAATTCACCTACTGATAAGTACTTTGGACAACGGACAAGGGCATGATTGCTTGATTTGAATTTCCAAGTGTAGGGGTGATCTATACACACACGTAGGGGTATGTGATTGGAATTTAGATAAGATAGAGGAATGAAGAATAGAACTTGTATCTTTAATAGAGTTGATAGAAATTCCTAGGTGGAGATGGAACCCTAAAAGGAAAACTTAAGAGATGCCGAAAGCTAAGTAAGTTCACAGGATATATATAATCTTAAGTTAAATAATGAGGAAGTGTGAAGAATGTGGGTGGATAATTTACAAGTAGAAGATAATAGAATTCCTTGTTGGAAAACTTAATTGGAGAACAAAAGTCAATGGGCCGAGTTGATAGGATTTTGTGGGTAGTATCCGCTGAAAACCCTCAGGAGACAACACTCCTCCTACTATGGACACCTAAAGGTTTAACGGCTTGTTGCACGTGCTCAGTGCAATCGCGTTTCCCTGCGAAAGTGCGGTTAGGATTTTAGTGAATAAAATAAGTTTGCTCGAGGACGAGCAAAAGATAAGTTTGGGGGTATTTGTTTATATCATAATATTGCATTATTATATTCCCTATTCTTATTCTTTTTACAAATAAACAGGTGCTTTTGACGCATGTCTACTACATGTTACAGGTTACAGGTTCTTAGACAGAAAACAGTGAAAACGATGTAAAGACGATGAAAAAGTGGACTTTGACCAACAAATAGAAGACTCTTGATCAAGCCTATATCAAAGATAAAATTCACAAAGTACAAGGCAATGCAAGGTCCAAGATTACAAAGCGAACGGTTAAAAGTCCACCGCAATTATTCACTGGAGATCTGGAAGAAATATAGAAGCTATTTTAATAAAGAACCAAATAATAAGGAAGCCCAAAGATCCAAGGCCCAATACTTTCTTTTAAAGAGATATAAAATTTTACCAAAGCTTGAAGTCTACTTTGACTAGGTCTTCCTAAGGATATTTTGGTAAATGTAGACATGCAAATCAATTGTAACCTAGGGTTTCCTATTCTCTATAAATAGGAACTCTACTCATTGTAATTTCTTATGCCTCCCTTCATTAATAAATTTCAGCATTCTTTTGGAGAGCATCATTTTTTGTAGGTAAATTATTTTCTTGTCTTAGTTTAATTTAGTTTAAGAATTTTATTAACTTGCAATAGATGTTTCTTCTCTTTAATAAAATCATGTCTTTCTTCATCCCTTCAATGAGCGAGTAGTTTCCTCGCTTGTTAGGGTTAGGAATAAGGAAGGATTTGAGAGATGAAGATCTCTCATCTCTTTTCTTTGCCAATCTTTTATGAAAATTAGAACTCCATGCATACCTTCTTATTCCGCTCCCTACGGCACTCTACCCTTGAGGTAACGGTGATTCCGTAGTCTAAAGGCCCGGATTCTAAGGTTTTCCATGGAGGTTAGGGTAAAGATTAAGAAAGGAAGGACAAGGATCTAGAGGAAGAATCAATCTTCCCAATCATCATAATCCCCTTTGTTAAGATTTACCATAACACTAATATGATATCTTTAATTAAAGGCAATGGAAAGAGATGTAGATCTTTGTTTACCAAATTTTCCCTAAACCTAATCCTAGCAAGTTTCTAATCCTAGTATCATACAACTTCAATTTTTAAATTTAATAATCAATCCGAACACCCTTCGGAATTAACTCGTTAGCGCGACTAGAAGATTCACAACATCCCTGTGGACCGACCCGTACTCACCGGCTAGCTTCAAGCGACGCCGTTCTTGATTGCGGTTACAAATATTTTTGATCTATCTTTTAGAAAGCGCAAGCACGCTAAATCATTCCAATCACCAGGCACACCCGTTTCCTTTGACAGGTGTTTTGTGCACACCCGTTGCACTTAGATTTTTGTTTTGTGCCCACGTAGGGCACATTTATTGATTTCGATTTCCGTGCGCACCAGACGCACAGGGTATTCTTATATACATTTTGGGATTTATTTCATATGGAGCAGTACGTTTTTATGATATTTGCTATTTGTTTTCATACTGAGCAGGACTACTCAGAGGACAGTACCTGGATATATTTTGCATGCATTGATAGTTGTCGAAGGGATTTCCAAGAAGGGAGCTATAGTCTCAGTATTTACCTACGTGTCTGATATGACACGAAACGTTTAAAACAAGGAAACCCTTCTAAATTGTTTTCAAAACGGCGGTACGTGCATGTAAACAAAGGATATATATAGAGAGAGTTATTTTCTTACTAGAAACATCCGCCACTGTGCCGTGTTATGCGCATCGCACAGCGACTTTACACGGTTTGGCATGCATTTTCTTCAGGTGTTTATATGTATAGTGTTGATGTATATCATATTGGTTTTCGTATTGGATTTAGACATTGATGTCTTCCCCATGACTCCGATGATTGCGAGATATTTGACGGAGTTTTGATTTGGAGTTATCTGCTTATTGTTCATGCGCATGCATTGCGCTATGATGCGTTTTATGTATTGATGATTTCGGAGCCCTGACGACTTGGACTTTTTACTGAAATGTTTTAGTATTTGAGGGGTTTTAATTTAAACTCGGGGACCAAATTTCTTTAAGGGGGGAAGATTGTAACATTTCAAAAAAAATAAATTATTGTTTTTGGGAATTTTTATAATTTAATAATAAAATATTGAATATTTTAATAAGGTGGTATAATTAAATACCGATAAATTGGGGAAATTATTGGAAATTATGGAAATTACTAAAAAGAGGGTGTTTTATGTGAATTGTGCAAAGTATAAGTTTTTATGATTAATTATATGCTATTTAGTGCTAATCGCGATTAAATATCGCTAATCGCGCATTAAGCTTGTTTTGTGCAAAACATGCACATGTCTTTCTTTTTAGCACTTGTTACATTTTTCTTTCATGCTTTCTTCTTTTTATCATGCATGGTTGTAATTAAAGAGAAGAAAAGAAGAGGAAAAGAAAAGAAAAGAAAAAGGGATTTGAATAAAGAATGGAGGGATTGGCATGAGAGAGAGTGAGAGGGTAAAGGGTCAAACCTTGGACCAAGCTCCCATTCCCACTTCACTCTTCACCATTTTCTCTCCTCTCCCTCACTCATGCTGCTGCTGCTGATGCCCTCTCTCCCCTTTCCTCTCTACCTCCTCAAAATCATGGAATAAAATCCATTAAAACCCCATCTCCTCTTCATAAATTTTGTGCACAAGCTACACTATGGACCAAGAAAAATTTGATTTTGGTGCCCTAGGAGATTCATGAGTGCAACATGAGGTAATTATTCCATCATTAGTGTAGAATTTCCTTTCCTTTAGCATCCATGTTAAATTAGAACCGATATTGTGTGGTTTTGGGAAATTTGAAAACTTGAGTTGAGGATTAGGGTTTTAGTTGAACTCAAAATGTGAAATTAAGGTTACTAGAAGCTATATAAACCCTGCAGTGATTGATTGGAGACCTAAACCAGAGACTAGAACCCCAGAATACGAACTTAGAAACCCGATATCAGAAGAAATGTGGATTCTGTGAGTTTAAAACGAAATCTGCTAACACCCGGGTGACCTGAAAATTATTTAGCAAGTACAGAGAAGTGTGCAGGCACCTAGGAACCCTAGCCCCTACACTCACTTCTGGCCCTCAAATAAATTCATTCTGGCCGCAATTTATGACCAGAGCAGTGAGGATTTGACTCGTATTTGTTCTATGGCTTTATCTCCAGTAAACTAGACCTTTGTCAAATGCAAAATTGACCAATTTGACCTAGGCTAAAATCTAGGACCATTTTCAAGAGTTGCTATTTTGATTCGGGTTTTCTTTTTGCGTATTTTGAATTCTGGATTTTTTTGATTTGTGTCGTATTCGATCACTTGACGTTTGTACGTCGAAATCGAGTGTTGTTTGGTGGTTTTGAAAGCGTAGTCCATAGGTTCTAACCTATAGGCCTTTAGCGTGTCGTTTTCCGATGTGACTTTAATACGCATTTGCGATACGTTATGATGTGTAGGTACCCCTACGAAGACTTAGAGATGACAAGCAAGAGCGTGGCGATGTCGGCAAAGGAAAGCGAAGAGCAAGGTGATTAGATTATATCTACGGGGGAAGTCAGGTGGATGGCGTATAGCACCCCTGCAGTTTGATATTTAGTATGCTATATATATATATATATATATATATATATATATATATGATAGCTTATGTGTGACATGGATATTCAAGATAGGATTAGGTGTTCCATGGTTAGATTAGGCTTGTTAGAAGTGAACTAGTATAGCTTCTTAGTTGCGAACCCTAGAATGGGTTTACACCCACACGCACACACATGCTTACTTTTTATACTTGTGCGTATATGGGGATACGTTTGTGTGTTTGTGTGTGTGTATAAAGACACACACACACACACATAGATATGGGACGATGTATATATATACACGTACGCCTGCACTTAGATGATGAGGATAGTGGATGATATTTGGAGATGAGTCGATGAGATTGGGCATGGTGCCAAGAGATCGGTGATATAATATGGTTCGTATTATGAGATACGACATGAGATGTTAGCGGGCCTTTCGACGAGTGTTTTACACACGCATTTATATTTATATAGATGGTATCAGTTGTACTAGACTTAGATCAGTACCCCAGTTCATGAGATATGATGATAAGGATACCAGATAATTGATGAGATAAATGTGAGATTCGACCCGTACCCAGATTTGGGATGTCGTACAACGGATTTACCGTACAAGATAACTATGATGATAGATCTGCACTCTTGACTCGAAGATATCATTTGATATATTGTATCGTACGTGGTATTACTGAGGCGAGATCACCGACTATTATATATGTATATATATATATATATATATCGACTCAGATTTAGGTGGTTTTCGTACCCTTTCGATTAGCTTGCTAGTTAGATCTGTACTTTACTTATTAGATGTTAAACTAGACCCGAGTCATGCCTATTTCAAAACCAATGAATCATGAGTATTTTTAAAGACAGGCCAAGGAATGCTACGGATATTTTCAAAAGACGCATCTTTTCCTAAAAACACCATAGCCCTTATTTTTCTAAACACCACGATTCGTGTTATTTCAAATGGCATAACTGTTTGACATATACATATTGATGTAGATTCTTCACTGTTGCGTTTATTATTCGATTTCCGCATATTCTTGATATTCACATCGCATTGCATGTGCAAATGTGGTTATTGTTATATTAAACCCATGCTGTCAGGACACCAGCACCATTATCGATGATGTGTATGTTCCATGTACACCTGCTTGACGGCTCACACACTTCATCATCGATAATTGCCATGTCACTACACAGTAGGATTGTTGCATCATGATACGACTCCTTGTATGACATACTGGCACACATACATATTGTACACTCATACCTGCGTATATACCTACTTGTACATCCATATTGGCGCACAAGCATATTGTACACTCATACTTGCGTATATACCTACTTGTACATCTATATTGGCGCACAGACATATTGTACAATCATACTTGCGTACATACATATTGTACACCCATACTGCATACATACGTATTTGCACATACTTAGATGATTCTGGCTTGATTTTGGGGATTTGGGAACCGCAAGATATATTTTAAAACCGGATTCATTTGAAAGAGCGGTTTTCCCTTAATATGTGCATATTAATATTCCATGTAGCATGATTTACTGATATCCTTACATTTCTTTTATATGTCGCATACATCATGCTTTATGATTATACGTATTGAGATATGCTGCTTTCATGAGATTTCTGGATTTGATAACCGTGGCTATTACAAAAGAAAGCATGTACTGTTTTAAAAACCTGGTTTCTCTTGATATGATATTTCAGTGCGTCCACCATGCGTTTTCTCGGTTCTAGGATGTGTGACATGTGCTATTCGAGAAGGCGGATGATCCGTCTACGGGTTCATGGTGGACCCGGTATGGTACCCCGGGACGAGAGAGATTTCGTGTGGATGACGATGAGCCTACCAGAGGGACCACTACCTACCGGTGATAGTATTTAGGCTCGGCGAATATCCGGAGGATACCGACCAGAGTCGAGAGATGATATGGGCCGATCCGGACCGACGGAGCCCGTGGGCCGATCCGGACTGACGGAGCCCTATATATATATGAGGATTTATATGCCGATGTTGGGCACAGGTTTCATGATATTTTCGAGTGTCGATGCTAGACACTCAGGTTCCATGATTTTGATGTATCGCGAGGGACACACGTTGATTTATATCCTCATACTTCTATGCATATACTCTATGATATTTACATGCATGATGTGTTGTGTCATTGTTTGATACGTGGACGAGATCCACATGCATACAGACATTGATTGCATAGTTGGATCATATCCACATACTCATAGACTTCATGATATAGTTGACACTGATTCATGTGATTACATTGATCATACCTCATATTTATGATATGTTGCTACCTGAGGCACTGACACGAGCACTTGGTATTACACTGATGTATAGATGTTTACCCTTGCCACCTTATCATGCTTCATACTTTATCATATTGAGGATATATATTATTACTGATCGTTTGACCTAGGATTGAGTCATACATACGATTTCTGCTCTGTGATATTTTTTACTCACGCGTTGGCAACTCACCCCCGTTGTGCCACAGTTCTTGCAGGTTTTGCCGTACAGGTTTCATTGCGGCTTCTAGCACACTACTACTCCTTTCTGGGTGATTGCTTTGGTAGGTGGGTTCACTCGCATCATGACCACCCTTGTATTTATTTTAATCAGTTGTATCTAGTAATTCCATCAACCAGACTTGTATATTTATTTCAGACTTTGAAACTAGTTGTGTATTATTTCGACCTTAGAGTCGCGCGTTGTAGTATTATGGTTTTCATGATGATTTTGAGTTTCCTTTTGAGTTTTGATCCTCGCCCTTCGGCATTGTATATTATATTGCTTGCGTGTTTGTGACCGTCGATTGACGAAGAGCTAACTCCCGCTTGGGGATGCCTTTTATCATTATGCATATATTATTCTTGTTGTACCCCATTTGGGGCCAGTATTTACAAAGAAACTCTGCCGAAATTTTCGGAAAAGACTTCAGATTTTAAAAATGCATATTCAGATTTCTTATTTAAAAACCTTGTTTTTAAAACATGTTTTCTTCACTTCTTTAAAACTAGTTTTCCTTCATTTATTATTTAAAATGGTTTTAGATTTCTGGGCTTTTGGCTTACTTGAATTAGATGAGGTCCTATAGACTTCATATGATTCAAGGGCCAGTCACGTGCTATTTCGGGTCGTGACAGATATGAGATCATCCATCGCCCATCATATGGCCGCGGATTGAAGAATTGAAGAATGAAAGTCAAACAGGCCAAATTGGTCGGATTTTGTGGGTAGTATCCGCTGAAAACCCTCAGGAGACAACACTCCTCCTACTAGAGACACCTAGAGGTTTAATGGCTTTTATCACGAGCTCAGTGCAATCGCGATTCCCTGCGAAAGTGAGGTTAGGATTTTTCGAGAATAAAATTGGCTTTGCTCGGGACGACCAAAAGATAAATTTCGGGGTATTTGTTCATATCAGATTTTTGCATTTTTATATCGCCCATTCTTAATCACATTGCATATAAATAGGTGCTTTTGATCCATGTCTGCTAAATAGTTGCAGGTTACAGGTTCTCAGATCCTTACAGTGAAATTTATGAAAAGACGCTACAAATGTGAGACTACTGTTAGTTATATGTATGCCCTAGAGGCCATTACTATACATAGGATGTATATTGTAGTGGATGCTTGGACATATATAGGGAGGACTTTCTTGCTCGACATGATAGTATGCTATCTGGTTACTCTTTACCTTAACGTGTACACTGATTGTCTCTCTGTTACATGTTGGTAAAGCCCTTGGGATGTGTACTTGACTACCTGGACTATGATGCGGATCATACTAGTGGGGATGTGGTAGTCCATAAGTACATCCTTCAAGGTCCTTAGTCGTGGGTGTATCGAGACAGGGCATCGATATACCAGAGTAGACTAGCGTATACCTTCTCGACCAAAACAGATGGGCGATGGATGATCCCATATCCATTGGTGTTTGACATCAGAGATGATATACGGGTGCTCAGTGGAGACTGGGTACACTGGACGGACTCGCCGAGAACTCCCAGATGGTATTATACCTTACGTCAGATGGCAGTTCTCTGGTGACACTGGTACAGGTTAGTCTGTAGACCCGAGATCATCATAGAGTCTTGTGTGATTCCCACTGTGCTTTGATTTCCACCTTACCACGTCCAAGAGGGCATGCAAAATGGTGGTTTTTGGGTACAGTCCCGAATCACATGGAGGCAATAAGCGATAGGAGGGGATTCGTCTCTCCCGGTATAGGGAGTTGATGTTGCGCTGTGTTCGATTGGCTATAACCGGAAATCCCTGGCCAGGGTTGCTGAGATTTACTGGTAAGTGTTACCAGTAGTTTCTCGAACTGTTATAGACCTCATATCGACACGACTTATCGAGCTTTTGAGGTCTGACGTTTACCATCCCTAGGCGAGATATGTCACATATCAGACGAACAGACCGGACTGTACGGTAAGTGTTGCTGGTCGGATTCACAGGAGTGTGAGCGGGCTTTCTCGTTGATCTTCTGATCGCTCAATACCCGGGTGGCCGTTACGTTTAGCAGACCGCTGGCGGCTTGTGGGTGTTTAATATGATCATCACCTGCTGCCGGCGTATTGACGAGTCTTTAGAGTCCTACACAGAGGTTTCCTGGCTCAAGCGAAACGAAATAGGAGCGCATATGAGATATGTGCGGGACCGAGAATAATGCATGTATGTGATACCGTATTATATTCTCGCGATGAATGTATCGATTAGGTTGTATGCGATATAACCTAGTTACCGAATCGAGGATTGATTCGATAAGTCGATACATTGGATATTAGTCGGTCATATGCGATATGACCGGATCGTTAAATCAAGTGTTGATTTAATGATTTAATGTATAATTATATATTTGATATATTACTTTACATTAACTAGTATTGGTTCACTTAAGATTATTTTTCTCACTTGTTTGTGCACATTGTATATATGATATATGTTTGTGCACTATTTTGTATCATGTTTGATAATACATGCAAACTTGGGTGAGTGTATGCTATGAACCATGTTTAGGTTAATGGTTAGGGTTTTTATTTATTTATTCATTTATTTATCCATTTTGGCAAAAATAAAATGGTGGAATTCTTTGTTTTTATTTAAAGCTTCATGAAGCTTTGAAAAGTCTAGCCATTTTGTCTTTTGTCTTAACCCTAACTATTTACCTAAACCCTAGTTCATTCTCTACATGAGTTTATCTCACCCATGGTTGCATTATGATAAGGCATCACTTGATTTTCTATTTGATTAATTCATTATTCATTTTCTTTCTTCTTCATCTTCTTCATGAAGAAGAAAAACCATTGCTAGAAATTTCCAAGTGATGATTCCAAGTGAGAAATCCAAATCCAAAGTGAACCCACTTCCTATTTCTTCATCCTCTTGCCATGTAGTATAGGGTGTTTTCTTCACAAGTTTCATGACTTGGTGAAGGTGGAGCTTGAGTTTGAGTTGCCTCGACGTAGATCATCTTCGGCATCGAAGTCGACGACCTAGCCCGATCATTTCTTTGACGAAACCATTGCTAGAGTCCGGGATCCGATGATCGCAGCGGAGGGACGTCAACACGGAGCCGAGGAAGTGGAGGACCGGCTCTACAAAGGTTGTAGTCTCTTTCATTTAGCAATAAAGTTGTTTACTTGCTTCTTTCGCCTTACCTCTAGTATCGATCTTGATTAGGGTTTCTCGGCACATAGAAAATTTTTGAATTTAGCATGGTTGATGCCTTGTTGAACCTCATGGGTGTGCCTAGGAACCCTACAGTGGTATCAAAGCCTAGCTAGAGCTTTAGGCGAAGTGTAGACGATGTTAGAAATCCGATCGAACCCCGAAACCCTAAAAATGACCCTTCTCTGTACATTTTCTGGAACTGTGGATTTTTCCCAATTAAAAATAGCCAAAAAAATCAGCAGGCAATTTTAGGAGTTACTGTGAAGTCCGTGCTCGTAAGTCGATGAAACTGCCGCGGAACCGCGGCATGAGCATGCCTAATGCGGCGGTTCCGCGGCCATATAGTCGCATCATTCTTTGAAATTTCACAGTAATGTCCTTCTTTCATTCCTGATTCTTATGGATATTTTTAATTTATACTCCACAGTGGATTTTTCTGGGTTGTATTGGGGACTCAATGATTCGATCGGAATCTTTAACTTCGTCTATGTGTTTTCCGGATATTTTAGAATATGTTAAAATGTTTGACCGGATATAAATACCCACTTTTTCCCCTGCCGAGAAATTTCCAATTGTTGGATTTTTCCGCAGTTTAATAACGTTCTAAGTAGTGCAAGTAACGCGATGGTCCCTGTAGAAGACAACAAACCTTAACTCGATTATGTGACCGTCTTGAACTGCCCTTAGAACCTTAGGGTTTGGGGCAGTACGGCGTCGCATATGTGAGGCGTTGGCTTGACCCTTCTACGGCTGGACCGTTGGTACTGTGGCATGAAGTGGATGTTTTTAAACTTATTTCATGAGCTGAGTTGTTTCGGGAAAACTTGGGTGTTTGATTGTTCGATCGGAAAGTTTAACATTTTCTATTTATCTGGAATGTGATACAATATTTGGAATTCACAAGTAGTTATGAGATAACTAATATGAATGTTATAAACATAGCACTTTAGTCTCACTTGATCGGTTGCCATGGAATTTTGATATGATCAAAAGTCCATCGCAATCACGTAGCGTACGCGGATACTCGCCGGTAAACTTAATAGACAGCTACACTCCATAGCCCCGACCAAGTGACTGTAGGAGAACCCCGTCGCCGAAAGCATCCGTTCGGGTGCTCGCGGTAGCGGTGTTCCACCTTGGTGCACTTCGTCGACGGTATCGGGGGTGCGACCGTCTACTAAAGTTTGCGACGAGCATTCGATCAGGATGTCGGGAATCTTGTTGAATTGCCCGACTTGATATTGAAAAGAGTTTTCAATAATGAGACTAAAATGCGGGGTTTATAATTGTTAGGCATGCGATGTCTAAGGAATTCATTTGATTAGGCATGCGATATCTAAAGAGGTTGCGGATTCCAACTGTTGTAGTTTTACACTTTCTTTTCTGTGACCGTAAGTGTAATATGTGATATCGCCGGTTTCGTTACTATATGTCAACGACAATTGGGATGGGAATATTTACTTACGTTGATGACATGTGATGTTATGTGTTGCTGGATATGTTATATTGGATCGTCGTGTTTGAATAGCCGGGGGGGTTTTATGTGAGATGAGTGTTTTTCATTTTCAATCATGTAAAAACTTGTATGTAATATTCTTTTATTAGGGCACTTCCAGGTTGCGGAAGATGTCACCGTTGATGTATATTATTTACTTTTCCTCACTAGGATAGACCCAAGGAGGAGAGCACAAGTAACCGGGTTCTGGAGTCCAGTGGGAGACCAACTCGAGGAGTCGAGTCCGGATCTCCTAACTCTAGAATTGGTAGGGTTGCTTGTCGCTCTCGTAGGGGTCTAGGGGTGTGGGTTTGGCTATTCATCGCGACCGTGGAATTCGTGTTTTATACTGGCTCGTATTGAAAACACGGACGTCCTAGTATATCCAATGTTTCATATGTTTCTTCTGCTGTGATATCTGTGATATGATCATTTGATGTTCTGTAATAAATACTGTATATAGTATATATGATATATTATATAGGCGTTACTTATGTTTTACACCCGCGCTAGCCCTGCCCGGCTCTGCCGTTAGTTACCTAACCTAACGGTGCACGAGGGGACATCGAGGCGAATGCAGATGGCATAAGTGTACGTCGTATTTATCTGTGATGTTTAGGTGAATTAAATGATGGGACTTCATTAATATGATTAATGAAAGAAAAAGATACCTAAAGATGTTGTGGAATCGAATTTTCAAAAAAAACAGGTAGCTACAGTTCTTGCTTTGCATCGTGGTGTTCCTTGTAGAACATCCTGCACCTTATTCGATAAGGAAAAGACCGAGATCCCTTCACCGGGAGTGACTCCTTTAGCAATAACTGGAAGATGCTACAACCCTCGGTTTGTCTTTTGATTGCTTCTATAGTTTTTGCTTTGCACAGCGGTATATATGATATGTCCTGCACCTTATTCGATGAGGAAAGGGCCGACGATCCCTTCACCGGGAGTGACCCCTTTAGCAAAACTAGAAAAGCCTCAAAAACACTCCATTTTAAAATCATTTGATTCTACAACGATATCAAGTTCATTACGCAATAGGTTTTCAAAAAAACCTGTCGTAGCCCTCCGTCATTTCAAATAAGTAGTAGTTAGTATTCGTGCTACGTTTGTTGGCCTGCGTCAAGGTGTAGTGTGCGGTAGCTAACTAGTATTTATCTGCTTATGCATATGATGCAGATTGGATTAGGGTAGTCATGCGACTTTGTTGGCCTGCGTCAAGGGTCGTGCGGGTGGGTTTAATTCAATCAGGAAATGATGGGTTGAACTTGACTAGCAGACTATGGTTTGTTGGCCTGCGTCAAGGCCATAGGACGCTAGGGGCAAAATATTATCGGGAATTTCAAGTGTTGAAATTTGCAATGAGATTGCATACCTTCTATGAGATAGTTGGATCCCGATACCCGCTGTGAGTAAGAGTTACTCCTGGGAGAGTTTTACACATTACAATTAGCCGATCAAGTAGGTGTCTAGAAAGGTGTTAACGAGGTTACGCCTCTGGGAAAACGAGGTTTACATTAATTAGGTCCGTGCGAAAGCACGGGGCACCTCCCTCAAAGTACCGACACTGGCCTGGCTGAAAGATTGGCGAACTTGTAGTGTGTAATTAATCCCGGCTAGTCTTTCCTTTTAGGGTTTGAAGGAAGATTTGATAAAAACAGTGGGAGCCATCCTGATTAAATAAAATAATAACCAATCTGATCTTGCAAGAGCATACGCTGAGTGTTTTCTTCTCTCTCTCTCCAGGTAGCGACCATATCACGCCTTAATCAAGATAATAATACGGATGTATTGAACGAACCCGCTTGTTATACTGAGCTGGGGAACGTTGGTCCCGCTCCAACTTATAATTGTTATAAGACAGAGAAGAAATTAGGGGAATACCAGGATTCCCATGCCGCCCAAACGAAGAAAGTGCATGTGATGCATCTCCTTCGGGTGTGTTCATTATAAAGAACTGTTTCTCAGTGTCCTCTACGTCCTAAGTATTAGATACCAGATCAGGATCCCGCAAATGTAATCTGTTACATGGGGCTACAGAAAGGTAGAGAACTGAGAACGGGTGATAAGTTTTATGAAACAGAAAACGGTGCAAGTGTTGCAGCCAAGTCTGTTGGTCACTGTCACCCTGTATTCCAAATACATTGATTCTGAACAAATGTTATTAGATACCGAACCTGATATACAAAATCATATCACTCTCTTTATTAATAAAGAAATGATAAAATTTTGTATTGTTGGATAATATTTTGAACATTTCCTATATCAAAAGTTGATCGGTTCAGGCACGTTATCTAAAAGCATTAATGTTCCAAATCAAACTACAGTTCTTAGTATACGGAATACACACAAGAGGAATAGTTCAGAAATGAACGGATCCTTCTTAAGGTATTGTAGACTAGGTCATATCAATGCGACCCGACTAGCTGAAATTACATTTAGATGCATATTTAAATCTGTTTGAATTTACATCTTATGAAACTTGCTAGTCATGTCACAAAGATTAGATGACTATAGCTCCGTTTATTGGAAACAGAGAAAGAGTTAGTGAACTTTTGGGATTGATATATACTGATGTATGAAGGTCCCCTGTCTATACATACCAAGACCGGTCCTTTGTACTTCATTACATTCTCTGATAATCTCTCAAGATTCAGACATATGTTCCTATTGAAACACAAGTCCGAACCTTTTGAGATATTCACAGAATATAAGTTAGAAGTAGAGAACCAAAAACGGGTATAAGTATTATGTCCTTTGATGAGATCAAGGAGGAGAATACTTGAGCACGGAATTCCTGGACTATTCTAAAGGAGAATGAGATTCTCTCTCAGCATTACTCCTCCGTATACACCATAGCACGATGGTATATTGGGGCGGAGCAATAGCACCCTATTTGATAAGGTGTGCTCTATGATGAGTACTACTGAGATACCTATTTCCTTTTGGGAGTTATGCACTTATGAAGTTGCATACCTATTGAATAGGGTTCAAATCAAATCAGTTGCCTACCACTTCATATATGATATGGAAAGGGAAGAGTCCATATCTTAAGTTTGTTAAGATTTAGGGTTGTCCGGCCTATGTCTAAAAGCAAAATCCGGACAAGCTCGAGGCAAAGTCTGTTATGTAGAACTGGAAAGGTTCCAGCTATACAAACTGCAGCAGATGATTTGGTACAACTGAAGGATTCAATAGAAACCAACGGACCTCAGCCTCTCCGCCGATCTAGCAGGGTTCTTCACCCACCTGAGAGATACTTCGGTTTCTCTATGACAGTGGGAGCGAGGATTGTATCATGAGATGATGACCTAACTAGTTTCAAGCTGGCCATCAGGAATGGGACTCTATAAGAATGGCTGGATGCTTAGCGATCTGAGATGGAATCCTTATACACCAACAAAGTATGGATTTTGGTTGCTTTATCTGAAGGGTTAAATCCCCATCAGGAGCAAGTATATCTTGAGAAGATTACTTGGTGTAGATGGAAAAGTTGAGACTTTCAAAGCTAGACTTGTTAAAAGTTTGCATCATTGACCAGGTATGGATTATGATGAAACCTTTTCTAAGTAGCTATGCTTAAGTCCATCCAGATCCTACTTGCCACGGCTACATACCATGACTACGATATCTAGCGGTTGGGTGCCATGACTGCTTTTCTAAGTGATATTTTAGAAGAGTGCGTCTATAAGTACACAGCCAGAGGGCCTCGTAGATAGTGGGAGCAGCGGAAACGCGAGCAAGATGTTTTATGTGATAAAGCAGGCATCGCGGAGTTGGAACGTCTGTTTTGATGTGTTAGTCAAAGAGTTTGGCATCATCAAAATGGTAGATGAACCTTGTATAAACAAAAGGGTAGTAGGGAGTATGGTGGTGATCCTCGTAGAGTACGTGGATGACATACTCTTGATAAGAAAGGAGTTTCCCGTGCTACGCTCGGTCAATCTCCGCTTATCACATTGATTCTCCAAATAGGATCAAAGTGATACCTCCTAAATCCTGGGTTTTGGACCTATGAGATAGATCTAATTGGATGTTAAGATTCTCACTAGTTGTAGTGAGATGGTATCAATCGATCCTGGGGAGAATCACTGGAAAAGTTCCAGGGTGATAAGGACGACTGAATGTCAGTCACAGGCATTGTCTTTACTCTCAGTGGAGGGACGGTATGTTGGAAGAGTTCCAAGCTAGATACCGTGGCTTACTAGACGATAAAGGCTGGATACATCACTACTAAAGATGCTACCAAAGAGGCAGTCTGGGTGTATATTAGTTCATGAGATGAACTTCGTTCCTCCCAATGTGTGACAATGGAGTTGTGGCTTATGCCAAGGAACGCCCGTCCCATCAGTGATCCAGACATATTCTAAGGCAGTATCACCTGATCATGGAGATGGTTGATCTCCAGGGGATCGAGGTTAGGAGAGTAGACTCAGAGGATAACACGGCTGATCCACTCACAAAGGCCTTTTCCCAGAGAGCGACTTTTATGGGATGGTTGAGTATGAGATACTACAGCCACTGCTATCAGATGGCCCTAGTGCAAGTGGGAGATTGTTAGTTAAATGTATGCCCTAGAGGCCATTACTATACATAGGATGTATATTGTAGTGGATGCTTGGACATATATAGGGAGGACTTTCTTGCTCGACATGATAGTATGCTATCTGGTTACTCTTTACCTTAACGTGTACACTGATTGTCTCTCTGTTACATGTTGGTAAAGCCCTTAGGATGTGTGCTTGACTACCTAGACTATGATGCGGATCATACTAGTGGGGACGTGGTAGTCTATAAGTACATCCTTCAAGGTCCCTAGTCGTGGGTGTATCGAGACAGGGCATCGATATACCAGAGTAGACTAGCGTATACCTTCTCGACCCATACAGATGGGCGATGGATGATCCCATATCCATTGGTGTTTGACATCAGAGATGATATACGGGTGCTCAGTGGAGACTGGGTACACTGGACGGACTCGCCGAGAACTCCCAGATGGTATTATACCTTACGTCAGATGGAAGTTCTCTGGTGACACTGGTACAGGTTAGTCTGTAGACCCGAGATCTTCATAGAGTCTTGTGTGATTCCCACTGTGCTTTGATTTCCACCTTACCACGTCCAAGAGGGCGTGCAAAACGGTGGTTTTTGGGTAAAGTCCCGAATCACATGGAGGCAATGAGCGATAGGAGGGGATTCGTCTCTCCCGGTATAGGGAGTTGATGTTGCGCTGTGTTCGATTGACTATAACCGGAAATCCCTGGCCAGGGTTGCTGAGATTTACTGGTAAGTGTTACCAGTAGTTTCTCGAACTGTTATAGACCTCATATCGACACGACTTATCGAGCTTTTGGGGTCTGACGTTTACCACCCCTTGGCGAGATATGCGACATATCAGACGAACAGACCGGACTGTACGGTAAGTGTTGCTGGTCGGATTCACAGGAGTGTGAGCGGGCTTGCTCGTTGATCTTCTGATCGCTCAATACCCGGATGGCCGTTACGTTTAGCAGACCGCTTGCGGCTTGTGGGTGTTTGATATGATCATCACCTGCTGCCGGCGTATTGACGAGTCTTTAGAGTCCTATACAGAGGTTTCCTGGCTCAAGCGAAACGAAATAGGAGCACATATGAGATATGTGCGGGACCAAGAATAATGCGTGTATGTGATACCGTATTCTATTCTCGCGATGAATGTATCGATTAGGTTGTATGCGATATAACCTAGTTATCGAATCGAGGATTGATTCGATAAGTCGATACATTGGATATTAGTCGGTCATATGCGATATGACCAGATCGTTAAATCAAGTGTTGATTTAATGTATAATTATATATTTGATATATTACTTTACATTAACTAGTATTGGTTCACTTAAGATTATTTTTCTCACTTGTTTGTGCACATTGTATATATGATATATGTTTGTGCACTATTTTGTATCATGTTTGATGATACATGCAAACTTGGGTGAGTGTATGCTATGAACCATGTTTAGGTTAATGGTTAGGGTTTTTTTTTATTTATTCATTTATTTATCCATTTTGGAAAAAATAAAATGGTGGAATTCTTTGTTTTTATTTGAAGCTTCATGAAGCTTTGAAAAGTCTAGCCATTTTGTCTTTTGCCTTAACCCTAACCTTTTACCTAAACCCTAGTTCATTCTCTACATGAGTTTATCTCACCCATGGTTGTATTATGATAAGGCATCACTTGATTTTCTATTTGATTAATTCATTATTCATTTTCTTTCTTCTTCATCTTCTTCATGAAGAAGAAAAACCATTGCTAGAAATTTCCAAGTGATGATTCCAAGTGAAAAATCCAAATCCAAAGTGAACCCACTTCCTCTTTCTTCATCCTCTACCACTTGCCATGTAGTATAGGGTGTTTTCTTCACAAGTTTTATGACTTGGTGAAGGTGGAGCTTGAGTTTGAGTTGCCTCAACGTAGATCATCTTCGGCATCGAAGTCGACAACCTAGCCCGATCATTTCTTCGACGAAACCATTGCTAGAGTCCAGGATCCGATGATCGCAGCGGAGGGACGTCAACACGGAGCCAAGGAAGTGGAGGACCGGATCTACAAAGGTTGTAGTCTCTTTCATTTAGCAATAAAGTTGTTTACTTGCTTCTTTCGCCTTACCTCTAATATCGATCTTGATTAGGGTTTCTCGGCACATAGAAAAATTTTGAATTTGGCATGGTTGATGCCTTGTGGAACCTCATGGGTGTGCCTAGGAACCCTACAACTACGACCAACAATAGATAAATTAGTATGATGCCGCCCACCATTTCAAGACTTCAACGTGAAGCTCACGGTAAAAAGTCCACTGTTGAATATCTGGAAGAGAATTGAAGAGATTCTGAGAGACCAAGTGAAGAAAATAGAAGATAAAAGCAACTTGAAGAAACCCTAAAGAATTGGGCCCATGAGCCCACCAAATGGCCCCGGATCCGCGGCCAAACAGGCTATTCTGCCGCAGTTCCGTGGCCGTGCAATGCACGTGTCGGTGGGATGTCAGTGCTTTGACTCGATCTTTGGGGTTGTTTTGTAATTTCATGTATGGATCAGAATGTAAACCTAGGGTTTTTGCTATCTATATATAGGAGGCTTCAAAGCCAAATAAAAGGTGCCTCTTCTAGGGTGCCTTTCTTAGGATGCCTCTTTTTGCCTTTTTTCTAGATCTAAATTCAATTGTAATGCGTTCTTGAGGTCATCAATAAAGTAAGAGTTTTTATTTTTATCTCGCATTCTTTTATTATCTGAATTTAATTCTTATAATTTTTATCTGTTCTTTTAACATCTGCAATTTAGTTTTCTAATATAAAAATTATTTTAAAAAATGAATTTCATTGATCATAACTTTCTTAATGAGTGAGTAATCCCTCACTTGTTAGGGTTAGGATAGGGAAGGTTTGAGAGATGGAAATCTCTCTCTCTCCTTTCTTTGCCCATATAATTTTATTAAAAGGACTCTTTTTAAATCAACCATACACCGCTCACTACGGCACCCTATCCTACGTGATAGTGGTGATTCCCTAGTTCAACCGAGTGTGATTGAATTAACTGGAGGTTAAGGCTAAGAGACAAGAACGAACGGACAAGGACCAAAAGGAAGAAACTTAGTTTCTTCCAAGTCGTGCTAATCCCCGTTGTTGCCGATTACCCTAACACCTTTATTCATAACTAAGGCATTAATAGAAGCGAGAAGATCCCTATCTCGAACTAACCTAATCCTAACCCTAACAAGCTTTATATCAACTTTTATCTCATTCTTAGATCTTAAAACAAAACCACCAATTTTTTGGACTTAACTCGTTAAAACATAAAGAAAAGGAATCTTTCTCCCTGTGGATCGACCTGTACTCAACCGGCTAGTTACCAAGCGACACCGTCTTGATTGCGGTATATTCTTAATTTAAACTTTAAATGCATACGCAAAAATATCATGAATCAAATGGCGCCATTTCCGGGGAGACGGCAGTCTCTTTCTTTGTGTAATTTCAGGTTAAAAAAATTTAGAAAATTAAAAATTAAAAATTATAAAAATTGAAAATAAAATTTAAAAAATAAAATAAAAATAAAAATCATCTTGTTCTTTTTGAAAGGTTTTTGTGCAAGTGTGCGGGATTGGAGAAAACTCTGTTTCAGATCTAGAGCAAGCCCAGTAAACAAATCAAGAAATAGAGGATCTGAACAGACTGGGGAGAATCAAAACAACACAAAGAAAAATTTTGGAGATCTAAACCAACTAAACCGCCGCAGAACCGCGGTAGATTCAAGCATTTGACCGCGGAACCGCGGTCAACCTGTGACGTCAGCACCCCAAATTTCTCTGTGAGTATATTTTTTCTATCTCCTATCCCCTGAACTCCACTGAAATTTTTTTCCTGCAGGGTTCTTTGCGAAAAAAATTTCTCCCTCTCCAATAAAATGTTTTTGTGCAAGATTCTTTGCGCTGCCAAATAAAAAAAAATTGCAAGTGTTTTAGATTTTGTGTTTATGGCTTTGCATTTTTTAAAACGGAAATTAAAGGGCTATAACATCAATCCAGATTGGGTGGGGATTTCATTACCCTTCCTAAGACCCCAAAAATCACAAAAAGCATATGCATCACCCTCAAGTTAATTAAAAAATATCTAGACTCGGCCAATTAAGGACTGTCGCGCTCATTAGGACAGAGCAAGGTTGTGGGCAATCGGTCGTTTATCTAAACCTGACTTTATGGTGCCTAGGCTAGATAAGTGAGAAAGGTAATTTTAAAAGGCCCGTCTCACGGTGATCCGTGAGCGGAACCCTCCTTTCTTCATTTGTGCTTACCTGGCCACAATTGGCGGTGAAGAGGCGATTTGAGGGATATCTCACAACTTGTCACTTTGGAACAGTTAGGAGCAGTCTAGTTGACATAGGAGACCCTAGCTCTAGGTTTGATTGTACATATTTAAATTGTGGTTATTTGAAATTGTGTTGTAGTTCCGTAAAAAATTTTGCAAAACTCTTTCTAAAAAAACACATTCAAAAATTTCAAAACTCCAAAAACAAACAATTTTTTTAAAATATATATATATATATATATAATAAAATAAAATAAATCACATTCTTTTTCTACTCCTTTCTCTCATCACATCATGGGTACCCCACCTCGCAAAACTCTTGCCGAACTTTGGTACCCTCAACCAGACATTACTTCCTACACTTCTTGTTTTGGTCGAATTTCGAACGACCCCTCTATGCCCAAAATTTCTTTGAAAGAGCGAATAGATGCGTCTAGGATAACCAGTTGGACTCCGCAATCCACCTTATATCAACCATTTCAACCTACACCATCTTCTTACGTTGATACTCCTTTTTCGAGTCCTGTTGTATCTCCGAAACCCATGTCTATTGCTGAACATATTGAAAAATCTCGTACCCGATCTTTCACTCCTTTCACCACTGTGAATTCTTTGGATCAACAATTTCATTCACCTTCTTATCCAAATATTGATCCTACTCATGTCCAACCATTCAATTCCTACCAGTCCTACCCGACTTTTGCACCTTCCCTAGACATTGCTTCTACACAGCCATTTGGGAGTTTCCAATATTTAAACAACTTTAAATATTTTATTGAAACCCCTTCAAAACCCATGTCTAGTCGGAAACAGCCGTTGGAAGATTTTATGGTAGCGTCAAGACAACAGATGATGGATTTGAATGCGTCCATGGCCGCCCTTATACAACCTAGTGACCCGGTAGCTAGTTTCCAACTTGCTCCAAATTTTCCAATGTATGATGAAGCGGTTGGAAATATTGATAATTTGAGTGGAGAGAGTGAGCTGTGCACCCTTCCAAATCAAACCTACCCATCCCCAATTGAATCCCACAATTCCGGTTTTGAATGTCTATCAAGTGTTCCAAATGATTCACTGGTTGAAAATAAAACGTTTAATGAGTTGTGCGACTTTGTAATGTTTGATTTACCTGATTTTGAAGAGCCCCTTTCGAGTGAAACCATCACCAATCCTTTTGACCTCTACACCTCCACTCTAGAACCTGAATTGATTAATATCCATGCTTTTGATGAGGTGTCTAAAAAATTGATTTTCACTTAATTGAGGATATAGACGCCGGGAATATTTTGGATGATGAACCCACAGATTTGGATGAGTTTCTCTCTCCAATTCATCATCCCGAGTCATTAACCGTTTTTCCCGAACTTCATATGCGTCTTGATTTTGATGAGAATTGCATGGATAAGCTAAATTTTGAGGAGAGTATTGAGGAAGTTATTGAGGATGAAGCAGTTTTACCTGAGGAGTCGGATTTTCCAATTCATTCTTTCCCTTTCATTGACTGCGCACACCCTCCTGAATCTTTAACCGATACCCTTCCTCAATAACTTCCCTCCATCCTCGTTCTGACCTTCCAAGAAACCGTTACACTTTCTTTTTTTATGTCTGGTTTACCAAGTTCGACGTACCCATGTTTTCTCACGAATCTTTAAGGATTTGACATCATTTCTCAGTGGGTTGATAGGTTAGCACAATCGCTTTTTACACATCGGTCATTACAAGTTGTGCTAATTTATACACTCCATCTCCACCCTCAAGACCGTATTCAACTTCTTTCTCCCACTTTCTTAAGTTCTTCTTCTATTCTTCCTATAATTTCAGTGAGTGTTGATGAATCACAATCCGATAATTCAAGTTTGATCATTCCAGAAAGCCAACTAAATTTGGATACTTTTAAAAATGAGGTAGATGAGTTTTTCAAGCCTCCTACCTCCATAATTTTTGACAAATCAAGTATGATAAATTCTGGCACAAAACCTACTAACAGTAAAATGTTCAATTACATCGATGAGAGTTTTGAAGAACTTTTCGCTGACGAACTTGCATTCCTAAACAACAAGGATTCTGTGATTAATCGACCTCCGCCTATAGAAGTTGAACCACCACCCTTTCTTCTTATAAAATACGAGAATTCCAATATTCCAATCATTTCTGATCATTAACATTCTCGTTTTTATTTATCATCACCTCTTATCTCCTCACATTCACGTTCACGCAAACCATTTCCATACCACCACTTATCTCTTCCTCACTTCTTCTTGGCTCTATATAACATGTTCTTCCACCGACCTATACGTTACATTGATAAATTCTTCAAATGGTTGGTGTTGAATTTTGGTCTTTGCAAAGCTTGGTATTGACCAATAACTTTGAACCCCCTCTTTAAAAGCTTAACATTATTTAACTCAAGTTTGGGGGGTAATAATTTGGCTCTCGAAAATAATTTTTTCTAACTCAAAGTGGTGAGCCAAAAATAAGTTTGGAGGAGATTTTCACGATCATATTTCATGTCCCCATTAATAAATTTTTCCTCCCAAGTTTACAAGTTTATGAGATTTAAAAAATGGCAGCAATCGAAACAATATTTCACTTAAGTTTGGGGGAAACCTTTTTGTATATATATATATTTTGTTTTCTTTTTTTGTTAATAATAAAATTAAAAATTAAAAAAAGGGGGGAAGTGCCTACAATTTTGACCCTCTTGGTGTAGCCTAACAGTGAGGGCACTGTCAAGTTTAAGTTTGGGGGTGTGCTCGGTAAGCTTTCTTTCTTCGCATTCATATGTATATTTTTGCATTTGCATACTTATTTTAAAACCCATAAAAATTGAAAAAATTTAAAATAAAATTATAAAAATTGAAAAGTTCAATTTTGGCCATATTTGACTTAAGTTTAAATGACGGTTGAATAGTAGGGAAAAACTAGATCCTAAACTTAGTAAATTAAAAACCCCAAAAATAACCTTTCTTAAAGTTTAACTGTAGAAGGTATATGTCCTTGTAGTTTATTTAGAAATAGGCAAATTTTGAGTTCAGTTCTTGGGCTAAGTCAAAATAAGGGAAGAGTATTGAAATTTTTATTTGAAGTGTAAATTTGAAAAATAATTCTGAACCTTAAGTCTAAATTCTGAAAATATATACCATATAACTTGCACAAACATGCACCTTGAAACTTGGAATAGTAGAGGATACCTTGAAATGCACTTGTCTAAAATCCTTAGTATGAAGGAAAATAAAATAAAAGTATAAGTGGTGAATAAAGAGATAAAAAAAATGAACACTGGTTTTGTAATTACTTAAGGCGGTATAAAAAATATAGCAAGGGTGATTTATCACCTAGTGCCTTAGACCAACTGGTTTTGGAGTCACTGCTAAACCTTAGGTATTGCAAGACGAGGAATTACGCCTAAATGCGCGAACACATTTTGTAATCGGTCATTAGTATCTCAAGAAGTATTAACGGTCGCATGAAGAATGGATGAGCAATTTCACCTAAAATTCACAAACTAAAAGTACTTTGGACGATGGACAAGAGTATGATAGCTTGAATTGAATTTCCAAGTATAAGGGTGATAATCACACACATGTACGGGTATATGATTGAGGTTTGGATGAGAGATAGGAATGAAAGATAAGGCTTATACCATCAGCAGAGATGATAAAAATTCCTAAGTTGAAATGGAACCTTAGAAGGAAAATTCAAAAGATGCTGAAAGCTTAATAAATTTGCAGAACATATACGTTCTTAAGTTAAATGATAAGTGAGTGTGAAGAATACGGGTTGATGATTTCTAAGTTGAATATAATAGAATTTCTTGCTAGAATACCGAATTGAAGAATGAAAGAAAAACAGGCCAAATTGATCGGATTTTGTGGGAAGTATCCGCTGAAAACCCTCAGGAGAAGACACTCCTCCTACTAGGGACACCTAGAGGTTTAACGGCTTGTTGCACAAGCTCAGTGCAATCGCGATTCCCTGCAAAAGTGAGGTTAGGATTTTTCGAGAATAAAATTGGCTTTGCTCGGGACGAGCAAAAGATAAGTTTCGGGGTATTTGTTCATATCAGATTTTTGCATTTTTATATCGTCCATTCTTAATCACATTGCATATAAATAGGTGTTTTTGATCCATGTCTGCTAAATAGTTGTAGGTTACAGGTTCTAAGATCATTACAGTGAAATTTATGAAAAGACGCTACAAATGTGAGACTACGACCAACAATAGATAAATCCGTATGATGCCTCCCACCATTTCAAGAGTTCAACGTGAAGCTCACGGTAAAAATTCCACTATTGAATATCTGGAAGAGAATTGAAGAGATTCTGAGGGACCAAGTGAAGAAAATAGAAGATAAAAGCAACTTGAAGAAACCCTAAAGAATTGGGCCCATGAGCCCACCAAATGGCCGCGGATCCGCGGCCAAACAGGCTATTCTGCCGCGGTTCCGTGGCCGTGCAATGCACGTGTCGGTGGGGTGTCGGTGCTTTGACTCGGTCTTTGGGGTTGTTTTGTAATTTCATGTATGGATGAGAATGTAAACTTAGGGTTTTTCCTATCTATAAATAGGAGGGCTCAAAGCCAAATAAAGGGTGCCTCTTCTAGGGTGCATTTCTTAGGATGCCTCTCTTTGCCTTTTTTCTAGATCTAAATCCAATTGTAATGTGTTCTTGAGGTCATCAATAAAGTAAGTTTTTATTTTTATCTCGCATTCTTTTATTATCTGAATTTAATTCTTCCAATTTTTATCTGTTCTTTTAATATCTTCAATTTAGTTTTCTAATATAAAAATTATAAAAAAATGAATATCATTGATCATAACTTTCCTAATGAGTGAGCAATCCCTCACTTGTTACGGTTAGGATAGGGAAGGTTTGAGAGATGGAAATCTCTCTCACTCCTTTCTTTACCCATATAATTTTATTAAAAGGACTCTTTTTAAATCAACCATACACCGCTCACTACGGCACCCTATCCGACGTGATAGCGGTGATTCTCTAGTTAGACCGGGTGTGATTGAATTAACTGGAGGTTAGGGCTAAGAGCCAAGAACGGACGGACAAGGACCAAAAGGAAGAAACTTAGTTTCTTCCAAGTCGTGCTAATCCTCATAGTTGCCGATTACCCTAACATCTTTATTCATAACTAAGGCATTGATAGAAGCGAGAAGATCCCTATCTCGAACTAACATAATCCTAACCCTAGCAAGCTTTTTATCAATTTTTATCTCATTCTTAGATCTTAAAACAAAACCATCAATTTTTTGGACTTAACTCGTTAAAACATAAAGAAAAGGAATTCTTCTCCCTGTGGATCGACCCGTACTCAACCGGCTAGCTACCAAGCGACACCGTCTTGATTGCGGTATATTCTTAATTTAAACTTTAAATGCATACGCAAAAAATATCATCAATCAAATGGCGCCGTTGCCGGGGAGACGGTAGTCTTTTTCTTTATGTAATTTCGGGTTAAAAAAATAAATAAAATAAAAAAATAAAATTTAAAATATTTTAAAAATATAAAAATTAAATTAAATAAAAATAAAAATCATCTTGTTCTTTTTGAAAGGTTTTTGTGCAAGTGTGCAGGCTTGGAGAAAACTCTGTTTCAGATCTGGAGCAAGCCCAGTAAATAAAGCAAGAAACAGAGTATCTGAACAGACAGGGGAGAATCAAAACAACACAGAGAAAATTTTTGGAGATCTAAACCAACTAAAATGCCGCGGAACCTCGGTAGATTCAAGCATTTGACCGCGGAACCGTGGACAGCCTGTGACGTCAGCACCCCAAATTTCTCTGTGAGTATATTTTTTCTATCTCCTACCCCCTGAACTCTACTGAAAATTTTTTCCTGCAGGGTTCTTTGCGAAAAAAATTCTCCCTCTCCAATAAAATGCTTTTGTGCAGGATTCTTTGCGCTGCTAAATAAAAAAAAAATTTGCAAGTGTTTTAGATTTTGTGTGTTTACTGCTTTGCATTATTAAAACAGAAATTAAGGGGCTATAACACCAATCCAGATTGGATGGGGATTTCATTAACCATCCTAAGACCCTAAAAATCACAAAAATCATATGCATCACCCTCGAGTTAATTAAAAAATATCTAGACTCAGCCAATTAAGGACTGTCATGCTCATTAGGACAAAGGAAGGTTGTGGGCAATCGGTCGTTTATCTAAACCGATTTTGTGGTGCCTAGGCTAGACAAGTGAGGAAGGTGATTTTAAAAAGCCCGTCTCATGGTGAATCACGAGCGGAACCCACCTTTCTTCATTTGTGCTTACCTGACCACAATTGGCGGTGAAGAGGCGATTTGAGAGATATCTCACAACTTGTCACTTTAGAACAGTTAGGAGCAGTCTAGTTGACTTAGGAGACCCTACCTCTAGGTTTGATTGTGCATGTTTAAACTGTGGTTATTTGAAATTGTGTTGTAGTTCCGTACAAAATTTTGCAAAACTCTTTCTAAAAAAAACACTTTCAAAAATTTCAAAACTCCAAAAACAAACAATTTTTTTTAAATATATATATATATAATAAAATAAAATCACATTCTTTTTCTTCTCCTTTCTCTCATCACATCATGGGTACCCCACCTCGCAAAACTCTTGCTGAACTTTGGTACTCTTAACCAAACATTACTTCCTACGCTTCTTGTTTTGGTCGAATTTTGAACGACCCCTCCATGCCCAAAACTTCTTTGAAAGATCGAATAGACGCGTCTAGGACAACCAGTTGGACTCCGCAATCCACCTTATATCAACCATTTCAACCTTCACCATCTTCTTACGTTAATACTCCTTTTTCGAATCATGTTGTATCTCCGAAACCCATATCTATTGCTGAACATATTGAACAATCTCGTAACCGATCTTTCACTCCTTTCACCAATGCGAATTCTTTGGATCAACAATTCCATTCACCTTCTTATCCAAATATTGATCCTACTGTTGTCCAACCATTCAATTCCTACCAGTCCTGCCCGACTTTTGCACCTTCCCTAAACATTGCTTCTACACAGCCATTTGGGAGTTTCCAATATCTAAACAACTTTAAATCTTTTACTGAAACCCCTTAAAAACCCATGTCTAGTCTGCAACAGTCGTTGGAAGATTTTATGGTAGCGTCAAGACAACAGATGATGGATTTGAATGCGTCTATGGCCGCCCTTATACAACCTAGTGACCCGGTAGCTAGTTTCCAACTAGCTACAAATTTTCCAATGTATGATGAGGCGGTTGGAAATATTGATAATTTGAGTGGAGAAAGTGATCTGTGCACCCTTCCAAATCAAACCTACCCATCCCCAATTGAATCCCACAATTCCGATTTTGAATGTCTATCAAGTGTTCCAAGTGATTCACTGGTTGAAAATAAAACGTTTAATGAGTTGTGCGACTTTGTAATGTTTGATTTACCTGATTGTGAAGGGTCCCTTTCGAGTGAAACCATCACCAATCCTTTTGACCTCTACACCTCCACTCTAGAACCTGAATTGATTAATATCCATACTTTTGATGAGCTGTCTAAAAAAATTGATTTTCACTCGATTAAGGATATAGACGCCGGGAATATTTTAAATGATGAACCCACAGATTTCGATGAGTTTCTCTCTCCAATTCATCATCCCTAGTCATTAACTGTTTTTCCCGAACTTCATATGCGTCTTGATTTTGATGAGAATTGCATGGATAAGCTAAATTTTGAGGAGAGTATTGAGAAAACTATTGAGGATGAAGCAGTTTTACTTGAGGAGTCGGATTTTCCAATTCATTCTATCCCTTTCATTGACTGCGCACACCCTCCTGAATCTTTAACCGATACCCTTCCTCAATCACTTCCCTCCATCCTCGTTCCGACCTTACAAGAAACCGTTACACTATGTCTGGTTTACCAAGTTCGACGTACCCATGTTTTCTCATGAATCTGGAGGGATTTGACATCATTTCTCAGTGGGTTGATAGATTAGCACAATCACTTTTTATACATCGGTCATTACAAGTTGTGCTAATTTATACACTCCATCTCCACCCTCAAGTTCGTATTCCACTTCTTTCTCCCACTTTCTTAGGTTCTTCTTCTATTCTTCCTATAATTTCAGTAAGTGTTGATGAATCACAATCCGATAATTCAAGTTTGATCATTCCAGAAAGCCAACTTGTTTTGGATACTTTTGAAAATGAGGTAGATGAGTTTTTCGAGTCTCCTACCTCCATAATTTTTGACAAATCAAGTATGATAAATTCTGGCACAAAACTTACTGACAGTAAAATGTTCAATTTCATCGATGAGAGTTTTGAAGAACTTTTCGCTGACGAACTTGCATTCCTAAACAACAAGGATTCTGTGATTAATCAACCTCCGCCTATAGAAATTGAACCACCACCTTTTCTTCTTATAAAATACGAGAATTCCAATATTCCACTCATTTCTGATCATTCACATTCTCGTTTTTATTTATCATCATCTCTTATCTCCTCACATTCACGTTCACGCAAACTCTTTCCATACCACCACTTATCTCTTCCCCACTTCTTCTTGGCTCTATATAACATGTTCTTCCACCGACCTATACATTACATTGATAAATTCTTCAAATGGTTGGTGTTGACTTTTGGTCTTTGCAAAACTTGGTATTGACCAATAACTTTGAACCCCCTCTTTAAAAGCTTAACATTGTTTAACTCAAGTTTGGGGGGGTAATAATTTGGCTCTCGAAAATAATTTTTTCTAACTCAAAGTGGTGAGCCAAAAATAAGTTTGGAGGAGATTTTCACGATCATATTACATGTCCCCGTTAATTAATTTTTCCTCCCAAGTTTACAAGTTTATGAGATTTTAAAAATGGCAGCAGTAGAAACAATGTTTCACTTAAGTTTGGGGGGAACCTTTTTGTATATATATTTTTTGTTTTCTTTTTCTCTTAATAATAAAAATTAAAATTAAAAAAAGGGGGGGAGTACCTACAATTTTGACCCTCTTGGTGTAGCCTAACAGTGAGGGCACTGTCAAGTTTAAGTTTGGGGGTGTGCTCGGTAAGCTTTCTTCCTTCACATTCATATGTATATTTTTGCATTTGCATACTTATTTTAAAACCCATAAAAATTTAAAAATTTTAAAAATATATATAAAAATTAAAAATTTCAATTTTGGCCATATTTGACTTAAGTTTAACATGACTGTTGAATAGTAGGGAAAAACTAGATCCTAAAGTTAGTAAATTAAAAACCCCAAAAATAACCTTTCTTAAAGTTTAACTGTAGAAGATATATGTCCTTGTAGTTTATTTAGAAATAGGCAAATTTTGAGTTTAGTTCTTGGGCTAAATCAAAATAAGGGAATAGTATTGAAATTTTTATTTGAAGTGTAAGTTTGAAATTCTGAACCTTAAGTCTAAATTCTGAAAATATTTACCCTACAACTTGCACAAACACGCACCTTAAAACCTGGAATAGTAGAGAATACCTTGAAACGCTCTTGTCTAAAATCCTTAGTATGGAGGAAAATAAAATAAAAGTATAAGTGGTGAATAAAGAGATAAAAAAATGAACACCGGTTTTGTAATTTCTTAAGGCAGCATAAAAAATATGGCAAGGATGCTTTATCACTTAGTGCCTTAGACCAACTGGTTTAGGAGTCACTGCTAAGCCTTAGGTATTGCAAGACGAGGAATTACGCTTAAATGCATGAACATATTTTGTAATCGGTCGTTAGTACCTCAAGAAGTATTAACGGTCGCATGAAGAATGGGTGAGCAATTTCATCTAAAATTCACAAACTAAAAGTACTTTGGACGATGGACAAGAGTATGATAGCTTGAATTGAATTTCCAAGTGTAGGGGTGATAATCACACACATGTACGGGTATATGATTGGGGTTTGGATAAGAGATAGGAATGAAAGATAGGGCTTATACCTTCAGTAGAGATGATAAAAATTCCTAAGTTGAGATGGAACTTTAGAAGGAAAATTCAAAAGATGCTGAAAGCTTAATAAATTTGCAGAACATATACGTTCTTAAGTTAAATGATAAGTGAGTGTGAAGAATACGGGTTGATGATTTCTAAGTTGAAGATAATAGAATTTCTTGCTAGAATACCGAATTGAAGAATGAAAGTAAAACAGGCCAAATTGATCGGATTTTGTGGGTAGTATCCGCTGAAAACCCTCAGGAGACAACACTCCTCCTACTAGGGACACCTAGAGCTTTAACGGCTTATTTCACGAGCTCAGTGCAATCGCGATTCCCTGCGAAAGTGAGGTTAGGATTTTTCGAGAATAAAATTGGCTTTGCTCGGGACGAGCAAAAGATAAGTTTCGGGGTATTTTTTTCATATCAGATTTTTGCATTTTTATATCGCTCATTCTTAATCACATTGCATATAAATAGGTGCTTTTGATCCATGTCTGCTAAATAGTTGCAGGTTACAGGTTCTCTGATCATTATAGTGAAATTTATGAAAAGACGCTACAAATGTGAGACTACGACCAACAATAGAAAAATCTGTATGATGCCGCCCACAATTTCAAGACTTCAACGTGAAGCTCAAAGTAAAAAGTCCACTGTTGAATATCTGGAAGAGAATTGAAGAGATTCTGAGAGACCAAGTGAAGAAAATAGAAGATAAAAGCAACTTGAAGAAACCCTAAAGAATTGGGCCCATGAGCCCACCAAATGGCCAGGATCCACGGACAAACAGGCTATTCTGCCACGGTTCCGTGGCCGTGCAATGCACGTGTCAGTGGGGTGTCGGTGCTTTGAATCGTTCATTGGGGTTGTTTTGTAATTTCATGTATGGATCAGAATGTAAACTTAGGGTTTTTGCTATCTATAAATAGGAGGGCTCAAAACCAAATAAAGGGTGCCTCTTCTAGGGTGCCTTTCTTAGGATACCTCTCTTTGCCTTTTTTCTAGATCTAAATTCAATTGTATTGCGTTCTTGAGGTTGTCAATAAAGTAAGAGCTTTTATTTTTATCTCGCATTCTTTTATTATCTGAATTTAGTTCTTACAATTTTTATCTGTTCTTTTAATATCTACAATTTAGTTTTCTAATATAAAAATTATTTTAAAAAATGAATTTCATTGATCATAACTTTCCTAATGAGTGAGTGATCCCTCACTTGTTAGGGTTAGGATAGGGAAGGTTTGAGAGATGGAAATCTCTCTCACTCCTTTCTTTGCCCATATAATTTTGTTAAAAGGAATCTTTTTAAATCAACCACACGCCGCTCACTACGGCACCCTATCCTATGTGATAGCAGTGATTCCCTACATAGACCGGGTGTGATTGAATTTACTGTTAGTGTATATGCCCTAGAGGCCATTACTGTATCATACTAGTATGTATATTACTTAATGGAAGCTTGGGATATTCACCTTGTATTGACATTCTTGCTCAAAATAGTAGTATGCTACTTGGTTTGTTTCTGCTTTAATGTGTGCATGTGTTTCTTTTAGCATATCGCCTTTACACATTAGTGGAGCCCTTAGGATCTTTGCTTGATTACCAGCGTTGTGATGGCAGTCACACTCGTGGGGGCTGGGTAATCCACAAGCACATCCTTATGCAGGTCCCTAGTCGTAGGACTATCGAGACAGGGAATCGATACTCCGGAGTAGACTAGCGTATGCGCTTCTCATCCCAGCTTGGGAGACGGTCGGTCCCACAGCCGTCAGTACGTCGTACTTGAGATAGTATGCGGGTGCTCGTTAGGTTACGAGTACACTGGACAGGACTCGTCGGGAACTGTTGGTTGGTATTATACCTATCGTCAGTTATCAGTTCCCAGATGACATGAGTATAGCTTAGCCCATTGACTTGACACCGTCACTTCGCTTCGAGTGTATTCCCACTGTTCTTTAATTACTACCCTACCACGGCTCAAAGGAGTCGTGCAAACAGGTAGTTTTTGGGTGCAGTCCCGAAGCACTTGGAGGCAGTGATGGTTAGACAGGATTCGTCTCTCCCGGTATTGGGGGTTGATATCGCGCTGTGTCTAGGAGAGCCATTACACAAAGTACCTGGCCAGGGCAAGTGAGATACACTGGTAGGTTTCCAGTGTTATCTCAGGTGTTCTGGGCTACACTCCGACACGACTTGTACCGCTATTAGGGGACTGGCATTTACCGCCCCCCTAGGCCCGCCATGCGATACTCTTAGACGAACAGACCGGACTGTACGAAGACTGTCACATTCAGGCTCAGTAGGAGTTCAGATGGGTTTACCTCGTCAGTCTTCTTATCGGCATCTACCTGGGGACCGTTATGTACAGCTAGTGCCGCTTGCGGTCTGTGGTTAAACCCACTGCCAGCGTAATGTCAAGTCTTTAGAGTCCCACACAGAGGGTTATTCGCCTTTAGGCAAAACGAGTAGAGGTCGCATGGTTTTGCGACAGGGTTCGTTCACATCCGCGCACTTGTGCACGTTTGGTGTCCGGACAGCTTATACTAGCGGGCTTTGGTTTAAGCCAGATCCTAGTATATGATTCGGGATTGGTTTTATCTCTTTGTATTCGTGTTCCTCGGAACACGGATACGGGTGTGTATGCACAGTTGACTGAGGCAGAGGACTTTCATTAGGGTTAATGACCGTTGTCTTTTTATTAATCCTAATGTTTATGTGTGAAATATGATCATTAATATTAATTAATTAATTATAATTGTGTTATGGTTAGGGTTGTTGACCATTTGACTATGCTTGACTTGTTGACCTAGGTTGACAAGTTGACCATCATCATTTCATGTGAAAGATGCTCTTTGATTCTTGCAAAAGTAATTAATGTGAAATGATAATGGTCATTTCAAGATTAGCCATCACAATTATCTTTAGTTAATTTTTTAATTATCATAATTCACACATATATGTGAGAAGGTTGGCATTATTCTTCTCATTCTATGATTCTCATTCTCTCTCATCCTCTTCCTCTTTCTCTAGCTCTCCCCTCTCATGAGTTGAGAACCATTTGAGCTTGAGATAAAACCTTCAAAATTACTCTCTACTCTTTCTAAGGTCCTAGGTTTAGCACACCAAGTACCTTAGTTACTTCGAATTTGAGGTTGGAGCCAAAGGTAGAGGCCCTCGGGTGGATCTTTCTTCGGCAAGAGAAGGCGACAAGGAGAACCCGTTCTTTCCACTCCAAGGAGCAAGAAGAGAAGGACTTGAAGACCTAGGTATAACCCCTTAACCGAGTAGCTAACTCTTTTAGCTTGTTAGTTAGTTTTTGTTTAGCAAAGATCCCTCCTTTAGCATAGTCCATGTTGCCTAGTGTTGTAAAAATCCGATTTTTCATAACGTTTCCGCCTCCCCGCAAACACCGGTGTGGGCAACATGGACTTATCAGAGCCTAGCTAAACACAAACTAACTAGTTAGCAAAGTATCTAGAACTTCGATCGAAAAAAATCGCAAAACATTTTTCAAATACCCTAAGTTTCTGCCGATTTTTAAACCTGCTTTAAAAGTAATAAATCATACACTAAAAATCGGCTCAGGGTTTTTACAGAACACCCAAGAAAAACGAACCAGCGAGTCGAACAACTCACCGCGGAACCGCGGCAAGAGCATGCTCTTGCCGTGGATCCGCGGCCGAGTTGACTCGGCCGTGGGTCGTTTTTCCTGCAGTGTTCTTCTGTTGCTGTTTTGGGATTTTTAGGATGGTTTGTTTCTACCCAGAATTTCCAGAGAACAAGTTAGTTTCTGGGGTGGTCACAAATCCGTTTCTGGGGTGGTCACAAATCCGTTTTTTGATCGAACTTCTTTACACTTTGGCTAATGGGTTATATCTGTGATGTGATATATGTATTGAACGTCTGCTAATCGCTATACATCGATTAGTGGGGGTTATACATATCTGTGATCTGTAATGTTGATGGTTTGTGTATATGAATTCGTTGGATTGTAGCGAATGAATAGCCGGGGGGTTGTGAGATGAGAGTTTTCTTATTCTTTCAATTCTTGTAATATGTAAATTGATGTAATATTATTTGTATGGCCGCACAACCGGGTTGGGGTTGCAGCCGTCATTGTATAATTTCTTTTTACTGTTTTTGCTCCTAGGATAGACCCAAGGTGGGGTACACAAACTACCGGGTATCTCGAAGTGCCGAGTGGCCTACTCACGGTGTTGAGGGAGGTTGCTTCACTTCGGGTACTTGGCGGGTAGTTTGCCGCACCCGTAGGGGTCTAGGGTGGGGTTTGGCTATTCATCGAGACCGTATAATCCGCTCTTCGTTACAGGCTCGTACGAAATGCGGATTCCTAGTATATCCAATGTGTTCATCTGTGATCTGGAATGGTTATCATTGCATGTGACGAATGTATATATCTATATATGATATCTATTTAGGCGTTGCTTATGTTTTGCATCCGCGGTAGTCCAGCCCCCACTCTGTCGTTAGTTAAGTAACCTAACGGGTGATGACGGGCCCCCGTGGCGAATGCAGATGGCATAAGCGTACGTCATATTTTCGTTGTTTTCTGCAATGGTAGGATTAATTGATGGGACGCATTAAAATTAATGCAAGAAAAATAAACCAAGTAAAAGTCGTTGGAACACTTTCAAAACCACTCGATTCTTTTCAAAACCAAATTTTAAATGCGGAGCTTGAACCACTCCTTTTGAAAGCTATCTCGTTCCTTCGATTATATCAAGTTCACTACGTTCACAGTTTTGCCAAAACCATTCGTAGCCCTCCGTCGTTTCACATGGATAGTCAATAAGTATTCAAGCTATGTTTGTAGGCCAAAGTCAAGGCATAGTGATTGGTAGCTATTGGGTATTCATGTGCAGCATAGATAAATGTGTTGGTTTGGGACAGTCGTTCTACCTTGTTGGCCAAAGTCAAGGGTATGTGCGGGTGGGATCAAATTAACCTAGAGAATGACGGGTAGAACTTGACATGTGATTTATGATTTGTTGGCCAAAGTCAAGGTCATAAGAGCATGGGGCAAAAATCCATATCGGGAGTTTCAAAAGAAACTGAAACTTGCTAGCGCTGCATACCATTTTGAGTGTGATGATTCTGGTAGGATTCCTTCAGTTTTGTCACGCGATGATATTTGGGTCCCGGTCCTACTGTGAGTATATGCTACTCCTCCGGAACTTTCTCACTTAACGATCAATGCTATAACCAAGTAGATGTCTAGAAAGGTGTTAGCGGGGCTACGCCCACAGAGAAAAGAGGTTACTTAATTAAGGAACTTCGCGAAAGCGTTGGAAAACCTCCCTCGAAGTACCGACACTGGCCTGGCTGAACGGTTAAGCAAGTATTGTACGGTGAGATTGATCCCGACTAATTCTTCCTTTATGGTTTGAGGAGGGATTCAAGAGACAGTGGGAGCCATCCTGTTTAGACAAATTAAAAACCACTCTAAACTTGCAAGAGCATCATGCTAAAGTGTTTCTTCTCTCTCTCCTAATTGCAGCAACCAAATATCATGACTGGACTTAAGTTACTTCTAGATAAAAACATACTGACAGGGCCAAACTACAAAGATTGGCTCAGGAATGTCAAAATGGCAATCACTTATGACAAGTTGGGGTATCTCCTTACCACCAAAGCTCCCCCTATCCCAGGTTCCAAATCCAACGTCGTGGATAAGGAAATCCGTAAGACCTGGGAAATCGACTGCGCGAAGGCCAAGTGCCTCGTGCTTGCTTCTATGGACAATGAACATCAGAGGAGGCACAAGAATATGGACCTCGAATCCATATTTCTCCATACAAAAGAACTGTATGGAGAGCAATCCCGTATCGCCAGATACGAAGTGTCGAAGAAGCTGTTTTCGGCGAGATCGGCCGTCGGATCATCGGTAGCGGAACACGTGCTTAAGATGATTGGCTACATAGAGGAGCTTGCGGACCTTGGGACCACGTTAGAGAATGAACTCTATACGGACTTAATTCTCCAGTCCCTTCCTTCCACTTACGCCCAGTTTATCCTGAACTTCAACTTGCAAGAAAAGGAGGTTGAACTTTCAGAGCTCCTCAACATGCTGAGGAGTGCAGAGGGCACCCTACAGAAAGGTAGGAAAACATCCACTTTGTTTGTAGGAGGATCTTCCTCTTCTAGGTCCAAGGCGAAAGCCAAAGGAAAGAAGAAGAAAACCCCCGCCAAACCAAGGGGCGGTGTTAGTAAAGTGGATACGAAGGGAAAGGCAAAAGCAACAAAGGTAGCGGGGAAGCTTGTGGGGACGGAAGAATGCTTTTACTGTCACAATAGTGGACACTGGAAGAAAGATTGCAGGGCTTTGAAGGCCAGAACACAGGATCTGAAGCAAGTTGCAGCTTCAGCTTCAGGTATGTATGTTACTGAAAACTGTCTATCAATAAACTCTACTTCCTGGGTATTGGATACCGGATCAGGATCTCATATCTGTAATTCTTTGCAGGCGTTGAGAAAGCGTAGGTTTTTGAAGGCAGGTGACATGACCCTCAAAGTTGCAAACGGAGCTAGCATGAATGCTGAGGCCGTGGGGGACTATCACCTGGGAATGTCAGATGGACATGTTTTGGTTTTACGTAATTGCTTTTTTGTACCCAATGCAACTTGTAATATCATTTCAGTATCTTTAATATCTAAAGAAGGTTATGAATTTGCGTTTGTAAGTAATGTTGTAAACATTCACCTTAATCAAGTTCTGATTAGGTCAGGTACATTAAGCAATGGTATATACGTATTAAACCAACCACAGATTTTCAATGTCCAGAATACACACAAAAGAAAGTCTCCGGAAACAAATCAGGCTTTCTTATGGCATTGTAGACTGGGTCACATCAATGAGAGAAGGTTGATGAAGTTACATACAGAAGGATATTTGGATCCGTTCGAATATCAATCATATGCAACTTGTCAATCCTGTCTCAAAGGAAAGATGATAAAGACTCCGTTCACAGGACACGGAGTAAGAGCGAGCGAGCTCTTGGGACTCGTACACAGCGATGTGTGCGGTCCAATGTCTACGCATGCACGAAGCGGTTATTCTTACATCATTACTTTTACGGGTGACTTTTCAAGGTACGGATATGTCTTCTTAATGAAACATAAATCCGAAGCCTTTGAAAAATTCCAGGAATATAAGAATGAAATAGAAAAACGAAAAGGCAAAAGTATCAAGACATTGAGATCTGATCGAGGTGGTGAATACTTGAGTGCCGAATTCCTGGATTACTTAAAAGAGAATGGAATTCTCTCTCAGCTTACTCCTCCATACACTCCGCAACATAACGGTGTATCGGAGGGACGGAACGAACCCTATTGGATATGGTACGGTCCATGATGAGTAACGCTGAGTTACCGCGATCATTCTGGGGATATGCACTAGAATCAGCTGCATACCTTTTGAACCGAGTTCCAACTAAGACTGTGCCTACTACACCATATCAGATGTGGTGTGGGAAGAGACCCTATCTTAATCATATTAAGACATGGGGATGTCCAGCTTTTGTCAAAAAGCAGCATGCGGACAAACTCGAGGCACGCTCAGTACGGTGCAAGTTTGTGGGATATCCAAAGAACTCCAAGGGATATTTCTTCTATTGCGAAGAGGAACAAAAGTTTTTTGTTTCTCGTCATGCCCACTTCTTGGAAACTGAGTTTTTGGAAAATCAGATAAGTGGGAGCGCAATAGAACTGGAAGAAATTCCAGAACCACAGACTATTACTGAAAGCTTAGTAGAACCAGAGGGTTCGAAAGATCAGGACATTCCTGCGCCGCTCCGCAGAAGTAGTAGGCAGTCTCATCCGCCCGAGAGAAACTGCGGTTTTCTCATAGACGGGGATAGAGAGGATTGCATTATTGATAGTGATGAGCCGACTAGCTTCCAGCAGGCCATTCAGAGCGTTGACTCGGTAAAATGCTGGATGCAATGCGGACCGAAATGGAGTCCATATACACCAACAAAGTATGGACGTTGGATGTTGCTCCAGATGGGGTAAAACCCGTAGGATGCAAGTGGATCTTCAAAAAGAAGATTGGTGTAGATGGACAGGTTGAGACCTATAAGGCTAGACTTGTTGCAAGGGGTTTCCGTCAAAGACCTGGCTTGGACTATGATGAAACTTTTTCTCCAGTGGCTATGCTGAAATCCATTCGGATCCTTCTTGCCATTGCTGCCTTCCACGATTATGAGATCTGGCAGATGGACGTAAAGACCGCTTTTCTAAATGGAAATTTAGAGGAGTGTGTCTATATAGACCAGCCAGAGGGTTTCATTCAGAGTGGGAGCAGCGGAAAGGTGTGCAAGTTGCTTAAGTCCATCTATGGACTAAAGCAGGCATCGCGGAGTTGGAACATCTGTTTTGATGAGACGGTCAAAGAATTTGGCTTTATCAAAAATCCAGATGAACCATGCATCTATAGTAGATTTGTAGCAAGAACTGTAGTATTCCTCGTTTTATATGTAGATAACATTCTCTTGATAGGAAATGACATTTCTATGTTACAATCTGTCAAAGGGTTCTTGTCACACAGGTTCTCCATGAAAGACCTGGGTGATGCCTCTTACATTCTGGGGATCCGGATCTATCGTGACAGATCCAAGAGGATATCAGGACTTTCACAGTCCAGGTACATCAACACCATACTGAAAAGATTCGGTATGGAAGATTCCAAGCGCGGTAATCTACCGGCTTGTCACGGGATCTCCCTCTCCAAAGAGATGTCTCCCAAGACTGATTTGGAAAGGGATCGCATGTCTATTATACCCTACGCTTCTGCGGTAGGCTCTATAATGTATGTGATGTTGTGCACCAGACCAGATGTAGCTTATGCACTGAGTGTGGTAAGCCGGTATCAGTCAAACCCTGGGGAGAAACACTGGATAGCGGTAAAGAATATTCTCAAGTACCTGAGAAAGACTAAGGAGATGTTCTTGGTGTATGGCGGAAAAGACCTCCAGATCGAGGCCTTTGCTGACTCCAGCTTCCAGAGTGACAAGGATGATTCCAAGTCCATGTCGAGTTATGTCTTTACCCTCTATGGAGGGGCGGTGTGTTAGAAGAGTTCCAAACAGGAAACCGTTGCTGACTCGACGATGGAAGCGGAATATATAGCTGCTGCAGATGCCGCAAAAGAAGCCGTCTGGATAAGGAAGTTCCTAACAGAACTTCAGGTGGTTCTGTCCATTGTTGATCCAGTACCTCTGTAAAAATGCTTCAGGTTTCCCTTCTGAAACAACCTCAAACTAGAAGTTTGAATTTGACTGAGCAATACAAGGTGAATATCCCAAGCTTCCATTAAGTAATATACATACTAGTATGATACAGTAATGGCCTCTAGAGCATATACACTAACAATCTCCCACTTGCACTAAGGCCATGTACTGGCGTATCGAAGACCTATCATCTCGATCAGCCGCTCGAACTGAGTCTGGGGTAAGGCCTTTGTGAATGGATCAGCAGTGTTATCTTCCGTAGCAACTCTACGAACCTCGATCTCCTGGCGACCTACGATCTCCCTGATCAGGTGATACCGCCTCAAGATGTGCCTGGACTTCTGATGGGACCTGGGTTCCTTCGCTAAAGCTATAGCCCCGTTGTTGTCGCACTTGCTCAAAATAGTAGTATGCTACTTGGTTTGTTTCTGCTTTAATGTGTGCATGTGTTTCTTTTAGCATATCGCCTTTATACATTAGTGGAGCCCTTAAGATCTTTGCTTGATTACCAACGTTGTGATGGCAGTCACACTCATGGGGGCTGGGTAATCCACAAGCATATCCTTATGCAGGTCCCTAGTTGTAGGACTATCGAGACAGGGCATCGATACTCCGGAGTAGACTAGCGTATGCGCTTCTCATCCCAGCTTGGGAGACGGTCGGTCCCACAGCCGTCAGTACGTCGTACTTGAGATAGTATGCGGGTGCTCGTTAGGTTACGAGTACACTGGACAGGACTCGTCGGGAACTGTTGGTTGGTATTATACCTATCGTCAGTGATCAGTTCCCATATGACATGAGTACAGCTTAGCCCGTTGACTTGACACTGTCACTTCACCTCGAGTGTGTTCCCACTGTTCTTTGATTACTACCCTACCACGGCTCAAAGGAGTCGTGCAAACAGGTAGTTTTTGGGTGCAGTCCCGAAGCACTTGGAGGCAGTGACGGTTAGACAGGATTCGTCTCTCCCGGTATTGGGGGTTGATATCGCGTTGTGTCTAGGAGAGCCATTACACAAAGTCCCTGGCCAGGGCAAGTGAGATAGACTGGTAGGTTTCCAGTGTTATCTCAGGTGTTCTGGGCTACACTCTGACATGACTTGTAACGCTATTAGGGAGCTGACGTTTACCGCCCCCTAGGCCCGCCATGCGATACTCTTAGACGAACAGACCGGACTGTACGGAGACTGTCACATTCAGGCTCAGTAGGAGTTCATATGGGTTTACTTCGTCAGTCTTCTTATCGGCATCTACCTGAGGACCGTTACGTACAGCTAGTGCCGCTTGCGGTCTGTGGTTAAACCCACTGCCAGCGTAGTGTCGAGTCTTTAGAGTCCCACACAGAGGGTTATTCGCCTTTAGGCAAAACGAGTAGAGGTCGCATGGTTTTGCGACAGGGTTCATTCACATCCGCGCACTTGTGCACGTTTGGTGTCCGGACAGCTTATACTAGAGGGCTTTGGTTTAAGCCAGATCCTAGTATATGATTCGGGATTGGTTTTATCTCTTTGTATTCGTGTTCCTCGGAACACGGATACGGGTGTGTATGCACAGTTGACTGAGGCAGAGGACTTTCATTAGGGTTAATGACCGTTGTCTTTTTATTAACCCTAATATTTATGTGTAAAATATGATCATTAATATTAATTAATTATAATTGTGTTATGGTTAGGGTTGTCGACCATTTGACTATGCTTGACTTGTTGACCTAGGTTGACAAGTTGTCCATCATCATTTCATATGAAAGATGCTCTTTGATTCTTGCAAAAGTAATTAATGTGAAATGATAATGGTCGTTTCAAGATTAGCCATCACAATTATCTTTAGTTAATTTTTTAATTATCATAATTCACACATATATGTGAGAAGGTTGGCATTATTCTTCTCATTCTATGATTCTCATTCTCTCTCATCCTCTTCCTCTCTCTCTAGCTATCCCCTCTCATGAGTTGAGAACCATTTGAGCTTGAGATAAAACCTTCAAAATTACTCTCTACTCTTTCTAAGGTCCTAGGTTTAGCACACCAAGCACCTTAGTTACTTCTAGTTTGAGGTTGGAGCCAAAGGTAGAGGCCTTCGGGTGGATCTTTCTTCGGCAAGAGAAGGCGACAAGGAGAACCCGTTCTTTCCACTCCAAGGAGAAAGAAGAGAAGGACTTGAAGACCTAGGTATAACCCCTTAACCGAGTAGCTAACTCTTTTAGCTTGGTAGTTAGTTTTTGTTTAGCAAAGATCCCTCCTTTAGCTTAGTCCATGTTGCCTAGTGTTGTAAAAATCCGATTTTTCATAACGTTTCCGCCTCTCCGCAAGCACCGGGGTGGGCAACGTGGACTTACATTTACTGGAGGTTAGGGCTAAGAGCCAAGAACGGACGGATAAGGACCAAAAGGAAGAAACTTAGTTTCTTTCCAGTCGTGGTAATCCCCGTTGTTGCCGATTACCCTAACACTTTTATTCATAACTAAGGCATTGATAGAAGCGAGAAGATCCCTATCTCGAACTAACCTAATCCTAACCCTAGTAAGCTTTTTATCAACTTTTATCTCATTCTTAGATCTTAAAACAAAACCATCAATTTTTTGGACTTAACACGTTAAAACATAAAGAAAATGAATTCTTCTCTCTGTGGATCGACCCGTACTCAACCGGCTAGCTACCAAACGACACCGTCTTGATTGCGGTATATTCTTAATTTAAACATTAAATGCATACGCAAAAAATCTCATCAATCAATAAGCGTATACGCTAGCCTACTCTGGAATATCGATGCCCCGTCTCGATACTCCCATGATTAGGAACAATTGAAGGATGTACTTACCAACTACTTCTACCCCACTAGTATGATCTGCATCATAATCCTGGTAGTCAAGTACTCATCCTAAGGGCTTTATCAACATATAATAGAGAGACAATAAGTGTACATGTTAAGAAAAAGAGCAACCAGATCGCATACTATCATGTCGAGCAAGAAAGTCCTCCCTATATATGTCCAAGCATCCACTATAATATATATCACATGTATAATAATGGCCTCTAGGGCATACATATAACTAACAGGAAGATCCCTAACACTTACTCTTCCGACGGTAATATCACCTGGAAGATTACTTGAAGACGTCTTGTCCATCCTCCGAAGAGATCAGAGACACGACAGTCGTGGGGCTACTCGAATAATAAGATTGCATATCGGGGAATACATCGGCCAACGCGACTGTACGACGGACAAAAACCCTGGTACCACAGACCCTAACGGACTTCTATCAGCAGAGGTTAACTGTGACGTTAGGACATTCTTACGAAAACTTCTCGATTTGTCTCGACTCGTAGGGAAAACAATGTTCCTGCGAGAACTTCTCGACTCGTCTTGACTCGTAGGGAAAAAGCCTTAAGCAACGGGGATATCAACCTGTTTCCTAAGCACTGGGGCCCTTCAAGTAGGTCCAAGATAGACTATTGTATACTATCCACGGGCCACACTCTCCAAAGTCGAATATCGACAAGGAAGGAAAAAACCACTTACGAGTCCTCTCGACTTGTAAGGGGGAAAATTCCCTAGTGAGATCATTATGACTCTCAAGAGGGAATGCACTAAGGAGTCCTCATGACTCCTAAGGAGAAAATACACCTATGGGATCTTCTCGACTCGTATGGGGAAACAACCTTCTTAAGATCCTTACGGCTCATGAAGACGAAAAAATCGTAGGCTACAAGGACCTTAAACTTGTCTCCTAAGCCCTCAATTCTATGGTCGTGCATAACTCTGCACTACTTCACCCACGTACATACTTACGTGGGCAAAGTAGTGGGGGTATTTGTTCCCGCCAAAATCTTCGGCCAAGAGCTGTTTGTTCCTGTTTACACCGGCTTAAGTTTCGTTTACAGATATGTGTGAAATCGGGCTCATTCATATATGCACATACATGCATCAGAGGAAGAACAGGTGTTAGAAAGGGAGCACTTGGTGGTCAACGAAAAAATGAAAGCATTTAATTGAACATTTTATTCTACAGGAAATAGATCACCATACAGGGATTGAGAGTATAGGGATTCACAAAACTATGGATAAAATTCTCTAACTCTCTCTCTGCCTTCTCCACCATGGCAAAGCGGCGATCTTCACGAAGATTCGCTCCCTATCCATCAGCACCGTGATCATCAGCGAAGGCAGACATGATGGCTCGATGAGCCCGTATCTGGCTTAGCAGCTAAATAGAGCGATCGCTCAGAGCTATGGTAATCAAAAGTGCCTCATGAAAGCACTCGATCTTGTCCTCCGCTGCATTGAGTTGTTAGTTGTATATATGCCCTAGAGTCCATTGTTGTACATATGATGTATATTATAGTAGATGCTTGGATATATATAGAGAGGACTTTCTTGCTCGATATGATAGTATGCTATCTGGTTTTACTTTATCTTAACATGTTGACTTGTATTGGTTTACTGTCTTGCTCTCACATGTTGATAAAGCCCTTAAGATATGTACTCGACTACTAGGACTATGATGTAGATCATACTAGTGGGGCCAGGGTAGTCCAAGAGTGCATCCTATAAATGTTCCTCGTCGAAGGAGTATCGAGACGGGGCATCGATACTCCAGAGTAGACTAGCGTATACGCTTCTCGACCCATATGATGGGCGATGGATGATCCCATATACATTGGAGTTTGACATCAGAGAAGGTATACGGGTGCTCAGTGGAGACTGAATACACTGAACGGACTCGCCGATAACTCCTAGATGGTATTATACCTATCGTCAGATAGCAGTTCTCTGGTGACACTGGTACAGGTTAGTCTGTAGACCTGAGATTGTCATAGAGTCTTGTGTGATTCCTACTGTGCTTTGATTTCCACCTTACCACGTTCATGAGAACGTGCAAAACAGTGGCTTTTGGGTACAGTCCCGAATCACATGAAGGCAAATGAGCGATAGGAGGGGTTTCGTCTCTCCCGGTATCGGGAGTTGATGTTGCGCTGTGTTCGATTGGCTATAACTGGAAGTCCCTGGCAAGGGATGATATGGAGACCTACTGGTAAGTGTTATCAATAGTTTCTCGACCCGTTATGAGCCACGCATCGACACGACTTATCGGTTACTGGGGTCTGACATTTACCACCCCTAAACTAGATATACGACATATCAGACGAAGAGACCGGACTGTACGGGATTGTTACTGATTGGATTCACAGGAGAATGTACAGGCTTGCTTGTTGTTCTTCTAATCGCTCAATACCCGGGTGGCTGTTACGTTTAGCCGACCGCTTGCAGCTTGTAGGTGTTTGATATGATCATCACCTACTGCCGGCGTATTGACGATTCTTTAGAGTCCTCCATAGAGGTTTCCTGGCTCAGGAAAAACGGAGTAGGAGCACATATATGATATGTGCAGGACCGAGATTAATACGATATGAGATACCGTATTCTATTCTCGTGATATGTGATATCGGCCGGGTATATGTTATATAGCCGGGATATCGGATCAAGTGTTGATTCGATAAGATGATACATGTTATATTAGTCGGTTATATGTTATATAGCCGGATTATCGAATCAAGAGTTGATTCGATAATTTAATGTATAATTATATATGTGATATATTACATTACGTTAACCAATATAAGCTCACTTAAAGATTCTTTTTCTCACTTGATTATACATTGATATATATGTGATATATGTTAATTGTATTATTTTCCTTTGTTAAATATTGTATATGTAATATATAATATTGTAACATGTTAGGGTTACAAATGCAACTAGGGTTAAAACCATGCTAGGGTTTAAAACTTGGGTTAACATTTTCTTTATGGTTAATTCTTTTTGGATGGATAATGTTTTGGATAAGCTTTGAGGAAGCTTCATGATCCTTTGACAAAGTCCCCCCTCTTTATTTTATCCTTGATATTTGTTAACCTAACTTTAACCCTAGCCTATGGTTTATTCTCTATATGAGTTAGCCATGACGCATACTTAACCTTGGTTACATTTCTAACCTCAACAATAATTCATTTTTCATCACAACTTCATCTTCTTCTTCCTCACTCCAAAAGCTTTCTTGCTTTTTAGTTTGTGATGATTGTTTGTGAGAAATAGAAAACAAAAGAGAGCAAAATTTCTACTTCATCATCCTCATCTATTCTATCCACTTAGATTAGGGTGTTCACTTCACTAATACTCATTAGAGAAGTGTGAGCTTGGGTTAGAGTTTCTTCAAGGTAGATCATCTTAAAAAGTGAAGACTTCAAGCAAGATGCCTCATTCACCTCATGGAGCCTCTCTAGAGTCCGGGTTCTTGATGATCGCAACGAAAGGACCTCAACTCGGAGCTTATGAAGCGAAGGAACGGACTACAAAGGTTGTAATCCCTAACTCTTAGAAGTAAGGTTGTTTACTTGTTTATTATGTTTGATTCTCTAGTTATCGATTCTTGTTTAGGGTTATCTATAATGGCAAAAATTTAAACTTGGCATGGGAGATGCCACCCGAAACTTTGCTACCGTCGTAGGTAACCCAATAGTGGTATCAGATCCTGGCTAGGGAATTAAACAGATAAGTGTTGGATTACGAAACTGAAACAACTCCGAAACATCCGAATCGAAACCCTAGTTTCTGTAAATTTTTCAGAATGTCAAAAAAAAATTCAAACAGTTGCAGAATCATGTATGAGATACATTGTGAACATCACGAAAACCTGGACCCCTGTGCTCGGAATTTGGCCAAGCACATGGCAGGAAAATCCGAGCAGGCCGGCCTATGTGTGGGCTTTGGGCTTCAGGTTTTGGTCATGTTCTGGTCTCTGGGGTTTGATACTTTTGGTGTTGTTTTCTTTTGCTAATTTTTTGTGTGATGTTATCTTTTAGAAATGGCAATTCATAGTATTTAATATTCGTAATTCTAGCTTTTGTTTCGGTTATTTTAGACGGTATTAAAAAGTTCGATCAGATATCAAATACCCACTTTTTCCCTTACTGAAATTTTTCAAGAGTTGGATCTTTTTCATAGTTAAAGAACATTCAAATATCGTGCAAGTGATGCGGTGAACTCTCTAGAAGAACAAATCCTTAACTCGATTTTGTGACCGTCAAAACCGCCTCTAAACCCTAGGGTTTGTGGTAGTTTAGCGGTGCCACAAGTGAGGTATTGGTTGACCCTTCTATGGCCGGTTCATTGCTACTGTGGCATGTGATGGATGCTTCTAAACTACGCTCAAGTGTTGAGCTTTTGGGAAATTTTGGGTGTTTGTTGATTCAATCGGAATGTTTAACATCGTCTAGCTTTTTCTGTAATGTGATATAATATGTGGAATTCATATAGTTAGGCATGAAATCCGTAATATGTGATATTTCAGGTTTACGATGTCTAAGATGATTGTGGATTCCAAATGTTGTAGTTTTTCACTTTCTTTTCTACGACCGTAAGTGTAGTATGTGGTGTATCGCCGGCTTCATTGCTATACATCAATGACAATCGGGATACGCATACTTGCTTACGTTGATTATATGAGATATTATGTGTTTCTGTGATATGTTATATTGGATCGTCGTATTTTGAATAGCCGGGGGTTTTATGTGAGATGGGGGTTTTATTTTCATTCATGTAAAATTCATTGTATGTAATATTCTCTTATTGGGGCACTTCCGGGTGGAGGATGATGTCATCATTGTTTATTATTTACTTTTCCGCATTAGGATAGACCCAAGGAGGGGAGCACAAGTAACCAGGTTCTAGGGTCCAGTGGGAGGCCATCTCGAGGAGTCGAGACCGAGTCTCCTAACCCTAGAATTGGGAGGGTCACTTACCGCTCTCGTAGGGGTCTAGAGGTATGGGTTTGGCTATTTATCGTGACCATGGAATCCGTGTTTTATACATGCTCAAAATAAAACACGGACCTCCTAGTATATCCAATATTTCATATGATTCTTCTACTGTTGATATACTGTGATGTGATCGTATTATATGCGTGAGACGAATGCTTTATTATTGTATATATGATATATAATAAACGTTGCTTATGTTTTACACCCGCGCTAGTCCCGCCCCGGTATGCCGTTAGTTAAGTAACCTAACGGTGCATAACGGGACACTGTGGCAAATGCGGATGGCATAAGCGTACGTTGTATTTTCGTTTCTTCTGTGATGCTTAGGAAGCTTAAATGATGGGATTCATTAATGAGATTAATGAAAGAAAAGAAACCTAAAAGATATTGTAGAATCAAATTTATAAAAAGGGTAGCTCTAGTTTTTGCTTTGCATAGCGGTATTCCTTGTTGAATATGCAGCACCTTATTCGATAAGGAAAGAGCCGAGATCCCTTCACCGAGAGTGACCTCTTTAGCGAAACTAGCAGATGCTACAACTCACTCGGTTATGTTTTTGATTGCTTCTATAGTTCTTACTTTGCATAGCGGTATTTGTGAAATATCCTGCACCTTATTCAATAAGGAAAGAGCCGAGATCCCTTCACCGGGAGTGACCTCTTTAGCAAAACTAGAAAAAGCCTCAAAAACACTCCTTTTCAAAATCACTCGTTTATACAACGATATTAAGTTCATTACACGAAAGGTTTTCTGAAAAACCTGTCGTAGCCCTCCGTCATTTCAGATAGAGACTAGTTAGTATTCGTGCAGCGTTTGTTGACCTTAGCCAAGGCGTAGTGTACGGTAGCTAATTAGTGTTTATCTGTTAATACATGCGATGTGATTGAGCTAGGGTAGTCGTACGACTTTGTTGACCTTAGCCAAGGGTCGTACGGGTGGATTTAATTCAATCGAAAAATGACGGGTTGAACTTGGCTAGCACTTATGATTTGTTGACCATAGCCAAGGTCATGAGTTGCTAGGGGCAAAAGTATTATCGGGAATTTCAAGTGTTGAAATTTGCAATAAGATTGCATACCTTCTATGAGATAATTGGATCCTGATACCCACTGTGAGTAAGAGTTACTCTTGGAAGAGTTTTACACATGACAATTAGCCGATCAAGTAGGTGTCTAGAAAGGTGTTAACGGGGTTATGCCTCTGGGAAAACGAGGTTTATTTTAATTAGGTCTGTGAGAAAGCACGGGGAACCTCCCTCAAAGTACCAACACCGACCTGACTGAAAGATTGGCGAACTTGTAAGGTGTAATTAATCCCAGCCAGTCTTACCTTTTAGGGTTTGAAGGAAAATTTGATGAAAACAGTGGGAGCCATCCTGATTAGATAAGATAATAACCAATCTAATCTTGCAAGAGCATACGCTAAAGTGTTTTCTTCTCTCTCTCTCTCCAGGTAGCGACCATGTCAGGCATTAATCAAGATAATAATATGGATGTATTGACCGAACCCGCTTATTATACTGAACAGAGGAAAGTTGGTCCAGTTCTTTCTTATAATTATTATAAGACTAAGCAGGAAATAGGGAAATATCCGGATACCCACGCCGCCCAAATGAAGAACAAGCATGCTGATGCATTTTCTTCGGGTGTGTTAGTTATCGAGAACTGTTTCTCAATTCACTCTACGTCCGGGGTATTAGATACCGGATCGAGATCCCATATATGTAATATGTTACATGGGCTACGTAAAGGTAGAGAACTGGGAGAGGATGATCATTCCATAAGAGTAGGGAATGGTGCAAATGTTGCAGCCAAGGCTGTTGGCGAATATCACCTTATATTACCAAATGGTAAAACATTGATTCTGAACGAATGCTATTACATTCCGACCCTGTTATGCAATCTTATATCAGTTTCTTTATTGAGTAAGGAAGGATATAATTTTGCAGTACAGGATAATGTTATGAATATCTTCCTGAATCAGAAGTTTATTGGATCGGGCTCGTTAAATAATGGCATATACGTTCTCAATCAAACTACAGTTCTTAATGTACAAAACACACACAAGAGGAAGAGTTCAGAAATGATCGAATCCTACTTGTGGCATTGTAGACTAGGTCACATCAATGTGACACGACTGGCTAAGTTACAGAAGGATGGATATTTGAATCCATTCGAATTTTCATCTTATGACACTTGCCAGTTATGTCTCAAAGGAAAAATGAACAAAACTCTGTTTAGTGGACACGGAGAAAGAGTTATGGAACTCTTGGGACTGATACATAGTGATGTATGCGGTCCCATGTCTAGACATGGCAGGAATGGTGCCTCGTACTTCATTACATTCACTGACGATCTCTCAAGATACGGACATGTGTTCCTGTTGAAACACAAGTCTGAAGCTTTTGAGAAATTCAGAGAATATAAGCACGAAGTCGAGAACCAAACAGGTAAAAGTATTAAGATCCTTCGATCTGATCGAGGGGGACAATACTTGAGCAATGAGTTTCTAGACTATCTAAAAGAGAATGGGATTCTCTCTCAGCTTACTCCTCCTTATACACCATAGCACAACGGTGTATCGGAACGGAGGAATCTCACCCTATTAAATATGGTGCGCTCTATGATGAGCACTGCTGAGTTGCCTATTTCCTTTTGGGGGTATGCGCTTGAGACAGCCATATACCTATTGAATAGAGTTCCAACCAAATCGGTTCCTACCACTCCATATGAGATATGGAATGGGAAGAGACCATCTCTTAAACGAGTTAAGATATGGGGTTGTCCAGCCTATGTTAAAAAGCAAAATCCAGACAAGCTCGAGGCAAGATCAATTCTTTGTAAGTTTGTGGGATATCCAAGCAATTCGTATGGTTATCTATTCTACCACGGTGAACAACAAAAGGTGTTTGTTGCTCAACATGCCACCTTTTTAGAAAAGGAATTTCTTGTAAAATAAATTAGTGGCGAGGAGGTGGAGCTGGAAGAAGTTCCAGCACCATAAACTACAACAGAAGATTTGGTGGAACCAGAGGATTCAATAGTTCCCAACGAACCCCAGCCTTCACCGATCTAGTAGGGTTCCTCATCCACCTAAGAGATACTATGGTTTTCTCGTAGATGGTGGGAGCGAGGATTGCATCATGGAAGATGATGACCCGACTAGTTTCGAACAGACCATCACGAGTAGGGACTCTGTGAAGTGGCTGGATGCAATGCGATCTGAGATAGAATCCATGTACACCAACAAAGTATGGACTTTGGAAGTTGCTCCTGAAGGGGTAAAACCCATTGGGAGCAAATGGATCTTTAAGAAGAAACTTGGTGCAAATGGAAAAGTTGAGACTTTCAAAGGTAGACTTGTTGCAAAGGGTTTTCGTCAACGACCAGGTGTGGATTATGACGAAACCTTTTCTCCAGTGGCTATACTTAAGTCCATCCGGATCCTACTTTCCATTGCCGCATACCATGACTATGAAATCTGGCAAATGGATGTTAAGACCGCCTTTCTAAATGGAGATTTAGAGGAGTGCGTGTACATGACTCAGCCAGAGGGCTTCGTAGACAGTGGGAGCAGCGGAAAAGTGTGCAAGCTGCTTAAATCCATCTACGGTTTAAAGCAGGTATCACGGAGTTAGAACATATATTTTGATGTGGTAGTCAAAGAGTTTGACTTCATCAAGAACGTAGATGAACCTTGTATCTACAAGAAGGTTGCAGAGAGTAAGGTTGTCTTCCTCGTATTGTACGTGGATGACATACTCTTGATAGGAAATGATATTCCTATGCTACACTCAGTCAAGCTCTTCTTAACACATAGATTCTCAATGAAAGATCTAGGTGATGCCTCCTGCATTTTAGGGATTAAGATCTATAGAGATAGATCTAAACGGATACTGGGATTGTCCCAATCCAGGTACATTGACACCATAGTAAAAAGGTTTAGTATGGAAGAATCCAAGCGTAGGAACCAACCCACGATCTCTGGACTCACTCTCTCCAAAGAGATGTCTTCTAAGACTGATTTGGAGAGAGCTCGCATGCAAGGGATACCCTATGCTTCGGCAGTAGGCTCTATCATGTACGCGATGCTAGGTACCAGACCCGATGTAGCATACTCACTAAGTGTAGTGAGTAGGTATCAAGCAGATCCTAGAGAGAGTCAGTGGACAGCTGTGAAGAACATTCTCAAATACTTTAGAAGGACTAAGGAGATGTTCTTGGTGTATGGTAACGAAAAACTCCAGGTGGAGTCCTTTACCGATTCGAGCTTCCAAAGTGATAAGGATGACTCTAAGTCGCACTCGGGATATGTATTTATCCTAAATGGAGAGGAGGTGTGTTGGATGAGTTCCAAATAGGAAACCGTTGCAGACTCAACGATGGAGGCTGAATACATCGCTGCAAACGATGCTGCCAAAGAGGCTGTCTGGATGAAGAAGTTCATCTCTGAACTTGGTGTGGATCCATCCATTGTGCATCCAATACCTTTGTATTATGATAACAATGGAGCTGTGGCTTTGGCCAAGGAACCCAGCCCATCAGAGATCCAGGCATATTCTGAGGCGGTATCACCTGATCTGGGAGATAGTTGATCGCCGAGAGATCGAGGTCAGGAGAGTTGACACGAAGGACAACACTGCGGATCTACTCATGAAGGTCATACCCCAGATACACTTTGAGAGACTCTTCGGGATGTTGGGTATGAGATATTACAACAGCTGGCCTTAGTGCAAGTGGGAGATTGTTAGTTGTATATATGCCCTAGAGGCCATTGTTGTACATATGATGTATATTATAGTAGATGCTTGGATATATATAGAGAGGACTTTCTTGCTCGATATGATAGTATGCTATCTGGTTTTACTTTGTCTTAACATATTGACTTGTATTGGTTTACTGTCTTTCTCTCACATGTTGATAAAGCCCTTAGGATATGTACTCGACTACTAGGACTATGACGCAGATCATACTAGTGGGGCCAGGGTAGTCCAAGAGTACATCCTATAACTGTTCCTAGTCGAGGGAGTATCGAAACGGGGCATCGATATTCCAGAGTAGACTAGCGTATACGCTTCTCGACCCATATGATGGGCGATGGATGATCCCATATCCATTGGTGTTTGACATAAGAGAAGGTATACGGGTACTCAGTAGAGACTGAGTACACTGAACACACTCGCCGAGAACTCCCAGATGGTATTATACCTATCGTCAGATAGCAGCTCTCTGGTGACACTGGTACAGGTTAGTCTGTAGACCCGAGATCGTCATAGAGTCTTGTATGATTCCCACTGTGTTTTGATTTCCACATTACCACGTTCATGAGAACGTGCAAAACTGTGGCTTTTAGGTACAGTCCCGAATCACATAGAGGCAATGAGCGATAGGAGGGGTTTCGTCTCTCCCGGTATTGGGAGTTGATGTTGCGCTGTGTTCGATTGGCTATAACTGGAAGTCCCTGGCCAGGGCTGATATGGAGACCTACTGGTAAGTGTTATCAGTAGTTTCTCGACACGTTATGAGCCACACATCAACACGACTTATCGGTTACTGGGGTCTAACATTTACCACCCCTAGACTAGATATGCGACATTTCAGACGAAGAGACCGGACTGTACGGGAGTGTTGTTGATTAGATTCACAGGAGATTGTACAGGTTTTCTTGTTGATCTTCTGATCGCTCAATACCCGGGTGGCTGTTACGTTTAGCTGACCGCTTGCAGCTTGTAGATATTTGATATGATCATCACCTACTGCCGGCGTTTTGGCATTCTTTAGAGTCCTACACAGAGGTTTCCTGGCTCAGGCAAAACGGAGTAGGAGCACATATATGATATGTGCAGGACCGAGATTAATACGATATGAGATACCGTATTCTATTCTCGTGATATGTGATATCGGCCGGGTATATGTTATATAGCCGGGATATCGGATCAAGTGTTGATTCGATAAGATGATACATGTTATATTAGTCGGTTATATGTTATATAGCCGGATTATCGAATCAAGAGTTGATTCGATAATTTAATGTATAATTATATATGTGATATATTACATTACGTTAACCAATATAAGCTCGCTTAAAGATTCTTTTTCTCACTTGATGATACATTGATATATATGTGATATATGTTAATTGTATTATTTTCCTTTGTTACAAAATATTGTATATGTGATATATAATATTTTAACATGTTAGCGTTACAAATGCAACTAGGGTTAAAACCGTGCTAGGGTTTAAAATTTAGGTTAACATTTTCTTTATGGTTAATTCTTTTTGGATGGATAATGTTTTGGATGAGCTTTGAGGAAGCTTCATGATCCTTTGACAAAGTCCACCCTCTTTGTTTTATCCTTGATATTTGTTAACCTAACTTTAACCCTAGTCTATGGTTTATTCTCTCCATGAGTTAGCCATGACATGTACTTAACCTTGGTTGCATTTCTAACCTCAACAATAATTCATGTTTCATCACAACTTCATCTTCTTCTTCCTCACTCCAAAAGCTTTCTTGCTTTTTAGTTTGTGATGATTGTTTGTGAGAAATAGAAAATTGTTTGTGAGAAATAGAAAACAAAAGAGAGAAAAATTCCTACTTCATCATCCTCATCTATTCTAGCCACTTAGATTAGGGTGTTCACTTCACTAATACATCATTAGAGAAGTGTGAGCTTAGGTTAGAGTTTCTTCAAGGTAGATCATCTTAGAAAGTGAAGACTTCAAGCAAAATGCCTCATTCACCTCATGGAGCCTCTCTAGAGTCCGGGTTCTTGATGATCGCAGTGAAGGGACATCGACTCGGAGCTTATGAAGCAAAGGAACGGACTACAAAGGTTGTAATCCCTAACTCTTAGAAGTAAAGTTGTTTACTTTTTTGTTATGTTTGATTCTCTAGTTATCGATTATTGTTTAGGGTTATCTATAATGGCAAAAATTTAAACTTGGCATGGGAGATGCCACCCGAAACCTTATTGCCGTTGTAGGCAACCCAACACGAGTATCGCCGGAGTCTCCGCTGGATGAGGGGGAATATCATCGAGCACGGACAAGAAGACCATTCGGAGCCAAATGGAGCCGATGGAGAGAGGAGATCCTCTACGAGTAAAGAGCTCGTGCAACACCGTATCGCATTGGTCGTCCGTACGAGCAGGGTTCACCAAGCGGGCAGCAAAACGAGGATTAATTTCCTTAATAGGCACCTCCCATGGCTGTCGGCAAGCATGTGGACGATTATAAGCCAAAGCTCTTCGCTGTTAAAATAATTCTCCAAAAGTGAAAGAGAAGAGAGGTATTGCTTCAGATTATGAAGGGAGAGATTTAAGTCTAGACACAGAAAATGCTGTGTATGATGTAACTATTTTCAAGCATTGGAAAAGAAAAGTTTGACTCAAGAAAAGCAAAGAAAGAAGGAGAAAAGACAGCTTCGGTAAAGAGGCAGCGTCTCACGTGCCTTGCACGACGGCGCCAGCGCCAAGAGTTAAAAAAAAAACCTAAGGCGGCGCCTCACATGCCTTGCACGAGGGCGTCAGTGCCTCACGTGCCTTACACGAGGGCGCCAGCACCAAGAGTTAAAAAAAACTCTGAGGCAGTGCCTCACGTGCCTCGCATATGGCACCGGTGCCAAAACTAAAAGCTCTCTGATTAGACAGAGCCGTTGGATCAAAGATTCAACGGAGGTGATAAATCACCAAAGTGCAGAATTAAGATCTGGTGAGGAAATATTTCTCAAATCTTTCTAAACAAGAAAGATTACTCTCTGTAAAACAGAGCACCGTTGGATTAAAAAATCCAATGGTGATTAAAAAAGATCACCTATCTGCGGAATAAATTCTGTATGGGGAAATATTTTCCTAATCTTGTTAAAAACAAGAAAGATATCTTCTGTAAAATAAAAGTCTTTGGATCAAAGATCCAACGGTGGATAAAATCCCCAAATCAATTAAAGATCTCTCAATGAGAGATTTCTTTAACTAAATCAACAGGCCAGCCTCTACTATAAAAAGGACCCAAGACTTCAACTCTTGTACAGAGAAACCCCCCATAAGCTTTAGAGGAAGCAAGAAGAAAGCTTTAAGAGGGAAGAAAGAAGAATACCTCAATTCGAGGTAAATGAAAATAATAACAGAGATCAGAGCATCTCATCTGCATATCCAAGGGTTTAACCCTCATAAAAGAACTTAGTTCTTTCCCTGGATCTGAGATCCATGAGACAAGTCTCCCACAAATGAGAATTTAATTCTCATAGGGATGAACTTGTTCTTGGGGATCAAAGATCCAGAAAAGAATAGAGAATTGAACTCTTCATAACAGAATACACGAAGAAAACCTAGCTCCAAGCACCTCACGGGTCCCTCACGTGGGCACTGTTCAATAAAGAGTGCTTAGCACTCAATGGTTAGCGCTCAGCGCCAAGCGTCTCACGTATCTCTCACGTGGACGCTGTTCAATAAAGAGTGCTTAGTACTCAATGGTTGGTGCTCAGCGCCAAGCGCCCCATATGTTTCTCACGTGGGCGCTGCTCAATAAAGAGTGCTAAGCACTCAATGATTGGCACTCAGCGCCGAGCGCCCCACGTGTCCCTCACGTGGGCGCTGCCCAATAAAGAGTGCTTAGCACTCAATATTTGGCACTCAGCGCCAGGCACCTCACGTGCTCCGCACGTGGGTGCCATAAAGAGTGTTTAACGCTCCAAAAAGAGGGGAAAGTAAAGTAAAGTATGAGCGTCAGAACCTATACAAATGCTCAGCATTGTTTGCACAGAAAAGGGACTAAGCCCAAGCAAGTGTTCAACACTTTATTCAAATGAAATGGCAAAGACTGAGTGGGCTGAGCCTAAGTTGACCAAATCTCTAATTCAAATCAACCGAGCTTACGGGCTTATCATTTTCCAACCGAGCTCATGTGTTCATCATTTTCCCAAATTGTCCCAAACATGACTAATGACCTTCTGACGGATCTTCATCCCACATCTCTCTTCAATCTGGAAATTGGTTCAATGGCACATCTCCTCACACCTCTGACATATGTCGTTGTAATTCTTCAACGTCTTCAGAGAGGTGGCGAGTTCCAACTACCAACAACTCTTTGGTGCACTCCCAAACCACAACGGACCGTAACGTGCTTAAACTAAAACAATCGAGCCCAAATGCTCTTTTGTTGGGTCTGAATGATCCCAAAATCCTGGTTGAGTAGATCTTGGTCTAAAATTAGACTAATCTATCCTCAACAAATATTTAAGTTGATCTTAATCTCAAATAAAATTAACGATCCTTAAATCAACCCAAACCCAAATCTAAGAATATACGGATTTGGACTAATCCATGCACTACGGGCAACAACATAAATTAGTCTCCGTATACAATCCACGGGCAACCAAAAATAAAACAAACACACACGACACGAAGTGACCTTCTGGAGCAGGAGAAAGTGATTATCGCTACGCGGTAACGTAATTAACTGCAGGGGCTTGCGCCTGCAGGGAAGAGCATCCCCACAATCCAAAACCTCTCACAACGAGAGGGAATCTAACGAAATCTGCTACAACGGCCGTATCTGTCCAAACCTCCGATACACGGTACCATTAATCAACTTGGTATCTTCGGAGAAGTGGACGGATAAACCCAAATAGCATCTGCCCCCAAATTCAGGAAAGACGACCTACGCGATTTCGTCTCTGATTTCGGCGGTGAACAATCACCGTTAAGAAAAGAATTGTTAACGTCCATCTAAAATATAAACCAGCGACGGACTGCAGCAACTACAATGAGCGCGCGAATAGAGGTGATCTTAGCAACATGAGCAAAAGTCTCTTCATAATCAATACCATATTCCTAAGAAAACCCACGAGCTACAAGACATGCCTTATAACGTTCGACTGATCCATCTGACTTGGTTTTGATCTTGTAAATCCACTTATAGCTAATGGGCTTGATATCATATGGTAAAAAAACAAGATCTCATATATGAGTATCACGGAAAGCCTGCAATTCTTCCTGCATAGCCTGCTGCCATTCTAGATATTTTATAGTTTCAGTATATGGCTTGGGTTCCTAAATAGAATGAATAGAAGAAAGAAAAAATACAAACTAGGGGGAATAATCGTTAGTCGTGCAAAAACTATAACGGACAAGTGGCTATTTTTCTCGTGAAGAATTCCGACGAGGTGGAGGAGGTGAAATAGCATCCGGAGAAAACGGTACAGGCATAGGTGACTATTCCGTCGGCACTGTATTAGTAGAGGGAATAGTAGAAGGCATAGGAGTATCAGTAGGTGTAACAGGAGGTGGAGCGGGAGTGTATGTAGGCACAATAGTGGGTGTAACTGACGATGAGGTAGAGGAATCAAGAAAGGATACATCTATCTCGAAATGAGCAAAATATGGCACATTCTTGAAAAACATGACATTTCGAAAAATGTGAAGCAGTTTACTAGTAGGATCATAGCATCTATATCCTTTATGAGATGGACTATACCCTATCATAAAACACTTGACTGAACAAGAAGAGAGTTTATCCCGTTCATGAGAAGGAAGAAGAATGAAACAAACACAGCCAAATGTGCGTAAAATGGAATAGTCAAAAGAGGATTTATAAATCCTTGAATATGGAGTGGCGTCCAGAAATAAAGAAGATGGAGTAATGTTGATGAGAAGTACAATTGTCAAGAAAGCCTAAGTCCAATAAGAGCCAGAAACATATGTAAAGAGTAAGAGGGCTCGTGTGGTGTCAAAGATATGTCGATATTTTCTCTCTACTATACCATTTTGTTCATGAGTATGTGGACATGACTTTTGGGGAAGTGTGCCATGAGATTTAAGGATAGCTTGCATTGATGATGAAACGTACTCACAAGCATTGTCAAATCTAAAAATTTTAGTTCGTTTCTGAAATTGGGTGTAAATCATGTTTGTAAATTCAGTATAAATGGATGAAATTTTATATCTGGCACGCATAAGATAAACCCAAGAATAATGAGAGTAGTCAACAATAAAACAAATATAATATCGATAACCAGATATGGATATAACAAGACCAGGCCCCCAAATATCAGAATGAATCAAGTCAAAAGGTTCCAAAGAAGTCTTATTATGTGACACAAATGGTAAGCAAGTTTGTTTGGCTAATCGACATCCAACACAATTATTTAAGGCAGTAGCATGAAAAGAACCTAAGACTCCAGACTCAAATAAGGACTTAAGACGAGAATGTGAAATATGACCTAGACGGAGATGCCACATATCAGAGATAATTGATTCAGCTACAATCTTATCAAGACATGTAAGTGAAGATACTCCAACTGATACAATCCATTCACTCTACGGCCCGCCCTAATCTTCTAACAAGTGCTCGAATCCTTCACAATACAAGAAGTGGATGAGAAAGTGATAGTATAACCAGAATCGGCAATCTGATTAACATATTGAAAATTCATTGTTAGTTTAGGTACATGCAATACAGATGAAAGAGTAAGATTTCCAGGAGAGTACAAACTAGTTATGATGTCACCACACTGCATAACTGCAAGTGATGTGCCATTAACAGTATGTATGTATGATATAGGAATGGTAAAATGGTTTGTAAGAAAAGATTTATCAAAAGTCATATAATGTGAAGCACCTGAGTCAAATATCCAAGGGGTAGAAATACTAGAATTAGCAATTGAGACAGTACAATCAGAAAATGTAGATGATAATCTCTCGGAGGCTCCATTGATGCTAAGACTCCGTGCAACGATGCCAATGATCTGTGTTATCTGTGCTCTCTGCTTAAAGGAGAAAGCCCCTGATGAGACTGTAGCAGAGCCCACTGGAGTTGCGGAAGTGATGGATGAATATGGTGAGCGATAGAAAATAACTAGTCGAGATGGCCGTTTTGGACAATTAGCAATCAAGTGTCCTTTTTTCTTACATTAACGACAAAATAGGAAACAATTTGCACCAGAAGGAGCTAAAATTAGACCTGTGCCTGCCTAATTCACATCATGTTGTCCCCGGTGCTTCCTTTCAGCTCTATCATCCTGCCTCCTCTATCTTTCATGAGGAATAAAAGTACTATCAGCCTTTGCGACAATATCTGATTCGGTCTCCACATATTGTATCCCCATCGGTTTGTCATAGAATAGAAATCCTTGCATCTTCTTAAGCTCCACGATTTTCGAAGAAATGTCCTCAAAGACTATCCATGCTTGCCCTTTATGCTTCAATATCTTAAAATCTTGTACTTCTAATATCTTTCTAAATTGAGAGAAAACAACTTCTAGGGACATTTTAAGTTCTTCAAGCTTGACCTTCTTATTGAGGTTGTTGATGTAGAGCGTCATTTTGGGAGCGGGGGCGGTACCATTGCCGGCGGTGACCTCATCCATCGTTCGCTATTGCGATTTATGAATTAAGAGTGACGCGACCTAGATCGCGCCAAGATGTTGCCTTCCGTTGATCTGCTGATGGCGGCGATGGATGGCTGAGATTCAATCTGGAGGCTGTCGCTCCTGAAGCGTGTGGATCTCAATGGGTTTGAGGTTATGGTTGCCGAGCTACCTGCAAGGAAGTCCCAGGGTGGTTGTACCACCGAGGACCCTCCGACGGTCAAGTTAGACTAGAGATCCGAGCAGAGTAACGGCTTAGTGGAGTAAAAATGGCTTGCCTGAACCGTATGAAGGAGGGGTTTATATAGCGATGGCACCAGGCGAGGCAGGCGCGAGTGTTTCCCCCAATCAGAGCAAGGCTCTGTTCAAAATTCAAATTTTAAAATGAAGCAACGCTTCATAGCAGCGCCAAGTGCACTGTGCCCTAAGCAGCGCACCATGTGCAAGGCACGTGTGCGCTAGCGCTAAGAGCGTTGCGCCCTAAGCAGCGCACCACGTGCAAGGCACGTGTGCGCTAGCGCTAAGAGCGCTGCACCCTAAGCAACGCACCACGTGCAAGGCGCGTGTGCGCTAGCGCTAAGTGTGCTACACTCTGAGAAGTGCACCACGTGCAAGGCACGTGTGCGCTAGCGCTAAGAACGTTGCACTTAAGCAGTGCACCACGTGCAAGGCACGGGTGTGCTAGCGCTGGAACTAAAAACTCCCCATCGTCAGATCAAAGATCCAATAAAGATGATAAATCATCAATTAATCAGAATAAAATTCTGTTAAGGAAAGATTCCTTAAAATCTTTCCAAATAAGAAGAATGTGCTCTGTAAATCAGAGCACCGTTAGATCAATGATCCAAAGGTGATTAAAAATCACCAAAATACAGAATAAATTCTGTATGGAAAAAATTTCCCAATTTTGTTAAAAACAAGAAAATTGCCTTCTGCAAATCAGAATCCCTTGGATCAAAGAACCAACGGTGGGGAAATCCCCAAATCAATTGGAGAAAAGATCTCCTTAACCGATTGAACAAATCAGCTTACCCTATATAAAGACCCCAAGACTTCAAGTCTCATACAGAGGAACACCCCCCCCCTCCCGCCCTCTACAAACTTTGAGAAATCTCAGAAAGAAGAGCCAAGCTCTCGGTAGAAGAAAAAGATTTTCTTCAAGGTAAAAATAAACAGAGAGATGAAATCATCTCATATTAAAAAGAAGAATTCACTTCTTTCTTTAAGATCATAGATCTATAAGACCAAGGTCTTTCACAATAGAGATTAAAGGATCTCACCATAAAATAAGAAGAAGAACATAATTCTTCTCACAGATCATAGATCGATAAGACTAAGGTCTTTTATACAAGGAGATCATGAACATCTTATTATAAAATAAAAGGGGGGAGAATAAGTAAATTCCCTTAGGATCACATATCCATAAAGGCAAAGCCTTTCACCAAAATAAGAGATTGAAACATCTCCTACAAAATAAGAACTTTGTTCTTAGAATCTTGAGACAAAGTCTCTTATAAATGAGAATTCATTTCTCAGATCATAAAGCAGATCAAATAGCGTGTTGCGCTCATAAACTAGCGCTTTGCGCTCTTGGACCGGCACTCAGTGCTAAGCGCACCACGTGCTCCCTACGTGTGCGCCACTTAACAGGTAGCGCTTTGCGCTCATGGACTGGAGCTCAGCGCCAAGCGCACCACGTGCTCCTCACGTGTGCGCCACTCATAAAATAGCGCTTTACGCTCATAAACTGGCGCAATGCGCCTATTATTTGGCGCTTAGCGCCAAGCGCGCCACGTGCTCCTCACGTGTGCGCTACCCAGCAGAAGCGTTCTGCGCTCTTTGACTAGCGCAAAGCGCCAAGTGCAACACGTGCTCCTCACGTGTGCGCTAAGAGAACATAAATTGTTTTATAAAGCCCAGAGCTATGATGAATGCTCAACATTCAGTAAAAGACAAAAATATTGTCAGAACTCAAATCAATGCCCAGCATTGTCAAATGTTTAACATTTAACTGAGTGGGCCAAGCCCAAGTTGGCCATTAATCCCTCATTCAGATTAATTGAGCCCATGTGCTCATAAATCTTTGATCTTAGTCCCAATTGGACTACAGATCTTCCAACCAAAATTGGTTCAAGGGTACATCTCTTTACTCCTCTGATATTTGTCGTTGTAATCCTTCAACGTCTTCAGAGAGGTGATGGGTCCCAACAACCAAACATTTCATGGACTGTGGGGTCCTTAAACACATGGACTATGATATCCTTAACCTTGGACTGTGGGGTCCTTAAACCCATGGACTATGATGTCCTTAACCTTGGATTGTGGGGTCTTTAAACCCATGGACTATGATGTCTTTAACCTCGGACTGTGGGTTCCTTAAGCCCATGGACCGTAATGTTCTTAAACTAAAATTGGACAGTAACGTCCTTAAACTAATTATGGACCGCAAAGTCCCTAAACTAAAACAACAGAGTCCAAATGCTCTTTTGTTGGATCTAAACGATCCCGTTAAGTTGATCTTAGTCTGAAATTAGACTTATGTATCCTTAACATACGTTTAAGTTGATCTTAGTCTCAAATGAGACTAACGTGTCCTTAAACCCAACCCCAAACCCAAATCTAAGAAAATGCGGATTTGGACTAATCCATGCCTCTACGGGCGACAACATAAATTAGTCTTCGTATACAATCCATGGGCAACCAAAAACAAAACAAACACCCATGACACGAAGTGACTATCTGGAGAAGGAGAAAGTGGTTACCGCGATGCGGTAGCGAAATTAACTGCAGGGGCTTGCGCCTGCAGGGAAGAGCGTCCCCACAATCAAAAACCCCTCAACGAGGGGGAATCTGACGAAGTCTGCTACATCGGCCGCATCCGTCTAAACCTTCGATACACGGTGCCATAAATCAACTTGGCATATTCAGAGAGGTGGACGGATAGCACAAAATAGCATCTGCCCTCAAAATTCAGGCAAGACGAACCTACGCGGTCCCGTCTCTATTTTCGGCGGAGAACAGATTCTGGCACGCCCGGTGGGACCTTTTCCTCTTTCCACTCCACACTTTGTGTGTCGTGTTCGCGAACGAATCGTGGTTTAATATGGTTGCCCTTGGGTTCGAGGTACTAAGATTTGGTTTTGCTTCCGTGCATAAAATGTAAGTCCATGTTGCCCACCCCGGTGCTTACGGGGAGGCGGAAACGGTAAAAAAAACAATTTTTGAACTCAAGGCAACATGGACTAAAAAGGAGGATCTTTGCTAAACAAAAACTAACAACCAAGCTAAAAGATTTAGCTACTCGGTTAGAGGGTTATACCTAAGTCTTGAACTCCTTCTCTTCTTTCTCCTTGGAGTGGGTTGAACGGGTCCTCCTCGTCGCCTTCTCTTGCCGAAGAAAGATCCACCCGAGGGCCTCTACCTTGAGCTCCTACCTCAACCTAGAGGTAACTAAAGTGCTTGGCTTGCTAAACCTAGAACCCTAGAATGAGTAGAGAGGAGTTTTGGTGTTTTATCTCAAAAGCAAATGGTTCTCAACACACGAGAGAGGAGAGCTTTGAGAGAGAGGAAGAGGATGAGCTTTGGATGAGAGAGAATGAGCAAGAGAGAATAAGGATAATTATCAACCATTCTCACATATATGTGAATTATGATAATTAAATAATTAATCAAAGATAATTGTGATGGTTAATTTGAAATGACCATTATCATTTCACATTAATGAATTTTGCAAGAATCAAAGAGCATATTTCATGTGAAATGATGATGGTCAATATGTCAACATGGGTCAACAAGTCAACCAGAGTCAAATGGTCAACAACCCTAACCATAACACAATTAACTTTAATTAATATCAATAATCATGTCTCACATATTCATTAGGGTTTGGAAAAAGACAACGGTCAACAACCCTAATGAGAATCCTCTGCCTCTGCCTCTGCCAACTGTGCATACACACCCGCATCCATGTTCCGAGGAACACGAATACAATGAGATAAAATCAATCCCAAAACATATACTAGGATCTGGGTTAAACCAAAGCCCGCTAGTAATAACTGTCCGGACACCAAACGTGCACAAGTGCGCGGATGTGAACAAACCCCGTCGCAAAACCATGCGACCTCTACTCTGTTTTGCCCAAAGGCGAATAACCCTCTGTGTGGGACTCTAAAGACTCGACACTACGCTGGCAGTGGATTTAACCACAGGCCGCAAGCGGTACTAGTTGTATGTAACGGTCCCCAGGTAGAAACCGATAAGAAGACTGATGAGGTGAACCCATCTGAACTCCTACTGAGCCTGAATGTGAAAATCTCCGTACAGTCCGGTCTGTTCGTCTAAGAGTATCGCATGGCGGGCCTATGGGGCGGTAAACGTCGGTCCCCTAATAGCGGTACAAGTCGTGTCGGAGTGTAGCCCAGAACACCCTGAGATAACACTGGAAACCTACCAGTACATCTCACTAGCCAAGGCCAGGGACTTTTTGTAATGGCTCTCCTAGACACAGCGCGATATCAACCCCCAATACCGGGAGAGACGAATCATGTCTAACCGTCACTGCCTCCAAGTGCTTCGGGACTACACCCAACCGCTACCTGTTTGCACGACTCCTTTGAGCCGTGGTAGGGTAGCAATCTAAGAACAGTGGGAACACACTCGAGGCGAAGTGACAGTGTCAAGTCAACGGACTAAGCTGTACTCATGTCACCTGGGAACTGATAACTGACGATAGGTATAATACCAACCAACAGTTCCCGACGAGTCATGTCCAGTGTACTCGTAACCTAACGAGCACCCGCATACTATCTCAAGTACGACGTACTAATGGCTGTGGGACAGACCATCTCCCCTGCTGGGATGAGAAGCGCATACGCTAGTCTACTCCGGAGTATCGATACCCCGTCTCGATAATCCTATGACTCGGGACCTGTATAAGGATGTGCTTGTAGATTACCCAGCCCCCACTAGTGTGACTGCCATCACAACGCTGGTAATCAAGCAAAGATCCTAAGGGCTCCACTAATGTGTAAAGGCGATATGCTAAAAGAAACACATGCACACATTAAAGTAGAAACAAACCAAGTAGCATACTACTATTTTGAGCAAGATTGTCTATACAACTGTGAATATCCCAAGCTTCCATTAAGTAATATACAAACTAGTATGATACAGTAATGGCCTCTAGAGCATATACACTAACAATCTCCCACTTGCACTAAGGCCATGTACTGGCGTATCGAAGACCTATCATCTCGATCAGCCGCTCGAACTGAGTCTGGGGTAAGGCCTTTGTGAATGGATCAGCAGTGTTATCTTCCGTAGCAACTCTACGAACCTCGATCTCCTGGCGAACCACGATCTCCCTGATCAGGTGATACCGCCTCAAGATGTGCCTGGACTTCTGATGGGACCTGGGTTCCTTCGCTAAAGCTATAGCCCCGGTGTTGTCACAATACAGAGGTATTGGACCAACAATGGACGGAACCACCTGAAGTTCTGTCAAGAACTTCCTCATCCAGACGGCTTCTTTTGCGGCATCAGATGCAGCGATATATTCCGCTTCCATCATCGAGTCAGCAACGGTTTCCTGTTTGGAACTCTTCCAAAACACCGCCCCTCCATTGAGGGTAAAGACATGACCTGACATGGATTTGGAGTCATCCTTGTCACTCTGGAAGCTGGAGTCAGCAAAGGCCTCGATCTGGAGGTCTTTTTCGCCATACACCAAGAACATCTCCTTAATCCTTCTCAGGTACTTGAGAATGTTCTTTACCGCTATCCAGTACTTCTCCCCAGGGTTTGACTGATACCGGCTTACCACACTCAGTGCATAAGCTACATCTGGTCTGGTACACAACATCGCATACATTATAGAGCCTACCGCAAAGGCGTAGGGTATAATAGACATGCGATCCCTTTCCAAATCAGTCTTAGGAGACATCTCTTTGGAGAGGGTGATCCCGTGACAAGCCGGTAAAGTACCGCGCTTGGAATCTTCCATACCGAATCTTTTCAGTATGGTGTTGATGTACCTGGACTGTGAAAGTCCTAATATCCTCTTGGACCTATCACGATAGATCCGGATCCCCAGAATGTAAGAGGCATTACCCAAGTCTTTCATGGAGAACCTGTGTGACAAGAACCCTTTGACAGATTGTAGCATAGGAATGTCATTTCCTATCAAGATAATGTCATCCACGTATAAAACGAGGAATACGACAGTTCATGCTAAAATGTTACTATAGATGCTTGGTTCATCTGGATTTTTGATAAAACCAAATTCTTTGACCGTCTCATCAAAACAGATGTTCCAACTCCGCGATGCCTGCTTCAGTCCATAAATGGACTTAAGCAACTTGCACACCTTCCCGCTACTCCCACTCTGAATGAAACCCTCTGGCTGGTCTATATAGACACACTCCTCTAAATTTCCATTTAGAAAAGCGGTCTTTACGTCCATCTGCCAAATCTCATAATCGTGGAAGGCAGCAATGGCAAGAAGGATCCGAATGGATTTGAGCATAGACACTGGAGAAAAGGTTTCATCATAGTCCAAGCCAGGTCTTTGACGGAAACCCTTTGCAACAAGTCTAGCCTTATAGGTCTCAACCTGTCCATCTACACCAATCTTCCTTTTGAAGATCCATTTGCAACCTACGGGTTTTACCCCTTCTGGAGCAACGTCCAAAGTCCATACTTTGTTGGTGTACATGGACTCCATTTCGGTCCGCATTGCATCCAGCTATTTTACCGAGTCAGCGCTCTGAATGGCCTACTGGAAGCTAGTCGGCTTATCATCATCAATGATGCAATCCTCTCTATCCCTGTCTATGAGAAAACCGTAGTATCTCTCGGGCGGATGAGACTGCCTACTACTTCTGTAGAGCGGCGCAGGAATGTCGTGTTCTTTCGAACCCTCTGGTTCTACTAAGCTTTCAGTAATAGCTTGTGGTTCTGGAATTTCTTCAAGTTCTATTGCGCTCCCACTTATCTGATTTTCCAAAAATTCAGTTTCCAAGAAGCAGGCATGACGAGAAACAAAGACCTTTGGTTCATCTGCGCAATAGAAGAAATATCCCTTGGAGTTCTTTGGATATCCCACAAACTTACACTGTACTGAGCGTGCCTCGAGTTTGTCCGCATGCTGCTTTTTGACAAAAGCTGGACATCCCCATGTCTTAATGTGCTTAAGATAGGTGTTAGTTATATGTATGCCCTAGAGGCCATTACTGTACATAGGATGTATATTGTAGTGGATGCTGGGACATATATAGGTAGGACTTTCTTGCTCGACATAATAGTACGCTATCTGGTTGCTCTTTATCTTAACATGTATACTTTCTGTCTCTCTGTTACATGTTGATAAAGCCCTTAGGATGTGTACTCGACTTCCAGGACTATGATGTAGATCATACTAGTGGGGCCTGGGTAGTCCATGAGTACATCCTTCAATGTTCCTAGTCGTGTGAATATCGAGACGGGGTATCGATATTCCAGAGTAGACTAGCGTATATCTTCTCGACCCATGTGATAGGCGATGGATGATCCCATATCCATTGGTGTTTGACATCAGAGTTGGTATGCGGGTGCTCAGTGGTGACTGGGTACACTGAACGGACTCGCCGAGAACTCCCAGATGGTATTATACCTTACGTCAGATGGCAGTTCTCTGGTGACACTGGTACAGCTTAGTCTGTTGACCCGAGATCGTCATAGAGTCTTGTGTGTCTCCTACTGTGCTTTGATTTCCACCTTACCACGGCTCTACTGAGTCGTGCAAACAGGTGGTTTTTGGGTACAGTCCCGATTCACATGGAGGTATCAAAGCTACTAGGCATTAGATGTCGACCTATGGGGGGTTCTCACTGTGTGACAGTGTGGCGAAGCATAGGCTCTTACCCCCAGGGTGTCCCGAGACTGGAAGGTGTTTCGGCGGGTTGTAGTCCTCGCGAGGGGGCATGCGTAAAAAGTAGCTACTGAGCGACCCGTTGGTGCCACGGCGACCCCATCATGCTTGTTATGGACCTTATATCGGCATGACTTATCAAGCTACTGGGGTCTGACGTTTACCACCCCTAGGCGAGATATGCGACATATCAGACGAACAGACCGGACTGTACGGTAAGTGTTGCTGGTTGGATTCACAGGAGTGTGAGCGGGCTTGCTCGTTGATCTTCTGATCGCTCAATACCCGGGTGGCCGTTACGTTTAGCAGACCGCTTGCGGCTTGTGGGTGTTTGATATGATCATCACCTGCTGCCAGCATATTGACGAGTCTTTAGAGTCCTACACAGAGGTTTCCTGGCTCAAGCGAAACGAAATAGGAGCGCATATGAGATATGTGCAGAACCGAGAATAATACCAGTATGTGATACTGTATTCTATTCTCGCGATTTGTATCATTGGACGGTTATATAAGATATAGCCGGGTTACCGAATCAAATTTTGATTCGATATATTGATACTCATGATATTAGTCGGTTATATGCGTTATGACCGGATCATTAAATCAAGTGTTGATTTAATGATTTAATGTATAATTATATATTTGATATATTACTTTACATTAACTAGTATTTGTTCACTTAAGATTGATTTTCTCACTTGATGTGCACAAGTAGTATATATGATATATTTTTGTGCACTTGATTGTATCATGTTTGATGATACATGCAAACTTGGGTGTGTGTATGCTATACACCATGTTTAGTAAATGGTTAGGGTTTTATTTACCTTATTTATTTTTGGTTAAAAGAAAAAACTAAATGGTTGCTTTTGTTTTATGCAAGAAGCTTCTTGATGCTTCATGCATCTTTGACAAAGTAACCATTTTGTTTTTATCCCTTAACCTAACCATTTCACCTAAACCTTAGTTTATTCTCTGCATGAGTTTACTCACCCATGGTTGCTAAATGATAGACATCACTTGATTTTCTTTTTGAGATAATTCATTATTCATTTTCTTTCTTCTTCTTCTTCTTCTTCTTCTTCATGAAGAGAAGAAAGCTCTCTTGAAAATTCCAAGTGATGAATCCAAGTGAGAAATCCAAATCCAAAGTGAACCCACTTCCTATTTCTTCATCCTCTACCACTTTCCATGTAGTAGAGTGTGTTATCTTCACAAGTTTCATGACCTAGTGAAGATGGAGCTTGAGTTTGAGTCGCCTCGACGTAGATCATCTTCGGCATCGAAGTCAACGACCTAGCCCGCCCATTTCTCCGATGAAACCGACGCTAGAGTCCGGAATTCCGATGATCGCAGCGGAGGGACGTCAACACGGAGCTAGAGAAGTGGAGGACCGGATCTACAAAGATTGTAGTCTCTTTCACTTAGTAGCAAAGTAGTTTGCTTGCATGTTTCGCCTTACCTCTAGTAACGATCTAGTTTAGGGTTCTTTGGCACATAGAAAGTTTTGATTTTGGCATGGTTGATCAGTTGTAGAACCTCATGGGTGTGCCTAGGAACCCTACAATAGGGTTTCTTCCCACTCCATATCTGATATGGTGTGGTAGGCACGGTCTTAGTTGGAACTCGGTTCAAAAGATATGCAGTTGATTCTAGTGCATATTCCAAGAATGATCGCGGCAACTCAGCATTACTCATCATGGAACGTACTATATCCAATAGGGTTCGGTTCCTTCTCTCTGATACACCATTATGTTGTGGGGTGTATGGAGGAGTAAGTTGAGAGAGAATTCCATTCTCTTTTAGGTAACCCGGGAACTCGGCACTCAAGTATTCACCACCTCGATCAGATCTCAGTGTCTTGATACTTTTGCTTGTTTGTTTTTCTACTTCATTCTTGTATTCTTGGAATTTTTCGAAGGCTTCTGATTTATGTTTCATTAAGAAGACATATCCGTACCTTGAAAAATCATCCGTAAAAGTAATGAAGTAAGAATAACCACTTCGCGCATGAGTAGACATTGGACCGCATACATCGCTGTGTACGAGTCCCAAGAGCTCGCTCGCTCTTACTCCGTGTCCAGTGAACGGAATCTTTGTCATCTTTCCTTTGAGACATGATTGACAAGTTGTATATGATTGATATTCGAACGGATCCAAATATCCTTCTTTATGTAACTTAGTTAACCTTGTCTCATTTATGTAACCCAGTCTACAATGCCATAAGAAAGCATGATTTATTTTTGGAGACTTTCTTTTGTATGTATTCTGGACATTGAAAATCTGTGGTTGGTTCAATACGTATATACCGTTGTTTAATGTACCCGACCCAATCAGAACATGATTAAGGTGAATGTTTACAACATTGCTTACAAATGCAAAATCATAACCTTCTTTAGACATTAAAGATACAGATATGATATTACAAGTCGAACTGGGTACAAAATAACAATCACGCAAAACCAAAACATGTCCATCTGACAATCCCAGGTGATAGTCCCCCACGGCCTCAGTATCCATGCTAGCTCTGTTTGCAACTCTGAGGGTCATATCAATTGCCTTCAAAACCCTAAGCTTTCTCAGTGCCTGCAAGGAATTACAGATATGAGATCCTGATCCGGTATCCAATACCCAGCATGTAGAGTTTATTGATAGACAGTTTTCAATAACATACACACCTGAAGCCGAAGCCATAATTTGCTTCGGGTCCTGGTTTCTGGCCTTCCAAGCCCTGCAATCTTTCTTCCAGTGTCCACTCTTGTGACAGTAAAAGCATTCTTCCTTTCCCACAAGCTTTCCCGCTACCTTTTCTACTTTTGCCTTTCCTCTGGCTTCCACTTTACTAACACCGCCCCTTGGTTTAGTGGGGGCCTTCTTCTTCCTTCCTTTGGCTCTCGCTTTGGACCTGGAAGAGGAAGCTCCTCCAACAAACAAAATGGATGTTTCCCTACCTTTCTGTAGGGTGCCCTCTGCACTCCTCAACATGTTCAGGAGTTCTGAAAGTTCAACTTCCTTTCCTTGCATGTTGAAGTTCAGGATAAACAGGGCGTAAGTGGAAGGAAGGGACTGGAGAATCAAGTCAGTGTAGAGCTCGTTCTCCAACGTGGTCCCAAGGTCCGCGATCTCTTCAATGTAGCCAAGCATCTTAAGCACGTGTTCCACTACGGATGATCCGATGGCCAATCTCGCCGAAAACAACTTTTTCGAGACTTCGTATCTGGCGATACGGGATTGCTCTCCATAAAGATCCTTAGTATGAAGAAATATGGATTCGAGGTCCATATTCTCGTGCCTCCTCTGATGTTCATTGTCTATAGAGGCAAGCACGAGGCACTTGGCCTTCGCGCTATCAATCTCCCAGGTCTTAAGGATTTCCTTATCCGCGACGCTGGATTGAGGACCTGGGATAGGGGGAGCTTTGGTGGTAAGGAGATACCCCAACTTGACATAAGCGATTGCCATTTAGACATTCCTGAGCCAATTTTTGTAGTTTGGCCCTGTCAGTATATTTTTATCTAGTAGTAACTTAAGCCCGGTCATGATGCTTGGTTGCTGCAATTAGGAGAGAGAGAAGAAACACTTTAGCATGATGCTTTTGCAAGTTTAGAGTGGTTTTTAATTTGTCTAAACAGGATGGCTCCCACTGTTTCTCGAATCCTTCCTCAAACCAAAAAAGAAGAATTAGTCGGGATCAATCTCACCGTACAATACTTACTTAACCGTTCAGCCAGGCCAGTGTTGGTACTTCGAGGGAGGTTTTCCAACGCTTTCGCGAAGTTCCTTAATTAAATAACCTCTTTTCCCTGTGGGCGTAGCCCCGCTAACACCTTTCTAAACACCTGCTTGGTTTATAGCATTGATCGTTAAGTGAGAAAGTTTCCGAGGAGTAGCATATACTCACAGTAGGATCGGGATCCAAATATCATCGTGTGACAAAACTGAAGGAATCCTACCAGAATCATCACACTCCAAATGGTATGCAGCACTAGCAAGTTTCAGTTTCTTTAGAAACTCCCAATATGGATTTTTTCCCCATGCTCTTATGACCTTGACTTTGGCCGACAAATCATAAGTCACATGTTAAGTTCTACCCGTCATTTTCCAGGTTAATTTGAACCCACTCGTACCTACCATTGACTTTGGCCAACAAGACAGTACGACTGTCCCAAACCAACGCATCTATCTATGCTACACATGAATATCCAATAGCTACCAATCACTATGCCTTGACTTTGGCCAACAAACACAGCTTGAAAACTATTGACTATCTATATGAAATGACGGAGGGCTACGAATGGTTTTGGCGAAACCGTGAACGTAGTGAACTTGATATAATCGAAGGAACGAGATAGCTTTTAAAGAGAGTGGTTCAAGCTCCGCGTTTTTAAAAGTTTTCTGTTTTGAAAAGAAACCGAGTGGTTTTGAAATTGTTCCAACGACTTTACTTTGGTTTATTTTCTTGCATTAATTTAATGCGTCCCATCAATTAATCCTACCATTGCAAAAAACAACGAAAATATGATGTACGCTTATGCCATCCGCATTCGCCACGGGGCCCCGTCATCACCCGTTAGGTTACTTAACTAACGACAGAGCGGGGGCTGGACTAGCACGGATGCAAAACATAAGCAACGCCTACTAGATATCATATATAGATATATACATTCGTCAGATGCAATGATAGCCATTCCAGATCACAGATGAACATATTGGATATACTAGGAATCCGCGTTTCGTTCGAGCCTGCAATGAAAGACGGATTACACGGTCACGATGAATAGCCAAACCCCACCCTAGACCCCTACGAGTGCGGCAAACTACCCGCCAAGTACCCGAAGTGAAGCAACCTCCCTCAACTACGTGAGTAGGCCACTCAACACTTCGAGATACCCGGTAGTTTGTGCACCCCACCTTGCGTCTATCTTAGGAGCAAAAACAGTAAAAGAAATAATATACAATGGCGGCTACAACCTCATCCCGGATGTGTGGCTATAAAAATAATATTACATCAATTTACATATTACATCAAATGAAAGATAAAGAAAACTTTCATCTCATAAAACCCCGGCTATTCATCCGCGACAATCCAACGAGTTCATATACACAATCCATCAACATTACAGATCACAGATATGCACAACCCTCACTAATCGACGTATAGCGATTAGTTGACGTTCAGTGCATATATCACATCATAGATATAACCCATTAGCTAAAGTCTACAGAACTTCGATCAAAATACGGATTTGCAACTACCCCAAACACAACTTTGTTCTCTGGAAATTCTGGACAGAAACAACATATCCTAAAAATCCCAAAACAGAACACAGATGAAACTGCAGCGAAGACGAGTCGCGGCCGAGTCAACCGCGGCAAGAAGCATGTTCTCACCGCGGTTCCGCGACGCGTTGACCGAGTCAGTGGCTCGTTTTTGTTGACAATTCTTACAAAACCCTGAGCCGATTTTTAATGTATGTGGAATTATTTTTAAAGCAGGTTTAAAAATCGGCAGAAAGTTAGGTTTTTCGGGCGTGTTTTGCAATTTTTCTTGGATCGAAATTCCATATACTTTGCTAACATGCTAGTTTGTGTTTAGCTAGGTTCTGATACCACTGTAAGTCCATGTTGCCCACCCCGGTGCTTACGGGGAGGCGGAAACGGTAAAAAAAACGATTTTTGAACTCAAGGCAACATGGACTAAAAAGGAGGATCTTTGATAAACAAAAACTAACAACCAAGCTAAAAGATTTAGCTACTCGGTTAGAGGGTTATACCTAAGTCTTGAATTCCTTCTCTTCTTGCTCCTTGGAGTGGGTTGAACGGGTCCTCCTCGTCGCCTTCTCTTGCTGAAGAAAGATCCACCCGAGGGCCTCTACCTTGAGCTCCTACCTCAACCTAGAGTTAACTAAAGTGCTTGGCTTGCTAAACCTAGTGTTGGAGATAGTGCCCTCAGAGTCAATTATTGGATCACAGGCACGTGATTGCAATGATTGAGGGAGGACCTATTCCGGTAGGACAGTCTTACTCAAGATGATAGTATGCTATCTGGTTTATTTTTATCATCGTGTACTGCTTTAGGTGACCTGACAGATCGCTATTACACGTTGATAGAGCCCCTAGGATTCTTGCTTGACTGCCAGCAGTATGAGGGCGATCATATACGTGGGAGCTGGTAGTCTATAAGCACATCCTTAAAAGGTCCCTAGTCGTGAGAGTTTCGAGACAGGGTATCGATACTCCAGAGTAGACTAGTGTATACAGTCGAGACCCCGACGAGGGGCGGTAGCCAGTCTCATAAGCCACTGGTGTCAGTTGGTTCACCTAAGATGTATACAGGTGCTCATTGGGTTATGAGTACACCGGACAGGACTCGCCGAGAACATGCTAGTTGGTCTTATACCTGACGTCAGATAGCAGTTCCCTGGTGACATGTGTACAGGTTAGTTCATCGACCTGAGGATCATCATTTGTCTCGTATGAGTTCCCACTGTACTTTGATTACTACCCTACCACGCTCAAAGGAGACGTGCAAACAGGTTTTAGTTGGGTGCAGTCCCGAGCCACATGGAGGCAGTGAGTGGATCTTCAGGGGGTCGTCTCTCCCGGTATTGGGGGTGAGGTCGCGCTGTGTCTAGGAGAGCCATTACACAAAGCCCTCGGCCGAGGTAGGAGATTTACTGGTAGGTATTCCAGTAGTATCTCAGGGTGTTCTGGGCTACACTCCGACACGACTTGTACCGCTTTTGGGGGTCTGACTTTTACCAACCCCCTAGGCCCGCCATGCGATGCTCATAGACCAACGGACCGTACTGTATGGATATTGTCACTGACAGGCTCAGTAGGGTGTCAGGATGAGTTCGCTCATCGACGTCCCTTTTAGTCAGTACCTGGTAGCCCGTTACGTATAGGCTAATACCTCTGACGTGCTAGTGGTTAAATCCACAACCAAGGTGTTGACGAGTCTTTAGAGTCCCCCACAGACCAGTTTCTCAAGTTTCGGGCGAAACGCTGTAAAGGCCGTATAGAGATATGGCAGGGTTCGATCAGATACATGCGGCATTGCACGGATCAGGATCGGACGGATAATACTAGCGGGCTTTGGTATAAGCCGGATCCTAGTATTGTACAGTGTAGATTTTGTCTCTTTGCATTTGTATTCGGTCGGAATACAAATGCGGGTATGTATATACAGTAGCGGGGTTTTCCTGTAATTTATTACGGGATCAGTTTTTTGGAGTTACCAGTTTGCTTTCCGTTTCGACCATTTTACTTTGTATCTTTCATTGGCTGAAGATTGGTGGAGGAGGGCTTATTTGCATTTGTGCAAATAAGCATTTGTGGAGGGTGGTATTTGCATATTATTGTATCATGATAGTTCCACCATCACATTGACTTCTTAGTTCATGATAGTTCATGATGGCTTGACCTTTTGGAGTTATGATTGGTTGGTTGAGTGTTGGACTTTCCTTATGATGATTTCTTCTCTTGATCTCATTTGACTCTCCTTTGCATTATTGTTCTCCTCTCTCATTTTTCATTAGCCCTACACCATGAGCATGGCCGGCCAAGCAAGGGGAGGGCTGTCCAAAATTTGCATGTGGGAATTTTGTTCTTTTGATGCTACAAAATTCCCAAGTTCCTCTACAAAAGTTCATATATCATTTCCTCCACCAAAAAGGCAACTCCATACAAACCTCGAATGAGACATGAGTTCTACTGTCAACATACAGCAACCTTGGGCACGTCGGCTCACCAACTTCGTGCCCGAGTTGCCTCGGTCCAGAGGTGGGAGCCCGTAAAAGAAGCCGGTGACATGGTGCCCTTCTGGCGAGGAGGTGAAGACCGGAGATTCCGCGGGGAGATCGGAACGACGACGAGAAGACCAAAGGACACGGATCGATCGGTATATCTCTCTACCCCTTCTCTAGATATATAGGACTAGATTAATGGCACGATCCGGGATTATAGTGCGCGGTGGTGCCGGTTTTAAAAAGTTAAAGTAAATTTATCGCTTCCACATTTTGGCCTCAGTTTGACGGCCGGGGTGCCGCCGTGCACTTACACCTAGAACCCTAGAATGATTAGAGAGGAGTTTTGGTGTTTTATCTCAAAAGCAAATGGTTTTCAACACATGAGAGAGGAGAGCTTTGAGAGAGAGGAAGAGGATGAGCTTTGGATGAGAGAGAATGAGCAAGAAAGAATAAGGATAATTATCAACCATTCTCACATATATGTGAATTATGATAATTAAATAATTAATCAAAGATAATTGTGATGGTTAATTTGAAATGACCATTATCATTTCACATTAATGAATTTTGCAAGAATCAAAGAGCATCTTTCATGTGAAATGATGATGGTCAATACGTCAACATGGGTCAACAAGTCAACCAGAGTCAAATGGTCAACAACCCTAACCATAACACAATTAACTTTAATTAATATCAATAATCATGTTTCACATATTCATTAGGGTTTGGAAAAAGACAACGGTCAACAACCCTAATGAGAATCATCTGCCTCTGCCTCTGTCAACTGTGCATACACACCCGCATCCATGTTCCGAGGAACACGAATAAAATGAGATAAAACCAATCCCAAAACATATACTAGGATCTGGCTTAAACCAAAGCCCACTAGTAATAACTGTACGGACACCAAACGTGCATAAGTGCGCGGATGTGAACGAACCCCGTCGCAAAACCATGCGACCTCTACTCTGTTTTGCCCAAAGGCGAATAACCCTCTGTGTGGGACTCTAAAGACTCGACACTACGCTGGCAGTGGGTTTAACCACAGGCCGCAAGTGGTACTGGCTGTACGTAACGGTCCCCAGGTAGATGCCGATAAGAAGACTGATGAGGTGAACCCATCTGAACTCCTACTGAGCCTGAATGTGACAATCTCCGTACAGTCCGGTCTGTTCGTCTAAGAGTATCACATGGCGGGCCTAGGGGGCGGTAAACGTCAGTCCCCTAATAGCGGTACAAGTCGTGTCGGAGTGTAGCCCAGAACACTCTAAGATAACACTGGAAACGCTACCAGTATATCTCGCTAGCCCTGGCCAGGGACTTTGTGTAATGGCTCTCCTAGACACAGCGCGGTATCAAGCCCCAATACCGGGAAAGACGAATCCTATCTAACCGTCACTGCCTCCAAGTGCTTCGGGACTGCACCCAACTGCTACCTGTTTGCACGACTCCTTTGAGCCGTGGTAGGTTAGTGATCTAAGAACAGTGGGAACACACTCGAGGCGAAGTGACAGTGTCAAGTCAACGGACTAAGCTGTACTCATGTCACCTGGGAACTGATAACTGATGATAGGTATAATACCAACCAACAGTTCCCGACGAGTCATGTCCAGTGTACTCGTAACCTAACGAGCACCCGCATACTATCTTAAGTACGACGTACTAATGGCTGTGGGACAGACCATCTCCCCTGCTGGGATGAGAAGCGCATACGCTAGTCTACTCCGGAGTATCGATGCCCCGTCTCGATAATCCTACGACTAGGGACATGTATAAGGATGTGCTTGTAGATTACCCATCCCCTACTAGTGTGACTTCCATCACAGCGTTAGTAATCAAGCAAAGATCCTAAGGGCTCCACTAATGTGTAAAAGCGATATGCTAAAAGAAACACATGCACACATTAAAGTAGAAACAAACCAAGTAGCGTACTACTATTTTGAGCAAGATTGTCTATACAACTGTGAATATCCCAAGCTTCCATTAAGTAATATACAATCTAGTATGATACAGTAATGGACTCTAGGGCATATACACTAACAGAAAAGAGAACATCAATGGCTTCTAACTGCTCCAACTACAACTCCCGTTCCGCCTCATCTGGAGGAGTAACCTACGGGCCTCAGGAGGACTCCATTTTTACAGTGCCGGTGGACCAGGTGACTCAAGCCACCACTAGGCTATTCTTCGGGACCATGCTCCCACCGATAAGCTTCAACGCCCCTGTACCATTGCAAGAAGCTCAGAAGAAGTCGGTTTTTTATCGGCTTACCACTACCGCGGCCCCTCTCAGCGGATCGTCCAACTCCGGCGCCTCAGTCTTTAACAGATTGGGCTGAAGCTCCAATGGGCCCATGAAGAAGCCCACAATTCCTAAAGAGGTTATCCCAAAACGGATATACATTCCTACTCTTGAAGTCCCCAAGGCGGCTTCCCCTGTTAAGGAGTCGGTCTTTGCAAGACTGACTGTTTCGGCTATCGCTCTAAACAAAGTCACCAAGACTGCTCCTGTTCGAAAGTCTGCCTTCGACAGGTTCGCTATCCACGCTCAGCAGACGTCCGTTTTCAATAGGCTAGAGCCAATAACAGCACCTGACCAGAACAGGAGGCACGATCAAGCCGCCCTATAACTGAGCCAGTATCGTCGGCTCAATATGCTCGACGTCGCCACTGGCGCCGAGTAAGGAAGGCTGGGGGCAGTTTCCCTTCTGGGTTGACTCCACCGGCTCCAACGGTGGAAATTGATGCTGTTGTTCCAACCGGGAAACGCTTTGAACTACTTAACAGGATGCGCAGGAATTCGCCAACTGCTGTATTGAAAAGGTCTCCTCCACCAATGGAAAGCGTTACAAAGCCGAAGCAAGAACAGCCCCCTCAGCGGCTGTCCTCTAAAATTTATAAAGTTTGGCGACAGATCCAGGACTCCGTGATAGATCAAGACTATCTCCGCCGAAAGAAAATAATGAAGGTTCAGCAAGAAGAGGACCACCCTATCAAGCCACAGAAGACGACAGCTACTTGGGTGCCCACTGCAATGGCCCCCTCAACTTCGACCGCCCACAAGAAGAGAAGGCCGGAGAAAATCCCTGAGTCTGCGACGAATCGCAAGACCACTGAACCCAAACGCCCCAAGTCTGGGGACATGGTGGTCCACACTGTTTATATGGCATCTGATTTGAATGATTTAGCATGCTTACGCTTTCTAAAAGATAGATCAAAAATATTTGTAACCGCAATCAAGAACGGCGTCGCTTTGCAGCTAGCCGGTGAGTACGGGTCGGTCCACAGGGATGTTGTGAATCTCCGATTCGTTCTTACGAGTTAATTCCGAAGGGTGTTCAGAGTTGTTATTAAATCTAAAAATCTAATTAACCTAGGAAAATTATCTAAATCTATTCTTGCTAGGGTTAGGTTTAGGGATGGTTTGGAAATGCAATTAAATCTCAACGCTTTCTTACCCGAATGAAGATATATGAGGAGTTATGGTAATTATTAATAAAGGGGATTAGATCCATTCGGGAAGGTGTTCCTTCCTCTAGGTTCTTGTCCTTCCTTTAGAGATCCTTACCCTAACCTCCATGGAAAACGCACGCAACCGGGCTTTCATACTACGGTATCACCGCTACCTCGAGAGATAGGGTGCCGCAGGGCGCGGTGTGTGCGTGTATGCATGGAGTCCTATTCAAAATGTATTATGGGTAAGAGAGGGATGAGAGATCGCATCTCTCAAAATCCTTCCCCAAAGCTAAACCCTAAACAAGTTCCTAGGACATGAAATTAAATCTACCTAGGGCGAAGAATTTAAATCTACACTAGGGCGAGAAATTAAATCTACTTACAGATGCATCCCTCCAATCATCCATGCAGGGTTGTCAGATCTGAATTTCTGAATGGAAAGTAAACACCGATGCTCTCCAAAGAGGATTTCTGAATTTTTATTTATATGGAGGCATAAAATTTACAATGAATTAGAGTCCCTATTTATAGGAATAGGAAACCCTAGGTTACATTTTGATACGCATGTCTAATTTTACAAAAATAGCCCTAGGTTGACTAGTCAACGCCGCCCATGAGTTATGGTAAAATAATATTCCATCGAACTTTCATGCCCACCGCGGAACCGCGGCCGCAGCCAGGGTTTGGCCGCGGTTCCGCGGTCAAACTGGGGATATGGGTCATGAAACTTTGGGTGCTGGCTCCTTATGATTTGTTCTTCTAGTTTCTTTGGTTCTTTTCTCCATATTGCTTCTGGATCTTCTCCAGATCTTCCAGTGAACATTGTTGTGGACTTCTAACCATGTCTTTGTGTCGACGTCTTGAACCTTGCTTTGTGAACTGATTTTTATGTTTGATGTAGGCTTGATCAAGAGTCTTCTGTTTGTTGGTCAAAAGTCCATATTTTCATCGACTTTACATCGTTTTCACTGTTTCCTGTCCAAGAACCTGTAACCTGTAACATGTAGCAGACATGCGTCAAAAGCACCTGTTTATTTATAAAAAGAATAAGAATGAGGAATATAATAATGCAATATTATGGTGTGAACAAATACCCCCAAACTTATCTTTTGCTCGTCCTCGAGCAAACTTATTTTAATTCACTAAAATCCTAACCGCACTTTCGTAAGGAAACGCGATTGCACTGAGCTCGTGTAACAAGCCGTTAAACCTCTAGGTGTCCCTAGTAGGAGGAGTGTTGTCTCCTGAGGGTTTTCAACGGATTACACCCACAAAATCCTATCAATTCGGCCTTTTCGACTTTTGTTCTCCAATTAGGTTTTCCAACAAGGAATTCTATTATCTTCTACTTGTAAATTATACACGCACATTCTTCACACTTCCTCATCATTTAACTTAAGATTATATATGTTCTGCAGACCTACTTAGCTTTTGGCATCTCTTAAGTTTTCCTTTTAGAGTTTCATCTCCACTTAGGAATTTCTATCAACTCTACTAAAGATACAAGTTCTATTTTTCATCCCTTTCTCTCATCTAAACACCAATCACATATCCCTACGTGTGTGTATAGATCACCCCTACACTTGGAAATTCTAATCAAGCAATCATACCCTTGTCCGTTGTCCAAAGCACTTATTAATTGGTGAATTTAAATGAATTTTGCTTACACATCCTTCATGCGATCGTTAATACTTCTTGAGGTACCAACAACCGATTACAAGATGTGTTTGCACATTTAAGCGTAATTCCTAGTCTTGCAACACCCAAGGCTTTAGCAGTGACTCCCAAACCAGTTAGTCTAAGGCACTAGGTGATGAAGCACCCTCGCTAAATATTTTTCTATTTTTGCAGCCTTAAGTAATCACAAAAACCAGCGTCCATTTTTTTATTCTTTATTTTTTCTTTTTTTTTCTTTTTTTTTCATTGTACTAAGGACTTTAGACAAGAGCATTTCAAAGTCTCTTCTACTATTCCAAGTTTCAAGGTGCGTGATTGTGCAAATTGTAGGGTATACGTTTTCAGAATCTAGACTTAAGCTAGAAACTATTTTTCAAACTTATACTCTAATAAGAACATCAATACTCTTCCCTTGTTTCGACTTAGCCTAAGAAGTGAACCCAAAATTTGCCTATTTCTAAATCAACTACAAAGGCATATACTTTCTACCGTTAAACTTTAAGGAATGTTATTTTTAGGGTTTTTAATTCACTAAGTCCAAGATCTAGTTGTTCCTAGCCAGTTAACCTATTAGTCAAACTCAAGTCAGATATGGCCAAAATTGAATACAATAATTTTTATAATTTTTGAAATTTTTCAAATTTTTATGGTTTTTCAAATAAATATGCAAATGCAAAAATATATACAAATGAATGCGAAGGAAGAAGACGTACCGAGCATACCCCCAAACTTGAACTTGACAGTGTCCTCACTGTCATACTGAACCAAGAGGGTCAAAATATCGGCACTTCCCTGTTTATTTATTTACAATTTTTTTATTTTTTCAATGTTTTGAATTTTTTTTTTTATAGAAAAAGAAAACAAAAATATATATACATATATACAACGGTTCCCCCCAAACTTAAGCTTGGCCTTACACAAGCCAAAGGTATAGTTGGTGCAAGAAGGGAGTGGGAAGAAAAGAGATGAGAAACACGCGAGACCGTGTGGAAAGAAGAATGGTAGAATATGGTCTCGGTGGGAGGAAAGAAGGGCGGAAAGGAGAAAGAAGGATCGCGCGAACATGAGGGTGTAAATCGAGTGAATAAATTAGTACAATATGTGATGATCGATATGTTATAAGCGATTGCGCTAACCTATCAACCTGTCGGGAAATGGGGTCAAATCCCTCAAGATTCGCAAGAAAACATGGGTACACCGAACTTGGTATAGGAGACGAAAGCATAACGGTCATTTGTACGGTCGGGACAATAGGAGAGACGAAAGGGAGTGAATTAGGGATAGTATCTTTCTCACCGTAGTAAACTGTTTCGAACTTGAAAGATTCCATTAATGGTTCGAAACTACTATAATCAACCGAGTCTGATGGCTCATTTGAAAATGTAAAGGACTCAAACTCGGGCGGTGAGTCATCAGCATCATCCGAAAATGTGAAACACTCGTAGGTGTTATCGTCTGTGAGAATTGTATCAGATTCAAAGGAAAAGGTTTCAAGCTCACAGTCTTCAAGCGGGGTCGGAACGATGGGAAGGAGGGAGGGTGATATAACAGTCAAAGGTTCAGGAGGATGAATTGGAAAATCAGACACATCAAATAAAAATGATTCAATCTCAATATTATCCTCAAGACTCTCCTCAATACTATCCTCAATATTTAACTCATCCATGCCATTATCATCAAAATCTAGACGCATATAAGATTCAGGAAAAACATTTAATAACTCAGGATGATGATTTGAACATAAAATTTCAATTAAATCGACAGGTTCATCATCCGAAATATTCCCGGCGTCTATATCCTCAATCAAGTGAAAATCAATTTCTTTAGACACCTCCTCAAAAGCATGGATATTTATCGATTTAGGTTCTAGAGTGGAGGTGTAAAGGTCAAACGGATTAGGTGTGGTTTCACTCGAGAGGGGTTCTTCACAATTTGGCAAATCAAGCACTACAAAATCACACAACTCATTTTTATTTTCAACAGGTGAACTATTTAGGGCAATCGATAGAAAACAGGAGTTGTGGGCTTCAATTAGGTAAGGGTAGGTTTGATTTGAAAATCCTCTCTCATTCTCACTCTGTCCAACCGCCTCCTTATACATTAAAAAATTTTGAGCTAGCGAGAAACTAGCTACCGGTTCACTAGGTTGCATAAGGGCGGCCACAGACGCTTCCACATTCCTAGTCATTTTATTTGTTGCTGCAATATAAGCTTCCAACGAATCTTCCAAACTAGACTTAGGTGGTGAGGGGGTTTCGGTAAAAGATTCAAAATGGTGTGGATATGCAAAACTCCCAACAGGCTGTGTAGAAACAGTATCTAGTGAAGGTGGGCAAGTCGGGTAGGACTGGTAGGAAGTGGGTGATTGGACAGGGGTAGGGTCAACATGTGGATAAAAAGGTGAATAGTCTTGTTGATCCCTAGAACTGGATGAGTGGAGAGGGGTGAAAGATCGGCTGTGAGATTGAGCAATATGCTCAGCAATGGACATCGGCTTAGGAGAGACGGTAGGACTCGAAAAAGTGGTGTCAACATATGGAAGTGGTAAAGGTTGACTTGGTTGACACAAAGTGGGTTGAAAAGTCAAACTGTTTCTCCTAGACGTCTCTATTTGATCTTTCAAAGATATTTTAGGCAAGGAGGGATCGTCTTTAAATTGACCGAACAAATTGACGTACGACGCAAAATTTGGTTCGGGATACCAAAGTTCGGCAAGTGATTTATTATGTGGGGTACCCATGTTAGAAGAAAGGGTGAAAAGAAAGAAGGTTTGTGGTGGTGCAAGGATTTATTTGCGGCAAAAGTTTGCAAGTTTTCCAATAAAAATTTTCCTTTTTTTTTCTTTTTCTCTTAATTTGGAAATTGTTGCAAAAAGATTTTCAATAAAAGATATGCAACAGAACAAATATTACTCGCAATCAATTTCTAACTTAAGCGAGGCGCAAAAATCCTGCATAAAATTGTTATTTGGAAGCGGAAATATTTTTTATAGCGCAGGGAGTCCTGCAGGAATTTTCAGAAAAGGTATTTCAAAATGTACAGATAAGAAACAGAGGGGCTTACAGAAAAAAATTCCTCAGATGAAGCCGCGAGATAGCCGCCCTTCCGCGGCCAAAGGGGGGTTCCCACCGCGGTTCCGCGGTGATCTAGTCGGCGCGGACCCCAAGAAATTTTCTGCACTCCTGATTTCGTAGTTCCCTTCTATTTTGATATTTTGTTTTCTGTTTGTCTTTCTATAAATTTCCAGATCCGAGTTTGTATATCCTGCAAAATTCGAACAACAAAGTATCCTTTCCAAAAAATAACAATTGATATATTTTTATAATTTTTGGATTTTTTAGATTTTTATGATTTTTTTAATTTTATTAAGATTAACCCGAAATTGCAAAAAGGAAAGTTCTACGCCATCCCCGGCAACGGTGCCATTTGATTTGTATGTCAAAAATTATTTCTAAACCGCAATCAAGAACGGCGTCGCATGAAGCTAGCCGGTTAGTACGGGTCGGTCCACAGGGATGTTGTGAATCTCCGATTCGTTCTTACGAGTTAATTCCGAAGGGTGTTCGGAGTTGTTATTAAATCTAAAAATCTAATTAACCTAGGGCAATTATCTAAATCTATTCTTGCTAGGGTTAGGTTTAGGGATGGTTTGGAAATGCAATTAAATCTCAACGCTTTCTTACCCGAATGAAGATCCATGAGGAGTTATGGTAATTATCAATAAAGGGGATTAGATCCATTCGGGAAGGTGTTCCTTCCTCTAGGTTCCTGTCCTTCCTTTAGAGATCCTTACCCTAACCTTCATGGAAAATGCACGCAACCGGGATTTTATACTACGGTATCACCGCTACCTCGAGGAATAGGGTGCCGCAGGGCGCGGTGTGTGCGTGTATGCATGGAGTCCTATTCAAAATGTATTATGGGTAAGAGAGGGATGAGAGATCTCATCTCTCAAAATCCTTCCCCAAAACTAAACCCTAAACAAGTTCCTAGGGCATGAAATTAAATCTACCTAGGGCGAAGAATTTAAATCTACACTGGGGCGAGAAATTAAATCTACTTACAGATGCATCCCTCCAATCATCCATGCAGGGTTGTCAGATCTGAATTTCTGAATGGAAAGGAAACACCGATGCTCTCCAAAAAGGATTTCTGAATTTTTATTTAAAAGGAGGCATAAAATTTACAATGAATTAGAGTCCCTATTTATAGGAATAGGAAACCCTAGGTTACATTTTGATACGCATGTCTAATTTTACAAAAATAGCCCTAGGTTGACTAGTCAACGCCGCCCATGAGTTATGGTAAAATAATATTCCATCGAACTTTCATGCCCACCGCGGAACCGCGGCCGCAGCCAGGGTTTGGCCGCGGTTCCGCGGTCAAACTGGGGATATGGGTCATGAAACTTTGGGTGCTGGCTCCTTATGATTTGTTCTTCTAGTTTCTTTGGTTCTTTTCTCCATATTGCTTCTGGATCTTCTCCAGATCTTCCAGTGAACATTGTTGTGGACTTCTAACCGTGTCTTTGTGTCGACGTCTTAAACCTTGCTTTGTGAATTGATTTTTATGTTTGATGTAGGCTTGATCAAGAGTCTTCTGTTTGTTGGTCAAAAGTCCATATTTTCATCGTCTTTACATCGTTTTCACTGTTTCCTGTCCAAGAACCTGTAACCTGTAACATGTAGCAGACATGCGTCAAAAGCACCTGTTTATTTATAAAAAGAATAAGAATGAGGAATATAATAATGCAATATTATGGTGTGAACAGCATCCTGGAAAGATGATAGCTGTATCTCTATGGGTCATCGACCGCTTACGCGATCCGTGACAAATGACCAAGAGCAACAACAGAAGCTCCAGGAAATGTTAACGCAGATGGCCGTACTCACTGGGCCAAAAGAAAGCCTGGAAACGTCATCGGAACAACGTTAAGAACAGGAAACTGATGCTGACTTCCTCCGCAGAATCCTCGAAAAAAGGGACAAAGAAGCAGCGGAACAAACGGCCAATATAAAACGAATGGCGCTTCTCTTCCAATACATGGTCGAGATGATGATACAACCGGATCCTCCAGCTGAAGATCCTCCAACTATCCTCGAAGAAGACCGAGTGGAGACGTCAAATCCTCTTCCGGCTTGTTCAGCAGCCAAAGAGGAGACCATCTCAAAAGCCGCCTTGGATGATTCATCGCTCAACAGATACGAGCTCACCAGGTGAATGAAACGGCCGGTCAGATTGTTAAGACTGGACGACCCTATCTGGGTTGGTACAACTAGATAAAGTACCCGCCGGGATATACGATCCCTAAATTCCATGTATATAAGGGGACGGGAAACCCGCACCAACATATTGCTCAATTTATAGCCTTGTGCGGTAATACTGGAGGTGATGATAAACTACTGATGCGCCAATTTGTTGGCAGCTTGTCGGAAACAGCATTCGAGTGGTATTCGGAACTCCCGAATGACTCTATCAAGACATTCGCAGAGATGGAGCTGCTATTCACCTAACGTTTTGCGAGCGCTAGCGAACGCACCCCAATCACGGCGCTGATCAATGCTAGGGTGAAGCCGGGAGAAACTTGGGTCCAGTACGCGATACAGTGGCGGAATCTATGGTCGAAGTGCGAACAGCGCATCGAAGAAGCTCCTGCAGTGGGCATGTTTATGGGAACCCTCGATCCACAGGTGATCATATCTCAATTCATGATGTTCTTCAAGTCAACTACTTTGCAGGCCTTGATTGACAAGCTAGCCCAAATGGATCAGATGGGTCATAGACCATCTCCTTCGAAGCTGGAATCTCGGAATGAAAAAGGGAAAGGGAAAGCGACCTTCGTCGCCAATGCTCAACAGCAGCCCAGTGGTCTGAAACTAACTGATCGCCTAGACGAGAAATGGCGATTCTTTAATGAGAAAATGAAGCGTCCTTATTCGTTTCCCTGGGACAAAACAAGGAGATTGTTCGAGCTGGCGGTGTGCAAAAGGCTCATCAACTTGCCGGATCCAAAACGCCCATTGCAAGCCGGCGAGGCTAATAATCCCAATTACTGCCCTTACCACCGAGCAGTAAGCCATCCAATTGAAGATCGCTTCATCTTTAAAGGCTGGATTGAAGAACAATTCCAACAGGGCAAATTCGCACTGTCTGAGAATTGGAAAGTAAGCCCGCCTCAACCGCACGTTCTTAAAAAGGGGGACACACCGGGGGCATCATGCTCTTTTATAAAAGAAGCTCGATGGGAGGTCGTTCTTTCAGCCAAAACGAAAAGAATGCTGAAGGATCTCCAAACATGCCTGGCGATCAAATGGAAAAGTCTGCTGGAACCTGAAGTCATCAAGGGAATGCTGAAGCTGTGCCCAACTCCAAAAATTGGTGGTGATAGTCAAAGCGCCCACACCCAACCGTCAAAGTCTTTGAAGAAGAAGAAAAAGACCAAAAAGCCCGTGAAGCCTGATGACAAGTGCACGGACCTGCAAAAACATATTGACGCGCTAGAAGAATATAACCAGAAGGTGCGGACCCCAGTCACACTCCAAGAATTTCTCAGCCACGTCCTTGAGGACGGAGATGATGACGATGGAGAAGACTCGTCGGATGAACCTGAGGGTTATGTGGCAAGCTGCCATGTGATCTCTCACTCGTTAATAAACGGTGAAGAAGCTCTGGACGCAGAGAAACTGGGGGCAGATCCTGAGCCGGAAATTCTAGGACCATCAGACGAAATGATTGACGCATTCCAGAACGAAGCTCTTCTGAAAAGCAATGTTAATCGAGAGCGCGAGATGGCCATATTTGAAAAGGTCAAACACCGGCGACTGGACAAAAACGTTGAAACACCGCCACCAGATCAAAGTACATCCGCCACAAATAAAAGCAGGTTCAAGACAAGGAAAAGGTTCGCCAAAGCCATATCGATGGGAATGAAGCTGCCCTCTTTCATAGGATATTCTCCTGGCGGTATACATCTTGATGAAGCGGACGTACATCTTAACTTCTGCTTATATCATCAGAAGATTACACACCCTACTGAGGAATGCAACGCCTTTAAAAATTGGTGGTAAGGGTATGTCGCTCACAGGTAGCACTTCAAGAGGATGAAGCGTAAAGCTCGTCGAAAAATGTGACAGACTAACGAGGAAGAGCTATCGGCAACTGTCACATGGTTGATAGCAGGGGATCGCAAGTTCTTATCTTCGGGAGCAATTCTGAAGAAGAAATGGCTCTCGGCCCTCTCTTCAAATAATCCACCTCATGAAAAGAGGAAGAACCGAAGAGCTGCGAGAACATTCAGCTGCGCAATCGCACGCTACCTGAAAAGAATCTCGGACCTGCAATCAAGGGATTGAATAAAAAGAATAAGGTGTAAGAAAAGATCCCTGAGGATATCGCCCTCGATGATCGAGTCGTCGAAGAGTTGACAACCAAGGACACGCCAAAGAGAAGTAAGGTGGATTACAACGTTCTGGCACACCTGAGGAAGATACCCTCACAGCTCAGCATTCTCGACGCCCTTTTGCTATCCAAAGAGGCGAGAGATTTGCTGATCAAGGCACTACAAGAACCCGCACAATTCCTAGCTTTCTTTGCCGAAGAAAAGATGAAGGACGAGTTGGAATAAGTGCACACAGCCGATATCACCTTCAGCGACGAAGATCTCCTCCTCGGGACATGCGAGCATAACTGTCCCTTGTTTGTCACCGGATACTGTCATGACATCAAGATAGGCAAAATCCTGGTCGACAATGGGTCCTCCGTTAACCTTCTCAATGTAAGAGTGTTGAAGGAGATCTTCATGAGTGTTCAACACCTTGCTCGGGATAAGATCACTATCTCCGGGTTCGACTCCCAGTCATCACGGATGCTCGGGTCTGTGATACTGACGTTATGCTTTTGGTTGTTCGTCACTGATATCAAGTTCCACGTCATTGACGCCAAGACTTGCTACAACGATTTGCTCGGCTGGCCTTGGTTACACGAGTACAACATCATTCCTTTTACACAGCATCAGTGTATGAAGTACTTCAAAGATGGGCTTGAATATACCGTGACAGGAGAATTGAACCCATTCTCCGTGAATGAAGTCCGAAAGTATGAAGATGCAAAGTACTTCTTACCAAACTTCGAGGACACGGAGAGATGCCATAAACCGTAGGACAAGCAAAAAGCTATCACTACCATTCCGGTCTTCAGGAGTGATACCAAGGAGGAAGAAGAAATAGTCTATTCAGGGCCGCCCCAATGCAACAAGCCGAGACTGTCCACCCCTATGTTGATCTTCGGCAACGACTCGGAAGATGAGGTCAATGCCGTATTTTTTGTTCGGCCGTCAATACAAGCTTTCGCTAATGATGATCAGAGTTTGCAAATCGCCATGGTTCCGTGAGAGCATTATAAAGAGCTCGACGCACTTGATACCTATAGTGTGCAGGAACTGCAAACATTCTACGTTCCTCCCAGGTGAAGAGATGAAAAGGCGATCTCCTTTTATCTATCAATGGAAACCAAAGTGGAGAAGGAAATTTGGCATGGTGCTGATTCTACACTTGACAGGCTCTAGCCCATCCGTCTGCCCAGATGCTATACAGAAGGATTGAAGAGGCTGTTGAGGAGCCAAGGTGTACCCCTTAAGCAGACTGCTCGACAAGCTCAGTTCTACAACAAGATCTCGAATGTCCCCGAAACACAGCGAAAACTGCCCAACGGGAGAATGGAAACGATCGGGCTTGGATATGTTTAACCCAAAAAACGGGAGCGATTCCACGGCTGCTACGTCATACATGACTTCGATCAAGAAGGAGATGCTTTATGGGAAGATGCTGACCCTGAACCAAAATGAGGTCCCACCGTGAAAATGCCAAGTCCGTCGTTCGAAGAACGGGTGGACAAGCTTATAAGGGAAGCGGGTCAAAAGGTTCGAGACGACCATAATTGCGAAATGGCTATTTATGATACAGCCAGGATGCAGCGCCTCCTTCAGCAATCTGCGGAGAATGACGATGCTCTTTGTCGCCAGCCCGTCATACAAAAGACCTGGCGCAGAAGCAAAAATAAACCAAAGAACGGAAAAAACGTTTGACAGCAGCGTAGCAGATCTAAGAAGCCACGCGATCGAGAATCGAGCAGCCGGGATCCGTCTCTTATAAAGAAGATGGGTCGAGCATATTCTTTTCCCCAAGACAAGACAAAGAATATATTCGATCTTGTCATAAAACATCAGATAATGATGCTCCCGGAGTCCAAGAACCCTGAGCAAGCAGGTGAGGTTCACCATCCGGACTATTGCTCTTATCACCAAGCGATAGGGCATCCTCTCGAAGACTGCTTTACATTCAAAGACTGGGTCGAAGACCAGTATCAGCCAGGCAAGTTCGCTCTATCCAGCAGTTGGAAGGTAACCCCACCACAGAAGTATGACCCGAAAGCCACGTATGCGGCGGGAGTAGAACCAGACCAACATCGGTCTTGGAAGTGATCCCGTACCTGTCACGTGATAACGCTATCAGAAGAAGAACCCGAGAATATGGATGACCTCCCCTAGTGCTTCGAAAACGATGATGATGAGGTGATCTCAGAGTTTCCACCGACGCAAAAAGAGCTGGAAGATAGGATACATACTACTGCAGATAACCTTAAGAAAATTGACTTGGGAACGTCAAGTGACCCGCGGCCGACATTCGTCAGTGAGCTTTTGTCTGAAGAAAGGGTTGCTATGCTAAAAGACGTGCTCATGCAGTATAAAGACTGTTTTGCGTGGAACTATTCAGAGATGCCCGGATTGTTTCCAGAAATAGCCATCCACAAATTGGCGATATCTCCGGACGTCAAGCCGATCAAAAAAGCACCGAGAAGAATGCGGCTCGAGCTTGAGATGAGCATCAATGTCGAGGCCGAGAAGCTAATCGACTCCGGCTTTATCCAAGAGGTTCAGTATCCTGACTGGATCGCCAACATCATCCCAGTGATGAAGAAAAATGGGATGGCGCGTATCTGCGTAGACTTCCGGGATCTCAACAAAGCTTGCCCGAAGGACGACTTTCCAGTACCGGTCACCGAGCTGATGATAGATAATACGTCCACTCATGAAGTTTTCTCCTTTATGGATGGCTCGTCAGGATACAATCAGATAAAGATGCATCCCGAGGACCAGAAGCATACCGCTTTCCGGACCGCTTTGGGCATATTCTGCTACAAGGTTATGCCTTTCGGTCTAAAGAACGCCGGTGCCACCTATCAGAGGGCCATGACGAAGATTTTCGATAACCTCATACATGAAATCGTCGAATGCTATATTGACGAACTTGTAGTGAAAAGAAAATCATACGAGGAACATTTAGAACATCTGAAGATCGTGTTTCAGTGTCTTCGGAAATACAACTTGAAGATGAACCCTCTCAAATGCGCATTCGGAGTTTCCTCAGGCAAGTTACTGGGATTCATCATCCGACACCGAGGCATCGAGATAGGCCCGTCGAAGATCAAGGCGATTATGGAAATGCCCCCGCCAAGAACTCTCAAACAGCTGTGGTCTCTCCAAGGAAAGCTCGCGTATATCCGGCGATTTATAGCTAATCTTTCTGGCAAATGCCGTCCCTACAGTCGTCTGATGAAGAAGGGAACCCCTTTCGTCTGGGATCGCAAATGCCAAAGCGCACTGGACGAAATCAAGCAATATCTACAGAATCCTCCGGTGCTGACCGCTCCAGTCAAGGGAAAGCCCCTCATTCTGTATACAACCGCCCTTGAGGGTTCTCTAGGCGCATTATGGGCACAAGAAAATGACCAAGGGAATGAGAGAGCCCTCTACTATTGTAGGGTTACTAGGCACTCTAATAAGGTTCTACAAGGCATCAACCATGCCCGATTTAAATTTTAGCCATGCCGAACAAACCTAACCAAGATCTTTAAACTAGAGATTAGGTGAAGCAAAGCATATTAAACACTTTAACATCTAAGAGTTTGGGATTAAAACCTTTGTAGTCCGGTCCTTCACTTCATAAGCTCTGTGTTGAGGTCTCTTCGCTGCGATCATCATGTACCCGGACTCTAGAGAGGCTCCACGAAGAGAATGAAGCAAACTTGCTTCCGATCTTCGATAACTAAGATGATCTACCTTGAAGTTTCATTAACACAAGCTTTCACTCACAAATGAAGTGAACACCCTAATCTAAATGGCTAGGATAGATTAGGATGATGAAGTAGGATTTTAGCTCTCATTTGTTTTCTATTTCTCACTCAAAATCATCACATGAGCAAAAGCTAGAAAGGTTTTCTCAAAGGAAGAAGAAGAAGAAGAATCAAAACCATTTGTGATGAATAATGAATTTTCGGTGAGGTTAGAAATGCAATCATGGGTTAAGTATGATAACTTAACCCATGTAGAGACTTAACCATGGTCATGGGTTGGGTTGGGTTAACAAATATCATAACAAATATCTTTACAAAATATCTTTGCAAAAACAAAAAAGCAAAGCTTCTAGAAACTTCTAGAAAAGCTTAACCCAAATCAAACCCTAACCATGTTAAATCTCCACTAAACATATTGCATTAATAACCCTAACATGTTACAATATTATATATCACATATACAATATTTATTGTAAAAAAATAAAATGATACAATTAACATATATCGCATATATATCAATGTATTACCCGAGTGAGAAAAAGAATCTTTTAGTGAGCTTATATAAATTAATATAATTTAATATATCAAATATATAATTATACATTAAATTATCAAATCAACAGTTGATCCGATAATCAGGCTATTTCATAAATAACCGACTAATATAATCTGTATCGGTTCATCGAATCAACACTTGATCCGATGACCCGGTTATATCACATATACCCGGCCGATATCTCATATTGTGAGAATCTAATACGGTATCACACACACGTATTGTTCTCGGTCTCGCACATATCATATACGTGCTCCTACTCCATTTTGCCTGAGCCAAGAAACCTCTGTGTAGGACTCTAAAGAATCGTCAATACGCCGGCAGTAGGTGATGATCATATCAAACACCCACAAGCTGCAAGCGGTCAGCTAAACGTAACAGCCATCCAGGTATTGAACGATCAGAAGATCAACAAGCAGGCCTGTACATTCTCCTGCGAATCCAATCAGTAACACTCCCGTACAGTCCGGTCTCTTCGTCTGATATGTCGCATATCTCGTCTAGGGGTGGTAAACGTCAGACCCCAGTAGCTCAATAAGTCGTGTCGATATGAGGTCTATAACAGTTCGAGAAACTACTGATAACACTTGCCAGTAAATCTCAACAACTCTGGCCAGGGATTTTCAGTTATAGCCAATCGAACACAGTGCAACATCAACTCCCTATACCGGGAGAGACGAATCCCCTCCTATCGCTCATTGCCTCCATGTGATTCGGGACTGTACCCAAAAACCACCTTTTTGCACGCCCTCTTAGACGTGGTATGATGGAAATCAAAGCACAGTGGGAATCACACAATACTCTATGACGATCTCGGGTCTACAGACTAACATGTACCAGTGTCACCAGAGAACTGCCATCTGACGTGAGGTATAATACTATCTGGGAGTTCTCGGCGAGTCCGTCCAGTGTACCCAGTCTCCACTGAGCACCCGTACACCATCCTTGATGTCAACACCGATGGATATGGGATCATCTATCGCCCATCATATGGGTGTTGGATATAGTGCTCTCAAAGTCAATTATTGGATCGCAGGCACGTGATTGCAATGATTGCGGAGGACCTATACCGACAGGACAGTCTTACTCGAGATGATATTATGCTATCTGGTTTGCCTTTATCAGTCGTGTACAAGTTCAGGTGACTGATCACTGTTACACTTTGATAGAGCCCTTAGGATCTTGCTTTACTACCAACAGTATGATGGCGATCATATACGTGAGATTTGGGTGGTTTATAAGCATATCCTTAATTATGGTCCCTAGTCGTGGGAGTTTCGAGACAGGGCATCGATACTCCGGAGTAGACTAGTGTATACAGTCGAGACCCCGACGAGGGGCGGTGGCCGGTCTCACAAGCCACTGGTGTCAGTTGGATCACCTAAGATGTATGCAGGTGCTCATTGGGTAATGGGTACACCGGACAGGACTCGCCGGGAACCTGCTAGTTGGTATTATACCTATCGTCAGATAGCAGTTCCCTGGTGACATGTGTACATGTTAGTTCATCGACCTAAGGTCGTCATTTGTCTCGTGTGTGTTCCCACTGTGCTTTGATTTCTACCCTACCACGGCTCAAAGGAGTCATGCAAACAGGTATTTTTTTGGTACAGTTCCGAGCCACATGGAGGCAAGTGAGCGGATCGGCAGGGGATTCGTCTCTCCCGGTATTGGGGGTGAGATCGCGCTGTGTCTAGGAGAGCCATTACACAAAGCCCACGGCCGTGGCAGGAGATTTACTGGTAGGTACTCCAGTAGTATCTCAGGGTGTTTTTAGGCTACACTCCGACACGACTTATACTGCTATTGGGGATCTGACGTTACCAGCCCCCTAGGCCGATATGAGATACTCATAGACGAATGGACCGGACTGTATATACATTGTCACTATTAGGCTCAGTAGGGTTCCAGGATGAGTTCACTCATCGGCTTCCCTTGAGGTCAGTCCATGGGCAGCCGTTACGCACAGCTAGTGCCGCTGACGGCTTGTGGTTAAACCCACTGCCAGGGTACTGACGAGTCATTAGAGTCCCCCACAGACCGTTTCCCTAGTTCGGGCGAAACGTTGTAGAGGCCGTATGGTTTTATGGCAGGGTTTGGAAAATGCACGTGCGTTTACGCACGTGTCATATTTCGGGCAGATAATACTGGTGGGCTTTGGTTTAAGCCGGATCCGAGTATTATATTGAGTAGATATAATATCTTTGTCTCAGTTGCATTTGTATTCGATCGTAATACAAATGCGGGTATGTTTATTCAGTTACGGGGTTGTCCTGAAATTCGTTTCAGGATCGCTTTTGGAAGTTGCCAGTTTCCAGTTTCCGTATTTGATATTCGGTTAAATACGGATTTATCTTTCCGTCACTCTGGTGAGTCATGAGGGTGAGTCGTGCTTCTAGAAGCTTCTAGATTTGTGACTCATGGTTGCTTTAAATGTTCATTTAATGTTTTGCATGATGTGTTATTATGATTCATCCTTTAGCATTAATGTTTCTTATTAACCTTAGGATATTTCTTCTTGATCTTTATCGTTGTGGTCACCACTCTCTCCTCCTACACTCACCTCCCTCCTATATGTATGTGGCCGGCCCCTCTTGATGGAAAAAGTATTTTTTTTGTTTTAAAAAGGTGATAGTTTTTGGTGTATGGAAATTTCATAACTCATTTCTTTCCATCACCCGACTCAAATGGCAACTTCATTTACCGTTCGTTTATAGCTTTGGACGTAATGAGAAAAAGTGTTCTACTCATTCTCTACATCAATCTTGGTCGTCTCTTTTGGCAAACTTGACGATCGAGTTGCCTCGGTTCAGAGGCGGGAGCCTGTTTAAAGATCCGTCGACGTGGTGCCACCTGGACGAGAAGACTGGAGATTCAGGAGATCGGAGCAGCCGCAACGGAGTGTGGAATGATGGTTAAAGAACGAAGGACTCGAATCGTTCGGTATAACCTTTCTACCCTCTTTATAGTTTGTTAGTTTAGCAATAATGGCAGATCCGGGTTATAGTATACGATAGCGCCCGTTAAAAGTTTTTTGTTCCGCATTTGGCGTCTGTTAGACGGCCGGGGCGCTACCGTAGACTTACAGTGGTATCAGAGCCTCACCATTATGCTTTACTAACTTGTGCTAACGCGTTTAAAACTTCGATCGGACCGAATATCAAAAACCATAATTTTCTGCACACGAGTTTCTGTCGATTTTTAAAAGGGTCTAAAAATTATTTTGCATATCACAGAAAATCGTGCAGGCTTTTTTAAGAATTCTGGTGAAATTTGGTCAACTGAAGCTTCCAAAGTGCCGCGGAACCGCCGCGCAAACCCTAGTTTGGCCGCGGTTTCGCCGTTTTGGAGCTACAGTAAACCATTTTTCTACAGTAGGTTCTTCTTGTAAAATTGTTGTTTTTGGTATATATCTTTTAGGCCCAGATTTTGTTATTGTACAGCAGATGTACGTGGGGCCCACTTCGTGATATTTAGTCGATCGAAATTTAAACATGTTAGTTTACAGTACTTAAATTATATCTCCGACCGTGAATGTCATTTGAGCGGTAAACCGCGTCTGATTTCTATAGTCCTTTTAGACGGGTTTGCGAACATGACATTCGCGTTGATGTTCTGTGTTGTGCTGTGATGTTGCGGATTTGTCGTGGTGGATAGCAGTGTGCAATGGTGGTGCTGTTTAGATTTATTTGTACATATGATATTGCGGGGTGAGCGTCCAACATGTGGATTGCCGTCACTGCCTGTTTGTATAATATTCTTTTGGGGCACGACCGGGCTGAGGTCGATGTACCCGTTGTACATATTTTTATTTCTGTACTAGGTTTACCCCGCGGCAGGGTGCATGGATGGCCGGGTTCTGGAGGGCAACGGGTCCACATCTCATGGTTTTGAGAGGCAGAGGGGCCTCACTCTAGAATTGGCAGACTATTCGCCGCACTCGTAGGGGGTACAGGTTGACCCAAGGAGGGGTGCTCAGATTACCGGATTCCGTGAAGTGTTGGGTGGTCCATTCACTATGCTGTAAGGGGTTGCCTCGCTTCAGGTTTTGGCGGGTAACTTGCCGCACCCGTAGGGGTCTAGGTTTCATTGCACAGGCTATCCACACGACCAGGGGAACGTCAGGTTTCAGCAGCGGCTCTGTGAAACCCGGGGATCCCAAATTATATGTATTGTTCTGTGATGCTTATTACTTTTCTGTAATGTTGCATATTATCACGCCTGGAGCGATTATTGTATATTGGTATATATACTATTAGATGTTGTATATGTTTTACACCCGCGCTGTCCAGTCCCCGCTCTGTCGTTAATTAAGTAACCTAACGAGTGATGACGGGACCCAGTGACGAATGCGGATGGCATATACGTACATTTTATTTTCGTTCTTTTCTGGTGTGATTAATTGATGGGACTGCGTTGATTCTGATCAATGCAGAGGAAAAAAAACCTGTTTGGAGTTGTTGGAACAGTTTTAAAAAGTGTTATTACAAAGACGTTTCCTTTCGTTTTGCATAGCGGTATTCGGTGTGAATATCCTGCACCTCATTCGACGAGGCAAGGGTCGATATCCCTTCACTGGGAATGATCCCTTGGGCAGAATTTTGCGTCAGGGTAATAACTTCACTATAGTCCATTACAAGTTGCTTTGCATCACGGTATTCAGTTGGAATATCCTGCACCTCATTCCACGAGAAAAGAGCCGAGATCCTTTCACCGGGAGTGACCTCTTTAGCAAAAAGTTTTCGCCACTATATTTTTATAAAAAGCTATCAGGTTCCTTCAGCGATATCAAGTTCATTACGTTAAAGGTTTTTTCGCCAAAAACCAGTCGTAGCCCTCCGTCATTTCTTTTGGGTATTCAGTAGTATTCAAGCTATGTATTTTGGCCAAAGTCAAGGCATAGTGTTTGGTAGCTGCTGGGTATTCATTTGTTGTATAGATAGATGAGTTGGTTTGGGACAGTCGTTCTGCTATTTTGGCCAAAGTCAAGGGCATGTGCGGGTGGGTTCAAATTGACAAGATAGTGACGGGTAGAACTTGGCATGTGACTTATGAAATTTTGACCAAAGCCAAGGTCATAAGAGCATGTGGCAAAAATCATATCGGGAGTTTCTAAAGAAACTGAAACTTGCCAAGTGTGCGCATACCTTCTGGAGTGTGAGTAACGTGAGTGCATTCCGTCACGTTATCATGCGATGAGAGTTGGATCCCGATTCCCACTGATGAGTTAGTTTACTCTTCAGGTCATCCTGATTGATTCTTCTTTTAGGTTTGGAGGAGAATTTGACAGTACAGTGGGAGGTTTCCTGATTAGATAAAGTGATAACCATTCTGATCTAGGTTAGAGTGCACGCAGAGTGTTTCTTTTCTCTCTCTCTCTTTGGCAGTGACCTTTGACCGACCCTAGACTATAACTCAGTGACCAAGTTAACCAAACCTTCTTAAAATACTGGCTTTTGGATTGTCCGAGTTGCATAAGTCATTGCTGCTCCTTCTTTTACCCTTTGTATTTCTCAGAACACTCCGTATTACTATGGACATCCACTTCCATTGGATAGATCCATCGTATGGTTATATACGAACTCGGAAGGACTTCTTCGAGGATGGATCCAGGTTCAGGAGAAATAGAATTGGTTTATTCAATTGTCTTTTATTATCACCTTCTCTCAGGTTGCGAGAGCTCCTTAGTTTAGGAGAGTACACCTATTACGCTTATTGGATAGTCTTATTCCAAACCATAGGCAGGTGCCGAAAGGTAGGGAATGAAGAAAACCAATTAGCCTAAGTGGGGTGTACAGAAGGTAATAACTAAAGACAAAATAAAGGGATTAGAAAAGAGGGCAAAGTAAATTGCGACTGTTATCATTCACGACCAAACCGCGTACTTCATCGCCACTCCTATTTCGCCTTTGCTAGAATAAGATATTATTCAATTGACTTTTATCATCACCTTCTCTCAAGCTGCGAGTACTCCTTGGTTTAGGAGGGTACACCTATTATGCTTACTAGATAGTCTTCTTCCAAACCATAGGCTGGTGCCGAACGGTAGGGAAGGAAGAAAACCATTTAGCCTAACGATGGTGTACAGAAGGTAACGACTAAAGACAAATAAAGGGATTTGGAGAGATGGCAAAGAGACATACGGTTATAGTCATGAATTGGATTTTGGAAGAGACATTACTAGGAATACCAAGATACCCCTATGAAACATTTTCATGTTTCAGTGCATTGTTAAAAGAAAACTGATTTCCCGATTAGATACTTACTCCAGGGTATGTATTTACCAGGTTTAATTCTCATATTTGTATGGTTTTACAGATGATGAGTAGGAGTAAGTTATTGGGAATTAGGTGATCATCCTCATTATATCGGAATTCGTTGTAATTGGTGATATTTGAGGAAATCGCCTGGGTACAGTTTTCAACCTACGACGCACAGGTTTTGAGTTATTCAACTCAGCGGACTTATACAGAGTATTGTATGTTGTCCAGTGTCCGTCGGGATAAAGGGGTTGGTCCTCGTACTATGTTCTGTTTACTTATAACTTCTCTAGTATTTAGACAAGTGTTTCGTAGAAATACAATGTCTAAGTTTTGAGAAGTTGTGGGTATAAGAATAAAGTAGAGAACCAGATGTCGCAAGTATCGGGATTCTTCAAAGAGATCGAAGATGTAGATACTTGTGAATGGTATTCAAGTAATGGTTTCGACAAACTTGTTTCTCTTTCAGGTTAATCATAATTGGATGGATTCCTAAGTTGAGTAATGTTGATTAGCCTCTCTCCATTAAGTTGATATGCACTGGAGACAGCTGCATGATTGAATATGGTTCCAATTAAATAAGTGCCAAAGTTTCTATATTGTATATACAATGGTTCATATCTTAACGATGTTAAGGTACGGGGAGTTGTCCGGCTTATGCTTAAAACCAGACTCTGGATAACTCAGGGCACGTTTCTGTAATGGCAGTTTGTGGGTTGACCCTGGCTTCGACGAGGGTTGATTTTCTACCATCTGGAAGATCAATAGTGATATTGTTCTTGACTCGCCACAGTTTTAGTAAAATGGATTTTTTCAGAAAACAGTAGTGGGAGTATGGTAGAACTGGAAGTGATTCCAGAATCGCAAACGATTACGGAAAATTTAATAGGACCTAAAGATTCAATCAAGTTTGACATTCCATTAGCCACTCCGCAGATATGATGGGTAACCTCAGACACCCGAGAGGTACTCCGGTAGCCTCAAGGACGGTGACAGGGAGGTGCTAGTTTATCCAGACTTGACACTACTGTTATTCCAGACTATGAGACCCGGCAGGAGGTTAAGTATAGCGTCATTCTAAACTAGTTTTAAAAGTGTACGTATATATTATTCTGCCAGAGGGTTGTTGTGGTCAGTGGGAGCAGCGGAAGCATAGTGGGCAAGTAGCTTATATCTATTTATAGACTAGAGCAGATATAGCGGAGATAGATCATCTAATTTTTGATGTGACAGTTATGGGTTTGACTTCATCAGAATAGGGGATGGATCTGTTAAGAAGGTAGTAGGGTGTGATGTCATGGTATTTGGATGTCATACACAAAGTAGGAAGTAAAATTCTTATACTACGATCGGTTGTACTTTGGTCGTCACACAGTTTTTTCTCCACAAGGGATATGGATATAATATCTGACATTCTGGTTTCTAGATCTATGGTTTTAGATCTAGATTTGGGTAGTTTCCCAATGTGGGTACTTTGACAGTATTCTAATGGTATTTAGAATAGATGACTCCTGGCATGGTGGTGTACCGGCAGGTGATGGAGTCACCCTCTCTAAAGGTGTCTTACAGACTAAAGGGGAGAGGGATGTGCATGATTGGCGGATCACTTGCTTAGGCAATTGAGTCAATCGTGAGATGTCAAGTACCACACCAGATGTTGATTTTGCACTAGATGCAATAAGTTTGTATTAATTCAATCCTGTAGAAACATAAGGAAGCAGTTTTAGAACATAAGTGAATGTTCTACGGATTTGATGACGGCAGCCTCCTTCGGGAGACGGTTATCATTATAGGCTTCAAAGGTGACATGGATGACAGAGTGATTGTCAAAGTTAGAGTTTTCCCTCTGTTTAGGGACAGTATTATGGACGGGTGGTCCAAGAGTATACTGTGGGAGGCATGGTGTTGGATACTGATTTGGTTCAGTGATCGATACAGTCTAAGAAGTTTGGATTTGGAGTTCATTTATGAACTAGGTCCCATCAGATATTCAGACATATTCTAAGACAGGTATTACTCAATTCGGGAGATGGCTTTCTCCTCGAACTTGAGATTAAGAGAGACATAGAAAGAAACATCAGGGCGGATCCACTTGCTGAGTCTATTTCTCGAACACAATAGTTTTACAAACGGGCTTTGTGAAACTGATTAGTATAGGAGTTGGGTGTTCGGTTTCACACAGGCTGTGAGTATTCGGCATCGCAATAATTAGCTTTAAGTGCAAGTGGGAGATTGTTGGATATAGTGCCCTCAAAGTCAATTATTGGATCGCAGGCACGTGATTGCAATGATTGTGGAGGACCTATACCGGTAGGACAGTCTTACTCGAGATGATAGTATGCTATCTAGTTTGCCTTTATAAGTCGTGTACAGGTTCAGGTGACTGATCACTGTTACACTTTGATAGAGCCCTTAGGATCTTGCTTTACTACCAACAGTATGATGGCGATCATATACGTGAGAGTTGGATGGTTTATAAGCATATCCTTAATTGTGGTCCCTAGTCATGGAAGTTTTGAGACAGGGCATCGATACTCTGGAGTAGACTAGTGTATACAGTCGAGACCCTGACGAGGGGCAGTGGCCAGTCTCACAAGCCACTGGTGTCAGTTGGATCACCTAAGATGTATACAGGTGCTCATTGGGTTATGGGTACACCGGACAGGACTCGCCGGGAACCTGCTAGTTGGTATTATACCTATCGTCAGATAGCAGTTCCCTGGTGACATGTGTACATGTTAGTTCATCGACCTGAGGTCATCATTTGTCTCGTGTGAGTTCCCACTGTGCTTTGATTTCTAACCTACCACGGCTCAAAAGAGTCGTGCAAATAGGTATTTTTTAGGTACAGTCCCGAGCCACATGGAGGCAAGTGAGCGGATCGGCAGGGGATTCATCTCTCCCAGTATTGGGGGCGAGATCGCGCTGTGTCTAGGAGAGCCATTACACAAAGCCCATGGCCGTGGCAGGAGATTTACTGGTAGGTACTCCAGTAGTATCTCAGGGTGTTTTTAGGCTACACTCCGACACGACTTATACTGCTATTGGGGGTCTGACGTTACCAGCCCCCTAGGCCGATATGAGATACTCATAGACGAACGGACCGAACTGTATATACATTATCACTGTTAGGCTCAGTAGGGTTTCAGGATGAGTTCACTCATCGGCTTCCTTTGAGGTCAGTCCATGGGCAGCCGTTACGCACAGCTAGTGCCGCTGACGGCTTGTGGTTAAACCCACTGCCAGGGTACTGACGAGTCATTAGAGTCCCCCACAGATCGTTTCCCTAGTTCAGGCGAAACGTTGTAGATGCCGTATGGTTTTATGGCAGGGTTCGAAAAATGCACGTGCGTTTACGCACGTGTCATATTTCAGGCAGATAATACTGGTGGGCTTTGGTTTAAGCCGGATCCGAGTATTATATTGAGTAGATATAATATCTTTGTCTCAGTTGCATTTGTATTCGGTCGTAATACAAATGCGGGTATGTTTATTCAGTTACGGGGTTGTCCTGAAATTCGTTTCAGGATCGCTTTTGGAAGTTGCCAGTTTCCAGTTTCCGTATTTGACATTCAGTTAAATACGGATTTATCTTTCCGTCACTCTGGTGAGTCATGAGGGTGAGTCGTGCTTCCAGAAGCTTCTAGATTTGTGACTCGTGGTTGCTTTAAATGTTCATTTAATGTTTTGCATGATGTGTTATTATGACTCATCCTTTAGCATTAATGTTTCTTGTTAACCTTAGGATATTTCTTCTTGATCTGTATCCTTGTGGTCACCACTCCCTCCTCCTACACTAACCTCCCTCCTATATGTATGTGGCCGGCCCCTCTTGATGGAAAAAGTATGGTTGTTGTTTTAAAAAGATGATAGTTTTTGGTGTATGGAAATTTCATAGCTCATTTCTTTCCATCACCCGACTCAAATGGCAACTTCATTTACCATTCGTCCATAACTTTGGACGTAACGAGACAAAGTGTTCTACTCATTCTCTACATCAATCTTGGTCGTCTCTTTTGGCAAACTTGACGATCGAGTTGCCTCGGTTCAGAGGCGGGAGCCCGTTTAAAGATCCGTCGACGTGGTGCCACCTGGACGAGAAGACTGAAGATTCAGGAGATCGGAGCAGCCGCAACGGAGCGTGGGATGATGGTTAAAGAACGAAGGACACGGATCGTTCGGTATAACCTTTCTACCCTCTTTAGAGTTTGTTAGTTTAGCAATAATGGCAGATCCGGGTTATAGTATACGATAGCGCCAGTTAAAAGTTTTTTGTTCCGCATTTGGCATCTGTTAGACGGCCGGGGCACTACCGTAGACTTACAGTGGGTAAAGATGCATATACGCTAGTCTACTCTAGAACATCGATGCCCTGTCTCGATACACCCTCGACTAGGAACAGTTATAGGATGTACTCATCGACTACCGTGGCCCCACTAGTATGATCTCATCATAGTCCCAGTAGTCGAGTACATATCCTAAGGGCTTTATCAACATGTAACATAGAGACAATCAGAGTACATGTTAAGATAAAGAGCAACCAGATAGCGTATTATCATGTCGAGCAAGAAAGTCCTCCCTATATATGTCCAAGCATCCATTACAATATACATCGTATGTATAGTAATGGCCTCTAGGGCATACATATAACTAACAATCTCCCACTTGCACTAGGGCCATCTGTTGTGGTGTCACATACCCAACAATTAGCTATGGTTAAAGTCTCCCATACTCAACCATCCCATAAAAGTCTCTACTGGGAAAAAGGCCTTTGTGAGTGGATCCGCGCTGTTGTCCTCTGTGTCTACTCTCCTAACCTCGATCTCCCTGGAGATCAACCATCTCCATGATCAGGTGATACTGCCTAAGAATTATATCTGGATTTCTGATGGGACGGGTGTTCATAGGCCAAAACCATAACTCCATTGTCACACAATGGTTGGAACGAAGTTCATCTCATGAACTTATATATATCCAGACTGCCTCTTTGGTAACATCCTTGGTAACGATGTATCTTGCATTTAATCGTCTAGTATGTCACGGTATCTAGCTTGGAACTCTTCCAACATACCGTCCCTCCACTGAAGGTAAAGACAATGCCTGCGACTGACATTCAGTCATCCTTATTACTCTGGAACCATTCCAGTGATTCTCCCCAGGATCTATTGATACCATCTCACTACAACTAGTGAGAATCCAAACATCTAATTAGATCTATCTCATAGATCCAAAACCCAGGATTCAAGAGGTATCGCTTTAATCCTATATAGAGAATCCTTGTGATAAGCGGAGATTGACCGAGCGTAGCATAGGAAACTCCTATCCTATCAAAAGTATGTCATCCACGTACTCTACGAGGATCACCACCATACTCTCTACTACCTTTTTGTATATACAAGGTTCATCTACCATTTTGATGAAGTCAAACTCTTTGACTACTACATCAAAACAGACGTTCCAACTCCGCGATGCCTGTTTTATCGCATAAAACAACTTGCACACGTTTCCGCTGCTCCCACTGTCTACGAAGCCCTCTGGCTGTGTACTTATAGACGCTCTCTTCTAAAACATTATTTAGAAAAGCAGTCATGACACCCAACCACCAGATATCGTAGTCATGGTATGTAGACGTGGCAAGTAGGATCTGGATGGACTTAAGCATAGTTTTGAAAGTCTCAACTTTTCCATGTACACCAAGTAATCTTCTCAAGATATACTTGCTCCTGATGGGAATTTAACCCTTCAGATAAAGCAACCAAAGTCCATACTTTGTTGGTGTATAAGGATTCCATCTCAGATTACTAAGCATCCAGACATTCTTACGGAGTCCCACTCCTGATGGCCAGCTCGAAACTAGTTGGGTAATCATCTCATGATGCAATCCTCGCTCCCACCGTCATAGAGAAAACCGAAGTATCTCTCAGGTAGGTGAGGAACCCTACTAGATCGGCGGAGAGGCTGAGGTTCGTTGGTTACTATTGAATCCTTTGGTTCTACCAAATCATCAGCTGCAGTTTGTATAGCTGGAACTCTTTCCAGTTCTACCTCATGACCACTAATTTTTCCACAAGAAATTCCCTTTCACAAAGGTGGCATGTTGAGAAACAAAACATCTTTTATTTCTCGGTTAGGTAGAAGATATTCCCTTGCGAATGCTTGGGATATCTAACAAACTTCCACAGATCTGACTTTGCCTCGAGCTTGTCCGGATTTTGCTTTTAAAACATGTTGGAGATAGTGCCCTCATAGTCAATTATTGGATCGCAGGTACGTGATTGCAATGATTGCGGAGGACCTATACCGGTAGAACAGTCTTACTCAAGATGATAGTATACTATCTGGTTTGCCTTTATCAGTCGTGTACATGTTCAGGTGACTGATTGCATGTTACACTTTGATAGAGCCCTTAGGATCTTGCTTTACTACCAACAGTATGATGGCGATCATATACGTGAGAGTTGGGTAGTTTATATGCATATCCTTAATTGTGGTCCCTAGTCGTGGGAGTTTCGAGACAGGGCATCGATACTCCGGAGTAGACTAGTGTATACAGTCGAGACCCCGTCGAGGGGCGGTGGCCGGTCTCACAAGCCACTGGTGTCAGTTGGATCACCTAAGATGTATACAGGTGCTCATTGGGTTATGAGTACACCGGACAGGACTCGCCGGGAATCTGCTAGTTAGTACTGTACCTATCGTCAGATAGCAGTTCCCTGGTGACATGTGTACAGGTTAGTTCATCGACCTGAGGTCGTCATTTGTCTCGTGTGAGTTCCCACTGTGCTTTGATTTCTACCCTACCACGGCTCAAAGGAGTCGTGCAAACAGGTAGCTTTTGGGTACAGTCCCGAGCCATATGGAGGCACGTGAGCGGATCGGCAGGGGATTCGTCTCTCCCGGTATTGGGGGCGAGATCGTGCTGTGTCTAGGAGAGCCATTACACATAGCCCACGGCCGTGGCAGGAGATTTACTGGTAGGTACTCCAGTAGTATCTCAGGGTGTTTTTGGGCTACACTCCGACACGACTTATACTGCTTCTGGGGGTCTGACGTTACTAGCCCCCTAGGCGGATATGCGATACTCATTGACGAACGGACCGGACTGTATATACATTGTCACTGTTAGGCTCAGTAGGGTTTTCTGGATGAGTTCATTCATCGGCCACCCTTGAGTTTGCTCATCAGTCTCCCTTGAGGTCAGTCCGCGGGCAGCCGTTACGCATAGCTAGTGCAGCTGACGGTTTGTGGTTAATCCCACTGCCAGGGTACTGACGAGTCATTAGAGTCCCCCACAGACAGTTTCCCAAGTTCGGGCGAAACGTTGTAGAGGCCGTATGGTTTTATGGCAGGGTTCGGAAAATGCATGTGCGTTTACGCACGTGTCAGTTTTCGGGCAGATGATACTGGTCGGCTTTGGTTTAAGCCGGATCCGAGTATTATATTGAGTAGGTATAATATCTTTGTCTCAGTTGCATTTGTATTCGGTCGTAATACAAGTGCGGGTATATTTATACAGTTACGGGGTTATCCTGAAAGCTGTTTCAGGATCACTTTTGGAAGTTGCCAGTTTCCAGTTTTCTATCAGCCGTCTTTTAACATTCGGTTAAAGACGGATTTATCTTTTATTGGATGAGAGTGAGTCATGCTTCTAGAAGGTTCTAGAAGGTTCTAGAATTTGTGACAAGGCTAAGTGACTCATGCTTTGATTTCATTACATTCTTGTTTTGCTTAAGATCTTTATGCAAGATATTTGTTTGTGTTCACATTGTGATATTTATCATATGGTCACCCCCCCTCTCCTACGGTCACCTCCCTCTTCTATAAGAATGGCCGGCCCTCTCTCTCCTCCACTCACTCTCACTTGATAGTTTTTCATGGTTGTAAAAAGATATGATAGTATTTGGGGTGCATGGAATTTTACAGTTCATTTCATTCCATCACCCAATTCCCACGGCAACTTCATTAACCGATCGTCCACGGATTTGGACGAAGTGAGACAAAGTCATCTACTCATTCTCTACATCAATCTTGGTCGTCTCTTTTAGCAAACTTGACGATCGAGTTGCCTCGAGCCAGAGGCGGGAGCCCGTTTAAAGAATCGGTGATGTGGTGCCACCTCGACGAGGATATCGGAGTTCGACGAGATCGGAGCAGCCGCAACGGAGCGTGGGATGATGGTTAAAGAACGAAGGACTCGGATCGTTCGGTATAACCTTTCTACACTCTTTACAGTTTGTTAGCTTAGCAATAATGGCAGATCCGGGTTAAAGTATACGATAGCGCCAGTTAAAAAGTTTTTATTCCGCATTTGGCGTCTGTAGACTGCCGGGGCGCTAGCGTAGACTTACAGTGGTATCAGAGCCTCACGATTTTGCTATACTAACTTGTGCTAACGCGTTCAAAACATCGATCCGACCGGAAATCGAAAATTCCAAAATCCAAGCCCGACAGTTTCTGTTAATTTTAAACGGTCTCAAAATTTATTTCTGGATGTCTTAAAAATCTGTGCAGGCGTTTTTAAGAGCCACGGCAAAATTTGGGGTCGTGAATCCTCCAAGCTGCCGCGGAAACGCGGCCAAACCCTTAGTTTGGCCGCGCATCCGCGGCCATATGGGGAGCACGTACTCCCAAATTTGGTCAGTGGGCTCTGTGTTGGATTTTGGGGTTTTTGGTAAATGTCGTTTTGGCCCAGATTTTGTTACTGTTCACCAGTAAGCAGTGGGGCCCACTTTTTGATATTTGGTCTTTGGTCGATCGAAATTTAAACACGTTAGTTTACAGTGCTTACATTATATCTCCGACCGGGAATGTCATTTGATCGGTAAACCGCGTCCGATTGCTATAGTTCTTTTAGACGGGTTTGCGAACGTGACATTCGCGTTGATGTTCTGTGTTATGCTGTGATGTTGCGGATTTGTCGTGGTGGATAGCAGTGTGCAATGGTAGTACCGTTTGAGTTTATTTGTACATTTGTTATTGCGGGGCGAGCGTCCAACATGTGGACTGCCGTCACTGCCTGTTGTATAATATTCTTTTGGGGCACGACCAGGTTGCGGTCGATGTACCTATTGTACTATTTTTCATTACTGTACTAGGTTTTACCCCGCGACGGAGTGCACGGATAGCCGGGTTCGGGAAAGCAACGGGTCCGCATCTCATGGCTTTGAGAGGCAGAGGGGCCCCACTTCAGAATTGGCAGACTATTCGCCGCACTCATAGGGGGTACAGGTTGACCCAAGGAGGGGTGCTCAATTTACCGGATTCGGTGAAGTGCCGGGTGTTCCATTCACTATGCTGTGGGGACTACCTCGCTTCAGGTTTTGGCGGGTAACTTGCCGCACCCGTAGGGGTCTAGGTTTCATTGCACAGGCTATCCACACGACAGGGGAACGTCGGGTTTCAGCAGCGGCTCTGTGAAACCCGGGGATCCCAGATATCTGTATTGTTCTGTGATGCTTATTACTTTTCTGTAATGTTGCATATTATCACGCCTGGAGCGATTATGTATATTGGTTTATATACTATTAGATGTTGTATATGTTTTACACCCGCGCTAGTCCAGTCCCCGCTCTGTCGTTAGTTAAGTAACCTAACGGGTGATGACGGGACCCAGTGACGAATGCGGATGGCATATACGTACATTTTATTTTCGTTCTTTTCTGGTGTGATCGATTGATGGGACTGCATTGATTCTGATCAATGCAAAGTAAAACAAACCTGTTTGAGTTGTTGGAACAAATTTAAAAAGTGTTATTGCAAAGACGTTTTCTTTTGTTTTGCATAGCGGTATTCAGTGGAATATCCTGCACCTCATTCGACGGGGCAAGGGCCGATATCCCTTCACCGGGACTGACCCCTTGGGCAGAAGTTTGCGTCAGGGTAATAACTTCACTATAGCCGATTACATGTTGCTTTGCATAGCGGTATTCAGTGGAATATCCTGCACCTCATTCCACGAGGAAAGAGCCGAGATCCCTTCACCGGGAGTGACCTCTTTAGCAAAAGGTTTTCGCCACTATATTTTAAAAAGCTATCAGGTTCCTTCAGCGATATCAAGTTCACTACGTTAAAGGTTTTTCGCCAAAAACCAGCCGTAGCCCTCCGTCATTTCATATGAATGGTCAGTAGTATTCAAGCTATGTTGGTCTGGCCCTTAGCCAGGACATAGTGATTGGTAGCTGCTGGGGTATTCACATGTTGCATAGATAGATGCGTTGGTTTGGGACAGTCGTACAGCCTTGTTGGCCCTTAGTCAAGGGCGAGTACGGGTGGGTTCAAATTAACAAGATAATGATGGGAAGAACTTGACATGTGAATTATGGTGGGCTGGCCCTTAGTCACGATCATAAGAGCATGGGGCAAAAATCGTATCGGGAGTTTCTAAAGAAACTGAAACTTGCCAGGCATGCGCATACCTTCTGGAGTGTGATAACGCGGGTGGATTCCGTCACGTTATCATGCGATGAGAGTTGGATCCCGATTCCCACTGATGAGTTGGTTTACCCTTCAGGTGATCCCGATTTATTCTTCTTTCAGGTTTGGAGGAGAATTTGACAGGACAGTGGGAGGTTTCTGGATTAGATAAAGATATGACCATTCTGATCTAGGTTAGAGTGCACGCAGAGTGTTTCTTTTCTCTCTCTCTCTTTGGCAGCGACCTTTGACCGACCCTAGACTATGACTCAGTGACCAAGTTGACCGAACCTTCTTAAAATACTGGCTTTTGGATTGTCTATGTTGCATAAGTCATTGCCACTCCTTCTTTTACCCTTTGCATTTCTCAGAACACCCGTTTTACTACGGATATCCACTTCCATTGGATAGATCCATCGTATGGTTATATACGAACTCGAAGGGACTTCTTCGAGGATGGATCCAGGTTCAGGAGAAATAGAATTGGTTTATTCAGTTGTCTTTTATTATCACCTTCTCTCAGGTTGCGAGAGCTCCTTGGTTTAGGAGAGTACACCTATTACGCTTATTGGATAGTCTTATTCCAAACCATAGGCAGGTGCCGAAAGGTAGGGAATGAAGAAAACCAATTAGCCTAAGTAGGGTGTGCAGAAGGTAATATCAAAAGACAAAATAAAGGGATTAGAAAGAGGGCAAAGTAAATTGCGACTGTAATCATTCACGACCAAAACCGCGTACTTAATCGCCACTCCTATTTCACCTTTAAAGGAATAAGGTATTATTCAGTTGTCTTTTATCATCACCTTCTCTCGAGATGTGAGTACTCCTTGGTTTAGGAGGGTACACCTATTATGCTTACTGGATAGTCTTCTTCCAAACCATAGGCTGGTGCCGAACGGTAGGGAAGGAAGAAAACCATTTAGCCTAACGACGGTGTACAGAAGGTAACGACTAAAGACAAATAAAGGGATTTGGAAAGATGGCAATAAAATATACGGTTAAAGTCATGAATTGGATTATGGAAGAGGCATTGCTATGAATACCAGGATACCCCTACGAAACATTTTCATGTTTCAGTGCATTGTTAAAGAAAACTGTTTTCCCGATTAGACACTTATTCCAAGGGTATGTATTTACCAGGTTTCATTCTCATATCTGTATGGTTTTTACAGATGATGAGTGGGAGTAAGATATTGGGAATTAGGTGATCATCCTCATTATATCGGAATTCGTTGTAATTGGTGATATTTGAGGAAATCGCCAGGGTGCAGTTTTCAACCTACGACGCACAGGTTATGAGTTGTTCAACTCAGCGGACTTATACAGAGTATTGTATGTTGTCCAGTGTCCATCAGGACAAAGGGGTTGGTCCTCGTACTATGTTCTGTTTACTTATAACTTCTCTAGTTTTTAGACAAGTGTTTCGTAGAAATACAAGGTCTAAGTTTTGAGAAGTTGTGGGTATAAGAATAAAGTTGAGAACCAGGTATCAAAAGTATCGGGATTCTTCAAAGAGATCGAAGATGTAGATTCTTGTGATTGGTATTCAGATGATAGTGATGGTTTTGAGAAACGTGTTTCTCTTTCAGGTTACTCATAATTGGATGGTTTCCTAAGTTGAGTAATGCTGATTAGCCTCTTTCCATTAAGTTGATATGCACTGGAGACAGCTGCATGATTTGAATATGGTTCCAATTAAATAAGTGCCAAAGTTTCTGTATTGAATATAGAATGGATCGTACCTTAAAAGAAATTAAGGTATGGGGAGTTGTCCAGCTTATGCTTAAAACCAGACTCTGGATAACTCAGGGCACGTTTCTGTAATGGCTGTTTGTGGGTTGACCCTGGCTATGACGAGGGTTGATATTCTACCATTTGGAAGATCAATAGTGATATTGTTCTTGACTCGCCACAGTTTTAGTAAAATGGATCTTTTTCAGAAAACAGTAGTGGGAGTATGGTAGAACTGGAAGTGATTCCAGAACCGCAAACGATTACGGAAAATTTAATAGGACCTATATATTCAATCAGATTTGACATTCCAATAGCCACTACGCAGATATGGTAGGTAACCTCAGACACCCGAGAGGTACTTCGGTAGCCTCAAGGACGGTGACAGGGAGGTTCTTATCTACCAAGACTTGACACTACTGTTGTTCCAGGCTATGAGACCCGGTAGGAGGGTTGTCGTAGTCAGTGGGAGCAGCGGAAGCATAGTGGGCAAGATGCTTATATCTATTTATAGACTTGAGCAGTTTTAGCGGAGAAAGATCATCTAATTTTGATGTGACAGTCATGGGTTTGACTTCATCAGAATAGCGGATGGATCTGTTAAGAAGGTAGTAGGGTGTGATGTCATGGTATTTGGATGACATACACAGAGTAGGAAGTAAAATTCCTATACTACGATCGGTTGTACTGTGGTCGTCACACAGTTGTTTCTCCAGACAGGACATGGATATAATATTAGACATTCTGGTCTCTAGATCTATGGTTTTAGATCTGGATTTGGGTAGTTTCCCAATGTGGGTACTTTGACAGTATTCTAATGGTTTTTAGAATAGTTGACTCCTAGCATGGTAGTGTACCTGCAGGTGATGGAGTCACCCTCTCTAAAGGTGTCGTATAGACTAAAGGGGAGAGGGATGTGCATGATTGGCAGATCACTTGCTTAGGCAATTGAGTCAATCATGAGATGTCAAGTACCGCACCAAATGTTGTTTTTGCACTAGATGCAATAAGTTTGTATTAATCCAATCCTGGAGAAACATAAGGAAGCATTTTTAGAACATTAGTACATGTTCTACGGATTTGATAACGGCAGGCTCTTTCGGGAGACGGTTATCATTCCAGGCTTCAAAGGTGACATGGATGACAGAGTGATTGTCAGAGTTTTTAGTTTTCCCTCTGACGAGGGACAGTATTATGGACAGGTGGTTCCAGAGGATACTGTGGGTGGCTTGGTGCCGGATACTGATTAGGTTCAGTGATCCATACAGTCTAAGAAGTTTGGATATGGAGTTCATTTATGAACTAAGGTCCCATCAGATATCCAGACATATTCTAAGACAGGTACTACTCAACTCGGGAGATGGCTTTCTCCGCGAACTTGAGATTTAGAGAGATATTGAAAGATACTTCTAGGCGGATCCACTCACTGAGGCTATTTCTCGAACACAATAGTTTTACAAACGGGCTTTGTGAAACTGATTAGTAGAGGAGTTGGATGTTCGGTTTCACACGGGCTGTGAGTAGTCGACATCGCAATATTAGCCTTGAGTGCAAGTGGGAGATTGTTGGAGATAGTGCCCTCATAGTCAATTATTGGATCGCAGGTACGTGATTGCAATGATTGCGGAGGACCTATACCGGTAGAACAGTCTTACTCAAGATGATAGTATACTATCTGGTTTGCCTTTATCAGTCGTGTACATGTTCAGGTGACTGATTGCATGTTACACTTTGATAGAGCCCTTAGGATCTTGCTTTACTACCAACAGTATGATGGCGATCATATACGTGAGAGTTGGGTAGTTTATATGCATATCCTTAATTGTGGTCCCTAGTCGTAGGAGTTTCGAGACAGGGCATCGATACTCCGGAGTAGACTAGTGTATACAGTCGAGACCCCGTCGAGGGGCGGTGGCCGGTCTCACAAGCCACTGGTGTCAGTTGGATCACCTAAGATGTATACAGGTGCTCATTGGGTTATGAGTACACCGGACAGGACTCGCCGGGAATCTGCTAGTTAGTACTGTACCTATCGTCAGATAGCAGTTCCCTGGTGACATGTGTACAGGTTAGTTCATCGACCTGAGGTCGTCATTTGTCTCGTGTGAGTTCCCACTGTGCTTTGATTTCTACCCTACCACGGCTCAAAGGAGTCGTGCAAACAGGTAGCTTTTGGGTACAGTCCCGAGCCATATGGAGGCACGTGAGCGGATCGGCAGGGGATTCGTCTCTCCCGGTATTGGGGGTGAGATCGTGCTGTGTCTAGGAGAGCCATTACACATAGCCCACGGCCGTGGCAGGAGATTTACTGGTAGGTACTCCAGTAGTATCTCAGGGTGTTTTTGGGCTACACTCCGACACGACTTATACTGCTTCTGGGGGTCTGACGTTACTAGCCCCCTAGGCGGATATGCGATACTCATTGACGAACGGACCGGACTGTATATACATTGTCACTGTTAGGCTCAGTAGGGTTTTCTGGATGAGTTCATTCATCGGCCACCCTTGAGTTTGCTCATCAGTCTCCCTTGAGGTCAGTCCGTGGGCAGCCGTTACGCATAGCTAGTGCAGCTGACGGTTTGTGGTTAATCCCACTGCCAGGGTACTGACGAGTCATTAGAGTCCCCCACAGACAGTTTCCCAAGTTCGGGCGAAACGTTGTAGAGGCCGTATGGTTTTATGGCAGGGTTCGGAAAATGCACGTGCGTTTACGCACGTGTCAGTTTTCGGGCAGATGATACTGGTCGGCTTTGGTTTAAGCCGGATCCGAGTATTATATTGAGTAGGTATAATATCTTTGTCTCAGTTGCATTTGTATTCGGTCGTAATACAAGTGCGGGTATATTTATACAGTTACGGGGTTATCCTGAAAATTGTTTCAGGATCACTTTTGGAAGTTGCCAGTTTCCAGTTTTCTATCAGCCGTCTTTTAACATTCGGTTAAAGACGGATTTATCTTTTATTGGATGAGAGTGAGTCATGCTTCTAGAAGGTTCTAGAAGGTTCTAGAATTTGTGACAAGGCTAAGTGACTCATGCTTTGATTTCATTACATTCTTGTTTTGCTTAAGATCTTTATGCAAGATATTTGTTTGTGTTCACATTGTGATATTTATCATATGGTCACCCCCCCTCTCCTACGGTCACCTCCCTCTTCTATAAGAATGGCCGGCCCTCTCTCTCCTCCACTCACTCTCACTTGATAGTTTTTCATGGTTGTAAAAAGATATGATAGTATTTGGGGTGCATGGAATTTTACAGTTCATTTCATTCCATCACCCAATTCCCACGGCAACTTCATTAACCGATCGTCCACGGATTTGGACGAAGTGAGACAAAGTCATCTACTCATTCTCTACATCAATCTTGGTCGTCTCTTTTAGCAAACTTGACGATCGAGTTGCCTCGAGCCAGAGGCGGGAGCCCGTTTAAAGAATCGGTGATGTGGTGCCACCTCGACGAGGATATCGGAGTTCGACGAGATCGGAGCAGCCGCAACGGAGCGTGGGATGATGGTTAAAGAATGAAGGACTCAGATCGTTCGGTATAACCTTTCTACACTCTTTACAGTTTGTTAGCTTAGCAATAATGGCAGATCCGGGTTAAAGTATACGATAGCGCCAGTTAAAAAGTTTTTATTCCGCATTTGGCGTCTGTAGACTGCCGGGGCGCTAGCGTAGACTTACAAAACATAGGCCGGACAACCCCAAATCTTAACATACTTAAGATATGGGCTCTTCCCTTTCTATATCACATATGAAGTGGTAGGCAACTGATTTGATGGGAACCCTATTCAATAGGTGATAATGCTCGATATTGGCGACCTCCAAGATCAGGACACGTGGCAGATGACATGTCCTAAGGCTCAGAAAAAAGGGCCCACAGTGGCCGACCAGGCCACCCGGTGCCCGACCTACAAGCGCAAACTGGCCCATCTCGGGGCCCCCTGCGAATATGCCTACTCGGCCACTCAGCTCGCCCCGAGCTGCCATAAGACCAAGACTCCTCGGCCTCCTCGAGCCCCCTGCCGAGGCCGTCTTCCTCGGTCCTCCGACCAACTCCACCACTCACAGGTGTAACCGCCGTTCCGCAAATCTCGCCATGCGTGGATTCTCCGCCAGCAGCATCCCACGTTCCACGCCATCACGATACCCATTAATGGGCGATCCGCTCTTTACGCGGGCGTGACGTCGGGAGCATAACTGTCGGCGAGATTCTCACGCCTGCTGCTGCATGCCACCACCGCTATATAAACCCCCATCACAGAAGGGTCGAGTAAGCCATTTTTTACACTTACACCGTTACTTTGCTCGGATCTTGTCACTAACTTGAGCGTCGGAGGGTCCTCGGTGGTACCAAACCACCCCGGGACTTCTTTGCAGGTATACGGCGACAGCCTTCTCATCCCACCTTCTCCTCTCAAAACCCATTAAGATCCACACGCAACGAAGGATAATCAGTCAAGTTCACCTTGAGATCAACGGAAGACAACATCTGACGGAGGCCCTAAAAAGAGCTCCATCAATAGGTATGCAGCTTCTCAAGTGCATAACTCCCAAAAGGAAATAGTAACTCAGTAGTACTCATCATAGAGCGCACCATATATAATAGGGTGCAATTGCTCCGCCCCGAAATACCATCGTGCTATGGTGTATACGGAGGAGTAATGCTGAGAGAGAATCTCATTCTCCTTTTGAATAGTCCAGGATTTCCGTGCTCAAGTATTCTCCTCCTTGATCTCATCAAAGGACATAATACTTTTACCCATTTTAGTTCTCTACTTCTAACTCATATACATTGAATTTCTCAAAAGGTTCAGACTTGTGTTTCAACAGGAACATATGTCCAAATCTTGAGAGATAAACAGTGCATGTAATGAAGTACAAAGAACCGGTCCTGGCATGTGTAGACAGGGGACCTTACATACATCATCATGTATCAATCCCAAGAGTTCACTAACTCTTTCTCTGTTTCTAATAAACATAGCTATGGTCATCTAATCTTTGTGACATAACCGGCAAGTTTCACAAGATGTAAATTCAAACTAATTTAAATATGCATCTAAATGTAACTTAGCTAGTCGGGTCGCATTGATATGACCTAGTCTACAATGCCTCAAGAAGGATTTGTTCATTTCTGAACTCTTCCTCTTGTGTGTGTTGTGTACACTAAGAACTGTGGTTTGATTTAGAACGTCTATGTTTTTAGATAACGTGCCTGAACCGATCAACTCTTGATATAGGAAATGTTCAAAACATTATCCAACAATACAAAATTATATCCTTCTTTACTAATAAAGAGACTGATATGATGTTGTATATCAGGTTCGGTATCTAATAACATTCGTTCAGAATCAATGTATTTCCTAATACAGGGTGATTACTACCAACAGACTTGGCTGCAACACTTGCACCGTTTCTATCTCATGAAACTTATCACCCGTTCTCAGTCCTCTACCTATCTGTAGCCCATGTAACAGATTACATATGCGGGATCATGATCTGGTATCTCATACCCAGGACGTAAAGCAAACTGAGAAACAGTTCTCGGTAATGAACACACCCGAAGAAGATGCATCAGCATGCACTTTCTTCGTTTAGGCGGCACGGGAATTCTGGTAATCCCTAATTTCCTACTCTGTCTTATAACAATTATAAGTTGGAACGGGACCAACGTTCCCCAGCTCAGTATAACAAGCGGGGTCGGTCAATATATCTGTATTATTAGCTTGATTAAGGCATGATATGGTCGCTACCTGGAGAGAGAGAGAAGAAAACACTCAGCGTATGCTCTTGCCAGATTAGATTGGTTATCTAATATATCTAATCAGGATGTCTCCCACTATTTTAGTCAAATCTTCCTTCAAACCATAAAAGGATAGACTAGCCGGGATTAATTACACGCTACAAGTTCGCCAATCTTTCAGCCGGGCCAGTGCCGGTACTTTGAGGGAGGTTCCCCGTGCTTTCGCATGGACCTAATTAAAGTAAACCTCGTTTTCCCAGGGGCGTAACCCCGTTGACACCTTTCTAGACACCTACTTGATCGGCTAATTGTAATGTGTAAAACTCTCCCAGGAGTAACTCTTACTCGCAGCGGGTATCGGGATCCAACTATCTCATAGAAGGTATGCAATCTCATTGCAAATTTCAACACTTGAAATTCCCAATAATATTTTACCTCTAGCGTCCTATGACCTTGACGCGGGCCAACAAACCATAGTCCTCTAGTCAAGTTCAACCCGTCATTTTCCGATTGAATTAAACCCACCCGCACGACCCTTGACGCAGGCCAACAAAGTCACATGACTACCCTAACTCAATCTGCATCATATGCATAAGCAGATAAATACTAGTCAGCTACCGCACACTACGCCTTGACGTAGGCCAACAAACGCAGCACGAATACTAACTATTACTTATCTGAAATGACGGAGGGCTACGACAGGTTTTTAAGAAAACCCTTTGCGTAATGAACTTGATATCGTTGTAGAATTGAGTGATTTTAAACGGAATGTTTTTGAGGCTTTTCTAGTTTTGCTAAAGAGGTCACTCCCGGTGAAGGGATCGTCGGCTCTTTCCTCATCGAATAAGGTGCAGGATATTTCACAAATATCACTATGCAAAGCAAAAACTATAGAAGCAATCAAAAGACAAACCGAGTATGCAGCATCTGCTAGTTTCGCTAAAGAGGTCACTCCCGGTGAAGGGATCTCGGCTCTTTCCTTATCGAATAAGGTGCTGGATGTTCTACAAGGAACACCGCTATGCAAAGCAAAAACTAGAGCTACAAGTTTTTAAACAAGTTTCTACAACATCATTAGGTTTCTTTTATTTCATTAATCTCATTAATGAAGTCCCATTTTTATTATGCTTCACAAGCATCAGATATGAAACGAAATCAACAATATATAATATATATCTCATATATATAATATAAACATTCGTCACAGGCAGTAATATGATCTCATCACAGAACATTGCAGCAGAAGAACACATATGAAATATTGGATATACTAGGACGTCCGTGTTTTAATACGAGCCTGTATAAAACACGGATTCCACGGTCGCGATGAATAGCCAAACCCACATCCATAGACCCCTACGAGAGCGGCAAGCAACACTGCCAATTCTAGGGTTAGGAGACCCGGTCTCGACTCCTCGAGATGGTCTCCCACTGGACCCTAGAACCCGGTTACTTGTGCTCCCCGCCTTGGGTCTACCTAATGCGGAAAAGTAAATAATATACAATAGTGACATCATCCTCAGCCCGGAAGTGCCCCAATAAAAGAATATTACATACAATGAATTTTACATGAATGAAAATAAAAACCCTCATCTCACATAAAACCCCCGGCTATTCAAAACGCGATGATCCAATATAACATATCACAGAAACACACAATATCTCATATCATCAACGTAAGTCAGTATGCATACACCGATTGTCGTTGATGTATAGCAATGAAAACCGGCGATACAACTACATACTACACTTACGGTCACAGAAAAGAAAGTGTAAAACAACAACAGTTGGAATCCGCAACCATTTTAGACATCGCATGCCTAGCCAAATGAATTCCTTAGACATCGCATGCCTAACAATTATAAACTCCGCATTTTAGTCTCTTTATCGAAAACACTTTTCAATATCTAGTCGTGCAATTCAACAAGATTCCCGATATCCTGATCGAATGCTCGTCGAAAACTTTAGTAGACGGCCGCACCCCCGATGCCGTCGACGAAGTGCACTAAGGCGGAACACCGCTGCCGCGAGCACCCGAACGGATGCTTTTGGCGACGGGGTTCTCCTACAGTCACTTGGTCGGGGTTATGGGGCGTGGCTGTCTGTTAAGTTTACCCGGCGAGTATCCGCGTACACTACGTGATTGCAACGGAATTTTGATCGCATCAAAATCCCGTGGCAACCGATCAAATGAGATTAATCTGCTAAATTTACAACATTCAAATTAGTTAACTCATAACTTCTTGTGGATTCCAAATATCGTATCACATTCCAGATAAATAGACAATGTTAAACTTTCCGATCAAATAATCAAACACCCAAATTTTCCCAAATAGTTCTCAACACTTTGAAATTAGTTTAAAAACATCCATCACATGCCACAGTACCAATGGTCCAGCCGTAGAAGGGTCAAGCCAACGCCTCACATGTGGCAACGCCGTACTGCCACAAACCCTAAGGTTTAGAGGCGGTTCAGACGGTCACATAATCGAGTTAAGGTTTGTTGTCTTCTAGAAGGTCCACCGCGTTACTTGCACGACTTAGAACGTTCTTAAACTACAGAAAAATCCAACACTTGGAAATTTTCCGGCAGGGGAAAAAGTGAGTTATTGATATCCGGTCGAACTTTTTAACACGTTCTAAAATTACCCGGAAAAACTTAAACGAAGTTAAACTTTCCGATCGAATCAACGAGTTCCCAATACATCCCAGAAAACTCAACACTTGAGTAAAATTAAAAATTCCCAAAAATATCAGGAAATAAATACGGATATTATTGTGCAAACAGTAAACCCTAATCCCACTGTAGCGCCATGGAACCGCCGCGCAAGCAAGGGTATTGCCACGGTTCCGCGGCGCAATAATGGTATTTTGGATTCGTTTTGCACAGTAATCCAACAAATCACCTGCTGAATTTTCTAAGCATTTTTAATATGAAAAATATCAACTTTTTGAAAAATTTCCAGAAACTAGGGTTTTACGGGTATTCGGAGTTCGATCGGACTTTAAACTTCGTCTAGACTTCGCCTAAAGCTCTAGCTTGGCTCTGATACCACTGTAGGGTTACTAGGCACTCTAATAAGGTTCTACAAGGCATCAACCATGCCCGATTTAAATTTTAGTCGTGCCGAACAACCCTAACCAAGATCTTTAAACTAAAGATTAGGTGAAACAAAGCATGTTAAACACTTTAACATCTAAGAGTTTGGGATTACAACCTTTGTAGTCTGGTCCTTCGCTTCATAAGCTCCGTGTTGAGGTCCCTTCGCTGCGATCATCATGTACCCGGACTCTAGAGAGGCTCTACGAAGAGAATGATGCAAACTTGCTTCCGATCTTCGATAACTAAGATGATCTACCTTGAAGTTTCATTAACACAAGCTCTCACTCACAAATGAAATGAACACCCTAATCTAAATGGCTAGGATAGATTAGGATGATGAAGTAGGATTTTGGCTCTCATTTGTTTTCTATTTCTCACTCAAAATCATCACATGAGCAAAATCTAGAAAGCTTTTCTCAAAGGAAGAAGAAGAAGAATAATCAAAACCATTTGTGATGAATAATGAATTTTTGGTGAGGTTAGAAATGCAACCATAGGTTAAGTATGATAACTTAACCCATGTAGAGACTTAACCATGGTCATGGGTTGGGTTGGGTTAACAAATATCATAACAAATATCTTTACAAAATATCTTTGCAAAAACAAAAAAGCAAAGCTTCTAGAAACTTCTAGAAAAGCTTAACCCAAATCAAACCCTAACCATGTTTAATCTCCACTAAACATGTTGCATTAATAACCCTAACATGTTACAATATTATATATCACATATACAATATTTATTGTAACAAAATAAAATAATACAATTAACATATATCGCATATATATCAATGTATTACCCGAGTGAGAAAAGAATCTTTTAGTGAGCTTATATTAGTTAATGTAATTTAATATATCAAATATATAATTATACATTAAATTATCAAATCAACAGTTGATCCGATAATCCGGCTATTTCATAAATAACCGACTAATATAATCTGTATCAGTTCATCGAATCAACACTTGATCCGATGACCCGGCTATATCACATATACCCGGCCGATATCTCATATCGCGAGAATCTAATACGGTATCACATACACGTATTGTTCTCGGTGCCGCACATATCATATACGTGCTCCTACTCCGTTTTGCCTGAGCGAAGAAACCTCTGTGTAGGACTCTAAAGAATCGTCAATACGCCGGCAGTAGGTGATGATCATATCAAACACCCACAAGCTGCAGGCGGTCAGCTAAACATAACAGCCACTCAGGTATTGAGCGATCAGAAGATCAACAAGAAAGCCTGTACATTCTCCTGCGAATCCAATCAGTAACACTCCCGTACAGTCCGGTCTCTTCGTCTGATATGTCGCATATCTCGCCTAGGGGTGGTAAACGTCAGACCCCAGTAGCTCAATAAGTCGTGTCGATATGAGGTCTATAACAGTTTGAGAAACTACTGATAACACTTACCAGTAAATCTCAGCAACCCTGGCCAGGGATTTCCAGTTATAGCCAATCGAACACAGCGCAACATCAACTCCCTATACCGGGAAAGACGAATCCCCTCCTATCGCTCATTGCCTCCATGTGATTCGGGACTGTACCCAAAAGCCACCTTTTTGCATGCCCTCTTGGACGTGGTATGATGGAAATCAAAGTACAGTGGGAATCACACAAGACTCTATGACGATCTTGGGTCTACAGACTAACCTATACCAGTGTCACCAGAGAACTGCCATCTGACGTGAGGTATAATACCATCTGGGAGTTCTCGGCGAGTCCGTCCGGTGTACCCAGTCTCCACTAAGCACCCGTACACCATCCGTGATGTCAAACACCGATGGATATGGGATCATCCATCGCCCATCATATGGGTCAAGATGCGTATACGCTAGTCTACTCTGGTGCATCGATGCCATGTCTTGATACACCCTCGACTAGGAACAGTTATAGGATATACTCGTCGACTACCGTGGCCCGACTAGTATAATCTCATCATAGTCCCAGTAGTCGAGTACATATCCTAAGGGCTTTATCGACATGTAACATAGAGACAATCAGAGTACATGTTAAGATAAAGAGCAACCAGATAGCGTACTATCATGTCGAGCAAGAAAGTCCTCCCTATATATGTCCAAGCACCCACTACAATATATAAAGTATGTACAGTAATGGCCTCTAGGGCATATATATAACTAACAACTATTTGAGTTGAGTTCTTCTGGGGGAAGAAAACAATTACTCCCCCATTGAAAAACACTGCCTAGCGTTAATCTTTGCGATAACGAAGCTCAGGCACTATACGTTGGAGCATGAGGTCCATCTCGTATCGAAAGTGGATCCTCTCAAGTATTTGATGTCAAGATCCATACTAACGGGACGACTCGCTAAATGGGCTTTACTCTTAATGGAATTCTCGATAACATATCGTCCTCTCAAGGCAGTGAAAGGTCAGTCTATCGCCGACTTCCTCGCCGAGCATCCGATACCTACCGACTCTCCCTTGAACTGCGAATTGCCAGACGAGCACGCGTTTGACAGAATCGACGAGGAGAAAGGAGGGAGTGATACTCAATGGGAACTCTACTTCAACGGAGCATCTTCTATGAAGAAGCAAAAACACAGCACCCCCATAATTAAATCAGGGGTAGGCCTCATCTTCATGACTCCATAAGGAGGGATAATGTGCTTTACCTTTTCCATGACAGAGCTGAGGACAAACAATGAAGCCGAATATGAAGCTTTGATAGCAGGTCTTGAGATCGCTGTCGACATGGGAATTGAATACCTCCTCATATACGGAGATTCCCAGCTGGTCGTTAGTCAAGTAAACGGTGACTATCAAACGTGCAAACCAGAATTGGTAAAGTACGGTGAGAAAGTGCAACAATTGCTGACTCAGATCCCTTCCTACGCCCTAGAAAGCATACCGCGAGCGAAGAATAGCAAGGCGGATGCGTTAGCCAAGCTCGCTAAAGAACTGGCCGATGAAAACCTCGATGATGTGAGGATCGTTGCGCAAAGCTGTCGGGGTCTTGCACCGGCAGATATGTCTCCAGAGTCTTTCAAAGAAAAGGAAGCGACCGAGCAAATGGCCCTACGAATAAAAGACCAGGAAAAGGCTAAGGATTGGAGAGAAGTCTTTATAAACTACTTCAAATCCCGTCGAACACCTGAAGATGCATCCTCAAGACATCAGATCATGAAACGAGCTCTGTCTTTCGCTTTCGTCAATAATACTCTATACAAAAGATCATTTGATTCTCTGTGGATAAGATGCCTGGGACCTAAAGAGGCAAGGAGAGTCATCTAAGAAACTCATAACGAACTCTGCGTTTCTCACCAAGCTGGGCCGAAGATGAAGCTGAAGATCAAAAGGATGAGCTATTATTGGCCTACAATGATCCAAGGCTTCCTCGAATACGCGAAGCAATGCCACTCGTGTCAAATTCACGGGGACTTCATCCATCAGCATCCAAATCCGCTACACCCAATGGTGGCTAGCTGGCCATTCGAAATGTGGGGAACTGACATAATTGGGCCCATTGAACCGGCATCGTCCAGGGGACATCGATTCATATTGGCGACAAAGGATTACTTCTCCAAATGGGCAGAAGAAGTACCACTAATAGAAGTGAAGACGGAGAATATCCTCAATTTCTTCAAGACTCACATAATTTATCGGTTCGGCAATCCGCGGCGGATTATCTTCGATAACGGACCAGCCTACAGAAGCCATAAGATTAGCCGCTTCGCACAACAGCATAATATAGACTAGAGATACTCTTCAGTCTATAATCCCCGAGCTAACGGTCTAGCTGAAGCCTTCAACAAGACCTTGACCAAGATCGTGAAAAAGACGGTGTCCAGAAATAAGAAGGACTGGCACGAGAGATTGCATGAAGCTCTCTAGGCGTATCGAACTACGTTCAAAATGGCCACAAACACAACGCTGTATGCATTGGTATTCGGCACAGAAATGGTACTCCCCTCGAGATAGAGTTACCCTCTCTACGAGTTTTGTGAAAACCCGAAAGGGCGCAATCTCGTTAAAAGACACTCGCAGGGTCCTCTCGACCTTGTGAGGAGAAAATACCTGCGTGAGATCCTTACGACTCACAAAGGAGCAACACACTTAGGGATCCCCACGATTCCTAAGGAGAAATTACACTTACGAGATCCTCACGACTCGTAAGGAGAATTCCCCTTTGAGACCCTCACGGCTCACAGGGTTCAAAAGCCTTAAGCTACAGGGATCTGAACCTGTTCTTAAGCCATCACAATCTCCGATGCTGCCCTACAAGCGTCTCAATATCGACCTTTGTATACAATCCATGGGCTCGAATAAACATTTCCCTAACAGAGTCCCACCCGCAACTAGGGATATGTTCACACAGTGGACAACCCTTGTAGGTCCTCTCGACTTATAAGGAGAAAACACTCTTATAAGATCCTTACGACTTATAAGAAAACACACACTTAGGAATCCTCACGATTCTTAAGGAGAAAACACACCTACGAGATCCTCATGACTCGTAGGGAGAAAATTCTTTATGAGACCCTTACGGCTTATGAAGTTAAAAGCCTTAGTCAACAGGATCCTAATCCTATTCGCTAAGCCACCTTTGTTCGACATCGACAGAAGTAAATGATGATTCGCTCCTGGTAATATCCCAGTTGTAGCGATGTTGATGCCTAAATCGGTATCAAATCCCAAACTCGCAGCGAAAGGTCAGCGAGCCACAAATGCATATGAAATAGCCGAAATAATGGGGCAACTTGCAACAAAATCAGCAAGTAAAAATGTATGCATACAAAATAGCCGAAATGGTTGGGCAACTCGCAATAAAAAGAAGCGAGTAAATATAAAAAATAACCGAAATTATTGGGCACCGCGAGAAATAGCCGAAATGATTGGGCAATCGCCACTTTCGCGATATAAAAGCTAAAATGATAGAGCATCGTGGAAAGAAAAAATATATAAAATTAAACTTTTTACCCTACATGTGAGATCACCTCGATCCCTGTATACAATCCAGAGGCACTAACAAAAAGGGAACCATACCTTCCTATCAGGCTCCATCAGAGAGAGAGCCAAATCTCGACGATTCACAGACAGCCTAGAGACCCACAACAGCGTTACTCCTCATTCCATCAGGATTCAGACGCGACAATCAACCTTGGAGCCATGGAAAAGTTCATGTTCTAAACCTCGACGGTTCACAGACACCCGAGAGAGCAAATCCCAGTCTCGTAGAACACGGCTAATGTCAATCCTGACCCCGTGGGAAACACCCAGAGCAAATCCTGATCCCGTAGAACACGGCTAATGTCAATCCTGACCCCGTGGGAAACGCCCAGAGCACATCCTGGTTCCGTAGAACACGGAAAATGTCAATCCTGACCCGTGGTAAACGCTTAAAGCAAATCCTGGTCCCGTAGAACACAGCTAATGTCAATCCTGACCCCGTGGGAAACGCCTAGAGCACCTCCTGGTCCCGTAGAACACGGCTAACGTCAATCCTGACCCCGTGGGAAACGTCCAGAGCAACCCCTGACCTAGTGAAATGCGGATAAGGTCAACCCCTGACCCCGTGAAATGTGGATAAGGTTAACTCCTGACTCCGTGAAATGCGGATAAAGTCAACCCCTGACCCCGTGAAATGAGGATAAAGCAACCCCTGACCCCGTGAAATGCGGATAAGGTCAACTCCTGACCCCATGAAATGCGGATAAAGTCAACCCATGACCCCGTGAAATGCGAATAAAGTCAACCCCTGACTCCGTGAAATACGGATAAAGTCAACCCCTGACTCCGTGAAATGCGGATAAAGTCAATCCCCGACTCTATGAAATACGGATAAAGTCAACACCCCGACCCCGTGAAATGCAGATAAGGTCAACTCCCCGACCCCGTGAAATGCAGATAAGGTCAACTCCTGACTCCATGAAATGCGGATAAAGTCGACCCCTGACTCCGTGAAATGCAGATAAAGTCAACCCTCAACTTCCCCGTCAAAGCAACTATTTGATTCGGGAGCAAGTCAACTTATCAATCACTTACAAGTCCTTTCGACTTGTAAGGAGAAAATTCTCTTATGAGATCCTTACGACTCTCAAGAGAAAACGCACTTAGAAATCCTCACGATTCCTAAGGAGAAACCACGCCTGTGAGATCCTCTCGACTCGTAGGGAGAAAAGTCTTTATGAGACCCTCATGGCCCGTAAAGTTGAAAACTCTTGGGTGGCAGATCCTAACCCTGTCTCCCAAGCCATCATTGTCTCACGGAAAGGTCAAGGTAGATTTTCTATAGGCCACACTCTCCTGGGTCAAACATCGACAAGAAACGAAGCAACCACTTACGAGTCCTTTCGACTTGTAAGGAGAAAATTCTCTTGTGAGATCCTCACGACTCTCGAAAGAAAACGTACTTAGGAATCCTCACGATTCCTAAGGAGAAAATACACCTACGAGATCCTCTCGACTCGCAGGGAGAAAAGACTTTATGAGACCCTCATGGCTCATAAAGTTGAGAAGTCTTAGGCAGCAGACCTGAACCTGCTTCCTAAGCCATCGCTACCCTACAAGGAGGCTAAGATGAAATGTTCACTTATTATCTACAGGCCACACGTGCTAAAATCATATGGCAATGACACAGCAAAGAGAAGAAAGCAACAGTAGAACAAAAACGTGTAGCTTTTATTCATAAATTCAATCGAGTACAAGTTGAATCATATGAAAGAATAAAAAATGGATACATGTTATACAAAAAAAAACTACAAGTGTTCCATCTATACAAAACAGCTACTGGGAAGGAAGTATTTTCAATAAGTCAGCAAGTTGCTCACGTACTCCTTTCAGTGCCTTCTCATGATCGGCTGCCGCGGCCCGCTCTGCTTCAATTCGAGCCCGTTGATGCAAGCATGATGAAACCTTCTCATCGATTTTCCGTTGGGCAGCTTCGCGACTCTGCGTAACCCGCTCAATAGAGTCGAGCTTTTGCCTTAATGCCAGCCCGTCCAAAATGCATCACTGCAAATTGTCAAAGACGGCTCTCAGTTGCGCAGCATTCGTTTCAACTTGGGCGCGCAGCCGGGCAGATTCTTCCAAAGCCTCCTCGTGTTTCTTCCGCCTCAAGGTTTCTTCTTGCTCAAAATGGCGGAGGAAAGACACGCTCTGCTCAACCCACGCAGCCCGCTGAGAGTTCAAAGCCTGAATCTCAGGAGCAGGACGCCTAAGCTCAAGCTCATACAGGCAGGCCTCAATCTTCCTGAAGTTGTTAACCCAAGTCTCAACGGCGCCTTCATTATGGAAGTTCACAAGCGTCGCCAGCATTGGATTAACCTCGGCAGCAAAATCTGCAGCGAATGTAGGGGCCTCCGCGTCAAGCTCCTCGATGTAATCGCTCAATATACGCAGACTGGTCACAGCGCCTTTTGAAGATGGACGTCTGGAAAAGGGCCATGCTGGCATTATGATTCGAGACTCGAACGGAACTAGAGTTGGTGTCACCGCTGCAAAACAAATCATGGTCAAATGACGGCTCAAGAAATAGAGAAGGTACATGAACAATAGAGTTTACTATACCGGCTGCAACAGGGGGCAGAGCTGGGAGTACCGGTGGCGCGACAATACCCTCGTACCCTCCTTCAATTTGTAAGGCTACAAGTAATGCAAAGAAGAATTAGCAACGACATGACTGCCCGTTAAAGAAAAGAAAGGACGTCGTTTAGAAAAGATACTCACTGGCACCAGCGGGCAAACTAATCTCTGAATGGAAGGGGAAGTGCAGGTTCAGCACCTGATACAAGTGATCAAAGAGAACTCCTGCAAGATCACGATGATACATGGTCAGTACACGAAAGATGTTGCCCCTAATTTAAATTAATTACAAACCCATACCTTCCAACATTTGAGAAGATATAAGAGAATATGAAGGGGCAGCGACCGTCAGAGCGGCAGCTGGTGGTGCTTCTTCAGGTGACACAACCTCAGCGCTCACCACACCTGCATTCAAAAGTAACAAGATGTCATCAGAAGCGGTTGCAAAACAAAAAGAATACAGCGACCCGATACCTACCAGACTGGTCATCAGCCAAAACTGTAATGGAAGCATCACCAAGCACCACGACTTCTTCGATCTCAATCGGGGGGATAATTTCGCCACCCGTGGCTTCATGCCCTGATTACACAAGAGCCATCATGACACTCGCGACGCCAGACGATGGCAGGGAACCGCAGGCGGAAAGAGCGGCAATTGGAGCAGTCCCGGACTCCTGAGAAAGAGTAGCCGCTTCGGGCTCAGTGGTTGTCGTCATCTCACCCGCCACCTCCTCACCAGGACTCGGCCCTGCACGGTAAAATATATGAGAATCTGAAGATCAAATTCTGACAAAACGACCCAGTGTTACGTTACCTTAGGACGGCTTTTCAATCGCTTCCCGAGACACGCGTACCGCCTGTCTATAAGCGGTAGACAAAGTGGCCGAAGCACCCTCTGAAGAAGCAGGGACAGGAGAAGCAGCGCTCGATCCTGCGCCTATGGCTAAGGCGGCGTTACGTTCTCTTGTTGCACGCCTCCTGCGCTTCCTTTCTGCCTGGGCCGTAAGAGCTGATCTTCTTAGAACCTCCGTCAAGGAGACGTCATCGTCCGCGCCAGGAGCTACATCTGGAGCCGTTATGGCGTCCGTCATCGGTTGCTTAAGTAAAGCCTCTTTTGGCAATACTGGGGAAGCTGGGACTTCGGTAGCCGGCCTTGGAAGCGTCTCAACACCACCCTGTGAAGATGGCATGGCACTTGATATAACTTAGGTCAAAGTAGCCCCTACGATAAGATGAAAAAGGGGTCAGACTATTCATAAAGGAAAAGGGAACAAGGGCATAATGAGCCGAATTATACCAAGACCCAGCGAAGCTCGAAGCCTTTCTTCCTCCTCAAAAGTCTTAAGGGAAGCCGTGAGAGTCTCTTCAGTGGAAACGCCTGTTGAAGAAAGTGTCAGTCAAAATACGATAATAAAAAATACAATGCAAGAACAAAAAAATATGACTGAAGACTACCTGACTCAGCGAGGATGATCAGTCCTGCTTTGTGGCTAGCTAGTCGCTCGGAAGCTGCGATGGCAGACTCCAGATCAGTGTCATCTGGCGCCGTGAATAGACCCTCGTTGGTCTCATATTTGCTCAGGCCCTCACTGTAAGGAGCACGAGGCTCCTGGCCGAGTACAACGACTGCAGAAAGAATCGACTTCTTCTTCTTCTGCGAGCGAGTACCGGCCGCCGGTAACACGAGCTTGCGTTTAGCGGGCAATTTCGGGCGGCGAGTCCCAATCTCCGCACCCAAGCCGGACTCAGGAGACGCCACAGCTGACCCTTCAACGGGAGCACAGGATATCGGTAGCTCAGGCATATCACGTGGCGCCACAGTCGCAGCAGCTTCCCTCAAGGGAGGACGGACAATGGTCCGTTGCTTCAAAGGAATAGCGGGGTTACCAGCCGAGGCGGTGCCCTTGCGATCAAGCAGCAATCGCTTTTCTTCCCTAATGACGGCATCCATCGAATGTTGATACCACGCCACATACACGTTCAAGGCCTTTGGAACGCCGCTCGGTTCACTAATGAAGAAGCTGGACCCTGTGTTTAGGCGCATAAAATGATGCAGCGCGCTCCAGATACCCTCTTCGGTAGCAGCGGGTTCTGCCAAGAAAGCCTCAAGCGGGACGCCCTGATTGTAGCTTAACTGTTGGGAGAAATGATGCGGGTTGTATCTTATGAACAACGCCGCATCATTCTACCTAAATACGAGAAAGCTCGGCTTGATGGAGTATAGATGGAGAATCTCCCGAGCTTTCAAGACAGAGGCCCCGTCTTTAAAAATGTCATGCAATGGCAGCACCGTTTTCGCGGATTCCTGGACGACGGTCAAAATTTTATCTGTGAAGGACATACCATCTCTAACCGTGCATGGACGAAAGAGCAAACCCCTAGCTCCCCGCGGTGTCGGATTTACGATGGATGCATCGACTAGCCGCATTATCTGAGGGAACTTACATCTATCATAAAAGGAAGGTCTTCTGTGGATACCGAAGACGCCAAGCACGTGGAACTCGAGCCACGAGGTGAAATAGTGCATTGAGAAGTTGGCAGGTTGCACCCCTGGCTCAGTAGTATCCGCTGCCAAGCTGAGGACGTGATACAAGTGGGCTAACCCAGCGATCCCGACGGCCACTTGTATCCTAGCAACCATTCGATGCGCTGGGTAGAAGACGGACGGCCTCATACGGCGAGGGTGCATCGGAAGCGCAAACCAGCTCAGCCATAACCCGAGAAACCCTAAAAAGAATGTTTCTTCGTCGATCCCAGGAGCTGCCAGCTCTGCAAAAGGGATGACCGGGGTGCCGAGGAGAAAGAAATTCTTCTGATCCGCCTCCGCCGTCGGCAGGTTGTCCAAACCTAAGCCAAAAGGATCGTCAAGTTTGGCCAACTTCGCGGCTTCCTTTGACAATACTTCCGTACAGAGAAAACGAGCGATAAAATCCGTAAAATTAACACCGCGGCCTCCGGATTCGAGAAAGAGCCTCTTATAGATATTCAACACCTTTATCAAACTTAGGAATTGGTGTTGAATGGCGTTCTCTGGGGTAAGACCCATTACCACTGATTTGGTAGCAAAAATATACTCATCCGGAGGAAGCAGCTCCTCGTAATGTTCTCCCCTAACGGGTAAACCAGAGATCTCAGCAAATTCTTCCAAGGAAATGGAGACTTCTCGATCCAATAAGAGGAAGGTGTGGGTCGGAATGTTCCATTGCTCTAGAAATGCCTTGACCCACCATGTAGGAGGTATGGAATACTGGAACAAGGAAGCGTAGATCGCAGGGTACAATCCGAGGTTCAGCAGCTGTGACTTCTTCGCCGATAAGATATATCGGGCCCACTGTAGGTATCCGCCCGGGTGATGGGGAGTTAGTCCTATGTTGTATGGCTGTCCCCAAAGGCACGACATGCCCTGACATATACGCCGCTCTAGAGTGTTCAAAGCCACCGGCGGCTGCACGGGTATTGCGGCTATAGAAGGCCGAAGGAGTCCCTCTGAAGTCCAATTCACCTCCTCCACAGTATAGTTTATCGGGGGTGCATATGCATATGGGATCGCTAAAATAGAATACGAAGGTGTCGCGCAAGAAAAGCTCCGCCAACCCCTGATGATTTGGTTGTACCATATTCCCCATAGGTGAAGATTCTTGTGCTCTGGGTCATGGTTTTTTATCAGCGCAAAAACCTCTCGGTCTATGGGCGCTTCGGGGAATCCGCCTTCCGAACGGGCGAACGGGAAGGAAGTGTCGAAAGACATGGTACCTGCGGGGAAAAAAACAAATTTTCAGCCGCCGATGCTACAGTTTAAGTTCTGTCACTAGGTACTTTAAATCTGTACCACACTGCAATGCAGTAAAAAGGGACCAAAGGGAACCCACATAATCTAGATAACAGTTCATCATTAATAAAAATAGTCTCATCATTTGACGAGACTGTCATTAAATGAGGAAATCCTTAATTGATTCTCATTCAATGAGAACCCCTCGGACAGAGGAGTAAATCTCCCCTTGAGAGCAGTGGTTTGTGATAGAATGACACCTGTTAGATTCTAATGATGAAAGAATAAAATTCCTCAAGAAAATTATAAGAGCTTTGCTCTAAAAAAATGATGGAATAACCCATCAGAGAACTTAAAGTTAAGTTTTAATGGAATAAAATGATCTTCAAGATTCATGAACAAACTCTTAAGATTTCTTTATGAAAGATTAATAAATCCATATGATTTGAAAAGTGCAAAGCTCTGTTAATGGGTTAAGAAACCCTGAAAAGGATCTCTTAAGATCTTAAGATCTAACGAAAGCAAAGCTCTGTTGAGAAACCCTACAAAGGTTTTCTTGAAAATCTATGATCTAAAAAAGCTTCATTAATGGGTTAAGAAACCCCAAGAAAGATCTTTTTAGATCTATGATTCCAAGAGAGCAAATCTTTGTTGATGAAACCCTAAAAGGGTTTTCTTTAGATCAAAGATCTATGAAGATAAAAGCTCTGTTAATGGGTGAAACCCTAGGTTATTAAAAGATTCAATCTTTACCTAAATTTTGACAGAGTTCTGTCCTAAAGAAAATTCTTAAGATGAAGAGATATGCTCTGAGGGAGAATAAAAATTCTCAGAAAGTAAGAAGATGAACATAAATCATCTCAAGGACCAAGGGTCCTATTTATAGGCACTGAGATCTCGTTTCAACTTCTGAGTTGATCCAAGGGCACAGATACTGCTACCGCTGCACTCACATATAGGCCATGTGAGCGCAACGGTGGGGGCATTTGTTTCCTCCAATCAGACCAAAGCTCTGTTCAAATTTCAAATTTTAAAATGAATCAACGCTTCATAGCAGCGCCAACTGCGCTGCGCCCTAAGCAACGCACCACGTGCAAAGCACGTGTGCGCTAGCTCTAAGAACGCTGCACTCTAAACAGCGCACCACGTGCAAGGCACGTGTGCGCTAGCGCTAAGAGCGCTGCACTCTAATCAACGCACCACATGCAAGGCACGTGTGCGCTAGTGCTAAGAGCGCTGCACCTAAGCAGTGCACCACGTGCAAAGCACGTGTGCGCTAGCGCTAATGCGCTGCACTCTAAAAAGCGCACCACATGCAAAGCACGGGTGCGCTAGCACTGGAACTAAAAGCTCCCCACCGTCAGATCAAAGATCCAATAAAGATGATAAATCATCAATTAACCAGAATAAAATTCTGTTAAGGAAAGATTCCTTAAAATCTTTCCAAACAAGAAGATTGTGCTCTGTAAATCATAGCACCGTTGGATCAATGATCCAAAGGTGATTAAAAATCACCAAAATATAGAATAAATTCTGTATGGAAAAGATTTCCTAATCTTGTTAAAAACAAAAAAATTGCCTTCTGTAAATCAGAAGCCCTTGGATCAAAGATCCAACGGTGGAGAAATCCCCAAATCAATTGGAGAAAAGATCTCCTTAACCGATTGAACAAATCAGCTTGCCCTATATAAAGGCCCCAAGACTTCAAGTCTCATACAGAGGAACCCCCTCCCCCCCCCCCACACACACACACAAATTTTGAGAAATCTCATAAAGAAGAGCCAAGCTCTCGGTAGAAGAAGAAGATTTTCTTCAAGGTAAAAATAAACAGAGAGATGAAATCATCTCATATTAAAAAGAAGAATTCACTTCTTTCTTTAAGATCATAGATCTATAATACCAAGGTCTTTCACAACAGAGATTAAAGGATCTCACCATAAAATAAGAAGAAGAACATAATTCTTCTCACAGATCATAGATCCATAAGACTAAATGCTTTTATACAAGGAGATCGTGGACATCTTATTATAAAATAAAAGGGGGGAGAATAAGTCAATTCTCTTAGGATCACAGATCCATAAAGGCAAAGCCTTTCACCAAAATAACAGATTGAAATATCTCCTACAAAATAAGAACTTGGTTCTTAGAATCTTGAGACAAAGTCTCTTATAAATGAGAATTCATTTCTCAGATCATAAAGCTGATCAAATAGCGCTTTGCGCTCATAAACTAGCACTTTGCGCTCTTGGACTAGCGCTCAGCGCCAAGCGCACCATGTGCTCCCCACGTGTGCGCCACTTAACAGCTAGTGCTTTGCGCTCATGGACTGGAGCTCAGCGCCAAGCGCACCAGGTGCTCCTCATGTGTGCGCCACTCATAAAATAGCACTTTGCGCTCACTAATTGACGCAATGCGCCCATTATCTGGCGCTTAGCGCCAAGCGCGCCACGTGCTCCTCACGTGTGCGCTACCCAGCAAAAGCACTCTACGCTCTTTGACTGGCGCCAAGCGCGCCACGTGCTCCTCACGTGTGCACTAAGAGAACATAAATTGTTCTATAAAGCCCAGAGCTATGAAGAATACTCAGCATTCAGTAAAATGCAAAAATATTGTCAGAACTCAAATCAATACCCAGCATTGTCAAATGTTTAACATTTAACTGAGTGGGTCGAACCCAAGTTGGCCATTAATCCCTCATTCAGATTAATTGAGCCCATGTGCTCATAAATCTTTGATCTTAGTCCCAATTGGACTACAGATCTCCCAACCAAAATTGGTTCAAGGGTACATCTCTTTACTCCTCTGATATTTGTCGTTGTAATCCTTCAACGTCTTCAGAGAGGTGATGGGTCCCGACAACCAAACATTCTATGGATTGTGGGGTCCTTACACCCATGGACTATGATGTCCTTAACCTTGGACTGTGGGTCCTTAAACTCATGGACTATGATGTCCTTAACCTTAGACTGTGGGGTCCTTAAACCCATGGACTATGATGTCCTCAACCTCGGACTGTGGGGTCCTTAAGCTCATGGATCGTAATGTCCTTAAACTAACATTGGACCGTAACGTCCTTAAACTAATTATGGACCGCAAAGTCCTTAAACTAAAACAACGGAGTTCAAATGCTCTTTTGTTGGATCTAAACGATTCCGTTAAGTTGATCTTAGTCTGAAATTAGACTAACGTATCCTTAATATATGTTTAAGTTGATCTTAGTCTCAAATGAGACTAACGTATCCTTAAACCCAACCCCAAACCCAAATCTAAGAAAATACGGATTTGGACTAATCCACGCCCTACGGGCGACAACATAAATTAGTCTCCGTATACAATCCACGGGCAACCAAAAACAAAACAAACACCCACGACACGAAGTGACCATCTGAAGAGGGAGAAAATGGTTACCGCGATACGGTAGCGTAATTAACTGCAGGGCCTTGCACCTGCAAGGAAGAGCGTCCCCACAATCAAAAACCCCTCAACGAGGGTGAATCTAACGAAGTCTGCTACATCGACCGCATTCGTTTAAACCTTCGATACACGGTGCCATAAATCAACTTGGCATCTTCGGAGAGGTGGACGGATAGCACCAAATAGCATCTGCCCTCGAAATTCAGGCAAGACGAACCTACAGAAGTCAGCCGTTAAGGTTCCACTCGAGTAAAGGAATTAGAAGAAGGTTCCGATCGATGATTGGAAGGTCTCGTCTTTGTTTTCGGCGGAGAACAGCGAGAATCACGCCGGCCGTTACGCTCCCGACGTCACGCCCGCATGATGAGCGGGACCTCCCATTAATGGTGGGACAGGCTCATTAATGGGGGATCGTGGTGGCGTGGGATGTGGCCGGCTGTTCATATTATAATTTTGCATTATTATATTCCCCATTCTTATTCATTTTACAAATAAACAGGTGCTTTTGATCCATGTCTGGTACATAGTTGTAGGTTACAGGTTCTCGGAACAAAACAGTGAAATTGATGAAAAGATGATACAAAAGTGAGACTACGACTGATAAATGGAAGAATCTTGATCATGATTACAGTTTGAGGGACAATGAAGATCAATGAACAAGTTCACAAAGTACAAAGGCAGCGCAAGGTTCAAGACTTCTACACGAAGCAAACGGTAAAGTCCACGACATTATTCACTGTGGAAATCTGGAAGAAAACTAGAAGACAATCTGAGAAACCAAGTGAAGAAACAAGAAGCTAAATGCAACCATAAGAAGCCCAAGAGAACACAGCCCAAGACACCACTATATGGCCGCGGATCCACAGCCAAACATGGCTTTTGGCCGCGGTTCCGCGGCCATGATGAGCCCGTGTCGGTGCAATTTTTGTGACGGTGTGGCGATGCGTTGACTAGTCTTCTTAGGGTAAAATTGTAAATGCAGATGTGTATCGAATGTAACCCTAGGGTTTCTATGATCTATAAATAGAAATCCTAAACCTCTTTTTGAGGTATGCCTCTTTTCATTGATCAAAATTCAGAAATCATTTGTAATGTTTTGAGAGCATCAAATAAAGTAAGTAGATTTTTTTTTCATTTCCCTAGTTCCTAAATTCCTTTCTGCCTTAGTATAGATTTTATTATCTGCCCTAGTTAATTATTTTAGCACTTTTATTAATCTGCCGTAGTTTAGATAGTTAGTCTTTTTAAATTGAAAACTCAAAAAAATGTCTTTTATCAATCCCCTAATGAGTGAGTAGTTCTCACTTGTTAGGGTTAGGAATAGGAAAGGTTTGAGAGATGAAAATCTCTCACCCCTTTCTTTCCCATCACATATTAATTCATAGGACTCCATGCATATATACACACACCGCTCCCTACGGCATCCTACCCCACGAGCTAACGATGATACCGTAGTTTAAAAGACCGGTTGTGCATGTTTTCCATGGAGGTTAGGGGAAGAATTAAGAAAGGACGGACAAGGACCTAGAGGAAGAAACATCGTTTCTTCCCGATCATCCTAATCCCCTTTATTAATTATTACCATAATACCTAAATAGATCTAAATTAGGGCATTGAAAGCGGTGAGGAATATTAACTTTCCAAACTTAACCTAAACCTAACCCTAACAAGATTTTAATCCTAGTCTAAATCAACTTAGTTTTTAGTGATAATCAATCCAACACCGTTTGGAATTAACTCGTTAAAACAAATTGATAATACACAAAATCCCTGTGGACCGACCCATACTCACCGGCTAGCTACCAAGCGACGCCGTTCTTGATTGCGGTAATTAATTCTTTGATCACAAAACTTAGCAAACCAATCACCGGCGGAGATCTCGCGCATGGCGAGATTCGCGGGATGGCGTTTACGCCTGCAAGCGGTGCTGTTGGTCGGCCGATGAGACCGAGGAAGATGACCTCGGCAGGAGAGTTCACGGAGGAGCGGGAGAGCCGTGGTATCTTGGTTCTGCTTGAGCCGGGAGGCGAGCTGAGAGTGCCGAGGAGACTCGGGCTTGTGTTAGCTCGGAGATGAGCTGTGGGGCCGAGGAGGCCAATTGTGCTGGGGCTTGGAGTTGAGCCAGAGTTTGCTCGTAGGACGAGCACAGGAGTGGTCTGGTCGTCCACTGTCGGTCCTTTCTTGTGAGCCCCGGGACACGTCATCTGTCACGTGTCCTGATCTGGGAGATAACCGATATCGAGTATCATCATTAACCCCCCACTCTCATCCCGACCAGCTGACAGGTCAGGTCGAGAGTGGTTCACCGGATCACCCGAGGTGAGCTCCTTTCCGAAGATATCGTCGGGCGTGTCTCTTCGCAATTGGTTTTCTTTTCTGGATGAGGCCAGCGAACCAGGGCGAGATCCTTTGCATTAAAGAGAGTGCACCGGATCGTGTGCACTTTTGCTGAAGCAACAGACCACGTGTCAGGTGCCGGTTGGCTAATGTGACGTGCCGCAGGCTTCTGGCGTCCGATGGGACGCCGCCAATGCGCTTGCGACAGGTGGGGCGATCATGGCCGTCGAGTGCACTGAATTATTTTGGCGGGAGTCGACCGTCGCCGCTGGATGAGGACGTTGGTAGCATAAATAGGGAGGAGGCCTGATTCAGGATCTCTCTCTTCACATTTTTCTCGTTCTGAGTCCTGTTTGCTCGGCGATCTCCTTTTAGGTCGGATCTTGCGTTTTTCTCTTCTCGAGGACTTCTCCCCATCACATTAGATGTCTTGTTTTGAGGAGTCTGTAGATGTCGTAGGGGTAGATTCTAGGGATTCTTCCCCTGGGTTGGAGCCTCTCCTCCCTTTTGGCAGGGCAGATGTTTCGAAATCAGACTCTTGGTGCCTTCGGCGCTCAGTCCTGGAGGGGGGCCGGCGGTACAGCCGTGCCTCCGGCTGACTCGAGCCCTGCGCCAGATGTGCCTCCAACAGCGGGGCCACCTTCCCCGTCATGAGCTCCTGAAGATTGTTCCGGCGGCGGCTAAAGGTGTACACGAGTTCCCGAATCTCAGACGAGGGATGCAGGAGAGGGCGAAGACGGGGTTCCTCTTAAGCGGAAGAGGACGGTCTCTCATGCACCCCCGACGAAGGTCCCGGAGGGGACTCCCGTGTAAGAGGGGGCGTCCAGTTCGTGGTCCCATCAGGGCTTTCCGTTGTCGCTAGCCTTCTTGCTGGTATGGAAGAGTCGGCCGGGAGACCGATGCCGCGGGGGACCTTGAGGGCCCAAATGGCGGCTATCGCACAGGAGGCGGTTCAGGTATGTACTCCCTCATGTGTTACCTCGAGCAACCTTTTCTTAGTTCGGGTGTTCTTAAGTTTCTCTACCATTTTTCGCCATGTCCTTCAGCGTTGTGCCCTTGTTACTCTTATGGAAGCCGAGGGGGCTATTCGGGCTGTGAGGTCAGCAGAAGAGTCTTCTTCAGAGGTCGAGGGTCTGCGACTCGAGCTGCGTCTAGAGAGGGAGAGGTCGATCGTCCTCAGAGCCCGGTCAGAAGCCGTGGATCTCACCATTTCAAAGTGCCGGGAGTCCTATCGCCGCCTAAATGAGTCCCACCAAGCCGTCGAAGCGAAGTTGGTGGAACTGGCCGACCGCCTTGCCGCCATGAAGAGGGCAAGGGATGCCAGCAGGAGGGAAGCCGAGGCGGGGCTTCAGGCGGCGGAGGTTGTCGAGATCCGGGCTAGGAAGGCGGTGATGGATTACAAGGAGTCGGACCAGTTTTACGTCGACCTCGGCGAGGCCTCCGCTATTGCATGGAACAAATCTCTTGATGCTGTCAAGGAGTAGCTTCCGGAGTTCGCCGACAGTGAGCTTCGTGCTCGGGTCCCACTCTCGGTGGTCACGCCTCTGGCAGGTAGCGATGAAGGGAGTGAGGTCTAGGCGGGGCTTGCTACCCGACCTTTTTTGGTTTTTCCTCCTCTCTCTTTTGTAAGCCTCTAGGCAATTTGATAAGGCTGGGGAGCACACAATACCCTTGTAAAGACTTTTGGCTTTGTGAATAAACACTTTTTGTTTTCGCAGTAGTGTTTGTGCTTGTACTTCCTTTTGTTGGTTGACAACTGTATTCGTACAGTACTGCTTTTATGTTCGGCATGTTCCTCGTCCAGCGATTATTCGTCGACTTGAATCTGATCACTTGCCGAGTGTGCGAGGACCGGCGGGAAGACGGTATCTCCATGGCCCCGAAGTCGAAGTGGAGATCGCTAAGACGTTGATAGACCGGATGCCTCTTGTTGAGTTCATGTTCCTTAATTGTTGGAGGGGCCGTGAGTGGCCTACTAAGGATGGCGCCGAGCAGGGTAGCTGCTCGGTGCCTCATAGCGAGGGCATTGATCCTTAGTTGTTGGAGGGGCCGTAACTGGCCAACTAAGGATGGTGCCGAGCGGGGTAGCTGCTCGGTGCCTCTTGCCGAGGGCTTTAATCCCTGGTTTGTTGGGGTAGGGAGCTACCAGCCAGGGATAACCGAACAAAGGCGGGACCGGTTTCCTCTGTGATGACTTTAATCCCTGGTTTGTTGGGGTAGGGAGCTACCAGCCAAGGATAACCGAGTAAGGGCGGGCCCGGTTGCCTCTTGTGAGGGCTTTGATCCTTAGCGCGGAGGGGCCGTTAGTGGCCTACTAAGGATGGCCGAGCAGGGTAGCTGCTCGGTGCCTCTTGATGAGGGCTTTGATCCTTAGTGCGGGAAGGGCCGTGAGTGGCCTACTAAGGAGGGCCAAGCATGGTAGCTGCTCGGTGCCTCTTGGCGAGGGCTTTGATCCTTAGCGTGAGAGGGGCCATGAGTGGCCTACTAAGGATGGCCGAGCAAGGTAGCTGCCCGGTGCCTCTTAACGAGGGCTTTGATCCCTGGTTTACTGGGGTAGAGAGCTACCAGCCAGGGATAACTGTAACGCTTTGAAATTCGTTTAGGTTTATTTCGCGTTAGTTAGTAATGATGCGTGTTTTTCATAAAAATCCAAAATTTTAATTTCTTTTAAAACTCGAATAAAACTAGCTCTAATTGTGATGAGAAGTGTTTTTATATATATATGGGTTTTATTAATTATAATTTAGCTTGTGTCCACCTTAATTAGAGTTTTCCTTAATTACTTTCTTAAGCTAGGTTTAGTGTACACATGCACACTTATCTTTTTTTTGTAACCTAAGCTAAGTGTTGGCTTGTAACCATTTTCATTTCTTCTTGCATGGTTTATATCCCCAAATAAATCAATTTAAACCTTTTTTTTAAAATAAAACTCAAGGAATGGGAGGTATGGTAGTTAGGTGAAATTGGGGCTTGACCTTGACCATCTCTCTCTCTCATCTCTCTCTCCCTCTCATTTCTGGAAATTTCCAGCAGAGTAGCAGCAGCAACATCTCCATTTTCTTCTTCTTCTTTTGCTCCTCTTCACTTTCAACTTAAACCCTACACAAATTCCCTTTTTTCTTCACAAAAACCTTAGGATTTATGGCTTTTTTGAGGATTTTGGTGGCAACTCAGCGCCTTTGAGGGCAAGGGGCTGGAAGTGAGGTTTCCCTAGGATCTTTTGGAGGTATTAAACTCACCCTTAGCACCTTAGTTCATAACTTGTAGTATTTTAGCTAAAAATCGTATTTTTGTGCTTGTTTGTGATATTGAAGGGAAATTAGTGAAGCTTGTGATAAGTTAACATTTTTATGGCTTGTTTAGCTTAGTTATGTGTTATTAGTGTTGCTTTAACCAAAGATTTGTTTCGGGTTACACTAAGATACCATAATGTTGCAATTTTATGTTTTTAAAACGTTTTTAAAACCAAGTTATAAGATACGGTGTATCCGCTGTATCAGTGAGTATTTACTTGATGAGCAAACATATACATTAGACTATAATTTGTGCTATAAGTGTAGTGTAAAAACCTGGAGCATTTTCGCCTGAGTTTGGCCAAGATCACCACTATAGGGACTGGCCCATTTTTCTTGGATCATGCTGAAACTTTGCAGGTAGCTGTCTGTAGGAATTCTAAAAGGTTTGGTCTTGTTTTTTTTCTTGTTTTTGCTCCAGATAAAATCTGGGACCAAATTACCTATATTTTGTGTAGCGGGACTTGCGCGATACGTGCGCTATGAGTGGGTTTGATGTTGCTGTGTCACAGCGTGTCGCTGTGTGCCACGGCGTGTCGTGTTGGTTTTTTGGCGTATGCACACACGTTGCGTTTTCACACGTTTTAGCGTATCGGATACTCACGCGTTTAGTTCGCGACACGAGTTTCTCGTTTGGCTTTAATGTCGCGTTTTTGTAGATGTTAGCTTATGTGTAATATTTTGTGAAATTTTAGGTTCGCAGGAGAGTACGACGGACGCCGCGAAAAAGGGGAAACAAGTCGTCGGCTACACTTAGCACGCGACCAGGTGAGTAGATTTAACATCTACGGGGAAATCGCCTGTATGGCGTTATGCGTCAGGGCTGATAGGACATTTTAGCAGCATATTGCATTTACATACATTGACTTTTCATGGATACTATTTGTTGCATACCGCATTCCCTGCTATATCTATATGAACTTAGAATTAATAACACACCACACTGTTACTAACGGTTCATGTTGCACGAGCACTAATCTGCATGTTACACACACACCGTTAGTAATTGCCATGACACTCACACTATAGAATTGCCATGAATAATATATTGTAGCTCACCTCCTATATGATTCAACATGATTATGTTACTTGTGCACTTACTCTTTTGCATATCCATACTTTTGTATATTCAAACTGTACCTACCTAGATAAGCTGATTTTTGGTAAAAAAACTGGGGACCGCATGATACCTTTTAAAACTGAATCTACTTAAAGAGCGGTTTCTCCCTTTTTCTCATAGTACGACTTATGATACATATATTACATCGCATGGATTTACGCATTGGCATTGGATTTCATGTGATTTCTGGATTTAAGGACCGTGGGGTGATTTAAGAAAATATGCACTGTTTTAAAAACCCGGTTTCTCTTGATATGATATTTCTGTGCGTCCACCATGAGTTTTCTCGGTTGCAGAGAGATTGTGTGAGTATACCCGATTCGAGGAGCGGTAAGCACCTATTGTGGGTACATGGTGGACCCGGTATGGTACCCCGGGGCAAGAAGACTCGTATTGTTAGACGGTGAGCCCGACGGAGGGACTACAACCTACCGGTGATTGGTTGGACCTGGCAATTATCTGGAGGATACCGACCAGAGTCGATAGATGGATACGGGACGACACGTACTACCGGGGCCGAGGGCCGATTCCGCAGACAGAGCCCGTGGGCCGATCCGGACTGCCGGAGCCCGGTACTTGAGGATTTGCGTGTCAATGCTGGACACGATTATTTTATGATATTTCGAGTACCGATGTTGGGCACTCACGATTCTATGAGATTTACAGGAATTGAGGGCCGATTGGAGTGACAGCGCCTGAGTTTTACTGGGATTTGGGTGCATTGATGGACACCGGTTATTTTTCCACGTTGATATTCCGTGTAGATGATATTTTATCCCATGCTCAGCATTCATTATTTTACATCTCATCCTGTAGTTACAGTACCTGATAGAGTACTTTTGCATGATTATTGCATATCCTGCTCATCATATATAATGATGTTATTAAATTGCACCTTTAGGCATAATTATTGCGTATCCAGTTCATCACATAGATATTATCTGCCGGCATATGTTAGAGTAGCACAGTACGTGCATACTCGTAATTACCATTATATGTTATCTTCTATTCACGAGTTGGCAACTCACCCCCGTTGTGCCACAGTATTTGCAGGTTGCCCCTCAGAGTAGTCGTGGCAGGCTGCTTTCTTGTATCTTTTTGGCTACGGATACCACTTCAGTTGGTGTGTGAGCTGTTTGCTGCTAGGTGGGTTGCGGTATCCAGTTATTTTCCATTTGTACATACTTTTGTATCTAGTATTCTCCATCTACCTTTATATGTATTTTACTTAGAGACCAGTGTGAGAACGATGATGTATATTATTTTTATTCTGGTGTCGAGCTCGTGTGAGCCGACTTTACTTTTGCAGTTTTTATCATTTGTGATGTTTTTCACTTATTGCTCATTTTTTCGCTACGGCGTCGTATATTACTCTTGTGGTGATTGTTTCCGCCGTTGGGCGTGATTGCTCCCATTTGGGATGCTTTATTATATTGTTATCATTTTATTCATATATTGTCTTGTACCCGATTTCGGGGTTAGTTTTTACAAAGGAAATGCTGCCAAAATTTTTAAGATAATAACTTGAACTTTAAAAGAAGTTACTAAATTACTTAAGGTTTTCTAAACATTTTAACAAATATTCTAATAAATGTTTTAAACACTCGCTTCTTTTAATGGTTTTGATTTCTGGGTTTCGGCTTACTTAGTCGTGTTACGCCTGTAGATATTACGTGGTTAAGTGTCGGTCACGGGTCGAACTTCGGGTCGTGACAAAATTGGTATCAGAGCGTAGGTTTTACCTTTCGGAGTGTAGGATGACCCTGGTATGATGGAGTAGGTAGCTGAAGCAGAGTAGCGTAGCGTGTGTATGTTCCGCGTCATACTCACGACACGGTACTTCGCCTAAGTGACCTTAGGACTTATTGATTAAATTCCTTCATGAGTATATACATTCTTGCGATTCGATTTCCGTATCCTTATCGAATCCTATTTTCTTTTCAGCCATTATGCCGCCAAAGACTATGAGGGCGCAGAGAGCGGCCGCGAGAGCCGAGATTCGAGTTGACTCGTCCGAGACGAGGACTGATCCGGGTAGTACACCGGTTGTACCCGAGCAGGCTGTTCCTCCTACTACAGACCAGATCGCCATGCTAGGGGCTGGTATGCAGGAGATGCACCAGACGATGGGATCCAGTATGCAGTAGATGCGCCAGATGATGGGATCGCTAGTTGAGACACTTTGAGCGCAGCGACCAGAGGTAGTTCCACCCGTTACAGGGACCGTGATGGTACCCGCAGTACAGGCAGTTGCCCCTGCAGCTACAGAGGTTATTATGGTATCCCTATAAGAGTTTATGAGGCTGAAGCCTCCGGTCTTCACAGGCACTGATGCAGCCGAGGACCCACAGTTTTTCATTGATAGGATGGCCCGGATATGTCGTTCCCTCAGATGCTCAGATGCGAGATGGGTAGAGTTCGCGAGCTTTCTCCTGGAAGGTCTTGCGCAGAAATGGTGCGAATCGGTCGAGAAGGGCAGAGCAGCAGGCCTTCCTCCTATGACCTGGACACAGTTCATGACGGTGTTCCTTGCCCGCTTCCTTCCACAGAGTGTCAGATATTCTAGAGCGCGTAGGTTCGAGTCCTTACGTCAGAATCTGGAGATGACAGTGGCAGAGTACGACGTGTTGTTCACCGAGTTATCGGTCTATGCCCCATATTTAGTGGCTACTGAGGAGATGCGAGTCAAGAGGTTTGTTTGAGGCTTGCTTAGCCCGTTATTTCTTGCGATCAGCGTACAGCATTGCGAGACCTATGCAGCAGCTGTAGATGCAGCCTTATTAGTCGAGGAGCGCCTTGCTAAAACTTCAGTAGTTCCAGAGCCGAAGAGAGTTCGTGCGGATACAGCAGCACAGAGACTTCCATTTGGACGCAGACATAGACGTCGTACAGGTGGCAGAGACTCAGGGCGAGGTCAGATGTTTAGCTCTTATCCCCAGGAGGGGCAGCAGATGTCACGTCGATGCTTTGGATGTGGTAGTCCCCATCACCGCATCAGGGATTGTACCGAGATACGCCGAAGGGAGGCAGCATTACCGCATGTCACACTACCACCTTCACCACCCCAGAGGGTGTTGCCTATTGTACCTACTGTTGCTTCGCGCCAGTTTCATGCACAGAGAGGTCGTGGTCGCGGAGGATTTGCTTATAGAGGACGAGGTGACCGAGGCAGAGGACAGCCAGCTGCCGGCAGGGGACGGTCAGTCACAGGTGGAGGACAGGAACGGGTTTTTGCTTTGACGCATCAGGATGCGCACGCATCCAATGCAGTGGTCTCAGGTATCCTTTCCATATGTTCTGTTGATGCATACGTGTTGTTTGATCCGGGATCCACACACTCATATGTTTCCACACACTTCGTGCCGAGTTTGGGTAGAGAGTCTGGTTTGCTTGATCAGCCGCTTGTTGTGACCACTCCTGTAGGCGAGTCGTTTGTTGCTAGACACGTGTTCCGATCCTGTATTGTCCGTATTGGTGAGAGAGTTGCATGTCGACTTGATCCTTCTTGAGATGTTGGACTTCGACGTTCTTTTGGGCATGGATTGGTTAGCCACGTGCTATGCGTCTATGGACTGCCGCGAGAAGACAGTTAGGTTTTGTTTTCCCGACGAGTCGGCTTTTGTTTTGCAGGGGGACCGTGGTGTCGCCCCTCACGGTTTGATTTTTTCTTTTCGCGCTGGACGGCTTTTGAGGAAGGGATGTCAGGGATTTCTCGACTATGTTTGCGATACTAGAGCTACAGAGGTTCCGTTGGATCAGGTTTCGATTGTTAGCGAGTTCCCTGATGTGTTCCCTTATGAGCTTCCTGGGCTACCGCCTGAGCGCGACATTGCCTTCTATATTGATTTGATTCCCGGCACGGGGCCTATTTCTATACCGCCTTATCGAATGGCCCCGACGGAACTTAGAGAGTTGAAGGGTCAGTTGCAAGATTTGCTGGATAAGGGACTTATTCGACCCAGTGTGTCTCCTTAGGATGCTCCAGTCCTGTTTGTCAAGAAGAAGGACGGCAGTTTGCGTTTGTGTATCGACTACCGCCAGCTGAACAGGGTTATAGTGCGGAAAAGGTATCCTTTGCCACGCATCGACGACTTGTTCGACCAGCTTCAAAGGGCAGGATACTTTTCGAGGATCAATTTGCGATCAGGCTACCATCAGCTGCGGGTTCGACAGGAGGACATTCCGAAGACAGCTTTCTGCACGCGCTACGGCCATTATGAGCTTTTGGTGATGTCGTTCGGACTCACCAATGCCCCAGCAGCATTCATAGACTTGATGAACCGTATTTTCCGGTCGTATCTTGATCGGTTCATCATCGTATTCATTGACGATATCTTGGTGTATTCCCGGAGCAGAGAGGAGCACGAGCAGCACCTGCGGATCACACTGCAGACTTTGAGAGAGCACCAGCTTTTCGCAAAATTCTCCAAGTGTGTATTCTGGCTGGACAGCGTAGACTTCTTGGGTCACGTAATTACACGAGATGGTATATGTGTAGACCCGAGGAAGATCGAGTCCGTTCAGAGTTGGCTCAGACCCGCATCAGTTACAGAGATCCGCAGCTTTCTAGGGTTGGCCGGTTACTACAGGTGATTTGTGCAGGACTTCTCCCGTATTGCTGCACCTTTGACCGGGTTGACCCATAAGGGAGTTCCTTTCGATTGGACGGAGGAGTGCGAGCACAGTTTTCAGCAGATACGGACTCGTTTGACTACGGCGCCGGTGTTATCATTGCCTTCAGGATCGGACGGATTTGTAGTCTTTTGTGATGCTTCTCGAGTGGGGTTAGGATGTGTATTGATGCAGCATGACAGGGTGATCACATATGCTTCACGGCAGTTGAAGAAACATGAACAGAACTACCCCACTCACGATTTGGAAATGGCTGCAGTGGTCTTTGCACTCAAGATCTGGCGACATTACCTATACGGAGAGTCGTGCCAGATATTCACTGATCACAAGAGCTTAAAGTATATATTTCAGCAGCGGGACCTGAATCTTAGACAGCGTCGTTGGATGGAACTAGTAAAAGACTACGATTGTGAGATCTTATATCACCCGGGAAAGGCAAATGTAGTAGCGGATGCTTTGAGCAGGAGGCCCGGAGGTAGTCTATCTTCTTTGAGTGCAGTGCAGAGGCAGTCGTCGGCAGATTGGCAGATTTTATACGACAGCCGAGTGCAGTTCGAGTTCATGCCGATCGGGGGACAGCTTGCGCATGTTCGTACACGCCCACAGTTGATTGACCGTATACATGAGGCATAGTACAGTGATGACCGTTGTTCAGAGATCATGGCACAGATTGGACAGGGCAGATTTTCCGAGTTCGTGATTGATGATCAGGGGATGCTACGATTTGGGACTAGACTGTGCGTACCAGATGCTGAGGGACTGCGGCGTGAGATTCTTAAGGAGGCACATCGATCGGTATACAGTGTTCATCCGGGTTCCACCAAGATGTACCATGAGATGAGAGATGTTTACTGGTGGGACGGGATGAAGAGGGACGTCACAGACTTCATGTCGAGATGCCTGACTTGTCAGCAAGTCAAGGCCGAACACCAGAGGCCTGCGGGAGAGCTACAGCCGTTGCCCATTCCGAAGTGGAAATGGGAGCAGATTTCTATGGACTTCATTGTGGGTCTACCCAGGACTAGCCGAGGGTATGACTCCATCTGGGTGATCGTGGATCGTTTGACGAAAGCGGCTCACTTTCTGCCGGTGAAGACGACTTTCGGATTTGCTCAGTATGCCCAGATATACATCGACGAGATTGTATGACTGCATGGAGTCCTGACGTGTATCGTGTCCGACAGAGGCAACCAGTTTACCAGCCGACTATGGCAGAAGCTTCAGGAGGCTTTGGGCACCCGCTTGAGTTTCAGCACAGCATTTCATCCGCAGACCGACGGCTAGTCAGAGCGGACTATTCAGACTCTCGAGGACATGCTCCGAGCGTACGTCTTAGACTTCGGAGGTAGCTCGGATCATCATTTACCCTTAGTAGAGTTCTTCTACAACAACAGTTTCCAGGAGACCATTCAGATGGCACCATTTGAGGCTCTTTATGGGAGGAGATGCAGATCGCCCGTCTGTTGGACAGAGCTCAGCGAGAGCAGTATTTTGGGCCCGCAGATTGTTGAGGAGACGACCGCGAAGATCCAATTGATTCGCGATAAGATGAGAGCAGCCCAGAGTAGGCAGAGATCTTATGCGGACCGTCGTCGGCGCAGACTTGAGTTTTCTGTTGGTGGTCATGTTTTCTTGAGGGTCTCCCCAATGAAAGGTATGATGAGATTTGGGAAGGGGAAGCTTAGTCCCAGATACGTGGGCCCCTTCAAGATCCTCGAGCGTGTTGGTGCAGTTGCGTATCGGTTAGGCCTTCCGCCCAGTTTTCCAGATGTGCACCCCGTATTTCATGTTTCGATGCTCCACAAGTATCTTCATGATCCTTCGCATGCGATTCAGCACCCGACGATCCAGCTGGAGCGCGACCTTTCTTTTGCAGAGCAGCCGGTGGTCATCTTAGATCGACAGGTGAAGAAATTAAGATCGAAGGATATACCGTCCGTCAAGGTCCTTTGGCGTGGCCCAAGCAGCGAGGAGGTCATTTGGGAGACCGAGAGCAAGATGAGGAAGAAATATCCCCATCTTTGAAGGTACGCGTATCTAGATTTTTAAATTCGGGGACCGAATTTCTTTAAGGGGGGTAGATTGTAACGCTTTGAAATTCGTTTCGGTTTATTTCGCGTTAGTTAGTAATGATGTATGTTTTTCATAAAAACCCGAAACTTTAATTTCTTTTAAAACTCCAATAAAACTAGCTTTAATTGTGATGAGAAGTGTTTATATATATATATATATATGGGTTTTATTAATTATAATTTAGCTTGTGTCCACCTTAATTAGAGTTTTCCTTAATTACTTTCTTAAGCTAGGTTTAGTGTACACATGCACACTTATCTTTTTTTTTAACCTAAGCTAAGTGTTGGCTTGTAACCATTTTCATTTCTCCTTGCATGGTTTATATCCCCAAATAAATCGATTTAAAACTTTTTTTTAAATAAAACTCAAAGGATGGGAGGTATGGTGGTTAGGTGAAATTGGGGTTGACCTTGACCATCTCTCTCTCTCTCATCTCTCTCTCCCTCTCAGTTCTAGAAATTTTCAGCAAAGTAGCAGCAGCAACATCTCCATTTTCTTCTTCTTCTTTTGCTCCTCTTCACTTTCAACTTAAACCCTACACAAAATCCCTTTTTTCTTCACAAAAACCTTAGGATTTATGGCTTTTTTGAGGATTTTGGTGGCAACTCAGCGCCTTTGAGGGCAAGGGGCTGGAAGTGAGGTTTCCCTAGGATCTTTTGGAGGTATTAAACTCACCCTTAGCACCTTAGTTCATAACTTGTAGTATTTTAGCTAAAAATCGTATTTTTTGTGCTTGTTTGTGATATTGAAGGGAAATTAGTGAAGCTTGTGATAAGTTAACATTTTTATGGCTTGTTTAGCTTAGTTATGTGTTATTAGTGTTGCTTTAACCAAAGATTTGTTTCGGGTTACACTAAGATACCATAATGTTGCAATTTTGTTTTTTTAAAACGTTTTTAAAACCAAGTTATAGGATACGGTGTATCCGCTATATCAGTGAGTATTTACTTGATGAGCAAACATATACATTAGACTATAATTTGTGCTAGAAGTGTAGTGTAAAAACCTGGAGCATTTTTGCCTGAGTTTGGCCGAGATCACCACTATAGGGGCCGGCCCATTTTTCTTGGATCATGCTGAAACTTTGCAGGTAGCTGTCTGTAGGAATTCTAAGAGATTTGGTCTTGTTTGTTTTTCTTGTTTTTGCTCCAGATAAAATCTGGGACCAAATTACCTATATTTTGTGTAGCGGGACTTGCGCGATACGTGCGCTATGAGTGGGTTTGGTGTTGTTGTGTCACAGCGTGTCGCTGTGTGCCACGGCGTGTCGCGTTGGTTTTTTGGCGTATGCACACACGTTGCGTTTTCACACGTTTTAGCGTATCGGATACTCACGCGTTTAGTTCGTGACGCGAGTTTCTCGTTTGGCTTTAATGTCGCATTTTTGTAGATGTTAGCTTATGTGTATATTTTGTGAAATTCTAGGTTCGCAGGTGAGTACGACGGACGCCGCGAAGAAGGGGAAACAAGGTCGTCGGCTACACTTAACACGCGACCAGGTGAGTAGATTTAACATCTACGGGGAAATCGCCCGTATGGCGTTATGCGTCAGGGCTGATAGGACATTGTAGTAGCATATTGCATTTACATACATTGACTGTTCATGGATACTATTTGTTGCATACCGCATTCCCTGCTATATCTATATGAACTTAGAATTAATAACACACCGCACTGTTACTAACGGTTCATGTTGCACGAGCATTAATCTGCATATTACACACACACCGTTAGTAATTGCCATGACACGCACACTATAGAATTGCCATGAATAATATATTGTAGCTCACCTCCTATATGATTCGACATGATTATGTTACTTATGCACTTACTCATTTGCATATCCGTACTTTTGTATATTCAAACTATACCTACCTAGATAAGCTGATTTTTGGTAAAAAACTGGGGACCGTATGATACCTTTTAAAACTGAATCTACTTAAAGAGCGGTTTCTACCTTTTTCTCATAGTACGACTTATGATGCATATATTACATCGCATGGATTTACGCATTGGCTTTGGATTTCATGTGATTTCTGGATTTGGGGACCGTAGGATGATTTAAGAAAATATGCACTGTTTTAAAAACCCGGTTTCTCTTGATATGATATTTCTGTGCGTCCACCATGAGTTTTCTCGGTTCTAGAGAGCTTGTGTGAGTACACCCGATTCGAGGAGCAGTAGGCACCGATTGTGGGTACATGGTGGACTCGGTATGGTACCCCGGGGCAAGAAGACTTGTATTGTTAGATGGTGAGCCCGGTGGAGGGACTACTACCTACCGGTGATTGGTTGGACCTGGCGGTTATCCGGAGGATACCGACCAGAGTCGATAGATGGATAGGGATGACACGTACTGCCGGGGCCGAGGGCCGATTCTGCAAACGGAGCCCGTGGGCCGATCCGGACTGCCGGAGCCCGATACTTGAGGATTTGCATGTCAATGCTGGACACGATTATTTTATGATATTTCGAGTGCCGATGTTGGGCACTCACGATTCTATGAGATTTACAGGATTTGAGGGCCGATTAGAGTGACGGCGCCTGCGTTTTACTGGGATTTGGGTGCATTGATGGACATCGGTTATTTTTCCACGTTGATATTCTGTGTAGATGATATTTTATCCCATGCACAGCATTCATTATTTTACATCTCATCCTGTAGTTATAGTACCTGATAGAGTACTTTTGCATGATTATTGCATATCCTGCTCATCATATATAATGATGTTATTAAATTGCACCTTTAGGTATGATTATTGCATATCCAGTTCATCACATAGATATTATCTGCTGGCATATGTTAGAGTAGCGTGGTACGTGCATACTCGTGATTACCTTTATATGTTATCTTCTATTCACGAGTTGGCAACTCACCCCCGTTGTGCCACAGTATTTACAGGTTGCCCCTCAGAGTAGTCGCGGCAGGCTGCTTTCTTGTATCTTTTTGTCTACGGATACCACTTCAGTTGGTGCGTGAGCTGTTTGCTGCTAGGTGGGTTGCGGTATCCGGTTATTTTCCATTTGTACATACTTTTGTATCTAGTATTCTCCATCTACCTTTATATGTATTTGACTTAGAGACCAGTGTGAGGACGATAATGTATATTATTTGTATTCTGGTGTCGAGCTCGTGTGAGCCGACTTTACTTTTGCAGTTTTTATCATTTGTGATGTTTTTCACTTATTGCTCATTTCTTCGCTACGGCGTCGTGGTGATTGTTTCCGCCGTTGGGCGTGATTGCTCCCGTTTGGGATGCTTTATTATATTGTTATCATTTTATTCATATATTGTCTTGTACCCGATTTCGGGGTTAGTTTTTACAAAGGAAATGCTGCCAAAATTTTGAAGATAATAACTTGAAATTTAAAAGAAGTTACTAAATTACTTAAGGTTTTCTAAACGTTTTAACAAATGTTCTAATAAATGTTTTAAACACTCGCTTCTTTTAATGGTTTTAATTTCTGTGTTTCGGCTTACTTATTCGCGTTACGCCTGTAGGCGTTACGTGGTTAAGTGCCGGTCACGGGTCGAACTTCGGGTCGTAACAATAACCGAGCAAGGGTAGGCCCGGTTGCCTCTTGCGAAGGCTTTGATCCTTAAGGACGGGCCGAGCAGGGTTACTGCCCGATGCCTCTTGGCGAAGGCTTTGACCCCTGGTTTGGTAAGGAGCTACCAGCCAGGGATAACCGAACAAGGGCGGGTTCAGTTGCCTCTGTGGGGACTTTGATCCGTAGTTTGTTGGGGTAAGGAGATACCAGCCAGGGATAACCGAACAAGGGCGGGTTCGGTTGCCTCTTGCGAGGGCTTTTCATCCTTAGCGTGGGAGGGGCCGTAAGTGGGCTACTAAAGATGGCCGAGCAGGATTACTGCCCAGTGCCTCTTGGCGAAGGCTTTTTGTCTTTGAGGATGGCCGAACAGGGTTGCTGCCCGGTGCCTCTTGGCGAGGGCTTTGATCCCTGGCGTTGTGTGGTAGGGGAGCTACCAGCCAAGGATAGCCGAGCAAGTGTTGGAGATAGCGCCCTCAGAGTCAATTATTGGATCACAGGCACGTGATTGCAATGATTGAGGGAGGACCTATCCAGGGACGACAGTCTTACTCGAGATGATAGTATGCTATCTGGTTTACCTTTATCATCGTGTACTGTTTCAGGTGACCTTACAGGTCGCTATTACACATTGATAGAGCCCCTAGGATTCTTGCTTGACGACCAGCAGTATGATGGCGATCATATACGTGGGAGCTGGGGTCTATAAGCACATCCTTAAAAGGTCCCTAGTCGTGGGAGTTTCGAGACTGGACATCGATACTCCATTAGTAGACTAGTGTATACAGTAAAGACCCCGACGAGGGGCGGTGGCCGGTCTCACAAGCCACTGGTGTCAGTTGGTTCACCTAAGATGTATACAGGTGCTCATTAGGTTATGAGTACACCGGACAGGACTCGCCGGGAACCTGCTAGTTGGGACTATACCATACGTCAGATAGCAGTTCCCAGGTGACATGTGTACAGGTTAGTTCATCGACCTGAGATCGTCATTTGTCTCGTGTGAGTTTCCACTGTGCTTTGATTACTACCCTACCACGGCTCAAAGGAGTCGTGCAAACAGGTTTTAGTTGGGTACAGTCCCAAGCCACATTGAGGCAGTGAGCGGATCTGCAGGGGTTCGTCTCTCCCGGTATTGGGGGTGAGGTCGCGCTGTGTCTAGGAGAGCCATTACACAAAGCCCTCGGCCGAGGCAGGAGATTTACTGGTAGGTATTCCAATAGTATCTCAGGGTGTTCTGGGCTACACTCCGACACGACTTGTACCGCCTTTGGGGGTCTGACTTTTACCAACCCCCTAGGCCCGCCATGCGATGCTCATAGACGAACAGACCGGACTGTACGGATATTGTCACTGACAGGCTCAGTAGGATGTCAGGATGAGTTCGCTCATCGACGTCCCTTTTGGTCAATAGCTGGTGGCCCGTTATGTATTGGCTTATACCTCTGACGTACTAGTGATTAAATCCACAGCCATAGTATTGACGAGTCTTTAGAGTCCACCACACTTTCAGTTACTCAAGCTTTCGGGCGAAACGCTGTAAAGGCCGTATGGAGATATGGCAGGGTCCGATCAGATACGTGCGGTATTGCACGGATCAGGATCGGACGGTTAGTACTAGTGGCCGTATAGATATATGGCAAGGTTCGATCAGATATGTGCGGTATTGCACGGATCAAGATCGGACGGATATTACTAGTCGGCTTTGGTTTAAGCCGGATCCTAGTTTAGTACAGTGTAGATTTTGTCTCTTTGCATTTGTATCCGGACGGAATACAGATGCGGGTGTGTATGCACAGTATCGGGGTTTTCCTGTAATTTATTACGGGACCAGTTTTCTGGAGTTGCCAGTTTGCATTCCGTTCCGGCCGGTTTTCCTTTGTTCTTTCCCGGCCGGACTTTTCCGATGGAGGGTGTTATTTGCAAGTTTGCAAATAACATTTTGTGGAGGGGTTTCTTGCATAATGCTTTGATTATGATGGCATCTTTTCTTTTCCACCATCACTTGCATTAAATGAGATTTGAAGGGTTATGGTTTGGATGTAAGTTTGTTATCATGATGTTTTGGATATGGTCACCATTCTCTTTATCCTACACTCACCTCCCTCTTGTATTTGTTTTTCTTTTCCCTCCACCATTTCCATTTTTGAGGATGGCCGGCCAACACTTTGAGGAGAGGAGAAAAATGAGAGAAATTTCCATTTTAGTGTGACACATATTTCTTCATCTCATTCTTCTAGTTTTGGAAAAATGAAAGCACCATTTTTCCTTAACCTTATTCCTCCATCAAGGCAACTACAAACCCCAAATGAGACAAGCATCATCTACACTACATTCTACAGCAAACCTTGGGCACGTCGACTAGCCAGCTTCGTGCCCGAGTTGCCTCGGTATTGAGGTGGGAGCCCGTAAAAGATACAGACGATGTGGTGCCCTTCCGGCAAGGAGGCGACGACCGGAGTTTCCGCGGGAGATCGGGACGATGACGAGAAGACCGGAGGACTCGGATCACTCGGTATATCTCTCACCCTTTCTCTTGTTAGCTATTATCGGTTAATGGTTACGATCCGGGTATATTGTCCGCGGTAGCGCCAGTTTAAAGTTAAGAAAAAAATTGATTCCGCATTTTGGCCTCGGATAGACGGCCGGGGCGCTGCCGTGGCGCAACATGGTATCAGAGCCACGCCATTAACCTTGTCTAGCTTGTTCTAATGTGTTTTACTTATCCGATCGACCAAAATTCCAAAAACCGCGTTTTGCATGCATCAGTTTTCTGTCGATTTTTTCCGGGCTCGAAAATTTTTCAGGTCGTAGAAAACTGATGTACAAGAAGTTCTAAGAATTCTGGGAAAATTCGACACATTGATCGCTCAGGTAGAGCGCGGAACCGCGGCCAAAACCCACTTTGCGCCGCGGTTCCGCCGCAGATATGAGGGATCAATGCGTCGAAATTTTCCAGTGGGCTTCTGGGCTGATTTTAGGGGTTTTGGAATATTAAAATTGGGCCCAGAATTTCTGTGAGTGCTACAGTATTACTTGGGGGCCCACTTGTTAATTTTTGATCGATTGGATATTTTAAACACATTATTTCACAGTATTTACATTATATCTGCGACCGTGAATATCACTTGATCGGTAAATCCTGTCTAACTGCTATAGCCCGGTTAGACGGATTTGCGAACGTGATTTTCACGTTGATGTTCTGTGTTTATGCTGTGTTGTTGCGGATCGGTCGTGGGGGATAGCCTGGATGCAATTCTAGTACAGTTTTGTTTTAAATGTACATTTGATATTGCGGGGCGAGCGTCCGACATGTGGACTGCCGTCACTGCCTGTTTGTATTATTCTTTTGGGGCACGACCTGGTTGCGGTCGATGTACCCGTTGTATGTATATTTTACTTTCTGTACTAGAATTACCCCGCGGTGGGGTGCACGGATAACCGGGTTCTGGAAGGCAACAAGCCCGCATCTCATGGCATTGAGACGGAAGGGGGCTTCACTCTAGGATTGGCGGGCTATTCGCCGCACTTGTAGGGGGTATAGGTTGACCCAGGAGGGGTGCCCAAGTTGCCGGATTCCGTGAAGTGCTGGGTGGTCCATTCACGGTGATGAAGGGGGCTGCCTCGCTTCAGGTTTTGGCGGGTGACTTGCCGCGCCCGTAGGGGTCTAGGTTTTCATTGCACGGGCTATCCACACGACCAGGGGAACATCGGGTTTCAGCAGGGGCTCTGTGAAACCCGGGGCTTCCAGATATCTGTTTTGTTCTGTGATGCTGTACATTTCTGTGATGTTGCATTTTATTCACGCCTTGAGCGAATATAATATATTGGTATATATATTAGTAAATGTTGTATATGTTTTGCATCCGCGCTAGTCCAGTCCCCGCTCTGTCGTTAGTTAGCTAACCTAACGGGTAATGACGGGACCCAGTGGCGAATGCGGATGGCATATACGTACATCAGTATATTTTCGTTCTTTGTGGTGTGATCAATTGATGGGACTGCGTTGATTCGGATCAATGCAAGATGAACAAACCTATTATGATGTTGTTGGAACACTTTTCAAAAAGCTGTTATTGCAAGGACGTTCACTTTTGTTTTGCATCGTGGTATTCATTTGGAATATCCTGCTCCTCAGTCGACGAGGCAAGGGCCGAGATCCCTTCACCGGGAGTGACCCCTTGGACAGAAGTTTGCGTCAGGGCATTAACTTCACTATAGCCGATTACTTTTGCTTTGCATCGTGGTATTCAGTTGGAATATCCTGCACCTCATTCTACGGGGAAAGAGCCGAGATCCCATCACCAGGAGTGACCTCTTTAGCAAAGGTTTTCGTCACTATATTTTTATAAAAGTTATGCAGTTCCTTCAACGATATCAAGTTCATTACGTTAAAGGTTTTTCGCCAAAAACCAGCCGTAGCCCTCCGTCATTTTCTACAGGTATTATTTGGTATTCGTGCTGCGTTTGTTGACCTAGTCAAGACGTAGTGTTCGGTAGCTAAGTGGTACTTGTTTGTTGCATAAGTGGGATTGGTTAAGACAGTCGTGCGGCCTTGTTGACCTAGTCAAGGGCACGTACGGGTGGGTTTAATGCAATCCAAAATAATGACGGGTTGAACTTGACTGGCGGTTTATGGTTTGTTGACCTAGTCAAGGTCATAAACCGCTTGGGGTAAAAATCACATCGGGAGTTTCAAAAGAACTGAAACTTGCCAGACATGCGCATACCTTCTGGAGTGTGCTGACGTGAGTGGATTCCGTCACGTTATCATGCGATGATAGTTGGATCCCGATTCCCACTGATGAGTTGGTTTACTCCTCGGGTGATCCCGACTAATTCTTCTTTCAGGTTTGGAGGAGAATTTGAGGTTACAGTGGGAGGTTTCCAGATTAGACAAAGTGATAACCATTTTGATCTAGGTTAGAGTGCACGCTGAGTGTTTCTTTTCTCTCTCTCTTTGGCAGCGACCATTGACCCGACCCTGGACTATGACTCAGTGACCAAGTTGACCGAACCTTCTTAACACTGGCTTTTGGATTGTCAGAGTTGCAGACCTCATTGCCACTCCTACTTTTACCCTTTTCTCCAGGACACCCCGTATTACTGCGAACGTCCACTTCCATTGGACAAAGCCATCGTATGGTTAGATACGAACTCGAAGGAATTCGAGGATGGTTTCCGGTTCTGGAGAAAACGGATAGGATTATTCAGTTGTCTTTTTCTTTTTGCCTCCTCTCAAGTTACGAGTACTCCTTAGTTTAGGAGATAGTACACCTATTACGCAAATTGGATAGTCTTCTTCCAAACTTTAGGCTGGTGCCGAACAGTGGGGAATGAAGAAAACCAATTAGCATAACGATGGTGTGCAGAAGGTATTAAGATTAAGACAAAGGAAGGGATTAGTAAGAGGGCAAAGTAAATTGCAACTGATATTCACGACCAAACCAAGTATTTCTTCGCCAATCCTAAATCACCTTTGTATTTCTCCAGGACACTCCGTATCACTACGAAGATCCACAGTTTATTGGATACTCCATCGTATGGTTATATACGAACTCGAAAGGAACTTGTTCCAGTTCGGAGATGGATTATGGTCCAGGAGAAATAGGAATAAGGTTTATTCGGTTGTCTTTTATCTTCACCTTCTCTCGCATTGCGAGTGCTCCTAGGACTAGGACAGTACACCCATTATGCTTATTGGATAGTCTTCTTCCAAACCATAGGCTGGTGCCGAACGGTAGGGAAGGAAGAAAACCATTTGGCCTAAGGGGTGTGCAGAAGGTAATGACTAAAGACATATAAAGGGATTTGGAGAGGTGGCAAAGAATTATACGGTTATAGTTGTGAATCTGGATAATGGTAGAGGCATTACTAGGAATACCAGGATACCCCATCGAAATATTTTAATGTTTCAGTTCAACTGTGTACTGTTAAAAGAAAACTGATTTCCCGATTAGACACTTGCTCCAGGGTATGTATTTACCAGGTTTGATTCTCACATCTGTATGGTTTTACAGATGATGAGTGGGAGTAAGTTATTGGGAATAGGGTGATCATCCTCATTATATCGGGATTCGTTGTAATCGGTGATATTTGAGGAGATCATCTGGGCTGTTTGCCGGTCGGCAAATATTTGGTTTTGAATATCCGCTGTTGTACACCAATTTCAAATTGATATATCTGTACGTCTATTTTTATAGAGTGAGATATACCTTTTTGATATTATGTCGATGACATTTACCTATATCAGTGGATGGTTAGGTAAGGAGCATTAAACAGCGGTGTAATTCTTCTTAACCATAAGTACAGTTTTCAACCTACGACGCACAGTGGAAGAGTTGTTAGACTCAGCGGACTTATACAGAGTATTGTATGCTGTCCAGTGTCCATTAGGACAGAGGGGTTGGTCCTCATACTATATTCGGTTTACTTATGACTTCTCTAGTTTTTAGACAAGTGTTTCGTGGAAACACAGGGTCCGAATTTTGAGAAGTTATAGGTATAAGAGTAGAGTAGAGAACCAGGTATTGCAAGTATCGGGATTCTTCAAGGTGATCGAAGATGTAGATACTTGTGTATGGTATTCAGTTGATAGTAATGATAAAGAGAAATTGCTTCTCTTTCAGGTTACTCATAATTGGAAGCATTCCTAAGTTGAGTAACGCTGATCGGCCTCCTTCCATTTAGTTGACATGCACTGGAGATAGCTGCATGATTTGAATCTGGTTCAAATAAATCAGTGCCTCTGGTTCCATATTGGATATAGAACAGTTCATATCTTAACGATGTTAAGGTACGGGGAGTTGTCCGGCTTATGATTAAAACCAGACACTGGACAGCTCAAGGCACGTTTCTGTAATGGCTGTTTTTGGGTTGACCCAGGCTATGACGAGGGTTGACTTTCTACCATCTGGAAGATCAATAGTGATATTGTTCTTAACTCGCCACATTTTAAAAGAAATGGTTATTTTTCAGAAAACAGTAGTGGGAGTATGGTAGAACTGGAAGCGATTCTAGAACCGCAAACGATTACTGAAGATTTGATAAGGAACCTAAAGATTCAATCTGATTTGACATTCCATTGGCCACTCCGCAGATAAGGTGGGTAACTTCAGGCACCCGAGAGGTACTCCGGTAGCCTCAACGACGGTGACAGGGAAGTTCTTGTTTACCCACACTTGCCATTGTTGTTATTCCAGGCTGCGAGACCCGGCAGGAGGATGAATATAGCGTCGTTCTAAACTAGCTTTAGAAGTGCACGTCTATATGACTCTGCCAGAGGGTTGTCGTAGTCAGTGGGAGCAGCGGAAGCATTGGTGGACAGTTGGCTTATGTCTATTTATAGACTAAAGCAGATATAGCGGAGATAGATCATCTATTTCTGATGTGAAGTCATGGGTTTGACTTCATCAGAATAGGGGATGGATCTGTTAAGAAGGTAGTAGGGTGTGATGTCCTGGTATTTGATGACATACACAGAGTAGGAAGTGATATTCCTATAATACGATCGGTTATACTTTGGTTGTCACACAGGACTTGGATATTATATCAGACATTCTGGTTACTAGATCTATGGTTTTAGATCTAGATTTGGGTGGTTTCCTAATCTGGGTACCTTGACAGCATTCTATGAGTATTTAGAATGGACGACTCCTGGCACGGTAGTACACCTGCAGGTAATGGAGTCACCCTCTCTAAAGGTGTCTTACAGACTAAAGGGGAGAGGGATACGCATGATTGACAGATCACTTGCTTAGGCAATTGAGTCAATCATGAGATGTCAAGTACCACACCAGATGTTGTTCTTGCACTAGATGCAATAAGTTGATATTGATCCAATCCTGGAGGAACAGTCGGAAGCAGTTTTAGAACATAAGTGGATGTTCTAGGGATATGATAACGACAGCCTCATTTGGGAGACAGTTATCATTCCAGGCTTCCAAGGTGACATGGATGGCAGAGTGGCTGTCAGAGTTATAGTTTCTCCTTCTGACGAGGGGCAGTATTTTGGACAGGTGGTCCAAGGCAATACTGAGGGAGGCATGGCGCTGGGTACTGATTAAGTTCAGTCATCGATACAGTCTAAGAAGTTTGGATTTGGAGTTCATTTATGAGCTAGGTCCCATCAGATATCCAGACACATTCTAAGACAGGTATTGCTCATTTCGGGAGATGGTATTCTCCGCGAACTTGAGATTTAGAGAGACATAGAAAGAAACATCAGAGCGGATCCACTCGCTGAGGCTATTCCTCGAACGCAACAGTCTCGCAAACGAGCTTTGTGAGACTGACTAGTAGAGGAGTTGGGTGTTCGGTATCACACGGGCTGTGAGTATGCGACATCGCAATAATTAACCTTGAGTGCAAGTGGGAGATTGTTGGAGATAGTGCCCTCAGAGTCAATTATTGGATCACAGGCACGCGATTGCAATGATTGAGGGAGGACCTATCCAGGGACGACAGTCTTACTCGAGATGATAGTATGCTATCTGGTTTACCTTTATCATCGTGTACTGTTTCAGGTGACCTTACAGGTCGCTATTACACGTTGATAGAGCCCCTAGGATTCTTGCTTGACGACCAGCAGTATGATGGCGATCATATACGTGGGAGCTGGGGTCTATAAGCACATCCTTAAAAGGTCCCTAGTCGTGGGAGTTTCGAGACTGGACATCGATACTCCATTAGTAGACTAGTGTATACAGTCGAGACCCCGACGAGGGGCGGTGGCCGGTCTCACAAGCCACTGGTGTCAGTTGGTTCACCTAAGATGTATACAGGTGCTCATTAGGTTATGAGTACACCGGACAGGACTCGCTGGGAACCTGCTAGTTGGGATTATACCATACGTCAGATAGCAGTTCCCAGGTGACATGTGTACAGGTTAGTTCATCGACCTGAGATCGTCATTTGTCTCGTGTGAGTTCCCACTGTGCTTTGATTACTACCCTACCACGGCTCAAAGGAGTCGTGCAAACAGGTTTTAGTTGGGTACAGTCCCGAGCCACATGGAGGCAGTGAGCGGATCTGCAGGGGTTCGTCTCTCCCGGTATTGGGGGTGAGGTCGCGCTGTGTCTAGGAGAGCCATTACACAAAGCCCTCGGCCGAGGCAGGAGATTTACTGGTAGGTATTCCAGTAGTATCTCAGGGTGTTCTGGGCTACACTCCGACACGACTTGTACCGCCTTTGGGGGTCTGACTTTTATCAACCCCCTAGGCCCGCCATGCGATGCTCATAGACGAACGGACCGGACTGTATGGATATTGTCACTGACAGGCTCAGTAGGGTGTCAGGATGAGTTCGCTCATCGACGTCCCTTTTGGTCAATAGCTGGTGGCCCGTTACGTATTGGCTTATACCTCTGACGTGCTAGTGGTTAAATCCACAGCCATAGTATTGACGAGTCTTTAGAGTCCACCACACTTTCAGTTACTCAAGCTTTCGGGCGAAACGCTATAGAGGCCGTATGGAGATATGGCAGGGTCCGATCAGATACGTGCGGTATTGCACGGATCAGGATCGGACGGTTAGTACTAGTGGCCGTATAGATATATGGCAAGGTTCGATCAGGTATGTGCGGTATTGCACGGATCAAGATCGGACGGATATTACTAGTCGGCTTTGGTTTAAGCCGGATCCTAGTTTAGTACAGTGTAGATTTTGTCTCTTTGCATTTGTATCCGGACGGAATACAGATGCGGATGTGTATGCACAGTATCGGGGTTTTCCTGTAATTTATTACGGGACCAGTTTTCTGGAGTTGCCAGTTTGCATTCCGTTCCGGCCGGTTTTCCTTTGTTCTTTCCCGGCCGGACTTTTCCGATGGAGGGTGTTATTTGCAAGTTTGCAAATAACATTTTGTGGAGGGGTTTCTTGCATAATGCTTTGATTATGATGGCATCTTTTCTTTTCCACCATCACTTGCATTAAATGAGATTTGAAGGGTTATGGTTTGGATGTAAGTTTGTTATCATAATGTTTTGGATATGGTCACCATTCTCTTTATCCTACACTCACCTCCCTCTTGTATTTGTTTTTCTTTTCCCTCCACCATTTCCATTTTTGAGGATGGCCGGCCAACACTTTGAGGAGAGGAGAAAAATGAGAGAAATTTCCATTTTAGTGTGACACATATTTCTTCATCTCATTCTTCTAGTTTTGGAAAAATGAAAGCACCATTTTTCCTTAACCTTATTCCTCCATCAAGGCAACTACAAACCCCAAATGAGACAAGCATCATCTACACTACATTCTACAGCAAACCTTGGGCACGTCGACTAGCCAGCTTCGTGCCCGAGTTGCCTCGGTATTGAGGTGGGAGCCCGTAAAAGATACAGACGATGTGGTGCCCTTCCGGCAAGGAGGCGACGACCGGAGTTTCCGCGGGAGATCGGGACGATGACGAGAAGACCGGAGGACTCGGATCACTCGGTATATCTCTCACCCTTTCTCTTGTTAGCTAGTATCGGTTAATGGTTACGATCCGGGTATATTGTCCGCGGTAACGCCAGTTTAAAGTTAAGAAAAAATTTGATTCCGCATTTTGGCCTCGGATAGACGGCCGGGGCGCTGCCGTGGCGCAACAGCAAGGTAGCTGCTGGGCTGCCTCTTGGTGAGGGCTTTGATCCCTGGCGTTGTGGGGTAGGGAAGCTACCAGCCAGGGATAGCCGAGTAGGGTAGCTGCTGGGCTGCCTCTTGGTAAGGGCTTTGATCCTTGGCGTTGTGGGGTAGGGAAGCTACCAGCTAGGGATAGCCGAGCAGGGTAGCTGCAGGGATGCCTCTTGGTGAGGGCTTTGATCCCTGGCATTGTGGGGTAGGGAAGCTACCAGCCAGGGATAGCCGAGGAGGGTAGCTGCTGGGCTGCCTCTTGGTGAGGGCTTCGATCCCTGGCGCTGGAGGGGCCGTGGGTGGCCTGCCAAGGATGAACTAAGTAGTGATGCTGCTCGGTTGCCTTTTTTAAGGGCTTAGATCCCTAACGTTGTGGGGTATGGAAGCTACCAACCAGGGATAGCCGAGCAGGGTAGCTGCAGGGCTGCCTCTTCGTGAGGGTTTCGATCCTTGGCGCTGGAGGGGCCGTAGGAGACCTTCCAAGGATGAACCAAGCAGTGAATCTGCTCGGTTGCCTCTTTTTGAGGGCTTAGATCCCTGGCGTTGTGGGGTAGGGAAGCTACCAGCCAGGGATAGCCGAGCAGGGTAGCTGCAGGGCTGCCTCTTCGTGAGGGCTTCGATCCTTGGCGTTAGAGGAGCAGTGGGAGGCCTGCCAAGGATGAACCAAGCAGTGAAGCTGCTCGGTCTCCTCTTAGTAAGGGCTTAGATCCCTGACGTTCTGGGGTAGGCAAGCTACCGGCCAGGGATAGCCGAGCAGGGTAGCTGCTCGGTGCCTCTTGGCGAGGGCTTTGATCCTTGGCGCTGGAGGGACCGTGGCAGGCCTGCCAAGGATGAACCAAGCAGTGAAGCTGCTCGGTGCCTCTTTTTAAGGGTTTAGATCCCTGGCATTGTAGGGTAGGGAAGCTACCAGCCAGGGATAGCCGAGCAGGGTAACTACTGGGCTGCCTCTTCGTGAGGGCTTCGGGAAGATGGACGGTCGCGATTGACACATGCCATGAACGCGTGGAGGAGGCGAAGCGCCAGAGTCGCGTCGTTTTGATTTCGCATCGAGCGGCGCGCTGTCTGCCGCGTGGAGGCACAGTTGCGGGCCACCGTTGAACTCCGGGGGTGTTGTGGGCTATAAAATGGAAGGATTGTTGATGACTCCTTTCCTCATCCCCAAAACGCAAGAATGGAGGACTTCCCATTCACCATCCCCGAGATCATAAGCTTCGAGGACGTGTATCTCTATGATCAATACTGCACTGATGACACGGCACAGCCGGTGATAGGCCGGATCGAGGATCATTTCGGCCGATTGCTCCCCCGGTGCTCCTCCCTACTTCAGCTACTGATGTACTCCATCTGGAGGATGTCGCCGGGACTCTACAACCCCTTGTCCGAGCAGCTGAAAGAGGAGGCCGTTAGTAAGCTGAGGTCTCTAAGGTGTTTCGGCCTGACCTCTACGAGCCGGCTAAATCGCTCGGAGGCGCTCGTCCTTGAGTGCTTCCACTTGAGGCTTGATGTCGACGCTAGCGAGGGTCATCGAAGGGAGAGGTTAAACGCCGCGAGGGCTCGGCTGGCAAAAATATCTTCAGAGTACCATGAACAGTGCTCTCTATATCCCATTCCCCCACTGTTGTAATATATATTTTTATGTACGGCTGAGGAGCCTATAGTACCTTTTGAATGAATAAGATTCTTTTTCTTTTCTGCAACGCTTTATTGATCCCTTTATTATATAAACAAAAGATCTCAAGAAAGATGTACATTGCTCCGAAAAGAAAATACATACTAGTAGATATTCTTATTCGTGCAGCTTGAGTCCCCCGGGTGTCTGTCGTCATCTATGCCCGGCACAGGGTACCGAGCCTCGTGGGTACCAGGCGTATCCTCCACTGACACTACCATAATCTGGCCGATGGTCAGCTCGGCGGGAGGGGGACGCTGCTCCTGCTCGCGGTCTGCTTGTCGCTTGTCCTTTAGGTACGCTGCGAGGTGCCCCGAACGGATGAGCTCTTCAATATAGTCTCGGAGCTGTTTGCAGCTCTCCGTGGAGTGGCCTAGCGACCTGTGGAACCCACAATAGGGGCCCCGGGTTCGTTTTGAGGCCATTCGCGGAACTGGGGGAAGCTTGAAGAACCCCTCGCCCATGGTCTCCTCTAGTAGCACCGTCTGGGAGACGTTGAGCGGGGTGTACTCCTGGAATTTTAGGAGGTAGGGTTTTTGCCGCTCAGGTCCCCTTCTCTCTTCTCTTGCCCTCTTCTTTTGGTCGGTTTGCTCGGCCCGGGGGAGATTTGCATTTACCTCGGATTTGAGCTGGACCTCCCGCTCGGTCCAGACCTTCACCTCGGCCATGGTCTTAGGTTGCACTAGTGCAAAAGAGCGTAACCACTCCTTGTGCCTAAGACCAGACCTTAGTGCCATGATGACCGTCTCATCCCGGTACTCGGAGGCCTCGAGGAGGGCATTGTAGAAGCGGGTGATGTATGCTTTGAACGTCTCTTTATCCCCGCTCTTGATCGTGAAGAGGTGGTCAACGGTGCGTTTTTGCCGCTTGTTCCCGACGAAGTGGCCGAGGAATTAGGTGGCCAGCTCGTCGAAAGTTGAGATCGAGCGTGGCTCAAGTCCTCGGAACCAGTCTCGTCCGGAGTGGATGAGAGTGGCCGGGAAAGCCCGGCACTGGGCAGCGTCGGAGTTGTTTTAGAAGCTCATTCCCGCGGCGAATGCATCCAAGTGGTCCTTCGGGTCAGATTTGTCGTTGAAGAGGGAGACCTTTGGGGGCTTATTGCGGGAGGAGACGTGGACGGCGAGCAGCTCCTCGGTGAACGGTTTGGTGAGCGAGTCGGCGGCATACTTAGCCCCGTCGCTCGAATGGTGACCTTCCCGATGCATACCCTCGATCTTCTTCTCGAGGGCGTCGGGTCGGCCGTGGTACACCGACGACTCGGCGCATTCTGATCCCAGGCCTCTGCTGTTGGAGGCCTGCGTCTGGACGTGGCTCCGGTTCCTCTCAATGAGGTTCCTTAGATCCCCCGGTGAGGTGGCCTTCGAGCCGCCGCGGCTAGTCCCGTCCGCGCGACCCCGTCGAGGGAGGGGGTGTCGGTCATGCCTGGTAACAGGCGAGCGGACAGACATTTCCTCGGGAGGGACAGGTGCGCGAAGGACCTCGGGGCGAGGTGCTCTGGCGACGAACCTTAGTGTCAAACTGTGGGGCGCCCAGCGGATCTCAGAACGTATCGGTCCGGGAGATCCGCGGCCGTGGGAGGTGGCGAGGCGGTGCCGAAGCGGACGGAGCCTTCTCTCCCCCTGTAGGGGTCCTGGCCTCGAGGCGGGGGAGCGGGGACTTGGTGATCTTGCCCCGCCGTTTGGACGCGGATCAGCGCCTCCACAACAGACGCGAGTCGGTCTATGCGATCGGCGAGGGCGTTAATGGTATTCGGCGGAGAGGGTTCATCTACGCTTCCGTTGAGGGGGAGGCGGCGGCTGGTGCTTGGATTGTCATGATGATCGCTCGCCATTGGGTTGAGATCGGAAAGTGAACTTTTGTTTTTGTGGAATCAAGGATTTCCCATAGACGGCGCCAGCTGACGCGGCCTAGATCGCGCCAAGATGTTACCTTCCATTGATCTGCTGATGGCGGCGATGGGTGGCTGAGATTGGATCTGGAGACTATCGCTCCTGAAGCGTGTGGATCTCAATGGGTTTGAGGCTGTAGTTGCTGAGCTACCTGCAAGTCCCGGGGTGGTTGTACCACCGAGGACCCTCCGACGGTCAAGTTAAACTAGATATCCGAACAGAGTAACGGCTTAGTGGAGTAAAAATGGCTTGTCTGAACCGTTTGAAGGAGGGGTTTATATAGCGGTGGCAGCAGGCGAGGCAGGCGCGAGAATCACACCGGCTGTTACGCTCCCGACGTCACGCCCACGTGATGAGCGAGACCTCTCATTAATGACGAGACAGGCTCGTTAATGAGGGATCGTGGTGGCGTGAAACGTGGGATGTGGCCGGCGGAGATCTCGCGCATGGCGAGATTCGCGGGATGGCGGTTATGCCTGCAAGCAGTGTTGTTGGTCGGCCGATGAGACCGAGGAAGATGACCTCGACGGGAGAGCTCGCGGAGGAGCGGGAGAGCCGAGGTATCTTGGTTCTGCTCGAGCCCGGAGGCAAGCTGAGAGGGCCGAGGAGACTCGGGCCTGTGATAGCTCGAAGACGAGCTGTGGGGCCGAGGAGGCCAATTGTGCTGGGGGCTCGAAGGTGAGCCAGCGTTTGCTCGTATGACGGACACAGGAGTGGTCTGATCGGCCACTGTAGGTCATTTCTTGTGAGTCTTGGGACACGTCATCTGCTACGTGTCCTGATCTGGAAGATCACCGATATCGAGCATCATCAGAGAGGGTGGCGGCGCTGGATCTGCGAAGATCTGCGACAAGGAAGTAGTGGATCAAGAAGGAGGTGGCTCGCGTGAAGATGAGGAAGAGGTGGCATGAATATGGTCGACAACGAGGAGGACGAGTAGGGGGAAGAGGAGGTTGGTTCTGCGCGACGACAAGGAGGAGGCGGTTCTGTGGAGGATCGAGGAGGAGGCGTGCAACCTGAACTTCCTCGACGACGAGGATGGAACAAAGGCGATGATGATTTTCCCTAAAGCTTCAAATCCATCGATTGTTAAGGTTATGGAAATCTCAATGTTTGGACCTGAGCTCATTCTACGGGATTCATAAAGCTTGAGGCTTTGTGGATATATCTCAGATGCCTCATTCAATGAAAAAGGAAATTTGATGATATATTAAGGCTTTTTTTTGGCCTGTTGAAGTGAATGGCAAATTAAAGCTTTATTCGATATTTGAACTGAGATCTATAGACGATAGCGAAGAGGAGGAAGGAAGCGGCTGCGGGGAGCTCGGCTAAGATTCTCAAAGTCGGGGGAAAAAATTCAACAATCCCTTCATGGCAAGAATGCCCATGAAGATCGACGATGGGGCCGACAAGGATCGATCAATCTGGCTCCGACACCATGTTACAAATCGTAAATTTGGGAAAAAGGAAGATAATATTATTAATTGATCAAGGAGCAAAGTACAATATGCCTCTGTATATATAGCTCACAAGATGAAACCCTAATACGTAATATACGTATAATACACGTAAATCTCAATGCAAAAAGATAAATACAAAATAATATAAAAAATATGCATATCTTAACAGTTTTAAGCGTCGGCCGTTAAATTCGACCTTACCTCGGAGTACCAAGCTGTTACACCCGGCTTCTGTTTCGAGGATCAAGCCAGTATACTTGATTATGATACTGAGCATCCTGTAGTTAAATACGGCTTTGCTTCAAGCCAATATAGCAACCACATAAGTTTTGATTTTCCATATGTTCAGGATGAAGCTTAAACCAATGTGTACTGCGAAATTTGCATGAGTGCATAGCCGTAGTAGATCCGGGCCCCCATATGAACATCCTTCTGCACTAGACATGGCTAAATATGGTTATAGCCTCCAAAGCCAAAGCAATTTGATTTAGCATGGCCAAAGGTGTCTCCTGATAGGGATTTTATTAGTCTCCGAATTTAATCGCAAGTATACGGTGGTGCAATCGTAATACTTAAAGGTGATCGACAAAAAGATGTGTTAACTACTTTTAAACTAAGTTAAAGAGTTGGAATTTTTTAAAAGTCGGTTTTTTATGAATATACAAGAATTTAGAGTTTTGTATTTATTTATCTTTATTAGTTGGTTTAAAAGATGATATTTCTTTTCTAGATATATGTTTAATATGTTTTCTATTAATCCTATAAAAGCATAGGTTAATTTAATGTTATTAAAGTTAACCTATCAATTATAAAAATATCATTTAGATAGCAATATTAGAACACTTTTCTGGTTAATTAAAAATAATCTACATTTAATTTTCGATTAATAGCGGTAAGTGATCAATTTATTTCTATTATCTTATCGAATACTCTAAATCACTCTTAATTACCTAGTTTGAATTTCTTTTAATTAAACATGTCTCTTACTTTCCCTTATTAGATCTCTAGGGCCTCAGCCAATCATTTAACATAATAAGTTTCTTGGTATTATCATCTTCCCATAATCTTCTTTTTAGACGTCCACTATCATTAAAAAGATTAGCTTTTTAGATAATAAACATAATGATGAAAAAAACAATAATACATCCAACAAAATAGAATAAATAAATACAAAAATCTAGAAAAGAAATTAGTTACGCTTCATATTAATAAAAAGCAAAAATTTATTCATAGAAAGAACTTACAATGGAGTTGATCTCTCAAAAGAAAACCCTAAAATTTATTGTCAAGAGAGAGATGAAACCCTAATGTTATACAAGTGTTTATATAGTCTTTTATTAGACTTGAAACAAACTCTACATATAAACAGAGAATAAGAAAACTATCCTAAAAATCCCAACCCATATCTCCACAAAAAACCGGCCAAATCTTCTAGAAATGGTATTTCGGCCGAGATTTTGACACCTTGGATATTTTGGCTTTTTTCAATCTTTTTTTTTTTAATCTCGAGATCTCCAAACTTTGTTTCAAATCTTCAAATTTGTTCTCAAATTTTTTGTATATCTCCAATTTGATTTCAATCGCACACACGTGATCTTCTGTTATTTTGTGATTATCTCCCTAATTTTGATATAGCTCCATATAGTCCACATTGCACGCACGTAATCTGTCTTTTAGGATAATTTTCCGTTTTTTTGTATCCATGCCTTGTTATCTGCAATAATTCATAAAAGATATTCGGAACAGAATAAAATATGTCAATAAAATGATAAACGAGTTTAAAAAATGTGCAATAAATTGCATTGATCATCTCCCACAAATCTATTCATCAAATGTGTTTTCTAGTTGGTCAATTTCTGAGACACACCACACTTGATTTTGATTACGGCTTTAGCAGCCTTAGCCACCATAAAAATCTTTTTACCAGCCGTGATTTTATAAGCCATGATCCCGGCTTTTCGATTGGTCGTGAACCAGGTCTTTAATACAGAAAGTAGCAAAGGAAAAGAACTTGGGGGCATACAAAAATGTTTTCAGTGTTGGGTCTTGATTAAATGGTAGAGGTGAAGAACGGGGAACGGAAAATTATCGTCATTCATTACTTACGACTAACTAAAAATCAAAAGGCCAACACAAAATCAAAACAAACAGCTCCACACAAGGTCCGATAGATCTTTTCTTTTTGTAACAACCGTGGCCCAAAAATTTCCTTTTTCTAGATAGCCATGGACAAAGCGGCCTTAGTCTCGGCCTTTAAGAATTTTTATTTTCCAAGACGGATTCGAAATGAAAATCGATCTATATGATGCAAGCAAGTTTTTTTTTATATAATTTATAACTTTGATCAGCCTTCCATATGTCATCGGTTAAGATGTAAGAACCGATTGCACATGTTAAATTTTGATCGGCCTCATGGCCGTAGTTTCTTATGTTTTGATGAACTGATTTAGCTCAGCCGAAATAGGTTTCCGCCGTCATTATCTCTAAGGCCAATTCCATTCTTTTATTCACTTTCAATACCCAAAATAACCTAGCTATTTAATTGGCCATAATTCCAAACATGTCTGCAGTTTGGTCATCATATACATTTTTATTTTATACGGCCGTAGGGCCGGCCACTAATCAAGCATAACCATATTAAATTTTCTTTTTAATGGCCATGAACTAGATCTTTAGTCCATATGCTCTTTCTGGCCACTTTGTTCTAAGCTGCGTGGTCTTTCCTTTTAAAGAAAAATGCTTAATGTTAGAATTATCAAATCGGGTAAATACCATGCATCGGTAGGGTCCCACCGAACGTGCCAAAAAAAGATGTTCGCTCTAAAATAAGATATGCACTAAAGACAAAAATGATTAGCGCGACACTGTCTCCTCGACGGATGGACTATCGTTAGAGAAAGAGAAAAACATTCTTCCTTGATAAAATAGATACAGACCCCTTGGTTGCATGGACAGAGATTTATAAATAACACAGCAAAAATAATAGTCATGCGGCCATCAAATTATTGATAAAATTTAGTTTACAATTACATGTGATTTAATGATAAAAACAAACTCTCAAATCCTTGGAACATGACCTCGTCTTGAAGACCGAGTGCAAGAGCAGGGATGAAAATCTAAATTTCCTACACAGCGAGGCTCAAGCTGAATCATGATATAGCGACCACACCGCTCGGTCTGCTCTCAATACCCGAGTGCAGGAATGGACATCTAAATTTCTCGGTCGTTTATTATCAGACCGAGCGGAGGGCTGATCGTCTTGTCTAGACCGAGACCAATCCTGGAATCACAACGTCAATGGTAGGAATAGACGTCTAAATCCTTTGTGTTATGACCACCAAGCTTGATACGGTTGGAGGCCGAGATCAGTTTTATTACCATGTTACAAGAGTAGGGATGGACATCTAAACCTCTCGTGGACATGATAACAGCGTTGATCCGGCCATCAGTGCTCTCGGCCATACCTCAATCGACGCTATATGAGTGTTGGTGTGCCAAAAGGAGGCCCTAAGGGCATTCTTTCATCTTGATTATCTGTTTTATATAGATCTAAAAGAACGTGGGGGTATACCTGATCGAGAAGGGTTGGTCGTCTCAAGTCTCAACAGGACCTCGATGGAGATGTGTTGATCATTGAACATCTAGGTTACATTAACTACAGTAGGGTGGCTGCGAAGCCCTAAAACTAGGAAAATTGGTAATTAGTTGATTGATTGAGAGAGTTCTTGTTGGGTTTTGCCGGCGTCCTGGCCATCTACCGTGGCCGATGCGGAACAAAAACTTGCATTTAAAATTTTTTGGCGCAAACAAAACCCGTCCTAAGATCGAAACCATAAACCATACTAGCTAACCATAAAAGCTAAACTACTAGGTTAGAATGTTAGACCGAATGAACCAAGTCTTTCGGTCTTCTAACACCTTCATTAGCTCTTAGGGGTCGCGGATCGAATTTGGTTGTCGGTCTTCCTCCATTTATGATGATCCACCCAAGGGAAACGATGCAAGCTCTAGCCTCGCCAAGCGAGGCAACTGACGCTCCAAGGTTGCTAGCAATAGAGAGTGGAGTAGGAATGTCTCACTATCTTTTTCTCTCATGTTAAATGCTTAAATGAGCAACCCAAGAAGATGAAGAAGGGGGTGAGGAAACTAGTGGCATGAGCAACCAAAGAAAAATGGCTAAGTCTTCAAGAGTGAGAGTGTGAATGAATGATCAAGTGATGAATAAATCAATAATGGATGGATAGCATGTAGAGAATATGGCTAAGTCATTTGCAACCAAGAAATAAAAATATCTCCTCCATTTTCCAAATAAAATATCAAGAGCCATACCTCTCTACATGCCAAGCCATGCTCATGCCAACCTACCCCTCCACCTCATTTCCAAAATGATTTTCTAAAAAGGAAAATCATGTATGAGGTGGCAATTTTCTAGAAGTAATTTCGTATAAATACGGAATACAACCTGCTATACGTATTGAAATACATATACGTGTATTCGTACAAAAATATGAATAGCCAAGAGAGAAAATGAATAGTGAACAATAATACTAGAATATATATATATTATTAAATCAAAACCTGATTTAATAATCTGGCTTAATCCTAAGCCGCCAGTATTATCAACCGTCCGATTAAAATCTGTATAGCCTGTACACATATTTAATCGGACACCTGTGTAGTCGATGTTGCGCACCCCACGTGTTCGTGGGGAGACGGAATTAGCAAAACAATGATTTTTATGGGCTTTGCAACACCGACTTTAAGTAAGGATCGAACATAAAACCCTAGCTAGCAAACTATATGAGGTTTAACTACTCGGATGAATGTTATACATAGTAATATCGTGTCCTTCTTGTCTCCTCGCTGTCCTTGTTCACCTCGTGAGCTCCTTGGAGTGGAAATGGATAGCACCTCCTCATCGACTTCTCGAAGTCGAAGAAGATCCATCCGAGAGTTCCTACCTTGAGCTTAACCTCCAAATTGAGGCAACTAGGTCACTTGGTGTGCTAAACTAAGTAGCCTAGAATGAGTAGAGTGTGATTTTGGATGGCTAAGTCTCACTAACTCTTGATTCTCAACCCATGAGACACTAGGGTTTTGAGAAGAAGAAGGAGAGAGTGAACTTGAGAAAAGAGAAATGATTTTTGATAATGATAATAGAAAAATAGAATGGCTAACTTGACATGACCACAAGCATGGCATGAAAAAATATCTCATCAAAATATCTAGGTCACAAAAATATCTAAGTGAAATAGTCAAACCAAGTCAAGTGGTCAATCCAAGTCAAGTAGTCAAAAACAAGTAGCCATGCCACAATTATCATTTGCAAAAATAACAAATACTTTTCTTCATCTCATAATTTTTTTAATCAAGTCGATGGTCAAAACCCTAATGAGGAGTCTCCTTCTATACCCCTCTCATCCGTATATACATACCCGCATCCGTGTTCCGAGAAACACGAATACCAATAAGATGAAACTAATCCAACAATCAAATACTAGGATACGGCTTAAACCAAAGCCCACTAGTATTGTCCGCTCGAACATCACACGCGCACAAGTACACGTATGTGAACGAACCCTATCGTAAAATTATACGACCTCTACATCGTTTAGCCCGAAGCAGGGAAACCCTCTGTGTGGGACTATAAAGACTCGACAGTACGCCGACAGTGAGTTTAACCACAAGCACGTCAGCGGTACTAACTGCACGTAACGGCTACCCAGGTATCTGTCGATAAGAAGGCCGACGAGCAAACTCATCCAAACTCCTATTGAGCCTGTCTGTGGCAATCTCCGTACAGTCCGGTCTGTTCGTCTAAGAGTATAGCATATCGAGCCTAAGAGGCGGTAAACGTCAGAACCCTAATAGCGCAATAAGTCGTGTCGGAGTATAGTGCAAAACACCCTGAGAAACTACTGGAGTACCTACCAGTAAATCTCGCTTGCCCTGCCTAGGGACTTTGTGTAATGGCTTTCCGAATACAGCGCGACATCCACCCCCAATATCGGGAGAGACGAATCCTATCTATCCGCCACTGCCTCCAAGTGTTTCGGGACTGCACCCAACTACTACCTGTTTTCATGACTCAATAGAGCCATGGTAGGGTAGCAATCTAAAAACAGTGGGAATACACTTGAGACGAGGTAGCAGTGTCAAGTCAACAGACTAAGCTGTACTCATGTCATCTGGGAACTGCTACCTGAAGATAGGTATAGTACCAACCAGCAGTATCCCATGAGTCCATCCAGTGTAACTCATAATCCAATGAGCACCTGCATACTATCTTCAGTACGACGTACTGATAGCTATGGGACAGACCATCTCCCCTGCTCGGATGAGAAGCGTATACACTAGTCTACTCTGGAGTGTCGATGTCCTGTCTTAATAATCTTACGACTAGGGACCTGTACAAGGATGTGCTTATAGACTACCCAGCCCCCACTAATGTGACTGCTATCACAATGCTGGAAGTCAAGCAAAGATCCAAAAGGCTCTATCAATATGTATTAGCGATACGTCAAAAGAAACATATACACATATTTAGATAAATACAAACCAAGTAGTATGCTACCATATTGAGCAAGACTGTTATAAATCCGTGTATATATCCAAAGCTTCCAAAATGTAATATACAAACTAGTACTATACAACAATGGCCTCTAGGGCATATTACACCAACAATCTCCCACTTGCACTAAGGCCATGTGCTGGCATATCGCAGACCTATCATCTCGAATAGCCTCTCGAACTGTGTCTGAGAGATGGCCTTTGTAAATGGATCTGCAGTGTTGTCCTCTGTAGCAACTCTCCGCACCTCGATCTCCCGGCAATCCACGATCTCCCTGATCAGGTGATACCGCCTCAAGATGTGTCTGGACTTCTGATGGGACCTGGGTTCCTTTCCTAAAGCTATAGCCCTATTGTTGTCACAATACAGAAGTATTGGATCAACAATGGACGAAACCACCTGAAGTTCTGTTAAGAACTTCCTCATCCAGACTGCTTCTTTTGCGGCATCAGAAGCTGCGATATACTCCACTTCCATCGTCGAGTCAGAAACGGTGTCTTGCTTGGAACTCTTCCAACATACCGTCCCTCCATTGAGGGTAAAGACATAACCCGACATGGACTTGGAGTCATCCTTATCACTTTGGAAGCTGGAGTCAGCAAAAGCCTCGATCTGGAGGTCTTTTCCACCATACACCAAGAATATTTCCTTAGTCCTTCTCAGGTACTTGAGCATGTTCTTTACTGCTATCCAGTGCTTCTCCCCAGGGTTTGACTGATACCGGCTTACCACGCTCGGTGCGTAAGCAACATCTGGTCTGGTACACAACATCGCATACATTATAGAGCCTACCGCAAAAGCGTATGGTATAATAGACATGTGATCCCTTTCCAAATCAGTCTTCGGAGATATCTCTTTGGAGAGGGTGATTCCGTGACAAGCCAGTAAATTACCGCACTTAGAATCTTCCATACTGAATCTTTTCAGTATGGTGTCTATTTACCTGGACTGTGAAAGTCCCAACATTCTCTTAGATCTATCACGATAGATCTGGATCCCCAGAATGTAAGAGGTATCACCCAGGTCTTTCATGGAGAACCTATGTGACAAGAATCCTTTGACAGATTATAGCATAGGAATGTCATTTCCTATCAAGAGAATATCATCCACGTACAAGATGAGGAATACTACAGTTCTCGCTACAATCTTACTATAAAAGCATGGCTCATCTGGATTTTTGATAAAGTTAAATTCTTTGACCGTCTCATTAAAACAGATGTTCCAACTCCGCGATACTTGCTTTAGTCCATAAATGGACTTAAGCAACTTGCACACTTTCCCGCTGCTCCCACTCTGAATGAAACCCTCTGGCTGGTTCATATAAACGCACTCTTCCGAATGTCCATTTAGAAAAGCGGTATTTACGTCCATCTGCCAAATCTCATAGTCGTGGAAGGCGGCAATGGGAAGAAGGATCCGAATGGATTTGAGTGTAGCCACTGGAGAAAAGGTTTTATCATAGTCCAAACCAGGTCTTTGATGAAATCCTTTTGCAACAAGTTAAGCCTTATAGGTTTCAACATGTCTATCTACACCAATCTTCTTTCTGAAGATCCATTTGCAGCCTACGGGTTTTACCTCTTCTGGAGCAATGTCCAAAGTCCATACTTTGTTGGTGTACATGGACTCTATCTCGATCCGCATTGCATCCAGCCATTTTATCGAGTTTGTGCTCTGAATGGTTTGCTGGAAGTTAGTTGGCTCATCATTATCAATGATGCAATCTCCTTTATCCCCGTCTACGAGAAAACCGTAGTATCTCTCGGGCGGATGAGACAGCCTACTACTCCTGCGAAGTGGCGCGGAAATGTCCTATTCTTTTGAAACTTCTGGTTCCACCAAGCTCTCAGTAATAGCTTGTGGTTCTGGAATTTCTTCCAGTTCTATTGCGCTCCACTAGTTTCTTTTTCTAAAAATTGATGTTCCAAAAAGTGGGCATGGCGAGAAATAAAAACCTTTTGTTCCTCTACGTAATAAAAAAGATACCCCCTTGGAGTTCTTTGGGTATCCCACAAACTTACGCAGTACTGAGCGTGCCTCGAGTTTGTCCGCATGCTGCTTTTTGACAAAAGCTGGACATCCCCATATCTTCAGATACTGAAGATAGGGTTTCTTCCCACTCCACATCTGATATGGTGTGGTAGGCACAGCCTTGGTGGGAACCTTGTTCAAAAGATATGCAGCTGATTCTGGTGCATAGCCTCAGAATGATCGCGGTAACTCAGCATTACTCATCATAGAACATACCATATCCAATAAGGTTCGGTTCCGTCTCTCTGATACACCGTTGTGCTGTGGAGTGTATGGAGGAGTAAGCTGAGAGAGACTTCCATTCTCTTTTAGGTAATCCAAGAACTTGACACTCAAGTATTCACCACCTCGATCAGATCTCAGTGTCTTGATACTTTTTCCGGTTTGTTTTTCCACTTCATTCTTATATTCTCGGAATTTCTCAAAGGTCTCGGATTTATGTTTCATCAAGAAGACATGTCCATACCTAGAGAAATCATCTGTAAAAGTACTGAAATAGGAATAACCACTTCTTGCATGTATAAACATTGGACCACACATGTCGCTGTGTATGAGTCCCAAGAGCTCGCTAGCTCTTACTCTGTGTCCAGTGAATTGAGTTTTTGTCATCTTTCCTTTGAGACATGATTGACAGGTTGCATAAGATTGATATTCGAACGGATCCAAATATCCTTCTTTATGTAATTTGGTCAATATTGTTTTGTTGATGTGACCCAGTCTACAATACCATAAGAAAGCTTGATTTAATTCTGGAGTCTTTCTTTTATGTGTGTTCTGGACATTGAAAACTTGTAGTTAGTTTAATATGTATATACCGTTGTTTAGTGTACCCGACCCAATCAGACCATGATTAAGGTGTATTTTGTTAGTTATATGTATGCCCTAGAGGCCATTACTGTACATTGGATGTATATTGTAGTGGATGCTGGGACATATATAGGAAGGACTTTCTTGCTTGACATGATAGTACGCTATCTGGTTACACTTTATCTTAACATGTATACTTTCTGTCTCTCTGATTACATATTGATAAAGCCCATAGGATGTGTGCTCGACTTCCAGGACTATGATGTAGATCATACTAGTGGGGCCTGGGTAGTCCAAGAGTACATCCTTGAATTGTTCCTAGTCGTGGGAATATCGAGACGGGGCATCGATATTCCAGAGTAGACTAGCGCATATCTTCTCGACCCATGCGATAGGCGATGGATGATCCCATATCCATTGGTGTTTGACATCGAAGATGGTATGCGGGTGCTCAGTGGAGACTGGGTACACTGAACGGACTCGCCGAGAACTCCCAGATGGTATTATACCTCACGTCAGATGGCAGTTCTCTGGTGACACTGGTACAGCTTAGTCTGTTGACCCGAGATCGTCATAGAGTCTTGTGTGTCTCCCACTGTGCTTCGATTTCCACCCTACCACGGCTCTACTGAGTCGTGCAAACAGGTGGTTTTTGGGTACAGTCCCGATTCACATGGAGGCAATGAGCGATAGGAGGGGATTCGTCTCTCCCGGTATTGGGGGTTGATGTTGTGCTATGCTCGACTGGCCATAACAGGAAATCCCTGGCCAGGGTTGCTGTGATATACTGGTAAGAGTTATCAGTAGCTTCACGAATGTTATGGACCCTACGTCGGCATGACTTATCGAGCTATTGGGGTCTAACGTTTACCACCCCTAGGCGAGATATGCGACATATCAGACGAACAGACCGGACCGTACGGTAAGTGTTACTGGTCGGATTCACTGGAGTGTGAGCGGGCTTGCTCGTCGATCTTCAGATCGCTCAATACCCGGGTGGCCGTTACGTTTAGCAGACCGCTTGCGGCTTGCGGATGTTTGATATGATCATCATCTGCTACCGGCGTATTGACGAGTCTTTAGAGTCCTACACAGAGGTTTCCTAGCTCAAGCGAAACGAAATAGGAGCGCATATGAGATATGTGCGGGACCGAGAATAATGCGTGTATATGATACCGTATTCTATTCTCGCGATCAATGTATCGAATGGTTATATGCGATATAACCTAGTTATCGAATCAAGGATTGATTCGATAAGCCGACACATTGGATACTAGCCGGTTATATGCGATATGACCGGATCGTTAAATCAAGTGTTGATTTAATGATTTAATACATAATTATATATTTGATATATTGCTTTGCATTAACTAGTATCGGTTCACTTTAAATGGATTTTCTCGCGCGGATGTGCACATTGTATATTCGATATAGTTTTGTGCATATGATTGTATCATATTTGATGATACATTCTAGCTTGGTTTTGTGTAAAGTGTTAAACCATGGTTAATTAGTGATTAGGGTTTCTTTTTCATTTACTTAATCATTTATTTATTCCTTTTATTTATTTTGGAAAAAGAAAAGATAAAGAGATAAGAATGGTTGCTAGTTTTTGTTTTTATTTGAAAGCTTCTTGAAGCTTTGAACTTAGTCCACCATTCTTGTCTTTTATCTAACCCTAACCACTATCTAACCTAAGTTAAGTCTCTACACTAAACCATGGTCAAAGATATGATAAGTATTGTATTTTCTTTTCTTTTTATAAAAAAAAAGTTATCATATCTTCTTCTTCTTCATCTTCTTCAACATTGAAGAAAGCTTGCTACTCCAATGGCAAGTCATGAAGTCTAGTGAGAAATCCAAAACTAAAGTTTACCCACTTCCTATTTCTTCATCCTCTACCTCTTGCCAAGTAGTATAGGGTGTTTCCTTCACAAGTTTTTCCGACTTGGTGAAGTTGGAGCTTGTTCTAGCGATGCCTCGACGTAGATCATCTTCGGCATGGACATCGACGACCTAGCTCGCTTATTCTTCGACGAAGTCGACGCTAGAGCCCGGGAGTTCACTTGGACAGCGAAGGCACTTCGTTGCGGAGCTATGGAGGTGGACAAACGGATCTACAAAGGTTGTATTTCCGTTATCTTATAGTTTAGTTGTAAACTAGCTTGCTTGCTTTGCCTATACTTCTAGCCAACGATCCGTTCTAGGTTTCCTCGGCACCGTAATTTTTATAAATTGGCATGTTTGATCACTTGTGAGACTTCACTAGAGTGCCTAGGAACCCTACAGTGGTATCAGAGACTAGCTAGAGCCTTAGGCGAAGTCCAGACGGAATTTGAAGTCCGAACGAACCCGAAACACCAAACTAAAATTGCTCTCTGGACGAATTCTAAAATCGGGGTTTTTTCCACATTAAAAATATGCAGAGAAACAAGCAGAATAATCTAAGAGTTACTGTGAATTTTTATGCACTGTTTCAATCATTGAGCCGTGGATCCGCGGCACGAGCATGGCTCGTGCGGCGGTTCCGCGGCCAATCTGTCGTTTTGTGTATTCTTTTATACACAGTAATTCTCAGATTTCTTTGCTAGTTTTCCTGGGCATTTTTAATACTGTTTCAAGAGTTGAATTTTCTGCAGTTGTTTTGGGGATTCGGTGTTTCGATCGGGGTATCAAATTTTGTCTATTTGGCTTTCCGGATAAATTTTAGAATATGTTAAATAGTTCGACCGGATATAAATACCCAATTTTTCCCCTGTCGGGAAATTTCCAATTGTTGGATTTTTCCGTAGTTTAACGACGTTCTAAATAGTGCAAGTAATGCGATGGACCCTCTAGAAGACAACAAACCTTAACTCGATTATGTGACCGTCTTGAACTGCCCTTTGAACTTTCGGGTTTGGGGCAGTACGGCGTGCCACATGTGAGGCGTTGGCTTGACCCTTCTACGGCTGGACCGTTGGTACTGAGGCACGAACGGAATGTTGTTAGACTTGTTTCATATGTTGATCTGTATCGGGAAAACTTGGGTGTTCGAATGTTCAATCGGAAAGTTTAACATTTTCTAATTATCTGGAATGGGATACAATAATTGGAATTCACAAAAGTTATAAGATAACTGAATGAATGTTATAAACGTAGCTCTTTAGTCTCACTTGATCGGTTGCCACGGAATTTTGATGTGATCAAAAGTCCGTCACAATTACGTAGCGTACGCGGATACTCGCCGGGTAAACTTAAATAGACAGCTTCACTCCATAGCCCCGACCAAGTGACTGTAGGAGAACCCCGTCGCCGAAAGCATCCGTTCGGGTGCTCGCGGTAGCGGTGTTCCGCCTTGGTGCACTTCGTCGACGGTATCAGGGGTGTAGCCGTCTACTAAAGTTTGCGACGAGCATTCGATCAGGATGTCGGGAATCTTGTTGAATTGCCCGACTTGATATTGAAAAGTGTTTTCGATAATGAGACTAAAATGCGGGGTTTATAATTGTTAGGCATGCGATGTCTAAGTAATTCATTTGGTCAGGCATGCGATGTCTGAGGAGGTTGCGGATTCCAACTGTTGTAGTTTTACACTTTCTTTTCTGTGACCGTAAGTGTAATATATGATATCGCCGGTTTCGTTGCTATATGTCAACGACAATTGGGATGCGCATATTTACTTACGTTGATGACATGTGATGTTATGTGTTGCTGGATATGTTATATTGGATCGTCGTATTTGAATAGCCGGGGGTTTTTTATGTGAGATGAGTGTTTTTCATTTTCATTCATGTAAAAACTTGTATGTAATATTCTTTTATTGGGGCACTTCCAGGTTGCGGAAGTAGTCACCGTTTGTATATTATTTACTTTTCTGCACTAGGATAGACCCAAGGAGGGGAGCACAAGTAACCGGGTTCTGGGGTCCAGTGGGAGACCAACTCGAGGAGTCGAGTCCGGGTCTCCTAACCCTAGAATTGGTAGGGTTGCTTGCCACTCTCGTAGGGGTCTAGGGGTGTGGGATTGGCTATTCATCACGACCGTGGAATCCGTGTTTTATACTAGCTCGTATTGAAAACACGGACGTCCTAGTATATCCAATATTTCATATGTTTCTTCTGCTGTGTTTTATCTGTGATCATGTGATGTTCTGTGACAGATATTATATATAGTATATATGATATATTATATAGACGTTGCTTATGTTTTACACCCGCGCTAGCCCTGCCTCGCTCTGGCGTTAGTTACCTAACCTAACGGTGCAGACGGGACATCGAGGCGAATGCGGATGGCATAAGCGTACGTTATATTTATCTGTGATGGTTAGGTAGACTTATATGATGGGATATTCATTAATGAGATTAATGAAATAAAATAAACCTAATTGATGTTGTGGAATCGAATTTCAAAATAAAAACAGGTAGCTACAGTTCTTGCTTTGCATCATGGTGTTCCTTGTAGAACATCCTGCACCTTATTCGATGAGGAAAGGACCGAGATCCCTTCACCGGGAGTGACTCCTTTAGCAATAACTGGCAGATGCTACACACTCGGTTTGTATTTGATCGCTCCTATAGTTTCTGCTTTGCACAGTGATATATATGATATACCCCGCACCTCATTCGACGAGGAAAGGGCCGACGATCCCTTCACCGGGAGTGACCCCTTTAGCAAAACTAGAAAAGCCTCAAAAACATTCCATTTAAAAACCATTTGATTCCGCAACGAGATCAAGTTCAAAGCGTTAAAGGTTTTCACAAAAAAAACCAGCCGCAACCCTCCGTCATTTTAGGAAGTAGAGTACTTAGTATTCGTGCTGTGTTTGTTGACCATAGTCAAGGCACAATGTACGGTAGCTAAGTGATGTCTTCCTACACCGCATATGATGCGATTAGTTAGGACAGTCGCGTGACTTTGTTGACCTTAGTTAAGGGTCATGTGGGTGGGTCTAATTAATCACGAAATGACGGGTAGAACTTGACTAGTACTTATGATTTGTTGACCATAGTTAAGGTCATAGGTGCTAGGGGTAAAAACCATTATCGGGAGTTTCAAGTGTTGAAACTTGCAATGAGATTGCATACTTTCTATGTGATAGTTGGATCCCGATACCTACTGCGAGTAATTGTTACTCCTGGGAGAGTTTTGCACTTTGCAATTAGCCGATCAAGTAGGTGTCTAGAAAGGTGTCAACGGGGTTACGCCTCTGGGAAAACGAGGTTTACAGTAATTAGGTCCATGCGAAAGCACGGGGAAACTCCCTCAAAGTACCGACACTGGCCTGGCTGAAAGATTGGCGAACTTGTAGAGTGTAATTAATCCCGGCTAGTTTTCCTTTTAGGGTTTGAAGGAAGATTTGATAAAAACAGTGGGAGCCATCCTGATTAGATAAAATATATAACCAATCTGATCTTGCAAGAGCGCACGCAGAGTGTTTTCTTCTCTCTCTCTCCTAGTAGCGACCATATCACGCCTTAATCAAGATAATAATACGGATGTATTGACCGAACCCGCTTGTTATACTGAGCTGGGGAACGTTGGTCCCGCTCCAACTTATAATTGTTATAAGACAGAGCAGGAAATAGGGGAATACCAGAATTCCTATGCCGCCCAAACGAAGAAAGTACATATGATGCATCTCCTTCGGGTGTGTTCATTACAAAGAACTGTTTCTCAGTATCCTCTGCATCCTGGGTATATGATACCAGATCAGGATCCCAGATATGTAATCTGTTACATAGGGCTACAAAAGGGTAGAAAAACTGAGAACGGGTGATAAGTTTCATGAGACAGAAAACGGGGCAAGTGTTGCAGCCAAGTCTGTTGGTCACTGTCACCCTGTATTACGAATACATTGATTCTGAACAAATGCTATTAGATACCGAACCTGATATACAAAATCATATCAGTCTCTTTATTAGTAAAGAAAGGATATAATTTTGTATTGATGGATAATGTTTTGAACATTTCCTATATCAAAAGTTGATCGGTTCAGGCACGCTATCTAAAAGCATTAACGTTCTAAATCAAACTACAGTTCCTAGTATACTGAACACACACAAGAAGAAGAGTTCAGAAATGAACGAATTCTTCTTGAGGCATTGTAGACTAGGTCATATCAATGCGACCCGACTGGCTGAAGTTACATTTTAGATGCATATTTAAATCAGTTTGAATTTACATCTTATGAAACTTGCCAGTCATGTCACAAAGATTAGATGACCTTAGCCCTGTTTACTAAGAAACAGAGAAAGAGTTAGTGAACTCTTGGGATGATACATGTTGATGTATGTAAGGTCCCCTGTCTACACATGCCAGGACTGGTTCTTTATACTTCATTACGTTCTCTGATGATCTCTTCAGATTCAGACATATGTTCTTGTTGAAACACTAGTCCGAACCTTTTGAGATATTCACAGAATATAAGTTAGAAGTAGAGAACCAATATACGGGTATAAGTATTATATCCTTTGATGTGATCAAGGAGGAGAATACTTGAGCATGGAATTCCTGGACTATTCTAAAGGAGAATGAGATTCTCTCACAGCATTACTCCTCCGAATACACCATAGCACGATGGTATATCGGGGCGGAGCAATCACACCCTATATGATATGGTGTGCTCTATGATGAGTACTAGTGAGTTACCTTTTTCCTTTTGGGAGTTATGCACTTGAGAAGCTGCATACCTATTGAATTAGGTTTGAATCAAATCACTGCCTACCACTCCATATAAGATATGGTATGGGAAGAACCTATCTCTTAAGTAAGTTAAGATTTGGGATTGTTCGGCCTATGTCAAAAGAAAAATCCGGACAAGATCGAGGCAAGATCAGTTCTGTAGAACTGGAAAGGTTCCAGCTGTACAAAACTGCTAATGATTTGGTAGAACCAAAGGATTCAATAGTTTCCGACGAACCTCAGCCTCTCCGCCGATCTAGTAGGGTTCCTCATCCACCTGAGAGATACCTCGGTTTCTCGATGACAGTGGGAGCAAGGATTGCATCATGAGATGATGACCCAACTAGTTTCGAGCAGGCCATCGAGAGTAGGGACTCTGTAAGAATGGCTGGATGCTTAGCGATCTGAGTTGGAATCCATGTACACCAGCAAAGTATGGACTTTAGCTGCTATATCTGAAGGGTTAAATCCCCATCAGGAGCAAGTATATCTTGAGAAGATTACTTGGTATAGATGGAAAAGTTGAGACTTTCAAAGCTAGACTTGTTAAAGGTTTTCGTCATCGACCAGGCGTGGATAATGATGAAACCTTTTTCCAGTAGCTATGCTTAAGTCTATCCAGATCCTACTTACCACGGCTACATACCATGACTACGATATCTGGCGGTTGGGTGCCATGACTGCTTTTCTAAATACTGATTTAGAAGAGAACGTCTATAAGAACACAGCCAGAGGTCTTCGTAAACAGTGGGAGTAGCGGAAACGTGTGCAAGTTGCTTTACATGATGAAGCAGGCATCGCGGAGTTGGGACGTCTGTTTTGATGTGATAGTCAAAGTGTTTGACTTCATCAAAATGGTAGACGAACCTTGTATATACAAAAGGGTAGTAGAGAGTAAGGTGGTCATCCTCGTATTGTACGAAGAGAACATACTCTTGATAGGAAGAGAGTTTCCTATACTACGATCGGTCAATCTCCTATTATCACAAGGATTCTCCAAATAGGATCAAAGTGATACCTCCTAAATCCTGAGTTTTCATCTATGAGATAGATGTAATTGGATGCTAGGATTCTCATTAGGTGTAGTGAGATGGTATCAATCGATCCTAGGGAGAATCACTGGAAGAGTTCCAGGATGATAAAGACGACTGAATGTCAGTCACAGGCATTGTCTTTACCCTCAGTAAAGGGACGGTATGTTGGAAGAGTTCCAAGCTAGATACCGTGGCAAACTAGACGATAAAGGCTGGTAACATCGCTATTGAAGATACTACCAAAGCGGCAGTTTGGGTGTATATTGGTTCATAAGATGAACTTGGTTCCTGCCATTGTATGATAATGGAAGTGTGGCTTAGGCCCTGGAACCCTGGTCCCATCAGTGACCCAGACATATTCTGAGGAAGCATCACCTGATCATGGAGATAGTTGATCTCCAGGTTGATCGAGGTTAGGAGAGTAGACTCAGAGGACAACACGGCGGATCCACTCACGAAGGCCTTTTTCCCAAAGAGAGACTTTTAAGGGATGGTTGAGTATGTGATACTGCAACCACTGCTATAGATGGCCCTAGTGCAAGTGGGAGATTGTTAGTTATATGTATGCCCTAGAGGCCATTACTGTACATTGGATGTATATTGTAGTGGATGCTGGGACATATATAGGAAGGACTTTCTTGCTCGACATGATAGTACGCTATCTGGTTGCACTTTATCTTAACATGTATACTTTCTGTCTCTCTGATTACATGTTGATAAAGCCCATAGGATGTGTGCTCGACTTCCAGGACTATGATGTAGATCATACTAGTGGGGCCTGGGTAGTCCAAGAGTACATCCTTGAATTGTTCCTAGTCGTGGGAATATCGAGACGGGGCATCGATATTCCAGAGTAGACTAGCGCATATCTTCTCGACCCATGCGATGGGCGATGGATGATCCCATATCCATTGGTGTTTGACATCGAAGATGGTATGCGGGTGCTCAGTGGAGACTGGGTACACTGAACGGACTCGCCGAGAACTCCCAGATGGTATTATACCTCACGTCAGATGGCAGTTCTCTGGTGACACTGGTACAGCTTAGTCTGTTGACCCGAGATCGTCATAGAGTCTTGTGTGTCTCCCACTGTGCTTCGATTTCCACCCTACCACGGCTCTACTGAGTCGTGCAAACAGGTGGTTTTTGGGTACAGTCCCGATTCACATGGAGGCAATGAGCGATAGGAGGGGATTCGTCTCTCCCGGTATTGGGGGTTGATGTTGTGCTATGCTCGACTGGCCATAACAGGAAATCCCTGGCCAGGGTTGCTGTGATATACTGGTAAGAGTTATCAGTAGCTTCACGAATGTTATGGACCCTACGTCGGCATGACTTATCGAGCTATTGGGGTCTGACGTTTACCACCCCTAGGCGAGATATGCGACATATCAGACGAACAGACCGGACCGTACGGTAAGTGTTACTGGTCGGATTCACTGGAGTGTGAGCGGGCTTGCTCGTCGATCTTCAGATCGCTCAATACCCGGGTGGCCGTTACGTTTAGCAGACCGCTTGCGGCTTGCGGATGTTTGATATGATCATCATCTGCTACCGGCGTATTGACGAGTCTTTAGAGTCCTACACAGAGGTTTCCTAGCTCAAGCGAAACGAAATAGGAGCGCATATGAGATATGTGCGGGACCGAGAATAATGCGTGTATATGATACCGTATTCTATTCTCGCGATCAATGTATCGAATGGTTATATGCGATATAACCTAGTTATCGAATCAAGGATTGATTCGATAAGCCGACACATTGGATACTAGCCGGTTATATGCGATATGACCGGATCGTTAAATCAAGTGTTGATTTAATGATTTAATACATAATTATATATTTGATATATTGCTTTGCATTAACTAGTATCGGTTCACTTTAAATGGATTTTCTCGCGCGGATGTGCACATTGTATATTCGATATAGTTTTGTGCATATGATTGTATCATGTTTGATGATACATTCTAGCTTGGTTTTGTGTAAAGTGTTAAACCATGGTTAATTAGTGATTAGGGTTTCTTTTTCATTTACTTAATCATTTATTTATTCCTTTTATTTATTTTGGAAAAAGAAAAGATAAAGAGATAAGAATGGTTGCTAGTTTTTGTTTTTATTTGAAAGCTTCTTGAAGCTTTGAACTTAGTCCACCATTCTTGTCTTTTATCTAACCCTAACCACTATCTAACCTAAGTTAAGTCTCTACACTAAACCATGGTCAAAGATATGATAAGTATTGTATTTTCTTTTCTTTTTATAAAAAAAAAAGTTATCATATCTTCTTCTTCTTCATCTTCTTCAACATTGAAGAAAGCTTGCTACTCCAATGGCAAGTCATGAAGTCTAGTGAGAAATCCAAAACTAAAGTTTACCCACTTCCTATTTCTTCATCCTCTACCTCTTGCCAAGTAGTATAGGGTGTTTCCTTCACAAGTTTTTCCGACTTGGTGAAGTTGGAGCTTGTTCTAGCGATGCCTCGACGTAGATCATCTTCGGCATGGACATCGACGACCTAGCTCGCTTATTCTTCGACGAAGTCGACGCTAGAGCCCGGGAGTTCACTTGGACAGCGAAGGCACTTCGTTGCGGAGCTATGGAGGTGGACAAACGGATCTACAAAGGTTGTATTTCCGTTATCTTATAGTTTAGTTGTAAACTAGCTTGCTTGCTTTGCCTATACTTCTAGCCAACGATCCGTTCTAGGTTTCCTCGGCACCGTAATTTTTATAAATTGGCATGTTTGATCACTTGTGAGACTTCACTAGAGTGCCTAGGAACCCTATATATGTTTACAACATCGCTTACAAATGTAAAATCATAACCTTCTTTTGATAAAAAAAAAGTTACAGAAATGATATTGCAAGTCAAAATGGGTACATAAAAACAGTTGCGCAAAACCAAAATATGTCCACTCATCAATCCTAGGTGATATTCCCCTACGGACACAGCATCCACGCTCGCTCCGTTAGCAACCCTGAAGGCCATATCACCGGTCTTCAGAACTCTACGGCTTCTCAGTGCCTGCAATGAATTACAGATATGAGATCCTGATCCGGTATCCAATACCCAGAAAGTAGAGTTGATTGATAGACAGTTTTCAACTACAAACACACCTGAAGCCGAAGCCACAACCTGTTTCGGGTCCTGGTTCTTAGCACTCTAAGCCCTGTAATCTTTCTTCCAATGGCCCTTTTTATGACAGTAGAAGTATTCTTCCTTCCCTACCGTCGGCCCCGCCACTTTTGCTTTGCCCTTTGCTTCCACCTTACTAACACCGCCTCTCGGCTTGGTGGGGGCCTTCTTCTTCTTTCCTTTGGCTTTCGCCTAGGATCTAGAAGAGGAAGCTCCACCAACAAACAGAGCGGGTGTTTCCCTGGGTTTCTTCAGGGTGCCCTCATCACTCCTCAACATGTTGAGAAGTTCTGGTAGTTCAACTTCTTTACCTTGAATATTAAAATTCAAGATAAACTGGGCGTAGGTAGAAGGAAGGGACGGGAGAATCAAGTCTGTATACAGCTCGTTCTCTAACGTGGTCCCGAAGTCCGCGAGCTCCTCAATGTAGCCGATCATCTTAAGGGCATGTTCCCCAACAGATGACCCGACAGCCAACCTCGCCTGAAATAACTTCTTTGAGGTCTCGTATCTTGTAATACGAGATTGCTCTCCATATAATTCCTTGGTATGGAGGAATATGGATTCAAGATCCATATTCTCGTGCCGCCTCTGGTGTTCATTGTCTATGGAGGCCAACACGAAGCACTTGGCTTTCGCGCAATCAATTTCCCAGGTCTTACGAATTTCCTTATCCGCGACACTGGAATCTGGACCTGGGACGGCATGGGCTTTAGTAGTAAGAACATAGCCCAATTTGTCATAAGTGATTGCCATCTTGACATTCCTGAACCAATCTTTATAGTTTGGCCCTGTCAGTATATTTTTATCTAATAGTAACTTAAGGCCCGTCATGTTTGGTCGCTGCAATTAGGAGAGAGAGAAAAAACACTTTAGCATGATGCTCTTGCAAATTTAAATTGGTTTTTAGTTTATCTAAACAGGATGGCTCCTACTGTTTCTCGAATCCTTCCCCAAACCATAAAAGAATAATTAGTCAGGATTAATCTCACCGTATAATACTTGCTTAACCGTTCAGCCAGGCCAGTGTCGGTACTTCGAGAGAGGTTTGACGACGCTTTCGCGAAGTTCCTCAATTAAATAACCTATTTTCCCTGAGGGTGTAGCCCCGCTAACACCTTTCTAGACACCTATTTGGTTTATAGCATTGATCGTTAAGTGAAAAAATCTCCCGATGAGTAGCTGTTGCGCCACGGCAGCGCCCCGGCAGTCTATCCGAGGCCAAAATGCGGAATCAAAATTTTTCTTAACTTTTAAACTGGCGCTACCGCGGACAATATATCCGGATCGTAACCATTAACCGATACTAGCTAAAAAAGAGAAAGGGTGAGAGATGTACCGAGTGATCCGAGTCCTCCGGTCTTCTCCTCATCGTCCCGATCTCCCGCGGAAACTCCGGTCCGTTCGTTTATGAGCATCGCATGGCGGGCCTAGGGGGTTGGTAAAAGTCAGACCCCCAAAGGCGGTACAAGTCGTGTCGGAGTGTAGCCCAGAACACCCTGAGATACTACTGGAATGCCTACCAGTAAATCTCCTGCCTCGGCCGAGGGCTTTGCGTAATGGCTCTCCTAGACACAGCGCGACCTCACCCCCAATACCGGGAGAGACGAACCCCTGCAGATCCGCTCACTGCCTCCATGTGGCTCGGGACTGTACCCAACTAAAACCTGTTTGCACGACTCCTTTGAGCCGTGGTAGGGTAGTAATCAAAGCACAGTGGGAACTCACACGAGACAAATGACGATCTCAGGTCGATGAACTAACCTGTACACATGTCACCTGGGAACTGCTATCTGACGTCTGGTATAATCCTAACTAGCAGGTTCCCGGCGAGTCATGTCCGGTGTACTCATAACCCAATGAGCACCTGTATACATCTTAGGTGAACCAACTGACACCAGTGGCTTGTGAGACCGGCTACCGCCCCTCGTCGGGGTCTCGACTGTATACACTAGTCTACTAATGGAGTATCGATGCCCAGTCTTGAAACTCCCACGACTAGGGACCATTTAAGGATGTGCTTATAGACCCCAGCTCCCACGTATATGATCGCCATCATACTGCTGGTCGTCAAGCAAGAATCCTAGGGGCTCTATCAACGTGTAATAGCGACCTGTAAGGTCACCTGAAACAGTACACGATGATAAAGGTAAACCAGATAGCATACTATCATCTCGAGTAAGACTGTCCTACCGGGATAGGTCCTCCCTCAATCATTACAATCACGTGCCTGTGATCCAATAATTGACTCTGAGGGCACTATCTCCAACAATCTCCCACTTGCACTCAAGGCTAATTATTGCGATGTCGCATACTCACAGCCCGTGTGATACCGAACACCCAACTCCTCTACTAGTCAGTCTCACAAAGCCTGTTTGCGAAACTATTGCGTTCGAGGAAAAGCCTCAGTGAGTGGATCCGCTGTGAAGTTTCTTTCTATGTCTCTCTATATCTCAAGTTCGCAGAGAAAACCATCTCCCGAAATGAGCAATACCTGTCTTAGAGTATGTCTGGATATCTGATGGGACCTAGCTCATAAATGAACTCCAAATCCAAACTTCTTAGACTGTATCGATAACTGAACTTAATCAGTACCCAGCGCCATGCCTCCCTCAGTATTGCCTTGGACCACCTGTCCAAAATACTGCCCCTCGTCTGAAGGAGAAACCACAACTTTGACAGCCACTCTGCCATCCATGTCACCTTGGAAGCCTGGAATGATAACTGTCTCCCAAATGAGGCTGTCGTTATCATATCCCTAGAACATCCACTTATGTTCTAAAACTGCTTCCGACTGTTCCTCCAGGATTGGATCAATATCATCTTATTGCATCTAGTGCAAGAACAACATCTGGTGTGGTACTTGACATCTCATGATTGACTCAATTGCCTAAGCAAGTGATCTGCCAATCATGCACATCCCTCTCTACTTTAGTCTATAAGACACCTTTAGAGAGGGTGACTCCATTACCTGCAGGTACACTACCATGCCAGGAGTCGTCCATTCTAAATACTCTTAGAATGCTGTCAAAGTACCCTGATTGGGAAACCACCCAAATCTAGATCTAAAACCATAGGTCTAGTAACCAGTATGTCTGATATAATGTCCAAGTCCCATGTGGAGAAAACACCGTGTGACGACCAAAGTATAACCGATCGTAGTATAGGAATATCACTTCCTACTACCTTCTCAACAGATCCATCCCCTATTCTGATGACGTCAAACCCATGACTGTCACATCAGAAACAGATGATCTATCTCCGCTATATCTGCTTTAGTCTATAGACATAAGCCTGATGTCCACCAATGCTTCCGCTGCTCCCACTGACTACGACAACCTTCTGGCAGAGTCATATAGACGCGCACTTCTAAAGCTAGTTTAGAACAACGCTATACTCATCCTCCTGCCGGGTCTCACAGCCTGGAACAACAACAATGGCAAGTGTGGGTAAACAAGAACTTCCCTGTCACCGTCCTTGAGGCTACCGGAGTACCTCTCGGGTGCCTGAAGTTACCCACCTTATCTGCGGAGTGGCCAATGGAATGTCAAAACAGATTGAATCTTTAGGTTCCTTATCAAATCTTCAGTAATCGTTTGCGGTTCTGGAATCGCTTCCAGTTCTACCATACTCCCACTACTGTTTTCTGAAAAATAACCATTTCCTTTTAAAATGTGGCGAGTTAAGAACAATATCACTACTGATCTTCCAGATGGTAGAAAGTCAACCCTCGTCATAGCCTGGGTCAACCCACAAACAGCCATTACAGAAACGTGCCTTGAGTTGTCCAGTGTCTGGTTTTAATCATAAGCCGGACAACTCCCCGTACCTTAACATCGTTAAGATATGAACTGTTCTATATCCAATATAGAACCAGAGGCACTGATTTAAATGAACCAGATTCAAATCATGCAGCTGTCTCCAGTGCATGTCAACTAAATGGAGGGAGGCCGATCAGCGTTACCCAACTTAGGAATGCTTCCAATTATGAGTAACCTGAAAGAGAAGCAAGTTCTCATTACTATCAACTGAATACCATACACAAGTATCTACATCTTCGATCATCTTGAAGAATCCCGATACTTGCAATACCTGGTTCTCAACTCTATTCTTATACCAATAACTTCTCAAAACTCAGACCCTGTGTTTGTACGAAACACATGTCTAAGAACTAGAGAAGTTAAAAGTAAACAGAATATAGTATGAGGATCAACCCCTCTGTCCTAATGGACACTGGACAACATACAATACTCTGTATAAGTCCGCTGAGTCTAGCAACTCTTTCACTGTGTGTCGTAGGTTGAAAACTGTACTTATGGTCAAGAAAAATTACACCGCTGTTTATTGCTCCTTACCTAACCATCCACTGATATAGGTAAATGTCATCGACATAATATCAAAAGGTATATCTCACTCTATGAAAATAGACGTACAGATATATCAATTTGAAATTGGTGCACAACAGCGGATATTCAAAACCAAATGTTTGCCGACCGGCAAACAACCCAGGTGGCTTCCTCAAATATCACCAATTACAACGAATCCCGATATAATGAGGATGGTCACCTAATTCCCAATAACATACTCCCACTCATCATCTGTAAAACCATACAGATGTGAGAATCAAAACCTGGTAAATACATACCCTGGAGCAAGTGTCTAATCGGGAAATCAGTTTTCTTTTAACAGTACACAGTTGAACTGAAACATTGAAATGTTTCGATAGGGTATCCTGGTATTCCTAGTAATGCCTCTACCATTATCCAGATTCACAACTGTAACCGTATATCTCTTTGCCATCTGTCCAAATCCCTTTATATGTCTTTAGTCATTACCGTCTGCACACCCCCTTAGGCCAAATGGTTTTCTTCCTTCCCTACCGTTCGGCACCAGCCTATGGTTTGGAAGAAGACTATCCAATAAGCATAATGGGTGTACTGTCCTAATCCTAGGAGCACTCGCAATACGAGAGAAGGTGAAGATAAAAGACAACCGAATAAACCGTATTCCTATTTCTCCTGGACCAGAATCCATCCCCGAACTGGAACAAGTTCCTTTCGAGTTCGTATATAACCATACGATGGAGTATCCAATAAACTGTGGATCTTCGTAGTGATACGGAGTGTCCTGGAGAAATACAAAGGTGATTTAGGATTGGCGAAGAAATACTTGGTTTGGTCGTGAATATCAGTCGCAATTTACTTTGCCCTCTTACTAATCCCTTTCTTTGTCTTAACTTAATACCTTCTGCACACCATCGTTATGCTAATTGTTTTTCTTCATTCCCCACCGTTCGGCACCAGCCTAAGGTTTGGAAGAAGACTATCCAATTTGCATAATAGGTGTACTATCTCCTAAACCAAGGAGTACTCACAATGAGAGAAGGTGAAAAGAAAAGACAACTAAATAATCCTATTCGTTTTCTCCAGAACCAGAAACCATCCTCGAAGTCCTTCGAGTTCGTATATAACCATACGATGGTTTTGTCCAATGGAAGTGGACGTTCGTAGTAATACGGGGTGTCCTGGAGAAAAGGGTAAAAGTAGGAGTGGCAATGAGGTTTGCAACTCTGACAATCCAAAAGCCTGTGTTAAGAAGGTTCGGTTAACTTGGTCACTGAGTCATAGTCCAGGGTCGGGTCAATGGTCGCTGCCAAAGAGAGAGAGAAAAGAAACACTCAGCGTGCACTCTAACCTAGATCAGAATGGTTATCACTTTGTCTAATCTGGAAACCTCCCACTGTAACCTCAAATTCTCCTCCAAACCTGAAAGAAGAATTAGTCGGGGTCACCCGAGGAGTAAACCAACTCATCAGTGGGAATCGGGATCCAACTATCATCGCATGATAACGTGACGGAATCCGCTCACGGTATCACACTCCAGAAGGTATGCGCATGTGTGGCAAGTTTCAGTTCTTTTGAAACTCCCGATGTGATGTTTTTACCCCTAGGACCCAAGTGACCTTGACTGAGCCAACATATCAAAGGATCCTAGTCAAGTTCAACCCGTCATTATCTTGATTGCATTAGACCCACCCGCACGAATCCTTGACTGAGCCAAAATGACCGCACGCTGTCCTAACCAATCTCATATCCATGCAACAGAAAAGCACTACATAGCTACCGAACACTACGCCTCGGCTAAGCACGACATACGCAGCACGAATACTAAGTAATACTAATCTGAAATGACGGAGGGCTACGACTGGTTTTTGGCGAAAAACCTTTAACGTAATGAACTTGATATCGTTGAAGGAACTGCATAGCCTTTTATAAAAATATAGTGACGAAAACCTTTGCTAAAGAGGTCACTCCCGGTGAAGGGATCTCGGCTCTTTCCCCGTAGAATGAGGTGCAGGATATTCCAACTGAATACCACGATGCAAAGCAAAAGTAATCGGCTATAGCGAAGTTATTGCCCTGACGCAAACTTCTGTCCAAGGGGTCACTCCCGGTGAAGGGATCTCGGCCCTTGCCTCGTCGACTGAGGAGCAGGATATTCCAAATGAATACCACGATGCAAAACAAAAGTGAACGCCCTTGCAATAACAGCTTTTTGAAAAATGTTCCAACAACATCAGAATAGGTTTGTTTTAACTTTCATTGATCCGAATCAATGCAGTCCCATCAATTGATCACACCACAAAGAACGAAAATATACTGACGTACGTATATGCCATCCGCATTCACCACTGGGTCCCGTCATCACCCGTTAGGTTAGCTAACTAACGGCAGAGCGGGGACTGGACTAGCGCGGATGAAAAACATATACAACATCTACTAATATATATACCAATATATAGTATTTCGCTCAAGGCGTGATAAAATGCAACACCACAGAAATGTACAGCATCACAGAACAATACAGATATCTGGAAGCCCCGGGTTTCACAGAGCCGCTGCTGAAACCCGACGTTCCCCTGGTCGTGTGGATAGCCTGTGCAATGAAAACCTAGACCCCTACGGGCGCGGCAAGTCACCCGCCAAAACCTGAAGCGAGGCAGCCTCCTTCAGCACCGTGAATGGACCACCCAGCACTTCACGGAATCCGGTAACTTGGGCACCCCTCCTAGGTCAACCTGTACCCCCTATGAGTGAGGCGAATAGCCCGCCAATTCCAGACTGAAGCCCCCTCCGTCTCAATGCCCTGAGATGCGGGCCCGTTGCCTTCTAGAACCCGGCTATCCGTGCAAACCTCCGCGGGGTAACCCTAGTACAGAAAGTAAATTATACATACAACGGGTACATCAACCGCAACCAGGTCGTGCCCCAAAAGAATAATACAAACAGGCAGTGACGGCAGTCCACATGTCGGACGCTCGCCCCGCAATATCAAATGTACATATAAAACAAAACTGTACTAACATTGCATCCAGGCTATCCCCCACGACCGATCCGCAACAACACAGCATAAACACATAACATCAACGTGAAAATCACGTTCGCAAATCCGTCTAACCGGGCTATAGCGGTTAGACAGGATTTACCGATCAAGTGATATTCACGGTCGCAGATATAATGTAAATACTGTGAAATAATGTGTTTAAAATATCCGATCGATCAAAAATTAACAAGTGGGCCCCCAAGCAATACTGTAGCACTCACAGAAATTCTGGGCCCAAGTTTAATATTCCAAAACCCCAAAAATTAGTCCACAAGCCCACTGGAAAATTTCAACCCATTGATCCCTTAAACCTGCGGCGGATCAGCGGCAACAAGGGGGATTTTGCGGCGGATCCGCACTATTTCTGAGAGATCAATGTCTCGAATTTTCCCAGATCTCTTAGAACTTCTAGTACATCAATTTTCTACAACCTGAAAAAATTTTCGAGCAAGGAAAAAAAAACAACAGAAAACTGATGTACACAAAAACGCGGTTTTTGGAATTTTGGTCGATCGGATAAGAAAAACGCATTAGAAAAAGCTAGGCAAGGTTAATGGTGTGGCTCTGATACCATGTTGCGCCACGGCAGCGCCCCGGCCGTCTATCCGAGGCCAAAATGCGGAATCAAAATTTTTCTTAACTTTTAAACTGGCGCTACCGCGGACAATATACCCGGATCGTAACCATTAACCGATACTAGCTAAAAAAGAGAAAGGGTGAGAGATGTACCGAGTGATCCGAGTCTTCCGGTCTTCTCCTCATCGTCCCGATCTCCCGCGGAAACTCCGGTCGTCGCATCCTTGCCGGAAGGGCACCACATCGTCTGCATCTTTTACGGGCTCCCACCTCAATACCGAGGCAACTCGGGCACGAAGCTGGCAAGTCGACGTGCCCAAGATGTGCTGTAGAACGTAGTGTAGATGATACTTGTCTCTTTGGGGTTATGTTGCCTTGATGGAGGAATAAGGTTAAAGAAAAAATGGTGCTTTCATTTTTTCCCAAAACTAGAAGCATGAGATGAAGAAATGTGTGCTTCAACCAAATGGAAATTTTCTCTCATCTCCAACCATAGTGGCCGGCCAATCTTGCTAGGAAATGGTGGAGGGAAAAGAATAAATCATGAAGGGAGGTGAGTGTAGGATGAAGAGAAAGGTGACCACATCATAAAGCATTATCATAACAAACTTACATCAAACCCATACCCTTTCTAATCTCATTAAATGCACCATCATGGATGAAAGATTCTAATCCTATCATAATGAATACATTTGCAAGAAACCCCCTCCACAAATGTAATTTGCAAAACTGCAAATAACCCCCTCCATCGGAAAAGTCCGGCCGGGAAAGAACAAAGGAAAACCGGCCGGAACGGAAAGAAAACTGGCAACTCCAGAAAACTGGTCCCGTAATAAATTACAGGAAAACCCCGATACTGTGCATACACACCCGCATCTGTATTCCGTCCGGATACAAATGCAAAGAGACAAAATCTACACTGTACTAAACTAGGACCGGCTTAAACCAAAGCCGGCTAGTAATATCCGTTCGATCCTAATCCGTGCAATACCGCACGTATCGGATCGAACCCTGCCATATATCCATACGGCTACTAGTACAAACCGTCCGATCCTGATCCGTGCAAAACCGCACGTATCTGATCGGACCCTGCCATATCTTCATACGGCCTCTACAGCGTTTCGCCCGAAAGCTTGAGTAACTGAAAGTGTGGTGGACTCTAAAGACTCGTCAATACTATGGCTGTGGATTTAACCACTAGCACGTCAGAGGTATAAGCCATTACATAACGGGCCACCAGCTATTGACCAAAAGGGACGTCGATGAGCGAACTCATCCTGACACCCTACTGAGCCTGTCAGTGACAATATCCGTACAGTCCGGTCCGTTCGTCTATGAGCATCGCATGGCGGGCCTAGGGGGTTGGTAAAAGTCAGACCCCCAAAGGCGGTACAAGTCGTGTCGGAGTGTAGCCCAGAACGCCCTGAGATACTACTGGAATACCTACCAGTAAATCTCCTGCCTCGGCCGAGGGCTTTGCGTAATGGCTCTCCTAGACACAGCGCGACCTCACCCCCAATACCGGGAGAGACGAACCCCTGCAGATCCGCTCACTGCCTCCATATGGCTCGGGACTGTACCCAACTAAAACCTGTTTGCACGACTCCTTTGAGCCGTGGTAGGGTAGTAATCAAAGCACAGTGGGAACTCACACGAGACAAATGACGATCTCAGGTCGATGAACTAACCTGTACACATGTCACCTGGGAACTGCTATCTGACGTCTGGTATAATCCCAACTAGCAGGTTCCCGGCGAGTCCTGTCCGGTGTACTCATAACCCAATGAGCACCTGTATACATCTTAGGTGAACCAACTGACACCAGTGGCTTGTGAGACCGGCCACCGCCCCTCGTCGGGGTCTCGACTGTATACACTAGTCTACTAATGGAGTATCGATGCCCAGTCTCGAAACTCCCACGACTAGGGACCATTTAAGGATGTGCTTATAGACCCCAGCTCCCACGTATATGATCGCCATCATACTGCTGGTCGTCAAGCAAGAATCCTAGGGGCTCTATCAACGTGTAATAGCGACCTGTAAGGTCACCTGAAACAGTACACGATGATAAAGGTAAACCAGATAGCATACTATCATCTCGAGTAAGACTGTCCTACCGGGATAGGTCCTCCCTCAATCATTACAATCACGTGCCTGTGATCTAATAATTGACTCTGAGGGCACTATCTCCAACAGTAGCATATACTCATAGTAGGATCAGGATCCAAATATCATCGTGTGATAAAGTTGAAAGAATCCTACCAAAATTATCACACTCCAAATGGTATGCAATACTAGCAAGTTTCATTTTCTTTAGAAACTCCCGATGTGGATTTTTGCCCCATGCTCTTATGACCTTGACGAAGGCCAACATATTATAAGTCACATGTCAAGTTCTACCCGTCATTGTCCAGATTAATTTGAACCCACCCGTACATACCCTTGATGAAGGCCAAAATAGCTGGAAGACTGTCCCAAACTAACGCATCTATCTATACTACAGATAAATATTCAGCAGCTACCAATCACTATGCCTTGGCGAAGGTCAAAATATATAGCTTGAATACTACTGAATATCCAACTGAAATGACGGAGGGATACGAATGGTTTTGCCGAAACCGTGAACGTAGTGAACTTGATATAATCGAAGGAACCTGATAGCTTTTAAAAGGAGTGGTTTTAAGCTCCGCATTTTAAAAGTTTTGCTGTTTTGAAACAAACGAGTGGTTTTTAAATTGTTCCAACGATTCAACTTTGGTTTGTTTGCTTAGCATTAATGTAATGCAGTTCCATCAATTAACCTACCATTGCAGAAAACAACGAAAATACAACGTACGCTTATGCCATCCGCATTCGCCACGGGGCCTCGTCATCACCCGTTAGGTTACTTAACTAACGACAGAGCGGGGGCTGGACTAGCGCGGATGCAAAACATAAGCAATCTCTATTATATAATACATATATAATAATATCCATTTGTCAGACACAATGATAGGCATTCCAGATCACAGATGAACACATCGGATATACTAGGAATTCCACGTTTCGTTTGAGCCTGTAACGAAAGACGGATTCCACGGTCGTGATGAATAGCCAAACCCTATCCTAGACCCCTACGGGTGAGGAAAACTACCCGCCAAATACCCGAAGTGAAGTAACCTCCCTAAACAAAGTGAGTAGGCCACTTGGCACTTCAAAGTACCCGGTAGTTTATGCACCCCACCTTGGGTCTATCATAGGAGCAAAAAAGTAAAAGAAATAATACAACGGCGGCTACAACCTCAACCCGGATGTGCCCCGCAAAAATAATAGTACATCACTTTACAAATTTAACATCGAAAGAAAGAATGAAAACTCTCATCTCACATCCCCGGCTATTCATCCACGACGATTTAACAAGTTCATATGCACAAACCAATATAATATCATCACAGATATGTGAAACCCCGACTAATCGACGTATAGCAATTAGTCAAAGTTTCCAAACACATATATACAACACAGAGCTTGTAAAGTAACTACGACATTAGAATTCCGCACGCAATTAGCAAACTTAAACAATTTTCCAAGACTTGAAAATCCAGTGAGCTAAAGTTCCAAAACTAATAATTTTGAGCCAATCCGGGAGTCGAAACGAACTCGAAACCCGCCCGAATCTTCGCGGAGGTGAAGACACAAGATTTACAATCGAAATGGGGGCCTCAGGGGGGTACCCACCCCTGGAGGCCACTACGAGGTGGCCCCCAAAGGAAGGCAGACCCGAGAGCATCAATTCCTGGTGCTCTCGGGTCACCAGCCACCAAGTAATGGTCTTGGGGGTGGTCCCAGCCGTTGGTCCCCCTCGGGGTGTCCCTGGGGTGCACACACTTCACCCCGCGGCATCTCGGTTCAAACCGTGAGCCCGCAGGGTGCGCAAACAACTCAAAATATCACTTTTGAAAACTGTTTTTGTCGACAGTTTTTCCGCGATAAAAACGGCAGAATTCTAACATCGTTACAAGGTATCTAGGGTTTATCAGAGGCTCTGGTACTATTGTTAGTCGATGTTGCGCACCCCACGTGTTCGTGGGGAGGCAGAATTAGCAAAAAATGATTTTTACGGGCTTCGCAACACCGACTTTAAGCAAGGATCGAACATAAAACCCTAGCTAGGAAACTATATGAGGTTTAACTACTCGGATGCATGTTATACCTCGTAGTATCGTGTCCTTATTGTCTTCTTGTTGTCCTCGTTCACCTCGCAAGCTCCTTAGAGTGTAAATGGATAGCACCTTCTCGTCGGCTTCTTGAAGTCGAAGAAGATCCACCTGAGAGTTCCTACCTAGAGCTTAACCTCCAAATTGAAGCAACTAGGTCACTTAGTGTGCTAAACTAAGTAGCATAGAATGAGTAGAGTGTAATTTTGGGTGGCTAAGTCTCACTAACCCTTGATTCTCAACTCATGAGATACTAGGGTTTTGAGAGGAAGAAGGAGATAGTGGACTTGAGGAAAAAGAAATGATTTTTGATAATGATAATAGAAAAATAGAATGGCTAACTTGACATAACCACAAGCATGGCATGAAAAAATATCTCATCAAAATATCTAGGTCACAAAAATATCTCACAAAAATATCTAAGTCAAATAGTCAAACCAAGTCAAGTGGTCAATCCAAGTCAAATGGTCAATCCAAGTCAAGTAGTCAAAAACAAATAGCCATGCCACAATTATGATTTGCAAAAATAACAAATACTTTTCTCCACCTCATAATTGTTTTAATCAATTCAATGGGCAAACCCCTAATGAGGTGTCTCCTTCTATACCCCTCTCATCCATATATACATACCCACATCCGTGTTCCGAGAAACACGGATAACAATGAGACGAAACTAATCCAATAATCAAATACTAGGATCGGCTTAAACCAAGGCCCACTAGTATTGTCCGCTCGAATATCACACGCGCACAAGTACACGTATGTGAACGAACCCTGTCGTAAAACCATACGACCTCTACATCATTTCGCCCGAAGCAGGGAAACCCTCTGTGTGGGACTCTAAAGACTCGACGGTACGCCGGCAGTGGGTTTAACCACAAGCACGTCAGCATACTAGCTGCACGTAACAGCTACCCAGGTATCTGTCGATAAGAAGGCTGACGAGCAAACTCATCCAAACTCCTACTGAGCCTGTCTGTGGTAATCTCTGTATAGTCCGGTCTGTTCGTCTAAGAATATCGCATATCGAGCCTAGGGGGCGGTAAACGTCAGACCCCTAATAGCGCAATAAGTTGTGTCGGAGTATAGTGCAAAACACCCTAAGAAACTACTGGAGTACCTACCAGTAAATCTCACTTGCCCTGACCAGGGACTTTGTGTAATGGCTTTCCGAGCATAGCGCGACATCAACCCCCAATCCCGGGAGAGACAAATCCTATATAACCGCCACTACCTCCAAGTGCTTCGGGACTGCACCCAACTACTACCTGTTTGCACGACTTAATAGAGGCATGGTAAGGTAGCAATCTAAGAACAGTGGGAACACACTTGAGGCGAAGTAGCAGTGTCAAGTCAATGAACTAAGCTGTACTCATGTCACCTGGGAACTGCTATCTAACGATAGGTATAGTACCAACCAGCAGTACCCCACGAGTCCGTCTGGTGTAACTCATAACCCAATAAGCACCTGCATACTATCTCCAGTACGACGTACTGATGGCTGTCGGACAGATCATCTCTCCTGCTGGGATGAGAAGCGTATACACTAGTCTACTCTGGAGTGTCGATGCCCTGTCTCGATAATCCTACGACTAGGGACTTGTACAAGGATGTTCTTATAGACTACCCAGCCCCTGTAAGCTTACGGTAGCGCCCCGGCCGTCAATCCGAGACCAAACGCGAAATAAAAACTTTCATAAACTAGCGCTAGCGCAGACTTTCACCCGGATCGTTCCATTAACCGTAAACTAGCTAACTACAAAGAAGTTAGAATGGCTATACCGATCGATCCGTGTCCTTCGGTCTTTAGCCACTATCCTTAGCTCCTCGCGGTATCTCCGATCTCGCTCGATCTCCGGTCTCCTCGTCGAAAGGGCACCACGTCAAGAAGTCTTTTTACGAGCTCCTGCTTCAAACTGAAGTAACTCGGACATGAATTTTGCTAGCCGACATGTCCAAGATGAATTAGAGAATGTGTGTGATAACTTTGTCTCTAAACATCCATTGATTCTCAACACATGAGATTGTATGGATGGAGGTTGAAGATGAAGCTATGGTGGAAGATGTGAGCTAGATAAGAAGATTAAGATGAAGAGGTTGCTTGCTTATTGTGTTGTATGAAAAATGAGAGAGCACTAGAATAAAATCTCAAGAGCAACCTGTCACGACCTGAAATATTAGCTCGTGACCAGCACTTGAATCACGCAACGTCTAAAGGTGTAACGGAATTCAAGTAAGCTGAAACCCAGAAATCTAAACCTTTTACGAAAAATAAAGGAGGTGAGGTTTTGAAATAAGGGTATAATGAAATCAAGTTTTCTTAATGCATAGAAAAGGAACATGAATGATGCAAGTGAAATTTACTAGTTTGAAAATATGTTTCGTCTTTTAAAAATTTTGGCAGCACCTCCTTTGTATTTTTGATCCAAAACCATAAATACATAACAAGAATAATGGCATCCCCAAGCGGGAGCTAGCTCTTCGCCAAACGGCGGATCACAACCACACAAGACAGCATAAATAAGTATACGACGCCCAACGGCGAAGTCCACCACAAAAAGATAAATAAATAAGCAAGACATCAAAACCACAAGAAGCGAAAAACCCCTCACACTAAGTCTCGCAGCCACAATCTCACTAAGTCTCATTACCTATACAATTTACTAATTTTGATTGATAGGGTTAACTAGATACAATATGAAATATAGATACAAGAGTGGGTATTATACAAATGTCCCACCTACCGATGCAAAACACCCGAATGCAACTGTGTGCCAGCTAAGCTGGTACTGATCCAAGCGGTCAACCTGCAAGAACTGTGGCACAACGGGGGTGAGTTGCCAACTCGTGAGTAGAAAAATATCAACAGATAGAAACCGAATAAACAACGACTCCTAGGTCAACTATATCATAAAAGTAATACTATGATATCTAGGGTGACCGGGTCTGTATATGTGCCAACAAGGTAATCAATGCCTATAAGCATGTGGATAACATCCAACAGTATAATCAATGCATGTATGCATGTGGATCTCATCCACCCATATAATCAATGTATGTATGTATGTGGATCTCATCCACGTGTCAACCACTGCCACAAAAATATCATGCATGTAAATATCAAAAAAGCATATGCATGAAAATGTGAGGATATAAATCAATATGTGTCACTCGCGACACCTCAAAATCATGGAACCTGAGTGTCTAGCATCGACACTCGAAACAGCATGAAAACCATGTCCAGCATCGACACGTAAATCCTCATATATCTCAGGCGCCACATCCTCAGATCGGCCCTCAGGTGCCGCACACCCTGGTCGGCCCTCATATCCATCTCGCTACTCCGGTCGGTATCCTCCAGATAACCGCCGAGTCCAAATACTATCACCGGTAGGTAGTGCTCCCCTGCCGGGCTCACCGTCTAACATATACGATTCTTCTTGCCCCGGGGTACCTCACCGGGTCCACCATGTACCCGCAGACGGTGCCTACCACTCCTCGAATCGGGTTTCACATGCCACTCTCAGAACCGAGAAAATACATGGTGGACGCACTGAAATATCATATCAAGAGAAACCGGGTTTTTTAAATAGTACATGCTTTCTTTTGAAATAGCCATGGTTCTCAAATCCAGAAATCTCATGAAACCAGCATATCTCAATACGTAAAAGCGTAAAGCATGATGTATGCGACATATAACAGAATTGTAAGCATATCAATATATCATGCAACATGGAACAGTGATATGACATATTAAGGGAAAACCGCTCTTTTAAATGATTCCAGTTTTTAAAATATATCCTGTGGTTCCCAATCTCCCAATAAAACTAGTGATCTATATAGGTACAATATGTATATGCGTAAGTATAGATATACCAATGCAAGTGTGCACCAATATGGATATACAAATGTGTATATGCGCAAGTATGGATATATCAATGTATATGTGCACCAATATGGATATACAAATGTGTATATGCGCAAATATGGATATATCAATGTATATGTACACCAATATGGATATACAAATGTGTATATTCGCAAGTATGGATATATCAATGTATATATGCACCAATATGGATATAAAAATGTGTATGTCATGATGCAGCAACCCTACTGTGTAGTGACATGGCAATTATCGATGATAAAGTGTGTGAGCCGGCAAATCTGTGTACGTATAACATACGCATCATCGATAATGGTGCAGGTGTACTAGCACAGGTATAAACAATGCAATGGGAATAATATGAATGCAGCATAAGGTAAATCATATGCAAATGCTGACGGGTATACGTATCTAACCTGACCGAGTCGGTGAATCTATCAATCGGCATCTACCCACACAATGTCACGTACGGTATAATCCATCGTACGGCATCCTCTAGTCAAGCGTATGGATCAAACCTCAAGTCAACACATCACGTACGGAAAATCATCGTACGGCGGCATTAAGCTATCAGGGATCCTATCATCCTATAAGACGAGAAGGGTACGGACCTAACGCCTCGTAAGGCTACCACTCACGATTCACAACATATAATTATCTCTATATACCTATGTCCCAGGTCACAACCGCAATAATCTCATATCAGGGGACCGGCAGGGTATAAATCATCTCAATCGACTCGCATCCGTATACCAACATGTCACCAAATCATCACATCGCGTCATATATTCTTTTCAACGCATTTATATCCCCAACAAGTCAATCTTACAAATACATTCTGCCTTTACTATAAGCATAGATATCTAATCTAACATACACACCCGAACCATACAAACAGTATTTGAAAGATGCGAATTGTAGTTTTGAAAGTAGGGGCTACGGGGTTTTTAAAGAAAAGATATCATTTGAAAATCCGTAGCATCCCTCAAGGTATCTGTTTAAAAGATACATACGATTCTTCAGTTTGGAAATAAGTATGATTCGGATGACCCATCTACGTCGGCTATCTAGTCCTATAGTACCCTAAACGGCAATATCGACAAACGTCGTCCTCAAATTCCGTCATCCTATAATAGTCGTAACATAACACTTCTAGCTATCCTCTAGTTTCTAATATGGTTTCATAGCCATCCTCATTCTAACCCTAGTTTCCTAATCTAGATTTCCTTAACCATATTCTATAAATCAGTTTTCCATCAAAGTTTTGCGGGGGTGCTATACGCCATCCACCCGACTTCCCCCGTGGATAAAGGTCCACTCACCTGGTCTTCGCTTGCCGAAATCGATGACGCCACGCTCTGTCGCCTCGAAATCAACACGAAGGTACCTACAATAATAAACAATCGCAATGCGTATTAAAATCAAGGCGGATAACCAAAACGGCACACGTTTTGCTCATAGGTTAAAACCTATAGCTTCGCGTGCAAAACACGACTAAAAATCCTAGTCGTTGACGTTCAAACGCCACACGACCAAATACGAATTCCAATATCAAGACCAAGTATCCCAAAATACGAAAAACATAGCCAAAAACACACCAAAATGCTCCCAGATTTTGACTCAGATCAAACTAGCCAATTTTGCATATGGGGTTGCTCTATATAACACCTAAGGGACCCACCAACCAAAAATCAACAAATTCCACCAAAATTGGGCCGCAAATTACGGCCAAAATGAATAAATTTGCGGCCGAATTTTGGAATCTTGGTCTCGGGTTTCAGGGGTTACTTCATAATCACCTGCACATATCTCTGCCAAGTGAACTTATTTTATGGTGGTCTCAGGTCATCCCAGATTCCTATATACCATCACTAAATTCATAAAAACTCGATATCGACAAATCTAAAGTTCATATTTTGGGGTTTGGTCACTGGTCCAGGTCAAGAATTGATCTCTAGGGTTTTGTAATAGCCACTAGGCATCACCCAATCCACACAACACTCAAACCCCTCTCTAGGAATTTCCAAGTTCACAAATCCATCACTAAACGACTTCTAAACATGCAAGGATACTAAATTAAAAGTAATACTATGCTAATGGTGATGAAATTACCTCATTTGGGCAACCCAAGAAAAACCCTAGCTCCTCAAGGTTGTCAAAATCTAACTTTTTTTGGTCCAATGTGTAGAGGAGGAGGAGGTGATCAATTTTAATGAAAGGGGTTTAGGGTTTTGATGGAGCTTTTGAGGTGTATCTTAGGGTTGATGGTGGAGGGAAGTAAGGAAGAAGAAGGAAAAGAAAATGATGGGGGAGGTGAAATGAGACAGCCCCCCTCTCTCTCATCTCTTATTCTCACCCCCACACTCAACTAATTACCCTTTTGTCATTCCCCTTTTCTTTTCTTCTTTAAACTTTAAAACCAAAACACAAAATATCCAAACCAACACAAGAAAACAACATGTAACCAAAATGCAACATGACATGGTGCACTAGCCATGAAAAATTGTAAAAACACAGATTTGGCTTAATCGCGATTAGCAATGCACTAATCGGGTTTTTATCCAAACTGCATATAATAAATTTTAAAAACACCAAATCCTTTAAATATACTATTAAATGAATAAATCATTTTAATTTCCATTTATTTCACAATTATTGGTATATATTTATACCCTTTTTCGAAAACCCCAATTTCGCAAATCGGGCAGTTTTCGGGAAATGTATTATTTTAATATTAAATTCCAAAAATAATATTTTATATTTTCTAAAATGCTACGGTCTTCCCCCCTTAAATAAATTCGGTCCCCGAATTTAAATTTAAACCCCCAAAATCTAAAACATTTCAATAATCAGCTCAAATCAACGGGGCTCCGAAGTCATGGAAAACACAGAAATAACACAGCACATCGCGTCAAGTGCGCATGAAAACGAGTACAAAACTCAAAATCGAACTCCGTCAAGTGTCACACAAATCATCGGATTTGCACACATATCTTCGGAGTTACAATAGAGATACAGATCTCGAAATCCACTACTGAAATCCAATATACACTAGTCAAATACTATAATACGTGTATAATACCCATCTTTGAAAACTCCAAAATCTGAATAAAATACATGCAAAATCTTTTCTAAATCGCCGCGCGAATGCGTAACTCATGGCATAACTGACGGACGCTCATTTTAAAATAATAATATATGTCCATATATGTTTTCTTAAATACACGTTCCGTCGTTTTCAAAATATCCCAAAAGGTTTTCCTTTATAAACGTTCGTGTCGCTCACGGACACGTAGAGAATAGCGAGACTATAAATCCTCTTGAAAACCCTTTTGGTAATCTTTTAATACATGCATAGTACTCAGGTACTATCCTCAGATCAGTCATGTTTGGGTACTACATAATATAGTGCCCATCATGAAAACAAAGTGCTCAAAAGCAAAATCAGCCTCCAAAGGCATATCCAATAATCACATGCGTCTGGTGCGCACGGAAATTAAATCCAAATACAGGTGCTATAATATGCACAAAAGCAAAAGTAAGTGCAACAGGTGTGCACGAAAACATCTGTCCAGTGCAACGGGTGTGCACGACAACAATATCAAGTGCATTTAGAGTGCATCCGGTGCAACTAACATGCACGAATGAAAATCCCAATTGAGTGCATCCGGTGTGTACAAAACCACATCTCATATCCTGCGCCCAAAATGAGCGAAAATCCAAATCAAATGCATCCATCATGCAAGAAAGAAATCTAAATCAAGTGCATCTGATGCGCACAAAATCCAAAATCAAGCGCCTAATATGCGCAAAAATCCAACCAAAGCGCGTCGGGTCCGTAAAAGCATATAGTGCAGTAGCATGCACGAAAACGAACGGCAAGTGCCAACGCGCACGAAAACACAAATCTGGTAACACAAATGCTCAAACACATAAATCGGGTGCAACCAAGGTACGGAGTATAAATCCAGTGCAAGAAATGCACAAATACCAGTCCGGTGCAACAAATGCAGGAAATGCAAATCTAGTGCAACTAATGTACGAAATACGAATCCGGTGCAGCAAATGCACAAAATATAAATCTGGTGCGACAATCGCAAGAAATGAAAATCTAGGGCCTCAAATGCCCGAAGCGCAAATCTGGTGCATCCAGTGCACGAAATACAAATACAGTGCATCCAGTGCACGAAATACAAATACATAAATCCAATGCGTATACAGCAACACCGAGTGTACCAAGGTGTATAAAATCATAAACGTATGCAACTGCGTGCACAAAACACTAACCAATGCACTACAAGCACATATAAGGTATACCGAGTGCAAAATCAAATCGAGTGCGTACCATACTCACAAAATCGAATCAACTATATGAAATCCATGAAACCATAAACACATGCTATGAAGGTACAAAATCGACATCAAATGCAATGGATGTGCACAAATCGCAAACCAACACAATGGTGTATAAAATATATATCCAGTGCGATAACTATGCCCAAAAATGTAAATACCCAGCAGGTGCAGCCATGCTGCACGAAATACAATATCAGGAAACTCGTCATCAAAACTCAAATCCAAGTGATATAAGCGTGATACTCATATCACAAACGCAAATCGCAACAAAGTACATGGAGGTACACCTCCTACAATGTCGAAGAATAAATTGGTGCGCCTAAAACCGGCAGAACACGAACATCCGCGTGCCTCCTGCTCACGGTCTGGCATCCTCTGTGTTTGGGTACTCATCTTCTCCTCGGATTACTAATCTCGCAATCCATCAGCTCATCGGCCCTGTCAGGTGTGCTAACGGGAACGATTCCGTTCTGGCACTTCTCTGGTCATCTCTCGGTCAATCATCACGACCACTCGTAGGGCAGCACGTCACTGGCGTCGGCCTCTGGCTCTCTGAATACACGTGACACATCTGATCCTGGGTGCAAATCTCATTGCAGCAGTGTCCTGGAAGAAATCCTGCTCAAGATCTCTTCCGATCTCTCCTATGCCGAACTGTACGGAGACCGGTACCCTTACATAACCTTTTCTTTTTTTCTGGACATCTGCGTGTTCAGCACATATTTCCTCGGACACTGGCCGCATCCCAACGCTCTGTATGCATATCAGATCTTTAATCTCGACGGGGAGTAGCAACAGCTCGTCAGCATCTCTCATGAACCTCTGGCTCCACTCGTCTGTATCATCGTCCACTATGACGTCACGCCATGCTATCTGCGCACTGCAACTGTTCTCGGCCACGATCGATCCGGAGTCTCTCACACGGACTCGAAATTACGAACTCGGTATCTTCATCACTCTGTAGAAGATCTCTAGCCGAACACGTCCTCGGGAACTCGTCCCAACCATCAGAGAAATACTCAATACTCGTCCGTTCTCGAACAACTCACAACGCATCTGGATGAGGTCCTCTATCCGAAGCTGGTCAGCTTGCTGATCTCTTATCACATGTTATCTGGACGACGTCAAACTTTTTGATCGAGTCATCAAAGTCCATAATTCCTGAAGGCTCAACACCTGAGCGCAGTCTAAGAACATCTGGTATATACCACAGCACCTCTGGACTAGCCGTAGAAAGGCAAACTCAAGCCTCACTAATGGCATCGCTAATCTGCCACAAACCCTAAGGTTCAAAGCGGTTCCATGGTCATCATGTCGAGTTAGGGTTTCATTCTTCTAGAGGGTCCACAGAATTACCTGCATGTTCCTCCGAACACTTTAAACTTGGGAAAAATGGGTTTCTGACACTCGTTCGAACTTTTTAACTTCGCCTAGCCGACATGCGAATACCCTCCGTCCGCACACTAAACAATGCCTCAATCCTCCAGGAAAGACGGTACATCAACGGTCATCTCTGGATCGGTCTGCTTTAGATCTGAGTAAGACTCTCCACACTGGAAATCTTCAACTCAACTGGGCCTGCGTCGGCGCATCAATCTGACGAATCACCTTCGTCTCCCAACTCGAGGTAGGCTAGCTATCATCTGTCGCATTTCTGCCTGGAAGCTCCGGCGATCTCAGCTCGTAAGCTCCGGAAGCGACATCCTATCAATCTCAGCAACAGCTGGGTCACCTGTCTGCACGGTAGGCGACATCAAAATCTTTGAGGTATGTTGTACATCAACAGTCCTCTTGCAACTGGCAGCTTTAACAATGGCCCGATCATCCGGTGCAAAACAAAACACTCGCCTCAACAGGAGGTCACAACACAACACTACATCGAGACGTTCCCATGTTACCGGAAAACACAATGGTCGGCCCTCGTACCAGACGAGCTCGCCCTGACCGCAACACTAGCAGCAGCTCAAACTACGCTCAAACTATGGTGACAAGAACCTCAATCGAGTATCGAAGAGAGCAGATAACCGGCAAGAAAGGAAATGACAGATCCAGAATGGATACATGATCATAAGAAGGAACAGTTTCAATGAGAGTATAATCATGGAAACGAATAGAATCGAGGATCTCAAATAGATGTATAATCATGGGTATGAAGAGAATCATAAGTCTCAAAAATATGTACATCCTAAGGTTTCTTAAGTGGAGTATCGTATCGTAAATATGCCGCGGAACATACGTACGGTACGTCACTCTACTCAAGCTACCTACTCCATCAATCATGGTCAACCTATGAAACGAAAGTTCGGGTGTAATACCCCCCGTTCAAGTCTAAGTTCCGTAAGGTCAAGCCTATGTTCCGAAATACATACCCACCTTAGACTCCGCATAGTCAAACATAGACTCGAACAAAGGTTAAACCTAGCGCTCTGATACCAACTTTGTCACGAACCGAAATATTAGCTCGTGACCAGCACTTGAATCACGCAACGTGTAAAGGCTTAACGGAATTCAAGTAAGCTGAAACCCAGAAATCTAAACCTTTTAAGAAAAATAAAGGAGGTGAGGTTTTGAAATAAGGGTATAATGAAATCAAGTTTTCTTAATGCATAGAAAAGGAACATGAATGATGCAAGTGAAATTTACTAGTTTGAAAATATGTTTTGTCTTTTAAAAATTTTGGCAGCACCTACTTTGTATTTTTTGATCCAAAACCACAAATACATAACAAGAATAATGGCATCCCCAAGCGGGAGCTAGCTCTTCGCCAAACGGCGGATCACAACCAAACAAGACAGAATAAATAAGTATACGACGCCCAACGGCAAAGTTCACCACAAAAAGATAAATAAATAAGCAAGACATCAAAACCACAAGTAGCGAAAAACCCCTCGCTCTAAGTCTCGCAACCACAATCTCATTAAGTCTCATTACTTATACAATTTACTAATTTTGATTGATGGAGTTAACTAGATACAATATGAAATATAGATACAAGAGTGGGTACAATACAAATGTCCCACCTACCAATGCAATGTTAGTTATATGTATGCCCTAGAGGCCATTACTGTACATTGGATGTATATTGTAGTGGATGCTGGGACATATATAGGGAGGACTTTCTTGCTCGACATGATAGTATGCTATCTGGTTGATCTTTACCTTAACGTGTACACTAATTGTCTCTCTGTTACATGTTGGTAAAGCCCTTAGGATGTGTACTTGACTACCTGGACTATGATGCGGATCATACTAGTGGGGACATGGTAGTCTATAAGTACATCCTTCAAAGTCCCTAGTCGTGGGTGTATCGAGACAGGGCATCGATATACCAGAGTAGACTAGCGTGTACCTTCTCGACCCATACAGATGGGCGATGGATGATCCCATATCCGTTGGTGTTTGACATCAGAGGAGATATACGGGTGCTCAGTAGAGACTGGGTACACTGGACGGACTCGCCGAGAACTCCCAGATGGTATTATACCTTACGTCAGATGGCAGTTCTCTGGTGACACTGGTACAGAGTAGTCTGTTGACCCGAGATCGTCATAGAGTCTTGTGTGGTTCCCACTGTGCTTTGATTTCCATCTTACCACGTCCAGGAGGGCGTGCAAAACGGTGGTTTTTGGGTACAGTCCCGAGTCACATAGAGGCAATGAGCGATAGGAGGGGATTCGTCTCTCCCGGTATAGGGGGTTGATGTTGCGCTGTGTTCGATTGGCTATAACAGGAAATCCCTGGCCAGGGTTGCTGAGATTTACTGGTAAGTGTTACCAGTAGTTTCTCGAATTGTTATAGACCTCATATCGACACGACTTATCGAGCTATTGGGGTCTGACGTTTACCACCCCTAGGCGAGATATGCGACATATCAGACGATCAGACCGGACTGTACGGTAGTGTTACTGGTTGGATTCACTGGAGTGTGAGCGGGCTTGCTCGTCGATCTTCAGATCGCTCAATACCCGGGTGGCCGTTACGTTTAGCAGACCGCTTGCGGCTTGTGGGTGTTTGATATGATCATCGCCTGCTGCCGGCGTATTGACGAGTCTTTAGAGTCCTACACAGAGGTTTCCTGGCTCAAGCGAAAGGAAATAGGAGCGCATATGAGATATGTGCGGGACCGAGAATAATGCGTATATGTGATACCGTATTCCATTCTCGCGATGAATGTATCGATAGGTTGTATGCGATATAACCTAGTTATCGAATCAAGGGTTGGTTCGATAAGCCGATACATAGAATACTAGTCGGTTATATGCGATATGACCGGATCGTTAAATCAAGTGTTGATTTAATGATTTAATGCATAATTATATATTTGATATATTACTTTGCATTGACTAGTATTGGTTCACTTTAAGATGGATTTTCTCACTCGGATGTGCGCATTGCATATGCGATATGATATTGTGCACTTGCTTGTATCATGTTTGATGATGCATGCCTTTTGGTTAAGTGTAAAGAATTAAACCTTGGTTAATGAAATGGTTAGGGTTTACTTTTTCCTTATTCATTTTATTCATTTATTTATTCTTTTGGAAAAAGAAAAGGAAATGATAAAATGGTGGCATTCTTTGTTCTTTCATGAAGCTTCATGAATACTTTGACCAAGTCACCATTTTTGTCTCATCCTTAAACCTAACCATTCCATTTAACCATGATTCATTCTCTATACTAAACCATGGTTTGAATATGATAAGGTTTGATTTTTCTTTTCCTTTTTTATAAAAAAACACTTATCATATTCATCTTCTTCTTCTTCTTCACTTCAAGAAAAAGCTTGAAAGCTTTAATGGCAAAGTGAGAAAAAGAGTGAGAAATCCAAAACTAAAGTCTACCCACTTCCTATTTCTTCATCCTCTACCTCTTGCCAAGTAGTAGAGTGTGTTTTCTTCACAAGTTTCTTGACTTGGTGAAGTTGGAGCTTGATCTAGCGATGCCTCGACGTAGATCATCTTCGGCATGGACATCGACGACCTAGCTTGCCCATTCTCCGCCGAAGACGACGCTAGAGCCCGGGAACTCATTTGGACAGCGAGGGGACTTCGTTGCGGAGCTATGGAGGTGGAGCACCGGATCTACAAAGGTTGTATTTCCGTATTCTTTACAGTTAAGTTGTTAACTAGTTTCTAGTTTCGCCTAAACTTTAGCCAACGATCCGTATTAGGGTTTCTCGGCACCTAGATTTTTTGAAATTGGCATGGTTGATGCCTTGTGAGACCTCTTGAGAGTGCCTAGGAACCCTACAGTGGTATCAGAGCCTAGCTAGAGCCTTAGGCGAAGTCCCGACGGAATTTGAAGTCCGATCGACCCGAAACCCAAACCCTTAACATGCTCTCTGGACATTTCTGTAAAATGTGGATTTTTTGGAATTAAAAATATGCAGAGAAATGTGCAGGAAATTCTAAGAAATACTGGAGAAAACGACAACCTAATTCAACAGTACTGCCACGGAACCGCGGCGTTGACCCCCCCTTTTGCGGCGGTTCCGCGGTCGTATGTAATGATCAGGATGTGTTTTTTCTTCAGTTGTTTCTGTTGGCGTTTCTTGTGTGTTCTGGATGTTTTTAATATTTATTCCAGAGTTGTATTTTCTGGGATTGATTTGGGGATTCGGTGTTTCGATCGGAGTATCAAATTTTGTCTGTGTGGCCTTCCGGATAAATTTTAGAATATGTTAAAAAGTTCGACCGGATATAAATACCCACTTTTCCCCTGCCGGGAAATTTCCAAGTGTTGGATTTTTCCGTAGTTTGACGACGTTCTAAGTAGTGCAAGTAACGCGATGGACCCTCTAGAAGACAACAAACCTTAACTCGATTATGTGACCGTCTTGAACTGCCCTTTGAACCTTAGGGTTTGGGGCAGTACGGCGTGCCACATGTGAGGCGTTGGCTTGACCCTTCTACGGCTGGACCATTGGTACTGAGGCACGAACGGAATGTTGTTAGACTTATTTCATGTGTTGAGCTGTATCGGGAAAACTTGGGTGTTTGACTGTTCGATCGAAAAGTTTAACATTTTCTGTTTATCTGGAATGTGATACAATAATTGGAATTCACAAGTAGTTATGAGATAACTGAATGAATGTTATAAACATAGCGCTTTAGTCTCACATGATCGGTTGCCACGGAATTTTGATGCGATCAAAAGTCCGTCGCAATCACGTAGCGTACGCGGATACTCGCCGGGTAAACTTAATAGACAGCCTCACTCCATAGCCCCGACCAAGTGACTGTAGGAGAACCCCGTCGCCGAAAGCATCCGTTCGGGTGCTCGCGGCAGCGGTGTTCCGCCTTGGTGCACTTCGTCGACGGCGTCGGGGGTGCGGCCGCCTACTAAAGTTTGCGACGAGCATTCGATCATGATGTCGGGAATCTTGTTGAATTGCCCGACTTGATATTGAAAAGAGTTTTCGATTTTGAGACTAAAATGCGGGGTTTATTATTGTTAGGCATGCGATGTCTAAGTAATTCATTTGGTCAGGCATGCGATGTCTGTGGAGATTGCGGATTCCAACTGTTGTAGTTTTACACTTTCTTTTCTGTGACCGTAAGTGTAATATATGATATCGCCGGTTTCGTTGCTATATGTCAATGACAATTGGGATGCGCATATTTACTTACGTTGATGACATGTGATGTTATGTGTTGCTGGATATGTTATATTGGATCGTCGTGTTTGAATAGCCGGGGGTTTTTATGTGAGATGAGTGTTTTTCATTTTCATTCATGTAAAAACTTGTATGTAATATTCTTTTATTGGGGCGCTTCCAGGTTGCGGAAGTTGTCACCCTTTGTATATTATTTACTTTTCCGCACTAGGATAGACCCAAGGAGGAGGGCACAAGTAACCGGGTTCTGGAGTCCAGTGGGAGACCAACTCGAGGAGTCGAGTCCGGGTCTCCTAACTCCAGAATTAGTAGGGTTGCTTGCCGCTCTCGTAGGGGTCTAGGGGTGTGGGTTTGGCTATTCATCGCGACCGTGGAATCCGTGTTTATACTGGCTCGTATTGAAAACACGGACGTCCTAGTATATCCAATATTTCATATGATTCTTCTGCTGCGATATCTGTGATGTGATCAAGTGATGTTCTGTGATAGATACAGTATATAGTATATATGATATATTATATAGGCGTTACTTATGTTTTACACCCGCGCTAGCCCTGTCCCGCTCTGCCGTTAGTCACCTAACCTAACGGTGCACGAGGGGACATCGAGGCGAATGCGGATGGCATAAGTGTACGTCGTATTTATCTGTGATGTTTAGGTACTTAAATGATGGGACTTCATTAATGTGATTAATGAAAGTAAAAGAAACCTAAGATGTTGTGGAATCGAATTTCAAAATAAAACAAGTAGCTACAGTTCTTGCTTTGCACAGCGGTATATGTGATATATCCTGCACCTTATTCGATGAGGAAAGGACCGAGATCCCTTCACCGGGAGTGACTCCTTTAGCAATAACTGGCAGATGCTACACACTCGGTTTGTCTTTTGATTGCTTTTAAGTGTTTTTGCATTGCACAGTGATATATGTGATATATCCCGCACCTCATTCGACGAGGAAAGGACCGACGATCCCTTCACCGGGAGTGACTCCTTTAGCAAAACTAGAAAAGCCTCAAAAGCACTCCATTTCAAAATTCATTCGATCCTACAACGATATCAAGTTCATTACGCAATAGGTTTTCATAAAAACCTGTCGTAGCCCTCCGTCATTTCAGATAAGTAGTAGTTAGTATTCGTGCTGCGTTTGTTGGCCTTTGTCAAGGCGCAGTGTGCGGTAGCTAACTGGTGCTTTTCTGCTTATGCATATGATGCAGATTGAGTTAGGGTAGTCGTGCGACCTTGTTGGCCTTTGTCAAGGGCCGTGCGGGTGGGTTTAATTCAATCAGGAAATGACGGGTTGAACTTGACTAGCATCCTATGGTTTGTTGGCCTTTGTCAAGGTCATAGGAGGTTAGGGGCAAAATATTATCGGGAATTTCAAGTGTTGAAATTTGCAATGAGATTGCATACCTTCTATGAAATAGTTGGATCCCGATACCCGCTGCGAGTAAGAGTTACTCCTGGGAGAGTTTTATACATTACAATTAGCCGATCAAGTAGGTGTCTAGAAAGGTGTTAACGAGGTTACGCCTCTGGGAAAACGAGGTTTACATTAATTAGGTTCGTGCGAAAGCACGGGGGACCTCCCTCAAAGTACCGACACTGGCCTGGCTGAAAGATTGGCGAACTTGTAGCGTGTAATTAATCCCGGCTAGTTTTTCCTTTTAGGGTTTGAAGGAAGATTTGATAAAAAGCAGTGGGAGCCATCCTGATTAGATAAAATAATAACCAATCTATTCTTGACAGAGCGCACGCTGAGTGTTTTCTTCTCTCTCTCTCCTGGTAGCGACCATATCACGCCTTAATCAAGATAATAATACGGATTATTGACCGAACCCGCTTGTTATACTGAGCTGGGGAACGTTGGTCCCGCTCCAACTTATAATTGTTATAAGACAGAGCAGGAAATTGGGGAATACCAGATTTCCCGTGCCGCCGAAACGAAGAGAGTGCATGCTGATGCATCATCTTCGGGTGTGTTCGTTACAAAGAACTGTTTCTCAGAATCCTCTGCGTCCTGGGTATATGATACCAGATCAGGATCCCAGATATGTAATCTGTTACATAGGGCTAAAGATAGGTAGAGAACTGAGAACGGGTGATAAGTTTCATGAGGCAGAAAACGGGGCAAGTGTTGCAGCCAAGTCTGTTGGTCACTGTCACCCTGTATTCCAAATACATTGATTCTGAACGAATGTTATTAGATACCGAACCTGTTATGCAAAATCATATCAGTCTCTTTATTAGTAAAGAAATGATAAAATTTTGTATTGTTGGATAATGTTTTGAACATTTCCTATATCAAAAGTTGATCGGTTCAGGCACGTTATCTAAAAGCATTGATGTTCTAAATCAAACTACAGTTCTTAGTATATGGAACACACACAAGAGGAAGAGTTCAGAACTGAACGAATTCTTCTTGAGGTATTGTAGACTAGGTCAGATCAATGTGACCCGACTAGCTGAAGTTACATGTAGATGCATATTTAAATCAGTTTGAATCTACATCTTGTGAAACTTGCCAGTCAGGTCACAGAGATAAGATGACCATAGCCCTATTTATTAGAAACAGAGAAAGAGTTAGTAAACTCTTGGGATGATACATGTTGATGTATGTAAGGTCCCCTGTCTACATATGCCAAGACCGGTTCTTTGTACTTCATTACATTCTCTGATGATCTTTCAAGATTCAGACCTATGTTCCTGTTGAAACACAAGTCCGAACCTTTTTGAGATATTCACAGAATATAAGTTAGAAGTAGAGAACCAAAATGAGGGTATAAGTATTATGTCCTTTGATGCGATCAGGGAGGAGAATACTTGAGCACGGAATTCTTGGACTTTTCTAAAGGAGAATGAGATTCTCTCTCAGCATTACTCCTCCGAATGCACCATAGCACGATGGTATATCGGGGCGGAGCAATCACACCCTATATGATAAGGTGTGCTCTATGATGAGTACTACTGAGTTACCTGTTTCCTTTTTGGGAGTTATGCACTTGAGAAGCTGCATACCTATTGAATAGGGTTCAAATCAAATCAGTTGCCTACCACTTCATATTTGATATGATAAGGGAAGAGCCCATCTCTCAAGTTAGTTGAGATTTGGGGTTGTCCAGCCTATGTCTAAAAAGCAAAATCCGGACAAGCTCGAGGCAAGGTCAGTTATGTAGAACTGGAAAGGTTCCAGCTATACAAACTGCAGCTGATGATTTGAAAGAACCAAAGGATTCAATAGTTACCAACGAACCTCAACCTCTCCGCCGATCTAGTAGGGTTCCTCACCCACCTGAGAGATACTTCGGTTTCTCTATGACAGTGGGATCCAGGATTGCATCATGAGATGATGACCCAACTATTTTCAAGCTGGCCATCAGGAGCAAGACTCTGTAAGAATGGCTGGATGCTTAGTGATCTGAGATGGAATCCATGTACACCAACAAAGTATGGACTTTGGTTGCTATATCTGAAGGGTTAAATCCCCATCAGGAGCAAGTATATCTTGAGAAGATTACTTGGTGTAGATGGAAAAGTTGAGACTTTCAAAGCTAGACTTGTTAAAGGTTTGCATCATTGACCAGGTGTGGATTATGTTGAAACCTTTTCTAAGGATCTATGCTTAAGTCCATCCAGATCCTACTTGCCACGGCTACATACCATGACTACGATATCTGGTGGTTGGGTGTCTTGACTGCTTTTCTAAATGATGATTTGGAAGAGAGCGTCTATAAGTACACAGCCAGAGGTTTTCGTAGACAGTGGGAGCAGCGGAAACGTGTGCAAGCTGCTTTATAGGATAAAGCAGGCATCGCGGAGTTGGAACATCTGTTTTGATGAAGTAGTCAAAGAGTTTGATATCATCAAAATGGTAGATGAACCTTGTATAAACAAAAGGGTAGTAGGGAGTATGGTGATGATCCTCGTAGAGTACGTGGATGACATACTCTTGATAAGAAAGGAGATTCTTATGCTACGCTCGATCAATCTCCGCTTATCACAAAGATTCTCTATATAGGATCAAAGTGATACCTCCTAAATTCTGAGTTCTCATCTATGAGATAGATGTAATTGGATGTTAGGATACTCACTAGATGTAGTGAGATGGTATCAAACGATCCTGGGGAGAATCACTGGAAAGGTTCCAGAGTGATAAAGACGACTGAGTGTCAGTCACAGGCATTGTCTTTACCCTAAGTAAAGGGACGGTATGTTGGAAGAGTTCCAAACTATAGATACCGTGACATACTAGACGATAAAGGCTGGATACATCGCTACTTAAGATGCTACCAAAGAGGCTGTTTGGGTGTATATTGGTTCATAAGATGAACTATGTTCCTCCCATTGTGTGACAATGGAGTTGTGGCTTATGCCAAGGAACGCTGGTCCCATCAGTGATCCAGACATATTCTAAGGCAGTATCACTTGATCATGGAGATGGTTGATCTCCAGGGAGATCGAGGTTAGGAGAGTAGACTCAGAGGACAACACAGCGGATCCACTCACATAGGCCTGTTCCCAGAGAGAGACTTTTATGGGATGGTTGAGTATGAGATACTACAACCACTGCTACAGATGGCCCTAGTGCAAGTGGGAGATTGTTAGTTATATGTATGCCCTAGAGGCCATTACTGTACATTGGATGTATATTGTAGTGGATGCTGGGACATATATAGGGAGGACTTTCTTGCTCGACATGATAGTATGCTATCTGGTTGATCTTTACCTTAACGTGTACACTAATTGTCTCTCTGTTACATGTTGGTAAAGCCCTTAGGATGTGTACTTGACTACCTGGACTATGATGCGGATCATACTAGTGGGGATATGGTAGTCTATAAGTACATCCTTCAAAGTCCCTAGTCGTGGGTGTATCGAGACAGGGCATCGATATACCAGAGTAGACTAGCGTGTACCTTCTCGACCTATACAGATGGGCGATGGATGATCCCATATCCGTTGGTGTTTGACATCAGAGGAGATATACGGGTGCTCAGTAGAGACTGGGTACACTGGACGGACTCGCCGAGAACTCCCAGATGGTATTATACCTTACGTCAGATGGCAGTTCTCTGATGACACTGGTACAGAGTAGTCTGTTGACCCGAGATCGTCATAGAGTCTTGTGTGGTTCCCACTGTGCTTTGATTTCCATCTTACCACGTCCAAGAGGGCGTGCAAAACGGTGGTTTTTGGGTACAGTCCCGAGTCACATGGAGGCAATGAGCGATAGGAGGGGATTCGTCTCTCCCGGTATAGGGGGTTGATGTTGCGCTGTGTTCGATTGGCTATAACAAGAAATCCCTGGCCAGGGTTGCTGAGATTTACTGGTAAGTGTTACCAGTAGTTTCTCGAATTGTTATAGACCTCATATCGACACGACTTATCGAGCTATTGGGGTCTGACATTTACCACCCCTAGGCGAGATATGCAACATATCAGACGATCAGACCGGACTGTACGGTAGTGTTACTGGTTGGATTCACTGGAGTGTGAGCGGGCTTGCTCGTCGATCTTCAGATCGCTCAATACCCGGGTGGCCGTTACGTTTAGCAGACCGCTTGCGGCTTGTGGGTGTTTGATATGATCATCGCCTGCTGCCGGCGTATTGACGAGTCTTTAGAGTCCTACACAGAGGTTTCCTGGCTCAAGCGAAAGGAAATATGAGCGCATATGAGATATGTGCGGGACCGAGAATAATGCGTGTATGTGATACCGTATTCCATTCTCGCGATGAATGTATCGATAGGTTGTATGCGATATAACATAGTTATCGAATCAAGGGTTGGTTCGATAAGCCGATACATAGAATACTAGTCGGTTATATGCGATATGATCGGATCGTTAAATCAAGTGTTGATTTAATGATTTAATGCATAATTATATATTTGATATATTACTTTGCATTGACTAGTATTGGTTCACTTTAAGATGGATTTTCTCACTCGGATGTGCGCATTGCATATGCGATATGATATTGTGCACTTGCTTGTATCATGTTTGATGATGCATGCCTTTTGGTTAAGTGTAAAGAATTAAACCTTGGTTAATGAAATGGTTAGGGTTTACTTTTTCCTTATTCATTTTATTCATTTATTTATTCTTTTGGAAAAAGAAAAGGAAATGATAAAATGGTGGCATTCTTTGTTCTTTCATGAAGCTTCATGAATACTTTGACCAAGTCACCATTTTTGTCTCATCCTTAAACCTAACCATTCCATTTAACCATGATTCATTCTCTACACTAAACCATGGTTTGAATATGATAAGGTTTGATTTTTCTTTTCCTTTTTTATAAAAAAACACTTATCATATTCATCTTCTTCTTCTTCTTCACTTCAAGAAAAAGCTTGAAAGCTTTAATGGCAAAGTGAGAAAAAGAGTGATAAATCCAAAACTAAAGTCTACCCACTTCCTATTTCTTCATCCTCTACCTCTTGCTAAGTAGTAGAGTGTGTTTTCTTCACAAGTTTCTTGACTTGGTGAAGTTGGAGCTTGATCTAGCGATGCCTCGATGTAGATCATCTTCGGCATGGACATCGACGACCTAGCTTGCCCATTCTCCGACGAAGCCGACGCTAGAGCCCGGGAACTCATTTGGACAGCGAGGGGACTTCGTTGCGGAGCTATGGAGGTGGAGCACCGGATCTACAAAGGTTGTATTTCCGTATTCTTTACAGTTAAGTTGTTAACTAGTTTCTAGTTTCGCCTAAACTTTAGCCAACGATCCGTATTAGGGTTTCTCGGCACCTAGATTTTTTGAAATTGGCATGGTTGATGCCTTGTGAGACCTCTTGAGAGTGCCTAGGAACCCTACATGCAAAACACCCGAATGCAACTGTGTGCCAGCTAAGCCGCTACTGATCCAAGTGGTCAACCTGCAAGAACTGTGGCACAACGGGGTGAGTTGCCAACTCGTGAGTAGAAAAATATCAACAGATAGAAATCGAATAAACAACGACTCTTAGGTTAACTATATCATAAAGGTAATACTATGATATCTAGGATGACCGGGTCTGTATATGTGCCAACAAGATAGTCAATGCCTATAAGCATGTGGATAACAACCAAAAGTGTAATCAATGCATGTATGCATGTGGATCTCGTCCACCCATATAATCAATGTATGTATGCATGTGGATCTCGTCCATGTGTTAACCACTGACACAACAATATCATGCATGTAAATATCATAAAAGCATATGCATGAAAATATGAGGATATAAATCAACATGTGTCCCTCGCGACACCTCAAAATCATGGAACCTGAGTGTCCAGCATCGACACTCAAAACATCATGAAAACCGTGTCCAGCATCGACACGTAAATCCTCATATATCTCAGGCGCCGCCTCCTAAGATCGGCCCTCAGGCGCCGCACACCCTGGTCGGCCCTCATATCCATCTCGCTACTCCGGTCGGTATCCTCTGGATAACCGCCGAGTCCAAATACTATCACCGGTAGGTAGTGCTCCCCTGTCGGGCTCACCGTCTAACATATACGAGTCTTCTTGCCCCGGGGTAACTCACCGGGTCCACCATGTACCCACAGACGGTGCCTACCTCTCCTCGAATCGAGTTTCACATGCCACTCTCAGAACCGAGAAAACACATGGTGGACGCACTGAAATATCATATCAAGAGAAACCGGGTTTTTAAAACAGTACATGATTTCTTTTGAAATAGCCACGGTTCTCAAATCCAGAAATCTCATGAAACCAGTATATCTCAATGCGTAAAAGCGTAAAGCATGATGTATGCGACATATAACAGAAATGTAAGCATATCAATATATCATGCAACATGGAACAGCGATATGACATATTAAGGGAAAACCGCTCTTTTAAATGATTCCAGTTTTTAAAATATATCCTGCGGTTCCCAATATCCCAATAAAACCAGTGATCTATATAGGTACAATATGTATATGCGCAAGTATAGATGTACCAATTTAAGTGTGCACCAATATGGATATACAAATGTGTATATGCGCAAGTATGGATATATCAATGTATATGTGCACCAATATGGATATACAAATGTGTATATGCGCAAGTATGGATATATCAATGTATATGTGCACCAATATGGATATACAAATGTGTATATGCGCAAGTATGGATATATCAATGTATATGTGCACCAATGTGGATATAAAAATGTGTATGTCATGATGCAGCAACCCTACTGTGTGGTGACATAGCAATTATCGATGATGAAGTGTGTGAGCCGGCAAATCTGTGTACGTGTAACATACGCATCATCGATAATGGTGCAGGTGTACAAGCACAGGTATAAGCAATGCAATGGGAATAATATGAATGCAGCATAAGGTAAATCATATGCAAATACTGACGGGTATACGTATCTAACCTGATCGAGTCGGTGAATCTATCAATCGGCATCTAGCCACACAAGTCACGTACGGTATTATCCATCGTACGACATCCTCTAGTCAAGGGTATGGGTCAAATCTCAAGTCAACTCATCACGTACGGAAAATCATCGTACGGCGGCATTAAGCTATCAGGGATCCTATCATCCTATAAGACGACAAGGGTACGGACCTAACGTCTCGTATGGCTACCACTCACGATTCACAAAATATAATTATCTCTATATACCTATGTCCCAGGTCACAACCGCAATAATCTCATATCAGGGGACCGGCAGGGTATAAATTATCTCAATCGACTCGCATCCGTATACCAACATGTCACTAAATCATCACATCGCGTCATATATTCTTTTGAACGCTTTTATATCCCTAATCAAGTCAATCTTACAAATACATTCTATCTTTACTATAAGCATAGGTATCTAATCTAACATACACACCCGAACCATACAAACAGTTTTTGAAATATGCGAATCGTAGTTTTGAAAGTAGGGGCTACGGGGTTTTTAAAGAAAAGATATCATTTGAAATTCCGTAACATCCCTTAAGGTATCTGTTAAAAAGATGCATACGATTCTTCAGTTTTGAAATAAGTATGGTTCGGATGACCCATCTACGTCGGCTATCTAGTCCTATAGTACCCTAAACGGCAATATCGACAAACATCGTCCTCAAATTCCGTCATCCTATAATAGTCGTAACATAACACTTCTAGCTATCCTCTAGTTTCTAATATGGTTTCATAGCCATCCTCATTCTAACCCTAGTTTCCTAATCTAGGTTTGCTTAACCATATTCTATAAATCAGTTTTCCATCAAAGCTTTGCGGGGGTGCTATACGCCATCCACCCGACTTCCCCCGTAGATATAGATCCACTCACCTGGTCTTCGCTTACCGAAATCGATGACACCACGCTCTATTGCCTCGGAATCAACGTGAAGGTACCTACAATAATAAACAATCGCTAGGCGTATTAAAATCAAGGCGGAAAACCAAAACGGCACACGTTTTGCTCATAGGTTAAAACCTATAGCTTCGCGTGCAAAACACAACTAAAAATCCTAGTCGTTGACGTTCAAATGCCACACGACCAAATACGAATTCCAATATCAAAACCAATCATCCCAAAATACAGAAAACATAGCCAAAAACACACCAAAATGCTCCCAGATTTTGACTCAGGTCAAACTAGCCAATTTTGCATATGGAGTTGCTCTATATAACACCTAAGGGACCCACCAACCAAAAATCAACAAATTCCACCAAAATTGGGCCGCAATCAATTACGGAGTCGCGGATCGGCTTGGACCACTCGCTCTGTTGAAGATCGGCTCGGCTCATAAAATGTTGCAAGGCTTCTTGCTTGATGGGTACTCGGGATCTTGGCTTTTGATTGGAATTAGGGTTAGGGTTTCACACAAGTCCTCTCACTAGACGTGTGGAAGAAGATGAAGAGAGTGAATGGCTAAAGATGAACTAATGGAGGGATTTTTCCAAGATTCGATCCTTTTTACAAGTGAGCCTAGGGTCTTATTTATAGACTTCTCAAACCCTAGGTCTAGGTTTGAAATTACAATTCCCTCCAAAAATTTGTTGAGGAGTTTCTAGAAAGAGTTTGTTAGGAGCTAGCTTAGGTTTTAAGCTAGGATTAATTAAGCTTAGAAAATCCTAGTTTGCTGATCTGGCGGAAGCTTCTGGAACATTCTGGAATTTGTCATGTCTTGATGTAGTGTTGACCCTGAGAGAGAGATAATGCACTGAATTTGAGGAGGTAACTCCTTGTACCCACCGCGGATCCGCGGCGCAAGCAGGCTCCTGCCGCGGATCCGCAGCACTTTGTGGGGCTTGGGCCTTGGGCTTTTTACAGTGGTCTTATGCTAACATATTGGGCTTCATCTGATATGTTGATTTGTATTTGTCCCTTTGGATTGATACCAGAATTGAAATTATTGAGTTGGCGTAATGTTTGATCGGTACCCTGTACATTTTGGCCTTTCTTCTGGATTTTCCTGCACAGATCTCAAAACAAGTGTTGCGCAATATAGGGATGATGCGATGCCATGAAATGCAGTCAATTTCCTTTATAGTGCCGGTTTTAGAGTCTAACACATGCAATCTGATATTTTGCGATAGTTTTGCTAATATGTGAAATATGAATACCGTACACCTCTAAATGAGTGCAAATGATGAGGAAATTGCCGGCTGAAATATGCAATATTTTTGACTAATCAGGGGTGGATAAAGTCAGACCACTAAAAACGCGATAATTTGTGTCGGTATGTAACCCATCACCACCTGAGAAACTATTGATCCTGGACCGATAATTCTCACATACCCCGGCCGAGGATTTCTGGTGATGGCCACCCATGCACTGCGCAACATCAACCCCCAATACCAGGAGAGACAAATCTCTGACGATCCGCTCACCGCCTCCATGTGGCTCGGGACTTTACCCAACTAAAACCTGTTTGCACGACTCCTTTGAGCCATGTTAGGGTAGTAATCAAAGCACAGTGGGAACTCATACGAGACAAATGGTGATCTCAGGTCGACAGACTAACCTATACACATGTCACCAGGGAATTGCTATCTGACAATAGGTATAATACCAACTAGCATGTTCCCGTCGAGTCCGTCCAGTGTACTCATAACCCAATGAGCACCTGTATACTATCTTAGGTGAACAACTGACACCAATGGCTTGTGAGACCGGCGACCGTCCCTCGTCAGGGTCTAGATAAGTATATACTAGTCTACTCTGGAGTATCGATGCCCAGTCTCGATACTCCCACGACTAGGGACATTTAAGGATGTGCTTATAGACCCCCAGCTCTCACGTATATGATCGCCATCATAATGCTGGTAGTCAAGAAAGAATCCTAAGAGCTCTATCAACACGTACATGATGATAAAGACAAACCAGATAGATACTATCATCTCGAGTAAGACTGTTCTATCGGTATAGGTCGTCCCTCAATCATCATAATCATATGCCTGCGACTACGATAATTGCCTTGAGGTCACTATAGCCAATAATCTCCCACTTGCACTTAAGGTCAATTATTGTGATGTCGCAAACTCACAGCCTGTGTGATACCGAACACCCAACTTCTCTACTAATCAGTCTCACAAAGCCTGTTTGTGAAACTAATGTGTTCGAGAAATAGCCTCAGTGAGTGGATCTGCTCCAATGTTTCTTTCTATATCTCTCTATATCTCAACTTCGTGGAGAAAGCTATCTCCCGAAATGAGCAATACCTTTCTTAGAATATGTCTGGATATCTGATGGGACCCTGTTCACAAATGAACTCCAAATCCAGCAAACTTCTTAGACTGTATCGTCCACTGAACTCAATCAGTATACTGCGCCATTCCTTCCTCAGTATCCGCTTGGACCACCTGTCCAACATTCTGTCCCTCAAAAGAGGAAAAAACTATAACTCCGACAGCCACTCTGTCATCCAGGTCACCTTGGAAGCTTGAAATGATAACCATCTCCTGAAGGAGGCTACCGTTACCATATCCCTAGAACATCCATTTATGTTCATAAACTGCTTCCCTACATTTCTCCAGGATTGGATTAATGTATGTTTATTGCAGCTAGTGCAAAAATAACATCTGGTGTGGTACTTGACATTTCATGATTAACTCAATTGCCTAAGCAAGTGATACGTTAATCATGTAGATCCCTCTCCCATTTAGTCTGTAAGACACCTTTAGAGAGGTGACTACATCACCTGCAGGTACATCACCATGCCAGGAGTCGTCCATTCCAAAACACTTTAGAATAGTGTCAAGTACCCAAATTCGAACACTATCCAAATTTTGATCTAAAACCATAGATCTAGTAACCAGAAAACCTGATATTACATCCATGTCTTATTTGGAGAAAAAAACCGTGTGACAACCACAGTATAACCGATCGTAGTATAGGAATTTCACTTCCTATAAAGTGTATGTCATCCCAAATACCAGGACATCACACCCTACTACCTTTTTACCAGATCCATCTCCTATTCTGATGAAGTCGAAACCCATGACTGTCACATCAAAAATAGATAATCTATCTTCGCTATATCTGCTTTAGTCTATAAAATAGACACAAGCCACTTGTCCACTACGCTTCCGCTGCTCCCACTGACCACAACCACCCTCTGGCAGAATCATATACACGTGCACTTCTAAAGCTAGTTTAGAACGACGCTATACTCATCCTCTTGCCGGGTCTCATAGTCTGGAACAGCAGTAATGGCAAGTCTGGGTAAATAAGAACCTCCCTGTCACCGTCCTTAAGGCTACCGGAGTACCTCTCGGGTGCCTGAGATTACCCACCATATCTGCGGAGTGGCTAATGTAATTTCAAACCTGATTGAATCTTTAGGTCCTATTAAATTTTCAGTAATCGTTTGCGGTTCTGGAATCACTTCCAGTTCTACCATACTCCCTCTACTATTTTCTAAAAAAGTCCATTTTACTAAAACTGTGGGGAGTCAAGAACAATATCACTATTGATCTTCCAGATGGTAGAAAGTTAACCCTCGTCATAGCCCGGGTTAACCCACAAACAGCCATTACAGAAATGTGCCTTGAGTTATCCAGAGTCTAGTTTTAAGCATAAGCCGGACAACTCCATATAGCTTAACATCGTTAAGATATGATCCATTTTATATACAATATAGAAACAGAGGCACTTATTTAATTGGAACCAGATTCAAATCATGCAGCTGTCTCTAGTGCATGTCAACTAAATGGAGAGATGATGATCAGCATTACTCAACTTAGGAGTGCATCCAGATACGAGTAACCTGAAAGAGAAGCAAGTTCTCAAAACAATTACTATCAACTGAATACCAAACACAAGTATCTACATCTTCGATCACCTTGAAGAATCCTGATACTTGCAACACGTGGTTCTCTATTTTACTCTTATACCTATAACTTCTCAAAACTTAGACCTTGTATTTCTACGAAACGCATGTCTAAAACTTGAGAAGTCACAAGTAAATAAAATATAGTACGAGGACCAACCCCTCTGTCCTAATGGACACTGGACAACATACAATACTTTGTATAAGTCCCCTGAGTCAATAACTCAAACCCTATGCGTCGTAGGTTGAAAACTGTACTATGGTTATGAAGAATTACACCACTGTTGAATGCTCCTTACCTAACCATCAACTGATATAGGTAAATATCACAGACATAATTTCAAAAGGTTATATCTCACTTTATAAAATTAATGTACAGATATATCAGTTTGAAATTGGTGCATAACAACGGATATTCAAAACCAAATATTTGCCGTCCGGCAAAAAACCCAGGTGATTTCCTCAAATATCACCAATTACAACGAATCCCGATATAATGAGGATGATCGCCTAATTCCCAATAACTTACTCACACTCATCATCTGTAAAACCATATAAATGTGAGAGTCAAACCTGGTAAATACATACCCTGGAGCAAAGGTCAAATTGGGAAATCAGTTTTCAATTAACAATGCACAATTAAACTGAAACATGAAAATGTTTCGAAGGGGTATCCGGGTATTCCTAGTAATGCCTCTTCCATTATCCAGATTCATGACTGTAACCGTATATTTTATTGCCATTTCTCTAATTCCCTTTATTTGTCTTTAGTCGTTACCTTCTGTACACCATAATTAGGCTAAATGGTTTTCTTCCTTCCCTACTGTTTGGCACCAGCCCATGATTTGGAAGAAGACTATCCAATAAGCATAATATGTGTACTCTCCTAATCCTAGAAGTACTCGCGAACAGAGAGAAGGTGATGATAAAAGACAACTGAATAAACCTTATTCCTATTTCTCCTGAACCAGAATCCATCTTCGAACTGGAACAAGTTCTTTCGAGTTCGTATATAACCATATGATAGATTTATCCAATGGAAGTGGATGTTCGTAGTGATACGGGGTGTTCTGGAGAAATACAAAGGTGAAGTAGGAGTGGCGACAAAATATATGGTTTGGCCGTGAATGATAGCAGTCGCAATTTACTTTGCCCTCTTTATATTCCCTTTATATGTCTTTACTTATTACCTTCCGTACACCACACTTAGGTTAATTGGTTTTCTTCATTCCCTACCTTTCGGCACTTGCCTATGGTTTGGAAGTAGACTATCCAATAAGCGCAATAGGTGTACCCTCTCCTAATCCTAGGAGCCCTCACAATCTGAGAGAAGGAAAAAGGAAACGACAAATGAATAGTCATATTCAATCTCTCCAGAACTAGAATCCATCCTTGAATCTGGAACAAGTTCCTTCGAGTTTGTATATAACCATACGATGGATTTATCCAATGGAAGTGGATGTTCATAATAATATGGGGTGTTCTGAAGAAACTCAAAGGGTAAAGGAAGGAGTAGCAATGATGTATGCAACTCAGACAATCCAAAAGCCAGTATTATAAGAAAGTTCGGTTAACTTGGTTCATGAGTTTTAGTCAAAGGTCGGGTCATGGTCGCCGCTAAAGATAGAGAAAAGAAACACTCAGTGTGCACTCAAACCTAGATCAGAATGATTAATTACTTTATCTATTCAGGAAACCTCCCACTGTATCCTCAAATTCTCCTCTAAACCTGAAAGAAGAATTAGTCAGGATCATCTAAAATCAGCCGAGGAGTAATCTTACTTATCAGTGAGAATCGGGATCCAACTATCATTGCATGATAACTTGATGGAAGCCACTCAAGTTATCACACTCCAGAAGGTATGCGCATGCCTGGCAAGTTTCCTGTATGTTTGAAACTCCCGATGTGAATTTTTATCCCATGCTCTTATGACCTTGACGTAAGCTAACAAATCATAAGTCACATGTCAAGTTCTACCAGTCATTGTCCAGGTTAATTTGAACCCACCCGTACATACGCTTGACGTAGGCCAACAAAGTAGTACGACTGTCCCAAACCAACGCATCTATCTATACAGCAGAAAAGTAACAAATAGCTACCATACACTATGCCTTGACGTAGGCAAACAAACATAGCATGAATATTAAGTGCTACCCGTCTGAAATGACGGAGGACTACGAATGGTTTTTGGCGAAAAACCTTTAACGTAATAAACTTGATATCATTGAAGGAACCTAATAGCTTTTATAAATATATAGTTGCGAAAACCTTTGCTTAAGATGTCACTCCCGGTGAAGGGATCTCAGCTCTTTCCTTGTCGAATGAGGTGCGGGATATTCCAAACTGAATACTACGATGCAAAGCAAAAATAATCGACTATATGAAGTTATTACGTTGACGCAAACTTTTACTTAAGGGGTCACTCCCGATGAAGGGATCTCGGCCCTTGCCTCGTCGAATGAGGTGCTGGATATTCATAACCGAATACCACTGTGCAAAGCAAAAGCGTACGTCTGTAATGTCAGTTTTTAAAATTGGTTCCAACAACATCAAATAGGTTTGTTTTCTTTGCATTGATCAGAATCAACGCAGTCCCATCAATTAACATATCACACCAGAAAAGAACGAAAATAAAATGTGCGTATATGCCATCCGCATTCACCACTGGGTCCCGTCATCACCCGTTAGGTTACTTAACTAACGACAGAGCGGAGACTGGACTAGCGCGGCTGCAGAACATATACAACATCTACTAGTATATATAAGTATATATATAACATTCGTCTCAGGCATGATATAAACAATATCACAGAAAAGTAATAAGTATCACAGAACAATACAGATAATCTGGGAGCTCCGGGTTTCCTTTGAGCCGCAAATGAAACCCGACGTTCCTCTGGTCGAGTGGACAGCTTGTGCAATGAAAACCTAGATCCCTACGAGTGAGGCAAGTTACCCACCAAAACCTGAAGCGAGGCAGCCCCCTTCAGCAAAGCGAATGGACCACCCAACACTTCACGGAATCCGGTAACTTGAGCACCCCACCGTGGGTCAACCTATACCCCCTACGAGTGCGGCGAATAGCCCGTCAATTCTAGAGTAAGGTCCCCTCCATCTCAACGCCATGAGATGCGGACCCGTTGCCCTCTAGAACCCGGCTATTCGTGTACTCCACCGTGGGGTAATCCTAGTACAGAAAAGAAAATAATATACAAGGGTGTCATCGACCTCAACCCGGTCGTGCCCCAAAGAAATAATATAAAAACGGGCAGTGACGGCAGTCCATATGTAACATTTCAGAAAATATAAAATATTATTTTCGGAATTTAATATTAAAATAATATTTTTCGCGAAAACTACCGATTTGCGAAATTGGGGTTTTCGAAAAATGGTATAAATATATACTAATAATTGTGAAATAATTGGGAATTAAAATGATTTATTTATTTAAAAATATATTTAAAATATTTAGCATTTTAAATATTAATTATATGCAGTATGGATAAAAAAAAACCCGATTAGTGCACTGCTAATCGTGATTAAGCCAAATCCGTGTTTTATCAGTTTTCCGTGGCTAGTGCACCATGTCATGTTGCATTTTGTTGCATGTTGTTGCTTTTGTGTGGTTTTATATGTATTATGTGATTTAGTTTTAAAAAAAAGAAAAGAAAAAGGGATAAGGGTAAAAGGGTAAAAGAATAAGAGAGTGGGTGAGAATAAGTGAGGAGAGAGAGAGAGAGGGGCTTCTTCATTTCACTTCCCTCATCATTTTCTTCTTCTTCTTCTTCAACATCATCTCCCTCCACCTTCACCTCAAGAAACCATCTCCAAATCTCCATCAAAACCCTAAACCCCTTTCATTAAAAGTGTTCCCCTCTCCACCCTCTATGCAATGGACCAAGCAAAGTAGGATTTTGACAACATTGGGGAGCTGGGGTTTTTCTTGGGTTGCCCAAGTGAGGTATAAATTCTTCCATCTAGTTTAATTTAAAGTCTAATGGCACCTCATAGTAGTTTAGAGTTAAATTGGTGTTGATTAGTGAGGTTAGAAAATTTCTAGAGAAGGATTAGGGTTTGAGTGGTGTTGTGGTGATATAGTGGCTGTTAATAAGACTTGAGTGATGTTTTTACTGACCTAGAATAGAGAATAGAACCCAAAACACGGACTTAGAAACCCCGACATCGGATAATTGTGTGAATTGTGGTAGTATATTGGAATCTGGAGTGACTCGGGGACCTGAAAAATTATTTAGCGAAGACTGAGAGTTGTGCAGGCACTTAGGAAGCTCCCACAGAGACCCGAGACCCCAACTCCACCAAATGGCCGCAAATTTATTCATTCTGGCTGCAATTTGCGGCCAGAGTAAGGGAAAATTGGTCAATTTTTGTCCTGTGGCTCCTTTATCAGTAAAATAGACACTCCATATATGCAGAATTGGCTAATTTGACTTAGGGTAAAATCTGGGAGCACATCGGGGTGTTTTTGGCTATGTTTTCCGTATTTTAGGATGCTTGATTTTGATATTGGTATTTGTATTTGGTCGTATGGCGTTTGAACGTCAACGACTAGGATTTTTAGTCGTGTTTTGCACGCGAAGCTATAGGTTTTAACCTATGAGCAGAACTTGTGCCATTTTGGTTTCCAACTTGATTTTAATACGCAACTGCGATGTGTTATGATATGTAGGTACCCCATGAGGATTTTAAGACGGTGAAGAAGTGGATGGCGACATCGACAACACCAGGAGCGAGGTGAGTAGATTTATATCTACGGGGAGAAGTCTGGTGGATGGCGTATAGCACCCCCGCAAAGTTGTAAGGAATTATGTGATGTGATTTAAATATGCTTTTATATGTTATTGAGGGATTTCAATACCTAGCAAGAAAAGTTTTAGGAGATTAAGGGTTAGTGTTAGCGAGTATAGATGAAAGGACTCTAGTCGATTTCTTAGTCCCAAAACCCTAGGGTAAAATTTTGCATACATGCATATACACATACTCGCATACTTTGACTTCCTTGTGCGTATTGGGGACATATTTATATTAGGATATTCATATGCTTGGATGACGATAATGTTACATGATACTTGGGAACGAGTCGATCTGCTCGGGCATGATGCCATGAGATATTTAATGCATGACCGGGATATGTCATGATGTTATAGCGGGTCATTGGACAGCGATACTATGTTGATGATATATTTATGATTGTTGACGAGTTATACATCGAGATATGAGATGAGATATGTTAAGATATTTATAATGGATCGCTTGGGCGATGTATACTCCTATATGATGATAAGTATTGATGACACCGGATTATATGAGACTTTAGATCAGTAGCCAGATCATGATATTGTTGATGATATTAGTAGTGTACTAGACTTAGATCAGTACCCCCTGCTCACGATATGTGATGATGTGGATATCAGATGAATAAGGCGATAAATATGATATTGACCCGTACCCAGATTTGGGATGCCGTACGATAGATTTACCGTACGAGAGATAGTTATGAGGATAGATCCGCACTCTTGACTCGAGAATGTCATATTATTTATTGTATCGCATATGATACTGTCGAGGCGAGATCACTGACTACTAGGTATATATGTATAGATCGACTCAGACTTAGGCGGATTCCCTTACCCTTTTGACTGGGCTCGAGTCATACTCATTTTCAAAGTGGGGAGTAGTGAGTATGTTTATATACCAAACTGTATGACTCGTATATTGGGTAGGCATATTTTCAGTGTTGCTGTTACTACATCACTTTCTGTATATTCATGATATTTCATCGCATTGCATGCTTGTACATATGCCATTATTGAGATCATGCTGTCAGGACACCAGCACCATTACCGATGATGCGTATGTTCCACATACACTTACTTTCCGGCTCACACACATCATCATCGGTAATTGCCATGTCACGTACATTTTAGAGAATATTACTCATTGACATAGCTTGTTAACTGATAGTTCGACATGGTATTAGCGTACTCGACTTTATATGCTAGATTAAACGTTGCAGTTATTACTTGCTACCGCATGCATATTATTATTCACTGTTTTATTTGCTATTGATGATTGGATTTCGGATTTTTATGGGATTTTCTGGATTTGGAAACCGCATGTGAAAGTTTTATAAACTGATATGTTATTTTAAAGAGAAAAATGCGGTTTTCCTTGATATGATGAGTATTGTCCACCATGATGTTTTCTCGGTTCTGAGATGTTTTCGAGACTCGATTCGAAGAGTTGGATGAACCGTCTCGGGTATATGGTGGACTCGGTAAGGTACCCCGGAACAAGAAGTTCGAGGTGTAGACGATGAGCCTGGCAGGGGCAGAATGCCTACCAGTGATAGCATTTGGACCTGGAGGTTATCCGGAGAATACTGACAGGAGTCACGAGATGGATATAGGCCGACCGTACTACCGGAGCCCGCGGGCCGATCCCGCGGATGATACGGAGCCTAAGATATATGAGGATTTACATACCGATGCTGGGCACAGGTTTCATGATGTTTTCGAGTGTCGAAGCTGGACACTCAGGTTCCATGATTTTATGTGTCGCGAGGGACACACGTTGATTTATATCCTTATACTTTCATGCATATGCTTCTATGACTTTTTACATGCATGATTTTGTTGTGTCATTGGTTGACACATGGACGAGATCCACATGCATACAGGCATTGACTACATAGTTGGATGATATAGTTGGCACTGATTTCATGATGATTACATTGATCATACCTCATACATGTGATATATTGCACTTATACATAGTTGGACCAGGATATTTATTTGAGGATTTTACCTGATATGACCTAGGATAGCGTTATGCATGCGATTTCTACTTGTAGATATTTTTCTACTCACGAGTTGGTAACTCACCCCCGTTGTGCCACAGTTTCTTGCAGGTTTTGCCGTACAGGTTTCGTTGCGGTTTTGCCGGCACACTGTCCCTTCCGGGTGATTACTTTGGTAGGTGGGTTCTTTTGCATCAGGACCACCATTGTATATTTGTTATTTCGGTTGTATCTAGTAAAACTCCATCAACCAGACATGTATATTTTATTGACTTAGCAGACCAGAGACGTTTATTATTTCGACCTTAGAGTCGCGCTTGTATTATTATGGATTTCATGTTAGTTTGAGTTTCCTTTTCGGTTTTGATCCTCGCCCTTCGGCGTTGTATATTATATTGCATTGTGTAGTTTTGTCCGCCGGTTGGCGAAGAGCTAGCTCCCGCTTGGGGATGCCTTTATTCATTATATATGCTTTATCAGGTTTTGTACCCGTTTGGGGTCAGTTTTTACAAAGGAAACTCTGCCGAAATTTTCAGAAAAGACTTGATATTTTAAAAATGCATATTTCGGCTAATGTTGTTAAACTTCTTGGTTTTAAATTGGTTTTACTTCACTCTACTACTTTATTTGGTTTGGATTTCTGGGTTTTGGCTTACTTAGATTACGTACGCCTCGAGACGTTTCGTAGTTTAAGTGCCGGTCATGTTCCGTACTTTTCGGGTCGTGACACCACATGTCGGACGCTCGCCCGCAATATCAAATGTACAAATGAAAGTAAACTGTACTAACATTGTACCCAAGCTATCCACCTTGACAAATCTGCAACATCACAGCACAACACAGAACATCAACGCGAATGTCACGTTCGCAAACCCGTCTAAAAGGACTATAGCAACCAGACAAGACTTACCGCTCGAATGACATTCACGGTCGCAGATATAATGTAAGCACTGTGAACTAACGTATTTAAAATTTCGATCGACAAAACTTCCCGAAGTGGGCCCCAAGTACAAATCCAGTACTCTAACAAATCTGGGCCCAAACAAAATATTCCAAAAACCACAATTCCACATGAAAGACATCCAGAAGAAAAATGAAGCTCTGAGCCTACATTTCCACCGCGGATCCGCGGCAAACATGCCAGTTCTGCCACGGTTCCGCGGCGTAATGATGGGATCGTGCTTTCAAATTTCTTCAGGAGACTTAGAAAAGCCTGCACGATTTTCTGACAACTTAAAATAATTTTTTGACGACTTTTAAAATTCGGAAGAAACTTGGAAAATGGAATCACGGTTTTGGAAATTTCGTTCGATCGATATTTTAAATATGTTAGAACAAGCTAGTATAGGTTAATGGCGTGGCTCTAATACCATGTAAGTCTACGGTAGCGCCCCGGCCATCAATCCGAGGCCAAATGCGGAACAAAAACTTTTATAAACTGGCGCTAGCACAGACTTTCACCCGGATCGTTCCATTAACCGTAAACTAGCTAACTACAAAGAAGTTAGAATGGTTATACCGATCGATCCATGTCCTTCGGTCTTTAGCCACCATCCTTAGCTCCTCGCGGCATCTCCGATCTCGTTCGATCTCCGGTCTCCTTGTCGAAAGGGCACTACGTCAAGAAGTCTTTTTACGGGCTCCCGCTGCAAACCGAAACAACTCGGACATGAAGTTTGCTAGCCGACATGTCCAAGATGAAGTAGAGAATGTGTATGATAACTTTTTCTCTAAACATCTATTGATTCTCAACACATGAGATTGTATGGACGGAGGTTGAAGATGAAGCCATGGTGGAAGATGTGACCTAGAGAAGAAGATTAAGATGAAGAGGTTGCTTGCTTATTGTGTTGTATGAAAAATGAGAGAGCACTAGAATAAAATCTCAAGAGCAAACCCAAACCTAGTGGTTGTCCTCTGTCTCTCCTCATATCATTTCAACATAATAATCAATCAAAAAAGGTGACATTGCACAAAAATAAGACCATGAGTCATCACCCATGCACATGCCTCATTTAATGCCCTTCATCATGATTTCCACTCACAATTTCCACCACTAAACATTTAAACTAAAATGTTTAATCCAAAAAGAGAATGGCAACATCTAACGTAAACTCGTAACGGATTACAAGGATACCCCTCATTTGTATATACATACTAGCATCCGCATTCCTACTGAATGTGAATGCAATGAGACGAAAGTAATCCAACAAATCTAATACTAGGATCGGGCTTAAACCAAAGCCCACTAATATGACCTGTCCGATCATGATCCATGCACAAGTGCACGTATATGATCGAACCCTGCCATAAAACCATACGACCTATACAACGTTTTTCCCGAACTTGAGAAACTTTCTGTGGGGGACTCTAATGACTCATCAATACGCTGGCAGTGGGTTTAACCACAAGCACGTCAGTGGTACTGTTGGGGTAAAAATTTACACCCCGATTGACCAAGTCAAAATCAAAGTCAACCCCAAGCCAGGTGGGCCCAAGCCCAGGTCAAGCGAGCCCATGTCCAAGTCGAGCCCGTAGCCAGCCTCCCCATGCCAACAACAAAATCATGTAATAAATAATTTTTATGTAATTGTTTATGCATGAATGTAAACAAAATGGGCATAAAGCCAATATTTTGTAAACCCATGGCTTATGTGCAAAAATGAAATGGCACATGAGCCATGGGATGGCTAAGATGCCATTTTTGTAAAGCCCAAGGGGCTATATGTAAATATGTAAGCCTATATAAGGCAACATGATGATGAATAAAGAAATAGAATTTTTCATTCCCCTAAAAAACTAGGGTTCTTTGTGCCTCCTGCTCCTTCTCCAAGGTTCTAAACCTTCTCAATTCTTTTGAATTAAATCAAGAGTTTTACTCTTTCTTTTCCAAAACTAAGTAGTTTTCCACCACAAAACCCACAAAGGGGAACACAGATCTCCCATCAGATCTCAAAAAGGAGTGATTTTTAAAATCTCCTACTTCTTGACCTTCAAGATCCGGCCAAACAACAGAAGGAAGAAGAAGAACTCCCTTCATCAGCTTCAAAACATCCCAGGAGTTTAACTCCATACATATATACATAACAAATATTTCCTTTCTGAAGCATAGCTTCTGTTTCTTAGGCTAAAAGCCACTTTTTCTCGCCGGCGCTCAAGCGCAGAGCGCCCACGTGCCGACACGTAGCGCGCTTGCGCTCAAGCGCAAGCGCCCGAGCGCAAGTCGCCCACGTGCCGACACGTGGCGCGCTTGCGCTCAAGCGCAAGTGCCCGAGCGCAAGTCGCCCCGGTGCCGACACGTGGCGCGCTTGCGTTCAAGCGCAAGCGCCCAAGCGCAAGTCACCCACGTGCCGACACGTGGCGCGCTTGTGCTCAAGCGCAAGCGCTTGAGCGCAAGTCACCCCGGTGCTGACACGTGGCGCGCTTGTGTTCAAGCGCAAGCGCCCGAGCGCAAGTCGCCCCGGTGCCGACACGTGGCGCGCTTGCGCCCAAGCGCAAGCGCTCGAGCGCAAGTCTCCCGCTTGCGCTCAAGCGCAAGCGCTCGAGCGCAAGTCTCCCCCGTGCCGACACGTGGCGTGCTTGCGCTCAAGCGCCCAGCGCTCAAGCGCAGAGCGCCCACGGGCCGACACGTGGCACTCTAGCGCCTGAGCGCACAGCACCTAGGCGCACAGCGCCCAAGGTGCTGCCCCCACACATCCTTTGGATGTCTTTTCCCCCTTTCTTTCTTTTATATATATACATATATACATATATACATATATATATACATATGTATACATATTTGCACACACACGTGCTCCACGACACTGTCCCTGTTAGAAAAAATTTCTAACGGGGCGCTGCCCCGCACCCCGCAAGGGGGCTGCTAGCCCCCTTGACCCCCAGCCTGCTATCCGGGTAGCGGGACCCCCGTAAAAACTCTGCGTGGCTCCCGATATATCCAACCCCCCTTTCAAAACACAACACACGTACACTGCACATTGAGTTCGCATGGCCAGTTTAACCCGTCAATCGGAGGTTCCCTCGCTCCAAAGGCGAGGGGTAATTAACGGCAGCTTAGTCCGCGGCTGCCGGAGATTCGGATCCCCACAATCATTAAACCCCGGCCTACCCTAGGCAGGGGGAATCTGTAGTACGCCTGACAAGCGCGCGCGTATTCCCATCTCAATGGGGTGACGAAAAACACCCTACAGGTACTAGCTGTACGTAATGGCTGCCTATGTATTGAGCGAAAGGGAAGCTGATGAGCAAACTCATCCTGAAACCCTACTGAGCCTGACAGTGACAATATTCGTACAGTCCGGTCCGTTCGTCTATGAGTATCGCATATCGAGTCCAGGGGGTGGATAAAGTCAGACCCCTAACAACGCGATAATTCGTGTCGTTATGTAACCCATCACCACCTGAGAAACTATCGATCCTAGATCGGTAATTCTCAATACCCCGGCCAAGGATTTCTGGTGATGGCCACCCGTGCACTGCGCGACATCAACCCCCAATACCAGGAGAGACGAATCCCTGACAATCCGCTCACCGCCTTCATATGACTCGGGACTGTACCCAACTAAAACCTGTTTACACGACTCCTTTGAGCCGTGGTAGGGTAGTAATCAAAGCACAGTAAGAACTCACACGAGACAAATGGCGATCTTAGATCGACAAACTAACCTGTACACATGTCACCACGGAACTGCTATCGACAATAGGTATAATACCAACTAGCATGTTCCCGGCGAGTCCCTCCAGTGTATTCATAACCCAATGAGCACCTGTATACTATCTTAGGTGAACAAATGACACCAATGGCTTGTGAGACCGGCCACCGCCCCTCGTCAGGGTCTAGATAAGTATACACTAGTCTACTCTGGAGTATCGATACCCAATCTTGATACTCCCACGACTAGGGACATTTAAGGATGTGCTTATAGACTCCCAGCTCCCACGTATATGATCGCCATTATAATGCTGGTAGTCAAGAAAGAATCCTAAGGGCTCTGTTTCCTGATTTAAAATCAGGAAAGCCCACGGAAGAGGCTTCAGAAAAGGGTCACGTGCTTACACGTGACCAGCAGTCACATGTTGGCACGTGACATCTAAAAGCATCGGCAAGGCAAATTCAGCTTCCCGACTACATCAAAGAAAAGGGCTTCAGAAAGGGTCACGTGCTCCCACGTGATCTGGGTCACGTGTTGGCACGTGACAATTAAAAGCGGCTTCAAAAGCAAACCGGTTCCCTGATCAAATCAAGGAAAAGGCTTCAGAAGATGTCACGTGCTCCCACGTGACCAGGGTCACGTGTTGGCACGTGATACTCAAAAGCAGCAGACTTGTTCTCCGGTTAAATCAAGAAAAAGAGTCCAGACGAGGGTTACGTGCTCACACGTGACCAGGGGTCACGTGATGGCACGTGACGGTTAAGCAGCAACCAGAAGACAGAGCGCAAAAAGAAAGAAGAAGGCTCGTTCCAAAGGGGTCACGTGCCCACACGTGACCAAGGGTCACGTGGCCACACGTGACCGACTTCAAAGCCCATTTGTTAACAGAATTAAATTCTGAGAAAAGACCTCTCAAATCTTTCCAAAAGCAACCGATTGAATTAAAGATGATTAAATATCATCTATCTATGGGAAAATCTCGAATTTGGAAAGATTTCCCCGTAAAATCTAACCAAAATAACATAGGAGAATCTCTGGATTTAAAATCCAATGGTGAGTAAAATTCACCTAATAATCCAAAGGTCCAAAATGAATGATAGATACAAATCAAATCTCCTAATGAAAGATCCACCAAAACTAATTGACTCGGCTGCTTCTCCTATAAATAGGAGCCAAGAGACACACAAGAGAAGGATATATGCAGAGGGAAGAAAAGAGAGAGAGCCTTGATACTTTAAAAGAATTTGGATCTTCTGCAAAAGAAAACCCTAGGTAAGAAAGGGAAGGTTTCATTGAAAGAAAAGAGAATTTAATTCTCAACAGAGTTTAACTCTGATATAAAACAGAAGGACATATTTCTTCTCTCTTTGATGGAGGATCTGTAAAGTGCACATCTCCCCTTGAGTTGAGAATTTAATTCTCAATGGGTTGAGATCCTGCCATGCAGATCCAAAGCATAGAGAGGGAATGGAAGCACGAGAATTTAATTCTCACAGAACTATAGGAATTTAATTCCTTCAAAATAAAATTAGGGTTTGACCCTGTGTTATGGGAATTTAATTCCTTCAGAATGAAAAGAATCAGGGTTTAACCCTAGTTAAGAACTTAGTTCTGTTAAAACAACAAGAATTTAATTCCCTTAATCTTATTCCCCAGAATAATTCTCTAACAGAGAGTGGGAGTTTAATTCCTTAAAGTTTTTATTAGGGTTTAACCCTATTCAGTTCTTCACATTTATGAGGAATTTAATTCCTACAGAAAATTCAGAGTTCAACTCTTCAAAAGGAACTAGGAATTTAATTCCTCTGAAATTATTGTTAGGGTTCAACCCTACGAGGAATTTAATTCCTGAAAGGGATTAACAGATCTTCTAAACAACTACAGAAAAGCAGGGTCACGTGTCACCACGTGACCCCCCCCCAAAAGATCTACAGAAAGCCCTTTGAGGCAGTGCCTCACGTGACCCACGTGACCCTTGGCAGAGGCTTTAACATACTCCATTCAAACACCCGTCACGTGATGACACGTGATGCTCCAAAAGATGCGATCTTCTCAGCAGAACAAATGAAGGGAGGGCGCCCTCACGTGCTACCACGTGACCCCTCTTGCCTCAGCGTCTAACGCTAAATTGGAACCCCTGAATTCAGTGTTAAAACGTTGTTTGGCCTTAGTGTTCAACGCTAAGCAAAGAACTTTATTTGCAGTGTTCAACACTGATTACCTTAGTGTTCAACACTAATTTGGGATTTCTGTTGCCAGTGCTTAACACTGGTCTGTTTTAGTGTTTAACACTAATTTGAAGGCCTTGTTGCTGGTGTTGACACCAACTATCTTCCAGTGTTAAACACTGACTTATCAACCTCATTCTCAGTGTTCAACACTGATTGGTCTTTAGTGTTTAACACTAGGCATTGGCCCAATTGGCTAAATGGCCAGAGGCAAAGCCTCTCCTTCAAGGGACCAACAGGAGGGCCGATGTCCCAGACATGATTGGACTTAGCCCAAGCTGGCCATAAGTCCTCAATTCGTAATTAACTGGGCTAATGGGCTCATAACATAATTAATTGGTCTTGATCCCAAATTGGGCCAAAGACTATTTAATCCACTCCGGTTCCAGGGTACATCTCTTCATTCCTTTGATACTTGGCGTTGTAATCCCTCAACGTCTTCAAAGAGGTGACGGGTCCCGATGACCACACATTGATATGGACTGTGGGGTCCTTAAACCCATGGACTACGACGTCCTTAACCTTGACCGAGATATCTTAAAACTAACAATGGACTGTGGGGTCCTTAAACCCATGGACTACGACGTCCTTAACCTTGACCGAGATGTCTTAAAACTAACAATGGACTGTGGGGTCCTTAAACCCATGGACTACGACGTCCTTAACCTTGACCGAGATGTCTTAAAACTAACAATGGACCGCAATGTCCTTAAACTACCCATGGACCGCAATGTCCTTAAACTAGCGATGGACCACTATGTCCCTAAACTGGAATGATAGAGCCCAAACGCTCTTTTGTTGGATTTAAACGATCCCGTTTAAGTTGATCTTAGCCTTAAATACGGCTAATGTATCCTTAAACCTTTCAAACAGACTTTAGTCCCAAACTGGACTATAGATTCCCCCAATTAACTCTGGTTCAAGGGTACATCTCTGAACTCCTCTGACATCTGTCGTTGTAATCCTTCAACGTCGTCAGAGAGGTGACGGGTCCCGACTGCCATACATTGAATAGACCACTATGTCCCTAAACTGGAACAATGGAGCCCAAATGCTCTTTTGTCGGATCTAAACAGTCCCGTTAAGTTGATCTTAGTCTCAGGTTAGACTAACGTATCCTTAACAAACGTTTGAGTTGATCTTGGCCTTAAATATGGCTAACGTATCCTCAAACCAAACCCCCAAACCCAAATCTAAGATAATACGGATTTGGACTAGTCCACGCCCTACGGGCGACGACATAACTCGGTCTCCGTAAACAATCCACGGGCAACAAAACATAAAATAAACACACACGACACGAAGTGACCATCTGGAGAAGGAGAAAGTTGTTACCACAACGCGGTAGCGTAATTAACTGCAGGGGCTTGCGCCTGCAGGGAAGAGCGTCCCCACAATCAAAAAACCCCTCAAGCAAGGGAGAATCTGACGAAGTCTGCTAAATCGGACGCATCCGTTCAGACCTTCGATACACGGTGCCATAAATCAACTTGGCATCTTCGGAGAGATGGACGGATAGCACCAATTAGCATCTGCCCCGAACCTCAGTGAGACGTCCCGCGTCTCGGCCGCCGTTCGGAGGGGAACAGATTCTGGCACGCCCGGTGGGACCTCTTCCTCTTTCCACTCCACACTTCGTGTGTCGTGATTCGCGAACCAATCGCGGTTCGGTAATGGTTACCTTTGGGTTTCGAGATACTAAGACTTGGCGTCTTGCTCATTGCAGAAAGCAAAGGATCGATGGCTTCTACTTCTGCGAAATGCTCCAACTGCTCGGACTGCAATTGCGACCAACGCTCTGCCTCGCCAGGAGGTATAGCCTACGGACCCCAAGCCGCTTCGTTATTCACAATACCGGTGGACCAGGTGACTCAGGCCACTACCGGATTGTTCTTTGGGACTATGCTCCCACCGACAAGCTTTACGGCGCCGGTGCTGACAAAGGAAGCTCCCAAGAAGTCGGTCTTTGATCGTCTTACCCTTGCTGCGGCTCCTCTCAACGGGTCGCCCAACATCAGCGCCTCGGTCTTCTCTAGATTGGGCCAGAAATCCTGTAGACCCATCATGGGGCCTACAATCCCAGAGAAAACTGCTTCTAAGAAAGTGACCGGTCCTACTCCTGAAGTCGCCAAGGCGGCTTCCCCGGCCAAAAAGTCGGTCTTTACAAGATTGACGGCTTCAGCTCCCGCTCCTGCTACCCAAAGGACATCGGTCTTTAACAGGCTAACACCAGCAACGACCCCCCACCTATACAGGGGGCAAGACGAAGCCATTCTCACCGCTGAACCAACGCCGTCCGCTCGACACGCTCGACGTCGCCATTGGCGCCGAGCAAGGAAGGCTGGGGGCAACTCCCCCTCTGGGCTAACTCCATCAGCCCCGATGGCGGAAGTTAATGCTGCTGTTCCAACAGGGAACAGTTTCGAGATGCTAAATAAGGTGCGAAGGAATTCTCCTACTGCGGTGCTAAAGAGGTCTCCTCCCCCACTAAAAAAGGTTGTGGAGATAAAGTCAGAGCAGCCCCGATCCCCTCAACGGCTGTCTTCCAAAATCTATAAGGTTTGGCGGCAGGCCCGAGATTCGATGATCGATCCAAACTTCTCCCGCCAGCACAAGAAGCTGAAAATCCAATCGGAAGCCGGTCACCAGGCTAAACCACGAAAGGCTGTCTGGACGCCCACCTCAACGGCCCCCTCAACCTCCACTGCTCATAAAAGGAGGAAACCAGAGAAGATCCCCCAGCCTGCAACGACAGCCAAAGGCACTAAGCCCAGACGCCCTAAGTCTGAGGGCATGATGGTCCACACCGTATACATGGCGTCAGGAAAAGAAGACAGCCGTGCGTCTACAGGTCACAGACCGCTCACACGGTCGGTGACCAAAGCTCAGGAGCAACAGCAAAAGCTCCAGGAAATGATGAATGCTATGGCCGCACTTACCGGGCCAAAAGAAAACCCAGAAACGTCTTCGGACGAACGCCAGGAGGAAGAAACCGACGCCGAATTCCTTCGCCGAATATTGGAGAAGAAGGACAAAGAGGCTGCTGAACAAGCAGCCAACGTACAGCGTATGGGCCTCCTCTTCCAAGATATGATAGGAATGATGATCCAACAGGATCCACCCGCTGAGGATCCCCCGATCGTCCTTGAAGACGATAGGGGAGAAACGTCAAATCCACCACCGGCCCTCTCAACGGCCAAGGAGGAGACAATCTCTAAGGCTGACTTGGTCGACTATATAGCCCAGCAAATCCGGGTTCATCATGCGACTGAGGCAGCTGGTCAAGTCGTAAAAACGGGGCGGCCATATCCAAGCTGGTATGACCAAATCAAGTACCCGCCGGGTTACACAATTCCCAAGTTCCATGTTTACAAGGGGACCGGCAATCCCCACCAACATGTCGCCCAGTTCAGGGCCCTTTGCGGTAACACCGGCGGAGATGATAAACTGTTGCTTCACCAGTTCGTGGGCAGCTTATCAGAAACAGCGTTCGAATGGTATTCGGAACTCCCGAACGATTCTATCAAGACGTTCGCTGAAATGGAGTTGCTATTCACTCAGCGATTCGCAAGCGCCAGCGAACGCACTCCAATAACGGCACTAATTAACGCTAAGGTAAAACCAGGCGAAACTTGGGTCCAGTATGCTATACGATGGCGGAATTTGTGGTCGAAATGCGAGCAACGCATTGAGGAAGCGCCCGCGGTGGGCATGTTCGTGGGAACCCTAGACCCTCACGCAACTATCTCCCAGTTTATGATGTTCTTTAAGCCAACCACATTCCAGGCTTTAATCGACAAGTTGGCTCAGATGGACCAAATGGGTCATAGATCGTCTCCCCCGAAGCCAGAACCTCGGAATGACAAGGGTAAAGGAAAGGCCACCTTCGTCGCGAATGCCCAGCAGCAACCCAATGCCCCAAAGCTGACGGATCAACTGGAAGAAAGATGTCGGTATTATAATGAGAAGATGAAGCGTCCCTACTCGTTCCCACGGGACAAGACGAAACGGCTATTCGAGCTGGCAGTACGCAACAGACTTATAAACCTGCCAAATCCAAGGCGACCGCCACAACCCACTGAGGTGAACAACCCCAACTATTGCCCTTACCATCAAACGGTAAGCCATCCGATTGAGGATTGCTTCGTCTTCAAAGGATGGATTGAAGATCAATACCTCCAGGGAAAGTTTGCGCTGTCCGAAAAGTGGAAGGTGAACCCGCCACAGCCGCATACTCCTAAGAAGACGGACGCACCGGGGGCGACTTGTTCCTTTATTGAAGAAGCTCCATGGGAAATCGTGCTATCAGCTAAAACCAAAAGGATGCTGAGTGACCTTCATGCGTGCCTAGCGGTTGAATGGAAGAACCCGCTTGAACCTCAAATTATCGAAGGGATGTTGAAGCCGCGCCCAACTACAAAGATTCGTGGTGATGGCCCAAGTACTCACACCCAACCGTCAAAATCTTCGAAGAAAAAGAAGAGGAAATCCAAAAGGCCCGTGAAGCCTGGAAACAAGCGCACGGATTTGCAGAAACAGATTGACGCGCTGGAGGAGTACAATCAAAAGGCACGGACTCCCGTCACACTGCAAGAGTTCCTCAACCACGTCTTTCAGAAGGAAGATGAGGAAGAGAGCTCATCGGATGAATCCGAGGGACATGTGGCGAGTTGTCATGTGATTTCCCACTCGGAAGATGAGAAAACTCCTGGCACCGAGAAACTGGGGGCACACCCTGAGCCAGGACTTGTGTGGCCAACAGATGAAATGATCGACGCCTTTCTGGACGAGATTCGTCTAAAGAGTAAAGCAGATCAGGAGCGTGAGATGGCCGCATCGGAAGGAGCCGAACGCAGGTGACTAAATGAAAGAGTTGAAGTACTCCCGCCAGATCGAAAGGCATCCGAGGCAGACAAGAAGATATTCAAGACGAGGAAACGGTTTGCCAAAGCCATGTCGATAGGAATGAAGCTACCACCCTCGGAAGAAAACACGCTCAATGGGGTGGAGAGGCACCCTGATTATTGCGCATATCATCAGAAAATTTCACACCCCACGGAGGAGTGCGACGCCTTTAAGATATGGTGGCAAGGATATGTTGCTCATCGGCAACATTTTAAGCGCATGAAACGCAAGACTCGTCGAGAACAAAGAAGTACTGCCGACGAGCACAACAGGACCACTGGCAACTGTTACATGGTTAACGCCGGAGGGTCACAAGTTCTTACCTTTGGGAGCGACTCCGATGAAGAAATGGCTCTGGGCCCTCTCTTTAAAGAATCCGTTTTAGGGAAAGAGGAGAAATCGGAGGCCTGCGAGAACATTCAGCTGCGCAATCGCACACTCCCAGAAAAGAATCTCGGGCCCGCGAGTAGAAAAGATAAGGGAAAGGAAAAGGTCACTGAAGATATCACTTTAGATGACCAAGTCATGAAAGAGCTAGCTGCCAAAGACCCTCCTAGGAAGGGTAAGGTGGACTATAACATCCTAGCGCACCTAAGGAAGCTACCTTCTCAGCTTAGCATTCTCGATGCCCTCCTATTATCAAAAGAAGCGCGAGACTCACTAATTAAGGCGTTACAAGAACCTGAGCAATTCCAAGCCTTCCTCGCCACTGAAAGGATGAAGGATGAATTGGAGGAAGTGCATACGGCCGACATCATTTTCGGTGACGAAAACCTCCTTCTCGGGACGTGCGACCACAACCGTCCCCTATATGTCTCTGGATACTGCCATGATATCAAGATAGGCAAGATCCTGGTGGATAATGGATCCTCCGTCAATCTCCTTAATGTTCGGGTGTTGAAGGAAATCTGCATGAGTGTGCAACACCTCGCTCGTGACAAAATTACTATCTCCGGTTTCGATTCACAATCGTCACGGACTCTCGGATCCGTGATACTAACATTACGCTTTGGACTCCTCGTCACAGACATCAAATTCCATGTCATTGACGCCAAGACCTGCTACAACGCCTTGCTCGGTCGTCCTTGGCTACACGAGTACAACACCATCCCTTCTACACAACATCAGTGTATGAAGTACTTTAAGGATGGTTTCGAGTATACCGTAACAGGTGAGTTGAACCCATTTTCCGTGAACGAAGTCCGCAAATACGAAGATGCGAAGTACTTTTTGCCAGATTTCGAGGATACAGAAAGGTGTCGCAACCCGGAGAACAAAGCCACCGCCACCATCCCTGTTTTCGGGAGCGATACCGAAGAAGAAGAAGAGATAGTTTATACCGGGCCATCTCAACGCAACAACCCGGGGACGTCCGCCCCCATGTTGGTCTTCGGAAGTGACTCGGAAGATGAGGTTAATGCCGTGTTCTCCAATCGGCTGTCAATACAAGCACCCCCTATCGATGATCAGAGTTTGCAAATCACCATGGTGCCGCGGGTGTTAGTTATATGTATGCCCTAGAGGCCATTACTGTACATAGGATGTATATTGTAGTGGATGCTGGGACGTATATAGGGAGGACTTTCTTGCTCGACATGATAGTATACTATCTGGTTGAACTTTACCTTAACGTGTATACTGATTGTCTCTCTGTTACATGTTGGTAAAGCCCTTAGGATCTGTACTTGACTACCTGGACTATGATGCGGATCATACTAGTGGGGACATGGTAGTCCATAAGTACATCCTTCAAAGTCCCTAATCGTGGGTGTATCGAGACGGGGCATCGATATACCAGAGTAGACTAGCGTATACCTTCTCGACCCATACAGATGGGCGATGGATGATCCCATATCCATTGGTGTTTGACATCAGAGATGATATACGGGTGCTCAGTAGAGACTGGGTACACTGGACGGACTCGCCGAGAACTCCCAGATGGTATTATACCTTACGTCAGATGGCAGTTCTCTGGTGACACTGGTACAGAGTAGTCTGTTGACCCGAGATCGTCATAGAGTCTTGTGTGGTTCCCACTGTGCTTTGATTTCCATCTTACCACGTCCAAGAGGGCGTGCAAAACGGTGGTTTTTGGGTACAGTCCCGAGTCACATGGAGGCAATGAGCGATAGGAGGGGATTCGTCTCTCCCGGTATAGGGGGTTGATGTTGCGCTGTGTTCGATTGGCTATAACAGGAAATCCCTGGCCAGGGTTGCTGAGATTTACTGGTAAGTGTTACCAGTAGTTTCTCGAATTGTTATAGACCTCATATCGACACGACTTATCGAGCTATTGGGGTCTGACGTTAACCACCCCTAGGCGAGATATGCGACATATCAGACGATCAGACCGGACTGTACGGTAGTGTTACTGGTTGGATTCACTGGAGTGTGAGCGGGCTTGCTCGTCGATCTTCAGATCGCTCAATACCCGGGTGGCCGTTACGTTTAGCAGACCGCTTGCGGCTTGTGGATGTTTGATATGATCATCATCCGCTGCCGGCGTATTGACGAGTCTTTAGAGTCCTACACAGAGGTTTCCTGGCTCAAGCGAAACGAAATAGGAGCGCATATGAGATATGTGCGGGACCGAGAATAATACCAGTATGTGATACTGTATTCGATTCTCGCAATTTGTGACATTGATCGGTTATATGCGATATAGCCGGGTTATCGGATCAAGTGTTGATTCGATAAGTTGTTACTGTTGATATTAGTCGGTTATATGCGATATGACCGGATCATTAAATCAAGTGTTGATTTAATGATTTAATGCATAATTATATATTTGATATATTACTTTGCATTAACTAGTATCGGTTCACTTAAGATGGATTTTCTCACTCGGATGTGCGCATTGTATATGCGATATACTTTTGTGCACTTGTTTGTATCATGTTTGATGATGCATGTTTAACTATAGTTAAGTGTAATGAATTAAGCCATGGTTAAACTAATGATTAGGGTTTTCTTTTCTTACTTATTTATTTTTTTATTTATTTTGAATAGATGAGAAAAGAATGGTTGCTAGTTTTGGAGTTTAGTTGAAGCTTCATGAAGCTTTGACTTTGTAACCATTCTTATCTCATTCTTAACCCTAACCATTAAACTAACCTTGGTCAATTCTCTACACATAACCATAGTTAGGATTATGATAAGTTTGGATATTCTTTTCTTTTTTAAATAACTTATCATAATTCTTTCTTCTTCTTCTTCATCTTCTTCAAAGAAGAAAGCTTCTCTTCATCAATGGTGGATTGATGAAAAGTGTGAGAAATCCAATTCTAAAGTCTACCCACTTCCTATTTCTTCATCCTCTACCTCTTGCCAAGTAGTAGAGTGTGTTTTCTTCACAAGTTTCTTGACTTGGTGAAGTCGGAGCTTGATTTAGCGATGCCTCGACGTAGATCATCTTCGGCATGGACATCGACGACCTAGCTTGCCCATTCTCCGACGAAGCCGACGCTAGAGCCCGGATTTGATTTAGACAGCGGAGAGGACTTCGTTGCGGAGCTATGGAGGTGGAGCACCGGATTTACAAAGGTTGTATTTCCGTATTCCCTTAGTTAAGTGTTAACTAGTTATCTTTTCGCCTAGTTTTCTAGCAAACGATCCGTAGTCGGGTTTCTCGGCACCGTTAAAATTTTAATTTGGCATGATCGATGCCTTGTGAGACCTCATTAGGGTGCCTAGGAACCCTACAGCGGGAACACTACAAGGATCTCGACACACTTCAAGCTCACAATGTGCAGGACCTGCAAACATTTTACGTCCCTCCCAGGCAAAGGGGTGAGAAGTTAATTCTATTCTACCGATCCTCAGAGTCAAAAATAGAGAAAGAGATCTGGCATGGCACGGATGTTACACTCGACAGGCTCCAACCTATCCGTTTGCCCAGATACTACACAAATGGACTAAAGAGGCTATTGAAGCGCCAAGGAGTACCCTTAAAACAGACTGTTCGACAAGCTCGGTTCTACAACAGGATTTGGGATGTCCCTGGGACCCAACGCAAATTGCCCAACGGGAAAATAGAAACACTTGGGCTTGGATACGCGAGAACTGGAAAACGGGAACGGGCCCACAGTAGCTACGCCATATATACTTTTAATGAAGAAGAGGACGCCCCGTCAGGAAATGCCAACCCCTCATCAAAACTAGATCCCGCGATTGAAATGCAGAGTCCGTCGTTTGAAGAACGAATGGACAAGCCTATCAGGAAAGTGGGTCAAAAAGCTCGGGAAGACCACAACCGCGAGATGGCCATCTATCAGAAGGCCAGGACGCAACGTCTATTTCAACGGACTGCAAAATACAAAGATGCTCATCCTTGTCAACCCGTTGTATGAAAGGCCCGACGCAGAGACGGAAATAAATCAAGAAGCGGAGAGAGGAGCTGACAACAACGACGCAGGATTAGAGAGTCACGTGAGCGGGCATTGCGCGGTCCGAATTTGTCCCTCACGAAGAAGATGAGTCGAGCGTATTCCTTCCCTCGAGACAAGACGGAGAAGTTACTCGAGCTCACTATAAAACATCAAATGATCGCGCTTCTAGAGTCTAGACACCCTGAGCAAGCTAACAGGGCTTCTCATCTGAGCTATTGCTCTTATCACCAAGCCATAGGACATCCTACCGAAGACTGCTTCACCTTCAAGAACTGGGTCGAGGACCAGTACCAACAGGGCAGATTCGCTTTATCCAACGGCTGGAGGGTAACGCCGCCACAAAAGCACGAACCCAAAGCCGCAAGAGCAGAACTGGATCCACCTCAGTCCTGGAAGCGGATTCGCACCTGTTATACGATTACGATATTAAAAGAAGAGCCCGAGAACATGGATGACCTTCCCTGGTGCTTTGAGAACAGCGATGAAGAGGTGGTCTCAGAATTTCCGCCAGCTCTGAAAGAACTGGAAGATGGCATACATACTACTGCAGATAACCTCAAGAAGATTGAGCTAGGATCGGCAGATGATCCGCGACCGACATTCGTCAACGAGCTGCTATCTGAAGAAAGGGTGGCCGCATTAAAGAACGTGCTTCTACAGCATAAAGACTGCTTCGCGTGGAACTATTCCGAGATGCCAGGATTAGATCCGGAGATTGCTGTGCATAAATTAGCGATATCCCCAGATATCAAGCCAGTCAAGCAGGCGCCAAGAAGGATGCGACTCGAGCTTGAAATGAGCATCAACGCCGAAGTCAAGAAGCTGATCGATTCTGGATTTATCCAAGAAGTCCAGTATCCCGACTAGATCGCCAATATCGTCCCAGTAATGAAGAATAATGGGACGATACGCATATGCGTGGATTTCAGGGATCTCAATAAAGCCTGTCCAAAGGACGATTTCCCAGTACCAGTAACCGAGCTAATGATAGATAACACATCCACTCACGAGGTTTTCTCCTTTATGGACGGTTCGTCAGGATACAATCAGATAAAGATGCATCCTGAAGACCAGAAGCATACCGCTTTCCGGACCCCTTTGGGTATATTCTGCTACAGGGTTATGCCCTTTGGTCTAAAGAACACCGGCGCTACCTATCAAAGGGCCATGACAAAAATCTTCGACGACCTCATACATGACATCGTCGAGTGCTATATCGATGACCTTGTAATAAAGAGCATGTCATACGAAGAGCATTTAAAGCATCTGGAGACTGTATTTCAACGCCTTCGGCAATATAATTTGAAGATGAATCCCCTCAAATGCGCGTTTGGAGTCTCCTCGGGTAAATTCCTGGGATTCATCATCCGACATCGAGGTATCGAAATAGATCCATCTAAGATCAAGGCGATCATGGAAATGCCTCCGCCAAGAACCCTCAAACAGTTGCGATCTCTCCAAGGGAAGCTCGCATACATCCGGCGATTTATCGCCAATTTTTCAGGCAAATGCCGTCCTTACAGCCACCTGATGAAGAAGGGAACTCCATTCGTTTGGGATCACAAATGCCAAGGTGCACTAGACGAGATCAAGCAGTACCTGCAGAACCCTCCGGTGTTGGCTGCGCCGGTCAAGGGAAAACCCCTCATTCTTTATACAACCGCCCTCGAAGGTTCCTTAGGCGCATTATGGGCACAAGAGAACGATCAAGGGAAAGAGAGAGCACTCTACTACTTAAGTCGAGTTCTGCTGGGGGCAGAAAACAACTACTCGCCCATTGAAAAACACTGCTTGGCGTTAATCTTCGCGATAACAAAACTCAGACACTATGCGTTGGCGCACGAAGTCCGTCTCATCTCGAAGGTGGACCCTCTTAAATATTTGATGTCGAAGGCTATACTGACGGGTCGACTCGCTAAATGGGCTCTACTCCTGATGGAGTTCTCAATAACGTATCGACCTCTTAAGGCAGTGAAAGGCCAGGCCATTGCCGACTTCCTCGCTGAGCATCCAGTACCTGCCGGTTCTCCTCTGAACTGCGATTTGCCGGACGAACATGCATTCGAAGCGATCGGCGGCGGTGATACCCGATGGGAACTCTATTTTGACGGGGCATCTTCCATGAAGAAGCGCAAACAATGTACCCCCATAATCAAATCGAGAGTAGGCCTCATCTTCGTAACCCCACAAGGAGGGATAATGCGCTTTGCTTTCTCCTTAACGGAATCGAGGACGAACAATGAAGCCGAATACGAAGCTTTGATAGCGGGCCTCGAGATCGCCATTAACATGGGAATTGAAGACCTCTCTATATACGGGGATTCTCAATTGGTTGTTAGTCAAGTAAATGGTGACTACCAAACGTGCAAACCGGAGTTGGTGAAATACGGCGAAAAGGTGCAACAACTATTGACCCAAATTCCCTCCTACACTTTGGAAAGTATACCACGTGCGGAAAATAGCAAAGCAGACGTGTTAGCTAAGCTCGCTAAAGAACTGGCTGACGAGAACCTCGATGACGTCAAAATTGTGGTATAAAGCCGTCGAGTGCTCGCCCCGGCAGAAATATCTCCGGAATTATACGAAGAAAAGGGGGCGACTGAGCAGACGAAACTACAAATAAAAGACCATGAGAAGGCCGAGGACTGGAGGAAATTCTTCATAGACTACTTTAAGTCCCACCGAATGCCCGAAGAAGCGTCCTCAAGACATCAGCTCATGAAACGAGCTCTATTTTTTGCTTTTGTCAACGACACTCTATACAAGAGATCGTTTGATTCTCTGTGGCTGAGACGCTTAGGACCTGACGAAGCAGAAAGAGTCGTTCAGGAAGTTCACGACGGACTCTGCGGTTCTCACCAGGCAGGCCCGAAAATGAAATTGAAGATCAAACGGATGGGCTATTATTGGCCCACGATGGTCCAAGACTGCCTCGAGTATGCGAAGCAATGCCACTCGTGCCAGATTCATGGAGACTTTATCCACCAACATCCGAATCCACTACACCCAACGGTGGCTAGCTGGCCATTTGAAATGTGGGGGACTGACATAGTCGGCCCCATCAAGCCAGCATCGTCCCGGGGACATCGTTTCATCCTGGAGACAACTGATTACTTCTCCAAATGGGCAGAAGCAGTACCGTTGAGGGAAGTGAAGACAGAGAATATCCTCCACTTCTTCAAGACGCACGTCATCTATCGGTTTGGAACCCCACGGCGGATTATCTCCGATAATGGGCCAGCCTACAGAAGCCATAAGATTAGCCGCTTCGCGCAGCAGCACAATATAGACTGGAGATATTCTTCAGTTTACAATCCACGAGCTAACGGTCTGGCCGAGGCCTTCAATAAGACCTTGACGAAGATCATAAAAAAGACGGTGTCCCGAAATAAGAAAGACTGGCACGAGAGGCTGCAAGAGGCCCTTTGGGCCTATCGAACTACATTCAAGACGGCCACGAACACAACGCCGTACGCGTTGGTATTTGGGATGGAAGCAGTGCTCCCCCTCGAGATAGAGTTACCCTCTCTACGAGTGGCAGTCCACTATGAGCTGACAGACGAAGAAAATGCTCACCTTCGGCTTGAGGAGCTCGATGCTCTCGACGAAACCCGGCTCATAGCGCAACAAAATCTGGAAGCTTATAAAGCAAAGATGACGCGCTCATATGAAAGATTGACCCGACCGAGGACATTCCGCCAAGGCGAACTCGTGTTAGTGGTCAAAAGGCCTATGATCCCCAATCGAGCCAAGCGGGAAAAATTCGAGCCAAACTATGAAGGCCCGTACATCATAGATAAGGTCTACCATGGTGGGGCCTATCTACTCGTGGACATGCACGGTGAAAGGACTTTCAGGCCAATAAACGGTCGCTTCCTAAAGAGATACTACACTTAATGAGCCACGGCCTAGGTCAATGATAGATGACGACGACTATGTCCGCTCGCTATCTTCCTAAGCTCGAGCTTTATAAGCGGTAGCCGGCCTTCTCCATGTCGGACCGAAATGTCCTTAAACTAATAACGGACTGAAATGTCCTTAAACTAACGACGGACCGAAATGTCCTTAAACTAATAACGGACCGAGACGTCCTTAAACTAACGACGGATCGAAATGTCCTTATAATAACGACGGACCGAAACGTCCCTAAACTACTACCGCAGCATCCTTAGGCTGACAAAAAAAAAGGAGAAAAAGAAAAAAAAAACAAAGAAAAACAAACGGTATGTCCATAAGCAAAATGGGCACGGATGAAAACCCGAAAGGGCTCCGTGAGTAAAAACAGCAGGGCTACCGGCGAGTGTTCGTGAAAACCCGAAAGGGCGCGACCTTGTAAAAAAAAGAGAAAAAGAATTAAAAAAAAACAGTATGTCCATAAGAAAAATGGGCACGGACGAAAACCCGAAAGGGCTCCGTGAGTAAAAACAGCAGGGCCACCGGCGAGTGTTTGTGAAAACCCGAAAGGGCGCAATCTCGTTAAGAGACACTTATAGGGTCCTCTCGACCTTGTAAGGAGAAAACACCCGCGTGAGATCCTTACGACTCACAAAGGAGCAACACACTTAGGGATCCCCACGATTCCTAAGGAGAAAATACACTTGCGAGATCCTCACGACTCGTAAGGAGAATTCTCTTATGGGACCCTCACGGCTCATGAGATTTGAAAGTCTTAAGTTACAGAAACCTAAACCTGTTCTTAAGCAAATCCCCCACAACCTTCGATACTGCCCTACAAGGGGCTCAATACTGACCCTTGTATACAATCCACGGGCGCGAATAAACATTTCCCCAGCAAAGTCACACCTGTGACTAGGGATATGTCCATATAATGAGCAACCCTTGTAGGTCCTCTCGACCCATAAGGAGAAAACCCTCTTGTAGGATCCTTACGACTTACAGAGGAACATACACTTAGGAATCCTCACGATCCCTAAGGAGAAAATACACCTGCAAGATCATCACGACTTGTAGGGAGAAATACCTTTGTGAGACCCTTACGGCTCATGAAGTCAAAAGCTTTGGTCGACAAAACCCTTAACCCTGTTTGCTAAGCCACCTTTGTTCAACATCGACAGAGGCAGATGATGATTCGCTCCTGGCAATATTCCAGTTGTAGCGGTGCTGATGACGAAATCGGTGTCTAAAACCCAAGCTTGCGGCGAAAAGGCTAGCAAGCCACACATGCCTACGAAATAGCCGAAATGATGGGGCAACTTGCAATAAAAAGCAGCAAGTAAAAATGTATGCATGAAAAATAGCCGAAATGATGGGGCAACTCGCAATAAAAAGCAGCGAGTAGAAAATAAATAAATAGCCGAAATGATTGGGCACCGCGAAAAATAGTCGAAATGATGGGGCAATCGCGACCTTCGCGATATAAAAGCTGAAATGATAGAGCATCGCGGAAAGAGAAATAAAATAAAAAAAAAGTTTTAATTTATGCCCTACAGGTGATGTTCCATCACACCCTGTACACAATCCAAGGGCGTAAACAAAAAAGGGAACATACCTCCCCCCAGGTTTCACCAAAGAAAGAAGCTAAATCTCGACGGGTCACAAGCGACCTAGAGATCATCCCAACACTCGTCTCGTAACGACAGACACAACTTCAAGCTAAGCGGAACAGCGGCAACTCCCAGTTCCATGGCTCAGTGGTATACATATCGCCAGCAGTCAAACCTCCATCCCGTGAAATGCGGATACAATCAGCGAAATTCCTGGTTACGTAGAACGCGGATAACGTCACTCTTTGACCCCGCAGAAAACGTCCAGAGCGGATCCTGGTCCTCGCGGAGCACGGCAGTGAACCCGTGTGAAGCATCCAGAGCGGAGCCTAGTCCTCGCCGAGCACGGCAGTGAACCTGTGTGAAGCATCTAGTGCAAAATTCCTGGTTACGTGGAACGCGGATAACATCACTCTTTGACCCCGTGGAAAACGTCCAGAGCGGATCCTGGTCCTCGCAGAGCACGGCAGTGAACCCGTGTGAAGCATCCAGAGCGGATCCTAGTCTCGCCGAGCACGGCAGTGAACCCGTGTGAAGCATCTAGTGCAAAATTCCTGGTTACGTGGAACGCGGATAACGTCACTCTTTGACCCCGTGGAAAACATCCAGAGCGGAGCCTAGTCCTCACCGAGCACGGCAGTGAACCCGTGTGAAGCATCTAGTGCAAAATTCCTGGTTACGTGAACGCGGATAACGTCACTCTTTGACCCCGTGGAAAACGTCCAGAGCGGATCCTGGTCCTCGCAGAGCACGGCAGTGAACCCGTGTGAAGCATCCAGAGCGGAGCATAGTCCTCGCCGAGCACGGCAGTGAACCCGTGTGAAGCATCTAGTGCAAAATTCCTGGTTACGTGGAACGCGGATAACGTCACTCTTTGACCCCGTGGAAAACATCCAGAGCAGAGCCTAGTCCTCGTCGAGCACGGCAGTGAACCCGTGTGAAGCATCTAGTGCAAAATTCCTGGTTACGTGGAACGCGGATAACGTCACTCTTTGACCCCGTGGAAAACGTCCAGAGTGGATCCTGGTCCTCGCAGAGCACGGCAGTGAACCCGTGTGAAGCATCCAGAGCGGAGCCTAGTCCTCACCGAGCACGGCAGTGAACCCGTGTGAAGCATCTAGTGAAAAATTCCTGGTTACGTGAAATGCGGATAACGTCACTCTTTGACCCCGTGGAAAACGTCCAGAGCGGATCCTGGTCCTCGCAGAGCACGGCAGCGAACCCGTGTGAAACATCCAGAGCGGAGCCTAGTCCTCGCCGAGCACGGCAGTGAACCCGTGTGAAGAATCTAGTGCAAAATTCCTGGTTACGTGGAACGCAGATAACGTCACTCTTTGACCCCGCGGAAAACGCCCAGAGCGGAGCCTGGTCCTCGCCAAGCACGGCAGTGAACCCGTGTGAAGCATCCAGAGCAAACACCGGACTGTGGAGTCCTTAAAATCCACGGACTATGATGTCCTTAACCTCGACCGTGATGTCTTAAAACTAACGATCAACCACCCCGATTCCCTACGGATTCTGCCTTGGTTTAAGGGTACATCTCTTCACTCCTTTGATACGTGGCGTTGTAATTCCTCAACGTCTTCAAAGAGGTGACGGGTCCCTGCAACCAAACATCGGACTGTGGAGTCCCTAAATCCACGGACTATGAGGTCTTTAACCTTGACCGCGATGTCTTTAAACTACGATGCCTTGGGAAACCCCTGACTCCGTGAAACACGGACGAGGGCGACCACATCCAGCACTTGCAGGTCCTCACGACCTGTAAGGAAGAAAAACTCTCTTGTGAAGTCCTTACGACTCTCAAGGGACAGCCCGCTTAAGAATCCTCACGATTCTTAAGAAGAACTTACACCTATGGGATCCTCTCGACCCATGGGGAGAAAAAACTCTTTATGAGACCCTCGTGGCTCATAAAGTGCAAAAGTCTTAGGAAGCAGATCTTAACCCTGAATCCTAAGCTATCGCTGCCCTGCAAGGAGATCAAGATAAATTGTCCGCAAACGCATTCAATGAAAGGGGACACACCATTGAGAAGAAAAATGTATCTTTTATTCATAAACCAAAATAGATACAAAGTACAATTCATGAAAGAAACAAAAAAGAAAGATACTCTCATTCATGAGTATGTACAAAAAAAAAGGAGAAAAGATACAAGTCCTCAAGCCGGCGGGCGGTGCAGTAATTTTACCAGCTCATCGTTCTGTTGCTGAGCCACGGCTTCATGACGCAAGATCTCCAGAAGACGAGCCTCCGCCTGAGCTTGCTGAGCTTGATACGAAGCAAGCCGAGCTTCGAGCTCTTTCTCGATGGCTTTATGAGCCTCGACCCTCTCACGAGTGAACGTGGCAGCTTTATCGAGAGCCACCACCTCTTTTATGGACTCCTGGAGCACTCGCCAGAGTTCGTATGCTTTGTTGGCCTTGGCTGTGAGACTGGCCTGAAGCTCGCTCAGAGCCTTAGAAGCCAATTCCCTCTCCGAGAACTTGCGGCCAAGCCTCTTCTCGCATGACGTCATGTTAGCCGCACATCGTGCTATCAGACCCCGCAACTCCGCTTTTGCAGCCACGGCTTCCGAGGAAAGGCGAGAACATTCAAGAGCGTGCAAACAAGCCTCCACCTTCCTACAGAACTCCACCCAGACCCGCACCACCTCCTCGCTATGATAGGTGGCGAGAAAAGGAAGAGAGCCGTTAGCTTCAGTGGCAAACGCTTCGGCCGTGGTCGCGCTACCAGCACGGAGCTCCTCGATGAAAGATGATAGGGAGACAAGGCTCAATTGGGCCAAGCGTTCTGAAGCCCGCAAAGCATAAGGGACGGGCGGCATCACGATGCGCGATTCCAACGCCATGGAGACTGGCAGGGCTGTTCAAATTTGACAAATGATTAGTAAAATTCTTAAACACAGAACGAACGGAATTATAATAAAATGTCACTCACCGACAGTCATGCAAGTAGGAGCCGAAGGTTCCCCTGGCCCTTCAACGACCTCGACCTCATCATCAGCTTCCAAAACTATAAGAGACATCAACATCATTTCGCAAGATAGTAACAATGCTATGGTAAAAGAAAAAATGGCGAATGACACTAACCTTGCCCAGAGGAAAGGACAATACGCTGAGGGGAGATCGCCTGCGGAGCCGCCATCTCCAATAAATGCTGAAATGACTGTCGAGGCGACAGATCAGCGATAGTGGCCGCCAAACCGCGCAATTCTGGGAAAGATAAAAGAGTTTAGACTATGAAAGGGTGGCTAAATTAAAACGCAGAGGGTTACCTTCAACGCTCCTCCCATTCTGAGCCGGGGGGATAGCAGCTTCAACGGTCTCCGCCGTAACGTCAGGATTCAACAAAGGAAGAGTAGTCCCGACTACCTCTCTTCCAGCCTCTGAGCCGCCCTCAGTAAGGGTCATTGGGGCGGCGACCTCCAAAGGAGCTTCCCCCAAAGGAGCAAGCGCTCCCTGATCAAGAACCGCCACTGGAGGCTCTACCATGAGAGGAGCAGCCTCATCAGCCCCCTCCACATCAAGCAAGGCCTCATTGAGAATTCCGGCGGGCTTTAGCTTTAATGGGCCCGTAGAGAGCTCCCCCAGCATCGAAGATTCTGCACGATTCGAATAAAAATAATGATACATATGCATGGGCATAAATAATCGGAAAGACTACAAAAGGAGCACAACGTACCTATACGCAAAGAAGCCCTTAATATGGCTTCTTCAAGCCGCTGCTCCTTCTCAAGGAGATGGGCTCGCCGGGGTTCAAGGGTAGACTCATGACCACTGGTCCATAAAGAAAGTGCGTCAGCTGCATCTTCTTAAGCGGCCTGCTTCAAAGCCCTCTCCCCCCATTCCTCCAAAGGACCGATAAATCGCCGCCGAATCCACGAAGGGTCTTCGTAAAAGATTATAGCGGGATAGGACTTCTTCGGAACCCTGGCATTATGAGACACGTCTTTGGAACGCCGTATGGACTCAGCCAACTGTGCGGCCTCCTCATCGGCCGAACTCGGGAAAGGAAGTCCAGCGTCTGACTCTTGCAGGGCCAACGGTTCGTCTTCAAGAGTAGGCTCAGACTCCGCCAAAGAATCGAGCAAATTGGTGGCCGCTTTCCTCCGCCGCTTAGACCCAGAGCCGGTCGCCGAGGATGACTGTTTCCTCCCTCGCGAAGCCTTAGGGAGGCGCTGACCCACATCGCCTACGACGCCCTCATCTCTATTACCCTCGCCCGGTGCCACGATCGAGGATGACACTGTCATTGTCAATACCACGGGGGGCGGTGCTGCCACAGGCGGTGGTGCTACTACTGGGGCCCTTCCACCTCACGAGCGGGAACCCAGGGGCATACCAGCCGTTGGAGTAAGGTTTACCTCCGATTCTCCTGGGACGAGCGCAGTGCCGGTATCCCTTAGAGGGAAGCGGACCGGAGCCCTCGGTCGCAGCTTAGCTCCTGGAACCAGAGGAGGGGCATCGTGGCCAAGAAGCACCCTCCTTTCCTCAAGAATGATTGGGCTGACCCGATGAAGATACCAACCCGTAAACACACCCACGCACCGGGGCAGGTATTCAGCTTCAGGTACAATGAAGTGGGAGCCGGTGTTTAGCCTCATGAAATGATGAGCGGCATCGCGAATGGCATCGAGCGAAGGGATTGGGGCGACTATAAAAGCCTCGAAAGGAACACCCTGGTCGTATCCAAGTTGTCGGGCGAATCGATGAGGATTGTACCGCATGAAAAGAGCTGCATTGTCCTGGCAAAACACCAAGTAGCCCGGTCTAATTGTATACAAGTGCGCGGCCTCCCGGGGCTTCAAAGAAGGTGCGTTGTCTTTTGACAGATCCCAGAGTTGTTGAACTGGACCTGAGGGAGTAGACAAGACCCGATCATTAAAAACCATCCCGCCAGCGGCAGCGTAAGGAGAAATCAGCACCCGAATAGCCCCGAACTGAGTCGGGTCGGCGGCAGAAGCATCCACTAATCGCATAAGTCGTGGAAAGGGGTAGGCATCGTAAAATGAGGGCCTCTGATGCATGGCAAAAGCCCCCAACACGTGCATTTCGATCCAGGACGTGAAATAATGAAGCGAAAAGTTTACCACATCCACGCCAGGAGTAGAGGTATTAGCTGCGGTGCCCAACCCATGATAAAGATGCGCCAACGCCGGGATGCCGATAACCAATCGCGTCCCCTCAGCAATACGATGAGCCGGGTAGATAACCGAGGCTCTCATGAAGTGGCGATGCATGGGGATAACGAACCAACTGAGCCAGACACTGACAAACCCCACGAAGAACGTCTCCTCATCCATACCGGGTGCTGCAATGGACTCAAAAGACATCGGCGACATGATGGGGATATAATATTGAGGTAGATCCGATTCAGTGGTCGGCAGCTTCTTCGGACCAAACCCAAAGGGGTCTTTAATGTTGGCGAACTTCGGAGCTGTCTTCGACACGACATCTTCGCGAAGGAAGCAGGCAATGAAACTCTTGAAAGTAACACCCTGCTCTTCGGATTCGGTGAATAATCGGTCGAAGATACCTAGCGCCTTGATTAAACTGGGACGATTGTGGCGGACGGCATTCTCAGCAGACAGGCCGTCAACTGGGGCGGGCTCGGGTTCAAAAACATATTCGTCAGGAGGCAACAACTCCTCATACAGTGCACCCCTGATTGGCAGTCCCGAGATTTCATAAAATTCTGCCAGAGAAATCGAAACCTCGCGATCTCCTAAAATGAAAGTGTTAGTAGGGAGATTCCATTGATTCAAGAATGCCTTGACCCACCAGGCATGCAGGGACTTATAATGGAAGAGTGACGCGTATATTGGCTGATAAAGCCCGACTTTCTGCAGCCGCGCACGATGGGCAGAAAGAATGTAGCGAGCCCAGAGAAGGTAGCCCGTAGGGTGTCGAGGAGTAAACCCTATCTTATAAATTTGCCCCCACGGGTGGGCCTCACCCTGGCAGATACGCCGCCCCAAGATATCTATGGCCGGGATCGGATGGTTCGGAATACCGGTCGTCGAAGGCTCGAGCCTCCCCGTTGGAGTCCAGTTGGGCATTTCCACAGCAAAAATCGTCCTCGGAGGATCCATCGGTAAGAATGGGAAAGTGGGCTCCGTCGGTACCGCGCAAAGAAAACTCCGACGACCCTGAATAATCTGACTATACCAAGATCCCCATTGAAGAAGGTTGGTACAGTTCGGGTCATGGGCCCGGATCATCGCCATCACTTCCTCATCAGATGGCGACCGAGAAAAAGCAGCCTCCGAGCGAGAAAAGGGAAAGCACGGAATAGAAGCCATCGCACCTGAAATCCAATAAAAGGAGACCGTTAAAAGCAAAGTCAGCGATATATATCCATGCATGAACATGAAGACTAGTTAAAGAAAGCAACAGCAGAGTTTTCTGGGACTATTGGCTATAAAACACATGGGCCCCACAGAATCCGGATGACGGCTCATTAATAATGAGACCAAATAGTTACAATAAAACAAAGGGAATATCCTCATTTAATAAAGAATGGTAACCCTACACATTCCCCCCAACAGGATCTGTCTCGGGCTCTACAATGGATCCAACAAGATTAAAGGAATTAAATTACCACAGAAGACATCATTACAAAGCTCCTGTTGCATTAATTGCAGAAGGACAATCTCGGGTCAAGAGACCCCAAGAAGCCTCCGTGTGAAGAAACTGAGTTCTTCATTGGAATTAAATTCCTTATTAAGAGAAGGGAATTAAATTTCCAGAAACATTTTTGGATGGAATTAAGTTCCATGGAGTTGAAACGCCATCATCATCTCCCCAAAGATCATCTAAACCCTAACAGATCTACAGTTCGAAGGTTAGGTGGTTTCCTGTTCTTATGGAAAAACTTGAAGAAAAATGGGTTCCTTATTGAAAAAGAGTAAAAACCATTGTTTTGGGATTTAAAATCCAAAGGAATGTGAAAATTTACTGTTTGTCCAAGAACATTACCTGAGGAAAAAGGGTCACCTGAACAGAGTTAAACTCTGAAAATGTTTCAAGGCAGAGAACTAAGATCTGGAAGCGAGAATTAAATTCTCAAGGGAAAAAAGTTCTTAAAAGAAGGAGATGAGCAAAGTGAATGCTCTTCGGAAAGGACATGAACATTTATAGGAGGTGATGGAAACGTTCATCTTCCCAAATCCCTAGAGGAATCCAACGGTCACAAAAGGTGACAGCGTTGCACTCACGAGCGGACACGTGAGAACAACGTTGTGGGGGCATTTGTTTCCTGATTTAAAATCAGGAAAGCCCACGGAAGAGGCTTCAGAAAAGGGTCACGTGCTTACACGTGACCAGCAGTCACGTGTTGGCACGTGACATCTAAAAGCATCGGCAAGGCAAATTCAGCTTCCCGACTACATCAAAGAAAAGGGCTTCAGAAAGGGTCACGTGCTCCCACGTGATCTGGGTCACGTGTTGGCACGTGACAATTAAAAGCGGCTTCAAAAGCAAACCGGTTCCCTGATCAAATCAAGGAAAAGGCTTCAGAAGAGGTCACGTGCTCCCACGTGACCAGGGTCACGTGTTGGCACGTGATACTCAAAAGCAGCAGACTTGTTCTCCGGTTAAATCAAGAAAAAGAGTCCAGACGAGGGTCACGTGCTCACACGTGACCAGGGGTCACGTGATGGCACGTGACGGTTAAGCAGCAACCAGAAGACAGAGCGCAAAAAGAAAGAAGAAGGCTCGTTCCAAAGGGGTCACGTGCCCACACGTGACCAAGGGTCACGTGGCCACATGTGACCGACTTCAAAGCCCATTTGTTAACAGAATTAAATTCTGAGAAAAGACCTCTCAAATCTTTCCAAAAGCAACCGATTGAATTAAAGATGATTAAATATCATCTATCTATGGGAAAATCTCGAATTTGGAAAGATTTCCCCGTAAAATCTAACCAAAATAACAGAGGAGAATCTCTGGATTTAAAATCCAATGGTGAGTAAAATTCACCTAATAATCCAAAGGTCCAAAACGAATGATGGATACAAATCAAATCTCCTAATGAAAGATCCACCAAAACTAATTGACTCGGCTGCTTCTCCTATAAATAGGAGCCAAGAGACACACAAGAGAAGGATATATGCAGAGGGAAGAAAAGAGAGAGAGCCTTGATACTTTAGAGGAATTTGGATCTTCTGCAAAAGAAAACCCTAGGTAAGAAAGGAAAGGTTTCATTGAAAGAAAAGAGAATTTAATTCTCAACAGAGTTTAACTCTGATATAAAACAGAAGGACATATTTCTTTTCTCTTTGATGGAGGATCTGTAAAGTGCACATCTCCCCTTGAGTTGAGAATTTAATTCTCAATAGGTTGAGATCCTGCCATGCAGATCCAAAGCATAGAGAGGGAATGGAAGCACGAGAATTTAATTCTCACAGAACTATAGGAATTTAATTCCTTCAAAATAAAATTAGGGTTTGACCCTGTGTTATGGGAATTTAATTCCTTCAGAATGAAAAGAATCAGGGTTTAACCCTAGTTAAGAACTTAGTTCTGTTAAAACAACAAAAATTTAATTCCCTTAATCTTATTCCCCAGAATAATTCTCTAACAGAGAGTGGGGGTTTAATTCCTTAAAGCTTTTATTAGGGTTTAACCCTATTCAGTTCTTCACATATATGAGGAATTTAATTCCTACAGAAAATTCAGAGTTCAACTCTTCAAAAGGAACTAGGAATTTAATTCCTCTGAAATTATTGTTAGGGTTCAACCCTACGAGGAATTTAATTCCTGAAAGGGATTAACAGATCTTCTAAACAACTACAGAAAAGCAGGGTCACGTGTCACCACGTGACCCCCCCCCCAAAAGATCTACAGGAAGCCCTTTGAGACAGTGCCTCACGTGACCCACGTGACCCTTGGCAGAGGCTTTAACATACTCCATTCAAACACCCGTCACGTGATGACACGTGATGCTCCAAAAGATGCGATCTTCTCAGCAGAACAAACGAAGGGAGGGCGCCCTCACGTGCTACCACGTGACCCCTCTTGCCTCAGCGTCTAACGCTAAATTGGAACCCCTGAATTCAGTGTTAAAACGTTGTTTGGCCTTAGTGTTCAACGCTAAGCAAAGAACTTTATTTGCAGTGTTCAACACTGATTACCTTAGTGTTCAACACTAATTTGGGATTTCTATTGCCAGTGCTTAACACTGGTTTGTTTTAGTGTTTAACACTACTTTGAAGGCCTTGTTGCTGGTGTTGACACCAACTATCTTCCAGTGTTAAACACTGACTTATCAACCTCATTCTCAGTGTTCAACACTGATTGGTCTTTAGTGTTTAACACTAGGCATTGGCCCAATTGGCTAAATGGTGTCACGACCCGCAGGGTACGGAACGTGACTGGCACTTAAGTTTACGAAACGTCTAAAGGCGTCCGTAAAATAAGTAAGCCAAAGCCCAGAAAACAAACCCAATGAAGCAAAAGAGTGAAGAAAACCCAATCAATTGAAAGCGAGTTATCAAATAAGTCATGTAAAACACTTTTTAAAAACAGTACAAATTTTTCCCGAAAATTTCGGCAGAGTCTCCTTTGTAAATACTGACCCCCAAAAATGGGTACAACAAATATATACATGAATCCACAAAATAGGGCATCCCCAAGCGGGAGCTAGCTCTTCGCCATACGGCGGTCACAAATCCCACGCAATGTAAATGACAACAAGCATAATAAAGCATAAAGAACCATGAAAAGTAGCATGTCGGCTCAAGTGAGCTCGACCCCAAATACAGTATAAAATCCACAAACCTCACAGTCTCATCTCTAGGTCAATATACAAATATCTGGTAGAACAGTAGATGGAGTACACTAGATACAAGAATATACAAGGTGGTACAAAAAAAAAATAACATAACCCACCTATGAGCAAATCTCGAGCTCAGGCAAAAGAGGTAAAAGACAAGTGCGCCCGCCGCTACTGAACTGACGGAGCGGACCTGCAAAAGACTGTGGCACAACGGGGGTGAGTTGCCAACTCGTGAGTAATAAATAACATCTACAAAGGCTATCGTATGCATGCACACAAGCATCCTAGCATCTAAAATACAGGTATGACTGGATGCACTAGCAGGTGTGTATATCATATCAGTGTGCTAATATGTATGCAACATGAAAATCTGAGGTCTCAATAGGTATATATAAGAAACATTTTATCTCTTTTTGTTTTATTTTTTTTTTGAAACTCTTTTAGAATGCCAGCATAATGTAAATGAATCGACCAAAATCGGTGTCCAGCAACGACACTCAAAAGCTGTCTCAAATCTCATAAATGTATCTCAGGCCTCAGCCGTCCGGCTGACCCATCTCAAATATCAATATCTCATCATCAAGCGGCCACGGTCGGTATCCTCTGGATATCCGCCGTCCCAAACAGTCACCGGTAGGTAATCCGTCCCCTGCCAGGCTCAACGTCATCACCACATTCCTCTTGCCCCGGGGTACCTTACCGGGCCCACCATGTACCCGTGCCGGTTCCTCCACTCCTCGACACGGATTTCCAAATCCACAGCAAACTCATGGTGGACGACACTTACATCACTAGAAAACCGCAATTTTACATATTTTTAAAAAATATAATAAGTTTAGAAATTTTGCGGCTTTCCCCCGAAATCCAGCAATATCATAAAATCTCCAGAAATCCACATAAGTGCATATATCAATGATAATGAATGCGTATGATATCAATAATCAAGTTGCGATGTGTGATAATGGATTAAGCATGAACAATTAATATGATGAAGTACATGCACATGAATAGCAATTCTACGGTTTCATTTTAAGGAATTAAAGGCAATAGCACCAGTTTAAGTATCAATTAGTAAAAGTTTTAAATTTAAAAGTTATCTAGTGTGGTGGCATGGCAATTACCAGGGTGTGTGTGTAAACATGAATAGTGCTCGTGCTGCATATAAAAACCTGGTAATGGTGCATGTGTCCTACAATTGAGTTTGCGTATATGGGTATAACCTATCGATCTAATTGCAGCAATTATCATGCCAGTATTATTATTCTAATGTCACAAGTGATTATCCAATTTACTATTTTCCAGTTTACTAAATCTATCGGGCGACTTGCGCCATCCAGACGATCGTCCCCCGTAGATGTTAAATCTACTCACCGGGATTCCTGGCTAGCTGTGTCCGATCACCGCCTTTCCCTTTCGCGCCGCGTCAGACGTCTCCGCGACCGAACCTGTAATTTATATCAAATATAAGGTTACACATCAAGAACGACGCAAAACCCCAACGAAACTACTAAAGTTCTCTAGCTGGGTACAACGTGCACAAAGTGCGCGGACACACGCGAAAATCGCAAAAACTGCCGAAAAACGCCGATTTGGGTCACCCGGCAAAACTAAAACCCGACTACCCAAAAACCGCACTCACGCATCCTAAAAGTCGTAGGACAAGCCAACACAATCATCAAGATACCACAATTAACTCACCACATAACTTCTATAAAAATCTAGTAAGCAGAAATTGCAATTTGATGCAAACATCGACAATATAGCGACAAAGTCAACCCACCCAACGCCAACATTCCAAACTAACCAAAAAGTTAGCCAATACACCAATGCTAAACCATTAACTAAGCTTAAAAAAAACTAATTTACATAACAAAACCTTCTCTTGATTTTTATAATAGCAAACATAACTCAAACTATATAAGAAATCCTTACTTTAACACTATAATTTAGCCTAATAAGCAAATTAACCACTTAGCTTAAAGTTAGCAAAACACTAGATAGCAAATTAGGTCTAATCAACACAAATTAGGTTTAATCAACTCACTAATCAAGCTTCAAATATCATTTTTCCATACATAACCCTCTCTTGAAAAACCTTAAAACAACAACTTTACAACTAAAAATCAACTTCTAAAATTACCTAAATTAGTATAATTAAAGACTACATAACAAGGTATCCATATAGATTAGTTTACTAACAACTAGATTAACTAATCAACTTAATTAATTATCATGGTACAAAACCTAGTTAGAATTTTCAAACAAGAATCTAAGAAAACTAGATTAACTACACTAATTAACACTAAACCATAACACATAAGCACTTAAACAAAGAATTTAACAAGATGGAATTTATACCTCTTGATCAATAGATCAAGCAAGAAAGTTTCCTCCAAATGATGGTCTCAAACACCAAGATCCAAGCAAGAATGGCTAAGGAAAATGATAGCATATGGATTTTGTATGGATTTTTGAATAAACTATGGATTTTGATGTGGTTTTTTGATGAAATTTGAAGAAAAATGAAAAGAAAAGAGAGGAAGAAGAGGGGGGTTCAGTTTCGGCCAGAGGAGGTAAGGTGGGGGGTGTGGGCAAGTGGGGAAAAGTCTTGGTTCAAGTTTCCAAAGTCAATGTATCATATTTTAACCATTATATTTAAAATTAAATCCATAAACTAACAAACAACTCAAGAAACAACCAAGAAAAAGAGAGGCCAGAAATTTCTGGTCTTGGCCAAGACTTGGGCTGTTATAGGGCTGAGGGAAAAGATAGAGGGGTTTTACAAAAGAAATTTTATGCAAAAAGGCCCCCTACAACTCAAAAATTGCAAGTTTTAGCCCAAAATTCAATAAATTCGTTTCAATTCATAAAAATTGGTTAAAAATCAAAATAAATTACTAAAAATTCATGTTATCACTAGAATATAATTATCATAATTTTTGAGATTAAAATTAGCCCGGAAAAATTTGTATTTATCGCTTATTTATGTATTTTCTTACCGGCTTAAATAATATTAAAAAATTGAAAAATAGGGAAAAATTTTTAAATGACCAAAATTTCATAATTAACTCATTAGCTACTAAAAACAAGTAATTACCTATCCACTTTAAGTATAATTAGCCCTAAACTGCAAAATATCGAGAAAGACGGTTTTCGGAAAAATACCGAATTTTCACCGAATTTCAGGAAAACACCAAAACGACTTTTCAAGACGCTACAATCTTCCCCCCTTAAAGAAATTCGGTCCCCGAATTTAAAAAAAAATATAGCTACGCGTACCTTCAAAGAGATGGGGATATTTCTTCCTCATCTCGTCCTCGGTCTCCCAGGTAACCTCCTCGCCGCTCGGGCTACGCCAAAGGACCTTGACGGTTGGTATAATCTTCGATCTCAGCTTCTTCACCTGCCGATCTAGGATGGCCACCGGCTGCTCTGCAAAGGAAAGGTCGCGCTCTAGCTGGACTGTCGGGTGCTGAATCGCATGCGAAGGGTCGTGAAGGTACTTGCGGAGCATCGAAACATGAAAAACGGGGTGAACATCGGGAAAGCTGGGTGGAAGAGCCAAACGATATGCAACAGCGCCGACACGCTCGAGGATCTCGAAGGGACCTACGAATCTAGGGCTAAGCTTCCCCTTTCGCCCAAAACGCATCACGCCCTTCATCGGTGAGACCTTCAGAAAAACATGGTCGCCAACTGCGAACTCTAATCTGCGACGGCGCCTGTCTGCATAGGATTTCTGCCTGCTCTGAGCCGCTCTCATCCGGTCTCGGATCAACTGTATCTTCGCTGTCGTCTCCTCAACAAGCTGCGGCCCCAAAATGCTGCTCTCGCTGAGCTCTGTCCAACAAACGGGCGATCTGCATCTCCTCCCATACAATGCCTCGAAAGGTGCCATCTGAATAGTATCCTGGAAGCTGTTGTTGTAGGAGAACTCCACTAGAGGTAAATGACGATCCCAGCTACCACCAAAGTCTAAAACGCACGCTCTGAGCATGTCCTCGAGAGTCTGAATGGTCCGCTCTGACTGTCCATCTGTCTGCGGATGAAACGCTGTGCTGAAGCTCAAACGAGTGCCCAAAGCCTCCTGAAGTCTCTGCCAAAGTCGGCTGGTGAACTGAGTGCCTCGATCTGACACGATACAAGTCGGTACGCCATGTAGTCGCACGATCTCGTCAATATAGAGCTGAGCATACTGAGCGAAGCTGAAAGTCGTCTTCACTGGCAGGAAGTGAGCCGCTTTCGTCAATCTATCCACGATCACCCAGATGGAGTCGTACCCTCGACTGGTCCTGGTAGACCCACAACGAAGTCCATCGAAATCTGCTCCCATTTCCACTCCGGAATGGGTAATGGCTGTAGCTCTCCTGCGGGCCTCTGGTGTTCGGCCTTGACTTGCTGACAAGTCAGGCATCTCGAAACGAACTCCGCAATGTCCCTCTTCATCCCGTCCCACCAGTAGGTCTCTCTCATATCATGGTACATCTTGGTGGAACCGGGGTGGACACTATACACTGATCGGTATGCCTCCTCGAGAATGTCGCGCCGTAATCCATCAGTATCTGGTACGCACAGTCTAGATCCATATCGTAAAATCCCCTGATCGTCAACCATGAACTCGGAAAATCTGCCCTGTCCCATCTGTGCCATGATCTCTGAGCAACGGTCGTCACCACGCTGTGCCTCATATATACGGTCAAGCAACTGTGGGCGTGCACGAACATGCGCGAGCTGTCCCCCTGTCTGAGTGAACTCGAACTCAACTCGGCTGTCGCATAACATCTGCCAATCTGCTGACGACTGCCTCTGCACTGCGCGCAAAAAGGATAGACTACCCCCGGGCCTCCTACTCAACGCATCTGCCACCACATTCGCCTTGCCGGGATGATATAAGATCTCGCAGTCGTAGTCTTTCACCAACTCCATCCAACGACGCTGTCTGAGGTTCAGGTCTCGCTGCTGAAATATGTACTTTAAGCTCTTGTGATCGGTGAATATCTGACACGACTCGCCGTAAAGGTAATGTCGCCAAATCTTCAGTGCAAAGACCACTGCAGCCATCTCCAAATCATGAGTGGGGTAGTTCTGTTCATGCTTCTTCAACTGCCGAAAAGCATAAGCGATCACCCGGCCATGCTGCATCAAAACGCATCCTAATCCCACTCGCGAAGCATCACAGTAGACAACAAATCCGCCTGATCCCGAAGGTAAAGATAATACCGGCGCCGTAGTCAAACATGTCCGCAGCTGCTGAAAACTGCGCTCGCACTCCTCCGTCCAGACGAAAGGAACTCCCTTCCGGGTCAAACCGGTCAACGGTGCAGCTATACGGGAGAAGTCCTGAACAAAACGCCTGTAGTAGCCCGCCAAGCCTAGAAAACTACGGATCTCGGTAACCGATGTAGGTCGGGGCCACTGCTGAACAGCCTCAATCTTCTTCGGGTCCACACAAATGCCGTCTCTCGTAACCACGTGACCCAAGAATCCGACGCTGTCCAGCCAGAAAGCACACTTGGAGAACTTTGCGAACAGCTGATGCTCCCTCAGAGTCTGTAACGTAATCCGCAAGTGCTGCTCGTGCTCCTCTCTGCTCCGGGAGTACACCAAGATATCGTCGATAAACACGATGATGAACAAGTCAAGATACGGCCTGAATGTACGGTTCATCAAATCCATAAATGCTGCTGGGGCGTTGGTGAGTCCGAACGACATCACCAAAAACTCGTAGTGGCCATAGCGTGTACGGAAAGCTGTCCTCGGTATATCCTCCTGGCGAACTCGCAGCTGATGGTATCCTGATCGCAAGTCGATCCTCGAAAAATACCCCGCACCCTGAAGCTGGTCGAACAAATCATCAATGCGCGGCAACGGATATCTGTTCCGAACGGTAACTTTGTTCAGCTGGCGGTAGTCGATACATAAGCGCAAACTTCCATCCTTCTTCTTGACAAACAGGACCGGAGCACCCCACGGAGAAACACTCGGTCGAATAAGCCCCTTATCCAACAAATCCTGCAACTGCTCCTTCAGCTCTCGAAGCTCTGCCGGGGCCATCCGATACGGTGGTATAGAAATAGGCCCCGAACCGGGAATCAAATCAATGCAGAACTCAACATCGCGCTCAGGCGGTAGCCCGGGTAGCTCATCAGGGAAAACATCAGGGAACTCACAAACTACCGGGACCCGGTCCAACGGAACCTCTGCAGCTCGAGTATCACAAACAAACGCTAAGAATCCCTGACATCCCTTCCGCAAGAGCTGACCAGCGCGAAGAGAAGAAATTAAGCTGGGAAGGGCGACACTACGGTCTCCCTGAATAACAAGGACTGGCTCTCCCGGAAAGCTAAAACTGACTGCCTTCTCACGGCAGTCCACCGAAGCATAACAAGTGGCTAGCCAATCCATGCCCAGAAGCACATCAAAGTCCAACGTATCGAGGAGTATCAAATCAACTGATGAATCCCTCTCCCCGATACGAACGGAACACAAACGAAATACAAAACGAGCGACAAACGACTCGCCTACCGGAGTAACAACAACAAGCGGCTGATCTAACGACGACGACTCACGGCCCAACATCGGTGCAAAGTGTGTAGATACGTACGAATGTGTGGAACCTGGGTCGAATAACACCCGTGCGTCGAAAGAACAAACTGGCAAAGTACCTGTCACAACGGCATTGGATGCCTGCGCATCCTGCGGTGTCAAAGCAAAAACTCGGGCCTGTCCTCCACCGATAGCGGGCTGACCTCGACCTCGGCCTCTGCCTCCTCGTCCTCTCTGAACAGGACCGCCGCGTCCACGGCCTCTCGGTGCACCTAACTGGCGTGGAGCATCGCCTGGGGTAGGAAGTAGGGCTCTCTGAGGAGGGGGTGGTGATGGTGGTAGGGTCACGTGCGGAACTGCCGCTGCTCCCTGTCGTCTCACCGGACAGTCTCTGACAAGATGATGCAGACTCCCGCACCCAAAACATCCTGGTGACGGCTGCTGCCCCTGGGAATAAGAACCATATAACTGTCCCCGTCCAAATCCTCTGCCTGGCCTATCTCTCGGAAAGAATCTGGCGCGCTGCCTCTGAGACGGTACATCGGTGCGCATCCTCTTCGGCCCAGAAACGGCCGGAGTCTGTGATATGCGTGCCTCCATCCGCAATGCTGTATCCATAGCAGCTGAATAAGTGTCATAGTGCTGGGCGCCAATGGCAAGGTATAGCTGGGCATCAAGTCCCTGTACGAACCTCTTCACCATCTTCTCCTCGGTATCCACCAAATACTGAGCATATCGGGATAACTGTGTAAACTGGATATCATACTCAGACACCGTCATCCCAGGTGTCTTGACTAAGGCCTCGAAACTGCGAGCTCTGGCGTCACGAACGCTCTCTGGAAGGAAACGGGCTAGAAAGACCGCTGTAAACTCGGCCCAAGTCATAGGCGGCAGATCTGCAGCTCGACCTCTCAAGACTGACTCCCACCATGTCTGCGCGAGACCCTCTAGCCGGAAACTGGCAAGCTCTACCCATCGATCATCCGAACATCTCAGCGAACGGCAGATCCTGGCTAAACTATCAAGGAACGTCTGTGGGTCCTCCGCTGCCTCGGTGCCGGTGAATACTGGAGGTCTCAGCCTCATGAAGTCCTGTAGTGAAACCGGAATGGACACGATGGTAGTAGTAGAAGCAGGTATCATGGTCGTCTGTGATGTAGTAGGTACGTCATCCTGCCTCGGTGTACGACTGGCTGCAACTAGGGATCCTACCATCTGACGCAGCTCCTGCATGCCTCCCATCATCTGTCGCAACTCCTCCATACCCGTCTCGAGCCTATCCATACGGCCTGGGGAAGGTGGATCGGTCTGTCCCTGCGGCGTAGGCATACCACCCTGCTCAGTCCTAGCCTCGGACGAGCCAGCTCGAATCTCGTCTCTGGCGGCAGCCCTCTGTGCCCTCGTAGCCTTCGGCGGCATAGTGGCTGTTACAGGAAAACAGATAGTAAGGACAGTGCAATAGGATCATAGGATACACGGAATTGAAGAAGGAATTTTTTTCAAGCAAGTATATCCTAAAGTCACTTAGGCGGAGTACCGTATCGTAAGTATGCCGCGGACATACGCACGCTACGTTACCCTGCTTAAGTCACTTACTCCATCTACCAAGGGTCATCCTACACTCACAAAGGTAAAACCTATCGCTCTGATACCAACTTTGTCACGACCCGCAGGGTACGGAACGTGACTGGCACTTAAGTTTACGAAACGTCTAAAGGCGTCCGTAAAATAAGTAAGCCAAAGCCCAGAAAACAAACCCAATGAAGCAAAAGAGTGAAGAAAACCCAATCAATTGAAAGCGAGTTATCAAATAAGTCATGTAAAACACTTTTTAAAAACAGTACAAATTTTTCCCGAAAATTTCGGCAGAGTCTCCTTTGTAAATACTGACCCCCAAAAATGGGTACAACAAATATATACATGAATCCACAAAATAGGGCATCCCCAAGCGGGAGCTAGCTCTTCGCCATACGGCGGTCACAAATCCCACGCAATGTAAATGACAACAAGCATAATAAAGCATAAAGAACCATGAAAAGTAGCATGTCGGCTCAAGTGAGCTCGACCCCAAATACAGTATAAAATCCACAAACCTCACAGTCTCATCTCTAGGTCAATATACAAATATCTGGTAGAACAGTAGATGGAGTACACTAGATACAAGAATATACAAGGTGGTACAAAAAAAAAATAACATAACCCACCTATGAGCAAATCTCGAGCTCAGGCAAAAGAGGTAAAAGACAAGTGCGCCCGCCGCTACTGAACTGACGGAGCGGACCTGCAAAAGACTGTGGCACAACGGGGGTGAGTTGCCAACTCGTGAGTAATAAATAACATCTACAAAGGCTATCGTATGCATGCACACAAGCATCCTAGCATCTAAAATACAGGTATGACTGGATGCACTAGCAGGTGTGTATATCATATCAGTGTGCTAATATGTATGCAACATGAAAATCTGAGGTCTCAATAGGTATATATAAGAAACATTTTATCTCTTTTTGTTTTATTTTTTTTTTGAAACTCTTTTAGAATGCCAGCATAATGTAAATGAATCGACCAAAATCGGTGTCCAGCAACGACACTCAAAAGCTGTCTCAAATCTCATAAATGTATCTCAGGCCTCAGCCGTCCGGCTGACCCATCTCAAATATCAATATCTCATCATCAAGCGGCCACGGTCGGTATCCTCTGGATATCCGCCGTCCCAAACAGTCACCGGTAGGTAATCCGTCCCCTGCCAGGCTCAACGTCATCACCACATTCCTCTTGCCCCGGGGTACCTTACCGGGCCCACCATGTACCCGTGCCGGTTCCTCCACTCCTCGACACGGATTTCCAAATCCACAGCAAACTCATGGTGGACGACACTTACATCACTAGAAAACCGCAATTTTACATATTTTTAAAAAATATAATAAGTTTAGAAATTTTGCGGCTTTCCCCCGAAATCCAGCAATATCATAAAATCTCCAGAAATCCACATAAGTGCATATATCAATGATAATGAATGCGTATGATATCAATAATCAAGTTGCGATGTGTGATAATGGATTAAGCATGAACAATTAATATGATGAAGTACATGCACATGAATAGCAATTCTACGGTTTCATTTTAAGGAATTAAAGGCAATAGCACCAGTTTAAGTATCAATTAGTAAAAGTTTTAAATTTAAAAGTTATCTAGTGTGGTGGCATGGCAATTACCAGGGTGTGTGTGTAAACATGAATAGTGCTCGTGCTGCATATAAAAACCTGGTAATGGTGCATGTGTCCTACAATTGAGTTTGCGTATATGGGTATAACCTATCGATCTAATTGCAGCAATTATCATGCCAGTATTATTATTCTAATGTCACAAGTGATTATCCAATTTACTATTTTCCAGTTTACTAAATCTATCGGGCGACTTGCGCCATCCAGACGATCGTCCCCCGTAGATGTTAAATCTACTCACCGGGATTCCTGGCTAGCTGTGTCCGATCACCGCCTTTCCCTTTCGCGCCGCGTCAGACGTCTCCGCGACCGAACCTGTAATTTATATCAAATATAAGGTTACACATCAAGAACGACGCAAAACCCCAACGAAACTACTAAAGTTCTCTAGCTGGGTACAACGTGCACAAAGTGCGCGGACACACGCGAAAATCGCAAAAACTGCCGAAAAACGCCGATTTGGGTCACCCGGCAAAACTAAAACCCGACTACCCAAAAACCGCACTCACGCATCCTAAAAGTCGTAGGACAAGCCAACACAATCATCAAGATACCACAATTAACTCACCACATAACTTCTATAAAAATCTAGTAAGCAGAAATTGCAATTTGATGCAAACATCGACAATATAGCGACAAAGTCAACCCACCCAACGCCAACATTCCAAACTAACCAAAAAGTTAGCCAATACACCAATGCTAAACCATTAACTAAGCTTAAAAAAAACTAATTTACATAACAAAACCTTCTCTTGATTTTTATAATAGCAAACATAACTCAAACTATATAAGAAATCCTTACTTTAACACTATAATTTAGCCTAATAAGCAAATTAACCACTTAGCTTAAAGTTAGCAAAACACTAGATAGCAAATTAGGTCTAATCAACACAAATTAGGTTTAATCAACTCACTAATCAAGCTTCAAATATCATTTTTCCATACATAACCCTCTCTTGAAAAACCTTAAAACAACAACTTTACAACTAAAAATCAACTTCTAAAATTACCTAAATTAGTATAATTAAAGACTACATAACAAGGTATCCATATAGATTAGTTTACTAACAACTAGATTAACTAATCAACTTAATTAATTATCATGGTACAAAACCTAGTTAGAATTTTCAAACAAGAATCTAAGAAAACTAGATTAACTACACTAATTAACACTAAACCATAACACATAAGCACTTAAACAAAGAATTTAACAAGATGGAATTTATACCTCTTGATCAATAGATCAAGCAAGAAAGTTTCCTCCAAATGATGGTCTCAAACACCAAGATCCAAGCAAGAATGGCTAAGGAAAATGATAGCATATGGATTTTGTATGGATTTTTGAATAAACTATGGATTTTGATGTGGTTTTTTGATGAAATTTGAAGAAAAATGAAAAGAAAAGAGAGGAAGAAGAGGGGGGTTCAGTTTCGGCCAGAGGAGGTAAGGTGGGGGGTGTGGGCAAGTGGGGAAAAGTCTTGGTTCAAGTTTCCAAAGTCAATGTATCATATTTTAACCATTATATTTAAAATTAAATCCATAAACTAACAAACAACTCAAGAAACAACCAAGGAAAAGAGAGGCCAGAAATTTCTGGTCTTGGCCAAGACTTGGGCTGTTATAGGGCTGAGGGAAAAGATAGAGGGGTTTTACAAAAGAAATTTTATGCAAAAAGGCCCCCTACAACTCAAAAATTGCAAGTTTTAGCCCAAAATTCAATAAATTCGTTTCAATTCATAAAAATTGGTTAAAAATCAAAATAAATTACTAAAAATTCATGTTATCACTAGAATATAATTATCATAATTTTTGAGATTAAAATTAGCCCGGAAAAATTTGTATTTATCGCTTATTTATGTATTTTCTTACCGGCTTAAATAATATTAAAAAATTGAAAAATAGGGAAAAATTTTTAAATGACCAAAATTTCATAATTAACTCATTAGCTACTAAAAACAAGTAATTACCTATCCACTTTAAGTATAATTAGCCCTAAACTGCAAAATATCGAGAAAGACGGTTTTCGGAAAAATACCGAATTTTCACCGAATTTCAGGAAAACACCAAAACGACTTTTCAAGACGCTACAAATGGCCAGAGGCAAAGCCTCTCCTTCAAGGGACCAACAGGAGGGCCGATGTCCCAGATATGATTGGACTTAGTCCAAGCTGGCCATAAGTCCTCAATTCGTAATTAACTGGGCTAATGGGCTCATAACATAATTAATTGGTCTTGATCCCAAATTAGGCCAAAGACTATTTAATCCACTCCGGTTCCAGGGTACATCTCTTCATTCCTTTGATACTTGGCGTTGTAATCCCTCAACGTCTTCAAAGAGGTGACGGGTCCCGATGACCACACATTGATATGGACTGTGGGGTCCTTAAACCCATGGACTACGACGTCCTTAACCTTGACCGAGATGTCTTAAAACTAACAATGGACTGTGAGGTCCTTAAACCCATGGACTACGACGTCCTTAACCTTGACTGAGATGTCTTAAAACTAACAATGGACTGTGGGGTCCTTAAACCCATGGACTACGACGTCCTTAACCTTGACCGAGATGTCTTAAAACTAACAATGGACTGCAATGTCCTTAAACTACCCATGGACCGCAATGTCCTTAAACTAGCGATGGACCACTATGTCCCTAAACTGGAATGATAGAGCCCAAACGCTCTTTTGTTGGATTTAAACGATCCCGTTTAAGTTGATCTTAGCCTTAAATACGGCTAACGTATCCTTAAACCTTTCAAACAGACTTTAGTCCCAAACTGGACTGTAGATTCCCCCAATTAACTCTGGTTCAAGGGTATATCTCTGAACTCCTCTGACATCTGTCGTTGTAATCCTTCAACGTCGTCAGAGAGGTGACGGGTCCCGACTGCCATACATTGAATGGACCACTATATCCCTAAACTGGAACAATGGAGCCCAAATGCTCTTTTGTCGGATCTAAACAGTCCCGTTAAGTTGATCTTAGTCTCAGGTTAGACTAACGTATCCTTAACAAACGTTTGAGTTGATCTTGGCCTTAAATATGGCTAACGTATCCTCAAACCAAACCCCCAAACCCAAATCTAAGATAATACGGATTTGGACTAGTCCACGCCATACGGGCGACGACATAACTCGGTCTCCGTAAACAATCCACGGGCAACAAAACATAAAATAAACACACACGACACGAAGTGACCATCTAGAGAAGGAGAAAGTTGTTACCGCGACGCGGTAGCGTAATTAACTGCAGGGGCTTGCGCCTGCAGGGAAGAGCGTCCCCACAATCAAAAAACCCCTCAAGCGAGGGGGAATCTGACGAAGTCTGCTACATCGGACGCATCCGTTCAGACCTTCGATACACGGTGCCATAAATCAACTTGGCATCTTTGGAGAGATGGACGGATAGCACCAATTAGCATCTGCCCCCGAACCTCAGGTGAGACGTCCCGCGTCTCGGCCGCCGTTCGGAGGGGAACAGGCTCTATCAACACGTACATGATGATAAAGACAAACCAGATAGCATACCATCATCTCGAGTAAGACTGTTCTATCGGTATAGGTCCTCCCTCAATCATCATAATCACGTGCCTGCAACTACGATAATTGCCTTGAGAGCGCTATAGCCAACAACCCCCACTAGTGTGACTGCCATCACAACGCTAGTAGTCAAGCAAAGATCCAAAGGGCTCTATCAATATGTATTAGCGATACGTCAAAAAAAACATATACACATATTTAGATAGATACAAACCAAGTAGCATACTACCATATTGAGCAAGAGTATTATAAATCCGTGTATATATCCCAAGCTTCCAAAATATAATATACAAACTAGTACTATACAATAATGGCCTCTAGAGCATATTATACTAACAACCTGTATGTACCTGTAGGGTTCCTAGGCACACCCATGAGGTCTCACAAGGTATCAACCATGCCAAATTCAAAAATTATATGCCGAGAAACCCTAATGCAAGATCGTTGACTAGAGATTAGGCGAAAACAAATGCAAGTTAACAACTTAACTAGATAGTGAAAGGAAATACAACCTTTGTAGATCCGGTCCTCCACTTCCAAAGCTCCGTGAAGACGTCCCTCCGCTGCGATCATCGGAATCCCGGACTCTTGGGGTGGTTTCATCGAAGAAATGATCGGGCTAGGTCGATGACTTCGATGCCGAAGATGATCTACGTCGAGGCGACTCTAACTCGAGCTCCAACTTCACCAAGTCATGAAACTTGTGAAGTAAACACTCTATACTACATGGCAAGTGGTAGAGGATGAAGAAATAGAAAATGGGTTCACTTTGGATTTGGATTTCTCACTTGGATTCATCACTTGAAATTTTGTAGCAAAGGTTTTCTTTCTTCTTGAAGAAGAAGAAGAAGAAAGAAAAAGAAAATGAATTATCAAAATAGAAAAACAAGTGATGCCTTATCATAATGCAACCATGGGTTAGATAAACTCATGTAGAGAATAAACTAGGGTTTAAGTAATGGTTAGGTTTAGGATAAAACAAAATGGAAGACTTATTCAAAGATGCTTTGAAACTTCAAGAAGTTTCAAGCAAAAGAAAGAAAAGAAAGCCACCATTTCAATTTAATTTTCAAAAATAAATGAAATAAAACAAATGAAACCCTAACCATTATCTAAACATGGTGTATAGCATACACACACCCAAATTTGCATGTATCATCAAACATGATACAATCAAGTGCACAAATATATATCACATATACTACTTATGCACATCAAGTGAGAAAATCCATCTTAAGTGAACAAATACTAGTTAATGTAAATTAATATATCAAATATATAATTTTACATCAAATCATTAAATCAACACTTGATTTAACGATCCGGTCATATCGCATATGACCGACTAATATCCAATGTATCGACTTATCGAATCAATCCTCGATTCGATAACTAGGTTATATCGCATACAACCAATCGATACATTCATCGCGAGAATAGAATACGGTATCACATACACGCATTATTCTCGGTCCCGCACATATCTCATATGTGCTCCTATTTCGTTTCGCTTGAGCCAGGAAACCTCTGTGTAGGACTCTAAAGACTCGTCAATACGCCGGCAGCAGGTAATGATCATATCAAACACCCACAAGCCGCAAGAGGTCGGCTAAACGTAACGGCCACCCGGGTATTGAGCGATCAGGAGATCAACGAGCAAGCCCGCTCACACTCCTGTGAATCCAACCAGTAACACTTACCGTACAGTCCGGTATCGTCGTCTGATATGTCGCATATCTTTCCTAGGGGTGGTAAACGTCAGACCCCAATAGCTCGATAAGTCGTGTCGATATGAGGTCTATAACAGTTCGAGAAACTGCTGGTGATACTTACCAGTAAATCTCAGCAACCCTGGCCAGGGATTTCCGGTTATAGCCAATCGAACACAGTGCAACATCAACTCCCTATACCGGGAGAGACGAATCCCCTCATATCGCTCATTGCCTCCATGTGATTCGGGACTGTACCCAAAAACCACCGTTTTGCATGCCCTCTTGGACGTGGTAAGGTGGAAATCAAAGTATAGTGGGAATCACACAAGACTCTATGACGATCTCGGGTCAACAGACTACTCTGTACCAGTATCACCAGAGAACTGCCATCTGACGTAAGGTATAATACCATCTGGGAGTTCTCGGCGAGTCCGTCCAGTGTACCCAGTCTCCACTGAGCACCCGTATATCATCTCTGATGTCAAACACCAATGGATATGGGATCATCCATCGCCCATCTGTATGGGTCGAGAAGGTACACGCTAGTCTACTCTGGTATATCGATGCCCTGTCTCGATACACCCACGACTAGGGACTTTGAAGGATGTACTTATGGACTACCATGTCCCCACTAGTATGATCTGCATCATAGTCCAGGTAGTCAAGTACACATCCTAAGGGCTTTACCAACATGTAACAGAGAGACAATCAGTGCACACGTTAAGATAAAGAGCAACCAGATAGCATACTATCATGTCGAGCAAGAAAGTCCTCCCTATATATGTCCAAGCATCCACTATAATATACATCCTATGTATAGTGATGGCCTCTAGGGCATACATATAACTAACAATCTCCCACTTGCACTAAGGCCATCTGATAGCAGTGGTTGTAGTATCTCATACTCAACCATCCCATAAAAGTCTCTCTCTGGGAAAAGGCCTTTGTGAGTGGATCCGCCGTGTTGTCCTCTGAGTCTACTCTCCTAACCTTGATCACCCTGGAGATCAACTATCTCCATGATCAGGTGATACTGCCTTAGAATATGTCTGGATCACTGATGGGACGGACGTTCCTTGGCATAAGCCACAACTCCATTGTCACACAATGGGAGGAACAAAGTTCATCTCATGAACAAATATACATCTAGACTGCCTCTTTGGTAGCATCTTAAGTAGCGATGTATCCAGCCTTTATCGTCTAGTTTGCCACGGTATCTAGCTTGGAACTCTTCCAACATACCGTCCCTTTACTGAGGGTAAAGACAATGCCTGTGACTGACATTCAGTCATCCTTATCACCCTGGAACACTTCCAGTGATTCTCCCCAGGATCGATTGATAGCAACTCACTACAACTAGTGAGAATCCTAACATCCAATTACTTCTATCTCATAGATCAAAAATCAGGATTTAGGAGGTATCACTTTGATCCTATATGGAGAATCCTTGTGATAAGCGGAGATTGACCGAGCGTAGCATAAGAAACTCCTTCCCCATCAAGAGTATGTCATCCATGTACTCTACGAGGATCGTCACCATACTCCCTACTACCTTTTTGTATATACAAGGTTCATCTACCATTTTGATGAAGTCAAACTCTTTGACTACCACATCAAAACAGACGTTCCAACTACGCGATGCCTGCTTTATCCTATAAAGCAACTTGTGCACGTTTCCGCTGCTCTCACTGTCTACGAAGCCCTCTGGCTGTGTACTTATAGACGCCCTCTTCTAAAACATTATTTAGAAAAGCTGTCATGACACCCAACCCCCAGATATCGTAGTCATGGTATGTAGCCGTGGCAAGTAGGATCTGGATGGACTTAAGCATAGCTTCTTAGAAAAGGTTTCATCATTATCCACGCCTGGTCGATGACGAAAACCTTTAACAAGTCTAGCTTTGAAAGTCTCAACTTTTCCATCTACACCTAGTAATCTTCTCAAGATATACTTGCTCCTGATGGGGATTTAACCCTTCAGATATAGCAACCAAAGTCCATACTTTGTTGGTGTACATGGATTCCATCTCAGATCGCTAAGCATCCAGCCATTCTTACAGAGTCCCTACTCTCGATGGCCAGCTCGAAACTAGTTAGGTCATCATCTCATGATGCAATCCTCACTCCCACTGTCATCGAGAAACCGAAATATCTCTCGGGCGGATGAGGAAACCTACCAGATTGGCGGAGAGGCTGAGGTTCGTCGGGGACTATTGAATCCTTTGGTTCTGTCAAATCATCAGCTGCAGTTTGTATAGCTGGAACCTTTCCAGTTCTACAGAACTGACATTGCCTCGATCCTGTCCGGATTTAGCTTTTAGACATAGCCCGGACAACCCCAAATCTTAACCAACTTAAGATATGGGCTCTTCCCTTTCCATATCACATATGAAGTGGTAGGCATCTGATTTGATTGAAACCCTATTCAATAGGCATGCAGCTTCTCAAGCGCATAACTCCCAAAAGGAAACAGGTAACTCAGTAGTACTCATCATAGAGCGCACCTTATCATATAGGGTGTGATTGCTCCGCCCCGATACACCGACGTGCTGTGGTGTATATGGAGGAGTAATGCTGAGAGAGAATCTCATTCTCCTTTAAAATATTCCAGGATTACCGTGCTCAAGTATTCTCCTCCCTGATCACATCAAAGGACATAATACTTATACCCATATTTGGTTCTCTACTTCTAACTTATATTCTGTGAATATCTCAAAAGGTTCGGACTTGTGTTTCAACAGGAACATATGTCTGAATCTTGATAGATTATCCGAGAATGTAATGAAGTACAAAGGACCGGTCTTGGTATGTATAGACAGGGGACCTTCATACATCAGTATGTATCAATCCTAAGAGTTCACTAACTCTTTCTCTGTTTCCAATAAACGGAGCTATGGTCATCTAAACTTTGTGACATGACTAGCAAGTTTCACAAGATGTAAATTCAAACAGATTTAAATATGCATCTAAATGTAACTTCAGCTAGTCGGGTCGCATTGATATGACCTAATCTGCAATACCTCAAGAAGGATCTGTTTATTTCTGAACTATTCCTCTTGTGTGTGTTCCGTATACTAAGAACTGTAGTTTGATTTAGAACATCAATGTTTTTAGATAACGTGCCTGAACCGATCAACTTTTAATATAGGAAATGTTCAAAACATTATCCAACAATACAAAATTTTATCATTTCTTTACTAATAAAGAGACTGATATAATTTTGTATATCAGGTTCGGTATCTAATAACATTCGTTCAGAATCAATGTGCTTGGAATACAGGGTGACAGTGACCAACAGACTTGGCTGCAACACTTGCACCGTTTTCTGTCTCATGAAACTTATCACCCGTTCTCAGTTCTCTACCTTTCTGTAGCCCTATGTAACTGATTACATATCTGGGATCCTGATCCGGTATCAAATACCCAGGACGTAGAGGATACAGAGAAACGGTTCTCTGTAATGAACACACCCGAAGATGATGCATCGGTATGCACTTTCTTCGTTTGGGCGACACAGGAATTCTGGTAATCCCCAATTTCCTGCTCTGTCTTATAACAATTATAAGTTGGAGCGGGACCAACGTTCCCCAGCTCAGTATAACAAGCGGGTTCGGTCAATACATCCATATTATTATCTTGATTAAGGCGTGATATGGTCGCTACCTGGAGAGAGAGAGAAAAAAACACTCAGCGTATGCTCTTGCAAGATCAGATTGGTTATCATTTTATCTAATCAGGATGGCTCCCACTGTTTTTATCAAATCTTCCTTCAAACCCTAAAAGGAAAGACTAGCCGGGATTAATTACACGCTACAAGTTCGCCAATCTTTCAGCCAGGCCAGTGTCGGTACTTTGAGGGAGGTCCCCCGTGCTTTCGCACGAACCTAAGTAATGTAAACCTCGTTTTCCCAGAGGCGTAACCTCGTTAACACCTTTCTAGACACCTACTTGATCGGCTAATTGTAATGTGTAAAAGTCTCCCAGGAGTAACTCTTACTCGCAGCGGGTATCGGGATCCAACTATCTCAAGTTCAAACTATAGGCTACTAGTCAAGTTCAACCCTTGAAATTCCCGATATTTTTGCCCCTAACACCCTATGACCTTGACGGAGGTCAACAAACCATAGGCTACTAGTCAAGTTCAACCCGTCATTTCTTGATTGAATCAAACCCACCCGCACGACCCTTGACGGAAGTCAACAAGGTCGCACGACTACCCTAATCCAATCTGCATCATATGCATAAGCAGATAAATACTAGTTAGCTACCGCACACTACGCCTTGACGGAGGTCAACAAACGTAGCACGAATACTAAGTAGGACTTATCTGAAATGACGGAGGGCTACGACAGGTTTTTCTGAAAACCTATTGCGTAATGAACTAGATATCGTTGTAGGATCGAATGAATTTTGAAATGGAGTGTTTTTAAGGCTTTTCTAGTTTTGCTAAAGGGGTCACTCCCGGTGAAGGGATCGTCGGCCCTTTCCTCGTCGAATGAGGTGCGGGATATATCACATATATCGCTGTGCAAAGCAGAAACTATAGAAGCAATCAAAAGACAAACCGAGGGGTGTAGCATCTGCCAGTTATTGCTAAAGGGGTCACTCCCGGTGAAGGGATCGTCGGCCCTTTCCTCATCGAATAAGGTGCAGGATATATCATATATACCGCTGTGCAAAGCAAGAACTGTAGCTACCTGTTTTATTTTTGAAATTCGATTCTACAACATATTTAGGTTTCTTTTACTTTCATTAATCACATTAATGAAGTCCCATCATTTAAGCACCTAAACATCACAGATAAATACGACGTACACTTATGCCATCCGCATTCGCCTCGATGTCCCCTCGTGCATCGTTAGGTTAGGTAACTAACGACAGAGCGGGGCAGGGCTAGCGCGGGTGTAAAACATAAGCAACGTCTATATAATATATCATATGTACTATATACAGTATTTATCACAGAACATCACATGATCACATCACAGATATCGCAGCAGAAGAAACATATGAAATATTGGATATACTAGGACGTCCGTGTTTTCAATACGAGCCAGTATAAAACACGGATTCCATGGTCGTGATGAATAGCCAAACCCACACCCCTAGACCCCTACGAGAGCGGCAAGCAACCCTACCAATTCTAGAGTTAGGAGACCCGGACTCGACTCCTCGAGTTGGTCTCCCACTGGACTCCAGAACCCGGTTACTCGTGCTCTCCTCCTTGGGTCTATCCTAGTGTGGAAAAGTAAATAATATACATCAACGGTGACATCTTCCGCAACCTGGAAGTGCCCCAATAAATGAATATTACATACAAGTTTTTTACATGAATGAAAATGAAAAACACTCATCTCATATAAAAAAAACCCCGGCTATTCAAACACGACGATCCAATATAACATATCCAGCAACACATAACATCACATGTCATCAACGTAAGTAAATATGCCCATCCCAATTGTCGTTGACATATAGCAACGAAACCGGCGATATCACATATTACACTTACGGTCACAGAAAAGAAAGTGTAAAACTACAACAGTTGGAATCCGCAAACTCTTTAGACATCGCATGCCTAACCAAATGAATTCCTTAGACATCGCATGCCTAACAATTATAAACCCCGCATTTTAGTCTCATTATCGAAAACTCTTTTCAATATCAAGTCGGGCAATTCAACAAGATTCTCGACATTTTGATCGAATGCTCGTCGTAAACTTTAGTAGACGGCCGCACCCCCGATACCGTCGACGAAGTGCACCAAGGCGGAACACCACTACCACGAGCACCCGAACGGATGCTTTCGGCGACGGGGTTCTCCTACAGTCACTTGGTCGGGGCTAAGGGGTGTAGCTGTCTATTAAGTTTATCCGACGAGTATCCGCGTACACTACGTGATTGCGACCGACTTTTGATCACATCAAAATCCTGTGGCAACCGATCAAGTGAGACTAAAGTGCTATGTTTATAACATTCATTCTGTCATCTCATAACTACTTGTGAATTCCAATTATTGTATCACATTCCAGATAAATAGAAAATGTTAAACTTTCCGATCGAACAATCAAACACCCAAGTTTTCCCGAAACAGTTCAACACATGAAATAAGTTTAAAAAAACATTCACTTCATGCCTCAGTACCAACGGTCCAGCCGTAGAAGGGTCAAGCCAACGCCTCACATGTGGGACGCCGTACTGCCCCAAACCCTAAGGTTCAAAGGGCAGTTCAAGACGGTCACATAATCGAGTTAAGGTTTGTTGTCTTCTAGAGGGTCCATCGCGTTACTTGCACTACTTAGAACGTCTTTAAACCACGGAAAAATCCAACACTTGGAAATTTTCCGGCAGGGGAAAAATTGGGTATTTATATCCAGTCGAACTTTTAACATATTCTAAATTACCCGGAAAAACACAGACAAAATTAGACAATCCGATCGAATCAAAGAACTCCCAATACAACCCAGAAAACTCAACTCTTGAGTACAGATTAAAAATTTCCAGAAATACCAGCACTACAATATAGGAATTACTGTGCAAAATTCTATGAAGGAAGCTGCCGTACGGCCGCGGAACCGCCGCACGAGCCATGCTCGTGCCGCGGTTCCGCGGCGGTTTGATTGAATTGAGATCTCGTTTTTCACAGTAACTCCTAGAAAACCCTGCTGATTTTTCTGCATATTTTTAATTCACAAAAATCCCCGATTTAAAAAAATGTACAGAGAATGGTTTAGGGTTAGGGTTTCGGGTTCGATCAGACTTCTAACATCGTCTACACTTCGCCTAAGGCTCTAGCTAGGCTCTGATACCACTGTAGGGTTCCTAGGCACACCCATGTGGTTCCACAAGGCATCAACCATGCCAAATTAAAAATTTTCCGGTGCCGAGAAACCCTAAACTAGATCGTTAACTTGAGTTTAGGTGAAACTTAATGAAAGTAAATCACATTTACACTAAGTGAACGGAAATACAACCTTTGTAGATCCGGTCCTCCACTTCCAAAGCTCCGTGAAGACGTCCCTCCGCTGCGATCATCGGAATCCCGGACTCTCGCGGTGGTTTCATAGAAGAAATGATTGGGCTAGGTCGATGACTTCGATGCCGAAGATGATCTACGTCGAGGCGACTCTAACTCGAGCTCCAACTTCACCAAGTCATGAAACTTGTGAAGTAAACACTCTATACTACATGGCAAGTGGTAGAGGATGAAGAAATAGGAAATGGGTTCACTTTGGATTTGGATTTCTCACTTGGATTCATCACTTGAAATTTTGTAGCAAAGGTTTTCTTTCTTCTTGAAGAAGAAGAAGAAGAAAGAAAAAGAAAATGAATTATCAAAATAGAAAAACAAGTGATGCCTTATCATAATGCAACCATGGGTTAGATAAACTCATGTAGAGAATAAATTAGGGTTTAGGTAATGGTTAGGTTTAGGATAAAACAAAATGGAAGACTTATTCAAAGATGCTTTGAAACTTCAAGAAGTTTCAAGCAAAAGAAAGAAAAGAAAGCCACCATTTCATTTTAATTTTCAAAAATAAATGAAATAAAACAAATGAAACCCTAACCATTATCTAAACATGGTGTATAGCATACACACACCCAAGTTTGCATGTATCATCAAACATGATACAATCAAGTGCACAAAAATATATCACATATACTACTTATGCACATCAAGTGAGAAAATCCATCTTAAGTGAACAAATACTAGTTAATGTAAAGTAATATATCAAATATATAATTATACATCAAATCATTAAATCAACACTTGATTTAACGATCTAGTCATATCGCATATGACCGACTAATATCCAATGTATCGACTTATCGAATCAATCCTCGATTCGATAACTAGGTTATATCGCATACAACCAATCGATACATTCATCGCGAGAATAGAATACGGTATCACATACACACATTATTCTCGGTCCCGCACATATCTCATATGGGCTCCTATTTCGTTTCGCTTGAGCCAGGAAACCTCTGTGTAGGACTCTAAAGACTCGTCAATACGCCGGCAGCAGGTGATGATCATATCAAACACCCACAAGCCGCAAGCGGTCTGCTAAACGTAACGGCCACCCGGGTATTGAGCGATCAGAAGATCAACGAGCAAGCCCACTCACACTCCTGTAAATCCAACCAGTAACACTTACCATACAGTTCGGTCTCGTCGTCTGATATGTCGCATATCTTGCCTAGGGGTGGTAAAAGTCAGACCCCAATAGCTCGATAAGTCGTGTCGATATGAGGTCTATAACAGTTCGAGAAACTGCTGGTAACACTTACCAGTAAATCTCAGCAACCCTGGCCAGGGATTTCCGGTTATAGCCAATCGAACACAGCGCAACATCAACTCCCTATACCGGGAGAGACGAATCCCCTCCTATCGCTCATTGCCTCCATATGATTCGGGACTGTACCCAAAAACCACCGTTTTGCACGCCCTCTTGGACGTGGTAAGGTGGAAATCAAAGCACAGTAGGAATCACACAAGACTCTATGACGATCTTGGGTCAACAGACTACTCTGTACCAGTGTCACCAGAGAACTGCCATCTGACGTAAGGTATAATACCATCTGGGAGTTCTTGGCGAGTCCGTCCAGTGTACCCAGTCTCCACTGAGCACCCGTATATCATCTCTGATGTCACACACCAATGGATATGGGATCATCCATAGCCCATCTGTATGGGTCGAGAAGGTACACGCTAGTCTACTCTGGTATATCGATGCCCCGTCTCGATACACCCACGACTAGAGACTTTGAAGGATGTACTTATGGACTATCATGTCCCTACTAGTATGATCTGCATCATAGTCCAGGTAGTCAAGTACACATCCTAAGGGCTTTACCAACATGTAACAGAGAGACAATCAGTGCACACGTTAAGGTAAAGAGCAACCAGATAGCATACTATCATGTCGAGCAAAAAAGTCCTCCCTATATATGTCCAAGCATCCACTACAATATACATCCTATGTATAGTAATGGCCTCTAGGGCATACATATAACTAACAGTACCAACATACGCCATCTACACCATATCGTCTGAACTGTGAAAACACTCTGTATGGGACTCTAAAGACTCGTCAATACGCTGGCAGTGGGTTTAACTATAAGCACGTCAGCGGCACTAGCTATACGTAATGGCTACCCAGGTATTGAGTGAAAGAAAGGCCGACGAGAAAACTCATCCAAACCCCTACTGAGCCTGACAGTGACAATCTCCATACAGTTCGGTCTGTTCGTCTAAGAGTATTGCATATCGTGTATAGGGATAGGATAAAGTCAGTGTCATGCCCTGCTTCCCGGTATACGGCGAAGAGGATGGGACTGATCCGCTACGTATTTACTGTGAAGTAAATACGCTAAGCGTATCTAGGCAATATAAAAGTAAAGCACAAGAGACAAGATATAATAAAACAGCAACTTTATTTATTCACATTCTTTTTGTACAATAGATGGAAAGTAAATACAACTGAAATAAAAAGCAATGCCTAAACAATGGCATAACAGAAAAGAAAAGTATTGAAATGGAAAGTGTATAATGACTAGAGCTCGGGGTCTTCACTGAACTGGTCTAAGTCTTCAGCAGTGGGCTCGATTTCTGACGGGTCTAGATCACCTGACGACATTCAAAGAAGAAAGAAAGAGAATGTCGTCAGCGAACAGATCGCTCGGTAAGTCCCAAAGATAAGAGAGAAGTAGAATAGACAGAATAAGAAAGTATCTTTTAAAGTTGTATTATATTGTTGTAATGTTGTGTTAACGCTGTTGTTTGTAGCTTAGTACAAAAAGATGTCATTGTATACGAGAGGAGTCTCGTTAGACAAGAGACTACGGTGAACTGAATATAAAGTACAAGGCTCCGTTTGAAGGCCCGAAACAACGACAATTAGATTCATGTTAGGTGTCTTAAATCTTGCAGTCTCGTTAGACCAGAGACTACGGTGAACTGAATATAGAGTACAAGGCTCCGTTAGAAGGCCCGGAACAATAGCAATTGGAATCATGTTAGGTGTCTTAAATCTTGCGGTCTCGTACCACTTTTAACACCTTCCGTACCAGTCTACCCCTTAAATCCCGTAGTGTTTTGATTGTATTGTATTGTAAACTGTATAGATTGTATAATTGGATGACTGACCGAAACCATGATATCTGTAATGGATGTAACCGTAGAATCATGTAAATGGATGTAAACTGGAGATCATGTAAATGGAATGTATATCCATGGTTCGGTTCGGTCAAGTTGTATAGATTGATAGTTGGATTCATGGATTCATGTTGGATTGTAATATTGTAGATTGTAGATTGTAAATTGTAACTTGTAAATTGTACTTGAATTATATTCAAGTCAGATTATAATGAGACTAAAACCTGACTCAGACAATTAGAAAAGTGAATTGAAGTCCTGATTATTTTGATGTTATCGGTAACCGCTGCACGTGGACGGCAGGATTTGTGTCTTTTCAAGACGATTACCATATTGATAAAACCATTATTAAGTTGTCTACCTTATGTAGGCAAACACCCACTTCTCCGGCTCCCTGAGGCTCAAGAGATTGGTCCCGCTTAAACCTATATTTACTAGGGTCCTTATAGTAAATTATAGAACTTGAGAGGGTTTTATGTAAAAATACTTGTATATACTTTTCAAAGTATACCCTAAGTATTTATTAATCGTCTTTAGAGTTGTAGTGAATGTAGATTTTATATTATGATATTTCTATTGAAAATATCCTATTTTCATATAAATGGTATTTATTGGTAATATTGGTTTTGTATGTAATTCATGGTATTTTAGTATAAAATGATTTTTGTGACATTTTTAAAAAAAAGTGGAATATTTGTAATAATTCAAAATAGATATTTTTATGTTACATATACATATATTTATATGAAAATAATTTTAGTATATATATAATATTCTAGAAATCTCGTTTTCTTAAGATGTCGTATTTTAAATCTTTTGAGACCGAATACTCCTAGCGGAGGTCTGCATCTCGCACTACTAAGCCCGAGAACGCGCGATAACCCGCACCATCCCGAACGGGTTCCCCAAATGGGTTGTAGCGGCCCTTTGCAAAGATTTGTATAAATAATAATCATTAAGGAAAAACGGTTTTATTAATTATAGTATTTATTTGTAAAGATGTCGATTTCCCGTATTCTATGTTCTAGGGTCTCCTAAGTCAACTAGACTGCTCTTAACTAGTCCAAAGAGACAAGTTGTGAGATATCCCTCAAATCACCTCTTCACCGCCAATTGTGGCCAGGTAAGTACAAGTGAAGAAAGGAGGGATCCGCTCACGAATCACCGTGAGACGGGCCTTTTAAAGTTACCTTTCTCACTTGTTTAGCCTAAACACCACAAAGTTAGGTTTAGATAAACGACTGAATGCCCACAACCTTCCTCTGTCCTAATGAGCGCGACAGTCCTTAATTGGTTGAGTCTGGATATTTTTATTATTAGCTCAAAGGTGATTTATTTGTAAAGATTTCGATTTCCCGTATTCTATGTTCCCGAGGGTATCGTGCTATGTTGCATATGAGTGTGTGAGAAGGTAGGTCGTTACCTCGTGATCTACTTAAAGGTATGACAAGTTTAATGGTTTAAATGTATAATTAAAACAATGTATAATTTAAATGAAAAAACGATAAAGTCAAATAGCCATCATTTTATGAAATGAAACTTGATCAATTTGGTTGATTAGTGTTTAATAGTCAACATGAGGGAGTTTAAGCATAATTGTATTAACGAGAAGTGAAGTTTTATAAGAAAACCGAATCGGAAATCGGATTTGTTCCGATTCCGTCGGGTTTTGTAAATCCGTATTTTTATAATGGAAAAGAAAGTTAGAAATGGGACTTACGGGCTTTGGACAACTAGGAGAAAGAGATAGAACGGGAGGAGTCACCGGTGCGCCGCTTCGTCGCCGGGAGCTCCTAGAATGATCGTCGGAAGTTCGCCGGAAAATTCGCCGTAGCTTCGCTTCGTGCTCGATTTCAAAGTACACAAGATTTCTTGAGAATTTTTTAGAGTTGGCTTAGAGTTTGGGGTGAGAGGGTGGAGGGTAGGGGTGGTATTTATAGGGTTAGGGTAGATGAAGGGTTTTAATTTAAAAAAATGTAAAAATGTATTGAAAATCATTAAAAAATGGAGTAAATGGGCTCTCTGGAAACGATCCAAATAAATGGAGTGTGCAGGGATGTTGAGAAGGTGAAAAGGCACAAGTTTTCAGTTGGGGACTCGGCCGTCCGGCCGAGACTAGCCGGCGGCGCCGGACTGAGTCGGGCCGAGTCAGGGTATGGGGAGGTAGGGGGTCATCAAGTGTACACACTGGTATATTTAGTTTTCTATGTGTAGTTGGATTTTTGGAATTTATCACGTGTTGACTGTTGGACTTCTAAAAATTTTAAAACAAAATAATATTAAAAATAATGTGGGGTATGGGATTTGAACTCTGGTGGCTTGGTTCAGCAATGCAAGGTATTACCAATGAGCCACAAGCTCCTTCTTGTAATTAAATTTCTAATTAATTACTTAAGTCTTGTGCTCAGGCAATAAACACCCCTTTATAGATTTTTAAAAAAAAAATTGTAAAGAAAGTTGTATAGGAAAATTAGGGTTGTTACAGTCAGACCCTTAATAACGCGATATTTCATGTCGGTATGAAGCCCATCACCCACTGAGAAACTACTGATCCAAATCAGTAATTCTCGACTAACTTGGCCAAGGATTTCCGGTGATGGTCACCTGTGCACTGCGCGACATCAACCCCCAATACCGGAAAAGACGAATCTCCGACGATCCGCTCACTGCCTCCATATGGCTCGGGACTGTACCCAACTAAAATCTGTTTGCACGACTCCTTTGAGCAGTGGTAGGGTAGTAATCAAAGCACAGTGGGAACTCACACGAGACAAATGACGATCTCAGGTCGACAGACTAACCTGTACTCATGTCACCTAGGAACCGCTATCCGACAATAAATATAATACCAACTAGCATGTTCCCGGCGGGTCCGTCCAGTGTACTCATAACCCAATGAGCACATGTATACTATCTTAGGTGACTAACTGACACCAATGGCTTGTGAGCCAACCACCGCCCCTCGTCGGGGTCTCGATAAGTATACACTAGTCTACTCGGAAGTATCGATGCCCAGTCTCGATACTCCCACCACTAGAGACATTTAAGGATGTGCTTATAGACCACCCAGCTCTCATGTATATGATCGCCATCATAATGCTGGTAGTCAAGCAAGAATCCAATAGGCTCTATCAACATTTAATAGTGATCTGTAATGCCACCTAATATTATACATGATGATAAAGACAAACCAGATAGCATACTATCATCTCGAGTAAGACTGTTCTACCGGTATAGACCCTCCCTCAATCATCACAATCACGTGCCTGCAATTCAATAATTGACTTGAGGGCACTATAGCCAACAATCTCCCACTTGCACTTAAGGCTAATTATTACGGTGTCGCATACTCACAGACCGTCTGATACCGAACACCCGATTTCTCTACTAATCAGTCTCTCAAATCCCGTTTGCGAAACTATTGTGTTCGAGAAATAGCCTCAGTGAGTGGATCCGCTTCAATGTTTCTATCTTTATCTCTCTATATCTCAACTTCGCGGAGAAATACTATCCACCGAAATGAGCGATACTTGTCTTAGAATTTGTCTGGATATCTGATGTGACCCAGTTCACAAATGAACTCCAAATCCAACAAACTTTTTAGACTGTATCTTCCCCTGAATTTGTAGGGTTGCTAGGCACGCTCACAAGGTTCTACGAGGCATCAACCATGCCCGATTAAAATTTTAGCCGTGCCGAACAACCCGAAGCCGGATCTTTAAACTAGGGTTTAGGCGAAAACAAGCATGTTAAACTGTTTAACACTAAGTGAGAGGGATAACAACCTTTGTTGATCCGGTCCTTCACTTCAATAGCTCCGTGTAGACGTCCTCATCGCTGCGATCGTGAACTCCGGACTCTAGAGAAGCTTCACAAGAAGAACGATCGTGCTTGCTTCGATGACTTCGAGACCGAAGATGATCTACGTCGGGGAGACACTAACTCAAGCTATTCCTTCACTAGGTCATAAACTTTGTGAAGAGAACACACTCTACTACATGGCAAGTGGTAGAGGATGAAGAAGTAGGAAGTGGGCTCACTTTAGAATTGATTTTCTCACTCTTTTTCTCATGGCACCATTGGAGCTAGTAAGCTTTTGGATGGAGCTTGATGATGAAGAAGAAGAAGAAGAAAGAATAATCCATCCAAATGAAAACTTATCCAATGAATTATTGCACCATGGTTGAGTTAAGCTCTCATGCTTAACTCATGTAGAGAATTAACCAAGGCATTAGGTTAAGGGTTGGGTTAACTAATATCCTAAGGAATGACAAAAGAGTTGACTTTGTCAATGTTTATCAAGCTTCATGAAGCTTGATAACTTTGACCAAAGTCTCACCTCTTTTGTTATTTGTTAGGAAATTAGTAAACCCTAATTTAACCTTGATTTGGTTTAAGTCTCATACACCCACCTTGTGTGTATCATCAAGCATGATACAAACATGTACACTTGCATATATCACATATAAACAATGTGCACATTCAAGTGAGAAAATAAATCATAAGTGAGCTAATACTAGTTAATGCAATGTAATATATCAAATATATAATTATGCATTAAATTATTAAATCAACTCTTTATTTAATAACCCGGCTATAACCGACTAATATCATGTGTAACAACTTATCGAATCAACACTTGATCCGATAACCCGGCTATATCGCATACAACCGATCAATGTCACGAATCGCGAGAATAGAATACGGTATCTCATATCGTATTAATCTCGGTCCCGCACATATCACATATGTGCTCCTACTCCGTTTCGCTTGAGCCAGGAAACCCCTGTGTAGGACTCTAAAGACTCGTCAATACGCCGGCAGTAGGTGATGATCATATCAAACACCCATAAGCCGCAAGCGGTGTGCTAAACATAACGGCCACCCGGGTATTGAGCGATCAGAAGATCAACAAGCAAGCCCGCTAGTACTCCAGCGAATCCAATCAGTAACACTCCCGTACAGTCCGGTCTCGTCGTCTGATATGTCGCATATCTCGCGTAGGGGTGGTAAACGTCAGACCCCAATAGCTCGATAAGTCGTGTCGATATGAGGTCTATAACAGTTCGAGAAACTACTGATAACACTTACCAGTAAATCTCAGCAACCCTGGCCAGGGATTTCCGGTCATAGCCAATCGAACACAGCGCAACATCAACTCCCTATACCGGGAGAGACGAATCCCCTCTTATCGCTCATTGCCTCCATGTGATTCGGGACTATACCCAAAAGCCACCTTTTTGCACGCCCTCTTGGACGTGGTATGATGGAAATCAAAGCACAGTAGGAATCACAGAAGACTCTATGACGATCTCGGGTCAACAGACTAAGTTGTACCAGTGTCACCAGAGAACTGCCATCTGACGTAAGGTATAATACCATCTGGGAGTTCTCGGCGAGTCCGTCCAGTGTACCCAGTCTCCACTGAGCACCCGTACACCATCCTTGATGTCAAACACTGATGGATATGGGATCATCCATCGCCCATCATATGGGTCAAGATGCGTGTACGCTAGTCTACTCTGGTGCATCGATGCCCTGTCTCGATACACCCACGACTAGGGACCTTGAAGGATGTACTTATGGACTACCATGTCCCCACTAGTATGATCCGCATCATAGTCCAGGTAGTCAAGTACACATCCTAAGGGCTTTACCAACATGTAACAGAGAGACAATCAGTATACACGTTAAAGTAAAGAGTAACCAGATAGCGTACTATCATGTCGAGCAAGAAAGTCCTCCCTATATATGTCCAAGCATCCACTACAATATATATCGTATGTACAGTAATAGCCTCTAGGGCATATATATAACTAACAATCTCCCACTTGCACTGGGGCCATCTGTTGTGGTATCACATACCCAACAATTAGCTGTGGTCGAAGTATCTCATACTCAACCATCCCATAAAAGTCTCTACTGGGAAAAAGGCCTTTGTGAGTGGATCCGCACTGTTGTCCTCTGTGCCTACTCTCCTAACCTTGATCTCCCTGGAGATCAACCATCTCCATGATCAGGTGATACTGCCTAAGAATTATATCTGGATTTCTGATGGGACGGGCGTTCCTTGGCAAAAGCCACAACTCCATTGTCACACAATGGTAGGAACAAAGTTCATCTCATTAACTTATATATATACAGACTGCATCTTTGGTAGCATCTTTGGTAACGATGTATCTTGCCTTTAATCATCTAGTAAGTCACGGTATCTAGCTTGGAACTCTTCCAACATACTGTCCCTCCACTGAGGGTATAGACAATGCCTGCGACTGACATTCAGTCGTCCTTATCTCCCTGGAACCTTTCCAGTGATTCTTCCCAGGATCGATTGATACCATCTCACTATAACTAGTGAGAATCCTAACATCCAAATAGATCTATGTCATAGATCCATAACCCAAGATTTAGAAGGTATTACTATGATCCTATATGGAGAATCCTTTTGATAAGCGGAGATTGACCGAGCGTAGTATAGGAAACTCCTTCCCTATCAAGAGTATGGCATCCACGTACTCTACGAGGATCACCACCATACTCCCTACTACCTTTTTGTATATACAAGGTTCATCTACCATTTTGATGAAGTCAAACTCTTTGACTACCACATCAAAACAGATGTTCCAACTCCGCGATGCCTGCTTTATCATATAAAACATCTTGCACACGTTTCCGCTGCTCCTACTGTCTACGAAGCCCTCTGGCTGTGTACTTATAGACGCTCTCTTCTAAAACATTATTTAGAAAAGCAGTCATGACACCCAACCACCAGATATCGTAGTCATGGTATGTAGCCGTGGCAAGTAGGATCTGGATGAACTTAAGCATAGCTTTGAAAGTCTCAACTTTTCCATGTACACCAAGTAATCTTCTCAAGATATACTTGCTCCTGATGGGGATTTAACCTTTCAGATAAAGCAACCAAAGTCCATACTTTGTTGGTGTATAAGGATTCCATCTCAGATCGATAAGCATCCAGCCATTCTTACAGAGTCCCACTCCTGATGGCCTACTCGAAACTAGTTGGGTCATCATCTCATGATGCAATCCTCACTCCCACTGTCATAAAGAAACCGAAGTATCTCTCATGTGGGTGAGGAACCCTGCTAGATTGGCGGAGAGGCTGAGGTTCGTTAGTTACTATTGAATCCTTTAGTTCTATCAAATCATCTGCTGTAGTTTGTATAGCTGGAACCTTTCCAGTTCTACATAACAGACCTTGCCTCGAGCTTGTCTGGATTTTGCTTTTAGATATAGTCCGGACAACCCCAAATCTTAACAAACTTAAGATATGGGCTCTTCCCTTTCCATATCACATATGAAGTGGTAGGCAACTGATTTGATTTAAACCCTATTCAATAGGTATGCAGCTTCTCAAGCGCATAACACCCAAAAGGAAATAGGAAACTCAGTAGTACTCATCATAGAGCACACCATATCACATAGGGTGCTTCTGCTCCGCCCCGATATACCATCGTGCTATGGTGTATACGGAGGAGTAATGCTAAGAGAGAATCTCATTCTCCTTTAGAATAGTCCAGGAATCCCGTGCTCAAGTATTCTCCTCCTTGATCACATCAAAGGACATAATACTTATACCCATTTTGGTTCTCTACTTGTAGCTTATATTCTGTGAATATCTCAAAAGGTTCGGACTTGTGTTTCAACAGGAACATATGTCTGAATCTTGAGAGATCATCAGAGAATGCAATGAAGCACAAAGAACCGGTCTTGGTATGTGTAGACAGAGGACCTTCATACATCAACATGTATCAATCCCAAGAGTTCATTAACGCTTTCTCTGTTTCCAATAAACAGAGCTATGGTCATCTTATCTCTGTGACATGACCAGCAAGTTTCACAAGATGTAAATTTAAACAGATTTAAATATGCATCTAAATGTAACTTAGCTAGTCGTGTCGCATTGATATGACCTAGTCTACAATGCCTCAAGAAGGGTTCGATCATTTCTGAACTCTTCCTCTTGTGTGTGTTCTGTATACTAAGAACTGTAGTTTGATTTAGAACGTCAATACTTTTAGATAACGTGCCTGAACCGATCAACTCTTGATATAGGAAATGTTCAAAACATTATCCAACAATACAAAATTATATCCTTTCTTTACTAATAAAGAGACTGATATGATGTTGTATATCAGGTTCGGTATCTAATAACATTTGTTCAGAATCAATGTATTCTGGTAATACAGGGTGATAGTGACCAACAGACTTGGCTGCAACACTTGCACCGTTTTCTGTCTCATGAAACTTATCACCCGTTCTCAGTTCTCTACCTATTTGTAGCCCATGTAACAGATTACATATGCGGGATCCTGATCCGGTATCTCATACCCAGGACGTAAAGGATACTGAGAAACAGTTCTATGTAATGAACACACCCGAAGATGATGCATCAACATGCACTTTCTTCGTTTGGACGGCACGGGAAATCTGGTATTCCCCAATTTCCTGCTCTGTCTTATAACAATTATAAGTTGGAGCGGGACCAACGTTCCCCAGCTCAGTATAACAAGCGGGTTCGGTCAATATATCCGTTTTATTATCTTGATTAAGGCGTGATATGGTCGCTACCTTGAGAGAGAGAGAAGAAAACACTCAGCGTATGCTCTTGTAAGATTAGATTGGTTATCTAATATATCTAATCAGGATGTCTCCCACTGTTTTAATCAAATCTTCCTTCAAACCCTAAAAGGAAAGACTAGCCGGGATTAATTACACGCTACAAGTTCGCCAATCTTTCAGCCAGGCCAGTGTCGGTACTTTGAGGGAGGTTCCCCATGCTTTCGCACGGACCTAATTAAAGTAAACCTCGTTTTCCCAGAGGCGTAACCTCGTTAACACCTTTCTAGACACCTACTTGATCGGCTAATTGTAATGTGTAAAACTCTCCCAGGAGTAACTCTTACTCGCAGCGGGTATCGGGATCCAACTATCTCATAGAAGGTATGCAATCTCATTGCAAATTTCAACACTTGAAATTCCCGATAATTTTGCCCCTAGCGTCCCATGACCTTGACGCAGGCCAACAAACCACAGTGCGCTAGTCAAGTTCAACCCGTCATTTCTTGATTGAATTAAACCCACCCGCACGACCCTTGACGCAGGCCAACAAAGTCGCACGACTACCCTAATCCAATCTGCATCATATGCATAAGCAGATAAATACTAGTTAGCTACCGCACACTACGCCTTGACGCAGGCCCACAAACGTAGCACGAATACTAAGTAGGACTTATCTGAAATGACGGAGGGCTACGACAGGTTTTTCTGAAAACCTATTGCGTAATGAACTTGATATCGTTGTAGAATCAAATGATTTTAAAATGGAGTGTTTTTTAGGCTTTTACTAGTTTCGCTAAAGAGGTCACTCCCGGTGAAGGGATCTCGGCTCTTTCCTTATGGAATAAGGTGCAGGACATATCATATATATCACTATGCAAAGCAAAACTCCAAAAGCAATCAAAAGACAAACCGAGTGTTGTAGCATCTGCCAGTCATTGCTAAAGGGGTCACTCCCGGTGATGGGATCTCGGCCCTTTCCTTATCGAATAAGGTGCAGGATGTTCTACAAGGAACACCGCGATGCAAAGCAAGAACCGTAGCTACCTGTTTTTGAAAATTCGATTCCATAACATCTGTAGGTTTCTTTTATTTCATTAATCTCATTAATGAAGTCCAATCATTTAAGCACCTAAACATCACAGATAAATACGATGGACACTTATGCCATCCGCATTCACCTCGATGTCCCCTCGTGCACCGTTAGGTTAAATAACTAACGGCAGAGCGAGGCAGGGCTAGCGCGGGTGTAAAACATAAGCAACGTCTATATAATATATCATATATACTATATACAATATCTATCATAACATATCAAATGATCACATCACAGATATCGCAGCAGAAGAAACATATGAAACATTGGATATACTAGGACGTCCGTGTTTTATTTTGAGCCTCTATAAAATACGGATTCCACGGTCGCGATGAATAGCCAAACCCACACCCCAAGACCCCTACGAGAGCGGCAAGCAACCCTTCCAATTCTAGAGTTAGGAGACCCGGACTCGACTCCTCGAGATGGTCTCCCATTGGACCCTAGAACCCGGTTACTTATGCTCCCCTCCTTGGGTCTATCCTAATGCGGAAAAGTAAATAATATACAATGGTGACATCATCTTCAGCCCGGAAGTGCCCCAACAAAAGAATATTACATACAAGTTTTTACATGAATGAAAATGAAAAACACTCATCTCACATAAAAAAAAACGGCTATTCAAACACGACGATCCAATATAACATATCCAGCAACACATAACATCACATGTCATCAACGTAAGTAAATATGCCCATCCCAATTGTCGTTGACATATAGCAACGAAACCGGCGATATCACATATTACACTTACGGTCGCAGAAAAGAAAGTGTAAAACTACAACAGTTGGAATCCGCAACCTGCTTAGACATCGCATGCCTAATCAAATGAATTTCTTAGACATCGCATGCCTAACAATTATAAACCCCGCATTTTAGTCTCATTATCGAAAACTCTTTTCAATATCAAGTCGGGCAATTCAACAAGATTCCCGACATCCTGATCGAATTCTCGTCGCAAACTTTAGTAGACGGCCGCACCCCAGATGCCGTCGACGAAGTGCACTAAGGCGGAACACCGCTGCCGCGAGCACCCGAACAGATGCTTTTTGGCGACGGGGTTCTCCTACAGTCACTTGGTCGGGGCTATTAGGCATGGCTGTCTATTAAGTTTACCCGGCGAGTATCCGCGTACGCTACGTGATTGCGACGGACTTTTGATCACATCAAAATTCCGTGGCAACCGATCATCTGAGACTAAACTGCTATGTTTATAACATTTAAATTAGTTATCTCATAACTTGATGTGGATTCCAATTATTGTATCACATTCCAGATAAATAGACAATATTAAACTTTCCGATCGAATAATCAAACACCCAAGTTTTCCCAATATAAATCTCAACACTTGAGGGGAGTTTAAAAAACATCCATCACATGCCACAGTACCAACGGTCCAGCCGTAGAAGGGTCAAGCCAACGCCTCACATGTGGCACGCCGTACTGCCCCAAACCCTAAGGTTCAAAAGGCAGTTCAAGACGGTCACATAATCGAGTTAAGGTTTGTTGTCTTCTAGAGGGTCCATTGCATTACTTGCACGACTTAGAACGTTCTTAAACTACGGAAAAATCCAACACTTGGAAATTTTCCGACAGGGGAAAAAGTGAGATATTGACATCCGGTCGAAATTTTTAACACGTTCTAAATATCCGGAAAACAAACTAAACAAAGTTAAATTATCCGATCGAATCAACGAGTCCCCAATACAACCCTAGATAACTCAACACTTGAGTGGAATAAAAAAATTCCCAGAAAAAATTGACAAGAAAGGACCTAAGAATAAATATATGAAATATGATGGACTAAGTCCAAATTTTGGCCGCGGTTCCGCGGTATTTTTAGGGACTTAGTGGACCGTACTTCACAGTAATTCTTAGTTTTTCCTGCTTGTTTTTCTGAGCATTTTTAATTCACAAAAAATCACATTTTCAAAAAATGTACAGAGAAGGGTTTGCATCGGGGTTTTCGGGTTCGATTGGACTTCTAACTTCGTCTACATTTCGCCTAAAGCTCTAACTAGTCTCTGATACCACTATAGGGTTGCTAGGCATGCTCATAAGGTTCTACGAGGCATCAACCATGCCCAATTAAAATTTTAGCCGTGCCGAACAACCCGAAGCCGGATCTTTAAACTAGGGTTTAGGCGAAAACAAGCATGTTAAACTGTTTAACACTAAGTGAGAGGGATCACAACCTTTGTAGATCCGGTCCTTCACTTCAATAGCTCCGTGTAGACGTCCTCATTGCTGCGATCGTGAACTCCGGAATCTAGAGAAGCTTCACAAGAAGAACGAACGTGCTTGCTTCGATGACTTCGAGGCCGAAGATGATCTACGTCGGAGAGACACTAACTCAAGCTATTCCTTCACTAGGTCATAAACTTTGTGAAGAGAACACACTCTACTACATGGCAAGTGGTAGAGGATGAAAAAGTAGGAAGTGGGCTCACTTTAGAATTGATTTTCTCACTCTTTTTCTCATGGAACCATTGGAGCTAGTAAGCTTTTGGATAGAGCTTGATGATGAAGAAGAAGAAGAAAGAATAATCCATCCAAATGAAAACTTATCCAATGAATTATTGCACCATGGTTGAGTTAAGCCCTCATGCTTAACTCATGTAGAGAATTAACCAAGGCATTAGGTTAAGGGTTGGGTTAACTAATATCCTAAGGAATGACAAAAGAGTTGACTTTGTCAATGTTTATCAAGCTTCATGAAGCTTGATAACTTTGACCAAAGTCTCACCTCTTTTGTTATTTGTTAGGAAATTAGTAAACCCTAATTTAACCTTGATTTGGTTTAAGTCTCATACACCCACCTTGTGTGTATCATCAAGCATAATACAAACATGTACACTTGCATATATCACATATAAACAATGTGCACATTCAAGTGAGAAAATAAATCATAAGTGAGCTAATACTAGTTAATGCAATGTAATATATCAAATATATAATTATGCATTAAATTATTAAATCAACTCTTGATTTAATAACCGGGCTATAACCGACTAATATCATGTGTAACAACTTATCGAATCAATACTTGATCCGATAACCCGGCTATATCGCATACAACCTATCAATGTCACGAATCGCGAGAATAGAATATGGTATCTCATATCGTATTAATCTCGGTCCCGCACATATCACATATATGCTCCTACTCCGTTTCGCTTGAGCCAGGAAACCCCTGTGTAGGACTCTAAAGACTCGTCAATACGCCGGCAGTAGGTGATGATCATATCAAACACCCACAAGCCGCAAGCGGTGTGCTAAACGTAACGGCCACCCGGGTATTGAGCATCAGAAGATCAACAAGCAAGCCCGCTAGTACTCCAGCGAATCCAATCAGTAACACTCCCGTACAGTCCGGTCTCGTCGTCTGATATGTCGCATATCTCACGTAGGGGTGGTAAACGTCAGACCCCAATAGCTCGATAAGTCGTGTCGATATGAGGTCTATAACAGTTCGAGAAACTACTGATAACACTTACCAGTAAATCTCAGCAACCCTGGCCAGGGATTTCCGGTCATAGCCAATCGAACACAGCGCAACATCAACTCCCTATACCGGGAGAGACGAATCCCCTCTTATCGCTCATTGCCTCCATGTGATTCGGGACTATACCCAAAAGCCACCTTTTTGCACGCCCTCTTGGACGTGGTATGATGGAAATCAAAGCACAGTAGGAATCACAGAAGACTCTATGACGATCTCGGGTCAACAGACTAAGTTGTACCAGTGTCACCAGAGAACTGCCATCTGACGTAAGGTATAATACCATCTGGGAGTTCTCGGCGAGTCCGTCCAGTGTACCCAGTCTCCACTGAGCACCCGTACACCATCCTTGATGTCAAACACCGATGGATATGGGATCATCCATCGCCCATCATATGGGTCAAGATGCATGTACGCTAGTCTACTCTGGTGCATCGATGCCCTGTCTCGATACACCCACGACTAGGGACCTTGAAGGATGTACTTATGGACTACCATGTCCCCACTAGTATGATCCGCATCATAGTCCAGGTAGTCAAGTACACATCCTAAGGGCTTTACCAACATGTAACAGAGAGACAATCAGTATACACGTTAAAGTAAAGAGTAACCAGATAGCGTACTATCATGTCGAGCAAGAAAGTCCTCCCTATATATGTCCAAGCACCCACTACAATATACATCATATGTACAGTAATGGCCTCTAGGGCATATATATAACTAACAGAATTTAATCAGCAACCTGCACCATGTCCTCCTCAGTATCCGCTTGGACCATCTGTCCAACATACTGCCCCTCAAAAGAGGAAAAACTATAACTCTGACAATCACTTTGTCATCCAGGTCACCTTAGAAGCCTAAAATGATAACCGCTTCCCGAAGGAGGCCGCCATTACCATATACCAAGAACATCCACTTATGTTTATAACTGCTTCCCAACGGTTTTTCAGGATTGGATTAATATATGTTTATTGCAGCCAGTGCAAAAACAATATCTGGTGTGGTACTTTACATCTCATGATTGACTCAATTGCCTAAGCAACTAATATGCCAGTGATGAAAATCCCTCTCCTCATCAGCCTAGAAGACATCTCTTTAAAGAGGGTGACTCCATCACCTGCGGGTACACCACTACGCCAGGAGTCGTCCATTCTAAAAATCTTTAGAATAATATCAAATACCCAAATTGGGACACTTCCCAAATCTAAATCTAAAACCATAAATCTAGTGACCAGAAACCCTGATATTTTATCCATATCCTATGTGGATAAACACCTTGTGACAACCACAGTATAACCGATCGCAGTACAAGAATATTTCTTCCTATAAAGAGCATGTCATCCAAATACCAGGACATCGCTCCCTACTACCTTCTTACCAGGTCTATCTGTTATTCTGATGAAGTCAAACTCTATGACTGTCACATCAAAACTAGATGATCTATCTCCGCTATACCTGCTCTAGTCTATAAATAGACATAAACTACTTGCTCACTACGTTTCCGCTGCTCCCACTGATTACAACAACCTTCTGGCAGAGTCATATACACGTGCACTTCCAAAGCCAATTTAAAACGACGTTATACTCATCCTCCTACCAGATATCATAGTCTAGAACAACAGTAGTGTCAAGTTTGGGTAATCAAGAACCTCCATGTCACATTCTTTGAGGAGACCGAAGTATCTCTCAGGTACCTGAGGTTGCCCACCAAATCTGCGGAGTGGCTAATGGATTGTCGAGTCCAATTGAATCTTTAAATTCTACTAAATTTTCAGTAATGGTTTGTGGTTCTGGAATCAATTTCAGTTCTACCATACTCACACTAATGTTTTCTGAAAAGAATTCATTTTACTAAAACTGTGGCGAGTCAAGAACAATATAACTATTGATCTTCCAGATAGTAGAATGTTAACCCTCGTCAAAGCTCGGGATAACCCACAAACTGCCCTTACTGAAACGTGCCTAGAGTTTGTCCAGATTCTAGTTTTAAGCATCAGCCGAACTACTCCATATACCTTAACATCGTTAAAATATAAATCCATTCTATATCCATATAGAAACAAAGGCACTAATTTAGTTGGAACCAGATTCAATATACATGCAGCTATTTCCAGTGCATATCAACTAAATAGAAGGAGGCCAAGCAGCATTACTCATCAAAGAGCGTACCCACGGATGAGTAACCTGAAAGAGAAGCAAGTTCTCTAAACTATTACTTACAACGGAATACCTAACACAAGTATCTACATCTTCGATCACCTTGAAGAATCCTGATACTTGCAACAAATTGTTTTCTACTTTATTCTTATACCTATAACTTCTTAAAATTCGGACCCTGTATTTCAGCGAAATACTTGTCTAAAACTAGAGAAGTCATGAGTAAATAGAATATAGTACGAGTACCAATCCCTTTTGTCCTAACAGATACCGAACAACATACAATACTCTATATAAGTCCACTGAGTTTAATAACTCGAACCTTGTGCGTTGTAGGTTGAACACTGTGCTATGGTTAAGAAGAATTACACCGCTGTTGAATACTCCTTACCTAACCATCAACTAATATAGGTAAATATCATAGACATAATTTCAAAAAGTTATATCTCACTTTATAAGATAAACGTACAGATATATCAGTTTGAAATTGGTGCATAATGACGGATATTCAAAACCAAATATTTATCGTCCGGCAAAATCCAGGTGATTTTCTCAAATATCATCAATTACAAAGAATTCCGATATGTTGAGGATATAATCACTTAATTCCTAATATCTTACTCCTACTCAGCATCTGTAATGCCATACAGATGTGAGAATCAAATCTGGTAAATACATACCCTGGAGTCAGAATCCAATTAGGAAACAGTTTTCAATTAACATTACACAGTCAAACTGAAACATGAAAATGTTTCGAAGGGGTGGCCGGGTATTCCTAGCAATGCCTCTTCCACTATCCAGATTCATGACAATAACCGTATATTTCCTTGCCTACACTCCAATATCTTTATATGTCTTTACTTTTTACCTTCTGTACACCACACTTAAGCTAATTGGTTTTCTTCCTTCCCTACCCTTCGACACCAGGCTAAGGTTTGGAAGAAGACTATCGAATAAGCGTAATAAATGTACTCTTTTAATACCAGGAGCCCTCACAACCTGAGGGAAGGTAAAGAGAAAAGACAACTGAATAATCCTATTCGATTTCTTCTGAACCGGAAACCATCTTCGAACTAGAATAAGTTCCTTCGAGTTCGTATGTAAATATACGATGGAAATATCCAAGTAATATATGGATCTTCGTAGTGATACGGAATGTTCAGGAGAAATACAAAGGTGAAAGTAGGAGTGGCGATGGTATACGCGGTTTCGCCGTGAATGATAGTAGTCATAATTTTCTTTGCCCTTAATCTAATCCTTTTATATGTCTTTACTTATTACCTCCTGTACACCACACTTAGACTTAATTGGTTTTCTTCATTCCCTACCCTTCGGCACCGACCTATGGTTTAGAAGCAAACTATTCAATAAGCGCAATAGGTGTACTTTCCTAATACCAGGAGCTCTCGCAACCTGAGAGAAGGTAAAGAGAAAAGACAACCAAATAATCCTATTCAATTTCTCCTAAACCAGAATCCATCCTCGAACTGGAACAAGTTCTTTCGAGTTCGTATGTAACTATACGATAGAATATCTAAGAAATGTGGATCTTCTTAGTGATACAGAATGTTCTGGAGAAATGCAAAGGTGATATAGGAGCGGCAATGATATATGCGACTAAATGACAATCTAAAAGTCAAAGTGTTTTAAGAAGGTTCGGTTAACTGGGTTCATGAGTTTTAGTTTAGGGTCGGGCCATGGTCGCTGCCAAAGAGAGAGAGAAAAGAAACACTCAGCGTGCACTCTAACATAGATTATAATGGTTAATCACTTTATCTAATCAGGATGTTTCCCACCGTTTCCTCGAATTCTTCTCCAAACCCAAAAGGAGAATTAGTTGGGATCATCTAAAATCACCTGAGGAGTAACACCTACTCATCGGTGGGAATCGGGATCCAACTATCATCGCATGATAACTTGATGGAAGCTACCTAAGTCACCACACTCCAGAAGGTATGTGCATGCCTGGCAAGTTTCCTGTATGTTTGAAACCCCCGATGTGGTTTTTATCCCAAGCGGTTTACAACCTTGACAAAGGCCAACAAATCATAAACCATTAGTCAAGTTCAACCCGTCATTATCCAAGATTAATCTAGACCCACCCGTACAAACCCTTGACAAAGGCCAATAAGGCTATACGACTGTCCTAGATAATCGCAACACTATGCAACAGACAAGCAATATCTAACTACCATACACTATGTCTTGACAAAGATCAACAAACGCAGCACGAATACTAGGTACTACTCATCTGAAATGACGGAAGGCTACGACTGGTTTTTAGCAAAAAACTTTTAACGTAATAAACTTGATATCTTTGAAGGAACTCATTGGTTTTACAAATATATGGTACGCAAACTTTTGCTAAAGAGGTCACTCCCTGTGAAAAGATCTCGGCTCTTTCCTCATCGAATGAGGTGCAGGATATTCCAAACTGAATACCACGATATAAAGCAAAAGAATCGACTATAGTGAAGTTATTACAATGACGCAAAACTTCGCTCAAGAGGTCACTCCCGATGAAGAGATCTCGGCTCTTGCCTCGTCGAATAAGATGCTGGATATTCTGAACCGAATACCACTGTGCAAAGCAAAAGGAAACGTCCGTAATATCAGCTTTTAAAAACTTGGTTCCAACAATATCATATAGGTTTGTTTTTTCTTGCATTGATCAAAATCAACGCAGTCCCATCAATTAAACATATCACACCACAGAAAGGAACGAAAATAAAATGTATGTATATGCCATCTGCATTCACCATTGGGCCCCGTCATCACCCGTTAGGTTACTTAACTAACGACAAAGTGGGGGCTGGACTAGCTCGGGTGCAAAACATATACAACATCTACTAATATATATATATATATATATATATATATATAACATTCGTACCAGGCATGATATAAGTGTAGGGTTACCTAGCATGACAGTAAGGTTTCGGGAGGCATCGACCATGCCATTTTCAAAAAATTGCCATGCTAAAGAACCCTAACGAAGAATCTTAACTAAAGAATTAGACAATACATGCATGTAAACAACTTTACATCTAAGTGAATAAGGAATACAACCTTTGTAGACCGGTCCTTCACTTCAATAGCTCCGTGTAGAAGTCGCTTCGCTGCAAGTAGTGGTCTCCCAGACTCTAGTTGGACTCCACAAGGTGAAAGGAACAAGCTTGCTTGAAGTCTTCGAGAACGAAGATAATCTATGTCAAGGAGACTCTAACTCAAGCTACCTCTTCACTAATTAGGGATTAATGAAGCAAACAACCTAAACTAAATGGCTAATCTAGTGTAGGTTGATGAAGTAGGAATTTCGCTCACTTTAGATTTATTTTCCTCACTAATTTTCTTCACCTCCCAAAAACCTAGTGAGCTCTTGGAGATGAAGAAGAAGAAGAAATGGAGAATAGAATGAGTGAGTATAGCAACCATGGGTGAGAAAATATCATATACTAACTCTTGTAGAGATTTAACCATGGCTAATGACAATGGTTGGGTTAATAAATATCTTAAGTAAAACAATATTAGTAGACTAAGTCAATGGTTCCACAAGCTTCAACCATGTGCTAATTTCCAAGTAATTTTTGATTTACTTTAAATAAATAAACCCTACATTATCATGAGCATGGTGTGAGTCTCATGCACTCATGTAGCATGTATCAAAAAGCATGACACAATAATATATATCGCATATATATTAAGTGTGCACAAGTGAGAAAAAGAAATGCATAAGTGAGCTAATATTAATTAATGTAAATTAATATATCAAATATATAATTATACATTAAATTATTAAATCAACACTTGATTTAATAATCCGGCTATATCACATATAACCGACTAATATCATATGTATCAACTTATCGAATCAACACTTAATTCGATAAGCCGGCTATATCACATATAACTGACCGATATCACATATCGCGAGAATAAAATACGGTATCTCATACACGTATTAATCTTGGTCCCGAACATATCACATACGTGCTCCTACTTCGTTTCGCCTAAGCCAGGAAACCTCTGTGTAGGACTCTAAAGACTCGTCAATACGCTGGCAGTAGGTGATAATCATATCAGTCATCCATAAGCCGTCAGCGATACTAGCTGCACGTAACGGCCACCCCGGGATTGAGCGATCAGAAGATCAACAAGAAAGTCTGCTCATACTCCTGCGAATCCAACAAGTAACACTACCGTACATTCCGATATCTTCGTCTGATATGTTGCATATTTAGTCTAGGGGTGGTAAACGTCAGACCCCAATAACTTGATAAGTCATGCCGATATGAGGCTCATAACGGGTCGCGAAACTACTGATAACACTTACCAGTAAATCTCCGTTTCAGCCCTGGCCAGAGACTTCCTGTTATGGCCAATCGAGCACAGCGCAACATCAACCCCCAATACCGGGAGAGAAGAATCCCCTCATATCGCTCATTACCTTCATGTGACTCGGGACTGTACCCAAAAACCACCACTTTGCACGTTCTCTTGAATGTGGTAAGGTGGAAATCAAAGCACAGTGGGAATCACACAAGACTCTATGACGATCTCGGATCTACAGACTCACCTGTACCAGTGTCACCAGAGAACTGCTATCTGACGTTAGGTATAATACTATCTAGGGGTTCTCGGCGAGTCCTGTTCAGTGTTCCCAGTCTCTACTAAGCACTCATATACCATCTTTAATGTCAAACACCAATGGATGTGGGATCATCCATCGCCCATCATATGGGTCAAGAAGCGTATACGCTAGTCTACTCTGGAATATCGATGCCCTATCTCGATACATCCACGACTAGAAACAATTAAAGGATGAACTTGTGGACTACATTGACTCCACTAGTATGATCTCCATCATAGTCCTGGTATTCAAGTACACATTTGTCACGACCCGAAAATTTTAGCTCGTGAATGACACTTAAATCACGCTACGTCTACAGGCGTAACGTAATTCAAGTAAGCCGAAGCCCAGAAATTTAAACTTTTTTGAAGAAAATAAAGAGATGAAGTTTTGAAATAAAGGTACAATGAAATCAAACGTTTTTTTAAATGCATAAATAGTGGAACATGAAAAATGCAAGTGGATTTTACTAGTTGAAAAACATGTTTCGTCTTTTAAAAATTTGGGCAGCACCTCCTTTGTATATTTTGATCCAAAACCACATATACATGATAATATAAAAGGCATCCCCAAGCGGGAGCTAGCTCTTCGCCAATCAGAGAAATCACAACCACACAAGATAGAAATATATGTATAAGACGCCCTACGGCGAATATCAACACAAATGATAATGAATAAAGCAAGACATCAACCCACTAAGTAAACATATAACACATCGCTTTAAGTCTCGCAACCACAAGTCTTTCTAAGTCTTACTACTTATACAAATACTAGTTTCTGATTGATGGAGTTAACTAGATACAAAAGGAATAATAATACAAGAGTGGCATGATCCAATATATACCACCTACCAAAGCAAATCACCCGAATGCAAGCTGTGTGCCAGCGATGCCGCTACTGATCCATACGATCAACCTACAAGAACTGTGGCACAACGGGGGTGAGTGGCCAACTCGTGAGTAGAAAACATTATCAGGTAGAAATCGAATAAAACAACGATTCCTAGGTCAACTATATCATAAAAGTAATACTATGATATCTAGGGTGACCGTATCTGCATATGTGCCAACAATATAATCAATACCTGTAAGCATGTGGATAATATATATGTGTCCATCAATGACACAACATCATGCATGTAAATATCATGAAAGCAAATGCATGTAAATATGAGGATATCAATCAACATGTGTCCATCAACGACACATCAAAATCATGGAACCTGAGTGTCCAACATCGACACTCGAAATATCATGAAACCCGTGTCCAACATCGACACATAAATCCTCATATCTCGGGCTCCGTCGGTCCGGATCGGCCCACGGGCTCCGTCAGTCCGGATCGGCCCGTATCATCTCAGGACTCCGGTCGGTATCCTATGGATAACCGCCGAGTCCAAATATTATCACTGGTAGGTAGTGGTCCCTCTGCCAGGCTCATCATCTACTGCACAACATACCTTTCTTGTCCCGGGGTACCATACCGGGTCCACCATGTACCCGCAAACGGCCTCATCCAGCTCCTCGAATCGGGTATCACATAACTTATAACCGAGAAAACACATGGTGGACGTCTCGAAATATCATTTCAAGAGAAACCGGGTTTTTTAAAATAATACATACTTTCTTTTGAAACATAACCACGGTTCTCAAATCCAGAATCTCATGAAAAAAGCATCCCAATGCATATAATCGTAAAGCATGATGTATGCAACATATAACAGAAATGTAAGCATATCCGTATATCATGCAACATAGAACAGTGATGTGAGCATATCAGTATACCATGCAACATAGCATAACGATGTGGCAATTCTACTGTCTAGGTGATATAGCAATTATCGATGATGAAAGTGTGTGAGCCGGCAAATCTGTGTAAGTGTAACATACGCATTATCGATAATGGTGTAGGTGTACTAGCACAGGTACATATATAATAAGATGAGAATATCACGAACGTAGCAGCAAGTAAATCGTAAGCTCAATGCTATATGGTATACGTATCTATAACGTATCTGAGTCGGTGAATCTATCAATCGGCATCCAGCCTCATAATATCACGTATGGTATAATCCATCGTACGACATCCTCTAGTCAAGGGTATGGATCAATCTTCAAGTAAAACTCATCACGTACGGTATCCATCGTACGGCGGCATTAAACAATTAGGGATCCTATCAATCTATATGATAATGAGGGTACGGACCTAACGTCTCATACGGCATATCACTCATGATTCACAACATTATATATATCTATATATACCTATCTCTCAAGTCACATCCGTATAAATCTCATATCGACTCGCATCCATATAACGACATATCAAACCAAGTCATCATATCACATCGTATACTCTTTTCATCACACTACTATCTCACATCAAATCATCTTCTTAATCTCATATCATATTTATCAACCTCATAACATGCCACTATAATCTCATACTGATTCTCTTTCACTACATATATATATCATGATTCACATTTACGTTTCACATCCTTATATATCAATTCGAGACATCATTTCTGTCATATCATGTCACACTAAACCATACACTATAACCTTAAGTCGTGGTATATCTTATCTCCTACTAATTCTTTAACCATATCCATAAGTTTCTAACATGGTTTCCTTAACCATTTATATATATATATATATATATATATATATATATATGTTTCCATTAGAATTTGCGGGGGTGCTATACGCCATCCACCCGACTTCCTCCGTAGATATAAATCTACTCACCTGCGGAACTCCTTATTCAGCCGTAGTCGATGTGCTTCGTCGTCTCGGAATCCACGCGAAAGTACCTACAATAAATACACAGCTGCAATGCTATTACAATCAAGTCCGGAAAACCAATACGGCACACGGTGCGCTCATAAGTTAGAACCTATAACCTGCGTATGCAAAAACAACCAAACAACCCTCGTCGTTAATGTACAAACATCCAACGACCAAATACAATATCAAATCCCAAACCACGAATTCAAATATCAGGAAAAACATGGCCAAAGCACTCACAACAGCTCCCAGATTTCATCTCAGGTTAATTAGGTCTAAACAAGCAAGTATAAGGGATAGGTTATATGGATTAGGAGCTACAGGCAAAAACTCAGCACCATTGCCCAACAAAAATCCAGCGACAATGCCCCATTTTCCGAGCTCGCCGGCCATATCAAGGTAAAACTGGCTTGAACTTGAGTGGTGGTCTTCTGGTCAATAATATAGGTCACTGGACTTGTTTGTTTAACTCAGAAACATCCCAGGTTGCCCCAGATTCCCTGTAGGCCAACAAAACTTCACAAAACCGACACGAGGAAGTTTCTAAGTTCGTAAATCGGGTTGAAATCTCTGTTTTTGGCCAGCAAAATCCACACTAAGGTCTTATAAACAGCCACTACACATCCCAAGTCCACACAATCACCCAAACCCTCTCTTGGAATTTCCAAACATCACCAATCTAAATTAATTAAACTCTAAACTACTATAGGGTGCTAGGAAACTCAAAAACTAAACTAGAAGTGTAGAAATTATCTCTTTTGGCAACTCAAGAATTTTCTTGAGTTGCTCAAAGTCTTTAAAATCCAACTTTGAAAGGTCCAATGGGTTTGTAGAGAGGTGGGGATCAACTTTAATGAAGGGAGTATTGTCACGACCCAAAATTTAGCACGTGACGGCCCCTAAACTACGTAACGTCTCTAGGCGTAACGTAATTCAAGTAAGCTAAAAATCCAGTAATCTAAACCATCAAAAGTAGTAAGTGATAAGAACATTGTTAAAACTTTTGAAATCTCAAGTATAAATTCTTTAAAGTCCAAATTTACTTTCTTTAAAATTTTGGCAGCACCTCCTTTGTAAAACAAGCCCCCGAAAAGGGTACAACAAAAGATATAAGTAAAGCATCCCCAAACGGGAGCAAATCCACGCCCAAAGGCGGAAAACAACCACCACAACAATTATACGACGCCGTAGCGAAGAAAAAGATGATATAAAGTGAAACATCATAAAAGACCTCCAAAGTCAAAAATAATATACAATATCGTCTTCACAACTCGTCTCTAAGTCAATACATGAAATAGTAGATAGAGATAACTGGATACAACGAATATACAATGAGCAATATTGGATAACCGCAAAATCCACCTATAGCAAAATTGCACACAGTCAGCCGTAGCGGTATCCGCTGCAAAAGATGATACGATAGATGAAAGCCCTACCGCGACTGCCCTGAGGGACTACCTGCAAAATACTGTGGCACAACGGGGGTGAGTTTCCAACTCGTGAATAGTAAATAACATATGCAGGTAATCGCAAATATGCACGTACTGCGCTAATCTAACACATGCAAGCTGATAGCAATAAATGGCAATATGTATATGCAACAGTCATGAAAGGTACTCTATCAGGTACTACTAATACATGAAGCAATGCATATCAAATAAATGCGGAGTATGGGATAAAACATGCCATCCTCACGGAATCCTCATCGTGGCAGGACCAGTGTCCATCAAGACAATCTAAATCCCAAATTCCTCAAATCGGCCCTCATATCGGCCCTCATATCGACCATAATATCGGCCCTCACAACCTGTAAGTCTCACGGAAACTGAGTGTCAAATATCGACACCCAAAAACATCATGAAAAACTAGTGCCCAGTATCGACACATAAAAACTGGTCTATCAGGCGTCGTTATCACGACTGGCCCTGATAGGTACGTATCATACGATATCGAAACCCGAATGCCCAGCTTCGACACTCGAAATTCCACGTATCCATACGTACATGACTCCGGTCGATATCTCCACAATCACCAACGAGTCCAAAACTGTCACCGGTAGGTAGGATTCCCCTACTAAATCAACGCCATTACCTGCGATCTTCTTGTCCCAGGGTACCTCCGGGCCCCACCATGTACCCGCACATGGCCCACTCCACTCCTCACATGGGGTATATATCAGAACCTAGAAATCTCATGGTGAATGCTGAAATATCATATCAAGAGAAACCGGGTTTTTCAAATAATGCATAATTTCATGAAACTACCACGGTCCTCAAATCCAGAAAACATCAAGAAATCAATAAATATAATTGCATAGATCATTATATATGTGTACATATATAACAGCGTCCCATACCACTGATATATACATATACATATATACATATATATATATATATATATATATATATATCAGCGTCCCATACCACTGATATATATACTTAGGAGTAAAACATCATATGAAATCCATATCTCAATACGAAAATCCATGAATATAATATCTGCAACATGAAACAGTAATATGGGCATATAAAGGAAAACCCGTTATTTAACTGCAACAAGTTATTAATATATCATGCGGTTTCTAATTCTCTGAAACCAAATGCAACATCATATAAAGGTGAACATGTAACTATAGGAAGGTGTATGAGCATGTACCTATCAATAATGATGTGATACCATATGGGTGTATGTGTAAGTATTATGCAAGATGTACATGTAGCTATGTCTCATATGTCTATATACCTGTCACTAATGGTACAATACCATATAGGTATATGGGTAGGTAATTAGCATGTAGCCATGTCAAGGCATATGTGTAAGCATATAGGTATACAGGTATGCTATAAGTCATATGCACAATAAAAATAAGGATCATGTCTCAAGTTCCTAGCCAATACAGTATCACGTATGTATAGGTGTTGTGCGTGTCATGGCAATTATTGACGGTGTGAGTGGCATACAGTCAGTGCTCGTGCAACATGAACCGTCAATAATAGTGCAGTGTCCAAAGGTACAAGTCTAAGCACAACGAGTAATAATATGCAATGAAGTTTTATGCCTATATGTGAAATATAACATGCGGCTAATATCATATCATATCTAGCCCTGATGCATAACGCCATGCGGGCGATTCCCCTGTAGATGTTAAATCTACACACCAACGATCCTAGCTAAGTAAAGCCAACCACTCGCTTTCCCTTCTTCGCAGCGCCCGAAGTCTCCGCCTGCGATCCTAAAATCATAAAACAATATAACAAGTGTATATTAGCAATCGACCAATAACACGTACAAACTACGTTTAACCGACGCACCAACTCTAAATATACTCTCAAGTGTTCGCTTAGTAGATAACGTGCGTAGCGACACTACGAAACCAATTCAAGAGTAACAGCAACACAAAGACACGAACCGTATCGGATAACGTAACGCGTGTAATCGAAACACTAGAAACTAGCAAAGTGATCCCAGATTTTGCTACACAAATAATTTGTAAAAGTTGCACATACCACAAGACCACACACAACCGCAGAGACCCCCAGACCAAAACCCAAACCCAAACACCCCAGTCTGGCCGCAAATTGCATCCAGAAGCAATTTATTTGCGACCGACTGAATATGGAATTGTCTCAGGTTTTTATAGTGGGTTCTAGGTCACTACACAAGATTACTGTGATGGGAACTTTTCCAACAAATAGTTGGTTTGAAAGCAGATCGTCCGAGACCCAAAACTACACTAAAAATACGATATTTACCCGAAACTAAACTTTACGCGTTCTAAACTGAAACTTACAAGCTACGCAACATTAAAAAGACTTACTTAATAGAAAGAGATCATTACCTAACCACAAAAACTCAAAGATCCTAGCTTTTCAAGCTCCAAGGCATCCAAGAGGCAAAACAAGGATTAAGAAGTGATTTGGGTGAGGTTTTGTGAAGTTTAGTGAAGGTTTAGTGGTGAAATGATAAGTGTTCAGTTGAGAAATGAGAAATGAGAAAGAAAATGAGAAGGAGATAGTGTGAGAGAGAGTGGGATAAAAGAGAGGGAGAAGTGAGTGTAATGGTGAGTGCACCACTTCAATAAATGCAAGCATGCTCTCATCAATAGTCACCATGCCGCCGCCTCCCAAAACAAAACCCAAATGAAATATTTCACACAAATATCTAAGGTTTTAGGGTTAAGGTTGTTAAGTTGTCATAATTACTTAACACGATTAACACAAACACACCCTCACATTACACATGTGTGTGCAAGCCATAACAAATAATAATAAATTATTAATTAAATGCTATAAAATGTGAGGAACCCAAATTGGTAAACTTTTTACCAAAAACTCGCATTATCGCCTAATTAACACTAATCGCAAATCTAATGTGTTACAAGTATAGGGTTTTGAGAAGGAAATTGAGATGATGCTTGGAGATGGAGGTGGAAGGAATATGAGTTGAGGAAGATGAAGGAAGAACAATGTGGGTAAGGAAATGGACAGCCCCCCCTCTCTCTCTTATTCTCACCCTCACTCTCTCTCATGCCATGCCTCATGTCACCATTTGGTCCACTCTCTCTTCCCTCAATAATACACTCTCATATCTTTTCTTTTTGAAACCAAATATCAACAAAATACAATGAAACAACATGCAACAAAAATGCAACATGTCATGGCGCACTAACCATGAAAAAATGTAGAAACACAGATTTGGCTTAATCGCGATTAGTAGTGTATTAATCAATTTTTATTCATACTACATATAATCAATTATAAAAATGCCAAATCCGATAAATATATTTTTAAATGAATAAATCATTTTAATCTCCAATTATTTCATAAATATTGGTATATATTTATACCATTTTACGAAAACCCCAAATTCGCAAATCGGGTAGTTTTCACGAAATATATTATTTTAATATTAAATTCCAAAAATAATATTTTATATTTTCTGAAATGTTATAACATCCTAAGGGCTTTATCAACATGTGAGAGCAAGACAGTATCACAATACAAGTCTACATGTTAAGACAAAGAGAAACCAGATAGCATACTATCATGTCGAGCAAGAAAGTCCTCTATATATATATTCAAGCATCCACTATAATATACAATCATGTACAATAATGGCCTCTATGGCATACATATAACTAACAATAAGCAACATCACAGAATTTCACCAAGCAACACAGAATGGTGGATATTCTTGGAGTCTCGGGTTTCACTTGAGCCGCAAATGAGACCCGACGTTCCCTATCGTGTGGATAGCCTATGCAATGAAAACCCTGGACCACTATGAGTGCAGCAAGTTACCCGCCAATCCCAGAAGTGAGGCAACCCCAATCAACAAAGTGAATGAGCCACCCAGCACTTCACGGAATCCGGTAACTTGTGCACCCCTCCGTGGGCCATCTTATACCCCCTACGAGTGTGGCGAATAGCCTGCCAATTCTAGGCTAAGGTCCCCTCTATCTCAACGCCATGAGATGCGGACCCGTTTCCCTCTAGAACCCGGCTATTCGTGCACTCCACCACAGGGTATCCTAGTACAGAAAAGAAAAATATATACAATGGTGATATTGACCTCAACCCGGTTGTGTCCCAATAAAAGAATATACAATCTGGCAGAGATGACAGTCCATATGTCGGACGCTCGCCCCGCAATAACAAATATACAAATGAATATAAACTGTACTACCATTGCACCACTGGCTATCCACCACGACGATCCAACCACAGAATCAGCTCATCACAGAACATCAACGTGAATATTAAGTTCGCAAACCCGTCTATTTGAACATATAGCAATTAGTCGGGTTGTACCGCTCATTAATATTCACGGTCGCAGATATCACGCATGCACTAATAAACACACGCTTAGAATTTTGATCGATTAAATTTTTCCTAATTTGCCCCAAATGCAAATCCAGCACTCAAACAAATCTGAGCCAAAAACATATGCACCAAAAATCAAATTTCCATGTCAGGGAGTGCCGCAAGAAGATTGGAGCAATGTGGCCACAAGACGGCCGCGGAACCACCGCAAATAGACGCCTATTGCGGCTCTTCCGCGGCCATTTTGATGGTTCGCTTGCCCAAATTTCTTGTGGTCCCATACAAATGCCTGCATGTATTTTTAAGATACACAGAAAGATTTTTTGAACACTTTTCAAAATCGATAGGAAGCATGTGAAAATGGAAAAATGATTCGAAAAATTTGGTCGATCGATATTCTAACTTTGTGCAAACTAGCTAGTATTGGTTTATGGGTGGCTCTGATACCATGCTGGATTTTGCCGACGCCCTAACCATCTACCGTGGCCGATGCGGAACAAAAACTGGCGTTTAAAATTTTTTGGCGCAAAAAAAACCCATCCCAAGATCAAAACCATAAACCATACTAGCTAACCATAAAAGCTAAACTACTAGGTTAGAATGTTATACCGAATGAACCAAGTCCTTCGGTCTTCTACCACCTTCATTAGCTCTTAGGGGTCGCGGATCGAATTTAGTTGCCGGTCTTCTTCCATCGATGATGATCCACCCGAAGGAAAAGAAGCAAGCTCCAGCCTTGCCAAGCAAGGCAACCGACGCTCCAAGATTGCTAGCAATGGAGAGTGTAGGTGTAGGAATGTTTCACTATCTTTTTCTCTCATGTTAAATGCTCAAATGAGCAACCCAAGAAGATAAAGAAGGAGGTGAGGAAACTAGTGGCATGAGCGAATGAAGAAAAATGGCTAAGTCTCCAAGAGTGAGAGTGTGAATGAATGATCAAGTGATGAATAAATCAATAATGGATGGATGGCATGTCGAGAATATGACTAAGTCATTTGCAACCATGCAAAGAAAATATCTCCTCCATTTTCCAAATAAAATATCAAGAGCCATGCCTCTCTACATGCCAAGCCATGCTCATGCCAACTCACCCCTCCACCTCATTTCCAAAATGATTTTCTAAAAAGGAAAATCATGTAATGAGGTGGCAATCTTCTAGAAGTAATTCCGTATAAATACGGAATACAATCTAGTATACGTATCGAAATACATATACGTGTATTCGTACAAAAATACGAATAGACAAGAGAGAAAATGAATAGTGAACAATAATATTAGAATACATATATAAATATATATATATATATAAAAATTATTAAATCAAAACCTGATTTAATAATCCGGCTTAACCCTAAGCCGCTAGTATTATCAACCGTCCGATTAAAGTCTATGTAGCCTGTACATATATTTAATCGGACACCTGTATGTACCAACATACGTCATCTACACCATATTGCTTGAACCGTGAAAACCCTCTGTGTAGAACTCTAAAGACTCGTCAATACGCTGGCAGTGGGTTTAACCACAAGTATATCAGCGACACTGGATGTACGTAACGGCTACTCAGGTATTGTGCGAAAGGAAGGCCGACGAGCAAACTCATCCAAACCCCTACTGAGCCTGACAGTGACAATCTCCATACGGTCCGGTCTATTCGTTTAAGAATATCGCATATCATGTTTAGGGGGAGAATAAAGTTAGACCCCTAATAACGCGATATTTCGTGTCGGTATGAAGCCCATCACCCACTGAGAAACTACTGATCCAAATCAGTAATTCTCGACTACCTTGGCCAAGAATTTCTGGTGATGGCCACCCGTGCACTACGCGACATCAACCCCCAATACCGGGAGAGACGAATACCCGACGATCCGCTCACTGCCTCCACGTGGCTCAGGACTGTATCCAACTAAAACTTGTTTGCACGACTCCTTTGAGCCGTGGTAGAATAGTAATCAAAGCACAGTGGGAACTCACACGAGACAAATAGCGATCTCAGGTCGACAGACTAAACTGTACTCATGTCACCTAGGAACTGCTATCCGACAATAGGTATAACACCAACTAGAATGTTCCCGGCGAGTCCGTCCAGTATACTCATAACCCAATGAGCACTTGTATACCATCTTAGGTGACTAACTGACACCAATGTCTTGTGAGCCAGCCACCGCCCCTCGTTGGGGGCTCGATAAGTATACACTAGTCAATTCTGGAATATCGATGCCCAGTCTCGATACTCCCACGACTAGGGACATTTAAGGATGTGCTTATATACCGCCCAGCTCCCACGTATATGATCGCCATCATAATACTGGTAGTCAAGCAAGAATCTTATGGCTCTATCAACATATAATAGTGATCTGTAATGCCACCTAATGCTGTACATGATAATAAAGACAAACCGGATAGTATACTATCATCTCGAGTAAGACTGTTCTACCGGTATAGGTCTTCTCTCAATCATCACAATCGCGTGCCTGCGATTCAATAATTGACTTGAGGGCATTATAGCCAACAGTTCTCTTTTCTTCGTCTTGAACTCTGGCTTTTATAGAACCAGGGTTTGTTAGGAAGTAGCTCAAAACCTAGATTCCTTTCGATTTGAGTATCAATTACACGCTTGCTTGGTATTTAGGTCATGCAATTATTGATTTCTTTCTTTATTGCCTTTTAACAGAAAACAAACATGATTATTCTCAACCAATCATATATTCCTCCGAGTCGATTCCTGTCATGGGCCGCAACACTCATTATTCGGCCTACTTCATGGGCCGAATTATTTTTTAGTGCAGACCGTGTCATACGCTCCTTTCCCCCATTTGTATTATAACAGTAGAGATATAGCGTTTTCGTGTATGCGATGCACATGATTATATAAAAAAAACCTTAAAAAATAAGTGGATTTGATAATTTTGTAATTTAACCATATCAAGCTTTATGCCTCAATTGCTAGGCTTAATTCTAAAAAAACCTTAAACTTTCTAGCTAAATTACTAGAAATCCCCCAAAACTTTTAAAATACGTAAAAAACTACCACAAAACTTTCAAAATACATAAGAAAGTATCGCAAAACTTTTGAAAGCTACGAAAAACTATCAGAAATAAGGTGCCACATCAGCAATAAATTGCACGAAACCGCCAAAAAACTGAAGAAATTTTGTACCATGACGGTTTCTCGTAATTTTGAAAGTTTTTGGAGATTACTGATACTTTAGCTAAAAAGTTTGGTTTTTTTTTTTGAATTTAGCCTTCAGTTTATTATTAATGGATCAGGTATCTTTTAATATTGTAGGAAGTTGGTTCAAAATGGATTTAGTCTATTAAAATAAAGTTGACGACATATTTATATTTTTAAGTAAAAATCTCTAAATGCTATTTTCTTAACCAAAAAGATTTTAAGAATTTTTCAATTTTTTTTCATATGATGCCAACATACGCCGAGTATGCAAAAAGTTGATAAGTGAACTATTTTAGATATAATGATTTTTCTTACTTTCTTAAAAACAATTAATTCCGATTATATTGACAGCGCCACGTGTCCTTCTTTATTTTTGGATTATAATAATAAGATAAAGATAGAAATGAATGGAAACACCTCTCTCCTTTATTTTTGCATTATAATAGTAAGATAAAGATTGAGATGAATGGAAAAAGGGGTGGTTTCACATTTTTATGAAAAAATCCTATGTAGTTTGCTCCATTCACGAAAAATCTCAATGCAGTGTCAGAAAACCCCAATATTATTAATTTCTTGGGATATTTTTCAACCATCCCCAAACATGACATGCAACATGACTTGTAAGAGTATTTTTATACTCAAAATTCTCATATCATCTTACGGTTTCGAAAAGTTACTTTTTTATTTGGTTGTTGTCATAAAGTGGATGTGAAATGTTTTTTGAGTATAAAAACGCTTTTACGAGTCATGGACATGTTATATGTGGATATGATTCAAGAATATCCGTAAAAAATTAACAACATTAGGGTTTTTCGCTAATGGCAAACCACGTAGGGATTTTACGTCAAAAGTTAAAGTACATGGGGATTTTACGAAAAAGTGTGGATCTGCACGTGGATTTTGGTAAATATCCCAAAAAACTACCTCCAATGCTGAAGTGCACAGGGGGCTTGAAACTTTTGGGGGGTTCAGGTTTGCAGTTTACCCATGGTATATTAGTGTAATTTATGGAATCGGTATCTTATTCCCGCCCGACTCGAAGACGCAAGCCCTAGATATCAAATGGATCGCCCACTTCACTTCTGCCCCCTCTTCTTCTTCCTCTCTCTCTAAACCCTAAACCCTAAACCCTAATCCTAACCCTAACCCTAACCCTAATGGGCAGCAGAGAAAACGGATCCATGGAGCCCTCCTCGAATCGAGCCACCGTCGACAAAGGCGTTGACTTTGCCAACTACTTCTGCACCTACGCCTACCTCTACCACCAAAAGGAGATGCTATCAGATCGCGTTCGAATGGATGCCTACTTCAACGCCGTGTTCCAAAACAAGCACCACTTCAAAGACAAGGTACCAAATCGATGCATTGCTTGTTGTTTTCAGTGAAATTTAGGCGTTTGATTTTCGAGTATTTTGGGAACTAGGCTGTGTTGGATGTAGGAACTGGGAGTGGGATTCTTGCTATTTGGAGCGCGCAAGCTGGAGCTAGGAAAGTTTATGCTGTTGAAGCGACAAAGATGGCGGAGCACGCCCGCGAGCTTGTTAGAGCTAATGGTGTCGAGGATGTTGTTGAAGTGATCGAGGGGTCGATAGAGGATGTTACTTTACCCGAGAAAGGCGAGTAGATGTGTAGTGTTAGTCTAATCGATTATTAGTTTTGTAAGAATGGAATCTAATTTTTTTGTTTGGGTACAGTTGATGTTATAATTTCAGAGTGGATGGGTTACTTTCTACTGCGTGAATCGATGTTTGATTCCGTGATTTGGGCACGGGATAGATGGTTGAAGCCAGATGGAGTAATGTAAATATTTGACCCTGTTGGCTTTTACTTGGTTTGCATTATTAGTTTGTTTGCAGATGTTTGTTTCGAAAAATTTCTTGGAATTATCGAGAGTTTCAAGATTGTAATTTTCCTGTTTGTTACTAAGGTATTGCAACAGAATTGTAATCCTCTAACATTAGTTATTTTAAGATTAAAATTATGCCAAAAATGGATGGATTTTGCTATGATTGGGTCCGTTCCAACCTGTTTCCACCTATGACAACCAAATGATTCAAAGATAAAATTCATATGAGACCACCTTTGAAATCCTTGTGAATGAACTAAAAAAACTGGATTTTTATGGGGCAACACCTCCTTCAAATTGGAATCCTCGCATGAATTTAGTTCAAAATTTGAGTTCTTAGAACCAAACAGCCCCCTATTATATGTGGCGTATAACCTCTAGACTATATCCGTCACATTGTAACAACCAACCAATTTAATCTAGTTAATATGCAAATTCTTGCATATCCGAGTTGCAAAAGAATGCTATGAGTAAAATATATGTGGCTGAGTATAATTAGTTTTGTGAATTCTGAATGCATATAGTGCAAATTTTTGCAAGGCCTCAAGGAAAAACTGAGCATGTAGGTACAAGAAATACCCAGGAATGATCACTTTCGCAATCTCGTTGACCCAAGTTTGAATAAGCATACCGTTCTAAATGACTGTTAAATCTTAGAAGGTTCATGTTCGTGTAGTGATTGATGTCTTATTTTAGCTAAATTAGATTTTAAACGAAGTTCAAGTGGGAAAATGTTTCCATAAGGATTTAAGCTCATAGATATGTTGTATTTGTATCATCTAATAATCTTATTATTATGTACTTTCATGCAGGTATCCTAGCCATGCACGCATGTGGGTAGCACCTATAAGATCTGGATTAGGAGACCAGAAAAAGAACGATTTTGAATCTGCTATGATTGACTGGTACAGCTTTGTTGCCGACACTGAAACAAACTATGGGGTTAGTATGGATGTTTTAACAAAGCCATATCGTGAAGAGAATCAAAGATACTATCTAAAGGTACTCACTAATCTTCCACCATCCCCACCACCCCCGAAAAACACACACATGTTGATTCTTCTTTCATTTTAAAGATGTTACTGCACTTGCATCAATGAGCAAGAAAAGTTATGTAGTTGTGTATTTTGTTCAGGAACATACCATTTTTCCAGAGGACATTGATGCTTTACTATTTCCACACTTCAATAACTTAAAGCTTCGTGGTTGAAAATAGAGATATGTTGCATTTGCCATATCTTCTGTGTGAATATCTTCTTTGTAGATTGCTGGATTTAATGTCCTCCGAAAGGTTCACTCTGCAAATTGGTTTATTCACCCTGGATATCTTTGTTAGAGTTTCTCAAAACCAATATGTCACCATACCTGTATTCTAGGCGTCTCAATATTTGCCATATCTTCTTTGTGCCGTTTAAGTGTCTCGTATCAGCGTAAGGGCAACATAGATTATGTGTATGGGACCTAGACCAGGGAACTTTATCATTCATAGTTTTTGACCAGCTTGCTCTTCATGTTGATTTCATTGAGCTACTACTTGAATACATTTCTTATGCATGTTAGATATGTATGTCCTAGAGGCCATTATTGTATATTATAGTGGAAGCTTGGACATATGTACAGAATAGTCTTGCTCGATATGATAGTATGCTATCTGGTTTGTCTATATCTTAACATGTATAAATATATGTTTTACTTGCTATTACATATTATTGATGCATGGTGGTAAAGCCCGTAGGATCTTTGCTTGATTACCAGGATTATGATAGAGATCATACTAGTGGAACATGGGTAGTCTATAAGCACATTCTTAAATGTTCCTAGTCATGGAAGTATTGAGATCGGGCATTGATACTCCAGAGTAGACTGATGTATACGTTTCTTGACCCCGATCGGAGCAATGTCTGTTTCCACAAACATTAATATTAGACACCAAAGATTGTATACATGTGCTCATTAGATAATGAGTACACCGAACGGACTCGCCGAGAACTCCTGTATGGTATTATATCTAGCGTCAGATAGCAGTTTTTTGGTGACATAAGTACATGGTAGTCTGTAGACTTGAGATCATCATAGAGTTTTTGTGTGTTTCCCACTGTGCTTTGATTGTTATCCTGCCATAGTTTTAAAGAGCCGTGCAAATAGATTTTAGTTGGGTACAGTCTCGAAACACATGGAGACAATGAGCAATCGGTAAGGTTTCGTCTCTCCCGATATTGGGAGTTGATGTCGTGCCGTGTCCGATCTGTAACCAAAAGTCTCTGGCCAGGGCAGATGAGATAAACTGATAAGTCTTATCAGTTGTATCTATTGTGGTTACATGTTAGAGATTGGCATGAATTATCGGTTATTGGAGGTCTGACGGATACCACCCTCCAGACTTGATATGCGACATTTTCAGACGAAGAGACTGGACCGTACGGAGACTGCCATTATAAGACTTTGTTGGATTTTGGACAAGCTAGCTTGTCGATCTTTCTATTCGCTCAATACCTGGGTAGCCGTTACGTGCAGCTAGTATCGCTGACGTACTTGTGGATTTTGATATGATCATATCCTACTGCCAGTGTATTGACGTGTTTTTAGAGTCTCAAACAGTGGCTTCCCAGCAAAGGCGAAACGATGTAGGGCACGTGTAGGGATACGTGCAGGAGTTTGATTATACACGTGTATGCGATACATGTATTATAATTGGATATTAGCCGGATTATATATGATATAACCAGATTATTAAATCAAGTGTTGATTTAATAATTAAATATATTGTTATATATATATATTAATATCATGCTCTCTTTATTATTTATTCTTCTCTTTAATTTATATTTATATGTGATATAAATATTTTAATGTGTCATGTGATGATACACTGGAGATGGGTGTATGAGAATCACATTGGAATCAAGATAAGAACTAAGAGATTTTATCCATTTATGTTTTAAGATAAAAAGAATGAGTCATTTTAAATGGATGTGTATGGAAAAGTGACTCATTCTTGTTTTATCTAAAGACATAAGCATGGCTAAATTTCTATAGTGCTAATTATTATTCCAAGTTCATTCTCATTACTTATCTCTCTTCACTCTCTCTCTTGAGTTCATAATCCTTGTGAAAAAGAAAAGAAAAAAGAAGAAAAATGGAGAGAAAAATTCCTACATCATCAATCAAAACCATTTTAGCAAAATAGTTTAGATAGTTGCTTCACTACAAGTTTAGTTTGTGAAGTGATAGCCTGTGTCGGTGCAATCTCAAGGTGGATCATTTTAGGCCAAGGAATCATCATCAAGCTTGATCAAGAATTCAAGGAGCACACAAGGAGTTCCAAGGGTGAGAAGGCGAACGCGCTACAAAGGTTGTAGCCTCGATCTTTTACCCAAGCCTTCTTTTTGTTGCAAGTTTATGTCTTTAGTAAGATTCCTTGCTTTGGCTAGTTTTTGATCTCTAGTGTTTTTTGAAAACCATCATTACATGCTTCTATATTCTAACTAGAGTGCTAAAACTTACCTTCATGGTATTAGAGCCGGCTAAAGACTTCAACTTGTTAGTTTATACACATAGAATCCATTGAACCCTATAAATTTCAAAAACTAGTTTTGTTTTTCCACCCAAAAACCCCCGAGACCATCCTAGTGGTGATCTTGGGTGGTGCCCCTAACCCTAGACCACCCTATGGGTGGTCTTGGGTTAGGGGTACCCCTTTATGGCCCCGTCGAACCCTCGGGATGATTCGCGGGCACAATTATTGCTCTCGGGGTTTTTTCGGCTTCAACAGAATTAGTTTTTGGCAATAGTGGTGGGTTTCCGGGTGTCGGGATGCTTGAAATCCGTATTTTGGGATTTTCAAGTGATCGCATAATGGGCTGTGAGATTCTTAGTGTGTTTTGTGTGCTTGTTCTGTGATGGAATTCGATGGTTAACGTTGCTAATTGCTATATGTATCAATTAGTTGAGATTGCGCATTTGATTGCTATGTTAGGTGATTGGTATAGATGGATCGTCGTAATAAATGACTCCGTGTGAATTTAGATATTTGTTCAATGTAAATTCATGTAATTATTTGTGATGTATATTCTTTTACCGGGCATACCTGGTTGAGGTAATTGCCGCCATTTATTGTATATTTTTTACATTTTAGCATCTAGGATTGACCCAAGGAGGAGTGCACAAACTACCGGGTATTCAAAATGCCAGGTGATCCACTCATTTCAATGAGGGGTTGTCTCACTTTGATTACTTGGCGGGTAGCTTGCCGCACTTGTACGGGTTTAGGATATTCACACGTGGGCTGGTCGGACGACCGTGGAATTCGTATTTTCGTAAACGGCTAATACGAAAAGCGGGTTTCCTAGTATATATTCCATTCATATTCTTTATTGCTTCTGCTGCTGAGATGCTTTTATATCATGCCTGAGACGAATACTTATATATATATATATAAACGCTATTTATGTTTTGCATCCGCGCTAGCCTTACTCCTTCCCTGCCGTAAGTTAAGTAACCTTACGGTAAAGACACAGCCCCGGAGTGAATGTGGATGGCATAAATGTGCGTTTTATTTTCGTTGTTTCTGGTGTGATGGGAGTTAAATGATGGGACATCATTAATTGGATTAATGAAAAGAAATAAACCTAAATTGATGTTGTAAGAACCAAATTTGAAACTTGGCTTTTTCGTGAAAAACCAATCATTTCAAATGCGGAGCCTAAGTCAATCTTTCTCATAATCACTAGGTTCTACAATGATATCAAGTTCATTACGTTAAAAAGTTTTCATCAAAACCAGTCGCATCCTTCCGTCATTTCAGATAGATACCATTTAGTATTCGTGCTATGTTTGTTGACATCCGTTAAGGCATATTGAATGGTAGCTAAATGATACTTATTTGTAGCATGAGATGCGATTGGTAGAGACTCACTCAGCTTTGTTGGCATCCGTCAAGGGTATGTGCGGGTGGGTTCGAATTAATAAAGAAATTACGGGTAGAACTTGACTAGCGACCTATGCTTTGTTGGCATCCGTGAAGGTCATATGTTGGGGTAAGAAATAAAATCATGAGTTTCAAGTGTTGAAACTTTCAATGAGATTGCATACCTTCTATATAGAGGTTGGGTTCTGATTCTCACCGTGAGCAAGTGTTACCCCTGGAAGATTTTTTCACATTACAGTGAGCCACTCAAGTAGGTATTTAGAAAGGTGTTAAGGACCAACGTCTTTGATGAAACATGGTTTACTTTAATTAGGTCAGGGCGAAAGCACGAGGAACCTCTCTCGGAGTACCAACACTAATCTGGTTGAACGATTAGTGAACTTGTAGGGTGTAATTAATTCCGGCTAATTTTCCTTTCAAGGTTTGAAGGAGAATTTGATAAAAATAGTGGGAGTCATTCTGATTAAATAAGATAATAAACCATTCTAATCTTGCAAGAGCATCCGTGCTAAGGTGTTTTCTTCTCTCCCTCTAACAGGTAGTGACCATGACGGGATTTAAGCTTTTATTAGAAAATATACATTGACCAGAATGAATTACAAGGATTGGCTGAGGAATGTCAACATTGCCCTCACTTATGACAGAGTGGTATATGTCATCACCGCTAAAACACCTAGACCCCGGGTCCAGATTCCACGGTTGCAGACATCAAAGTTCGTAAAACGTGGGACCTAAACCGCTCAAAAGCCAAGTGCATTGTGCTGGCCTCTATGTACAATGAGCTTCAGAGACAGCATGAGAATATGGACACAGTTAATATTCCTTCATTGCAAACAATTGTATGGAGAGCACTCTCGTATCTTAAGGTATGTAACCTCAAAAAAAATGTTTCAGTTGAGGATGACTGTAGGAGAACACGTTCTTAAGATGATAAGTCTTATTGAAGAACTCGTAAACCTGGGATGCGTGTTAGAGAATGAGTTGTACATCGACTTGATTCTACAGTCCCTTTCCCACACCATTGCTCAGTTCGTGCTAAATTTCAATATGCACGGGATCGAAGCCGATCTTCCTAAGCTCCTCAATATGTTGAGGGTGGTTGAGAGCATCTTGAAAAAGGAAAAGACACTTGCTCTTATTGTTGAAGAATCTTTTTCATCCAAGCCCAAGGCTCTAAGGAAAAGAGGAAGAATACCCCTACTAAACCGATAGGTGGTGTCCAAATTATGAGCGGATAGGATAAAGCCGGGGCCGTGGTATCAGAGAAAGGAGAGTGCTATTATTGTCAGAAGAAAGGGTATTGAAAGAGGAGCTGCAGGCCATATATAGCCAGCCTCAAGGACAAGAAGCATAAGGATGCTTCAGCTTGAGGTGTGTTTGTAATAGAAAACTGTTTTTCCATAAACTCTATTTCTTGGGTATTAGATACCGGATCAGGTTTCCATATTTGTAATTGTTTGCAGGGGTTGAGAAGTAGCATATTTTTGAAGAAAGGTGATATGACCCTCAGGGTTGGAAATGGCGCAAGCGTTGACGCCATAGCTGTTAGAGAATATCATCTTGAACTGCAAAGTGGCAATATTTTGGTTTTGAAAAACCATTATTATGTACCTACTATGATGTGTAATATTATATCAATTGCTATATTAGATAAAGATGGATATAGTTTCGCGTTAGAAAGCAATGTTATGAACATTCAGCTTAATTAAGTGTTGAATGGGTCTAGTACATTAAATAACGGTATATATGTTCTAAATCAACACACAGTTTTCAACATTCAACACACCAACAAAGAAAGTCTTTACATATAAATGAAACTTATGGCACTGTAGATTTGGTCATATAAATGAAACAAGATTGACTAAGCTATATAAAAATGGGAATTTAGATCCATTTGAATATCAATCATATAAAACTTGTCAATCTTGTCTAAAAGATAAGATGACCAAAACTCCATTTTCTGGACACGGAGAAACAGCTACCGAGCTCTTGGGACGCATACATAGTGATATATGTGGACCGATGTCTACACATGCAAGAAGTAGAGATTCCTACTTCATTATTTTTACCGATAATTTCTCAAGGTTCAGACACGTGCTCTTTTTGAAACGTAAGCCCGAAGCCTTCGAAAAGTTCAAAGAGTATAAAAATGAAGTGGAGAAATAAACGGGAAAAAGCATCAAGAAACTTCGATCGGATCGAGGCGGGGAATACTTAAGTACCGAATTCATTGAGTACTTAAAAGAGAATTGGATTCTCTCTCAACTTACTCATCCGTATACACCACAGCACAACAGTGTATCGGAGCAGAGAAATCGTACCCTATTGGATATGGTACACTCTATGATGATTATCGCTGAGTTATCGCTTTCTTTTTGGTATATGCATCGGAAACAACGATATTTATTGAATAAGGCTCCGACCAAATCCGTACCTACCATTCCATATGAGATATGTGAGGGGAAGAGATCATACCTTAATTTTATTAAGATATGGGGTTGTCCGGCCTATGTTAAAAGACAAAAACCGGACAAACACGATCAGTATTGTGTAAATTTATGGGATATCCAAAACATTCGATAGGATATCTGTTCTACCACACCGAGGAATAGAAGGTATTTATTGCTCGTCATGCCATCTTTTTAGAAAGGGAATTTCTTGCTAAAGAAGTTAGTGGGAGCACAGTAGAACTGAAAGAAATTCCAGAACCACAAACAGAACCTGAAGATTTGGCTGAACCATATATTCAAGCAGAACATGACGAATCTCAGCCATTCCGCAGATCTAGTAGGCATTCTCGTCCGTCCGAAAGATACTACGGTTTTCTTAGAGACAGTGATAGAGAGGATTGTATCATCGAAGATAATGAGCCTACTAGTTTTCAGTACACTATCACGATTAGGCACTCGGTGAAGTGGCGAGATGGTATGAGATCCGAAATAGAATACATGTACACCAACAAAGTCTGGATTTTGGACGTTACGCCCCCGGGGTAAACCCGTTGGATGCAAGTGGATCTTCAAAAATAAGATTGGTGCAGATGGATAGGTAGAAACCTATAAGGCTAGATTTATTGCAAAGGTTTTCGTCAAAGACCGGGTATGGACTATGATGAAACCTTTTCTTCAGTGGCTATGCATAAATTCATTCGGATCCTACTTACCATTGCTACCTTCCATGACTATGACATCTGGCAGATGAACATTAACCCCATTTTTCTAAATGGTGATTTAGAAGAGTGTTTATATGGATCAGCCAGAGGGTTTCATTGATAATGGGAACAACGAAAAGGTGTGTAACTTGTTTAAATCCATTTATGCATTGAAGCAGGCATCGCAGAGCTGGAACATCTGCTTTGATGACGCGATCAAAGAAGTTTAATTTTATCAAAAATGTGGATGAGCGTTGTGTTTACAAGAAGATTGTAGGAAACACTGTGGTATTCCTTGTATTATACGTGAATGACATTCTCATGATATGAACTGATACTCATATGCTACAACCGGTCAAACTTTTTCTGTTACAAAAATTCTTCATGAAAGACCTGAGTGATGCCTCCTACGTCCTGCGGATTAAGATCTATAGAGACGGATCTAAGGGGCTATTAGGACTATCCCAATCCAGGTACATTGATACCATATTAAAGCGTTTTGGTATCGAAGATTCCAAGCACGATAATTTATCCGCTTGTTCAGGAATCATTATCTCCAAAGAGGCGTCCCCCAAGACTGATGAGGAGAGGGCTCGCATGAGTATTATACCCTATGCTTCGGTAGTCGGGTCTATAATTTATGCGATGTTATGTACCAGATCAGATGTAGCTTACGCATTTAGTGCAGTAAGTCAGTATCAATCAAATTCAGGGGAGAAACACTGAATAGCTGTGAAGAACATTTTTAAGTACTTGAGAAGGACTAAAGATAAGTTCTTGGTGTATGGTAATGGAGACCTCCAAATGGAGGTTTTTACCGATACGAGCTTCCAGAGTGACAGAGATGACAACAAGTCCATCTCGGGTTATGTGTTTACCCTCAACGGAGGGGCGGTCTGTTGGAAGAGTTCCAAATAGGATACCGTAGCAGACTCGACGATGGAGGCTGAGTATATCGCTGCTAACGATACTGCAAAACAAGCGGTCTGGATGCGGAAGTTCATTATGGAGCTTGATGGGGTTCTGATTGCTGATCCAATCTTGTATTGTGACAATAATGGAACTATGACATTAGCTAAGAAATCACGGTCCCATCAGCGATCCAGACACATCTTGAGGCGGTATCACCTGATTAGGGAGATCATTGATCGATAGGAGATCGAGCTGCGGAGGTGAATACTAAAGAAAACACAGCAGATCCATTTACGAAGGCCATTCCCCAAGCACAATTTGAACGACTTTTTGGGTTGTTGGGTATGCGATACGCCAATAACTGGTATTAATGCAAGTGGGAGATTGTTAGATATGTATGCCCTAGAGGCCATTATTGTATATTATAGTGCATACTTGGACATATGTATGTACAAAACAATCTTGCTCGATATGATAGTATGCTATCTGGTTTGCCTTTATCTTAACATGTATAAATATATGTTTTACTTGGTATTCCATATTATTGATGCATGTTGATAAAGCCTGTAGGATGTTTGCTTAACTATCAGGATTATGATAGAGATCATACTAGTGGGACTTGGATAGTCTATAAGCACATCCTTAGATGTTTCTAGTCGTGAGGGTATCGAAACTGAGCATCGGTACTCCAGAGTAGACTGTTGTATACGTTTCTTGACCCCGATCGGGACAATATCTGTTTCCACAAACATTAGTGTTAGACACCAAAGATTGTATACATGTGCTCATTACAGAATGTACACCGAACGGACTCGCCGAGAACTCCTATATGGTATTATATCTACCGTCAAATAGCAGTTCTTTGATGACATGAGTACATGGTAGTCTGTAAATCTGAGATCGCCATAGTCTTGTTTGTTTCCCATTGTGTTTTGATTGTTATCCTGCAATGGTTTTAAAGAGCCGTGCAAACAGATTTTAGTTCGGTACAGTCTTAAAACACATGAAGACAATGAGCGATCGGAGGGGTTCGTCTCTCCCGATATTAGGAGTTGATGTCGTGTTGTGCCTGATCGACTGTAACCAAAAGTCCCTGACCAAGACGGATGAGATAAACTGATAAGTGCTATCAGTTGTATCTATTGTGGTTACAGGTTAGAGATTGGCACAACTTATTGGTTATTAGAGGTCTGATGGATACCACCCTCCAGACTTGATATGTGACATTATTAGGCGAAGGGACCGGACTGTATGGAAACTGTCATTATAAGATTGTTGGATTTCGGACGAGCTAGCTTGCCGATCTTCCTATTCGCTCAATACCTGGGGAGCCGTTACGTGCAGCTAGTACCGCTGACGTGCTTGTGGGATTTTGATATGATCATATCGTATTGTCAGTGTATTAACGAGTTTTTAGAGTCATAGAGGTTTCCTATCACAGGCGAAATGATGTAGGGCACGTATAGGGATACGTGCAGGAGTTCAATTATACACGTGTATGCGATACACGTATTATAATCGGGCGTTTATTGATATTAACCGGATTATATATATGATATAACCGGATTATTAAATCAAGTGTTGATTTAATAATTAAATATATGTGTGTATTAATATCATGCTTTCTTTATTATTTATTCTTCTCTTTAATTGATATTTATATGTGATATAAATAGTTTAATGTGATGTGTGATGATACATTGGAGATGGGTGTATGAGCATCACATTGGAATCAAGATAAGAACTAAGAGATTTTATCCATTTATGTTTTAAGATAAAAAGAATGAGTCATTTTATATGGATGTGTGTGGAAAGGTGACTCGTTCTTGTTTTATCTTAAGACATAAGCATGGCTAAATTTCTAGAGTGCTAATTATTATTCCAAGTTCATTCTCATCACTTATCTCTCTTCACTCTCTCTCTCTTGAGTTCATCATTCTCGTGAGAAGAAAAATGGAGAGGAAAATTCCTACATCATTTATCAAAACCGTTTTAGCAAAATAGTTTATATAGTTGCTTCACTACAACTTTAGTTTGTGAAGTGATGGCTTGTGTTGGTGCAATCTCAAGGTGGATCATCTTAGGCCAGGGGATCATCATCAAGCTCGATCAAGAATTCAAGGGGCACACAAGGAGTTTAAGGGTGAGAAGGCGAACGCGCTATAAAGGTTGTAGCCCTGATCTTTTTACCCAAGCTTTCTTTTTGTTGCAAGTTTATGTCTTTAATAGATTCCTTGCTTTGGCTAGTTTTGCTCTCTAGTATTTTTTGAAAACCATCATTACATGCTTCTATATTCTAACTAGAGTGCTAAAACTTACCTTCAATGCAGGCTCCAATCAGGAGCGTTTCTCATTGTCTTTGTATATTTAAAGAATATTATATTTTGTTTCGACATATAACCAAATTTTTCTGTTGGCATGGACGCATAGTCTCTCTTACAAACTGTTTATTTATTTCCCTACTTCTTTTTTAATGCTTATTAGATATAATGATAGCTCAGGTCTGGGATTATGATTTACTTCTGTTGTTTTTTAGACATGTTCTTTTAAGTGGTGAGATATGTGGATTAGATCAAATAGAATCCTGGCTGCCCTAGAGGTCTGTTGTGGCCTCTATTACAACTTTTAGGTTGCAGCAGTCATCCAATAAATAGAATGGTCATTATGGGCCTGTTTGGTTTACTCTATCTACTCCATCTAAAGATGAAATCACACCCAGTGTTGAAGCCACCTGATTCTCTTGTTTAGTGTGCATTATCACATGTGACTTGCAGAAGTGAGCCCGGCTCACTGCAGCTGCTAGCTCATGCTGTGGACAAAATGACTCAAACACTAACTACCATGGCATTGAAAATTGAAATATGAGTAGTAATTCAGGTCATCAGTGAATGATACAAGCTATCACATCTCTATGGGGTTGCTGTTATATGATCTGCATTCAAAGTCACAACTTTTTGCATGAGTTGCGACAACACACTGTAAATCATATTTGCATCTAATTCGTCGTGATGCTGTGAGCCTTTCTTAGAATATTTGATGGAATATATGTTTTTCCTCCTTGAATGATCTATGGTGCAAGCATCATTTTTGGAACTTTTATCTCTTATAGGGTAGATGTAGTCAACATTTTCATTATGCAAAAGTTCTCCTTATGGTTTGGGATACTGGTTGTTTGGCTTCAGATCATGCGTTACACATTTTTGAATTTGGAGTCCTATTAATAAATATGCTATTCACTTATGACACCCCCTCCTCTCTTCCATAAGAGTTATTTACGTACCTGTTGCATATTCTGTTGTGTATTGCACCTACAGTTAGATTCCTTTTACCTTTTGTGGTTATGGCAACCTTTTGTGATTATTTCTGGATAGTGTTCTTGCAAAAAGCCAAAGTTATCTTAATAAATGTGAAAGTGGTGAGCTTCCTTCAGAGTAAATCTAGTTCTGTTGATTGTGGAAGCTAAAATATGGGATGGAACCATTTAGCATTTTGTGGTAGAAGGGGGTCTTTATGGACTGAGTTTCCAGTGGCTTTCAGCACTCAGCCATTTCGATTGAAGAGATACAATAGTGCTGAAACAAGTTTGCTTGTTGTAATCTGTAGAATGAATACATCTCATAGGATATATTGAGTATTTCAGTAGTCTTTTGAAAGAGCTAACATACATTTAATTCCTCTACTTAATACCATCGCAATATGGATGCATTTTCTTCATTCTTACAGTGTAGGCAGCCTACGTGACAGCAGACTATAGTCTGAAGTAGGAATGGTACAGGGAACATCTTGATCGTCGACTTACTTTTCACCTTTTAAAAACATCGGCACATCCTTATATTATCTTTTATCTTATGTTTTGTCGTTGCTCATTGATATTTCTTCTCACCAGCGCTTCATATTTTTAGCAGATAAACTTAATCTTTTCATTGTACTTCCATCTTATGCCTTATGTCTTTCAATTCCTGCTATATGGGCAAGTTAGTTTCTCTTTCTATGATAATATTAATCTATAGATATTTCAATTTTTCCAGACTTCATTGTGGAACAACCTTCATCCCAATCAAATAGTTGGGACCTCTGCCATAATTAAGGAGATTGATTGTTTGATGGCTACAGTTGATGATATTCGTGATGTTACAGCAAATTTCACATTAAACATTAGCATCGATCACACAAGATTATCTGGTTTCGCTGGGTGGTTTGATGTTCATTTTCGGGTTTGTAACACTTCTATTGTTTTTCTTATTTGTTTTGTGCTTCCTATGTTTAAAGTTATCTAATATTGCATGCACTTGCATTTAATTTGGTGTTCCAGGGTAGCATGCAGAACCCAGCAGTGAATGAAATTGAGCTGACTACTGCTCCCAGCGAACATGACTACACACATTGGGGCCAACAGGTTTGTTTTTAAATGGATTGCCACCTTTTAATATTTTGGGTCAGTTCCACAAACGTCCGAATAGTTTCTGTAATACCACTTATACTGCCTCAAGCGATTTATTAGCTTCTAGAACTTGCTGAGTTGTTTAGAGCAAGGTTCGAGGGTTCGGCCGAAACCACAGATACATGGTGGTTTCATATCGGTTTCGGTGGAGACCGATACGAAATCAACCATGCAATATCGTTTCGGCTGAAATCTATAAAATCTTATTTTTTTAAATATCATTTTTACGGTCATTGTGATCATTGTAGGCTTTTGTTGTTAGAAAACCGCAAAAAAGTGAACCCAAACCCAATATTAATACTTATCTAAGTACATTTTTCAATATATTTTGTACCATGGCTGGATTTTTAAACACTAGAATCATTGTATTGTAATATAGAACCATAAATTTAAGTATTTAATATATCACACTTATGTATGTTGTATTACCGTCGAAACCAAAACCCGAACCGATATTAGCGAAACTAGCCGAAACCCAGCGAAACTAATAAAATTATGAGAGACCGAGACCGAAACCGAAACCGAAACTATGTTCTTGAACCTTGGTTTAGAGTATAATTTGAGTGATTTTGAAGGTTTTGGTTGATGAACAGAGGGCGGTTTTGCTTCTAATAAATCACTTGAGGTATAAGTGCTATACATGTTGAACTACAAGAGTATTTTGTGCTATTAACCCTAATGTTTTTGAGGCTGTTGGTCTTGGTTATTTCCATATCATATTTTTTTGACTGTCCACAATTTACATCCCCCCCCCTGTTAATATGAAATATCACTATTTAGACCCAGAACAATTTACTTAACAAATTTAGATAAATACATGAAAGTTTGATGCCTTGAGTGTCTTCACTACATCTGCTTACCGGGCATTAGCCTCGTAAATTAGTTAGTTTGTTGAATGAATGAAGGAAAAATGAAGTTAGAGTGCGGAAGATGAAAGTTTATATTGACAGGAAAAGCCAGAGCACTCGTAAAAATATAAATCCTAATAAGTTCTATGTTTGTATTATGGCACCTAAAGTGAACAAGTGCCTTGGGATCCTATAAATGGGTTCATTTTACTACATGATTCTGCAGGAAGATGATGTCTTCCCCTTGAATCAAGGTTGACTTCGAAAGGTTAATCCATCCTTTTCTTCCGTGTCATGTTAATTATGTATCTTCTCTAGATTTCTTTCGAAACACTTGTATGCTGGATCATTTTTAAACCTTCCGTCTTCCATTTTCTAGTTCCCCAATGGCTTTCAGACAACCTTTGAGCAAACCATTCTGACATGTATTATCCCTTATGCCAATGGTCAGCTTTTCTATTAACCTTTATTAACTGAAATTTGTCCTTTATATTCCTAGCCTAAATTATAAAAACCACCCTCATCTAATGTAGGTTGACGAACCACAATAAACTACTGTAAAAAACTACCTTATGTCAGTAAAAAGTGTATGTGCATTCTCCGTGATGTGTTTTAGACATTTTTACCCTTTATTAGTTTTATAAAAAAGAAATACCACATCTTTTTTCCTGCTTTCCATGTCTTTCATCCAACCCCATTGTCCTCTTTATCCTCCCATCTTTTTACGTGCTCTAAACTTTATAGCCATCCAAACTTATACCCGCCTTCATTGTTTCTCATTTGAGCCTATACCATTGGGAACTCTCATCTCATTTCTACCTTAATCATTGGGACTTAGAGGTGCATATTGTTCTCTAAAATCAGAGACTCTGCAGCTCCAAAAATTTCAAGCCAAAGAATCTCATGTATGGTAACATGAAAGAATGGACAATCCATCTCAATCCAAAAATTGGGTATGTCGATAGTGTAAGATCCATTGAACTATAAAATATTGTTAATGATCTCAAGGAACCTCTATGATGTGTTTTGGCTCCAGTAGTTGAGAAGATTGGATGTTAGGCCAGGTGACAAATATTTGGTTGTAGTCAAGAAATAAAGCACATTTTAGTTTGCTACAATTGAAGCTTGCAAATTCAACTGCTTAAAGATGGGCTGCAACCTTTTGTTTGTTTATAAAACCAATATTTTGTATCCTAGCAACAACAACAAACCCTTCCATCAGACTCAATTGTATAAAGAGCGCTACATGCGTGGATATTTGAGCACACCTTTAGTCGTTGGTGGTTTCATTGGACAAAGAGGAGAGTATTTCATCATTAATAAGTAAGATATGAATGTTGTTGGGTAGTTTAATTATAAATTAGCGATAGTTTATGGCTGTTACTTATAATTTAGAAAGAATACGATTATTTTTCATAAAACATATGAAATTTTAGGTGGTTTCTGATATAACCTATTCTTTTTATCACTTGCATACTAGTGGCAAACTGTGTATTTCTCATCCTAGCATCCTTGATAGCTCTTTCCTTTTCACATGCACTACAAATTTGGAAATCCAATTGTAGTTTAGCGCAGCTGAAACCATCTAGTATATCAGACTGGTGTACCCACACTAAACCATCAAGTATATCAGACTCGTGTACCCACTCAATCTCTGCCTCACGAATTTCTCATTTAGAAAATTGCCTCTTTTTTCTGGTTGGTAAATTTCTCTGCCACCTATGATTTATCAAAGATTTACGATACTTATTTATACATACTCTGAAATTGACTTATCCCATGGCACCTGATTTTTAGGATCAGGGGAAGCATAAGCAAGCTTATTTTGTAACCGAATGTTACATCCACAATTTCCACAATTTTATACCCCTTTCATAACACAACTCAACTAACATTACGAAAATGATGCTTTTAGAGGGGTACTGCATGCTACCTGAGACTCCTGATATCTGTACCATAGATTTTCTGGTACTAATATTCAGATCTAAAGGGTTATCAGATGAGAAATCAAAATGATGAATGGTGAACTTCAGACCCTGTAATCTTTCATTATGATGTTAATGTCAACTTTATATTTATTCTGGGTTGCTACTTTCTATAGGATCCGAACCATTAATACGGTTGATAGGTTATTAGAAGCCTATTTAATAAATATTAATGTTAATCATAATCGGAGAATAGGGATTTATGATGTGGTGACTGTTCACATTTCTGTATGTTTGAAAATTTGAAGTTTATAAAATTCTATTTTGAGAAAGTTCCTTAATTTTCGTACTATTTAGTACATAAACTTGGTATTTGAATAAAATTAAAGATCATTAACTGAAACTTTTAGTCAATCATATTGCTCTTTATAATAAAACTTAAATGTTTTTGTTGGCTCAGGTTTTTCTGTTCCACCCTCCACCAAGAGTTAATGAAGGCGATGAATTGATTGCTTCATTCTCAATGAGTCGCTCGAAAGAGAACCATCGCTTAATGGATGTGGAATTTACGTATGAGTTGCAACAGATATCTGGAAAGAGACTCCCGCCAGTTATTTCCAAGTTTCATATAGAATGAGCCGATTCAGGACAAATAAGTAACAAGTGTATGTTTTAGTTGCTATAAATGTTTTGATCATCATTTTTAAAACTTTTTACCTGTTATCCGTTAATGTGTGATTTCAGTCGAAATCAACCCTACACAGAGCATAATGGAAGAAAGGATTCATGTAGTCATCCCCAAAAGTTTGGGATAAAGGCTTTTTGTTGCTGTATTAATGTGTGATTTCAAATGCATATATAAACTGAAACGGTAAAACCAGATATCCTTTTCGATGGCCATAAATCTCATGTTTTCTTAAGCTTACTGCTCAACTTGCTAATTGCTTCTGTTTAGGATACCTTCATATCTCCAACTTCAATTAGATAAACAAGATAGTAGATACCATAGAAGGAATTTTTCCATATTATGGCGATCACAAGACAAATATCATTGTTTAATGGGTTAATTGCTCAAAACCCTTGTAGTTTACCATGTATATCACCTATTTGCTCTCAAGTAATTATTAGCTCTTAAACCCCCTCTATCGACCAAAACCATTTAAAACACTCATTCATTTCAAACAACTCAAAATGACTTGCCTAATTCAACTTGACTTGTTTCTGTTGTTCAGAGTTGAATATGAGTCTTGTATATAAGTGGCTGGGTAAACTGGTGCTCTTGTTTATTTGGATGATTGACACCATCATCTTGATGTTTGTGGTCTAGTTAAATCCATAGATTTAGGTGTGTATATTATTGATAAGCTGATGAAAATGGCTGAAAGCGAGCCCTTGAGCGTGAAATCTTTTTATTCAAATATTTCCTCCGGCACCATAAGCTGCTAGTTTTGAAACTGACAACACTTCGATTCAAGGGAAATGAGTATTGAAATCATGATTTTTGGGAATCTCCCTTAGAGAAGATGAACAAAACCAATCATTAAAAAAGATAAAGTGAAAAATGTACTTTTGATTGTGATAAAACGTTAACGTCATTGCATTGTTGCTTCTTGTTAGTATTATTAAAATCTTATACAACCTAATGGCACTCGTTATTGTAGGCTTGGTGAATGCAGAAGGTTGAACTATCGACTTTAAATCTATGGTGCATAAATTATATGTACAATACGAATTCCACCTGAAGAAGCAATTTCTGTCTTTGTGGAAAGGGCATTTGGTCGGATTCTCTTGTGTTATTTTCTGTATCCACAATCTTTGTTTGCCATTAAACCATGTCATTCTGTTGTTTCCTCAGAACTTTTGATTGGGTCTATTTAGCAGTACTAGAATTATTTATTTTTTGCCATTATTAAGGAGAGGCTTGTTTATTTTTTGTTTGTAGAGGCAAGTAGATTTTGAACAACATATCTTATTCCTTGCAATTCACAGATTTCTGTTTATTCTATATGGTGTGTAGTAATGTTTATCAAAGCTCATGAACGTTTCTTTTGTTCAGTTCTTTGGTTGTTTTCAATATCTGATAGAATTCGTTTTATTGTTTACTAGTTAGATGCATCGTGCATGCATGTGGATAGTTTATATTCCCGGTCTTTAGTAAACAATTTTAATTTTGAAAATAAAATATATGTTTCAACCTGAAGGCGCTAGAAAGAAATGAAGGCAAGAATGTTCTTTTTTAATTACGGGTTTTCGATAATACGAACATAAACTTGGGAAATATTACATGGATGCATTTGTTGCTTTTTGTGTAAGGGCCTGTTTGGTTGTAGGATTTAGAAATTTGGATTCAAAAATAGTACGGTTGAAAATTTCTGGATTTGGTAATTTGTTGTATGATTGGTTTTAGATTTTTAGTATTGGATTTATATATTCTTGTAATCTTTGTTTTGGTTGGTAAAAAGAAAGTGGGATTTAAGGATTTTAGAGAGAGAGATAGAGATTAATATTAAATAAATAAAGTACCAAGTACAATGAATAGTGTAATCCTTGCAAATCCTTGAAAAAATTTAGGATTCAAGAATTCATGTTTAAACAAAGGAATTCTAGAAATTCAATTCCACCAACCAAATACAAAATTATGGAATCCTGGTATTTCACAATCCAAATCCCAAATAATCCTGCATCCAAACAGGCTCTAAAGCAATAACAATTTGGTGGGAGGAGACTATAAAATACAATTTTTTATGCAACTAATCATATCATGTAACCTGCTTTTATTGGAAACTTTGTACTTGTTGGTTTACAATGTAAAATATTTGAAACATGTATTAATTCATAGCATATAAAGAGAGGAAATTTTATCAAGTAAGCCAACTTTTTTTCTTCATATTATAATTAGGTACACAAAATATGCATGTTAACATAACAAAATAATAATACACCCCTCTTAAAAGATAGGTACTATATTTTGAAGTGCTAGCTTCAAAAGATAAAATAATTAAACAAAACATTAATGAGTTTCATTTTTGTTCTAAACAAAAATCATATCTTTACAAAAGAAAGATCACCTTTATCAAAGATTGAGCATTTTAACCATTTTGAAAAGCGAGGCATGAGTTGAAGTGGAGCAATAGAAATTCACATACCTTAGATTCCAATGTATCATTTTTATAGATCTTGTTGGTTTTTGTGTTGATTGCAATCTTTATAGAGAAAGATCATGCCTGATTGCGATTGCCATTTATGTATAGTAAATGTGAGGAGATTAAGGGCCGCATTGTAATTAATCTATTTTATTTGTCCCTTAATTTATGAATCTCACATTAGGTTTTCCTATTCTAAGCCTATAAGGAAATGCATTAAAATAATAATGGCATGCAATATTAAATGCCTAAAATAAATTGCAATCATCGTGACATAAGTTTCAGTATTAAAGCATTCATGCAACGTGGGATTCCAAAACACAAGAGTTTATTTTTTAATGAATTACATGCATTATTTAGCTATTTAAGACCATTAATTAACTATTAATCATATTAATACTCTTCAAATTTATTACATAAATAAACCAATAATATCATCCTCATATTAGTTATATATTCACACCAAATAAATTAATAACACCGCACCCATATTAGTTATCTTCACACCAAATTATAAAGACAAAGGAGAAACAGTGGATGCCTGCCTTTTAATAAAAGAGTGTGATAATATAAAATTAGACCACCAAAACTAGCAAACATGTTCTGCTCATTTTCATTTAGAGGGCTACTTTAGATTAGATAATTTTGTATTTTGAATCTTTGATATAGCTTTTCCTGCACTGCGGTTTTGCTTTTTGATAATCTGCTACATATTCTTTTTATCGTTTCCACTTTTGGATTTTGATATAGCTTTTCTTGAATCATATACAAACTTATTTATCATTAGCATACCCTTTTTTTTGGGGTTCTCATTACAATGATGTTACAGTATCATGTATGTTTAGCTTAATCATTCAATCTGTTGGTGTGTGGTTATGAAACGTTGAATGCAATCGAGATTCAACCCAATGTGATGGGATTCAAATCCATAGGATTGTTTGATTCACGCAGTAAGTTTTTTGTGCCCGGTTAGAAGACAGTAGTTACTTTGCTTACATAGCATAATATTTTTGTTTTATAGCTTTTTTTGTCAGTTTATGAAATGAAAAAGATTGTCAAAATAAAATATATGAAAAGAAAAAGTGGGATATTATTGAGGGGGCGGTTGCATTATGTTTGAAACAGCTGCAGCGACATTGAGATTTCACAAATTTTGAATGCTTTATATGACACTCTACCCAGTGGTCAGAGAAACAGCCGGTTCACTGATCTAAGTTTTTGGTAATTTCCTATTCGTTTTTTAAGTTTCCGGCGAGTATTTATTCATGTTGTTTGTTATACTGAAATGTCATTTTCTTCACTCAAATTAAAACTAAGAAGAAATAGTTTTTGACCTTCATTGTTTACTTGAGTGGATTGCAAACAAATTTAAGCAATATTTATACAACTCCCAATTTAAGTAATATGTACAATAATATCTGTAAATTTATTTATGCTTAAAAGACATTTCAAAAGGTATTAATCATCAACCAATGAGCTATTTCTCGGTTGGTGCGAGCACTTTTCCTTTTGGGAAGAATGCGGGATTTGAACCGAGGAATCTCAAAAGGGAAGCGGCCACAATTAACTTTTTCGGAGGCTTACGGATCAATTCCCAAAAAAATTTATTAATATCTGAAATAATTTCGTTAATTACATTTTCTCTGGTTCATCTGCATGTTAAAATATAACAAATAAACAAAACACAAACAACAACATAATCATTTAATGCTGTTACCAAACAGCATATTAATCTTTATAAATAGATAAAAAAAAGCAACATATATTATTTTCATAACACCGAATACAGCCAATCGTTGCATCACATAATTGTCAAAGAATAGAGCTTCAACGACAAATGCTTCAAAAACGAGAAAAAAGAAAAGAAAAAAAAAACCCGCACGAGACACTCACGTGCAAGCGCCTCCAGGGTTATCCCGGTAAATTAGCTGAAAGGGGCATTGTGGTAAATACACTAGGAACTAAATTACTAATAAAGCCAATTCTGAGCTCGCCCTAGGTTTTTCTTCATCATCTCGTTCCTGTGGCGGAGCAGCATCAGCCTGCTCTGCAATCTTCGAGGTGAAAAAAAATTAGGGTTTTGTTTTCCTTCTATTTTATTAATTGTCGATTCATTTTACATGGATTCGATTCGCAAAAGTTGAATTTTTTTCCATTTATTTGAAATTCGTGTCATCTGATCGCTCAAGTCTAGGGTTTCGTCATATATTTTTAGGTTTTTATGCTTTAAGGCAGACATCCTTTGGATCAGTAAGGGTTTAGGTTTTGATCCAATCGAATCTGAAACTTTTGGAATTGGGGGATTTGAGAAATGCACAAATGGCAAGGGTTGTTGACATTTCTATGCAAAAGTATCTCAATTTGAAGTTGTTTTCTTCGAAATTTAAGGTTGGAGGAATTGGAAATGGCTAATATTAAGAATCCGATTGTGTTCTTGGACGTATCGATTGATGGACGTACCCCGAGACGGATGATCATGGAGGTAAGCCTCAGGATTGAATAAGAGTTTCGTCTGTTAGAATTATCCCCTTAACCACAAAAGCTAAAATCACTGTTTATGCTGCAGCTTTTTGCCGATATTGTTCCGAAGACTGCTGAGAATTTCCGAGCATTATGTACAGGTAAGCATTATATGTACCTTCTTGTAGTCATTTCATATATATGTTCACATATTGATTAATGATATTTATGCTCGGATCCTTTATGTAGATCATTGATCCATTGTTCTTCCGTGCATTTAAGTAACAAATATAATTCAGCTTAGAACTATAATATAATGATTGTTTGTCTCTCTTGCTACCGAAGTGCTCTAGCATTCTATGACAAATTGATTGAAGAATTTTAATGATATCGTATAAGCATTTGCTTCTTGGGAACTATAATATTTAGTTACTTACAGGATTGGATTTGGAGATAAACAATGGATTTGAACAAGCGAACCTGCTTGCAAATGTGTATGTGCATAATGCTAATCCAACCATTCACATATTCAAATAATCATGGGTGAAAATGTTAATAGTACGACAATATTTTAATTCATTATTTTGTTTTTGTCACTTTTATTGTGGAAACTAATGTGCCAATTAATAATTAAACGGAAAAAGCGTGTCTGCAACACTTCATCTTTTATTGCACAATTTTTTTGTTTTTCTTTTGGTGCAAGAAATACTCAGTTGGAAGCTTGTGTGGGTAGGGGTGGGGGTGGACTTGTTAGGCTAGAGTAACCATATTCTTTCCCTTTCTTCTTATCCTCTCAATGTATGCACCATATTGTTGTGTTCTATAATTAGTCTTTGTAATCGGATCTGTATTGCATTTGCTAATTAATGGAAAAAATATATATAGCTTATGAGAAAATGAAGCAACTTGTTTTCATCGGTATACCTCACTTTGCAGGTATAATGTCATCCAAATTGTGATATTGGGTATCCCCTATTATTAGAAGAGAGCTTTACTGGACCCTAGGATTCCGCAAAATGTCTAATATCTCCTATAATTAGAAGTTGGGGGTCATTAGAGCAAGCTCCAAGATTGGGCCCTGTTAGATGCTTATGTCCAAAGACCTGGCATGGAAACATTACTGTTATGGCCTATGTTCTTTGGAACTTTTGTTTTTTAACCTATGCTTTGAGGACATGATGAAGGCACTACATCTTGCACTATGTGGGTGGTGATTATTATTGTTGCTATAATCTTAATCATATCAAATTGTTGAGTAATAGGCTGTTTGCCTTACACTTTCCCTGGTTCGATTTCTTGCTTAATTAGACCCTGGTTATTACTTGTTACATGTGTCGGATATTAGGTAATACATGCTTCTTTTGAGACCAAGGCTAGGATGCAATAGTCATGCATATATAGCATGATTTCATTCGTATAAAGTACTGTTTAGAAAACTTGTGAAGAGAAGATGCAGTTATAATAGGATACCGGGCACTTAACATATTTCTTTAGGAGTGTGAACTGTGAGGTAAAACTACAACCTTTCTGGATCTTCTTACTTCTACAATGTTAAACAATATGATTACAATAGATGACAAACTTAAATTTGTATTTTGATTTTTAGTATGATAAAAAAAGATGTATTTTAGTTCCACTGTAGATGTTGACCTAATTTGTAGATCCTGATCATTTGATGACTGGTGATGGATTCTAAATTTTTTGTGATCCCAGGGCTTTTAAGCTGGAGTAACTTGTGGTTTGTTTGAAATAATTCCTGCTAGTGATGCTGCTGACACACATATCGTGATAACCATAATTTGAATCTTGCAAAAATACTACTTAGCAAACATATCGAAGAGAGAGATTGGGGTGCAATTGCAATGTACAACACTATGCAGAATTTGATATCTAATGCTATGCCTAGGCATACAGGAAGCCTGCGGTTGGAAAGGTCTTTGGTGATACTTAGTTGTGTCCTAAGTAGCATAGATTCGAGTATGGGATACAATACGAGTTGGATCTGCCTATTCGGAATTTTCCAACATTCAAAGATATGATTGTCGATATAAGCTAATCATTTACGTTTAAATATAGATACATAAAAAGAAATACCCATAATATCCAAGAGCTTGATTAATAATTTTTAGTTTTGATGTATAAGCTGTTGATATCTAGTCAATGATACATGTTCAATACAATCTAGAATACCATACATATTTTTATGAGGTACGAAAAAGAGTTTCAAATGTGTCCTTGTCAAATCTGATAAAATCAGTACAAGTACGAATCCGGTACAAATTCAATACAAATCTGTTATCTCGACAACGATTCAATGAATCCATGTAACATAGTTTATGTCTGTACTATCAGTCTGTCAGAATTATTCTTCTCTTTTCATGCTTAATGTCCTCTTGATTGTTATTTCACTATGTGGTACAATTGTTTCTAAGATACATATACAGAAGTGTCGTGCCAAGCTGGCGTTCTGTTTTATGTAGGATACGCTACACTACTTTTATGCTATCCTTTCACAGCCGTAGTTAGGGGCCTGATGTAGCCGATGATTCATGATGTATACATTTAGTTTACCAGTTCAACTTTTTTGTTAATTTATATTATGTTTCAGGTGAAATGGGAAGTGGACGTACAACTGGGAAGCCCTTGCATTACAAGGGATCAAGATTCCATCGCATAATCAAAGGATTCATGGCACAGGTATGTTCTTGCCGTCTATGCTTTCATTTAAAGCGGTTACTAAGTAAATGGTTGCGCCATGTATATAATTTTCAGTAGCATGAGTAGATATGGTAGCCTTCCTCTTTTAGTCAGTTTCCCTTTTCTATGATGTAGGATGCAGGGCTGATGGTCATCTCTGCTTTTCTTTATTTAAGGTTGTATTTGTATTCGATATGATGTGCATCCTTGAAATTTTACTATTGATCACCCTAATCTTGCACAGTGCATGCCTTTGTTTTTTTAATAAGGTTTTTAATGGATTATTATTTTTTTGCAGGGTGGTAACTTTTCAAGACGAGATGGTAAGCCCTCGTCTGCAGCCTTTTACTTTAGTCGAGCCATGGGTTTTCTCTCCAACATAATAATCAACTTGGATCAACATGTTAGATTATTAGAATTGCCAATTGGGATGCCGTAAGGACTTCCAATTAGGATGGTAGATCTCTTGGGTCTTCATTCGGAATGTGGATCTCGTGGATCCTCATTCTGATTGTGATTTTGCTATGATCCAGTCAAAATTAGTCCTTCACATGCAAATAAAATGGAGGACTATACTTTAGAATATACACTAATAGTAATATGACGCCCTTTTATCTGTAATTATCAATGATATACATGCTTATGAACACTTCTCTTCTATATTATATATACTAAAGCGGTATGAGTTATTTCCACCTCTTCCTTGGACACATATTGGTATGGTTGCATAATTTATCGCAGCCCCTCAACTTCCCTACAACTTACAAATTATGCCTTGCCTCTTCATTGGACACATGTGGCTGCATTATAATCTCAGCCCCTTACAAATTGCACCTTACCAGTTGAGAGCAACGTTAGTGAGAGGAAAACAGAGAAAGGTATAGGCTGGACCTACAATTTTAGAGTTTTTTCTTTTGAAATTCGTCTTTACAAAAGGAACTCTCAAACGATATACATTTACAGCAACAGATCTTTGATTTAGACTTAAAAAGGTCCACATTTCATTTGGTGTCTTTTATATAAATGTTTATAACAAAGAAAAATACTTGACCTATTAACATGTCTATAAAAACCATTCCATAATTAAAAGTATATTTGTAGCGCCATCCATACTTTACTTAATCTGTTGTTAATTGGTGTATGGCAATAGAAGAAAGATTTATTATTAACTTATTATAGCTGGTGCAGAGTTCTACTACTTTGCTTAATCTGTTGTTAATTGGTGTATGGCAATAGAAGAAAGATTTATTATTAACTTATTATAGCTGGTGCAGAGTTCTACTACAGCATATGTTTGTGCATAATTTAATTTCTCATCTTTCTATTACTTCACTCAGTTTTTCTTTTCCTCTTACAGTTCTTTAAATGCTTAAAAAACAATTATATGCCGTTTAACAAAAAACTGCTAGACATTTTATGTTTCTTAAGATTTGTTGATATTTGAGCTATTAAAAGTTCTTTTAAGATTTAATTGCATATTTGAGATGTTATGTAATTTTTGTGTTTTAGAAGATTATTTTGGATATTTGAGCTACTTAATTCATAAGCCAAGCAACTAAGATTAGTGTTAGAGTTTCTCCATAGGCTTAATCATAGAATAAAATCTGGATTTCATTATAATATCACTGCGGTCTTTCATACCGTGAATTGTAAAACATGAGTGTGAATAAATATTGATAAATTGCAATTGATTCCGAAAACGTTTATGATTAATAGTTAAATACTATGATCTTTCAGTGTTGCTCAATTCAATACAAAGCTTTTGGCAAGATTTTTTTTATTTTTATTGGATTCTTTGTTCTCATGCCAAAATAACTTATTTTACTAAACTGAAAAATGCGAATGCTTGTGGTATAAGTGCACTTTTTTTTAAAAATTAAGAATATTTCTTAACTCTATAAGTTTGGCTGTAAATTCTTGCTTTCCACTATTATTATGCTATCAGATGGTGAAAGATGCTTCCCTCTCTTCAACTGTTTATTATTCCCAATCGACAAAACTTAGTGTCCTATTTCTGCCCGATTGTCATGAGTCATGTACTGATATACCTCGCGGCATGTTGTGTAAGTGTTTTGCAAGTTAAGGCTCCATATTACCAACTTCTCGCGAGAAGTTGGTAATATGAGATGTTAGAACGTCCAGATGATATCACTAGAACTTCTAAATCACATCCTTTGGACTTTTTTTCTCACGCATGGCGCGGGCGGCTGTGCTAGTATCACAATATTCTTTGTATCCTGTGCATCAGTCTTTAGATTCTTAAAAATATCTTAGAGGAAGAATATACTGTGACTGGTTTCTAGAAGTACAAATATAAGTAGGACGCGAAGATTGTCCATTTTCATGTGATGGCCGAGAATTTATCATACTTTAGTCTATCCAAAACCTGTATTTACATTTTGCACATTTCTAGTTGCTAATAAACATGCAATGGCTGGGACAACCTTCTTTCTAGAAGATTTTTATACTTCTCTGAAATGAAATTATTGATGCAATCTCTACATTATTATTTAAAGCCATGTGCTAAGATGATAATAAAATTGTTTCAAATAACATTATGTTCTGCCATTATATGGAAAGCGTTTTAGATTGCTTAGCACCTATAAGATTTTAGATGGAATTACTAGTTAGAGATGATCAGGAGGCCCTGAATTTTAATGCCTTCGCAACGAACGAGTTGTCACTTTTAGAGTAGATATTTTTGTTCTCAAATGGCAACTGATTTTGATGTTGGCAACTTCACACAGGAGCAGGTGGTGAGAGTATATACGGTGGAAAATTCCCTGGTGAGTGTTCTTAAGGTCTTAAACTTCTTCAAACCCATCTTATGTGTGTGGATATCCAGATTCCTGCATCATGTGGGGGATTGTGTTTAAGTTCATTTTAAACTGATGTTATACGTGCAGTTATGGTCATGTTTTGTTGAGGTTATGGTTATTACTTACGATTCTTGGTGTATCCTCTTCACCTCTTCTTACGCCTGGTTACTAAAAACTTATGTTCCTGGTTAGAAGTGGTGTCCTAATTTAAGTAATTTGTTTAACATATTATATTCAAACTACTTGTGGAGAGTAGGCTACTGTCTGCTGTTTGAACATATATGCAAATGCTTAGTGACTTAACGCCAATTAATTTAGATCAAATTCCAAATTGAAATTCATTGCAATGAAATGGGCTCTAGCTGCTTTCGAAGACTGGAAATTCCTCAAAAGATTATATTATTAAATTTTCCTTTAGAAGGGCTTTGGGAGAAGATGGAAAGAAAAATGTTTTACAGTAAATTTTAGCCACCTCTGAATATTCAAGCTGTTTTTTGCATTACATAAAAATGTGATAAATTGAAGTCTTTGTGAAGTGATTAATGATTCAAGCTTTTTGGATCACATAAAAGTGCTAACAATCTTATATAGTCTTCATAAAATGGTTAAGTAACAATCTCATTTTTGTGTGCCTGTTTTATGAGAGTACTAGGTTAGTCCCTTAGTTCCCTAGAAGATTTAACGTGTGTTCGCTGTACTTGAACTCTTCTATTAATGTTGTTTTAAAGGCCATCATAGTTTTTAATTTCAGCCTTCCAGCTCACGTCCAATAATGACTATTTCTTGATAACCCGCTCACTAAATTAAAAACTATGACTTGTATTACTTTTTTATTTCTTGTATTCTCCCTTTGAAATGGTCTTGAGTATTCTCATATCTCCACCTAACTGATATTAAAGGGTAGTTTCTTATTGGCATGTGAACATATTTTGTTAAAGACACCAGTATTGATCCATCTTGTTAAATCCTGCTGATCATTTTGCTAATCAATATTTTCTTTCATTGTTTTATTATTTTGCTAATCAATATTCATAATCCTGCTGATCATTTTGTTTATTATTTTATTACTCTCATGCTTACTTTTTATTGCAGTCACATTCCTTTTTGAACATGTACAGCTTCAAACCTAACAATACTTCACATGCCAAATTTAAATAATCTAACAACTTTTCTTTCAATTAGGTGGGAATATGCCCGCTTAATTAAAAACTCAAAGTGATATAGTAAAAATAAACTTCAAAGGAAATACACTATAGTGCCCAATTTTCTAAGCCATTGTTTTGCATGATGTATAATTGTTTTGTTTCATGGTGTATACAAGTATAATATGAAGGTGATATTCCTGGTGACCTTACCATTTAACTTTTGCAGATGAAAATTTTAAGCTTTCCCATGATGGTCCTGGTCTTCTATCAATGGCCAATGCTGGTCCTGACGGCAACGGTTCTCAGTTCTTTATTACCTTCAAAGCTGCTCCCCACCTTGATGGGTCAGTTTTTAGTATAAATTCATATTCTGCATTTAAAGTAATTAGTAAAGGGGAGTGATCTATTGCAAACCGGTTCAAGTTTTTTAAAAAATGGGAACTCTCGATCTACAACATATTTGAATGATCCGATCCGTTCAAGTTGATCACCCTACCCCCAAATATATGTATACGAAAAATCAATGAATTTGAAGACCTCTAACCAATGCATCGAATGGGTTCAAAAATGAACGTCTTTCGATAACGCAACATAAACTTCATCCGATGCATTCGTTAGAGGTCTTCAAATTCTTTGATTATTCATGCACATATATTTGACGGTAGGGTGATCAACTTGAACGGACTGGATCGTTCAGATATGTCGTAGATCGAGAGTTCAGAACCAGTTTGCAATAGATCACTCCCCAATTAGTAAATGTTTCTTCAAAATAAATTGAAATCATTACAAATCTGTGGATATTTCATGATTTCACTATTCATGGGTGCATGGAGAATTATGCATAATTGAACATGGGCACTCAACTGATCGTTGGATTAAATAATGGGCTTCATTTTAAGGATTGAGTTCTGAATACTCTATTGAAATGTCACCTAAAAGCAATTGTTTAATTATTTAGTTAGAATGCAAGTCCATTATCTTCTAATGCAGAGAATTTGAACTCCACCGTTCTAGCTGTTAAAAAGGCGCCTCATACCGAGCTGCAAAATATGTTAATGTGAGGCCATCAAGACAGCTCATGAATGAATATTCATACGTTGTTCGATATTCATTAGGTTCTTACTCATTCAACTGTAGATTTGATGCCTCACTGCATACCCTTGTGATGATGAATGCGGACGCCTCATCTATAAATGCAGTGACATGCCAATCAATGCTTGCATGCAGCCATAAGGAATTTAACTTTGTCTAAAATAATTCTAGTTTTGCATCACTCCTAATGTGTTATTTTGTGGGAATTATTTATGGCTGACTTCTTAATCAAGCATGTGTTTCATCTGTAATTCAGGAATCATGTTGTTTTTGGGAAGCTTATCCTAGGCCAAGATACTCTGAAGAAGATAGAGCAGGTAGAAGTTGATGGAGATAAACCTGTTGTCCCGGTGAAAATTGTTGATTGTGGCGAACTCCACGATACAAAATATACTGGTACTGTTGTATCAGTAAAAGAAAACGGTAAATTAGCTATACCTAAGTTAAGCCGGACCCTAGCTTAGTTGATGTCATACTTGAAGTAGTGTTCTTTTCGGACTATATTGATATTCATCTGTATGTTACATATGCAGATAAGAAGAAATCTAGTAAATCAAAACCAGCAAAGGATTCACACCCTGATACGGATATTCGTGAAGCCCGGCGTAAGAGACGGAATAAGAAATCTTCAGAAGGCCGACGAAAGAAAAAGCGAAGATATTATTCATCTGAATCAGATAGTTCATCGGACACATACAGTGAATCATCAGAAACAGATAGCGATTCCGATTCATATTCATCGTCGTCGTCGTCATCATCATACATTAGTAGCTCAAGTGATGATAGGCGTAGGAGGAGAAAAAAATATTCCAAGAGGGGCAAATACAAGCATGAAAAAAGGAAGAGGGATCGGAAGCGTGACAAAAAGCGCAAACGGCGTGACAGAAAACTGAAGCGCAAATCAAAGAGGCCGTTCTCCAGGTAACTCTAGATCTAGTTTAGTATGCATTTCCCCACTACATACCCAATCTAAGAGGCCTGTCTCCATGTTATGGTGTTTTCTTTTTCTTTATACTATAAGCGAATTGAACTTTCTTTATCACTTCAAATTCAGTATACAGAGGCTTTTTTATAGCCTTGAAAACAATAAGGAAGTTACAAACAGATACTGTTATAAACATATTCTAATTAAGTATAAACAGATTCTGTTACAAACAGATTCTAACTAAGTATAAACAGATTCTCTTACAAACAGATTCTAACTAATCTGAGAAATATCTTACTGTTGGATATTTCCAATACTCCCCATCAAGTTGGTGCGTAGATATCCATCATGCCCAACTTGCTTATGAGTCCCTCGAACACTGCTTTGAATAGTCTCTTTATAAATATATCTGCAGTTTGTTCTTTTGTCGGAATGTAGGGGATACAGATGGTACCTGCATTCAGTTTTTCCTTAATCAAGTGTCGGTCGACTTCAATATGCTTCGTTCTGTCATGCTGTACGGGGTTGTGTGCTATGCTGATGGCAGCTTTGTTGTCGCAGTATAGTTTTAGTGGCTGAGTTATAGGTTGCTTTATTTCCTGTAGTACCCGTTGAACCTACAGAACTTCACAAATACCGTTGGCCATGGCTCGAAATTCTGCTTCCGCACTACTCCTTGCCACGACACTTTATTTTTTGCTCCGCCATGTAACTAGATTGCCCCACACGTACGTACAATACCCTGAAGTTGACTTCCTGTCTACGATGGAATCTGCTCAATCCGCGTCGGTGAATACTTCGACGCTGCGAGTCTTACCTTTTTTGAAGAATAAACCTCTTCCCGTTGCGCCCTTTAAATACTTCAAAACTCTATATGCTGCATCAAGGTGCTCTTCTTGAGGTGAGTGCATAAATTGGCTTATCATACTCACTGCAAAGGTGATATCGGGACATGTGTGTGAGAGATATATCAATTTTCCCACTAACCTCTGGTATTGTGGAATGTCCACTGGCGGGCTCTGTGTAAATTCTTCGAGCTTTTTATTCGGATCTATCGGTGTCTCCGCAGGTTTGCAGTTTGTCATCCCTATTTCTTTGAGAAGATCGAGAACATACTTCCGTTGAGACTAGACAATGCCTTTCTTATTTCGAGCAATTTCCATATCCAAGAAATACTTCAATTCTCCCAAGTCTTTTACTTCGAACTCCTTGTCGAGACTTCTTTTTAACTGCTTGACCTCTTTCTCGTCATCTCCTGTAACAATGATGTCATCAACGTAAACAATTAGTATTGCAATTTTTCCATGTCTCGAGACTCTGTAGAACATGGTGTGATGTGCCCGAGCCTGATTATTTCCTTGCCCTTTCACAAACTGATGGAAACGTTCGAGCCAAGCTCGTGGAGATTGTTTAAGACCGTAAAGTGATCTTTTCAATCTGCACACTTTGGAGCTGAACCCTTTTTCAAATCCCGGCGGAGGTTCCATTTACACTTCGTCCGGGTCTCCATTCAAAAACACGTTCTTCACATCTAGTTGTTGAAGTCGCCAATCGAGATTTACTGCAATTGACAGCAAGATCCGGATCGTGTTTAGCTTAGCCACAGGTGCAAAAGTCTCCGTGTAGTCGATCCTGTATGTTTGAGTGAACCCTTTAGCAACGAGCCTCGCCTTATATCGTTCTAGGGTTTCATCTGCACGAAACTTTGGTGTGAATACCCATTTGCATCCTACAGTCTTCTTTCCTCTCGGCAGCTCCTCCATGTTCCAAGTCTGATTTTTCTCAAGTGCATTCATCTCCTCAAAAATCGCCTTTCTCCACTCTGGAGCTCTCAGAGCATCCTGTACAGTTTTTGGAATCTCCACAGCATACACATTAGAGGTAAAGGCTGAAAAACTAGGTGAGATTATTTGAGGACACAAATTTTGACATTGGATACAAGGGACGACTAGTACATGACCTTGTGGACTTTCGGAGGGTTATGGGAAGATCCAGCTCACTGTGATCCGGTTCTGTTCTTGAGTCGGATTCTTGGTGGGGCTGGACAAAGTCGGCCTCTGCTTCTGGAGAAGGATCTATCTCAATTAAATGTTCCTGTTGCGTTTTTTCCAGACCTGTCTCACGTTTTCTTTTGTAAGTTTTAATTTCCACATTAGGTTCTGGTGGATTTAAATCCACGGGGCAAGTTGTTTTAGGAGTCGGTGGTGTGTTCCTATTTTTATGGGATTTTTCCGGATTTTCTAATAAAGGAGCCGAGTTTTCAACAGACATTTTCTGAGTTTTCAAGGACCGATTTTTGACTATCCAGTGAATTTTCACTGTTTTGGTTTGCCAGCTGTTCAAAAGACTGGTCTACAATGTCTTGATTTAAAAAATCTAGATCTTGTGAATTTGTATGTGGGATTAAGTTGACTATTTTTGGAAGACTATTTTTTATGGAAACCGAGTCTTCACTATTTGTCTCCCCCTGAAGAGGAGATTTAAAAAAAAACTTTATTTTCAAAAAACAACACATCCATTGTGATAAATATTTTATTTGATAAAAGATCAAAGCATTTATACCTTCTTTGATTCATGGCGTAGCTAATGAAAACACATTTTTTCGATTTTGGATCAAGTTTACCCTTAGTGCGGTTGTGATCGTGAACAAACACGGTACAACAAAAAATTTTCAACGGCAGATCTGAGATTGCAAGGCGGCTTTGAGGGTAAATGGATTTTAACAAGGCAACAGGTTTTTTAAAATTGAGAATTTTCGAGGGCATTCTATTAATAAGATAGGTTGCTGTTCAAATTGCTTCATTCCATAATATTTTTGGAACATGGTTGGTGAATAATAATGCCATAGCAATTTCAAGAATTCATTTATTTTTTCTTTCAGCCACACTGTTTTGTTGCGGTGTGTTAATGCAAAAACTTTAGTGAATGATGCCTTTCTTTGCAAAAACATCTCCCAAGGTTTCGTTCAAAAATTCTCGTCCATTGTCACTTCGAAAATTCTGAATTTTTGTGTTAAACCGTGTTTCAACCATGGCATAAAAGGTTTTGAAAACTTGTTCAACTTCTGATTTCTTCTTTAGCAAAAACACCTAAAGGACTCTAGTATGATCATCAATAAACGAGACAAACCATTTTTTTTCGAAGACAGATAAAACGCAGGATGGTCCCCAAATGTCACTATGGATTAAGGCAAATGGTGCTGAAGATTTATAGGGTCGAGGTGGATAAATTGCCTTTTTTTGTTTGGCAAAAGCACAAACTTCACATTGAAATTGAGAAGAATTTTTATTCCGAAACCACTTTGGAAACAAATACTGCATATAATGGAAACTAGGATGATCTAGATGAAAATGTAACATAATCAATTCATTATCACGAGAAACAAACATGGACTGAAAACACAGACCAGATGCATACTTATTGAGATGCGATCCTTCTTCAAGCAAGTAGAGACCTCCACTGGTCCTAGCATTGCCAATCATCGTCCCCGAGTCCAGAACCTGAATTTCACAATGAGAGGACATGAATTTAATTTGACACTTAAGGTCTTGAGTTAGCTTTATAATGGAAATCAGATTGCAGGAAAGTTTTGGAACATGTAAAACATTAAGAAGGGTTAAGGAAGGAGAGATTGTGATTGTTCCTTGGCCGGCTATGGCAGAATATGAACCATTTGCAATTTTGACCCTTTTGTTTCCTGTATAGGGGGTGTTGGTTGAAAATAATGTGAAGCAACTGGTCATGTGATCAGTTGCTCCAGAATCAAGAATCCAAGGAAGTTGATTGTTACCGATTTGGGCTAAAGAATAGGAGGGTTTTGACGGGTCTACGGAAAGAACTTGTACAGGTGCTCCAGTTGTTCCTTTGTGAATAGAGGCGATCCTGAGTTGATTCTTGACTCCTGAGAACCATCGGACTCGATCTGCAAAGTGGAGGATACTTCAGTCTCTGTGGTGGACATTATGGCTGGAAAAAAAGGAACCGGGAAAAATTTTTGGTTGAGGAATTTTTTTTGGTTTTTTGGAGAAAGTTTTACCGCTCTGATACCATATAAGCGAATTGAACTTTTTTTCACTTCAAATTCAGTATACAGAGAGGATTTTTTATAACCTTGAAAACAATAAGGAAGTTACAAACAGATTCTGTTACAAACAGATTCTAACTAAGTATAAACAGATTCTGTTACAAACAGATTCTAACTAATCTGAGAAATATCTTACTGTTGGCTATTTCCAACATATACGTTAGGAAATATGCACTTAAACTACTCTTTTCTAAATCATTATTTTAGAAATACGCAGGGTTTTCAGTTCACTCATGATTATTGCTTTATGTTGACATATTTATGCAGCACACAGTATATTTTCATACCAGTATGCAAGTTTTTTTTGAAACTTGCGATTGCGTCATACCTATTCCTTTTAAGTTCTCTTGTCTCATTTAACCATGTTCCTGTTTTGAAATGCTTGCTTGTTTGCTAAAGGCACACTGCTTCTAGATTGGCAATTGATTGTTAGTACCAATATGCTGATCAAGGGAGGTGCAGATTGATGCTTTCTTTATTTTTGCCTGGCTGTAAATTCACATGCTTATGCTTGTGCATTGGTCAATGCAAACTCTTGCATTTGATTTCATCTTATTTCCCATACTGCAAGTGCAAGCACACTTTTGTTAGTTTGCTCGAAGTTTGTCACTTCTGAAATTGATCCTCCATTTTATTTCATGAAAAAAAAATCTGTCTCTTTAAAATATCTAACATGATTGTCCTTAGATTCTTTTGTCGGTTTGCTGCTTCTTTTATTAGCCTCTTGTAATCTTTTTTCAATACCAAAATTTGCTGCAATATTGATTCCTTTTCCTCATTACTAGGACATCTGATAACGATGAGACCAGTGATTCAAGTGGGAGCGATTCTGAAGACGATGCTGATAAGCATCGAGGACTAGCATGGAAGGCTAAAGTGGATGGTATCGGTAGGTCTCAGAGCTTTTCCTTAAGATCTTAGCTATTACTTTTCTTATTTGAACACGATTAAACTTATATAGAAATATAACAGGAGATGGGAATATAGATGACATTTATTTAAATGTTTTACTATTTTTATTTGTAATATAATCAAAATTGAAGCCTCCATTTGAGGCCATATGGAAACTTTACTAAGTGGACTGAAGCTCTTGGCTCTGAAATCTTGCTTTATAATGTTGTTGCTTGAATTTTTTAAGGTTTGTTTTAGTTTTAAGTTTTTGGTTCAATGCAGTTTGACAGCAATTGCTGCTCTATGCCTCAATCCTTTATACACACATTACACACTGTATACACCTTCACCAAGAGTATATAAGAGATGCCTAGTGTTCATAAACAATAACTTTGATTCTACAAAATCATCTAATAATTTGTAGCGGACATCTTTCTTGGATGACAATCATATGAAACATTTTATCCTACTTGATCTATTGAAATTAGCGCCCATGATCTGAATTATATTAATAACAGCTGCATCATCTGATTGCATGCATGTAACTTCATCATGCTGCTTTTATATGGGATGTCATAAATCGAACCCTTCATACTTATTTGATTGAGATGGTATGAGCATTTTCACACGACCTACTTTATAGGGAAACACTCAATGTCTTGATTACCCTATGTACAAGTTTTGGGGATGACACTTGCAGTCTTTCTTGTAGTTTATCTTATGCTTTCCTAGTATGCAGCCACCTTCCCTGACAAACATTTTCCATTGTTGATGAAACTTCTAATGGATATCTTATTGTATGTATTTTAGTTTGTCTTATATTCCTTGTCAATAGCTATTTAAAGATGCGATCATTGCAAATCAATTTTCTTGACAGATGAAGCTGAACCCTCCCTAGTTACAGAGAAAGAAACCGCTGCTCCCATGCCAATCAATGAACCCAAGGCGGACAAGCCTGCTGGAGAAGAAGCTAAGCCATCAAAAGAAAATGGAGCTGTGCAGAGCAATGGAATCACAGAAGCAAAACCTCACAGAAACGAAGATCGGACACTGCCCGTGGATGATGGCAAACCAAGCAAATCTAGGTCCCCTTTTCATACTTTTCACAACTCATTGTTTGTGCTTGCCGCTTCTTCCAGACTCGGTATTTTTTTCTGACATTGATGAGCAGGAGCCAAAGCATGAGTATGAGTGTAAGTCCAAGAAGAAGCCCAAGCAAAAGCCCGAGCATGAGTCCCAAAAGATCTGTCAGCAGGAGTCCTGGCAGGAGCCCTAGCAGAAGTGTTGGTAGAAGCCCAATTAGTAGGAGCATAAGCAAAAGCCCAGTAAAAGAATCCCCAAGAAGCATAAGTGGAAGCCCAGTAAAAAATCGTCCGAGGAGCATAAGCAGGAGCTCAGCTCGATCTATACCGCGAAGAAGTCCAAGTATGAGCTCAGGAAGGGCTTCACCAAGGAGAAGCCCCATAAGGTCTTCCAGGAGGAGGTCTGCTAGCATAAGCCCAAGAAGGGGTGAGCGAAAAAGTCTCAGCAGAAGCCCAGTAAGGTCAACACGAAGAAGTTTCAGTAAAAGTCCTGTGAACAAAAGTTTGTCGAGTGCTTCACCAGATGGGTCGCCAAAGCGTATTAAGAGGGGTCGGGGTTTCAGCCAGCGGTATTCTTATGCGAGGCGATACCGGACACCTTCTCCTGATCGTTCTCCTGTTAGGTCACATCGGTATGGTGGAAGAGCTGAACGTGATAGGTCAGATATACGAATTTCTTTTGTTGACATCTTTTCTCACTCTCTCTTTTTTGGCTATAATTGCTGGTGGTGCTTTCACGTTTGTGGCCGTATAGGAGAAAACAGGCCTCTCTTTTCAAAACTTGCTCTTTGCCCTCTCTGAGATTATTATTGTCAATTTCTTTTAACCAAATTTTGATTTCCTAAAAGGCTCTAAAACTTAAATTATTTTTCTGCAATTGTTTCATTTACAGTCAAGTTATTTCTTGCTAAGTGGTAAATCCTGCAATTATTTTTTTTTGAAAAAAAAATGTTTAACAGCGCTATACAGTTATATTGCACCAAATGTCTTTACTCTGCAATTAGGTACTCAAGCCACAGAAGTTATTGTGAAAGATCTCCCCCTAGGCGTTACAGGAGCCCTCCAAGAGGCAGAACACCGACAAGGTACGGTTTTGTCATTTGCTGAAATTTGCAGAAGTAGTTCAAGCATGATGTCTCCCAGTTTTGTTAAAATATAATGAAATCTCAAGTCCAAACAATAAATTTTCTAAACCTTGGAAGCCTTTAGTTATCTAAGCTATCTTATGTATGTAAGCTTTATCTCAATTTTTCCTAAATAACTTCACTCAAACATTAAGTTGTTCTTTTAAAATTAAAATTAAGGCTAAAAACCCCCGCGTTTCATTAAACGATGATTTAACGAAACTACATCAAAAGTCTGCCGGAAAAAAAAAGAAAACAATGAAAAGTAAAACAAAAAGAAGACAAATACAGGTTTTATTCTCACGTAAAGAAAACATCCTTCTCCCCTGTCCTTTGTCCCTCAAATCCGTCGTCGCTTACTATTGAACTCCAATGCCCAGCCTCATCCTGTCAGTCACAATCAAGGTAATTGGATTCCCCCTTCCGACCTCTCATCCTCTGCAACTGCCCGTGCTTTTTTTCTTAACCCTCTTTGCATCACCACTTGACCAAATTTCAACGTTGGCTTCGGTCACATTTATAATTTTTAATAATGATATCTTAGAATTCTTAAAGATTCTATTATTCCGCTCTAACCAAATATTCCAACAGACAGCAGAGACCATAATTTCCCAATTTCCCAGTTGCCCTCTATCCATCCCACTCCTCCAGTGACTCCAAAGTACACCAAAGGTACCCAGAATATTGACAAGCCCAAAGGACCTCCAAAACATGTCTCCAAAACTCCATGCTAATGGACACGTAAAAAACAAGTGATCTACCGTTTCTGGTTGGGCTTCACACATCCCACAAAGTATCAAGCCTACCCATTTCCTCTTGCCTAGGTTATACCTCATTAAGATTGCGTCATTGAAAGCCAACCACACAAAAACCCGAACCTTTTAACGTTATTGGAAACTTTCAAATATTCTTATCCACTTGCGACTCAATCCCACTATAATTAAGAATACTGTGACACGATTTAACAGAAAAAGCCCGACTCGTCGTCCATTTTCATGACACGAAACATATTTATTTACTCTCTCCATCGGTTTCCACAGCTCAAGACAGTCAATCAACAATCGTTGTTGTCTCCTCTCGCCAGTCGTCTTTGAAACTTCGGCCACAATTATCACCCTTTCACCGGCTTCTTACCGACGCCTCCTTATGCTTGGCCAGCTCAAAGCCTAGGAAATCTCTCCTACAAAATTATGTCGATGCACCAGTAGTCCAACCAAAAATCAATCGAGCTACCATCCCCTATCGTATAAGAGATACCTTTGAAGAAATACTTTATAGACATTATATCTTTTCAAAAGCCGGAAGTTGTTGTAACATTCTTATTAGGTGCACTTATAGCACCTGAGGTATTGCCATAGGCTGCATTAATGCTGGCCACCCATCCATTTCTGTTTTCCTCCACCCACCACCACCTCCTCGCTAGTAAGGCTCTATTCATGTCCTTTAGGTTTTTTTACACACGTCTTATTCCTTTTTCTATCCACACTTTCTCCCACCTCACTAGATTATATTTCTGTTTTCCCGTCGACGGCCCCCTCCATAGAAAGTTACGCTGATCTAGTCAATCCTTTTGACCACCCAATCTGGGAGCAGGTAAAAGGACATAATACTGTGGTATTGCTGACAGAACCGAGTTCAGTAAAGTCATCCTCCCACCTATAGATAGACATCGACCCTTCCATTCTTCTAATTTATTATGTACCCTGTCTATCAGTGCCAACCAGTTTGCTTTCTTCAACCTTCTTGGCCTTGGAAGTAGGCCTAAATAATCGACAGGGAAATCTTCTGCCTTACAATTGAAAATTGCGACTAAACGCTCTTTCCCAGACCGTCCAATCTTTTAAGCTGATCACCGAGCTCTTGTGGAAGTTGATGTTCGGCCCTGATCGAAGTTCAAACGAATATAATATCCATTTAAGCACCCATGGCTTGATCCTCGCACAATCTCTCGAACATCAATGTATCATCAGCGCACTGTAAATTGATAACCTTCGTCGTTGTGACCCCAGGGCCCAATCCCACCACCAACCCCTTATGCCTGGATCTATGAATCATGTGTGCAAGACCAAAACGTTAAGTTGTTTATTGTAATGTACGCAATATTGACTGCCAAAATATGCTACAGCTGAATTTACACTTTCTATTAGGAGAGAATTCGGGCAAAAACTTTACTGATGTTAGTCAATCCAACCTTCAATATTGTATGGCATGTCACATGTGGGACATACTAGCTAATTGCTTAAACCTTTTATTGCCGTATGTTATTGGAAATTACAATAAACAGCATGGATACATGACATGTATAGAGTACCTGCATATCTGACAGGGAAGTAGCATATTAAAGGAAAACAACTATTACCAAAAACCTTTTATCTTTTATATAGGTATAAGCACTTTAAATTCATATATTTCGAGTTGATTGGATTCCAAAAGTAGCCAGGCCGAAGATACACAGTAGGCTAGTTATAATGCAATGTCCAAAGAATAATAGAGTAGGCACTACAGTTGCCTTAGTGTGTTACAAAAACGCAAAATAACCAATTTCTGCACAAATGATTTCGAATGTTGCGGTATGCTTATGGTAACTCTCCTGTTTTCCGATCCAACATTATAGGGGGAAAAGCCAATATGAATAGAAATCAACAGAATATTTACCAACAAGAAATTCAGTTTCTGAACGTTTGGTTGTAATTCTAATTAACCTTACCAATTAATAAAGTATTACATTGCATGTTAACTTGCAGGTACAGAAGCAGGAGAAGCCATAGTCGAAGCATTTCACGCAGCCCTGTACGTTACCGAGGCTGCCGTAGTCCAGTATGCAGTCGCTCGCCTCCTTTGGAGAAACCAAGGTCGCTTTCTCGAAAGCGCAAGTCTGTTTCAATAAGCAGGAGCCCTTCAGGATCAAGGTCCAGATCCATGTCTAACTCTAGGTCTAGTCCTGATACTCCCTCTCCAAAACGTGCAAGGAAAGAGAAATCGAGATCGAGTAGCTTTGATGAGAAAAAGGGTTTGGTTTCCTATGGAGATGGTTCCCCTGATTCAGCTGGGCAGAAGTAGAGGGTAGGGACTATAAAGTGTTGAGTTTATGAGCTTTGAGATTTTATTCTAGGTTTGTTAGTTGCTTGCTAAGGATTTTGGATGTTTTATGTTGTGTGTCGTTTCTTTCTGTGGACCAGGCACTTCATGCGCTTGTGATTGTTTGGTGCTGTTTTGAGATGTATTTGTAAATCATAGGATCTATGGTTTTGTTTATTTGTTATTCTGGTACCTTGCATTTAAAAGCTATGTAATAATTAGAAACGGGCTTTATTTTGTAGTATGCTATTTATTGATATAGTTTGCAATTAACTCTGTAGATGTCAGTAATTTATGAGCTTTTAAGATTTTCTTCTTGGTTTATTGCCTTGTGGAATTTGGTTTTATGCTTGCTGTTCTCTGTTGTATCTGGTACTTAATAATTTGTTTCGAGTGTTTTTGTTGACTTGAAATCTTAATTTGATTTGACCTAGACTTTTTTCCATAATTTTGGAAAATATTTTTAAAAAAATCCAATATAGCATCCAACAATAAATTCTCTTTTAAAAGTACCCTGTAAAACCTTTTGATATGTTATATGTTATTTAAATTATGAAAATCAAATTTGTGATTAAAATTCTTATGTATCAAATTTTCTTCAATCAATATTTTTGTAATAAATAAATAACTTTGATTGATAAATCTTGCATATGATATTTACGTTTTATGGAAATCAGATTAGTTTTTTTTTTTTAATTTATAAAATCCACGTATAATTTAGGCATATAATAACAATCATAAATCTGTAAGTTTAAAAAAATTTAAAGATAAAAATAACTTTTGTAACAGAAAATAAATCATTGTATTAGTTAGAATATTTTATAGTTTACTTTGTAATGATGCTTATTTGTTATATTTTGTAAGAAAAAAATCTTCCCTTTATTTGATTTCTATAGAAACTAGTATATGCCTATGCATAACACGTGCAAAAAAAAGTATATATTTTATAAGAATTTTTTTTGTTGGTATAAAATGGTCTTAGTCATTTTTAGTTCGTTTTAAACCGTCAATCGTAAAACCGATTAATTTTAGTTATATTTTTCTTTTAATGGGTATCAAAAAAATCATAGTCACTATATCTTTACTATTAATGTTAAAAGGGCGAAAGTTCTTCAAATTGAAATTCTAGTTTGATTATTAGCATGATACGTGTTAAGATAACTTTTCACAATTTTAGAAAATATATATTTTCTATTTAATTTTAACTTATTATATCTTCTCGAATTTTAAAAATCTCTATTAAATTAATTATTAATATTTTTTAAAAAAATACAAAGATTGATCTCGAGTATTTTTTTTCTTTAGTGTTAATTAAATATCTCATAACTGGCCGTGCCCGATATCTTAAAATTGATTTGATTAATAATTCCCCTGATTGGTAGAAGTGACAGGCTATAATTGCAAAAAAATTTAAAGATTGGATACACATGGAATTAAACCGAGATACACATTTTTATATAACTTTAACCCAATTTTATATAGATATATAAATTACATAATTTCTCACGCCTGTGGCACACCCAAAAGTCTAGTAATTACAAAATAAAATCATCATACTTCTCAGAAACATGGACTCCAAAGTTCTAGTGTTATGTAATTGGCAAAACCATAAGAAATTTCCTTACTTTTTTCCAAATGATAAGAAATCATCATGCTTCTTACAAACTGGATAATGGGTTTTACTTTTACATACAAGCAGAATAAAAATCAAAACAATGCCCCTTCAAAGCAAAAAATGCAAAATATCGGCTTCTTTTAAGTGTAGAGAGTTTTTCACAGCTTCTTTAGGGTCAGGAACCTAAACCTATTGCTTTTCAAAGTTAGACGCTTAGATCCATTTCCCCTTTATATTTATACAAATATTAGCTGATAGTTGAGTTATCTAGTAATCTTTTTCCTTGCTATTAAATGTAAAAGAGCATCATGACAAATTTTGATGCATGTTTCTGGTGCAGCTCTAATTTGGGGTGCTATACTTTTACGCTGAATTTAGAGGACGTTGAACGAATAGCAAATAACAATGGCAATTTCGCCAAAATTAGGGTTTTATTCTTCAAAAACTAAATTTTACAATTGCCATCGAGCCTTTTAATTGACCCATAATCAAAATCACAACGCTAACGAAAATAGAAACTGCTAAAAATAGGAAGTTACTAAAATTCGAAAATAATTATTTGATTGTGTCCGTAATTGATTCTCGATACTGCCTGTAAAATCTTAACTGATCCGGGCGTTAATTTCATCCCTAATTCGAAAGTCAAAGTTTCGAAGCAAATCTTTGACCGCGATTTCGGAGCACAAAATGATGGATTTTCACGATTATGAGGGATATCAATTGTGCTTGTAGTATTGATCCAGACGATTTTGCGAGATTTACGATTTTGCTGGGAGAACGCGCGAATCGGACAAGTTTGGCAGTTTCGGTTTCTCGGTTGAACTAGACGCGGCATGTTTTGGAACGGTCAAGCCGCTCCATGTAGGCTAGGGCTGCATCATCCACCCCATCGTAAAAAGAGCTCGACCTCGAGCTCATGATGTCTTTCTCGGAAGAGCTTCCGTCACCCGCATATGGAATCAAGTGCTTGACGTTGAAAATATCTGAGGTCTTCAGATGACTAGACAACTTCAATTGATACGCGTTGTCGCCTACTTTTTGAGGAATCTCACAGGGGCCCACCTTTCTTTTGCTCAATTTATTATACTCACCTACCGGGTAGTGGTTCTTTGTAAGGATGGCCCTAACAAACTCACCTTCTTCGATCACCACGTGACGACAATGCTTGTTCGCAGCCGCTTCATATTTGGAGTTGGCAGCGCCAATCGATTGTCAAACTTGATAATGAATGCTTTTCAGGTGCTCGGTTATGTCTTCAGCTTTAGCACCGGGTCGTCCCTTATGAGGAAGTGGCGCTAAGTCGAGAACGCTAGTGAGATTATTCCCATACGCGATCTCATATGGGCCCCTTTTTGTCGTGCGGTAAACAGAACGGTTGTAAGCGAACTCAGCTGGTGCGGGCATGGTCCCACTTTCTTGGGTTGTCTCCCACTAGGATACGGAGGAGATTACCGAGGCATCTATTGACCACTTCAGTTTGGCCATCTGTTTGTGGGTGATAAGCGCTGCCAAAGTACAGTTTAGTGCCCAAATTCCTCTACAAGGTCTTCCAAAAATGGCTCATGAATTTGGTGTCCCTATTTTGGTGATGAAGTTGGGTACCCCATGAAGGCGCATGATTTCTTGAATTACAGGTCACTGATCTGAGATGCGTCCATAGTATTTTTGCAGTCCAGAAAATATGCCATCTTGGAGAATCGATCGACCACGACATAAACTGAATCCATGCCCTTTTGAGTTCGGGGTAGGCCTAGGACAAAGTCCATGCTGACGGCTTCCTATGGTGCTGCTGGAACCGGGAGCGGGGTGTACAAACCTGCATTAGTGGTCGTCCTCTTGGACACTTGGCAAATACGGCAGCGCTCTCCGAAACGTATTACATCTCGCTTCATGTTAGGCCAATAGTAGTTACGAAAGATAAGAGCCAGAAGTTTGTCGTGCCCAAAATGGCCCTCGTTATGAAGCTCCTTCATGATCTTTTCTCGCCATGAGCACTCAGGGATGCAGAGTTGAAGCCCCCTAAAAGATAGTCATTTATAAGAAAATAGCCCGACTTCCGATGCTCGGGCCAATGTTGAGGTTGCTTCAATACTTTGTGGATAGGGCCGAAGAACGGGTCCGCAGGGTAAAGTTCGCGAAAGGTATCGAAGGCAACAAACCGAACTTGCATTACGGAGAGTACGATTGCTCTTCTTCTAAGAGCATCGGCCATTCAGTTATCGACCCCCGTGATGTGCTTCAAAGAGAAGGTGAATTGTTGGATATATTCAACCCATCGACCATGTCGACAGTTAAGCTTATGTGACCCATTGATGTACTTGAGCACTTCAAGATCAGAATGAAGGATAAACTCACGCTGCAATAGGTAGTGCTCCTAATATCCCAGGGCTTAAACAATGGCGTAGAACTCGGCATTGTAAATGCTGTACTTGGCCCTGGCGCCATTTAATTTCCAGCTGAAGAAGGCCACTGGTCACTTTTCTTGGCTGAGTACGCCACCGATACCCACCCCTGATACATCACATGCCACCTCGAATACTTTGTCAAAATCCGGCAAAGCCAGTTCAGGGGCAGTAGTTAGTTTCTCTTTGATAGCGTCGAATGCTTGCTGTGCTTCGTCGCCCCAGTGGAAATGTACCTGTGACTTGAGTCGGACTGTGATTGGGGCCATTACTCCGCTGAAATTTCGTACGAAATGATGGTAGAAGGAAACGAGGCCGTGGAAACTCTAGGCTTCATGAATGTTCCCCGGTGCGGGCCAGTCTCGAACTTCCTATACTTTGGCTGTTGGTTCATCAAAGCCAGGGTAGCAACAATTGAGACCACGGCGGAATCATAGATTCTAAATTTTTATGAGAGTTTAGCATCAATTAACCACAACAAGACCGTTTCATGCACTACAATTGCTAAACAAGTAAACAAGAGAGTAAATTTGGACTACAACCTTTGTAGTGAAAGTACATCTTAGCACCTCTACCAGGGTTTTAAGAACATCAAGTATGCAATTTGAAAAATCTAGAGGGCTAAATATACTTACAAGATCATACTAAAGGATTAGGGTTGCAAAGACAGCAAAAACAAGTTCTATTTTAAATGAAGAGATACTACAACTTTTGTATCCAAGTCATTCACTTCAAATTCTCCTTATAGTAGTCCCTTGAACTCCTTCTAAGGCTTCACTTGATGAAACAAACAAGCTTGCTCGAAATCTTCTTTGTCGAAGAAGATCCATCTTGAGGCATGTTATGATTCGGAAATGGCACGTGACCGGCACTTGGATCACGTGAAATCTATAGGACCCTACCGTAAACTAAGTAAGCCGAAAATCCAGAAATCTAAACCTTTTTAGGGAAACATTGTGGTGGTGAAGTTTTGAAATAGAGGTATAACGAAAATCAAGTGCGTCTTTTAAAGTATAAGTAAATTTTTATAGAAATGCAAGTGGATGTATACTAAAATTTGAAGACATTTTTGTCATTTAAAATTTGGGCAATACCCCCTTTGTAAATTTTAATCCAAAACCAGTACATAATAAGAATAATATAGGCATCCCCAAAAGGGAGCTAGCACTTCGCCAATTGGCGGAATTACAACCACACAATATGAAATATACGATGACCAAGGCGAAGATCAATCACAGAAAGAAAATAAAGAAAACCAAAATATTATCAAATCCAGTATAAGAATATATAAGTCTCGACTCTAAATCCAAAGAATAGACAGCTGGTCTCTAAGTCTGCCAAATATACATAGTCTGGTTGATGGAGGTTTTAACTAGATACAATGAATATAAAAGTAAATAATGGTGATTACGTTCTGAATTGTAACCTACCTACCAATGCAAGTCATCCAGAAAGGAGCAATGTGCCAGTAAGCCGCTACTGAATTCGAGCGGTCAATACTGCAAGAAAACTGTGGCACAATAGGGGTGAGTTGCCAACTCATGAGTGGAAAACATCATCAGGTAGAAATTGAATATATAACGATCTCCTAGGTCATACTGTAATATAATATCATATCGTATGGAATAGAAAGTGATCGTGTATACATATAAATATAGAATATCGTGCCTGTATCAATATGTGGTACCATATCATCTATGTCATAAATAAATGTATCATCCAATGTGTGTCCATCAATGACATATCAAAATCATCATACAATCCTGAGTGTTCCCTGAGTGTCCAGTATCGACACTCGAAATCATCATAAAATCCGTTTCCATCATCGACACGTAAATCCTCATATCTCAGGCACCGTCTCATCGAATCGGCCTTCATATCTTAGACACCGTCTTATCAGATCGGTCCTCGTATCCATCAGTATCATATCACTCCGGTCGGTATCCTCTAGATTTCCGCCGAGTCCAACATTGTCACCCGTAGGTAGTGTTCCTCTGCCAGGCTCAACGCTTTTCTATACGATCTTCTTGCCACGGGGTACTATACCGGGTCCACCATGTACCCGCAGATGGTGACTCCTCACTCCTTGAATCGGGTAATCATCATAGCTTAGCACTGAGAAATCTTATGGTGGATGTCGAAATATCATATCAAGAGAAGCAGCGTGTTTAAAACAATCACAAGTTTTTAAATAATATCTGCGGTTTCTCAAATCCAGAAATCTCATAAAAATATGGTAGTAATGAAATAATATGTACAAGCACAGAACAACACTGTAATACTTAGCAAGTGTGTTCATATGAGCGTGTCGTGTAGTAAGGTAAAAAAGTGCAATATCTACAATAATATGGGGTATCGTGTACTAATCAGTAACTAAAATGCTAATAGATTATAAGATGATACGGTGACATAGCGGTTTCTAATGTGTACGTGGCATGACAATTACCGATGATGTGTGCGTAAGCAGGTAAGTATATGTATGTGCAACATATGCATCATCGGTAATGGTGCGTGTCCTAGCAACGAAGTTGTTTCCTGATTTAAAATCAGGAAAGCTTCTGGGAAAAGCTTCAAAAAGGGGTCACGTGTTGGCACGTGACACCTAAAAAGCATCATCAAGTCAAGTTCAGTTTCCTGACTACGCTGAAGAAAATGGGCTTCAGAAAGAGTCACGTGCTCCCACGTGACCAGGGTCACGTGGCGACACGTGACATTTAAATGCAAGCGTCAAAGGCACACAAGTTCTCTGATCAAGTCAAGAAAAGGCTTCAGAAGAGGTCACGTGTTCCCACGTGACCAGGGTCACGTGTTGGCACGTGACGTTCAAGACAGCAGACTCGTTCTCCAGAAGAACCGAAGAAAGAGAGTTCAAACAAGGGTCACGTGCTCACACGTGACCAGGGGTCACGTGGTAGCACGTGACGCTTAGGCAGCAATCAGAAGACAGAGCGCAAAAGAAAGGAAAAGGCTCATTCCAAAGGGGGTCACGTGCCCACACGTGACCATGGGTCACGTGGTCACACGTGACCAGCTTTCAAAGCCCATTGTGTTAACAGAATTAAATTCTGAAAGAGATTTAAATTCTGAAAGAGATTTAAATCTTTCCAAAGGAGAGTGATTATCTGGGGCCAATCAAATTAAAGATTCAGAGGTGATGAAATATCATCTATCTATGGGAAAATCTCGGGTTTGGAAAGATTTCCCCTTTAAATCTAATCAAAATAACAAGGGAGAATCTCTGGATTTAAAATCCAATGGTGAATAAAATTCACCTAATAATCCAAAGGTCCAAAATGAATGATGAATGCAAATCAAATCTCAATGAAGATTCGTCAAAAAACTGATTGATTCGGCTGCTTCTCCTATAAATAGGAGCCAAGAGACATACATACAGATAGAGGCGCAGAGAAGAAAAAAAAAGGAGAAGAGCTTTGATACTTTGAAAAGACTCGGATCTTCTGCGAAAAAAAAACCCTAGGTAAGAAAGGGAAGGCCTTTTGAAAGAAAGAGAATTTAATTCTCAACAGAGTTTAACTCTGATAATGTGAAAACAGAAGAACATATTTCTTCTCTCTTTGATGGAGGATCTGCAAAGTGCACATCTCCCCTTAAGGTTGAGAATTTAATTCTCAATGGGTTGAGATCCTGCCATGCAGATCCAAAACATGGAGAAGGGATGCAAGCACGAGAATTTAATTCTCACAGAACTATAGGAATTTAATTCCTTTAAAATAAAAGGAGGGCTTGACCCTACATCATGGGAATTTAATTCCTTCAGAACAAAAAAGAAACAGGGTTTAACCCTAATTAAGAACCTAGTTATGTCGAAACAGCGGGAATTTAATTCCCTTAATCATAATTTAACAGAGGATGGAAGTTTAAACTCCTTAAAAACTTTTATTAGGGTTTAACCCTATTCAGCCCTTCACGTATATGAGGAATTTAATTCCTACAGAAAATTCAGAGTTAAACTCTATTCCAGAAAACAAAGTCTTCGAAAGGAAGTAGGAATTTAATTCCTCTAAAATTTATAGTTCGAGGAATTTAATTCCTAAAAGAAGATTAACAAAGCCTCTAAACAAAATACCTAGAGGCAGGGTCACGTGTCATCACGTGACCCCCCCCAAGAGAGCTACAGAAAACCCCTTTGAGGCAGCACCCCACGTGACCCACGTGACCCTCAGCAGAAGCTCTAATCCATAGGCATTTGAATGCCCATCACGTGATGGCACGTGATGCTCTGGAAGACGCGATAATCTCAGCAGAACAAAGGAAGGGAGGGCGCTCTCACGTGCTGCCACGTGACCCCTCTTACCTTAGTGTTTAAACACTAAACTAAAACTCTCGAACCCAGTGTTAAAACACTGTTGGGCCTTAGTGTTCAACACTAATTAAAAAGCTTTATTTGCAGTGTTCAACACTGATTACCTTAGTGTTTAAACACTAATCTGAGATCTTCATTTGCAGTGTTCAACACTGATTACCTTAGTGTTTAACACTAACCTGAAAAAACATTGTTGCTGGTGTTCAACACCAAATATTCTCTTAGTGTTAAACACTAACTTGTCAACCCCATTCCCAGTGTTCAACACTGACTGCTCTGTAGTGTTTAACACTAGACTTCGGCCCAATTGGCTTAAATAGATGGAGGCAAAGCCTCTCCTGATTGGACTTAGCCCAAGATGGCCATAAGTCCTCAATTTGTGATTAACTGGTCCAATGGACTCATAACATAATTAATTCGTCTTGACCCCAAATTGGGCCAAGGGTTATTTAATCCACTCCGGTTCTAGGGTACATCTCTTCACTCCTTTGATACTTGGCATTGTAATCCCTCAATGCCGTCAAAGAGGTGACGGGTCCCGACGACCACACATTGATATGGACTGTGGGGTCCTTAAACTCATGTCTAATGCAAATTCCTGGTTATGTGGAACGCGGATAATGTCACTCTTTGACCCCGTGGAAAACGTCCAGAGCGGAGCCTGGTCCTCGCCAAGCACGGCAGTGAACCCGTGTGAAGCATCCAGAGCACATACCGGACTGTGGGGTCCTTAAACCCATGGACTACGACGTCCTTAACCTTGACCGAGATGTCTTAAAACTAACAATGGACTGTGGGGTCCTTAAACCCATGGACTACGACGTCCTTAACCTTGACCGAGATGTCTTAAAACTAACAATGGACCGCAATGTCCTTAAACTACCCACGGACCGCAATGTCCTTAAACTACCCATGGACCGTAATGTCCTTAAACTAGGACAATAGAGCCCCACATGCTCTTTTGTCGGATCTAAACGGTCCCGTTTAAGTTGATCTTAGCCTCAAAGATGGCTAACGTATCCTTAAACCTTCAAAACAAAGTGGACTATAAATCCCCCCAATTGACTCCGGCTTGAGGGTACATCCTTGAACTCCTCTGACATCCGTCGTTGTAATCCTTCAACGTCGTCAGAGAGGTGACGGGTCCCGACGGCCACACATTCATGGACCACTATGTCCCTAAACTGGAACATTAGAGTCCCAACGCTCTTGTGTCGGATCTAAACGATCCCGTTAAGTTGATCTTAGTCACAAAGTTAGACTAACGTATCCTTAACAAACGTTTGAGTTGATCTTAGCCTCGAGTAGGGCTGACGTATCCTCAAACCAAAACCCCCCCCAAACCCAAATCTAAGATAATACGGATTTGGACTAGTCCACGCCCTACGGGCGACGACATAACTCAGTCCCCGTAAACAATCCACGGGCAACGAAATACAAAACAGACACCCACGACACGAAGTGACCATCTGGAGAAGGAGAAAGTTGTTACCGCAATGCGGTAGCGTAATTAACTGCAGGGGCTTGCGCCTGCAGGGAAGAGCGTCCCCACAATCAAAAACCCCTCAAACGAAGGGGAATCTGACGAAGTCTGCTACATCGGACGCATCCGTCTAAACCTTCGATACGTGGTGCCATAAATCAACTTGGCATCTTCGGAGAGGTGGACGGATAGCACCTATTAGCATCTGCCCCGAATCTCAGGCAAGACGCGGTGTCGCGCCGTCTTTCGGAGGGGAACAGATTCTGGCACGCCCGGTGGGACCTTTTCCTCTTTCCACTCCACACTTCGTGTGTCGTGACTCGCGAACCAATCGCGGTTCGCTAATGGTTGCCCTCGGGTTTCAAGATACTAAGAATTGGCGTCTGGCTTATTGCAGAAAGAAAAGGATCGATGGCTTCTACTTCCGTGAAAGTGTCCAACTGCTCAGACTGCAATTGCAACCAACGCTCTGCCTCGCCAGGAGGTATAGCCTACGGACCCCAAGCTGCCTCGCTATTCACAATGCCCGTGGAACAGGTCACTCGCGCCACCACAGGATTGTTCTTTGGGACCATGGTCCCGCCGACAAACTTTGCCGCTCCAGTGCTGACAACGGAGGCTCCCAAGAAGTCGGTCTTTGATCGTCTTACCCCTGCCACGGCTCCTCTCAACGAGTCGCCCAACGTCAACGCCTCGGTCTTCTCTAGACTGGGCTAGAAATCCTGCAGACCCATCGTGGGACCTACAATCTCAGAGAAGGTTGCTTCTAAGAAAGTGGCCGCTCCTGTCCCAGAAGTCGTCAAGGCAGCCTCTCCGGCCAAAAGGTCGGTCTTTACAAGATTAACGGCTTCAGCTCCCGCTCCTACTACCCAAAGGACATCGGTCTTTGACAGGCTAATACCAACTGCGACCCCACGCCCAGACAGAGGGCAAAACGAAACCGTTCTTACCGCTGACCCTACACCGTCCGCTCGACACGCTCGACGTCGCCATTGGCGCCGAGTGAGGAAGGCTGGGGCAACTCCCCATCTGGGTTGACTCCATCAGTCCCGGTGGCAGAAGTTAATGCTGCTGTTCCAACTGGGAACAGCTTCGAAATGCTAAATAAAGTGCGAAGAAATTCTCCTACTGCAGTACTGAAGAGGTCTCCTCCCCCGTTAAAGAAGGTTCTGGAAATGGAGTCAGAACGGCCCCAATCTCCTCAACGGCTATCTTCCAAAATCTATAAGGTTTGGCGGCAGGCACGGGACTCGATCATCGATCCGAACTTCTCCCGCCGACACAAAAAGCTGAAAACCCAACCGGAAGCTGGTCACCAGGCCAAACCCCAGAAGGCTGTGGAACAATTGACTCATAAAAGAAGGAGGCCGGAGAAGACCCCACGGCACGCAACGACGGCTAAAAGCACTGAGCCCAGACACCCTAAGTCTGGGGGCATGGTGGTGCACACTGTTTACATGGCCTTTGGAAAAGAGGAAAGCCGCACTTCTACGGGCCACCGACCGTTAACCCGATCCGTGACGAAAGCCCAAGAACAGCAACAGAAGCTGCAAGAAATGATGAATGCTATGGCCGCGCTCACCGGGCCAAAAGAAAACCCAGAAACGTCCTCAGACGCACGCCGAGAGAAAGAAACCGATGCTGAATTCCTTCGCCGGACACTGGAGAAAAGGGACAAAGAGGCTGCTGAACAAGCGGCCAACATACAACGGATGGGCCTTCTCTTCCAAGATGTGATAGGAATGATGATCCAGCAGGACTTACCCGCCGAGGATCCCCCGATCGTTCTTGAAGACGACCGAGGAGAAACGTCAAATCCACCACCAGCCCTCTCAACGGCCAAGGAGGATGCAATCTCTAAGGCTGACTTGGCTGACTACATAGCCCAGCAAATCCGGGTTCACCACGCGACTGAGGCAGCTGGTCAAGTCGTGAAAACGGGGCGGCCGTATCCGAGCTGGTACGACCAAATCAAATACCCGCAAGGCTATACGATACCAAAATTCCACGTGTATAAGGGGACCGGCAATCCCCATCAACATGTCGCCCAGTTTCGGGCCCTCTGCGGTAACACCGGCGGTGATGATAAGTTGTTGCTCCGCCAGTTTGTGGGCAGCTTATCAGAAACGGCGTTCGAATGGTATTCGGAACTCCCGAACGATTCCATCAAAACGTTCGCTGAAATGGAGTTGTTGTTCACTCAGCGATTTGCAAGTGCCAGCGAACGCACTCCAATAACTGCACTTATTAACGCCAGGGTAAAACCGGGCGAAACCTGGGTCCAGTACGCTATACGCTGGCGGAACTTGTGGTCGAGATGTGAGCAACGCATTGAGGAAGCACCTGCGGTGGGCATGTTCGTGGGAACTTTAGACCCCCACGCAACTATTTTCCAGTTTATGATGTTCTTTAAGCCAACCACATTCCAGGCCCTGATCGACAAGTTGGCTCAGATGGACCAGATGGGTCATAGACCGCCTACACCGAAGTCGGAACCTCGGAATGACAAAGGTAAAGGAAGAGCAACATTTGTCGCAAATGCCCAAGAGCAACCTAACGCCCCGAAACCGACAGATCAACTGGAGGAAAGACGTCGGTATTATAATGAGAAGATGAAGCGTCCCTACTCGTTCCCACGGGACAAGACGAAACGGCTATTCGAGCTGGCAATACGCAACAGACTTATAAACCTGCCAAATCCAAGGCGACCGCCGCAACCCACCGAGGTGAATAACCCTAACTATTGCCCTTACCATCAAACGGTAGGCCATCCGATTGAAGATTGCTTCGTCTTCAAAGGATGGATTGAAGACCAATACCTCCAGGGGAAGTTTGTACTGTCCGAAAAGTGGAAGGTGAACCCACCACAGCCGCATGCTCCGAGGAAAGCGGATACACCGGGGGCAACATGTTCTTTTATTGAAGAAGCTCCATGGGAGGTTGTGCTATCAACTAAAACCAAAAGAATGCTGAGAGACCTTCATGCGTGCCCTGCGATCGAATGGAAGGACCCTCTTGAACCACAAATTATCGAAGGAATGTTGAAGCCCCGCCCAATTACGAAGATTCGCGATAAGGGCCCAAATACTCACGCCCAACCGTCAAAATCTTCGAAGAAAAAGAAGAAGAAATCCAAGAAGCCCATGAAGCTTGGAAACGAACACACGAACTTGCAGAAGCAAATCGACGCGTTGGAAGAATACAATCAAAAGACGCGAACTCCTGTCACACTGCAAGAGTTCCTCAACCACATCTTTCAAGAGGAAGATGATGGAGAAAGCTCGTCGGATGAATCCGAAGGATATGTGGCGAGTTGTAACGTAATCTCCCACTCGTTCACCGATGATGGGAAAACTCCTGGCATTGAAAAGCTGGAGACAGAGCCTGTACCAGAGCGTGCATGGCCAACAGATGAAATGATCGACGCTTTTCTAGACGAGATTCGTCTAAAATGTAAAGCGGACCACGAGCGTGAGATGGCCACATCGGAAGGAGCCAAATGCGGGCAGCCGAACGAAAGAGTTGAACTACCCCTGCCGGAGCAAAAGGCATCCGAAGTAGACAAGAAGATATTCAAGACGAGGAAAAGGTTTGCCAAAGCCATGTCAATGGGAATGAAGCTACCACCCTCGGAAGAAAACACACACGATGGGGTAGAGACGCACCCTGACTATTGCGCATATCATCGAAAAATATCACATCCCATGGAGGAGTGCGACGCCTTTAAGATATGGTGGCAAGGATATGTTGCTCATCGGCAACATTTTAAGCGCATGAAACGCAAAAGCCGTCGGGAGCGAAGAAGTACCGTCGATGGGCACAACAGAACGACTGGCAACTGTTACATGGTTAACGCCAGGGGGTCACAAGTTCTCACCTTCGGGAGCGACTCTGACGAAGAAATGGCTCTGGGCCCTCTCTTCAAAGAATCCGTTTTAGGGAAAGAGGAGGAATCAGAGATCTGCGAGAACATTCAGCTGCGCAACCGCACACTCCCAGAAAAGAATCTCGGGCCCGGGAATAGAAAAGATAAGGGAAAGGAAAAAGTCACTGAAGATATCACTTTAGATGACCAAGCCACGAGAGAGCTGGCTGCCAAAGACCCTCCTAGGAAGAGTAAAGTGGACTATAACATCCTCGCGCACCTAAGGAAACTACCTTCTCAGCTTAGCATTCTTGATGCCCTCCTATTATCAAAAGAAGCGCGAGACTCACTAATTAAGGCGTTACAAGAACCCGAGCAATTCCAAGCCTTCCTCGCCACTGAAAGGATGAAGGATGAACTGGAGGAAGTGCATACGGCCGACGTCACTTTCGGTGATGAAGACCTCCTTCTCGGGACGTGCGACCACAACCGGCCCCTATATGTCTCCGGATACTGCCATGATATCAAGATAGGCAAGATCCTGGTGGATAATGGATCATCCGTCAACCTCCTTAATGTTCGGGTTTTGAAGGAAATCTGCATGAGTGTGCAACACCTCGCTCGTGACAAAATTACTATCTCCGGTTTCGATTCACAATCGTCACGGACTCTCGGATCCGTGATACTAACATTACGCTTTGGACTTCTCGTCACAGACATCAAATTCCATGTCATTGACGCCAAGACCTGTTACAACGCCTTGCTCGGCCGCCCTTGGCTACACGAGTACAATATCATCCCTTCTACACAACATCAGTGTATGAAGTATTTCAAGGATGGTTTCGAGTATACCGTAACAGGTGAGTTAAACCCATTTTCCGTGAACGAAGTCCGCAAATACGAAGATGCGAAATACTTTTTGCCAGATTTCGAGGATACAGAAAAGTGTCGCAATCCGGAAAACAAAACCGCCGCCACCATCCCTATTTTCGGGAGCGATACCGAAGAAGAGGAAGAGATAGTTTATGCAGGGCCATCTCAACGCAACAACCGGAGGACACCCGCCCCCGTATTAGTCTTCGGAAGTGATTCAGAAGATGAAGTTAATGCTGTGTTCTCCAATCGGCTGCCGACACAAGCACCCCTTGGCGATGACCATAGTTTGCAAATCACCATGGTACCGCGAGAACACTACAAGGATCTTGACGCGCTTCAGGCTCACGATGTGCAGGACCTGCAAACATTTTACGTCCCTCCCAGGCGAAGGGGCGAGAAGGTGATCCTATTTTACCGATCCTCAGAGTCGAAAATAGAGAAAGAGATCTGGCACGGCGCAGATACTACGCTCGACAGGCTCCAACCCATCCGTCTGCCCAGATACTATACAAATGGATTAAAGAAGCTATTGAAGCGCCAAGGAGTACCTTTAGAACAGACCGTTCGGCAGGCGCGGTTCTACAACAAGATTTGGGATGTCCCCGGGACTCAACGCAAATTGCCCAACGGGAAGATGGAAACACTCGGGCTCGGATACGCAAGAGCTGGAAAACGGGAACGGACTCACAGCAGCTACCCTATATATACCTTTGATGAAGAGGAGGACGCCCTGTCAGGAGATGCCAACCCTTCATTAAAACTAGACCCTGCGATTGAAACATCGAGTCCGTCGTTTGAAGAGCGAACGAACAAGCCTATCAGGAAAACGGGTCAGAGAGCTCAGGAAGACCACAACCGCGAGATGGCCATCTACAAGAAGGCCAGGACGCAACGTCTATCTCAACATACCGAAAAAGACAAAGACGCTTATCCTCGTCAATCCGTTGTACGAAAGGCCCGACGCGGAGACGGAAATAAATCAAGAAGCGGCTCGGGTTTGCCCCTCGTGAAGAAGATGAGTCGAGCGTATTCCTTCCCCCGAGACAAGACGGAGAGGTTACTCAACCTCGCTATAAAACATCAAATGATCACGCTTCCAGAGTCTAGACGTCCTGAGCAAGCTAGCCAGGTCTCTCATCCGAGTTATTGCTCTTATCACCAAGCCATAGGACATCCTACCGAGAACTGCTTCACCTTCAAGAACTGGGTCGAGGACCAGTACCGACGGGGCAGATTCGCTTTATCCAACGGCTGGAAGGTAACGCCGCCGCGAAAGCACGAGCCCAAGGCCGCAAGAGCAGAACCGGGTCCACCTCAGTCCGGGGAGCGGGTTCGCACTTGTTATACGATTACGATATTAGGAGAAGAGCCCGAGAACGTAGACGACCTTTAGCGGTGCTTTGAGAACAGCGATGATGAGGTGATCTCAGAATTTCCGCCCGCTCCGAAAGAACTGGAAGATGGTATACATACTACCGCAGATAACCTCAAGAAGATTGAGTTGGGATCGGCAGACGACCCGCGACCGACATTTGTCAGTGAGCTATTATCCGAAGAAAAGGTGGCTGCGTTAAAGAACGTGCTTCTACGGCATAAAGACTGCTTCGCGTGGAACTACTCCGAGATGCCAGGATTGGATCCGGAGATTGCTGTGCATAGATTAGCAATATCCCCAGATATCAAGCCAGTCAAGCAGGCGCCAAGGAGGATGCGACTCGAGCTTGAAATGAGCATCAACGCCGAAGTCAAGAAGTTAATCGATTCAGGATTTATCCAAGAAGTCCAATATCCCGACTGGATTGCCAATATCGTCCCGGTAATGAAGAAGAATGGGACGGTACGCATATGCGTGGATTTCAGGGATCTCAATAAAGCCTGTCCAAAGGATGATTTCCCGGTGCCGGTAACCGAGCTAATGATAGATAACACGTCCACTCACGAGGTTTTCTCCTTTATGGACGGTTCATCAGGATACAATCAGATAAAAATGCATCCCGAAGACCAGAAGCACACCGCTTTCCGCACCCCTTTGGGTATATTTTGCTACAGGGTTATGCCCTTTGGCCTAAAGAACGCTGGCGCTACCTATCAAAGGGCCATGACAAAGATCTTTGATGACCTCATACACGACGTCGTCGAGTGCTATATCGACGACCTCGTAGTAAAGAGCATGTCATACGAAGATCATTTAAAGCATCTGGAGACTGTATTTCGACGCCTTCGGCAATATAATTTGAAAATGAATCCCCTCAAATGCGCGTTTGGAGTCTCCTCGGGCAAATTTCTGGGATTCATCGTTCGACACCGAGGTATTGAAATAGATCCGTCAAAGATTAAGGCGATCATGGAAATGCCTCCGCCAAGAACCCTCAAGCAGTTGCGGTCTCTCCAAGGGAAGCTCGCATACATCCGGCGGTTTATCGCTAATCTTTCGGGCAAATGCCGTCCTTACAGCCACCTGATGAAAAAGGGAACTCCATTCGTTTGGGATCACAAATGTCAAGGTGCACTAGACGAGATCAAGCAGTACCTGCAGAACCCTCCAGTGTTGGCTGCTCCAGTGAAGGGAAAGCCTCTCATTCTTTACACGGCCGCCCTTGAAGGTTCTTTGGGCGCATTATGGGCACAAGAGAATGATCAGGGGAAAGAAAGAGCACTTTACTACTTAAGTCGAGTGCTGCTGGGGGCAGAAAGCAACTATTCCCCCATTGAAAAGCACTGCCTGGCGTTGATCTTCGCAATAACAAAGCTTAGACATTACGCATTAGCACATGAAGTCCGTCTTATTTCAAAGGTGGACCCTCTCAAATATTTGATGTCGAAAGCCATACTGACGGGACGACTTGCTAAGTGGGCCCTGCTCTTGATGGAGTTCTCAATAACGTATCAACCTCTCAAGGCAGTGAAAGGCCAGGCCATTGCCGACTTCCTCGCCGAACACCCGATACCGGCCAATTCTCCTCTGAATTGCGATTTGCCGGACGAGCATGAATTTGATGCGATTAACGGCGGAACCACCCGATGGGAACTCTATTTCGATGGAGCGTCCTCCATAAAGAAACAGAAACAAGGTATCCCAATGATCAAATCAGGGATAGGCCTCATCTTTGCCACTCCACAAGGAGGGATAATGCGCTTCGCCTTCTCCTTAACGGAGCCGAGGACAAACAATAAAGCTGAATATGAAGCTCTGATAGCAGGCCTCGAGATCGCCATCGACATGGGAATTGAAGACCTCCTTATATACGGGGATTCTCAGCTGGTCGTTAGTCAAGTAAATGGTGACTACCAAACGTGCAAGCCGGAGTTGGTGAAGTACGGCGAAAGGGTGCAACAACTATTGACCCAAATTCCCTCCTATACTTTGGAGAACATACCGCGTGCGGAAAATAGCAAAGCAGACGCGTTGGCTAAACTTGCTAAGGAACTGGCTGACGAGAACCTCGATGACGTCAGAATCGTGGTACAAAGCCGTCGAGTGCTCGCCCCGGCAGAAATATCTCCGGAATCATGCGAAGAAAAGGGAACGACTGAGCAGACGACCCTACAAATAAAAGACCATGAGAAGGCCGAAGACTGGAGGGAAGTCTTCATAGACTACTTTAAGTCCCACCGAATGCCCGAAGAAGCGTCCTCAAGACATCAGCTCATGAAACGAGCTCTATCCTTCGCTTTCGTCAACAACATTCTATACAAGAGATCGTTTGATTCTCTATGGCTCAGATGCTTAGGACCTGACGAAGCAGAAAGAGTCGTTCAGGAAGTTCATGACGGACTTTGCGGTTCTCACCAAGCAGGCCCAAAGATGAAGTTAAAAATTAAACGGATGGGTTATTACTGGCCCATGATGATCCAGGACTGCCTCGAGTATGCGAAGCAATGCCACTCATGCCAGATCCATGGAGACTTCATCCACCAACATCCGAATCCACTGCACCCGACGTTGGCCAGTTGGCCATTCGAAATGTGGGGGACTGACATAGTCGGCCCCATTGAGCCAGCATCATCCCGGGGACACCGTTTTATCCTGGCGACCACTGATTATTTCTCCAAATGGGCAGAAGCAGTACCGCTGAGGGAAGTGAAGACGGAGAATATTCTCCACTTCTTCAAGACGCACGTCATCTATCGGTTTGGAACTCCACGGCGGATTATCTCCGATAATGGGCCGGCCTACCGAAGCCATAAGGTTAGCCGCTTCGCACAGCGGCACAATATAGACTGGAGATATTCTTCAGTTTACAATCCACGAGCTAACGGTCTGGCCGAGGCTTTCAATAAGACCTTGACGAAGATCATAAAAAAGACCGTTTCCAGGAATAAGAGAGACTGGCACGAAAGGCTGCAAGAAGCCCTTTGGGCTTACCGAACTACGTTCAAGACGGCCACAAACACAACGCCGTACGCGTTGGTGTTTGGGACGGAGGCAGTGCTCCCCCTCGAGATAGAGTTACCCTCTCTACGAGTAGCAGTCCACCACGAGCTGACGAACGAAGAAAATGCTCACCTTCGGCTTGAGGAGCTTGATGCCCTCGACGAAACCCGGCTCATAGCGCAACAACATCTAGAAGCCTACAAAGCAAAGATGACGCGCTCGTACGAACGATTGACCAGGCCGAGGACATTCCGCCAAGGCGAACTCGTACTAGTGGTCAAAAGACCTATGATCCCCAATCGTGCCAAGCGGGGAAAATTTGAGCCAAACTATGAAGGCCCGTACATCATAGACAAGGTCTACCAGGGTGGAGCCTATTTACTCATGGACATGCACGGTGAAAGGCCTTTCAGGCCAATAAACGGCCGCTTCTTAAAGAAATACTATGCTTAATAAGCCACAGCCTGGGTCAATGATAGATGATGACGACTATGTCCGCTCACTATCTTCCTAGGCTCAGACTTTACAAGCAGCAGCCAGCTTTCCCATATCGGCGGACCGAAACGTCCTTAAACTAACAACGGACCGGAACGTCCTTAAACTAACGACGGACCGAAACGTCCTTAAACTATCGACGGACCGAAACGTCCCTAAAACTACTACCGCAACGCCCTTAGGTCGACGAGATGGATGAACAAAGAAAAAAAAAAGAAGAAAAAAAAATAAATAAAAAATAAAAAATAAAAAAAAACGGTATGTCCATAAGCAAAGTGGGCACGGATGAAAACCCGAAAGGGCTCCGTGAGTAAAAACAGCAGGGCTGCCGGCAAGTGTTCGTGAAAACCTGAGAGGGCGCGACCTTGTAAAAAAAAAGTGAAAAGAATAAAAAAAAACGGTATGTCTATGAGCAAAACGGGCACGGATGAAAACCCGAAAGGGCTCCGTGAGTAAAAACAGCAAGACTACCGGCGAGTGTTTGTGAAAACCCGAAAGGGCGCAACCTCGTTACAGGACACTTACAGAGTCCTCTCGACCTTGTAAGGAGGAACCACCTACGTGAGATCCTTACGACTCACAAGGGAGCAACACACTTGGGGATCCTCACGATTCCTAAGGAGAAAATACACTTACGAGATCCTTACGACTCGTAAGGAGAATTCTCTTGTGGGACCCTCACGGCCCATGAGATTTGAAAGTCTTAAGTTACAGAAACCTAAACCCGTTCTTAAGCAAATCCTCCACAACCTCCGATATTGCCCTACAAGAGGCTCAATACTGACCCTTGTATACAATCCACGGGCGCGAATAAACATTTCCCCAGCAAAGTCCAACCCTTGTGGGTCCTCTCAACCCATAAGGTGAAAACCCTCTTGTAGGATCCTTACGACTTACAGAGGAACATACACTTAGGATTCCTCACGATCCCTAAGGAGAAAATACACCTGCAAGATCCTCACGACTTGTAAGGAGAAATACCTTTGTGAGACCCTTACGGCTCATGAAGTCAAAAGCCTTAGTCGACAGGACCTTAACCCTGTTTGCTAAGCCACCTTTGTTCAACATCGACAGAGGCAAATGATGATTCGCTCCTGGCAATATTCCAGTTGCAGCGATGCTGATGCCTAAACCGGTATCAAATCCTAAGTCCTTTCATGGCAAATGATGATTCGCTCCTGGCAACATCCCAGTTGCAGCGGTGCTGATGCCGAAATCGGTGTCCGAAATCCGAGCTTGCGGCGAAAAAGCTAGCAGGCCACACATGCCTACAAAATAGCCGAAATGATGGGGCAACTTGCAATAAAAAGCAGCAAGTAAAAATGTATGCATGAAAAATAGCCGAAATGATGGGGCAACTCGCAATAAAAAGCAGCGAGTAAAAAAAAAATAAATAGCCGAAATGGTTGGGCACCGCGAAAAAAAAATAGCCGAAATGACTGGGCAATCGCGACCTTCGCGATATAAAAAGCTGAAATGATAGAGCATCGCGGAAAGAATAAAAGAAATGATGGAAAAATGAAACCTTTATGCCCTAAAGGTGATACTACAACAATCCCTGTATACAATCCAGGGGCGCAAACAAAGAAGGAGTCGTACTCCTCCCCCCAGGTTTCGTCATGAGAGGAAGCCAAATCTCGACGGTTCACAAATAACCTGGAGATCGTCTCGTAACAACGGACACAACTTCAAGCTAAGCGGAACAGCGGCCACTCCCAGTTCCATGGCTCGGTGGTATACATATCGCCAACAGTCAAACCCTCACCCCGTGAAATGCGGATACATTCAGCAAAATTCCTGGTCACGTGGAACACGGATAATGTCACTCTTTGACCCCGTGGAAAACGTCCAGAGCGGATCCTGGTCCTCGCAGAGCATGGCAGTGAACCCGTGCGAAGAATCCAGAGCGGAGCCTAGTCCTCGCCTAACGCGGCAGTGAACCCGTGTGAAGCATCTAGTGCAAAATTCCTGGTCACGTGGAACGCGGATAATGTCACTCTTTGACCCCGTGGAAAGCGTCCAGAGCGGATCCTGGTCCTCGCAGAGCATGGCAGTGAACCCGTGCGAAGCATCCAGAGCGGAGCCTAGTCCTCGCCTAACGCGGCAGTGAACCCGTGTGAAGCATCTAGTGCAAAATTCCTGGTCACGTGGAACACGGATAATGTCACTCTTTGACCCCGTGGAAAACATCCAGAGCGGATCCTGGTCCTCGCAGAGCATGGCAATGAACCCGTGCGAAGCATCCAGAGCGGAGCCTAGTCCTCGCCTAACGCGGCAGTGAACCCGTGTGAAGCATCTAGTGCAAAATTCCTGGTCACGTGGAACACGGATAATGTCACTCTTTGACCCCGTGGAAAACGTCCAGAGCGGATCTTGGTCCTCGCAGAGCATGGCAGTGAACCCATGCGAAGCATCCAGAGCGGAGCCTAGTCCTCGCCTAACGCGGCAGTGAACCCGTGTGAAGCATCTAGTGCAAAATTCCTGGTTACGTGGAACGCGGATAATGTCACTCTTTGACCCCGTGGAAAACGTCCAGAGTGGAGCCTGGTCCTCGCCAAGCGCGGTAGTGAACCCGTGTGAAGCATCCAGAGCAAATACCGGACTATGGAGTCCTTAAAATCCACGGACTATGACGTCCTTAACCTCGACCGTGATGTCTTAAAACTAACGATCAACCACCCCGATTCCCAACGGATTTCGCCTTGGTTTAAGGGTACATCTCTTCACTCCTTTGATACCTGGCGTTGTAATTCTTCAACGTCTTCAAAGAGGTGACGGGTCCCTCCAACCAAACACCGGACTGTGGAGTCCCTAAATCCACGGACTATGAGGTCCTTAACCTTGACCGTGATGTCTTTAAACTAACGTCGGACTGTGGAGTCCCTAAATCCACGGACTATGAGGTCCTTAACCTTGACCGTGATGTCTTAAAACTAACATCGGACTGTGGAGTCCCTAAATCCACGGACTATGAGGTCCTTAACCTTGACCGCGACGTCTTTAAACTACAATACCTGGAGAAACCCCTGACTCCGTGAAACACGGACAAGGATGACCACATCCGACACTTGCAGGCCCTCACGACCTGTAAGGAAGAAAAAAATCTCTCTTGTGAGATCCTTACTACTCTCAAGGGGAAAACCGCTTAAGAATCCTCACGAATCTTGAGGAGAACTTACACTTATGGGATCCTCTCGACCTGTAGGGAGAAAAACTCTTTGCGAAACCCTCGTGGCTCATAAGATGCAAAAACCTCAAAAAAAAAATCTTAGCCCTGAATCCTAAGCCATCGCCGTCCTGCAAGGAGATCAAAATAGGGTATCCGTAGAATACATTCAATGGAAAGGGGGACACACCATTGAAGAGAAAATGTGTTTTCGTTCATAAAACCCCCCATCGACAACAATACTCGATCTAAAGCCGGCACAAACCACCCGATACGGGAAATAACGTGGCAAGTTTCTGATCTGTATCCTATCAGGCACGCATTTGCAACTGTACGAATGTTTAAAAGGGAATGTTGCCTGAGGCACTGATGTGCATGCAACGTAACAATGGTGCTCGTAATTAAAGAAAAAACAGACAGCTCATTTACGCAAGCAAGACACACGTACGACTGTCTGACAAGCATGAAAATTCAACATAAAGCATGCAAACCACCAATGATTAAAGGAGTACATTGATTCAAACATACTACATTGGTGGGAAAAGATCACCAAACAAGGGATCAGAAATACAAGGGTTAACAAAGCAAAATACAAAATTCTCCAACTCCCTCTCCGCCTTCTCCAGCACGTCAAAACGGCGGTTTTTGCGAGGAGTCGCTCCCCACCGGTTGGAGCCGTGCTCATCAGCAAAAGCAGACATGACGGCCCGACGAGCTCTTATCTGACTCAGTAAATGAACTGAGTGATCCTTCAGAGCTTGAGTGATTAGACAAGCCTCATGAAAGCACTCAAGCTTGTCCTCCGCCGCGTCAAGGATCGCCGAAGTCATCTCCGCCGGATGAGGGGGTATATCGGCAAGCACAGACAAGAGGATCATCCGGAGCCAAAGAGAGCCCCTCGGAAGAGGAGAGCCCCGACGAGTCAGTAGCTCATACATCACCGTGTCACATTCATCGTCAGTGAGAAGGGGATCTGCCAGCCGCGCAGCGAAGCGAGGGATCATCTCCTCAATGGGCACATCCCATGGTTGCCGACGAGCATGGGGACGATTGCAAGCCATGGCGATTGATCGGGCTCTCGAAGATGATCACCTTAAGGTATGAATGGATTTCTCTGTGAAGAAAAGAAGTAAGGAATGGGTTCAGGTTATAAAGGGGAGCATTTAATGCTATGCACAAAAAACGTTATGCATGGTGGGACGATTCTCAAAGCCCGGAAAGAAGGGAAGAGCGTTGGAAATGAAATCCAAGCGACGCATTGGAATCAGGTTAGGGAAATGAAACGTCCCTATCAAGCAGATCCTTGCATGGGCAATACGTGAGCAGTAGCCTTTGATTGGAAAATAAGGTGGCACTGCACAGACACAACAGAAAACTAAGCTCTGAGAACGAGAATCAAATTCTTAAAAGAAAGTTTTGAAAAGAAGAGGATGAAAAAGTGAAGGCGCCTCTGAAAGGACAATTCATCTACCCTACTCCCAAAACAGATCCAACGGTCACAAGAGGTGACAGCGTTGCACTCACGTGCAGACACGTGAGAACAACGCTGTGGGGGCATTTGTTTCCTGATTTAAAATCAGGAAAGCTTCTGGGAAAAGCTTCAAAAAGGGGTCACGTGTTGGCACGTGACACCTAAAAAGCATCATCAAGTCAAGTTCAGTTTCCTGACTACGCTGAAGAAAATGGGCTTCAGAAAGAGTCACGTGCTCCCACGTGACCAGGGTCACGTGGCGACACGTGACATTTAAATGCAAGCGTCAAAGGCACACAAGTTCTCTGATCAAGTCAAGAAAAGGCTTCAGAAGAGGTCACGTGTTCCCACGTGACCAGGGTCACGTGTTGGCACGTGACGTTCAAGACAGCAGACTCGTTCTCCTGAAGAACCGAAGAAAGAGAGTTCAAACAAGGGTCACGTGCTCACACGTGACCAGGGGTCACGTGGTAGCACGTGACGCTTAGGCAGCAATCAGAAGACAGAGCGCAAAAGAAAGGAAAAGGCTCATTCCAAAGGGGGTCACGTGCCCACACGTGACCATGGGTCACGTGGTCACACGTGACCAGCTTTCAAAGCCCATTGTGTTAACAGAATTAAATTCTGAAAGAGATTTAAATTCTGAAAGAGATTTAAATCTTTCCAAAGAAGAGTGATTATCTGGGGCCAATCAAATTAAAGATTCAGAGGTGATGAAATATCATCTATCTATGGGAAAATCTCGGGTTTGGAAAGATTTCCCCTTTAAATCTAATCAAAATAACAAGGGAGAATCTCTGGATTTAAAATCCAATGGTGAATAAAATTCACCTAATAATCCAAAGGTCCAAAATGAATGATGAATGCAAATCAAATCTCAATGAAGATTCGTCAAAAAACTGATTGATTCGGCTGTTTCTCCTATAAATAAGAGCCAAGAGACATACATACAGATAGAGGCGCAGAGAAGAAAAAAAAAGGAGAAGAGCTTTGAAACTTTGAAAAGACTCGGATCTTCTGCGAAAAAAAAACCCTAGGTAAGAAAGGGAAGGCCTTTTGAAAGAAAGAGAATTTAATTCTCAACAGAGTTTAACTCTGATAATGTGAAAATAGAAGAACATATTTCTTCTCTCTTTGATGGAGGATCTGCAAAGTGCACATCTCCCCTTAAGGTTGAGAATTTAATTCTCAATGGGTTGAGATCCTGCCATGCAGATCCAAAACATGGAGAAGGGATGCAAGCACGAGAATTTAATTCTCACAGAACTATAGGAATTTAATTCCTTTAAAATAAAAGGAGGGCTTGACCCTACATCATGGGAATTTAATTCCTTCAGAACAAAAAAGAAACAGGGTTTAACCCTAATTAAGAACCTAGTTCTGTCGAAACAGCGGGAATTTAATTCCCTTAATCATAATTTAACAGAGGATGGAAGTTTAAACTCCTTAAAAACTTTTATTAGGGTTTAACCCTATTCAGCCCTTCACGTATATGAGGAATTTAATTCCTACAGAAAATTCAGAGTTAAACTCTATTCCAGAAAACAAAGTCTTCGAAAGGAAGTAGGAATTTAATTCCTCTAAAATTTATAGTTCGAGGAATTTAATTCCTAAAAGAAGATTAACAAAGCCTCTAAACAAAATACCTAGAGGCAGGGTCACGTGTCATCACGTGACCCCCCCAAGAGAGCTACAGAAAACCCCTTTGAGGCAGCACCCCACGTGACCCACGTGACCCTCAGCAGAAGCTCTAATCCATAGGTATTTGAATGCCCATCACGTGATGGCACGTGATGCTCTGGAAGACGCGATAATCTCAGCAGAACAAAGGAAGGGAGGGCGCTCTCACGTGCTGCCACGTGACCCCTCTTACCTTAGTGTTTAAACACTAAACTAAAACTCTCGAACCCAGTGTTAAAACACTGTTGGGCCTTAGTGTTCAACACTAATTAAAAAGCTTTATTTGCAGTGTTCAACACTGATTACCTTAGTGTTTAAACACTAATCTGAGATCTTCATTTGCAGTGTTCAACACTGATTACCTTAGTGTTTAACACTAACCTGAAAAAACATTGTTGCTGGTGTTCAACACCAAATATTCTCTTAGTGTTAAACACTAACTTGTCAACCCCATTCCCAGTGTTCAACACTGACTGCTCTGTAGTGTTTAACACTAGACTTCGGCCCAATTGGCTTAAATGGATGGAGGCAAAGCCTCTCCTGATTGGACTTAGCCCAAGATGGCCATAAGTCCTCAATTTGTGATTAACTGGTCCAATGGACTCATAACATAATTAATTCGTCTTGACCCTAAATTGGGCCAAGGGTTATTTAATCCACTCCGGTTCTAGGGTACATCTCTTCACTCCTTTGATACTTGGCATTGTAATCCCTCAATGCCGTCAAAGAGGTGACGGGTCCCGACGACCACACATTGATATGGACTGTGGGGTCCTTAAACTCATGTCTAATGCAAATTCCTGGTTACGTGGAACGCGGATAATGTCACTCTTTGACCCCGTGGAAAACGTCCAGAGCGGGGCCTGGTCCTCGCCAAGCACGGCAGTGAACCCGTGTGAAGCATCCACAGCACATACCGGACTGTGGGGTCCTTAAACCCATGGACTACGACGTCCTTAACCTTGACCGAGATGTCTTAAAACTAACAATGGACTGTGGGGTCCTTAAACCCATGGACTACGACGTCCTTAACCTTGACCGAGATGTCTTAAAACTAACAATGGACCGCAATGTCCTTAAACTACCCACGGACCGCAATGTCCTTAAACTACCCATGGACCGTAATGTCCTTAAACTAGGACAATAGAGCCCCACATGCTCTTTTGTCGGATCTAAACGGTCCCGTTTAAGTTGATCTTAGCCTCAAAGATGGCTAACGTATCCTTAAACCTTCAAAACAAAGTGGACTATAAATCCCCCCAATTGACTCCGGCTTGAGGGTACATCCTTGAACTCCTCTGACATCCGTCGTTGTAATCCTTCAACGTCGTCAGAGAGGTGACGGGTCCCGACGGCCACACATTCATGGACCACTATGTCCCTAAACTGGAACATTAGAGTCCCAACGCTCTTGTGTCGGATCTAAACGATCCCGTTAAGTTGATCTTAGTCACAAAGTTAGACTAACGTATCCTTAACAAACGTTTGAGTTGATCTTAGCCTCGAGTAGGGCTGACGTATCCTCAAACCAAAACCCCCCCAAACCCAAATCTAAGATAATACGGATTTGGACTAGTCCACGCCCTACGGGCGACGACATAACTCAGTCCCCGTAAACAATCCACGGGCAACGAAATACAAAACAGACACCCACGACACGAAGTGACCATCTGGAGAAGGAGAAAGTTGTTACCGCAATGCGGTAGCGTAATTAACTGCAGGGGCTTGCGCCTGCAGGGAAGAGCGTCCCCACAATCAAAAACCCCTCAAACGAGGGGGAATCTGACGAAGTCTGCTACATCGGACGCATCCGTCTAAACCTTCGATACGTGGTGCCATAAATCAACTTGGCATCTTCGGAGAGGTGGACGGATAGCACCTATTAGCATCTGCCCCGAATCTCAGGCAAGACGCGGTGTCGCGCCGTCTTTCGGAGGGGAACAGAAGTCATATAAAGATAAGGATATGAAACGTAATATATATGTCGTAAATGAAATAAATATGAGCGTATCCATAAATAAGAAATCGAAACATGAACAGTATAACAATACGCAACTACGTATGGGCCATACAGTTATAGTTTAAAATAGTATAAATCATCGTTTTTGGAAATAGGGTGCTACGATGTTTTTGAAAAAAGATACCATTTGAAAAGTCGCAGCGTTCCTTGAAGTTATCATTTAAAAGTGCGTGACGATTCGCTAGTTTTGAAAATTGGTATGGTTATAAACATATCATAATATCTACTTAAGTGATTTAAAAACAATATTTCTCGAGTCGATATATAAGTCGGCGATCCATCCTCATCATATCACGTACAGAATATCGATCGTACGATATCAACAATCAATTGTACGGATCTAATGTCATGTATATCATCCCATCTCATCAAACTATCTCATGTCATATCGTATCATGCCATATCATATCATATCATATATATATCGCCTCGTATCATCATAACAAATCATATCGACTCATATTATCATCATGTCATTATCGACTCGTATCCTCATCATAATTATCCTTATATCATATAGATATGTATATATGTATAGCCTAATGGTAAGGAAATAGAACTAGGGAATATTTTCTACTAAGTATACTACTACGGTATGGTATTCTAGACACCTTACTAACTAAGTATACATATCTATCTATAAATATATACATCCTAATTCTACGGTTGCGGGGGTGCTATACGCCATCCCCCCGACTTCCCCCGTAGATATATATCTACTCACCTAGTATCGCCTCGTCTTAGTCGATTCCGACGGATGCCTTGCCGTCCTTAGTCGCCCCGGGAGTCCACGCGATCGTACCTACAAATCAAACCTTATTGTATCGTATGAAAATCCAAATCGAAATTGAAATCGCGAGCGAAGCGCATATAGGTTAGAACCTATGGTCAACGCGTTCTAGAACAACAAAATACTCCCTAACGTCGACATACGAACGTCAAACGACCAAGTCAAAACTCAAATATAAAAAGTCAAGTTTTCAAATATCGCAAAACATTGACAGAAACTTAGTAAAACAACTCCAGATTTCTCTTAAGGCGATTCTAGACATTTTAGCGTATAGGGTAGTCTTAGTTATCTAGTGAGTGAGCTACAGAACAAGATTCACAACCTAACTCAAAAATTCACCCAACATTTGCGGTCAAAATAAATTAATTTGTAGCCAGAATATGGAATTGGCGGCTTGGATTTCGAGGGTGGTTTTCTACAAGTCTATACATCTCACAGTATTCTCTAATAAATTTTCAGAGTCTCCAAGTCATCCCAGATTTCATTTAATCACCACAAGTCAACGAAAAACCGATATCAGAAAGTTCTAAACTCATCTTAACTGAGGATACTATCACTATTAGGCCAGTAAACACTCACTAAACCCTCTACTATATCACTACAATTCATATCATCAATTAAAGCTCACTAAATCTCACCATAGAATTTTCCAAGTTCATAAAACATGAATATACCAATTTTAAACTAGATGTGAAGGTAAAGAAACTTAAAAACTTGATTAAAAGTGGATGTTTTATCTCATGGAGTAACTCAAGAAAATTTCTTGATGGCCAAAAGAGCTCAAAACTTAAACTTGATCATGCCATGATATGTAGGATAAGATGAGGAACATTTTTTGTGAAGGTTGTATGTGGTTTTGAGTTGATTTTGGTGGTGGTGTATGGTGGTAGAAGAGATGGATGAAGATGGAGAAAGATGAGGAGGAGAAAGATGAAGAAAACAACGAGGGAAGAATGAAGAATGGTGTATGGTTAAGGAGCCATGCCCTTCCTCTCTCTCTCTCTCTCTCACTCTCTCTCTCTCATTCTTTTTCACACCCATACCTCCTTGTCCTCCTATTTTCTTCTTTTTCTTTCTTTTTTTTAAAACAAATTCAAAACCATTATTAAAACAAAAATGAAAGTGTTAACATGAACTTAACATGTCATGCACACTAAACATATTTAACATGTCATGCACACTAAACATGGTTTAATAAAATAGGCTTGGTTTAATACATAATTAGGAAATACTAATGAAGTTTAATACTAAACTTGTATGTAAATAATTATATATTAATTTATAAAAGCCCAAATCAATCAAATGCTTTCATAAATGATAATTCATTTTTAAATTTGAATTATATTTTAAAAATATAGGTATACAATTATACCATTCTACGGAATCTCAAATCTATATTCGTATAATATCCGTGAAATTTATTATTTTATTATTTAAATTAAAAAACGATATTTTATATTTTCTGAAATGTTACAATTTTTCCCCCTTAAATAAATCCGGCCCCCGAATATAAATTTAAGCCCTCAAATCTTAAAACATTTCAGTAAATCAAATTAAATTAACGGGGCTCCAAAGTCACAGATAAGCTAAAAATATCGTAGCGCAACGCGTGCATGTGAAAATAAGTGCAAAACTCAATAATCGGAACCCTGACCGTGTCATGCAATCATAAAAGTTATGATGAATATGCAAGTTGTGAAATCCACTGTTTAAATCAAGTATAATATAATCAAGATTATAATACGTATATAGTACACATCCTTGTAAAATATAGTTTAAGTAACTGGAAATGCATGCATGAAAATCCACTTTCAAATTGCCGTGTGATGCGTATATTACGTCAAAAGTAGCGGACGTTCACTTATATATATATACATTTTGCTTAAGATATACGTCCCGCCTCTTTGAAATTTTCTTAGAATGGTTTTCTTTTTTTAAAATTCCGTGTCGCTTATGGACACGCGGGAAAATAGTGAGACTATAGCTCTTTTTGAAAATCTCTTCAGTAAATATCGAAGCATGCAAATATACTCAGGTACTATCCTCAGACCAGTCCTACTGTACTACTACATAATATAATATATGTCATAAAAACGTGATGCTTGAAAAAGAAGTCAATCTCGATAGGTGTACATGAAAGTAAATCCACGTGCGTCTGGTGTGCACGGAAACCGAAATCAAACTATGTGCAACGAATGTGCACAGAAATGAATACTGAGTGCAACGGTTGTGCACGAAAACATTTTTCAAGTGCATCGGGTGTGCACGACAACAATATCAAGTGCATTTAGAGTGCACGAAAATCTCAATCATGAAACCCCATCATCAAAACACAAGAATCAATAATGAAAATATGATATTCGAATCACCAAAACACAAATCATAAATAAATAACATTGAGGTACACCCTCTTCAATGTCGAAAGGTGCCCATGCACCCGGAGCTGGCAGAGTAAGAATTCCCACCTGCCTTCTGTCCACGGTCTGGTGTAACACCTTAGAATGTGTTTTGTAGCTAATTATATTTTTATATATAGTTTTTAATAAAAAGTTTACCAAGTTGGTTTTCAATTATTTTATTCTATTTAATGAATATTTTATTAGATTTTTCCTAGGCTTGCACATACTTGTGCATGATAACTAGGGTTGTTTTTGGGGTTTAACCATGATTGGCAACCATGGTGGACTCCTTAATCCATTTTAAGTTTTGAATTAAGTCATTTTGGGTTTTAATTATGGTGGTTGTTTTCTCTTTATTTTGTTTTTGGAAATGGTTGTTTTTGTGTTGACTTGGTGTGAGAGAGAGAGAGTGTGTATTATGAGGCATGATGGCTTTGCCCATGCCTTCATTAATGAAGAGAGAGGGAGAGAAAGGGTTGACTTATGCTAGATCTCATTTCCCTTTTCCTTCTCATTCTCTCACTCTCATTCTCTCACACAACACACACACACACCCCTGCTTCAGCTCCAGCAGCAGCAAACAACAGCAGTAGCAGTAGCAGAGAAGCAGGTAGCAGCACCAGAAACAACATCAGCACCATTAGCAACAGCAACACCATTAGCAGCAGCAGCAGTAGAGAGCATCACCAGAAGCTAGCAACAGCAGCAGCTTCATCAGCAACACACACACCCACGACAGCAGAGCAAGGCAGCAGCAGCAGCTCCAACACCAGCATCCATCAGCAGCAGCAGCAGACATCATCATCAGCAACATCAGCATTGGCAACATCAGCAGCAGCTTCATTGCAGCCCCTGCATCACCAGCAGCTGTAGCAACTCAGTTCTTTCCCTTCACTTGCTTCTTAGGGTTCCAGAGGGTATAATTTCTGAACACCAATTCCTAGTTTGCTTAGTTGTGTGTTAGTTTAGCTTCGGTTTGCGATTAATGTGAGTTTAGTGCTAGTTATGGTGTTTTATGTGGAATTTTGGTTAGAATGTGTTTGAGTTGGTTAACCTAACTCATTCTAGTGTTGTTAGGTCACCTCAACTGAGATTCAACCCAGGTTACACTAAAATACCATAGGTTTTCCATATTGTGCAAAATTGGTGTTTTTAAGCAATGTATTGGCTTTCTGTGATCTGCTTTTGACTCGGGCCCTACAGAACAAAATTGAGGAAACTGGAACATGCTACCTAGGTCTAGACACCATCACCAGAACACGAGACCCCCATTCCCAACCGAGGCCGCAGATTTATTGTGTTTGGCCGCAATTTGCGGCCAAGTAGGGGGCAGAGGTGTTGGGGTCTTGGCTAGGGCTGTCTTCTGTGTTGTATAGTGTTTTGGCATGTCTAGTTTTGTAATATTTGACCTGTAGGAAAATCTGGGATCATATATCGTTTTGCATGTCCGTTGTGTTTGCGCGATACGCGCGATACGTGAGTGGGTTCTGTGATCCAGCGTATCGCGGCGTGTCGCGATAGTTTTAGACGCGTATACACACGTTTTAGCGTATCATGCACACGCGCGTTTAGTTCGCGACGCGAGTTTCTCGTTTTGGTTCGATATCACATTTTGCGGAATATTGGCTTATATATGACTTTTGTGTCTAAATTGCAGGTTTGCAGGCAGGGACTACGGACACTGCTACAGGGGGGAGCAGATGGTAGGATTCCTATAGCGTGGAGTGTAGGTGAGTAGATTTAACATCTACAGGGGAATCGCCCGCATGGCGTTATGCGTCTGGGCTAGGATTCAATACTTGTCGCATATTCTACGTCATTGTTAGAATTGCGCCTTTACTTTATTTTCTTGATATAGTGTACTGTGACTAGCAGCCGTAGGACATTGCACATATTATTGACGGTTCATGTTACACGAGCACGGATTGTATGCTACACACACACCGTCAATAATTGCCATGTCACACACAACCCCTTAGTGATACTATATTGCTTATCATACTTGACATCTAGCTTATCGGTATACCTATAGTGTATCTTACCTTTAGTGATAGGTACATCTACACCTTGCGATATAGCTACAGGTATACCTTGTACATATTTTACTTATACCCAGGAGGGTATACGACATCTTTTACTTATAGGTAGATACATATACTTAGCTGTACCTTATTGATTTTGCATACATCTGGTTTCAGCTATATACTTTCATTTACATGCTCGCATTCAGATATATCGCATATATTTATTCCTGGATTTGCGCATTGTTTATTTGGATTTTACATGATGTTTTCTGGATTTGGGAACCGCGGGAGTTCATGAAATTATGCATACATTGAAAAACCCGGTTTTCTTGATATGATATTTGCGCAGCCACCATGAGATTTATCGGTTATGATTATATACTCCATACGAGGTGTGGTTGCCGTATGAGGGTACATGGTGGGGCCCGGTAGGTTCCCCTCGGCAAGAAGATCGATGGATTTTGCCGATTGAGCCTGGAGGCGGGCGAGTACCTACCGGTGACAGTACCCATGACTCGGCGGGGGATCACGGAGACACCGCTGGGAGTCATGTATGCATGCATACGTCGAAAGGCGAGGGTCAGATCTAGGCACTCGTGCTTTCGGGATAGCGTATGTTACGTGATCAGGATTTCTGTGTCGATGCTTGGCACATTGTTTTCATGATATTTCTTTTAATACCTTTGTATATATAACAGGGGATTTAGCCGTTGTTATATATACCCTTACACCAATATTAGTGGAATGGGACGCTAATATATGTGTATTGCCCCCATCATATTTATTTCTGCATATATATATATATATTTAGGATGTTAGAAATTATTTTGAGATTCGACTTGGGATATAGGTGATTCATTGAGATTGGATACTGGATATGAAAGAGATTGATGATTTGTACATTCGGGATATAGGAGATCTATTCGATATTGTACATTGAGGAGATGTGAGACTTATATGACATGAGAGCCCCACTTGGGGGATAATTTGAGGATTTGGGATTTGAGTGTCTTGATGGATTGTGATCCGGCCACGATGTCAGGTTTCCGTGGAAATGACATATTCCACCCCATACCTCACACTTATCTATTCTTTACACAGATTCATATATTGGTAGTACCTGTTAGTGTACCCCTATGATAGTTGCATATTTGCTTTCTCATATCCCTATTGCATAGTTATTGCATACTATTATCATGTCATCATTGCTTCATTTATTGATTGTACCTGCTAGTGTACATCTCCATTACTTTGCTTTTACATGACCTGTTCTTACTGTAAATTGTATATCTTAGATTCATGCTGTACGTACATTCCTATGATTACCTGCATATGTTATCTACTATTCACGAGTTGACAACTCACCCCCGTTGTGCCACAGGTGTTTCAGGTTGTTCCCTAGAGTAGTCGAGGCAGGCTATTCAGCTATTCATCTATCATCTTTTGCTATAGATACCGCATCAGCTCACAATACTATTTTGCTTAGGTGGGTTGGATTATTATCTGTATTTCATATTGTACATTCGTTGTATTTTGTACTCTCCATCTACTAGTATGTTGTTGACTTAGAGACTTGGTGAGGACGTATTTGTATATTATTTGTGGATTTGTTGTCTTTTATATACAGCTTTCTCTCTATTGTCTTTATTTCTTCGCTACGGCGTCGTATACTTGTATCGTATTCATCTTGGCTAGTTTTTACAAAAAGGGGGTGCTGCCAAAATTTTAAAGAAAGAAAGTAAGACTTTTAAAGAATTTGGGTTGCGATTTCAAATGTTTCAAAAACTTATATTATCTTTTCCGTATTTTCTTGGTTTAGATTTCTGGGTTTTGGCTTTCTTTTACTGCGTTACGTCTTTAGGCGTTGCGTAGTATTAGGGCCGTCACGGGCCAATTTTGGGTCGTGACATCTGGCGTCCTCTGTCTTTAGGTCCTTGTTCTCTCTGTGGATCACTAATCCCGCGATCTCTCGGCTTGACGGCCTGGTTAGGAGTGGTGACAGAAACAGTCCCGCTTTGACGCCTTTCAGAACATCTCCCGGCCAATTTAACTTGGCTACTCGTAATGTAGCACGTCAATGATGGTGGCCTCTGTCCTTTTGAGTGCGTGCCGCACCATCGATCCCGGGTCTAAATCTCTACCGCTATAGTATCCTAGAAAGAACCTGCCACGGTCTCTTCCGATCTCATCTTTGACGAACTGCCCGGAAACTGGAACTCTTAAATTTGTTAGTTATGTATATGCCGTAGAGGTCATTGTTGTGTAAGTGCACGGCGGCGCCCCGGCCGTCGAACCGACGCCGGAATGCGGAAGCGGTGAATAACTTTAATTTTTGCGGACTTTGCAAACCGGCACCACCGCGCACTAAAACCGGATCGGGCCATTAAACTAAATCTAGCTAACAACAAAGAGAAGGGGAAGAGATGTACCGACGATCCAAGTCCTCCGGTCTTCATCTCCACTCCGATCTCCTCGCGGGATCTCCGTCCGTCTCCTCCTCGTCGGAAAGGGCACCACGTCGCCTGTATCTTTTACGGGCTCCCACCTCAATACCGAGGCAACTCGGGCGCGAAGCTGGCGAATCGATGCGTCCAAGATATGCTGTAGGAAGTGTAGAGTCTATGTCTCATTGGGGTATTAGAGTTGCCTTTAGATGGAGGGATCAATAAGAAATGAACTTGGGTTTTTTTGTAGCAATGGAAAAATGAGATGAATCAATAATTTTTCCATACCCTCACCAAAAAGAAAATGAACCATCATCATCTACTCAAGTGGCCGGCCAAGTCTATATGTGGGAAAATGGTGGGAGGAATTAACAAAGGAAGGTGAGTGTAGGAGATAGAAGGAGGTGACCACATCCTCAACCATACCCTTTCCTCCATACCCTTTCCAATTCAATCAAATCTCAAAAAAGCAAAAGCATGGTGGAAAAAAGATATGAAAGCTATCACATCAAACAATATGCAAAGAAACCCCCTCCATAAATGTAATTTGCAAAACTGCAAATTACCCCCTCCATCGGAAAAGTCCGGCCGGGAAAGAACAAAGGAAAACCGGCCGGAACGGAATGCAAACTGGCAACTCCAGAAAACTGGTCCCGTAATAAATTACAGGAAAACCCCGATACTGTGCATACACACCCGCATCTGTATTCCGTCCGGATACAAATGCAATGAGACAAAATCTACACTGTACTAAACTAGGAACGGCTTAAACCAAAACCGGCTAGTAATATCTGTTCGATCCTGATCCGTGCAATACCGCACGTATCTGATCGAACCCTGCCATATAACCATACGGCCTATAGTACAAACTGTCCGATCCTGATCCGTGCAATACCGCACGTATCTGATCGGACCCTGCCATATCTCCATACGGCCTCTACAGCGTTTCGTCCGAAACTTGAGTAACTGAAAGTGTGGTGGACTCTAAAGACTCGTCAATACTATGGCTGTGGATTTAACCACTAGCACGTCAGAGGTATAAGCCAATACGTAACGGGCCACCAGCTATTGACCAAAAGGGACGTCGATGAGCGAACTCATCCTGACACCCTACTGAGCCTGTCAGTGACAATATCCGTGCAGTCCGGTCCGTTCGTCTATGAGTATCGCATGGCGGGCCTAGGGGGTTGGTAAAAGTCAGACCCCCAAAAGCGGTACAAGTCGTGTCGGAGTGTAGCCCAGAACACCCTGAGATACTACTGGAATACCTACCAGTAAATCTCCTTGCCTTGGCCAAGGACTTTGTGTAATGGCTCTCCTAGACACAGCACGACCTCACCCCCAATACCGGGAGAGACGAACCCCTGAAGATACGCTCACTGCCTCCATGTGGCTCGGGACTGTACCCAACTAAAACCTGTTTGCACGACTCCTTTGAGCCGTGGTAGGGTAGTAATCAAAGTACAGTGGGAACTCACACGAGACAAATGACGATCCCCAGGTCGATGAACTAACCTGCACACATGTCACCAGGGAACTGCCATCTGACGTCTGGTATATGACCAACTAGCATGTTCCCGGCGAGTCCTGTCCGGTGTACTCATAACCCAATGAGCACCTGTATACATCTTAGGTGAACCAACTGACACCAGTGGCTTGTGAGACCGGCCACCGCCCCTCGTCGGGGTCTCGACTGTATACACTAGTCTACTAATGGAGTATCGATGCCCGGTCTCGAAACTCCCACGACTAGGGACCTTTTAAGGATATGCTTGTAGACCCCCAGCTCTCACTTATATGATCGCCCTCATACTGCTGGTGGTCAAGCAAGAATCCTAGGGGCTCTATCAACGTGTAATAGCGACGTGTCAGGTCACCTAAAACAGTACACGATGATAAAGGTAAACCAGATAGCATACTATCATCTCGAGTAAGACTGTCCTACCGGGATAGGTCCTCCCTCAATCATTACAATCACGTACCTGTGACCTAATAATTGACTCTGAGGGCACTATCTCCAACAATCTCCCACTTGCACTCAAGGCTAATTATTGCGATGTCGCATACTCACAGCCCGTGTGATACCGAACATCCAACTCCTCTACTAGTCAGTCTCACAAAGCTCGTTTGCAGAACTATTGCGTTCGAGGAATAGCCTCAGTGAGTGGATCCGCTTTGTTGTTTCTTTCCATGTCTCTCTATATCTCATGTTCGCAGAGAAAACCATCTCCCGAAATGAGCAATACCTGTCTTAGAATGTGTCTGGATGTCTGATGGGACACAGCTCATAAATGAACTCCAAATCCAAACTTCTTAGACTGTATCGTCAACTGAACTTAATCAGTATCCTGCGCGCCATGCCTCCCTCAGTATTGCCTTGGATCACCTGTCCAAAATACTGCCCCTCGTCAGAGGGAAAACTATAACTCTGACAACCTCCTTGTCGTCCATGTCACCTTGGAAGCCTGGAATGATAACTGTCTCCCAAATGAGGCTGTCGTTATCATATCCCTAGAACATCCACTTATGTTCTAAAACTGCTTCCGACTGTTTCTCCAGGATTGGATTAATGTCAACTTATTGCATCTAGTGCAAGAACAACATCTGGTGTGGTACTTGACATCTCACGATTGACTCAATTGCCTAAGCAAGTGATCTGCCAATCATGCACGTCCCTCTCCCCTTTAGTCTGTAAGACACCTTTAGAGAGGGTGACTCCATTACCTGTAGGTACACTACCGTGCCAGGAGTCGTGCATCCTAAATACTCTTAGAATGCTGTCAAGTACCCTGATTGGGAAACCACCCAAATCTAGATCTAAAACCATAGATCTAGTAACCAGTATGTCTGATATAAAATCCATGTCCTTTGTGGAGAAACTACTGTGTGACGACCAAAGTATAACCGATTGTAGTGTAGGAGTTTCTTTTCCTACTCTGTGTATATCATCCAAATACCAGGATATCACACCCTACTACCTTCTCAACAGATCCATCCCCTATTCTGATGAAGTCAAACCCATGACTGTCACGTCAGAAATAGATGATCTATCTCCGCTACTTCTGCTCTAGTCTATAAATAGACATAAGCTACCTGTCCACCAATGCTTCCGCTGCTCCCACTGACTACGACAACCCTCTGGCAGAGTCATATAGACGTACACTTCTAAAACTGGTTTAGAACGACGCTATACTCATCCTCCCGCCGGGTCTCGTAACCTGGAACAACAGCAATGGCAATTGTGGGTAAACAAGAACTTCCCTGTCACCGTCCTTGAGGCTACCGTAGTACCTCTCGGGTGCCTGAAGTTACCCACCTTATCTGCGGAGTGGCCAATGGAATGTCAATCCTATTGAATCTTTAGGTTCCTTATCAAATCTTCAGTAATCGTTTGCGGTTCTGGAATCACTTCCAGTTCTACCATACTCCCACTACTGTTTTCTGAAAAAAATCCATTTTTAATAAAACTGTGGCGAGTCTAGAACAATATTGCTATTGTTCATCCAGATGGTAGAAAATCAACCCGCGTCATAGCCTGGGTCAACCCACAAACAGCCATTACAGAAACGTGCCTCGAGTTATCCAGTGTCTGGTTTTAATCATAAACCGGACAACTCCCCGTACCTTAACATCGTTAAGATATGAACTGTTCTATATCCAATATAAAAAACAGAGGCACTGATTTAATTGAACCAGATTCAAATCATGCAGCTGTCTCCAGTGCATGTCAACTAAATGGAGAGAGGCCGATCAGCGTTACTCAACTTAGGAATGCTTCCAATTATGAGTAACCTGAAAGAGAAGCAATTTCTCTTTATCATTACTATCAACTGAATACCATACACAAGTATCTACATCTTCGATCTCTTTGAAGAATCCCGATACTTGCTATACCTGGTTCTCTACTCTATTCAAATACCTATAACTCCTCAAAACTTAGACCCTGTGTTTCCACGAAACACCTGTCTAAAAACTAGAGAAGTCATAAGTAAACCGAATATAGTACGAGGACCAACCCCTCTGTCCTGATGGATCCTGGACAACATACAATACTCTGTATAAGTCCCTTGAGTCTGATAACTCATTCACTGTGTGTCGTAGGTTGAAAACTGTACTTATGGTTAAGAAGAATTACACCGATGTTTAATGCTCCTTACCTAACCATCCACTGATATAGGTAAATGTCGTAGACATAATTTCAGAAAGGTATATCTCACTCTATGAAAATAGACGTACAGATATATCAATTTGAAATTGGTGCATAACAGCGGATATTCAAAACCAGATATTTGCCGACCGGCAAACAGCCCAGGTGATTTCCTCAAATATCACCGATTACAACGAATCCCGATATAATGAAGATGATCACCCAATTCCCAATAACTTACTCCCACTCATCATCTGTAAAACCATAAAGATGTGAGAATCGTACCTGGTAAATACATACCCTGGAGTAAGTATCTAATCGGGAAATCAGTTTTTCTTTAACATTACACAGTGAAACTGAAACATTGAAATGTTCCGATGGGGTATTTTGGTATTCCTAGTAATGCCTCTTCCAGATTCACGACTGTAACCGTATAGTTCTTTGCCACCTCTCCAAATCCCTTCATATGTCTTTAGTCTTTGCCTTCTGCACACCCCTTAGGCCAAATGGTTTTCTTCCTTCCCTACCATTCGGCACCAGCCTATGGTTTGGAAGAAGACTATCCAATAAGCATAATGGGTGTACTGTCCCAATCCTAGGAACACTCGCAATGCGAGAGAAGGTGAAGATAAAAGACACCTGAATGTACTTTATTCCTATTTCTCCTGAACCAGGATCCATCCCCGAACTGGAACAAGTTCCTTTCGAGTTCGTATATAACCATACGATGGATTATCCAAATAAACTGTGGATCTTCGTAGTGATACGGAGTGTCCTGGAGAAATACAAAGGTGATGTGGGAGTGGTAACGAAATATTTGGTTTGGTCGTGAATATCTGTTGCAATTTACTTTGCCCTCTTACTAATCCCTTGCTTTGTCTTAATCTTAATACCTTCTGCACACCATCGTTATGCTAATTGGTTTTCTTCATTCCCTACCGGTCGGCACCAGCCTAAGGTTTGGAAGAAGACAATCCAATTTGCGTAATAGGTGTACTACCCCTAAACCAAGGAGTACTCGTAACCTGAGAGAGGGTAAAAGGAAAAGACAACTGAATAATCCTATCCGTTTTCTCCAGAACCGGAAACCATCCTCGAATTCCTTCGAGTTCGTATCTAACCATACGATGGTTTTGTCCAATGGAAGTGGACGTTCGTAGCAATACGGGGTGTCCCGGAGAAAAGGGTAAAAGTAGGAGTGGCAATGAGGTCCGCAACTCTGACAATCCAAAAGCCAGTGTTAAGTAAGGTTCGGTTAACTTGGTCACTGAGTCAAAGTCTTAGGGTCGGGTCAATGGTCGCTGCCAAAGAGAGAGAGAAAAGAAACACTCAGCGTGCACTCTACCCTAGATCAGAATGGTTACCAATTTATCTAATCTGGAAACCTCCCACTGTACCTCAAATTCTCCTCCAAACCTGAAAGAAGAATTAGTCGGGGTCACCCGAGGAGTAAACCAACTCATCAGTGGGAATCGGGATCCAACTCTCATCGCATGATAACGTGACGGAATCCGCTCACGGTATCACACTCCAGAAGGTATGCGCATATCTGGCAAGTTTCAGTACTTTTGAAACTCCCGATGTGATTTCTGCCCCATGCTCTTATGACCTTGGCGTGAGGTCAAAATATCATAAGTCACATGTCAAGTTCTGCCCGTCATTATCCAGGTTAATCTGAACCCACCCGTACATACCCTTGACGTAGGCCAAAATAGTAGTACGACTGTCCCAAACCAACGCATCTATCTATGCAACAGATAAATACCCGGCAGCTACCAATCACTATGCCTTGGCGTGAGGTCAAAATACATAGCTTGAATACTACCGAATATTTAACTGAAATGACGGAGGGCTACGAATGGTTTCTGGCGAAAACCTTTAACGTAATGAACTTGATATCGTCGAAGGAACGGATAGCTTTTTGAAAATATAGTGACGAAAACCGTTGCTAAAGAGGTCACTCCCGGTGAAGGGATCTCGGCTCTTTCCCCGTAGAATGAGGTGCAGGATATTCCAACTGAATACCACGGTGCAAAGCAAAAGTAATCGGCTATAGTGAAGTTAGTGCCCTGACGCAAACTTCTGTCCAAGGGGTCACTCCCGGTGAAGGGATCTCGGCCCTTGCCTCGTCGACTGAGGAGCAGGATATTCTAATGAATACCACGATGCAAAACAAAAGTAAACGTCCTTGCAATAACAGCTTTTGAAAAAGTGTTCCAACGACATCAGAATAGGTTTGTTTTTAACTTTGCATTGATCCGAATCAATGCAGTCCCATCAATTGATCACACCAAGAAGAACGAAAATATACTGACGTACGTATATGCCATCCGCATTCGCCACTGGGTCCCGTCATCACCCGTTAGGTTAGCTAACTAACGGCAGAGCGGGGACTGGACTAGCGCGGATGAAAAACATATACAACATCTACTAATATATATACCAATATATAGTATTTCGCTCAAGGCGTGAATAGAAATGCAACATCACAGAAATGTACAGCATCACAGAACAATACAGATATCTGGGATCCCCGGGTTTCACAGAGCCACTACTGAAACCCGACGTTCCCCTGGTCGTGTGGATAGCCTGTGCAATGAGAATCCTAGACCCCTACGGGCGCGGCAAGTCACCCGCCAAAACCTGAAGCGAGGCAGCCCCCTCCAGCACCGTGAATGGACCACCCAGCACTTCACGGAATCCGGTAACTTGGGCACCCCTCCTGGGTCAACCTGTACCCCCTACGAGTGCGGCGGATAGCCAGCCAATCCTGGAGTGAAGCCCCCTCCGTCCCAATGCCATGAGATGCGGGCTTGTTGTCTTCTAGAACCCGGCTATCCGTGCACCCCACCGCGGGGCAATCCTAGTACAGAAAGTAAAATATACATACAACGGGTACATCGACCGCAACCAGGTCGTGCCCCAAAAGAATAATACAAACAGGCAGTGACGGCAGTCCACATGTCGGACGCTCGCCCCGCAATATCAAATGTACATAATACAACAGCACAGTACTAGCATTGCATCCAGGCTATCCCCCACGACCGATCCGCAACATCACAGCAAATACATAGAACATCAACGTGAAAATCACGTTCGCAAATCCGTCTAACCGGGCTATAGCAGTTAGACCGGATTTACCGATCGAGTGACATTCACGGTCGCAGATATAATGTAAATACTGTGAAAAATGTGTTTAAAAAATTTCCGATTGATCAAACAATTAACAAGTGGGCCCCAAAGAAAACTGTAGCACTCACAGAAACAATTGGCCCAACTTTAATATTCCAAAGCCCATATTTTAAGCCCAGAAGGCCTCTGTAAAAAAATGGTGAAGTGATGTGAATAGTGCGCGGCGGAAGGGCCGCACAAATGGGGTTTACGCGGCGGTTCCGCGCTCCAACTGTGGATTCACTTCATCGAATTTTTACAGAGCTCTTAGATTTTCCAGTACATCATTATTTTACAACCTGAAAAATTTTTCGAGACCAAAATATTTCAACAGAAACTGATGTGAACAAAAAATACGGTTTTTGGAAATTTTGGTCGATCGGAAATGCAAACACACCAAACGAAGCTAGACGAAGTTAATGGCGAGTCTCTGATACCACTGTAAGTGCACGGCGGCGCCCCGGCCGTCGAACCGACGCCGGAATGCGGAAGCGGTGAATAACTTTAATTTTTGCGGACTTTGCAAACCGGCACCACCGCGCACTAAAACCGGATCGGGCCATTAAACTAAATCTAGCTAACAACAAAGAGAAGGGGAAGAGATGTACCGACGATCCAAGTCCTCCGGTCTTCATCTCCACTCCGATCTCCTCGCGGGATCTCCGTCCGTCTCCTCCTCGTCGGAAAGGGCACCACGTCGCCTGTATCTTTTACGGGCTCCCACCTCAATACCGAGGCAACTCGGGCGCGAAGCTGGCGAATCAATGCGTCCAAGATATGCTGTAGGAAGTGTAGAGTCTATGTCTCATTGGGGTATTAGAGTTGCCTTTAGATGGAGGGATCAATAAGAAATGAACTTGGGGTTTTTTGTAGCAATGGAAAAATGAGATGAATCAATAATTTTTCCATACCCTCACCAAAAAGAAAATGAACCATCATCATCTACTCAAGTGGCCGGCCAAGTCTATATGTGGGAAAATGGTGGGAGGAATTAACAAAGGAAGGTGAGTGTAGGAGATAGAAGGAGGTGACCACATCCTCAACCATACCCTTTCCTCCATACCCTTTCCAATTCAATCAAATCTCAAAAAAGCAAAAGCATGGTGGAAAAAAGATATGAAAGCTATCACATCAAACAATATGCAAAGAAACCCCCTCCATAAATGTAATTTGCAAAACTGCAAATTACCCCCTCCATCGGAAAAGTCCGGCCGGGAAAGAACAAAGGAAAACCGGCCGGAACGGAATGCAAACTGGCAACTCCAGAAAACTGGTCCCGTAATAAATTACAGGAAAACCCCGATACTGTGCATACACACCCGCATCTGTATTCCGTCCGGATACAAATGCAATGAGAAAAAATCTACACTGTACTAAACTAGGAACGGCTTAAACCAAAACCGGCTAGTAATATCTGTTCGATCCTGATCCGTGCAATACCGCACGTATCTGATCGAACCCTGCCATATAACCATACGGCCTATAGTACAAACTGTCCGATCCTGATCCGTGCAATACCGCACGTATCTGATCGGACCCTGCCATATCTCCATACGGCCTCTACAGCGTTTCGCCCGAAACTTGAGTAACTGAAAGTGTGGTGGACTCTAAAGACTCGTCAATACTATGGCTGTGGATTTAACCACTAGCACGTCAGAGGTATAAGCCAATACGTAACAGGCCACCAGCTATTGACCAAAAGGGACGTCGATGAGCGAACTCATCCTGACACCCTACTGAGCCTGTCAGTGACAATATCCGTGCAGTCCGGTCCGTTCGTCTATGAGTATCGCATGGCGGGCCTAGGGGGTTGGTAAAAGTCAGACCCCCAAAAGCGGTACAAGTCGTGTCGGAGTGTAGCCCAGAACACCCTGAGATACTACTGGAATACCTACCAGTAAATCTCCTTGCCTTGGCCAAGGACTTTGTGTAATGGCTCTCCTAGACACAGCACGACCTCACCCCCAATACCGGGAGAGACGAACCCCTGAAGATACGCTCACTGCCTCCATGTGGCTCGGGACTGTACCCAACTAAAACCTGTTTGCACGACTCCTTTGAGCCGTGGTAGGGTAGTAATCAAAGTACAGTGGGAACTCACACGAGACAAATGACGATCCCCAGGTCGATGAACTAACCTGCACACATGTCACCAGGGAACTGCCATCTGACGTCTGGTATATGACCAACTAGCATGTTCCCGGCGAGTCCTGTCCGGTGTACTCATAACCCAATGAGCACCTGTATACATCTTAGGTGAACCAACTGACACCAGTGGCTTGTGAGACCGGCCACCGCCCCTCGTCGGGGTCTCGACTGTATACACTAGTCTACTAATGGAGTATCGATGCCCGGTCTCAAAACTCCCACGACTAGGGACCTTTTAAGGATATGCTTGTAGACCCCCAGCTCTCACTTATATGATCGCCCTCATACTGCTGGTGGTCAAGCAAGAATCCTAGGGGCTCTATCAACGTGTAATAGCGACGTGTCAGGTCACCTAAAACAGTACACGATGATAAAGGTAAACCAGATAGCATACTATCATCTCGAGTAAGACTGTCCTACCGGGATAGGTCCTCCCTCAATCATTACAATCACGTACCTGTGACCTAATAATTGACTCTGAGGGCACTATCTCCAACATGTTGTACATATGATGTATATTATAATGGATACTTGGATATATATAGAGAGGACTTTCTTGCTCGACATGATAGTATGCTATTTGGTTTCACTTTATCTTAACATGTTGACTTATATATTGTTTACTGTCTTACTCTCACATGTTGATAAAGCCCTTAGGATCTGTACTCGACTACTGGGATTATGATGAGATCATACTAGTAGGGCCATGGTAGTCGATGAGTACATCCTATAACTGTTCCTAGTCGAGGGTATATCGAGACAGGGCATCGATACACCAGAGTAGACTAGCATATACGCATCTTGACCCATATGATGGGCGATGGATGATCCCATATCCATCGGTGTTTTGACATCAGAGATGGTGTACGGGTGCTCAGTGGAGACTGGGTACACTGGACAGATTCGCCGAGAACTTCCAGATGGTGATATACCACACGTCAGATGGCAGTTCTCCGGTGACACTGGTACAGGGTAGTCTGTAGACCCGAGATCGTCATAGAGTCTTGTGTGATTCCCACTGTGCTTTGATTCCCACCTTACCACGTCCAAGAGGGCATGCAAAACGATGGCTTTTGGGTGCAGTCCCGAATCACATGGAGGCAATGAGCGATAGGAGGGGATTCGTCTCTCCCGGTATAGGGAGTTAATGTTGTGCTGTGTTCGATTGGCTATAACTGGAATGTTAGTTATGTATATGCCCTAGAGGCCATTGTTGTACATATGATGTATATTATGATGGATGCTTGGATATATACAGAGAGGACTTTCTTGCTCGTCATGATAGTATGCTATTTGGTTTCACTTTATCTTAACATGTTGACTAGTACTGGTTTACTGTCTTTCTCTCACATGTTGATAAAGCCCTTAGGATCTGTACTCGACTACTGGGACTATGATGAGATCATACTAGTGGGGCCACGGTAGTCGATGAGTACATCCTATAACTGTTCCTAGTCGAGGGTATATCGAGACAGGGCATCGATACACCAGAGTAGACTAGCGTATACGCATCTTGACCCATATGATGGGCGATAGATGATCCCATATCCATCGGTGTTTGACATCAAGGATGGTGTACGGGTGTTCGGTGGAGACTGGGTACACTGGACGGACTCGCCGAGAACTCCCAGATGGTGATATACCACACGTCAGATGGCAGTTCTCCGGTGACACTGGTACAGGGTAATCTGTAGACCCGAGATCGTCATAGAGTCTTGTGTGATTCCCATTGTGCTTTGATTTCCACCTTACCACGTCCAAGAGGGCGTGCAAAATGGTGGCTTTTGGGTACAGTCCCGAATCACATGGAGGCAATGAGCGATACGAGGGGATTCGTCTCTCCCGGTATAGGGAGTTGATGTTGTACTGTGTTCGATTGGCTATAACTGGAAGTCCCTGGCCAGGGCTGATATAGAGATTTACTGGTAAGTGTTACCAGTAGTTTCTCGACCTGTTATGAGCCTTACATCGACACGACTTATCGGTTACTGGGGTCTGACGTATACCACCCCTAGACTTGATATGCGACATATCAGACGAACAGACCGGACTGTACGGGAGTGTTACTGATTGGATTCACAGGAGAACGTACAGGCTAGCTTGTTGATCTTCTGATCGCTCAATACCTGGGTGGCTGTTACGTTTAGCTGAACGCTTGCAGCTTGTGGGTGTTTGATATGATCATCACATGCTACCGGCGTATTGACAATTCTTTAGAGTCCTACACAGAGGTTTCTTGGCTCAGGCAAAACGGAGTAGAGGCACATATGTGATATGTGCAGGACCGAGGATAATACGATATGAGATACCGTATTGTATTCTCGCGATATTTAGATATGAACCGGGTCATCGGATCAAGTGTTGATTCGATGAATCGGTACATGATATATTAGTCGGTTATATTCGATATAGCCGGATCGTCGGATCAAGTGTTGATTCGATGATTTAATGTATAATAATATATATGATATATTGTATTACATTATCTAATATTGGCTCGCTTTATTATTTCATTTTCTCACCGGATAATACATTGATATATATGCGATATATATTAATTGTATTATTTTCTTTTGTTACAAATATAATATATATGTGATATATATTATAGTAACATGATATGATTGATAATGAAACATGTTTAGAGATGATAAAAAGAGATTAGGGTTTGATTAGGGTTAGCTTCTTCTTGCACCATCTAGAAGCATTGCTTTTGTCTTGGTTAAGATATTATGGTTGATATTTATCCATGACTCATTTTTAACCTAACCAAACCCTAGCTCTAGTTTATTATTTACAAAGGTTAACCTTCTCATCCTTGACCATGGTTCCATGATCAATCATATATTCTTTACTACTATTCATCACAAAAGGATTATCTTTTTCATTCATCATCTTCTTCTCTCTTTAGCTTTGAGAAAGCTTACTAGAAATTCCTTTTGTGATGATTTCATGTGAGATTATAATATAAAAAGAAAGCATAAATACTACTCCATCATCCTCATCTAATCTAGCCCATTAGATTAGGGTGTTCACCTCATTAGAGTGAGAGAGCTTGAGCTATTGCAACTTCGACGTAGATCATCGTAGAAGCGGAACACTACAAGCTAGCATGGATCGTTCGAGTCGTGGAGCCTCTCTTGAGTCCGGGAGATCGTGGATCGCGGCGAAGGGACTTCTACTCGGAGCTTATGAAGCGAAGGAGCGGACTACAAAGGTTGTAATCCCTCACACTTAGTGGTAAAGATGTTTACTTGCATGTTAAACCCTAATAATCTAGCAAAGATCCCGGCTTTGGGTTGTTCGGCACGTCTAAAATTTTATTCGGACATGTTTGATGCCTTATGAACCTTCTCAAGAGTGCCTAGGAACCCTACATGGAAGTCCCTGGCCAGGGCTGATATAGAGATTTACTGGTAAGTGTTACCAGTAGTTTCTCGACCCGTTATGAGCCTCACATCGACACGACTTATCGGTTACTGGGGTCTGACGTATACCACCCCTAGACATGATATGCAACATATCAGACGAAGAGACCGGACTGTACGGAAGTGTTACTGATTGGATTCACAGGAGAATGTACAGGCTAGCTTGTTGATCTTCTGATCGCTCAATACCTGGGTGTCTGTTACGTTTAGCTGACCGCTTACAGCTTGTGGGTGTTTAATATGATCATCACTTGCTACCGGCGTATTGACGATTCTTTAGAGTCCTACACAGAGGTTTCTTGACTCAGGCAAAATGGAGTAGGGGCACATATGTGATATGTGCACGACCGAGGATAATGCGATATGAGATACCGTATTATATTCTCGCGATATTTTGAAATGAGCTGGGTCATCGGATCAAGTGTTGATTCAATGAATCGGTACATGATATATTAGTCGGTTATATTCGATATAGACGGATTGTCGGATCAAGTGTTGATTCGATGATTTAATGTATAATAATATATATGATATATTGCATTACATTATCTAATATTGGCTCGCTTTATTATTTCATTTTCTCACCGGGTAATACATTAATATATATGCGATATATGTTAATTGTATTATTTTCTTTTGTTACAAATATATAATATATATGTGATATATATTATTGTAACATGATATGATTAATGATGAAACATGTTTAGTGGAGATTAAACAAGGTTAGGGTTTGATTTGGGTTAGTTTCTTCTTGCACCTTCTAGAAGGAATTTCTTTTTTCATGGTTAAGATATTATTCTTGATATTTTCTCATGACTCATTCTTTAACCCAACCAAACCCTAGCCCTAGTTAATTCTCTACAAAGGTTATCCTTGTCATCCTTGACCATGGTTCCATGATTAATCATATATTCATTTCATTATTCATCACAAAAGGTTTAACTCATTTTTCCATCTTCATCTTCAACCTTGAGCTTTGAGAAAGCTTACTAGGTTTTCCTTTTGTGATGTTTTCATGTGAGAATTTGATATAAAAAGAAAGCATAAATACTACTCCATCATCCTCATCTAATCTAGCCAATTAGATTAGGGTGTTCACCTCATTAGAGTGAGAGAGCTTGAGTTATAGCAACTTCGACGTAGATCATCGGAGAAAAGGAACACTACAAGCTTGCATGGATCGTTCGAGTCATGGAGCCTCTCTTGAGTCTGGGAGATCGTGGATCGCGGCGAAGGGACTTCTACTCGGAGCTTATGAAGCGAAAGAGCGGACTACAAAGGTTGTAATCCCTCACACTTAGTTGTAAATATGTTTACTTGCATGTTTAACCCTAATAATCTAGCAAAGATCCCGGCTTTGGGTTGTTCGACACGTCTAAAATTTTATACGGGCATGGTTGATGCCTTATGAACTCTCACAAGAGTGCCTAGGAACCCTACAAAATTAATCCGTTTCCATTCCGGGACAGCTACAATCTCATCACGACTTCCTCCTGGAAAAGTGGCTGTATCCAACGCAGCGTACGTATCAAAACTCTAGCATCAACAGAGAGGAACAACTCATTGAGATCTCACACGAATCTCTTACTCTACTTTTCTTCATTATCGTCCAATTCAGAGTCGTATCTTGATAGCCCGTAGATTGCAATTCAATATTCAGCTACGGTCATATCCGGAGTCTCTCGCAAAGACTCAAAATTATGAACTCAGGCATCTTCAACACTTGTGGAAGAAATCTGGCAAAATTCTTCCTCGAGAACTCTTCCATTCCATTGGAGGATTATGCACTGCTCATTCTCTCTCGATCTATTCAAACCAGGTCTGAGCAAGACCCTTCGAACTGAAGCTAGCCGACTCGACTGATCTCGCATCGGGTCATCCAAACGAACAACATATCCTAGTCACTGATTGATAGAGATTTTACGATCAAAAATATAATTACCGCAATCAGAAACGGCGTCGCTTCGCAGCTAGCCGGTGAGTGCGGGTCGATCCACAGAGACGGGTAAATTTCTTTTATGTGTTTTAACGAGTTGATTCTTTTTGTCGTTTTGGTTTTATAAAAATCTAGATCTAAAACTTAAAACTTAATTAACCTAATTTAAATTCTTGCTAGGGTTAGGCTTAGAAGAAGTTTTGGAGATTGATGTTTCCTCACCGCTTTCAATGCCGTAGATCCATTAGGTGTTATAGTAATTATCGATAAAGTGGATACGACTCTTTTGGGAAGATGTTTTCTTCCTCTAGATTCGTATCCTTACTTTATCGTTAATTACCCTAACCCCCATGGAAAACGCGCGCAACCGGCCCTTTATACTGCGGTTCACCGTTACCTCGAGGGGTAGGGTGCCGCAGGGAGCGGTTGTGCGCGCATGCATGGAGTTCTTAATGGTTACGTATTGAAAGGGGTGAGAGATCTCATCTCTCAACCCTTTCCCTAAGGCTAACCCTAACAAGCGAGGAGACTACTCGCTCATTAGGGGATGAAATAACATTATAATTAAAAGAACTAAAAGCAATGAAATAAATTACCTAAGATTTGATGGCTCCCTCCAAACGATAAAGAACAGATCTGAATGTCACCTCCAGAATTTCTGAATTTTATTTATTGAAAAGAGGCATACAATTTTTAGATCTAAAATTACAATTTATAGGAAAATAGAAACCTAGGGTTACAGACTCTCGCACACGTGAATTTACAGATTTGACCCCTTAGAATCCCAACAACAGAACAGTCGCGCCGACTCAGAAAAGATCCACCGACATGCTCTCTGTACGGCCGCGGAAGAGCGGCACCATGCTAGGTTTGGCCGCGCTTCCGCGGCCAAAGTGTGGACTCGGGATTTGTGCTTTTTGGGCTTGGTTCAGTGTCTCTTTGGACTTCTTATTCCATATATAGTTTCTCTGTTGGGCTTTTGGGTCTTCTCCAGATTTTTAGTGAAGACTTGTATTGGGCTTTTTAACCGTTTCACTTGACTTTTTGGACCTTGCACTGTTCTTCGACTAGGCTCGACTGAGATCCGTCTAATTGTTGGTCAAAAGTCCCTTTTTCTGTTGTTTTGTGTCTTTCTCACTATATTTGCTCCAGAAACCTGTAACCTGTAATATGCAACAAACGTGCGTCAAGAGTACCTGTTTATTTATAAAAAGGATAAGAATAGGGAATGATAAATGCAATATTATGGTCTGAACAAATACCCCCAAACTTACCTTTTGCTCGTCCTCGAGCAAACTTATTATTTTATTCTCTACAAAAAACCTAACCGCACTTTCGCAGGGAAACGCGATTGCACTGAGCACGTGCAACAAGCCGTTAAACCTCTAGGTGTCCCTAGTAGGAGGAGTGTTGTCTCCTGAGGGTTTTCAGCGGATTACACCCACAAAATCCTATCAATTTGGCTCATTGACTTATGTTCTCCAACTAGGTTTTCTAACAAGGAATTCTATTATCTTCTACCTGTAAATTATCCACCCATATTCTTCACACTTCCTCATTATTTAACTTTAGATTATATATCTTATATAGAATTACTTAGCTTTCGGCATTTCTTAAGTCTTCCTTCTAGGGTTATATCTCCACTTAGGAATTTTTATCAACTCTACTAAAGATACAAGTTCTATTCTTTATTCCTTTTTCTCATCTAAATTCCAATCACATACCCCTACGTGTGTGTATAGATCACCCCTACACTTGGAAATTCAATTCAAGCAATCATGCCCTAGTCCATTGTCCAAAGTACTTATTAATTGGTGAATGAAATTTGCTTACACATCCTTCATGCGACCGTTAATACTTCTTGAGGTACCAACGACCGATTACAAAATGTGTTTGCACTTTAAAGCGTACTTCCTAGTCTTTGCAACACCCAAGGCTTTAGCAGTGACTCCCAAACCAGTTGGTCTAAGGCACTAGGTGATGAAGCACCCTCGCTAAATATTTTTCTATTTTTGCAGCCTTAAATAATCACAAAAACCAGTGTCCATTTTTTTTTTTTTTTTTATTCACACTTTTTCATACTAAGGACTTTAGACAAGAGCCTTTCAAGGTCTCTTCTAATATTCCAAGTTTCAAGGTGCGTGATTGTGCAAATTGTAGGGTATATATTTCCAGAATCTAGACTTAAGGTAGGAACTATTTTTCAAACTTATACTCTAATAAGAGCATCAATACTCTTCCCTTGTTTCGACTTAGCCCAAGAAGTGAACCCAAAATTTGCTTATTTCTAAATAAACTACAAGCCATACACTTTCTACTATTAAACTTTAAGGAAGGTTATTTTTAGGCTTTTTAATTTACTAAGTCTAAGATCTAGTTGTTCCTAACCAGTTAACCTATTTGTCAAACTCAATCAATTAGCCAAAATTGAATACAATAATTTTTATAATTTTTGAAATTTTTCAATTTTTTTATGGGTTTTCAAATAAGTATGCAAATGCAAAAAAAAATATGTACATATGAATGCGAAGGAAGAAGACGTACCGAGCATACCCCCAAACTTGAACTTGACAGTGTCCTCACTGTCATGCTAAACCCAGAGGGTCAAAATACCGGCACTCCCCTGTTTATTTAAATTTTTTTTTTTTTATTTTTTATGTTTTGAAATTTTTTTAAATTTTTTTTTTATAGAAAAAGAAAACAAAAGGATATATACATATATACAAAGGTTCCCCCCAAACTTAAGCTTGGCCTTACACAAGCCAAAGGTTAGCACCAACCATTCAAAGATCTTATCGTGGTAATGGTACAGTTGGTGCAAGAATAGGGTGCGGAGGAAAGAAATGAGAGACACGCGAGACCGTGTGGGAAGAGGGGTAGAATACGGTCTCGGTGGGGGAGAAGAAAGATGGAAAGAAGAAAGAAGTGAAGTGCGATCTTGAGGGTGTAAATTGAGTGAATAAATTAGCGCAATATGTGATGACCGATGTGTTAAAAGAGATTGCGCTAACCTATCAACTCGTCGTGCAATGGGGTCAAATACCTCAAGATTCGCAAGAAAACATGGGTACGCCGAACTTGGTATAGGAGATGAAAGCGTGACAGTCATTTGTTCGGTCGGAACAGTAGGAAGGAGGGAGGGTGATATAACAGTCAAAGGTTCAGGAGGCTGAACTGGAAAATCCGACACATCAACTAAAAATGGTTCAACCTCGATATTATCCTCAAGACTCTCCTCAATATTTAATTCATCCATGCCATTATCATCAAAATCTAGACGCATATGAGATTCGGGAGAAACATTTAATAATTCGGGATGATGATTTGAACATAAAATTTCTATTAAATCGACAGGTTCATCATCCGAAATATTCCCGGCGTCTATATTCTCAATCAAGTGAAAATCAATTTCTTTAGACACTTCATCCACAGCATGGATATTTATCAATGTAGGTTCTAGAGTGGAGGTGTAAAGATCGAAAGGATTAGGTGCAGTTTCACTCGAAAGGGGTTCCTCACAATTTGGCAAATCAAACACTACAAAATCACACAACTCATTTTTATTTTCAACTGGTGAATCATTTGGAACAATCGATGGAAAACCGGAGTTGTGGGTTTCAATTTGGTAAGGGTAGGTTTGATTTGAAAATCCTCTCTCATTCTCACTCTGTCCAACTGCCGCCTTACACATTGAAAAATTCGGAGCTAGCGGGACACTAGCTACCGGTTCACTAGGTTGCGTAAGGGCGGCCATGGATGCTTCCATTGTCCTCATCATTTTATTTGTTGCAGCAATATATGCTTCCAACGACTCTTCCAAACTAGACTTAGGTGGTGAGGGGGTTTCAGTAAAAGGTTCAAAATTGGTTAGATATGTGAAACTCCCTAATGGCTGTGAAGAAACAGTGTCTAGTGAAGATGGAAAAGTCGGGTAGGACTGATAGGAAGTGGGTGGTAGGACAGGAGTAGGGTCAACATATGGATAAGAAGGTGAATAATCGTGTGGATCCCTAAAACTAGATGAGTGGAGAGGGGTGAAAGATCGACTGCGAGATTGAGCAATATGCTCAGCAATGGACATCGGCCTAGGAGTGACAGAAGGACTTGAAAAAGTGGTGTCAACATATGGAGGTGGTGAAGGTTGACTCGGTTGACACAAGGTGGATTGAAAAGTCAAATTGTTTCTCCTAGACTCCTCTATGTGATCTTTCAGAGATTTTTTAGGCATGGAGGGATCGTTTTTAAATTGACCGAAACAATTGACGAACGACGCAAAGTTAGGTTCGGGATACCAAGATTCGGCAAGAGATTTATGATATGGGGTACCCATGATAGAAGAATGCAATGATTTCTAAGCGACAAAATTTTTGCAAGTTTTTAAAAGATTTTTCTTTAATTTTTTATTGGAGAGTTTGGCAATAAGGCTTTAGAAAATGGGACTCGTGACACAAATGTATCAACCACACATGCACAATCAGACCTAGATCTAGGGTTGCCTAGGTCTACTAGACAGCTCCTAACTAGGGCTAGAAATAGACCTCAAACCGCCTCTTCACGGACAAATACGGCCAGGTAAGTGGGAAGGAACCACCACTACAGTGGGCCTAATTAAAAACCACTAGCCTAGACACCGCAATGTCGGTTAGGATAAACGGCCAATGCCTACCCTAGTCCTTTTCCTATTGAGCTCGCTGTCCTTAGGTCTGAGTCTAATCTTTTTTAATTAAATGTGGTCGATGCAAAATGCTTAGGTGTTTTCTGGGGTCCTGGGAAGGGTGATGAAATCCCCACCCAATCTGGATTTGGTCAAATAGCCCTTTAGAGTCCGATTAAAACATGCAAAACAACAAAATCACTTGCAATCAATTTTAGCGCAGCGCAAAGAAACCTGCAGAAAATCTGTTATCGAGAAAGGGGTAGAAGATTTTTTTTTTTTTTTAGCCCAAGAACCCTGCAGAAGATTTTTATAGAGAAATATATGGGAGATTGCAGAGGGGAGAGAGAAAGATCAAACCAGAAAAATTTTCACATGCTGACGTGGCTAAGGGAGAGCGGATCCGCGGCGGGAAACCCATATTTACGGCGGAAGAGCGGTCAGGTGAAGAGATCAGATTCTGGAAAAAATTCTGTGGTTCTGTACTTTAAATTCCTCTCTGTTTGTATGTACGAAATTTTTATTTGCCCTCTGTAAAATTCCAGATCCACTTTTCTTCGCTGTTCTGCAAGATTCAAATAATACACCCTTCAAACAGATCAAGTTTGATAAATTTTTTTTATTTTTTATATTTTCAGATTTTTATAATTTTTAAAATTTATATCAACCCGAAAATTCACAAAAAAGAAAAATTACGCCGTCCCCGGCAACGGCGCCATTTGATTGATAGAGATTTTACGATCAAAAATATAATTACCGCAATCAGAAACGGCGTCGCTTCGCAGCTAGCCGGTGAGTGCGGGTCGATCCACAGAGACGGGTAAATTTCTTTTATGTGTTTTAACGAGTTGATTCTTTTTGTCGTTTTGGTTTTATAAAAATCTAGATCTAAAACTTAAAACTTAATTAACCTAATTTAAATTCTTGCTAGGGTTAGGCTTAGAAGAAGTTTTGGAGATTGATGTTTCCTCACCGCTTTCAATGCCGTAGATCCATTAGGTGTTATAGTAATTATCGATAAAGTGGATACGACTCTTTTGGGAAGATGTTTTCTTCCTCTAGATTCGTATCCTTACTTTATCGTTAATTACCCTAACCCCCATGGAAAACGCGCGCAACCGGCCCTTTATACTGCGGTTCACCGTTACCTCGAGGGGTAGGGTGCCGCAGGGAGCGGTTGTGCGCGCATGCATGGAGTTCTTAATGGTTACGTATTGAAAGGGGTGAGAGATCTCATCTCTCAACCCTTTCCCTAAGGCTAACCCTAACAAGCGAGGAGACTACTCGCTCATTAGGGGATGAAATAACATTATAATTAAAAGAACTAAAAGCAATGAAATAAATTACCTAAGATTTGATGGCTCCCTCCAAACGATAAAGAACAGATCTGAATGTCACCTCCAGAATTTCTGAATTTTATTTATTGAAAAGAGGCATACAATTTTTAGATCTAAAATTACAATTTATAGGAAAATAGAAACCTAGGGTTACAGACTCTCGCACACGTGAATTTACAGATTTGACCCCTTAGAATCCCAACAACAGAACAGTCGCGCCGACTCAGAAAAGATCCACCGACATGCTCTCTGTACGGCCGCGGAAGAGCGGCACCATGCTAGGTTTGGCCGCGCTTCCGCGGCCAAAGTGTGGACTCGGGATTTGTGCTTTTTGGGCTTGGTTCAGTGGCTCTTTGGACTTCTTATTCCATATATAGTTTCTCTGTTGGGCTTTTGGGTCTTCTCCAGATTTTTAGTGAAGACTTGTATTGGGCTTTTTAACCGTTTCACTTGACTTTTTGGACCTTGCACTGTTCTTCGACTAGGCTCGACTGAGATCCGTCTAATTGTTGGTCAAAAGTCCCTTTTTCTGTTGTTTTGTGTCTTTCTCACTATATTTGCTCCAGAAACCTGTAACCTGTAATATGCAACAAACGTGCGTCAAGAGTACCTGTTTATTTATAAAAAGGATAAGAATAGGGAATGATAAATGCAATATTATGGTCTGAACAGTCACCTTATCCAAAAATGACTAGGGATCTTCTGTCACATCCCTGCCTGTAAACTCATGTGGCTTCAGCTTCGTAAACTCTGGAGGTGATGTCTCGTCAATCTTAGTAACAGCTGGTTCATCTGTTTGCACGGTAGACAACACCATGATATCTGGAGTAGGCTGTACGTCAACAGTCCTCTCAATCTGGCTGGCTTCAAGCAATGGAATGATTATCTGGTTTAGATCCCAAACGCTCGTCTCAAACGAGAAACCTTAGCATAAAGAGAAATCAATATGTTCCCGCGTCACCGGAATAAGACCCTGGTCAGTCCTCGTCCCGGACGAGCTCACTCTGACCGCATCTCTAGCCGCAGCCCTCTCAGCTCGCGTAGCCAAGGTAACATGAACCGCAAACAAACATCGATGAGGATAAATAACAAGAATGAATAGAATAACGAATCTTAAGATATGTACATCTAAAGATTACTTAAGCGGAGCAGCATATCGTAAGTATACCGCGGAACATATGCACGGTACATTACTCTACTTGAGTTACCTACTCTATCAACCAAGGTAAACCTACGTAACGAAAGTTCGTATCTAATACCCCTAGTCAAGTCTAAGTTCCGTAAGGTCAAGCCTAGGTTCCGAAATATATGCCCTAAACTCTGCATAGTCAAACTTAGACTCGAACAAAGGTTAAACCAAATGCTCTAAACCAATTTTGTCACGACCTGAAAATGGCACGTGACCGGCACTTGGATCACGTGAAGTCTATAGGATCCCACCGTAACCCAAGTAACCCGAAAACCCAGAAATATGAACCTTTTAGGGAAACATTGTGGAGGTGAAGTTTTGAAATAGGGGTATAATAGAAATCAAGTGCTTCTTTTAAAGTATAAGTAAATTTTTATAGAAATGCAAGTGGATGTATACTAAAGTTTGAAAATGTTTTCGATATTTAAAATTTGGGCAACACCTCCTTTGTAAATTTTAATTCAAAACTAGTACATAATAAGAATAATATAGGCATCTTCAAGCGGGAGCTAGCTCTTTGCCAATTGGTGGAATCACAACCACACAATATGAAATATACGACGTCCAAGGAAAAGATCAATCAATGAAAGAAAATAAAGAAAACCAAAATTTTATCAAATCCAGCATAAGAATATACAAGTCTCGACTCTAAATCCAAAGAATATATAACTGTTCTCTAAGTCTGCCAAATATACATAGCCTGGTTGATGGAGCTTTTAACTAGATACAATGAATATAAAAGTAAACAATGGTGGTTACGCTTTGAACTGTAATCCACCTACTAATGCAAGTCATCCAGAAAGGAGCAATGTGCCAGTAAGCCGCTACTGAATCCGAACGGTCGATCCTGCAAGAAAACTGTGCCACAACGGGGGTGAGTTGCCAACTCGTGAGTAGAAGACATCATCAGGTAGAAATCGAATGTATAACTGTCACGACCTGAAATGGCACGTGACTGACACTTGAATCATATGAAGTCTATAGGACCCCATCTAATTCAAGTAAGCCAAAATCCTAGAAATCTAAACCATTTGAAAAGAGAGAGAAGGAAAAGTTTAGTTTTTAAAGCAAGTGGTTTAACAACATAAGCCGAAATATGCATTTTTATAACCTCAAGTCTTTTCTGAAAATTTCGGCAGAGTTTTCTTTGTAAATACTGGCCCCAAATGGGTACAACACATGAAATATATATAAAGGCATCCCCAAGCGGGAGCTAGCTCTTCGCCAATTGGCGGTCACAACCACGCAGCAATATAATATACAACGCCGAAGGGCGAGGATCAAAACTCAGAAGAAAACCAATAACCACCAGAAAACCATAATAATACAAGCGCGACTCTAAGGTCGAAAGAATAAACACCGGTCTTCTAAGTTTATAAAATATACACGTCTGGTTGATGGAGTTTACTAGATACACCTGAATAAATAAAATACAATGGTGGTCACGATGCAAGTGAACCCACCTACCAAAGTAATCACCCGGAAAGAAGCAGTGTACCAGCAAAGTTGTCACGACCCGAAATATTAGCTCGTGATCAGCATTTAAATCACACAACGTCTAAAGGCGTAACGTAATTCAAGTGAGCTGAAACCCATAAATTTAAACCTTTTTAAGAAAATAAAAGAGGTGAAGTTTTGAAATAAAGGTATAAGGAAATCAAGTTCTCTTAATGCATAGAAAAGAGACATAAAAATGCAAGTGAAAGTTTCTAGTTTGAAAACATTTTTGTCTTTTAAAAATTTGGGCAACACCTCCTTTGTATTTTTTGATCCACAACCACAAATACATAATGAAAATAAAGGCATCCCCAAGCGGGAGCTAGCTCTTCGCCAAACGGCGGATCACAACCACGCAAAACATAAATATCAGTATACGACGCCCAACGGCGAAGTTCACCACAAAAGATAAAGAAATAAGCAAGACATCAAAACCACAAGTAGCGGAATACCCCTCGCTCTAAGTCTCGCAACCACAAGTCTCACTAAGTCTCATTACTTACACAAATACTAGTTCGATTGATGGAGTTGACTAGATACAATGTGAAAAATAAATACAAGAGTGGGTACGATATAAATGTCCTACCTATCAAGCAAATCACCCAAAAGTAGCTGTGTGCCAGCGATGCCGCTACTGATCTATGCGGTCAACCTCCAAGAACTGTGGCACAACGGGGGTGAGTTGCCAACTCGTGAGTAGAAAAACATCAACAAGTAGAAATCGAATAAACAACCACTCCTAGGTCAACTGTATCATAAAGGTAATACTATGATATCTAGGGTGACCGTATCTGTATATGTGCCAACAATGTAATCAACACCTATGTATGCGGATATCCTCCAACCATATAATCAATGTCTGTATGCATGTGGGTCTCGTCCAACCATATCCTCAGTGTATGTATGCATATGGATCCTGTCCACGTGTCAATCAATGACACAACAACATCATGCATGTAAATATCATAAAAGAAGATGCATGAAAGTATGAGAATATAAATCAACGTGTGTCCCTCCCAACACATCAAAATTATGGAACCTGAGCGCCCAGCATCGACACTCGAAACATCATGAAACCCGTGTCCAGCATCGACACGTAAATCCTCATATCTCGGGCTCCGTCAGTCCGGATCGGCCCACGGGCTCCGTCAGTCCGGATCGGCCCATATCATCTCTCGACTCCGGTCGGTATCCTCTGGATATCCGCCAAGCCCAAATACTATCACCGGTAGGTAGTGCTCCCCCACCAGGCTCATCGTCTACAACTCGAGCTTCTTGCCCCGGGGTACCATACCGGGTCCACCATGTACCCGCAGACGGTTCCTCCACTCCTCGAATTGGGTCTCGAAAACAAATCTCAGAACCGAGAAAACTCATGGTGGACACACTGAAATATCATATCAAGAGAAACCGGGTTTTTAAAACAATACATACTTTCTTTTGAAATAACCACGGTTCTCAAATCCAGAAATCTCATGAAAACAGCATATCTCAATGCGTATAAGCGTAAAGCATGATGTATGCGACATATAACAGAAATGTATGTATATCCGTATATCATGCAACATGGAACGGTAATATGCACATATCGAGGGAAAACCACTCTTTTAAATGAATCTAGTTTTAAAATATATCTCGCGGTTCCCAAATTCTCCAAGGTCCAATACAACATCGTATAAAGGTGCATATGCAACTGTAGCAAGTAAGTCATGCAAGGAGTCATACCATGATGCAGAAAATCCTACTGTGTAGTGACATGACAATTATCGATGATAAAGTGTGTGAGCCGGCAAATCTGTGTACGTGTAACATACATATCATCGATAATGGTGTAAGTTTACTAGCACAGGTATATGCAATGCAATGAGAAATAACATGAATGCAGCATAAGGTAAATCATATGCAAATGCTGACTGGTATACGTATCTAACATGATCGAGTCGGTGAATCTAACCATCGGCATCTAGCCTCACGACATCACGTACGGTATAATCCATCGTACAGTATCCTCTAGTCAAGGGTATGGATCAATCAGCAAGTCAAACTCATCACGTACGGAAAATCATCGTACGGCGGCATTAAACCAATAGGGATCCTATCAACCTATATGACAATGAGGGTACGGCCTAATGTCACATACGGCCCATCATTCATGATTCACAACATTTATATATATATCTATATACTTATGTCCCAGGTCACATCCATAACCAACTCATATCAGGGGACCGGCAAAGGCATCAATCATCTCAAACGACTCGCATTCGTATACCAACATATCATCAGGTCCTCATATTACCTCATATATTCTTTTCATCGTATTTATATCTCACATTAAGTCAATTTATATATACATCAAGTGTCATGTTATTTAAAATTCATACTTGTTCTAATGCAACTATATATCTATAAGTCGTGATTCACATTCGCTTTTCATATCCCTAAAGCTTTCATCTCATATCTCAATATATTTATATATATTCAATCACTTATATCATCTTTAATTATCATTTTAACCATATCCCTAGTTTCCTAATCTAGGTTTTTACGACTATATCCTATAGATTGGTTTCCATCAAATTGCGGGGGTGCTATACGCCATCCACCCGACTTTCCCCATAGATGTAAATCTACTCACCTTGCTTTTTTGCTTGCCAAAGTTGATGACGCCATGCTCCATCGCCTCGGAATCTACGCGAAGGTACCTACAATAATAACACATATCGCAACGCTATGAAAATCAAGTTCTGAAAACCGAAACGGCACACAGATCGCCTATAGGTTAGAACCTATAGCCCACGCATGCAAAACCAACCAATTATCCCTAGTTGTTGATCTACAAACATCCAACAACCAAACACAATATCAAATACTAAAATCCAAATTTCAGAATACGGAAAACACGAAAACAGCAACATAGGAAAACCACTCCCAGATTTCACCCTAGGCCAAACTAACAGATTTTGCACATTGGGTTGCTCTAGATATAGGATAACAATGCCACAGAATAAATTTCACCAATATCCACACCGCTCTGGCCGTAATTTGTGTCCAGAATGATTAAAATTGCGGCCAGAAAATGGGGGGAGGGGCTCAGGTTTCTAGGGCTGATTCAAGGTTGCCTGCACGTCTCATGGTCAAGGGAACTTCTTTTACAAGGGTCTCGGGTGATACCATATCCCATAATATTATCACAAAATCCATAAAAACCCAATATCGACACATCTAAGTTCGTATTCCGGGTTCTAAACTCAGTTCCAGGTCTAGAATCTAATCCCTAGGGTCTTGTACAGCCACTACACATCTCTAATTCCCCACAATTTCCCAAACCCTTCTCGTGGGATTTCTAAGATCACAATTCCACACAAAATCAACCTCTAAACTACACTATTATGCAAGGAGACTAGAAACTAAACTAAAGGGAATGGATTATACCTCATGGATGTAGCCAAGCAAAACCCTAGCTCCCCAAGGTCCTCAAAATCCGACATTGATGGGTCCAAAGTATAGAGGGTGAAGAGAGGATCAACTTTAATGAAAGGGGTTTAGGGTTTTGATGGAGTTTTTGAGATGATACCTTGGGGTGAAGGTGGAGGGAAGGTGAAGATGAAGAAGATGAAAAGAAATGGGGAGGAAAAGAAACGAGGCAGCCCCTATCTCACTCCTTACTTATTCTAACCCTCTTTCTCAATATTTACCCTTATACTCTTTTTCATTTTCTTTTCTCTTTTGTATTTTAAAACCAAAACACATAATACCCATAAAGCAACACAAATGCAATAACATGTAACCAAATGCAATATGACATGGTGCATTAGCTACGGAAAACTGTTAAAACACAGATTTGGTTTAATCGCGATTAGCAGTGCACTAATCGGGTTTTCATCCAAACCGCATATAATAAATTTTAAAATCGCTAAATCCTTTAAATATATTCTAAAAATGAATAAATCAATTTAATTTCCATTTATTTCATAATTATTGGTATATATTTATACTCTTTTTCGAAAACTCCAATTTCGCAAATCGGGCAGTTCTCGGGAAATATATTATTTTAATATTAAATTCCAAAAATAATATTTTATATTTTTCTGAAATGTTACAAAAGCCGCTAAGGAAAACCTGTACGGCAAAACCTGCAAGAAACTATGGCACAACGGGGGTGAGTTGCCAACACGTGAGTAGAAAATATCACCGAGCAGAAATCACATGTATGACTCTATCCTAGGTCATACCATAATAATATCCTCAAAATAATATAGCCTGAAGTATATAATAATGGTAAGGGTAAACATCTATACATAAGTGTAATACCAAGTGCTCGTGTCAATGCTTCAGGTAGCAACATATCATATATACGATGTATGAATGCATGAAAACAGAATACATCTAAATGAGAAAACTTTTTTCTTATCTTAGTGAGAATTATGTATAAAATCGAAGTATCATCAATGAAATCAACAGAGAATCAGTGACTAGCATCGACACAAAATATATATCTCGCTATCTCAATACCGGACTGGCCCGTATCATCAAATCTCAATACCTCAGGCTTCGGCAATCCGGACAGGCCCGTATCATCAAATCTCAATACCTCAGGCTCCAGCAATTCGGACTGGCCTATATCATCAAATCTCAAGTCTACGTCGGTATCCTCCGGATATCCGCTGCATCACAATAACCGGTCGGTAGGGCTCCCCTGTCAGGCTCAACGCCATCATCTGCGACCATCTTGCCCCGGGGTACCGCACCGGGTCCACCATGCACCCATAGACGGTTCCTCCTCCTTCTCGAATCGGGTGTATGATATCGCTTAAGAGTCGAGAAAACTCATGGTGGACACCTTGTTGGATATAGTGCCCTCAAAATCAATTATTGGATCGCAGGTACGTGATTGCAATGATTGAGGGAGGACCTATACCGATATGACAGTCTTGCTCGAGATGATAGTATGCTATCTGGTTTGTCTTTATCATCGTATATATGCTTTAGTTCACTATTTGCATGATGATAGAGCCCATAGAATTCTTGCTTGACTGCCAGCAGTATGATGGCGATCATATACGTGGGAGCTGGGGTCTATAAGCACATCCTTAAAGTGTCCCTAGTCGTGGGAGTTTCGAGATAGGGCATCGATACTCCAGAGTAGACTAGTGTATACAGTCGAGACCCCGACGAGGGGCGGTGGCCGGTCTCACAAGCCAATGGTGTTAGTTGGATCACCTAAGATGTATACAGGTGCTCATTAGGTTATGAGTACACCGGACAGGACTCGCCGGGAACATGCTATTTGGTATTATACATATCGTCAGATAGCAGTTCCCTGGTGACATGTGTACAGGTTAGTTTGTCGACCTGAGATCGTCATTTGTCTCGTGTGAGTTCCCACTGTGCTTTGATTACTACCCTACCACGCTCAAAGGAGACGTGCAAACAGGTTTTAGTTGGGTACAGTCCCGAGCCACATGGAGGCACTGAGCGGATCGTCGGGGATTCGTCTCTCCCGGTATTGGGGGTTGATGCCGCACAGTGCACGGGTGGCCATCACTAGAAATCCTCGGCCGGGATAGTGGAGAATTACTGATTTGGATCAGTAGTTTCTCAGGAGGTGATGGGCTTCATACCGACACGAATTATCGCGTTGTTAGGGGTCTGACTTTATCCACCCTCCTAGACTCGATATGCGATACTCAGAGACGAACGGACCGGACTGTACGGATATTGTCACTGTCAGGCTCAGTAGGGTTTCTGGATGAGTTCGCTCGTCAGCTTCCCTTCCAATCAATACATAGGCAACCGTCACGTACAGTTAGTACCTCTAGTGTGCTAGTGGTTATACCCAGTGCCAGTGTGTTGATGAGTCATTAGAGTCCCCCACACACAGTTTCCCAAGTTCGGGCGAAACGTTGTAGAGGCCGTATGGTTTTATGGCAGGGTTCGGAAAATGCACGTGCGTTTACTTACGTGTCATATTTCGGGAAGATAATACTGGTAGGCTTTGGTTTAAGCAGGATCCGAGTATTATACTGTGTAGATATAATATCTTTGTCTCAGTTGCATTTGTATTCGGTCGTAATACAAATGCGGGTATGTTTATACTGTTACGGGGTTATCCTAAAATTCGTTTCAGGATCGCTTTGGGAAGTTGCCAGTTTCCAGTTTTCTATCAGCCGTATTAAACATTCGGTTTAATATGGATTTATCTTTTCTTTATGAGTGTGGAAGGTTCTAGAAGTTTCTAGATGGTAACTAGGATGATGAGGTGGCTAGTGAGTCATTAGTGCATTAATTGCTCATTTAATGAGTTGATGACTAGGTTAGATGAATCATTTGTTTGCATTAATGTTTTGTGCAAGGTGTTAGATGACACATTCTTCTCTTTAATGCTAATGGTTACTCTCCCTCCTCCTACACTCACCCCCCTTGCTCATATATATGGCCGGCCATTCCTAGTGAGTAAGATGGTTACTTGAGAGAAAAAAGGGATTAAGGAATTTGCTTCATGAAAATTTCATAAGTTCATTTATCATTTCCGATTCAAAAGGCAACTTCATTAACCGTTCGTCCATAGCTTTGGATGAAGCGAGACAAAGTGTTCTACTCATTCTCTACATCAATCTTGGTCATCTCTTTTAGCAAACTTGATGATCGAGTTGCCTCGGTTCAGAGGCGGGAGCCCGTTTAAAGATCCGTCGACGTGGTGCCACCTGGACGAGAAGACTGGAGATTCAGGAGATCGGAGCAGCCGCAACAAAGCGTGGGATGATGGTTGAAGACCAAAGGACTCGGATCGTTCGGTATAACATTTCTACCCACTTTGTAGTTTGTTAGTTTAGTTTTAATGGCAGATCCGGGTTATAGTATACGATAGCGCCGGGACGCTACCGTGTACTTACAGTGGTATCAGAGCCTCACCATTAAGCTTTACTAATTTGTGCTAACACGTTTAAAACATTGATCGAACGGATTTTCGAAAACTACAATTTTTCTGTACAAAGTTTCTGTCGATTTTAAATCTGGTCTAAAAATTATTTTGAGTATCACAGAAAATTGTGCAGGCTTTTCTAAGAAAACTGGTGAAAATTGGTCGAGTGATCTTACTGTACGGCCGCGGTTCCCCCGCCATATTGTGGAATCAATGCTCCAATTTTCTACAGTATGTTCTTCATTGTAAATTGTGGTTTCTGGAATATTTCCTTTGTGCCCAGATTTTATTACTGTACACCAGATGTACGTGGGGCCCACTTCGGGAAGTTTGGTTGATCGAAATTTTAAACTTGTTAGTATGCATTACTTACATTATATCTCCGACCGGGAATGTCATTTGAGCGGTAAATTGCGTCTAATTGCTATATTCCTTTTAGACGGATTTGCGAACGTGACATTCGCGTTGATGTTCTGTGTTGTGCTGTGATGTTGCGGATTTGTCGTGGTGGATAGCAGTGTGCAATGGTAGTGCTGTTTGGATTTATTTGTACATTTGATATTGCGGGGCGAGCGTCCAATATGTGGACTGCCGTCACTGCCTGTTTGTATAATATTCTTTTGGGGCACGACCGGGCTGAGGTCGATATACCCGTTGTACATATTTTTATTTCTGTACTAGGTTTACCCCGCGACGGAGTGCATGGATAGCCGGGTTCTGGAGGGCAACGTGTCCGTATCTTATGGCTTTGAGAGGCAGAGGGGCCTCACTCGAGAATTGGCAGACTATTCGCCGCACTCGTAGGGGATACAAGTTGACCCAAGGAGGGGAGCTCAAGTTACCGGATTCCATGAAGTGCCGGGTGGTCCATTCACTATGCTGTAGGGGGCTTCCTCTCTTCAGGTTTTGGCAGGTAACTTGCCGCACCTGTAGGGGTCTAGGTTTCATTGCACAGGCTATCCACACGACCAGGGGAACGTCGGGTTTCAGTAGCGGCTCTGTGAAACCCGGGGATCCCAGATTATCTGTATTGTTCTGTGATGCTTATTGCTTTTCTGTAATGTTGCATATTATCACGCCTGGAGCGATTATTGTATATTGGTGTATATACTATTAGATGTTGTATATGTTTTACACCCGTGCTAGTCCAGTCCCCGCTCTGTCGTTAGTTAACTAACCTAACGGGTGATGACGGGACCCAGTGGCGAATGCGGATGGCATATACGTACATTATATTTTCGTTCTTTTCTGGTGTGATTGATTGATGGGACTGCATTGATTCTTATCAATGCAAGGATAAAACAAACCTATATTTGATGTTGTTGGAACAAATTTTAAAAGGTGTTATTACAAAGATGTTTCCTTTTGTTTTGCATAGCGGTATTCAGTTGGAATATCCTGCACCTCATTCGACGAGGCAAGGGCCGAGAACCCTTCACCGGGAGTGACCCCTTGGGCAGAAGTTTACGTCAGGGTAATAACTTCACTATAGTCGATTACAAGTTGCTTTGCATAGCGTTATTCAGTCAGAATATCCTGCACCTCATTCCATGAGGAAAGAGCCGAGATCCCTTCACCGGGAGTGACCTCTTTAGCAAAAGGTTTTCGCCACTATATCTTTATAAAAAGCTATCAGGTTCCTTCAGCGATATCAAGTTCATTACGTTAAAGGTTTTTCGCCAAAAACCAGCCGTAGCCCTCCGTCATTTCTTTTGGATATTCAGTAGTATTCAAGCTATTTATTTTGGCCCTTAGTGAAGACATAGTGATTGGTAGCTGCTGGGGTGTTCACATGTTGCATAGATAGATGCGTTGGTTTGGGACAGTCGTATTACTATTTTGGCTCTTAGTCAAGAGTATTTACGGGTGGGTTCAAATTGACCTGGATAATGATGGATAGAACTTGACATGTGACTTATGATATTTTGGCCCTTAGTCAAGGTCATAAGAGCATGGGGCAAAAATAATATCGGGAGTTTCTAAAAGAAACTGAAACTTGCCAAGTATGCGCATGCCTTCTGAAGTGTGATAACATGAGTGGATTCCGTCACGTTATCATGTGATGAGAGTTGGATCCCAATTCCCACTGATGAGTTGGTTTACTCTTCAGGTGATCCCGATTGATTCTTCTTTTTGGTTTGGAGGAGAATTTGACGGTACAGTGGGAGGTTTCCTGATTAGATAAATCGATAACCATTCTGATCTAGGTTAGAGTGCACGCAGAGTGTTTCTTTTCTCTCTCTCTTTGGCAGCGACCTTTGACCGACCCTAGATCATGACTCAGTGACCAAGTTGACCGAACCTTCTTAAAATACTGGCTTTTGGATTGTCTAAAGTTGCATAAGTCATTGCCGATCCTTCTTTTACCCTTTGTATTTCTCAGAACACCTCGTATTACTACGGACATTCACTTCCATTGGATAGATCCATCGTATGGTTATATACAAACTCGAAGGGATTTCTTCGAGGATGGATCCAGGTTCAGGAGAAATTGAATTGGTTAATTCAGTTGTCTTTTATTATCACCTTCTCTCAGGTTGCGAGGGCTCCTTAGTTTAGGAGGGTACACCTATTACGCTTATTGGATAGTCTTATTCCAAACCATAGGCATGTGCCGAAAGGTAGGGAATGAAAAAACCAATTAGCCTAAGTAGGGTGTACAGAAGGTAATAATTAAAGACAAAATAAAGGGATTAGAAAGAGGGCAAAGTAAATTGCGACTGGTATAATTCACGACCAAACTGCGTACTTCATCGCCACTCCTATTTCACCTTTGCTTTTTTCCCCAGTTCGGGAGAAATAGAATAAGGTATTATTCAGTTGTCTTTTATCATCACCTTCTCTCAAGTTGCGAGTACTCCTTGGTTTAGGAGGGTACACCTATTATGCTTACTGGATAGTCTTCTTCCAAACCATAGGCTGGGGCCGAACGGTAGGGATGGAAGAAAACCACTTAGCCTAAAGGGATGTACAAAAGGTAATGAATAAAGACAAATAAAGGGATTTGGAGAGATGACAAAGAAATATACGGCAAAAGTCATGAATTGGATTATGGGAGAGGCATTACTAGGAATACCAGGATACCCCTATGAAATATTTTCATGTTTCAGTGCATTGTTAATGGAAAACTGATTTCCCGATTAGATACTTACTCTAGGGTATGTATTTACCAGGTTTCATTCTCACATCTGTATGGTTTTACAGATGATAAGTGGGAGTAAGTTATTAGGAATTAGGTGATCATCTTCATTATATCGGAATTCGTTGGAATTGGTGATATTTGAGGAAATCGCCTGGGTATAGTTTTCAACCTACGATGCACAGGTTTTGAGTTATTCAACTCAGCGGACTTATACAGAGTATTGTATGTTGTCCAGTGTCCATCAGGACAAAGGGGTTGGTCCTCGTACTCTATTCTGTTTACTTGTAACTTCTCTAGTTTTTAGACAAGTGTTTCGTAGAAATACAATGTCTAAGTTTTGAGAAGTTGTGGTTATAGGAATAAAGTAGAGAACCAGGTGTCGCAAGTATCGGGATTCTTCAAAGAAATCAAAGATGTAGATTCTTGTGATTGGTATTCAGTTAATGGTCTTGAGAAACTTATTTCTCTTTCAGGTTACTCATAATTGGATGGATTCCTAAATTGAGTAATACTGATTAGCCTTTCTCCAATGAGTTGATATACACTGGAGACAGTTGCATGATTTGAATCTGGTTCAAATTAAATAAGTGCGAAAGTTTCTATATTGGAAATAGAATGGTTTATATCTTAACGATGTTAAGGTACGATGAGTTGTCCAGCTTATGCTTAAAACCAGACACTGGATAGTGTTGGATATATGTATGCCCTAGAGGCCATTATGTGATAGTGGATGTATCTATACATGTATATATATATTCAGTTTGCATTCTTGCTCGACATGATAGTATGCTATCTGGTTCTTCTTTATCTGACATGTTTATTTGATCATGCTTTTATTCATTCATACATGCTGATAAAGCCCTGAGGATATCGGCTTGACTACTCTGATTATGATGGAGATCATACTAGTGGGACATCTGTAGTCTATAAGCATATCCTGGAACGTCCCTAGTCGTAGGTATATCGAGATGGGGCATCGATATACCAGAGTAGACTAGCGTATATGATACTAGACCCATACGATGGGCGATGGATGTTCCCACATTCATCGATGTTTGACATCAAGATCATACACGAGTGCTCAGTGGTGACTGGGTACACTGGACGGACTCGCCGAGAACTCCTATATGGAATTATATCTATCGTCGGATAGCAGTTCTCAGGTGACACTGGTACAGGTTAGTCTGTAGACCCGAGATCGTCATAGAGCCTTGTGTGTTCTCCCACTGTACTTTGATTGCCACCCTACCACGGCTCTACTGAGTCGTGCAAACAGGTGGCCGTTGGGTACAGTCCCGAGACACACGAAGGCAATGAGCGATAGGAGGGGTTTCGTCTCTCCCGGTATTGGGAGTTGATGCTGTGCTGTGCTCGACTGGTTATAACAGCAAGTCCCTGGCCAGGGCTGCTGAGATTTGCTGATAAGTGTTATCAGTAGTTTCTCGATCTGTTATAGACCATTCACCGACGCGACTTATTGAGTTATTGGGGTCGACGTGACCATCCCTAGGCTCGATATGCAGCATATCTGACGAAGAGACCGGACTGTACGGTAGTGTTGCCGGATGGCTCGACGGGAGTTGTAGCAGGTTCGCTTGTTGTCTTCTGATCGCTCAATACCCGGGTGGCCGTTACATTTAGCTGACCGCTTGCGGCTTGAGGGCACTTGATATGATCATTACCCTCTGCCGGCGTATTGACGAGTCTTAGAGTCCCACAGAGGAGTTACCCAGTCCAGGCGAAACGTTGTGGTGCGCATATGCGATATGCGCATGCACCCGATTGAAATGTGCGTATATGATACCGAACATTGATCGGGTGAACTGCTTTTGGTGGGGTCATATGAGATATGACCGGATTGATAAATCAAGTGTTGATTTATCATTTAACCATTAGTTTTCTCACTCAAAACCTTTCTAGGGTTTGATGGATGTATGCATGCATGCATATGTTTCTATTTTTCTTTTCTAGTTTCATGCACATGAAGATGTGCATACATGTACACATACATACATCAAACCATCATGGTTGATTATATATGGAAATGGTGGCAATATAAGCCTCACACCATAGATTAAACAATGGATAATTATTTAATTTTGGTTTTAAAAGAAAATGAAAAGGAAAGGATAATTATGCTAGTTTCTACATGCTTCTTTTAACTTAACCATTCTCACCCACCACTAAACCATGGTTATCTTTTCCTTTATCATTCTAAACCCAAGTTAAATTAATCATCTATTATTTAATCATGGTTGGAGTCAAGAAGGAATAAATATATATAGTGATATTTATTTTCTTTTGTAAGCTTAACCTTATGGTTATCTTTTTATCTCTTGAAGAAAATTAGCCACCATTTTCATCCTTCTTCATCTTCTCCTCTCTAGTTTTTTTCTAGTGAGAAAAACACAATCAAAGAAAGGTTTTTGAAGTGAGATCCAAAGCCACAACAACATTCTACACAAGCTTAGCCGTTTCGTTTAGAGTGTTATCTTCGGTTTGACGAAGTAGCGAGCTTGGACGGATATCTCCGCGGTGGATCATCGTGGACACAAGGGGAGTTCAAGAGGACCTCGTTTCAACACTAAAGAGCCTAAGGAGCGAAGCAAAAACGGGAGCTACAAAGGTTGTAGCCTTCAAACCCTAACTTTTGTTAGCTTTAAGTTTAGTAAACCCTAATTTTCTAGGATCTATCTTTTGCATGTTAGTTTAGTACCTTAAAAATTAAAACTTTGGGTCATGTGATGCTTCAAAACTCTTCATAGGGTGCTATTCTAACCTTACATTGGTATCAGAGCCGACCTAGAACATTAGGCGACGTTTTGACGAAGTGAAAACCCCGATCGGACAAAAATACCGTATTTTTTGATGCTCTCTGGAAATTTTCTAAAACTTGACATTTTCCAGAATTAAAAATATCTAAAAATCACAGCAGGAAAATATAAGAATTACGGCAGAAAAATATTTCAATGAACAGTAGTTACAGCCGCGGAAACGCGGCCTAAGCTTGCTTAGGCCGCTGTTCCGCGGCCGTACAAATGAATTAGTGTATACTGTTTCTGCAGTAATTCTACTTTCTGCATGTTTAATTTTTTGGGTATTTTTAAACTGAATAAAGTTTTGAAAAATTCTGGAGATGTTTTTGGATTCATCGATTCGATCGGGACTTTCATTTCGTAGCTTTTCCGGGTAAACTAGAAAGTATTGAAGTGTTTGAACGAATATCATTTACTCAATATTCACGGGGTTTAAATAATTTGGAAATACGTGCAAGTCTTTTTGCGGTGGTCCCTCTAGAAGACAACAAACCTTAACTCGATTATGTGACCGTCTCGAACTACCCTTTGAACCCTCGGGTTTGGGGCAGTACGGCGTGCCACATGTGAGGCGTTGGCTTGACCCTTCTACGGCTGGACCGCCGCTACTGTGCCACACTCCGGATCTTTTGAACCCTGCTCAAGTGTTGAGCTTTAGTGAATCTTGGGTGCTTGATAGTTCGTTCGAAAACTTTAATACTGTCTGTTTATCTGGAATGTGATACAATATGTGGAATTCATATGGTTTAGGTATGAAATACGGAATATGTGATATTTCGCATTTATGATGTCTAAAGAGAATCTGGATTCCAAATATTGTAGTTTTACACTTTCTTTACTGTGACCGTAAGTGTAGTATGTTAGATATCGCCGGTTTCGTTGCTATACATCAACGACAATCGGGGTACGCATACTTACTTACGTTGATGATATGTGATATTATGTGTTGCTGAGATATGATGTGCAGGATTGTCGCGATCGAATAGCCGGGTTTTTTTTGTGAGATGAGAGTTTTGTTTTTTCATTCATGTAAATTCAAATGTAATGTAATATTCTTTTATTTGGGGCACTTCCAGGTTGCGGTTGTGTCACCAGTGTTGTATATTATTTACTTTTCCGCATTAGGATGGACCCAAGGAGGGGAGCACAGGTGACCGGGTTCTGGGGTTCAGTGGGAGGCCATCTCGAGGAGTCGAGACCGGGTCTCCTAAACTCCAGGATTGGTAGGGTCACTTGCCGCTCTCGTAGGGGTCCAGGGTGTGGGCTTGGCTATTCATCGCGACTGTGGAATCCGTATTTTCTATTCTGGCTAAATACTAAATACGGACGTCCTAGTATATCCCACGTTATATCTATATTTCTGCTGCCTGTGTTCTGTGATATCTGAGACGAATGACATATTATATATATGATATATAGTAGACGTTGCTTATGTTTTACACCCGCGCTAGTCCCGTCCCGGTATGCCGTTAGTTAAGTAACCTAACGGTGCATAACGGAACATTGCGGCGAATGCGGATGGCATAAGCGTACGTGTTATTTTCGTTTCTTTTCTGTGATTGGCTTTAGGACTTAAATGATGGGATTACATTAATGTGATTAATGTAAAGAAAATAAACCTAAAAAGATGTTGTAGAATCGGATTTGAAATCTACTCGGCTATTTATGAAAAAGGTATATTTCAAAACTGCGGAGCTTAAGCCACTCCTTTTGAAAAACTGTTTGATTCTACAACGATATCAAGTTCAAAGCGTTAAAGATTTTCTTAAAAATCATTCGCAACCCTCCGTCATTTTAGGAAGTAGAGTACTTAGTATTCGTGCTACGTTTGTTGACTTTAGTTAAGGCGTAGTGAACGGTAGCTAAGTGATGTCTTCCTACACTGCATATGATGCAGATTAATTAGGACATTCATGCGACTTTGTTGACCATAGTTAAGGGTCATATGGGTGGGTCTAATTAATCAAGAAATGACGGGTAGAACTTGACTGGTACTTATGATTTGTTGACCATAGTTAAGGTCATAAGTGCTAGGGGTAAAAAAATTACATCGGGAATTTCAAGTGTTGAAATTTGCAATGAGATTGCATACCTTCCATATGATGGTTGGATCCCGATCCCACTGTGGGCAATAGTTGCTCCTAGGAGAGTTTTGCAGTTTACAATTAGCTAACTCATTAGGTGTCTAGAAAGGTGTTAACGGGGCTCCGCCTCTGGGAAAACGAGGTTTACTCTAATTAGGTCCGTGCGAAAGCACGGGGAACCTCCCTCAAAGTACCGACACTGGCCTGGCTGAAAGGTTAGCGAAGTTGTAGACTGTAATTAATCCTGGCTAGTTTTTCTTTTTAAGGTTTGAAAGAAAAACTTGATAAAAAGCAGTGGGAAACATCGATTAGACAAGATAATAAACCAATCTAATCTATGCAAGAGCTTTCGCTGAGTGTATTCTTTTCTCTCTCTTAATGGCAGATACCAATGACTGGACTTAAGCTTCTACTAGATAAAAACAAACTGAACGGGACCAACTATAAAGACTGGCTAAGGAATCTGAAGATCGCCTTGACTTATGATAAAGTATCATATGTCCTCACGGCTTCAGCCCCGCCCGTCCCAGGCCCAAAATCCTCAGTTGCGGACATAGAAGTCCGCAAGACATGGGACGCTGACTGTGCCACGGCCACATGCCTCGCGCTTGCATCGATGGATAACACACATCAAAAGCAGCACGAGGACATGGGCATTCACGGGATACTGCTCCATACAAAGGAGTTGTATGGGGAGCAGTCCCGCGTATTACGATACGAGGCATCAAAGAAACTGTTTCACATGCGGATGGCCCCTGGCACACCAGTAGCAGACCATGTTTTGAAGATGATAGCTCTTATAGAAGAGCTTGAGGACCTCGGATGGACTATGGACAATGAACAATATATAGATATTATTCTGCAGTCCCTCCCCTCCACCTTTGCTCAGTTCATAGTGAACTTCAACATGCATGGCATGGAGAAGGACCTCCCTGAACTCCTTAATATGTTAAGGAGTGCAGAGAGCACTATGAAGTCAGCAAAGACTCCCGTTATGACGATTGGACAGTCTTCTTCTTCTCGCCCGAAAGCTAAGGCCAAGGGAAAGAAAAAGAAGAAACCCACTAATCCTAAGGGCGGAGTCAAAAAGGTGAAGGGAAAGGGAAAGTCCACGGCTGGAGACCCAGGGAAAGGCGAGTGTTTTCATTGCCACAAGACAGGACATTGGAAGCGCAACTGCACGGAGTACCTAAGTCTTAAGAAGAAGCATGGTGATGCTTCTGCTTCAGGTGCGTTTGTGACTGAAAACTGTTTTTCTATAAACTCTGCTTCCTGGGTATTGGATACCGGTTCAGGTTCTCACATTTGCAATTCTATGCAGGGGCTGAGAAATAGCAAGGTTTTGAAGACAGGTGACCATACTCTCCGCGTTGGAAATGGTTCCAATGTACATACAGTCGCAGTGGGAGAGTATCACTTGGGGTTGCCGTCTGGATGTATTTTGATTTTGAATCCATGTTATTTTGTACCTGATATGCTATGTAATATAATATCCGTATCTTTGTTGGACAATGAAGGATATAATTTTGTGTTGCAGAACAATGTTATGAACATTCACCTAAATCAAATGTTGGTTGGGTATGGTACACTTAATAACGGAATATATGTCCTAAATCAACACACAGTTTTCAGTATACAACACACTAATAAAAGAAAAATTTTAGAATTAAATGAAGCTTTTCTTTGGCACTGTAGACTTGGTCATATTAACGAAACAAGACTAAACAAGTTACATAAAGATGGATATTTAAACTCTTTTGAATATAAATCTTATGCGACTTGCCAGTCTTGTATCAAGGGTAAAATGACCAAAACTCCGTTTACTGGACACGGAGAAAGAGCTACTCAGCTCCTGGGCCTCATACATAGTGATGTATGTGGGCCAATGTCTACACAAGCTAGAGGCGGTTTTTCATACTTCATTACATTCACCGACGATTTCTCAAGATTCGGTCATGTATTTTTATTAAAGCATAAGTCCGACGCTTTCGAGAAGTTCGTTGAATATAAACAAGAAGTAGAAAAACAAACCGGCTTGAGTATAAAGATGCTTCGATCAGATCGAGGTGGAGAGTATCTCAGTACAGAATTTGCAAACTTCCTAAAAGAGAATGGGATTCTCTCTCAGCTCACTCCGCCTTACACACCACAGCACAACGGTGTGTCAGAACGACGGAATAGGACCCTATTAGATATGGTCCGGTCCATGATGAGTGATGCTGAGTTACCAGTCTCGTTTTGGGGACATGCGTTGGAGACTGCAGCGTTTCTGCTAAACAGGGTTCCGACCAAAGCCGTGTCTACCACGCCATATGAGATATGGAATGGGAAGAGACCATCTCTTAAGAGAATTAAGATTTGGGGTTGCCCGGCCTATGTTAAAAAGCAGAATCCGGACAAAGTCGAGACACAGTCAGTCATGTGTAACTTTGTGGGATATCCAAAGAATTCTTATGGATATCTGTTCTACCACAAAGAGGAACAAAAGGTGTTTGTTTCTCAGTATGCCACATTCTTGGAAAAAGAGTTTTTCACAGATAAAGATGATGGCAAGGTAGTAGATCTGGAAGAGGTTCTGGAGACACAAACTACAAATGACGATTTGGTTGAACCGCCTGTTGCAACAGAAACTGAAGAACCTCGGCCACTCCGTAGGTCTGGTAGGACTTCTCGCCCACCGGAGAGGTACTACGGTTTCCTCATTGATGGTGACAGAGAAGACTGTATCATGGAAGATGATGATCCTACCAGTTTTCAGCAAGCTATCACGAGTGGTGACTCTGTGAAGTGGCTGGATGCCATGAGATCCGAAATGGAGTCTATGTACACCAACAAAGTATGGACTTTGGACGTTGTACCCCCTGGGGTAAAACCTGTAGGGTGCAAATGGATCTTTAAAAGAAAGATTGGTGTGGATGGGCAGGTAGAGACCTATAAGGCAAGACTTGTGGCGAAAGGTTTTCGTCAAAGACCAGGTTTGGACTATGACGAAACTTTTTCGCCCGTAGCCATGCTTAAATCTATTCGGATCCTACTTGCTATTGCTGCTCACTACGACTATGAAATCTGGCAGATGGACGTTAAAACAACATTCCTAAATGGAGATTTAGAAGAATGTGTTTATATGGATCAGCCGGAGGGCTTCATTGACAGTGGGAGCAGCGAGAAAGCATGTAGATTGCTTAAATCCATATATGGGTTAAAGCAGGCATCTCGGAGTTGGAACATCTGTTTCGATGATGTTATCAAAGAGTTTGATTTCATCAAAAATCCAGATGAACCTTGTGTTTATAGGAAGGCTGTAGGAAGAGCTGTCACATTCCTCGTATTGTACGTGGATGACATTCTTCTGATAGGAAATGATATTCCTATGCTACAGTCGGTCAAATCATTCTTATCACTAAGGTTCTCCATGAAGGACCTGGGTGATGCCACATACATCCTGGGCATAAGGATCTATAGGGATAGATCCAAAAAGTTATTGGGACTGTCCCAAACCAGGTACATTAACACCATCCTAAAGAGGTTTAGTATGGAAGACTCCAAGCGGGGTGCCTTACCCGCTTGCCATGGAGTCACTCTCTCCAAGGATTCTTGTCCAAAGACCGATGAAGAGAGAGCTCGCATGAGCATTATACCTTATGCTTCGGCAGTAGGATCTATAATGTATGCGATGTTATGTACACGCCCAGATGTAGCTTATGCACTTAGTGTTGTAAGCAGGTATCAATCCAACCCAGGGGAGAACCACTGGACAGCTGTGAAGAACATTCTTAAGTACTTACGAAGGACTAAAGAATTGTTCTTGGTGTATGGTAATAAAGATCTCCAAATGGAGGCCTTTACCGATTCGAGCTTCCAGAGCGATAAGGATGACAGCAAATCTATCTCAGGGTTTGTATTTACCCTCAATGGAGGGGCGGTAAGTTGGAAGAGTTCCAAACAAGATACCGTTGCAGACTCTACGATGGAAGCTGAGTACATTGCTGCAAATGATGCCGCCAAGGAAGCTGTCTGGATGAAAAAGTTCGTCTCGGAGCTAGGAGTAGTTCCAACCATTATTGATCCTATACCTTTGTATTGTGACAATAATGGGGCAATGGCGTTAGCCAAGGAGCCCAGATCCCATCAGCGGTCCAGACATATCCTGAGGCGCTTTCATTTGATCCGGGAGATTGTAGATCGCCGCGAGATCGAGATTAAGAGAGTAGACACAAAGAACAACGCCGCGGATCCATTCACCAAGGCTCTCCCTCAGCCGCAGCATGAGCGACTTTTTGAGATGTTGGGTATGAGATACGCCAATAACTGGCCTTAGTGCAAGTGGGAGATTGTTGGATATATGTATGCCCTAGAGGCCATTATGTGATAGTGGATGTATCTATACATGTATATATATATATTCAGTTTGCATTCTTGCTCGACATGATAGTATGCTATCTGGTTCTTCTTTATCTGACATGTTTATTTGATCATGCTTTTATTCATTCATACATGCTGATAAAGCCCTGAGGATATCGGCTTGACTACTTTGATTATGATGGAGATCATACTAGTGGGACATCTGTAGTCTATAAGCATATCCTGGAACGTCCCTAGTCGTAGGTATATCGAGATGGGGCATCGATATACCAGAGTAGACTAGCGTATATGATACTAGACCCATACGATGGGCGATGGATGTTCCCACATTCATCGATGTTTGACATCAAGATCATACACGGGTGCTCAGTGGTGACTGGGTACACTGGACGGACTCGCCGAGAACTCCTATATGGAATTATATCTATCGTCGGATAGCAGTTCTCAGGTGACACTGGTACAGGTTAGTCTGTAGACCCGAGATCGTCATAGAGCCTTATGTGTTCTCCCACTGTACTTTGATTGCCACCCTACCACGGCTCTACTGAGTCGTGCAAACAGGTGGCCGTTGGGTACAGTCCCGAGACACACGAAGGCAATGAGCGATAGGAGGGGTTTCGTCTCTCCCGGTATTGGGAGTTGATGCTGTGCTGTGCTCGACTGGTTATAACAGCAAGTCTCTGGCCAGGGCTGCTGAGATTTGCTGATAAGTGTTATCAGTAGTTTCTCGATCTGTTATAGACCATTCACCGACGCGACTTATTGAGTTATTAGGGTCGACGTGACCATCCCTAGGCTCGATATGCAGCATATCTGACGAAGAGACCGGACTGTACGGTAGTGTTGCCGGATGGCTCGACGGGAGTTGTAGCAGGTTCGCTTGTTGTCTTCTGATCGCTCAATACCCGGGTGGCCGTTACGTTTAGCTGACCGCTTGCGGCTTGAGGGCACTTGATATGATCATTACCCTCTGCCGGCGTATTGACGAGTCTTAGAGTCCCACAGAGGAGTTACCCAGTCCAGGCGAAACGTTGTGGTGCGCATATGCGATATGCGCATGCACCCGATTGAAATGTGCGTATATGATACCGAACATTGATCGGGTGAACTGCTTTTGGTGGGGTCATATGAGATATGACCGGATTGATAAATCAAGTGTTGATTTATCATTTAACCATTAGTTTTCTCACTCAAAACCTTTCTAGGGTTTGATGGATGTATGCATGCATGCATATGTTTCTATTTTTCTTTTCTAGTTTCATGCACATGAAGATGTGTATACATGTACACATACATACATCAAACCATCATGGTTGATTATATATGGAAATGGTGGCAATATAAGCCTCACACCATAGATTAAACAATGGATAATTATTTAATTTTGGTTTTAAAAGAAAATGAAAAGGAAAGGATAATTATGCTAGTTTCTACATGCTTCTTTTAACTTAACCATTCTCACCCACCACTAAACCATGGTTATCTTTTCCTTTATCATTCTAAACCCAAGTTAAATTAATCATCTATTATTTAATCATGGTTGGAGTCAAGAAGGAATAAATATATATAGTGATATTTATTTTCTTTTGTAAGCTTAACCTTATGGTTATCTTTTTATCTCTTGAAGAAAATTAGCCACCATTTTCATCCTTCTTCATCTTCTCATCTCTAGTTTTTTTCTAGTGAGAAAAACACAATCAAAGAAAGGTTTTTGAAGTGAGATCCAAAGCCACAACAACATTCTACACAAGCTTAGCCGTTTCGTTTAGAGTGTTATCTTCGGTTTGACGAAGTAGCGAGCTTGGACGGATATCTCCGCGGTGGATCATCGTGGACACAAGGGGAGTTCAAGAGGACCTCGTTTCAACACTAAAGAGCCTAAGGAGCGAAGCAAAAACGGGAGCTACAAAGGTTGTAGCCTTCAAACCCTAACTTTTGTTAGCTTTAAGTTTAGTAAACCCTAATTTTCTAGGATCTATCCTTTGCATGTTAGTTTAGTACCTTAAAAATTAAAACTTTGGGTCATGTGATGCTTCAAAACTCTTCATAGGGTGCTATTCTAACCTTACAGATAGCTCAAGGCACGTTTCTGTAATGGCAGTTTGTGGGTTGACCCTGGCTATGACGAGGGTTGATTTTCTACCATTTGGAAGATCAATAGTGATATTGTTCTTGATTCGCCACAGTTTTAGTAAAATGGATTTTTTCAGAAAACAGTAGTGGGAGTATGGTAGAACTGTAAGTGATTCCAGAACCGCAAACGATTACAGAAAATTTAATAGGACCTATATATTCAATCAGGTTTGACATTCCATTACCTACTCCGCAGATATGGTGGGTAACCTCAGACACCCGAGGGGTACTCCGGTAGCCTCAAGGACGGTGACAGGGAGGTTCTTGTTTACCCAGACTTGACACTACTGTTGTTCCAGGCTATGAGACCCGGCAGGAGGATAAGTATAGCATCGTTCTAAACTAGCTTTAGAAGTGTACGTATATATTATTCTGCCAGAGGGTTGTCGTAGTCAGTGGGAGCAGCGGAAGCATAGTGGGCAAGTAGCTTATGTTTATTTATAGACTTGAGCAGTTATAGTGGAGATAGATCATCTATTTTGATATGACAGTCATGGCTTTGACCTCATCAGAATAGGGGATGGATCTGTTGAGAAGGTAGTAGGGTATGATGTCCTGGTATTTGGATGACATACACAGAGTAGGAAGTAAAATTCCTATACTGCAATCGGTTATACTGTCGGTTATACTGTAGTTGTCACACAGTTGTTTCTCCACAAAGGACATGGATATAATATCTGACATTCTGGTTACTAGATCTATGGTTTTAGATCTAGGTTTGGGTAGTTTCCCAATGTGGGTACTTTGACAGTATTCTAAAGGTATTTAGAATAGATGACTCCTGGCATGGTGGTGTACCTGCAGGTGATGGAGTCACCCTCTCTAAAGGTGTCTTACAGACTAAAGGGGAGAGGGATGTGCATGATTGGCAGATCACTTGCTTAGGCAATTGAGTCAATCGTGAGATGTCAAGTACCACACCAGATGTTGTTTTTGCACTAGATGCGATAAGTTTATATTAATCCAATCCTGAAGAAACATAAGGAAGCAGTTTTAGAACATAAGTGAATGTTCTACGGATTTGATGACCGCGGCCTCCTTCGGGAGACGGTTATCATTCCAGGCTTCAAAGGTGACATGGATGACAGTGATTGTCAGAGTTATAGTTTTCCCTCTGACGAGGGACAGTATTGTGGACAGGTGGTCCAAGAGGATACTGTGGGAGGCATGGTGCAGGATACTGATTAGGTTCAGTTGACGATACAGTCTAAGAAGTTTGGATTTGGAGTTCATTTATGAACTAGGTCCCATCAGATATCCAGACATATTCTAAGACACCTATTACTCGATTCGGGAGATGGCTTTCTCTGCGAACTTGAGATTAAGAGAGACATAGAAAGAAACATCAGGGCGGATCGACTCACTGAGGCTATTTCTCGAACACAAGAGTTTTACAAACTAGCTTTGTGAAACTGATTAGTAGAGAAGTTGGGTGTTCGGTATCACACAGGCTGTAAGTATGCGACATCGCAATAATTAGCCTTAAGTGCAAGTGGGAGATTGTTGGATATAGTGCCCTCAAAGTCAATTATTGGATCGTAGGTACGTGATTGCAATGATTGAGGGAGGACCTATACCGATATGACAGTCTTGCTCGAGATGATAATATGCTATCTGGTTTGTCTTTATCATCGTATATATGCTTTAGTTCACTATTTGCATGATGATAGAGCCCATAGGATTCTTGCTTGACTGCCGGCAGTATGATGGCGATCATATACGTGGGAGCTGGGGTCTATATGCACATCCTTAAAGTGTCCCTAGTCGTGGGAGTTTTGAGACAGGGCATCGATACTCCAGAGTAGACTAGTACATATAATCAAGACCCCGACGAGGGGCGGTGGCCGGTCTCACAAGCCACTGGTGTAAGTTGGATCACTTAAGATGTATACAGGTGCTCATTAGGTTATGAGTACACCGGACAGGACTCGCCGGGAACATGCTAGTTGGTATTATACATATCGTCAGATAGCAGTTCCCTGGTGACATGTACAGGTTAGTTTGTCGACCTGAGATAGTCATTTGTCTCGTGTGAGTTCCCACCGTGCTTTGATTACTACCCTACCACGCTCAAAGGAGACGTGCAAACAGGTTTTAGTTGGGTACAGTCCCGAGCCACATGGAGGCAGTGTGCGGATCGTCGGGGATTCGTCTCTCCCGGTATTAGAGGTTGATGTCGCACAGTGCACGGGTGTCCATCACTAGAAATCCTCGGTCGGGGTAGTGGATAATTACTGATTTGGATCAGTAGTTTCTCAGGAGGTGATGGGCTTCATACCGACACGAATTATCGCGTTATTAGGGGTCTGACTTTATCCACCCCTTAGACTCGATATGCGATACTCAGAGACGAACGGACCGGACTGTACGGATATTGTCACTGTCAGGCTCATTAGGGTTTCTGGATGAGTTCGCTCGTCAGCTTCTCTTCCAATCAATACATAGGCAACCGTCACGTACAGTTAGTACCTCTGACGTGCTAGTGGTTATACCCAGTGCCAGTGTGTTGATGAGTCATTAGAGTCCCCCACACACAGTTTCCCAAGTTCGGGCGAAATGTTGTAGAGGCCGTATGGTTTTATGGCAGGGTTCGGAAAATGCACGTACGTTTACGCACGTGTCATATTTCGGGCAGATAATACTGGTAGGCTTTGGTTTAAGCCGGATCCGAGTATTATACTGTGTAGATATAATATCTTTGTCTCAGTTGCATTTGTATTCGGTCGTAATACAAATGCGGGTATGTTTATACTGTTACGGGGTTATCCTGAAATTCGTTTCATGATCGCTTTTGGAAGTTGCCAGTTTCCAGTTTTCTATCAGCCGTATTAAACATTCGGTTTAATACAGATTTATCTTTTCTTTATGAGTGTGGAAGGTTCTAGAAGTTTCTAGATGGTGACTAGGATGATGAGGTGGCTAGTGAGTCATTAGTGCATCAATTGCTCATTTAATGAGTTGATGATTAGGTTAGATGAATCATTTGTTTGCATTAATGTTTTGTGCAAAGTGTTAGATGACACATTCTTCTCTTTAATGCTAATGGTCACTCTCCTTCCTCCTACACTCACCCCCTTGCTCATATATGTGGCCGGCCATTCCTAGTGGGTAAGATGGTTACTTGAGAGAAAAAAGAGATTAAGGAATTTGCATCATGAAAATTTCACAAGTTCATTTATCATTTCCGATTCAAAAGGCAACTTCATTAACCTTTCGTCCATAGCTTTGGACGAAGCGAGATAAAGTGTTCTACTCATTCTCTACATCAATCTTGGTCATCTCTTTTAGCAAACTTAATGATCGAGTTGCCTCGGTTCAGAGGCGGGAGCCCGTTTAAAGATCCGTCGACGTGGTGCCACCTGGACGAGAAGACTGGAGATTCAGGAGATCGGAGCAGCCGCAACAAAGCGTGGGATGATGGTTGAAGACCGAAGGACTCGGATCGTTCAGTATAACATTTCTACCCACTTTGTAGTTTGTTAGTTTAGCTTTAATGGCAGATCCGGGTTATAGTATACGATAGCGCCAGTTAAAAAGTTTTTGTTCCGCATTTGGCGTCTGTTAGACGGTCGGGGCGCTACCGTGTACTTACACACCTCTCAAATCATACCATGAGAAAACCGCAATTTTCTATCTTTAAAATGATAATAAGTTTATAAAATCCTTGAGGTTTCTCCAAATCCAGAAATCTCATGGAAATCCGAAATCCCAATCTCAAGAGTAAATAAACAATGAATTACCGGCAATAGGCTCCATAATAATGCATGACAAATGAGTATATGAATGGATCGGATATCAAGCAAAGAATGCAATAATTAAACTAGCATATAAAAGCAAACGCACCAGTACTATGTCGAAACTATCAGCTAGCAATTTATACTAATGAAATAGTGTTTTCTAATGTGTACGTGACATGGCAATTACCGATGATGATGTGTGTGAGCCGGCGAGCAGGTATACGTGGAGCATACGCATCATCGGTAATGGTGCTGGTGTCCTGACAGTATGATTTTATAATAACTAATGAAAACACAAATAAGCATGCAATGCGATGCGAACAACAAGAATAAACGAAAAATGAATTGTAAACGCAACAATAAAGAATGTACATAAATTATATGAGTCATACAGTTTGGCATTTGAAATAATACGAATCGTGGTGTTTAGAAAATAGGGGCTACGGTGTTTTTAAGAAAAAGGTACGTCCTTTGAAATATCCGTAGTATCTCTTGGCCTGTCTTTAAAATACTCACGATTCGTTAGTTTTAGAAATAAGTATGACTCGAGCCCATTCTAACATCTACTAAGTAAACTACCGGACTAAACTAACAGACGAATCGAAAAGGTAAGGAAAACCACCTAAGTCTGAGTCGATATTTATATCTAGTAGTCGGTGATCCCGCCTCAATAGTGTCACGTACGATACAATATATAATATGACATTCTCGAGTCAAGAGTGCGGATCTATCATCAAAATTATATCTCGTTTTAGCGGCACTGATCTAAAGTCTAGTATATTCCGATACCATCAACATATATGCGTGTGTATGAAAACACATCGCCTTAAGATCCACTAATAATATCATTGTTAGTTATATGTATGCCCTAGAGGCCATTACTGTACATATGATGTATATTGTAGTGGATGCTTGGACATATATATGGAGGACTTTCTTGCTCGATATGATAGTACGCTATCTGGTTGCTCTTTATCTTAACATGTACTCTGATTGTCTCTATGTCACATGTTGATAAAGCCCTTAGGATGAGTACTTGACTACCGGGACTATGATGCAGATCATACTAGTGGGGGCAGTATAGTCGCCAAGTACATCCTTCAAATGTTCCTAGTCGTGGGAGTACCGAGACAGGGCATCGATACTCCAGAGTAGACTAGCGTATGCGCTTCTTGACCCATATGATGGGTGATGGATAATACCATATCCATTGGTGTTTGACATCAGAGAAGGTATACGGGTGCTCAGTGGAGACTGGGTACGCTGGACGGACTCGCCGAGATGTAACACCTTAGAATGTGTTTTGTAGCTAATTATATTTTAGTATATAGTTTTTAATAAAAGTTTACCAAATTAAGTTTTAAATATTTTATCCTATTTAATGAGTATTTTATTAGAATTTTGTTAGGCACACACACACTTGTGCATGATAACTAGGGTTGTTTTTGGGGTTAATCATGATTAGCAATCATGGTTAACTAACCATTTTCCCTAATCTAGTTTTTTGAATTGTTAAGTGTTATGGTTGTAATTAGTCATGATAGTTTTAAAATGAAAATGAATTTAAAATGGAATTTTAAATGGTTGACCTTGGTGTGAGAGAGAGAGAGTGCATGATGGGGCATCATGGCTTTGCCCATGCCTTCATTAATGAAGAGAGAAAGAGAGGGAGAGAGAGAGGGTTGACCAAGCCCAGCTCTCATTTTTCCCTTGCCTTCTCATTCTTTTTCTCTCATACTCTCACACTCTCTCAACACACACACACACACCCTCACCTCTCCAGCATTGGCAGCAGCAGCACCATTGGCAGCAGAAGCAGCAGCAACACCAGAAGCAACAGCAGTGACAACAACAGCAGCAACAACATCATCATCTTCACCAGAATCAGCAGCAGCAGCTTCTGCAACAGCAACAGAAGGAGCTCCAGCAACTGCAGCAGCCCTCATCTCCTCCACACACTTCTTCCCTTGCTTTCTAGGGTTCGTTAGGGTATATTTTCTGAACCCAATTTCTAGTTTGCTTAGTTGTGTGTTAGTTTAGCTTCGGTTTGCGATTAATGTGAATTTAGTGCTAGTTAAGGTGATTTGTGTGGAATTTTGGTTGGAATGTGTTGGAGTTGGTTAACCTAGCCTATTTTAGTGTTAATAGGGTCACTTCAACTGAGAAATAACCCAGATTACACTAAAATACCATAGGGTTTGCTTTTGTGCTAAATTGTCGTTTTTAAGCGATATATTGGGTATCTGGAATCTGCTATGGACCCGGACCCTACAGAACAAAATTGAGGAAACTGGAGCATGTACAATAGGTATAGATAACACCACCAGAACATGAGACCCCCATTCTCCACTGTGGCCGCCAATTAATTCAGTTTGGCCGCAATTTGCGGCCAAGTAGGGGGCAGGGGTGTTGGGGTTTTGTGTAGGGCTCTCTTATGTGTTGTCTAGGTCCTTGGCATGTCTAGTTTTGTAATATTTCACCTGTAGGAAAATCTAGGGTCATATATCGCTTTTGATGTTCGTTGTGTTTGCGCGATACGCGCGATACGTGAGTGGGTTCTGTGATCCAGCGTATCGCGGCGTGTCGTGATGGTTTTAGACGCATGCACACACGATTCAGCGTATCGTGCACACGCGCGTTTAGTTCGCGATGCGAGTTTCTCGTTTCGATTCGATATCTCGTTTCGCGGAATATTTGGCTTATATGTGATTTCCATGTCTTATTTGCAGGTTTGCAGGCAGAGACTACGGACACGGCTACAGGAGGAGCAGATGGTAGGATTCACCTAGCGTGGGGCGTAGGTGAGTAGATTTAACATCTACAGGGGAATCGCCCGCATGGCGTTATGCGTCTGGGCTAGGATTCAAATACCTGTCGCACATTCTACGTCATTGTTAGAATTGCGCCTTTATTTTATTTCCTTGATATAGTTGTACTGTGACTAGCAGCCGTAGGACACTGCACACATTATTGACGGTTCATGTTGCACGAGCACGGATTGTATGCTACACACATACCGTTAATAATTGCCATGTCACACACAACCCCTTATAGATTCTATTGCCTATCATACTTGACATCTATCTTATCGTATACCTGTAGTGTATCTTACCATTAGTGATAGGTACATATACACTTTGCGATACAGCTACAGGTATACCATGCACTTATTTTAGTTATACCGGAGGGGGGTTTCCTACATATGTTACTTATACCCAGGGGGTATACGGCATCTTTTACTTATAGGTAGATACCTATACTTGGCTGTACCTTATTGATTTTGCATACATCTGGTTCAGCTATATGTAGGGTTCCTAGGCACCCTAGTGAGGTCTCCCAAGCCATCAACCATGGCAATTTCAAATAATATGGTGCCTACAAACCCTAGTGTACGGATCTATAACTAGATATTTAGGCGAAACATAAACAAGTTAACAATTTAACTAAAGGAACGGACATACAACCTTTGTAGATCCGGTCCACCACCTCCACGGCTCCGCAACAAAGTCCCCTCGGCTGTCCAAAATGAATCCGGAACTCTAGTATCGGTATCATCGAAGAATGGGCGAGCTTGATCGTCGGTTCAATGCCGAAGATGATCTACGTCGAGATATCGCAAGAACAAGCTCCAACTTCATCAAGCTTGGAAAACTTGTGAAGGAAACACCCTATACTACTTGGCAATAGATAGAGGATGAAGAAATAGGAAGTGGGTAAACTTTTGTTTTGGATTTCTCACACTTTTTCAACACTTGCCATTGGAGTAGCAAGCTATATCCATGGAAGAAGAAGATGAATAAGAATAAGATGATATGATAACTTAAACTAAAATAGAAAATAAAATACAATACTTATCATATCATTGACCATGGTTTAGTGTAGAGACTTAACTTAGGTTAGATAGTGGTTAGGGTTAGATAAAAGACAAGAAAGGTGGACTAAGTTCAAAGCTTCAAGAAGCTTTCAAATAAAAACAAATCTAGCAACCATTCTTATCTCTTTATCTTTTCTTTTTCCAAAATAAATAAAAGGAATAAATAAATGATTAAGTAAATGAAAAAGAAACCCTAATCACCAATTAACCATGGTTTAACACTTTACACAAAACCAAGCTAGAATGTATCATCAAACATGATACAATCATGTGCACAAAACTATATCGAATATACAATGTGCACATCCGCGTGAGAAAATCCATTTAAAGTGAACCGATACTAGTTAATGCAAAGCAATATATCAAATATATAATTATGTATTAAATCATTAAATCAACACTTGATTTAACGATCCGGTCATATCGCATATAACCGGCTAGTATCCAATGTGTCGGCTTATCGAATCAATCCTTGATTCGATAACTAGGTTATATCGCATATAACCATTCGATACATTGATCGCGAGAATCAAATACGGTATCACATACACGCATTATTCTCGGTCCCGCACATATCTCATATGCACTCCTATTTCGTTTCGCTTGAACCAGGAAACCTCTGTGTAGGACTCTAAAGACTCGTCAATACGCCGGTAGCAGATGATGATCATATCATGCACCCACAAGCCGCAAGCGGTCTGCCAAACGTAACGGCCACCCGGGTATTGAGCGATCAGAAGATCGACGAGCAAGCCCGCTCACACTCCTGCGAATCGACCAGTAACACTACCGTATAGTCCGGTCTGTTCGTCTGATATGTCGCATATCTCGCCTAGGGGTGGTAAACGTCAGACCCCAATAGCTCGATAAGTTATGCCGACGTAGGGTCCATAACATTCGTGAAACTACTGATAACACTTACCAGTATATCACTGCAACCCTGGCCAGGGATTTCCTGTTATGGCCAGTCGAGCATAGCACAACATCAACCCCCAATACCGGGAGAGACGAATCCCCTCCTATCGCTCATTGCCTCCATGTGAATCGGGACTGTACCCAAAAACCACCTGTTTGCACAACTCAGTAGAGCCATGGTAGGGTGGAAATCAAAGCACAGTGGGAGACACACAAGACTCTATGACGATCTCGGGTCAACAGACTAAGCTGTACCAGTGTCACCAGAGAACTGCCATCTGACGTGAGGTATAATACCATCTGGGAGTTCTCGGCGAGTCCGTTCAGTGTACCCAGTCTCCACTGAGCACCCGCATACCATCTTCGATGTCAAACACCAATGGATATGGGATCATCCATCGCCCATCGCATGGGTCGAGAAGATATGCGCTAGTCTACTCTGGAATATCGATGCCCCGTCTCGATATTCCCTCGACTAGGAACAATTCAAGGATGTACTCATGGACTACCCAGGCCCCACTAGTATGATCTACATCATAGTCCTGGAAGTCGAGTACACATCCTATGGGCTTTATCAACATGTAATCAGAGAGACAGAAAGTATACATGTTAAGACAAAGTGCAACCAGATAGCGTACTATCATGTCGAGCAAGAAAGTCCTACCTATATATGTCCCAGCATCCACTACAATATACATCCTATGTACAGTAATGGCCTCTAGGGCATACATATAACTAACAATCTCCCACTTGCACTAGGGCCATCTGTAGCAGTGGTTGTAGTATCTCATACTCAACCATCCCATAAAAGTCTCTCTCTGGGAAAAGGGCCTTCGTGAGTGGATCCGCCGTGTTGTCCTCTAAGTCTTCTCTCCTAACCTCGATCACCCTGGAGATCAACTATCTCCATGATCAGGTGATGCTTCCTCAGAATTTGTCTGGGTCACTGATGGGACCAGGGTTCCAGGGTCGAAACCACGCTTCCATTGTCATACAATGGCAGGAACCTAGTTCATCTTATGAACCAATATACACCCAAACAGCCTCTTTGGTAGTATCTTTAATAGCGATGTTACCAGCCTTTATCGTCTAGTTTGCCACGGTATCGAGCTTGGAACTCTTCCAACATACCGTCCCTTTACTGAGGGTAAAGACAATGCCCGTGACTGACATTCAGTCGTCTTTATCACCCTGGAACTCTTCCAGTGATTCTCTTCAGGATCGATTGATACCATCTCACTACATCTAGTGAGAATCCTAGCATCCATTTACATCTATCTCATAGATGAAAACTCAGGTTTTTAGGAGGTATCACTTTGATCCTATTTGGAGAATCCTAGTGATAATAGGAGATTGACCGATCGTAGTATAGGAAACTCTTTTCCTATCAAGAGTATGTTGTCTACGTACAATACGAAGATGACGACCTTACTCTCTACTACCCTTTTGTATATACAAGGTTCGTCTACCATTTTGATGAAGTCAAACACTTTGATTATCACATCAAAACAGACGTTCCAACTCCGCGATGCCTGCTTCATTATGTAAAGCAACTTGCACACGTTTCCGCTGCTCCCACTGTTTACGAAGACCTCTGGCTGTGTTCTTACAGACGTTCTCTTCTAAATCAGTATTTAGAAAAGCAGTCAGGGCACCCAACCACCAGATATCGCAGTCATGGTATGTAGCCGTGGCAAGTAGAATCTGGATACACTTAAGCATAGCTACTGGAAAAAGGTTTCATCATTATCCATGCCTGGTCGATGACGAAAACCTTTAACAAGTCTAGCTTTGAAAGTCTCAACTTTTCCATCTACACCAAGTAATCTTCTCAAGATATACTTGCTCCTGATGGGGATTTAACCCTTCAGATATTGCAACCAAAGTCCATACTTTGTTGGTGTATAAGGATTCCTTCTCAGATCACTAAGCATCCAGCCATTCTTACAGAGTCCCTACTCTCGATGGCCTGCTCGAAACTGGTTGGGTCATCATCTCATGATGCAATCCTTGCTCCCACTGTCATCGAGAAACCGAGGTATCTCTCAGGTGGGTGAGGAACCCTACTAGATCGGCGGAGAGGCTGAGGTTCGTCGGAAAATATTGAATCCTTTGGTTCTGTCAAATCATTATCAGTTTTGTACAGCTGGAACCTTTCCAGTTCTACAGAACTGATCTTGCCTCGATCTTGTCCGGATTTTGCTTTTGACATAGGCCGGACAATCCCAAATCTTAACTTACTTAAGAGATAGGTTCTTCCCATACCATATCTTATATGGAGTGGTAGGCAGTGATTTGATTCCAACCTAATTCAATAGGTATGCAGCTTCTCAAGTGCATAACTCCCAAAAGGAAAAAGGTAACTCAGTAGTACTCATCATAGAGCACACCTTATCATATAGGGTGTAATAGCCCCACCCCGATATACCATCGTGCTATGGTGTATACGGAAGAGTAATGCTGAGAGAGAATCTCATTCTCTTTTAGAATAGTGCAGGAATTCTATGCACAAGTATTCTCCTCTCTGATCTCATCATAGGACATAATACTTATACCCGGTTAATTGGTTCTCTACTTCTAACTTATATTCTGTGAATACCTCAAAAGCTTCGGACTTATGTTTCAGCAGGAACATACGACTGAATCTTGAGAGATTATCAGAGAATATAATGAAGTATAAAGAACCAGTCCTGGCATGTGTAGACAGGGGACCTTACATACATCATCATGTATCGGTCCCAAGAGTTCATTAACTCTTTCTCTGTTTCTAATAAACAGAGCTATGGTCATCTTATCTTTGTGACATGATTGGCGAGTTGCACAAGATGTAAATTCAAAACGATTTAAATATACATCTAAATGTAACTTCAGCCAGTCGGGTCGCATTGATCTGACCTAGTCTACAATACCTCAAGAAGAATCCGTTCATTTCTGAACTCTTCCTCTTGTGTGTGTTCCATATACTAAGAACTGTAGTTTGATTTAGAACATCAATGCTTTTAGATAACGCACCTGAACCGATCAACTTTTGATATAGGAAATATTCAAAACATTATCCAATTATACAAAATTTTATCATTTCTTTACTAATAAAGAGACTGATATGATTTTGTATATCAGGTTCAGTATCTAATAGCATTTGTTCAGAATCAATGTATTGGTAATACAGGGTGACAGTGACCAACAGACTTGGCTGCAACACTTGCCCCGGTTTCTGTCTCATGAAACTTATCACCCGTTCTCAGTTTTTCTACCTTTTTGTAGCCCTATGTAACAGATTACATATCTGGGATCCTGATCCGGTATCATATACCCAGGATGCAGAGGATACTGAGAAACAGTTCTTTGTAATGAACACACCCGAAGGAGATGCATCATATGCACTTTCTTCGTTTGGGCGGCATAGGAATTCTGGTATTCCCTTATTTCCTGCTCTGTCTTATAACAATTATAAGTTGGAGCGGGACCAACGTTTCCCAGCTCAGTATAACAAGCGGGTTCGGTCAATAATCCGTATTATTATCTTGATTAAGGCGTGATATGGTCGCTACCAGGAGAGAGAGAGAAGAAACACTCTGCGTGCGCTCTTGCAAGATCAGATTGGTTATATATTTTATCTAATCAGGATGGCTCCCACTGTTTTTATCAAATCTTCCTTCAAACCCTAAAAGGAAAGACTAGCCGGGATTAATTACACTCTACAAGTTCGCCAATTTTTCAGCCAGGCCAGTGTCGGTACTTTGAGGGAGGTTCCCCGTGCTTTCGCACGGACCTAATTACTGTAAACCTCGTTTTCCCAGAGGCGTAACCCCGTTGACACCTTTCTAGACACCTACTTGATCGGCTAATTGTAATGTATAAAACTCTCCCAGGAGTAACTCTTACTCGCAGCGGGTATCGGGATCCAACCATCTCATAGAAGGTATGCAATCTCATTGCAAATTCCAACACTTGAAACTCCCGATAATGGTTTTTACCCCTAGCACCTATGACCTTAACTATGGTCAACAAATCATAAGTACTAGTCAAGTTCTACCCGTCATTTCGTGATTAATTAGACCCACCCACATGACCCTTAACTAAGGTCAACAAAGTCACGCGACTGTCCTAACTAATCGCATCATATGCGGTGTAGGAAGACATCACTTAGCTACCGTACACTGTGCCTTGACTATGGTCAACAAACACAGCACGAATACTAAGTACTCTACTTCCTAAAATGACGGAGGGTTGCGGCTGGTTTTTGTGAAAACCTTTAACGCTTTGAACTTGATCTCGTTGCGGAATCAAATGGTTTTTAAATGGAATGTTTTTGAAGCTTTTCTAGTTTTGCTAAAGGGGTCACTCCCGGTGAAGGGATCGTCGGCCCTTTCCTCGTCGAATGAGGTGCGGGATATATCATATATATCACTGTGCAAAGCGGAAACTATAGAAGCGATCAAAGACAAACCGAGGGTTGTAGCATCTGTCAGTTATTGCTAAAGGAGTCACTCCCGGTGAAGGGATCTCGGTCCTTTCCTCATCGAATAAGGTGCAGGATGTTCTATAATGAACACCGCGATGCAAAGCAAGAACTGTAGCTACCTGTTTTTATTTTGAAATTCGATTCCACAACATCAATTAGGTTTATTTTCTTTCATTAATCTCATTAATGAATATCCCATCATATAAATTACCTAAACATCACAGATAGATATAACGTACGCTTATGCCATCCGCATTCGCCTCGATGTCCCCTCGTGCACCGTTAGGTTAGGTAACTAACGGCAGAGCGGGGCAGGGCTAGCGCGGGTGTAAAACATAAGTAACGTCTATATAATATATCATATATACTATAATATCTGTCACAGAACATCAGAACATCGCATGATCACAGATAGAACACAGCAGAAGAAACATATGAAATATTGGATATACTAGGACGTTCGTGTTTTCAATACGAGCCAGTATAAAACACGGATTCCACGGTCGTGATGAATAGCCAATCCCACACCCCTAGACCCCTACGAGAGCGGCAAGCAACCCTGCCAATTCTGGCGTTAGGAGACCCGGACTCGACTCCTCGAGTTGGTCTCCCACTGGACTCCAGAACCCGGTTACTTGTGCCCTCCTCCTTGGGTCTATCCTAGTGCGGAAAAGTAAATAATATACAAACGGTGACTACTTCCGCAACCTGGAAGTGCCCCAATAAAAGAATATTACATACAAGTCATTACATGAATGAAAATGAAAAACACTCATCTCACATAAAAACCCCCGGCTATTCAAACACGACGATCCAATATAACATATCCAGCAACACATAACATCAGATATCATCAACGTAAGTAAATATGCGCATCCCAATTGTCGTTGACATATAGCAACGAAACCGGCGATATCACATATTACACTTACGGTCACAGAAAAGAAAGTGTAAAACTACAACAGTTGGAATCCGCAATCTCTTCAGACATCGCATGCCTGACCAAATGAATTATTTAGACATCGCATGCCTAACAATTATAAACCCCGCATTTCAGTCTCATTATCGAAAACACTTTTCAATATTAAGTCGGGCAATTTTATAAGATTCCCGACATTTTGATCGAATACTCGTCGCAAACTTCAGTAGGCGGCCGCACCCCTGATACCGTCGACAAAGTGCACCAAGGCGGAACACCGCTACCGCGAGCACCCGGACGGATGCTTTCGGCGACGGGGTTCTCCTACAGTCACTTGGTCGGGGCTATGGAGTGAGGCTGTCTATTAAGTTTACCCGGCGAGTATCCGCGTACGCTACGTGATTGCGACGGACTTTTGATCACATCAAAATTCCGTGGCAACAGATCAAGTGAGACTAAACTGCTATGTTTATAACATTCATTTAGTTATCATATAACTCATTGTGAATTCCAATTATTGTATCCCATTCCAGATAAACAGAAAATGTTAAACTTTTCGATCGAACATTCGAACACCCAAGTTTTCCCGAAAATGATCAACACATGAAACAAGTCTAACAACATTCCGTTCGTACCTCAGTACCAACGATCCAGCCGTAGAAGGGTCAAGCCAACGCCTCACATGTGGCACGCCGTACTGCCCCAAACCCGAAGGTTCAAAGGGCAGTTCAAGACGGTCACATAATCGAGTTAAGGTTTGTGTCTTCTAGAGGGACCATCGCGTTACTTGCACTACTTAGAACGTCGTTAAACTACGGAAAAATCCAACACTTGGAAATTTCCCGACAGGGGAAAAATCGGGTATTTATATCCGGTCGAACTTTTTAACATATTCTAAAATTTATCCGGAAAACACATGGACAGAATTAGACTTTCCGATCGAAACAATGATTCCCAAAACAACTCAGAACAACTCAACTCTTGAGTTCAGTTTAAATATTCCAGGAAAATGAGAATTGAATTTTACGAGTTACTGTGAAATTTGACACGTGTCGGCTTCTTATTGGCGGCCCTTCCGCCGCGAAAACCCCCTTTGTGCGGCGCTTCCGCCGCGCTATTGTGGAATTAGGGTACCAAATTTCACAGTAATTCTTAAAAAAGCCTGCTTGTTTTTCTGGATATTTTTAATTGCCAAAAATCAACAGTTTTGAAAAAAGTACAGAGAGCAATTTTGCAATGGGATTTTGGTTCGATCGGGTTTCTAATTCCGTCCAGGGATCGCCTAAGGCTCTAGCTAGGCTCTGATACCACTGTAGGGTTCCTAGGCACCCTAGTGAGGTCTCCCAAGCCATCAACCATGGCAATTTCAAATAATATGGTGCCTACAAACCCTAGTGTACGGATCTATAACTAGATATTTAGGCGAAACATAAACAAGTTAACAATTTAACTAAGGGAACGGACATACAACCTTTGTAGATCCGGTCCACCACCTCCACGGCTCCGCAACAAAGTCCCCTCGGCTGTCCAAAATGAATCCGGAACTCTAGTATCGGTATCATCGAAGAATGGGCGAGCTTGATCGTCGGTTCAATGCCGAAGATGATCTACGTCGAGATATCGCAAGAACAAGCTCCAACTTCATCAAGCTTGGAAAACTTGTGAAGGAAACACCCTATACTACTTGGCAATAGATAGAGGATGAAGAAATAGGAAGTGGGTAAACTTTTGTTTTGGATTTCTCACACTTTTTCAACACTTGCCATTGGAGTAGCAAGCTATATCCATGGAAGAAGAAGATGAATAAGAATAAGATGATATGATAACTTAAACTAAAATAGAAAATAAAATACAATACTTATCATATCATTGACCATGGTTTAGTGTAGAGACTTAACTTAGGTTAGATAGTGGTTAGGGTTAGATAAAAGACAAGAAAGGTGGACTAAGTTCAAAGCTTCAAGAAGCTTTCAAATAAAAACAAATCTAGCAACCATTCTTATCTCTTTATCTTTTCTTTTTCCAAAATAAATAAAAGGAATAAATAAATGATTAAGTAAATGAAAAAGAAACCCTAATCACCAATTAACCATGGTTTAACACTTTACACAAAACCAAGCTAGAATGTATCATCAAACATGATACAATCATGTGCACAAAACTATATCGAATATACAATGTGCACATCCGCGTGAGAAAATCCATTTAAAGTGAACCGATACTAGTTAATGCAAAGCAATATATCAAATATATAATTATGTATTAAATCATTAAATCAACACTTGATTTAACGATCCGGTCATATCGCATATAACCGGCTAGTATCCAATGTGTCGGCTTATCGAATCAATCCTTGATTCGATAACTAGGTTATATCGCATATAACCATTCGATACATTGATCGCGAGAATCAAATACGGTATCACATACACGCATTATTCTCGGTCCCGCACATATCTCATATGCACTCCTATTTCGTTTCGCTTGAACCAGGAAACCTCTGTGTAGGACTCTAAAGACTCGTCAATACGCCGGTAGCAGATGATGATCATATCATGCACCCACAAGCCGCAAGCGGTCTGCCAAACGTAACGGCCACCCGGGTATTGAGCGATCAGAAGATCGACGAGCAAGCCCGCTCACACTCCTGCGAATCGACCAGTAACACTACCGTATAGTCCGGTCTGTTCGTCTGATATGTCGCATATCTCGCCTAGGGGTGGTAAACGTCAGACCCCAATAGCTCGATAAGTTATGCCGACGTAGGGTCCATAACATTCGTGAAACTACTGATAACACTTACCAGTATATCACTGCAACCCTGGCCAGGGATTTCCTGTTATGGCCAGTCGAGCATAGCACAACATCAACCCCCAATACCGGGAGAGACGAATCCCCTCCTATCGCTCATTGCCTCCATGTGAATCGGGACTGTACCCAAAAACCACCTGTTTGCACAACTCAGTAGAGCCATGGTAGGGTGGAAATCAAAGCACAGTGGGAGACACACAAGACTCTATGACGATCTCGGGTCAACAGACTAAGCTGTACCAGTGTCACCAGAGAACTGCCATCTGACGTGAGGTATAATACCATCTGGGAGTTCTCGGCGAGTCCGTTCAGTGTACCCAGTCTCCACTGAGCACCCGCATACCATCTTCGATGTCAAACACCAATGGATATGGGATCATCCATCGCCCATCGCATGGGTCGAGAAGATATGCGCTAGTCTACTCTGGAATATCGATGCCCCGTCTCGATATTCCCTCGACTAGGAACAATTCAAGGATGTACTCATGGACTACCCAGGCCCCACTAGTATGATCTACATCATAGTCCTGGAAGTCGAGTACACATCCTATGGGCTTTATCAACATGTAATCAGAGAGACAGAAAGTATACATGTTAAGACAAAGTGCAACCAGATAGCGTACTATCATGTCGAGCAAGAAAGTCCTACCTATATATGTCCCAGCATCCACTACAATATACATCCTATGTACAGTAATGGCCTCTAGGGCATACATATAACTAACACTATATACTTTTGTTTACCTGCTCGCATTCAGATATATTGCATATATTTATTCCTGGATTTGCGTATTGTTTATTTGGATTTTATATGACGTTTTCGGGATTTGGGAACCGCGGGAGTTCATGAAATTATGCATACATTGAACAACCCGGTTTCCTTGATATGATATTTGCGCGTCCACCATGAGTTTTATCGGTGCTGATTATATACTCCATACGAGGTGTGGTTACCGTATGAGAGTACATGGTGGGGCCCGGTATGGTTCCCCTCGGCAAGAAGATCGATGGGTTTGCCGATTGATCCTGGAGGCGGGCGAGTACCTACCGGTGATTGGTTAGACCTGGCAGTTGTCCGGAGGATACTGGCCAGAGTCGAGAGATGGATGCGGGATGATCTATACTGCCGGGGCCGAGGGCTGACACCGCAGACGGACCCCGTGGGCCGATCCGGACTGACGGAGCCCGATATACGAGGATTTCTGTGCCGATGCTTGGCACACTGTTTTCATGATATTTCTTTTAAACACCTTTTGTATATATAACAGGGGATTTAGCCGTTGTTATATATACCTTTACACCAATATTAGTGGAGTGGGACGCTAATATATGTGTATTGCCCCCATCTTATTTATTTCTGCATATATATATATACCTGTAGGATGTTAGGTCTTACTTGAGATTTGACTTGGGATAGTAGGTGATTCATTGAGATGGGATATTGGATATGAAAGAGATGGATGATTGTACATTCGAGATATAGGAGAGCTATTCGATATTGTACTTGAGGTGATGTGAGATCTATGTGATATGAGAGCCCAGTTTGGGGGCCGATTTGACGATTTGGGATGTGAGTGTCATGATGGATTGTGATCCTACCACGATGTCAGGTTTCCGTGGGAAATGAAATATTCCCCCTATACCTCACCCTTATCTACCTTATGCACGGATTCATATAGTGATAGTACCCGTTGTGTACCCTTATGATAGTTGCACATCTACATTTTTATATCCTTATTGCATAGTTACTGCATATTACTGTCATGTTACTATAGCTTCACATTTTGATTGTACCGGCTACTGTACTTTCCTTATTTCAGCATTTGCATGACATGTTATTATTGTAATCGCATATCTTAGATTCATGCTGTACGTACATTCCTGCGATTACCTGCATATGTTATCTTCTATTCACGAGTTGGCAACTCACCCCCGTTGTGCCACAGGTGTTTCAGGTTGTTCCCCAGAGTAGTCGAGGCAGGCTATTCCTCTATTCAGCTATCCAGCTATCATCTTTTGCTACAGATACCGCATCAGCTCACAGTATTATTTTGCTTAGGTGGGTTTTGGTGGTCATCTGTATTTTGTATTGTACCTTCGTTGTATTTTGTACTCTCCATCTACTATTGTATTGTTGACTTAGAGACTTGGTGAGGACGTTATGTGTATTATTGTGGATTTGATGTCTCTTATATCTACAGCTTCTTCTCTACTGTCTTTATTTTTGTGTTGTATTCATCTTGACTAGTCTTTACAAAAAGGGGGTGTTGCTAAAATTTTAAAGAAAGAAAGTATGACTTTTTAGAGAATTTGGGTTGTGATTTCAAATGTTTCAAAACTTATATTATCTTTTCCGTATTTTCATGCTTTAGATTTCTGGGTTTGGCTTTCTTTTACTACGTTGCGTCTTTAGGCGTTGCGTAGTATTAGGGCCGTCACGGGCCAATTTTGGGTCGTGACACGAGAACTCCCAGATGGTATTATACCTCACGTCAGATGGCAGTTCTCTGGTGACACTAGTACAGAGTAGTCTGTAGACCCGAGATCGTCATAGAGTCTTATGTGATTCCCACTGTGCTTTGATTTCCATCATACCACGTCCAAGAAGGCGTGCAAAAAGGTGGCTTTTAGGTACAGTCCCGAATCACATGGAGGCAATGAGCGATAGGAGGGGATTCATCTCTCCCGGTATAGAGAGTTGATGTTGCGCTGTGTTCGATTGGCTATAACTAGAAATCCCTGGCCAGGATTGCTGAGATTTACTGGTAAGTGTTATCAGTAGTTTCTCGAACTGTTATAGACCTCATATCGACACGACTTATCGAGCTATTGGGGTATGACGTTTACCACCCCTAGGCGAGATATGCGACATATCAGACGAAGAGACCGGACTGTACGGGAGTGTTACTGATTGGATTCACGGGAGAAAGTACAGGCTTGCTTGTTGATCTTCTGATCGCTCAATACCTGGGTGGCTGTTACGTTTAGCTGACCGCTTGCAGCTTGTGGGTGTTTGATATGATCATCACCTACTGCCGGCGTATTGACGATTTTTTAGAGTCCTACACAGAGGTTTCTTGACTCAGGAAAAACGGAGTAGGAGCACATATGTGATATGTGCGGGACCGAGAACAATACGTGTATGTCATACCGTATTAGATTCTTGCGATATATGATATCGGCCGGGTATATGAGATATAGCCGGGTCATCGGATCAAGTGTTGATTCGATGAACTGATACAGATAATATTAGTCGGTTATTTATGAAATAGACGGATTATCGGATCAAGAGTTGATTCGATAATTTAATGTATAATTATATATTTGATATATTAAATTACATTAACTAGTATAAGCTCACTTAAAGATTCTTTTTCTCACTCGGGTAATACATTGATATATATGCGATATATGTTAATTTTATTATTTTATTTTGTTACAATAAATATTGTATATGTGATATATAATATTGTAACATATTGTGGTTATAAATGCAACATGTTTTGTGGAGTTTAAATGTGGTTAAGGTTTGGATTAGGGTTAAGCTTGCATGAAGCTTTCAAGAAGCTTCTTGAAGTTTTGACTTTGACTTTGGATATTTTTTTAACCCAACCCAACCCAACCCTTTAACCATAGTTGTTTCTCTACATGGGTTAAGTCTTCATACTTAACCCATGGTTGCATTTCTAACCACACAAGTACATTCATTATTCATCACAAAAGGTTTAGCTTCTTCTTCTTCTTCCTTGGTGAAAAGCTCTCTAGCTCTTTTCTTGGTGATGAAAATGAGTGAGATTAAGAAAACAAATGAGAGCTAAATTCCTACTTCATCATCCTAATCTATTCTTGCCAATTAGATTTGGGTGTTCACTTCATTAGTAAGTGAGAGCTTGTGTTAAAGAAACTTCAAGATAGATCATTTTTGTTATCGAAGATCGGAAGCAAGCTTGCATCTTTCTCTTCGTGGAGCCTCTCTAGACTCCGGGTACAATATGATCGCAGCGAAGGGACCTCAACACGGAGCTTATGAAGCGAAGGACCGGACTACAAAGGGTGTAATCCCAAAATCTTAGAAGTAAAGTTGTTTACTTGCTTTGTTTCGCCTAATCTCTAGTCTAAGATCTTGGTTTAGGGTTGTTCGGCACGGCTAATATTTAAATCGGGCATGGTTGATGCCTTATAAATCCTTGTGAGAGTGCCTAGTAACCCTACAGTGGTATCAGGGCCAAGCTAGAGCTTTAGGCGAAGTCTAGGCGAAGTTTAAAGTCCAATCGAACTCCAAATACCCGATAAAACCTAGTTTCTGGAATTTTTTCAAAAAGTTGACATTTTTCATATTAAAAATGCTCAGAAAATTCAGCAGGTAATTTTATTGATGTGTGTGGAAAACGACACCCTAAATCCATCAAAGCGCCGCGGAACCGCGGCCAAACCAGGGTATTGGCGGCGGTTCCGTGGCAAGTCTTGGAGATTGAGGGTTAGATTTTGCTACAGTTGATCCGTGTACTTTTGCATATTTATGGGAATTTTTAATTTTACTCAAGTGTTGAGTTTTCTGGGATGTATTGGGAACTCGTTGATTCTATCGGAAAGTTTAACTTCGTTTAAGTTTTTCCGGGTAATTTTAGAACGTGTTAAAAAGATCGAACGGATATCAATAACTCACTTTTTCCCCTGCCGGAAAATTTCCAAGTGTTGGATTTTTCCGTAGTTTAAGAACGTTCTAAGTCGTGCATGTAACACGGTGGACCCTCTAGAAGAACACAAACTTTAACTCGATTCTGTGACCGTCTGAACCTCCTCTAAACCTTAGGGTTTGAGGCAGTACGGCGTTGCCACATGTGAGGCGTTGGTTTGACCCTTTTACGGCTGGACCATTGGTACTGTGGCATGTGATGGGTGCTTTTAAAACTCCGCTCAAGTGTTAAGCTATTTGGGAAATCTTGGGTGTTTGTTTATTCGATCGGAAAGTTTAACATTGTCTATTCTTCTGGAATGTGATACAATATTTGGAATCCATAAGTAGTTATGAGATAATTAATTTGAATGTTATAAATCTAGCAGTTTAGTTTCATTTGATCGGTTGCCACGGGGTTTTGATGTGATCAAAAGTCCGTTGCAATCACGTAGCGTACGCGGATACTCGCCGGGTAAACTTAATAGACAGCCACGCCCCATAGCCCCGACCAAGTGACTGTAGGAGAATCCCGTCGCCAAAAGCATCCGTTCGGGTGCTCGCGGCTGCGGTGTTCCACCTTAGTGCACTTCGTCGACGGCATCCTGGAGTGCGGCCGTCTACTAAAGTTTGCGACGAGCATTCGATCAGGATGTCGGGAATCTTGTTGAATTGCCCGACTTGATATTGAAAAGAGTTTTCGATAATGAGACTAAAATGCGGGGTTTATAATTGTTAGGCATGCGATGTCTACGGAATTCATTTGGTTAGGCATGCGATATCTAAGGTGGTTGCGGATTCCAACTGTTGTAGTTTTACACTTTCTTTTCTGTGACCGTAAGTGTAATATGTGGTGTATCGCCGGTTTCGTTGCTATACATCAACGATAATTGGGATACGCATATTTACTTACGTTGATGATATGTGATATTATGTGTTACTGTGATATGTTATATTGGATCGTCGTGTTTTGAATAGCCGAGGTTTTATGTGAGATGAAAGTTTTTCTTTTTCATTCATGTAAAATTCAATTGTATGTAATATTCTTTTATTGGGGCACTTCCGGGCTGAGGATGATGTCACCATTGTATATTATTTACTTTTCCGCATTAGGTAGACCCAAGGCGGGGAGCACAAGTAACCGGGTTTTAGGGTCCAGTGGGAGACCATCTCGAGGAGTCGAGACCAGGTCTCCTAACCCTAGAATTGGCAGTGTTGCTTGCCGCTCTCGTAGGGGTCTAGGGATGTGGGTTTGTCTATTCATCGCGACCGTGGAATCCGTGTTTTATACAGGCTCGTATTAAAACACGGACGTCCTAGTATATCCAATATTTCATATATGTTCTTCTGCTGCAATGTTCTGTGATGAGATCATATTACTACCTGGGACGAATGTTTATATTATATATATGAGATATATGTTATATTGTAGATTTCGTTTCATATCAGATGCTTGTGACGCATAACAAAATGGGACTTCATTAATGAGATTAATGAAATAAAAGAAACCTAAAGATGTTGTAGAAACTTTTTTAAAAACTGGTAGCTCTAGTTTTTGCTTTGCATAGCGGTGTTCCTTGTAGAACATCCAGCACCTTATTCGATAAGGAAAGAGCCGAGATCCCTTCACCGGGAGTGACCTCTTTAGCGAAACTAGCAGATGCTGCATACGCGGTTTGTCTTTTGATTGCTTCTATAGTTTTTGCTTTGCATAGTGGTATTTGTGAAATATCCTGCACCTTATTCGATGAGGAAAGAGCCGACGATCCCTTCACCGGGAGTGACCTCTTTAGCAAAACTAGAAAAGGCCTAAAAAACATTCCATTAAAAATCACTCGATTCGACAACGATATAAAGTTCATTACGCAAAGGGTTTTCTTAAAAACCTGTCGTAGCCCTCCGTCATTTCAGATAAGTAATAGTTAGTATTCGTGCTGCGTTTGTTGACCTTGTCAAGGCGTAGTGTGCGGTAGCTGATTACTGCTTATCTGTATAAGCATATGATGCGATTGGATTAGGGTAGTCGTACGACTTTGTTGACCTTGTCAAGGGTCATGCGGGTGGGTTTAATTCATATCAGGAAATGACGGGTTGAACTTGACTTGCGGTCTATAGTTCGTTGACCTTGTCAAGGTCATAGATCGCTTGGGGCAAAATATTATTAGGAATTTCAAGTGTTGAAATTTGCAATGAGATTGCATACCTTCTATGAGATAGTTGGATCCCGATACCCGCTGTGAGTAAGAGTTACTCCTGGGAGAGTTTTACACATTACAATTAGCCGATCAAGTAGGTGTCTAGAAAGGTGTTAACGGGGTTACGCCCCAGGGAAAATGAGGTTTATTTTAATTAGGTCCGTGCGAAAGCACGGGGAACCTCCCTCAAAGTACCGGCACTGGCCTGGCTGAAAGATTGGCGAACTTGTAGAGTGTAATTAATCCCGGCTAGTCTTTCCTTTTAGGGTTTGAAGGAAGATTTGACTAAAACAGTGGGAGCCATCCCGATTAGATAAATTGATAACCAATCTAATCTTGTAAAAGCGCACGCTGAGTGTTTTCTTCTCTCTCCTGGTTGCGACTATGTCACGCCTTAATCAAGATAATAATACGGATGTATTGACCGAACCCGCTTGTTATACTGCGCTAAGGAACGTTGGTCCCGCTCCAACTTATAATTGTTATAAGACAGAGCAGGAAATAGGGGATTACCAGAATTCCCGTGCCACCCAAACGAAGAAAGTGCATGCTGATGCATGTTCTTCGGGTGTGTTCATTACCGAGAACTGTTTCTCAGTATCCTTTATGTCCTGGGTATGAGATACCGGATCAGGATCCCGCAAATATAATTTGTTACATGGGCTACAGATAGGTAGAGAACTGAGAACGGGTGATAAATTTCATGAGATAGAAACGGTGTAAGTGTTGCAGCCATGTCTGTTGGCAGTTATCACCATGTATTACCAGAATACATTGATTCTAAACGAATGTTATTAGATACCGAACCTGATATACAACATCATATCAGTCTCTTTATCAGTAAAGAAGGATATAATTTTGTATTATTGGATAATGTTTTGAACATTTCCTATATTAAGAGTTGATCGGTTCAGGCACGTTATCTAAAAGCATAGACGTTCTAAATCAAACCACAGTTCTTAGCGTACAGAACACACACAAGAGGAAGAGTTCAGAAATGAACGAATCCTTCTTGAGGCATTGTAGACTAGGTCATATCAATGCGACCCGACTAGCTGAAGTTACATAAAGATGCATATTTAAATTAGTTTAGATTTACATCTTGTAAAATTTGCCAGTCATGTCACAAAGATAAGATGACCACAGCTCCGTTTATTGGAAACAGAGAAAGAGTTAGTGAACTCTTGGGATTGATACATGCTGATGTATGAAGGTCCCCTGTCTACACATGCCAAGACCGGTTCTTTGTACTTCATTACATTCGCTGATCATCTCTCAAGATTCAGACATATGTTCCTGTTGAAACACAAGTCCGAAACTTTTGAGATAATCACAGAATATAAGTTAGAAGTAGAGAACCAAAAATGGGTATAAGTATTATGTCCTTTGATGAGATCAAGGAGGAGAATACTTGAGCACGGAATTCCTGGACTTTTCTAAAGGAGAATTAGATTCTCTCTCAGCATTACTTCTCCGTATACACCACAGCACCTCGGTGTATCGGGGCGGAGCAATCACACCCTATGTGATATGGTGCGCTCTATGATGAGTACTACCGAGTTTTCTATTTCCTTTTGGGAGTTATGCACTTGAGAAGCTGCATACCTATTGAATAGGGTTCTAATCAAATCAGTTGCCTACCACTTCATATGTGATATGGAATGGGAAGAGCCCATATCTTAAGTATGTTAAGATTTGGGGTTGTCCAGCCTATGTCTAAAAGCATAATCCGGACAAGCTCGAGGCAAAGTCAGTTTTGTGGAAGTTTGTTGCATATCCCAAGCATTTGCAAGGGAATATCTTCTACCAAACTGGGAAACAAAAGATGTTTTGTTTCTCAGCATGCCACCTTTGTGAAAGGGAATTTCTTGTGAAGAAATTAGTGTTCATGAGGTAGAACTGGAAAGAGTTCCAGCTATACAAACTGCAGCTGATGATTTGGTAGAACCAAAGGATTCAATAGTTTCTAACGAACCTTAGCCTCTCCGCCGATCTAGTAGGGTTCCTCACCCACCTGAGAGATACTTCGGTTTCTCTATGACAGTGGGAGCGAGGATTGCATCATGAGATGATGACCCAACTTATTTCGAGCAGGCCATCAGGAGTGGGACTCTGTAAGAATGGCTGGATGCTTAGCGATCTGAGATGGAATCCTTATACACCAACAAAGTATGGACTTTAGTTGCTTTATCTGAAGGGTTAAATCCCCATCAGGAGCAAGTATATCTTGAGAAGATTACTTGGTGTACATGGAAAAGTTGAGACTTTCAAAGTTATGCTTAAGTCCATCCAGATCCTATATCTGGCGGTTGGGTGTCATGACTGCTTTTCTAAATGTTGATTTGGAAGAGAGCATCTATAAGTACATAGCCAGAGGGCTTCGTAGACAGTGGGAGCAGCGGAAACGTGTGCAAGATGTTTTATGTGATAAATCAGGCATCGCGGAGTTGGAACATCTGTTTTGATGTGGTAGTCAAAGAGTTTGACTTCATCAAAATGGTAGATGAATCTTGTATATACAAAAAGGTAGTAGGGAGTATGGTGGTGATCCTCGTAGAGTACGTGGATGACATACTCTTGATAGGGAAGGAGTTTCCTATGCTACGCTCAGTCAATCTCCGCTTATCACAAGGATTCTCCATATAGGATCAAGGTGATACCTCCTAAATCCTAGGTTTTATATCTATGAGATAGATCTAAATGGATGTTAGGATTCTCACTAGTTGTAGTGAGATGGTATCAATCGATCCTGGGGAGAATCACTGGAAAGGTTCCAAGGTGATAAGGACGACTGAATGTCAGTCGCAGGCATTGTCTTTACCCTCAGTGGAGGGACGGTATGTTGGAAGAGTTCCAAGTTAGATACCGTGACTTACTAGACGATTAAAGGCAAGATACATCGTTACCAAGGATGCTACCAAAGAAGCAGTCTGGATATAGATATAAGTTCATGAGATGAACTTCGTTCCTACCATTGTGTGACAATGGAGTTATGGCTTATGCCAAGGAACCCCCGTCCCATCAGAAATCCAGATATAATTCTTAGGCAGCATCACCTGATCATGGAGATGGTTGATTTCCAGGGAGATCGAGGTTAGGAGAGCAGACACAGAGGACAACAGCGCGGATCCACTCACAAAGGCCAATTTTCCAGTAGAGACTTTTTATGCGATGGTTGAGTATGAGATACTTCAACCATAGCTGATTGTTGGGTATGCGATACCACAACAGATGGCCCTAGTGCAAGTGGGAGATTGTTAGTCATATGTATGCCCTAGAGGCCATTACTGTACATACGATGTATATTGTAGTGGATGCTTGGACATATATAGGGAGGACTTTTTTGCTCGATATGATAATACGCTATCTGGTTGCTCTTTATCTTAACATGTACTCTGATTGTCTCTAAGTCACATGTTGATAAAGCCCTTAGGATGAGTACTTGACTACCAGGACTATGATGCAGATCATACTAGTGGGGACAGTGTAACCGCCAAGTACATCCTTCAAATGTTCCTAGTCGTGGGAGTACCGAGACAGGGCATCGATACTCCAGAGTAGACTAGCATATGCGCTTCTTGACCCATATGATGGGCGATGGATGATCCCATATCCATTGGTGTTTGACATCAGAGAAGGTATACGGGTGCTCAGTGGAGACTGGGTACACTGGACGGACTCGCCGAGAACTCCCAGATGGTATTATACCTCACGTCAGATGGCAGTTCTCTGGTGACACTGGTACAGAGTAGTCTGTAGACCCGAGATCGTCATAGAGTCTTATGTGATTCCCACCGTGCTTTGATTTCCATCATACCACGTCTAAGAGGGCGTGCAAAAAGGTGGCTTTTGGATACAGTCCCGAATCACATGGAGGCAATGAGCGATAGGAGGGGATTCGTCTCTCCCGGTATAGGGAGTTGATGTTGCGCTGTGTTCGATTGGCTATAACTAGAAATCCCTGGCCAGGGTTGCTGAGATTTACTGGTAAGTGTTATCAGTAGTTTTTCGAACTGTTATGGACCTCATATCGACACGACTTATCAAGCTACTGGGGTTTGATGTTTACCACCCCTAGGCGAGATATGCGACCTATCAGACGAAGAGACCGGACTGTACAGGAGTGTTACTGATTGGATTCGCGGGAGAAAGTACAGGCTTGCTTGTTGATCTTCTGATCGCTCAATACCTGGGTGGCTGTTACGTTTACCTGACCGCTTGCAGCTTGTGGGTGTTTGATATGATCATCACCTACTGCCGGTGTATTGACGATTCTTTAGAGTCCTACACAGAGGTTTCTTGGCTCAGGCAAAACGGAGTAGGAGCACATATGTGATATGTGCGGGACCGAGAACAATACGTGTATGTGATACCGTATTAGATTCTCGCGATATGTGATATCGGCCGGGTATATGAGATATAGCCGGGTCATCGGATCAAGTGTTGATTCGATGAACTGATACAGATAATATTAGTCGGTTATTTGTGAAATAGCCGGATTATCGGATCAAGAGTTGATTCGATAATTTAATGTATAATTATATATTTGATATATTAAATTACATTAACTAGTATAAGCTCACTTATAGATTCTTTTTCTCACTCGGGTAATACATTGATATATATGCGATATATGTTAATTGTATTATTTTATTTTGTTACAATAAATATTGTATATGTGATATATAATATTGTAACATATTGTGGTTATAAATGCAACATTTTTTGTGGAGTTTAAATGTGGTTAAGGTTTGGATTAGGGTTAAGCTTGCATGAAGCTTTCAAGAAGCTTCTTGAAGCTTTGACTTTGACTTTGGATATTTTGTGATATTTCTTTAATCCAACCCAACCCTTTAACCATAGTTGTTTCTCTATATGGGTTAAGTCTTCATACTTAACCCATGGTTGCATTTCTAACCACACAAGTACATTCATTATTCATCACAAAAGGTTTAGCTTCTTCTTCTTCTTCCTTGGTGAAAAGCTCTCTAGCTTTTTTCTTGGTGATGAAAATGAGTGAGATTAAGAAAACAAATGAGAGCTAAATTCCTACTTCATCATCCTAATCTATTCTTGCCAATTAGATTTGGGTGTTCACTTCATTAGTAAGTGAGAGCTTGTGTTAAAGAAACTTCAAGGTAGATTATCTTTGTTATCGAAGATCGGAAGCAAGCTTGCATCTTTCTCTTCGTGGAGCCTCTCTAGAGTCCGGGTACATGATGATCGCAGAGAAGAGACCTCAACACGGAGCTTATGAAGCGAAGGACCGGACTACAAAGGTTGTAATCCCAAACTCTTAGAAGTAAAGTTGTTTACTTGCTTTGTTTCGCCTAATCTCTAGTCTAAGATCTTGGTTTAGGGTTGTTCGGCACGGCTAAATTTTAATTCTGGTATGGTTGATGCCTTATAGATCCTTGTGAGAGTGCCTAGTAACCCTACAATCATGTCGTATCTCATAATACGAACCAAGTCACATCACCGATCTCATGGTATCATGCCCAATCACATCGACTCATCTCTAAGTACCATATACTATCCTCAACATCCATGTATATGTACACACATACACACATACTTACATACATATGTGTGTGTGTGTGTGTGTGTGTGTGTGTGTGTGTGTGTGTGTATCCCCATATACGTACATGAATTAAAATGTATGCGTGCGTGTGTGCGTGTACCTTATTCTAGGGTTTCGCGACTAAAAACTAGCTAACGACACTATCATCCAATTACACCAAAATTTAACCCATGATCTCCTAAAACCTTCTTGATAATAAAAAACGTTTCACATAACATATAGTATCGTATATATACATAATATATCATAGGCTACACTACGAACTGCGGGGGTGATATACGCTATCCACCCGACTTCCCCCGTAGATATATATCTACTCACTTGATCCTTACTTGCCGAAGTCGATGTCCCCACACTCTTGCTTGTCGTCCCGAAGTTCACGCGGAGGTACCTACATATCATAACATATCGTGCCGCATCAAAATCCAATTCAAAACCAAAACGATACACGGACCGTACATAGGTTAAAACCTATGGTCTACGCCTGCAAAACCACCAAACAACTCTTGTCGCTGACGTATAAACGTCAGACGACGGAACACAATATCAATTCCAAATCCCAATTCATTAAAAGTCGTAATACAAAATCAGAAACTTAAGAAAATCTCTTCGGATTTTACCCCAGGTGAAATTAGCCAATTTTGCATATGTTGGGGGCCTAATTAACTGATATAGGAGCCACAGAACAAGCACGAGGCCCAGAGGCCAAGTCCTGGCCACAATTTATAGCCAGAAGGAATTAATTGGTGGCCAGGGTGAAGGGGTTGGTGTTAGTTATATGTATGCCCTAGAGGCCATTACTATACATATGATGTATATTGTAGTGGATGCTGGGACATATATAGGGAGGACTTTCTTGCTCGACATGATAGTATGCTATCTGGTTGAACTTTACCTTAACGTGTATGCTGATTGTCTCTCTGTTACATGTTGGTAAAGCCCTTAGGATCTGTACTTGACTACCTGGACTATGATGCGGATCATACTAGTGGGGACATGGTAGTCTATAAGTACATCCTTCAAAGTCCCTAGTCGTGGGTGTATCGAGACGGGGCATCGATATACCAGAGTAGACTAGCGTGTACCTTCTCGACCCATACAGATGGGCGATGGATGATCCCATATCCATCGGTGTTTGACATCAGAGATGATATACGGGTGCTCAGTAGAGACTGGGTACACTGGACGGACTCGCCGAGAACTCCCAGATGGTATTATACCTCACGTCAGATGGCAGTTCTCTGGTGACACTGGTACAGAGTAGTCTGTTGACCCGAGATCGTCATAGAGTCTTGTGTGGTTCCCACTGTGCTTTGATTTCCATCTTACCACGTCCAAGAGGGCGTGCAAAATGGTGGTTTTTGGGTACAGTCCCGAGTCACATGGAGGCAATGAGCGATAGGAGGGGATTCGTCTCTCCCGGTATATGGGGGTTGATGTTGCACTGTGTTCGATCGGCTATAACAGGAAGTCCCTGGCCAGGGCTGCTCAGAGAATTGCTGGTAAGTGTTACCAGTAGTTTCTCGACCCGTTATGAGCCTCATATCGACACGACTTATTGAGCTATTGGGGTCTGACGTTTACCACCCCTAGGCGAGATATGCGACATATCAGACGATCAGACCGGACTGTACGGTAGTGTTACTGGTCGGATTCACTGGAGTGTGAGCGGGCTTGCTCGTCGATCTTCAGATCGCTCAATACCCGGGTGGCCGTTACGTTTAGCAGACCGCTTGCGGCTTGTGGATGTTTGATATGATCATCATCCGCTGCCGGCGTATTGACGAGTCTTTAGAGTCCTACACAGAGGTTTCCTGGCTCAAGCGAAACGAAATAGGAGCGCATATGAGATATGTGCGGGACCGAGAATAATACGAGTATGTGATACCGTATTCTATTCTCGCGATAAATATATCGAATGGTTGTATGCGATATAACCTAGTTATCGATTCAAGCGTTGATTCGATAAGCCGATATATTGGATACCAGTCGGTTATGTGCGCATGACCGGATCATTGAATCAAGTGTTGATTTAATGATTTAATGTATAATTATATATTTGATATATTACTTTGCATTAACTAGTATCGGTTTACTTAAGATGGATTTTCTCGCTCGGATGTGCAAGTTGTATATGTGATATACTTTTGTGCATTTGATTGTATCATGTTTGATGATACATGATTGTTTGGTGTATGGTTTAAACCATGGTTGGTCAATGGTTAGGGTTTTCTTTTGCTTCATTTACTTATTTATTTATTCATTTTTTTATCCATTTTGTTATTTTAGCAAAAGAAATATGATGAAGAGAAAATGGTGGCTTTATTTGTTTGTATTCTTTGAAGCTTCATGAACATTTGACCAAAGCAACCATTTTTGTCTTCTTGTCTAAACCTAACCATTCTTTAACCATGATTAACTCTCTACATCTAACCATGGTTTAGTTATGATAAGAATAGATAATTCTTTTCTTTTTCTTTATTCTTATCATAACTTTTTCATGAGCTTCTTCTTCTTCTTCAAAAACACATGAAGAAAAAGCTTCTAGTCATCAATGGTAGATTGATGATATGAGTGAGAAATCCAATTCTAAAGTATACCCACTTCCTATTTCTTCATCCTCTACCTCTTGCCAAGTAGTAGAGTGTGTTTCCTTCACAAGATTTTAGGGTTTGGTGAAGGAGGAGCTTGATCTAGCGATGCCTCGACGTAGATCATCTTCGGCATGGACATCGACGACCTAGCTTGCCCATTCTCCGACGAAGTCGACTCTAGAGCCCGGATTTGATTTGGACAGCGGAGATGACCTCGTTGCGGAGCCGTGGAGGTGGATATCCGGATCTACAAAGGTTGTAATTTCCGTATCTCATTAGTTAATTTGTTAACTAGTTCATTGTTCGCCTAGAAATCTAGCAAACGATCCGTACTTTAGGGTTTCTAGGCACCACAATTTTTGAAATTGCCATGGTTGATGGCTTGGGAGACCTCACTAGAGTGCCTAGGAACCCTGCAGTGGTATCAGAGCCTAGCTAGAGCCTTAGGCGAAGTCCAGACGGAAATTGAAGTCCGATCGAACCGAAACCATACCCGGAAAATTGCTCTCTGTCCAATTTTTAAAATCTGGTATTTTTCCACATTAAAAATGTTCAGAAAAATCAGCAGGTGAATATATGAAATACTGTGAAATTCGTGCACATAATTCCTTCATATTGCCGCGCTTCCGCGGCACGAGCTAGCCTCGTGCGGCGGTTGCGCGGCGGTACGGCCATTTTGTTCAGTACTATTTGCACAGTATCTCATAATTATTAGTGCTGGTATTCCTGGGTATTTTTAATATTTATTCCAGAGTTGAATTTTTCTGAGTTGTTTTGGGAATTCGGTATTTCGATCGGGATATCAAATTTTGTCTGTGTGGCTTTCCGGATAAATTTTAGAATATGTTAAAAAGTTCGACCGGATATAAATACCCAATTTTTCCCCTGTCGGGAAATTTCCAAGTGTTGGATTTTTTCGTAGTTTAACGACGTTCTAAGTAGTGCAAGTAACGCGATGGTCCCTCTAGAAGACACAAACCTTAACTCGATTATGTGACCGTCTTGAACTGCCCTTTGAACCTTCGGGTTTGGGGCAGTACGGCGTGCCACATGTGAGGCGTTGGCTTGACCCTTCTACGGCTGGATCGTTGGTACTGAGGCACGAACGGAATGTTGTTAGACTTGTTTCATGTGTTGATCTGTTTCGGGAAAACTTGGGTGTTCGATTGTTCGATCGGAAAGTTTAACATTTTCTATTTATCTGGAATGGGATACAATAATTGGAATTCACAATAGTTATGAGATAACTGAATGAATGTTATAAACATAGCAGTTTAGTCTCACTTGATCGGTTGCCACGGAATTTTGATGTGATCAAAAGTCCGTCGCAATCACGTAGCGTACGCGGATACTCGCCAGGTAAACTTAATAGACAGCCTCACTCCATAGCCCCGACCAAGTGACTGTAGGAGAACCCCGTCGCCGAAAGCATCCGTCCGGGTGCTCGCGGTAGCGGTGTTCCGCCTTGGTGCACTTCGTCGACGGTATCGGGGGTGCGGCCGCCTACTGAAGTTTGCGACGAGCATTCGATCAGGATGTCGGGAATCTTGTTGAATTGCCCGACTTGATATTGAAAAGTGTTTTCGATTTTGAGACTAAAATGCGGGGTTTATAATTGTTAGGCATGCGATGTCTAAGTAATTCATTTGGTCAGGCATGCGATGTCTGAGGTGGTTGCGGATTCCAACTGTTGTAGTTTTACACTTTCTTTTCTGTGACCGTAAGTGTAATATGTGATATCGCCGGTTTCGTTGCTATATGTCAACGACAATTGGGATGGACATATTTACTTACGTTGATGACATGTGATGTTATGTGTTGCTGGATATGTTATATTAGATCGTCGTGTTTGAATAGCCGGGGGTTTTTTATGTGAGATGAGTGTTTTTCATTTTCATTCATGTAAAAACTTGTATGTAATATTCTTTTATTGGGGCGCTTCCAGGTTGCGGGAGTTGTCACCTGTTGTATATTATTTACTTTTCCGCACTAGGATAGACCCAAGGAGGAGGGCACAAGTAACCGGGTTCTGGAGTCCAGTGGGAGACCAACTCGAGGAGTCGGGTCCGGGCCTCCTAACTCCAGAATTGGTAGGGTTGCTTGCCGCTCTCGTAGGGGTCTAGGGGTGTGGGTTTGGCTATTCATCACGACCGTGGAATCCGTGTTTTATACTGGCTCGTATTGAAAACACGGACGTCCTAGTATATCCAATATTTCATATATTTCTTCTGCTGCGATATCTGTGATGAGATCATGTGATGTTTCTGTGATGGATATAGTATATAGTATATATGATATATTATATAGACGTTACTTATGTTTTACACCCGCGCTAGCCCTGCCCTGCTCTGTCGTTAGTTACCTAACCTAACGATGCACGAGGGGACATCGAGGCGAATGCGGATGGCATAAGTGTACGTCATATCTATCTGTGATGTTTAGGTACTTAAATGATGGGATTTCATTAATGTGATTAATGAAAATAAAAGAAACCTAAGATGTTGTAGAATCGAATTTCAAAATAAAACAGGTAGCTACAGTTCTTGCTTTGCACAGAGGTATATGTGATATATCCTGCACCTCATCCGACGAGGAAAGGACCGAGATCCCTTCACCGGGAGTGACTCCTTTAGCAATAACTGGCAGATGCTACACCCTCGGTTTGTCTTTTGATTGCTTTTAAGTGTTTTTGCTTTGCACAGTGATATATGTGATATATCCAGCACCTCATTCGACGAGGAAAGGACCGACGATCCCTTCACCGGGAGTGACTCCTTTAGCAAAACTAGAAAAGCTTCAAAAACACTCCATTTTTAAAATCATTTGATTCTACAACGATATCAAGTTCATTACGCAATAGGTTTTCAGAAAAACCTGTCGTAGCCCTCCGTCATTACAGATAAGTACTAGTTAGTATTCGTGCTACGGTAGTTTGGAATTCGTCAAGGCGTAGTGTGCGGTAGCTAACTAGTATTTATCTGCTTATGCATATGATGCAGATTGGATTAGGGTATTCGTACGGCGTTGTTTGGCATTCGTCAAGGGTCGTGCGGGTGGGTTTAATTCGATCAAGTAATGTACGGGTTGAACTTGACTAGTGGACTATGGGTTGTTTGGCATTCGTCAAGGTCATAGCGAGCTAGGGGCAAAATATTATCGGGAATTTCAAGTGTTGAAATTTGCAATGAGATTGCATACCTTCTATGAGATAGTTGGATCCCGATACCCGCTGCGAGTAAGTGTTACTCCTGGGAGAGTTTTATACATTACAATTAGCCGATCAAGTAGGTGTCTAGAAAGGTGTCAACGGGGTTAAGCCTCTGGAAAAACGAGGTTTACAGTAATTAGGTTCGTGCGAAAGCACGGGGGACCTCCCTCAAAGTACCGACACTGGCCTGGCTGAAAGATTGGCGAACTTGTAGTGTGTAATTAATCCCGGCTAGTCTTTCCTTTTATGGTTTGAAGGAAGATTTGATAAAAAGCGGTGGGAGCCATCCTGATTAGATAAAATAATAACCAATCTATTCTTGACAGAGCGCACGCTGAGTGTTTTCTTCTCTCTCTCTCCTGGTAGCGACCATATCACGCCTTAATCAAGATAATAATACGGATATTTGACCGAACCCGCTTGTTATACTGAGCTGGGGAACGTTGGTCCCGCTCCAACTTATAATTGTTATAAGACAGAGCAGGAATTTGGGGAATACCAGATTTCCCGTGCCGCCCAAACGAAAAGAGTGCATGCTGATGCATCATCTTCGGGTGTGTTCGTTATACAGAACTGTTTCTCAGTATCCTTTACGTCCTGGGTATATGATACCGGATCAGGATCCCACATATGTAATCTGTTACATAGGGCTACAGAAAGGTAGAGAACTGAGAACGGGTGATAAGTTTCATGAGGCAGAAAACGGGGCAAGTGTTGCAGCCAAGTCTGTTGGTCACTGTCACCCTGTATTACCGATACATTGATTATGAACGAATGTTGTTAGATATCGAACCTGATATACAAAATCATATCTATCTCTTTATTAGTAAAGAAAGGATATAATTCTGTATTGTTGGATAATGTTTTGAACATTTCCTATATCAAAAGTTGATCGGTTCAGGCACGTTATCTAAAAGCGTTGATGTTCTAAATCAAACTACAGTTCTTAGTATATGGAACACACACAAGAGGAAGAGTTCAGAAATGAACGAATCCTTCTTGAGGTATTGTAGACTAGGTCAGATCAATGTGACCCGACTAGCTAGAGTTACATAAAGATGCATATTTAAATCAGTTTGAATTTACATCTTGTGAAACTCGCCAGTCATGTCACAAAGAAAAGATGACCACAGCTCTGTTTATTGGAAACAGAGAAAGAGTTAATAAACTCTTGGGATGATACATGTTGATGTATGTAGGTCCCCTGTCTATACATGCCAAGACCGGTTCTTTATACTTCATTATATTCTCTGATAATCTCTCAAGATTCAGTCATATGTTCCTGTTGAAACATGAGTCCGAACCTTTTGAGATATTCACAGAATATAAGTTGGAAGTAGAGAACCTAAACGGGTATAAGTATTATGTCCTATGATGAGATCAAGGAGGAGAATACTTGAGCACGGAAATCCTGGATTATTCTAAAGGAGAATGAGATTCTCTCTCAGCATTACTCTTCTGAATACACCATAGCACGATGGTATATCGGGGCGGAGCAGATACACCCTATTTGATATGGTGTGCTCTATGATGAGTACTACTGAGTTACCTTTTTCCTTTTGGGAGTTATGCGCTTGAGAAGCTGCATACCTATTGAATAGGGTTCGAATCAAATCAATGCCTACCACTTCATATGTGATATGAAAAGCGAAGAGCCCATGTCTTAAGTTAGTTAAGATTTGGGGTTGTCCGGCCTATGTCTAAAAGCAAAATCCGGACAAGCTCGAGACAAGGTCAGTTATGTACAACTGGAAAGGTTCCAGCTATACTAACTACAGCTGATGATTTGAAAGAACCAAAGGATTCGATAGTTACCAACGAACCTCAGCCTCTCCGCCGATCTAGTAGGGTTCCTCACCCACCTGAGAGATACTTCTGTTTCTCTATGACAGTGGGAGCGAGGATTGCATCATGAGATGATGACCCAACTAGCTTCGAGCTGGCCATCAGGAGTAAGACTCTGTAAGAATGGCTGGATGTTTAGCGATCTGAGATGGAATCCTTATACACCAACAAAGTATGGACTTATGGTTGCAATATCTGAAGGGTTAAATCCCCATCAGGAGCAAGTATATCTTGAGAAGATTACTTGGTGTACATGGAAAGGTTGAGACTTTCGAAGCTAGACTTGTTAAAGGTTTTCATCATCAACCAGGCGTGGATAATGATGAAACCTTTTCAAGTAGCTATGCTTAAGTCCATCCAGATCCTACTTACCATGGCTACATACCATGACTACGATATCTGGTGGTTGGGTGTCATGACAGCTTTTCTAAATGATGTTTTAGAAGAGAACGTCTATAAGTACACAGCCAGAGGGCTTCGTAGACAGTGGGAGCAGCGGAAACGTGTGCAAGATGCTTTATAGGATAAAGCAGGCATCGCGGAGTTGGAACGTCTGTTTTGATGAAGTAGTCAAAGAGTTTGACATCATCAAAATGGTAGATGAACCTTGTATAAACAAAAAGGTAGTAGGGAGTATGGTGATGATCCTCGTAGAGTACGTGGATGACATACTCTTGATAAGAAAAGAGTTTCTTATGCTACGCTCGATCAATCTCCGCTTATCACAATGATTCTCCATATAGGATCAAAGTGATACCTACTAAATCCTGGGTTTTGGATCTATGAGATAGATCTAAATGGATGTTAGGATACTCACTAGATGTAGTGAGATGGTGTCAATCGATCCTAAGGAGAATCACTGGAAGTGTTCCAGGGTGATAAAGACGACTGAGTGTCAGTCACAGGCATTGTCTTTACCCTCAGTAAAGGGACGGTATGTTGGAAGAGTTCCAAGCTAGATACCGTGACATACTAGACGATAAAGGCTGGATACATCGCTACTTAAGATGCTACCAAAGAGGCTGTTTGGGTGTATATTGGTTCATGAGATGAACTATGTTCCTCCCATTGTGTGACAATGGAGTTGTGGCTTATGCCAAGGAACGCCGGTCCCATCAGTGATCCAGACATATTCTAAGGCAGTATCACTTGATCATGGAGATGGTTGATCTCCAGGAAGATCGAGGCAAGGAGAGTAGACTCAGAGGACAACACAGCGGATCCACTCACAAAGGCCTGTTCCCAGAGAGAGACTTTTATGGGATGGTTGAGTATGAGATACTGCAACCACTGCTACAGATGGCCCTAGTGCAAGTGGGAGATTGTTAGTTATATGTATGCCCTAGAGGCCATTACTATACATAGGATGTATATTGTAGTGGATGCTGGGACATATATAGGGAGGACTTTCTTGCTCGACATGATAGTATGCTATCTGGTTGAACTTTACCTTAACGTGTATGCTGATTGTCTCTCTGTTACATGTTGGTAAAGCCCTTAGGATCTGTACTTGACTACCTGGACTATGATGCGGATCATACTAGTGGGGACATGGTAGTCTATAAGTACATCCTTCAAAGTCCCTAGTCGTGGGTGTATCGAGACGGGGCATCGATATACCAGAGTAGACTAGCGTGTACCTTCTCGACCCATACAGATGGGCGATGGATGATCCCATATCCATCGGTGTTTGACATCAGAGATGATATACGGGTGCTCAGTAGAGACTGGGTACACTGGACGGACTCGCCGAGAACTCCCAGATGGTATTATACCTCACGTCAGATGGCAGTTCTCTGGTGACACTGGTACAGAGTAGTCTGTTGACCCGAGATCGTCATAGAGTCTTGTGTGGTTCCCACTGTGCTTTGATTTCCATCTTACCACGTCCAAGAGGGCGTGCAAAACGGTGGTTTTTGGGTACAGTCCCGAGTCACATGGAGGCAATGAGCGATAGGAGGGGATTCGTCTCTCCCGGTATATGGGGGTTGATGTTGCACTGTGTTCGATCGGCTATAACAGGAAGTCCCTGGCCAGGGCTGCTCAGAGAATTGCTGGTAAGTGTTACCAGTAGTTTCTCGACCCGTTATGAGCCTCATATCGACACGACTTATTGAGCTATTGGGGTCTGACGTTTACCACCCCTAGGCGAGATATGCGACATATCAGACGATCAGACCGGACTGTACGGTAGTGTTACTGGTCGGATTCACTGGAGTGTGAGCGGGCTTGCTCGTCGATCTTCAGATCGCTCAATACCCGGGTGGCCGTTACGTTTAGCAGACCGCTTGCGGCTTGTGGATGTTTGATATGATCATCATCCGCTGCCGGCGTATTGACGAGTCTTTAGAGTCCTACACAGAGGTTTCCTGGCTCAAGCGAAACGAAATAGGAGCGCATATGAGATATGTGCGGGACCGAGAATAATACGAGTATGTGATACCGTATTCTATTCTCGCGATAAATATATCGAATGGTTGTATGCGATATAACCTAGTTATCGATTCAAGCGTTGATTCGATAAGCCGATATATTGGATACCAGTCGGTTATGTGCGCATGACCGGATCATTGAATCAAGTGTTGATTTAATGATTTAATGTATAATTATATATTTGATATATTACTTTGCATTAACTAGTATCGGTTTACTTAAGATGGATTTTCTCGCTCGGATGTGCAAGTTGTATATGTGATATACTTTTGTGCATTTGATTGTATCATGTTTGATGATACATGATTGTTTGGTGTATGGTTTAAACCATGGTTGGTCAATGGTTAGGGTTTTCTTTTGCTTCATTTACTTATTTATTTATTCATTTTTTTATCCATTTTGTTATTTTAGCAAAAGAAATATGATGAAGAGAAAATGGTGGCTTTATTTGTTTGTATTCTTTGAAGCTTCATGAACATTTGACCAAAGCAACCATTTTTGTCTTCTTGTCTAAACCTAACCATTCTTTAACCATGATTAACTCTCTACATCTAACCATGGTTTAGTTATGATAAGAATAGATAATTCTTTTCTTTTTCTTTATTCTTATCATAACTTTTTCATGAGCTTCTTCTTCTTCTTCAAAAACACATGAAGAAAAAGCTTCTAGTCATCAATGGTAGATTGATGATATGAGTGAGAAATCCAATTCTAAAGTATACCCACTTCCTATTTCTTCATCCTCTACCTCTTGCCAAGTAGTAGAGTGTGTTTCCTTCACAAGATTTTAGGGTTTGGTGAAGGAGGAGCTTGATCTAGCGATGCCTCGACGTAGATCATCTTCGGCATGGACATCGACGACCTAGCTTGCCCATTCTCCGACGAAGTCGACTCTAGAGCCCGGATTTGATTTGGACAGCGGAGATGACCTCGTTGCGGAGCCGTGGAGGTGGATATCCGGATCTACAAAGGTTGTAATTTCCGTATCTCATTAGTTAATTTGTTAACTAGTTCATTGTTCGCCTAGAAATCTAGCAAACGATCCGTACTTTAGGGTTTCTAGGCACCACAATTTTTGAAATTGCCATGGTTGATGGCTTGGGAGAACTCACTAGAGTGCCTAGGAACCCTGCAGTTGGGTCTCGGATCTTCAGGGTACACTCCAAATCACCTGCACACATCTCAATAATCGCTAAATATTTTTCAGGTGCCCCGGATCATAGCAGTTCTCTAATTACCATCACAATTCCTACAATCTCCCGATATCGGGGTTTCTAAGTTTGGGTCATGGGGTTAAATCTCTGGTTTTAGTCCAAAATACTAACACTATAAGGGTTTAAGGTCACTACTAAACTCAATTACATTATCTCAATTCAAGAATCCCTCAAATCTCTTCTTGGAATTTTCAAACATCACCAAACCTCACTTAATCACTTCTAAACTAACATGGAAGCTAAAGTGAATGAAATACTATACTAAATGTGAAGGAATTACCTCATTTGGCAACTCAAGAAATTTCTTGAGTTGCCCCAAGTGCTCAAAATCCTTAAGCTTTCTTTTTCCAAAATGGTTGTAGTGAGCTTGTGCACAGTTTTAGTGAAAAGAATGAAGTGTTTTGATGCATTTTTGGTGGTGTTGTGAGGGGTTGAGGCGGTGGAGGGAGGAGGGCAGCCATGAGGTTGAGAGGGAGAGAGAATGATGAAGAAAAAATGGAGGGAATGTAGGAATGAGACCAAGGTCAAAGACTCCTCATCTTTCTCTCTTCTTTCTCATGCCCATACTTATTTCTTTATTCATTTTCTTTTCCTTTTCTTTTCTTTTCCTCTCATTTAAAACCAAACCATGCTTGAAAATAAAGAAAGAAGCCAAGGTAGAAAAAATGTAACAATGTGTAATATGACATTGTGCATGTCATGTGCACAAATCAAGCTTAATGCACGATTAGTGATATTTAATCGAGATTAGCATAAAAATATAATATAATTAATCATAAAGAATTTATAATTTGCTTAAATCACATAAATTCTTCCAAAAATCGCCATTCAATTTATCTTCCCAATATTTCCTAAATTATCGGTATTTAATTATACTGCACCATTAAAATATTCCTAATATTTATTATTTAATTATATAAATTCCCAAAAATAATATTTTATTTTTCTGAAATGTTACAATCTTCCCCCAAATTTGGTCCCCGAATTTAAATTTAAACCCCTCAAATACTAAATATTTCAGTAAAAAGATCAAGTCGTCGAGGCTCCGAAATCATAAATACATAAAACACATCGTAGCGTAATGCATGCGCATGAAAAATGAGTATATAAACCAAAATCAAAACTCCGTCAAGCATCACGCAATCATCGGAGTTATGGTGAAGACACCAATGTCAAAGCCCAATACGAAAACCAACATGATATACATCAAACTATACATGTAAACATCGTTGTAAATTCGTCAAAACATCTGAAAGAAATGCATGCCAAACCTTTTCAAGTCGTTGTGCAATGCGCATATCACGGCACAGTGGCAGACGTCTATTATAAGAAAATAACTATATATATACCCTTTGTTTAGCATACACGTCCCGCCATTTTGAAAATAATTTAGAAGGGTTTCCTTTGTTAAATGTCTTGTGTCATCTCGGACAAGTAGGTAAAAACTGTAAGTCTAGGATAGCGCCCTGGCCATCATTCTAATGCCAAACGCGGAACAAAAACTTTTATAACTGGCGCTATCGCATACTATAACCCGAATCTTGCCATTAACGTTAAACTAACAAACTATAAAGTGGGTAGAAAGGCTATACCGAATGATCCAAGTCCTTCGTTCTTTAGCCATCATCCCACGCTCCTTTGCGGCATCTGCGATCTCGCTCGATCTCCGGTCTCCCTGTCCAGGTGGCACCACGTCAACGGATCTTTAAACGGGCTCCTGCCTCTGAACCGAGACAACTCGGACATGAAGTTTGCTAGCCAACATGTCCAAGATTGTTGTAGAGAATGAGTAGAATACTTTGTCTCGTTTCATCCAAAACCATGGATGAACGGTTAACGAAGTTGCCTTTTGGAGTAATGAGAAAAGAGCTATCAAATTTCCATGAACCAAATTAATCATCATCTTTTTCTTAACAACCATCTTCTTTCCAAAAGAGGGGGCCGACCACATATATGAGGAGGGGGTGAGTGTAGGAGCAAGGGGGTGACCATAATGGAAAAGATCAAGAAGAAATATCCAAGTTCAAACCAAAAGGCATTAATGGAAAAGGTGACTCACTAATAACACCTTATCAACCATTAATGCAAATGAATGAGTCACTAAACCTAGTCACCAATCTAGAAGCTTCCACTCATGACTCACCCTCAAGAAAAAGATAAATCCGCATTAAACCGAATGTTTAAGACGGATGATAGAAAACTGGCAACTTCAAAATGCGATCCCGAAACGAATTTCAGGATAACCCCGTAACTGTATATACATACCCACATTTGTATTACGACCGAATACAAATGCAACCGAGACAAAGATATTATATCTACACAGTATAATACTCGGATCTGGCTTAAACCAAAACCCACCAGTATTATCTGTCCGAAATATGACACGTGCGTAAACGCACGTGCATTTTCTGAACCCTGCCATAAAACCATACGGCCTCTACCACGTTTGGCCCAAACTTGGGAAACTATCTGTGGGGGACTCTAATGACTCATCAGTACCCTGTCAGTGGGTTTAACCATAAGTACGTCAGCGGTACTAGCAGTGCATAACGGCTACCCATGTACTGACCTCAAGGGAAGCCGATGAACGAACTCATCCTGGAACCCTACTGAGCCTAACAGTGACAATATACATACAGTTTGGTCTGTTCGTCTATGAGTATCGCATATCGGGCCTAGGGGGCTGGTAATGTCAGACCCCCAATAGCGGTATAAGTCGTGTCGGAGACAAGCCCTGAACACCCTGAGAAAGTACTGGAATACTTACCAGTAATTCTCACCTGCCTTGGCCAAGGACTTGGTGTAATGGCTTTCTTAGACACAGCGCGATCTCATCCCCAATACCGGGAGAGACGAATCCCCTGCCGATCCGCTCACTTGCCTCCATGTGGCTCGGGACTGTACCCAAAAAATACCTGTTTGAACGACTCCTTTGAGCCGTGGTAGGGTAGAAATCAAAGCACAGTGGGAACTCACACGAGACAAATGACGACCTCAGGTCGATGAACTAACCTGTACACATGTCACCAGGGAACTGCTATCTGACGCTAGGTACAATACCAACTAGCAGGTTCCCGGCGAGTCCTGTCCGGTGTACTCATAACCTAATGAGCACCTGTATACATCTTTGGTGATCCAACTGATACCAGTGGCTTGTGAGACCGGCCACCGCCCCTCGTCAGGGTCTCGACTGTATACACTAGTCTAGTCCGGAGTATCGATGCCTTGTCTCGAAACTCCCACGACTAGGGACCACTATTAAGGATGTGCTTATAGACTACTTAACTCTCACGTATATGATCGCCATCATACTGTTGGTAGTCAAGCAAGATCCTAAGGGCTCTATCAATGTGTAATAGTGATCGGTCCCCTGAACCTGTACACGATTGATAAAGGAAAACCAGATAGCATATTACCATCTCGAGTAAGACTGTGCTACCGGTATAGGTCCTCCTCAATCATTGCAATCACGTACCTGCGATCCAATAATTGATTTTGAGGGCACTATATCCAACAATCTCCCACTTGCACTTAAGGCTAATTATTGCGATGTCGCATACCCACAGCCCGTGTGATACCGAACACCCAACTCCTCTACTAATCAGTTTCACAAAGCCCGTTTGTAAAACTCTTGTGTTCGAGAAATTGTTAGTTATATGTATGCCCTAGAGGCCATTACTGTATATAGGATGTATATTGTAGTGGATGCTGGGACATATATAGGGAGGACTTTCTTGCTCGACATGATAGTATGCTATCTGGTTACTCTTTACCTAAACGAGTATACTGATTGTCTCTCTGTTACATGTTGGTAAAGCCCCTAGGATGTGTACTTGACTACCTGGACTATGATGCGGATCATACTAATGGGGACATGGTAGTCCATAAGTACATCCTTCAAGGTCCCTAGTCGTGGGTGTATCGAGACGGGGCATCGATATACCAGAGTAGACTAGCGTATGCCTTCTCGACCCATACAGATGGGCGATGGATGATCCCATATCCATTGGTGTTTGACATCAGAGATGATATACGGGTGCTCAGTGGAGACTGGGTACACTGGATGGACTCGCCGAGAACTCCCAGATGGTATTATACCTTACGTCAGATGGCAGTTCTCTGGTGACACTGGTACAGAGTAGTCTGTTGACCCGAGATCGTCATAGAGTCTTGTGTGGTTCCCACTGTGCTTTGATTTCCACCTTACCACGTCCAAGAGGCCGTGCAAAACGGTGGTTTTTGGGTATAGTCCCGAATCACATGGAGGCAATGAGCGATAGGAGGGGATTCGTCTCTCCCGGTATAGGGAGTTGATGTTGCGCTGTGTTCGATTGGCTATAACCGGAAATCCCTGGCCAGGGTTGCTGAGATTTACTGGTAAGTGTTACCAGTAGTTTCTCGAACTGTTATAGGCCTCATATCGACACGACTTATCGAGCTATTGGGGTCTGACGTTTACCACCCCTAGGCGAGATATGCGACATATCAGACGATCAGACCGGACTGTACGGTAAGTGTTACTGGTTGGATTCACAGGAGTGTGAGCGGGCTTGCTCGTCGATCTTCTGATCGCTCAATACCCGGGTGGCCGTTACGTTTAGCAGACCGCTTGCGGCTTGTGGGTGTTTGATATGATCATCACCTGCTGCCGGCGTATTGACGAGTCTTTAGAGTCCTACACAGAGGTTTCCTGGCTCAAGCGAAACGAAATAGGAGCGCATATGAGATATGTGCGGGACCGAGAATAATACGTGTATGTGATACCGTATTCTATTCTCGCGATGAATGTATCGAATGGTTGTATGCGATATAACCTAGTTATCGAATCAAGGATTGATTCGATAAGTCGATACATTGCATATTAGTCGGTTATATGCGATATGACCGGATCGTTAAATCAAGTGTTGATTTAATGATTTAATGCATAATTATATATTTGATATATTACTTTGCATTAACTAGTATTGGTTCACTTTAAATGGTTTTTCTCACTTGTTTGTGCACATTGTATATGTGATATATTTTTGTGCACAAGTTTGTATCATGTTTGATGATGCATGCTAACTTAGATTTGTGTAAAGATCAAACCATGGTTATATGATAATGGTTAGGGTTTTGTTTTATTCACTTATTTATTTATCTATTGATTTTTGAGAAATGAAAAGATAATGGTTGCTTTCATTCATGATGCTTCTTGAAGCTTCATGCAACTTTGACCAAAGTGACCATTTTGTCTTCATTTCCAAAACCCTAACCATTCTTCTAACCTTAGTTAATTCTATACATCTAACCATGGTTTAAAATCATGATAAGAATGATTTTTATTATTCTTTAAAAAAAAAAACAAACTTATCATATTATTCATCTTCTTCTTCTTCTTCTCCTTCAAGAAGAAAACCAAGTTTCCATCAATGGTGATTGATGAAAAAGAGTGAGAAATCCAAATCTAAAGTGAACCCACCTCCTATTTCTTCATCCTCTACCTCTTGCTAAGTAGTATAGGGTGTTTCCTTCACAAGTTTTCATGGCTTGGTGAAGGTGGAGCTTGATCTTGTGATGCTTCGACGTAGATCATCTTCGGCATCGTCGTCGATGACCTAGCCCGCTTTTTCTCCGATGAAGCCGACGCTAGAGCCCGGGATCCGATGATCGCAGCGAGGAGACATCATCACGGAGCTATGGAGGTGGTGTACCGGATCTACAAAGGTTGTATTTTCGTTAACTCATAGTTAAGTTGTTAACTTGTTATCGGTTTCGCCTAAAATTCTAGTTAACGATCCGTATTAGGGTTTGTAGGAACTTGTAAAATTTGAAATTGGCATGGTTGATGACTTTTGAGACCTCATTAGTGTGCCTAGGAACCCTACAGTGGTATCAGAGCCTAGCTAGAGCCTTAGGCTATGCGTAGACGATGTTTGAAAACCGATCGAACCAAAACCCTAAATCTAAAATGCTCTCTGGACTTTTTTCAAAAACTGGGTTTTTTCCAGATTAAAAATTCTTAAAAAATTCAGCAGGGAATTCTAAGAATTACGATGCAAAATTTTTTTCATGATACCTCTAAAGCGCGGCGGAACCGCGGCAGAAGCCTGGCTTCTGCGGCGGTTCCGCGGCCACTTGACTTGATTGGCCTTCAAACTTTGCACAGTAATTCATTCTTTCTGGTGCTGGTTTTCCTGGGAATTTTTAATATTTACTCAAGAGTTGAGTATTTTGGGTTGTATTGGGAGTTCGTAGATTCGATCGGATTGTCAGACTTCGTCTATGTGTTTTTCCGGATAGTTTGGAATATGTTAAAAAGTTCGACCGAATATAAATACCCACCTTTTCCCCTGTCGGGAAATTTCCAAGTGTTGGATCTTTCCGTAGTTTAATAACGTTCTAAGTAGTGCAAGTAACGCGATGGACCCTCTAGAAGACAACAAACCTTAACTCGATTATGTGACCGTCTTGAACTGCCCTTTGAACCTTAGGGTTTGGGACAGTACGGCGTGCCACATGTGAGGCGTTGGCTTGACCTTTCTACGGCTGGACCGTTGGTACTGAGGCACGAAATGAATGTCTTTGAACTTATTTCATGAGTTGAGCTGTTTCGGGAAAACTTGGGTGTTCGACTGTTCGATCGGAAAGTTTAACATTTTCTGTTTATCTGGAATGTGATACAACAATTGGAATTCACAAGTAGTTATGAGATAACTGAATGAATGTTATAAACATAGCAATTTAGTCTCACTTGATCGGTTGCTACGGAATTTTGATGCGATCAAAAGTCCGTCGCAATCACGTAGCGTACGCGGATACTCGCCGGGTAAACTTAATAGACAGCTACACCCCATAGCCCCGACCAAGTGACTGTAGGAGAACCTCGTCGCCGAAAGCATCCGTTCGGGTGCTCGCGGTAGCGGTGTTCCGCCTTGGTGCACTTCGTCGACGGTATCGGGGGTGCGGCCGTCTACTGAAGATTGCGACGAGCATTCGATCAGGATGTCGGGAATCTTGTTGAATTACCCGACTTGATATTGAAATGTGTTTTCGATAATGAGACTAAAATGCGGAGTTTATAATTGTTAGGCATGCGATGTCTAAGCGATTCATTTGATTAGGCATGCGATGTCTATGAAGGTTGCGGATTCCAACTGTTGTAGTTTTACACTTTCTTTTCTGTGACCGTAAGTGTAATATGTGATATCGCCGGTTTCGTTGCTATATGTCAACGACAATTGGGATGCGCATATTTACTTACGTTGATGACATGTGATGTTATGTGTTGCTGGATATGTTATATTGGATCGTCGTGTTTGAATAGCCGGGGGTTTTTATGTGAGATGAGTGTTTTTCATTTTCATTCATGTAAAAACTTGTATGTAATATTCTTTTATTGGGGCACTTCCAGGTTGCGGAAGATGTCACCGTTTGTATATTATTTTCTTTTCCGCACTAGGTTAGACCCAAGGAGGGGAGCACAAGTAACCGGGTTCTGGAGTCCAGTAGGAGACCAACTCGAGGAGTCGAGTCCGGGTCTCCTAACTCCAGAATTGGTAGGGTTGCTTGCCGCTCTCATAGGGGTCTAGGGGTGTGGGTTTGGCTATTCATCACGACCGTGGAATCCGTGTTTTATACTGGCTCGTATTGAAAACACGGACGTCCTAGTATATCCAATATTTCATATGTTTCTTATGCTGCTATATCTGTGATGTGATCATGTGATATCTTCTGTGATGGATACTGTATATAGTATATATGATATATTATATAGGCGTTACTTATGTTTTACACCCGTGCTAGCCCTGCCCCGCTCTGCCGTTAGTTACCTAACCTAACGGTGCACGAGGGGACATCGAGGTTAATGCGGATGGCATAAGTGTACGTCGTATTTATCTGTGATGTTTAGGTACTTAAATGATGGGACTTCATTAATGTGATTAATGAAATAAAAGAAACCTAAGATGTTGTAGAATCGAATTTCAAAATAAAACAGGTAGCTACAGTTCTTGCTTTGCACAGCGGTATATATGATATATCCTGCACCTTATTCGATGAGGAAAGGACCGAGATCCCTTCACAGGGAGTGACTCCTTTAGCAATAACTGGCAGATGCTACACACTCGGTTTGTCTTTTGATTGCTTTTAAGAGTTTTTGCTTTGCACAGTGATATATATGATATATCCCGCACCTTATTCGATAAGGAAAGGACTGACGATCCCTTCACCGGGAGTGACTCCTTTAGCAAAACTAGAAAAGCTTCAAAAACACTCCATTTTAAAAAATCATTTGATTCTACAGCGATATCAAGTTCATTACGCAATAGGTTTTCAGAAAAACCTGTCGTAGCCCTCCGTCATTTTAGATAAGTCCTGTTTAGTATTCGTGCTGCGTTTGTTGACCTTGTCAAGGCGCAGTGTGCGGTAGCTAACCAGTATTTATCTGCTTATGCATATGATGCAGATTGAGTTAGGGTAGTCGTACGACCTTGTTGACCTTGTCAAGGGTCGTGCGGGTAGGTTTGATTCAATCAAGAAATGACGGGTTGAACTTGACTTACGGTCTATGGTTTGTTGACCTTGTCAAGGTCATAGATCGTTTGGGGCAAAATATTATCGGGAATTTCAAGTGTTGAAATTTGCAATGAGATTGCATACCTTCTATGAGATAGTTGGATCCCGATACCCGCTGCGAGTAAGAGTTACTCCTGGGAGAGTTTTACACATTACAATTAGCCGATCAAGTAGGTGTCTAGAAAGGTGTCAACGAGGTTACGCCTCTGGGAAAACGAGGTTTACATTAATTAGGTTCGTACGAAAGCACGGGGGACCTCCCTCAAAGTACCGACACTGGCCTGGCTGAAAGATTGGCGAACCTGTAGCGTGTAATTAATCCCGGCTAGTCTTTCCTTTTAGGGTTTGAAGGAAGATTTGATAAAAAGCAGTGGGAGCCATCCTGATTAGATAAAATAATAACCAATCTATTCTTGCAAGAGCGCACGCTGAGTGTTTTCTTCTCTCTCTCTCTCCTGGTAGCGACCATATCACGCCTTAATCAAGACAATAATACGGAATATTGACCGAACCCGCTTGTTATACTGAGCTGGGGAACGTTGGTCCCCCTCCAACTTATAATTGTTATAAGACAGAGTAGGAAATTGGGGATTACCAGAATTCTCGTGCCGCCCAAACGAAGAGAGTGCATGCTGATGCATCATCTTCGGGTGTGTTCATTACAAAGAACTGTTTCTCAGTATCCTCCGCATCCTGGGTATGTGATACCAGATCAGGATCCCAGATATGTAATCTGTTACATAGGGCTACAGCTAGGTAGAGAACTGAGAACGGATGATAAGTTTCATGAAGCAGAAAACGGGGCAAGTGTTGCAGCCAAGTCTGTTGGTCACTGTCACCCTGTATTACCAATACATTGATTCTGAACGAATGTTATTAGATACCGAACCTGATATACAAAATCATATCTATCTCTTTATTAGTAAAGAAATGATAAAATTTTGTATAGTTGGATAATGTTTTGAACATTTCCTATATCAAAAGTTGATCGATTCAGGCACGTTATCTAAAAGCATTGATGTTCTAAATCAAACTACAGTTCTTAGTATACGGAACACACACAAGAAGAAGAGTTCAGAAATGAACGAATTCTTCTTGAGGTATTGTAGACTAGGTCATATCAATGCAACCCGACTAGCTTAAGTTACATATAGATGCATATTTAAATCAGTTTGAATTTACATCTTGTGAAACTTGCCAGTCATGTCACAGAGATAAGATGACCACAGCTCTGTTTATTGCAAACAGAAAAACAGTTAGTAAACTCTTGGGATGATACATGTTGATGTATGTAGGTCCCCTGTCTACATATACCAAGACCGGTTCTTTTTACTTCATTACATTCTCTGATGATCTCTCAAGATTCAGACATATGTTCCTGTTGAAACACAAGTCCGAACCTTTTGAGATATTCACAGAATATAAGTTAGAAGTAGAGAACCAAAACGGGTATAAGTATTATGTCCTTTGATGAGATCAAAGAGGAGAATACTTGAGCACGGAATTCCTGGACTATTCTAAAGGAGAATGAGTTTCTCTCTCAGCATTACTCCTCCGAATACACCATAGCACGATGGTATATCGGGGCGGAGAAATCACACCCTATATGATAAGGTGTGCTCTATGATGAGTACTACTGAGTTACCTATTTCCTTTTTGGGAGTTATGCACTTGAGAAGCTGCATACCTATTGAATAGGGTTCAAATCAAATCTGTTGCCTACCACTTCATATTTGATATGATAAGGGAAGAGCCCATCTCTTAGGTTGGTTAAGATTTGGGGTTGTCCGGGCTATGTCTAAAAGCAAAACCCGGACAAGCTCGAGGCAAGGTCTGTGATGTAGAACTGGAAATGTTCCAGCTATACAAACTATGGCTGATGATTTGAAAGAACCAAAGGATTCAATAGTTACCAACGAACCTCAGCCTCTCCGCCGATCTAGTAGGGTTCCTCACCCACCTGAGAGATACTTCGGTTTCTCTATGACAGTGGGAGCGAGGATTGCATCATGAGATGATGACCCAACTAGTTTTGAGCTGGCCATCAGGAGTAAGACTCTGTAAGAATGGCTGGATGCTTAGTGATCTGAGATGGAATCCATGTACACCAACAAAGTATGGACTTTGGTTGCTATATCTGAAGGGTTAAATCCCCATCAGGAGCAAGTATATCTTGAGAAGATTACTTGGTGTAGATGGAAAAGTTGAGACTTTCAAAGCTAGACTTGTTAAAGCTTTTTCGTCATCGACCAGGCGTGGATAACGATGAAACCTTTTCAAGTAGCTATGCTTAAGTCCATCCAGATCCTATTTGCCACGGCTACATACCATGACTACGATATCTAGCGGTTGGGTGTCATGACTGCTTTTCTAAATGATGTTTTAGAAGAGAACGTTTATAAGTACACAGCCAGAGGGCTTCGTAGACAGTGGGAGCAGCGGAAACGTGTACAAGATGCTTTATAGGTTAAAGCAGGCATCGCGGAGTTGGAACATCTGTTTTGATGTGTTAGTCAAAGAGTTTGACATCATCAAAATGGTAGATGAACCTTGTATAAACAAAAAGGTAGTAGGGAGTATAGTGACGATCCTCGTAGAGTACGTGGATGACATACTCTTGATAGGGAAGGAGTTTCCTATGCTACGCTCGGTCAAATCTCTGCTTATCACAAGGATTCTCCATATAGGATCAAAGTGATACCTCCTAAATCCTGGGTTTTGGATCTATGAGATAGATCTAATTGGATGTTAGGATTCTCACTAGTTGTAGTGAGATGGTATCAATCGATCCTGGGGAGAATCACTGGAAATGTTCCAGAGTGATAAGGACGACTGAATGTCAGTCACAGGCATTGTCTTTACCCTCAGTAAAGGGACGGTATGTTGGAAGAGTTCCAAGCTAGATACCGTGGCATACTAAACGATAAAGGCTGGATACATCGCTACTTAAGATGCTACCAAAGAGGCAGTCTGGATGTATATTTGTTCATGAGATGAACTTAGTTCCTTCCATTATGTGACAATGGAGTTGTGGCTTATGCCAAGGAACGTCCGTCCCATCAGTGATCCAGACGTATTCTAAGGCAGTATCACCTGATCATGGAGATGGTTGATCTCTAAGGGATCAAGGTTAGGAGAGTAGACTCAGAGGACAACACGGCGGATCCACTCACAAAGGCCTTTTCCCAGAGAGAGACTTTTTATAGGATGGTTGAGTATGAGATACTACAACCACTGCTTCAGATGGCCCTAGTGCAAGTGGGAGATTGTTAGTTATATGTATGCCCTAGAGGCCATTACTGTACATAGGATGTATATTATAGTGGATGATGGGACATATATAGGGAGGACTTTCTTGCTCGACATGATAGTATGCTATCTGGTTACTCTTTACCTAAACGTGTATACTGATTGTCTCTCTGTTACATGTTGGTAAAGCCCCTAGGATGTGTACTTGACTACCTGGACTATGATGCGGATCATACTAGTGGGGACATGGTAGTCCATAAGTACATCCTTTAAGGTCCCTAGTCGTGGGTGTATCGAGACGGGGCATCGATATACCAGAGTAGACTAGCGTATGCCTTCTCGACCCATACAGATGGGCGATGGATGATCCCATATCCATTGGTGTTTGACATCAGAGATGATATACGGGTGCTCAGTGGAGACTGGGTACACTGGACGGACTCGCCGAGAACTCCCAGATGGTATTATACCTTACGTCATATGGCAGTTCTCTGGTGACACTGGTACAGAGTAGTCTGTTGACCCGAGATCGTCATAGAGTCTTGTGTGGTTCCCACTGTGCTTTGATTTCCACCTTACCACGTCCAAGAGGGCGTGCAAAATGGTGGTTTTTGGGTACAGTCCCGAATCACATGGAGGCAATGAGCGATAGGAGGGGATTCGTCTCTCCCGGTATAGGGAGTTGATGTTGCGCTGTGTTCGATTGGCTATAACCGGAAATCCCTGGCCAGGGTTGCTGAGATTTACTGGTAAGTGTTACCAGTAGTTTCTCGAACTGTTATAGGCCTCATATCGACACGACTTATCGAGCTATTGGGGTCTGACGTTTACCACCCCTAGGCGAGATATGCGACATATCAGACGATCAGACCGGACTGTACGGTAAGTGTTACTGGTTGGATTCACAGGAGTGTGAGCGGGCTTGCTCGTCGATCTTCTGATCGCTCAATACCCGGGTGGCCGTTACGTTTAGCAGACCGCTTGCGGCTTGTGGGTGTTTGATATGATCATCACCTGCTGCCGGCGTATTGACGAGTCTTTAGAGTCCTACATAGAGGTTTCCTGGCTCAAGCGAAACGAAATAGGAGCGCATATGAGATATGTGCGGGACCGAGAATAATACGTGTATGTGATACCGTATTCTATTCTCGCGATGAATGTATCGAATGGTTGTATGCGATATAACCTAGTTATCGAATCAAGGATTGATTCGATAAGTCGATACATTGCATATTAGTCGGTTATATGCGATATGACCGGATCGTTAAATCAAGTGTTGATTTAATGATTTAATGCATAATTATATATTTGATATATTACTTTGCATTAACTAGTATTGGTTCACTTTAAATGGTTTTTCTCACTTGTTTGTGCACATTGTATATGTGATATATTTTTGTGCACAAGTTTGTATCATGTTTGATGATGCATGCTAACTTGGATTTGTGTAAAGATCAAACCATGGTTATATGATAATGGTTAGGGTTTTGTTTTATTCACTTATTTATTTATCTATTGATTTTTGAGAAATGAAAAGATAATGGTTGCTTTCATTCATGATGCTTCTTGAAGCTTCATGCAACTTTGACCAAAGTGACCATTTTGTCTTCATTTCCAAAACCCTAACCATTCTTCTAACCTTAGTTAATTCTCTACATCTAACCATGGTTTAAAATCATGATAAGAATGATTTTTATTATTCTTTTAAAAAAAAAAACTTATCATATTATTCATCTTCTTCTTCTTCTTCTCCTTCAAGAAGAAAACCAAGTTTCCATCAATGGTGATTGATGAAAAAGAGTGTGAAATCCAAATCTAAAGTGAACCCACCTCCTATTTCTTCATCCTCTACCTCTTGCCAAGTAGTATAGGGTGTTTCCTTCACAAGTTTTCATGGCTTGGTGAAGGTGGAGCTTGATCTTGTGATGCTTCGACGTAGATCATCTTCGGCATCGTCGTCGATGACCTAGCCCGCTTTTTCTCCGATGAAGCCGACGCTAGAGCCCAGGATCCGATGATCGCAGCGAGGAGACATCATCACGGAGCTATGGAGGTGGTGCACCGGATCTACAAAGGTTGTATTTTCGTTAACTCATAGTTAAGTTGTTAACTTGTTATCGGTTTCGCCTAAAATTCTAGTTAACGATCCGTATTAGGGTTTGTAGGAACTTGTAAAATTTGAAATTGGCATGGTTGATGCTTTGTGAGACCTCATTAGTGTGCCTAGGAACCCTACAGAAATAACCTCAGTGAGTGGATCCGCCCTGATGTTCCTTTCTATGTCTCTCTTAATCTCAAGTTCGCGGAGAAAGCCATCTCACGAATTGAGTAATACCTGTCTTAGAATATGTCTGGATATCTGATGGGTCCTAGTTCATAAATGAACTCCAAATCCAAACTTCTTAGACTATATCGTCAACTGAACCTAATCAGTATCCTGCACCATGCCTCCCACAGTATTCTCTTGGACCACCTGTCCATAATACTGCCCCCTTCACCGGAGGGAAAACTATAACTCTGACAATCACTCTGTCATCCATGTCATCTTTGAAGCCTGGAATGATAACCGTCTCCTGAAGGAGGCTGCCGTTATCAAATCCGCAGAACATGTACTTATGTTCTAAAACTGCTTCCTTATGTTTCTTCAGGATTTGATTAATATAAACTTATCGCATCTAGTGCAAAAACAACATCTGGTGTAGTACTTGACATCTCATGATCGACTTAATTGCCTAAGCAAGTGATCTGCCAATCATGCACATCCCTCTTCCCTTTAGTCTGTAAGACACCTTTAGAGAGGGTGACTCCATCACCTGCAGGTACACCACCATGCCAGGAGTCATCTATTCCAAATACTTTTAGAATACTGTTAAAGTACCCACATTGGGAAACTACCCAAACTTAGATCTAAAACCATAGATCTAGTAACTAGAATGTCTGATATTATATCCATATCCTATGTGGAGAAACAACTGTGTGACAACCACAGTACAACCGATCGTAGTATAGGAATTTTACTTCCTACTCTGTGTATGTCATCCAAATACCAAGACATCACACCTTACTACCTTCTTAACAGATCCATCCCCTATTCTGATGAAGTCAAACCCATGACTGTCACATCAAAATTAGATGATCTATCTCCGCTATATCTGCTCTAGTCTATAAATAGACATAAGCTACTTGCCCACTATGCTTCCGCTGCTCCCACTGACCACAACAACCCTCTGGCAGAATAATATATACGTGCACTTCTAAAGCTAGTTTAGAACGACGCTATACTTAACCTCCTACCGGGTCTTATAGCCTGGAACAATAGTAGTGTCAAGTCTGGGTAAACAAGAACCTCCCTGTCACCGTCCTTGAGGCTACCGGAGTACCTTTCGGGTGTCTGAGATTACCCATCATATCTGCGGAGTGGCTAATGGAATGTCAAACCTGATCAAATCTTTAGGTCCTATTAAATTTTCCGTAATCGTTTGCAGTTCTGGAATCACTTCCAGTTCTACCATACTCCCACTACTATTTTTTGAAAAAAATCCATTTTACTAAAACTGTGGTGAGTCAAGAACAATATCACTATTGATCTTCCAGATGGTAGAAAGTCAACCCTCGACATAGCCCGGGTCAACCTACAAACTGCCATTACAGAAACGCGCCTTGAGTTATCCAGAGTCTGGTTTTAAGCATAAGCCGGACAACTCCCCGTACCTTAACATTGTTAAGATACGAACCATTCTATTTCCAATATAGAAACTTTTGCACTTATTTAATTGGAACCAGATTCAAATCATGCAGCTGTCTCCAGTGCATATCAACTTAATGGAGAGAGGCTGATCAGCATTACTCAACTTAAGAGTACATCCAATTATGAGTAACCTGAAAGAGAAACAAGTTTCTCAAAACCATTACTATCAACTGAATACCAATCACAAGTATCTACATCTTCGATCTCTTTGAAGAATCCCGATACTTGCGACACCTGGTTCTCTACTTTATTCTTATACCTATAACTTCTCAAAACTTAGACATTGTATTTCTACGAAACACTTGTCTAAAAACTAGAGAAGTCACAAGTAAACGGAACATAGTACGAGGACCAACCCCTTTGTCCTGATGGACACTGGACAACATACAATACTCTGTATAAGTCCGCTGAGTTGAATAACTCAGAACCTGTGCATCGTAGGTTGAAAACTGTACTTATGGTTAAGAACTAATCCGCTGTTCAATACTCCTTACCCAATCGCCAACTGATATAGGTAAATTTCATGGACATAATTTCAAAAAGTTATATCTCACTTTATAAAAATAAACATACAGATATATCATTTTGAAATCGGTGCACAACAACGGATGCTCAAAACTAAATACATGCCGTCCGGCAAAAACCCAGGCGACTTCCTTAAATATCACCAATTACAACGAATTCCGATATAATGAGGATGATCACCTAATTCCCAATAACTTACTCCCACTCATCATCTGTAAAACCATACAGATGTGAGAAACATACCTGGTAAATTCATACCCTGGAATAAGTATCTAATCGGTAAATCAGTTTTCCTTTAACAATGCACAGTGAAACTGAAACATGAAAATGTTTCGTAGGGGTATCCTGGTATTCCTAGTAATGCCTCTTCCATAATCCTATTCATGACTGTAACCGTATATTTTTCTGCCATCTCTCCAAATCCCTTTATTTGTCTTTAGTCGTTACCTTCTGTACACCCCTTTAGGCTAAGTGGTTTTCTTCCTTCCCTACCGTTCAGCACCAGCCTATGGTTTGGAAGAAGACTATCCAATAAGCGTAATAGGTGTACCCTCCTAAACCAAGGAGTACTCGCAACCTGAGAGAAGGTGATGATAAAAGACAACCGAATAATACCTTATTCTATTTCTCCCGAATTGGGAAAAAAAGCAAAGGTGAAATAGGAGTGGCGATGAATTACGTGGTTTGGTCGTGAATGATAGCAGTCGTAATTTACTTTGCCCTCTTTCTAATCCCTTTATTTTGTCTTTACTTATTACCTTCTGTACACCCTACTTAGGCTAATTGGTTTTCTTCCTTCCCTACCTTTCGACACCTGCCTATGGTTTGGAAGAAGACTATCAAATAAGCATAATAGGTGTACTTTCCTAAACCAAGGAGCCCTCGCAACCTGAGAGAAGGTTATAATAAAAGACAACTGAATAAACCAATTCTATTTCTCCTGAACCTGGATCCATCCTCGAAGAAGTCCTTTCGAGTTCGTATATAACCATAAAATGGATCTATCCAATGGAAGTGGATGTTCGTAGTAATACGGGCTGTTCTGAGAAATGCAAAGGGTAAAAGAAGGAGCGGCAATGACTTATGCAACTTAGACAATCCAAAAACCAGTATTTTAAGAAGGTTCGGTCAACTTGGTCACTGAGTCATAGTCTAGGGTCGGTCAAAGGCCGCTGCCAAAGAGAGAGAAAAGAAACACTCTGCGTGCACTCAAACCTAGATCAGAATGGTTATCACTTTATCTAATCAGGAAACCTCCCAATGTACTGTCAAATTCTCCTCCAAACCTGAAAGAAGAATCAATCGGGATCACCCGAAGAGTAAACCAACTCATCAGTAGGAATTAGGATCCAACTCTCATCGCATGATAACGTGACGGAATCCACTCACGTTATCATACTCCAGAAGGTATGCGCATGCCTGGCAAGTTTCAGTTTCTCTAGAAACTCCTGATATGATTTTTGCCCCATGCTCTTATGATCGTGACTAAGGGCCAACCCATCATAAGTCGCATGTCAAGTTCTTCCCATCATTATCTTGTTAATTTGAACCCACTCGTACTCGCCCTTAACTAAGGGCCAACAAGGCGGTACGGCTGTCCCAAACTAACGCATCTATCTATGCAACATGTGAACACCCCAGCAGCTACCAATCACTATGTCTTGGCTAAGGGCCAAACCAACATAGCTTGAATACTACTGACCATTCATATGAAATGACGGAGGGCTACGGCTGGTTTTTGGCGAAAAACCTTTAACGTAACGAACTTGATATCGCTGAAGGAACCTGATAGCTTTTTATAAAAATATAGTGGCGAAAACCTTTGCTAAAGAGGTCACTCCCGGTGAAGGGATCTCGGCTCTTTCCTCGTGGAATGAGGTGCAGGATATTCCAACTGAATACCGTGATGCAAAGCAACATGTAATCGACTATAGTGAAGTTATTACCCTGACGCAAACTTCTGCCCAAGGGGTCACTCCCGGTGAAGGGATATAGGCCCTTGCCTCGTCGAATGAGGTGCTGGATATTCCAACCGAATACCACTGTGCAAAACAAAAGGAAACGTTTTTGTAATAACACTTTTTAAAACTATTCCAACAACATCCAAACAGGTTTGTTTTCCTTTGCATTGATCAAAATCAACGCAGTCCCATCAATTAATCACACCAGAAAAGAATGAAAATAAAATGTACGTATATGCCATCCGCATTCGTCACTGGGTCCTGTCATCACCCGTTAGATTACTTAACTGTCACGACCCGAAAGTACGGAACATGACCGGCACTTAAACTACGAACGTCTCGAGGCGTACGTAATCTAAGTAAACCGAAAACCCAGAAATCCAAACCAAGCAAAGAAGTAGAGTGCAGGAAAAACCAAATTAAAGCAAGTAATTTCAATAGCATAAGCCGAATTATGCGGTTTTTAAAACATCAAAAATTTACTGAAAATTTCGGCAGAGTCTCCTTTGTAAAAACTGGCCCCCAAACGGGATACAACATGAATAGTATACGAAAACAATAAAAAGGCATCCCCAAGCGGGAGCTAGCTCTTCGTCAATCGACGGTCACAACCACACAAGCAATATAATATACAACGCCAACGGCGAGGATCAAAACTCAAAAGGAAACTCAAAACCACCAGAAATATAACGAGCGACTCTAAGGTTGAAAGAATAAACAACACTGGTCTCTATCTCAAAAATACATGTTTGGTTGATGGAGATTCTAGATACAACAGAATAATGATATACAAGATATATAATGGGGGTATGATACAAGTAAACCCACCTACTAGCAAATCACCCGAATGAAACTATGCCCGCAAAGCCGTAATGAAACCTGTACGGCAAACCTGCAAGAAACCAGGGCACAACGGGGGTGAGTTGCCAACTCGTGAATAGAAAAACATCTACGCACAGAAATCGCATAAATAACGCAATCCTAGGTCAATGATCATAATATATCCTCAAAAATATGTATAACATGCAGCCTATAACAATGGCTAGGGTAATATCTAACCGAGTGTAATCTCATGTGCCCGTGTCAGTGCCTCAGGTAGCAATATATCATATGAATGAGGTATGAATGCATGAAAACAGAATACATGTAAATGAAGAAATTGTTTTCATAAATTAGTGAGATTTCCTTCTGGTTTTTAAACTGAGGTATCATAATGAAATCAGTATCAACAGTGTCTAGCATCGACACAAAACATAAATCTCACTGTCTCGAAATATCAATGTCTCAATCTCAATATCTAGGGCGCCGTCAGTCCAGACCGGCCCCTACCATCCATCTCAAGACCACGACGGTATCCTCCGGATATCCGACGCGTCGGGTAATATCACCGGTAGGTAGTGCTCCCCAGCCAGGCTCAACGTCTACACCATATTCCTCTTGCCCCGGGGTACCATACCGGGCCCACCATGTACCCGTGATGGTTCCTCCACTCCTCGACACGGATCTCGAAAACCACAGCAAACTCATGGTGGACGACACTTATATCACTAGAAAACCGCAATTTACATATTTTAAAAATATAATAAGTTTAGAAATTTTGCGGCTTTCCCCCGAAATCCAGAAATATCATAAATCTCAAGAAATCATCACAAGTGCATATGTCAATGATAATGAATGTATGTGGTATCAATAACCAAGTTGCAATGTGTGATTAATAACTAGGCATGAACAATGGAATAACAGTATGCATGAAGTGACAAGTAATAACTACAATGTCTAAACTGGCATATAAGGCAGGTACACTAATATCGTATCAACTACTAACTAACAACCTAAGTCAAGCAATAGTATTTTCTAAGTGTACGTGACATGGCAATTACCGATGAAGATGTGTGTGAGCCGGCAAGTAAGTGTATGTGGTACATACGCATCATCGGTAATGGTGCTGGTGTCCTAACAGCATGATATCAATAATGGAGTATGCAGCAAAATAAGTATGCGGGGCAGAGCGAACAGCAATAATGTGCGGGAGCAGAATACTAGACACAACGATAACTAATCAGTATTAATCTAATATAAGTCCTATAAATGGTGCCTTTTGAAATAACACGAATCATGGGGTTTTTGAAAATAGGGGCTACGGTGTTTTTATGAAAAGATACGTCTTTTGAAATATCCGTAGGATCCCTTGGGCTGTCTTTTAAAATACCCACGATTCGTTAGTTTTTGAAATAGGTAAGAAGTCTAATCTAATCTAACAACTACACTAAACTATACGGCTGAACTAACAAGCTGAACTACAGGTAAGGAAACCGCCTAACATCTGAGTCGATACATATACCTACCTGTATATGTATAGTCGGTGATCCCGCCTCAATAATATCATAGCTGATACCATATCTATAATCAGGCATCCTAAGTCAAGAGTGCGGATCAATCATCAATATAGCTCGTACGTAAATCCGTCGTACGGCCTCCCAAATCTGGGTACGGGTCAATATCACATTCATCATACTATTCACCTGGTATCCTCTTTATCAAATATCAAGATCGGGGTACTGATCTACGTCTAGTACCATATTGATACCGCCTACGTATGCATGGACGTGTGTGAAACACTACGTCAAGGACCCGCTACAACGTCATGTCGTATCTCAAATACGAACCCTGCTATATCACCGATCTCACGGCCTCAAATCAAATCTCATCGACTCAGCTCAATCCCAAGTATCATCCTCAATCCGTATGTGAACACATAGTCCCATACCCATGTGAACACATAACTATAAAGAATCCCATAAGCACATATCAATAGGAATGTATGCAAGTATGTATGTGTGTATGTGTGTGTGTATGTGTAGTGCAACACTACCCTAGGGTTCGCAACGCTAAAATAATCCAACACACCAATATCCATCCTAAGCATCGTTATTAATCCCAAATAACATATAATAATTGTTGGTGTGTATACGCATCCGTATACACCACCACGGACTGCGGGGGTGCTATACGCCATCCACCCGACTTCTCCCCGTAGATATAAATCTACTCACCTGGTCCTCGCTAGCCGGTGCCGACGTCGCCACGCGCCTGCTTGTCGTCTCGAAGTCCACATGGGGGTACCTACATATCATAACGCACCATATCGTATTAAAACTAAATTCGAGATCGAAATGGCATACGAAAATCAAATCGGCACGCGTATCACGCATAGGTCCAAACCTATCGCCTACGCATGTAAGAATAGTCAAACCAACCCTCGATGTCGATGTACAAACGTCAAACCATCGAGAAAAATCCAATCACACTCATTTGCACATTCACGAACACTAATTTTAATATAAACTAGGTTAAAACTCACAAAAACGCCAATTTCACTTAAAAAGTCAATTTTCCGAAAATCTAGCAAGCACAATTCGCCGTTTCTGTACAAAACACGATATTTAAATGAATGTAGCGGCCAATATATTTATTAAATATCTTAAATAAGTCGTATAAACAATTTCCGGAATTTAATCTCATTAAATTCCAAAAATCCTAATATTCTAGTTTACAAAAATACCCTTTTTAACAATTTCAAAGCAAAAATGTACAAACTACAATCTAGCTTAGATTTGCATGATCTAAAGCATTAAACCACACTTAATAAAGTTAATGAAGTCATGAAAACCCTAAACACATTTTTAATCCCAAGAATTTAACAAATTTCAAAAACCTAGTAAGCAATTTAGCAAATTAACACAATTTTAAAACTAACCATTCACACTAGCTAATAACCTTGTATTATCATGACAACAAAGCCTAAATATAACACACAACCATACACCAATTTTATAAAACCCTAACTTGCAATCAAATTCACAACTTGAATTCCAAAACTTGCAATTAAACTCACATAACCAAATTAACACTTAAGTAAATTAGCTTAAGAAATTAGTAACAAATTAAGCAACAAAAAGTTTAGAATTATACCCAAAAACATATGAAGATCCACAAGCATCCATGGCCCTCCAAAATGCTCTCTTTTCACAAGGATACATGCTATACGGGCTAAGCTAAAATGGGTAGGAGTCGGATTTGGATTTAGATTTGAATTTGCATGGATTTTGAAGTGATTTGTGGATTTTTTTTGATGAAGAAAGAGTGGGATTTGAGGGGGGGGGGGCGCTGCTGCTGTTGGGAGGCCAGAAATGGGAGTGAGGAGAGAGAGGGAGGTAGAGAAAATGCAAGGGAGGAAAGTCAAGGTCAAGGTAAGGTCAAAAGTCCACCTAATTCACCCATTTTCTTTTCTTTTCTTTCATTTCTTTTCCTTTGAAATCAAGTGGGGAAAAATTATGGTGGGTGCTGAATTCAGCCATGGGGAGGAGTAAGTGGGGGTGTGTGGGTGTGGGTACGGGTGTGGGGTGATGAAAAATGATAAATACAATACCCCAAATATCCATTTACGCTAAAAAAAAGCCTTTTTTCTTCAATAATTTCTAAACCGTTTTGGCAAATGATTTCGTTCCAAAAACCACATGATAAAATTTTACTTAATGTTTTATGATGCACAAAATTTGTTTCAACTCATTCCAATTTGTAATTTTCCCTAATTAAATGTATTAGTGACGGCTTAAACTAATAATAAAATAATATTTTTTTCAGAAAATTTGAAATTTCAACAGCGGCTCAATAAACACCAAATAATAGCAATTACATAGCTAGAATATGTATATTTAATTTTTATAATAAGATATTTATATTTTGACTTTTTACAGAAAACCCCCTTATTTTACCGATTTTTCGAAATTTCACCGAAACGATTTTCAAAACGTTACATTAACTAACGACAGAGTGGGGACTGGACTAGCGCGGGTGTAAAACATATACAATATCTACTAGTTGTAGGGTTCCTAGGCACTCGTGTGAGGGTTCAAAAGGCATCAAACATGCCCGAATAAAATTTTAGACGCGCCGAACAACCCAAAGCCGGGATCTTTGCTAGATTATTAGGGTTTAACATGCAAGTAAACATCTTTACTACTAAGTGTGAGGGATTACAACCTTTGCAGTCCGCTCCTTCGCTTCATAAGCTCCGAGTAGAAGTCCTTTCGCCGCGATCCACGATCTCCCGGACTCAAGAGAGGCTCCACGACTCGAACGATCCATGCTAGCTTGTAGTGTTCCGTTTCTCCGATGATCTACGTCGAAATTGCTATAACTCAAGCTCTCTCACTCTAATGAGGTGAACACCTTAATCTAATGGGCTAGATTAGATGAGGATGATGGAGTAGTATTTATGCTATCTTTTTATATCAATTTCTCACAAGAAATCATCACAAAATGAATAACTAGTAAGCTTTCTCAAAGCTTAAGAGAGAAGAAGATGATCAATAATGAGTTAATCCTTTTGTGATGAATAATAGAAATGAATATATGATTAATCATGGAACCATGGTCAAGGATGACTAGGATAACCTTTGTAGAGAATAAACTAGGGCTAGGGTTTGGTTAGGTTAAAGAATGAGTCATAAGATAATATCAACCATAATATCTTACACTTGACGAAAAGAAAGCTTCTAGATGGTGCAAGAAGGAGCTAACCCTAATCAAACCCTAACCTTGCTTAATCTCCACTAAATATGTTCCATTATTAATCATATCATGTTGCAATAATATATATCACATATATATTATATATTTGCAACAAAAGAAAATAATACAATTAACATATATCGCATATATATCAATGTATTACCCTGTGAGAAAATGAAATAATAAAGTGAGCCAATATTAGATAATGTAATACAATATATCATATATATTATTATACATTAAATCATCGAATCAACACTTGATTCGACAATCCGGCTATATCAAATATAACCGACTAATATTTCATGTACCGATTCATCGAATCAACACTTGATCCGATGTCCCGGTTCATATCTAAATATCGCGAGAATATAATACAGTATCTCATATCGTATTATCCTCGGTCCTGCACATATCACATATGTGCCTCTACTCCGTTTTGCCTGAGCCAAGAAACCTCTGTGTAGGACTCTAAAGAATCGTCAATACGCCAGTAGCAGGTGATGATCATATCAAACACCTACAAGCTGCAAGCAGTCAGCTAAACGTAACAACCACCCAGGTATTGAGCGATCAGAAGATCAACAAGCTAGCCTGTACATTCTCCTGTGAATCCAATCAGTAACACTCCCGTACAGTCCGGTCTGTTCGTCTGATATGTCGCATATTAAGTTTAGGGGTGATATACGTCAGACCCTAGTAACCGATAAGTCGTGTCGATGTGTGGCTCATAACAGGTCGAGAAACTACTGGTAACACTTACCAGTAAATCTCTATATCAGCCCTGGCCAGGGACTTCCAGTTATAGCCAATCGAACACAGCACAACATCAACTCCCTATACCGGGAGAAACGAATCCCCTCCTATCGCTCATTGCCTCCATGTGATTCGGGACTGTACCCAAAAGCCACCGTTTTGCACGCCCTCTTGGACGTGGTAAGGTGGAAATCAAAGTACAGTGGGAATCACACAAGACTCTATGACGATCTCGGGTCTACAGACTACCCTGTACCAGTGTCACCGGAGAACTGCTATCTGACGTGTGGTATATCACCATTTGGGAGTTCTCGGCGAGTCCGTCCAGTGTACCCAGTCTCCACTGAGCACCCGTACACCATCCTTGATGTCAAACACCGATGGATATGGGATCATCCATCGCCCATCATATGGGTCAAGATGCGTATACGCTAGTCTACTCTGGTGTATCGATGCCCTGTCTTGATATACCCTCGACTAGGAACAGTTATAGGATGTACTCATCGACTACCGTGGCCCCACTAGTATGATCTCATCATAGTCCCAGGAGTCGAGTACAGATCCTAAGGGCTTTATCAACATGTGAGAGAAAGACAATAAACCAATACAAGTCAACATGTTAAGATAAAGTGAAACGAAATAGCATACTATCATGACGAGCAAGAAAGTCCTCTCTATATATATCCAAGCATCCATTATAATATACATCATATGTACAACAATGGCCTCTAGGGCATATACATAACTAACAATCTCCCACTTGCACTAAGGCCAGCTGCTGTAGTATCTCATACCTAGCATCCCGAATAATCTCTCAAACTGTATCTGGGGAATGGCCTTCGTGAGTGGATCCGCAGTGTGTTGTCCTTCGTATCTACTCTCCTGACCTCGATCTTCCGGCGATCAACTATCTCCTTGATCAGGTGATACCGCCTCAGAATATGTCTGGACTTTTGATGGGACCTGGGTTCCTTGGCCAAAGCTACAGCTCCATTGTTATCGCAATACAGAGGTATTGAATGTTCAATGGATGGAACCACACCAAGTTCACTAATGAACTTCTTTATCTAGACAGCCTCTTTGGCAGCATCGTTGGCAACGATGTATTCAGCCTCCATCGTCGAGTCTGCAACGGTATCCTGTTTGGAACTCTTCCAACATACCGTCCCTCCATTGAGGGTAAAGACAAATCCCGAGTGCGACTTAGAGTCGTCCTTATCACTTTGGAAGCTGGAATCGGTAAAGGACTCCACCCGGAGTTCTCCGTTACCATACACCAAGAACATCTCTTTAGTCCTTCGTAAGTATTTGAGAATGTTCTTCACAGCTGTCCAGTGACTCTCTCTAGGATCTGCTTGACACTGACTCACTACACTTAGTGAGTATGCTACATCGGGTCTGGTACATAGAATCACATACATGATAGAGCCTACTGCCGAAGCATAGGGTATCCCTTGCATGCGAGCTCTCTTCAAATCAGTCTTGGGAGACATCTCTTTGGAGAGAGTGAGTCCAGAGATCGTGGGTTGGTTCCCATGCTTGGATTCTTCCATACTAAAGCTCTTTAGTATGGTGTCAATGTACCTGGATTGGGACAATCACAGTATCCGTTTAGATCTATCTCTATAGATCATGATTCCCAATATGCAGGAGGCATCACCTAGATCTTTCATTGAGAATCTTTGTGATAAGAAGAGCTTGACTGATTGCAGCATAGAAATATCATTTCCTATCAAGAGTATGTCATCCACGTACAATACGAGGAAGACAACCTTACTCTCTACTACCTTCTTATAGATACAAGGTTCATCTATATTTTTGATGAAGTCAAACTCTTTGACTACAACATCAAAACAGATGTTCCAACTCCGCGATGCTTGCTTTAACCCATAAATGGATTTAAGCAGCTTGCACACCTTTCCGCTGCTCCCACTATCTACGAAGCCCTCTGGCTGAGTCATGTATACGCACTCTTCTAAATCACCGTTTAGAAAGGCGGTCTTAACATCCATTTGCCAGATTTTGTAGTCATAGTATGCAGCAATGGCAAGTAAGATCTGGATGGACTTAAGCATAGCCACTGGAGAAAAGGTTTCGTCATAATCCACACCTGGTCTTTGACGAAAACCCTTTGCAACAAGTCTAGCTTTGAAAGTCTCAACTTTTCCATCTACACCAAATTTCTTTTTAAAGATCCACTTGCTCCCAATGGGTTTTACCCCTTCAGGAGCATTTTCCAAAGTCCATACTTTGTTGGTGTACATGGATTCCATCTCAGATCGCATTGCATCCAGCAATTTCACAGAGTCACCACTCGTGATGGCCTGCTCGAAACTAGTCAGGTCATTATCTTCCATGATGCAATCCTCGCTTCCACCATCAATGAGAAAACCGTAGTATCTCTCAGGTGGACGAGAAACCCTACTAGATCGGCGGAGAAGCTGGGGTTCGTCGGGTACTATTGAATCCTCTGGTTCCACTAAATCTTCAGTTGCAGTTTGTGTAGCCGGAATTTCTTCCAGTTTTACCTCTTCGCCACTAATTTCTTTTGCAAGAAATTCCTTTTCTAAAAAGGTGGCATGTCGAGAAACAAACACCTTTTGTTCCTCGCGATGGTAGAAAAGATATCCATGTGAATGTTTGGGATATCCCACAAACTTGCATAGAACTGACCGTGCCTCGAGTTTGTTTGGATTTTGCCTTTTGACATAGGCCAGACAACCCCATATCTTAACTCGTTTAAGACATGGTCTCTTCCCACTCCATATCTCATATGGTGTGGTAGGTACAGATTTAGTTGGAACTTGATTCAATAGGTATGCTGCTGTCACAAGTGCATACCCCCAGAAGGAAATAGGTAACTTTGCTGTACTCATCATCGAGCGCACCATATCTAATAGGGTGCGATTCCTCCGTTCCGATACACCGTTGTGCTGTGGTGTATAAGGAGGAGTAAGCTGAGAGAGAATCCCATTCTCTTTTAGATAATCTAGGAACTCATTGCTTAAGTATTCTCCTCCTCGATCAGATCGAAGGATCTTAATACTTTTGCCCGTTTGGTTCTCTACTTCGTGCTTATATTCTCTGAATTTCTCAAAAGCTTCAGACTTGTGTTTCATTAGGAATACATATCCGAATCTTGAGAGATTGTCAGTGAATGTAATAAAGTAGGAAGAACCATTCCTGGCATGCGTAGACATGGGACCGCATACATCACTATGTATCAGTCCTAAGAGTTTCGTAACTCTTTCTCCGTGTCCACTAAACGGAGCTTTGGTCATTTTTCCTTTGAGACATGAATGACAAGTATCATAAGATGATAATTCGAACGGATTCAAATATCCATCCTTATGTAACTTAGCCAGTCGTGTCACATTGATATGACCAAGTCTACAATGCCACAAGTAGGATTCGTTCATTTCTGAACTTTTCCTCTTGTGTGTGTTTTGTATATTGAGGACTGTATTTTGATTGAGAATGAATATTCCATTATGTAACGAGCCTGATGCAATCAACTTTTGATTTAGGAAGATGTTCATAACATTATCCTGTACTACAAAATTATATCCTTCTTTACTTAATAAAGAAACGATATAATGTTGCACATCATGTTCGGTATATAATAGCACTCATTCAGAATCAGTGTATTACCACTTGGTAATACTAGGTGATATTTGCCAACTGCTTTGGCTGAAATATTTGCCCCATTCCCTACTTGAACGGAATGATGACCTTTTCCCAGTTCTCTACCTTTACGTAGCCCATGTAACAATTTACATATGTGGGATCCTGATCCGGTATCTAATACCCAGGACGTAGGGTGAACTGAGAAATAGTTCTCAATAACTAACACACCCGAAGAAGATGCATCAACATGCATGTTCTTTTGGGCGGCTTGAGAATCCAGATATTCTCCTATTCCCTGTTCAGTCTTATAACTCTTATAAGAAAGAACGGGTCTAACGTTCCTCTGCTCAGTATAATAAGCGGGTTCAGTCAATACACCCATATTATTATCTTGATTATGGCCTGACATGGTCGCTACCTGGAGAGAGAGAGAAGAAAACATTTTAGCGTATGCTCTTGCAAGATTAGATTGGTTATTATCTTATCTAATTAGGATGTCTCTGTTAGTGTATATGCCCTAGGGGACATTATTGTATCATACTAGTTTGTATATTACTTAATGGAAGCTTGGGATATTCACATGTATATAACAACCTTGCTAAACATGGTAGTATGCTACTTGGTTTTTCTATCTTAATATGTGAGTATACATATTGATAGAGCTCTTAGGATCTTGCTTGACTACCGGCGTTGTGATGGCAGTCACACTAGTGGGGGTTGGGTAGTCTACAAGCACATCCTTATTCAGGTCCCTAGTCGTAGGATTATCGAGACAGGGTATCGATACTCCGGAGTAGACTAGTGTGTACGCTTCTCATCCCAGTTGGGGAGATGGTCTGTCCCACAGCCGTCAGTACGTCGTACTGGAGATAGTATGCAGGTGCTCGTTGGGTTACGGGTACACTGGACAGGACTCACAGGGAACTGTTGGATGGTTTTATACCAGTCGTCAGTGAACAGTTCCCAGGTGACATGAGTACAGCATAGTCCGCAGACTTGACATTGCTACTTCGCCTCGAGTGTGTCCTACTGTTCTTAGATTGCTACCCTACCACGGCTCAAAGGAGTCGTGCAAACAGGTAGCAGTTGGGTGCAGTCCCGAGCACTTGGAGGAAGTGGCGGTTAGACAGGATTCGTCTCTCCCGGTATTGGGGGTTGATATCGCGCTGTGTTAGAGAGCCATTACGCAAAGTCCCTGGCCAGGGCAAGCGAGATTTGCTGGTAGGTTCCAGTAGTTTCTCAGGGTGTAATGGGCTTCGCTCCGACACGACTTATACCGCTATTAGGGGACTGACGCTTGCCGCCCCCTAGGCCCGATATGCGATAGTCTTAGACGAACGGACCGGACTGTATGGAGATTGTCACATCAGACTCAGTAGGAGTTCGGATGGGTTTCCTCATCGGCCTTCTTATCGACATCTACCTGGGGACCGTTACGTACAGCTAGTGCCGCTTGCGGTCTGTGGTTAAACCCACTGCCAGCGTAGTAGTCGAGTCTCTAGAGTCCCACACAGAGAGTTTCCCTACTCCAGGCGAAACGATATAGAGGTCGTATGGTTTTACGACAAGGGTTCGGAGGCATACGTGTGTTTACGCACCTACGACTTTCGGACAGTTTTTACCAGTCGGCTTTGGTTTAAGCCAGTTACTGGTATCCGGTTATTGGATTTATACAGTCTAAAGTTTTTCCGTATTTTTTGCGGAAAGGAGGGACGTTCTCGTAATTGCGCGAGAAGCTTCTAAAAGATGGTGACTAAGGAGGTTTAGGTGGCATATACATTGAATGTGATTAGTGAGTCATATGGATGATTCATCCATGTCATTAATGCTTCATAATTGCTTAATGACTCATGGAGATGAATCACCACAAGATATTTATCAAGCATGGTTGTAAATCATTTTCTTTTCTTTTCTTGATAAAATAAATGCTTGATATATATTATGATAACTCATTTTCTCTTCTCATTATTATGTTCATCTTCTCTCTCCTCAAGCTCTCCCTCTTCAAACTCTAATTCTCCCCTCTCATGTGTTGAGTACAAGGATTAGTTAGACTAATTAAACCATAACCCTCACTCTATATCATCTAGCTTCTTTGATTAGCACTTAAAGAAAGTTAGTTGCCTCAAGTTTAGAGGCTAAGCTTGGAGTAAAGCTCTCGGGTGGATCGTCTACTACTTGGAGAAGGCCGAGGAGGAGGTGGAGTTCGTAAAGACGAAGGACACGGTTCTTTAGGTATAATCCCTTTACATAGTAGTTGTTAACAACTATGTTTGATGTTAGTTATCGTTTAGCTTCGATTCATGCGGTTAGTCGATGTTTAGCATAAGAACAAGATCGTTTTTCATATTTCCGCCTCCCCACAAGTCATGGGGTGTTGTACATCGACTTACAGTGGTATCAGAGCCTCGCTAAACAATAAATAACTTACTTGCAAATTTGTATGAATTTCGAACGGAAAAAACGAAACCGGAAAAGCCCGAAATCACAAGTTTCTGTCGATTTTTAAATGAAGTCCAAAAATTTTTCAGGGATGTTCAGAAAGCTTGAAAAGAAAGTAGAAGAACACCCAAGAAAATTGGGCCCCTGAATCGCCTAAAGCGCCGCGGAACCGCGGCGGATCCCATCGATCCGCCGCGATTCCGCCGCCGAGTTGGCGATTCAGGAACCCAATTTTCCTGTGTTGCTTCTCTGTGATATTTGGTATTTTCTGGAAGTTTTTATTTTTGCTCAGGTTTCAGATTTACAGAGAAGTATTGGAGCAAAATTAAAAGTGTTTAATCGATCGAAATTATACAGTATTTGCTTGTTGGATTATATCTGTGTTTGTATAATGTGTTCGTAAACCTCCCCTAACTGCTAGTATGTCGGTTGGCAGGGGGTTGCACATTTCTGTAATGGTTTTTACTGTTTATGGATATGAACTGTGTTGGACTGTTGTGATGTATAGCCGGGGTTATGTGATGGGTTGTTATTTAATTCATTTAATGTAAATGTAATTTGTTGTAATATTATTTTGCGGGGCACATCCAGGTTGCGGTTGTAGCCACCGTTATATTATTTCATTTTACTGTTTTTGCTCCTAGGATAGACCCAAGGTGGGGTGCACAAACTGCCGGGCGGGTAGTTTGCTGTACACGTTGGGGTCTTGGGTAGGGTAATGGCTATTCATCACAACTGTGTAATCCGTCTTTTGTTGCAGGCTCAAAACAAATACGGATTGCTTGCAAATCCAATAAAGTTCATCTGTGATCTGGAATGCCTATTATTGCGTCTGACGAATGTACAATATCTATATATGATAGCTATTTAGACGTCACTTATGTTTTACACCCGCGCTAGCCCAGCCCCCGCTCTGTCGTTAGTTAAGTAACCTAACGGGTGATGACGGGACCCCGTGGCGAATGCGGATGGCATAAGAGGACGTTGTATTTTCGTTGTTTTCTGCAATGATAGATTAATGATGGGACGCATTATTTATAATGCAAAGAAAATAAACCAAAAATTTTAATCGTTGGAACAATTTAAAAGAAACCACTCGGTTAATTTTAAAAACAGATATTTTTAAATGCGGAGCTTTAACCACTCCTTTTAAAAGCTATCAGGTTCCTTCGGTTATATCAAGTTCACTACGTTCACGGTTTCGCCAAAACCATTCGTAGCCCTCCGTCATTTCATCTGGGTATTCAGTAATGTTCAAGCTATGTATTTTGACCTAACGCCAAGGCATAGTGTTTGGTAGCTACTGGGTATTCATTTGTTGCATAGATAGATGAGTTAGTTTGGGACAGTCGTATTATCATTTTGGCCGAACGTCAAGGATATATACGGATGGGTTCAAATTGACAAGATAATGATGGGTAGAACTTGACATGTGACTTATGACATTTTGACCTAACGCCAAGGTCATAAGAGCATGGGGCAGAAAAATATATATCGGGAATTTCTAAAGAAACTGAAATTTGCAAAGAGTTGCATACCATTTGGAGTTTGATGAATGTTGGTAGGATTCCTTCAACATTATCATACAATGATATTTGGATCCCGATCCTACTGTGAGTATATGCTACTTATCAGGAGATTCGTCACTTAACGATCAATGTTATAAACCAAGTAGGTGTCAAGAAAGGTGTCAGCGGGGTTACGCCCCCTGAGAAAAGAGGTTATTTAATTAAGGAACTTCGCGAAAGCGTTGGAAAACCTCCCTCGAAGTATCGACACTAGCCTGGCTGAACGGTTAAGCAAGAATTGTACAGTGAGAATAGTCCTGGCTAATTCTTCTTTTATGGTTTGAGGAAGGATTCGAGAAACAGTGGGAGCCATCCAGTTTAGATAAACTAAAAACCACTCTAAACTTGCAAGAGCATCATGCTAAAGAGTTTTCTTCTCTCTCTCCTAATTGCAGCGACCCTGAAAATGACTGGACTTAAGTTACTTTTAGAGAAAAATATACTGACAGGGCCAAACTATAAAGATTGGCTGCGGAATGTCAAAATGGCTTTGACCTATGACAAATTGGGGTACGTCCTCACCGCTACGGCACCTGCTGTCCCTGGTCCCAAATCCAGCAATGCGGATAAGGAAATCCGCAAAACCTGGGATTTAGATTGCGCGAAAGCCAAGTGCATCGTGCTTGCCTCGATGAACAATGAACATCAGAGGAGGCACGAGGATATGGACCTAGATGGCATATTTCTCCATACAAAGGAACTTTATGGAGAGCAATCTCGTATAGCAAGATACGAGACCTCTAAGAACTTGTTTCGAGCGAGGTTGGCTGTCGGGTCATCGGTAGGAGAACATGTCCTAAAGATGATCGGCTATATTGAAGAGCTCGCAGACCTTGGGACGACTTTGGATAATGAGCTCTATACAGACCTTATTCTCCAGTCCCTTCCTTCCACCTACACCCAGTTTATCCTGAACTTCAACATTCAAAGAAAAGAAGTTGAACTTCCGGAACTCCTGAACATGTTAAGGAGTGCAGAGGGCACCTTGCAGAAGACAAGGGAAACACCCGCTATGTTTGTTGGCGGTGCATCTTCTTCCGGGTCCAAGGCAAGGGCCAAAGGAAGGAAGAAGAAGGCCGCCACCAAACCTAGAGGAGGTGTTAGTAAGGTGGGAGGGAAGGGAAAGAAAAAGTTTGCGGTACCGGTAGTTGGCCAGGATGAGTGCTTCCATTGTCACAGGAAAGGGCACTGGAAGAAGGATTGCAAGGCGTGGAACGCCAAGAACCAGGGACCGAAGCAAGCTGTGGCCTCGACTTCAGGTGTGTTTGTAATTGAGAATTGTCTGTCGATCAACTCTACTTCCTGGGTATTGGATACCGGATCAAGATCTCATATTTGCAATTCATTGCAGGCACTGAGAAACCGTAGAGTGCTGAAGGAAGGTGATATGACCCTAAAGGTTGCTAACGGAGCTAGCGTGGGAGCTGCGTCCGTCGGGGATTATCACCTAGGATTGACAAGTGGACACATTTTGGTTTTACATAACTGTTTTTTTGTACCAAGCTTAACGTGTAATATCATATCAGTTTCCTTATCAAATAAAGGTTATGATTTCACGTTTGTAAGAGATGTTGTTAACATCCACCTTAATCATGGTTTGATTGGGTCCGGTACACTAAATAACGGTATATATGTTTTAAACCAACTCCAAATTTTCAATGTCCAGAACACACTTAAAAGAAAGTCTCCAGATTTAAATAAAGCTTTCTTATGGCATTGTAGACTGGGTCATATCAATGAGAGAAGGTTAACTAAGTTGCATAGAGAAGGATATTTGGACTCGTTCGAATATCAAACTTATGACACTTGTCAATCTTGTCTCAAAGGAAAGATGACAAAGACTCCATTTACTGGACAAGGAGTAAGAGCGAGCGAGCTCTTAGGACTCATACACAGTGATGTATGTGGTCCAATGTCTACGCATGCTAGAGGTGGTTTTTCCTATTTCATTACTTTCACGGATGATTACTCAAGATACGGATTCATTTATCTGATGAAACATAAATCCGAGGCTTTTGTGAAATTCCAAGAGTATAAGAATGAAGTAGAAAACCAAACCGGCAAAAGTATCAAGACACTTAGATCTGATCGAGGTGGAGAATACTTGAGTGCCGAGTTCCTAGGTTACCTAAAAGAGAAAGGAATTCTCTCTCAGCTTACTCCTCCATACACTCCACAGCACAACGGTGTATCGGAGAGACGGAATCGAACCCTATTGGATATGGTACGATCCATGATGAGTAATGCTGAGTTACCGCGATCTTTTTGGGGTTATGCGCTAGAATCAGCAGCATATCTTTTGAACATGGTTCCTACCAAGACTGTGCCTACCACTCCATATCAGATGTGGAGCGGGAAGAAACCCCATCTACAGTATATAAAGATTTGGGGATGTCCAGCTTTTGTTAAAAAGCAGCATGTGGACAAGCTCGAGGCACGATCAGTAAAGTGTAAGTTTGTGGGATATCCAAAGAACTCCAGGGGATATCTATTCTATTACGCAGAGGAACAAAAGGTATTTGTTTCTCGTAATGCCCATTTTCTAGAACATCAGTTTTTAGAAAAGGAATCAAGTGGGAGTGAAATAGAACTGGAAGAAATTCCAGAACCACAAACTAATACTGAAAGTTTGGTAGAACCGGTAGTTCAAGAAGAACAGGACATTCCCGCACCCCTCCGCAGGAGTAGTAAGCCGTCTCATCCGCCTGAGAGATACTACGGTTTTCTCATAGATAGGGATAGAGAGGATTGCATCATAGATGATGATGAACCTACTGACTTCCAGCAGGCCATCCAGAGTGGCGACTCGGTACGATGGCTAGATGCAATGCGGACCGAAATGGAGTCCATGTACACCAACAAAGTATAGACTTTGGACTTTGCTCCAGATGGGGTAAAACCCATAGGATGCAAATTGATCTTCAAGAAAAAGATTGGTGTAGATGGACAGGTGGAAACCTATAAGGCTAGACTTGTTGCAAAGGGTTTTCGTCAAAGACCTGGTTTGGACTATAACGAAACTTTTTCTCCAGTGGCTATGCTCAAATCCATTCGGGTCCTTCTTGCTATTGCTGCCTTCCATGATTATGAAATCTGGCAGATGGACGTAAAGACGGCTTTTCTGAATGGAAATTTAGAAGAGTGCGTCTATATGGATCAGCCAGAGGGTTTCAATCAGAGTGGGAGCAGCGGGAAAGTATGCAAGCTGCTTAAATCCATTTATGGACTAAAGCAGGCATCGCGGAGTTGGAACATCTGTTTTGATGAAACAGTAAAAGAATATGACTTTATCAAAAATCCAGATGAACCGTGCATATATAGTAAAGTTGTAGCCAGAAATGTCGTATTCCTCGTCTTGTACGTAGATGACATTCTATTGATAGGAAATGACATTCCTATGCTACAATCTGTCAAAGGATTCTTGTCACACATGTTCTCCATGAAAGACCTGGGTGATGCCTCTTACATTCTGGGGATCCGGATCTATCGTGATAGATCCAAGAGGATGTTGGGACTTTCGCAGTCCAGGTATATCGACACTGTACTGAAAAGATTCAGTATGGAAGATTCTAAGCGCGGTAATCTACCGGCTTGTCACGGAATCACCCTCTCCAAAGAGATGTCTCCCAAGACTGATTTGGAAAGGGAACGCATGTCTATTATACCCTACGCTTCTGCGGTAGGCTCTATAATGTATGCGATGTTGTGCACCAGACCAGATGTAGCTTATGCACTGAGCGTGGTAAGCCGGTATCAGTCAGAACCAGGGGAGAAGCACTGGATAGCAGTAAAGAACATTCTCAAGTACCTGAGAAGGACTAAGGAGATATTCTTGGTTTACGGCGGAAAAGGCCTCAGGTTGGAGGCCTTTGCTGATTCCGGCTTCCAGAGTGATAAGGACGATTCCAAGTCCATGTCGGGTTATGTCTTTACCCTCAATGGAGGGGCGGTGTGCTGGAAGAGCTCCAAGCAGGACACCGTTGCTGACTCGACGATGGAAGCGGAGTATATAGCTGCTTGTGATGCCGCAAAAGAAGCAGTCTGGATGAAGAAGTTCCTAACAGAACTTCAGGTGGTTCCTACCATAGTTGATCCAATACCTCTGTATTGCGACAACAACGGAGCTATAGCTTTAGCAAAGGAACCAAGGTCCCATCAGAAGTCCAGACACATCTTAAGGCGGTATCACCTGATCAGGGAGATCATTGATCGTCAGGAGATCGAGGTACGGAGAGTTGCTTCTGAAGAGAACATTGCTGATCCATTCACGAAGGCCCTACCTCAGATTCAGTTCGAGAGGCTACTCGAGATCATTGGTCTTCGATATGCCAGTACATGGCCCTAGTGCAAGTGGGAGATTGTTAGTGTATATGCCCTAGGGGCCATTATTGTATCATACTAGTTTGTATATTACTTAATAGAAGCTTGGGATATTCACATGTATATAACAGTCTTGCTAAAGATGGTAGTATGCTACTTGGTTTTTCTATCTTAATATGTGAGTATACGTATTGATAGAGCTCTTAGGATCTTGCTTGACTGCCGGCGTTGTGATGGCAGTCACACTAGTGGGGGTTGGGTAGTCTACAAGCACATCCTTATTCAGGTCCCTAGTCGTAGGATTATCGAGACAGGGCATCGATACTCCGGAGTAGACTAGTGTGTACGCTTCTCATCCCAGTTGGGGAGATGGTCTGTCCCACAGCCGTCAGTACGTCGTACTGGAGATAGTATGCAGGTGCTTGTTGGGTTATGGGTTCACCGGACAGGACTCACAGGGAACTGTTGGATAGTTTTATACCAGTCGTCAGTGAACAGTTCCCAGGTGACATGAGTACAGCATAGTCCGCAGACTTGACACTGCTACTTCGCCTCGAGTGTGTCCCACTGTTCTTAGATTGCTACCCTACCACGGCTCAAAGGAGTCGTGCAAACAGGTAGCAGTTGGGTGCAGTCCCGAGCACTTGGAGGCAGTGGCGGTTAGACAGGATTCGTCTCTCCCGGTATTGGGGGTTGATATCGCGCTGTGTCAGAGAGCTATTACGCATAGTCCCTAGCCAGGGCAAGCGAGATTTGCTGGTAGGTTCCAGTAGTTTCTCAGGGTGTAATGGGCTTCGCTCCGACACGACTTATACCGCTATTAGGGGACTAACGCTTGCCGCCCCCTAGGCCCGATATGCGATAGTCTTAGACGAACGGACCGGACTGTATGGAGATTGTCACATCAGACTCAGTAGGAGTTCGGATGGGTTTCCTCATCGGCCTTCTTATCGACATCTACCTGGGGACCGTTACGTACAGCTAGTGTCGCTTGCGGTCTGTGGTTAAACCCACTGCTAGCGTAGTAGTCGAGTCTCTAGAGTCCCACACAGAGAGTTTCCCTACTCCAGGCGAAACGATATAGAGGTCGTATGGTTTTACGACAAGGGTTCGGAGGCATACGTGTGTTTACGCACGTACGACTTTCGGACAGTTTTTACCAGTCGGCTTTGGTTTAAGCCAGTTACTGGTATCCGGTTATTGGATTTATACAGTCTAAAGTTTTTCCGTATTTTTTGCGGAAAGGAGGGGCGTTCTCGTAATTGCGCGAGAAGCTTCTAGAAGATGGTGACTAAGGAGGTTTAGGTGGCATATACATTGAATGAGATTAGTGAGTCATATGGATGATTCATCCATGTCATTAATGCTTCATAATTGCTTAATGACTCATGGAGATGAATCACCATAAGATATTTATCAAGCATGGTTGTAAATCATTTTCTTTTCTTTTCTTGATAAAATAAAATGCTTGATATATATTATGATAACTCATTTTCTCTTCTCATTATTATGTTCATCTTCTCTCTCCTCAAGCTCTCCCTCTTCAAACTCTAATCCTCCCCTCTCATGTGTTGAGTACAAGGATTAGTTAGACTAATTAAACCATAACCCTCACTCTATATCACCTAGCTTCTTTGATTAGCACTTAAAGAAAGTTAGTTGCCTCAAGTTTAGAGGCTAAGCTTGGAGTAAAGCTCTCGGGTGGATCGTCTACTACTTGGAGAAGGCCGAGGAGGAGGTGGAGTTCATAAAGATGAAGGACACGGTTCTTTAGGTATAATCCTTTTACATAGTAGTTGTTAACAACTATGTTTGATGTTAGTTATCGTTTAGCTTCGATTCATGCGGTTAGTCGATGTTTAGCATAAGAACAAGATCGTTTTTCATATTTCCGCCTCCCCACAAGTCATGGGGTGTTGTACATCGACTTACAGTCTCCCACTGTTTTTATCAAATCTTCCTTCAAACCCTAAAAGATAAGATTAGCTGGGATTAATTACACCCTACAATTTCGTCAATCTTTCAGCCAGATCAGTATCGGTACTTGAGGGAGGTTCCCCGTGTTTTCGCACAGACCTAATTAAAGTAAACCTCATTTTCCCAGAAGCGTAACCCCATTAACACTTTTCTAGATACCTACTTGATCGGCTAATTGTCCTGTGTAAAACTCTCCCAGGAGTAACACTTACTCGCAATGGGTATCGGGATCCAACTATCTCATAAGAGGTATGCAATCTTATTGCAAATTTCAACACTTGAAATTCCCGATAATGCTTTTGCCCCTAACCCCTATGACCTTGACAAATGCCAACAAACCATAGGAAGCTAGTCAAGTTCAACCCGTCATTTCTTAATTGAAATAAACCCACCCGCACGACCCTTGACAAAGGCCAACAAGGTCGTATGAATACCCTAATCCAATCACATCACATGTTTAAAAAGATAAGTACCAGTTAACTACCGCACACTACGCCTTGACAAAGGCCAACAAACGCAGCACGAATACTAAATAGTTTTTATCTGAAATGACGGAGGGCTACGCAGGTTTTTCAGAAAACCCTGAGCGTAATGAACTTGATATCGTCGTAGAATCGAGTGTTTTTGAAAAGGAGTGTTTTTGAGGCTTTTCTAGTTTCGCTAAAGAGGTCACTCCCGCTGAAGGGATCTCGGCTCTTTCCTCATCGATTAAGGTGCAGGATATATCATATATACCGCTGTGCAAAGCAAGAACTATACAAGCTGTCAAAAACTAAACCGCGAGTTTGTAGCATCTGCCGGTTTTGCTAAAGAGGTCACTCCCGGTGAAGGGATCTCGGCTCTTTCCTTATCGAATAAGGTGCAGGATATATCATATATACCGCTATGCAAAGCAAAACTGTAGCTACCCTTTTTATAAAGTTTTGATTCTACAACATCTTTTAGGTTTCTTTTCTTTTTATTAATCTCATTAATAAATCCCATCAGCTTATGCTTCCTAAGCATCACAGAAGAAACGAAAGCAGTAATATTTATATATCAGCATATATATATATAGTATAAGCATTCGTCTCAGGCAGTAATATGATCTCATCACAGAACATTGCAGCAGAAGAACATATGAAATATTGGATATACTAGGATGTCCGTGTTTTTAATACGAGCCGGTATAAAACACGGATTCCACGGTCGCGATGAATAGCCAAACCCACATCCCTCGACCCCTACGAGAGCGGCAAGTAACACTGCCAATTCTAGGGTTAGGAGACCCGGTCTCGACTCCTCGAGATGGTCTCCCACTGGACCCTAGAACCCGGTTACTTGTGCTCCCCTCTTTGGGTCTACCTAATGCGGAAAAGTAAATAATATACACTGGTGACATCAACCTCATCCCGGAAGTGCCCCAATAAAAGAATATTACATACAAATGAATTTTACATGAATGAAAATAAAAACCCTCATCTCACATAAAACCCCCGGCTATTCAGAACACGACGTCCAATATAACATATCACAGCAACACATAATATCACACATCATCAACGTAAGTAAGTATGCATACACCGATCGTCGTAGATGTATAGCAACAAAGACCGACAATACAACTACATACTACACTTACGGTCACAGAAAAGAAATTATAAAACTATAACATTTGGAATCCATAATCACTTTAGACATCGTAAATCCGAAATATCACATACTTCGCATTTCATGTCTAACTATATGAATTCCACATATTGTATCACATTCCAGATAAATAGACAGTATTAAACTTTCCGAACAGATAATCAAATACCCAAAATTTCCTAAATAGCTCAACACTTGAGCGGAGTTCAAATAATCCCAGAATCTGTCACAGTACCGATGATCCAGCCGTAGAAGGGTCAAGCCAACGCCTCATATATGGCACGCCGTACTGCCCCAAACCCTAAGGTTTAGAGGCGGTTCAGACGGTCACATAATCGAGTTAAGCTTTGTGTTCTTCTAGAGGGACCGCCGCGTTACTTGTACGTTTATCCGAAAGATTTAAACCCGATAAAAATTCTACACTTGAAAATTTTTCGTGCCGGGAAAAAGTAAGTTAATGATATCCGCTCGAACATTTTAACAGTTTCTAAATATCCGGAAAACATAACAAAATTAAATTTTCCGATCGAATCAACGATTACAAAATAAACCCCAGAACACTCAACACTTGAGTCAGATTAAAAATACCCAGAAAATATTACTTACAGAAATAGAAATTACTGAGCAAAAAAATAGGTTAAATGCCACTGTACGGCCGCGGATCCGCGGCCCAAGCAAGTATTGGCCGTGGTTCCGCGGCGGTCCGTACACTTTACCCCGTCGTTTTTCACAGTTTTTCTTATAATTTCCTGCTGGTATTTTTAAGCATTTTTAATTTTGAAAAATCACAGTTTTTAAAAAATATCCAGAGAGGGGTCTAAAATTGCGTTTCGGTGTTCGATCGGAGTTTTAACTTCGTATACACGTCGCCTAATGCTCTAGCTAGGCTCTGATACCACTGCAGGGTTCCTAGGCACTCTTGTGAGGGTTCAAAAGGCATCAAACATGCCCGAATAAAATTTTAGACGTGCCGAACAACCCAAAGCCGGAATCTTTGCTAGATTATTAGGGTTTAACATGCAAGTAAACATCTTTACTACTAAGTGTGAGGGATTACAACCTTTGTAGTCTGCTCCTTCGCTTCATAAGCTCTGAGTAGAAGTCCCTTCGCCGCGATCCACGATCTCCCAGACTCAAGAGAGGCTCCACGACTCGAACGATCCATGCTAGCTTGTAGTGTTCCGTTTCTCCGATGATCTACGTCGAAGTTGCTATAACTCAAGCTCTCTCACTCTAATGAGGTGAACACCCTAATCTAATGGGCTAGATTAGATGAGGATGATGGAGTAGTATTTATGCTATCTTTTTATATCAATTTCTCACAAGAAATCATCACAAAATGAATAACTAGTAAGCTTTCTCAAAGCTTAAGAGAGAAGAAGATGATCAATAATGAGTTAACCTTTTTTGATGAATAATAGAAATGAATATATGATTAATCATGGAACCATGGTCAAGGATGACTAGGATAACCTTTGTAGAGAATAAACTAGGGCTAGGGTTTGGTTAGGTTAAAGAATGAGTCATAAGATAATATCAATCATAATATCTTACACTTGACAAAAGGAAAGCTTCTAGATGGTGCAAGAAGGAGCTAACCCTAATCAAACCCTAACCTTGCTTAATCTATACTAAACATGTTCCATTATTAATCATATCATGTTGCAATAATATATATCACATATATATTATATATTTGCAACAAAAGAAAATAATACAATTAACATATATCGCATATATATCAATGTATTACCCTGTGAGAAAATGAAATAATAAAGTGAGCCAATATTAGATAATGTAATACAATATATCATATATATTATTATACATTAAATCATCGAATCAACACTTGATTCGACAATCCGGCTATATCGAATATAACCGACTAATATTTCATGTACCGATTCATCGAATCAACACTTGATCCAATGTCCCGGTTCATATCTAAATATCGTGAGAATATAATACGGTATCTCATATCGTATTATCCTCGGTCCTGCACATATCACATATGTGCCTCTACTCCATTTTGCCTGAGCCAAGAAACCTCTGTGTAGGACTCTAAAGAATCGTCAATACGCCGGTAGCAGGTGATGATCATATCAAACACCCACAAGCTGCAAGCGGTCGGCTAAACATAACAACCACCCAGGTATTGAGCGATCAGAAGATCAACAAGCTATCCTGTACATTCTCCCGTGAATCCAATCAGTAACACTCCCATACAGTCCGGTCTGTTCGTCTGATATGTCGCATATCAAGTCTAGGGGTGGTATACGTCAGATCCCAGTAACCGATAAGTCGTGTCGATGTGTGGCTCATAACGGGTCGAGAAACTACTGGTAACACTTACCAGTAAATCTCTATATCAGCCCTGGCCAGGGACTTCCAGTTATAGCCAATTGAACACAGCACAACATCAACTCCCTATACCGGGAGAGACGAATCCCCTCCTATCGCTCATTGCCTCCATATGATTCGGGACTGTACCCAAAAGCCACCGTTTTGCACGCCTTCTTGGACATGGTAAGGTGGAAATCAAAGCACAGTGAGAATCCAACAAGACTCTATGACGATCTCGGGTCTACAGACTACCCTGTACCAGTGTCACCGGAGATCTGCCATCTGACGTGTGGTATATCACCATCTGGGAGTTCTCGGTGAGTCCGTCCAGTGTACCCAGTCTTTACTGAGCACCCGTACACCATCCTTGATGTCAAACATCGATGGATATAGGATCATCCATCGCCCATCATATGGGTCAAGATGCGTATACGCTAGTCTACTCTGGTGTATCGATGCCCTGTCTCGATATACCCTCGACTAGGAACAGTTATAGGATGTACTCATCGAATACCGTGGCCCCACCAGTATGATCTCATCATAGTCCCAGGAGTCGAGTACAGATCCTAAGGGCTTTATCAACATGTGAGAGAAAGACAGTATACCAATACAAGTCAACATGTTAAGATAAAGTGAAACGAAATAGCATACTATCATGACGAGCAAGAAAGTCTTCTCTATATATATCCAAGCATCCATTATAATATACATCATATGTACAACAATGGCCTCTAGGGAATATACATAACTAACACTAGTATATATACCAATATACAATAATCGCTCCAGGCGTGATTAATGCAACATTACAGAAAAGTAATAAGCATCACAGAACAATTGAGATAATCTGGGATCCCCGGGTTTCACAGAGCCGCTACTGAAACCTGACGTTCCCCTGGTTGTGTGGATAGCCTGTGCAATGAAACCTAGACCCCTACGGGTGCGGCAAGTTACCCGCCAAAACCTTAAGCAAGGCAGCCCCTTTACAGCATAGTGAATGGACCACCCGGCACCTCACGGAATCCGGTAACTTGAGCACCCCTCCTTGGGTCAACCTGTACCCCTTACGAGTGCGGCTAATAGTCTGCCAATTCTAGAGTGAGGCCTCTCTGTCTCTCAAAGCCATGAGATGCGGACCCGTTGCCCCCCAGAAACCGGCTATCCGTGCACTTCGTCGCGGGGTAAAACCTAGTACAGAAAAGAAAAATATGTACAACGGGTACATTGACCTCAGCCCGGTCGTGCCCCAAAAGAATATTATACAAACAGACAGTGACGGCAGTCCACATGTTGGACGCTCGCCCCACAATATCGAATGTTCAAATAAATCCAAACTGCACTACCATTGCACACAGCTATCCACCACGAAAAATCCGCAACATCACAGCACAACACAGAACATCAACGCGAATGTCACGTTCGTAAACCCGTCTAAAAGGACTATAGCAATTAGACACAATTTACCGCTCGAATGACATTCACGGTCGGAGATATAATGTAAGTACTGTAAACTAACAAGTTTAAAATTTCGATCGACAAAACTTTCCGAAGTGGGCCCCACGTACATCTGCAGTACAGCAATAAAATCTGGGCCCAAAAGAAATATACCAGAAACCACAATTTCCCATGCAAGAGCCCCAGAAGAATTTTGGTGCAGTGTAGCTACTAACTGGCCGTGGAACCGCGGTCAAACCATGGTTTGTGTGGCAGTTCCGCGGTAGTACAATGGATTCAGTCAACCCAATTTCTTCAGTACTCTTAAAAAAGCCTGCTCGATTTTCTGAGATGCTCAAAATGATTTTTAGACCTCTTTAAAAATTCGACAGAAACTTTACACTGAAAATCGCGGTTTCGGAAATTTCGTTCGATCGATATTTTAAACGCGTTAGAACAAGTTAGTAAAGGTTAATGGCATGGCTCTGATACCATGTAAGTCTACGGTAGCGCCCCGACCATCATTCTGACGCCAAACGCGGAACAAAAACTTTTATAACTGGCGTTATCGCATACTATAACCCGGATCTTGCCATTAATGCTAAACTAACAAACTATAAAGTGGGAAGAAAGGCTATACCGAACGATCCGAGTCCTTCGTTCTTTAGCCATCATCCCACGCTCCTTTGCGGCATCTGCGATCTCTCTCGATCTCCGATCTCGCCGTCCAGGTGGCACCATGTTAACGGATCTTTAAACGGGCTCCCGCCTCTGAACCGAGGCAACTCGGACATGAAGTTTGCTAGCCGACATGTCCAAGATTGTTGTAGAGAATGAGTAGAATACTTTGTCGCGTTTCATCCAAAACCATGGATGAACGGTTAATGAAGTTGCCTTTTGGAGTAATGAGAAAAGAGCTATCAAATTTCCATGAACCAAATTAATCATCATCTTTTTTTTTAACAACCATCTTCCTTCCAAAAGAGGGGGCCGGCCATATATATGAGGAGGGGGTGAGTGTAGGAGCAAGGGGGTGACCATAATGGAAAAGATCAAGAAGAAATATCCAAGTTCAAACCAAAAGGCATTAATGGAAAAGGTGACTCATTAATAACACCTTATCAACCATTAATGCAAATGAATGAGTCACTAAACCAAGTCACCAATCTAGAAGCTTCCACTCATGACTCACCCTCATGACTCACCCTTAAGAAAAAGATAAATCCGTATTAAACCGAATGTTTAAGACGGGTGATAGAAAACTGGCAACTTCAAAATGCGACCCCGAAACGAATTTCAGGATAACCCCACATACCCGCATTTGTATTACGACCGAATACAAATGCAACTAAGACAAAGATATTATATCTACACAGTATAATACTCGGATCCGGCTTAAACCAAAGCCCACCAGTATTATCTGTCCGAAATATGACACGTGCGTAAACGCACGTGCATTTTCCGAACCCTGCCATAAAACCATACGGCCTCTATAATGTTTCGCCCGAACTTGGGAAACTATCTGTGGGGGACTCTAATGTTGGGTATAATGCCCTCAGAGTCAATTATTGGATCACAGGCACGTGATTGCAATGATTGAGAGAGGACCTATGCCGGTAGGACAGTCTTACTCAAGATGATAGTATGCTATCTGGTTTATCTTTATCATCGTGTACTGCTTTAGGTGACCTTACAAGTCACTATTGCGCGTTGATAGAGCCCTTAGGATTCTTGCTTGACGGCCAGCAGTATGATGGCGATCATATACGTGGGAGCTGGGGTCTATAAGCACATCCTTAAAAGGTCCCTAGTCATGGGAGTTTTCGAGACATGACATCAATACTCCAGAGTAGACTAGTGTATACAGTCGAGACCCCGACGAGGGACGGTGGCCGGTCTCACAAGCCACTGGTGTCAGTTGGTTCACCTAAGATGTATACAGGTGCTCATTGGGTTATCAGTACACCAGACAGGACTCACCGGGAACATGCTAGTTGGTCTTATACCTGACGTCAGATAGCAGTTCCCTGGTGACATGTGTACAGGTTAGTTCATCGACCTGAGATCGTCATTTTTCTCATATGAGTTCCCACTGTACTTTGATTACTACCCTACCACGGCTCAAAGGAGTCGTGCAAACAGGTTTTAGTTGGGTACAGTCCCGAGCCACATGGAGGTAGTGAGCGGATCTGCAGGGGTTCGTCTCTCCCGGTATTGGGGGTGAGGTCGCGCTGTGTCTAGGAGAGCCATTATACGAAGTCCTTGGCCAAGGCAGGAGTTTTACTGGTAGGTATTCCAGTAGTATCTCAGGGTGTTCCGGGCTTCACTCCGACACGACTTGTACCGCTTTTGGGGGTCTGACTTTTACCAACCCCCTAGGCCCGCCATGCGATGCTCATAGACGAACGGACCGGACTGTACGTATATTGTCACTGACAGGCTCAGTAGGGTGTCAGGATGAGTTCGCTCATCGACGTCCCTTTTGGTCAATACCTGGTAGCCCGTTACGTATGGCTAATACCTCTGACGTGCTAGTGGTTAAATCCACAGCCAAAGTATTGACGAGTCTTTAGAGTCCCCCACAGACAGTTTCTCAAGTTTCGGGCGAAATGCTGAAGAGGCCGTATGGAGATATGGCAGGGTTCGATCATATACGTGCGGTATTGCACGGATCATGATCGGACGGATAATACTAGCGGTCTTTGGTTTAAGCCGGATCCTAGTATTATACAGTGTAGATTTTGTCTCATTGCATTTGTATTCGGTCGGAATAGAAATGCGGGTATGTATATAAAGTCATGGGGTTTTCCTGTAATTTATTACGGGAGCGGTTTTTTGAAGTTGCCAGTTTGCTTTCCGTTTCGGCCATTTTTCCTTTGTTCCTTCTTTGGCTGAAAATTGGTGTGGAGGGCCTTATTTGCAAATGTGCAAATTAGCAAAGTGGAGGGTGTTTCTTATAAGAGGGTGGTTCATGATGGTTCAACCATCATTTGACTTCTTTGTTCATCATTGCTTGACTTTTGTGATGAGAGTGATGGGTTTTGGAGTGAGATTTTGGTGTGATGATTATTCCTCATCATCACTTTTTCTCTTGCTTGCATTATTGTTTCCCCCCTTGACTTTTCTCTCTCTTCTCATTTTTTCTTGCTTGGGCCGGCCACAAGAAGGTGGGGGCTGTCCAAAAAATTTAGTGTGGGGTTTTCATCTCTTTTGGCTTGCACAAAAACACCTTAGCTCATCTCCAAAGTAGATCTCCTTTCCCACTTCCAAATGGAAACTTCAACAATCCCTAGAGACAAACCATTCTACACTTAGCCTACAGCATTCTTGGACACGTTGACTCGCCAACTTCGTGCTCGAGTTGCCTCGGTCCAGAGGTCGGAGCCCGTAAAAGAACCCGGCGATGTGGTGCCCTTCCGACGAGGAGATGAAGATCGAAGATTCCGCGGGGAGATCGGGATGACGACGAGAAAACCGAAGGACACGGATCGCTCGGTATATCTCTCTACCCCTTCTCTTGTTAGCTAGCATTAGATTAATGGCCCGTTCCGGGTTTTAAAGTCCGCGGTAGCGCCGGTTTTTAAAGTTAAAGAAAAGTTTCGTTTCCGCATTTTGGCCTCGGATTGACGGCCGGGGCGTTGCCGTGCACTTACACTGGTATCAGAGCCATGCCATTAACCTAGTCTAGCTTGCTCTAATATGTTTACAAGTTCGATCGAACGGATTTTCCGAAAACCCGATTTCAAATGTGCACTTTCTGTCGATTTTGTTTTGTGCTCGAAAAAATATTTGGTACATTTCAGAAATACGTGCAGGGAATTCTAAGAATTCTGTAGAAATCTGGTCGCAGGTTTTCACTGTTCCACCACGAAACCGCGGCCAAAACCATGCTCTGGCCACGGTTCCGCGGCCATATCATCTCTTCACTATACCAGATTTCTACAGTCGGTCTTAGACTGGGAAATGGGGTTTTTGGTATATTCTGTTTGGGCCCAGATTTATTTTAAGTGCTACAGTTGTGCTTGGGTCCCACTTGGGAAAATTTAGTCGATCGAAAATTTTAAACATGTTAGTTCACAGTATTTACATTATATCTGCGACCGTGAATGTCATTTGATCGGTAAATCCTGTCTAACTGCTATAGCCCTTTTAGACGGATTTGCGAACGTGACATTCACGTTGATGTTCTGTATTGTGCTGTGATGTTGCGGATTTGTCGTGGTGGATAGCCTGGATATGGTAGTACAGTTTGGTTGTATATGTACATTTGATATTGCGGGGCGAGCGTCCGACATGTGGACCGCCGTCACTGCCTGTTTGTATATTATTCTTTTAGGGCATGACCGGGCTGAGGTTGATGTACCCGTTGTATGTATATTTTACTTTTTGTACTAGGATTACCCCGCGGTGGGGTGCACGGATAGCCGGGTTCTAGAGGGCAACGAGCCCGCATCTCATGGCTTTGAGATGGAGGGGGATTTACTCTAGAATTGGCGGGCTATTCGCCGCATTCGTAGGGGGTACAGGTTGACCCAAGGAGGGGTGCCCAAGTTACCGGATTCCGTGAAGTGCTGGGTGGTCCATTCATGTTGTTGAAGGGGGCTGCCTCGCTTCAGGTTCTTGCGGGTAACTTGCCGCGTCCGTAGGGGTATAGGATTTCATTGCACAGGCTATCCACATGACCAGGGGAACGTCGGGTTTCAGTAGCGGCTCTATGAAACCCGAGGATCCCAGATATCTGTATTGTTCTGTGATGCTTATTACATTTCTGTGATGTTGCATTTTATCACGCCTTGAGCGAATATTATATATTGATATATATACTAGTAGATGTTGTATATGTTTTGCATCCACGCTAGTCCAGTCCCCGCTCTGTCGTTAGTTAAGTAACCTAACGGGTGATGACGGGACCCAGTGGCGAATGCGGATGGCATATACGTACATTATTATTTTCGTTCTTTGTGGTGTGATCAATTGATGGGACTTCATTGATTCGGATCAATGCAAGCTAAACAAACCTATTCTGATGTTGTTGGAACAATTTTTCAAAAAAGCTGTTATTGAAAGGACGTTCTCTTTTGTTTTGCACAGTGGTATTCGGTTATGAATATCCAGCACCTCAGTCGACGAGGCAAGGGCCGAGATCCCTTCACCGGGAGTGACCCCTTGGACAGAAGTTTGCGTCAGGGTAATAACTTCAGTATAGTCAATTACTTTTTGCTTTGCATCATGGTATTCAGTTGGAATATCCTGCACCTCATTCTACGGGGAAAGAGCCGAGATCCCTTCACCGGGAGTGACCTCTTTAGCAAAGGTTTTCGTCACTATATTTTTATAAAAGCTATCCGATTCCTTCAACGATATCAAGTTCATTAAGTTAAAGGTTTTTCGCCAAAAACCATTCGTAGCCCTCCGTCATTTCAGACGAGTAGCACTTAGTATTCATGCTATGTTTGTTGGCCTTAGTCAAGGCATAGTGTATGGTAGCTATTTGTTACTTTTCTACAGCATAGATAGATGCGTTGGTTTGGGACAGTCGTATAGCCTTGTTGGCCCTAGTCAAGGGCTTGTACGGGTAGGTTCAAATTATCCTGGACAATGACGGATAGAAATTGACATGTGACTTATGATTTGTTGGCCTTAGTCAAGTTCATAAGAGCATGGGGTAAAAATCACATCGGGAGTTTCTAAAGAAACTGAAACTTGCCAGATATGCGCATACCTTCTGGAGTGTGATAATGTGAGTGGATTCCATCACATTATCATGTGATGATAGTTGGATCCCGATTCCCACTGATGAGTTGGTTTACTCCTCGGGTGATCCCGACTAATTCTTCTTTCAGGTTTGGAGGAGAATTTGACGTTACAGTGGGAGGTTTCCAGATAAGATAAAGTGATAACCATTCTGATCTAGGTTAGAGTGCACGCAGAGTGCTTCTTTTCTCTCTCTCTTTTGCAGCGACCATGACCCGACCCTAACCTATGACTCAGTGACCAAAATTAACCGAACCTACTTAAACACTGGCTTTTGGATTGTCAGAGTTGTATACCTCATTGCCACTCCTACTTTTACCCTTTTTCTCCAGAACACCCCGTACTACTACGAACATCCACTTCCATTGGATAAAACCATCGTATGGTTATATATGAACTCGAAGGAATTTATTCGAGGATGGTTTCCGGTTCTGAAGAAAACGAATAGGACTATTCAGTTGTCTTTTCCTTTTACCTTCTCTCAGGTTGCGAGTGCTCCTTGGATTAGGACAGTACACCTATTACGCTAATTGGATAGTCTTCTTCCAAACCTTAGGCTGGTGCCGAACGGTAGGGAATGAAGAAAACCAATTAGCCTAACGATGGTGTACAGAAGGTATTATGTAAAGACAAATAAAAGGGATTAGAAGGAGGGCAAAGTAAACTGCAACTGCTATTCACGATCAAACCAAGTATTTCATTACCACTCCCACTTCACCTTTGTATTTCTCCAGAACACTCCGTATCACTACAAAGATCCACAGTTATTAGGATGTAAGTGCACGGCGGCGCCCCGGCCGTCAATCCGAGGCCAAAATGCGGAAACGATAATTTACTTTAACTTTTATAACCGGCACCACCACGCACTAAAATCCCGGATCGGGCCATTAAGCTAATCCTAGCTAACTAAATGTAACGTTTTGAAAATCGTTTCGGTGAAATTTCGAAAAAAACGGTAAAATAAGGGGGTTCTCTGTAAAAAGTCAAAATACAAATATCTTATTATAAAAATTAAATATATATATTCTAGCTATGTAATTGCAAGTATTTGGTGTTTATTGAGCCACTGGTGAAATTTTAAATTTTCTGAAAAAATTCTTTTTTTATTATTTTAAGCCGTCACTAATACATTTAATTAGGGAAAATTACAAATTGGAATGAGTTGAAACAAATTTTGTGCATCATAAAACTTTAAACAAAATTTTAACATGCTGTTTTTGAAATGAAATGATGTTGTTAAACGGTGTTAGAAATATCGAAGAAAAAAAGGCTTAAATAGTGAATTTAGTGTAAATGGATGTTTTGGGTATAGTATTTATCATTTTCCATCACCCCACACCCATACCCACACTCACACACACCCATTTTTCCTCCTCATTTCTGCTGAATTCAGCAACCCTCCCCAAAGTTTTCCCCCACTTCTTTTGGTAAAAGAAAAGAAAAGAAAAGAAAAGAATAAAGAGAGAAGGGTTGTGTGTTTGTCTTGGGGTATCTTTTCTTGACTTAGACTTTCCTTCCCCACTCCCACACACCCCACACTCCCTTCCCATACTTGCTGGCCGAGCCCCCCTCCATCAGCCTCATTTTTTTAACCCCATTTTCACTTCAAAAACCCTCACAAAATCCTTCCAAAATCAACACAAAAATCAAGCTAAATCAAAATCCAACTCCTACCCATTTTAGCTTACCCTAACATGCATGGATTGGGGTGACAAGAGAGCATTTTGGATGGCTAGATTTCAAATGAGATCTACAAAATTGTGGGGGTATAATGTTAACCTTGTAGTTAAATTGTTGATTAATGCTTATGTTAGCTTAGTTAAGTGTTAATTGGGTTTTATAGGAGTTCAAATTACATGGTTAAGGAATTCAAGTTAGGGTTTTGTTTTGGAAATAGGGTTGTGATCAATTGTGCATGGTTATATGGTGTGGATTAGCATCTTAAAACTTGTTGAAAGCTAATCTAGTTGTTAATTACAAATCGTTAATTGTAAAATGTCCAAATTAAGCTTTTATGCAAACTGGGTTTTTGGTTTAATATAATTTAGCAAGATAAAAATCTAGTAAATGATTATATGGCCTATTTAAGCTAATTAGTGAATATTGTAACCACTGTTTTTTTCTAAAACATCAAGATTTGTATTAAAACGGTTAGCGACCGCTAACTAGGTTTTTGGAAAATAAAACGATTTCTTTAAATTTATGGTTTTGATGAATTTAACCATATTTCTTATACAGTTAGCGAGTTTTGAAACCATGATTGGTATGTTTGGTGTTTTTCTTGATCAATCGACGTTTGTACGCCGATGTCGAGGGTTTTAGGGTTGATTTGTGAAAGCAACCATAGGTTTTGACCTATGTGGGATTCGTGTGTCGTTTTGGTCATGAGTCGGATTTTAATGTGATACGGTGCATTATGATATGTAGGTACCCCATGTGGACTTCGAGACGACATGCAAGCGCGTGGCGACGTCGGCACCGGCGAGCGAGGACCAGGTGAGTAGATTTATATCTACGGGGAGAAGTCGGGTGGATGGCGTATAGCACCCCCGCAGTCCGTGGTGGTGTATACGGATGCGTATACACAACAACAATTATTATATGTTATTTGAGATTAATAATGATGTTAGGATGGATATTGATGTGTTGGATTATTTTAGTGTTGCGAACCCTAGGGTAGTGTTGCACTACACATACACACATACATACTTGCATACATTCCTATTTATATGTTCTCATGGGATTCTTTATAGTTATGTGTTCACATGGGTATGGGACTATGTGTTCACATACGGATTTGAGGATGATACTTGGGTTTGAGCTGAGTCGATGAGATTTGTTTTGTGGTTGTGATATCGGTGATATGGCAGGATTCATACTTGAGGTACGTCCTGGTGTTATAGCGGATCTTGGGGCGGCGATACAGGTGAATAGTGTTATAAATAAAATGGTCGACATGTGATCGTGATATGAGGCATGATATGCTAGGATTTTGATATTAGGCCGTATCGGGCGATGTATACCCCTTGATGATGATATGTGCTGACGATATCGGTTTGTACGAGATTGTCGATCAGTAGTCAGATCATGAGTATATTGAGGATATTAGTATTGTACTAGACATAGGTCAGTACCCTAGACTATGATCTTGGATAAAGAGGATACCAGAGGAATAGTGTGAGGAATATGATATTGACCCGTACCCAGATGTGGGGATGCCGTACGACGGATTTACGTACGAGCTATATCTTGATGATTGATCCGCACTCTTGACTTGGGATGTCTAATTATAGATATGGTATCGGATATGATATTATTGAGGCGGGATCACCGACTAATATATTTACAGGTATGTATATGTATCGACTCAGATGTTAGGCGGTTTCCTTACCTGTAATCTAGCTCGTAGCTTAGCCCTTTAGTTTAGTTAGTTATTAGATTAGATTCGGTTCCTACCTATTTCAAAGCTTACGAATCGTGCGTATTTTAAAAGACAGGTCAAGGGATGCTACGGATATTTCAAAAACGTATCTTTTCTTAAAAACACCGTAGCCCCTATTTTCAAAACCCCACGATTCGTGTTATTTCAAAAGGCACCATTGTAGGACTTATATTAGGTTAATGCAGATTAGTTATCGTTGCGTCTAGTATTCAGCTCCCGCTCATTATTTTTGTTCGCTCCGCATCACATGCTTATATTATGCTTCATATTCTACTGTTGATATCTTGTGGTTAGGACACCAGCACCATTACCGATGATGCGTATGTACCACGTACACTTACTTGCTGGCTCACACACATCTTCATCGGTAATTGCCATGTCACGTACACCTTAGAAAATATTAGTGCTTGACATAGCCTGTTAGCTAATAGTTTAGACATGATATTAGTGTACTTGCCTTATATGTTAGTTTAGACATTGTAGTTATTACCTGCTACTTCATGCATACTGTTATTCATTGTTATGCCGCATTCATGGATTCTCATGCATATATTCACTTTTTACGTGCTATTGAGGTTTTGGATTCGGATTTCCATAAGATTTTCTGGATTTGGGGAAAACCGCAAAACATATACAAACTTCTTCTTTCTCTTTTTAAATGAAAAGCGCGGTTTTTCCCATGATGTATGAGTCGTCCACCATGAGTTTGCTGATGGATTTCGAGACCCGATTCGAGAAGTTGGATGAACCGTTTCGGGTACATGGTGGACCCGGTAAGGTACCCCGGGGCAAGAAGCTCGTGGCGATGACGATGAGCCTGGCAGGGGGAGACTACCTACCGGTGATTTTACCCGACACGTTGGATATCCGGAGGATACCGTCGTGGTCTTGAGATGGATGGTAGGGGCCGGTCTGGACTGACGGCGCCCTAGAGATTGAGATTGAGACATTGAGATTTCGAGATATTGAGGTACTGAGATTTGATGATACAGGCCAGTCCGGATAGCCGGAGCCTGAGGCTTTGAGACATTGAGATTTATGTTTTGTGTCGATGCTAGACACTGTTGATGCTGATTTCATTTATGATACCTCATTTTAAAAATACAAAGGAAATCTCACTAATTTATGAAAACAGTTCTTCATTTACATGTATTCTGTTTTCATGCATTCATACCTCGTTCATATGATATATTGCTACCTGAGGCACTGACACGGGCACATGAGATCACACTCGGGTTAGATATATTATGATCATTGACCTAGGTTGCGTTATTTATGCGATTTCTGTGCGTAGATGTTTTTCTACTCACGAGTTGGCAACTCACCCCCGTTGTGCCACAGTTCTTGCAGGTTTCGCCGTACAGGTTTCATTACGGCTTTGCTGGCACTATTTCCATTTCCGGGTGACTTGCTAGTAGGTGGGTTTATTTGTATCGTACCCATCATTACATCTTATATATTATTATTCTGTTGTATCTAGAAGTTCCATCAACCAAACATGTATTTATTTTTGAGATAGAAACCAATGATGTTATTCTTTCGACCTTAGAGTCGCGCGTATATTTCTGCGAATTTCTTGTGGTTTTGAGTTTCCTTTTGAGTTTTTGATCCTCGCCGTTGGCGTTGTATATTATATTGCTTGTGTGGTTGTGACCGTCGTTTGATGAAGAGCTAGCTCCCGCTTGGGGATGCCTTTTATTGATTTCGTATACTATTCTTGTTGTATCCCGTTTGGGAGCCAGCATTTACAAAGGAGACTCTGCCGAAATTTTCAGGAAATTTTTGATGTTTTTGAAAACCGCATAATTCGGCTTATGCTATTGAAACTACTTGCTTTAAGTTGGTTTTTCCTGCACTCTACATCTTTTCTTGGTTTGGATTTCTGGGTTTTCGGTTTACTTAGATTACGTACGCCTCGAGACGTTCGTAGTTTAAGTGCCGGTCATGTTCCGTACTTCGGGTCGTGACAAAGTTAGTATCAGAGCGCTAGGTTTTACCTTCGGAGCGTAGGATGACCCTTGGTTGATGGAACAGGTGACTAAAGTAGAGTGACGTACCGTTGGTATGTTCCGCGGCATATTTACGACACGCCACTCCATTTAAGAAGCCTTAGGATGTACATTTCCTTGTTCAGTATTATATTCCTTCCTGATCTAGCCTCATCGGTACCAGTTTGGTTTTGCTGCCACGATTACGGGCAGGGAGAGCTACGGCTAGAGTTGCGGTCAGCACGAGCTCGTCACGAACGAGGACTGACCAGGGCGTGATTCCGGCGACACCCGATTGTAGAGAGGTGTCTTTTGATTGTGTTTTGCGCCACGAGCGTTGGATGGATCGCCGTATGAGATTGCTCGGACGTGCAGATTAGCACCAGAGGATTGAGCCACCGGTAGAGGCCAGCCATACTTAGATGACCATTGAAGTGATTGAGCCACGGTTCAGCGTGCAGATGAGCGAACCAGTTTTTGCTATGAACGACGAGATATCGCCCCAGATGTGGGAGCTATTGCACTACGAGGTTGTACTAAGAGATTATAGAAGGCCGCTAGTCACCAAGGAAGAATGATTAGGACGCGTGGATCGTTCGCTTACCGATGCGAGGTCATCAGATAAATTGATTCCAGCTAGAGATGACTTCACGCGGAGACGTTGAGAGTCGACAGAGACGATCGAATATCAGAAACCTACTATTCCAAGTTTAAAGTATTCGGAAAGACATGCAGGCAATTCTATGGTCCCTCTAGAAGAATGAAACCCTAACTCAACTTAATGACCGTGTGAAAGCCTTTGAACCTTAGGGTTTGCGGCAGTTCCGCGGCGCCATTAGTGAGGCTTGGGTTTGCCCTTCTGCGGCTGGACCATCGATGCTGTGGTATGTACTCGATATTGTTAAACTGTACCCAAGATGTTGAGCTCTTGGGGGATTATGAGGTTTTGACGAATCGATCGGATGGTTCGACTTCATTCAGATGCTAGGTGGTGAGATGCATTTCTTGGGAGACTCCAGATACGAGGATAGCCGTTGGAGCTCAGTCCATGCAGCCACGACGAGACGAGTCCGAAGCAGTCGACATTAGAGAAAAGTGGAGTAAAGAGGTCCGTACAAGATCTGGATAAGTTGACGTTCCACTCCGCCGACATCAGAGATGCGATACACATGCCGAGGCATTGTGCTTGGATATACCTTCCTAAAGGAGTTACAATGAGTATGCAGCCGTTTCGGAACAAGAAACAGATATAGTAAAGGACGATGACTTCCGGACAGTTCGGCAGAGACATGATTTGGGAGAGACCTCGATAGGACCTTCCTGGAATAAATTACGAGAAGACTTGGACCCAGGAGTGGTCATGTTACGCACGCCGGCAGGCCAGAGTTCAGGATCGTCGACGAGACATGCTATAAGTGACCACGACAGTTGGCTAGAGATTCTTGGAGGATGTGCTTGAGCGGGACTATTCCGCCATACTTGATTTTGGGTATTTTGGGCGATCTATTCGCATGATTGATTTTGATGATTGAGTTTCATGATATTTGTTTTCATGGACCTTGGTTGCACCTACTGAGTATTTACGATTTTGCACAGTTGTTGCACTTGACATCGTTTTCGTTCCTTGGTTTCTCATGTTTATGATTTTATGGGTTTCATACAGTTGAGTTGATTTTGTGCATATGTACGCACACGATTTGGTTCTTGCACTCGGTATAGTTCACATATGCTTGCAGTGCAGTGATTCGCATTTTGTGCACTTAGATGCACTGGACTTCGATTTCGATTGTGATACTCGATATTGTTTTGTGCACTTTGTGCACCTGATTGGATTTTGCGCATGTTCGGCACTTGATATTGGATTTTATGATTTCATGCATAATGGATGCACCAGATTTGGATTTTTAGCGCATGTTGGGCGCCTGTTATGAGATGCGATTTGGTGCACACCAGATGCACTGAATCGGGATTTTTCGTGCATGTTAGATGCACCTGATTTTGCTGTCAGGCACACACGTTGCCTATGACTGATGTTGTGTGCACACCCGTTGCACCTAGATGTTGTTTCTGTGCACATGTATGGCACATTTATAGATTTTGATTTCCGTGCGCACCTGACGCACGTAGTATTCATATATATTTGTGATTGATTTCTTATGGAGCAGTACGTTTTTATGATATTCGCTATGTGTTCTCGTACTGAGCAGGACTAGTCAGAGAACAGTACCTGAATATATTTTGCATGCATTGATAGTTATCGAAGGGATTTCCAAAAAGCGAGCTATATTCTCAGTATTTACCTACGTGTCCGAGATGACACGAAACATTTTATAAAGGAAACCCTTCTGAAATTGCTTCCAAAACGGCGGGACGTGCATATTAAACAAAGGATATATATATATATATATATATATATATATATATATATATATATATATATGTAGTTATTTTTTTACAATAAACGTCCGCCACTGTGCAGTGCTGCGAGCATCGCACAACGATTTGAAGAAGATTTGGCATGCATTGCTTCCAGATATTTTAATGATGTATATCATATTGATTTTCATTTTGGATTTGGACATTGTGTCTTCACCATGACTCCGATGATTGCGGGATGCTGGATGGAGTTTTGATTTGAGTTATATGCTTATTTTTCATGCGCATGCGCTGCGCTACGATTTGTTTTAGGTATTTATGATTTTGGAGCCCCGACGACTTGATGGTTTTGCTTAGATGTTTTAGTATTTGGGGGGGGGGAGTTTTAATTTAAATTCGGGGACCGAATTTCTTTAAGGGGGGAAGATTGTAACGTTTTGAAAATCGTTTCGGTGAAATTTCGAAAAAACGGTAAAATAAGGGGGTTCTCTGTAAAAAGTCAAAATACAAATATCTTATTATAAAAATTAAATATATATATTCTAGCTATGTAATTGCAAGTATTTGGTGTTTATTGAGCCACTGGTGAAATTTCAAATTTTCTGAAAAAATTCTTTTTTTATTATTTTAAGCCGTCACTAATACATTTAATTAGGGAAAATTACAAATTGGAATGAGTTGAAACAAATTTTGTGCATCATAAAACTTTAAACAAAATTTTAACATGCTGTTTTTGAAATGAAATGATGTTGTTAAACGGTGTTAGAAATATCGAAGAAAAAAAGGCTTAAATAGTGAATTTAGTGTAAATGGATGTTTTGGGTATAGTATTTATCATTTTCCATCACCCCACACCCATACCCACACTCACACACACCCATTTTTCCTCCTCATTTCTGCTGAATTCAGCAGCCCTCCCCAAAGTTTTCCCCCACTTCTTTTGGTAAAAGAAAAGAAAAGAAAAGAAAAGAATAAAGAGAGAAGGGTTGTGTGTTGACTTGGGGTATCTTTCCTTGACTTAGACTTTCCTTCCCCACTCCCACACACCCCACACTCCCTTCCCATACTTGCTGGCCGAGCCCCCCCTCAATCAGCCCCATTTTTTTAACCCCATTTTCACTTCAAAAACCCTCACAAAATCCTTCCAAAATCAACACAAAAATCAAGCTAAATCAAAATCCAACTCCTACCCATTTTAGCTTACCCTAACATGCATGGATTGGGGTGATAAGAGAGCATTTTGGATGGCTAGATTTCAAATGAGATCTACAAAATTGTGGAGGTATAATGTTAACCTTGTAGTTAAATTGTTGATTAATGCTTATGTTAGCTTAGTAAAGTGTTAATTTGGTTTTATAGGAGTTCAAATTACATGGTTAAGGAATTCAAGTTAGGGTTTTGTTTTGGAAATGGGATTGTGATCAATTGTGCATGGTTATGTGGTGTGGATTAGCATCTTAAGACTTATTGAAAGCTAATCTAGTTGTTAATTAGAAATCGTTAATTATAAAATGTCCAAATTAAGCTTTTATGCAAACTAGGTTTTTGGTTTAATATAATTTAGCAAGATAAAAATCTAGTAAATGTTTATATGGCCTATTTAAGCTAATTAGTGAATATTGTAACCACTGTTTTTTTCAAAAACATCAAGATTTGTATTAAAACGGTTAGCGACCGCTAACTAGGTTTTTGGAAAATAAAACGATTTCTTTAAATTTATGGTTTTGATGAATTTAACCATATTTCTTATACAGTTAGCGAGTTTTGAAACCATGATAGGTATGTTTGGTGTTTTTCTTGATCAATCGACGTTTGTACGCCGATGTCGAGGGTTTTGGGGTTGATTTGTGAAAGCAACCATAGGTTTTGACTTATGTGGGATTCGTGTGTCGTTTTGGTCATGAGTCGGATTTTAATGTGATACGGTGCATTATGATATGTAGGTACCCCATGTGGACTTCAAGACGACATGCAAGCGCGTGGCGACGTCGGCACCGGCGAGCGAGGACTAGGTGAGTAGATTTATATCTACGGGGAGAAGTCGGGTGGATGGCGTATAGCACCCCCGCAGTCCGTGGTAGTGTATACGGATGCGTATACACACCAACAATTATTATATGTTATTTGAGATTAATAACGATGTTAGGATGGATATTGGTGTGTTGGATTATTTTAGTGTTGCGAACCCTAGGGTAGTGTTGCACTACACATACACACATACATACTTGCATACATTCCTATTTATATGTTCTCATGGGATTCTTTATAGTTATGTGTTCACATGGGTATGAGACTATGTGTTCACATACGGATTTGAGGATGATACTTGGGTTTGAGCTGAGTCGATGAGATTTGTTTTGTGGTTGTGATATCGGTGATATGGCAGGATTCATACTTGATGTACGTCCTGGTGTTATAGCGGATCTTGGGGCGGCGATACGGGTGAATAGTGTTATAAATAAAATGGTCGACATGTGATCGTGATATGAGGCATGATATGCTAGGATTTTGATATTAGGCCGTATCGGGCGATGTATACCCCTTGATGATGATATGTGCTGACGATATCGGTTTGTACGAGATTGTCGATCAGTAGTCAGATCATGAGTATATTGAGGATATTAGTATTGTACTAGACATAGGTCAGTACTCTAGACTATGATCTTGGATAAAGAGGATACCAGAGGAATAGTGTGAGGAATATGATATTGACCTGTACCCAGATGTGGGGATGCCGTACGACGGATTTACGTACGAGCTATATCTTGATGATTGATCCGCACTCTTGACTTGGGATGTCTAATTATAGATATGGTATCGGATATGATATTATTGAGGCGGGATCACCGACTAATATATTTACAGGTATGTATATGTATCGACTCAGATGTTAGGCGGTTTCCTTACCTGTAATCTAGCTCGTAGCTTAGCCCTTTAGTTTAGTTAGTTGTTAGATTAGATTCGGTTCCTACCTATTTCAAAGCTTACGAATCGTGCGTATTTTAAAAGACAGGTCAAGGGATGCTACGGATATTTCAAAAACGTATCTTTTCTTAAAAACACCGTAGCCCCTATTTTCAAAACCCTACGATTCGTGTTATTTCAAAAGGCACCATTGTAGGACTTATATTAGGTTAATGCAGATTAGTTATCGTTGCGTCTAGTATTCAGCTCCCGCTCATTATTGTTGTTCGCTCCGCATCACATGCTTATATTATGCTTCATATTCTACTGTTGATATCTTGTGGTTAGGACACCAGCACCATTATCGATGATGCGTATGTACCACGTACACTTACTTGCCGGCTCACACACATCTTCATCGGTAATTGCCATGTCACGTACACCTTAGAAAATATTAGTGCTTGACATAGCCTGTTAGCTAATAGTTTAGACATGATATTAGTGTACTTGCCTTATTTGTTAGTTTAGACATTGTAGTTATTACCTGCTACTTCATGCATACTGTTATTCATTGTTATGACGCATTCATGGATTCTCATGCATATATTCACTTTTTACATGCTATTGAGGTTTTAGATTCGGATTTCCATGAGATTTTCTGGATTTGGGGAAAACCGTAAAACATATACAAACTTCTTCTTTCTCTTTTTAAATGAAAAGCGCGGTTTTTCCCATGATGTATGAGTCGTCCACCATGAGTTTGCTGATGGATTTCGAGACCCGATTCGAGGAGTTGGATGAATCGTTTCGGGTACATGGTGGACCCGGTAAGGTACCCCGGGGCAAGAAGCTCGTGGTGATGACGATGAGCCTGGCAGGGGGAGACTACCTACCGGTGATTTTACCCGACACGTCGGATATCCGGAGGATACCGTCGTGGTCTTGGGATGGATGGTAGGGGCCGGTCTGGACTGACGGCGCCCTAGAGATTGAGATTGAGACATTGAGATTTCGAGATATTGAGGTACTGAGATTTGATGATACAGGCCAGTCCGGATAGCCGGAGCCTGAGGCTTTGAGACATTGAGATTTATGTTTTGTGTCGATGCTAGACACTGTTGATGCTGATTTCATTTATGATACCTCATTTTAAAAATACAAAGGAAATCTCACTAATTTATGAAAACAGTTCTTCATTTACATGTATTCTGTTTTCATGCATTCATACCTCATTCATATGATATATTGCTACCTGAGGCACTGACACGGGCACATGAGATCACACTCGGGTTAGATATATTATGATCATTGACCTAGGTTGCGTTATTTATGCGATTTCTATGCGTAGATGTTTTTCTACTCACGAGCTGGCAACTCACCCCCGTTGTGCCACAGTTCTTGCAGGTTTCGCCGTACAGGTTTCATTACGGCTTTGCTGGCACTATTTCCATTTCCGGGTGACTTGCTAGTAGGTGGGTTTATTTGTATCGTACCCATCATTACATCTTATATATTATTATTCTGTTGTATCTAGAAGTTCCATCAACCAAACATGTATTTATTTTTGAGATAGAAACCAATGATGTTATTCTTTCGACCTTAGAGTCGCGCGTATATTTCTGCGAATTTCTTGTGGTTTTGAGTTTCCTTTTGAGTTTTTGATCCTCGCCGTTGGCGTTGTATATTATATTGCTTGTGTGGTTGTGACCGTCGTTTGACGAAGAGCTAGCTCCCGCTTGGGGATGCCTTTTATTGATTTCGTATACTATTCATATTGTATCCCGTTTGGGAGCCAGCATTTACAAAGGAGACTCTGCCGAAATTTTCAGGAAATTTTTGATGTTTTTAAAAACCACATAATTCGGCTTATGCTATTGAAACTACTTGCTTTAAGTTGGTTTTTCCTGCACTCTACATCTTTTCTTGGTTTGGATTTCTGGGTTTTCGGTTTACTTAGATTACGTACGCCTCGAGACGTTTGTAGTTTAAGTGCCGGTCATGTTCCGTACTTCGGGTCGTGACACTAAAGAACGGGTAGAGAGATATACCGAGCGATCCGTGTCTCTCGGTCTTCTCGTCGTCGTCTCGATCTCCCCGCGGAATCTCCGGTCATCACCTCCTCGCCGGAAGGGCACCACGTCGCCGGCTTCTTTTACGGGCTCCCACCTCTGGACTGAGGCAACTCGGGCACGAAGTTGGCGAGCCGACGTGCCCAAGGATGCTGTTGGTTAACTGTAGAACTCTATGTCTCTTTGGGGTTGTGGAAGTTACCATAATGGTGGAGGAATGATATGTGAACTTTTTCTAGATGAACTTGGGGATTTTTCTGGCATGTAGAGAACAAAATCCCACACCAAAAATGGGCAGCCCCCATGTATGTGGCCGGCCTCTCATGAGCCCAAAAAGGAGAGAATGGAGAGTGTGTATCAAAAATGATAGAGTGCCCATAATACAAGAGTGAGAAAGGGTGATGATAATAAGCAATGATCACAAACTAAAACCCACACTCCATCGACCATCACTCATCAAGCATGATGATTCCAAAAGTAAACCATGATGAATAAGAAAGTAAAGCAATGATTATCCAAGGAAAGTCAAATGAGGGTGCAACCATCATGAAGCAAATACTTGCAAAAACCACCCTCCAAAATGCTTATTTGCACAAATGCAAATAAGCCCTCCTCCACCAATCTTCAGCCAATGAAAGATACAAAGAAAATTGGCCGAAACGGAAAGCAAACAGGCAACTTCATAAAACTGGTCCCGTAATAAATTACAGGAAAACCCCGCTACTGTATATACATACCCGCATTTGTATTCCGACCGAATACAAATGCAATGAGACAAAATCTACACTGTACAATACTAGGATCCGGCTTAAACCAAAGCCCGCTAGTATTTTCCGTCCGATCATGATCCGTGCAATACCGCACGTATTTGATCGAACCCTGCCATATCTCCATACGGCCTCTACAGCGTTTCGCCCGAAACTTGAGTAACTGGTCTGTGGGGGACTCTAAAGACTCGTCAACACCATGGTTGTGGATTTAACCACTAGCACGTCAGAGGTATTAGCCTATACGTAACGGGCTACCAGGTATTGACCAAAAGGGACGTCGATGAGCAAACTCATCCTGACACTCTACTGAGCCTGTCAGTGACAATATCCGTACAGTCCGGTTCGTTCGTCTATGAGCATCGCATGGCGGGCCTAGGGGGTTGGTAAAAGCCAGACCCCCAAAAGCGGTACAAGTCGTGTCGGAGTGTAGCCCAGAACACCCTGAGATACTACTGGAAGACCTACCAGTAAATCTCCTGCCTTGGCCAAGGACTTCGTGTAATGGCTCTCCTAGACACAGCGCGACCTCACCCCCAATACCGAGAGAGACAAACCCCTGCAGATCCGCTCACTGCCTCCATGTGGCTCGGGACTGTACCCAACTAAAACCTGTTTGCACATCTTCTTTGAGCGTGGTAGGGTAGTAATCAAAGTACAGTGGGAACTCACACGAGACAAATGACGATCTCAGGTTGATGAACTAACCTGTACACATGTCACCAGGGAACTGCTATCTGACGTCAGGTATAAGACCAACTAGCATGTTCCCGGCGAGTCCTGTCCGGTGTACTCATAACCCAATGAGCACCTGTATACATCTTAGGTGAACCAACCGACACCAGTGGCTTGTGAGACCGGCCACCACCCCTCGTCGGGGTCTCGACTGTATACACTAGTCTACTCTGGAGTATCGATGTCCTGTCTCGAAACTCGCACGACTAGGGACCTTTTAAGGATGTGCTTATAGACTACCAGCTCCCACGTATATGATCGCCCTCATACTGCTGGCAGTCAAGCAAGAATCCTAGGGGCTCTATCAACGTGTAATAGTGACCTGTAAGGTCACCTAAAGCAGTACACGATGATAAAGATAAACCAGATAGTATACTATCATCTCGAGTAAGACTGTCCTACCGGAATAGGTCCTCCCTCAATCATTGCAATCACATGCCTGTGATCCAATAATTGATTCTGAGGGCACTATCTCCAACATAGGATACTCCATCGTATGGTTATATACGAACTCGAAAGGAACTTGTTCCAGTTCGGGGATGGATTCTGGTTCAGGAGAAATAGGAATAAGGTTTATTCGGTTGTCTTTTATCTTTACCTTCTCTTGGGTTATGAGTGCTCCTAGGATTAGGACAGTACACCCATTATGCTTATTGGATAGTCTTCTTCCAAACCATAGGCTGGTGCCGAAAGGTAGGGAAGGAAGAAAACCATTTAGCCTAAGAGGGTGTACAGAAGGTAATGACTAAAGACATATGAAGGGATGTGGAGAGATGGCATAGAAATATACGGTTACAGTTGTGAATCTGATAATGGAAGAGGCATTACTAGGAATACCAGGATACCCCATCGAAACATTTCAATGTTTCAGTTTCACTGTGTATTGTTAAAAGAAAACTGATTTCCCAATTAGTCCTTACTCCAGGGTATGTATTTACCAGGTATTATTCTCACATCTGTATGGTTTTACAGATGATGAGTGGGAGTAAGTTACTGGAAATTAGGTGATCATCCTCATTATATCGGAATTCGTTGTAATTTGTGATATTTGAGGAAGTCACCTGGGTTGTTTGCCGGACAACAAATATTTTGTTTTGAATATCCGCTGTTATGCACCAATTTCAAATTGATACATCTGTACGTCTATTTTTATAGAGTGAGATATACCTTTTTGAAATTATGTCCATGACATTTACCTATATCAGTGGATGGTTAGGTAAGGAGAATTAAACAGCGGTGTAATTCTTCTTAACCATAGGTACAGTTTTCAACCTACGACACACAGGGAATGAGTTATTAGACTCAAGGGACTTATACAGAGTATTGTATGTTGTCCAGCATCCATGAGGACAGAGGGGTTGGTTCTCGTACTATATTCGGTTTACTTATGACTTCTCTAGTTTTTAGACAGGTGTTTCGTAGAAACACAGGGTCCAAGTTTTGAGAAGTTATAGTCATGTGGATAAAGTAGAGAACCAGGTGTTGCAAGTATCGGGATTCTTCAGGGTGATCGAAGATGTAGATACTTGTGTATGGTATTCAGTTGATAGTAATGATTAAGAGAACTTGCTTATCTTTCAGGTTACTCATAATTGGAAGCATTCCTAAGTTGAGTAACGCTGATCGGCCTCTTTCCATTTAGTTGACATGCACTGGAGACAGCTGCATGATTTGAATCTGGTTCAATTAAATCAGTGCCTCTGTTTCTGTATTGGATATAGAACAGTTCATATCTTGACATTGTTAAGGTACGGGGAGTTGTCCGGCTTATACTTAAAACCAGACTCTGGATAACTTAAGGCACGTTTCTGTAATGGCTGTTTGTGGGTTGACCCAGGCTATGACGAGGGTTGACTTTCTACCATCTGGAAGATAAATAGTGATATTGTTCTTGACTCGCCACAGTTTTAAGTAAAATGGATTTTTTTCCAGAAAACAGAAGTGGGAGTATGGTAGAACTGGAAGTGATTCTAGAACCGCAGACGATTACTGAAAATTTGATAAGAACCTAAAGATTCGATCTGATTGACATTCCATTGGCCACTCCGCAGATTTGGTGGGTAACCTCGGGCACCCGAGAGGTACTCCGGTAGCCTCAAGGACGGTGGCAGGGAGGTTCTTGTTTACCCAGACTTTCCATTGCTGTTGTTCTAGACTGTGAGGCCCGGCAGAAGGATGAGTATAGCGTCATTCTAAACAAGCTTTAGAAGTGTACGTGTATATGATTCTGCCAGAGGGTTGTCGTAGTCAGTGGGAGCAGCGGAAGCTTTGGTGGACAGGTAGCTTATGTCTATTTATGGACTAAGGCAGATATAGCGGAGATAGATCATCGATTTCTGATGTGACAGTCATAGGTTTGACTTCATCAGAATAGAGTTGGATCTGTTAAGAAGGTAGTAGGGTGTGATGTCCTGGTATTTGGATGACATACACAGAGTAGGAAGTGAAATTCCTATACTACGATCGGTTATGCTTTGGTTGTCACATAGTGGTTTCTCCACATAGGATATGGATATTATATCAGACATTCTGGTTACTAGATCTATGGTTTTAGATCTAGATTTGGGTAGTTTCCCAATCAGGGTACTTAGAAAGCATTCTAATAGTGTTTAGACTGGACGACTCCTGGCACGGTAGTGTACCTGCAGGTAATGGAGTCACCCTCTCTAAAGGTGTCTTACAGACTAAAGGAGAGAGGGATATGCATGATTGGCAGATCACTTGCTTAGGCAATTGAGTCAATCATGAGATGTCAAGTACCACACCAGATATTGTTTTTGTACGAGATGTAGTAAGTTGATATTGATCCAATTCTGGAGAAACATTCGGATGCAGTTTTAGAACATAAGTGGATGTTCTAGGGATATGATAACAGCAGCCTTTTTTAGGAGATAGTTATCATTCCAGGCTTCCAAGGTGACATGGATGACAGAGTGGCTATCAGAGTTATAGTTTTCCTCTGACGAGGGGCAGTATTTTGGACAGGTGGTCCAAGCGGATACTGAAGGAGGCATGGCATAGGATAATTGGTTGCAGTTGACGATACAGTCTAAGAAGTTTGGATTTAGAGTTCATTTATGAACTAGGTCCCATCAGATATCCAGACATACTCTAAGACAGGTATTGCTCATTTCGGGAGATGGCTTTCTCCGCGAACTTGAGATAAAGAGAGACATAGAAAGAAATATTAGGGCGGATCCACTCACTGAGGCTATTCCTCGAACGCATTAGTTTCGCAGACAGGTTTTGTGAGACTGATTAGTAGAGGAGTTGGGTGTTCGGTATCACACGGGCTGTGAGTATGCAACATCGCAATAATTAGCCTTAAGTGCAAGTGGGAGATTGTTGGGTATAATGCCCTCAGAGTCAATTATTGGATCATAGGCACGTGATTGCAATGATTGAGAGAGGACCTATGCCGGTAGGACAGTCTTACTCGAGATGATAGTATGCTATCTGGTTTATCTTTATCATCGTGTACTGCTTTAGGTGACCGTACAGGTCACTATTGCGCGTTGATAGAGCCCTTAGGATTCTTGCTTGACGGCCAGCAATATGATGGCGATCATATACGTGGGAGCTGGGGTCTATAAGCACATCCTTAAAAGGTCCCTAGTCGTGGGAGTTTTCGAGACAGGGCATCGATACTCCAGAGTAGACTAGTGTATACAGTCGAGACCCTAACGAGGGGCAGCAGCCGATCTCACAAGCCACTGGTGTCAGTTGGTTCACCTAAGATGTATACAGGTACTCATTGGGTTATCAGTACACCGTAAAGGACTCGCCGGGAACATGCTAGTTGGTCTTATACCTGACGTCAGATAGCAGTTCCCTGGTGATATGTGTACTGGTTAGTTCATCAACCTGAGATCGTCATTTTTCTCGTGTGAGTTCCCACTGTACTTTGATTACTACCTTACCACGGCTCAAAGGAGTCGTGCAAACAGGTTTTAGTTGGGTACAGTCCCGAGCCACATGGAGGCAGTGAGCGGATCTGCAGGGGTTCGTCTCTTCCGGTATTGGGGGTGAGGTCGCGCTGTGCCTAGGAGTGCCATTACATGAAGTCCTTGGCCAAGGCAGGAGATTTACAGGTAGGTATTCCAGTAGTATCTCAGGGTGTTCCGGGCTTCACTCCGACACGACTTGTACCGCTTTTGGGGGTCTGACTTTTACCAACCCTCTAGGCCCGCAATGCGATGCTCATAGACGAACGGACCGGAATGTACGGATATTGTCACTGACAGGCTCAGTAGGGTGTCAGGATGAGTTCGCTCATCGACGTCTCTTTTGGTCAATACCTGGTAGCCCGTTACGTATGTAGGGTTCCTAGGCACACACTAGAGGTTTCACAAGTGATCAAACATGGATAATTCAAAATTTTCTATGTGCCTACAAACCCTAATACGGATCGTAAACTAGATTTATAGGTGATGCGAAGGAAGTAAACAACTTTAACTTAAAGGAAAGAAACTACAACCTTTGTAGATCCGGTCCTCCACCTCCTAGGCTCCGTGATGACGTCCCTCCGCTGTCCAAATCGAATCCATGACTCTAGCATCGGCTTCATCGGAGAAATGGGCGGGCTAGGTCGTCGACTTCGATGCCGAAGATGATCTACGTCGAGGCAACTCAAGATCAAACTCCAACTTCACCAAGTCATGAAACTTGTGAAGAAAACACCCTATACTACTTGGCAAGAGGTAGAGGATGAAGAAATAGGAGGTGGGTTCACTTTAGAATTGGATTTCTCACTCTTTTTCTCAATTTGCCATTGATGGAAACAAGCTTTCTTCCTTTGTTGAAGAAGAAGAAGAAGATGAAGAAAGAATATGATAAGTTATTTTCAAAAAGGAAAATAATATGAATACTTATCATATACTAACCATGGTTAGGTATAGAGAATAGACTATGGTTAATTTGAATGGTTAGGGTTAAGCATGAGACAAGAATGGTGGACTTGTTCAAAGCTTCATGAAGCTTCAACAAGCAAACAAAGAAAGACACCATTCCTTATTTATCTTTTCCAAAATGAAAAAATAAATAAATGAATAAGAAAAATGTAAACCCTAATCATTAACTTAACCATGGTTTAATTCTTTACACAAACCCAAGTAAGCATGTATCATCAAACATGATACAAACAAGTGCACAAAAGTATATCACATATACAACTTGTGAACTTCAAGTGAGAAAATCCATTTAAAGTGAACCAATACTAGTTAATGCAAAGTAATATATCAAATATATAATTATGCATTAAATCATTAAATCAATACTTGATTTAACGATCCGGTCATATCGCATATAACCGAATAGTATCCAATGTATCGGCTTATCGAATCAATCTTTGATTCGATAACTAGGTTATATCGCATACAACCAATCGATACATTCATCGCGAGAATGGAATACAGTATCACATACACTCATTATTCTCGTTCCCGCACATATCTCATATGCGCTCCTATTTCGTTTCGCTTGAGTCAGGGAACCTCTGTGTAGGACTCTAAAGACTCGTCAATACGCCGGCAGCAGATGATGATCATATCAGACACCCACAAGCCGCAAGCGGTCTGCTAAACGTAACAGCCACCCGGGTATTGAGCGATCAGAAGATCGACGAGCAAGCCCGCTCACACTCCTGTGAATCCAACCAGTAACACTTACCGTACAGTCCGGTCTGTTCGTCTGATATGTCGCATATCTCGCCTAGGGGTGGTAAACGTCAGACCCCAATAGCTTGATAAGTCATGCCGACGTAGGGTCCATAACATTCGTGAAACTACTGATAACTCTTACCAGTATATCACTGCAACCCTGGCCAAGGATTTCCTGTTATGGCCAGTCGAGCATAGCGCAACATCAACCCCCAATACCGGGAGAGACGAATCCCCTCCTATCGCTTATTGCCTCCATATGAATCGGGACTGTACCCAAAAACCACCTGTTTGCACGACTCAGTAGAGCCGTGGTAGGGTGGAAATCAAAGCACAGTGGGAGATACACAAGACTCTATGACGATCTCGGGTCAACAGACTAAGCTGTACCAGTGTCACCAGAGAACTGCCATCTGACGTGAGGTATAATACCATCTGGGAGTTCTCGGCGAGTCCGTTCAGTATACCCAGTCTCTACTGAGCACCCGCATACCATCTCTGATGTCAAACACCAATGGATATGGGATCATCCATCGCCCATCACATGGGTCGAGAAGATATACGCTAGTCTACTCTGGAATATCGATGCCCCGTCTCGATATTCTCACGACTAGGAACATTGAAGGATGTACTCATGGACTATCCACGCCCCACTAGTATGATCTGCATCAGAGTCATGGAAGTCGAGTACACATCCTAAGGGCTTTATCAACATGTAACAGAGAGACAGAAAGTATACATGTTAAGATAAAGAGCAACCAGATAGCGTACTATCATGTCGAGCAAGAAAGTCCTACCTATATATGTCCCAGCATCCACTACAATATACATCCAATGTACAGTAATGGCCTCTAGGGCATACATATAACTAACAATCTCCCACTTGCACTAGGGCCATCTGTAGCAGAGGTTGAAGTATCACATACTCAACCATCCCATATAAGTCTCTCTTTGGGAAAAGGCCTTTGTGAGTGGATCCGCCGTGTTGTCCTCTGAGTCTACTCTCCTAACCTCGATCACCCTGGAGATCAACTATCTCCATGATCAGGTGATGCTGCCTCAGAATATGTCTGGGTCACTGATGGGACCAGGGTTCCAGGGCCAAAGCCACACTTCCATTGTCACACAATGGTAGGAACCTAGTTCATCTTATGAACCAATATACACCCAAACTGCCTCTTTGGTAGTATCTTTAATAGCGATGTTACCCGCCTTTATCATCTAGTTTGCCACGGTATCTAGCTTGGAACTCTTCCAACATACCGTCCCTTTACCGAGGGTGAAGACAATGCCTGTGACTGACATTCAGTCGTCTTTATCACCCTGGAACCCTTCCAGTGATTCTCCCCAGGATCGATTGATACCATCTCACTACATCTAGTGAGAATCATAGCATCCATTTACATCTATCTCATAGATGAAAACTCAGGATTTAGGAGGTATCACTTTGATCCTATTGGAGAATCCTTGTGATAAGCGGAGATTGATCGAGCGTAGCATAGGAAACTCCTTCCCTATCAAGAGTATGTCATCCACGTACTCTACGAGGATCACCACCATACTCCCTACTCCCCTTTTGTTTATACAAGGTTCATCTACCATTTTGATGATGTCAAACTCTTTGACTAACACATCAAAATAGACGTTCCAACTCCGCGATTCCTGCTTTATCACATAAAGCAACTTGCACATGTTTCCGCTGCTCCCATTGTTTACGAAGCCCTCTGGCTGTGTTCTTATAGACGTTCTCTTCTAAATCACTATTTAGAAAAGTAGTCATGGCACTCAACCACCAGATATCGTAGTCATGGTATGTAGCAATGGCAAGTAGGATCTGGATGGACTTAAGCACAGTCCCTAGAAAAGGCTTCATCATTATCCACACCTGGTTGATGACTAAAAACTTTAACAAGTCTAGCTTTGAAAGTCTCAACTTTTCCATCTACACCAAGTAATCTTCTCAAGATATACTTGCTCTTGATGGGGATTTAACCCTTCAGATATAGCACCCAAAGTCCATACTTTGTTGGTGGACATGGATTCCATCTCAGATCGCTAAGCATCCAGCCATTCTTACAGAGTCCCTACTCTCGATGGCCTGCTCGAATCTAGTTGGGTCATCATCTCATGATGCAATCCTCGCTCCCACTGTCATCGAGAAACTGAGGTATCTCTCAGGCGGATGAGGAACCTTACCAGATCGGCGGAGAGGCTGAGGTTCGTCAGGAACTATTGAATCCTTTGGTTCTGTCAAATCATCAGCTGCAGTTTTGTATAGCTGGAACCTTTCCAGTTCTACAGAACTGTCCTTGCCTCGATCTTGTCCGGATTTTGCTTTTGACATAGGCCGGACAATCCCAAATCTTAACTTACTTAAGAGATAGGCTCTTCCCATACCATATCTTATATGGAGTGGCAGGCACTGATTTGATTCTGAAAGGTTCCTAGGCACCCTATAGAGGTCTCACAAGGCATCGAACATGCCGTTTTACAAAAATTATGGTGCCGAGAAACCCTAACACGGATCTTAGACTAGAATTCTAGGCGAAAAACTAAACTAGTTAGCAAATTAACTAAAGGTCGGAAGCTACAACCTTTGTAGATCCGGATTTCCACCTCCTTAGCTCCACGTGGTCATGCCCTCGCTGTCCATCATGAATCCTCGACTCATTCGTCGGCTTCATCGGAAAAACGTGCGGAATAGGTCGTCGGCTTCGTGTCAAAGACGATCTACGTCGAGGTTGCACTAGTTCAAGCTCCGACTTCACAAAGTTGTGAAACTTGTGAAGAGAACACCCAAAACAACTTGGCAAGAGGTAGAGGGTGAAGAAATAGGAGATGGGTTCACTTTAGATTTGGAATTCTCTCACTAGAACTCAAGTTGCCATTGATGGCATCTAAGTTTTTCTTTTGAAGATGAAGAAGAAGAAGAGCTAGAATTATGATAAGTCCTTTAAAATGAAAAGAAAAATCTATACTTATCATAATTCTAACTAAGGTTAAGTGTAGAGAATCAACCATGGTTATTTGGAGAGTTAGGGTTAAGCTAGTGGACAAGAATGATTGCATAAAGTCAAGGCTTCATGAAGCTTCAACATAAGACAAGAATTGCCACCATTCTCATCTTGAATTTATCCACATAAATAAACAAATAAATGAATAAATAAATATGCAAAACCCTAATTACAAAATAACCATGGTTTAATTTTATTCATTTAACCATATGATCAAGTATCATCAAACATGATACAAAAAAGGTGCACAAAAAATATATCACATATACAATGTGCAAATCAAGTGAGAAAAATCCGTTTAAAGTGAACCTATACTAGTTAATGCAAAGTAATATGTCAAATATATAATTATACATTAAATCATTAAATCAACACTTGATTCAATGATCCGGTTATATCGCATACAACCGACTAGTATCTAATGTATCGATTTATCGAATTAATGATTCGATAACTAGGTCATATCGAATATAACCAATCGAAACATGTATCGCGAGAATGAAATAAGGTATCACATACACGCATTATTCTCGGTCCCGCACATATCTCATATGCGCTCCTATTTCGTTTCGCTTGAACCAGGAAACCTCTGTGTAGGACTCTAAAGACTCGTCAATACGCCGGTAGCAGATGATGATCATATCAAGCACCCACAAGCCGCAAGCGGTCTGCTAAACGTAACGGCCACCCGGGTATTGAGCGATCAGAAGATCGACGAGCTAGCCCGCTCACACTCCTGCGAATCCGACCAGTAACACTTACCGTACAGTCCGGTCTCTTCGTCTGATACGTCGCATATCAAGTCTAGGGGTGGTAAACGTCAGACCCCAATAACCCGATAAGTCGTGCCGATGTGAGGCTCGTAACGGGTCGAGAAACTACTGGTAACACTTACCAGCAAATCTCTGATCAGCCCTGGCCAGGGACTTCCCTGTTACGGCCAATCGAGCACAGCGCAACATCTACCCCCAATACCGGGAGAGACGAAACCCCTCCTATCGCTCATTGCCTCCATGTGACTCGGGACTGTACCCAAAGACCACCGTTTTGCACGCCCTCATGGACGTGGTAAGGTGGAGATCAAAGCACAGTGGGAATCACACAAGACTCTATGACGATCTCGGGTCTACAGACTAACCTGTACAAGTGTCACCTGAGAACTGCCATCTGACGTGAGGTATAATACCATCTGGGAGTTCTCGGCGAGTCCGTCCAGTGTACCCAGTCTCCACTGAGCACCCGTATACCATCTCTGATGTCAAACACCAATGGATATGGGATCATCCATCGCCCATCACATGGGTCGAGAAGCGTATACGCTAGTCTACTCTGGTATATCGATGCCCCGTCTCGATACACCCACGACTAGGGACCTTGAAGGATGTACTTATGGACTACCATGTCCCCACTAGTATGATCTGCATCATAGTCCAGGTAGTCAAGTACAAATCCTAAGGGCTTTACCAATATGTAACTATAAGACAGTATAAAGAGACTAGTGTACATGTTAAGATAAAGAGCAACCAGATAGCATACTATCATGTCGAGCAAGAAAGTCATCTCTATATATGTCCAAGCATCCAATATAATATACATAATCTGTACAATACTGGCCTCTAGGGCATACATACAACTAACAGATTCGAACCTAATTCAATAGGTATGCAGCTTCTCAAGTGCACAACTTCCTAAAAGGAAATAGGTAACTCAGTAATACTCATCATAGAGCACACCATATCTAATATTATGCGATTGCTCCGCCCTGATACACCGTTGTGCTGTGGTGTATGCAGAGGAGTAATACGGAGAGAGAATCTCATTCTCCTTTAGAACAATCCAGGAATTCTATGCACAAGTATTGTCCTCCCTGATCACATCAAAGGACATAATACTTATACCCGTATTGGTTCCTTACTTCTAGCTTATATTCTGTGAATATCTCAAAAGCTTCGGGCCTATGTTTCAACAGGAACATATGTCTGAATTTTGAGAGATTTTCAGAGAACGTAATGAAGTACAAAGAACCGGTCCTGGCATGTGTAGACAGGAGACCTTACATACATCATCATGTATCAATTCCAAGAGTTTACTAACTCTTTCCCTGTTTCCAATAAACAGAGTTATGGTCATCTAATCTTTGTGACATGACTGGCAAGTTTCACAAGATGTAAATTCAAACTGATTTAAATATGCGTCTAAAATGTAACTTCAGCCAGTCGGGTCGCATTGATATGACCTAGTCTACAATGCCTCAAGAAGGATTCGTTCATTTCTGAATTCTTCCTCTTGTGTGTGTTCTGTATACTAGGAACTGTAGTTTGATTTAGAACGTCAATGCTTTTAGATAACGTGCCTGAACCGATCAACTTTTGATATAGGAAATGTTCAAAACATTATCCATCAATACAAAATTTTATCATTTCTTTACTAATAAAGAGATTGATATGATTTTGTATATCAGGTTCGGTATCTAATAGCATTTGTTCAGAATCAATGTATTGGTAATACAGAGTGATAGTGACCAACAGACTTGGCTGCAACACTTGCCCCATTTTCTGTTTCATGAAACTTATCACCCGTTCTCAGTTTTTCTACCTTTTTGTAGCACCATGTAACAGATTACATATCTGGGATCCTGATCCAGTATCAAATACCCAGGATGCAGAGGATACTGAGAAACAGTCCTTTGTAATGAACACACCCGAAGGAGATGCATAATATGCACTTTCTTCGTTTGGGCAGCATAGGAATTCTGGTTTTCCCCTATTTCCTGCTCTGTCTTATAATGATTATAAGTTGGAGCGGGACCAACGTTCCCCAGCTCAGTATAACAAGCGGGTTCGGTCAATACATCCATATTATTATCTTGATTAAGGCGTGATATGGTCGCTACCTGGAGAGAGAGAGAAGAAAACACTCAGCGTGTGCTCTTGCAAAATTAGATTGGTTATATATTTTATCTAATCAGGATGGCTCCCACTGTTTTTATCAAATCTTTCTTCAAACCTTAAAAGGAAAGACTAGCCGGGATTAATTACACTCTACAAGTTCGCCAATCTTTCAGCCAGGCCAGTGTCGGTACTTTGAGGGAGGTTCCCCGTGCTTTCGCACGGACCTAATTACAGTAAACCTCGTTTTCCCAGAGGCGTAACCCCGTTGACACCTTTCTAGACACCTACTTGATCGGCTAATTGCAAAGTGCAAAACTCTCCCAGGAGTAACAATTACTCGCAGTGGGTATCGGGATCCAACTATCACATAGAAGGTATACAATCTCATTGCAAATTTCAACACTTGAAACTCCCGATAAAGATTTTTTCCCCTAGCACTTATGACCTTAACTATGGTCAACAAATCATAAGTACTAGTCAAGTTCTACCCGTCATTTCGTGATTAATTAGACCCACCCATATGACCCTTAACTAAGGTCAACAAAGTCACGCGACTGTCCTAACTAATCGCATCATATGCGGTGTAGGAAGACATCACTTAGCTACCGTACACTGTGCCTTAACTAAGGTCAACAAACACAGCACGAATACTAAGTACTCTACTTCCTAAAATGACGGAGGGTTGCGAATGGTTTTTATGAAAACCTTTAACGCTTTGAACTTGATCTCGTTGCGGAATCAAATGGTTTTTAAATGGAATGTTTTTGAGGCTTTTCTAGTTTTGCTAAAGGGGTCACTCCCGGTGAAGGGATCGTCGACCCTTTCCTCATCGAATGAGGTGCGGGATATATCATATATATCAATGTGCAAAGCAGAAACTATAGAAGCAATCAAAAGACAAACCGAGTGTGTAGCATCTGCCAGTTATTGCTAAAGGAGTCACTCCCGGTGAAGGGATCTCGGTCCTTTCCTCATTGAATAAGGTGCAGGATGTTCTACAATGAACACCGTGATGCAAAGCAAGAACTGTAGCTACCTGTTTATTTTGAAATTCGATTCCACAACATCAATTAGGTTTATTTTCTTTCATTAATCTCATTAATGAATATCCCATCATTTAAGTCCACCTAAACATCACAGATAAATATAACGTACGCTTATGCTATCCGCATTCGCTTCGATGTCCCGTCTGCACCGTTAGGTTAGGTAACGAACGCCAGAACGAGGTAGGGCTAGCGCGGGTGTAAAACATAAGCAACGTCTATATAATATATCATATATACTATATACCATATCTATCAGAACAAATCACATGATCACATCACAGATAACGCAGCAGAAAATATCATATGAAATATTGGATATACTAGGACGTCCGTGTTTTTAATACGAGCTAGTATAAAACACGGATTCCACGGTCGTGATGAATAGCCAATCCCACACCCCTAGACCCCTACGAGAGCGGCAATTAACCCTACCAATTCTAGGGTTAGGAGACCCGGACTCGACTCCTCGAGTTGGTCTCCCATTGGACCCTAGAACCCGGTTACTTGTGCCCTCCTCCTTGGGTCTATCCTAGTGCAGAAAAGTTAATAATATACAAATGGTGACACCATCCGCAACCTGGAAGTTCCCCAATAAAAGAATATTACATACAAGTTTTTACATGAATGAAAATGAAAAAACACTCGTCTCACATAAAAAACCCCCGGCTATTCAAACACGACGATCCAATATAACATATCCAGCAACACATAACATCACATGTCATCAACGTAAGTAAATATGCGCATCCCAATTGTCGTTGACATATAGCAACGAAACCGGCTATATCACATATTACACTTACAGCCACAGAAAAGAAAGTGAAAAACTACAACAGTTGGAATCCGCAACCTCTTTAGACATCGCATGCCTAATCAAATGAAATACTTAGACATCGCATGCCTAACAATTATAAACCCCGCATTTTAGTCTCAAAATCGAAAACACTTTTCAATATAAAGTCAGGCAATTCAACAAGTTCCCGACATTTTGATCGAATGCTCGTCGCAAACTTTAGTAGGCGGCCGCACCCCCGACGCCGTCGACGAAGTGCACCAAGGCGGAACACCGCTGCCGCGAGCACCCGAACGGAGGCTTCCGGCGATGGGGTTCTCCTATAGTCACTTGGTCGGGGCTATGGGGCGAGGCTGTCTATTAAGTTTACCCGGCGAGTATCCGCGTACGCTACGTGATTGCAACGGACTTTTGATCACATCAAAATTCCGTGGCAACCGATCAAGTGAGACTAAACCGCTAGATTTATAACATTCATTCAGTTATCTCATAACTGCTTGTGAATTCCAATTATTGTATCACATTCCGGATAAATAGAAAATGTTAAACTTTCCGATCGAACAATCGAACACCCAAGTTTTCCCGATACAGCTCAACATATGAAATAAGTTTAAAAACATTCAGTTCATGCCTCAGTACCAACGGTCCAGCCGTAGAAGGGTCAAGCCAACGCCTCACATGTGGCACGCCGTACTGCCCCAAACCCGAAGGTTCAAAGGGCAGTTCAAGACGGTCACATAATCGAGTTAAGGTTTGTTGTCTTCTAGAGGGACCATCGTGTTACTTGCACTACTTAGAACGTTCTTAAACTACGGAAAGATCCAACACATGGAAATTTCCCGACAGGGGAAAAAGTGGGTATTTATATCCGGTCGAACTGTTTAACAGTTTCTAAAATATCCGGAAAAACTTAAACGAAGATAAATTATCCGATCGAATCAACGAGTCCCCAATACAACCCTAGAAAACTCAACACTTGAGTGGAATTAAAATATTCACAGAAAAAATTAACAAGAAAGGACCTAAGAATAATTACATGAAATTTCAGGGACTAAGTAATAATTTTGGCCGCGGAACCGCCGCAAAACCCCTAGTTTCGCCGCGGTTCTGCGGTCAAATTGTTGAATTAGGGGTCCGTACTTCACAGTAATTCTTAGGTTTTCCTGAATGTTTTTCTGAGAATTTTTAATTCACAAAAATCACCTATTTGAAAAATTGTACAGAGAGGGTTGAAATCGGGGGATATCGGGTTCGATCGGACTTCTAGCTTCATCTACACATCGCCTAAAGCTCTAGCTAGGCTCTGATACCACTGTAGGGTTCCTAGGCACACACTAGAGGTTTCACAAGTGATCAAACATGGCTAATTCAAAATTTTCCATGTGCCTACAAACCCTAATACGGATCGTAAACTAGATTTATAGGTGATGCGAAGGAAGTAAACAACTTTAACTTAAAGGAAAGAAACTACAACCTTTGTAGATCCGGTCCTCTACCTCCTAAGCTCCGTGATGACGTCCCTCCGCTGTCCAAATCGAATCCATGACTCTAGCATCGGCTTCATCGGAGAAATGGGCGGGCTAGGTCGTCGACTTCGATACCGAAGATGATCTACGTCGAGGCAACTCAAGATCAAACTCCAACTTCACCAAGTCATGAAACTTGTGAAGAAAACACCCTATACTACTTGGCAAGAGGTAGAGGATGAAGAAATAGGAGGTGGGTTCACTTTAGAATTGGATTTCTCACTCTTTTTCTCAATTTGCCATTGATGGAGGCAAGCTTTCTTTCTTTGTTGAAGAAGAAGAAGAAGATGAAGAAAGAATATGATAAGTTATTTTCAAAAAGGAAAATAATATGAATACTTATCATATACTAACCATGGTTAGGTGTAGAGAATAGACTATGGTTAATTTGAATGGTTAGGGTTAAGCATGAGACAAGAATGGTGGACTTGTTCAAAGCTTCATGAAGCTTCAACAAGCAAACAAAGAAAGCCACCATTCCTTATTTATCTTTTCCAAAATGAAAAAATAAATAAATGAATAAGAAAAATGTAAACCCTAATCATTAACTTAACCATGGTTTAATTCTTTACACAAACCCAAGTAAGCATGTATCATCAAACATGATACAAACAAGTGAACAAAAGTATATCACATATACAACTTGTGAACTTCAAGTGAGAAAATCCATTTAAAGTGAACCAATACTAGTTAATGCAAAGTAATATATCAAATATATAATTATGCATTAAATTATTAAATCAATACTTGATTTAACGATCCGGTCATATCGCATATAACCGAATAGTATCCAATGTATCGGCTTATCGAATCAATCTTTGATTCGATAACTAGGTTATATCGCATACAACCAATCGATACATTCATCGCGAGAATGGAATACAGTATCACATACACGCATTATTCTCGTTCCCGCACATATCTCATATGCGCTCCTATTTCGTTTCGCTTGAGTCAGGGAACCTCTGTGTAGGACTCTAAAGACTCGTCAATACGCCGGCAGCAGATGATGATCATATCAAACAGCCACAAGCCGCAAGCGGTCTGCTAAACGTAACAGCCACCCGGGTAATGAGCGATCAGAAGATCGACGAGCAAGCCCGCTCACACTCCTGTGAATCCAACCAGTAACACTTACCGTACAGTCCGGTCTGTTCGTCTGATATGTCGCATATCTCGCCTAGGGGTGGTAAACGTCAGACCCCAATAGCTTGATAAGTCATGCCGACGTAGGGTCCATAACATTCGTGAAACTACTGATAACTCTTACCAGTATATCACTGCAACCCTGGCCAGGGATTTCCTGTTATGGCCAGTCGAGCATAGCGCAACATCAACCCCCAATACCGGGAGAGACGAATCCCCTCTTATCGCTCATTGCCTCCATGTGAATCGGGACTGTACCCAAAAACCACCTGTTTGCACGACTCAGTAGAGCCGTGGTAGGGTGGAAATCAAAGCACAGTGGGAGATACACAAGACTCTATGACGATCTCGGGTCAACAGACTAAGCTGTACCAGTGTCACCAGAGAACTGCCATCTGACGTGAGGTATAATACCATCTGGGAGTTCTCGGCGAGTCCGTTCAGTATACCCAGTCTCTACTGAGCACCCGCATACCATCTCTGATGTCAAACACCAATGGATATGGGATCATCCATCGCCCATCATATGGGTCGAGAAGATATACGCTAGTCTACTCTGGAATATCGATGCCCCGTCTCGATATTCCCACGACTAGGAACATTGAAGGATGTACTCATGGACTATCCAGGCCCCACTAGTATGATCTGCATCAGAGTCCTGGAAGTCGAGTACACATCCTAAAGGCTTTATCAACATGTAACAGAGAGACAGAAAGTATACATGTTAAGATAAAGAGCAACCAGATAGCGTACTATCATGTCGAGCAAGAAAGTCCTACCTATATATATCCCAGCATCCACTATAATATACATCCAATGTACAGTAATGGTCTCTAGGGCATACATATAACTAACAACGTATGGCTAATACCTCTGACGTGCTAGTGGTTAAATTCATAGCCAAAGTATTGACGAGTCTTTAGAGTCCCCCATAGACAGTTTCTCAAGTTTCAGGCGAAACGCTGTAGAGGCCGTATGGAGATATGGCAGGGTTCGATCATATACGTGCGGTATTGCACGGATCATGATCGGACGGATAATACTAGCGGGCTTTGGTTTAAACCGGATCCTAGTATTATACAGTGTAGATTTTGTCTCATTGCATTTGTATTCGGTTGGAATATAAATGCGGGTATGTATATACAGTCATGGGATTTTCCTGTAATTTATTACGGGATCGGTTTTTTGAAGTTGCTTGTTTGCTTTCCGTTTCGGCCATTTTTCCTTTGTTCCTTATTTGGCTGAAAATTGGTGTGGAGGGGCTTATTTGCAAATGTGCAAATTAGCAAAGTGGAGGGTGTTTCTTGTAAGAGGGTGGTTCATGATGGTTCAACCATCATTTGACTTCTTTGTTCATCATTGCTTGACTTTTGTGATGAGAGTGATGGGTTTTGGAGTGAGATTTTGGTGTGATGATTATTCCTCATCATCACTTTTTTCTCTTGCTTGCATTATTGCTTTCCCCCTTGACTTTTCTCTCTCTTCTCATTTTTTCTTGCTTGCTTGGGCCGGCCACAAGAAGGTGGGGGCTGTCCAAAAAATTTAGTGTGGGGTTTTCATCTCTTTTGGTTTGCACAAAACCCCCTTAGCTCATCTCCAAAGTATATCTCCTTTCCCACTTCCAAATGGCAACTTCAACAACCCCTAGAGACAAACCATTCTACACTTAGCCTACAACATTCTTGGACACGTCGAGTCGCCAACTTCGTGCCCGAGTTGCTTCGGTCCAGAGGTGGGAGCCTGTAAAAGAACCCGGCGATGTGGTGCCCTTCCGACGAGGAGATGAAGACCGGAGATTCCGCGGGGAGATCGGGATGACGATGAGAAGACCAAAGGATACGGATCGCTCGGTATATCTCTCTACCCCTTCTCTAGTTAGCTAGCATTAGATTAATGGCCCGATCCGGGTTTTAAAGTCCGCGGTAGCGCTGGTTTTTAAAGTTAAAGAAAAGTTTCGTTTCCGCATTTTGGCCTCGGAAAGACGGCCGGGGCGCTGCCGTGCACTTACATCTAATGACTCATCAGTACCTTGGCAGTGGGTTTAACCACAAGCACGTCAGCGGCACTAGCAGTGCGTAACGGCTGCCCATGTACTGACCTCAAGGGAAGCCGATGAGTGAACTCATCCTGGAACCCTACTGAGCCTAACAGTGATAATATACATACAGTCTGGTCCGTTCGTCTATGAGTATCGTATATCATGCCTAGGGGGCTGGTAACGTCAGACCCCCAATAGCGGTATAAGTCGTGTCGGAGACAAGCCCTGAATACCCTGAGAAACTACTGGAATACTTACCAGTAATTCTCACCTGCCTTGGCCAAGGACTTGGTGTAATGGCTTTCCTAGACACAGCGCGATCTCACCCCCAATACCAGGAGAGACGAATCCCCTGCCGATCCGCTCACTTGCCTCCATATGGCTCGGGACTGTACCCAAAAAATATCTGTTTGCACGACTCCTTTGAGCCGTGGTAGGATAGAAATCAAAGCACAGTAGGAACTCACACGGGACAAATGACGACCTCAGGTCGATGAACTAACCTGTACACATGTCACCAGGGAACTGCTATCTGACGCTAGGTACAATACCAACTAGCAGGTTCCCGGCGAGTCCTGTCCGGTGTACTTATAACCCAATGAGCACCTATATACATATTTGGTGATCCAACTGACACCAGTGGCTTGTGAGACCGGCCACCGCCCCTCGTCGGGGTCTCGACTGTATACATTATTCTACTACGGAGTATCGATGCCCTGTCTCGAAACTCCCACGACTAGGGACTACTATTAAGGATGTGCTTATAGACTACCCAACTCTCACGTATATGATCGCCATCATACTGTTGGTTATCAAGCAAGATCCTAAGGGCTCTATCAACGTGTAATAGTGATCAGTCCCCTGAACCTGTACACGATTGATAAAGGCAAACCAGATAGCATACTAGCATCTCGAGTAAGACTGTGCTACCGGTATAGGTCCTTCTCAATCATTGCAATCACGTATTTGCGATCCAATAATTGACTTTGAGGGCACTATATCCAACAAAAACCGAGACTATAGCTCCTTTTTGGAAATCCCTTCGGTAACTATCGATGCATGCAAAAATTGTTAGTGTATATGCCCTAGGAGCCATTATTGTATCATACTAGCATGTATATTACTTAATGGAAGCTTGGGATATTCACAGTTGTATATAACAGTCTTGCTAAAAATGGTAGTATGCTACTTGGTTTGTGTCTACTTTAATATGTGCATATGTTTCTTGTAACGTATCACTTATACATATTAGTAGAGTCCATAGGATCTTTGCTTGATTACCAGCATTGTGATGGCAGTCACACTAGTGGGGGCTGGGTAGTCTATAAGCAACATCCTATACAGGTCCCTGGTCGTTGGATTATCGAGATAGGGCATCGATATTCCGGAGTAGACTAAGTGTATACGCTTCTCATCCCAGTTGGGGAGATGGTCTGTCCCACAGCCATCAGTACGTCGTACTAGAGATAGTATACAGGTGCTCGTTAGGTTACGGGTACACCGGACAGGACTCGCCGGGGAACTGATTGGTTGGTATTATACCCATCGTCAGTTAACAGTTCCCAGGTGACATGAGTACAGCATAGTACGCAGACTTGACAATGCTACTTCGCCTCGAGTGTGTCCCACTGTTCTTAGATTGCTACCCTACCACGGCTCAAAGGAGTCGTGCAAACAGGTGGCAGTTGGGTGCAGTCCCGAGCACTTGGAGGCAGTGGCGGTTAGATAGGATTCATCTCTCCCGGTATTGGGAGTTGATATCGCGCTGTGTCAGAGAGCCATTACGCAAAGTCCCTGGCCAGGGCAAGCGAGATATACTGGTAGGTTCCAGTAGCTTCTCAGGGTGTAATGGGTTTCGCTCCGACATGACTTATACAGCTATTAGGGGACTGACGCCCGCCCCCTAGGCTTGATATGCGATAGTCTTAGACGAACAGACCGGACTGTACGGAGATTGTCACATCAAGTTCAGTAGGGGTTCGGATGGTTTTCCTCATTGGCCTTCTTATCGACATCTACCTGGGGACCGTTACGTACAGCTAGTGCCGCTTGCGGTCTGTGGTTAAACCCACTGCCAGCGTAGTGTCGAGTCTTTAGAGTCCCACACAGAGAGTTTCCCTGCTCCAGGCGAAACGATATAGAGGTCGTATGGTTTTACGACAAGGGTTCGGATGCGTACGCGTGTTTACGCACGTACGACTTTTCGGACAGTTTTTACTAGTCGGCTTTGGTTTAAGCCAGATTCTGGTATCGGGCTACTGGATTTATACAATCTAAAGTTTTTCCGTGTTTTCACGGATTGGAGAGCCGTTCTCGTAATTTGTCGGGAAGCTTCTAGAAGAGTGGTGACTAAGGGGTTAAGGTGGCATTGCATTAAATGAGATTAGTGACTCATTTGTGTGATTCATCCAAGTCATTAATGCATCATAAATGCTTAATGACTCATGGAGATGAATCACTCATAGATATTTGTGAAGCATGGTTGTTAATTCTATTTTTTGATTTTTGGATAAATAATAATGCCTCATATATATCATGATAAGTTCATTATCTCATTTTCATTATTATTCTCACCTTCTCTCTCCTCAAGCTCACTCTCTCTTCAAACCCTAACCCTAAGCTCTCATGAGTTGAGATCAAGGGTTAGCTAGACCAATACATCCATAACCTCACTCTATATCCCCTAGGTAGCTTAGATCAGCACTTTAAGCAACCTAGTTATCTCAAGTTTGAGATTAAGCTTGGCGTAGGAGCTTTCGGGTGGATCGTCTTTGATTCGAGGAGGCCGTTGAGGTGCCGATGTTCCAAGGAGTCTATGAGGAGTGGAGGACCGCTATGAAGACCCGAAGGACAAGTAACGTGAGGTATAACTTCGTATCCAGGTAGTTAAACCTCTAGTAGTTAGTTAACAATGGTTTAGAAATGATTCATGCGCTCAAGTCCGTGTTACGAAGCTTTGATAATCGTTTTTCATATATTCCTCCTCCCCGCAAGTTCGTGGGGTGCGTGACATGGACTTACAAAAATATATTCAGGTACTGTTCTCTGACTAGTCCTGCTCGGTTACTATATCAAGTAGTAAATATCATAAAAACGTACTGCTCAAAAGAAATCGTACTTAAATATGTATAAGAATGCCACGTGTGTCTGGTGTGCACGGAAATCAAAATCCATGAATGTGACATACATATGCACAGAAACCAAATCTAAGTGCAACGGGTGTGCACGAAAACACCTGTCAATGGCAACGAGTGTGCCTGACAACAATATCAGGTGCATTTGATATGCACGAAGAATCCCGATTTAGTGTATCTGGTGTGCACCAAAATTGCATCAAGCGCGTAGTATGCGCAAGAATCCTAATCAAGTGCATAAGGTGCACGAAAACAAATACCGAGTATCACAATCGAAATCGACGGTATACAACACATCTCAATCCAAATCAGGTATACCGTGATATATAATCTTATAACCATGTGCATCAGCGTGCACAAAATCAAATCAAAATACTAAAAGTGCATGAAAACTATACCGAAAGCACAAGTCAAATCACATGCATAACATAGGCATGAAATACAAATCAACATCTCGAATGACATCAAATCGAAGTCAAGTGCAACTGTGGTGCACAAAATCTCAATCATGCAAATAAATCATCCAAATTACCGAAATCAAAGATGACGGAAACAGTCCCGCTCTGGCACATCCTCAAAAGATCTCTGGCCAACTATCATGGTCACTCATAACATGTCTCATCGACAATGCCAAACTCTGGCCTACTGGGTGTGCGTAGTACGACTGATCCTGGGCCCAAGTCTTCTCGTAAAGTATTCCAGAAAGATTTTGTTGGGGTCTCTCCTAATCTCTTTTCTGCGGAACTGCCCAAAAGTTATCATCCTTTACTAAATCAATTTCTTGTTCCGGAACAGCTGCATACTCATCACGACTCTTTCTGGAAGGTATATCCATATTCAACGCTTCTGCATGCGTATCATATCTCTGATGTCAACTGAGTGGAACGTCATATCGTCGAAAGTTCTTACGAACCCTTACTCCACTTTTCTCTAATGTTGACTGATTCAGATCCGTCTCTTCTTGGCTGCATGGACTGCGCTCCAACGGCTATACTCATATCTGGAGTCTCCCAAGCAATGTATCCCATCACATGATATCCGAACGACGTCGAATCTTTTGATTGATTCGTCAAAGTCCCATAATTCCCCGAGAGCTCAACTCTTGAGTACAGTTTAATAATATCCAGTAAGTGCCACATTACCTTGTTAGTGTATATTCCCTAGAGGCCATTACTGTATCATACTAGTTTGTATATTACTTAATGGAAGCTTGGGATATTCACCATTGTATAGACAATCTTGCTCAAAATAGTAGTATGCTACTTGGTTTGTTTCTACTTCAATGTGTGTACATGTGTTTCTTTTAACATATCGCCTATACACATTAGTAGAGCCCTTAGGATCTTTGCTTGATTACCGGCGTTGTGATGGCGATCACACTCGTGGGGGATGGGTAATCCACAAGCACATCCTTATGCAGGTCCCTAGTCGTAGGACTATCGAGACAGGGCATCGATACTCCGGAGTAGACTAGCGTATGCGTTTCTCATCCCAGCAGGGGAGACGGTCTGTCCCACAGCCGTCAGTACGTCGTACTTGAGATAGTATGCGGGTGCTCGTTAGGTTACGAGTACACTGGACAGGACTCGTCGGGAACTGTTGGTTGGTATTATACCTATCGTCAGTTAACAGTTCCCAGGTGACATGAGTACAGCTTAGTCCGATGACTTGACACTGTCATTTCGCCTCGAGTGTGTTCCCACTGTTCTTTGATTACTACCCTACCACAGTTCTACCGAGTCGTGCAAACAGGTAGTAGTTGGGAGCAGTCCCGAAGCACTTGGAGGCAGTGACGGTTAGACAGGATTCGTCTCTCCCGGTATTGGGGGTTGATATCGTGCTGTGTCTAGGAGGGCCATTACACATAGTCGTCCCTGGCCAGGGCAAGCGAGATACACTGGTAGGTTTCCAGTGTTATCTCAGGGTGTTCTGGGCTACACTCCGACACGACTTGTAACGCTATTAGGGGACTAATATTTACCATCCCCCTAGGCCCGCCATGCGATATTCTCAGACGAACAGACCAGACTGTACGCAGATTGTCACATACAGGCTCAGTAGGAGTTCGGATAGGATCGCCTCATCAGTCTTCTTATCGGCATCTACCTGGGGGCTGTTACGTACAGCTAGTGCCGCTTGCGGTCTGTGGTTAAACCCACTACCAGTGTAGCGTCGAGTCTTTAGAGTCCCACACAGATGGTTATTCGCCTTTGGGCAAAACAGAGTAGAGGTCGCATGGTTTTGCGACAGGGTTCGTTCACATCCGCGCACTTGTGCACGTTTGGTGTCCGGGCAGTCATTACTAGCGGGCACTGGTTTGAGCCAGATCCTAGTATATGTTTTGGGGTTAGTTTTATCTCATTGTATTCGTGTTCCTCGGAACATGAATGCGGGTGTGTATGCACAGTTGATTGAGGCGGAGGAAGAGGATTTTCATTAGGGTTTTGGAACGGGTGTGTATGCACAGTTGACAGTTATCTTTTTCCAAACCCTAATGAATATGTGAAATATCAATTAATAATATTAATTAAAGGAAATTGAGTTATGGTTAGGGTTGTTGACTTGTTGACCAAGGTTGACTTGTTGACCAAGGTTGAAAAGTTGACCTGTTGACCAAGGTTGAAAAGTTGACCATCATCATTTCAAGCAAAGATGCTCTTTGATCTTTGCAAAACTCATTTATTGTGAAATGATAATGGTCATTTCAACATACCATCACCTTTTTCTTTTTGATTAATTCTGTTAATTGATTAATTCACATATATTGGTTATGGTTGTAAAACTATTATCATTCTCTCATTCTCATTCTCTCTCATCTCTTCCTCTTCCTCTAGCTCAAGGAAAATCATTCTCATGAGTTGAGAACCATTTCCTTTGAGATAAAACACCAAAACCACTCTTTACTCATCCTAAGGTTGAAGGTCTAGCAAGCCGAACACTTTAGTTTCCTCAAGTTCGAGGAAGGAGCTCAAGGTAGAGACCCTCAGGTGGATCCATCTTCTGCAAGAGAAGGCGACGAGGAGAGAACCATCCGACCACCACAAGGAGTCCAAGAGAAGGAGTTCAAGTTGAGGTATAACCCCCTAACCGAGTAGGTAAAGCTCTTGTTAGTTGCTAGTGTGTAGTTTAGCAAAGATCCGTATTTTATAGTCCATGTTACCATAACCCTAAAAATCGTTTTTCACCGTTTCCGCAAGCCCGAAAGAACCGGGAGAGGTAACGTGGACTTACAGTGGTATCAGAGCCTAACTAAACACACCCTAGCTTGTTAGCAAAGTATCTAGAATTTCGATCGGAAAAAAAACCGCAAAACACCCCGGAAAAATCAACTTTCTGCCGATTTTTATTTCTGCTCAAAAAATAATAAATCATGTACTAAAAATCGGCTCAGGGTTTTTACAGAACAGGCAAGAAAAATGATCCAGTGAGTCGACCAACCCACCGCGGATCCGCGGCAAGAGCTTGTTGCTGCCGCGGATCCGCGGCCGAGTTGACTCGGCCGTGGATCGTTTCTCCTGCAGTGTTCTTGTGTTGGTGTTTTGTGATTTTTAGGATGGTTTGTTTCTGCCCAGAATTTCCAGAGAAAAAATTTGTTTTTCGGGTGGTTACAAATCCGTATTTTGATTGATTTTCTGTAGACTTTGGCTAATGGGTTGTATCTGTAATGTTATATATGTATTGAACGTCTGCTAATCACTATACGTCGATTAGTGGGGGTTATACATATCTGTGATCTATAATGTTGATGGTATGTGTATATGAATTCGTTGGATTGTCGCGGATGAATAGCCGGGGGGTTGTGAGATAAGAGTTTTTTCTTTATCTTTCAATTCATGTAATATGTAAATTTGATGTAATATTATTTGTATGGCCGCACATCCAGGATGAGGTTGTAGCCGCCATTGTATAATTTCTTTTTACTGTTTTTGCTCCTAGGATAGACCCAAGGTGGGGTGCATAAACTACCGGGTATCTCGAAATGCCGAGTGGCCTACTCACGTCGTTGAGGGAGGTTGCTTCGCTTTGGGTACTTGGCGGGTAGTTTGCCGCACCCGTAGGGGTCTAGGTGTAGGGTTCCTAGGCACTCTCAAGAGGTCTCACAAGGCATCAACCATGCCAATTTCAAAAATTACGGTGACGAGAAACCCTAATACGGATCGTTGGCTAGAAGTTTAGGCGAAAAAGAAACTAGTTAACAACTTAACTAAATGGTAAACGGAAATACAACCTTTGTAGATCCGGTTCTCCACCTCCATGGCTCCGTGATGAAGTCTCCTCGCTGTACAAATCGGATCTTGGGCTCTAGCGTCGGCTTCATCAGAGAAAAAGCGGGCTAGGTCATCGACGACGATGCCGAAGATGATCTACGTCGAGGCATCGCTAGATCAAGCTCCAACTTCACCAAGTCAAGAAAACTTGTGAAGGAAACACCCTATACTACTTGGCAAGAGGTAGAGAATGAAGAAATAGGAGGTGTGTTCACTTTAGAATTGGATTTCTCACTCTTTTTCTCAAGTTGCCATTGATGAGGCAAGCTTTTTCTTCAAGTAGAAGATGAAGAAGAAGAAAGAATATCATAAGTATATTGAAAAAGGATAAATAATATGAATACTTATCATATCCTAACCCTAGTTAAGTGTAGAGAATAGACCATGGTTTGTTTAAATGGTTAGGGTTAAGCATGAAGACAAAATGGTTAGAAAGTCAAACCTTCATGAAGATTCAACTACAAACAAAGAAAGCCACCATTTTCTCTTTATTCTTTCCAAAATAAATAAATAAGAAAGAAAAGCAAAACCCTAATCATTAACTTAACCATGGTTTAATCTTTACACTTAACCAAGCTAACATGTATCATCAAATATGATACAATCAAGTGCACAAAAGTATATCACATATACAACTTGTGCAAAGCAAGCGAGAAAATCCATTTAAAATGAACCAATACTAGTTAATGCAAAGTAATATATCAAATATATAATTATGCATTAAATCATTAAATCAACACTTGATTTAATGATCCGATCATATCGCATATAACCGACTAATATCAACAGTAACATCTTATCGAATCAACACTTGATCCGATATCCCGGCTATATCGCATATAACCGATCAATGTCACAAATCGCGAGAATCGAATACAGTATCACATACTGGTATTATTCTCGGTCCCGCACATATCTCATATGTGCTCCTATTTCGTTTCGCTTGAGCCAGGAAACCTCTGTGTAGGACTCTAAAGACTCGTCAATACGCCGGCAGCAGGTGATGATCATATCAATCATCCACAAGCCGCAAGCGGTCTGCTAAACGTAACGGCCATCCGGGTATTGAGCGATGAGAAGATCGACGAGCAAGCCCGCTCACACTCCTGTGAATCCAACCAGTAACACTTACCGTACAGTCCGGTCTGATCGTCTGATATGTCGCATATCTCGCCTAGGGGTGGTAAACGTCAGACCCCAATAGCTCGATAAGTCGTGTCGATATGAGGTCTATAACAATTCGAGAAACTACTGGTAACACTTACCAGTAAATCTCAGCAACCCTGGCCAGGGATTTCCGGTTATAGCCAATCGAACACAGCGCAACATCAACTCCCTATACCGGGAGAGACGGATCCGCCATATCGCTCATTGCCTCCATGTGATTCGGGACTGTACCCAAAAACCACCGTTTTGCACGCCCTCTTGGACGTGGTAAGATGGAAATCAAAGCACAGTGGGAACCACACAAGACTCTATGACGATCTCAGGTCAACAGACTACTCTGTACCAGTGTCACCAGAGAACTGCCATCTGACGTAAGGTATAATACCATCTGGGAGTTCTCGGCGAGTCCGTCCAGTGTACCCAGTCTCCACTGAGCACCCGTATATCATCTCCGATGTCAAACACCAATGGATATGGGATCATCCATCGCCCATCTGTATGGGTCGAGAAGGTATACGCTAGTCTACACTGGTATATCGATGCCCCGTCTCGATACACCCACGACTAGGGACTTTGAAGGATGTACTTATGGACTACCATGTCCCCACTAGTATGATCCGTATCATAGTCCAGGTAGTCAAGTACACATCCTAAGGGCTTTACCAACATGTAACAGAGAGACATTCAATGTACACGTTAAGGTAAAAGGTAACCAGATAGCATACTATCATGTCGAGCAAGAAAGTCCTCCCTATATATGTCCCAGCATCCACTACAATATACATCCAATGTACAGTAATGGCCTCTAGGGCATACATATAACTAACACTAGGGTGGGGTATTGGCTATTCATCGCAACCGTGTAATCCGCTTTTCTTTACAGGCTAGAACGGAATGCGGATTCCTAGTATATCCAATGTATTCATCTGTGGTTTGGAATGGCTATCATTGCTATATATCTATATATTATATCTATTTAGGCGTTGCGTATGTTTTGCATCCACTCTAGTCCAGCCCCCGCTCTGTCGTTAGTTAAGTAACCTAACGGGTGAGGACGGGGCCCCGTGGTGAATGCGGATGGCATAAGCGTACGTCATATTTTGGTTGTTTTCTGCAATGGTAGGATTAAATGATAGGACACATTAAAATTAATGCAAGAAAATAAACCAAGTAAAAGTCGTTGGAACACTTTCCAAACCACTCGGTTCTTTTCAAAAACCAACTTTTAAATGCGGAGCTTGAACCACTCCTTTTAAAAGCTATCTCATTCCATCGATTATATCAAGTTCACTACGTTCACGGTTTCGCCAAAATCATTCGCAGCCCTCCGTCATTTCAGTTAAATATTCGGTAGTACTCAAGCTATGTATTTTGACCTCACGCCAAGGCATAGTGATTGGTAGCTGCCGGATATTTATCTGTTGCATAGATAGAATGCGTTGGTTTGAGACAGTCGTACTGCCATTTTGGGTTACGTCAAGGGTAGGTATGGGTGGGTTCAAATTAACCTGGATAATGAAGGGTAGAACTTGACATGCGACTTATGACATTTTGACCTACGCCAAGGTCATAAGAGCATGGGGCAAAAATCCACATCGAGAGTTTCAAAAGAAACTGAAACTTGCTAGCGCTGCATACCATTTGGAGTGTGATGATTCTGGTAGGATTCTTTCAGTTTTGTCACGCGATGATATTTGGATCCCGATCCTACTGTGAATATATGCTACTCCTCGGGGAATTTCTCACTTAACGATCAATGCTATAAACCTAGTAGGTGTCTAGAAAGGTGTTAGCGGGGCTACGCCCCCAGGGAAAAGAGGTTCTTAAGTTAAGAAACTTCGCGAAAGCGTTGGAAAACCTCCCTCGAAGTACCGACACTGGCCTGGCTGAACGGTTAAGCAAGTATTGTACGGTGAGATTGATCCCGACTAATTCTTCCTTTATGGTTTGAGGAGGGATTCGAGAGACAGTGGGAGCCATCCTGTTTAGACAAACTAAAAACCACTCTAAACTTGCAAGAGCATCATGCTAAAGTGTTTCTTCTCTCTCTCCTAATTGCAGCGACTAATCGACATGATCGGACTTAAGTTATTACTAGATAAAAACATACTGACAGGGCCAAACTACAAAGATTGGCTCAGGAATTTCAAAATGGCAATCACTTACGACAAGTTGGGGTATCTCCTTACCACCAAAGCTCCCCCTGTCCCAGGTCCCACCTCCAGCGTCACGGATATAGAAATCCACAGATTTTCAATGTCTAGAATACACACAAAAGAAAGTCTCCAGAAATCAATCATGCTTTCTTATGGCATTGTAGACTGGGTCACATCAATGAGAGAAGGTTGACGAAGTTACATACAGAAGGATCTTTGGATCCGTTCGAATATCATTCATATGCAACTTGTCAATCCTGTCTCAAAGGAAATGACAAAGACTCCGTTCACTGGACACGGAGTAAGAGCGAGCGAGCTCTTGGGGCTCGTACACAGCGATGTGTGCGGTCCAATGTCTACACATGCGCGAAGCGGTTATTCTTACTTCATTACTTTTGCGGATGATTTTTCGAGGTTCGGACATGTCTTCTTAATGAAGCATAAATCTGAAGCCTTTGAAAAGTTCCAGGAATACAAGAATGAAGTAGAAAAACAAACAGGAAAAAGTATCAAGACACTAAGATCTGATCGAGGTGGTGAATACTTAAGTGCCGAGTTCCTGGATTACATAAAAGAGAATGGAATTCTCTCTCAGCTTACTCCTCCATACAATCCGCAACATAACGGTGTATCGGAGAGACGGAACTGAACCCTATTGGATATGGTACGGTCCATGATGAGTAACGCTGAGTTGCCGCGATCATTCTGGGGATATGCGCTAGAATCAGCTGCATACCTTTTGAACCGAGTTCCAACTAAGACTGTGCCTACCACACCATATGAGATATGGAGTGGGAAGAAACCCTATTTTCAATATCTGAAGATCTGGGGATGTCCAGCTTTTGTCAAAAAGCAGCATGCGGACAAACTAGAGGCACACTCAGTACTGTGCAAGTTTGTGGGATACCCAAAGAACTCCAGGGGGTATCTTTTCTATTACGCAGAGGAACAAAAGGTCTTTGTTTCTCGTAATGCCCACTTTTTGGAACACCAGTTCTTAGAAAAGGAAATAAGTGGGAGCGCAATAGAACTGGAAGAAATTCCAGAACCACAGACTATTACTGAAAGCTTAATGAACCAGAGGGTTCGAAAGAACATGACATTCCTACGCTGTTCCGCAGGAGTAGTAGGAAATCTCATCCGCCCAAAAGATACTACGGTTTTCTCATTGACGGGGATAGAGAGGATTGCATCATTGATTATGATGAGCCGACTAGCTTCCACTAGGCCATTCAGAGCGTTGACTCGGTAAAATGGCTGGATGCAATGCGGACCGAAATGGAGTCCATGTACACCAACAAATTATGGACTTTGGACGTTGCTCCATATGGGGTAAAACCCGTAGGATGCAAGTGGATCTTCAAAAGGAAGATTGGTGTAGATGGACAGGTTGAGACCTATAAGGCTAGACTTGTTGCAAAGGGTTTTCGTCAAAGACCTGGTTTGGACTATGACGAAACCTTTTCTCCAGTGGCTATACTGAAATCCATTCGGATCCTTCTTGCCATTGCTGCCTTCCACGATTATGAAATTTGGCAGATGGACGTAAAGACCGCTTTTCTAAATGGAAATTTAGAGGAGTGTGTCTATATGGACCAGCCAGAGGGTTTCATTCAGAGTGGGAGCAGCGGAAAGGTGTGCAAGTTGCTTAAGTCCATTTATAGACTAAAGCAGGCATCGCGGAGTTGGAACATCTGTTTTGATGAGACGGTCAAAGAATTTGGCTTTATCAAAAATCCAGATGAACCATGCATCTATAGTAGATTTGTAGTACGAACTGTCGTATTCCTCGTTTTATACGTGGATGACATTCTTTTGATAGGAAATGATATTCCTATGCTACAATCTGTCAAAGGATTCTTGTCACACAGGTTCTCCATGAAAGACCTGGGTGATGCCTCTTACATTCTGGGGATCCGGATCCATCGTGATAGATCCAAGAGGATATTAGGACTTTCACAGTCCAGGTACATCGACACCATACTGAAAAGATTCAGTATGGAAGATTCCAAGCACGGTAATCTACCGGCTTGTCACAGGATCACCCTCTCCAAAGAGATGTCTCCCAAGACTGATTTGGAAAGGGATCACATGTCTATTATACCCTACGCTTCAGCGGTAGGCTCTATAATGTATGCGATGTTGTGTACCAGACCAGATGTAGCTTATGCACTGAGTGTGGTAAGCCGGTATCATTCTAACCCTGGGGAGAAGCACTGGATAGCGGTAAAGAACTTTCTCAAGTACCTGAGAAGGACTAAGGAGATGTTCTTGGTGTATGGCGGAAAAGACCTCCAGATTGAGGCCTTTGCTGACTCCAGCTTCCAGAGTGACAAGGATGATTCCAAGTCCATGTCGGGTTTTGTCTTTACCCTCAAAGGAGGGGTGGTGTGTTGGAAGAGTTCCAAACAGGAAACCGTTGCTGACTCGACAATGGAAGCGGAATATATCGCTGCATCTGATGCCGCAAAAGAAGACGTCTGGATGAGGAAGTTCTTGAAAGAACTTCAGGTGGTTCCGTCCATTGTTGATCCAATACCTTTGTATTGCGACAACAACGGGGCTATAGCTTTAGCGAAGGAACCCAGGTCCCATCAGAAATCCAGACACATCTTAAGGCGGTATCACCTGATCAGGAAGATAGTAGATCGCCAGGAGATCGAGGTTCGGAGGGTTGCATCAGAAGATAACACTGCAGATCTATTCACGAAGGCCATGCCCCAGACTCAGTTCGAGCGGCTGATCGAGATGATAGGTCTTCGATACGCCAGTACATGGCCTTAGTGCAAGTGGAAGATTGTTAGTGTATATGCCCTAGAGGCCATTACTGTATCATACTAGTTTGTATATTACTTAATGGAAGCTTGGGATATTCACTATTGTATAGACAATCTTGCTCAAAATAGTAGTATGCTACTTGGTTTGTTTCTACTTCAATGTGTGTACATGTGTTTCTTTTAACATATCGCCTATATACATTAGTGGAGCCCTTAGGATCTTTGCTTGATTACCAGCTTTGTGATAGCAGTCACACTCGTGGGGGCTGGGTAATCCACAAGCACATGCTTATGCAGGTCCCTAGTCGTAGGACTATCGAGACAGGGCATCGATACTCCGGAGTAGACTAGCGTATGCGCTTCTCATCCCAGCACGGGAGACGGTCTGTCCCACAGCCGTCAATATGTCGTACTTGAGATAGTATGCGGGTGCTCGTTAGGTTACGAGTACACTGGACAGGACTCGTCGGGAACTGTTGGTTGGTACTATATCTATCGTCAGTTATCAGTTCCCAGGTGACATGAGTGCAGCTTAGTCCGCTGACTTGACGCTGTCACTTCGCCTCGAGTGTGTTCCCACTGTACTTTGATTACTACCTTACCACGGCTCAAAGGAGTCGTGCAAACAGGTAGTAGTTGGGTGCAGTCCCGAAGCACTTGGAGGCAGTGACGGTTAGATAGGATTTGTCTCTCCCGGTATTGGGAGTTGATATCGCGCTGTGTCTAGGAGAGCCATTACACATAGTCGTCCCTGGCCAGGGCAAGCGAGATACACTGTTAGGTTTCCAGTGTTATCTCAGGGTGTTCTGGGCTACACTCCGACATGACTTGTACCGCTATTAGGGGACTGACGTTTACCACCCTCTTAGGCCCTCCATGTGATATTCTCAGACGAACAGACCGGACTGTACGCAGATTGTCACATACAGTCTCAGTAGGAGTTCGGATGGGATCGCCTCATCAGTCTTCTTATCGGCATCTACCTGGGGGCCGTTACGTACAGCTAGTGCCGCTTGCGGTCTGTGGTTAAACCCACTGCCAGCGTAGTGTCGAGTCTTTAGAGTCCCACACAGAGGGTTATTCGCCTTTGGGCAAAACAGAGTAGAGGTCGCATGGTTTTGCGACAGGGTTCGTTCACATCCGCGCACTTGTGCACGTTTGGTGTCCGGGCAGTCATTACTAGCGGGCTCTGGTTTGAGCCAGATCCTAATATATGTTTTGGGGTTAGTTTTATCTCATTGTATTCGTGTTCCTCGGAACATGAATGTGGGTGTGTATGCACAGTTGATTGAGGCGGAGGAAGAGGATTTTCATTAGGGTTTTGGAACGGGTGTGTAAGCACAGTTGACAGTTATCTTTTTCCAAACCCTAATGAATATGTGAAATATCAATTAATAATATTAATTAAAGGAAATTGAGTTATGGTTAGGGTTGTTGACTTGTTGACCAAGGTTGACTTGTTGACCAAGGTTGAAAAGTTGACCATCATCATTTCAAGCAAAGATGCTCTTTGATCTTTGCAAAACTCATTTATTGTGAAATGATAATGGTCATTTCAACATACCATCACCTTTTTCTTTTTGATTAATTTTGTTAATTGATTAATTCACATATATTGGTTATGGTTGTAAAACTATTCTCATTCTCTCATTCTCATTCTCTCATCTCTTCCTCTTCCTCTAGCTCAAGGAAAATCATTCTCATGAGTTGAGAACCATTTCCTTTAAGATAAAACACCAAAACCACTCTCTACTCATCCTAAGGTTGAAAGTCTAGCAAGCCGAACACTTTAGTTTCCTCAAGTTCGAGGAAGGAGCTCAAGGTAGAGCCCCTCAGGTGGATCCATCTTCGGCAAGAGAAGGCGACGAGGAGAGAACCATCAGACCACCACAAGGAGTCCAAGAGAAGGAGTTCAAGTTGAGGTATAACTCCCTAACCGAGTAGGTAAAGCTCTTGTTAGTTGCTAGTGTGTAGTTTAGCAAAGATCCGTATTCTATAGTCCATGTTACCGTAACCCTAAAAATCGTTTTTCACCGTTTCCGCAAGCCCGAAAGAACCGGGAGAGGTAACGTGGACTTACATACCTATGGACCAGCCATAGAAGGGCAAACCCAAGCCTCATTAATGGCATCGCGGAACTGCCGCAAACCCTTAGGTTCAAAGGCGTTCCCATGGTCATTATATCGAGTTAGGGTTTCATTCTTCTAGAGGGTCCACAGAATTACTTGCATGTTTTTCTGAATACTTTAAACTTAGAAAAATGGGTTTCTTACATTCGATCGCTTTCTACCGACTCTCAACGTACCTGCGTGAAGTCTTCTTAAGCTGGAATCAATCAATATGATGACCTCGCATCGGGGGTATGCAACGAACCACCTATCCTAGTCATCCATCCATGGTGACTAGCGATCTTCTATCATATCTCTAAGTACAACTCGTGCTGCATTAGCTTCGAATATCTGGGGCGATATCTCGTCAGTCGCAGTAACAACTGAATCATTCGTTCGAACGCTGAACAGTGCCTCAATCATCAAGAATAATCGGTGCATTGACGGTCATCACATTCTGGCTGTCCTCTAGCAGTGACCCAATCCTCTGGTGCAGATCTGCACGTTCGAGAAATTTTGTAAAAGAAATCCATCAAACGCTCATGGCGCGAAAACACAATAGGATGATATATCTATGCAATCGCGTGTCCCTGGAATCACGCCCTGGTCAGTCCTCGTTCGTAACGAGCTTGTGGTGACCGCAACTTTAGCCGCAACTCTTTCTGCCTATGCAATTGTGGTAACAAATCACCAACCGATATCGATGATGATAGATCGTAGGAATGAATATAATACTGTGCAAGAAAATGTACATCCTAAAGCTTCTTAAGCGGAGTAGCATATCGTAAGTATGCCGCGGATCATACACACAATACGCCACTCTACTTAAGTCACCCACTCTATCAACCAAGGTCAACCTACGCGATGAAGTTCGGGTCTAACACCCCCACGACCAAGTCTAAGTTCCGTAAGGTCATGCCTAGGTTCCGAATATACATATGCCCTAGACTCCGCATAGTCAAACATAGACTCGAACCAAGGTTAAACCTAGCGCTCTGATACTAACTTTGTCACGACCCGAAATGGAACGTGACTGGCACTTGAATCATATGAAATCTATAGGACCCCATCTAATTCAAGTATGCCAAAATCCCAGAAATCTAAACCATTTGAAAAGAGAGAGAAGGAAAAGTTTAGTTTTTAAAGCAAGTGGTTTAACAACATAAGCCGAAATATGCATTTTTAAAACCTCAAGTCTTTTCTGAAAATTTCGGCAGAGTTTCCTTTGTAAATACTGGCCCCAAAAGGGTACAACACATAAAATATATATAAAGGCATCCCCAAGCGGGAGCTAGCTCTTCGCCAATTGGCGGTCACAACCACGCAGCAATATAATATACAACGCCGAAGGACGAGGATCAAAACTCAGAAGAAAACCAATAACCACCAGAAAACCATAATAATACAAGCGCGACTCTAAGGTCGAAAGAATAAACACTGGACTTCTAAGTCTATAAAATATACAAGTCTGGTTGCTGTAGTTTAATAGATACAACTGAATAAATAAAATACAATGGTGGTCACGATGCAAGTGAATCCTGTAAGTCTACGGTAGCGCCCCGGCCGTCATTCTGACGCCAAACGCGGAACAAAAACTTTTATAACTGGCGCTATCGCATACTATAACCCGGATCTTGCCATTAACGCTAAACTAACAAACTGTAAAGAGGTAGAAAGGCTATACCGATCGATCCGAGTCCTTCAGTCTTTAGCCATCATCCCACGCTCCTCGCGGCAACTCCGATCTCTTGTCTCCTCATCGATGTGGCACCACGTCAACGGATCTTTAAACGGGCTCCCGCCTCTATACCGAGGCAACTCGGACATCAAGTCTGCCAAAAGAGATGACCAAGATGAAGTAGAGAATGAGTAGAATACTTTGTCTCAAACACCCTAGGGTTCTCATCACATGAGAGGGTTAGGGTGGAGGTTGAAGAAGATGCCGAGGATTGGAAATTGTGAACTCAAGAAACTATCTTAAGAGAGCAAAAACCAAGCACACAAAATAACCCCCTTGGCTGTCCAAAACTTTTGGGTGTGATAAATATATGGTTTTGTTTTGGAGAAACAAAGAAAATATCTTATAAAAATATCTCCAACTCAACCCTAAAATATCTCACCCAAAACAAAACTCATTAACTCTTTAATGACTCACTAGATGACTCATTACATAAGTCATTAGTGAACATTCTAGAATTAATGTGTCATCCAAAATGAGTCACTCTTTCCAAAACCAATAATCATTTAAACCAAAATGATTAACCCAAAAAGAAATGCATCTTCTAAAGTAATCTCGTAACGGATTACGAGAATACCCCTCACCTGTATATACATACCTGTATCCGTATTCCGACCGAATACGAATACGAGAGACTAAAATATTCTGACTCAATATAATACTTGGATCCAGCTTAAACCAAAGCCCACCAGTATTATCTGTCCGAAATATGACACGTGCACAAGTGCAGGTGCATTTTCGAACCCTGCCATAAAACCATACGGTCTCTACAACGTTTCGCCCGAACTTTAGAAACTATCTGTGGGGGACTCTAAAGACTCGTCAGTACCCTGGAAGTGGGATTAACCACAAGCACGTCAGCGGCACTAGCTGTGCGTAACGGCTGCCCAAGTACTGACCGAAAGGGAAGCTGATGAGCGAACTCATCCTGGAACCCTACTGAGCCTATCAGTGACAATATCCATACAGTCCGGTCAGTTCGTCTATGAGTATCGCATATCGGGCCTAGCGGGCTGGTAACGTCAGACCCCCAATAATGGTATAAGTCGTGTCGGAGAGTAGCCCTGAACACCCTGAGAAACTACTGGAATACTTACCGGTAATTCTCACCTGCCTTGGCCAAGGACTTGGTGTAATGGTTCTCCTATACACAGCACGATCTGACCCCTAATACCGGGACAGACGAATCCCATGCCGATCCGCTCACTTGCCTCCATGTGGCTCGAGACTGTACCCAACTAAAACCTGTTTCCACGACTCCTTTGAGCCGTGGTAAGGTAGTAATCAAAGCACAGTGGGAACTCACACGAGACAAATGGCGACCACAGGTCGATGAACTAACTTATACACATGTCACTAGGGAACTGCTATCTGACGTTAGGTACAAATACAAACTAGCAGGTTCCCGACGAGTCCTGTCCGGTGTACTCATAACCCAATGAGCACCTGTATACATCTTAGGTGATCCAACTGACACCAACGGCTTGTGAGACCGGCCACCGCCCCTCGTCGGGGTCTCGACTGTATACACTAGTCTACTCCGGAGTATCGATGCCCTGTCTCGAAACTCCTACGACTACGGACCACTTTTAAGGACATGCTTATGGACTACCCAACTCTCACGTATATGATCGCCATCATACTGTTGGTAGTCAAGCAGGATCCTAAGGGCTCTATCAACGTGTAATAGTGATCATGTCACCTAAAACTGTATACGACTGATAAAGGCAAACCAGATAGCATACTGTCATCTCGAGTAAGACTGTCCTACCAGTATAGGTCCACCCTCAATCATTGCAATCACGTACCTGCGATCCAATAATTGACTTTGAGGGCACTATATCCAACAATCTCCCACTTGCACTTAAGGCTAATTATTGCGATGTTGCATACTCACAGCCTGTATGATACCGAACACCCAACTCCTCTACTAATCAGTTTCACAAAACTTGTTTGTAAAACTCTTGTGTTCGAGAAATAGCCTCAGCGAGTGGATCCGCCCTGATGTTTCTTTCTATGTCTCTCTTAATCTCAAATTCGCGGAGAAAGCCATCTCCCGAATTGAGTAATACCTGTCTTAGAATATGTCTGGATATCTGATGGGACCTAGTTCATAAATGAACTCCAAATCCAAACTTCTTAGACTGTATCGACAACTGAAACTAATCAGTATCCAGCACCATGCCTCCCACAGTATCCTCTTGGACCACCTGTCCATAATACTGCCCCTTCGTCAGAGGGAAAACTATAACTCTTACAGTAACTCTGTCATCCATGTCACCTATGGAAGCCTAGAATGATAACCGTCTCCCGAAAGAGGCTGCCGTCATCAAATCCCTAGAACATCCACTTATGTTCTAAATACTGCTTCCGTATGTTTCTCCAGAATTGGATTAATATAAACTTATCGCATCTAGTGCAAAAACAACATCTGGTTTGGTACTTGACATCTCACGATTGACTCAATTGCCTAAGCAAGTGATATGCCAATCATGCACATCCCTCTCCCCTTTAGTCTGTAAGACACCTTTAGAGAGGGAGACTCCATCACCTGCAGGTACACCACCATGCCAGGAGTCGTCCGTTCTAAAATACTATTAGAATACTGTCAAAGTACCCATATTGGGAAACTACTTAAATCTAGATCTAAAACCATAGATCTAGTAACCAGAATGTCAGATATTATATCCATATCCTTTGTGGAGAAACAACTGTGTGACAACCACAGTAAAATCGATCGTAGTATAGGAATTTTACTTCCTACTTTGTGTATGTCATCCAAATACTAGGACATCACACCCTACTACCTTCTTAACAGATCCATCCCCTATTCTGATGAAGTCAAAACCCATGATTGTCACATCAAAAATAGATGATCTATCTCCGCTATAACTGCTCAAGTCTATAAATAGACATAAACTACTTGCCCACTATGCTTCCGCTGCTCCCACTGACCACAACAACCCTCTGGCAGAATAATATATACGTACACTTCTAAAGCTAGTTTAGAACGACGCTATACTTAACCTCCTGCCGGGTCTCATAGCCTGGAACAACAGTAGTGTCAAGTCTGGGTAAATAAGAATCTCCCTGTCACCGTCCTTGAGGCTACCGGAGTACCTCTCGGGTGCCTGAGGTTACCCACCATATCTGCGGAGTGGCTAATAGAATGTCAAACCTGATTGAATCTATAGGTCCTGTTAAATTTTCCGTAATCGTTTGCGGTTCTGGAATCTCTTCCAGTTCTACCATACTCGCACTATTGTTTTCTGAAAAAATCCATTTTTACTAAAACTGTGGCGAGTCAAGAACAATATCACCATTGATCTTCCAGATGGTAGAAAGTCAACCCTCGTCATAGCCTGGGCCAACCCGCAAACTGCCATTGCAGAAACGTGCCTTGAGTTATCCAGAGTCTTGTTTTAATCATAAGCTGGACAACTCCCCGTACCTTAACATCGTTAAGATATGAATCATTTTATATCCAATATAGAAACTTTGGCACTTATTTAATGGGAACCAGATTCAAATCATGCAGCTGTCTCCAGTGCATATCAACTTAATGGAGAGAGGCTAATCAGCATTACTCAACTTAGGAATACATCCAATTATGAGTAACCTGAAAGAGAAACAAGTTTCTCAAAACCATTACTATTAACTGAATACCAATCACAAGTATCTACATCTTCGATCTCTTTGAAGAATCCCGATACTTGCGACATCTGATTCTCTACTTTATTCCTATACCCATAACTTCTCAAAACTTAGACCTTGTATTTCTACAAAACGCTTGTCTAAAAACTAGAGAGGTCACAAGTAAACAGAATATAGTACGAGGACCAACCCCTTTGTCCTAATGGACACTGGACAACATACGATACTCTGTATGAGTCCCTTGAGTTGAATAACTCAGAACCTGTGCATCGTAGGTTGAAAATTGTACTTATGGTTAAGAACTACTCCGTTGTTCAATACTCCATACCCAATCGTCAACTGATATAGGTAAATGTCACGGACATAATTTCAAAAAGTTATATCTCACTTTATAAAAATAAACGTACAGATATATCAGTTAGAAATTGGTGCACAACAACGGATACTCAAAACCAAATACTTGCCGTCCGGCAAAAACCCAGACGATTTCCTCAAATATCACCAATTACAACGAATTCCGATATAATGAGGATGATCACCTAATTCCCAATAACTTACTCCCACCCATCATCTGTAAAACCATACAGATGTGAGAATCATACCTGGTAAATACATACCCTGGAGTAAGTATCTATTCGGGAAATCAGTTTTCCTTTAACAATGCACAGTGAAACTGAAACATGAAAATGTTTCGTAGGGGTATCCTAGTATTCATAGTAATGCCTCTTCCATAATCCAATTCATGACGATAACCGTATATTTCTTTGCCATCTCTCCAAATTCCTTTATTTGTCTTTATTCATTCCTTCTGTACACCCCTTTGGCTAAGTGGTTTTCTTCCTTCCCTACCGTTCGGCACCAGCCTATGGTTTGGAAGAAGACTATCCAGTAAGCATAATAGGTGTACTCTCCTAATCTTAGGAGTACTCGTAACTTGAGAGAAGGTGATGATAAAGGACAACTGAATAATACCTTATTCTATTTCTCCCGAACTGGGGAAAAAAGCAAAGGTGAAGTAGGAGTGGTGATGAAGTACGCGGTTTGGTCGTGAACGATAGCAGTCGCAATTTACTTTGCTCTCTTTCTAATCCCTTTATTTTGTCTTTACTTATTACCTTCTGTACACCCTACTTAGGCTAATTGGTTTTCTTCATTCCCTACCTTTCGGCACCTGTCTATGGTTTGGAAGAAGACAATCCAATAAGCGTAATAGGTGTACTCTCCTAATCCAAGGAGCCCTCGCAACCTGAGAGAAGGTGATGATAAAAGACAACTGAATAAACCAATTCTATTTCTCCTGAACCTGGATCCATCCTCGAAGAAGTCCTTTCGAGTTCGTATATAACCATACGATGGATCTATCCGATGGAAGTGGACGTTCGTAGTGATACGAGGTGTTCTGAGAAATGCTAAGGGTAAAAGAAGGAGCGGAAATGACTTATGCAACTTAGACAATCCAAAAGCCAGTATTTTAAGAAGATTCGGTCAACTTGGTCACTGAGTCATAGTCTAGAGTCGGTCAATGGTCGCTACCAAAGAGAGAGAGAAAAGAAACATTCTGCGTGCACTCTAACCTAGATCAGAATGGTTATCACTTTATCTAATCAGGAAACCTCCCACTGTACCGTCAAATTCTCCTCCAAACCTGAAAGATGAATCAATCGGGATCACCCGAAGAGTAAACCAACTCGTTAGTGGGAATCGGGATCCAACTATCATCGCATGATAACGTGAAGGAATCAACTCACGTTATCATACTCCAGAAGGTATGCGCATACTTGGCAAGTTTCAGTTTCTTTAGATACTCCCGATGTGGATTTTTGCCCCATGCTCTTATGACCCTGACGTTGGCCAAATGCCATAAGTCACATGCCAAGTTCTACCCATCATTATCTTGTCAATTTGAACCCACCCGTACATGCCCCTGACGTTGGCCAAATGGCAGAACGACTGTCCCAAACCAACTCATCTATCTATGCAACAGATGAATACCCAGCAGCTACCAAACACTATGCCTTGGCGTTGGTCAAAATACATAGCTTGAATACTACTGAATACCCAACTGAAATGACGGAGGGATACGGATGGTTTTTGGCGAAAAACCTTTAACGTAACGAACTTGATATCACTGAAGGAACCCGATAGCTTTTTAGAAAATCTAGTGACAAAAAGCCTTCGCTAAAGAGGTCACTCCCGGTGAAGGGATCTCGACTCTTTCCTCGTGGAATGAGGTGCAGGATATTCCAACTGAATACCGCGATGCAAAGCAATAAGTAATCGACTATAGTGATGTTATTATCCTGACGCAAATTTCTGCCCAAGGGGTCACTCTCGGTGAAGGGATCTCGGCCCTTGCCTCGTCGAATGAGGTGCAGGATATTCTAACTGAATACCACTATACAAAACAAAAGAAAACGTCCTTGTAATAACGCTTTTTAAAACTGTTCCAACAACGTCCAAACAGGTTTGTTTTCCTTTGCATTGATCAGAATCAACGCAGTCTCATCAATTAATCACACCAGAAAAGAACGAAAATAAAATGTACGTATATGCCATCCGCATTCATCACTGGGTCTCGTCATCACCCGTTAGGTTACTTAACTAACGACAGAGCGGGGACTGGACTAGCGCGGGTGTAAAACATATACAACATCTACTAGTAGATATACCAATATACAATAATCGCTCCAGGCGTGATAAATGCAACATTACAGAAAAGTAATAAGCATCATAGAACAATACAGATAATCTGGGATCCCCGGGTTTCACAGAGCCGCTACTGAAACCCGACGTTCGCCTAGTCGTGTGGATAGCCTGTGCAATGAAACCTAGACCCCTACGGGTGCGGCAAGTTACCCGCCAAAACCTGAAGCGAGACATCCCCCTACAGCAAAGTGAATGGACCATCCTTCACTTCACGAAATCCGGTAACTTGAGCACTCCTCCTTGGGTCAACCTGTACCCCCTACAAGTGCAGCGAATAGTCTGCCAATTCTAGAGTGAGTCCATCTGCCTCTCAAAGCCATGAGATGCGGACCCGTTGGCCTCCAGAACCCGGCTATCCGTGCACTCCGTCGCGGGGTAAACCTAGTACAGAAATGAAAAATATGTACAACGGGTACATTGACCTCAGCCCGGTCGTGCCCCAAAAGAATATTATACAAACAGGCAATGATGGCAGTCCACATGTTGGACGCTAGCCCCGCAATATCAAATGTACAAATAATTCCAAACTGCACTAATATTGCACACAGCTATCCACCACGACAAATCCGCAACATCACAGCACAACACAGAACATCAACGCGAATGTCACGTTCGCAAACCCGTCTAAAAGAACTATAGCAATTAGACGCAATTTACCGCTCGAATGACATTCACGGTCGGAGATATAATGTAAGTACTGTAAACTAACAAGTTTAAAATTCCGATCGACAAAACTTCCCAAAGTGGGCCCCAAGTACAACTGCAGTACACAAACAAAATCTGGGCCCAAACAAAATATTCCAGAAACCACAATTCCCTATGCAAAACACCCAGAAGAAATATGGTGTACTGTTGATACAAACTGGCGGCAGAACCGCGACCAAACCATGGTTTGTGCGGCAGTTCCGCGGCAGTACAGCGGAAACAGTGGACCAAATTTCTTCAGTATTCTTAAAAAAGCCTGCTCGATTTTCTGAGATGCTCAAAATAATTTTTAGACGACAAAACAAAATCGACAGAAACTTTAACATTGAAATCACGGTTTTGGAAATTTCGTTCGATCGATATTTTAAACATGTTAGAACAAGTTAGTAAAGTTTAATGGCGTGGCTCTGATACCATGTAAGTCTACGGTAGTGCCCCGGCCGTCATTCGGACGCCAAACGCGAAACAAAAACTTTTATAACTGGCGCTATCGCATACTATAACCGGATCTTGCCATTAACGCTAAATTAACAAACTGTAAAGAGGTAGAAAGGCTATACCGATCGATCCGAGTCCTTCGGTCTTTAGCCATCAACCCACGCTCCACGCGGCAACTCCTATCTCTTGTCTCCTCATCGATGTGGCACCACGTCAACGGATCTTTAAACGGGCTCCCGTCTCTATACCGAGGCAACTCGGACATCAAGTCTGCCAAAAGAGATGACCAAGATGAAGTAGAGAATGGGTAGAATACTTTGTCTCAAACACCTTAGGGTTCTCATCACATGAGAGGGTTAGGGTGGAGGTTGAAGAAGATGCCGAGGAATTGAAATTGTGAAGACTATCTTAAGAGAGCAAAAACCAAGCACACAAAATAACCCCCTTGGCTGCCCAAAACTTTTGGGTGTGATATATATATGGTTTTGTTTTGGAGAAACAAAGAAAATATCTTATAAAAATATCTCCAACTCAACCCTAAAATATCTCACCCAAAACAAAACTCATTAACTCTTTAATGACTCACTAGATGACTCATTACATGAGTCATTAGTGAACATTCTAGAATTAATGTGTCATCCAAAATAAGTCACTTTTTCCAAAACCAATAATTATTTAAACCAAAATGATTAACCCAAAAAGAAATGCATTTTCTAAAGTAATCTCGTAACGGATTATGAGAATACCCCTCACCTGTATATACATACCTGTATCCGTATTCCGACCGAATACGAATACGAGAGACTAAAATATTCCGACTCAATATAATACTTGGATCCAGCTTAAACCAAAGCCCACCAGTATTATCTGTCCGAAATATGACACGTGCACAAGTGCACGTGCATTTTCGAACCCTACCATAAAACTATACGGCCTCTATAACGTTTCGCCCGAACTTTGGAAACTATCTATGGGGGACTCTAAAGACTCGTCAGTACCCTGGCAGTGGGTTTAACCACAAGCACGTCAGCGGCACTAGCTGTGCGTAACGGCTGCTCATGTACTGACCGAAAGGAAAGCTGATGAGCGAACTCATCCTGGAACCCTACTGAGCCTATCAGTGACAATATCCATACAGTCCGGTCCGTTCTTCTATGAGTATCGCATATCGGGCCTAGGGGGCTGGTAACGTCAGACCCCCAATAGCGGTATAAGTCGTATCGGAGAGTAGCCTCGAACACCCTGAGAAACTACTGGAATACTTACCAGTAATTCTCACCTGTCTTGGCCAAGGACTTGGTGTAATGGTTCTCCTATACACAGCACGATCTGACCCCCAATACTGGGAGAGACGAATCCCATGTCGATCCGCTCACTTGCCTCCATGTGGCTCGGGACTGTACCCAACTAAAACCTGTTTGCACGACTCCTTTGAGCCGTGGTAAGGTAGTAATCAAAGCACAGTGGGAACTCACACGAGACAAATGACGACCTCAGGTCGATGAACTAACCTGTACACATGTCACCAGGGAACTGCTATCTGACGCTAGGTATAAATACCAACTAGCAGGTTCCCGACGAGTCCTGTCCCGTGTACTCATAACCCAATGAGCACTTGTATACAACTTAGGTGATCCAACTGACACCAATGGCTTGTGAGACCGGCCACCGCCCCTCGTCGGGGTCTCGACTGTATACACTAGTCTACTCCGGAGTTTCGATGCCCTGTCTCGAAACTCCTACGACAAGGGACCACTTTTAAGGATGTGCTTATGGACTACCCAACTCTCACGTATATGATCGCCATCATACTGTTGGTAGTCAAGCAGGATCCTAAGGGCTCTATCAACGTGTAATAGTGATCATGTCACCTAAACCTGTACACGACTGATAAAGGAAAACCAGATAGCATACTATCATCTCGAGTAAGACTGTCCTACCGGTATAGGTCCTCCCTCAATCATTGCAATCACGTACCTGCGATCCAATAATTGACTTTGAGGGCACTATATCCAACAAATCCACCTACCAAAGCAATCATCCGGAAAGAAGCAGTGTGCCAGTAAAGATGCCAAGGAAAACCTGTACGGCAAAACCTGCAAGAAACTGTGGCACAACAGGGGTGAGTTTCCAACTCGTGAGTAGAAAATATCACCGAGCAGAATTGCCTGTATGGCTCTATCCTAGGTCATACCATAATAATATCCTCAAAATAATATAGCCTGAAGCATATAATTGTAAGTCCACGTTGCCCACCCCGGTGCTTGCGGGGAGGCGGAAACGTATTGAAAAATCGGATTTTTAACACACTAGGCAACATGGACTAGCAAAAGGAGGGATCTTTGCTAAACAAAACTAACTACAAAGCTAAAGAGAGTTAGCTACTCGGAAAAGGGGTTATACCTAGGTCTTCAAGTCCTTCTCTTCTTGCTCCTTAGAGTGAAAGAATGGGTTCTCCTTGTCGCCTTCTCCTGCCGAAGAAAGATCCACCCGAGGGCCTCAACCTTTGGCTCCAACCTCAAACTAGAAGTAACTAAGGTGCTTGGTGTGCTAGACCTAGGACCTTAGAAAGAGTAGAGAGTGTTTTTGAAGGGATTATCTCAAGCTCAAATGGTTCTCAACTCATGAGAGGGGAGAGCTAGAGAGAGAGGAAGAGGAGGAGAGAGAATGAAAATGATAAAGTAAGAAGAATATCTCAACCTTCTCACATATATGTGAATTATGGAAATTAGATAATTAGCTAAAGATAATTGTCATGGTTAATCAAGAAATGACCATTATCATTTCACATTAAATGCTTTTGCAAGGATCAAAGAGCATCTTTCATATGGAATGATGATGGTCAACTTGTCAACCTAGGTCAACAAGTCAAGTATAGTCAAATGGTCAACAACCCTAACCATGCACAATTATAATTAACTAATATCAATAAATCATAATTCACACATAAACATTAGGGTTAAGAAAATGACAATGGTCATCAACCTAATCAAAGTCCTCTGCCTCTGTCTCAGTCAACTGTGCATACACACCCGTATCCGTGTTCCGAGGAACACGAATACAATGAGATAAAACCAATCCCAAATCATATACTAGGATCCGGCTTAAACCAAAGCCCGCTAGTATAAGCTGTCCGGACACCAAACGTGCATAAGTGCGCGGATGTGAACGAACCCTGTCGCAAAACCATGCGACCTCTACTCATTTTGTCTAAAGGCGAATAACCCTTTGTGTGGGACTCTAAAAACTCGACACTACGCTGGCAGTGGGTTTAACCACAGACCGCAAGCGGCACTAGCTGTACGTAACGGTCCCCAGGTAGATGCCGATAAGAAGACTGACGAGGTGAACCCATCTGAACTCCTACTGAGCCTGAATGTGACAGTCTCCGTACAGTCCGGTCTGTTCGTCTGATAACATCGCATGGCGGGCCTAGGGGGTGGTAAACGCCAGTCCCCTAATAGCGGTACAAATCGTGTCAGAGTGTAGCCCAGGACACCCTGAGATAACACTGGAAATCTACCAGTATACCTCGCTTGCCCTGGCCAGGGACTACTTGTGTAATGGCTCTCCTGGACACAGCGCGATGTCAACCCCCAATACCGGGAGAGACGAATCCTGTCTAACCGTCACTGCCTCCAAGGGCTTCGGGACTGCACCCAACTACTACCTGTTTTTACTACCCCTTTGAGCCGTGGTAGGGTAGTAATCAAAGTACAGTGGGAACACACTCGAGGCGAAGTGACAGTGTCAAGTCAGCGGACTAAGCTGTACTCATGTCACCTGGGAACTGATAACTGACGATAGGTATAATACCAACCAACAGTTCCCGACGAGTCCTTTCCAGTGTACTCGTAACCTAACGAGCACCCGCATACTATCTCAAGTACGACGTACTGACGGCTGTGGGACAGACCGTCTCCCGTGCTGCGATGAGAAGTGCATATGCTAGTCTACTCCGGAGTATCGATGCCCTGTCTCGATAATCCCACGACCAGGGACGTGTATATATAAGGATGTGCTTATAGATTACCCAGCCCCCACGAGTGTGACTGCCATCACAACGCTGGTAATCAAGCAAAGAACCTAAGGGCTCCACTAATGCGTATAGGTGATACAATAATGAAACACATGTACACATTAAAGCAGAAACAAACAAAGTAGCATACTACCATTTCGAGCAAGATTGTCTATACAACTGTGAATATCCCAAGCTTCCATCAAGTAATATACATACTAGTATGATACAGTAATGGCCTCTAGGGCATATACACTAACAATCTCCCACTTGTACTAAGGCCATGTACTGGCGTATCGAAGACCTATCATCTCGATCAGCCGCTCGAACTGAGTCTGGGGTAAGGCCTTCGTTAATGGATCTGCAGTGTTATCTTCTGAAACAACTCTCCGAACCTCGATCTCTTGGCGATCCACGATCTCCCTGATCAGGTGATACCGCCTCAAGATGTCTCTGGATTTCTGATGGGACCTGGGTTCCTTCGCTAAAGCTATAGCCCCATTGTTGTCGCAATACAGAGGTATTGGATCAACAATGGACGGAATCACCTGAAGTTCTTTCAAGAACTTCCTCATCCAGACGGCTTCTTTTGCGGCATCAGATGCAGCGATATATTCCGCTTCCATAGTCGAGTCAGCAACGGTTTCCTGTTTGGAACTCTTCTAACACACCGCCCCTCCATTGAGGGTAAAGACAAAACCTGACATGGACTTGGAATCATCCTTGTCACTCTGGAAGCTGGAGTCAGCAAAGGCCTCAATCTGGAGGTCTTTTCCGCCATACACCAAGAACATCTCCTTAGTCCTTCTCAGCTACTTGAGAATGTTCTTTACCGCTATCTAGTGTTTCTCCCCAGGGGTTGACTGATACCTGCTTACCACACTCAGTGCATAAGCCACATCTGGTCTGGTACACAACATCGCATACATTATAGAGCCTACCACTGAAGCGTAGAGTATAATAGACATGCTATCCCTTTCCAAATCAGTCTTAGGAGACATCTCTTTGGAGAGGGTGATCCCGTGACAAGCCGGTAGATTACCACGCTTGGAATCTTCCATACTGAATCTTTTCAGTATGGTGTCGATGTACCTGGACTGCGAAAGTCCTAATATCCTCTTGGATCTATCATGATGGATCCGGATCCCCAGAATGTAGGAGGCATCACCCAGGTCTTTCATGGAGAACCTGTGTGACAAGAACCCTTTGACAGATTGTAGCATAGGAATGTCATTTCCTATCAAGAGAATGTCATCCACGTATAAAATAAGGAATACGACAGTTCTTGCTACAAATCTACTATAGATGCATGGTTCATCTGGATTTTAGATAAAGCTAAATTCTTTGATCGTCTCATCAAAACAGATGTTCCAACTCCGCGATGCCTGCTTTAGTCCATAAATGGACTTAAGCAACTTGCACACCTTTCCGCTGCTCCCACTCTGAATGAAACCCTCTGGCTGGTCCATATAGACACACTCCTCTAAATTTCCATTTAGAAAAGCGGTCTTTACGTCCATCTGCCAAATCTCATAATCGTGGAAGGCAGCAATGGCAAGAAGGATCCGAATAGAATTCAGCATAGCCACTGGAGAAAAGGTTTCGTCATAGTCCAAACCAGGTCTTTGATGAAAACGCTTTGCAACAAGTCTAGCTTTATAGGTCTCGACCTGTCCATCTACACCAATCTTCTTTTTGAAGATCCACTTGCATCCTACGGGTTTTACCCTATCTGGAGCAACGTCCAAAGTCCATACTTTGTTGGTGTACATGGACTCCATTTCGGTCCGCCTTGCATCCAGCCATTTTACCGAGTCAACGCTCTGAATGTCCTGCTGGAAGCTAGTCGGCTCATCACTATCAATGATACAATCTTCTCTATCCCCGTCTATGAGAAAACCGTAGTATCTCTCGGGCGGATGGGACTGCCTACTACTCCTGCGGAGCGGCGTAGGAATGTCCTGTTCTTTCGAACCCTCTGGTTCTACTAAGCTTTCAGTAATAGCTTGTGATTCTGGAATTTCTTCCAGTTATATTGCGCTCCCACTTATTTCCTTTTCTAAGAACCGGTGTTCCAGAAAGTGGGCATTACGAGAAACAAAGACCTTTTGTTCCTCTGCGTAATAGAAAAGATACCCCCTGGAGTTCTTTGGGTATCCCACAAACTTGCACAGTACTAAGCGTGCCTCGAGTTTGTCCGCATGCTGTTTTTTGACAAAAGCTGGACATCCCCAAATCTTCAGGTATTGAAGATAGGGTTTCTTCCCACTCCATAACTCATATGGTGTGGTAGGCACAGTCTTAGTGGGAACTCAGTTCAAAAGGTATGCGGCCGATTCTAGCGCATATCCCCAGAATGATCGCGGCAACTCAGCGTTACTCATCATGGACCGTACCATATCCAATAGGGTTCGATTCCGTCTCTCCGATACACCGTTATGTTGCGGAGTGTATGGAGGAGTAAGCTGAGAGAGAATTCCATTCTCTTTTAGGTAATCCAGGAACTTGGCACTCATATATTCACCACCTCGATCAGATCTCAGTGTCTTGATACTTTTGCCTATTTGTTTTTCTACTTCATTCTTGTATTCTTGGAACTTTTCAAAGGCTTCAGATTTATGCTTCATTAAGAAGACATGTCCAAACCTTGAAAAATCATCCGTAAAAGTAATGAAGTAAGAATAACCACTTCGCGCATGTGTAGATATTGGACCGCACACGTTGCTGTGTACGAGTCCCAAGAGCTCTCTCGCTCTTACTTCGTGTCCAGTGAACGGAGTTTTTGTCATCTTCCCCTTGAGACAGGATTGACAAGTTGCATATGATTGATATTCGAACGGATCCAAATATCCTTTCGTATGTAACTTCGTCAACCTTCTCTCATTGATGTGACCGAGTCTACAATGACATAAGAAAGCCTGATTGATTTCTGGAGACTTTCTTTTGTGTGTATTCTGGACATTGAAAATCTGTGGTTGGTTTAATACGTATATACCATTGTTTAATGTACCTGACCCAATCAAAACTTGATTAAGGTGAATGTTCACAACATTACTTACAAATGCAAATTCATAACCTTCTTTAGATAATAAAGATACAGAAATGATATTACAAGTTGCATTTGGTACAAAATAACAACCACGCAAAACCAAAAAGTGTCCATCTGACAATCCCAGGTGATAGTCCCACACGGCCTCAGCATCCATGCTTGCTCCGTTTGCAACTCTGAGGGTCATATCACCCGCCTTCAAAACCCTACGCCTTCTCAATGCCTGCAAAGAATTACAGATATGAGATCCTGATCCGGTATCCAATACTCAGGAAGTAGAGTTTATTGATAGACAGTTTTCAATAACATACACACCTGAAGCTGAAACCGAAACTTGCTTCAAATCCTGGGTTTTGGCCTTCCAAGCCCTGCAATCCTTTTTCCAGTGTCCACTCTTGTGACAGTAAAAGCATTCTTCCTTTCCCACAAGCTTTCCCGCTGCCTTTGTTGCCTTTGCCTTTCCCTTCGTATCCACTTTACTAACACCGCCCCTTGGTTTGGCGGGGGCTTTCTTCTTCTTTCCCTTGGCTTTCGCCCTGGACTTAGAAGAGGAAGATCCTCCTACAGACAAAGTGGATGTTTCCCTACCTTTCTGTAGGGTGCCCTCAGCACTCCTCAACATGTTCAGAAGCTCGGAAAGTTCAACCTCCTTTCCTTGCATGTTGAAGTTTAGGATAAACTGGGCGTAAGTGGAAGGAAGGGACTGGAGAATCAAGTCAGTTTAGAGTTCATTCTCCAACGTGGTCCCAAGGTCCGCGAGCTCTTCTATATAGCTAATCATCTTAAGCACGTGTTCCGCTACCGATGATCCGACGGCCAATCTTTCCGAAAACAGCTTCTTCGACACTTCGTATCTGGCGATATGAGATTGCTCTCCATACAGTTCTTTTGTATAGAGAAATATGGATTCTAGGTCCATATTCTCATGCCTCCTCTGATGTTCATTGTCCATAGAGGCAAGCACGAGGCACTTGGCCTTCGCGCAATTGATCTCCCATGTCTTACGGATTTCTATATCCGCGACGCTGGAGGTGGGACCTGGGACAGGGGGAGCTTTGGTGGTAAGGAGATACCCCAACTTGTCGTAAGTGATTGCCATTTTGACATTCCTGAGCCAATCTTTGTAGTTTGGCCCTGTCAGTATGTTTTTATCTAGTAATAACTTAAGTCCGGTCATGTTGATTGGTCCCTGCAATTTGGAGAGAGAAAAGAAATACTTTAGCATGATGCTCTTGCAAGTTTAGAGTGGTTTTTAGTTTGTCTAAACAGGATGGCTCCCACTGTCTATCGAATCCCTCCTCAAACCATAAAGGAAGAATTAGTCGGGATCAATCTCACCGTACAATACTTGCTTAACTGTTCAGCCAGGCCAGTGTCGGTATTTCGAGGGAGGTTTTCCAACACTTTCGCGAAGTTCCTTAATTAAGTAATCTCTTTTCCCTGTGGGCGTAGCCCCGCTAACACCTTTCTAGACACCTACTAGGTTTATAACATTGATCGTTAAGTGAGAAATTTCCCGAGGAGTATCATATACTCACAGTAGGATCGGGATCCAAATATCATCGCGTGACAAAACTGAAGGAATCCTACCAGAATCATCACACTCCAAATGGTATGCAGCGCTAGCAAGTTTCAGTTCTTTTGAAACTCCCGATGTGGATTTTTGCCCCATGCTCTTATGACCTTGGCGTGAGGTCAAAATGTCATAAGTCACATGTCAAGTTCTACCCATCATTATCCAGGTTAATTTGAACCCACCCGTACCTACCCTTGACGTAGGCCAAAATGGCAGTACGACTGTCTCAAACCAACGCATTCTATTTATGCAACAGATAAATATCCGGCAGCTACCAATCACTATGCCTTGGCGTGAGGTCAAAATACATAGCTTGAATACTACCGAATATTTAACTGAAATGATGGAGGGCTACGAATGGTTTTGGCGAAACCGTGAACGTAGTGAACTTGATATAATCGATGGAACGAGATAGCTTTTAAAAGGAGTGGTTCAAGCTCCGCATTTTAAAAGTTGGTTTTTGAAAAGAACCGAGTGGTTTTGAAAGTGTTCCAACGACTTTTTACTTGGTTTATTTTCTTGCATTAATTTTAATGCGTCCCATCATTTAATCCTACCATTGCAGAAAACAACTAAAATATGGCGTACGCTTATGCCATCCGCATTCGCCACGGGGCCCCGTCATCACCCGTTAGGTTACTTAACTAACGACAGAGCAGGGGCTGGATTAGCGCGGATGCAAAACATAAGCAACACCTAAATAGATATCATATATAGATATATAGTAATGATAGTCAATCCAGATCACAGATGAACACTTTGGATATACTAGGAATCCGCGATTCGTTCAAGCCTGCAACGAAAAGCGGATTACACGGTCGCGATGAATAGCCAATACCCCACCCTAGACCCCTACGGGTGCGGCAAACTACCCGCCAAGTACCCGAAGCGAAGCAACCTCCCTCAACGATGTGAGTAGGCCACTCGGCACTTCGAGATACCCGGTAGTTTGTGCACCCCACCATGGGTCTATCCTAGGAGCAAAAACAGTAAAAAAAAATTATACAATGACGGCTACAACCCCGACCAGCTTGTGCGGCCATACAAATAATATTACATCAAATTATATGTTACATTAATGAAAGAAAAAGAAACTCTCATCTCACATCCACCCGTCTATTCATCCGCGACAATCCAACGAGTTCATATACACAAACCATCAACATTACAGATCACAGATATGTATAACCCCCACTAATCAACGTATAGCGATTAGCAGACGTTCAATACATATATAACATCACAGATATAACCCATTAGCCAAAGTATAAGGAAGTTCGATCAAAATACGGATTTATAACCACCCCAAATACAAATTTCTTTTCTGGAAATTCTGGGCAGAAATAAAATATACTAAAAATCCCAAAACAGTAACAGAAGAACACTGTAAGGAAAATGACCCGCGGCAGAAGCAAGCTTCTGCCGCGGATCCGCGGTGAGTCGGCCGAGTCAGTGGATCGTTTTCCTTGTGTGTTCTGTAAAAACCCTGAGCCGATTTTTAAGGTATGATTTATTATTTTTAGGGCAGGTTTAAAATCGGCAGAAACTTAGGGTTTTGAAAAAAATGTTTTGCGATTTTCGCGATCGAAGTTCTATATACTTTACTAACTAGTTAGTTTGTGTTTAGCCAGGCTCTGATACCACTGTAAGTCCACGTTGCCCATCCCGGTGCTTGCGGGGAGGCGGAAACGTATTGAAAAATCGGATTTTTAACACACTAGGCAACATGGACTAGCAAAAGGAGGGATCTTTGCTAAACAAAACTAACTACAAAGCTAAAGAGAGTTAGCTACTCGGAAAAGGGGTTATACCTAGGTCTTCAAGTCCTTCTCTTCTTGCTCCTTGGAGCGAAAGAACGGGTTCTCCTTGTCGCCTTCTCTTGCCGAAGAAAGATCCACCCGAGGGCCTCAACCTTTGGCTCCAACCTCAAACTAGAAGTAACTAAGGTGCTTGGTGTGCTAGACCTAGGGCCTTAGAAAGAGTAGAGAGTGTTTTTGAAGGGATCATCTTAAGCTCAAATGGTTCTCAACTCATGAGAGGGGAGAGCTAGAGAGAGAGGAAGAGGAGGAGAGAGAATGAAAATGATAAAGTGAGAAGAATATCTCAACCTTCTCACATATATGTGAATTATGGAAATTAGATAATTAGCTAAAGATAATTGTCATGGTTAATCAAGAAATGACCATTATCATTTCACATTAAATGCTTTTGCAAGGATCAAAGAGCATCTTTCATATGGAATGATGATGGTCAACTTGTCAACCTAGGTCAACAAGTCAAGTATAGTCAAATGGTCAACAACCCTAACCATGCACAATTATAATTAACTAATATCAATAAATCATAATTCACACATAAACATTAGGGTTAAGAAAATGACAATGGTCATCAACCCTAATCAAAGTCCCCTGTCTCTGTCTCAGTCAACTGTGCATACACACCCGTATCCGTGTTCCGAGGAACACGAATACAATGAGATAAAACCAATCCCAAATCATATACTAGGATCCGGCTTAAACCAAAGCCCGCTAGTATAAGTTGTCCGGACACCAAACGTGAACAAGTGCGTGGATGTGAACGAATCCTGTCGCAAAACCATGCGACCTCTACTCATTTTGCCTAAAGGCGAATAACCCTCTGTGTGGGACTCTAAAGACTCGACACTACGCTGGCAGTGGGTTTAACCACAGACCGCAAGCAGCACTAGCTGTACGTAACGGTCCCTAGGTAGATGCCGATAAGAAGACTGACGAGGTGAACCCATCTGAACACCTACTGAGCCTGAATGTGACAGTCTCCGTACAGTCCAGTCTGTTCGTCTGATAACATCGCATGACGGGCCTAGGGGGTAGTAAACGTCAGTCCCCTAATAGCGGTACAAGTCGTGTCGGAGTGTAGCCCCGGACACCCTGAGATAACACTGGAAACCTACCAGTATACCTCGCTTGCCCTGGCCAGGGACTACTTGTGTAATGGCTCTCCTGGACACAGCGCGATGTCAACCCCCAATACCGGGAGAGACGAATCCTGTCTAACCGTCACCGCCTCCAAGTGTTTCGGGACTGCACCCAACTACTACCTGTTTGCACGACTCCTTTGAGCCGTGGTAGGGTAGTAATCAAAGTACAGTGGGAACACACTCGAGGCGAAGTGACAGTGTTAAGTCAGCGGACTAAGCTGTACTCATGTCACCTGGGAACTGATAACTGACGATAGGTATAATACCAACCAACAGTTCTCGACGAGTCCTGTCCAGTGTACTCGTAACCTAATGAGCACCCGCATACTATCTCAAGTACGACGTACTAACGGCTGTGGGACAGACCGTCTCCCGTGCTGGGATGAGAAGCGCATACGCTAGTCTACTCCGGAGTATCGATGCCCTGTCTTGATAATCCCACGACCAGGGACGTGTATATATAAGGATGTGCTTATAGATTACCCAGCCCCCACGAGTGTGACTGCCATCACAACGCAGGTAATCAAGCAAAGATCATAAGGGCTCCACTAATGCGTATAGGTGATACAATAAAGAAACACATGTACACATTAAAGAAGAGACAAACCAAGTAGCATACTACCATTTCGAGCAAGATTGTCTATACAACTGTGAATATCCCAAGCTTCCATCAAGTAATATACATACTAGTATGATACAGTAATAGCCTCTAGGGCATATACACTAACAATAATAATGGCAAGGGTAAATATCTATACATAAGTGTAATACCAAGTGCTTGTGTCAATGCCACAGCTAGCAACATATAATATATATGATGTATGAATGCATGAAAACAGAATACATCTAAATGAGAAAACTGTTTTCTTATCTCAGTGAGATTTCTGTATAAAATCGAAATATCATCAATGAAATCAACAGAGAATCAGTGTCTAGTATCGACACAAAATATATATCTCATTATCTCAATATCTCGGGCTCCGGCAATCCGGATGTTAGTGTATATGCCCTAGAGGCCATTACTGTATCATACTAGTTTGTATATTACTTGATGGAAGCTTGGGATATTCACCATTGTATACGACAGTCTTGCTCGATATAGTAGTATGCTACTTGGTTTGTTTCTATCTTAATATGTGTATATGTTTCTTTTAACATATCGCTTAAACATATTGATGGAGCCCTTAAGATCTTTGCTTGACTACAGGCGTTGTGATGGCGATCACACTCATGGGGGCTGGGTAGTCTATAAGCACATCCTTATTTTGGTCCCCAGTCATAGGATTATCGAGACAGGGCATCGATACTCCAGAGTAGACTGGTGCATACGCTTCTCTTCCCAGCAGGGGAGATGGTCTGTCCCACAGCCATCAGCACGTCGTACTAGAGATAGTATGCAGGTGCTCGTTAGGTTACGAGTACACTGGACATGACTCATCGAGAACTGTTGGTTGGTATTATACCTATCGTCAGTTAACAGTTCCCAGGTGACATGAGTACAGCTTAGTCCGCTGACTTGACACTGTCATTTCGCCTCGAGTGTGTTCCCACTATTCTTTGATTACTACCCTACCATGGTTCTACTGAGTCGTGCAAACAGGTAGTAGTTGGGAGCAGTCCCGAAGCACTTGGAGGCAGTGATGGTTATACCGGATTCGTCTCTCCCGGTATTAGGGGTTGATATCGCACTGTGTCTAGGAGAGCCATTACACATAGTCGTCCCTGGCCAGGGCAAGCGAGATTTGCTGGTAGTGTTACCAGTAGTTTCTCAGGGTGTTTTGGGCTATACTCCGACACGACTTGTACCGCTATTAGGGGACTGACGTTTGCCACCCCCCTAGGCCCGCCATGCGATACTCTTAGACGAACAGACCGGACTGTACGGAGATTGTCACATACAGGCTCAGTAGGAGTTCGGATGGGTTCACCTCATCAGTCTTCTTATCGGCATCTACCTGGGGACCGTTACGTACAGATAGTGCCGCTTGCGGTCTGTGGTTAACCCTACTGCCAGCGTAGTGTCGAGTCTTTAGAGTCCCACACAGAGGGTTATTCGCCTTTGGGCAAAACAGAGTAGATGTCGCATGGTTTTGCGACGGGGTTCGTTCACATCCGCGCACTTGTGCACGTTTGGTGTCCGGACAGTTATTACTAGCGGGCTTTGGTTTAAGCCAGATCCTAGTATATGTTTTGGGATTGGTTTTATCTCATTGTATTCGTGTTCCTCGGAACACGAATGCGGGTGTGTATGCACAGTTGACTGAGACGGAGGCAGAGGATTCTCATTAGGGTTATGGTACGGGTGTGTATGCACAGTTGACTGTTGTCTTTTTCCAAACCCTAATGAGAATGGGAAATATGATTAATAATATTAGTTAACAATTATTGTGCCATGGTTGAGTTGAATTCTTGACTTTTGTTGACTTGTTGACTTTGTTGACCGGTTGACCAAAGTGGACTTGTTGACCATCATCATTTGTTTTCAAAGATGCTTCTTATTCTTTGCAAAAGCATTTAATGAATGAAATGATAATGGTCATTCATCAACTCACCATCACAAATTGTTAATTATTATTATTATTATTATCATTTTCTAAAATATGAGAGCATGGTTGTAAAATTGATCATTCTTACTTGCATCTTCTCTCTCATCCATAGCTCTCATCCTCTTCCACTCTCTCAAGGCAAAATCACTCTCATGAGTCGAGAACCATTTGCCTTCAAGATAAAACACCAAAACTCATCTCTACTCATCCTAAGGTTGAAGGTCTAGCAAGCCTAATACTTTAGTTACCTCAAGGTTGAGGTAGGAGCTCAAGTTCGAGGCCCTCGGGTGGATCTATCTTCGACAAAGAGGAGGCCAGGAGGAGGAGCTGTTCAAACTACCGCAAGGAGCAAGCAAGGAGGAGAACAACAAGAGGAGAAGGAGTTCAAGACTAGGTATAACCCCCTATCTGAGTAGCTAAAGCTCATAGTTGTTGCTAATGTTTTGTTTAGCAAAGATCCGGGTTTTCTTGTCCATGTTACCAAAACCCTAAAAATTGTTTTTCACCGTTTCCGCAACCCCGAAAGGACCGGGAGAGATAACGTGGACCTAACAGTGGTATCAGAGCCTATCTAAACACACACTAGCATATTAGCAAAGTATCTAGAATTTCGATCGGACAAAAAACCGCAAAACACGCACAAAAGGTTAACTTTCTGCCGAGTTTTAGATCTGTTCAAAAAATAATAAATCATGTACTAAAAATCGGCTCAGGGTTTTTACAGAACACAGAAGAAATTTGGTCCAGTGAGTCGATTAACGCGCCGCGGAACCGCGGCAAGAGCATGCTCTTGCCGCGGATCCGCGGCCGAGTTAACTCGGCCGTGGGTCAAACTTCTTGCAGTGTTCTTATATTGGTGTTTTGTGATTTTTAGAATGGTTTGTTTCTGCCCAGAATTTCCAGAGAACAAAATTTGTTTTTGGGGTGGTTACAAGTCCGTATTTTGATCGAATTTCTGTAGACTTTGGCTAATGGGTTATATCTGTAATGTGATATATGTATTGAACGTCTGCTAATCGCTATACGTCGATTAGTGGGGATTATATATATCTGTGATCTGTAATGTGGATGGTTTGTGTATATGAATTCATTGGATTGTCGCGGATGAATAGCCAGGGGGTTGTGAGATGAGAAATTTCTTTATCTTTCAATTCATGTAATATGTAAATTGATGTAATATTATTTATATGGCCGCACATCCGGGATGAGGTTGTAGCCGCCATTGTATAATTTCTTTTTACTGTTTTTGCTCCTAGGATAGACCCAAGGAGGGGTGCACAAACTACCGGGTACCTCGAAGTGCCGAGTGGCCTACTCACGTTGTTGAGGGAGGTTGCTTCACTTCGGGTATTTGGCGGGTAGTTTTCCGCACCTGTAGGGGTCTAGGGTGGGGTATTTGGCTATTCATCGCGACCGTGTAATCTGTCTTTCGTTGCAGACTCGAACGAAATGCAGATTCCTAGTATATCCAAAGTATTCATCTGTGATCTGGAATGGCTATCATTGCATCTGACGAATGTGTATATATCTATATATGATATCTATTTAGGCGTTGCTTATGTTTTGCATCGCTCTAGTCCAGCCCCCGCTCTGTCGTTAGTTAAGTAACCTAACGGATGATGACGGGACCCCGTGGCGGATGGCATAAGCGTACGTCATATTTTCGTTGTTTTCTGCAATAGTAGGATTAATTGATGGGACACATTAAATTAATGCAAGAAAATAAACCTAAAAGACGTTGTTGGAACAATTTTCAAAATGCTGTTATTGCAAGGACGTTCACTTTTGTTTTGCACAGAGGTATTCGGTTTTGAATGCCCAGCACCTCATTTGACGAGGCAAGGGCCGAGATCCCTTCATCGGGAGTGACCCCTTGGACAAAAGTTTGCGTCAGGGTAATAACTTCACTATAGTCGATTATTCTTGCTTTGCATCGAGGTATTCAGTTTGGAATATCCTGCACCTCATTCGACGAGGAAAGAGCCGAGATCCCTTCATAGGGAGTGACCTCATTAGCAAAAGTTTTCGCCACTATATTTTCAAAAAAGGTTATCAGGTTCCTTCAACGATATCAAGTTCATTACGTTAACGGGTTTTTCGCCAAAAACCCAGCCGTAGCCGTCCGTCATTTCTTATAAGTTAAACTTAGTATTCGTGCTGCGTTTGTTGACTGTGTCAAGGCGCAGTGAACGGTAGCTGAGTATTGCTTATCTGCTGGATACAATGTGATTGGTTAGGACAGTCGTGTAACCTTGTTGACTGTGTCAAGGGTTATGCGGGTGGGTTTAATGCAATCAAGATAAATGACGGGTTGAACTTGAGTAGGACTCTTTGATTTGTTGACTGTGTCAAGGTCACTTGGGTCCTAGGGTTAAAAATCCACATCGGGAATTTCTAAAGAAACTGAAACTTGCAGATTTAGCATACCTTCCGGAGTGTGGTGACTAGAGTGGATTCCATCTAGGTCATCGCACAATGATAGTTGGATCCCGATCCCACTGATGAGTTGGATTACTCTCGGGAGATTATTTCACTTAACAATCAATGCTATAAACCAAGTAGGTGTCTAGAACGGTGTTAGCGGGGTTACGCCTCCAGGGAAAAGAGGTTATTTAATTAAGGAACTTCGCGAAAGCGTTGGAAACCTCCCTCGAAGTACCAACACCAGCCTGGCTGAAAGGTTAAGCAAGTATTGTGACGTGCGATTAATCCTGACTAGTTCTTCTTTTAAGGTTTGAAGAAGAATTTGAGGAAACAGTGGGAGCCATCCTGGTTAGATAAATTAATAAACCAATTTAAATCTTGCAAGAGCGCACGCTGAGCGTTTCTTTTCTCTCTCTCCAGGTAGCAACCATTTCACGCCCTAATCAAGATAATAAAATGTATCACTTGACCGATCCGAATTCTTATTCGGGGCTGGGGAACGTTGGTTCGGCTCTAACTTGTAACAACAGTCATAAGTATAAGCAAGGGAAAGAGTTTTATATGGATTCCCAGGATACCCAGTTGAAGAAGAAGCATGGTTTTGCATCTACTTCGGGTGTTCTTATAATTGAGAACTGCTTTACGATCAGCCCTACCTCCTGGGTACTTGATACGGATCAGGATCTCATATCTGTAATTTATTGCAGGGACTGAGAAAAAGTAGGAAAGTTGTACCTGGTGATATGTCGCTCAGAGTTGCGAACGGAGCACAAGTTAATGCTGCAGCAGTCGGTGAATATCACCTAGTGTTGCCAAATGGCAATACTATGATTTTGAACGATTGCTACTATATACCTTCCATGGTTTGCAACATCATATCAGTTTCTTTACTCGATAAAGATGGATATAATTTTGTTCTTGATAGAAATATCATGAACATTTACCTTCATAAGGTACTGGTTGCAGAAGGTACATTGTGTAATGGTATCTACGTTCTAAATCAGAATACAGTTCTCAATGTACAAAACACACGCAAGAGGAAGAATTCAGATACGAATGAATCCTACTTGTGGCATTGTAGACTTGGTCATATCGGAGTGAAAAGACTAAGTAAGTTGCATAAAGATGGACTCTTGAATACGTTCGATTTTTCATCTTATGAAACTTGTCAGTCTTGTCTCAAAGGGAAGATGATCAAATCTCCGTTCACCGGACATGGAGAAAGAGCAACAGAGCTCTTGGAACTCATACATAGTGATGTATGCGGTCCAATGTCTATACATGCAAGGGGTGGGTTCTCGTACTTCATCACATTCACTGACGATCTCTCTAGGTTCGGATATGTGTATCTGATGAAACACAAATCTGAAGCTTTTGAGAAATTCAAGGAATTCAGAAACGAAGTAGAGAACCAGACTGGCAAAAGTATCAAGATCCTCCGATCAGATAGAGGAGGGGAGTACTTAAGCAGGGAATTCCTAGATTACTTAAAAGAGAATGGTATTCTCTCTCAGCTTACTCCTCTTTATACGCCACAGCACAACGGTGTATCGGAACGGAGAAATCGTACCCTATTGGATATGGTTCGCTCTATGATGAGTAGTGCTGAGTTGCCTCTTTCATTCTGGGGATATGCACTTCAAACAGCAGCACATCTATTGAATCAAGTTCCATCCAAATCCATGCCTAAGACTCCGTATGAAATATGGAGTGGTAAGAGTTTGTATCTTAAACGTATTAAGATTTGGGGTTGCCCAGCTTATGTCAAAAAGCAGAACCCAGACAAACTTGAGGCACGGGCAGTTTTATGTAAGTTTATGGGATACCCAAAAGATTCATGTGGGTATCTATTCTACCATGCAGAGGAACAGAAGATAATTGTTTCCCGGAATGCTACATTTTTGGAAAAAGAATTTCTTGTTAAAAATATTAGTGGCAGCACAGTAGAACTGGATGAAATTCCAGAAACATGAACTTTAACTAAAGATTTGGAGGAACCGCTAGATTCAGTTACACCCAACGAACCTCAGCCACTCCGCAGATCTGGTAGGATTTCTCATCCGCCCGAGAGATACTACGGTTTTCTCATAGACGGGGATCGAGAGGATTGCATCTTAGAAGAAGATGACCCTACCAGTTTTAGGCAGGCCATTATCAGTAGGGACTCTGATAAGTGGCAGGAAGCAATGCAATCCGAAATGGAGTCTATGTACGCCAATAAAGTGTGGACCTTGGATATTGCTCCACCTGGGGTAAAACCCGTAGGATGCAAATGGATCTACAAAAGGAAACTTGGTGTAGATGGGCAGGTGGAAACCTATAAGGCTAGACTCGTTGCAAAAGGTTTTCGTCAAAGACCTGGTTTGGACTATGACGAAACTTTTTCTCCGGTGGCTATGCTCAAATCCATTAGGATCCTACTTGCCATTGCTGCCTTCCATGACTATGAAATATGGCAGATAGACGTTAAAACGGCTTTTCTAAACGGCTGTTTGGAAGAGTGCGTTTACATGGATCAGCCAAAAGGTTTCGTAGACAGTGGGAGCAGCGGGATAGTATGCAAGTTGCTTAAATCCATTTATGGATTAAAGCAGGCATCGCGGAGCTAGAACATCTGTTTTGATGAGGCAATCAAGGAATTTGATTTCATCAAGAATGAAGATGAACCTTGTGTCTATAAGAAGATTGTAGGACGAACTGTCGTGTTCCTAGTCTTGTACGTGGACGACATTCTTTTGATAGGAAATGACATTCCTATGCTACATTCGGTCAAGCTATTTTTTGTAGGGTTCCTAGGCACTCTCAAGAAGTCTCACAAGGCATCAACCATGCCCGTTTCAAAAATTACGGTGCCGAGAAACCCTAGACTACGGATCGTTAGCTAGATGTCTAGGTGAAAGATGCAACTAGTAAACTACTTTACTAAGAGAATGGAAATACAACCTTTGTAGATCCGTTTCTCCACTTCCTAAGCTCCACGTAGGTGTCCTCTCGCTGTCCTAGTTGGATCTCAGACTCTCGCATCGGCTTCATCGAAGAAATGAGCGGAATGGGTCGTCGGCTTCGTGCCGAAGATGATCTACGTGGAGGTTGCACAAGTTCAAGCTCCAACTTCACCAAGTTGAGAAACTTGTGAAGAAAACACCCAAAACAACTTGGCAAGAGGTAGAGGGTGAAGAAATAGGAGGTAGGTTCACTTTAGAATTGGATTTCTCACTTTAGAAATCAAGTTGCCATTGATGGCATCAAGGTTTCTTTCTTGAAGAAGAAGGTCAAGAAGAAGAAAAGAATATGACAAGTTTTTTTTTAAAATGAAAAAGAAAACCATACTTATCATATTCTAACTAGGGTTAAGTGTAGAGAATAGACCATGGTAAGTGGATGGGTTAGGGTTAAGCATGAAGACAAAATGGTCTCCTTGGTCAAAGCTTCATGAAGCTTCAACAAGCTTCATGACAAAAACAAACCATTTTATTTTCATTTATCCAATGAAATAAATAAAGAAATGAATAAATAAATGATAAGGCAAAACCCTAATTATCATTTAACCATGGTTTAATTCTTCACACTTAACCAAATGATCAAGTATCATCAAACATGATACAAATATGTGCACAAAAGTATATCACATATACAACTTGCACATCAAGTGAGAAAATCCATATAAAGTGAACCAATACTAGTTAATGCAAAGTAATATATCAAATATATAATTATACATTAAATCATTAAATCAACATTTGATTCAATGATCCGGTTATGTCGCACATAACCGACTAGTATTCAATGTATCGATTTATCGAATCAATGATTCGATAACTAGGTCATATCGAATATAACCAATCGAAACATTTTTCGCGAGAATGAAATGCGGTATCACATACACGCATTATTCTCGCTCCCGCACATATCTCATATGCGCTCCTATTTCGTTTCGCTTGAGCCAGGAAACCTCTGTGTAGGACTCTAAAGACTCGTCAATACGCCGGTAGCAGATGATGATCATATCAAGCACCCACAAGCCGCAAGCGGTCTGCTAAACGTAACGGCCATCCGGGTATTGAGCGATCAGAAGATCGACGAGCTAGCCCGCTCACATTCCTGAGAATCCAACCAATAACACTTACCGTACAGTCCGGTCTGTTCGTCTGATACGTTGCATATCAAGTCTAGGGGTGGTAAACGTCAGACCCCAATAACCGATAAGTCGTGCCGATGTGAGGCTCATAACGGGTCGAGAAACTACTGGTAACACTTACCAGCAAATCTCTGATCAGCCCTGGCCAGGGACTTCCCTGTTACGGCCAATCAAGCACAGCGCAACATCAACCCCCAATACCGGGAGAGACGAAACCCCTCCTATCGCTCATTGCCTCCATGTGACTCGGGACTGTACCCAAAGACCACCGTTTTGCACGCCCTCATGGACGTGGTAAGGTGGAGATCAAAGCACAGTGGGAATCACACAAGACTCTATGACGATCTCGGGTCTACAGACTAACCTGCACAAGTGTCACCTGAGAACTGCCATCTGACGTGAGGTATAATACCATCTGGGAGTTCTCGGCGAGTCCGTCCAGTGTACCCAGTTTCCACTGAGCACCCGTACACCATCTCTGATGTCAAACACCAATGGATATGGGATCATCCATCGCCCATCTCATGGGTCGAGAAGCGTATACGCTAGTCTACTCTGGTATATCGATGCCCTGTCTCGATACACCCACGACTAGGGACCTTGAAGGATGTACTTATGGACTACCATGTCCCCACTAGTATGATCTGCATCATAGTCCAGGTAGTCAAGTACACATCCTAAGGGCTTTATCAACATGTAACTATAAGACAGTTTAAAGAGACTAGTGTACATGTTAAGATAAAGAGTAACCAGATAGCATACTATCATATAGAGCAAGAAAGTCATCTCTATATATGTCCAAGCATCCAATATAATATACATCATCTGTACAATACTGGCCTCTAGGGCATACATACAACTAACAATCTCCCACTTACACTAAGGCCAGCTGCTGTAGTATCGCATACCGAGCATCCCGAAGAGTCTCTCAAATTGTATCTAGGGAATGGCCTTCGTGAGTGGATCCGCCGTGTTGTTCTTCGTGTCAACCCTCCTGACCTCGATCTCCCGGCGATCAACTATCTCCCGGATCAGGTGATACCGCCTCAGAATATGCCTGGATCGCTGATGGGACCTGGGTTCCTTGGCCAAAGCCACCGCTCCATTGTTATCACAATACAAAGGTATTGGATGCTCAATGGATGGAACCACTCCAAGTTCAGTAATGAACTTCTTGATCCAGACAGCCTCTTTGGCAGCATCGTTGGCAGCGATGTATTCAGCCTCCATCGTCGAGTCTGCCACGGTTTCCTTCTTGGAACTCTTCCAGCTAACCGCCCCTCCGTAAAGGGTAAAGACAAAGCCCGACTGCGACTTAGAGTCGTCCTTATCACTCTGGAAGCTCGAATCGGTAAAGGACTCCACTTGGAGCTCTCCGTTACCATACACCAAGAACATATCTCTAGTCCTTCGTAAGTACTTGAGAATTCTCTTCACAGCTGTCCAGTGACTCTCTCCAGGATCAGCTTGATACCTGCTCACTACACTTAGTGAGTATGCTACATCGGGTCTGGTACATAGCATCGCATACATGAAAGAGCCTACTGCCGAAGCATAGGGTATCCCTTGCATGCGAGCTCTCTCCAAATCAGTCTTGGGAGACATCTCTTTGGAAAGAGTGACTCCAGAGATCGTGGGCAAATTCCCACGCTTGGATTCTTCCATACTAAACCTCTTTAGTATGGTGTCAATGTACCTGGATTGGGACAATCCCAAAATCCGTTTGGATCTATCTCTATAGATCCTAATTCCCAATATGCAGGAGGCATCACCAAGATCTTTCATTGAGAATCTTTGTGATAAGAAGAGCTTGACCGATTGCAGCTTAGGAATATCATTTCCTATCAAGAGTATGTCGTCCACGTACAATACGAGGAAGACAACCTTACTCTCTGCCACCTTCTTGTAGATACAAGGTTCATCTGGGTTTTTGACGAAATCAAACTCTTTGATAACGACGTCAAAGCAGATGTTCCAACTCCGCGATGCTTGCTTTAATCCATAAATGGATTTAAGCAGCTTGCACACCTTCCCGCTGCTCCCACTGTCTACGAAGCCCTCTGGCTGAGTCATGTACACGCACTCTTCTAAATCACCATTTAGAAAGGCGGTCTTAACATCCATTTGCCAGATTTCGTAATCATGATAAGCAGCGATGGCAAGCATGATCCGGATGGATTTAAGCATAGCCACTGGAGAAAAGTTCTCGTCATAGTCCACGCCTGGTCTTTGACGAAAACCCTTTGCTACAAGTCTAGCTTTGAAAGTCTCCACTTTCCCATCTACACCAAGTTTCTTCTTGAAGATCCACTTGCTCCCAATGGGTTTTACCCCTTCAGGAGCAATTTCCAAAGTCCATACTTTGTTGGTGTACATGGATTCCATCTCGGACCGCATAGCATCCAGCCATTTCACTGAGTCCCCACTCGTGATGGCCTGCTCGAAGCTAGTTGGGTCATCATCCTCCATGATGCAATCCTCGCTCCCACCATCCATGAGAAAACCGTAGTATCTCTCAGGTTGGCGAGGAACCTTACTAGATCGGCGGAGAGGCTGAGGTTCGTCGGGAGCTACTGAATCCTCTGGTTCCACTAAATCTTCAGTTTGAGTTTGTGTAGCCGGAATTTCTTCCAGTTCTACCTTATCGCCACTAATTTCCTTTGCAAGAAATTCCTTTTCCAAAAAGGTGGCATGCCGAGAAACAAACACTTTTTGTTCCTCTGTATGGTAGAAAAGATATCCATGTGAATGTTTGGGATATCCCACAAACTTGCATAGAACTGACCGTGTTAGTTGTATGTATGCCCTAGAGGCCAGTATTGTACAGATGATGTATATTATATTGGATGCTTGGACATATATAGAGATGACTTTCTTGCTCGACATGATAGTATGCTATGTGGTTGCCATTTATCTTAACATGTACACTAGTCTCTTTATACTGTCTTATAGTTACATGTTGGTAAAGCCCTTAGGATTTGTACTTGACTACCTAGACTATGATGCAGATCATACTAGTGGGAACATGGTAGTCCATAAGTACATCCTTCAAGGTCCCTAGTCGTGGGTATCTCGAGACGGGGCATCGATTTACCAGAGTAGACTAGCGTATACGCTTCTCGACCCATGTGATGGGCGATGGATGATCCCATATCCATTGGTGTTTGACATCAGAGATGGTATACGGGTGCTCAGTGGAAACTGGGTACACTGGACGGACTCGCCGAGAACTCCCAGATGGTATTATACCTCACGTCAGATGGCAGTTCTCAGGTGACACTTGTACATGTTAGTCTGTAGACCCGAGATCGTCATAGAGTCTTGTGTGATTCCCACTGTGCTTTGATCTCCACCTTACCACGTCCATGAGGGCGTGCAAAACGGTGGTCTTTGGGTACAGTCCCGAGTCACATGGAGGCAATGAGCGATAGGAGGGGTTTCGTCTCTCCCGGTATTGGGAGTTGATGTTGCGCTGTGCTCGATTGGCCGTAACAGGGAAGTCCCTGGCCAGGGCTGATCAGAGATTTGCTGGTAAGTGTTACCAGTAGTTTCTCGACCCGTTACGAGCCTCACATCGGCACGACTTATCGGGTTATTGGGGTCTGACGTATACCACCCCTAGACTTGATATGCGACGTATCAGACGAAGAGACTTGACTGTATGGTAAGTGTTACTGGTCGGATTCGCAGGAGTGTGAGCGGGCTAGCTCGTCGATCTTCTGATCGCTCAATACCCGGGTGGCCGTTACGTTTAGCAGACCGCTTGCGGCTTGTGGGTGCTTGATATGATCATCATCTGCTACCGGCGTATTGACGAGTCTTTAGAGTCCTACACAGAGGTTTCCTGGCTCAAGCGAAACGAAATAGGAGCGCATATGAGATATGTGCAGGACCGAGAATAATGCGTGTATGTGATACCGCATTACATTCTCGCGATATATGTTTCGAATGGTTATATTCGATATAACCTAGTTATCGAATCATTGATTCGATAAATCGATGCATTGAATACTAGTCGGTTATGTGCGACATGACCGGATCATTGAATCAAGTGTTGATTTAATGATTTAATGTATAATTATATATTTGATATATTACTTTGCATTAACTAGTATTGGTTCACTTTAAACGGATTTTTCTCACTTGGATTGCACATTGTATATGTGATATACTTTCGTGCACTTCTTTGTATCATGTTTGATGATACTTGATAAAGTGGTTAAGTGTAAAGGGTTAAACCATGGTTAAGTGGTGATTAGGGTTTTGGTTTATCATTTATTTATTTGTTTATTTATTTAAAAGGATTAAGTTAAGAATGGTGGCTAATTTTGGAGCTATGTTGAAGCTTCATGAAGCTTTGACAAAGTCCACCATCCTTATCTCATCCTTAACCCTAACCACACTTTCTAACCTTGGTTTAATCTCTACACTTGACCATGGTCAAGATATGATAAGTATTCATATTAGTTTTATTTTAAAAAAAAAGAACACTTATCATTCTTGCTTCATCTTCATCTTCTTCTTCTTCTTCAAGCTTGCTACTCCAATGGCAAGTTGAGATCTAGTGAGTTAAATCCAAATCTAAAGTGAACCCACCTCCTATTTCTTCACCCTCTACCTCTTGCCAAGTTGTTTTGGGTGTTTACTTCACAAGTTTCACAAGTTTGTGAAGTCGGAGCTTGAGTTTGTGCAACCTCGACGTAGATCATCTTTGACACAAAGCCGACGAGCTATTCCGCTTTCTTTCCCGATGAAGCCGATGATCGAGTCAAGGATTCATGATGGACAGCGAGGACATGACCACGTGGAGCTTAGGAGGCGGAAATCCGGATCTACAAAGGTTGTATATCCGTATCCTAGTAGTTAACAGTTAACTAGCTTTCTATTTCGCCTAAACATCTAGTTAAAGATCCGTTGTCTAGGGTTTCTTGGCACTAAAAATTTTAATTTGGCATGCACGATGCCTTGTGAGAACCCACTAGGGTGCCTAGGAACCTTTCACTGGTATCAGAGCCTAGCTAGAGCCTTAGGCGAAGTCCCGACGACGTTTGAAGTCCGAACGAACCCGAAACCCTAGAATTTTAGAGCTCTCTGGACATTTTCATAAATCTGGGATTTTTCAATATTTAAAATGTCTAAAAAATTCAGCATAGAATTATAAGCATTACTGTGCAAAACGATCCCATCAACTGTTCATTCTACCGCGGAAGCGCGGCAGAAGCATGCTTTCTGCCGCCCTTCCGCGTCCACATGGTGACGTCAGCCCTATTTAAAAGCACAGTAATACCTGATAAATTCCACTGAGTTTTCTGGATATTTTTAAATTTATTTAAAGGTTGAGTGCTCTGGAGTTATATTGGGAATCGATGAATTCGATCGGAATATCAAACTTTGTCTAAGTGTTTTTCCAGATAATTGTAGAATATGTTAAAGAGTTCGACCGGATAAAAATACCCAGGTTTTCCCCTGCCAAAATATCCAAGTGTTGGATTATTGTGTGGTTAAAAGACGTTCTGAGTAGTGCAAGTAACGCGATGGTCCCTCTAGAAGACACAAACCTTAACTCGATTATGTGACCGTCTTGAACTGCCCTTTGAACCTTCGGGTTTGGGGCAGTACGGCGTGCCACATGTGAGGCGTTGGCTTGACCCTTCTACGGCTGGACCGTTGGTACTGAGGTATGAAGTGAATGTCTTTGAACCTATTTCATGTGTTGATCGGTGTCGGGAAAACTTGGGTGTTCGAATGTGCGATCGGAAAGTTTGATATATTCTATTTATCCGGAATTGGATACAATAATTGGAATTCACAAAAGGTTATGAGATAACTGGATGAATGTTATAGATCTAGCAGTTTAGTTTCACAAGATATCGAAAAGAGTTTTCGATGATGGGACTAAAATGCGGGATTTATAACTGTTAGGCATGTGATGTCTAAAGAAGTTGCGGATTCCAATTGTTGTAGTTTTACACTTTCTTTTATGTGACCGTAAGTGTAGTATGTTCATATCGCCGGTTTCGTTGCTATACATCAACGACAATTGGGGTATGCATACTTACTTACGTTGATGACATGTGATGTTATGTGTTGCTGGATATGTTATATTGGATCGTCGTATTCGAATAGCCGGGGGTTTTTATGTGAGATGAGTGTTTTTCATTTTCATTCATGTAAAAACTTGTATGTAATATTCTTTTATTCGGGGCACTTCCAGGATGCGGGAGTTGTCACCCTTTGTATATTATTTACTTTTCTGCATTAGGATAGACCCAAGGAGGGGAGCACAAGTAACCGGGTTCTGGGGTCCAGTGGGAGACCAACTCGAGGAGTCGAGTCCGGGTCTCCTAACCCTAGAATTGGCAGGGTTGCTTGCCGCTCTCGTAGGGGTCTAGGGGTGTGGGATTGGCTATTCATCACGACCGTGGAATCCGTGTTTTATACTGGCTCGTATTGAAAACACGGACGTCCTAGTATATCCAATATTTCATATGTTTATTCTGCTGCGATATCTGTGTTGTGATTCTGTGATGGATATAGTATATAGTATATATGATATATTATATAGACGTTACTTATGTTTTACACCCGCGCTAGCCCTGCCCTGCTCTGTCGTTAGTTACCTAACCTAACGGTGCACGAGGGGACATCGAGGCGAATGCGGATGGCATAAGTGTATGTCATATCCATCTGTGATGTTTAGGTATTAAATGATGGGACTTCATTAATGTGATTAATGAAAGAAAAGAAACCTAAGATGTTGTAGAATCAGATTTTAAATAAAACAGGTAGCTACAGTTTTTGCTTTGCATAGCGGTATATATGATATACCCCGCACCTCATTCGACGAGGAAAGGACCGAGATCCCTTCACCGGGAGTGACTCCTTTAGCAATAACTGGCAGATGCTACACACTCGGTTTGCTTTTGACTGCTTTTGGGTTTTTGCTTTGCACAGCGATATATATGATATATCCCGCACCTCATTCGACGAGGAAAGGACCGAGATCCCTTCACCGGGAGTGACTCCTTTAGCAAAACTAGAAAAGCCTCAAAATCACTCCATTTCAAAACTTTATTTGATTCTACAACGATATAAAGTTCATTACGCAAAGGGTTTTCTTAAAAACCTAACGTAGCCCTCCGTCATTTCAGATAAGTAATAGTTAGTATTCGTGCTGCGTTTGTTGACTCAGTCAAGGCGTAGTGTGCGGTAGCTAATTACTATTTATCTGTTTGTGCATATGATGCAGATTGGATTAGGGTAGTCGTGCGGCCTTGTTGACTTAGTCAAGGGTCGTGCGGGTGGGTTTAATTCAATCAGGAAATGACGGGTTGAACTTTACTTGCGGTCTATGGTTTGTTGACTCAGTCAAGGTCATAGATCGCCTGGGGCAAAATATTATCGGGAATTTCAAGTGTTGAAATTTGCAATGAGATTGCATACCTTCTATGAGATAGTTGGATCCCGATACCCGCTGCGAGTAAGAGTTACTCCTGGGAGAGTTTTACACAGTGCAATTAGCCGATCAAGTAGGTGTCTAGAAAGGTGTTAACGAGGTTACGCCTTTGGGAAAACGAGGTTTACAGTAATTAGGTTCGTGCGAAAGCACGGGGGACCTCCCTCAAAGTACCGACACTGGCCTGGCTGAAAGATTGGCGAACTTGTAGTGTGTAATTAATCCCGGCTAGTCTTTCCTTTTAGGGTTTGGAGGAAGATTTGATAAAAAGCAGTGGGAGCCATCCTGATTAGATAAGATAAAAACCAATCTGATCTTGCACGAGCTTACGCTAAAGTGTTTTCTTCTCTCTCTCTCCAGGTAGCGACCATTTCATGCCTTAATAAAGATAATAAAATGGATGTATTGACAGAACCCGCATGTTATACTGTGCAGGGGAACGTTGAACCCGTTCTATCTTATAAGTGTTATAAGACTGAAAAGGAAACAGGAGAATATCTGGATTCTCACACCGCCCAAACGGAGAACATGCATGTTGATGTATCATCTTCGGCTGTGTTTGTCATTGAGAACTGTTTCTCAGTTCACCCTACGTCCTGGGTATTAGATACCGGGTCAGGATCCCACATATGTAAGATGTTACATGGGCTGAGAAAAGGTAGAGAACTGAGAAAAGGTGAACATTCCGTTCATGTAGGGAATGGGGCAAATGTTGCAGCCAAAGCAGTTGGCATATATCACCTAGTATTACCAAATGGTGATACACTAGTCCTGAATGAATGCTATTATATACCGAACATGATGTGCAACATTATATCAGTTTCTTTATTAAGTAAAGAAGGTTATAATTTTGTAGTAAAGGATAATGTTATGAACATATTCCTAGATCAAAGGTTGATTGCATCAGGCTCGCTACATAATGGCATATTCATTCTCAATCAAAATACAGTCTTCAATATACAAAACACACACAAAAGGAAAAGCTCAGAAATAAACGAATCCTTCTTGTGGCACTGTAGACTTGGCCATATCAATGAGACACGACTAGCTAAGTTGCATAAGAACGGATATTTGAATTCATTCGAATTATCATCTTATGACACTTGCCATTCATGTCTCAAAGGAAAAATGACCAAAACTCCGTTTAAAGGACACGGAGAAAGAGTCACTGAACTCTTGGGACTGGTGCATAGTGATGTATGCGGTCCAATGTCTACACACGCCAGAAATGGTTCTTCCTACTTCATTACATTCACTGACGATCTCTCTAGATACGGGCATGTGTTCCTGTTGAAACACAAGTCTGAAGCTTTTGAGAAATTCAAAGAATATAAGCATGAGGTAGAAAACCAAACGGGCAAAAGTATTAAGGTTCTTCGATCTGATCGAGGAGGTGAATACTTAAGCAGTGAATTCCTGGATTATCTAAAAGAGAATGGGATTCTCTCTCAGCTTACTCCTCCTTATACACCACAGCACAACGGTGTATCGGAACGAAGGAATCGCACCCTATTAGATATGGTGCGTTCAATGATGAGTAATGCTGAGTTACCTATTTCCTTTTGAGGGTATGCGCTTGAGACAGCCATATACCTATTGAATCTGGTTCCGTCTAAATCTGTACCTACCACACCATATGAGATATGGAGTGGGAAGAGACCATATTTTAAGCGAATTAAGATATGGGGTTGTCCGGCCTATGTCAGAAAGCAAAATCCGGACAAACTCGAGGCACGATCAGTCCTTTGCAAGTTCGTGGGATATCCTAAGAATTCTCAAGGATATTTTTTCTACCAAGCTGAGGAACAAAGAGTGTTTGTTGCTCAGCATGCCACCTTTTTGGAAAGGGAATTTCTTGCAAAAGAAACTAATGGCAAAGAGGTAGAACTGGAAGAGGTTCCAGCACCACAAACTGCAACTGACAATTTAGTAGAACCAGAGGATTCAGTGGTGCCCGACGTACCCCAGCCTCTCCGCCGATCTAGTAGGGTTTCTCGTCCACCTGAGAGATACTATGGTTTTCTCATTGATGGTGGAAGTGAGGATTGCATCATGGAGGATGATGACCCAACTAGCTTCGAGCAGGCCATCACGAGTGGGGACTCAGTGAAATGGCTGGATGCTATGCGGTCCGAGATGGATTCCATGTACACCAACAAAGTATGGACTTTGGAAGTTGCTCCTGAAGGGGTAAAACCCATTGGGAGCAAGTGGATCTTTAAGAAGAAACTTGGTGTAGATGGGAAAGTAGAGACTTTCAAAGCTAGACTTGTAGCAAAGGGTTTTCGTCAAAGACCAGGTGTGGACTATGACGAGACCTTTTCTCCAGTAGCTATGCTTAAATCCATCCGAATCATGCTTGCCATTGCTGCCTTTCATGACTACGAAATCTGGCAAATGGATGTTAAGACCGCCTTTCTAAATGGTGATTTAGAAGAGTGCGTGTACATGACTCAGCCAGAGGGCTTCGTAGACAGTGGGAGCAGCGGGAAGGTGTGCAAGCTGCTTAAATCCATTTATGGATTAAAGCAAGCATCGCGGAGTTGGAACATCTGCTTTGACGTCGTTATCAAAGAGTTTGATTTCCTCAAAAATCCAGATGAACCTTGTATCTACAAGAAGGTGGCAGAGAGTAAGGTTGTATTCCTCGTATTATACGTGGACGACATACTCTTGATAGGAAATGACATTCCTATGCTGCAATCGGTCAAGCTCTTCTTATCACAAAGATTCTCAATGAAAGATCTTGGTGATGCCTCCTGCATATTGGGAATCAGGATCTATAGAGATAGATTCAAACGGATTTTGGGATTGTCCCAATCCAGGTACATTGACACCATACTAAAGAGGTTTAGTATGGAAGAGTCCAAGCGTGGGAACATGCCCACGATCTCTGGAGTCACTCTCTCCAAAGAGATGTCTCCCAAGACTGATTTGGAGAGAGCTCGCATGCAAGGGATACCCTATGCTTCGGCGGTAGGCTCTATCATGTATGCGATGCTATGTACTAGACCCGATGTAGCATACTCACTAAGTGTAGTGAGCAGGTATCAAGCTGATCCTGGAGAGAGTCACTGGACAGCTGTGAAGAGCATTCTCAAGTACTTGCGAAGGACTAGAGATATGTTCTTGGTGTATGGTAACGGAGAACTCCAAGTGGAGTCCTTTACCGATTCGAGCTTCCAGAGTGATAAGGACGACTCTAAGTCGCAGTCGGGTTTTGTCTTTACCCTTTACGGAGGGCCGGTTAGCTGGAAGAGTTCCAAGCAGGAAACCGTGGCAGACTCGACGATGGAGGCTGAATACATCGCTGCCAACGATGCTGCCAAAGAGGCTGTCTGGATCAAGAAGTTCATTACTGAACTTGGAGTGGTTCCATCCATTGAGAATCCAATACCTTTGTATTGCGATAACAATGGAGCGGTGGCTTTGGCCAAGGAACCCAGGTCCCATCAGCGGTCCAGGCATATTCTGAGGCGGTATCACCTGATCCGGGAGATAGTTGATCGCCGGGAGATCGAGGTCAGGAGAGTTGACACGAAGAACAACACGGCGGATCCACTCACGAAGGCCATTCCCCAGATACAGTTTGAGAGACTCTTCGGGATGCTCGGTATGAGATACTACAGCAGCTGGCCCTAGTGCAAGTGGGAGATTGTTAGTTGTATGTATGCCCTAGAGGCCAGTATTGTACAGATGATGTATATTATATTGGATGCTTGGACATATATAGAGATGACTTTCTTGCTCGACATGATAGTATGCTATCTGGTTGCCATTTATCTTAACATGTACACTAGTCTCTTTATACTGTCTTATAGTTACATGTTGGTAAAGCCCTTAGGATTTGTACTTGACTACCTAGACTATGATGCAGATCATACTAGTGGGAACATGGTAGTCCATAAGTACATCCTTCAAGGTCCCTAGTCGTGGGTATCTCGAGACGGGGCATCGATTTACCAGAGTAGACTAGCGTATACGCTTCTCGACCCATGTGATGGGCGATGGATGATCCCATATCCATTGGTGTTTGACATCAGAGATGGTATACGGGTGCTCAGTGGAAACTGGGTACACTGGACGGACTCGCCGAGAACTCCCAGATGGTATTATACCTCACGTCAGATGGCAGTTCTCAGGTGACACTTGTACAGGTTAGTCTGTAGACCCGAGATCGTCATAGAGTCTTGTGTGATTCCCACTGTGCTTTGATCTCCACCTTACCACGTCCATGAGGGCGTGCAAAACGGTGGTCTTTGGGTACAGTCCCGAGTCACATGGAGGCAATGAGCGATAGGAGGGGTTTCGTCTCTCCCGGTATTGGGAGTTGATGTTGCGCTGTGCTCGATTGGCCGTAACAGGGAAGTCCCTGGCCAGGGCTGATCAGAGATTTGCTGGTAAGTGTTACCAGTAGTTTCTCGACCCGTTACGAGCCTCACATCGGCACGACTTATCGGGTTATTGGGGTCTGACGTATACCACCCCTAGACTTGATATGCGACGTATCAGACGAAGAGACTTGACTGTATGGTAAGTGTTACTGGTCGGATTCGCAGGAGTGTGAGCAGGCTAGCTCGTCGATCTTCTGATCGCTCAATACCCGGGTGGCCGTTACGTTTAGCAGACCGCTTGCGGCTTGTGGGTGCTTGATATGATCATCATCTGCTACCGGCGTATTGACGAGTCTTTAGAGTCCTACACAGAGGTTTCCTGGCTCAAGCGAAACGAAATAGGAGCGCATATGAGATATGTGCAGGACCGAGAATAATGCGTGTATGTGATACCGCATTACATTCTCGCGATATATGTTTCGAATGGTTATATTCGATATAACCTAGTTATCGAATCATTGATTCGATAAATCGATGCATTGAATACTAGTCGGTTATGTGCGACATGACCGGATCATTGAATCAAGTGTTGATTTAATGATTTAATGTATAATTATATATTTGATATATTACTTTGCATTAACTAGTATTGGTTCACTTTAAACGGATTTTTCTCACTTGGATTGCACATTGTATATGTGATATACTTTCGTGCACTTCTTTGTATCATGTTTGATGATACTTGATAAAGTGGTTAAGTGTAAAGGGTTAAACCATGGTTAAGTGGTGATTAGGGTTTTGGTTTATCATTTATTTATTTGTTTATTTATTTAAAAGGATTAAGTTAAGAATGGTGGCTAATTTTGGAGCTATGTTGAAGCTTCATGAAGCTTTGACAAAGTCCACCATCCTTATCTCATCCTTAACCCTAACCACACTTTCTAACCTTGGTTTAATCTCTATACTTGACCATGGTCAAGATATGATAAGTATTCATATTAGTTTTATTTTAAAAAAAAAGAACACTTATCATTCTTGCTTCATCTTCATCTTCTTCTTCTTCTTCAAGCTTGCTACTCCAATGGCAAGTTGAGATCTAGTGAGTTAAATCCAAATCTAAAGTGAACCCACCTCCTATTTCTTCACCCTCTACCTCTTGCCAAGTTGTTTTGGGTGTTTACTTCACAAGTTTCACAAGTTTGTGAAGTTGGAGCTTGAGTTTGTGCAACCTCGACGTAGATCATCTTTGACACAAAGCCGACGAGCTATTCCGCTTTCTTTCCCGATGAAGCCGATGATCGAGTCAAGGATTCATGATGGACAGCGAGGACATGACCACGTGGAGCTTAGGAGGCGGAAATCCGGATCTACAAAGGTTGTATATCCGTATCCTAGTAGTTAACAGTTAACTAGCTTTCTATTTCGCCTAAACATCTAGTTAAAGATCCGTTGTCTAGGGTTTCTTGGCACTAAAAATTTTAATTTGGCATGCACGATGCCTTGTGAGAACCCACTAGGGTGCCTAGGAACCTTTCAGACCGTGCCTCGAGTTTGTCCGGATTTTGCCTTTTGACATAGGCCGGGCAACCGCATATCTTAACTCGTTTAAGACATGGTCTCTTCCCACTCCATATCTCATATGGTGTGGTAGGTACAGATTTAGTTGGAACTTGATTCAATAGGTATGCTGCCGTTTCCAGCGCATATCCCCAGAAGGAAATAGGTAACTCAGCTGTGCTATCATAGAGCGCACCATATCTAATAGGGTGCGGTTCCTCCGTTCTGATACACCGTTGTGCTGTGGTGTATATGGAGGAGTCAACTGAGAGAGAATCCCATTCTCTTTTAGGAAGTCCAGGAATTCATTGCTCAAGTATTCACCTCCTCGATCAGATCGAAGGATTTTAATACTTTTTCCGGTTTGGTTCTCAACTTCTTGTTTATATTCTCTAAATTTCTCAAAAGCTTCTGATTTGTGTTTCATCAAGAACACATACCCGAACCTAGAGAGATCGTCAGTGAATGTAATGAAGTATGAAGAACCATCCCTGGCATGTGTAGACATAGGACCGCATACATCACTATGTATTATTCCCAAGAGTTCGGTAACTCTTTCTCCATGTCCCGTAAACGGAGTTTTGGTCATCTTGCCTTTGAGACATGACTGGCAAGTGTCATAAAATGAAAATTCAAACGGATTTAAATATCCATCTTTATGCAACTTAGCTAGTCGTGTCGTATTGATGTGACCCAGTCTACAATGCCACAAGAAGGATTCGTTCAGTTCTGAACTCTTCCTCTTGTGTGTGTTTGTTATGCTCAGAACCGTTGATTGGTTTAGAACATAAATGCCATTGCACAACGTGCCTGATCCAACCAACTTTTGGTTACGGAAAATGTTCATAACATTGTCTTGTAATACAAAATTATATCCCTCTTTGCTTAACAAAGAAACCGATATAATGTTGCATATCAGGTTCGGCATGTAATAGCATTCGTTCAGAACCAATGTATTACCAGTTGGTAATACAAGGTGATATTCCCCGACAGTCTTAGCTGCAACAATTGCACCATTTCCAACTCTAACGTCTTTATCACCTTCTCCAAGTTCTCTACCTTTCCTAAGCCCATGTAACTGATTACATATATGGGATCCTGATCCGGTATCTAATACCCAGGACGTAGGGCAAATGGAGAAACAGTTCTCTGTAACGAACACACCCGAAGAAAATGCATCATCATGTACTTTATTCAATCGGGTGGCATGGGAATCCTGGTATTCCCCTATATCCTGTTCATTCCTATAACTCTTATAAGAAAGAACGGAACCAACGTTCCCCAGCACAGTATAACATGCGGGTTCGGTCAATACATCCATATTATTATCTTTATTATGGCATGAAATGGTCACTACCTGGAGAGAGAGAGAAGAAAACACTTTAGCGTAAGCTCGTGCAAGATCAGATTGGTTATTATCTTATCTAATTAGGATGGCTCCCACTGTTTTTATCAAATCTTCCTTCAAACCCTAAAAGGAAAGACTAGCCGGGATTAATTACACACTACAAGTTCGCCAATCTTTCAGCCAGGCCAGTGTCGGTACTTTGAGGGAGGTCCCCCGTGCTTTCGCACGAACCTAATTACTGTAAACCTCGTTTTCCCAGAGGCGTAACCCCGTTGACACCTTTCTAGACACCTACTTGATCGGCTAATTGTAATGTGTAAAACTCTCCCAGGAGTAACTCTTACTCGCAGTGGGTATCGGGATCCAACTATCTCATAGAAGGTATGCAATCTCATTGCAAATTTCAACACTTGAAATTCCCGATAATATTTTGCCCCTAGCGTCCTATGACCTTGACAAAGGCCAACAAATCATAGCATGCTAGTCAAGTTCAACCCGTCATTTCTTGATTGAATCAAACCCACTCGCACGGCCCTTGACAAAGGCCAACAAGGTCGCACGACTACCCTGAAACAATCTGCATCATATGCATAAGCAGATAATCACTATTCAGCTACCGCACACTACGCCTTGACAAAGGCCAACAAACGCAGCATGAATACTAAACAGTTCTTATCTGAAATGACGGAGGGCTACGACAGGTTTTTCTGAAAACCTATTGCGTAATGAACTTGATATCGTTGTAGAATCAAATGAAGTTTTAAAATGGAGTGATTTTGAGGCTTTTCTAGTTTTGCTAAAGGGGTCACTCCCGGTGAAGGGATCGTCAGCCCTTTCCTCGTCGAATGCGGTGCGGGATATATCATATATATCACTGTGCAAAGCAGAAACTATAGAAGCAATCAAAATTCAAACCGAGTGTGTAGCATCTGCCAGTTATTGCTAAAAGAGTCACTCCCGGTGAAGGGATCTCGGTCCTTTCCTCATCGAATAAGGTGCAGGGCATATCATATATACCGCTATGCAAAGCAAGAACTGTAGCTACCTGTTTTGTTTAAAATTTGATTCTACAACATCTTAGGTTTCTTTTCTTTCATTAATCACATTAATGAAGTCCCATCATTTAAATACCTAAACATCACAAATAAATACGACGTACACTTATGCCATCCGCATTTGCCTCGATGTCCCCTCGTGCACCGTTAGGTTAGGTAACTAACGGCAGAGCAGGGCAGGGCTTGTGCGGGTGTAAAACATAAGTAACGTCTATATAATATATCATATATACTATATACTGTATCCATCACAGAACATCACATGATTACATCACAGATATCGCAGCAGAAGAAACATATGAAATATTGGATATACTAGGACGTCCGTGTTTTCAATACGAGCCAGTATAAAACACGGATTCCACGGTCGTGATGAATATCCAATCCCACATACCTAGACCCCTACGAGAGCGGCAAGCAACCCTGCCAATTCTAGGGTTAGGAGACCCGGACTCGACTCCTCGAGTTGGTCTCCCACTGAACCCCAGAACCCGGTTACTTGTGCTCCCCTCCTTGGGTCTATCCTAATGCGGAAAAGTAAATAATATACAAAAGGTGACGACTTCCGCTACCTGGAAGTGCCCCAAATAAAAGAATATTACATACAAGTTTTTACATGAATGAAAATGAAAAACACTCATCTCACATAAAAAACCCCGGCTATTCAAACACGACGATCCAATATAACATATCCAGCAACACATAACATCACATGTCATCAACGTAAGTAAGTATGCATACCCCAATTGTCGTTGACGTATAGCAACGAAACCGGCGATATGAACATACTACACTTACAGTCACAGAAAAGAAAGTGTAAAACTACAACAGTTGGAATCCACAACTTCTTTAGACATCGCATGCCTAATCAAATGAAATACTTAGACATCACATGCCTAACAGATATAAATCCCGCATTTTAGTCTCATTATCGAAAACTCTTTTCAATATCATGTGGGACTAAACTGCTAGATTTATAACATTCATTCAGTTATCTCATAACTGTTTGTGAATTCCAATTATTGTATCACATTCCAGATAAACAAAAAATGTTAAACTTTCCGATCGAACAGTCGAATACCCAAGTTTTCCCGATACAGCTCAACATATGAAATAAGTCTAGCAACATTCAGTTCGTGCCTCAGTACCAACGGTCCAGCCGTAGAAGGGTCAAGCCAACGCCTCACATATGGCACGCCGTACTGCCCCAAACCCGAAGGTTCAAAGGGCAGTTCAAGACGGTCACATAATCGAGTTAAGGTTTGTTGTCTTCTAGAGGGTCCATCGCGTTACTTGCACTACTTAGAACGTCGTTAAACTACGGAAAAATCCAACACTTGGAAATTTCCCGACAGGGGAAAAGTTGGGTATTTATATCCGGTCAAACTTTTTAACAAATTCAAAAAATTATCCGGAAAAACATATAGACGAAATTTGATAATCCGATCGAACTATCGAAGCTCCAAAACAACCCCAGAAAATGCAACTCTTGAATAAATTTTAAAAATTCCCAGGAAAACCAGCACTGGAAACTAAGAATTACTGTGCAGAATTCTTTGTTTAAAGAGGCCGTACGGCTGCGGAACCGCCGCATGAGCTATGCTCATGCCGCGGAACCGTGACGACTTGGTGGATTTGGGCTGTCGAATTTCACAGTAACTCTTAGAATCACCTGCTGATTTTTCTGCATATTTTTAATTTGGAAAAATCCCAGATTTTAGAAAATGTACAGAGAGCATTTTGTGAGTTAGGGTTTCGGTTCGTTCGGACTTCAAACTCCGTCTAGACTTCGCCTAAGGCTCTAGCTAGGCTCTGATACCACTGTAGGGTTCCTAGGCACTCTCAAGAAGTCTCACAAGGCATCAACCATGTCCGTTTCAAAAATTACGGTGCCGAGAAACCCTAGACTACGGATCGTTAGCTAGATGTCTAGGTGAAAGATGCAACTAGTAAACTACTTTACTAAGAGAATGGAAATACAACCTTTGTAGATCCGTTTCTCCACTTCCTAAGCTCCACGTAGGCGTCCTCTCGCTGTCCTAGTTGGATCTCGGACTCTCGTATCGGCTTCATCGAAGAAATGAGCGGAATGGGTCGTCGGCTTCGTGCCGAAAATGATCTACGTCGAGGTTGCAAAAGTTCAAGCTCCAACTTCACCAAGTTGAGAAACTTGTGAAGAAAACACCCAAAACAACTTGGCAAGAGGTAGAGGGTGAAGAAATAGGAGGTGGGTTCACTTTAGAATTGGATTTCTCACTTTAGAAATCAAGTTGCCATTGATGGCATCAAGGTTTCTTTCGAAGAAGGTCAAGATGAAGAAAAGAATATGACAAGTTTTTTTTTAAAATGAAAAAGAAAACCATACTTATCATATTCTAACTAGGGTTAAGTGTAGAGAATAGACCATGGTAAGTGGATGGGTTAGGGTTAAGCATGAAGACAAAATGGTCTCCTTGGTCAAAGCTTCATGAAGCTTCAACAAGCTTCATGACAAAAACAAACCATTTTATTTTCATTTATCCAATGAAATAAATAAAGAAATGAATAAATAAATGATAAGGCAAAACCCTAATTATCATTTAACCATGGTTTAATTCTTCACACTTAACCAAATGATCAAGTATCATCAAAAATGATACAAATATGTGCACAAAAGTATATCACATATACAACTTGCACATCAAGTGAGAAAATCCATATAAAGTGAACCAATACTAGTTAATGCAAAGTAATATATCAAATATATAATTATACATTAAATCATTAAATCAACATTTGATTCAATGATCCGGTCATGTCGCACATAACCGACTAGTATTCAATGTATCGATTTATCGAATCAATGATTCGATAACTAGGTCATATCGAATATAACCAATCGAAACATTTATCGCGAGAATGAAATGCGGTATCACATACACGTATTATTCTCGCTCCCGCACATATCTCATATGCGCTCCTATTTCGTTTCGCTTGAGCCAGGAAACCTCTGTGTAGGACTCTAAAGACTCGTCAATACGCCGGTAGCAGATGATGATCATATCAAGCACCCACAAGCCGCAAGCGGTCTGCTAAACGTAACGGCCATCCGGGTATTGAGCGATCAGAAGATCGACGAGCTAGCCCGCTCACACTCCTGTGAATCCAACCAGTAACACTTACCGTACAGTCCGGTCTATTCGTCTGATACGTTGCATATCAAGTCTAGGGGTGGTAAACGTCAGACCCCAATAACCGATAAGTCGTGCCGATGTGAGGCTCATAACGGGTCGAGAAACTACTGGTAACACTTACCAGCAAATCTCTGATCAACCCTGGCCAGGGACTTCCCTGTTACGGCCAATCGAGCACAGCGCAACATCAACCCCCAATACCGGGAGAGACGAAACCCCTCCTATCGCTCATTGCCTCCATGTGACTCGGGACTGTACCTAAAGACCACCGTTTTGCACGCCCTCATGGACGTGGTAAGGTGGAGATCAAAGCACAGTGGGAATCACACAAGACTCTATGACTATCTCGGTTCTACAGACTAACCTGCACAAGTGTCACCTGAGAACTGCCATCTGACGTGAGGTATATTACCATCTGGGAGTTCTCGGCGAGTCCGTCCAGTGTACCCAGTCTCCACTGAGCACCCGTACACCATTTCTGATGTCAAACACCAATGGATATGGGATCATCCATCGCCCATCTCATGGGTCGAGAAGCGTATATGCTAGTCTACTCTGGTATATCGATGCCCTGTCTCGATACACCCATGACTAGGGACCTTGAAGGATGTACTTATGGACTACCATGTCCCCACTAGTATGATCTGTATCATAGTCCAGGTAATCAAGTACACATCCTAAGGGCTTTATCAACATGTAACTATAAGACAGTTTAAAGAGACTAGTGTACATGTTAAGATAATGAGTAACCAGATAGCATACTATCATATCGAGCAAGAAAGTCATCTCTATATATGTCCAAGCATCCAATATAATATACATCATCTGTACAATACTGGCCTCTAGGGCATACATACAACTAACATTTTTGTCACAACGGTTATCCAAGAAGGACCTGGGTGATGCCTCGTACATTCTGGGGATCAAGATCTACAGAGATAGATCCAAGAGACTATTAGGACTTTCGCAGTCCAGGTACATAGAGACCGTACTAAAGAGATTTAGTATGGAGGATTCCAAGCGCGGTAACATACCCGCATTGCACGGAATTACCCTCTCCAAGAAGATGTCTCCTAAGACTGACGAGGAGAGGGTTCGCATGAGCACTATACCCTACGCTTCGGCGGTAGGATCTATAATGTATGCGATGCTATGTTCAAGACCAGATGTACCTTACGCACTGAGCGCGGTGAGCCAGTATCAGTCAGACCCAGGTGAGGACCACTGGACGGCAGTGAAGAACATTCTCAAGTACCTGAGAAGGACTAAGGAGATGTTCCTAGTTTACGGTAATGGAGACCTCAGGATCGAGTCCTTTACCGATTGAAGCTTCTAGAGTGATAAAGATGACAACAAGTCTGTCTCGGGTTTTGTGTTTACCCTTAACGGAGGGGCGGTGTGTTGGAGTAGTCCCAAACAGGATACCGTCGCAGACTCGACGATGGAGGCTGAATACATTGCTGCAAGCGATGCCGCAAAAGAGGCGGTCTGGATGAAGAAGTTCATTAGTGAACTTCAGGTGGTTCCGTCTATTGTTGACCCAATACCTTTGTATTGCGATAACAATGGGGCTATAGCTTTAGCGAAGGAACCAAGGTCCTATCAGAAATCCAGACACATCTTAAGGCGGTATCACCTGATCAGGGAGATCATTGATCGCCAGGAGATCGAGGTACGGAGAGTGGACACAAAAGACAACACGGTGGATCCATTCATGAAGGCCTTGCCCCAGACTCAGTTCGAGCGGATGATCGAGATGATAGGTCTTTGATACGCCAGTACATGGCCTTAGTGCAAGTGGGAGATTGTTAGTGTATATGCCCTAGAGGCCATTACTGTATCATACTAGTTTGTATATTACTTAATGGAAGCTTGGGATATTCACCATTGTATACGACAGTCTTGCTCGATATAGTAGTATGCTACTTGATTTGTTTCTATCTTAATATGTGTATATGTTTCTCTTAACATATTGTTGGAGCCCTTAGGATCTTTGCTTGACTACCGGCGTTGTGATGGCGATCACACTCGTGGGGGCTGGGTAGTCTATAAGCACATCCTTGTTTTGGTCCCCAGTCGTAGGATTATCGAGACAGGGCATCGATACTCCAGAGTACTCTGGTGCATACGCTTCTCTTCCCAGCAGGGGAGATGGTTTGTCCCATAGCCATCAGTACGTCGTACTGGAGATAGTATGCAGGTGCTCGTTAGGTTACGAGTACACTGGACAGGACTCGTCGGGAACTGTTGGTTGGTATTATACCTATCGTCAGTTAACAGTTCCCAGGTGACATGAGTACAGCTTAGTCTGCTAACTTGACACTGTCATTTCGCCTCGAGTGTGTTCCCACTATTCTTTGATTACTACCCTACCACGGTTCTACTGAGTCGTGCAAACAGGTAGTAGTTGGGAGCAGTCCCGAAGCACTTGGAGGCAGTGACGGTTAGACAGGATTCGTCTCTCCCAATATTAGGGGTTGATATCGCGCTGTGTCTAGGAGAGCTATTACACATAGTCGTCCCTGGCCAGGGCAAGCGAGATTTGCTGGTAGTCTTACCAGTAGTTTCTCAGGGTGTTTTGGGCTATACTCCGACACGACTTGTACCGCTATTAGAGGACTGACGTTTGCCACCCCCTAGGCCCGCCATGCGATACTCTTAGACGAACAGACCGGACTGTACGGAGATTGTCACATACAGTCTCAGTAGGAGTTCGGATGGGTTCACCTCATTAGTCTTCTTATCGGCATCTACCTGGGGACCGTTACGCACAGCTAGTGCCGCTTGCGGTCTGTGGTTAACCCCACTGCCAGCGTAGTGTCGAGTCTTTAGAGTTCCACACAGAGGGTTATTCACCTTTGGGCAAAACAGAGTAGAGGTCGCATGGTTTTGCGACGGGGTTCGTTCACATCCGCGTACTTGTGCACGTTTGGTGTCCGGACAGTTATTACTAGCGGGCTTTGGTTTAAGCCAGATCCTAGTATATGTTTTGGGATTGGTTTTATCTCATTGTATTCGTGTTCCTCGGAACACGGATGTAGGTGTGTATGCACAGTTGACTGAGACAGAGGCTGAGGATTCTCATTAGGGTTATGGTACGGGTGTGTATACACAGTTGACTGTTGTCTTTTTCCAAACCCTAATGAGAATAGGAAATATGATTAATAATATTATTAACAATTATTGTGCCATGGTTAAGTTGAATTCTTGACTTTTGTTGACTTGTTGACTTTGTTGACCGGTTGACCAAAGTGGACTTGTTGACCATCATCATTTGTTTTCAAAGATGCTTCTTATTCTTTGCAAAAGCATTTAATGAATGAAATGATAATGGTCATTCATCAACTCACCATCACAAATTGTTAATTATTATTATTATTATTATCATTTTCTAAAATATGAGAGCATGGTTGTAAAATTGATCATTCTTACTTGCATCTTCTCTCTCATCCATAACTCTCATCCTCTTCCTCTCTCTCAAGGCAAAATCCCTCTCATGAGTTGAGAACCATTTGCCTTCAAGATAAAACACCAAAACTCATCTCTACTCATCCTAAGGTTGAAGGTCTAGCAAGCCTAATACATTAGTTACCTCAAGGTTGAGGTAGGAGCTCAAGTTCGAGGCCCTCGGGTGGATCTATCTTCGACAAAGAGGAGACGAGGAGGAGGAGTTGTTCAAACTACCACAAGGAGCAAGCAAGGAGGAGAATAACAATAGGAGAAGGAGTTCAAGACTAGGTATAACCCCCTATCTGAGTAGCTAAAGCTCATAGTTGTTGCTAGTGTGTTGTTTAGCAAAGATCCGGGTTTTCTTGTCCATGTTACCAAAACCCTAAAAATTGTTTTTCACCGTTTCCGCAACCCCGAAAGGACCGGGAGAGGTAACGCGGACCTAACACCGGACTGGCCCGTATCATCAAATCTCAATACCTCAGGCTCCGACAATCCGGACTGGCCTATATCATCAAATCTCAAGACTACGTCGGTATCCTCTGGATATCCGCCGCGTCACAATAACCAGTCGGTAGTGCTCCCCTGCCAGGCTCAATGTTATCATTTGCGACCATCTTGCCCCGGGGTACCGCAACGGGTCCACCATGCACCCACAGACGGTTCCTCCTCCTCGAATCGGGTGTATGATATCGCTCAAGAGCCGAGAAAACTCATGGTGGACACCTCTCAAATCATACTATGAGAAAACCGCAATTTTCTATCTTTAAAATGATAATAAGTTTATAAAATCCTTGCGGTTTCTCCAAATCGAGAAATCTCATGGAAATCCGAAATCCCAATCTCAAGGGTAAATAAACAATGAATTACCGGCAATAAGCTCCATAATATTGCATGACAAATGAGTATATGAATGCATCGGATATTAAGCAAAGAATGCAATAATTAAACTAGCATATAAAAGCAAGCGCACTAGTACTATGTTGAAACTATTAGCTAGCAATTTGTACTAATGAAATAGTGTTTTATAATGTGTACGTGACATGGAAATTACCGATGATGATGTGTGTGAGACGGCAAGCAGGTATACGTGGAGCATACGCATCATCAGTAATAGTGCTGGTGTCATGACAGTATGATTTTATAATAACTAATGAAAACACAAATAAGCATGCAATGCGATGCGAACAGCAAAAATAAATGGAAAATGAATTGTAAATGCAACAATAAAGAATGTACATAAAATATATGAGTCATACAGTTTGGCATTTGAAATAACACGAATCGTGGTGTTTAGAAAATAGGGGCTACAATGTTTTTAAGAAAATGTATGTCCTTTGAAATATCCATAGTATCTCTTGGTCTGTCTTTAAAATACTCATTATTCGTTAGTTTTAGAAATAAGTATGACTCGAGCCCAGTCTAACATCTACTAAGTAAACTACAGGACTAAACTAACAGACTGATCAAAAGGGTAAGGAAAACCACCTAAGTCTGAGTCGATATTTATATTTAGTAGTCGGTGATTCCGCCTCAATAGTGTCACATACGATACAATATATAATATGATATCCTCGAGTCAAGAGTGCGGATCTATCATCATAATTATATCTCGTACGGTAAATCTATAGTACGGCATCCCAAATCTGGGTACGGGTCGAATATCATATTTATCTCATTATTCCTCTGGTATCCTTATCATCATATCCTGAATTAGGGGTACTAATCTAAAGTCTAGTACATTCCGATACCATCAACATATATGCGTGTTTATGAAAATACGGTAAGTCCACGGTAGCATCCCGGCCGTCTAACAGACGCCAAATGCGGAACAAAAACTTTTTACAACTGGCGCTATCGCGTACTATAACCCGGATCTGCCATTAAAGCTAAACTAACAAACTACAAAGTGGGTAGAAATGTTATACCGAACGATTCGAGTCCTTCGGTATTCAACCATCATCCCACACTTTGTTGCGGCTGCTCCGATCTCCTGAATCTCCAGTCTCCTCGTCCAGGTGGCACCACGTCGACGGATCTTTAAACGGGCTCCCGCCTCTGAATCGAGGCAACTCGATCATCAAGTTTGCTAAAAGAGATGACCAAGATTGATGTAGAGAATGAGTAGAACACTTTGCCTCGTTACATCCAAAGCTATGGATGAACGGTTAATGAAGTTGCCTTTTTGGATTGGAATGAAATGAGAAATGTTTCTATCTAATTTCCATGAATCCCAAACTATAATCTTTTATCAAGCAACTATCATCCTCACAAGCAAGGGGCCGGCCACTTAAGATGAGGGGGGAGGTGAGTGTAGGAGAGGGGAGGGTGACTACAACCATAAATGAGAAGAATGAGTCATTAGACACCTTGCAACAAGAATTAATGAAAACTAATGAATCATAACACCTAGTCATCAAAACAATAAATGCACAATTAATGAACTAATGAGTCACTAGCCTAGTCACCATCTAGAACCTTCTAGAAGCACGACTCACCCTCATGACTCACCCAAATGAAGAAAAGATAAATCCGTATTAAACCGAATGTTTAATACGGCTGATAGAAAACTGGAAACTGGCAACTTCCAAAAGTGATCCTGAAACGAATTTCAGGATAACCCCGTAACAGTATAAACATACCCGCATTTTTATTACGACCGAATACAAATGCAACTGAGACAAAGATATTATATCTACACAGTATAATACACGGATCCGGCTTAAACCAAAGTCCACCAGTATTATCTGCCCGAAATATGACACGTGCGTAAACGCACGTGCATTTTCCGAACCCTGCCATAAAACCATACGGCCTCTACAACGTTTCACCCGAACTTGGGAAACTGTCTGTGGGGGACTCTAATGACTCATCAATACACTGGCACTGGGTATAACCACTAGCATGTCAGAGGTACAAGCTGTACGTAACGGTTGCCTATGCATTGATTGGAAGGGAAGCTGACGAGCGAACTCATCCTGAAACCCTACTGAGCCAAACAGTGACAATATACATACAGTCCGGTCCGTTCGTCTATGAGTATCGCAAATCGGCCTAAGGGGCTGGTAACGTCAGACCCCCAATAGCGGTATAAGTCATGTCAGAGAGTAGCCCAGAACACCCTGAGATACTACTGGAGTACCTACCAGTAAATCTCCTGCCTTGGCCGAGGGCTTTGTGTAATGGCTCTCCTAGACACAGCGCGATCTCACCCCCAATACCGGGAGAGACGAATCCCCTGCCGATCCGCTCACTTGCCTCCATGTGGCTCGGGACTGTACCCAAAAAAGACCTGTTTGCACGACTCCTTTGAGCTATGGTAGGGTAGAAATCAAAGCACAGTGGGAACTCACACGAGACAAATGACGACCTCAGGTTGATGAACTAACCTGTACACATGTCACCAGGGAACTGCTATCTGACGTTAGGTATAATACCAACTAGCAGGTTCCCGGCGAGTCCTGTCCGGTGTACTCATAACCCAATGAGCACCTGTATATATCTTAGGTGAACCAACTGACACCAGTGGCTTGTGAGACCGGCCACCGCCCCTCGTCGGGGTCTCGACTGTATACACTAGTCTACTCTGGAGTATCGATGCCGTGTCTCGAAACTCCCACAACTAGGGACACTTTAAGGATGTGCTTATAGACCCCAGCTCCTACATACATGATCGCCATCATACTGCTGGTAGTCAAGCAAGAATCCTATGGGCTCTATCAACATATACATGATGATAAAGACAAACCAGATAGCATACTATCATCTCGAGCAAGACTGTCATATCGGTATAGGTCCTGCCTCAATCATTGTAATCACGTACCTGCGATCCAATAATTGACTTTGAGGGCACTATATCCAACAATCTCCTATTTGCACTTGAGGCTAATTATTGTGATGTCGCATACTCACAGCGCGTGTGATACCGAACATCCAACTCCTCTACTAATCAGTTTCACAAATCTCATTTGTAAAACTATTATGTTCGAGAAATAGCCTTAGTGAGTGGATCCGCCATGATGTTTCTTTCTATGTCTCTGTTAATCTCAAGTTCGCGGAGAAAGCCATCTCCCGAATCGAGTAATACCTGTCTTAGAATATGTCTGGATATCTGATGGGACCTAGTTCATAAATGAACTCCAAATCCAAACTTCTTAGAATGTTGTGATCACTGAACCTAATCAGTATCCAGCACCATGCCTCCTACAGTATCCTCTTGGACCACCTGTCCATAATACTGTCCCTCGTCAGAGGGAAAACTATAACTCTGACAATCACTCTGTCATACATGTCACCCTTGAAGCTTGGAATGATAACCGTCTCCCGAAGGAGGCTGCCGTTATCAAATCCGTAGAGCATGCACTTATGTTCTAAAACTGCTTCCTTATGTTTTTTCAGGATTGGATTAATATAAACTTATCGCATCTAGTGCAAAAACAACATCTGGTGTGGTACTTGACATCTCACGATTGACTCAATTGCCTAAGCAAGTGATATGCCAATCATGCACATCCCTCTCCCCTGTAGTCTATAAGACACCTTTAGAGAGGGTGACTCCATCATCTGCAGGTACACCATCATGCCAGGAGTCATCTATTCTAAATACCTTTAGAATACTGTCAAAGTACCCATATTGGGAAACTACCCAAATCTAGATCTAAAACCATAGATCTAGTAACCAGAATGTCTGATATTATATCCATATCCTTTGTGGAGAAACAACTGTGTGATGACCACAGCACAACCGATCGTAGTATAGGAATTTTACTTCCTACTCTGTGTATGTCATCCAAATACCAGGACATCACACCCTACTACATTCTTAACTGATCCATCCCCTATTCTGATGAAGTCAAACCCATGACTGTTACATCAAAATTAGATGATCTTATCTCCGCTATATTTGCTCAAGCCTATAAATAGACATAAGCTACTTGCCCACTATGCTTCCGCTGCTCCCACTGATTATGACAACCTTCTGGCAGAATAATATATACGTACACTTCTAAAGCTAGTTTAGAATGACGCTATACTTATCCTCCTGCCGGGTCTCATAGTCTGGAACAACAGCAGTGTCAAGTCTGGGTAAACTAGAACTACCCTGTCACCGTCCTTGAGGCGTCTGAGGTTACCCACCATATCTGTGGAGTGGTTATTGGAATGTCAAACCTGATTGAATATATAGGTCCTATTAAATTTTCCGTAATCGTTTGCGGTTCTGGAATCACTTCCAGTTCTACCATACTCCCACTACTGTTTTCTGAAAAAATCCATTTTACTAAAACTATGGCGAGTCAAGAACAATATCACTATTGATCTTCCAGATGGTAGAAAATCAACCCTCGACATAGCCCGGGTCAACCCACAAACTGCCATTACAGAAACGTGCCTAGAGTTATCCAGAGTCTGGTTTTAAGCATAAGCCGGACAACTCCCCGTATCTTAATATCGTTAAGATATGAACCATTCTATATACAATATAGAAATAGAGGAACTAATTTAATAGGAACCAGATTCAAATCATGCAGCTGTTTCCAGTGCATATCAACTTAATGGAGAGAGGCTAATCAGCATTACTCAACTTAGGAATACATCCAATTATAAGTAACCCGAAAGAGAAACAAGTTTCTCAAAACCATTACTTGAATACCAATCACAAGAATCTACATCTTCGATCTCTTTGAAGAATCCCGATACTTGCGATACCTGGTTCTCTACTTTATTCTTATATCCACAACTTCTCAAAACTTAGACATTGTATTTCTATGAAACACATGTCTAAAAACCAGAGAAGTCACAAGTAAACAGAACATAGTACGAGGACCTACCCCTTTGTCCTGACGGACACTGGACAACATACAGTACTCTGTATAAGTCCGCTGAGTTGAATAACTCAAAACCTGTGCATCGTAGGTTGAAAACTGTACCCAGGCGATTTCCTCAAATATCACCAATTACAACGAATTCCGATATATAATGAGGATGATCTCCTAATTCCCAATAACTTACTCCCACTCATCATCTGTAAAACCATACAGATATGAGAATGAAACCTGGTAAATACATATCTTGGAGTAAGCATCTAATCGGGAAAACAGTTTTCCTTTAACAATGCACTAAAACAAGAAAATGTTTCATAGGGGTATCCTAGTATTCCTAGTAATGCCTCTTCCATAATCCAATTCATGACTTTAACCGTATATTTCTTTGCCTTCTTTCCAAATCCTTTTATTTGTCTTTATTCATTACCTTCTGTACACCATCGTTAGGCTAAATGGTTTCTTCCTTCCCTACCGTTCGGCACCAGCCTATGGTTTGGAAGAAGACTATCCAGTAAGCATAATAGGTGTACCCTCCTCAACCTAGGAGTACTCGCAACTTGAGAGAAGGTGATGATAAAAGACAATCTGAAAAATACCTTATTCTATTTCTCCCGAACTGGGGAAAAAAAGCAAAGGTGAAATAGGAGTGGCGATGAAGTACGCGGTTTGGTCGTGAATGATAACAGTCGCAATTTACTTTGCCCTCTTTCTAATCACTTTATTTTGTCTTTAGTTATTACCTTCTATACACCCTACTTAGGCTAATTGGTTTTCTTCATTCTCTACCTTTTGGCACCTGCCTATGGTTTGGAATAAGACTATCCAATAAGCGTAATAGGTGTACTCTCCTAAACCAAGGAGCCCTCGCAACCTAAGAGAAGGTGATCATAAAAGACAACTGAATAAACCAATTCTATTTCTCCTGAACTTGGATCCATCCTCGAAGTAGTCCCTTCGAGTTCGTATATAACCATACGATGGATCTATCCAATGGAAGTGGATGTCCATAGTAATACGGGGTGTTCTGAGAAATACAAAGGGTAAAAGAAGGAGCGGCAATGACTTATGCAACTTTAGACAATCCAAAAGCCAATATTTTAAGAAGGTTCGGTCAACTTGGTCACTGAGTCATAGTCTAGGGTCGGTCAAAGGTCGCTGCCAAAGAGAGAGAGAGAAAAGAAACACTCTGCATGCATTCTAACCTAGGTCAGAATGATTATCACTTTATCTAATCAGGAAACCTCCCACTGTAATCTCAAATTCTTCTCCAAACCTGAAAGAAGAATTAGTCGGGATCACCCGAAGATTAAACCTACTCATCAGTGAGAATCGGGATCCAACTATCATCGCATGATAAGTTGATGAAAGCCACTCAAGTTATCACACTCCAGAAGGTATGCGCATGCCTGGCAAGTTTCCTGTATGTTTGAAACTCCCGATGTAATTTTTGTCCCATGCTCTAATGACCTTGACTAAGGGCCAACAAATCATAAGTCACATGTCAAGTTCTTCCCGTCATTATCCAGGTTGATTTGAACCCACCCGTACATACTCTTGACTAAGGGCCAACAAAGTAATACGACTGTCCCAAACCATTGCATCTATCTATGCAACAAATGAATACCCAGCAGCTACCAAACACTATGCCTTGACTAAGGGCCAACAAACATAGCTTGAATACAACAGACTATCCATAAGAAATGACGGAGGGCTACGGCTGGTTTTTGGCGAAAAACCTTTAACGTAATGAACTTGATCTCGTTGAAGGAACCTGATAGCTTTTTATAAAGATATAGTGACGAAAACCTTTTGCTAAAGAGGTCACTCCCGGTTAAGGGATCTCGGCTCTTTCCTCATGGAATGAGGTGCAGGATATTCTAACTGAATACCGCTATGCAAAGCAACTTGTAATAAACTATTGTGAAGTTATTACCCTGACGTAAACTTCTGCCCAAGGGGTCACTCCCGGTGAAGGGATCTCGGCCCTTGCCTTGTCGAATGAGGTGCAGGATATTCCAACTGAATACCTCTATGCAAAACAAAAGGAAACATCTTTGTAATAACACCTTTTAAAATTTGTTCCAACAACATCAAATATAGGTTTGTTTTATCCTTGCATTGATAAGAATCAATGCAGTCCCATCAATCAATCACACCAGAAAAGAACGAAAATAAACTGTATGTATATGCCATCCGCATTCGTCACTGGGTCCCGTCATCACCCGTTAGGTTACTTAACTAACGACAGAGCGGGGACTGGACTAGCGTGGGTGTAAAACATATACAACATCTAATAGTATATATACCAATATATAATAATCGCTCCAGGCGTGATAATATGCAACATTACAGAAAAGTAATAAACATCACAGAACAATACGGATAATCTGGGATCCCCGGGTTTCACAAAGCCGCTACTGAAACCCGACGTTCCCCTGATTGTGTGGATAGCCTGTGCAATGAAACCTAGACCCCTACGGGTGCGGCAAGTTACCCGCCAAAACCTGAAGCGAGGCAGCCCCCTACAGCAAAGTGAATAGACCACCCAGCATTTCACGGAATCCGGTAACTTGAGCACCCCTCCTTGGGTCAACCTGTACCCCTATGAGTGCGGTGAATAGTCTGCCAATTCTAGAGTGAGGTCCCTCTGCCTCTTAAAGCCATGAGATACGGACCCGTTGCCCTCTAGAACCCGGCTATCCGTGCACTCCGTCCGGGGTAATCCTAGTACATAAAAGAAAATATATACAATGGGTACATCGACCTCAGCCCGGTCGTGCCCCAAAAGAATATTATACAAACAGGCAGTGACGGCAGTCCACATGTTGGACGCTCGCCCTGCAATATCAAATGTACAAATAAATTCAAACTGCACTACCATTGCACACTGCTATCGACCACAACATATCCGCAACATCACAGCACAACACAGAACATCAACATGAATGTCACGTTCGCAAACCCGTCTAAAAGAACTATAGCAATTAGACACAATTTACCGCTCAAATGACATTCCCGGTCGGAGATATAAAGTAAGTACTGCATACTAACAAGTTTAAAATTTCGATCGACAAAACTTCCGAAGTGGTCCCCACGTACATCTGCTATACAGTAATAAAATCTGGGCCCAAAAGAATAGTACTAAAAAACCACAATTTCCAATGTGAAGCTCTCTGGAAAACTTGGAGCACTGTTCCCACAAAACGGCCTCGGTTCCGCGGTCAAACCCTAGGTTTGACCGCGGATCCGCGGTGGTAATGAGGGATCACGTGCTCAAATTTTCCCAGAATGCTTAGAAAATCCTGCTCTGTTTTCTGTGATATGTAAAATTATTTTTAGAACCCTTTTAAAATCGACAGAAACTTTAGACTTGGAATTTGCGGTTTTCGAAAATCCGTTCGATCGATATTTTAAACGCGTTAGCACAAGTTAGTAAAGCTTAATGGTGAGGCTCTGATACCACTGTAAGTCCACGGTAGCGCCCCGGCCGTCTAACAGACGCAAAATGCGGAACAAAAACTTTTTACAACTGGCGCTATTGCGTACTATAACCCGAATCTGCCATTAAAGCTAAACTAACAAACTACAAAGTGGGTAGAAATGTTATACCGAACGATCCGAGTCCTACGGTCTTCAACCATCATCCCACGCTTTGTTGCGGCTGCTCCGATCTCCTGAATCTCCAGTCTCCTCGTCCAGGTGGCACTACGTCGACGGATCATTAAATGGGCTCCCGTCTCTGAACCGAGGCAACTCGATCATCAAGTTTGCTAAAAGAGATGACCAAGATTGATGTAGAGAATGAGTAGAACACTTTGTCTCGTTACATCCAAAGCTATGGATGAACGGTTAATGAAGTTGCCTTTTTGGATTGGAATGAAATGAAAAATGTTTCTATCTAATTTCCATGAATCCCAAACTATAATCTTTTATCAAGCAACCATCATCCTCACAAGCAAGGGGCCGACCACTTAAGATGAGGGGGGAGGTGAGTGTAGGAGAGGGGAGGGTGACTACAACCATAAATGAGAAGAATGAGTCATTAGACACCTTGCAACAACAATTAATGAAAACTAATGAATCATAACACCTAGTCATCAAAACAATAAATGCACAATTAATGCACTAATGACTCACTAGCCTAGTCACCATCTAGAACCTTCTAGAAGCATGACTCACCCAAATGAAGAAAAGATAAATCCGTATTAAACCGAATGTTTAATACGGCTGATAGAAAACTGGAAACTGACAACTTCTAAAAGTGATCCTGAAACGAATTTTAGGATAACCCCGTAACAGTATAAACATACCCGCATTTATATTACGACCGAATACAAATGCAACTGAGACAAAGATATTATATCTACACAGTATAATACTCGGATCCAACTTAAACCAAAGCCCACCAGTATTATCTGCCCGAAATATGACACGTGCGTAAATGCACGTGTATTTTCTGAACCCTGCCATAAAACCATACGGCCTCTGCAACGTTTCGCCCGAACTTGGGAAACTGTTTGTGGGGGACTCTAATGACTCATCAACACACTGGCACTTGGTATAACCACTAGCACGTCAGAGGTACAAGCTGTACGTAACGGTTGCCTCTGCATTGATTGGAAGGGAAGCTGACGAGCGAACTCATCCTGAAACTGTTGGATATATATGCCCTAGAGGCCTTCATTGTATAGAATACTGGGGATATGTATGTACATAACAGTCTTGCTTAATATGATAGTACGCTATTTGGTTTGTTTTTATCTTAACATATGATATATTTTGCATAGTATTCATATATATATATATATACGTGTTGATAAAGCCCATAGGGTGTTTGCCTGACTTCCGGCGTTATGATGGCAGTCGTACTAGTGGGAGCTGGATAGTCAATAGGCACATCCTTAGATGTCCCTGGTCGCAGGAGTATCGAGACTGGGCATCGATACTCCGGAGTAGACTAGTGTATACATATCTAGACCCTGAGGAGGGGCGATGGATTGGTCCTGCAGCCATTGGTGGAGTGCACCTAAGATTGTATACAGATGCTCACTGGGTGTGAGTACACCAGACAGGACTCGCCGAGAACTGACTGGATGGTATTTATACCTAACGTCAGATAGCAGTTCTCAGGTGACATGTGTGCAGATAGTCCGTTGACTTAAAGTCATCATTTGTCTCGTGTGAGTTCCCACTGTGGTTTGATTACTACCCTACCACGGTTCAAAGGAGTCGTGTAAACAGGTTTTAGTTGGGCACAGTCCCGAGCCACGTGGAGGTAGTGAGTGACTGTTAGGGATTCATCTCTCCCGGTATAGGGAGTTGATATCACACAGTGATCGGTTGGTCATTACCATAAGTCCCTGGCCTGGGCTGATTGAGAATTACTGATAGATTGATCAGTAGATTCTCGGATGGTGATAGAGCCATACCGACACGATTTGTACGGTTATTAGGGGTCTGACGTTTACCACCTCCCTAGACCATACATGCGATACTCTTAGATGAACAGACCGGACTGCACGGATATTGTCACGCACAGGCTCAGTAGGAGTTCGGATGGGTATCCTCACCGGCCTTCTTATCGACATCTACCTGTGGACCGTTACGTACAGCTAGTGCCGCTTGCGGTCTGTGGTTAAACCCACTGCCAGCGTAGTAGTCGAGTCTTTAGAGTCCCACACAGAGTTTTCCCAACTCCAGGCGAAACCATATAGAGGTCGTACGGTTTTACGACAAGGGTTCGGACGAATACGTGTTTAAACGTACGTACGACATTCGGACAGTTTTTACTAGCCGTCTTTGGTTTAAGCCAGATTCTAGTATCAGGTTATTGGATTTATACAGTCTAAAGTTTTTCCGTGTTTTCACGGATGCGAGGGGCGTTCTCGTAATTTTCTGAGAAGCTTCTAAAAGGATGGTGACTAAGGGGGTTAAGGTGGCATTTTCATTAAATGCAAATTGTGACTCATTTGTGTGATTCACTATGTCATTAATGCATCATTTATTGCTCAATGACTCACATAGTGAATCACTCATATTGAATTAATGAAGCATGGTGAATAATCATTTAAATTCATTTACTAGATAATTCATTATGTTTCATATATTCAAGTGAGAAGCTTTTCTATTTTCATTATCATCTCCACCTTCTCTCTCCTCAAGCTCACTCCTTCTTCAAACCCTAATCCTACCACTCATGAGTTGAGACTAAGGATTAGGATAGACTAAACAACCCATAACCTAACTCTATATGACCTAAGTCCCTTTGGTTAGCAACTAGAGAAACTTAGTTACCTCAAGTCTTGAGGTGAAGCTTGGATTAGGGTTCTCGGGTGGATCATCTATCACTCGGAGGAGGCCGAGGAGGACGAAGAGATCATAAAGATGTAAGTGCACGGCGGCGCCCCGGCCTCCATCCCGAGGCCAAATGCGGAAGCGATGGTTAACTTTAAATTTTCAAACTGGCACCACCGCGCACTAAAAAACCCGGATCGTACCATTAACTAGTTCTAGCTAACTACAAGATGGGGAAGAGAGATATACCGAGCGATCCGTGTCCTCCGGTCTTCTCGCCGTCGTCCCGATCTCCCGCGGAATGTCCGGTCTCCACCTCCTCGCCGGAAAGGGCACCACGTCGCCTGCTTCTTTTACGGGCTCCCGCCTCTATACCAAGGCAACTCGGGCACGAAGCTGGCGAGTCGACATGCCCAAGATTTGCTGTAGAATGTAGTGTAGAACCATGTCTCATTTTGGGGTTATGGAGTTGCCATATAAATGGAGGAATGATACATGAACTTTTTCTAGGTGAACTTGGGGATTTTTCTAACATGAAAAGAACAAAATTCCCCACCAGAAATTCTTGGACAGCCCCCAAAAGCCAAGGCCGGCCATGCTTGGTGGAATGGAGAGAATGAGGGAGAGAGTGAGGGAGTGAAAAAGGATAGCCACAAGAATAAGCAAGTGAAAAGAAAATGGTTATCATATTCAACCATCATCAAAAGCATGATGACAAAGAAAATCAAGCAATGATCACTAACAAATCCACACTCCACCAACTAATCAACAACAACCATGATTGCTCCAAAGTCAAGCCATGATGAAATGAATAAGTCAAATGGTGGAGGAATAATCATGATACAATAAAATGCAAAGACCCCCTCCACAAATGCTTATTTGCACAAATGCAAATAAGCCCTCCTCCACCAATCTTCGGCCAATGAAGGATACAAAGAAATATGGCCGAAACGGAAAGCAAACTGGCAACTCCAGAAAACTGGTCCCGTAATAAATTACAGGAAAAACCCCGATACTGTGTATACACACCCGCATCTGTATTCCGATCGAATACAAATGCAATGAGACAAAATCTACACTGTACTATATTAGGATCCGGCTTAAACCAAAACCGGCTAGTAATATCTGTTCGATCCTGATCCGTGCAATACCGCACGTATCTGATCGAACCCTGCTATATAACCATACAGCCTCTAGTAATAACCGTCCGATCCTGATCCGTGCAATACCGCACGTATCTGATCGAACCTTGCCAAATCTCCATACGGCCTCTACAGCGTTTCGCCCGAAAACTTGAGCAACTGAATGTGGGGGGACTCTAAAGACTCGTCAACATCTTGGTTGTGGATTTAACCACTAGCACGTCAGAGGTATAAGCCAATACGTAACGGGCTACCAGGTATTGACCTAAAGGGACGTCGATGGGCGAACTCATCCTGACACCCTACTGAGCCTGTCAGTGACAATATCCGTACAGTCCGGTCCGTTCGTCTATGAGCATCGCATGGCGGGCCTAGGGGTTGGTAAAAGTCAGACCCCCAAAAGCGGTACAAGTCGTGTCGGAGTGTAGCCCAGAACACCCTGAGATACTACTGGAATACCTACCAGTAAATCTCCTGCCTCGGCCGAGGGCTTCGTTTAATGGCTCTCCTAGACACAGCGCGACCTCACCCCCAATACCGGGAGAGACGAACCCCTGAAGATCCGCTCACTGCCTCCATGTGGCTCGGGACTGTACCCAACTAAAACCTGTTTGCACGTCTCCTTTGAGCGTGGTAGGGTAGTAATCAAAGTACAGTGGGAACTCACACGAGATAAATGACGATCCTCAGGTCGATGAACTAACCTGTACACATGTCACCAGGGAACTTCTATCTGACGTCTGGTATAATCCCAACTAGCAGGTTCCCGGTGAGTCCTGTCCGGTGTACTCATAACCCAATGAGCACCTGTATACATCTTAGGTGAAGCAACTGATACCAGTGGCTTGTGAGGCCGGCCACCGCCCCTCGTCGGGGTCTCGACTGTATACACTAGTCTACTCTGGAGTATCGATGCTCTGTCTCGAAACTCCTACGACTAGGGACCTTTTAAGGATGTGCTTATAGACCACCAGCTCCCACGTATATGATCGCCCTCATACCGCTGGCAGTCAAGCAAGAATCCTAGGGGCTCTATCAACGTGTAATAGCGACCTGTCTGGTCACCTAAAGCAGTACACGATGATAAAGATAAACAAGATATTATACTATCATCTTGAGTAAGGCTGTCCTACCGGGATAGGTCCTCCCTCAATCATTGCAATCACGTGCCTGTGATCCAATAATTGACTCCGAGGGCACTATCTCCAACAATCTCCCACTTTCACTCAAGGCTAATTATTGCGATGTCGCATACTCACAGCCCGTGTGATACCGAACACCCAACTCCTCTACTAGTCAGTCTCACAAAGCCCGTTTGCGAAACTATTGCGTTCGAGGAATAGCCTCAGTGAGTGGATCCGCTTTAATGTTTCTTTCTATATCTCTCTATATCTCAAGTTCGCGGAGAAAGCCATCTCCCGAAATGGGCAATACCTATCTTAGAATGTGTCTGGATGTTTGATGGGACCTAGCTCATAAATGAACTCCAAATCCATACTTCTTAGATTGTATCGTCAACTGAACTTAATCAGTATCCTACGCCATGCCTCCTTCAGTATTGCCTTGGACCACCTGTCCAAAATACTGCCCCTCGTCAGAGGGAAAACTATAACTCTGACAACCTCCCTGTCGTCTAAGTCACCTTGGAAGCCTGGAATGATAACTGTCTCCCGAATGAGGCTGTCGTTATCATATTCCTAGAACATCCACTTATGTTCTAAAACTGCTTCCGATTGTTTCTCCAGGATTGGATCAACATCAACTTATTACATCAAGTGCAAGAACAACATCTGGTGTGGTACTTGACATCTCATGATTGACTCAATTGCCTGAGCAAGTGATCTGCCAACCATGCACATCCCTCTCCCATTTAGTCTGCAAGACACCTTTAGAGAGGGTGACTCCATCACCTGCAGGTACACTACCGTGCCAGGAGTCGTCCATTCTAAATACTCTTAGAATGCTGTCAAAGTACCCTGATTGGGAAACCACCCAAATCTAGATCTAAAACCATAGATCTAGTAACCAGTATGTCTGATATAATATCCAAGTCCCATGTGGAGAAACCACTGTGTGACGACCAAAGTATAACCGATTGTAGCATAGGAATATCACTTCCTACTCTGTGTATGTCATCCAAATACCATGACATCACACCCTACTACCTTCTCAACAGATTCATCCCCTATTCTGATGAAGTCAAACTTATGACTGTCACATCAGAAATGGATGATCTATCTCCGCTATATCTGCTTTAGTCTATAAATAGACATATGCCACATGTCCACCAATGCTTCTGCTGCTCCCACTGACCACGACAACCCTCCGGCAGAGTCATATAGACGTACACTTCTAAAACCAGTTTAGATTGACGCTATACTCATCCTCCTGCCGGGTCTCATAGTCTGGAACAACAGCAATGGCAAGTCTGGGTAAACAAGAACTTCCCTGTCACCGTCCTTGAGGCTACCGGAGTACCTCTCGGGTGCATGGAGTTACCCACCATATCTGCGGAGTGGTCAATGGAATGTCAAGCCAGATAGAATCTTTAGGTTCCAATCAAATCTTCAGTAATCGTTTGTGGTTCTGGAATCACTTCCAGTTCTACCATACTCCCACTACTGTTTTCTGAAAAAATCCATTTTATTTAAAACTGTGGCGAGTCTAGAACAATATCGCTATTGTTCTTCCAGATGGTAGAAAGTCAACCCTCGTCATAGCCTGGGTCAACCCACAAACAACCATTATAGAAACGTGCCTTGAGTTATCCAGAGTCTGGTTTTAATCATAAGCCAGACAACTCCCCGTACCTTAACATCGTTAAGATATGAACTGTTCTATATCCAATATAGAACCAGAGGCACAGATTTAATTGAACCAGATTCAAATCATGCAGCTGTCTCCAGTACATGTCAACTAAATGGAGAGAGGCCAATCAGCGTTACTCAACTTAGGAATGCTTCCAATTATGAGTAACCTGAAAGAGAAGCAAGTTCTCTTAAATCATTACTATCAACTGAATACCATACTCAAGTATCCACATCTTCGATCAACTTGAAGAATCCCGATACTTGCAACACTTGGTTCTCTACTTTATTCAAATACCTATAACTTCTCAAAATTCGGACCCTGTGTTTCCACGAAACACCTGTCTAAAAATTAGAGAAGTCATAAGTAAACCGAATATAGTACGAGAACCAACCCCTCTGTCCAGATGGACCCTGGACAACATACAATACTCTGTATAAGTCCCTTGAGTCTGATAACTCATTCACTGTGTGTCGTAGGTTGAAAACTGTACTTATGGTTAAGAAGAATTACACCACTGTTTAATGCTCCTTACCTAACCATCCACTGATATAGGTAAATGTCATAGACATAATTTCAAAAAGGTATATCTCACTCTATGAAAATAGACGTACAAATATATCGATTTGAAATTGGTGCATAACAGCGGATATTCAAAACCAAATATTTGCCGACCGGCAAACAACCCAGGTGACTTTCTCAAATATCACCGATTACAACGAATCCCGATATAATGAGGATGATCACCTAATTCCCACTAACCTACTCCCACTCATCATCTGTAAAACCATACAGATGTGAGAATCATACCCGGTAAATACATACCCTGAAGTAAGGACTAATTGGGAAATCAGTTTTCCTTTAACAGTACACAGTGAAACTGAAACATTGAAATGTTTCGATAGGGTATCCCGGTATTCCTAGTAATGCCTCTTCCAGATTCTCGACTGTAACCGTATAATTCTTTTCCACCTCTCCAAATCCCTTTATATGTCTTTAGTCATCACCTTCTGCACACCCCTTTAGGACAAATGGTTTTCTTCCTTCCCTACCGTTCGGCACCAGCCTATGGTTTGGAAGAAGACTATCCAATAAGCATAATGGGTGTACTGTCCTAATCCTAGGAGCACTCGCAATGCGAGAGAAGGTGAAGATAAAAGACAACCTGAATAAATCTTATTCCTATTTCTTCTGAACCGGAATCCATCCCCGAACTGGAACAAGTTCCTTTCGAGTTCGTATATAACCATACGATGGAATATCCAATAAACTGTGGATCTTCGTAGTGATACGGAGTGTCCTGGAGAAATACAAAGGTGAAGTGGGAGTGGTAATGAAATACTTGGTTTGGTCGTGAATATCAGTCGCAATTTACTTTGCCCTCTTACTAATCCCTTGCTTTGTCTTAACTTAATACCTTCTGTACACCGTCGTTATGCTAATTGGTTTTCTTCATTCCCCACCGTTCGGCACCAGCCTAAGGTTTGGAAGAAGACTATCCAATTTGCATAATAGGTGTACTATCTCCTAAACCAAGGAGTACTCGCAACCTGAGAGAAGGTAAAAGGAAAAGACAACCGAATAGTCCTATCCGTTTTCTCCAGAACCATAAACCATCCTCGAATAAATTCTTTCGAGTTTGTATATAACCATACGATGGTTTTGTCCAATGGAAGTGGACGTTCGAAGTAATACGGGGTGTCCTGGAGAAAAGGGTAAAAGTAGGAGTGGCAATGAGGTATGCAACTCTGACAATCCAAAAGTCAGTGTTAAGAAGGTTCGGTCAACTTGGTCACTGAGTCATAGTCTTAGGGTCGGGTCAATGGTCGCTGCCAAAGAGAGAGAGAAAAGAAACACTCAGCGTGCACTCTATCCTAGATCAGAATGGTTACCAATTTATCTAATCTGGAAACCTCCTACTGTACCGTCAAATTCTTCTCCAAACCTGAAAGAAGAATTAGTCGGGATCACCCGAGGAGTAAACTAACTCATCAATGGGAATCGGGATCCAACTATCATCGCATGATAACGTGACGGAATCCGCTCACGGTATCACACTCCAGAAGGTATGCGCATATCTGGCAAGTTTCAGTTCTTTTGAAACTCCCGATGTGATTTTTGCCCCATGCTCTTATGACCTTGACTTTGGCCAACATATCATAAGTCACATGTCAAGTTCTACCCGTCATTCTCCAGGTTAATTTGAATCCACCCGTACCTACCCTTGACTTTGGCCAAAATGGCAGTACGACTGTCCCAAACCAACGCATTTATCTATGCTGCATATGAATACCCCAATAGCTACCAATCACTGTGCCTTGACTTTGGCCAACATACACAGCTTGAATACTATTGACCATCCATATGAAACGACGGAGGGCTACGAATGGTTTCTGGCGAAAACCTTTAACGTAGTGAACTTGATATCGTTGAAGGAACGGATAGCTTTTATAAAAATATAGTGACGAAAATCTTTGCTAAAGAGGTCATTCCCGGTGAAGGGATCTCGGCTCTTTCCCCGTAGAATGAGGTGCAGGATATTCCAACTGAATACCACGATGCAAAGCAAAAGTAATCGGCTATAGTGAAGTTATTGCCCTGACGCAAACTTTTGTCCAAGGGGTCACTCCCGGTGAAGGGATCTCGGCCCTTGCCTCGTCGACTGAGGAGCAGGATATTCCAACTGAATACCACGATGCAAAACAAAAGTGAACGTCCTTGCAATAACAGCTTTTTGAAAAGTGTTCCAACAACATCAGATTAGGTTTGTTTTTAACTTGCATTGATCCGAATCAACGCAGTCCCATCAATTGATCACACCACAAAGAACGAAAATATACTGATGTACGTATATGCCATCCGCATTCGCCACTGGGTCCCGTCATTACCCGTTAGGTTAGCTAACTAACGACAGAGCGGGGACTGGACTAGCGCGGATGCAAAACATATACAACATCTACTAATATATATACCAATATATTATATTTCGCTCAAGGCGTGAAAAAAATGCAACATCACAGAAATGTACAGCATCACAGAACAATACAGATATCTGGGATCCTCGGGTTTCACAGAGCCACTACTGAAACCCGACGTTCCCCTGGTCGTGTGGATAGCCTGTGCAATGAAATCCTAGACCCCTACGGGCGCGGCAAGTTACCCGCCAAAACCTAAAGCGAGGCAGGCCCTTTCAGCAACGTGAATGGACCACCAGCACTTCACGGAATCCGGTAACTTGGGCACCCCTCCTGGGTCAACCTGTACCCCCTACGAGTGCGGCGAATAGCCCGCCAATTCTAAAGTGAAGCCCCCTCCGTCTCAATGCCATGAGATGCGGGCTTGTTGCCCTCTAGAACCCGGCTACCCGTGCACCCCTCCGCGGGGCAATCCTAGTACAGAAACTAAAATATACATACAACGGGTACATCGACCGCAACCTGGTCGTGCCCCAAAATAATAATACAAACAGGCAGTGACGGCAGTCCACATGTCGGACGCTCGCCCTGCAATATCAAATGTACATAATACAACCTCAACTGTACTAGCATTGCATCCAGGCTATCCCCTACGACCGATCCGCAACATCACAGCAATACACAGAACATCAACGTGAAAGTCACGTTCGCAAATCCGTCTAACCGGGCTATAGCAGTTAGACAGGATTTACCGATCAAGTGACATTCACGGTCGCAGATATAATGTAAATACTGTGAACTAATGTGTTTAAAATATCCGATCGATCAAATTTACCTAGTGGGCCCCCAAGTACTACTGTAGCACATCAAGAAATCTGGGCCCAAAAAATAACATTCCAAAAAACCTATTTTCCACTCAGGAGGCCTCTGTAAAAATTTGGCACACTGATCTGCATATACTGCGGTGGAACCGCGGCCTAAGTATGGGTTTAGCCGCGGTTCCGCGGTCGTATGGAGCGAGCACGTGATCAAATTTCTACAGAATTCTTATAATTCCCTGCACATCATTCTGAGACAACCTGAAAAATTTTTGGACTCCAAAAAATTTCGACAGAAACTGATGTGAAGAAAAATACGGGTTTTGGAAAATTGTTCGATCGGAAATGTAAAACACATTAGACAAAGTTAGACTATGTTAATGGCGAGGCTCTGATACCACTGTAAGTGCACGGTGGCGCCCCGGCCTCCATCCCGAGGCCAAATGCGGAAGCGATGGTTAACTTTAAATTTTCAAACTGGCACCACCGCGCACTAAAAAACCCGGATCGTACCATTAACTAGTTCTAGCTAAGTACAAGATGGGGAAGAGAGATATACCGAGCGATCCGTGTCCTCCGGTCTTCTCGCCGTCGTCCCGATCTCCCGCGGAATGTCCGGTCTCCACCTCCTCGCCGGAAAGGGCACCACGTCGCCTGCTTCTTTTACGGGCTCCCGCCTCTATACCGAGGCAACTCGGGCACGAAGCTGGCGAGTCGACGTGCCTAAGATTTGCTGTAGAATGTAGTGTAGAACCATGTCTCATTTTGGGGTTATGGAGTTGCCATATAAATGGAGGAATGATACATGAACTTTTTCTAGGTGAACTTGGGGATTTTTCTAACATGAAAAGAACAAAATTCCCCACCAGAAATTCTTGGACAGCCCCCAAAAGCCAAGGCCGGCCATGCTTGGTGGAATGGAGAGAATGAGGGAGAGAGTGAGGGAGTGAAAAAGGATAGCCACAAGAATAAGCAAGTGAAAAGAAAATGGTTATCATATTCAACCATCATCAAAAGCATGATGTCAAAGAAAGTCAAGCAATGATCACTAACAAATCCACACTCCACCAACTAATCAACAACAACCATGATTGCTCCAAAGTCAAGCCATGATGAAATGAATAAGTCAAATGGTGGAGGAATAATCATGATACAATAAAATGCAAAGACCCCCTCCACAAATGCTTATTTGCACAAATGCAAATAAGCCCTCCTCCACCAATCTTCGGCCAATGAAGGATACAAAGAAATATGGCCGAAACGGAAAGCAAACTGGCAACTCCAGAAAACTGGTCCCGTAATAAATTACAGGAAAAACCCCGATACTGTGTATACACACCCGCATCTGTATTCCCGGCGAGTCCTGTCCGGTGTACTCATAACCCAATGAACACCTGTATACATCTTAGGTGAACCAACTGATACCAGTGGCTTATGAGACCGGCCACCACCCCTCGTCGGGGTCTCGACTGTATACACTAGTCTATTCTGGAGTATCGATGCCCTGTCTCGAAACTCCCACGACTAGGGACCTTTTAAGGATGTGCTTATAGACCACCAGCTCCCACGTATATGATCGCCCTCATACCGCTGGCAGTCAAGCAAGAATCCCAGGGGCTCTATCAACGTGTAATAGCGACCTGTCTGGTCACCTAAAGCAGTACACGATGATAAAGATAAACCAGATAGCATACTATCATCTTGAGTAAGACTGTCCTACCGGGATAGGTCCTCCCTCAATCATTGCAATCACGTGCCTGTGATCCAATAATTGACTCTGAGGGCACTATCTCCAACAAAAAACGAAGGACTAGAATCATTAGGTATAATCTCTTTACATAGTACCTAAGAACTCTATGGTTGTTGTTAATTATCGTTTAGAAAAGATCTTCGGTTAGTCGATATTTACATACAAAACAAGATCGTTTTTCATATTTCCGCCTCCCCGCAACTCGTGGGGTGTTGTACATCGACTTACAGTGGTATCAGAGCCTCACTAAACAATAATTAACTCACTTGCAAAGTCGTATGAATTTCGAATGCAAAACAAATCGGAAAATACACGGATATCATATAGTTTCTGTCGATTTTTAAATGAGGTCCTAAAATTTTTCAGGTTCCTCCAGAAGACCCTACATGAAAATATAAGAACACAGAAGAAAAATGGGCTCCTGAATCGGCCACTGAGCCGCGGAACCGCGGCCGATCCCATCGATTCGCCGCGGATCCGCGGCCGAGTTGGGGCCGATTCAGCCCAGTTTTCCTCTGTGCATCTTTTGTGATATTTTTTATTTTCTGGTATTTTTTTATTTTCTGCTCAAATTTCAGATTTACAGAGAAGATTTGGAGTAGAATTTAATGTGTTTAATCGATCGAAATTATACGATATTTGCTTGTTTGATTATATCTGTAAACTGTATTATGTGTTCGTAAACCTCCCCTAACTGCTAGTATGTCGGTTGGCAGGGGGTTGCACATATCTGTAATGTTTTAACTGTTTGTGATTATGAACTTTATTGGACTGCTGTGATGATTAGCCGGGGTTCTGTGATGGGTTATTGTATTAATTCATTCGATATAATTGTAATAAGTTGTAATATTATTTTGCGGGGCACATCCAGGTTGCGGTTGTAGCCACCGTTGTATTATTTCTTTTTACTGTTTTTGCTCCTAGGATAGACCCAAGGTGGGGTGCACAAACTACCGGGTATTTCGAAGTGTTTAGTGGCCTACTCACGTCGTTGAAGGAGACCGCTTCACTTCGGGTACTTGGCGGGTAGTTTTCCGTACCCGTAGGGGTCTAGGGTGGGGTAATGACTATTCATCACAACTGTGCAATCCGTCTTTTCTTACAGGCTCAAAAGAAACGCGGATTGCTTGCATATCCAATAAAGTTTATCTGTGATCTGGAATGCCTATTATTGCGTCTTACGAATGTACAATATCTATATATGATAGTTATTTAGACGTCACTTATGTTTTACACCCGCGCTAGCCCAGCCCCTGCTCTGCCGTTAGTTAAGTAACCTAACGGGTGATGACGGGACCCCGTGGCGAATGCGGATGGCATAAGAGGACGTTGTATTTTCGTTGTTATCTATAATGATAGGTTAAAGATGGGACACATTATTTTTAATGCAAATAAAAATAAAACCTAAACTGAATCTTTGGAACAATTTCTAAAAACCACTCGGTTTTCTTGAAAAAACAAATTTTAAATGCGGAGCTTAAACCACTCCTTTTTATAAAAGCTATCTTAGTTCCTTCGATCAAATCAAGTTCACTACGTTAAAGGTTTTTTTGCCAAAAACCAGCCGTAACCCTCCGTCGTTTCAAATAGACAGCACATCGTATTCATGCTATGCTTGTTGGCCTACGTCAAGGTATAGTGAATGGTAGCAGTGTGGCTTGCTTATTTGTTGCATAGATAGATGCATTAGTATAGGACAGACGCACAGCCTTGTTGGCCTACGTCAAGGGCATGTACGATGTACCTAAATTAATTAGGACAGCGACGGGTAGAACTTGACTTGCGTCTTATGACTTGTTGGCCTACGTCAAGGTCTATAAGAGCTTGGGGTATAAAAATCACATCGGGAGTTTTAAACATAAAGGAAACTTGCAGATTTAACATACCTTCTGGAGTGTGGTGACTAGAGTGGCTTCCATCTAGTGCATCATGCAATGATAGTTGGATCCCGATCCTACTGATGAATAGGATTACTCTCGGGAAACATTCTCACTTAACAATCAATGCTATAAACCAAGTAGGTGTCCAGAAAGGTGTTAGAGGGGCTACGCCTCCAGGGAAAAGAGGTTATTTAATTAAGGAACTTCGCGAAAGCGTTGGAAAACCTCCCTCGAAGTACCAACACCAGCCTGGCTGAAATGTTAAGCAAGTATTGTGACGTATGATTAAATCCTGACTAGTTCTCACTCACTAATTTATGTATTTGATGTTGATGTATGCTTGCTAACTCTTGTGCTTAGCGTTGATACCTCAAGCTTGGACATACAAACGGTAAGTGAACAAAACGGATTCGTTTCGTGTTTTGCGTCGAAACCCGGCAACTTGATGATTTGTGCTTCATAATCGTCTTGACAAGTCATGCTTCGCATCGGGATCGACACAAGGACGGACAACTCATGATCAAGGGAGCGTCGAAGAAATCTCCACGGTTCAACCATCCGATCCAAAGCCACGGCCACCGTTCTTCTTAACTTGTTTCTATAATTCGTATTTTTATATTCGTGACAACAAACCCAAATTCTTTTATTTCTCGAACCTTAAGCAACAATCCCTAATTACCAATTCCCCGTGGATCGACCCATACTTACCGGCTCGCTACAACGCGCCGTGCACTTGCGGTTTTATAAATTTTAAAACGAGACCTGGCTCGCTTGCCCAATATTTCTCAAAACCATTCTTTTCCAAAACCTACACATTGGCGTGCGCCGGTGAAGTCCCACCAAGTTTTTGGCGCCGTTGCCGGGGAGTTGGTAGTCATTAGGTATTGTTATTTCTGGTTCAAACTAACAAACTAACCACTAACTCAATTTCCCCCCCAAAACTAACTTAACACACATTTCTAACATTACTCTCTGTCTTTGTGACCTGCTACCATGCTGTAATTAAACTAAAAAAATCAAAGTATACTAATAGAATACTAATATAGCCTAGAGAACCACAGAAAAATCAAAGTATACAAAGATCCGGATAGTTTGACCCGCACAAGCGAACATTCAAATACTCGTAATCACTTCAAAGGGGGTTTCTAAACCCAAATTATATCGGTACGTATTTTTCTAACACCTTCTCTCTAACCTGACGCATTCTAATATTCTATCTTCTGCAAGATTCTTTGCACAAATTGCCACCCATAGAACAGAGAACTAACTCGTATTTGTTGCAGCGCTTATGCTTAAAATGAAAAAGAATTGCTCGATTAACTGAATTTCTTAAATTCTTTTATTGATTTGCGCATTTGCATCTTAATACAGATATTAAGGGTACGAAACCAAACAAGATACGGTAAAGGATTTCATCACCTTTTTCCACGGCCCACAAATCACAAAACCGCATTCTTGCATATATACCCACAGTAATTTTAAAATCAATTAGAACTCTGACTTTAAAGACTTCCTGCTCATTAGGAGAAGTTGACTGTATTTAGAACACCGCTTAACGATATATCGTTCATAGGGTGTCTAGTCAAGTGTTCACGGCGAAACCGCCAAAAGAGAAAGGGTTATTCTAATTAAGGAACTTCGCAAAAGCGTTGGACAACCTCCCCTTGTCTCTGCACTTACCTGGCTTTGCGATCCGTATATCTTGAGCCCGTTTCTCGACACAGTTTTGCTTCGACAATCAGGTTCTTGAGCAGGTCAAGTTGACTTAGCATAACATAGACTGCTAGGGGTGTGATATTCTTTGTTTTTGTGATTTTGTGAATTCTTATTGATATGGGTGATACACAGTTTGATTTGATTCTTCATGATCCACATTCTTTTGTTTATACTCATATCCAATTCTTTTGTTCAAGTTGCCAAGATTCTTCCCACATTCATAAAAACTGTCCTTTCCTAGGGGGTGGCCAACCGTCCCAGAATTTTGATATCGGTCACCCACCTAGCATTCTTGAACCCAGTCCTACTTCAAACATAGATCAAATGATTGAAAATTTAGAGAAAGAGGTCGGCAGGATGACAGCTTTAGCATCACCACCATCATAACCCTCCTTTCCTGAAACAACTTACACTTCATTAGGATATGATAGTGAGATGGAGGTTGATTGCTTTAGAGAAAGGTATTGAAGTGATGACTGCAATCGAGAATCACACAGCTTCGACGCTAGCCATGTTCATACAACAATCTGAGCAATTGTTTCACGCTCAAGCTCAATCATTGGTTAAAATCGAAGAACAAGTGAAACATTTAGCTGTGAAGATTCTAGGGAGTGAACACTGTCAAATTGAACCCAATAATGTCAATATCTGTCATCTAGAAAGTCACCTGAGTGAGATAAACGAACAAACAAATTTTGATGATTTCATAAATGAAGATGTAATTGAGTTGACCGAGTGTTATCAGGACAAAAAAGAAAACCCTCTGAGTCAGTCCAACACTAGCCTTCAGGTATTTACTGAGCCTTTTGTCACTTGTGATATTGAGGATGATTTAACCAATACACTACTTGAAGATGAGATTCTTGCACCGACTAATTCTTGTGCTAAAATTTTAGATAAGGGAGCTTGTAAATTTGATGGGTATGGTGTCGATGTAGTGTCCGATATAAATTAGGAACCCACTATTTTTGTATCACCTATTGATATTGTTTCGAATGAAACGTTAGTGTGGGAACCTACATTTTTAGATGACATGGACCTGCTTATATATGAATGTGATGAGGGAGATCTAGTTTTGGGAGTGGTGAGCTGTAGCAATGAGGGTAGGATTGTGGGGGATTATAGGGATGAAGATAGCCTTGAGAAACATTCTTTCATGCAGAGTTTTAAGGAGATATTTGTGGATGAACATGATATTCTTTGTGAGTTTGAGTCAGGATCAATTTGGGAACATCCTACGAACCTTTATTTTGCTGAACTTTTTAAGGATGAACTCCAGTTTTTAAACGAACCTGACCTCGGAACTCAACACATACTTCTTGAACATTCAATTCATTCGGGCAACAATTCTTTGACTCCTTCAAAACTTCATCTTCGCATTTAGCGTCTTTTGATCCCTACTTTCACACACCCATGCCCTTTACTAACATCTAACCGTACAATGTACATTTTCTTTTTCTTTTTCTTATACCTTTTCTTTAACCAGCCCTGGCTATATATCAACAAAAATTTTGAATGGTTGGTATTAATTTCTGGACTAACGTAATCTCTTAACTTGTATATACTGAAATTAGTCTTAGATTTTCTTTTTGTGAATAAAATTCTCACCCTGATGTCTAAGTCTAGCTACCGGAGACGGGGGCAACGATGAGGACATCATAAAACTCAGGTTTGGGGGTGAGCACTGTGTTTATATTGCTGCATCATGTGTATATTCTTCATTGCATACATATTAAAAAACCTATAAAAATTGAAATTTTTTCCCAAAATATAAAAACTTTGTCGTCATGTTAGCTAGCGGGGAACATAGACTCGAAGTCTGACGGTTCGGTTGATAAGATAGAAACAACTAAATCCTTTTCAAGAGATAGAAGACCCGAAAGATAACCTTCTTTTGAGTTTAACCGTAGTTAGTATACGTATTTTATATCACTTTACACGTGTCATATGTTTTTAAGAATTAGATGAAATGTCTGACATGTCTTTAACCTTCTGAAAATTGATAAACATCTTTAGGATCAAACAGGTTTGTTCTGAATTAAGTAATATCAAGAATAGTTCACAAAATAAAGTAGATATGAAGTATATTATTGGGGTTTTGATGGAAGCTAAAAGTCTGAAAAATAAGCCATCTGGAACCTGGTTAGAGTGATTACACACTTTATCCACATGAACACGTCTTCGGGATTTAAAAAAAAAACTGGCCATATCTCCGTTCGCACTGCTTTTAGAATATTTCAAAAACGAAACAAAATGAGTCTTTTGTTTTGTGGCCTTAGAAACTTGGGCAATTAAGTCTTAGGGGTGTCTCCACACCTAATACCCTAAAACCATCTGGTTTGGGAGCCATTGACCCAAAACTCGCTAAATTTCCAATTGCCAAATAAAACAAGCCAAGAAAGTGTTCTCTCCGAGTTAAAAGTCCTCATGGTTCTTTGTGGGAGAATAATCTTGGCGGAGACGAGTTTTCTATTAAAACAGTTTTTTTCACGGAGCTATTAAGGTTCATATTATAAGACTTTATGCACGATCACGAAATGTGTGTATGAACAACAACAGGTGAAAGGTAGGAGTGAAAAATAAGACTTAGTTCTCTATTAAAAATGATAGAAATTCTGACTTGAAACTTAACTGGAGAACGAAACTTGAGAAAATCTTAAGTCTTTTTAAACTCGTATGATCTTTTAGAAGTCTATCCTGGTCCGTATTTATGACATGATGACCTTAATCAGGTTCTTAAAAACTTGACAACACTATTTGCACAACCACGTAAAGACGTGTATAAGCTTATGTTAAATAAAATGTGAGGAGTGAAAAATAAGGGTTTGACGTTTCTGACTAAGATAATAGAACCTCTAGCTTTGATCCTTAACTTAAGATTATAATCAACAGCTTCTTCACGACACTAACTTGACAGGATTTTGTGTAGGGTTTCTTTAGCACCTCACCTAGGGTTTTGCAAGCATTATACATGCCATATTAAAATTTTATAAGGTGTTAAACAAACTAACCTAGGAATCGAACTAGAATGATCAGGGTAACAAGTTCTAGTATCATATACTAGCTAGTGTCTAACACTAAGTGGGGAGAAATACAACCTTTGTAGACCTCCTTTGCAACTCCTTGGATCTCCTAGAGGTTGAACCGGCTAGCTCGAGCTTGTTCCACGTCCATGATGATCCACCCTGAGCACCTTTGCTCAAAGCATCTTGCTCTACTTGATCACAATGAAGATGAAGCAAACAAACTACACCAATGGGCTAGACAAGTGTAGTATGATGATATGATTGCGTTCTCACATAAAAACCCTTTCTTTCTTTTACCCTCACTCACTTAGAAATCTCAAGAGAGAGCTGGAGAGAGGAAGAAGAAGATGGAAACCTTGAGCTCATTTCTTTTGGATGAAGATAATGATAAAAGATAACGAGAAAAGATAAATATGATAGATATATATCTCATCTCAAACCATGGTTAATAAATATCTAGATATTTTAGAATGAGGAAAAATAACAAGTGAAATGAAACCTTGGTTTCAAACTAGGTCTAGTGAAGAATAGTCAACCATGATTTAATATCATTTTCTTTTTCTCATTCTAATATATATAAAGATATTTACTTTCTATGTGAGTCTTATATTGCCATCTTTCTTGTATCATCAACCATGATACAAATGCATGTATGTATGTGTGTATGCACATCAACATGTACACATACATTCATGCATTCATCATAAAGAAAAAGTTTATTTAAATGAGATAAAAGTCAATATTAAATCAACACTTGATTTAAAAAACCGGTTATATCTCATACGACCCGACCAATAGAAAACGCCCGATTAAAACACGGTATCAAATACACGTATTTAATCGAGCTCCCGCACATATCTCATATGCACACCACATCGTTTCGCCTGAGCCAGGAAACTCCTGTGTGGGACTCTAAGACTCGTCAATACGGCGGCAGTAGGTGATGATCACAACAAACACCTACAAGCTACAAGCGGTCAGCTAAACGTAGCGGCCACCCGGGTATTGAACGATCAGAAGAAGAACAAGCGAACCTGTCAAAACACCCGTTGAGCCAACTGGCAACACTTACCGTACAGTCCGGTCTCTTCGTCAGATATGTTGCATATCGAGTTTAGGGATGGTAACGCCGACCCTAATAACTCAACAAGTCATGTCGGTATATGGCTCATAACAGATTGAGAAACTACTGATAACACTTATCAGTAAATCTCAGCAGCCCTGGACAGGGACTTCCTGTTATAGCCAATCGAATATAGCACAACATCAACCCCCAATACCGGGAGAGACGAAACCCCTCTTATCGCTCATTTCCTCCATGTGCATCAGGACTGTACCCAAAATCCACCTGTTTGCATGACTCAGTAGAGCCGTGGTAGGATGGAGATCAAAGTACAGTGGAAGGACACACAAGACTCCATGACGATCTCGGGTCTATAGACTAACCTGTACCAGTGTCAACTGAGAATTGCTATCCGACGTGAGATATAATACCACATAGGAGTTCTCGGCGAGTCCGTTCAGTGTACCCAGTCTCACTGAGCACCTGTATACAATCTTTGGTGTCACCACACCAGATGGATGTGGGATCATCCATCGCCCATCATATGGGACAAGAATGGTATACGCTAATCTACCATGGAGTATCGATGCCCCGTCTCGATACACCCATGACCAGGAACATTTCAAGGATATGCTTATAAACTACAGGTGTCCCACTAGTATGATCCACATCATAATCACAGTAGTCAAGCAAATATCCTAAGGGCTTTATCAACATGTACCAAATGAATAAAAGTATGATCAAGTGAACATGTCATGATAAAGAGTAACCAGATAGCATACTATAATATCGAGCAAGACTGTCCTCTGAATACACACACACACACACACACACAAACCAGTACATACACTATCATATAATGGCATCTAGGGCATACATATATCCAACAATCTCCCACTTGCACTAAGGCCAATTATTGGCGTATCTCATACCCAACATCTCAAAAAGTCGCTCATGCTGCGGCTGAGGGGGGCCTTGGTGAATGGATCTGCAGTGTTGTCCTTTGTATCTACTCTCTTAATCTCGATCTCTTGGCGATCAACTATCTCCCGGATCAAATGATATCGCCTCAGGATGTGTCTGGACTTCTGATGGGACCTGGGCTCTTTGGCCAACGCCATAGCCCCATTATTATCACAATACAAAGGTATTGGATCAATAATGGTTGGAACTACTCCTAGCTCCGAGATGAACTTCCTTATCCAGACGGCTTCCTTGGCAGCATCATTTGCAACAATGTACTCAGCTTCCATCGTTGAGTCTACAACGGTATCCTGTTTGGAACTCTTCTAACTTACCGTCTCTCTGTTGAGGGTAAATGCAAACCATGAGATAAACTTGCTGTCATCCTTGTCACTCTGGAAGCTCGAATCGGTAAAGGCCTCCATTTGGAGATCCCCGTTACCATACACCAAGAACAATTCTTTAGTCCTTCGTATGTACTTAAGAATGTTCTTCACAGTAGTCCAGTGATTCTCCCCTGGGTTTGACTGATACCTGCTCATGCGAGCTCTCTCTTCATCAGACTTTGGGCAATCATCCTTGGAGAGAGTGACTCCGTGGCAAGCGAGTAAGGCACCCTGCTTGGAGTCTTCCATACTAAACCTCTTTAAGATGGTGTTGATGTACTTGGTTTGGGACAATCCCAATAACCGTTTGGATCTATCCCTATAGATCCGTATGCCTAATATGTACTTGGTATCACCCAGGTCCTTTGTCACGACCCGAAAGTACGGAACGCGACTGGCACTTAGATTACGAGACGTCTAAAGGCGTACCGTAACCTAAGTCAGCCAAAGCCCAGAAGAATCTAACCCAAAACCAAAAGAGAGTGAAGGAAAACCTTACATGAAAGCAATTTTTTTAAATCAATCAAGTTGCATAGAATCACTTTTTTAAAAACATCAAAAATTTCCAAAACTTTCGGCAGAGTCTCCCCTGTATTTTCTATCCCCCAAAATGGGTACAACAAGATAATAAACTTGTAATCATAAAATGGCATCCCCAAGGGGGAGCTAGCTCTTCGCCCAAGGCGGATCACAACCACATGCAATATAATAGCAATATCAAGAAAAGAGCATAAAAGAAATGCAAAATATCAGAAAACACAACGCCGGCTCAAGTGAGCTCGACCCCAAAGAAACCACAAATATACAATCTCTCAGTCTCATCACTAGGTCGCATATACAAGATAAAGTGGTAGATGGAGAATACTAGATACAATGATAAAGCAAAAAGAAATAAAGTGTGCTCGCAACCCACCTACGGGCGATGTCGCGAGTCTGAGCAAAAGGAGCTGATGATAGGATAGCCCGCCGCTACAAGGGTGACGGGTCCAACCTGCAAGACACTGTGGCACAACGGGGGTGAGTTGCCAGCTCGTGAGTAGAATATAACATCTAGTAAAGCAATCGTAAGAATGCACGCAATGCACCACAACATGTATGTCCATATGTGGTATAATATCTCTAGTATGCATGCACAGGTATGCGATGTCATTACTAATTCTTTAAGTGTTTTAAATGCTAAGGGTACTGCATTCTTAACTTTAGAAAATGAATATATGTATACTAGCTAAGTTCCATCAAGAAATCATCTGAAAACCCGTGTCAAGCATCGACACCAAATATGAAATCATATCTGTCTCAAATATCGGGCTCCGTCAGTCCGGATCGGCCCATATCATCAAATTTCACGACGACGGTCGGTATCCTCCGGATATCCGCCGCGCCAGACATCACCGGTAGGTAGTCTTCCCCTGCCAGGCTCATCGTCTACAACTCGATCTTCTTGCCCCGGGATACCATACCGGGCCCACCATGTACCCGAGACGGTTCATCCACTCCTCAAATCGGGTCTCGAAATCCAACAGAAAACATGAAAACTCATGGTGGACGACACATACATCACGAGAAAACCGCAACTTTGTTTTAAAAATGATAAATACAAGCTTTTGTTAAATTCTTGCGGTTTTCCCCAAAAATCCAGAAATCACAGAAAAACTGAAATCCTCAAGAAAATCATAGTGTCCACATGTTAAATATGATAAATGTCTATGATTTCAATGTATATGATGTGAATTTTGGATAGAATCTATGTAAATATGATGATAATGGGAGGTATAAGCAAGCTATGCAATTTCATATACCATGTATGAATGCAAGTGGCGATACTAAGTTAAACAGGTTCTATAGTGCACGTGGCATGGCAATTACCAAAGGCGTGTGTGTCACATGAATAGTGCGCGTGCAACAGATGCCAATGGTAATAGTGTTCGTGTCCTACGAAGTGATATCGCATAAGTATAGATGAATGTCCATGCAATTTAATATACTGTTCGCTATAAGGGTATGCAGTGTACATGAATGGATAAGCTAGCTAACAATATAAATCTTGCAAAAAAAAAGTAGGGTAATCCTAACTGGGGGGCGCCTCGCGCCATTCAGACGATTCCCCCATAGATGAATACATCTACTCACCTGAAATCCCCGCTAATCCGATCCGACCACCGACTTGCCTTTATGCGCTGTGTCCGATGTTTCCCCGACCGATCCTATATTTGCACAACACTAAGCATAAGATTACAAAACCTAAAACGATGCAAGTCACAATGTACAATTATCGATGCTCTCGAATTAAACATAACATGCACTCGGTGCACGGAAAAACGCACGAAAATCGCTAATTTTTAACTAGAATCGTCATTTCGGGGAAATCGACAAAACTAAAACCCGACTAGACGAAACCCCGCATTCGCGCACTCAAATAGTCCTATACGAAGCTAATTATATCGCTAAAATAACGCAATTTGATCGCATTCTATTTTGCATAAAAAATCTAGTAAGCAAATTGCATACCGATTCGATGCAAACGTCGCAATTTATCGATCTAGCGAGCGTAACATCGCACAATTAACCATTCTAACTAATTAGATAACCACTAACCTAACTTAAACCCACTTATCCTACAACAAACCCTAATTAGGGCATCAACACCTCTCTTGAAAATCATGAGCAAACAAATTAACCCAAATTTCACACTTAAACTACAAAATCTAGCAAGCTTAAACTACAATTAAACACTAGATTAAGATTATACCTCACAAGTGATGATTCCTAGTTTGCACTAGCCTCCAAGACACCTCTTTTCTCAACCTTCTAAACAAATTAGGGTTTGGGAAGAAGTGGAATGGGATTTAGGTTAGAATTAGTGAAGAAAATTGTGTACTTTTGTGGATTTTTGTTGATTTTTGAAGCAATTTTGAAGCAAGAAAGAGAGGGGAAAATGGTGTTTCCAGCAGTGAGCTCGGCCTGGAGCAAGGGAGGGAGGTTGTGGGAGTTTTGTGGAAGTTTCTAGGTCAAAAAAACCCTTTATGTTCTCATTTAATGCTTTTCACATCAACTTTTTACAAAAAAACCCCATTTTACATCATTTTTCCATTAAATTTCCCACCCTAAAACCAAAATTTTGCAAGTCATGATATAATTTTATTAACACCATATTTTAGCTTATAAAGATTCCTAATTATGAAATTTTCCTATTTAAATTTGTATTTATCACTAATTTAATGTATTTAAAAAGGCTTAAAATAATAAAAAAAAATAATTAATTACGAATTTTTTTTTATTTAACTAGAAAATTATAAATGACATTTTAGTGACAAAATTATAGTAATATCTAATCTAAATTTTGTATAATTAGGTCTACAATGAAAAAATATCAATTTTGACTTTTTACGGAAAAAGCCGAAAAATTAGCCGATTACCGAAAAACTGCCTAAACGATTTTCGAAGGGTTACAATCTTCCCCCCTTAAAGAAATTCGGTCCCCGAATTTAGAATTTAACTACGCGTACCTTCAAAAAGATGGGGATATCTCTTCCTCATGTGGACCTCGGTCTCCCAGGTGACCTCCTCGCTGTTCGGGCCACGCCAAAGGTCCTTGACGGACGGTATGACCTTCGACCTCAATTTCTTCACCTGCCGATCCAAGATGACCACCGGCTGCTCGGTGAAAGAAAGATCACGCTCTAGCTGGATCGTCTGGTGCTGAATCGCCTGGGAAGGATCATGAAGGTACTTGCGGAGCATTGAGACATGGAATACGGGGTGAACATCGGGGAAGCTGGGCGGAAAAGCTAACCGATAAGCGACTGGACCAACACGCTCTAGGATCTCGAAAGGACCAACATATCTAGGACTCAGTTTCCCTTTCCGCCCAAATCTCATCACACCTTTCATCGGAGAGACCTTCAGGAAAACATGATCGCCAACAGCGAACTCGAGTCGGCGACGACGCTTGTCAGCATATGATTTCTGCCTGTTCTGTGCCGCTCTCATCCTGTCCCGAATCAGCTGTATCTTCTCGGTCGTCTCTTGTACGATCTGCGGCCTTAAAATACTGCTCTCCCTGAGCTCTGTCCAACATACAGGCGATCGACATCTCTTCCCATATAAAGCCTCGAAAGGTGCCATCTGAATCGTCTCCTGGAAGCTATTATTGTAGGAAAACTCGATCAAAGGCAAATGACGATCCCAGCTACCACCGAAATCTAAAACACAAGCTCTGAGCATGTCCTCAAGAGTCTGAATAGTACGCTCCGACTGACCGTCAGTCTGCGGATGAAAGGCTGTGCTAAAATTCAATCGGGTGCCCAAAGCTTCCTGTAGTTTCTGCCACAATCGGCTGGTAAATTGGGTGCCATGGTCGGACACGATGCAAGTCGGAACGCCATGCAGTCGCACTATCTCATCAATAAAAACCTGGGCGTACTGAGAAAATCCAAAAGTGGTCTTCACTGGCAGGAAGTGAGCCGCTTTCGTCAGTCGATCCACAATCACCCAAATAGAGTCATACCCTCGACTGGTCCTGGGTAGACCCACAATGAAATCCATGGAGACCTGTTCCCACTTCCACTCAGGGATGGGCAAAGGCTGTAACTCGCCGGCTGGCCTCTGGTGCTCGGCCTTGACTTGCTGACAAGTCAGGCAACTCGACACAAAGTCTGTAATATCCTTCTTCATCCCGTCCCACCAGTAAACCTCTCTCAAATCACGGTACATCTTGGTGGAACCTGAGTGAACACTGTATACTGATCTATGTGCCTCCTTGAGAATATCACGCCTCAGTCCCTCTGAATCTGGCATACACAGTCGAGTCCCAAATCGAAGTATCCCCTGATCATCAATCACGAACTCAGAAACTCTGCCCTGCCGAATCTGCTCAATAATCTCTAAGATACGGGCATCGCCGGACTGTGCCTCGCGGATACGGTCAAGTAACTGTGGGCGTGCTCTGAAATGGGCCAGCTATCCCCCCGTAGGAGTAAGCTCGAATTGCACTCTGCTGTCACATAACACCTGCCAATCCGCCGTCGACTGCATATGTACTGCGCTCAAACAAGATAAGCTACCTCCGGGCCTCCTACTCAAAGCATCTGCCACCACATTCGCCTTGCCCGGATGGTATAAAATCTCGCAGTCATAATCCTTCACCAACTCTATCCATCGGCGCTGTCTCAGGTTCAGATCTCGCTGCTGGAAAATATACTTCAAACTCTTGTGGTCAGTGAATATCTGGCACAACTCACCGTATAGGTAATGTCTCCAGATCTTAAGTGCAAATACCACTGCAGCCATCTCTAAATCATGGGTGGGGTAGTTCTGTTCGTGTTTCCTCAGCTGCCGAGAAGCATATGAGATAACTCTGTCGTGCTGCATCAATACACATCCCAGCCCCACTCGAGAAGCATCACAATATACTACGAACCCGCCTGATCCTAAAGGCAATGCTAACACTGGTGCAGTAGTCAGACGAGTCTTCAACTGCTGGAAACTATCCTCACATGCCAGGGTCCAATCAAAAGGAACCCCCTTCCGGGTCAACCCGGTCAAAGGTGCAGCAATGCGGGAGAAATCCTGGACAAAACGTCGATAGTAGCCGGCCAGACCTAGAAAACTGCGAACCTCTGTAACTGATACTGGTCTAGGCCAACGCTGAACTGCCTCAATCTTCTTCGGGTCCACACAAATACCATCTCTCGTCACCACATGACCCAAGAAGTCGACACTGCCTAGCCAGAATGCGCACTTGGAGAATTTGGCGAACAGCTGATGCTCCCTCAAAGTCTGCAAGGTGATACGTAAGTGCTGCTCATGCTCCTCCCGACTCCGAGAATAAACCAAGATGTCGTCAATGAACACAATAATGAACTGATCGAGATACGGTCTGAATACACGGTTCATCAAATCCATAAATGCTGCCGGGGCATTGGTGAGCCCGAACGACATCACCAAGAACTCGTAATGACCATATCGAGTACGGAAGGCAGTCTTCGGAATATCCTCCTTCCGAACCCGCAACTGGTGATAACCTGACCGTAAATCAACCTTCGAGAAAAACCCTGCACCCTGGAGCTGATCGAATAAGTCATCAATGTGGAGTAGGGGATACCTGTTCCGCACAGTAACCCGGTTCAGCTGACGATAATCAATGCATAAGCGCATACTTCCGTCCTTCTTCTTAACAAACAAGATGGGAGCACCCCAAGGTGACACACTCGGTCGGATAAGCCCTTTGTCCAGCAAGTCCTGTAACTGATCCATTATCTCTTTCAGCTCCGCCGGGGCCATCCGATAAGGCAGTATAGAGATAGGCCCCGTGCCGGGGATCAAGTCAATACAGAACTCAATCTCGCGCTCTGGTGGCAGACCAGGCAGCTCGTCAGGAAATACATCAGGAAACTCTCTCACAACAGGGACCTGGTCCAACGGAACCTCTGTGGAGCTAGTATCACAAACATAAGCTAAGAATCCCTGACACCCTTTCCTTAAGAGCTGACCAGCGCGAAGAGAAGAAATCAAGATGGGAAGGGTAGCGCTACGATCTCCTTAAATAATAAGAACCGGCTCACCAGGAAAACTGAATCTGACTGTTTTTCACGGCAGTCCATGGATGCATAACAGGTGGCTAGCCAGTCCATACCAAGAAGAACGTCAAAGTCTAGCATATCGAGGAGAATCAAATCAACTGAAGAATCTCTCTACCCGATACGAACGGAACACGATCGGTACACAAAACGGGCAACAAAAGACTCGCCTACCGGGGTAATAACGACAAGCGGCTGATCTAACGGAGAAGACTCTTGGCCCAACCTCGGTGCAAAATACGTGGATACATAGGAATGTGAGGAGCCTGGATCAAATAATACCCGTGCATCAAAAGAACATACTGGCAGAGTACCTGTCACGACGGCATTGGATGCCTGTGCATCCTGAGGAGTCAATGCGAACACTCGGGCCTGTCCACCACTAATAGCTGGCTGTCCTCTGCCTCTACCTCGGCCTCTGCCTCTACCTCTGTCGCCTCGTCCTCTCGGAACTGGACCGCCACGCCCACGGCCTCTAGAAGCATCTGACTGACGTGGAGCATCATCAGGAGTAGGAAGTAAAGCTCTCTGAGAAGGTGGTGAGGGTGGTAAAGTCACATGCGGGACTGTCGCCGTGCCCTGACGTTCCATGGTACAGTCTCTGACACGGTGGTACTGACTCCCACACCGAAAACATCCTGGAGACGACTGCTGGGTCTGTGGATATGAACCAAATAACTGACCTCGTCTCAATCCTCTACCTCCACCATCTCACGGAAATAATCTATCGCGGTGTCTACCCATCTGCCGCTGAGCTGGCGTATCAGTACGGATCCTCTTCGGCCCAGAAATGACCGGAGTCTCAGAAATACGCTCCTCTAAAAGTAAGGCTGCATCCATCGCGGCTGCGTATGTATCAAAGTGCTAGGTGTCGATGGCAAGGAATAGCTGTGTATCAAGCCCTCGTACAAACCTCTTTATTCTCTTCTCTTCTGTGTCGACTAGGTACGGAGCATATCGGGACAACTGGGTAAACTGTATATCATACTCCGACACTGTCATCCCAGGAGTCTTGCGCAAAGACTCAAAACTACGGGCTCGAGCATCTCGGACACTCTCCGGAAGAAAACGGGCAAGAAATGCAGCTGTAAACTCATCCCAGGTCATAGAAGGTAGACCTGCAGCTCGGCCTCTCTCTACTGAATCGTACCATGTCTAGGCAAGACCCTCCAGACGAAAAGTCGTAAACTCCACCAATCTATCATCAGAACACCTCAACGAACGGCAAATCCGAGCCATCCTATCAAGAAATGCCTGTGGGTCCTCTGTCGCATCTGTACCGGTAAAAGCTGGAGGTCTCAATCTCATGAACTCCTGTAGTGAGACAGGGATATTCTCCGTAGTACCAGCAGGAGTGACCATCTGTGCAGCAGGTACGATCGTGGTCTGTGCGGTGGAAGGAACATCCTCGGATCTCTGTGCCCGGCTGGACTCAACTAAAGATCCCATCATCTGCCGCAACTCTTGCATGCCGTCCTCTAATCTGGCAATACGGTCTGGATAAGGCGGATCCGTATGACCCTGAGGGACAGGCGTATCATCCCATTCAATCCTCGCCTCAGACGGGCCCGCCCGAATCTCATCCCTAGCGGCAGTCCGCTGAGCTCTCGTAGTCTTTGGCGGCATCGAAGCTGGAATAAGAAACAAGACTGATAAGGACATTGCACTTGAATCAAGGAATGCAAGGAATCAAGAAAGGAAATACAAGCAATTATGTCCAAAGGTCACTTAGGCGGAGTACCGTATCGTAAGTATGCCGCGGATCATACCCACGCTACGCCACTCTGCTTAAGTCACCTACTCCATCTACCAAGGTCTCCTACACTCAGAAAGGTAAAACCTACAATCTGATACCAAATTTGTCACGACCCGAAAGTACGGAACGCGACTGGCACTTAGATTACGAGATGTCAAAAGGCGTACCGTAATCTAAGTCAGCCAAAGCCCAGAAGAATCTAACCCAAAATCAAAAGAGAGTGAAGGAAAACCTTACATGAAAGCAATTTTTTAAATCAATCAAGTTGCATAGAATCCCTTTTTTAAAAACATCAAAAATTTCCAAAAATTTCGGCAGAGTCTCCCCTGTATTTTCTATCCCCCAAAATGGGTACAACAAGATAATAAACCTGTAATCATAAAATGGCATCCCCAAGCGGGAGCTAGCTCTTCGCCCAAGGCGGATCACAACCACATGCAATATAATAGCAATATCAAGAAAAGAGCATAAAAGAAATGCAAAATATCAGAAAACACAACGCCGGCTCAAGTGAGCTCGACCCCAAAGAAACCACAAATATACAATCTCTCAGTCTCATCACTAGGTTGCATATACAAGATAAAGTGGTGGATGGAGAATACTAGATACAATGATAAAGCAAAAAGAAATAAAGTGTGCTCGCAACCCACCTACGGGCGATGTCGCGAGTCTGAGCAAAAGGAGCGATGATAGGATAGCCCGCCGCTACAAGGGTGAGGGGTCCGATCTGCAAGACACTGTGGCACAACGGGGGTGAGTTGCCAGCTCGTGAGTAGAATATAACATCTAGTAAAGCAATCGTAAGAATGCACGCAATGCACCACAAAATGTATGTCCATATGTGGTATAATATCTCTAGTATGCATGCACAGGTATGCGATGTCATTACTAATTCTTTAAGTGTTTTAAATACTAAGGGTACTGCATTCTTAACTTTAGAAAATGAATATATGTATACTAGCTAAGTACCATCAAGAAATCATCTGAAAACCCGTGTCAAGCATCGACACCAAATATGAAATCATATCTGTCTCAAATATCGGGCTCCGTCAGTCCGGATCGGCCCATATCATCAAATCTCACGACGACGGTCGGTATCCTCCGGATATCCGCCGCGCCAGACATCACCGGTAGGTAGTCTTCCCCTGCCAGGCTCATCGTCTATAACTCGATCTTCTTGCCCCGGGGTACCATACCGGGCCCACCATGTACCCGAGACGGTTCATCCACTCCTCGAATCGGGTCTCGAAATCCAACAGAAAACATGAAAACTCATGGTGGACGACACATACATCACGAGAAAACCGCAACTTTGTTTTAAAAATGATAAATACAATCTTTTGTTAAATTCTTGCGGTTTTCCCCAAAAATCCAGAAATCACAGAAAAACTGAAATCCTCAAGAAAATCATAGTGTCCACATGTTAAATATGATAAATGTCTATGATATCAATGTATATGATGTGAATTTTGGATAGAATCTACGTAAATATGATGATAATGCGAGGTATAAGCAAGCTATGCAATTTCATATACCATGTATGAATGCAAGTGGCGATACTAAGTTAGACAGGTTCTATAGTGCACGTGGCATGGCAATTACCAAAGGCGTGTGTGTCACATGAATAGTGCGCGTGCAACAGATGCCAATGGTAATGGTGTTCCTGTCCTACGAAGTGATATCGCATAAGTATAGATGAATGTCCATGCAATCTAATATACTGTTCGCTATAAGGGTATGCAGTGTACATGAATGGATATGCTAGCTAACAATATAAATCTTGCAAAAAAAAAGTAGGGTAATCCTAACTGGGGGGGCGCCTCGCGCCATTCAGACGATTCCCCCATAGATGAATACATCTACTCACCTGAAATCCCCGCTAATCCGATCCGACCACCGCCTTGCCTTTACGCGCTGTGTCCGATATTTCCCCGACCGATCCTATATTTGCACAACACCAAGCATAAGATTACAAAACCTAAAACGATGCAAGTCACAATGTACAATTATCGACGCTCTCGAATTAAACATAACATGCACTCGGTGCACGGAAAAACGCACGAAAATCGCTAATCTTTAACTAGAATCGTCATTTCGGGGAAATCGACAAAACTAAAACCCGACTAGATGAAACCCCGCATTCGCGCACTCTAATAGTCCTATACGAAGCTAATTATATCTCTAAAATAACTCAATTTTATCGCATTCTATTTTGCATAAAAAATCTAGTAAGCAAATTGCATACCGATTCGATGCAAACGTCGCAATTTATCGATCTAGCGAGCGTAACATCGCACAATTAACCATTCTAACTAATTAGATAACCACTAACCTAACTTAAACCCACTTATCCTACAACAAACCCTAATTAGGGCATCAACACCTCTCTTGAAAATCATGAGCAAACAAATTAACCCAAATTTCACACTTAAACTACAAAATCTAGCAAGCTTAAACTACAATTAAACACTAGATTAAGATTATACCTCACAAGTGATGATTCCTAGTTTGCACTAGCCTTCAAGACACCTCTTTTCTCAACCTTCTAAACAAATTAGGGTTTGGGAAGAAGTGGAATGGGATTTAGGTTAGAATTAGTGAAGAAAATTGTGTATTTTTGTGGATTTTTGAAGCAATTTTGAAGCAAGAAAGAGAGGGGAAAATGGTGTTTCCAGTAGTGAGCTCGGCCTGGAGCAAGGGAGGGAGGTTGTGGGAGTTTTTTGGAAGTTTCTAGGTCAAAAAAACCCTTTATGTTCTCATTTAATGCTTTTCACATCAACTTTTTACAAAAAAACCCCATTTTACATCATTTTTCCATTAAATTTCCCACCCTAAAACCAAAATTTTGCAAGTCATGATATAATTTTATTAACACCATATTTTAGCTTATAAAGATTCCTAATTATGAAATTTACCTAATTAAATTTGTATTTATCACTAATTTAATGTATTTAAAAAGGCTTAAAGTAATAAAAAAAAATAATTAATTACGAATTTTTTTTATTTAACTAGAAAATTATAAATGACATTTTAGTGACAAAATTATAGTAATATCTAATCTAAATTTTGTATAATTAGGTCTACAATGAAAAAATATCAATTTTGACTTTTTACGGAAAAAACCGAAAAATTAGCCGATTACCGAAAAACTGCCTAAACGATTTTCGAAGGGTTACATCCTTCATCGAGAACCTTTGTGATAAGAATGATTTTACCGAATGTATCATAGGAATGTTATTTCCTATCAGAAGAATGTCATCCACGTACAATACGAGGAATGCGACAGTTCTCCCTACAGTCTTCTTATAAACACAAGCTTCATCTGGATTTTTGATGAAATCAAACTCTTTGATAAGATCATCAAAACAGATGTTCCAACTCCGTGATGCCTGCTTTAATCCATAAATGGATTTAAGCAACTTACATGTTTTCCCGCTGCTCCCACCCTCTGGCTGATCCATATAAACGCATTCTTCTAAATCACCATTTAGAAATGCAGTTTTAACGTCCATCTACCAGATTTCATAGTCATAGTGAGCAGCAATAGCAAGTAGGATCCGAATAGATTTAAGCATGGCTACCGGAGAGAATGTCTCGTCATAGTCCAGTCCTGGTCTTTGACGAAAACCTTTCGCTACCAACCTTTCTTTATAGGTCTCCACCTATCCATCTATACCGATCTTTCTTTTAAAGATCCATTTGCAGCCTACGGGTTTTATCCCAGAGGGTACATCCTACAAAGTCCATACTTTGTTGGTGTACATGGACTCCATTTCGGATCTCATGGCATCCAGCCACTTCACAGAGTCACCACTCGTGATAGCTTGCTGAAAACTGGCAGGGTCATCATCATCCATGATGCAATCTTCTCTATCACCATCAATGAGAAAACCGTAGTATCTCTCTGGTGGGCGAGAAGTCCTATCGGATCTATGGAGTGGCTGAGGTTTATTAGATTCTGTTGCAACATCAGGTTCAACCAAGTCGTCATTTGTAACTTGTATCTCTAGAACCTCTTCTAGATTTACCATATTGCCATGAGCATCATTTGGAAAAATCTCATTTTCCAAAAATGTGGCATACTGAGAAAGAAACACCTTTTGTTCCTCTTTGTGGTAGAAAAGATACCCAAAAGAATGTTTCGGATATCCCATAAATATACATTTGACTGATCGTGTCTCGAGTTTGTCTGGATTCTGCTTTTTGACAAAAGCCGGACAACCCCAAATCAACTCGTTTAAGAGATGGTCTCTTCCCATGCCATATCTTATATGGAGTGGTATACACGGTCTTGGTTGGAACTTTGTTCAACAGAAAAGCAGCAGCGTCCAATGCATGCCCCCAAAAAGAGAGAGGTAACTCAACATCACTCATCATGGATCGTACCATATCTAATAGGGTACGATTCCGCCGCTCTGACACACCATTGTGTTGTGGTGTGTAAGGAGGAGTGAGCTGAGAGAGAATCCCATTCTCTTTTAGGAAGTTCAAGAACTCAGTACTAAGGTACTCTCCACCTCGATCTGATCGAAGTATCTTGATGTTCATACTTGTTTGTTTTTCTACTTCAAGTTTGTACTCCTTGAATTTCTCGAAAGCTTCAGACTTATGCTTTATTAAAAACACATGACCGAATCTTGAGAAATCATCAGTAAAAGTTATGAAGTAAGAAAACCCGCCTCTTGCATGTGTAGATATTGGCCCACATACATCACTATGTATGAGGCCTAAGAGTTCTGTAGCTCTTTCTCCGCGTCCAGTAAATGGAGTTTTGGTCATTTTACTTTTGATACAAGACTGGCAAGTCGCATAAGATTTATACTCAAAAGAATTTAAATATCCATCTTTATGAAGCTTGTTTAGTCTTGTTTCATTAATATGACCAAGTCTATAATGCCAAAGAAAAGCTTCATTTATATTTGAAAATTTTCTTTTAGTTGTGTGTTGAATGTTGAAAACTGTGTGTTGATTAAGGACGTATACCCCGTTATAAAGTATACCACAACCAATCAACTCTTGATTTAGTTTAATGTTCATAATATTGTGTTGCACAGCAAAATGATATCCTTCATTATCTAACAAAGAAATAGATATAATATTACAAAGCATACTTGGTACAAAATAACATGGGTTCAAAACCAATATACAACCCGACGGCAACCCTAGGTGATACTCTCCCACTGAAACTGCATGTACATTGGAACCATTTCCAACTTGGAGAGTATGATCACCTGTTTTCAAAACTCTGCTATTTCTCAACGCCTGCATAGAATTGAAAATATAAGAACCCGAACCGGTATCTAATACCCAGGAAGTAGAGTTAATAGAAAAACAGTTTTCAATCATGAACACACCTGAAGCTGAAGCATCACCATGCTTCTTTTTCTTGAGTTCAAGGTACTCAGCACAGTTCCGGTTCCAGTGCCCCATCTTCTTGCAGTGAAAACATTCTCCCTTCCCCGACTCCGCAGCTTTGGATTTGTCTTTCCCCTTCGCCTTCTTTATTCCTCCTCTCGGTTTGGTGAATTTCTTCTTATTCTTTTCCTTAGCCTTGGCTTTTGGGATGGAAGAGGAAGATTGTCCAACAAGCATAGAGGGGGACTTCGTTTTCAGCGTGCTCTCCGCACTTCTCAACATATTGAGAAGTCCGGGTAGTGATTTCTCCATGTCATGCATGTTGAAGTTCACTATGAATGGAGCAAAGACGGAGGGAAGAGACTGTAGAACAATATCAGTATACTGTTCGTTATCCATTGTCCATCCGAGGTCCTTAATCTCTTTTATAAGAGCTATCATCTTCAAAACGTGATCGCCTACTGGTGTGCCTTGAGCCATCCACATCTGAAATAACTTTCGAGATGCTTCATATCTCTTGATCCGAGATTGCCCCCATACCGTTCCTTTGTATGGAGAATAATGGATTTAACATCCATCTGCTCGTGTTGCTTTTGATGTGTATTGTCCATCGATGCAAGCGTGAGGCATTTGGCAGTAGCACAGTCAATATCCCACGTTTTGCGGATTTCCTTATCCGCAGTAGAAAATTTAGGGCCTGGGACGGTCGGGGCTTTGGAAGTGAGGACATATGATACTTTATCATATGTGAGAGCAATGCTAATGTTCCTCAGCCAGTCTTTGTAGTTGGGTCCGGTCAGCTTGTTTTTATCTAGTAGAAACTTAAGGCCTGTCATAGGTATTTGCCATTAAGAGAGAGAAAAGAATACACTCAGCGAAAGCTCTTGCAAAGATCAGATTGGTTATTATCTTGTCTAATCGATGTCTCCCACTGCTTTTATCAATTTTTCCTTAAAACCTTTAAAAGGAAAACTAGCCAGAATTAATTACATCCTACAATTTTGCTAACCGTTCAGCGAAGCCAGTGCCGGTACTTTGAGGGAGGTTCCCCGTGCTGTCGCATGGACCTAATTAGTGTTGGATATAGTGCCCTCAAAGTCAATTATTGGATCGCAGGAACGTGATTGCAATGATTGAGAGAGGACTTATACCGGTAGGACAGTCTTATTCAAGATGATAGTATGCTATCTGGTTTATCTTTGTCATCGTGTACATGCTTTAGGTCATATTACAGATCACTATTTGTTAGTTATATGTATGCCCTAGAGGCCATTACTATACATAGGATGTATATTGTAGTGGATGCTTGGACATATATAGGGAGGACTTTCTTGCTTGACATGATAGTATGCTATCTGGTTGCTCATTACCTTAACGTGTACACTGATTGTCCCTCTGTTACATATTGGTAAAGCCCTTAGGATGTGTACTTGACTACCTGGACTATGATGCGGATCATACTAGTGGGGACATGGTAGTCCATAAGTACATCCTTCAAGGTCCCTAGTCGTGGGTGTATCGAGACAGGGCATCGATATACCAGAGTAGACTAGTGTATACCTTCTCGACCCATACAGATGGATGATGGATGATCCCATATCCATTGGTGTTTGACATCAGAGATGATATACGGGTGCTCAGTGGAGACTGGGTACACTGGACGGACTCGCCGAGAACTCCCAGATGGTATTATACCTTACGTCAGATGGCAGTTCTCTGGTGACACTGGTACAGAGTAGTCTGTTGACCCGAGATCGTCATAGAGTCTTGTGTGGTTCCCACTGTGCTTTGATTTCCACCTTACCACGTCCAAGAGGGCGTGCAAAACGGTGGTTTTTGGGTACAGTCCCGAGTCACATGGAGGCAATGAGCGATAGGAGGGGATTCGTCTCTCCCGGTATAGGGAGTTGATGTTGCGCTGTGTTCGATTGGCTATAACCGGAAATCCCTAGCCAGGGTTGCTGAGATTTACTGGTAAGTGTTACCAGTAGTTTCTCGAACTGTTATAGACCTCATATCGACACGACTTATCGAGCTATTGGGGTCTGACGTTTACCATCCCTAGGCGAGATATACGACATATCAGACGATCAGACCGGACTGTACGGTAAGTGTTACTGGTTGGATTCACTGGAGTGTGAGCGGGCTTGCTCGTCGATCTTCTGATCGCTCAATACCCGGGTGGCCGTTACGTTTAGCAGACCGCTTGCGGCTTGTGGGTGCTTGATATGATCATCACCTGCTGCCGGCGTATTGACGAGTCTTTAGAGTCCTACACAGAGGTTTCCTGGCTCAAGCGAAACGAAATAGGAGCGCATTTGAGATATGTGCGGGACCAAGAATGATACCAGTATGTGATACTGTATTCGATTCTCGCGATATGTAACATTGATCGGTTATATACGTTATAGCCGGGTTATCGGATCAAGTGTTGATTCGATAAGTTGTTACTATTGATATTAGTCGGTTATATGCGATATGACCGGGTCGTTAAATCAAGTGTTGATTTAATGATTTAATGTATAACTATATATTTGATATATTACTTTGCATTAACTAGTATCGGTTCACTTTAAATGGATATTCTCACTCGGATGTGCACATTGTATATGTGATATACTTTTGTGCACTTGATTGTATCATGTTTGATGATATATGTTTGCTTTGGTTAAGTGTAAAGAATTAAACCTTGGTTAAGTATATGGTTAGGTTTTTATTTATTTATCCATTCATTTATCTATTTATTTTGGATTAATAAAGAGAGAAGAAAACAAAATGGTTGCTTTGATTCATGAAGTTTCTTGAAGCTTCATGCAACTTTGACCATTTTGTCTTCATCTCCTTAACCTAACCATTCACTAACCCTAGTCTATTCTCTACACCTAACTATGGTTGGAATTATGATAAGGATTCATTTTTCTTTTCAATTCAAAATTAACTTATCATAATTCTATCTTCTTCTTCCTCTTCTTCTTCTTGAAGAAGAAACCTTTCTCCATCAATGGCAACTCTTGAAAATGAGTGAGAAATCCAATTCTAAAGTGAACCCACTTCCTATTTCTTCATCCTCTACCTCTTGCCAAGTAGTAGAGTGTGTTTCCTTCACAAGTTTTCATGGCTTGGTGAAGGTGGAGCTTGATCTAGTGATGCCTCGACGTAGATCATCTTCGGCATCGTCGTCGATGACCTAGCCCGTTTTTCTCCGATGAAGCCGATGCAAGAGTCATGATTCGATTTGGACAGCGGAGAGGACTTCATCATGGAACTATGGAGGTGGAGAAACGGATCTACAAAGGTTGTATTTCCGTTCTTTTAGTTTAGTTGTAAACTAGTTGCATATTTCGCCTAAATTTCTAGTTAACGATCCGTATTAGGGTTTCTCGGCACCCGTAAAATTTGAAATTGGCATGGTTGATGTCTTGTGAGACCTCTTAAGAGTGCCTAGGAACCCTATAGTGGTATCAGAGCCTAGCTAGAGCCTTTGGTGATGCGTAGACGAAGTTTGAAACCCGATCGACCCGAAACCCTAACCCGTTTTTGCTCTCTGGACTTTTTTGAAAAAATGGGTTTTTTCCATATTAAAAATATGCAGAAAAACCAGCAGGGAATTCTAAGAATTACGATGAAAAAATATTTTCATGATACCTCTAAAGTGCGGCGGAACCGCGGCAGAAGCCTGGCTTCTGCGGCGGTTCCTCGGCCACTTGACTTGATTGGCCTTCAAACTTTGCACAGTAATTCATTCTTTCTGGTGCTGGTTTTCCTGGGTTTTTTTTTAATATTATTCAAGAGTTGAATTTTCTGGAGTTGTTTTGGGGATTCGCTGATTCGATCGGATTATCAGATTTTGTCTATTTGTTTTCCGGGTAAATTTTAGAATATGTTAAAAAGTTCGCCCGGATATAAATACCCACCTTTTCCCCTGTCGGGAAATTTCCAAGTGTTGGATCTTTCCGTAGTTTAACGACGTTCTAAGTAGTGCAAGTAACGCGATGGTCCCTCTAGAAGACAACAAACCTTAACTCGATTATGTGACCGTCTTGAACTGCCCTTTGAACCTTCGGGTTTGGGGCAGTACGGCGTGCCACATGTGAGGCGTTGGCTTGACCCTTCTACGGCTGGACCATTGGTACTGAGGCACGAACTGAATGTTTTTAGACTTGTTTCATGTGTTGATCTGTTTTGGGAAAACTTGGGTGTTCGACTGTTCGATCAGAAAGTTTAACATTTTCTAATTATCTGGAATGGGATACAATAATTGGAATTCACAATTAGTCATGAGATAACTGAATGAATGTTATAAACATAGCACTTTAGTCTCACTTGATCGGTTGCCACGGAATTTTGATGTGATCAAAAGTCCGCCGCAATCACATAGCGTACGCGGATACTCGCCGGGTAAACTTAATAGACAGCCTCGCTCCATAGCCCCGACCAAGTGACTGTAGGAGAACCCCGTCGCCGAAAGCATCCGTTCGGGTGTTCGCGGCAGCGGTGTTCCGCCTTGGTGCACTTCGTCGACGGTATCGGGGGTGCGGCCGCCTACTAAAGTTTGCGACGAGCATTCGATCAGAATGTCGGGAATCCTATTGAATTGCCCGACTTGATATTGAAAAGTGTTTTCGATAATGAGACTAAAATGCGGAGTTTATAATTGTTAGGCATGCGATGTCTAAGGAATTCATTTGATTAGGTATGCGATGTCTATGGAGGTTGCGGATTCCAACTGTTGTAGTTTTACGCTTTCTTTTCTATGACCGTAAGTGTAATATGTGGTATCGCCGGTTTCGTTGCTATATGTCAAGGACAATTGGGATGCGCATATTTACTTACGTTGATGACATGTGATGTTATGTGTTGCTGGATATGTTATATTGGATCGTCGTGTTTGAATAGCCGGGTTTTTTTTATGTGAGATGAGTGTTTTTCATTTTCATTCATGTAAAAACTTGTATGTAATATTCTTTTATTGGGGCACTTCCAGATCGCGGAAGTTGTCACCGTTGTTGTATATTATTTACTTTTCCGCACTAGGATAAACCCAAGAAGGAGGGCACAAGTAACCGGGTTCTGGAGTCCAGTGGGAGACCAACTCGAGGAGTCGAGTCCGGGTCTCCTAACTCTAGAATTGGTAGGGTTGCTTGCCGCTCTCGTAGGGGTCTAGGGGTGTGGGTTTGGCTATTCATCACGACCGTGGAATCCGTGTTTTATACTGGCTCGTATTGAAAACACGGACGTCCTAGTATATCTAATTTTTCATATGTTTCTTCTTCTGCGATATCTGTGATGTGATCATGTGATGTTCTGTGATAGATACAGTATATAGTATATATGATATATTATATAGACGTTACTTATGTTTTACACCCGCGCTAGCCCTCCCCGCTCTGCCATTAGTTACCTAACCTAACGGTGCACGAGGGGACATCGAGGCGAATGCGGATGGCATAAGTGTACGTCGTATTTATCTGTGATGTTTAGGTAAATAAATGATGGGACTTCATTAATGTGATTAATGAAATAAAAGAAACCTAAAGATGTTGTAGAATCGAATTTCAAAAATAAAACAGGTAGCTACAGTTCTTGCTCTGCACAGCGGTATATGTGATATATCCTGCACCTTATTCGATGAGGAAAGGACCGAGATCCCTTCACCGGGAGTGACTCCTTTAGCAATAATTGGCAGATGCTACACACTCGGTTTGTCTTTTGATTGCTTTTAAAAGTTTTTGCTTTGCACAGAGATATATATGATATATCCCGCACCTTATTCGATGAGGAAAGGACCGACGATCCCTTCACCGGGGGTGACTCCTTTAGCAAAACTAGAAAAGCCTCAAAAACACTCCATTTTCAAAATCATTTGATTCTACAACGATATAAAGTTCATTACGCAAAAGGTTTTCTTAAAAACCTGACGTAGCCCTCTGTCATTTCAGATAAGTCCTAGTTACTATTCGTGCTGCGTTTGTTGACTCAGTCAAGGCGTAGTGTGCGGTAGCTGATTAGTGCTTATCTGCAAAGCATATGATGCGATTGGATTAGGATAGTCGTGCGGCCTTATTGACTCAGTCAAGGGTCGTGCGGGTGGGTTTAATTCAATCGAGAAATGACGGGTTGAACTTTACTTGTGGTCTATGATTTGTTGACTCAGTCAAGGTCATAGATCGCTTGGGGCAAAATTATCGGGAATTTCAAGTGTTGAAATTTGCAATGAGATTGCATACCTTCTATGAGATAGTTGGATCCCGATACCCGCTGTGAGTAAGAGTTACTCCTGGGAGAGTTTTATACATTACAATTAGCCGATCAAGTAGGTGTCTAGAAAGGTGTTAACGAGGTTACGCCTCTGGGAAAACGAGGTTTACATTAATTAGGTTCGTGCGAAAGCACGGGGGACCTCCCTCAAAGTACCGACACTGGCCTGGCTGAAAGATTGGCGAACTTGTAGTGTGTAATTAATCCCGGCTAGTCTTTCCTTTTAGGGTTTGAAGGAAGATTTGATAAAAAGCAGTGGGAGCCATCCTGATTAGATAAAATAATAACTAATCTATTCTTGAAAGAGCGCACACTGAGTGTTTTCTTCTCTCTCTCTCCAGGTAGCGACCATATCACGCCTTAATCAAGATAATAAAACGGATTATTGACCGAACCCGCTTGTTATACTGATCTGGGGAACGTTGGTCCCGCTCCAACTTATAATTGTTATAAGACAGAGCAGGAAATTGGGGATTACCAAAATTCCCGTGCCGCCCAAACGAAGAGAGTGCATGCTGATGCATTATCTTCGGGTGTGTTCGTTACAAAGAACTGTTTCTCTGTATCCTCTACGTCCTGGGTATGTGATGCCAGATCAGGATCCCAGAAATGTAATCTGTTACATAGGGCTACAGCTAGGTAGAAGAACTGAGAACGGGTGATAAGTTTCATGAGGCAGAAAACGGGGCAAGAGTTGCAGCCAAGTCTGTCGGTCACTGTCACCCTGTATTACCAATACATTGATTCTGAACAAATGTTATTAGATACCGAACCTGATATGCAAAATCATATCTGTCTCTTTATTAGTAAAGAAACGATAAAATTTTGTATTGTTGGAAAATGTTTTGAACATTTCCTATATCAAAAGTTGATCGGTTCAGGCACGTTATCTAAAAGCATTAATGTTCTAAATCAAACTACAGTTCTTTAGTATACGAAACACACACAAGAGGAAGAGTTCAGAAATGAACGAATCCTTCTTGAGATATTGTAGACTAGGTCATATCAATGCGACCCGACTAGCTAAGTTGCACATAGATGCATATTTAAATCTGTTTGAATTTACATCATGTGAAACTTGCCAGTCATGTCACAAAGAAAAGATGACCATAGCTCCGTTTACTGGAAACAGAGAAAGAGTTAGTGAACTCTTGGGATGATACATGTTGATGTATGAAGGTCCCCTGTCTACATATGCCAGGACTGGTTCTTTGTACTTCGTTACATTCTCTGATGATCTCTCGAGATTCAGACATATGTTCCTGTTGAAACACAAGTCCGAACCTTTTGAGATATTCACAGAATATAAGTTAGAAGTAAAGAACCAAAATACGGGTATAAGTATTATGTCCTTTGATGAGATCAAGGAGGAGAATACTTGAGCACGGAATTCCTGGACTTTTCTAAAGGAGAATGAGATTCTCTCTCAGCATTACTCCTCCGCATACACCATAGCACGATGGTATGTCGGGGCGGAGCAATCTCACCATATATGATAAGGTGTGCTCTATGATGAGTACTACTGAGTTACCTGTTTCCTTTTTGGGAGTTATGCGCTTGAGAAGCTGCATACCTATTGAATAGGGTTCAAATCAAATCAGTTGCTTACCACTTCATATGTGATATGGAATGGGAAGAGCCCATGTCTTAAGCTAGTTAAGATTTCGGGTTGTCCGGCCTATGTCTAAAAGCAAAATCGGGACAAGCTCGAGGCAAGATCTGTTATGTACAACAGGAAATGTTCCAGCTATACAAACTGCAGTTGATGATTTGAAAGAACCAAAGGATTCAATAGTTACCAACGAACCTCAGCCTCTCCGCCGATCTAGTAGGGTTCCTCACCCACCTGAGAGATACTTCGGTTACTCTATGACAGTGGGAGCGAAGATTGCATCATGAGATGATGACCCAACTAGCTTCGAGCTGGCCATCAGGAGTAAGACTCTGTAAGAATGGCTGGATGCTTAGCGATCTGAGATGGAATCCTTATGCACCAACAAAGTATGGACTTTAGTTGCTATATCTGAAGGGTTAAATCCCCATCAGGAGCAAGTATATCTTGAGAAGATTACTTGGTGTACATGGAAAGGTTGAGACTTTCAAAGCTGGACTTGTTAAAGGTTTTCGTCATCAACCAAGCGTGGATAATGATGAAACCTTTTCCAGTGCCTATGCTTAAGTCCATCCAGATCCTACTTACCACGGCTACATACCATGACTACGATATCTGGCGGTTGGGTGTCATGACTGCTTTTCTAAATGCTGTTTTAGAAGAGTGCGTCTATAAGTACACAGCCAGAGGGCTTCGTAAACAGTGGGAGCAGCGGAAACGTGTACAAGATGTTTTATGTGATAAAGCAGGCATCGCGGAGTTGGAACATCTGTTTTGATGAGTTAGTCAAAGAGTTTGACATCATCAAAATGGTAGATGAACCTTGTATAAACAAAAAGGTAGTAGGGAGTATAGTAACGATCCTCGCAGAGTACGTGGATAACATACTCTTGATGGGGAAGGAGTTTCCTATGCTACGCTCGGTCAATCTCCGCTTATCACAAGCATTCTCCATATAGGATCAAAATGATACCTCCTAAATCCTGGGTTTTGGATCTATGAGATAGATCTAATTGGATGTTAGGATTCTCACTAGTTGTAGTGAGATGGTATCAATCGATCCTGGGGAGTATCACTGGAAGGGTTCCAGGGTGATAAAGACGACTGAATGTCAGTCACAGGCATTGTCTTTACCCTCAGTAAAGGGACGGTATGTTGGAAGAGTTCCAAGCTAGATACCGTGGCATACTAGAAGATAAAGGCAGGATACATCACTACTTAAGATGCTACCAAATAGGATGTTTGGGTCTATATTGGTTCATGAGATGAACTATGTTCCTCCCATTGTGTGACAATGGAGTTGTGGCTTATGCCAAGGAACATCCGTCCCATTAGTGATCCAGACATATTCTAAGGCAGTATCACCTGATCATGGAGATGGTTGATCTCCAGGGTGATCGAGGTTAGGAGAGTAGACTCAGAGGACAGCACGGCGGATCCACTCACAAAGGCCTTTTCCCAGAGAGACTATTATGGGATGGTTGAGTATGAGATACTACAACCACTGCTATCAGATGGCCCTAGTGCAAGTGGGAGATTGTTAGTTATATGTATGCCCTAGAGGCCATTACTATACATAGGATGTATATTGTAGTGGATGCTTGGATATATATAGGGAGGACTTTCTTGCTCGACATGATAGTATGCTATCTGGTTGCTCTTTACCTTAACGTGTACACTGATTGTCCCTCTGTTACATGTTGGTAAAGCCCTTAGGATGTGTACTTGACTACCTGGACTATGATGCGGATCATACTAGTGGGGACATGGTAGTCCATAAGTACATCCTTCAAGGTCCCTAGTCGTGGGTGTATCGAGACAGGGCATCGATATACCAGAGTAGACTAGTGTATACCTTCTCGACCCATACAGATGGGCGATGGATGATCCCATATCCATTGGTGTTTGACATCAGAGATGATATACGGGTGCTCAGTGGAGACTGGGTACACTGGACGGACTCGCCGAGAACTCCCAGATGGTATTATACCTTACGTCAGATGGCAGTTCTCTGGTGACACTGGTATAGAGTAGTCTGTTGACCCGAGATCGTCATAGAGTCTTGTGTGGTTCCCACTGTGCTTTGATTTCCACCTTACCACGTCCAAGAGGGCGTGCAAAACGGTGGTTTTTGGGTACAGTCCCGAGTCACATGGAGGCAATGAGCGATAGGAGGGGATTCGTCTCTCCCGGTATAGGGAGTTGATGTTGCGCTGTGTTCGATTGGCTATAACCGGAAATCCCTGGCCATGGTTGCTGAGATTTACTGGTAAGTGTTACCAGTAGTTTCTCGAACTGTTATAGACCTCATATCGACACGACTTATCGAGCTATTGGGGTCTGACGTTTACCACCCCTAGGCGAGATATGCGACATATCAGACGATCAGACCGGACTGTACGGTAAGTGTTACTGGTTGGATTCACTGGAGTGTGAGCGGGCTTGCTCGTCGATCTTCTGATCGCTCAATACCCGGGTGGCCGTTACGTTTAGCAGACCGCTTGCGGCTTATGGGTGCTTGATATGATCATCACCTGCTGCCGGCGTATTGACGAGTCTTTAGAGTCCTACACAGAGGTTTCCTGGCTCAAGCGAAACGAAATAGGAGCGCATATGAGATATGTGCGGGACCGAGAATGATACCAGTATGTGATACTGTATTCGATTCTCGCGATATGTAACATTGATCGGTTATATGCGTTATAGCCGGGTTATCGGATCAAGTGTTGATTCGATAAGTTGTTACTATTGATATTAGTCGGTTATATGCGATATGACCGGGTCGTTAAATCAAGTGTTGATTTAATGATTTAATGTATAACTATATATTTGATATATTACTTTGCATTAACTAGTATCGGTTCACTTTAAATGGATATTCTCACTCGGATGTGCACATTGTATATGTGATATACTTTTGTGCACTTGATTGTATCATGTTTGATGATATATGTTTGCTTTGGTTAAGTGTAAAGAATTAAACCTTGGTTAAGTACATGGTTAGGTTTTTATTTATTTATCCATTCATTTATCTATTTATTTTGGATTAATAAAGAGAGAAGAAAACAAAATGGTTGCTTTGATTCATGAAGTTTCTTGAAGCTTCATGCAACTTTGACCATTTTGTCTTCATCTCCTTAACCTAACCATTCACTAACCCTAGTCTATTCTCTACACCTAACTATGGTTGGAATTATGATAAGGATTCATTTTTCTTTTCAATTCAAAATTAACTTATCATAATTCTATCTTCTTCTTCCTCTTCTTCTTCTTGAAGAAGAAACCTTCCTCCATCAATGGCAACTCTTGAAAATGAGTGAGAAATCCAATTCTAAAGTGAACCCACTTCCTATTTCTTCATCCTCTACCTCTTGCCAAGTAGTAGAGTGTGTTTCCTTCACATGTTTTCATGGCTTGGTGAAGGTGGAGCTTGATCTAGTGATGCCTCGACGTAGATCATCTTCGGCATCGTCGTCAATGACCTAGCCCGTTTTTCTCCGATGAAGCCGATGCAAGAGTCATGGTTCGATTTGGACAGCGGAGAGGACTTCATCATGGAGCTATGGAGGTGGAGAAACGGATCTACAAAGGTTGTATTTCCGTTCTTTTAGTTTAGTTGTAAACTAGTTGCATATTTCGCCTAAATTTCTAGTTAACGATCCGTATTAGGGTTTCTCGGCACCCGTAAAATTTGAAATTGGCATGGTTGATGCCTTGTGAGACCTCTTAAGAGTGCCTAGGAACCCTACACTATTACATGTTGATAAAGCCCTTAGGATTCTTGCTTGACTACCAGCAGTATGATGGCGATCATATACGTGGGAGCTGGGGTCTATAAGCACATCCTTAAAAGGTCCCTAGTCGAGGGAGTTTCGAGACAGGGCAGCGATTCTCCAGAGTAGACTAGTGTATACGGATCGAGACCCCGACGAGGGGCAGTGGCTGGTCTCACAAGCCATTGGTGTCAGTTGGTTCACCTAAGACGTATACAGGTGCTCATTGGGTTATGAGTACATCGGACAGGATTCGCCGGGAATATGCTAGTTGGTTTTATACCTAGCGTCAGATAGTAGTTCCCTGGTGACATGTGTACATGTTAGTTCATCGACCTGAGATCGTCATTTGTCTCGTGTGAGTTCCCACTATGCTTTGATTACTACCCTACTATGGCTCAAAGGAGTCGTGCAAACAAGTTTTAGTTGGGTACAGTCCCGAGCCACATGGAGGCAGTGAGCGGATCGGCAGGGGTTTCGTCTCTCCCGGTATTGGGGGTGAGATCGCACTGTGTCTAGGAGAGCCATTACACGAAGTCCTTGGCTAAGGCACGAGATTTACTAGTAGGTATTCCAGTAGTATCTCATGGTGTTCTGGGCTATACTCCGACATGACTTGTACCGCTTTTGGGGGTCTGACTTTTACCACCCTCCTAGGCCCGACATGCGATACTCATAGACGAACGGACCAGACTGTACGGATATTATCACGGACAGGCTCAATAGGGTGTCAGGATGAGTTCGCTCATCGATCTCCCTTTTGGTCAATACCTGGTAGCCCGTTATGTACAGCTAGTACCACTGACGTGCTAGTGGTTAAATCCACAGCCAAAGTATTGACGAGTCTTTAGAGTCACCCACAGACAGTTTCTCAAGTTTCGGGCGAAACGTTGTAGAGGCCGTATGGTATTATGGCAGGGTTCGATCATATACGTGCACTTGTGCACGGATCATGATCGGGCGGATCATACTAGTGGGCTTTGGTTTAAGCTGGATCCTAGTATTAGATTTGTTGGATTACTTTAGTCTCATCGCATTTGCATTCAGTCGGAATGTGGATGCAGGTATGTATATACAGGTGAGGGGTATCCTTATGATCCGTCACGAGTTTACTTTAGTTGATGCCGTATCTTTTTATTGTCATAAACATTTGGGTTAATGTTTTGGTGGAAATTGTGAGTGGATTTCATCACGAGGAGCATTTATTGTAACATGTACATAAGTAGTGACTCATGGTCTCTTTATTTGTGCATATGTCACATTTTCTTTTGATTATTGTGTTGAAATGAGAGGTGGAGAGAGAATGGACAGCCACAGGCTTGGGGTTTGCTCTTGGATTATCATTCTAGTGCTTTCACTTTTATCTCAACACAATAAGAAAAGAAAAGCCTCTTCTTCTTCTTCTTCTTCCTCTAGCTCATAACTTCCACCAATAGCATCATCTCCAACCTCCATCCATACACTCTCATGTGTTGAGAATCAATGGATGCTTGAAACAAAGTTATCACACACATTCTCTACTTCACCTTGGACATGTCGGCTAGCAAACTTCATGTTCGAGTTGCTTCGGATGAAGCGGGAGCCCGTAAAAAGACTCATTGATGTGGTGCCCTTCCGACTAGGAGACCGGAGATCGGATATGCCGCGAGGAGCTTGGGATGGTGGCCAAAGACCGAAGGACATGGATCGATCGGTATAGCCACTTTCACTTCTTAGTAGTTAGCTAGTTTAGCATTAACGGTTCGATCCGGGTCAAAGACTATGATAGCGTCGGTTCCCTAAAAAGTTTTTGTTTCAGCATTTGGCCTCGGATTGACGTCCGGGGCGCTACCGTAGACTTACAATTAGAATAAACCTCGTTTTCCCAGAGGCGTGGCCCTGTTGACACCTTTCTAGACACCTAATGGGTTAGTTAATTGTAGAGTGCAAAACTCTCCTGGGAGTAACTCTTGCTCACAGTGGGATCAGGATCCTACTATCATATAGAAGGTATGGAATCTCATTGCAAATTTCAACTCTTGAAACTCCGGATATGGTTTTTACCCCTAACACTCATGACCTTAACTATGGTCAACATATCATAATTACTAGTCAAGTTCTTCCCATCATTTCGTGATTAACTAGACCTACCCATATGACCCTTAACTATAGTCAACATAACCATATGAATGTCCTAACTAATCTGAATCATATGCAGTGTTGGAAGACATCACTTAGCAACCGTACACTGCGCCTTAACTATAGTCAAAATACGCAGCACGAATACTAAGTACTCTACTTCCTAAAATGACGGAGGGCGGCGGATAGTTCAAAAGGCAGTTCAAGACGGTCACATAATCGAGTTAAGGTTTGTTGTCTTCTAGAGGGTCCATCACAAAACATGCACGTATTTCCGAAAGATTAAAACCCCGTGAAAAAGTGAGTAAATGACACTTGTTCGAACAATTCAATACTTTCTAAATTACCCGGAAAGAAACACGAAATAAAAATTCCGATCGAAATGGAAGAGTCCAAAACCATCCCCAGAACATTCAGCACTAAATTCAGGTTAAAAATACCTAAAAATATATAAAAGCAGTTATAAGCATTACTGTATAAAAATAACAATATATAGCCTCTGTACGACCGCGGAGCCGCGGCCCAAGCAAGCTTTGGCCGCGGTTCCGCGGTGGAAGTAACTGTTCATTGGCTCGTTTTTTTACAGTTGTGCTTATATTTACCTGCTGAATTTTTTAAGGATTTTTAATTCTGAAAAATGACAGATTTTAAAAAATGTCCAGAGAGTGCTAAAAATTCGTATTTTCCGGTTCGATCGGAGTTTTAACTTCGTTAAAGTGTCGCCTAATGTTCTAGGTCGGTTCTGATACCAATGTTGGGTTTACCTAGCACCTCATGAAGGGTTTGGAAGCATCACATGTACCAAAGATTAAAATTTTAGGGTGCTAAGTAAGCATACAAAGAATCAATCTTAGAAAATTAGGGTTTCAAAAACAACACTACAACACAAGTAGATTAATCTAGGGTTTTGAGAGTACAACCTTTGTAGCTCCCTACGCTAGACTCCTCGGCTACTTGGGGTTTGGAAAAAGTTCGCTTGAACTCCTCTAGGTCCACGATGATCCACCCGGAGTCCGCTTTGTCCAAGCTTGCAACTTCACTTGATCAAGAGAAAAAAATGAAGCTAACACTCTAAACAAGTGGGCAAGACTTGTGTAGAATGATGTTGTGGTGGCTTTTCTCACTTCAAAATCCTAACTTGGTGAGTGTTTTGCTCACTAGAAAAATCTAGAGAGCAAAAGAAGAAGGAGGAAGAAGATGATGGCCTTTTAGAACAAGAGAGAAAGATAATCCCCTTTGAAAAATAGAAAATGTATGAATATATATTTTCCACTTCTCATCTCAAACCATGGTTAAACAATAAAGATATTATTGAACTTGAGTTAAAACACAAAAGGAAAGTTAACCCATGGTTAAATGGTGGGTGAGCATGGTTAGGTCAAAGAAGAGTGTAGAAAGAAACCATGAATTATCCTTTCATTTTTCTATTTGTTTTAAAACAAATGCAATAATAATACATATATATAAAACCATGGTGTGAGTCTTATATTGCCACAATTTTCTATGTATATACAACCATGAAGGATGATGTATGTATGTATGTGTACATGCACATCCATATGTGCATGAATCAAGAATGAATGCATACATGCATGCATACATTCAAAAATACAAGAAAGGATTTCTAGTGAGAAACTAATGGTTAAATGATAAATCAACACTTGATTTATCAATCCGGCCATATCACATACGACCCAACCAAAAGCAAGCCCCCCGATCAATATACGGTATCTTATACGCGCATTTTGACCGGGTCCATGCGCATATCGCATACGCGCACCACAACGTTTCGCCTGGACTAGGTAACTCCTTTGTGGGACTCTAAGACTCGTCAATACGCCGGCAGTGGATGATGATCATATCAAGCACCCCCAAGCCGCAAGCGGTCAGCTAAACGTAACGACCACCCGGGTATTGAGCGATCAGAAGAAAACAAGCGAACCTGCTACAACTCCCGTCGAGCCAACCGACAACTGCAGTCCGGTCTCCTCGTCTGATATGTCGCATATCAAGTCTAGGGGTGGTAAACGTCAGACCCCAATAACCGATAAGTCGTGCCGATGTGAGGCTCATAACGGGTCGAGAAACTACTGGTAACACTTACCAATAAATCTCTAATCAACCCTGGCCAGGGACTTCCCTGTTACGGCCAATCGAACACAGTGCAACATCAACCCCCAATACCGGGAGAGACGAAACCCCTCCTATCGCTCATTGCCTCCATGTGACTCGGGACTGTACCCAAAAACCACCGTTTTGCACGCCCTCATAGGCGTGGTTTGGTGGAAATCAAAGCACAGTGGGAATCACACAAGACTCTATGACGATCTCGGGTCTACAGACTAACCTGCACAAGTGTCACCTGAGAACTGCCATCTTACGTGAGGTATAATACCATCTGGGAGTTCTCGGCAAGTCCGTCCAGTGTACCCAGTCTCCACTGAGCACCCTTATACTATCTCTGATGTCAAACACCAATGGATATGGGATCATCCATCGCCCATCTGTATGGGTCGAGAAGCGTATACGCCAGTCTACACTGGTATATCGATGCCCCGTCTCGATACACCCACGACTAGGGACCTTGAAGGATGTACTTATGGACTACCATGTCCCCACTAGTATGATCCTCATCATAGTCGAGGTAGTCAAGTACACATCCTAAGGGCTTTACCAACATGTAACTATAAGACAGTATAAAGAGACTATTATACATGTTAAGATAAAGAGCAACCAGATAGCATACTATCATATCGAGCAAGAAAGTCATCTCCATATATGTCCAAGCATCCAATATAATATACATCATCTGTACAATACTGGCCTCTAGGGCATATATACAACTAACAATCCTCAACCCGGAAGTGCCCTAAATAAAAGAATATTACATACAATTGAATTTTACATGAATGAAAATAAAAAACTCTCATCTCACATAAAACCCCCGGCCATTCATTCATGACGATCCTGTACAACATATCTCAACAACACATAACATCACATGTCATCAAAATAAGAAAGTATGCGTATCCCAATTGTCGTTGATGTATAGCAACGAAACCGGCGATGCACCACATACTACACTTACGTTAGCAGAAAAGAAAGTGAAAAACAACAACACTTGCGATTATCACATTCACATATATCAGAACGATGTTAAAACAACTCGATCGAATCAACAAACACCCACAAGTTACCCTGAGAGATCAACACTTGAGCAAAGTTGAAAGTACATAAAAGACGTGCCGCAGTGTCTATGGACCAGCTATAAAAGGGTTAACCAATGCCTCACCTATATTACCACGGAACTGTAAGTCTACGGTAGCGCTCCGGCCGTCAATCTGAGGCTAAACGCGTAACAAAAACTTTTACAACCGGCGCTATCGCATACTATAACCTGATCTTGCCATTAACGCTAAACTAACAAACTGTAAAGAGGGTAGAAAGGCTATACTGATCGATCCGTGTCCTTCAGTCTTTAGCCATCATTCCACGCTTCTCGCGGTAACACCGATCTCCTGTCTTCTCGTCGAGGTGGCACCACATCAACGAGTCTTTATACGGCTCCCGCCTCTAAACTGAGGCAACTCGAACATGAAGTATATAAACCGACATGTCCAAGATGAAGTAGAGAATGAGTGGAATACTTTGTCTCAAACACCCTAGGGTTCTCATCACATGAGAGGGTTAGGGTGGAGGTTGAAGAAGATGCAAAGAGTTGGAAATTGTGAGCTGAAGAAAATCTAGAGAGCAAAAGAAAACCAAGCATATAAACTTATATATTTTTCTCTCTCTTTTGTGAATAGATATATGAGGTTGTATTTCTAAAACCAAAGAAAATATCTCATAAAAAAATATCTCCTCAAATATCCACACCCAAAACAAAACTCATTAACTCTTTAATGACTCACTAGATGACTCATTACATGAGTCATTAGTGAACATTCTAGAATTAATGTGTCATCCAATATGAGTCACTCTTTTCAAAACCAATAATCATTTAAACCAAAATGATTAACCCAAAAATAAATGCATCTTCTAAAGTAATCTCGTAACGGATTACGAGAATACCCCTCAACTGTAAATACATACCTGTATCCGTATTCCGACCGAATACGAATACGATGAGACTAAAAAATTCTGACTCAATATAATACATGGATCCGGCTTAAACCAAAGCCCACCAGTATTATCTGTCCGAAACACGACACGTGCACAAGTGCACGTGCATGTTCGAACCCTGCCATAAAACCATACGGCCTCTACAACGTTTCGCCCGAACTTGGGAAACTATCTGTGGGGGACTCTAAAGACTCGTCAATACCTTGGCAGTGGGATTAACCACAAGCACGTTAGCGGCACTAGCTTTGCGTAACGGCTGCCCATGTACTGACCGAAAGGGAAGCCGATGAGCGAACTCATCCTGGAACCCTACTGAGCCTATCAGTGACAATATCCGTACAGTCCGGTTCGTTCGTCTATGAGCATCGCATATCGGGCCTAGGGGGATGGTAACGTCAGACCCCCAAAAGCGGTATAAGTCGTGTCAGAGTGTAGCCCAGAACACCTTGAGATACTACTGGAGTACCTACCAGTAAATCTCCTGCCTCGGCCGAGGGCTTTGTGTAATGGCTTTCCTAGACACAGCGCGATCTCACCCCCAATACCGGGAGAGACAAATCCCCTGCCAATCCGCTCACTTGCCTCCATGTGGCTTGGGACTGTACCCAACTAAAACCTGTTTGCACGACTCCTTTGAGCCGTGGTAGGGTAGTAATCAAAGCACAGTGGGAACTCACACGAGATAAATGACGATCTCAGGTCGATGAACTAACCTGTACACATGTCACCAGGTAACTGCTCTCTGACGCTAGGTATATTATCAACTAGCAGATTCCCGGCGAGTCCTGTCCGGTGTACTCATAACCCAATGAGCACCTGTATACATCTTAGGTAATCCAACTGACACCAGTGGCTTGTGAGACCGGCCACCGCCCCTCGTCGGGGTCTCGACTGTATACACTAGTCTACTCCGGAGTATCGATGCCCTGTCTCGAAACTCCCATGACTAGGGACCACTATTAAGGATGTGCTTATAGACTACCCAACTCTCACGTATATGATCGCCATCATACTGTTGGTAGTCAAGCAGGATTCTAAGGGCTCTATCAATGTGTAATAGTGAAAAACAATGTCACCAAAAGCTATACACGACTGATAAAGGCAAACCAGATAGCATACTATCATCTCGAGTAAGACTGTCCTACCGGTATAGGTCCTCCCTCAATCATTGCAATCACGTACCTGCGATCCAATAATTGACTTTGAGGGCACTATATCCAACAATCTCCCACTTGCACTTAAGGCTAATTATTGCGATGTCGCATACTCACTGCCTGTGTGATCCCGAACATCCAACTCCTCTACTAATCAGTTTCATAAAGCCCGTTTGTAAAAATCTTGTGTTCGAGAAATAGCCTCAGCGAGTGGATCGGCCCTGATGTTCCTTTCTCTATCTCTCTAAATCTTAAGTTCCCGGAGAAAGCCATCTCCCGAATTGAGTAATACCTGTCTTAGAATATGTCTGGATATCTGATGGGACCTAGTTCATAAATGAACTCCAAATCCAAACTTCTTAGACTGTATCGTCAACTGAACCTAATCAATATCCTGCACCATGCCTCCTACAGTATCCTCATGGACCACCTGTCCATAATACTGCCCCCTTTTCCAGAGGGAAAACTATAACTCTGATAATCACTCTGTCATCCATGTCACCTTTGGAAGCTTGGAATGATAACCGTCTCCTGAAGGAGGCTGCCGTCATCAAATCCCTAGAACATGCACTTATGTTCTAAAACTGCTTCTATATGTTTCTTCAGGATTGGATTAATATAAACTTATTGCAACTAGTGCAAAAATAACATCTGGTGTGGTACTTGACATCTCATGATCGACTCAATTTCCTAAGTAAGTGATCTGCCAATCACGCACATCCCTCTCCCCTTTAGTCTGTAAGACACCTTTAGAGAGGGTGACACCATCACCTGTAGGTACACTACCATGCCAGGAGTCGTCCATTCTAAAATACCTTTAGAATACTGTCGAAGTACCCAGATTGGGAAACTATCCAAATCTAGATCTAAAATCATAGATCTAGTAACCAGAATGTCAGATATTATATTCATATCCTTTATGGAGAAACAACTGTGTGACAACCACAGTCTAACCGATCGTAGTATATGAATTTTACTTCCTACTCTGTGTATGTCATCCAAATACCAGGACATCACATCCTACTACCTTCTTAATAGATCCATCCCCTATTCTGATGAAGTCAAAGCCATGACTGTCACATCAAAATTAGATGATCTATCTCCGCTATATCTGCTCTAGTCTATAAATAGACATAAGCTACTTGCCCACTATGCTTCCGCTGCTTCCACTGACCACAACAACACTATGGCAGAATAATATATACGTGCACTTCTAAAGCTAGTTTAGAACGACGCTATACTTAACCTCCTGCCGGGTCTTATAGCCTGGAACAATAGTAGTGTCAAGTCTGGGTAAACAAGAACCTCCCTGTCACCGTCCTTGAGGCTACTGGAGTACCTCTCGGGTGCCTGAAGTTACCCACCATATCTGCGGAGTGGCTAATGGAATGTCAAACCTGATTGAATCTTTAGGTCCTATTAAATTTTCCGTAATCGTTTGCGGTTCTAGAATTACTTCCAGTTCTACCATACTCCCACTACTGTTTTCCGAAAAAATCCATTTTACTAAAACTGTGGCGAGTCAAGAACAATATCACCATTGATCTTCCAGATGGTAGAAAGTCAACCCTCGTCATAGCCTGGGCCAACTCGCAAACTGCCATTACAGAAATATGCCCTGAATTATCCAGAGTCTGGTTTAAAGCATAAGCCGGACAACTCCCCATACCTTAACATCGTTAAGATATGAACCATTCTATATCCAATATAGAAACTTTGGCACTTATTTAATTGGAACCAGATTCTAACCATGCAGCTGTCTCCAGTGCATATCAACTTAATGGAAAGAGGCTAATCAGCATTACTCAACTTAGGATGCATCCAATTATAAGTAACCTGAAAAAGAAACAAGTTTCTCAAAACCATTACTATCAACTGAATACCAATCACAAGTATCTACATCTTCGATCTCTTTGAAGAATCCTGATACTTGCGATACCTGGTTCTCTACCTTATTCTTGTACCTATAACTTCTCAAAACTTAGACTTTGTATTTCTACGAAACACTTGTCTAAAAACTAGAGAAGTCACAAGTAAACAAAACATAGTACGAGGACCTACCCCTTTGTCCTGATGGACACTGGACAACATACAATACTCTGTATGAGTCCCTTGAGTTGAATAACTCAGAACATGTGCATCGTAGGTTGAAAACTGTACTTATAGTTAAGAACTACTCCGCTGTTCAAAGCTCCTTACCCAATCGTCAACTGATGTAGGTAAATGTCACGGACATAATTTCAAAAAGTTATATCTCACTTTATAAAAATAAATGTACAGATATATCAGTTTGAAATTAGTTCACAACAACGGATACTCAAAACTAAATACTTGCCGTCCGGCAAAAACCCAGGCGATTTCCTCAAATATCACCAATTACAACGAATTCCGATATAATGAGGATGATCACCTTATTCCCAATAACTTACTCCCACTCATCATCTGTAAAACCATACAGATATGAAAATCATACCTGGTAAATACATACCCTGGAGTAAGTATCTAATCGGGAAATCAGTTTTCCTTTAACAAAACACAGTGAAACTGAAACATGAAAATGTTTCGTAGGGGTATCCTGGTATTCCTAGTAATGCCTCTTCCATAATCCAATTCATGACCATAATCGTATATTTCTTTGCCATCTCTCCAAATCCCTTTATTTGTCTTTATTCATTACCTTCTGTACATCCCTTTAGGCTAAGTGGTTTTCTTCCTTCCCTACCGTTCGGCATCAGCCTATGGTTTGGAAGAAGACTACCCAGTAAGCGTAATAGGTGTATACCCCTAAACTAAGGAGTACTCGCAACCTGAGAGAAGGTGATGATAAAAGACAACTGAATAATACCTTATTCTATTTCTCTCGAATCGGGGAAAAAAGCAAAGGTGAAATAGGAGTGGCGATGAAGTACGCGGTTTGGTCGTGAATGATAGCAATCGCAATTTACTTTGCCCTCTTTCTAATCCCTTTATTTTGTCTTTATTTAATACCTTCTGTACACCGTACTTAGGCTAAGTGGTTTTCTTCCTTCCCTACCGTTCGGCATCAGCCTATAGTTTGGAAGAAGACTATCCAATAAGCGTAATAGGTGTACTCTCCTAAACCAAGGAGCCCTCGCAACCTGAGAGAAGGTGATGATAAAAGATAAATGAATAAACCAATTCAATTTCTCCTGAACCTGGATCCATCCTCGAAGAAGTCCCTTCGAGTTCGTATATAACCATACGATGGATCTATCCAATAGAAGTGGATGTTCATAGTGATACGTGGTGTTCTGAGAAATGCAAAGGGTAAAAGAAGGAGCGGCAATGACTTATGCAACTTTAGACAATCCAAAAGCCAGTATTTTAAGAATGTTCGGTCAACTTGGTCACTGAGTCATAGTCTAGGGTCGGTCAAAGGTCGCTGCCAAAGAGAGAGAGAAAAGAAACACTATGCGTGCATTCTAACCTAGATCAGAATGGTTATCACTTTATCTAATCAGGAAACCTCCTACTGTACTGTCAAATTCTTCTCCAAACCTGAAAGAAGAATCAATCGGGATCACCCGAAGAGTAAACTAACTCATCAGTGGGAATCGGGATCCAACTCTCATCGCATGATAACGTGAAGGAATCCACTCATGTTATTACACTCCAGAAGGTATGCGCGCATGGCTGGCAAGTTTCAGTTTCTTTAGAAACTCCCAATATGATTTTTACCCCATGTACTTATGACCTTGACGAAGGCCAACAAATCATAAGTCACATGTCAAGTTCTACCTGTCATTATCTTGTTAATTTGAACTCACCCGTACATACCCTTGACGAAGGCCAACAAGGTAATATGACTGTCCCAAACTAACTCATCTATCTATGCAACAGAAAGGTAACAAGCAGCTACCATCCACTATGCCTTGACGAAGGCCAACAAACATAGAATGAATACTACGTGCTACCCGTCTGAAACGACGGAGGGCTACTGCTGGTTTTTGGCGAAAAACCTTTAACGTAATGAACTTAATCTCGTTGAAGGAACCTGATAGCTTTTTATAAAAATATAGTGGCGAAAACCTTTGCTAAAGAGGTCACTCCCGGTGAAGAGATCTCGGCTTTTTCCCCGTGGAATGAGGTGCAGGATATTCCAACTGAATACCGCGATGCAAAGCAACAAGTAATCGACTATAGTGAAATTATTACCCTGACGCAAACTTCTGCCCAACGGGTCACTCCCGGTGAAGGGATCTCGGCCCTTGCCTCGTCGAATGAGGTGCAGGATATTCCAACTGAATACCACTGTGCAAAACAAAAGAAAACATCCTTGTAATAACACTTTTTAAAACTGTTCCAACAACGTCCAAACAGGTTTGTTTATGCTTTGCATTGATCAGAATCAACGCAGTCCCATCAATTAATCACACCAGAAAAGAACGAAAATAAAATGTACGTATATGCCATCCGCATTCGTCACTGGGTCCCGTCATCACCCGTTAGGTTACTTAACTAACGACAGAGCGGGGACTGGACTAGCGCGGGTGTAAAACATATACAATATCTACTAGTATATATACCAATATACAATAATCGCTCCAGGCGTGATAATATGCAATATTACAGAAAAGTAATAAGCATCACAGAACAGTACAGATAATCTGGGATCCCCGGGTTTCACGGAGCCGCTGCTGAAACCCGACGTTCCCCTGGTCGTGTGGATAGCCTGTGCAATGAAAACCTAGACCCCTACGGGTGCGGCAAGTTACCTGCCAAAACCTGAAACGAGGCAGCCCCCTACAGCAAAGTGAATGGACCACCCTGCACTTCACGGAATCCGGTAACTTGAGCACCCCTCCTTGGGTCAACCTGTACCCCCTACGAGTGCGGCGAATAGTCTGCCAATTCTAGAGTGAGGCCCTCTGCCTCTCAAAGCCATGAGATGCGGACCCGTTGCCCTCCAGAACCCGGCTATCCGTGCACACCATCGCGGGGTAAACCTAGTACAGAAATGAAAATATATATAACGGGTACATCGACCTCAGCCCGGTCGTGCCCCAAAAGAATATTATACAAACAGGCAGTGACGGCAGTCCACATGTTGGACGCCCGCCCCACAATATCAAATATACAAATAAATCCAAACTGCACTACCATTGCACACAGCTATCCACCACGACAAATCCGCAACATCACAGCACAACACAGAACATCAACACGAATGTCACGTTCGCAAACCCGTCTAGCACTATAGAAATTAGACACGATTTACCGCTCGAATGACATTCACGGTCGGAGATATAATGTAAGTACTGTAAACTAACACGTTTAAAATTCCGATCGACAAAACTTCCCGAAGTGGGCCCCAAGTACAACTGCAGTACTCAAACAAAATCTGGGCCCAAACAAAATATTCCAGAAACCACAATTTTACATGAGAAACACCCAGAAGAAATATGGTGCACTGTTGCCACAAATCGGCGGCGGAACCGCGGCCAAACTATGGTTTGTGCGGCGGTTCCGCGGCAGTATAGTGGAATCAGTGGACCAAATTTCTTCAGTATTCTTAAAAAAGCCTACTCGATTTTCTGAGGTGCTCAAAATGATTTTTAGACCAGTTTTAAAAATCGACAGAAACCTTAACATAAAAAGTGCGGTTTTGGAAATTTCGTTCGATCGAAGTTTTAAACATGTTAGAACAAGTTAGTAAAGGTTAATGGCGTGGCTCTGATACCATGTAAGTCTACAGTAGCGCCCCGGCCGTCAATCTGAGGCCAAACGCGGAACAAAAACTTTTACAACTGGCGCTATCACATACTATAACCCGGATCTTGCCATCAACGCTAAACTAACAAACTGTAAAGAGGGTAGAAAGGCTATACCGATCGATCCGTATCCTTCGGTCTTTAGCCATCATTCCACGCTCCTCACGGTAACTCTGATCTCCTGTCTGCTCGTCGAGGTGGCACCACGTCAACGAGTCTTTATACGGGCTCCCGCCTAAACCGAGGCAACTCGAATTTGAAGTATATCAACCGACATGTCCAAGATGAAGTAGAGAATGAGTGGAATACTTTGTCTCAAACACTCTAGGGTTCTCATCACATGAGAGGGTTAGGGTGGAGGTTGAAGAAGATGCAAAGAGTTGGAAATTGTGAGCTCAAGAAAATCTAGAGAGCAAAAGAAAACCAAGCATATAAACTTATATATTTTTCTCTCTCTTTTGTGAATAGATATATGAGGTTGTATTTCTAAAACCAAAGAAAATATCTCACAAAAAAATATCTCCTCAAATATCCACACCCAAAACAAAACTCATTAACTCTTTAATGACTCACTAGATGACTCATTACATGAGTCATTAGTGAACATTCTAGAATTAATGTGTCATCCAATATGAGCCACTCTTTCCAAAACCAATAACCATTTAAACCAAAATGATTAACCCAAAAATAAATGCATCTTCTAAAGTAATCTCGTAACGGATTACGAGAATACCTCTCAACTGTAAATACATACCTGTATCCGTATTCCGACCGAATACGAATACGATGAGACTAAAAAATTCCGACTTAATATAATACATGGATCCGGCTTAAACCAAAGCCCACCAGTATTATCTGTCCGAAACACGACACGTGCACAAGTGCACGTGCATGTTCGAACCCTGCCATAAAACCATACGGCCTCTACAACGTTTCGCCCGAACTTGGGAAACTATCTGTGGGGGATTCTAAAGACTCGTCAATACCTTGGCAGTGGGTTTAACCACAAGCACGTCAGCGGCACTAGCTGTGCGTAACGGCTGCCCATGTACTGACCGAAAGAGAAGCCGAAGAGCGAACTCATCCTGGAACCCTACTGAGCCTATCAGTGACAATATCCGTACAGTCCGGTCCGTCCGTCTATGAGCATCGCATATCGGGCCTAGGGTGCTGGTAACGTCAGACTCCCAAAAGCGGTATAAGTCGTGTCAGAGTGTAGCCCAGAACACCTTGAGATACCACTGGAGTACCTACCAGTAAATCTCTTGCCTCGGCCGAGGGCTTTGTGTAATGGCTCTCCTAGACACAGCACGATCTCACCCCCAATACCGGGAGAGACGAATCCCCTGCCGATCCGCTCACTTGCCTCCATATGGCTCGGGACTGTACCCAACTAAAATCTGTTTGCATGACTCATTTGAGCCGTGGTAGGGTAGTAATCAAAGCACAGTGGGAACTCACACGAGATAAATGACGATCTTAGGTCAATGAACTAACCTGTACACATGTCACCAGGGAACTGCTATCTGACGCTAGGTATATTACCAACTAGCAGATTCCCGGCGAGTCCTGTCCGGTGTACTCATAACCCAATGAGCACCTGTATACATCTTAGGTGATCCAACTGACACCAGTGGCTTGTGAGACCGGCCACCGCCCCTCTTCGGGGTCTCGACTGTATACACTAGTCAACTCCAGAGTATCGATGCCCTGTCTCGAAACTCTCACGACTAGGGACCACTATTAAGGATGTGCTTATAGACTACCCAACTCTTACGTATATGATCGCCATCATACTGTTGGTAGTCAAGCAGGATTCTAAGGGCTCTATCAACGTGTAATAGTGAACAGCAATGTCACCAAAAGCTGTACACGACTGATAAAGGCAAACCAGATAGCATACTATCATCTCGAGTAAGACTGTCCTACCGGTATAGGTCATCCCTCAATCATTGCAATCACGTACCTGCGATCCAATAATTGACTTTTGTAACACTTCAGAAAAATAAAATATTATTTTTGGGAATTTTTATAATCAAATAATATTATATTGAATATTTTAATATTTCGGTATAATTAAATACCGATAAATTGGGAATATTTTTGGAAAATTATGGAAAATTCTAAAAGAGGTTGTTTTATGGAATTATGCCATTTTTAATGTTTTTATGATTAATTATATGCTAATTTAGCGCTAATCGCGATTAAAAATCGCTAATCGCGCTTTAAGCGTATTTGGGCAAAACATGCACCGTATCTTTTTCAGCACTTGTTACATATTTTCCTATGGCTTCCTACATGTTTTTTTTATCATGGTTGATGATTTATTAGAAAGGAGAAAAGAAAAGAAAAGGAAAAGGATTTAGGATATAATATTAGATATGGTGAAGAGAGAGAAAGAGTGGGTGAGAGTCAACAAGAATTTTGAACCATTCCTCCACCATTTTTTTCCTCATCTTCTCTCCCCTCAACTTTCTTGAGCTGCTGCTGCTGCTGCCCCCTCTTCCTCCTTCATCTTCAAGCATCACAATCACACCCAAAACAACTCCAAAACATAATCCCCACTTCACAAAAAAGGTGCACAAGCTCAAGAGAAGCATATTGGACCAAGAAAGGTTGCATTTTGGACACTTGGGGCAACTTAAGAATTTTCTTGAGTTGCCAAATGAGGTATTTTCTGAACCATGAGCTTAGTATTCACATTTCTTTTACACCCATGTTAACTTTAAACCGATATTGTGAAGTTTAGTGAACTTTGGGAAACCCTAGTAAAAGGTTAAGTGTTTGTTTGAAATTGGTGATGTTGTGGCTGTTAACTAGAATTGGGTGCTGTTTAATGACCTAAACCAGAGACTAGAAACCCCAAAACACAGATTTAGAAACCCCGACATCGGATAAATGTATGATTTGAGAGGGTATTTTGGAATCTGGAGCAACCCGGGGGCACTAGAAATAATTTGGCAATTACTGGGAGTCGTGCAGGCACCTAGGAAGCTACCACCAAGGCCTAAGCCCCATCCCCTACACCCAGGCCATAGATTTATTCAATCTGGCCGCAATTTGCGGCCACGGTAGCTCAGAATTGATTCGTACTTGTTCTGGGGTCCCTTTAGATGTAAATTAGGCCCTCCATATATGCAAAATTGACCAATTTGGCTTAGGGTAAAATCTGGGACCATTTCCATGAGTTGGTGCATTGTTTTATGGATTTGTTTTGACTTGATTTTGGTATTTGGTATTGTGTTTCCGTCGTGTGGCATTTGGACGTCAGCGACCAGGGTTAATTGTCGTGTTATGCACGCAAAGCTATAGGTTTTTGACTAATGAGCAAAACGTGTACTGTTTTGGTTTTTCCGCCTTGATTTTAATACGTATTGTGACTGTTGATTATTGTATGTACCTTCGCATGGATTCCGAGGCGACGGAGCGTGGAATCATCGATTTCAGCGAGCGAAGACCAGGTGAGTGGATCTATATCCATGGGGGATGTTGGGTGGATGGCGTATAGCACCCCCGCAATATATTGATGGAAAACTGATTATAGAATATGGTAAGGAAACCTAGATTAGGAAACTAGGGTTATAGTAAAGGATAGGTAGTGATACAATATTGGGAACTAAGGATAGTTAGAAATGAGATAATACGGCTATTACGTGATGACGGGATTCGAGGACGACGTTTGCCGATATTACCGTTTAGGGTACCGTAGGACTAGATAGTCGATGGAGATGCGTCATCCGAATCATACTTTTTCTAAACTGGAGAGTCGTATGTATCTTTTAAAAACATACCTTGAGGGAGTTAACGGATTTTCAAATGATATCTTTTTCTTAAAAACACCGTAACCCCTATTTTCAAAACTACGATTCGCTTCTTTAAAAATCAGATTGTATGGTTCAGGTGTGTATGTTAGATTAGATACCTATACTTATAGTAGAGATAGAATGTTTAGGTAAACTCGGCTTGATATGAGTTATAAATGCGATGAAAAGATTATAAGACGGATATGATGACCTGATGGTATGTTGTTATACGGATGCGAGTCAATCGAGATGATTTATACCCTATCGTTCCCCTGATGTAAGATTATTGCGGATGTGACCTGGGACATAGGTATATAGATATATATATAGATATATATAGAATATTGTGAATCATGGATGATAGGCCGTACGTGATTTCGGGCCGTACCCTTATTTGTCGTACAGGATCCCTATTAGCTTAATGCCGCCGTACGATGATTTTCCGTGCGTGATGAGTTTGACTTGATGATTGATCTTTACCCTTGACTAGAGGTTGCCGTACGATGGATCATACCATACGCGATGTGGTTAGGCTGGATGCCGATTGATAGATTCCCAGACTCGGTCATATTAGATACCTATACCCGTCAGCATTTGCTTATGATTTCCTTTATGCTGCATTCATATTATTCCCATCGCATTGCTTATACTTGTGCTAGTACACTTGCACTATTATCGATGATGCGTATGTCACACGCACACAGATTTGCCGGCTCACACATTTCATCATCGATAACTGCCATGTCACTACACAGTAGGATTGCTGCATCATGATATACTGTTATGCTTACATTTCCATCACATGTCGCATACATCATGCTTTATGATTTTACGTATTGAGATATGCTATTTTCATGAGATTTTTGGATTTGAGAACCGTGGCCATTTCAAAGAAAGCATGTACTGATTTAAAAACTCGGTTTTTCTTGATATGATATTTCAGTGCGTCTACCATGCGTTTTCTCGATTCTGAGACGTGTGACTTGTGAACCCGAATCGAGGAGCTGGATGAGGCCGATTGCGGGTACATGGTGGACCCAGTATGGTACCCCGGGGTGACAACGGATCTGCTGTTAGCTAAACGGTGAGCCTGGCAGAGGGACCACTACCTACCGGTGATTGGTTGGACCTGGCGGTTATCCGGAGGATACTGACCAGAGTCGATAGATGGATACGGGATGACTCGTACTGCCGGGGCCGAGGGCCGATTCCGCAGACGGAGCCCGTGGGCCCATCCGGACTGAGGGAGCCCGATATATGAGGATTTACGTGACGATGCTGGGTACGGTTTTCATGATGTTTTTGATGTGTCGGGAGGGACACCGTTGTTATACATCCTTATACTTCCATGCACACCCCTTTATGATATTTACGTGCATGCAGACATTGATTTTGGTTGGACGAGATCCACATGCATACATGCCTTGATTTTGGGTGGACGAGATCCACATGCATACATGCCTTGATTATGGTTGGACGAGATCCATATACATGCATTGATTATTACTGTTGGATGTTATCCACATGCATATAGGTATTAACTACCTTGTTGGCATATATACAGACCCGGTCACCCTAGATATCATAGTTTTACCTTTATGATATAGTTGACCCAGGAGTCGTTGTTTATTCGATTTCTATCTGTTGATATTTTTCTACTCACGAGTTAGCAACTCACCCCCGTTGTGCCACAGTTCTTGCAGGTTGACCGCTTGGATCAGTAGCGGCTTCGCTGGCACAAAGTTGCATCCGGGTGTTTTGCATTGGTAGGTGGGATATTTGTATCATTCCCACTCTTGTATCTATATTTCATATTGTATCTAGTTAACTCCATCAATCAAAAGTTGTAAATTGTATAAGTGATGAGACTTAGTGAGACTTGTAGTTGCGAGTTTTGAGCGATGGGTTTTATATTCACTTTTGAGGTTATATCTTGCTCATTTCTTTATCTTTTTGTGGTGAGCTTCGCCGTTGGGCGGCGTATATTTATTTATGCTGTATTGCGTGGTTGTGATCTGCCGTTTGGCGAATAGCTAGCTCCCGCTTGGGAATGCCATTATCCTTATTATGTATTTGTGGTTTTGGATCAAAATATACAAAGGAGGTGCTGCCAAAATTTTTAAAAGACGAAACATGTTTTCAATTAGTAGATTTCACTTGCTACATTCATGTTCCTTTTCTTTGCATTAAGAAAACTTGATTTCATATACCTTTATTTCAAAAACTCACCTCCTTTATTTTCTTAAAAGGTTTAGATTTCTGGGTTTCAGCTTACTTGAATTCTGTTACGCCTTTAGACGTTGCGTGATTCAAGTGCTGGTCACGAGCTAATATTTTGGGTCGTGACAATGTTGGTATCAGAGCGCTAGGTTTAACCTTGTTCGAGTCTATGTTTGACTATGCAGAGTCTAGGGGGAGTGTATTTCGGAACCTAGGCTTGACCTTAAGGAACTTAGACTTGGACGGGGGGTATTAGACCCGAACTTTCGTTTCATAGGCTGACCCTGATTGATGGAGTAGGTAGCTTGATTAGAGTGACTTACCGTACGTATGTTCCGCGGCATATTTACGATACGATACTCCACTTAAGAAATCTTAGGTTGTACATATTTTTGAGACCAGTGATTCTCTTCGTATTCATGGTTATACATCCATTCGAGATCCTCGATTCTATTTGTTTCCATGATCATACTCCCATTGATGATGTTCCTTCTTATGATCATGTATCCATTCTGGATCTGTCGTTCCCTCTCATGCCGTTGATCTGCTTTCTTCGATACTCGATAGAGGTTCCTGTCACCATAGTTTGAGCCACTGCTAGTGTTGCGGTCAGGGCGAGCTCGTCTGGTATGAGGGCTGACCATTGTGTTTTCTGGTGACATGGGAACATCTCGATGTAGTGTTGTGTTGTGGCCTCTTGTGGAGGCGAATGTTTGGTTTTACACCGGATGATCGGGCCATTATTAGAGCTGCCAGTTGCGAGAGGACTGTTGATGTACAGCGCACCTCAGAGATTTGATGTCGCCTACCGTGCAGACAGGTGACCCAGCTGTTGCGGAGATGATGGGATGTCGCTTCCAGAGCTTACGAGCTAAGATCGCCGGAGCTTCCAAGCATAAATGCGACAGATGATAACTAGTTTACTCCGATTTGAAAGACGAAGGCGATTCATCAGATTGATGCACCGACGCAGGCCCAGTTGAGTTTAAGATTTCCAGAGTGGAGAATCTTACTCAGATCTAGAGCAGACCGATCCAGAGATGACCGTCGATGTATCGCCTTTCCTGGAGGATTGAGGCATTGTTTAGCGTGTGGACGAAGGGTATTCACATGTTGTATAGGCTAAGCAAAAAGGTTCGAACGAATGCCAGAAACCCATTTTCCCAAGTTTAGAGTGTTCGGAGGAACATGCAGGTAATTCTGTGGACCCTCTAGAAGAATGAAACCCTAACTCGACATGATGACCATGGAACCGCTTTGAACCTTAAGGTTTGTGGCTGTTTAGCGGTGCCATCAGTGAGGCTTAGGTTAGCACTTCTACGGCCGGTCCAGAGGTGCTGTTGCATGTACCAGATATTTTTAGACTGTGCTCAGGTGCTGAGCCTTCAGGAAATTTTGGGACCTTGATGACTCGATCGAAAAGTTTGACATTGTCCGGATATCATGTGATAAGAGACCAGTGAGCTGACTAGGTTTGGATAGAGGACCTCACCCAGAGGCGTTGTGAGTTGATCGAGAATGGACGAGTATTGAGTATTCCTCCGATGGTTGGGGCGAGTTCCCGAGGATGTGTTCGGCCAGATATATTCTACAGAGTGATGAAGCTACAGAGTACGCAATTTCGAGTCCGTGCGAGAGACTTCGGATTGACCGTTTCCGAGAACAGTTGCAGTGCGAAGATAGCATGGCGTGACGTTATAGTGAGAGATGATAAAGACGAGTGGAACCATAAGTTCGTGCGAGATGCTGACGAGCTGTCATTACTCCCCGTTGAGACTAGAGACCTGATATGCTTATAGAGGCGTTGGGATACGGCCAGTTTCTGAGGAATTGTGTCCGGAACACGCAGATGTCCAAAAACGAGAAAGGATTATGTAAGAGTACCAGCCTCCGTACAGTTCGCCATAGGTAAGATCGGAAGAGACCTTGAGCAGGATTCCTTCCAGGACACTGCTGCAATGAGAATTGCACCCAGGATCAGATGTGTCACGTGTATTCAGAGGACCAGAGGCTGACGCCAGTAACGTGCTGCTTTATGAGTGGTCGTGACAAATGACCGGGAGATGACCAGAGAAGTGCTAGAACAGAATCGTCCCCGTTAGCACACCTGACAGGGCCGATGAGCCGATGGATTGCGAGATTGGTAATCCATAGAGAAGATAAGGACCCAGAGACAGAGGACGCCAGGCCATGAGCAGAAGGCGAGAGGATGTTCTTACCCTGCTAGTTTTGGGCGCCCGATATTTTCCGACATTGTAGGAGGTGTACCTCGATGTCAACTTTTTTGCGATTTGCATTTGTGATCCGAGTGTCACGCTTATATCGCTTGGATTTGAGTTTTGATGACTAGTTTCCTGATGTTGATTTCGTGCACCATGGCTGCACTTACTAAGTGTTTACGTTTTGCGCATAGTTATCGCACCTGATATATATTTTATACATCGTTGTGTTGATTTGCGATTATGCATGCTTATTGCGTTTGATGTCGATTTTATACCTGCATAGCATGTGTTTATGATTTCATGGATTTCATACGGATGATTTGATTTTTGCACTCGATATAGCTTATATGTGCTTGCAGTGCATTGATATGTATTTTGTGCACGCAGTTGCACACGATTTTGATTCATACCCCTTGGTATAATCGGTGTTGCTTTTGATGCGTTCGAGTTATTGATTGTATTTCGTGCATTTGATGCACCCGATGTTATTTCGTGCACAATAGGTGCACCAGATATTGTTGTCATGCACACTGTTGTAGTGGACATATGCTTTCGTGCACACCCGTTGCACGTAGTTTTGGGTTTTTGTGCATATTGTGGCACCTGTATTTGGATTTGATTTCCATGCGCACCAGATGCATGTGATTTTTGGATACGCCTTTTAAGCTGATTTTTGCTTTTGTGCACTTTGTTTTCATGTTGAGCACTATATTGTGTATTAGCCAACATGACTGATCTGAGGACAGCACCTGAGTACTTTGCATGCATTAATATACTACCAAAAGGGTTTTCAAAAGGAGCTATAGTCTCGCTATTTCCTACGTGTCCGTGAGCGACACGAACGTTTATAAGGAAAACCTTTTGGGATATTTTGGAAATGACAGAACGTGTATTTAAGAAAACATATATGGACATATATTATTATTTTAAAATGAGCGTCCGTCATTTAGGCCGTGAGTTACGCATTTCCGCGGCGGTTTAGAAAAGATTTTGCATGTATTTCATTCAGAATTTGGAGTTTTTCAAAGATGCGTACTATACACGTATTATAGTATTTGACTAGTGTATATTGAATTTCAGTAGTGGATTTCGAGATCTGTATCTCCATTGTAACTCCGAGGATATGCTTGCAAAATGAGATGATTTAGGTAACGCTTGACAGAGTTCGATTTTGAGCATTGTACTCGTTTTCACGCGCACTTGGTGCGTTGTGCTATTTCAGCGTTTTCCATGATCTCGGAACCCCGACGACTTGGATTTTTACTGAAATGTTTTAGCATTGAGGGGTTTAAATTTAAATTCGGAGACCGAATTTCTTTAAGGGGGAAGATTGTAACACTACAGAAAAATAAAATATTATTTTTGGGAATTTTTATAATTAAATAATATTATATTGAATATTTTAATATTTCGGTATAATTAAATACCGATAAATTGGGAAAATTTTTGGAAAATTATGGAAAATTATAAAAGAGGGTGTTTTATGGAATTATGCCATTTTTAATGTTTTTATGATTAATTATATGCTAATTTAGCGTTAATCGCGATTAAAAATCGCTAATCGCGCTTTAAGCGTACTTGGGCAAAACATGCACCGTATCTTTTTCTACACTTGTTATATATTTTCCTATGGCTTCCTACATGTTTTTTTTTATCATGGTTGATGATTTATTAGAAAGGGGAAAAGAAAAGAAAAGGAAAAGGATTTAGGATATAATATTAGGTATGGTGAAGAGAGAGAAAGAGTGGGTGAGAGTCAACAAGGATTTTGAACCATTCCTCCACCATTTTTTCCCTTCATCTTCTCTCTCCTCAACTTTCTTGAGCTGCTGCTGCCGCCCCCTCTTCGTCCTCCATTTCCAAGCATCACAATCACACCCAAAACAACTCCAAAACATAATCCCCACTTCACAAAAAAGGTGCACAAGCTCAAGAGAAGCACATTGGACCAAGAAAGCTTGCATTTTGGACACTTGGGGCAACTTAAGAAATTTCTTGAGTTGCCAAATGAGGTATTTTCTGAACCATGAGCTTAGTATTCACATTTCTATTACACCCATGTTAACTTTAAACCGATATTGTGAAGTTTAGTGAACTTTGGGAAACCCTAGTAAAAAGTTGAGTGTTTGTTTGAAATTGGTGATGTTGTGGCTGTTAACTAGAATTGGGTGCTGTTTAATGACATAAACCAGAGACTAGAAACCCTAAAACACGGATTTAGAAACCCCGACATCGGATAAATGTATGATTTGAGAGGGTATTTTGGAATCTGGAGCAACCCGGAGGCACTAGAAATAATTTTGCAATTACTGGGAGTTGTGCAGGCACCTAGGAAGCTACCACCAAGGCCTGAGCCCCATCCCCTGCACCTAGGCCGCATATTTATTCAATCTAGCCGCAATTTGCGGCCAGGGTAGCTCAGAATTGATTCGTACTTGTTCTGGGGTCTTTTTAGATGTAAATTAGGCCCTCCATATATGCAAAATTGACCAATTTGGCTTAGGGTAAAATCTGAGACCATTTCCATGAGTTGGTACATTGTTTTAAGGCATTGTTTTGACTTGATTTTGGTATTTGGTATTGTGTTTCCGTCGTGTGGCGTTTGGACGTCAGCGACCAGGGTTAATTGTCGTGTTTTGCACGCAAAGCTATAGGTTTTGACCAATGAGCAAAACGTGTACTGTTTTGGTTTTTCCGCCTTGATTTTAATACGTATTGCGACTGTTGATTATTGTTGGTACCTTCACATGGATTCCGAGGCGAAGGAGCGTGGCGTCATCGATTTCAGTGAGCGAAGACCAGGTGAGTGGATCTATATCTACGGGGGAAGTCGGGTGTATGGCGTATAGCACCCCCGCAATATATTGATGGAAAACTGATTGTAGAATATGGTTAAGAAACCTAGATTAGGAAACTAGGGTTATAGTAAAGAATAGTTTGTGATACTATATTGGGAACTAAATATAGTTTGAAATGAGATAATATGGCTATTATGTGATGACGGGATTCGAGGACGACGTTTGCCGATATTGCCGTTTAGGATACCGTAGGACTAGATAGTCGATGGAGATGCGTCATCCGAACCATACTTTTTCTAAACCGGAGAGTCGTATGTATCTTTTAAAAATATACCTTGAGGGAGGTTATGGATTTTCAAATGATATTTTTTTCTTAAAAACACTGTAACCCCTATTTTCAAAACTACGATTTGCTTCTTTAAAAATCTGATTGTATGGTTCGGGTGTGTATGTAAGATTAGATACCTATACTTATAGTAGAGATAGAATATTTAGGTAAACTTGGCTTGATATGAGTTATAAATGCGATGAAAAGATTATAAGACAGATATGATGACCTGATGGTATGTTGGTATACGGATGCGAGTCGATTGAGATGATTTATACCCTGTCGGTCCCCTGATGTGAGATTATTGCGGATGTGACCTGGGACATAGGTATATATATATATAGATATATATAGAATGTTGTGAATCATGGATGATAGGTCGTACGTGATTTCGGGCCGTACCCTTATTTGTCGTATGGGATCCCTATTAGCTTAATGCCGCCGTACGATGATTTTCCGTGTATGATGAGTTTGACTTGATGATTGATCCTTACCCTTGACTAGAGGTTGCCATACGATGGATCATACCGTACGCGATGTGGTTTGGCTGCCGATTGATAGATTCCCAGACTCGGTCATATTAGATACGTATACCCGTCAGCATTTGCATATGATTTCCTTTATGCTGCATTCACATTATTCCCATCGCATTGCTTATACTTGTGCTAGTACACTTGCACTATTATCGATGATGCGTATGTCACACGCTCACAGATTTGCCGGCTCACATACTTCATCATCGATAATTGCCATGTCACCACACAGTAGGATTGCTGCATCATGATATACTGTTATGCTTACATTTCCATCACATGTTGCATACATCAAGCGTTATGATTTTACGCATTGAGATATGCTGTTTTCATGAGATTTCTGGATTTGAGAACTGTGGCTATTTCAAAGAAAGTATGTACTGATTTAAAAACTCGGTTTCTCTTGATATGATATTTCAGTGCGTCCACCATGCGTTTTCTCGGTTCTGAGACGTGTGACTTGTAAACCCGAATCGAGGAGCTAGATGAGACCGATTGCGGGTACATGGTGGACCTAGTATGGTACCCCGGGGCGAGAACGGATCTGCTGTGTAGCTAGATGGCGAGCCTGGCAGAGGGACTACTACCTACCGGTGATTGGTTGGACCTGGCGGTTATCCGGAGGATACTGATCAGAGTCGATAGATGGATACGGGATGACTCGTACTGCCGGGGCCGAGGGCCGATTCCGCAGACAGAACCCGTGGGCCGATCCGGGCCGACGGAGCCCGATATATGAGGATTTACGTGCCGATGCTGGGCACGGTTTTCATGATGTTTTTGATGTGTCGGGAGGGACACCGTTGTTATACATCCTCATACTTCTATGCACACCCTTTTATGATATTTACGTGCATGAAGACATTGATTTTGGTTAGACAAGATCCACATGCATACATGCCTTGATTTTGGGTGGACGAGATCCACATGCATACATGCCTTGATTATGGTTGGACGAGATCCATATACATGCATTGATTATTACTGTTGGATGTTATCCACATGCATATAGGTATTGACTACCTTGTTGGCACATATACAGACCCGGTCACCCTAGATATCATAGTTTTACCTTTATGATATAGTTGACCTAGGAATCGTTGTTTATTCGATTTCTATCTGTTGATATTTTTCTACTCACGAGTTGGCAACTCACCTCCGTTGTGCCACAGTTCTTGCAGGTTGACCGCTTGGATCAGTAGCGGCTTTACTGGTACACAGTTGCATTCGGGTGTTTTGCATTGGTAGGTGGGATATTTGTATCATTCCCACTCTTGTATCTATATTTCATATTGTATCTAGTTAACTCCATCAATCAAAAGTTGTAAATTGTATAAGTGATGAGACTTAGTGAGACTTGTAGTTGCGAGTTTTGAGCGATGGGTTTTATATTCACTTTTGAGGTTATATCTTGCTCATTTCTTTATCTTTTTATGGTGAGCTTCGCCGTTGGGCGTCGTATATTTATTTATGCTGTATTGCCTGGTTGTGATCTGTCGTTTGGCCACGAGCTAGCTCCCGCTTGGGAATGCCATTATCCTTATTATGTATTTGTGGTTTTGGATCAAAATATACAAAGGAGGTGCTGCCAAAATTTTTAAAAGACGAAACATGTTTTCAATTAGTAGATTTCACTTGCTATATTCATGTTCCTTTTCTTTGCATTAAGAAAACTTAATTTCATATACCTTTATTTCAAAAACTCACCTCCTTTATTTTCTTAAAAGGTTTAGATTTCTGGGTTTCAGCTTACTTGAATTCCGTTACGCCTTTAGACGTTGCGTGATTCAAGTGCTGGTCACGAGCTAATATTTCGGGTCATGACAACTTTGAGGGCACTATATCCAACAGGAACCGCGGCAAACCCTAGGGTTCGATCGCGTTTCCGTAGACATAGAATCGAGTTAAGGTTTTATAGTCTTCTAGAGGGTCGATAGGAATACTTGCACTATCATTCAATACAATCAACTTGGAAAATTACAACACTTGAAAATTTCAGAGGGGGTGATAATGTGGGGTTTGAAAATCTGTTCGAACTGTTAAACATCGTCAAGGTTACCAATACAATGTTAAATTTACGACTACGAAACACTACGAAATAGCCCCTAAGCACAATAGTCATCACATGAAAAATTGAGTTTAGCAAACAATCCCTGAAAACCCAAAACCAACACACCAGAGCACACAAGCAAAACGAGGCAAAAAGGACACCCCATGGCCGGCCTGCTCGGGTTTCAAGGCCTCGTGCTCGGCCAAAAACCGATGGGAGGTCCCCATTTTTCTTGTATGCTCTAGTGATGCCATATTCTATCTTCTGCAATTGTTTAAATAATTTTTCTAGATCGTTTAAAAATCGACAGAGAGCACTTTTTGGGTTTCCAGAAATCCGTATATTTCGTATTTGTTTCGGTTTCGTAATATCTAACATCGTCTAAAATTCTAGTTTGGCTCTGATACCACTGTAGGGTTTCTTTAGCACCTCACCTAAGGTTTTGCAAGCATCATACATGCCATATTAAAATTTTATGAGGTGTTAAACAAACTAACCTAGGAATCGAACTAGAATGATTAGGGTAACAAGTTCTAGTATCATATACTAGCTAGTATCTAACACTAAGTGGGGAGAAATGCAACCTTTGTAGACCTCCTTTGCAACTCCTTGGATCTCCCAGAGGTTGAACCGGCTAGCTCGAGCTTCTTCCAAGTCCATGATGATCCACCCGGAGTACCTTTGCTCAAAGCTCCTTGCTCCACTTGATCACAATGAAGATGAAGCAAACAAACTACACCAATGGGCTAGACAAGTGTAGTATGATGATATGGTTGTGTTCTCACATAAAGACCCTTTCTTTCTTTTACCCTCACTCACTTAGAAATCTCAAGAGAGAGCTAGAGAGAGGAAGAAGAAGATGGCAACCTTGAGCTCATTTCTTTTGGATGAAGATAATGATAAAAGATAATAAGAAAAGATAAATATGATAGATATATATCTCATCTCAAACCATGGTTAATAAATATCTTGATATTTTAGAATGAGGAAAAATAACAAGTGAAATGAAACCATGGTTCCAAACTAGGTCAAGTGAAGAATAGTCAACCATGATTTAATACCATTTTCTTTTTCTCATTCTAATATATATATAAAGATATTTACTTTCCATGTGAGTCTTATATTGCCATCTTTCTTGTATCATCAACCATGATACAATGCATGTATGTATGTGTGTATGCACATCAACATGTACATATACATTCATGCATTCATCATAAAGAAAAGGTTTATTTAAATGAGATAAAAGTCTATATTAAATCAACACTTGATTTAATAAACCGATCATATCTCATACGACCCGACCAACAGAAAATGCCCAATTAAAACACGGTATCAAATATACGTATTTAATCGAGCTCCCGCACATCTCTCATATGCACACCATATCGTTTCGCCTGAGCCAGGAAACTCCTGTGTGGGACTCTAAGACTCGTCAATACGCCGGCAGTAGGTGATGATCACATCAAACACTTACAAGCCATAAGCGGTCAGCTAAACGTAACGGCCACCCGGGTATTGAGCGATCAGAAGAAGAACAAGCGAACCTGTCAAAACTCCCGTCGAGCCAACTGGCAACACTTAGCGTACAGTCCGGTCTCTTCGTCAGATATGTTGTATATCGAGTTTAGAGATGGTAAAGTCGACCCTAATAACTCAACAAGTCATGTCGGAATATGGCTCATAACAGATCGAGAAACTACTGATAACACTTATCAGTAAATCTCAGTAGCCCTGGCCAGGGATTTCCTGTTATAGCCAATCGAATATAGCACGACATCAACCCCTAATACCGGGAGAGACGAAACCCCTCCTACCACTCATTGCCTCCATGTGCCTCGGGACTGTACCCAAAATCCACCTGTTTGCACGACTCGGTAGATTCGTGGTAGGGTGGAGATCAAAGTACAGTGGGAGGACATACAAGACTCCATGAAGATCTCGAGTCTATAGACTAACCTGTACCAGTGTCACCTGAGAACTGCTATCCGACGTGAGATATAATACCACATAGGATTTCTCGGCGAGTCCGTTCAGTGTACCCAGTCTCACTGAGCACCCGTATACAATCTTTGGTGTCACCACACCAGGTGGATGTGGGATCATCCATCGCCCATCATATGGGACAAGAATGGTATACGCTAGTCTACCCTGGAGTATCGATGCCCCGTCTCGATACACCCACGACCAGGAACATTTCAAGAATATGCTTATAAACTACAGGTGTCCCACTAGTATGATCCACATCATAATCCCAGTAGTCAAGCAAATATCCAAAGGGCTTTATCAACATGTACCAAATGAATAAAAGCATGATCAAGTGAACATGTCATGATAAAGAGTAACACATTACAAGTGAACATCCAAAGAGTTCTTTTGCAACAATAAGGTGTACACAATTTTTGTCCAACACATTACATGTGTTACACTAGCTCTTTGATACTTGGACCATGGTGGGGCTGCCTAAAAGCACAAGTGGGCACAAGTGAGTAAATGCAAAAAGTTATGATGTGATATAAAGTAACATGTTTCCCTCCAAATCCCTGAATGCAAACTAGGTTTATATAGACAAATCAAACAGCACCAGAGAAATATTGGAGAGCACTCGAGATCATCACAACAAGACGGGCCCCACTCCTCAAGATTGGACCGGCGAGAATCAACAATTGACCCGCGCCGCCGGCCCCACCATGTGGAAATGCCCCATTTTTCTTCTGGCAATTTATAGTCGTCACATCATCCCATTTATATTGTTTGTTTATTCTAATTTGGTGCCTATAAATACCAGAACAAATTTAGAGAGAGGGAATCCCAATATCCAATTCCATTCTTTACTTTTAGTTTTTGGTTTAGCTTGAGAGTTGTGTGAGCTCAATTTGGTTTTCTTCTTCTTCTTCTTCCCTCTTGGAGCTTTCTTTCGAGAGTTTCATTATGGAAGTTGAACAAGTAACCAACACCTTGTATCTCAACTCATTCAAGTGTTAATATATTTGTTATTTCTTTGTTTATTTTCTTTCTTTTGGTATTTTCATTTCTCTTTATGATGTTTGAGTAATCTTTTGGTTGAGGTGATGGTAAAGATGTGAGATGAAAGGCTTTGTCTTCCTCCTCCTCCTGTGAATGTTTAATGTGCTTATATTGTGATTATAACTTTAAGATTGCTTTATGTATTGGTGTGATATGGTATTTTGAACCCATGGTTACAAGTTAACCTCTTCATATACCATATGTTGGCTATAGTGCCCTCTAGTCAATTATTGGATCGCAGGCACGCGATTGAAATGATTGAGGGAGGACCAATACTGGTAGAACAGTCTTATTCGAGATGATAGCATTCTATCTGGTTTGTCTTTTTCATCGTGTACATGCTTTAGGTGACATTACAGATCACTATTACATATTGATAGAGCCCATAGGATTCTTGCTTGACTACCAGCAGTATGATGGTGATCATATACGTGAGAGCTGGGTGGTCTATAAGCACATCCTTAAAATTTCCCTAGTCGTGGGAGTTTCGAGACCGGGCATCGATACTCCAAGAGTAGACTAGTGTATACTGATCGAGACCCTGACGAGGGGCGGTGGCCGGTCTCACAAGGCATTGGTGTCAGTTGGTTCACCTAAGATGTATACAGGTGCTCATTGGGTTATGAGTACACCGGACGGACTCGCCGGGAACATGCTAGTTGGTATTATACCTATTGTCAGATAGCAGTTCCCTGGTGAACATGCTAGTTGGTATTATACCTATCACCAGAAATCCTCGGCCGGGGTAGACTAGAATTACTGATTCGGATCAGTAGTTTCTCACTTGGTGATAGGTTTCATACCGACACTAAATATCAAGTTATTGGGGGTCTGACTTTATCCACCCCCTAGAATCGATATGCGATACTCATAGATGAACGGACCGGACTGTACGGATATTTTCACTGTCAGGCTCAGTAGGGTTTCAGGATGAGTTTGCTCGTCGGCCTCCCTTTCGCTCAGTACTTGGGTAGCCGTTACGTACAACTAGTGCCGCTGACGTGCTTCTGGTTAAACCTACTACCTGCATGTTGATGAGTCTTTAGAGTCCCACACAGAGGGTTTCCCTGCTTCAGGCGAAACGTTGTAGAGGCCGTATGGATTTATAGCAGGGTTCGATCATATACGTGCGCTTATGCACGGATCATGATCGGACGGATAATACTAGTAGGGCTTTGGCTTAAGCCGGATCCTAGTATTATATTGTTGGATTATTTTTGTCTTGTTGTATTCGTATTTAGTCGGAATACGGATGCAGATATGTCTATACGGATGAGGGGTATTCTTGTAATTCTATTACAAGTTCACTTTAGAAGTTGCCTTTTCTTTTTTGGCTTTAAACATTTAGTTTAATGTTTATTGTGGAAAGTGTGAGTCATGGATTTTTGGCTAATTCTTGGTGCATGCACTTCGTGACCTATGCTCATGAGTCATGGTGTGAGTCATGAATGTGTCATGGTGGCATGACTTATGCTTTTGTTGTATTATGAGATATTTAGTTGTGAGCATGTGAGGAAGTGGCAGATCTTTTTTCTTGAGGTGTTTTTCTTGAGTTGTTAAGGATCACAATTAAATATAACACAACACAATAAAAAAGGCAGAGAACATTTTTCATTAAGAGCAAGCACCATTTTTCTTCACTTGCCAATTCTTGAGCTCACATTCTTCACTCTTGGCAACTTCTTCTACCTCCACCCTAACATGTCTCAAGTGTTGAGTAACCTAGGGTGTAATGAGACAAAGTAATCCTACACATTCTCTACTTCATCTTGGCTATCTAGGTTAGCAAACTAGATACTCGAGTTGCCTCGGTTTTGAGGCGGTAGCCCGTATTACAAACTGTCAAGGTGGATCGTCTTCGATGGGGGAGACCGGAGATCAAACATGATCAAGGAAGCCGCGAGGAGTTTGGGACAGAGGTTGAAGACTGAAGGAAACAGATCATTCGGTATAATCTCTCTAAACTCCTTTTCATAGAACTAGTGTAGGGTTAATGGTACGATCCGTAGATTAGGGTTCCGTTAGCGCCGGTTTCTAAAAGTTTTTGTTCCGTATTTAGCCACGGTCTGATGTCCGGGGCACTGCCGTAACCCAAAATGGTATTAGAGCCAACCCATTAACCGCATACTGGTTGTTTTAGACGATGTTAAAGTATCGAAACTGAAACAACTCCGAAACAATACCCATTGCATTCCATGCTCTGTCGAATTTTTTTGGTCTTCTAAAATTATTTAAGCAATTGAAGAAGACTACATGTATGTGCTGGATGTAGTGCCCTCAAAGTCAATTATTGGATCGCAGGTACGTGATTGCAATGATTGAGGAGGACCTATACCGGTAGGACAGTCTTACTCGAGATGATAGTATGCCATCTGGTTTAACTTTATCATCGTGTACAGTTTTAGGTGACATTACTGTTCACTATTACACGTTGATAGAGCCCTTATGATTCTTTCTTGACTACCAACAGTATGATGGAGATCATATACGTGAGAGTTGGGTAGTACATAAGCACATCCTTAAAAGTGGTCCCTAGTCGTGGGAGTTTCGAGACAGGGCATCGATACTCCGGAGTAGACTAGTGTATACAGTCGAGACCCCGACGAGGGGCGGTGGCTGGTCTCACAAGCCATTGGTGTTAGTTGGATCACCTAAGATGTATACAGGTGCTTATTGGGTTATGAGTGCACCGGACAAGACTCGCCGGGAACATGCTAGTTGGTATTATACCTAGCGTCAGATAGCAGTTCCCTGGTGACATGTGTACAGGTTAGTTCATCGACCTGAGGTCGTCATTTGCCTCGTGTGAGTTCCCACTGTGCTTAGATTACTACCCTAACACGGCTCAAAGAAGTCGTGCAAACAGGTTTTAGTTGGGCACAGTCCCGAGCCATATAGAGGCAGTGAGCGGATCGGCAGGGGATTCGTCTCTCCCGGTATTGGGGGTGAGATCGCGCTATGTCTAGGAGAGCCATTACACCAAGTCCTTAGCCAAGGCAGGTGAGAATTACTAGTAGGTATTCCAGTAGTTTCTCAGGGTGTTCAGGGCTACCCTCCGACACGACTTATGCAGCTTTTGGGGGTCTGACGTTACCAGCCCCTAGGCCCGATATGCGATGCTCATAGACGAACGGACCGGACTGTATGGATATTGTCACTGATAGGCTTAGTAGGGTTTCAGGATGAGTTCGCTCATCAGCTTCCCTTTCTGTCAATACATGGGCAGCCGTTACGTACAGCTAGTACCACTGACGACTTGTGGTTAAACCCACTGCCAGAGTATTGACGAGTCTTTAGAGTTCTCTACAGACAGTTTTCCAAGTTCGGGCGAAACGTTGTAGAGGCCGTATGGTATTATGGCAGGATTCGAACATGCACGTGTATTTATGCACGTGTCATATTTCGGACAGATAATACTGGTGGGCTTTGGTTTAAACCGGATCCAAGTATTATATTAAGCCAGAATATTTTAGTCTCATCGTATTCGTATTCGTATTTGGTCAGAATACGGATACAGGTATGTATATACAGGTGAGGGGTATTCTCGTAATCCGTTACGAGATTACTTTAGAAAATGCATTTCTTTTTGGGTTAATCATTATGGTTTAAATGATTATTGGATTTGGAAAGTGTGACTCATTCATGGTGATACATTTCTTCTAGCATGTTCATTAGTGACTCATGCTAATGAGTCACTAAGTGAGTCATGATAGAATTAATGATGTTTTATTTTGGGTGTAGATATTTTAGAGTTTGTGGAGATATTTTTGGGAGATATTTTTATGAGATATTTTCTTTACACAACCTTATATATATCTACTCACAAAAGAAAGAAAAAAATAAGGAATGATGACAAGTTTTATGCTTGGTTCTTTTGCTCACTTGATTCATTTCTTGAGCTCACACTCTCTAAACCTTAGCATCTTCTTCAACCTCCACTCTTACCTTCTCATGTGATGAGAACCAAAGAGTGTATTGAGACAAAGTATTCCACTCATTCTTTACTTCATCTTGGTCATCTCTTTTAGCAGACTTGATGTCCTAGTTGCCTCGGTATAGAGGCGGGAGCCCGTATAAAGAATTGATGATGTGGTGCCACCTCGTCGAGAAGATCGGAGTCGCAGCGAGGAGCGTGGGATGATGGCTAAAGACCAAAGGACACGGATCGATCGGTATAACCTTTCTAGCTCTTTACAGTTTGTTAGTTTAGCATTAATGGCAAGATCCGGATTATAGTATGCGATAGCGCCAGTTGTAAAAGTTTTTGTTCCGCGTTTGGCCTCAGATTATTGGCCGCGGCGCTACCGTAGACTTACATGGTATCAGAGCCGCGCCATTAATCTTTACTAGCTTGTTCTAACATGTTTAAAATATCGATCGAACGAAATTTCCAAAACCACGATTCCAAAATTAAAGTTTCTATCGAATTTTATTTTGTCGTCTAAAAATTATTTTGAGTATGTCAGAAAATCGTGCAGGCTTTTTTAAGACTCTGGAAGAAATTTGGTCGACTGAACCTTCAAGACCGCCGCGGAACTGCTGCATAAGCCTTGTATTGGCCGCGGTTCCACCGCCGTTTTGAGGCTTCAGTGCACCATTTTTCTTCTGGGTGTCTTTTATGTGGAATTGTGGTTTCTGGAATATTTTGTTTGGGCCAAGATTTTGTTTGAGTACTGGAGTTGTACTTGGGGCCCACTTCGGGAAGTTTTGTCTATCAGAATTTTAAATGTGTTAGTTTATAGTACTTACATTATATCTCCGACCGTGAATGTCATTCGAGCGGTAAATCGTGTCTAATTGCTATAGCTCTTTTAGACGGGTTTGCGAACGTGACATTCGCGTTGATGTTCTGTGTTGTGCTGTGATGTTGCGGATTTGTCGTGGTGGATAGCTATGTGCAATGGTAGTGCAGTTTGGATTTATTTGTACATTTGATATTACGGGGCGAGCGTCCAACATGTGGACTGCCGTCACTGCCTGTTTGTATATTATTCTTTTGGGGCACGACCGGGTTGAGGTCGATGTACCCGTTGTACATATTTTCATTTCTGTACTAGGTTTACCCCACGACGGAGTGCACGAATATCCGGGTTCTGGAGGGCAACGGGTCCGTATCTCATGGCTTTGAGAGGAAAAGGGGCCTCACTCTAGTATTGGCAGACTATTCGCCGCACTCATAGGGGGTATAGGTTGACCCAAGATGGAGTGCCCAAGTTGCCGGATTCCGTGAAGTGCTGGGTGGTCCATTCACTTTGCTGTAGGGGGATGCCTCGCTTCAGGTTTTGGTGGGTAACTTGCCGCACTCGTAGGGGTCTAGATTTCATTGCACAGGCTATCCGCACAACTAGGGGAACGTCGGGTTTCAGTTGCGGCTCTGTGAAACCCGGGGATCCCAGATTATCTGTATTGTTCTGTGATGCTTATTACTTTTCTATAATGTTGCATTTATCATGCCTAGAGTGATTATTGTATATTGATATATATACTAGTAGATGTTATATATGTTTTACACCCGCGTTAGTCCAGTCCCCGCTCTGTCGTTAGTTAAGTAACCAACGGGTGATGACGGGACCCAGTGATAAATGCGGATGACATATACGTACATTTTATTTTCGTTCTTTTCTGGTGTGATTAATTGATGGGACTACGTTGATTCTGATCAATGCAAAGGAAAACAAACCTGTTTGACGTAACAGTTTTCAAAATGTGTTATTACAATGACGTTTTCTTTTGTTTTGCACAGTGGTATTTGATTGGAAGAATTAAAGTTAACCGCAATCAAGACGGTGTCGCTATGCAGCTAGCCGGTTGAGCACGGGTCGATCCACAGGGAGATGGTTGTATGTCCTTTCTTGTCTTAGACGAGTCAATAAAGAATCTGTATGTTTGTTTGATCTAACCTATGTGTTTATTTGCAAGTGTAAAGTTGTTAAGAAAAGATACGAGATTATAAGCTAAAGAAATCCGTACTCGAAACCTTTGAGCCGAGTCTTGACCAATTGAAGCTAGAGCAATCAGCAACAACGTGGATTAGGGGATTTAAGTGCGGTATTCGTGGAATCCGGCTTATTTACCCTTGTCCTTCCGTTCTTGTCTCTTGCTTTCGCCTCCGGCCAAACCGAACGCAACCGGTCGCGGTTAGGAATCACCGTTACCTTGTTAGGGTAGGGTGCCTAACGGAGCGCTTGCGTATGGTTTGGGCGGAGTTCAATGGAAAATAACGGGAAAAGGAAAAGAGAAAAGAAAATCTTTAACTTATAATATCGTATTTCTTCTTAACAATAATAATTACATTCATTCACAAAATGAACAAAAGAGAGCAAAAGAAAAGAACAAAGAAAAGAAAAGATTACAAGAAATTAAGTGCATGAATTAAATTGCAAGAAAGTAAAGCAAGGTAATAAAAAGAAAGTAATAAATAAGCAATAAAAAGAACAAGAAAGTAGAACTCAAAACAAGCATGAGATCAATAGCCAACCCTTAAACTTGCAAGCTCAATCAAGAGGTTGCAAGATCAAGAGAAGGGTAGAGAAATCATGTGAATTGAAGCGCTAATTCCATAAGAAAATACGACCCTTGAGATCAATAACTAACTCTTAACCATTCAAGCTCAATGAAGAGGTTGAATGATCAAGAGAAAGCAAGAATCTCAAGGGGAAGAAAGAACAAAAGAGAATGATACAAAAGCCTCATCTTCATTAATCTTCCACTCAAAAAGTTCTCACTACAATTTTAATGGAGAAAGAATGAAGAAGAAGAAGAAGAACTATACAAAAAACTACAAAAGAGTGGACACAAAATTGAACCCTTGGCTTGGCTCAGATCTGCTGTATTTATAGGCAGGGAAATGAAACCCTAGGGGCAAATTCTGACACTATATGAAGTCCCTAAAATACCCCCAAAAGACGACAACCAGAGGACACTACATGGCCGCGGATTCGCGGCCTAGACCCCCTATTGGCCGCGGATCCGCGGCCCTATGGTGGAGTTGGGTTGTCGTATTTTGGGTGCTTCCCTGGTTTTTCTTGTACTTTATTCTGGCATATGATTTTTCTCAGAATTTCTTCACGATTTTTCCAGAATTTCTGTTGAGGGAAGGGTGGACTTTTGTGGATGCTTTTGTCATGATTGCCTCGAGCTCCGCGTAGATCTCTTGGATCTTGTGCTGCCATTGAGCCTTGTGCATGAAAGCGACAATCGATTTGACATTTTGTCTCTTAAACTGGTATCTGGCAACATACGGATGAAGAGCGGAGACCGTGTTTTCTCAGTGGTTGGCAGGAACCCGGATTTTATCGTGTTTTCCATGAATTTCACTGTTCAGAGCCGAGAACCTGTATTCTGTAAATGTGTAACAAACACGGATTAAAAGCACCTACCTATAAACAACCGAGCGTAAGAATGGGCGGTATAAAATGCAGTATTCTGTGATGAACAAATACCCCCAAACTTAACTTTTGCTCGTCCCGAGCAAAACCAATTATTCACAAAAAATAAAAATCCTAACCGCACTTTCGCAGGGAACGCGATTGCACTGAGCACGTGCTACAAGCCGTTAAACCCCTAGGTGTCCCTAGTTGGAGGAGTGTTGTCTCCTGAGGGTTTTCAGCGGATTACACACACAAAATCCCGTCAAGCTAGTGTCATAAGTTAACATTGACTCTACTCCTACAGTTTAGTATTTACGTTAGAATTTCTATCATCCTAAGTTAGAAATATCCAACCCTTATGCTTCACACCTCTAATCTATTTATTCTTAGATCATATACGTTCCAAAAAAGTTTTAGAAAGATGTTGGTTCCCCTGAGTTTTCCTTCTAAAGTGCGGCCTCAAATTAGGGATTTTTATCAACTTTACAGAAAACACAAGTCTTATTCTTTATTTCTATCTTTTATTCAAACATCGATTGTATACCCCTACGTGTGTGTATATTGCACCCCTACACTCAAGAATTCAATTCAAGCTATAATACCCTTGCCCTAATACCTAATACTACTTCTTTTCATTAAGGATGGACGGATTTGCTCACACGCCTTTCATGCGACTATTAATGCTTCTTGAGGCACTAACGACCGATTACTGAATGTGTGAACTTTAAAGCGTAAATAGCAGTCTCCAGGTCTTGATTTTATTCTATTTTTTTCTTTATCTTTTTCTTTTTTCTTTTTTTTTTCAAGACCGGATATATTTTTCAATATGCTCTTTTGGTGTTTAGCTTTAAATACCGTTTTTTCTTTCATACTAGGCTTTCAGGCAAGAGGATTTCTAGGTATCTTCTACTATCCCAAGTTTCAAGGTGCGTGTAAGTGCAGTTTGTAGGGTATATACTTTCTAAATTTAAACTCAAGAAAAGAAACTATTTTTCAGACTTATCCTCCAGTAAAGCTTCAATACTTTCCCTTCATCTTGACTTAACTCAAGAACTGAACTCAAGATTACCAATTTCTCAAAAAAAAACTGTAAGGACGTATACTTACCAAAGTTAAACAGAATGAGGGTTATTTTTAGGGTTTTCAATCCCTAAGCCTAGAATTTAGTTATTTCTATCATATCAACTAAACTTTCAGAATAAAAACCTAAGTTACCCTATTAGCTAACTTGACGACAAAGTTTTTATATTTTTCGGAAATTTTTTCGATTTTTTTGGGTTTTTAAATAAGGTATGCAAATGCAAAATATACAAATGAATGCGAAGGAAGACAGCTTACCGAGCACACCCCCAAACTTAAACTTGACAGTGCCCTCACTGTCAGGCTATACCAAGAGGGTCGAAATTGTCGGCGCTCCCTAGAAGCAAATTATATACAAAAAGGAAAACAAAAAATATATACAAAAAAGGTGTCCCCCCCAAACTTAAGTAAAACAGTGTTTCCACTGTTAAGCGTTGAAATTCAGGATTAGGGGGAAAGAGAACAGTATCAAGCTATACAAGGCCTTACACAGGCCAAAAGTTAGTACCAACCATTCAAAGATTTTATCTCAATAATGTGCTGGTTGGTGAAAGAAGGCGTAGAGAAAAGAGATGGAGAATACGCGAGACCGTATGCGAAGAGAAGCGGGATACGGTCTTGGTATATGAGAGGAAGAAGAATGGCGGAAGGGAAAAAGAAGTGGAATACGAACTTGAGGGTGCAAATGGAGTAAATAGATTAGCACAATTTGTGATGAGCGATGTGTAAAAAGCGATTGTGCTAATATATTTACCCGTCGAGAAATGGGGTCAAATCCCTCAAGATTCGTGAGAAACCATGGGTATGCCGAACTTGGTAAACCAGACACAGTAAATGAAAGTGAGACGGGTTCTTGCAAGGTCGGAACGATGGAAAGGATGGAGGGAAGTGGTTGAGGAAGGGTATCGGTTAAAGGTTCAGGAGGGTGTACACAGTCAGTGGAAGGAACAGGATGAATTGGAAAATCCGACTCATCAATTAAAATTGTTTCATCCTCAGTACTATCCTCAATATTTTCCTCAAAATTTGGCTCATCCATGCATATTTCATCAAAATCCAGACGCATATAGGGTTCGGGAAAAACATTTAATGACTCGGGATGATGATTTGAAGAGACAAACTCAGCCAAATCTACGGGTTCATCATCCAAAATATCCCCAGCATCAATATCCTCAATCAAGTGAAAATCAATATTCTCAGACACCTCATCAAAAGCATGGATATTAATCGATTATGGTTCTAAGATGGAGGTGTAGAGGTCAAAAGGATTGGGATTGGTTTCACTTGGAAGTGACCCTTCACAATCGGGTAAATCAAACACTACAAAGTCGCACAACTCATTAATCATTCTATCTTCAATTGATAAATCATGTGGGATACTCGATAGACTTTCAAAACAGGAGTTGTGCGATTCAATTTGGGATGGGTAGGTTTGATTTGGAAGGGGGTACAGCTCACTCTCTCCACTCAAATTCACAGCCTATCCTGCCGCCTCATCATACTTTGAAAAAGTTGGAGCTAGGTGAAAACTAGCTACCGGGTCACTAGGTTGCATGAGGGCGGCCATGGACGCATTCAAATCCATCATCTGTTGGCTTGACGCTACCCTAAAATCTTCCAACGACTGTTCCAGACTAGACATAGGTTGTGAAGGGGTTTCGGTAAAATATTCAAAGTTGTTTGGATACTGAAAACTCCCAAATGGCGGTTCTGATGCAATGTCTAGGGAAGGTGCAAAAGTAGGGTAGGATTGGTAGGAATTGAATGGCTGGACAGGAGCAGGATCAACATTTGGATAGGAAGGTGAATGGAATTGTTGATCACAAGAATTTGAAGCGGTGAAAGGAGTGAAAGATCGGCTACGGGATAGTTCAATTCGTTCAGCAAGAGACATTGGTTTCAGGGCTACAACTGGATTTTCAAAAGGTGTATCAACGCAAGAAGGGGTGAATGTTTGAAATGGTTGATACGAAGTGGATTGCGGGGTCCAGTTGTTCGTCCTAGACGCGTCTATCCGATCTTTCAAAGAAATTTTTGGCATGGATGGATCGTTCGAAGTTCGGCCAAAGCAAGAACCGTAAGAAGTAATGTCTGGTTGTGGGTACCAAAGTTCGGCAAGAGTTTTGCGAGGTGGAGTACCCATGATATGACGAGAGAAAGGAAGAAAGGCAGAGAAAAGGAGGGGAAAAAGAATGTGATTTTTTTTTTTTAAATTTTTTTTTTTTTAGAAATTTACAAAAGAATGAAATACACACACAAAAAAGAATATGGACAAAAACAATCACGACACAAAAATACTACACACCTAATCGTTCTAGGGTTCACCTAGGTCAACTAGACCTGCTCCAGAACTTGATTGTCGAAATAAAACTGTGTCGAGAAACGGGCTCAAGATACACTGATCACGAGGCCAGGTAAGTGCAGAGATAAGGGGAGGTTTTCCAACGCTTTCGCGAAGTTCCTTAATTAAATAACCCTTTCTCTTTTGGGGGTTGCGCCGTTAACACTTTCCTCGACACCCCGTAAACAATATACCGTTAAGCGAGCTTCTAAACACAGTTAACTTCTCCTAGTGAGCGCGAAGTCCTTAAGGCTTAAAGTCTAATTTCTTTTAAAATTTGTGCGGGTAAACGTTATGCTCAAGTTCGTGATTTGTGGACCACGGAAAAGGTGATGAAATCCTTTACCGTATGTTGTGGGGTTCGCTTCCCCTTAAGTCCGTATTAATGTATGCAATGCGCAATTCAATAAAAATTCTATAAAGAATCAAAAAATCGTTTTTCAGTTTAAGCGCGGCACTGCAACAAATACGGGTTAGTCAATTTTTTTTTAGCGTTTGCTAGCGAACTTGCAAAGAATCCTGCAAAGAATAGTATATTGGACGCGTCGGATTTGAGAAGAAGGTGTTAGTAAAGTACGTACCGTTAAGTTTTTGGGTTAGGAAACCCCCGTTGAATCAAATCCGGTAAGCTTGAAAAGTTCGCTTGCGCGGGTCAAACTACCCGGATCTTTGGCACTGTACTTTGCAATCACCTTAGCCTTGAATGTACGCTTTGCTCCCCACAATCGCAGTTTGCAAATCTGCAACAATCTGCACTCTTGCCCACAAAAATGATCAAAAACAACAGAAAGATTTTTTTTTTTTTATATATACAAAAAGAATATTAACCCGAATAACAAGAAAGAAAATACGCTACCGTCTCCCCGGCAACGGCGCCATTTGATTGGAAGAATTAAAGTTAACCGCAATCAAGACGGTGTCGCTATGCAGCTAGCCGGTTGAGCACGGGTCGATCCACAGGGAGATGGTTGTATGTCCTTTCTTGTCTTAGACGAGTCAATAAAGAATCTGTATGTTTGTTTGATCTAACCTATGTGTTTATTTGCAAGTGTAAAGTTGTTAAGAAAAGATACGAGATTATAAGCTAAAGAAATCCGTACTCGAAACCTTTGAGCCGAGTCTTGACCAATTGAAGCTAGAACAATCGGCAACAACGTGGATTAAGGGATCTAAGCGCGGTATTCGTGGAATCCGGCTTATTTACCCTTGTCCTTCCGTTCTTGTCTCTTGCTTTCGCCTCCGGCCAAACCGAACGCAACCGGTCGCGGTTAGGAATCACCGTTATCTTGTTAGGGTAGGGTGCCTAACGGAGCGCTTGCGTATGGTTTGGGCGGAGTTCAATGGAAAATAACCGGAAAAGGAAAAGAGAAAAGAAAATCTTTAACTTATAATATCGTATTTCTTCTTAACAATAATAATTACATTCATTCACAAAATGAACAAAAGAGAGCAAAAGAAAAGAACAAAGAAAAGAAAAGATTACAAGAAATTAAGTGCATGAATTAAATTGCAAGAAAGTAAAGCAAGGTAATAAAAAGAAAGTAATAAATAAGCAATAAAAAGAACAAGAAAGTAGAACTCAAAACAAGCATGAGATCAATAGCCAACCCTTAAACTTGCAAGCTCAATCAAGAGGTTGCAAGATCAAGAGAAGGGTAGAGAACGCATGTGAATTGAAGCGCTAATTCCATAAGAAAATACGACCCTTGAGATCAATAACTAACCCTTAACTATTCAAGCTCAATGAAGAGGTTGAATGATCAAGAGAAAGCAAGAATCTCAAGGGGAAGAAAGAACAAAAGAGAATGATACAAAAGCCTCATCTTCATTAATCTTCCACTCAAAAAGCTCTCACTACAATTTTAATGGAGAAAGAATGAAGAAGAAGAAGAAGAACTATACAAAAAACTACAAAAGAGTGGACACAAAATTGGACCCTTGGCTTGGCTCAGATCTGCTGTATTTATAGGCAGGGAAATGAAACCCTAGGGGCAAATTCTGACACTATATGAAGTCCCTAAAATACCCCCAAAAGACGACAACCAGAGGACACTACATGGCCGCGGATTCGCGGCCTAGACCCCCTATTGGCCGCGGATCCGCGGCCCTATGGTGGAGTTGGGTTGTCGTATTTTGGGTGCTTCCCTGGTTTTTCTTGTACTTTATTCTGGCATATGATTTTTCTCAGAATTTCTTCACGATTTTTCCAGAATTTCTGTTGAGGGAAGGGTGGACTTTTGTGGATGCTTTTGTCATGATTGCCTCGAGCTCCGCGTAGATCTCTTGGATCTTGTGCTGCCATTGAGCCTTGTGCATGAAAGCGACAATCGATTTGACATTTTGTCTCTTAAACTGGTATCTGGCAACATACGGATGAAGAGCGGAGACCGTGTTTTCTCAGTGGTTGGCAGGAACCCGGATTTTATCGTGTTTTCCATGAATTTCACTGTTCAGAGCCGAGAACCTGTATTCTGTAAATGTGTAACAAACACGGATTAAAAGCACCTACCTATAAACAACCGAGCGTAAGAATGGGCGGTATAAAATGCAGTATTCTGTGATGAACAGTATTCAGTTGGAATATCCTGCACCTCATTCGACGAGGCAAGGGCCGAGATCGCTTCACCGGGAGTGACCCCTTGGGCAGAAGTTTGAGTCAGGGTAATAACTTCACTATAGTCGATTACTTGTTGCTTTGCATCACGGTATTCAGTTGGAATATACCGCACCTCATTCCACGAGGAAAGAGCCGAGATCCCTTCACCGGGAGTGACCTCTTTAGTAAAGGTTTTCGCCGCTATATTTTTGTAAAAAGCTATCAGGTTCCTTCAGCGATATCAAGTTCGTTACGTTAAAGGTTTTTCGCCAAAAACCAGCCGTAGCCCTTCGTCATTTCAGTTGGGTATTCAGTAGTATTCAAGCTATGTATTTTGACTAACGCCAAGGCATAGTGTTTGGTAGCTGCTGAGTGTTCATCTGTTGCATAGATAGATGAGTTGGTTTGGGACAGTCGTTCTGCCATTTGGCCAACGTTAGGGATATGTACGTGTGGGTTCAAATTAATAAGATAATGATGGGTAGAACTTGACATGTGACTTATGGCATTTGTCCAACGTCAGGGTCATAAGAGCATGGGGCATAAATCCATATCGGGAGTTTCTAAAGAAACTGAAACTTTCCAGGTATGCGCATACCTTCTGGAGTGTGATAACGTGAGTGGATTCCTTCATGTTATCATGCGATGAGAGTTGGATCCCGATTCCCACTGATGAGTTGGTTTACTTTTTGGGTGATCCCGACTAATTCTTCTCTCAGGTTTGCAGGAGAATTTGACGGTACAGTGGGAGGTTTCTTGATTAGATAAAGTGATAACCATTCTGATCTAGGTTAGAGTGCACACAGAGTGTTTCTTTTCTCTCTCTCTGTCACGACCCGAAATATTAGCTCGTGACCAGCACTTGAATCACGCCACGTCTAAAGGCGTAATGGAATTCAAGTAAGCTGAAACCCAGAAATCTAAACCTTTTAAGTAAAATAAAGGAGGTGAGGTTTTGAAATAAAGGTATATGAAATCAAGTTTTCTTAATGCATAGAAAAGGAATATGAATGATGCAAATGAAACATACTAGTTTGAAAACATGTTTCGTCTTTTTAAAATTTTTGGCAGCACTTCCTTTGTATATTTTGATCCAAAACCACAAATAAATAATAAGAATAATGGCATCCCTAAGCGGGAGCTAGCTCTTCGCCAACCGGCGGGTCACATCCACGCAAGATAATAAAAATAAGTATACGATGCCCAACGGCGAAGTTCACCACAAAAGAATAAAAGAAAAGCAAGACTTATAAATCACAAGTAGCGGAAAACCCCTCGCTCTAAGTCTCGCAACCACAATCCCACAAGTCTCATTACTTATACAAATCACTAATTTTGAGATTGATTGATGGAGTTAATTAGATACAATATGAAATATAATACAAGAGTGGGTACGATACAAATGTCCCACCTACCAATGCAAAACACCCAAAAGAAGCTGTGTGCCAGCGAATCCGCGACTGACCCAAGCGGTCAACCTGCAAGAACTGTGGCACAACGGGGGTGAGTTGCCAACTCGTGAATAGAAATATATCTACAAGTAGAAATCGAATAAACAACGACTCCTAGGTCAACTATATCAAAAGGTAATACTATGATATCTAGGGTGACCGGGTCGTATGTATGCCAACAAGGTAGTCACTACCTATGTGCATGCGGATAACATCCAACAGTAATATTCAATGCATGTATACGGATCTCGTCCAACCATAATCAAGGTCTGTATGCACGTAAATATCATAAGGCTATGTGCATGAAAGTATCAGGATATATATCAACGGTGTCCCTCCCGACACATCAAAATCATGGAACCTGAGTGCCTAGCATCGATACTCGAAAACATCATGAAAACCGTGCCCAGCATCGGCACGTAAATCCTCATATCTCGGGCTCCGTCAGTCCGGATCGGCCCACGGGCTCCGTCAGTCGGGATCGGCCCATATCATCTCTCGACTCCGGTCGGTATCCTCCGGATATCCGCTGAGCCCAAATACTATCATCGGTAGGTAGTAGTCCCTCTGCCAGGATCACCGTCTACTACACAGCGATCCGTTCTCGCCCTATGGTACCATACCGGGTCTACCATGTACCCGCAATCGGCCTCATCCCCCTCCTCGAATCGGGTTTCACATGTCGCTCACAGAACCGAGAAAACACATGGTGGACGCACTGAAATATCATATCAAGAGAAACCGGGTTTTTAAAATAGTACATGCTTCCTTTTGAAATAGCCACGGTTCTCAAATCCAGAAATCTATAAAAACAGCATATCAATATATCATGCAACCTGGAACAATGATATGACATATTAAGGGGAAACCACTCTTTTAAAATGATTCCAGTTTTTAAAATATAACATGTGGTTCCCAATCTCCTAATAAAATCAGTTATCTATGTAGGTACAATATGTATATGCGCAAGTATAGATGTACCAATGTATGTGTGCACAAATATGGATGTACAAATGTGTATATCCGCAAGTATGAGTATATCAATGTATATGTCATGATGCAGCAACCCTACTGTGTAGTGACATGGCAATTATCGATGATGAAGTGTGTGAGCCGGCAAATCTATGTACGTGTAACATACGCATCATCGATAATGGTGCAAGTGTACTAGCACAAGTATAAGCAATGCAATGAAAATGATATGAATGCAGCATAAGGTAAATCATCAGCTACCAGCTATACGTTATACGTAACTATCATAAGTTCGAGTCGGTGAATCTGTCAATCGGCATCTAGCCCAAAACATAGCGTATGGTACAATCCATCGTACGGCAACCTCTAGTCAAGGGTAAGGTTCAATCATCAAATCAACTCATCACGCACGGAAAATCATCGTACGGCGGCATTAAGCTAATAGGGATTCTATCATCCTATAAGACACATGAGGGTACGTCCTAATATCACGTACGGCCTATCATCCATGATTCACAACATTCTATGTATGTATATATATTTATGTACCTATGTCCCAGGTCACATCCGCAATAATCTCATATCAGGGGACCGGCAGGGTACAAATCATCTCGATCGACCTGCATCCGTATACAATCATATCATATCCTCATCTCATAATATCATCAAATTCGTCTTGTATTCTTTCATCGCATTTATGTCTCATATCATGTCGAATTTACATAAACATACTATCTCTACTAAGTATAAGTATCTAATCTAACAAACACACCCGAACCATACAATCAGATTTTTTAAAGAAGTGAATCATAGTTTTGAAAATAGGGGTTACGGTGTTTTTAAGGAAAAGGTATCATTTGAAAATCCGTAACATCCCTCAAGATATACATTTAAAAGATACATACGATTCTTTGGTTTAGAAAAAGGTATGGTTCGGATGACGCATCTACATCGACTATCTAGTCCTACAGTACCCTAAGCGGTAATATCGCTAAACGTCATCCTATGACAGGAATAACATATTACTTCTAACTATCCTCTAGTTTCTAATATGGTTTCATAGCTATCTCGTTATAACCCTAGTTTTCTAATCTAAGTTTCCTAACCATATTCTATAAATCGGTTTTCCATCAAAAGTTTGCGGGGGGGCTATACGCCATCCACCCGACTTCCCCGGTAAATATAGATCTACTCACCTTATTTCTTGCTTGCCGAAGTCGATGACGCCATGCTTCTTCGCCTCAGAATCCATGCGAGGGTACCTATAATAATAAACAATCGCGATACGTATTAAAATCGAGGCAGAAAACCGATACGGCGCATGGTGTGCTCATAGGTTCGAACCTATGGCCTAAACGTGCAAATCAATCAAACAACCCCTGTTGTCGATGTACAAACAACCGACAACCAAATAAAAATCCAAATATCAAGAAAGTGCATTTTAAAATACGGAAAATATAGCCTAAAACACACCAAAATGCTTCCAGATTTTTCCCAGGTGACAATTAGCCAAAACTGCATATAGGAGGGGTCTAATTTAGTGCAAAAGGAGCCTTGGACCAAATCTGGGACCCTATTTCCCTGCTCTGGCCGCAAATTGCGGCCAGAATGATTAAATCTGCGGCCATGGGTTGGTGTTTGGGGCTCAGGCCTTGGTGGTAGCTTCCTAGGTGCCTGCACGACTCCCAGTAATCCCAAAATCATTTTTAGTGTCCCCGGGTTGCTCCAGATTCCAAAATACCTTCTAAAATCACACATTTATCCGATGTCGGGGTTTCTAAGTCCGTGTTTTATGGTTTCTAAGGTCTGGTCTAGGTCTTTAAACAACACCCAAGTCTAGTTAACAACCTCTAACATCACCAATTTCAACAAACACTCAAACCTTCACTAGGGTTTCCCAATATTCATTAATCTTCAAAATATCACATCTAAACACATATGAATACTAAATTAGATGAAAAACTACCTAATTAGTGAAGGGATTACCTCATATAGCACCCATGAATCCCTAAGATCATCAAAACTGAATTTTTCTTGGTCTCATATGTAGAGGTTGAAGAGGGGATTAATTTTTATGAAGGGTGTGTAGGGTTTTGGGGAATGGTTGGAGATAGATCTAGGGTTTAAGTTGAGGGTGGAGGAGTTGAGGAAGATGAAGAAGGTGATGGAAATGGTGGGGGATTTGATTTTGGGTAGCAGCCCCCCTCTCTCTCTCACATACTCACACCTTCTCTCTCTCTCCAAGTCATCATTATGTCCCCTTTTTGACTTTCTCCCCAATCATTTCTCTTTTCTTTTCTCTCCACCAATAAACCATAATATATAGCCCAAATGAAATGAAACATGTCACAAAATGAAACATGTCATGGTGCACTAACCATGGAAACTGTAAAAACGCGGATTTGTCTTAATCGCGATTAGCAGTGCACTAATCGGGTTTTTATCAAAACTGCATATAATAAATTTTAAAATTGCCAAATCCTTTAAATATATTAATAAATGAATAAATCATTTTAATTTCCATTTATTTATCAACTATTGGTATATATTTATACCCTTTTTCGAAAACCCCAATTTCGCAAATCGGGCAGTTTTCGGGAAAAATATTATTTTAATATTAAATTCCAAAAATAATATTTTATATTTTCTGAAATGTTACACTCTATTTGGCAGCGACCATTGACCGACCCTAGACTATGACTCAGTGACCAAGTTGACCGAACCTTATTAAAATACTGGCTTTTGGATTGTCTGAGTTGCATAAGTCATTACCGCTCCTTCTTTTACCCTTTGCATTTCTCCAGAATACCTTGTATCACTATGAACATCCACTTCCATTGGATAAATCCATCGTATGGTTATATACGAACTCGAAGGGACTTCTTCGAGGATGGATCCAGGTTCAGGAGAAACTGAATTGGTTTATTCAGTTGACTTTTATCATCACCTTCTCTCAGGTTGCGAGTACTCCTTGGTTTAGGAGAGTACACCTATTACGCTTATTGGATACTCTTCTTTCAAACCATAGGCTGGTGCCGAAAGGTAGGGAATGAAGAAAACCAATTAGCCTAAGTAGGGTGTACAGAAGGTAATAAGTAAAGACAAAATAAAGGGATTAGAAAGAGAGCAAAGTAAATTGCGAGTGCTATCATTCACGACCAAACCGTGTAGTTCATCGCCACTCCTACTTCACCTTTGCATTTCTCCAGAACACTCCGTATTATTACGGACATCTACTTCCATTGGATAAATCTATCGTATGGTTATATACGAACTCGAAGGAACTTGTTCCAGATTCGAGGATGGATTCAGGTTCAAGAGAAATAGAATAAGGTTTTATTCAGTTGTCTTTTATCATCACCTTCTCTCAGGTTGTAAGTACTCCTTGGTTTAGGGGTATACACCTATTACGCTTATTGGATAGTCTTCTTCCAAACCATAGGTTGGTGCCGAACGGTAGGGAGGGAAGAAAACCATTTAGCCTAACGATGGTGTACAGAAGGTAACGACTAAAGACAAATAAAGGGATTTGGAGAGATGGCAAAGAAATATACGGTTATAGTCATGAATTGGATTAAAGTGTTAGTTATATGTATGCCCTAGAGGCCATTACTGTACATTGGATGTATATTGTAGTGGATGCTGGGACATATATAGGAAGGACTTTCTTGCTCGACATGATAGTACGCTATCTGGTTGCACTTTATCTTAACATGTATACTTTCTGTCTCTCTGATTACATGTTGATAAAGACCTTAGGATGTATACTCGACTTCCAGGACTATGATGCAGATCATACTAGTGGGGCCTGGGTAGTCAATGAGTACATCCTTCATTGTTCCTAGTCGTGGGAATATCGAAACGGGGCATCGATATTCCAGAGTAGACTAGCGCATATCTTCTCGACCCATGCGACGGGCGATGGATGATCCCATATCCATTGGTGTTTGACATCGAAGATGGTATGCGGGTGCTCAATGGAGACTGGGTACACTGAACGGACTCGCCGAGAACTCCCAGATGGTATTATACCTCACGTCAGATGGCAGTTCTCAGGTGACACTGGTACAGCTTAGTCTGTTGACCCGAGATCGTCATAGAGTCTTGTGTGTCTCCCACTGTGCTTTGATTTCCACCCTACCACGGCTCTACTGAGTTGTGCAAACAGGTGGTTTTTGGGTACAGTCCCGATTCACATGGAGGCAATGAGCGATAGGAGGGGATTCGTCTCTCCCGGTATTGGGGGTTGATGTTGTGCTATGCTCGACTGGCCATAACAGGAAATCCCTGGCCAGGGTTGCTGTGATATACTGGTAAGAGTTATCAGTAGTTTTACGAATGTTATGGACCTCACGTCGGCATGACTTATCGAGCTATTGGGGTCTGACGTTTACCACCCCTAGGCGAGATATGCGACATATCAGACGAACAGACCGGACCGTACAGTAAGTGTTACTGGTTGGATTCGCAGGAGTGTGAGCGAGCTTGCTCGTCGATCTTCTGATCGCTCAATACCCGGGTGGCCGTTACGTTTAGCAGACCGCTTGCGGCTTGTGGATGCTTGATATGATCATCATCTGCTGCCGGCGTATTGACGAGTCTTTAGAGTCCTACACAGAGGTTTCCTGGCTCAAGCGAAACGAAATAGGAGCGCATATGAGATATGGGCGGGACCGAGAATAATGCGTGTATGTGATACCGTATTCTATTCTCGCGATGAATGTATCGACTGGTTATATGCGATATAACCTAGTTATCGAATCAAGGATTGATTCGATAAGCCGATACATATGATACTAGTCGGTTATATCCGATATGACCGGATCGTTAAATCAAGTGTTGATTTAATGATTTAGAGCATATTTATATATTTGATATACTACTTTGCGTTAACTAGTATTGGTTCACTTTAAAAGGATTTTCTCACTTGAATTGTGCACATTGTATATGTGATATATTTTTGTGCACATCATTGTATCATGTTTGATGATACATTCTTTCTTGATTTTGTGTGAAGTATTGAACCATGGTTAGTTAGTGGTTAGGGTATCTTTTCATTTGCTTATTCATTTATCTTTTTATTTATTTCATTTAGAAAAGATAAAGAGAAAGGTAAATGGTGGACTTATTTTGTTTTTAGTTGAAACTTCTTGAAACCTTGACTAAGTCCACCATTCTTGTCTTTTCTCTAACCCTAACCACTTATATAACCTTGGTTAAATCTCTACACTAAACCATGGTTGTTGACATGATAAGTATCATATTGTTTTTATTTTTAAATAAGACTTATCATATCATCTTCTTCTTTCTTCATCTTCTTCTTCAATGAAGAAAGCTTGCTACTCCAATGGCAAGTCATGAAATCTAGTGAGAAATCCAAAACTAAAGTTTACCCACTTCCTATTTCTTCATCCTCTACCTCTTTCCAAGTAGTATAGGGTGTTTCCTTCACAAGTTTTTCCGACTTGGTGAAGTTGGAGCTTGTTCTAGCGATGCCTCGACGTAGATCATCTTCGGCATCGAACCGACGATCAAGCCCGCCCATTCTTCGATGATGCCGACGCTAGAGCCCAAGACATGATTTGGACAGCGAGGGGACTTCATTACGGAGCCGTGGAGGTGGTGGACCGGATCTACAAAGGTTGTATATCCGTTCCCTTAGTTAAAATGTTAACTAGTTTGCTTGTTTCGCCTAAATATCTAGTAAACGATCCGTAGTCGGGTTTGTAGGCACCCGTAAAATTTGATTTGTGCATATTTGATCACTTGTGAGACTTCACTAGAGTGCCTAGGAACCCTACAGTGGTATGAGAGCCTAGCTAGAGCCTTAGGCGAAGTCACGACGGAGTTAGAAGTCCGATCGACCCAAAACCCGACTTTGAAATTGCTCTCTGGACTTTTCTGTAAAATGTGGATTTTTTGGAATTAAAAATATCCAGAAAAATCAGCAGGAAAATATAAGGGTAACTGTGCAATTCGTAATCCTAACTCCATTAAACTGCCGCGGTTCCGCGGCACGAGAGTGGCTCGTGCGGCGGTTCCGCGGCTATTTTGTCGTATCTTGCAGAGAATTTGGCACAGTAACTCATATTTGGCAGTGCTGGTTTTCCTGGGGATTTTTAATAATTTATTCCAGAGTTGTATTTTTTGAGTTGTATTGGGGACTCGGTGTATTCGATCGGACTGTCTAATTTTTGTCGGTGTGCTTTTCCGGGTAATTTTAGAATATGTTAAAAAGTTCAACCGGATATAAATACCCACTTTTTCCCCTGCCGGAAAATTTCCAATTGTTGGATTTTTCCGTAGTTTAACGACGTTCTAAGTAGTGCAAGTAACGCGATGGACCCTCTAGAAGACAACAAACCTTAACTCGATTATGTGACCGTCTTGAACTGCCCTTTGAACCTTCGGGTTTGGGGCAGTACGGCGTGCCACATGTGAGGCGTTGGCTTGACCCTTCTACGGCTGGACCGTTGGTACTGAGGCACGAACTGAATGTTGTTAGACTTATTTCATGTGTTGAGTAATATCGGGAAAACTTGGGTGTTCGATTGTTCGATCGAAAAGTTTAGCATTTTCTATTTATCCGGAATGTGATACAGTAATTGGAATTCACAAATTGTTATGAGATAACGGAATGAATAGTATAAACGTAGCAGTTTAGTCTCACTTGATCGGTTGCCACAGAATTTTGATGTGATCAAAAGTCCGTCGCAATCATGTAGCGTACGCGGATACTCGCCGGGTAAACTTAATAAACAGCCTCACTCCATAGCCCCGACCAAGTGACTGTAGGAGAACCCCGTCGCCGAAAGCATCCGTTCGGGTGCTCGCGGTAGCGGTGTTCCGCCTTGGTGCAATTTGTCGACGGCGTCGGGGGTGCGGCCGTCTACTGAAGTTTGCGACGAGCATTCGATCAGTATGTCGGGAATCCTGTTGAATTGCCCGACTTGATATTGAAAAGAGTTTTCAATAATGAGACTAAAATGCGGGGTTTATAATTGTTAGGCATGCGATGTCTAAGTAATTCTTTTGGTCAGGCATGCGATGTCTGAGGTGGTTGCGGATTCCAACTGTTGTAGTTTTACACTTTCTTTTCCGTGACCGTAAGTGTAATATGTGATATCGCCGGTTTCGTTGCTATATGTCAACGACAATTGGGATGCGCATATTTACTTACGTTGATGACATGAGATGTTATGTGTTGCTGGATATGTTATATTGGATCGTCATGTTTGAATAGCCGGGGTTTTTTTATGTGAGATGAGTGTTTTTCATTTTCATTCATGTAAAAACTTGTATGTAATATTCTTTTATTGGGGCACTTCCAGGTTGCGGATGTTGTCACCATTTGTATATTATTTACTTTTCTGCACTAGGATAGACTCAAGGAGGGGAGCACAAGTAACCGGGTTCTGGGGTCCAGTGGGAGACCAACTCGAGGAGTCGAGTCCGGGTCTCCTAACCCTAGAATTGGTAGGGTTGCTTGCCGCTCTCGTAGGGGTCTATGGGTGTGGGATTGGCTATTCATCACGACCGTGGAATCCGTGTTTTATACTGGCTCGTATTGAAAACACGGACGTCCTAGTATATCCAATATTTCATATGTTTCTTCTGCTGTGATTTATCTGTGATCATGTGATGTTCTGTGACAGGTATTATATATAGTATATATGATATATTATATAGACGTTGCTTATGTTTTACACCCGCGCTAGCCCTGCCTCGCTCTGGCGTTAGTTACCTAACCTAACGGTGCAGACGGGACATCGAGGCGAATGCGGATGGCATAAGCGTACGTTATATTCATCTGTGATGGTTAGGTGGACTTAAATGATGGGATATTCATTAATGAGATTAATGAAAGAAAATAAACCTAATTGATGTTGTGGAATCGAATTTCAAAATAAAACAGGTAGCTACAGTTCTTGCTTTGCATTGTGGTGTTCATTATAGAACATCCTGCACCTTATTCGATGAGGAAAGGACCGAGATCCCTTCACCGGGAGTGACTCCTTTAGCAATAACTGGCAGATGCTACACACTTGGTTTGTATTTGATCGCTTCTATAGTTTCTGCTTTGCACAGTGATATATATGATATATCCCGCACCTCATTCGACGAGGAAAGGGCCGACGATCCCTTCACCGGGAGTGACCCCTTTAGCAAAACTAGAAAAGCCTCGTAAACATTCCATTTAAAAACCATTTGATTCCGCAACGAGATCAAGTTCAAAGCGTTAAAGGTTTTCACAAAAACCATTCGCAACCCTCCATCATTTTAGGAAGTAGAGTACTTAGTATTCGTGCTGTGTTTGTTGACCATAGTCAAGGCACAGTGTACGGTAGCTAAGTGATGTCTTCCTACACCGCATATGATGCGATTAGTTAGGACAGTCGCGTGACTTTGTTGACCTTAGTTAAGGGTCATGTGGGTGGGTCTAATTAATCACGAAATGACGGGTAGAACTTGACTAGTACTTATGATTTGTTGACCATAGTTAAGGTCATAGGTGCTAGGGGTAAAAACCTTTATCGGGAGTTTCAAGTGTTGGAATTTGCAATGAGATTGCATACCTTCTATGTGATAGTTGGATCCCGATACCCACTGAGAGTAATTGTTACTCCTGGGAGAGTTTTGCACTTTGCAATTAGCCGCTCAAGTAGGTGTCTAGAAAGGTGTCAACGGGGTTAAGCCTCTGGGAAAACGAGGTTAACAGTAATTAGGTCCGTGCGAAAGCACGGGAACCTCCCTCAAAGTACCGACACTGGCCTGGCTGAAAGATTGGCGAACTTGTAGAGTGTAATTAATCCCGGCTAGTCTTTCCTTTTAGGGTTTGAAGGAAGATTTGATAAAAACAGTGGGAGCCATCCTGATTAGATAAAATACATAACCAATCTAATCTTGCCAGAGCGCACGCGGAGTGTTTTCTTCTCTCTCTCTCCTGGTAGCGACCATATCACGCCTTAATCAAGATAATAAAACGGAATATTGACCGAACCCGCTTGTTATACTGAGCTGGGGAACGTTGGTCCCGCTCCAACTTATAATTGTTATAAGACAGAGCAGGAAATTGGGGATTACCAGAATTCCCGTGCCGCCCAAACGAAGAGAGTGCATGCTGATGCATCATCTTCGGGTTTGTTCATTATACAGAACTGTTTCTCAGTATCCTTTACGTCCTGGGTATATGATACCGGATCAGGATCCCAGATATGTAATCTATTACATAGGGCTGCAGATAGGTAGAGAACTAAGAACGGGTGATAAGTTTCATGAGGCAGAAAACGGGGCAAGTGTTGCAGCCAAGTCTGTTAGTCACTGTCACCCTGTATTACCAATACATTGATTCTGAACGAATGTTGTTAGATACCGAACCTGATATACAAAATCATATCAGTCTCTTTATAAGTCAAGAAATGATAAAATTTTGTATTGTTGGATAATGTTTTGAACATTTCCTATATCAAAAGTTGATCGGTTCAGGCACGTTATCTAAAAACATTGAAGTTCTAAATCAAATTACAGTTCTTAGTATATGGAACACACACAAGAGGAAGAGTTCAAAAATGAACGAATCCTTCTTGAGGCATTGTAGACTAGGTCATATCAATGCGACCTGACTAGCTGAAGTTACATTTAGATGCATATTTAAATCTGTTTGAATTTACATCTTATGAAACTTGCCAGTCATGTCATAAAGATAAGATGACCACAGCTCTGTTTACTGGAAACAGAGGAAGAGTTGGTAAACTCTTGGGACTGATACATGATGATGTATGTAAGGTCTCCTGTCTACATATGCCAGGACTGGTTCTTTATACTTCATTATATTCTCTGATAATCTCTCAAGATTCAGTCATATATTCCTGTTGAAATATAAGTCCGAACCTTTTGAGGTATTCATAGAATATAAGTAGGAAGTAGAGAACCAAAATACAGGTATAAGTATTATATCCTATGATGAGATCAGGGAGGAGAATACTTGTGCATAGCATTCCTGGACTATTCTAAAAGAAAATGAGAATCTCTCTCGGCATTACTCCTCCGTATAAACCATACCACGATGGTATATCGGGGCGGAGCAATCACACCCTATATGATAAGGTGTGCTCTATGATGAGTACTACTGAGTTACCTATTTCCTTTTTGGGGGTTATGCACTTGAGAAGCTGCATACCTATTGAATTAGGTTTGAATCAAATCAATGCCTACCACTCCATATGACATATGGTATGGGAAGATCCTATCTCTCAAGTAAGTTAAGAATTGTGATTGTCCGGCCTATGTCAAAAGCAAAATCCGGACAAGATCGAGGCAGGATCAGTTCTGTAGAACTGGAAAGGTTCCAGCTATACAAAACTGAAGTTGATGATTTGACAGAACCATAGGATTCTATAGTTCCCGACGAACCTCAGCCTCTCCGCCGATCTAGTAGGGTTCCTCATCCGCCTGAGAGATACCTCGGTTTCTCGATGACAGTGGGAGCAAGGATTGCATCATGAGATGATGACCTAACTAGTTTCGAGCAGGCCATCGAGAGTAGGGACTCTGTAAGAATGGCTGGATGCTTAGCGATCTGAGATGGAATCCATGTACACCAGCAAAGTATGGACTTTAGCTGCTATATCTGAAGGGTTAAATCCCCATCAGGAGCAAGTATATCTTGAGAGATTACTTGGTTTAGATGGAAAAGTTGAGACTTTTAAAGCTAGACTTGTTAAAGGTTTTCGTCATCGACCAGGCGTGGATAATGATGAAACCTTTTTCCAGTAGTTATGCTTAAGTCTGTCCAGATCCCACTTACCACGGCTACATACCATGACTACGATATCTGGCGGTTGGGTGCCATGACTGCTTTTCTAAATACTGATTTAGAAGAGAACGTCTATAAGAACACAGCCAGAGGTCTTCATAAACAGTGGGAGCAGCGGAAACGTGTGCAAGTTGCTTTACATAATGAAGCAGGCATCGCGGAGTTGGAACATCTGTTTTGATGTGATAGTCAAAGTGTTTGACTTCATCAAAATGGTAGACGAAACTTGTATATACAAAAAGGTAGTAGAGAGTAAGGTGGTCATCTTCGTATTGTACGTAGACAACATACTCTTGATAGGAAAAGAGTTTCCTATACTACGATCGATCAATCTCCTATTATCACAAGGATTCTCCAAATAGGATAAAGATGATACCTCCTAAATCCTGAGATTTGGACCTATGAGATAGATCTAAAGGGATATTAGGGTTCTCACTAGGTATAGTGAGATTGTATCAATCGATCCTGGGGAGAATCACTGGAAGTGTTCCAAGGTGATAAAGACGACTGAATGTCAGTCACAGGCATTGTCTTTACCCTCTGTAAAGGGACGGTATGTTGGAAGAGTTCTAAGCAAGATACCGTGGCAAACTAGACGATAAAGACTGGTAACATCGCTATTAAAGATACTACCAAAGAGGCAGTTTGGGTGTATATTGGTTCATAAGATGAACTAGGTTCCTGCCATTGTATGACAATGGAAGTGTGGCTTTGGCCCTGGAACCCTGGTCCCATCAGTGACCCAGACAAATTCTGAGGCAGCATCACCTGATCATGGAGATAGTTGATCTCCAGGGTGATCGAGGTTAGGAGAGAAGACTCAGAGGACAACACGGCGGATCCACTCACGAAGGCCTTTTTCCCAAAGAGAGACTTTTAGGGGATGGTTGAGTATGTGATACTGCATCCACTGCTACAGATGGCCCTAGTGCAAGTGGGAGATTGTTAGTTATATGTATGCCCTAGAGGCCATTACTGTACATTGGATGTATATTGTAGTGGATGCTGGGACATATATAGGAAGGACTTTCTTGCTCGACATGATAGTACGCTATCTGGTTGCACTTTATCTTAACATGTATACTTTTTGTCTCTCTGATTACATGTTGATAAAGCCCTTAGGATGTATACTCGACTTCCAGGACTATGATGCAGATCATACTAGTGGGGCCTGGGTAGTCAATGAGTACATCCTTCATTGTTCCTAGTCGTGGGAATATCGAGACGGGGCATCGATATTCCAGAGTAGACTAGCGCATATCTTCTCGACCCAAGCGATGGGCGATGGATGATCCCATATCCATTGGTGTTTGACATCGAAGATGGTATGCGGGTGCTTAGTGGAGACTGGGTACACTGAACGGACTCGCCGAGAACTCCCAGATGGTATTATACCTCACGTCAGATGGCAGTTCTCAGGTGACACTGGTACAGCTTAGTCTGTTGACCCGAGATCGTCATAGAGTCTTGTGTGTCTCCCACTGTGCTTTGATTTCCACCCTACCACGGCTCTACTGAGTTGTGCAAACAGGTGGTTTTTGGGTACAGTCCCGATTCACATGGAGGCAATGAGCGATAGGAGGGGATTCGTCTCTCCCGGTATTTGGGGTTGATGTTGTGCTATGCTCGACTAGCCATAACAGGAAATCCCTGGCCAGGATTGCAGTGATATACTGGTAAGAGTTATCAGTAGTTTCACGAATGTTATGGACCTCACGTCGGCATGACTTATCGAGCTATTGGGGTCTGACGTTTACCACCCCTAGGCGAGATATGCGACATATCAGACGAACAGACCGGACCGTACGGTAAGTGTTACTGGTTGGATTCGCAGGAGTGTGAGCGGGCTTGCTCGTCGATCTTCTGATCGCTCAATACCCGGGTGGCCGTTACGTTTAGCAGACCGCTTGCGGCTTGTGGATGCTTGATATGATCATCATCTGCTGCCGGCGTATTGACGAGTCTTTAGAGTCCTACACAGAGGTTTCCTGGCTCAAGCGAAACGAAATAGGAGCGCATATGAGATATGGGCGGGACCGAGAATAATGCGTGTATGTGATACCGTATTCTATTCTCGCGATGAATGTATCGACTGGTTATATGCGATATAACCTAGTTATCGAATCAAGGATTGATTCGATAAGCCGATACATATGATACTAGTCGGTTATATCCGATATGACCGGATCGTTAAATCAAGTGTTGATTTAATGATTTAGAGCATATTTATATATTTGATATACTACTTTGCGTTAACTAGTATTGGTTCACTTTAAAAGGATTTTCTCACTTGAATTGTGCACATTGTATATGTGATATATTTTTGTGCACATCATTGTATCATGTTTGATGATACATTCTTTCTTGATTTTGTGTGAAGTATTGAACCATGGTTAGTTAGTGGTTAGGGTATCTTTTCATTTGCTTATTCATTTATCTTTTTATTTATTTCATTTAGAAAAGATAAAGAGAAAGGTAAATGGTGGACTTATTTTGTTTTTAGTTGAAACTTCTTGAAACCTTGACTAAGTCCACCATTCTTGTCTTTTCTCTAACCCTAACCACTTATATAACCTTGGTTAAATCTCTACACTAAACCATGGTTGTTGACATGATAAGTATCATATTGTTTTTATTTTTAAATAAGACTTATCATATCATCTTCTTCTTTCTTCATCTTCTTCTTCAATGAAGAAAGCTTGCTACTCCAATGGCAAGTCATGAAATCTAGAGAGAAATCCAAAACTAAAGTTTACCCACTTCCTATTTCTTCATCCTCTACCTCTTGCCAAGTAGTATAGGGTGTTTCCTTCACAAGTTTTTCCGACTTGGTGAAGTTGGAGCTTGTTCTAGCGATGCCTCGACGTAGATCATCTTCGGCATCGAACCGACGATCAAGCCCGCCCATTCTTCGATGATGCCGACGCTAGAGCCCAAGACATGATTTGGACAGCGAGGGGACTTCATTGTGGAGCCGTGGAGGTGGTGGACCGGATCTACAAAGGTTGTATATCCGTTCCCTTAGTTAAAATGTTGACTAGTTTGCTTGTTTCGCCTAAATATCTAGTAAACGATCCGTAGTCGGGTTTGTAGGCACCCGTAAAATTTGATTTGTGCATATTTGATCACTTGTGAGACTTCACTAGAGTGCCTAGGAACCCTACAAAAAGAAGAGGCATTACTAGGAATACCAGGATAACCCTACGAAACATTTTCATGTTTCAGCTTCACTATGCGTTGTTAAAGGAAAACTGTTTTCCCGATTAGATACTTACTCCAGGTATGATTCTCACATCTGCATGGTTTTACAGATGATGAGTGGGAGTAAGTTATTGGGAATTAGGTGATCATCCTCATTATATCGGAATTCGTTGTAATTGGTGATATTTGAGGAAATCGCCTGGGTTTTTGTCGGACGACAAGTATTTGGTTTTGATTATCCATTGTTGTGCACCAATTTCAAACTGATATATCTGTACGTTTATTTTTATAAAGTGAGATATAACTTTTTGAAATTATGTCCGTGACATTTACCTATATCAGTTGACGATTGGGTAAGGAGCATTGAACAGCAGAGTAGTTCTTAACCATAAGTACAATTTTCAACCTACGATGCACAGGTTTTGAGTTATTCAACTCAGCGGACTTATACAGAGTATTGTATGTTGTCCAGTGTCCATTAGGACAAAGGGGTTGGTCCTCGTACTATGTTCTATTTACTTGTGACTTCTCTAGTTTTTAGACAAGTGTTTCATAGAAATACAATGTCTAAGTTTTGTGAAGTTATAGGTACAAGAATAAAGTAGATAACCAGGTGTCCTAAGTATCGGGATTCTTCAAGGTGATCGAAGATATAGATACTTGTGATTGGTATTCAGTTGATAGTAATGGTTTTGAGAAACTTGTTTCTTTTTCAGGTTACTCATAATTGGATGGACTCCTAAGTTGAGTAATGCTGATTAGCCTCTTTCCATTAAGTTGACATGCACTTGAGACAGCTGCATGATTTGAATCTGGTTCCAATTAAATAAGTGCCAAAGTTTCTATATTGGATATAGAATGGTTCGTATCTTAACGATGTTAAGGTACGGGGTGTTGTCCGGCTTATGCTTAAAACCAGACTTTGGATAACTCAAGGCACGTTTCTGTAATGGCAGTTTGTGGGTTGACCCGGGCTATGTCGAGGGTTGACATTCTACCATCTGGAAGATCAATAGTGATATTGTTCTTGACTCGCCACAGTTTTATAAAATGGATTTTTTTCAGAAAACAGTAGTGGGAGTATGGTAGAACTGGATGAGATTCCAGCAAACGATTACGAAAAATTTAATAGGGCCTAAAGATTCAATCAGGTTTGACATTCCATTAGCCACTCCACAGATATGATGGGTAACCTCAGGCACCCGAGAGGTACTTTGGTAGCCTCAAGGACGGTGACAGGGAGGTTTTTGTTTACCCAGACTTGACACTACTGTTGTTCCAGGCTATGAGACCCGGCGGGAGGATGAGTACAGCGTCGTTCTAAACTAGTTTTAGAAGTGCACGTATATATTATTCTGCCAGAGGATTGTTGTGGTCAGTGGGAGCAGCGGAAGCATAGTGGGCAAGTAGCTTATGTCTATTTATAGACTAAAGCAGATATAGCGGAGATAGATCATCTATTTTTGATGTGACAGTCATGGGTTTGACTTCATCAGAATAGGGGATGGATCTGTTAAGAAGATAGTAGAGTGTGATGTCCTGGTATTTGTATGACATACACAGAGTAGGAAGTAAAATTCCTATACTACGATCGGTTATACTTTGGTTGTCACACAGTTGTTTCTCCACACAGGATATGGATATAATATCAGACATTCTGGTTACTAGATCTATGGTTTTAGATCTAGATTTGGGTAGTTTCCCAATCTGGATACTTAGACAGTATTCTAAAAGGTATTTTAGAATGGACGACTCCTGGCATGGTGGTGTACCTGCAGGTGATGGAGTCTCCCTCTTTAAAGGTGTCTTACAGACTAAAGGGGAGAGGGATGTGCATAATTGACATATCACTTGCTTAGGCAATTGAGTCAATCATGAGATGTCAAGTACCACACCAGATGTTGTTTTTGCACTAGATGCAATAAGTTTATATTAATCCAATCCTGGAGGAACATTCAGAAGCAGTTTTAGAACATGAGTAGATGTTCTAGGGATTTGATAACGGCAGCCTCCTTCAGGAGAAGGTTATCATTCCAGGCTTCCAAGGTGACATGGATGACAGAGTGACTGTCAGAGTTATAGTTTTCCGTCTGACAAAGAGGGCAGTAGTTTGGACAGGTGGTCCAACAGGATACTGATTAGGTTCAGTTGACGATACAGTCTAAGAAGTTTGGATTTGTAGTTCATTTATGAACTAGGTCCCATCAGGTATCCAGACATATTCTAAGACAGGTATTGCTCAATTCGGGAGATGGCTTTCTCCGCGAACTTGAGATTAAGAGAGACATAGAAAGAAACTTCAGGGCGGATCCACTCACTGAGGCTATTTCTCGAACACAAGGGTTTTACAAACGAGCTTTGTGAAACTGATTAGTAGAGGAGTTGGATGTTCGGTATCACACGGGCTGTGAGTATGCGACATCGCAATAATTAGCCTTAAGTGCAAGTGGGAGATTGTTGGATGTAGTGCCCTCAAAATCAATTATTGGATCGCAGGCACGTGATTGCAATGATTGAGGAGGATCTATACCGGTAGGACAGTCTTACTCGAGATGATAGTATGCTATCTGGTTTAACTTTATCATCGTGTACAGCTTTAGGTGACATTACTGTTCACTATTACATGTTTATTGAGCTCTTAGGATTCTTGCTTGACTACCAGCAGTATGATGGCGATCATATACGTGAGAGTTGGGTAGTCCATAAGCACATCCTTAAAAGTGGTCCCTAGTCGTGGGAGTTTCGAGACATGGCATCGATACTCCGGAGTAGACTAGTGTATACAGTTGAGATCCCGACGAGTGGCGGTGGCCGGTCTCACAAGCCATTAGTGTCAGTTGGATCGCCTAAGATGTATACAGGTGCTCATTGGGTTATGAGTGCACCGGACAGAACTCACCGGGAACATGCTAGTTGGTATTATACCTAGCGTTAGATAGCAGTTCTCTGGTGACATGTATACAGGTTTGTTCATCGACCTGAGGTCATCATTTGTCTCGTGTGAGTTCCCACTGTGCTTAGATTACTACCCTACAACGGCTCAAAGGAGTCTTGCAAACAGGTTTTAGTTAGGTACAGTCCCGAGCCACATAGAGGCAGTGAGCGGATCGGCAGGGGATTCGTCTCTCCTGGTATTGGAGGTGAGATCGCGCTGTGTCTAGGAGAGCCATTACACCAAGTCTTTGGCCAAGGTAGGTGAGAATTACTGGTAGGTATTCCAGTAGTTTCTCAGGGTGTTCAGGGCTACCCTCCGACACGACATATACAGCTTTTGGGGGTCTGACGTTACCAGCCCCCTAGGCCCGATATGCGATGCTCATAGACGAACAGACCGGACTATACGAATATTGTCACTGATAGGCTCAGTAGGGTTTCAGAATGAGTTCGCTCATCGGCTTCCCTTTCTGTCAATACATGGGCAGCCGTTACGTACAGCTAGTACCACTGACGGCTTATGGTTAAACCCGCTGCCAGAGTATTGACGAGTCTTTAGAGTTCCCCACAGATAGTTTCCCAAGTTCGGGTGAAACGTTGTAGAGGCCGTATGGTATTATGGTAGGGTTCGAACATGCACGTGCATTTATGCACGTGTCATATTTCGGACAGATAATACTGGTGGGCTTTGGTTTAAGCCGGATCCAAGTATTATATTGAGTCAGAATATTTTAGTCTCATCGTATTCGTATTCGGTCGGAATACGGATACATGTATGTATATACAGGTGAGGGGTATTCTCGTAATCTGTTACGAGATTACTTTAGAAGATGCATTTCTTTTTGGGTTAATCATTTTGGTTTAAATGATTATTGGATTTGGAAAGTGTGACTCATTCATGGTGACACATTTCTTCTAGCATGTTCATTAGTGACTTATACTAATGAGTCACTAAGTGAATCATGATAGAATTAATGATGTTTTTATTTTGGGTGTAGATATTTTAGGGTTTGTGGAGATATTTTTGGGAGATATTTTTATGAGATATTTTCTTTACACAACCTTATATATATCTACTCACAAAAGACAGAAAAAAAATAAGGAATGATGACAAGTTTTATGCTTGGTTCTTTTGCTCACTTGATTCATTTCTTGAGCTCACACTCTACAAAGCTTAGCATCTTCTTCAACCTCCACTCTTACCTTCTCATGTGATGAGAACCAAAGAGTATATTGAGACAAAGTATTCCACTCATTCTCTACTTCATCTTGGCTATTTCTTTTAGCAGACTTGATGTCCGAGTTGCCTCGGTATAGAGGCGGGAGCCCGTATAAAGAATCGATGATGTGGTACCACCTTGTCGAGAAGATCGGAGTCGCAGCAAGGAGCGTGGGATAATGGCTAAAGACCGAAGGACACGGATCGATCGGTATAGCCTTTCTACCTCTTTACAGTTTGTTAGTTTAGCGTTAATGGCAAGATCCGGGTTATAGTATTCGATTGCGCCAGTTGTAAAAGTTTTTGTTCCGCGTTTGGCCTCAGATTATTGGCCGGGGCGCTACCGTAGACTTACAGTATGACCACTAGAACACACCGCAAACTCGAACCCCAGATTCAAAAATTGGACCGGCCAGATCACCAAAATGTCCGAGGTGGCCGGTTTTGTTAATGCTTCTGGGCTTGATTTTTGTGGTGTGGTATAGTCTCTGGAATATTAGTTCAGTGGTATTGCTAGTTTAGCCCAGTTTGGATATGGTTTTATCTATTAGTTTGGGGGCTATTCGGGGTGTTTCAAACTCGATATTTCTAACACTGTTTAAAGTTTACAGTACCTGCATTACTATCTGCGACCGTGAATGTCATTAGAGTGGTACAACTTGTCTAATTGCTATAGTTCTTTTAGACGGGTTTGCGAACGTGACATTCACGTTGATGTTCTGTGTTGTGCTGTGTTTGTTGTCTGGTTCGTCGTGGTGGATAGCTTAGGTGCAATGTTAGTACAGTTTACTTTCATTTGTACATTTGATATCGCGGGGCGAGCGTCTGACATGTGGACTGCCGTCACTGCCTGTTTGTATATTATTTATTTGGGGCACGTCCGGGTTGAGGTCGATGTCATCGTTGTACATATTTTTCTTTTCTGTACTAGGATTACCCCGCGATGGAGTGCACGGATAGCCGGGTTCGGGAGGGCAACGGGTCCGCATCTCAAGGTGTTGAGAAGGAGAGGGACTCACTCTAGAATTAGCGGGCTATTCCCCACACTCGTAGGGGTTACAGGTTGACCTAAGGAGGGTGCTCAAGTTACCAGATTCCGTGAAGTGCTGGGTGACCCATTCACTTTGATGAAGGGGGCTGCCTCACTTCTGGTTTTGGCGGGTAACTTTCCGCCCTCGTACGGGTCTAGGTTTTCATTGCACAGGCTATCCACACGACCAGGGAGAACGTCATGTTTCACTTGCGGCTCAAAGGAAACCCGGGGCTCTCAGATTATCTGTATTGTTCTGTGATGCTTATCGCATATCTGTGATGTTGCATTTATCATGCCTGGAGTGATTATTATATATTGTTATAAATATAATAGTAGATGTATATGTTTTGCACCCGCGCTAGTCCAGCCCCCGCTCTGTCGTTAGTTAAGTAACTTAACGGGTGATGATGGGGCCTAGTGGCGAATGCGGATGGCATATACGTATATTATATTTTCGTTCTTTTCTGGTATGATTAATTGATGGGATTGCGTTGATTCTGATCAATGCAAGGAAAACAGACCTATTCGATGTTGTTGGAACAATTTTCAAAAGTTGTTATTACAAGGGCGTTTTCTTTTGTTTTGCACAGCGGTATTCGGTTATGAATATCCAGCACCTCATTCGACGAGGCAAGAGCCGGGATCCCTTCACTGGGAGTGACCTCTTGGGCAGAAGTTTGCGTTAGGGTAATAACTTCACTATAGTCGATTACTTTTTTGCTTTGCGTCAAGGTATTCAGTTGAGAATACCGTGCACCTCATTCCACGAGGAAAGAGCCGAGACCCCTTCACCGGGAGTGACCTCTTTATCAAAAGTTTTCGTCACTATATATTTGTAAAAAGCTATCCGGTTCCTTCAATGATATCAAGTTCATTACATTAAAGGTTTTTCGCCAAAAAACATTCGTAGCTCTCCGTCATTTCAGACGGGTAGCACTTATTATTCATGCTATGTTTGTTGGCCTTCGTCATGGCATAATGTATGATAGCTATTTGTTACTTTTCTGTTGCATAAATAGATGCGTTGGTTTGGGACAGTCGTACTACTATGTTGGCCTTCATCAAGGGTACGTATGGGTGTGTTCAAATTAACCTGGACAATGATTGGTATAACTTGACATGTGACTTATAATATGTTGGCCTTCGTTAAGGTTATAAGAGCATGGGGTAAAAATAATATCGGGAGTTTCATGTTGGCTATAGTGCCCTCAAGTCAATTATTGGATCATAGGTACGTGATTGCAATGATTGAGGGAGGACCTATACCAGTAGAATAGTCTTACTCAAGATGATAGTATGCTATCTGGTTTGTTTTTATCATCGTGTACATGCTTTTGGTGACATTACATATCACTATTACATGTTGATAGAGCCCATAGGATTCTTGCTTGACTACCAGCAGTATGATGGCGATCATATACGTGAGAGTTGGATGGTCTATAAGCACATACTTAAAGTGTCCCCAGTCGTGCGAGTTTCGAGACTGGGCATCGATACTCCAAGAGTAGACTAGTGTATACGGATCGAGACCCCGATCAGGGGCGGTGGCCGGTCTCACAAGCCATTGGTGTCAGTTGGTTCACCTAAGATGTATACAGGTGCTCATTGGGTTATGAGTATACTGGACGGACTCGCCGGGAACATGCTAGTTGGTATTATACCTGTTGTCAGATAGCAGTTCCCAGGTAACATGTGTACAGGTTAGTCTATCGACCTGAGATCATCATTTGTCTCATGTGAGTTCCCACTGTGCTTTGATTACTACCCTACCACGGCTCAAAGGAGTCGTGCAAACAGGTTTTAGTTGGGTACAGTCCCAAGCCACATGGAGGCAGTAAGCGGATCGTCAGGGGATTCGTCTCTTCCGGTATTGGGGGTTGATGTCGCGATGTGCACAGGTGGCCATCACCAGAAATCCTTGTCCAATGCAGTCGAGAATTACCGATTCGAATCAGTAGTTTCTCAGGTGGTGATGGGATTCATACCGACACTGAATGTCAAGTTATTAGGGGTTTGACTTTATCCACCCCCTAGACTCGATATGCGATACTCATAGACAAATGGACCGGACTGTATGGATATTGTCACTGTCAGGCTCAGTAGGGGTTTCAGGATGAGTTTGCTCCACTCAATACTTGGATAGCCGTTACGTACAGCTAGTGCCGCTGACGTGCTTGTGGTTAAACCCACTGCCAGCGTATTGACGAGTCTTTAGAGTTCCACACAGAGGGTTTCCCTGTTTCGGACGAAACGATGTAGAGGCCGTATGGTTTTACGGTAGAGTTCGATCACATACGTGTACTTGTGCACGGAGGATGTTCGGGCGGATAATACTAGTGGGCTTTGGTTTAAGCCGGATCCTAGTATTATATTTGTTGGATTATTTTCTTCTCTTTGTATTCGTATTCTTCGGAATACGGATGCGGGTATGTATATACGGTTGATGGGTATTCTTGTAATTTATTACAAGATTACTTTTAGAAGATTACACCTCATCATGGTTTAGACCTTTTTGGATTAAAAGGTTATTGAGGTGCAGGATGAGGAGTTTATTGCTTATTTGTGGCATGGCTAATTACTGACCCACGGTTACTATTCTAGCATGCTTAAGGTTTTGTTTATTGTGAGATTATTATTGACTTGAGATATTATGGTTGACTCTAGATATTTTGGTGGCATGGGATATTTTTTATGGATGGCATCATTATTTATTAGATAATCTCACAACAAACAAAAGAACAAGCCATTTATTCATTTCATTTTCTCTCTCTTGAGTTGCTCTAAACTCTCATCCTCATGGCATCTTTTTCTTCCTCTAGCTCCACCCAAACCCTTGCATGAGTTGAGAATCCTTGGGTGTCTTGAGACAATTTAATTCTTCATCACTCACTACTTCATCTACGGTATCTAGTGTAGCGATCTAGGTACCCTAGTTGCCTCGGATATGACGTTGGAGCTCGTTGCATAGACTCTCGGGTGGATCATCTTCGATGGAGGGAGACCGGAAATCAAGCTTGATCAAGGAAGCCCCTAGGAGCTTGGGATTATGGTTGAAGACCGAAGGACACGGATCTATTCGGTATAACTATTCTAACTCCTTTGCATATTTTGTTATCTAGGGCTTATGGGTAGATCCGGGTAATTGGTTGTGGTAGCGCCAAGTTATATAAATTTTTGTTCCGCATTTGGTCACGAATTGATGGTCGGGGCGCTGCCGTAACCCAACATGGTATCAGAGACACTCCATAAGCCTTAGTTAACTCACTGCGACATTAGAAATCCGCCGTTTTTGTCGTGCGAAAACTGCCGACAAAAACTGTTTCAAAAACTGAAAGTTTGAGATGTTTGCACACCTCGCGGGCTCACGGTTTAAACCGAGAAGCCGCGGGGTGGTGCATGGGCACCCCGGGGAATCCCCGGGAGACCAAACGGCTAGGCCCACTCCCTAAGACCACCACAAGGTGGTCTTGGCGGAGGGGACCCGAAACTACCCTATCTTGGGCAGTTTCGGGTCTGCTTCACCTTCTGGTCACCTCATGGTGGCTTCGGGGGTGGGGTACCCCCTCTAGGCCCTCGACTCAAAGTTAATTTCATGATCTAACTCCCCGCGAAGGTTCGGACGCGTTTCGTTTTGATTCGGACTTCCGAATTGGGTTTAAACGATCGGTTTTTGGAACTTTAGCTCACTGTTTTTTCATGGTTTTGGAAATTGGTTTGGTTTGCTAATTGCGTGCGGAATTCTAATGTCGTAGTTTATAGTACATACATTACTATCTATGACCGTGAATGTCATTAGAGCAGTACAACTTGTCTAATTTCTATAGTTCTTTTAGACGGTTTTGCGAACGTGACATTCACGTTGATGTTCTTTGTTGTGCTGTGTGTTGGCTGGATCGTCGTGGTGGACAGCTTGGGTGCAATGCTAGTACAATTTAGATTTATTTGTACATTTGATATCGCGGGGTAAGCGTCCGACATGTGGACTATCGTCACCGCCTGTTTGTATATTATTTATTTGGGGCACGACTGGGTTGAGGTCGATGTCACCTTTTGTACTTATTTTCTTTTATGTACTAAGATTATCCCGCGGTGGAATGCACAGATAGCCGGGTTCTAGAGGGTAATGGGCCCGCATCTCAAGGCATTGAGACAGGGGGGCTCACTCTAGAATTGGCAGGCTATTCGCCGTACTCGTAGGGGGTACAGGTTGACCCAAGGAGGAGTGCTCAAGTTACCGGATTCCGTGAATTGCCGGGTGGCCCATTCACTTTGATGAAGGGGGCTGCCTCGCTTCTGGTTTTGGCGGGTAACTTGCCGTGCTCATAGGGGTCTAGGTTTTCATTGCACATGCTATCCACACGACCAGGGAAATGTCAGGTTTCAGTTGTGGCTCAAAGGAAACCCAGGGCACCCAGATTATTAGTATTGTTTTGTGATGCTTATCGCTATTCTGTGATGTTGCATATATCATGCCTGGAGCGATTATTATATATTGTTATATATATACCAGTATATGTTGTATATGTTTTGCATCCGCGCTAGTCCAGTCCCCGCTCTGTCGTTAGTTAAGTAACCTAACGGGTGCAGACGGGGCCCAGTGGCGAATGCGGATGGCATATACTACATCATATTTTCGTTCTTTTCTAATGTGATTAATTGATGGGACTGCGTTGATTCTGATCAATGCAAATACAAAACAAACCTATATATGATATTGTTGGAACAAATTTTCAAAAGCTGTTATTGCAAGGACGTTTTCTTTTATTTTGCACAGTGGTATTCGGTTATGAATATCCAGCACCTCATTCCACGAGGCAAGAGCCGAGATCCCTTCATCGGGAGTGACCCCTTGGGCAGAAGTTTGCGTCAGGGTAATAACTTCACTATAGTCGATTACTTTTTGCTTTGCATCACGGTATTCAGTTAGAATATCCTGCACCTCATTCCATGAGGAAAGAGCCGAGATCCCTTCACCGGGAGTGACCTCTTTAGCAAAGGTTTTCGCCACTATATATTTGTAAAAAGCTATCCTGTTCCTTCAACGATATCAAGTTCATTACGTTAAAGCTTTTTCACCAAAAACCGCTCGTAGCCCTCTGTCATTTCATACTGGTAGCACTTAGTATTCATGCTATGTTTATTGGCCTTCGTCAAGGCATAGTGTATGGTAGCTGGTTGTTACTTTTCTGTTGCATAGATAGAAGCGTTGGTTTGGGACAGACGTACAACCTTGTTGGCCTTCGTCAAGGGCGAGTACGGGTGGGTTCAAATTAACCTGGACAATGATGGGTAGAACTTGACATGTGACTTATGATTTGTTGTCCTTCGTCAAGGGTATAAGAGCATGGGGTAAAAATCACATCGGGAGTTTCAAACATACAGGAAAGTTTCCAGACATGCGCATACCTTCTGGAGTGTGATAACTTGAGTGGATTCCATCAGGTTATCATGTGATGATAGTTGGATCCCGATTGCCACTGATGAGTTGGTTTACTCCTCGGTTGATGTTAGATGATCCTGACTAATTCTTCTTTCGGGTTTGGAGGAGAATTTGAGGATACAGTGGGAGAAATTCTGATTAGATAAAGTGATTAACCATTCTGATCTAGGTTAGAGTGCACGCTGAGCATTTCTTTTCTCTCTCTCTCTTTGGCAGCGACCATGGTCCAACCCTAGAATATAACTCGGTAACCAAGTTAACCGAACCTTCTTAAAACACTGGCTTTTGGATTGTCAGAGTTGCATACTTCATTACCACTCCTACTTTTACCCTTTGCTTTTCTCCGGAACATTCCGTATCACTACGAAGATCCATATTTATTGGATAAGACCTTCGTATAGTTACATACGAACTCGAAGAAACTTGTTTCAGATTCGAGAATGGTTTTCGGTTCTGGAGAAAATGAATAGGACTATTCGGTTGTCTTTTCCTTCTACCTTCTCTCAGGTTGTGAGGGCTCCTAGGATTAGGAGAGGGTACACCTATTGCGCTTATTGGATAGTCTTCTTCCAAATCATAGGCAGGTGCCGAAAGGTGGGGAAGGAAGAAAACCAATTAGCCAAAGTAAGGTGTACAGAAGGTAATAAGTAAAGACAAATAAAGGGATTAGAAAGAGGGCAAAGTAAATTGCGACTGCTATCTTTCATGACGAAACCATGTACTTCACCTTTGAATTTCTATAGAACACCCCGTATCACTACGAAGATCAACATATATTGGATAATCCATCGTATACTTATATACGTACTCGAAGGAACTTGTTCCAGTTCGAGGATGGATTCTGGTTCAGGAGAAATAAAATAAGGATTATTCAGTTGTCTTTTATCTTTACCTTCTCTCAGGTTGCGAGGGCTCCTAGGATTAGGAGAGTACACCTATTACGCTTATTGGATAGTCTTCTTCCAAACCATAAGCTGGTGCCGAACGGTAGGGAAGGAAGAAAACCAATTAGCCTAAGGGTGGTATACAGAAGGTAATGAGTAAAGAAAAATAAGGGATTTGGAGAGATGGCAAGGAAAAATACGGTCACAGTCATGAATCTGGATAATGGAAGAGGTATTACTAGGAATACCCGGCTACCCCTTTGAAACATTTTCATGTTTCAGTTACACTGTGAGTTGTTAATTGAAAACTGATTTCCCAATTAGATTCTTACTCAAGGGTATGTATTTACCAAGTTTGATTCTCACATCTGAATGATATTACAGATGATAAGTGGGAGTAAGATATTGAGAATTAGGTGATTATATCCTCATTATATCGTAATTCGTTGTAATTGGTGATATTTGAGGAAATCATCTGGGTTTTTGCCGGACGACAAATATTTGGTTTTGAATATCCATAGTTATGCACCGGTTTCAAACTGATATATCTGTACGTTTATTTTATAAAGTGAGATATAACTTTTTGAAATTATGTCTATGAAATTTACCTATATCAGTTGATGGTTAGGTAAAGAGCATTCAACAACGGTGTAATTCTTCTTAACCATAGTACAGTTATCAACCTACGATGCACAGGGTTTGAGTTATTGAACTTAGAGGACTTATCCAAAGTATTGTATGTTGTCCAGTGTCCATTAGGACAAAGGGGTTGGTACTCATACTATATTCTGTTTACTTGTGACTTCTCCAGTTTTAGACAAGTGTTTCGTAGAAATACAAGGTCCAAGTTTTGAGAAGTTATAGGTATAAGAATAAAGTAGAGAACCATGTGTTGCAAGTATCGTGATTCTTCAAAGTGATCGAAGATGTAGATACTTGTGTTTGGTATTCAGTTGATAGTAACGGTTTTGAGAACTTGCTTCTCTTTCAGGTTACTCATTTCTGGATGCACTCCTGGTTGAGTAATGCTGACCGGCCTCCTTCTTTATAGTTAACATGCACCGGAGACAGCTGCATGATTTGAATCTGGTTCCAATTAAATCAGTGCCTCTGTTTCTATATTGTATATAGAATGGTTCATATCTTAACGATGTTAAGGTATATGGAGTTGTCCGGCTTATGCTTAAAACCAGACTCTGGATAACTCAAGGCACGTTTCTGTAATGGCAGTTTGTGGGTTATTCCGGGCTATGACTAGGGTTAACTTTCTACTATCTGGAAGATCAATAGTGATATTGTTCTTGACTCGCCACAGTTTTAGTAAAATGGATTTTTTTTCCAGAAAACAGAAGTGGGAGTATGATAGAACTGGAAGTGATTCCAGAACTACAAACGATTACTGAAAATTTAATAGAACCTAAGGATTCAATCGGGCTTGACATTCCATTAGCCACTCCGCAGATATGTTGGGTAACCTCAGGCGCCCAAGAGGTACTTCGGTAACCTCAAAGACGGTGACAGGGAGGTTCTTGTTTACCCAGACTTGCCATTACTGCTATTCTAGACTATGAGACCTGGCAGGAGGATGAGTATAGTGTCGTTCTAAACTAGCTTTAGAAATGCTCATGTATATGACTCTACCAAGGGGTTGTTGTTGTCAGTGGGAGCAGCGGAAGCATAGTGGACAAGTTGCCTATGTCTATTTATAGACAAAAGCAAGTATAGCTGAGATAGATCATCTATTTTTGATGTGGCAGTCATATGCTTTGACTTCATAAGAATAGGAGATGGATCTATTAAGAAAGTAGTAGGGCGTGATGTCCTGGTATTTGAATGGCATACACTTGTAGGAAGTGAAATTCCTATACTACGATCGGTTATACTGTGGTTGTCACACAGTGGTTTCTCCACATAAGATATCGATATTATATCAGGCATTCTGGTTACTAGATCAATGGTTTTAGATCTAGATTTGGGTAGTTTCCCAATCTGAGTACTTTGACAGTATTCTAAAGGTGTTTTAGAATGGACGATCCTGGTATGGTGGTGTACCTGTAGGTGATGGAGTCACCCTCTCTAAAGGTGTCTTACAGACTAAAGGGGAGAGGGATGTGCATGATTGACATATCACATGCTTAGGCAATTGAGTCAATCATGAGATGTCAAGTACCACACCAGATATTGTTTTTGAACTAGATGCAATAAGTTTATATATTAATCCAATCCCGGAGAAATGTTCGGAAGCAGTTTATGAACATAAGTGGATGTTCTAGGGATTTGGTAACGGCAGTCTCCTTCGGGAGACGGTTATCATTCCAGGCTTCCAAGATGACCTGGATGATAGAGTGACTGTCAGAGGTATAGTTTTTCCTCCTGATGAGGGGCAGTAGTTTGTACAGGTGGTCCAAGAGGATAATGAGGGAGGCATGGCACATGATACAGATTAAATTCAGTTGACGATACAGTCTAAGAAGTTTGTTGGATTTGGAGTTCATTTGTGAACTGGGTCCCATCAGATATCCAAACATATTCTAAGACATGTATTGCTCATTTCGGGAGATGGCTTTCTCCACGAACTTGAGATAAAGAGAGATATAGAAATAAACATTGGAGCGGATCCACTCACTGAGGCTATTTCTCGAACGCAATAGTTTTACAAACGAGCTTTGTGAAACTGATTAGTTGAGAAGTTGGGTGTTCGGTATCACACGGGCTGTGAGTATGTGACACCGCAATAAATAGCCTTAAGTGCAAGTGGGAGATTGTTGGCTATAATGCCCTTAAGCCAATTATTGGATCGCAGGCACGTGATTACAATGATTGAGGGAGGACTTATACCAGTAGAACAGTCTTACTCGAGATGATAGTATGCTATTTGGTTTGTCTTTATCATAGTGTACATGCTTTAGGTGACATTACAGATCACTATTACATGTTTATAGAGCCCATAGGATTCTTGCTTGACTACCAGCAGTATGATGGCGATCATATACATGAGAGTTGGGTGGTCTATAAGCACATCCTTAAAGTGTCCCTAGTTGTGGGAGTTTCGAGACTGGGCATCAATACACCAAGAGTAGACTAGTGTATATGGATCGAGATCCCAACGAGGGGCGGTGGCCGGTCTCACAAGCCATTGGTGTCAGTTGGTTCACCTAAGATGTATACAGGTGCTCATTGGGTTATGAGTACACCGGACGGACTCGCCGGGAATATGCTTGTTGGTATTATACCTATTGTCAGATAGCAGTTCCTAGGTGACATGTGTATAGGTTAGTCTATCGACCTGAGATAGTAATTTGTCTTGTGTGAGTTCCCACTGTGCTTTGATTACTACCCTACCACGGCTTAAAGGAGTCGTGCAAACAGGTTTTAGTTAGGTATAGTCCCGAGCCACATGGAGGTAGTGAGTGGATCGTCAGGGGATTCGTCTCTCCCGGTATTGGTGATTGATGTCGCGGTGTGCACGGGTGGCCATCACCAGAAATTCTTGGCCAAGGTAGTCGAGAATTACTGATTCAAATCAGTAGTTTCTCAGGTGGTGATGGGTGTTTCCCCCAATCAGAGCAAAGCTCTGTTCAAATTCCAAGGCGGGAAACGAAGCAACGCTTCTGTTCCCCCCAATTAGAGCAAAGCTCTGCTTTGAAATTAAAGTTAAAATTAAAGTTAAAAAAATTGAAGCAAAGCTTCAGATTCCTTGCGCTGCACGCAACGCGTCACGTGTCAAAAGCTGACACGCCAGCGCTGCGCCCAAGACAGCGCACCCAATCAGAGCAAGGCTCTATTAAAAATAAAAATAAAGGAAGCAACACTTCAGATGATTTGCGCTCTGCGCTGCGTGACACGTGTCAGCGCAGTTGCGTTAGCACAGTTGTGTTGCGCTCTGCGCTGTGCGACACTTGTTAGCGCAGTTGCGCTGCGCTCTGCGCTGCGCGACACATGTCAAGCGCAAGTGCGCTTGCGCCAGCACTTAAACAGAAAAATTCTTGAAAGATCTTTCTAATCTTATTAAAACAATAAAATTATCTTCTGTAAAACAGAAGCCCTTGGATCAAAGATCCAACGGTGGGGAAAAATTCCTAAATCACTCAGTGAAAGATCTCTTTAACTGATTTAACAAATCAATTGGCACTATATAAAGGCCCCTAGACTCCAAGTCTAACAGACATGGACACATAGAGAAAAAGATAGAGAATTCCTCTAAAAAAATTTGAGAAGAACTCAGAGAGAGAAAAGGTAAACCTTTGAAAAAAGAAGAGTTTCTTCTAAAAAGATCATTGATCTAAGAACAAGATCAAGATCTTGGATAAATAATAATAATAATAATAATAAAAAGAAAGAAGAAGTAATTTACTTCTGTATAAAGGCATTGCCTTTTGATGAACCACTGGTTCTTGAAAACAAGAAAAACTTGTTTTCTTTGATCTAAATTTGATCAAAATATTAAACAGTGCCTTGCACTTTCGAAGTTTGCACTGTTGCGCTCCTTGGATTGGAGCAAGCCACCAGGGAGCGCCACGTGTCAATCACAGAATAACTGCGCCGTGCGCTTCTAAAAACAGTGCACCGCTCTCTTGGTTTGGTGCAAGTCACCGGAGCGCGCCACGTGTCAACAGCGCACTAGCGTAGCGTATTGACACAGCGCACTGCGCTAACAGACTTGCGCTCACCAGAGCGTGACACGTGTCACCCCAACATGAGTTTGCGCCTTGCGCTGGCGTAAAGCGCCTGACAAGCCACGTGGCGCACTGTCAGAATAATAAATGCTTTGCATTATTAAAGAAGGGACAGAGCCCAATTAAAAGGCCTAACAGGCCTAATAAAAAATGCAATGCATTATTAAAAAGGGGCAGGGCCCAAATAAAGGTCTAACAGACCAATTTAGATGTTGTGCATCATTTAAAAAGGGCAGAGCCCAATCAAAGGCTTAACAGGCCAAATGTGAATAAATGTTAGACATTTTCTAACTGGACTTAACCCAATATTGGCCATAAGTCCTCAAATTAAATTGAACTGAGCATTACTGCTCTCTCAAAACAATTTATACCCAGTTCAAGGGTACATCTTTGAACTCCTCTGATACTTGTCGTTGTAATCCTTCAACGTCGTCAGAGAGGTGACGGGTCCCGACAACCACACATTGCTACGGACTGTGGGGTCCTTAAACTCATGGACTAATGCGTCCTTAAACTCATGGACTAATGCGTCTTTAAACTCACGGACTAATGCGTCCTTAAACCAGTTTCCTTCCCCAAAGTAGGAATGTTGGACCACCATGTCCCTAAACTGGCAATACGGACTAATGCGTCCTTAAACTCACGGACTAATGCGTCCTTAAACCAGTATCCTTCCCCAAAATGGGAATGTTGGACCACCATGTCCCTAAACTGGCAATACAGACTGTGGGGTCCCTAAACTCATGGACTTATGCGTCCTTAAACCAACACTCGTCCCCAAAATGGGAACAATGGACAACCATGTCCCTAAACTGGCAATGGACCACTACGTCCCTAAACTGGAACAATCGAGCCCCCAAATGCTCTTTTGTTGGATATAAACGATCCGGTTAAGTTGATCTTAGTCTCAAATTAGACTAACGTATCCTTAACAAACGTTTAAGTTGATCTTAGCCTCAAATATGGCTAACGTATCCTTAAACCAAAACACCAAACCCAAATCTAAGAAAATACGGATTTGGACTAATCCACGTCCTACGGGCGATGACATAAATTAGTCTCCGTATACAATCCATGGGCGACCACAAACAAAACAAACACCCACGACACGAAGTGAAATTCTGGAGAAGGAGAAAGTTGTTACCGCGATGCGGTAGCGTAATTAACTGCAGAGGCTTACGCCTGCAGGGAAGAGTGTCTCCACAATCCAAAACCCCTCAAGTGAGGGGGAATCTGACGAAGTCTGCTATATCGGCCGCATCCGTCTAAACCTCCGATACACGGTGCCATAAATCAACTTGGCATCTTCGAAGAGGTGGACGGATAAAACCAAATAGCATATGCCCCGAATCTCAGGCAAGACGTCCCTGTCTTGGCCGCCGTTCGGAGGGAAACAGATTCTGGCACGCTCGGTGGGACCTTTTCCTCTTTCCACTCCACACTTCGTGTGTCGTGATTTTCCCGCGATCAAATAATCACGGTGTGTATGTTTTTGGTTGCCCTTAGGGGAGTGGATATTGAAGCCGGCATTTCGTCTCTATGAAGAATGACATTTGCTCCCACCCTAGCAGCTCAGGCTTTGTCATATCCGGCGGAGTCAAGTATGGGTCACTTACAGCCTCAAATCTCTGCAATCCGGCTCTTCAAGAAATTAACGGGCTTCTTTTTGGGTCGATGCTCCCACCTCCCACCCTTGGTGCCTCAATGCCGATGGAGGAAGCCCAGAGGATGTCTGTCGTCTACAGGCAGGCTCTCCAAGCAGCAGCCTTGCCGACGGAATCGGTCCTCAAACAACTGGCACATGCCAAAGACCAAGGTCGATGCAGGGGGCAGAATATTCAAGCTCTTCAAGAAATTAATGGCTTCAAACTGCATTAACTGCAACAACAACTCTCGCTCTGTCCCATCTGGAGGAGTAACCTATGGGCCCCAAGCGGCCTCCCTTTTCACTATGCCAGTGGAGCAGGTAACACAAGCCACCACTGGGCTATTCTTCGGGACCATGCTCCCGCCAACGAGCTTCAGCGCTCCTGCACTATCGCAAGAAGCTCCCAAGAAATCGTTCTTCAGCGCTCCTGTGCTTATTTACACCCTACTTTGCATTATACTAAATATATGCACACACAAAAACTTATGATAATGAAAGAGTAGAAAGTGAAAATTTATATTTAAAAGATAGGAATAGTTTAAGAAAAATAAGAAAGTTAGAAGTTTTCTTAAATAAAACTAGTAATAAGTAGTTATGAGCTGTTGTCCCAAGGGTTAGTAAGATGAAGGAAATTACTAATCTGAGAATAAAAATAAGCCTGAAAAATAGTTCCTATTCTGGAAGCCAAACATTTGAACGTTGATACCCTACTATATGTTGGAGATAGTGTCCTCAGAGTCAATTATTGGATCACAGGCACGTGATTGCAATGATTGAGGGAGGACCTGTCCCAGTAGGACAGTCTTACTCAAGATGATAGTATGCTATCTGGTTTATCTTTATCATCGTGTACTGCTTTAGGTGACCTTACGAGTCGCTATTATACGTTGATAGAGCCCCTAGGATTCTTTCTTGACTACTAGCAGTATGAGGACGATCATATACGTGAGAGCTGGAGTCTATAAGCACATCCTTAAAAGGTCCCTAGTCGTGGGAGTTTCGAGACAGGGCATCGATACTCCGGAGTAGACTAGTGTATACAGTCGAGACCACGACGAGGGGCGGTGGCCGGTCTCACAAGCCACTGGTGTCAGTTGGTTCACCTAAGATGTATACAGGTGCTCATTGGGTTATGAGTATACCGGACAGGATTCGCCGGGAACCTGCTAATTGGTATTATACCTGACGTCAGATAGCAGTTCCCGGGTGACATGTGTACATGTTAGTTCATCGACCTGAGATCGTCATTTTTCTCATGTGAGTTCCCACTGTGCTTTGATTACTACCCTACCACGGCTCAAAGGAGTCGTGCAAACAGGTTTTAGTTGGGTACAATCCCGAGCCTCATGGAGGCAGTGAGCGGATCTGCAGGGGTTCGTCTCTCCCGGTATTGGGGGTGAGGTCGCGCTGTGTCTAGGAGAGCCAGTACATGAAAAGTCCGTGGCCAAGGCAGGAGATTTACTGGTAGGTATTCCTGTAGTATCTCAGGGTGTTCTGGGTTACACTCCGACACGACTTGTACCGCTATTGGGGGTCTGACTTTTACCAACCCCCTAGGCCCGCCATGCGATGTTCATAGACGAACGGACGGGACTGTACGGATATTGTCACTGACAGGATCAGTAGAGTGTCAGGATGAGTTCGCTCAACGGCGTCCCTTTTGGTCAATAGCTGGTAGCCCGTCACGTATGGCTAATACCTCTGACGTGCTAGTGGTTAAATCCACAGCCATAGTATTGACGAGTCTTTAGAGTCCACACCACACAGTTACTCAGGTTTCGGGCGAAACGCTGTAGAGGCCGTATGGAGATATGGCAAGGTTTGATCAGATACGTGCGGTATTGCACGGATCGTGATCGGACAGTTTTTACTAGCCGGCTTTGGCTTAAGCCGGATCCTGGTATTAGATAGTGTAGATTTTGTCTCTTTGCATTTGTGTTCAGTGGGAATACAAATGCGGGCATGTATATGCAGTCGTGGGGTTTTTCCTGTAATTTATTACGGGATCATTTTTCTGAAGTTGCCAGTTTGCATTCCGTTCCGGCCGGTTTTCCTTTGTTCCTTCACGGCCGGACTTTATCGATGGAGGGGGTTATTTGCAATTGTGCAAATAACTTATTTGTGGAGGGGTTTCTTGCAATTGTTCCTTCATAATCATGATATTCCTTTTGCATCATATGTCTTGCATTAAATGGGAAAGGGTTTGAGTTGGATTTGTTTTTGACCTTGGTGTGACATTAATCATTTTATTTGATCATACATATTCTTTCTTGCTAAGTTTTTTTTTCTCTCTCCACCATTTTTCTTTATGGGAGGCCGGCTACTTTGAGAGGGTGAGGATGAGAGAGGTTTCATTATATATGGGAATCGATTCATCTCATTTTCATTCTTGGTTTGCAAAAGTTCCAAACCTCTCTCCATTGTTCTTTCTCTATCCCTCCATCATGGCAACATAAACCGTAAAGAGACAACCCACTACACTATATCTACTGCAAATCTTGGACGCGTCGGCTAGCCAACTTCGCGCCCGAGTTGCCTCGGTCCAGAGGTGGGAGCCCGTAAAAGACTTTGGCTACGTGGTGCCCTTTCCGACGAGGAGGTGATGAACGGAGTTTCCGCGGGAGATCGGAGTAGAGACGAAGACCGAAGGACATGGATCGCTTGGTATACTTCTCTACCCTTATTCTAGTTTGCTAGTAGCTAGGTTAATGGCCCGATCCAGGGTAAAAGTGCGCGGTGGTGCCGGTTTGTAAGTTTCGCAAAGTTTTTGTTTCCGCGTTTCCGGCGTCGGATCGACGGCCGGGGCGCCGCTGCGGACTTACATTGGTATCAGAGACACGCCATTAACTTAGCCTAGCTTGCTCTAACGTATTTAGAACTCGATCGAACCAAAAAATCCCAAAAATCGTATTTTCCTAAGCACAAGTTTCTGTCGAATTTTTTTTGGCTCCAAAAATTTTTCAGGGTTGTTGCAGAATACTGTGCAGGTAATTCTAAGCACTCTGTGAAAAATTGGTCACGAGATCTCACCATACCACCGCGGAACCGCGGCCAAACCCATGCTTGGGCCGCGGTTCCGCCGCGCTTTTGACTGTTCATTTGACCAAATTTTTGCAGAGAGCTTTTGAGTTGAAAATGGGGGTTTTGGGATATTCTGTTTAGGCCCAGATTTTCTGTAAGTGCTACAGTACTGCTTGGGGCCCACTTCGGTAAATTTGTTCGATCGGATATTTTAAACATGCTAGTTCACAGTATTTACATTATATCTGCGACCGTGAATGTCATTTGATCGGTAAATCCAGTCTATCTGCTATAGCCCTTTTAGACGGATTTGCGAACGTGACATTCACGTTGATGTTCTGTGTTGTGCTGTGATGTTGCGGATCGGTCGTGGGGATAGCCTGGTTGCAATGGTAGTACAGTTTATTTTTATATGTACATTTGATATTGCGGGGCGAGCGTCCGACATGTGGACTGCCGTCACTGCCTGTTTGTATTATTCTTTTGGGGCACGACCGGGTCGAGGTCGATGTACCCGTTGTATGTATATTTTACTTTCTGTACTAGGATTACCCCGCGGAGGGTTGCACGGATAGCTGGGTTCTAGAGGGAAACGGGCCCGCATCTCATGGCGTTGAGACGGAGGGGGCTTTACTCTAGAATTGGCGGGCTATTTGCCGCACTCGTAGGGGGTATAGGTTGACCCAGGAGGGGTGCCTAAGTTACCGGATTCCGTGAAGTGCTGGGTGGTCCATTTACGTTGCTGAAGGGGGCTGCCTCGCTTCAGGTTTTGGCTGGTAACTTGCCGCGCCCGTAGGGGTCTAGGATTTTCATTGCACAGGCTATCCACATGACCAGGGGGACGTCGGGTTTCAGTAGCGGCTCTGTGAAACCCGGGGATCCCAGATATCTGTATTGCTCTATGATGCTGGTTACATTTCTGTGCTGTTGCATTTTATCATGCCTTGAGCGAATATTATATATTGATATATATACTAGTAGATGTTGTATATGTTTTGCATCCACGCTAGTCCAGTCCCCGCTCTGTCGTTAGTTAGCTAACCTAACAGGTGATGACGAGACTCAGTGGCGAATGCAGATGGCATATACGTACGTCATTATTTTCGTTCTTTATTGGTGTGATCAATTGATGGGACTGCGTTGATTCGGATCAATGAAAGATAAACAAACCTATTCTGATGTTGTTGGAACACTTTTCAAAAAGCTGTTATTGCAAGGGCGTTCTCTTTTGTTTTGCACAGTGGTATTCAGTTGGAATATCCTGCTCCTCAGTCGATGAGGCAAGGGCCGAGATCCCTTCACCGGGAGTGACCCCTTGGACAGAAGTTTGCGTCAGGGCAATAACTTCACTATAGACGATTACTTTTGCTTTGCATCGTGGTATTCAGTTGGAATATCCTGCACCTCATTCTACGGGGAAAGAGCCGAGATCCCTTCACTGGGAGTGACCTCTTTAGCAAAGGTTTACGTTACTATATTTTTCTAAAAAGCTATCCGTTCCTTCAACGATATCAAGTTCATTACGTTAAAGGTTTTCGCCAGAAACCATTCGTAGCCCTCCGTCGTTTCATATGGATAGTCAATAGTATTCAAGTTGTGTATGTTGGCCAAAGTCAAGGCACAGTGATTGGTAGCTATTGGGTATTCATATGCAGCATAGATAGATGCGTTGGTTTGGGACAGTCGTACTACTATTTTGGCCAAAGTCAAGGGTATGTATGGGTGGGTTCAAATTAACCTGGAGAATGACGGGTAGAACTTGACATGTGACTTATAATATGTTGGCCAAAGTCAAGGTCATAAGAGCATGGGGCAAAAATCCACATCGGGAGTTTCTAAAGAAACTGAAACTTGCCGGATATGCGCATACCTTCTGGAGTGTGATGACGTGAGCCGATTCCGTCACGTTATCATGCGATGATAGTTGGATCCCGATTCCCACTGATGAGTTGGTTTACTCCTTGGGTGATCCCGGCTAATTCTTCTTTCAGGTTTGGGGAAGAATTTGACGTTACAGTGGGAGGTTTCCAGATTAGATAAAGTGATAGCCATTCTGATCTAGGCTAGAGTGCACGCTGAGTGTTTCTTTTCTCTCTCTCTTTGGCAGCGACCATTGACCCGACCCTAGACTATGACTCAGTGACCAAGTTGACCGAACCTTCTTAACACTGGCTTTTGGATTGTCAGAGTTGCAGACCTCATTGCCACTCCTACTTTTACCCTTTTCTCCAGGACACCCCGTATTACTACGAACGTCCACTTCCATTGGACAAAACCATCGTATGGTTATATACGAACTCGAAGGAATTAATTCGAGGATGGTTTCTGGTTCTGGAGAAAACGAATAGGACTATTCAGTTGTCTTTTCCTTTTACCTTCTCTAAGGTTAGGAGTACTCCTTGGTTTAGGAGATAGTACACCTATTACGCAAATTGGATAGTCTTCTTCCAAACCTTAGGCAGGTGCCGACCGGTAGAGAATGAAGAAAACCAATTAGCCTAAACGGTGTACAGAAGGTATTAAGTTAAGACAAAGAAAGGGATTAGTAAGACGGCAGAGTAAATTGCAACTACTATTCACGACCAAACCAAGTATTTCTTCGCCAATCCTAAATCACCTTTGTATTTCTCCAGGACACTCCGTATCACTACGAAGATCCCAAGTTTATTGGATAATCCATCATATGGTTATATACGAACTCGAAAGGAACTTGTTCCAGTTCGGGGATGGATCCTGGTTCAGGAGAAATAGGAATAAGGTTTATTCGGTTGTCTTTTATCTTCACCTTCTCTCGCATTACGAGTGCTCCTAGGATTAGGACAGTACACCCATTATGCTTGTTGGATAGTCTTCTTCCTAACCATAGGCTGGTGCCGAACGGTAGGGAAGGAAGAAAACCAATTGGCCTAAAGGGGTGTACAGAAGGTGATGACTAAAGACATATAAAGGGATTTGGAGAGATGGCAAAGAATTATACGGTTACAGTTGTGAATCTGGATAATGGAAGAGGCATTACTAGGAATACCCGGATACCCCATCGAAACATTTCAATGTTTCAGTTTCACCGTGTACTGTTAAAGGAAAACTGATTTCCCAATTAGACACTTGCTCAAGGGTATGTATTTACCAGGTTTGATTCTCACATCTGTATGGTTTTACAGATGATGAGTGGGAGTAAGTTATTGGGAATTAGGTGATTGTCCTCATTATATCGGAATTCGTTGTAATTGGTGATATTTGAGAAAGTCACCTGGGTTGTTTGCCGGACGACAAATATTTGGTTTTGAACATCCGTTGTTGTGCACCAATTTCAAATTGATATATCTGTACGTCTATTTTTATAGAGTGAGATATACCTTTTTGAAATTATGTCTATAACATTTACCTATATCAGTGGATGGTTAGGTTAGGAGCATTGAACAGCGGTGTAATTCTTCTTAACCATAAGTACAGTTTTCAACCTACGACACACAGTGAATGAGTCATTTGACTCAAGGGACTTATACAGAGTTATGTGTATTGTCCAGTGTCCATTAGGACAGAGGGGTAGGTACTCGTACTATATTCGGTTTACTTATGACTTCTCTAGTTTTAGACAGGTGTTTCGTAGAAACACAGGGTCTGAGTTTTGAGAAGTTATAGGTATAAGAATAGAGTAGAGAACCAGGTATTGCAAGTATCGGGATTCTTCAAGGTGATCGAAGATGTAGATACTTATGTATGGTATTCAGTTGATAGTAATGATTAAGAGAACTTGCTTCTCTTTCAGGTTACTCATAATTGGAAGTACTCCTAAGTTGAGTAACGCTGATCGGCTTTTCTTCCATTTAGTTGACATGCACTGGAGACAGCTGCATGATTTGAATCTGGTTCAATTAAATCAGTGCCTCTGTTTCTTGGATATAGAACAGTTCATATCTTGACATTGTTAAGATACGAGGAGTTGTCCGGCTTATGCTTAAAACCAGTCTGCGGATAACTCAAGGCACGTTTCAGCAGTGGCTGTTTGTGGGTTGACCCGGGCTATGACGAGGGTTGACTTTCTACTATCTGGAAGATCAATAGTGATATTGTTCTTGACTCGCCATAGTTTTAATAAAAATGGATTTTTTCAGAAAACAGGAGTGGGAATATGGTAGAACTGGAAGTGATTCCAGAACCGCAAACGATTACTGAATATTTGATAAGAACTTAAAGATTCAATCTGGTTAGACATTCTATTGGCCACTCCGCAGATATGGTGGGTAACCTCAGGCACCCGAGAAGTACTTCGGTATGCTCAGGGACGGTGGCAGGGAGGTTCTTGTTTACCCAGACTTGCCATTGCTGTTGTTCCAGACTGTGAGACCCGGCAGGAGGATGAGTATAGCGTCGTTCTGAACTAGCTTTAGAAGTGCACGTGTATATGACTCTGCCAGAGGGTTGTCGTAGTCAGTGGGAGCAGCGAAAGCATTGGTGGACAAGCGCTTATGTCTATTTATAGACTAAAGCAGATATAGCGGAGATAGATCATCTATTTCTGATGTGACAGTCATAGGTTTGACTTCATCAGAATAAGGGATGGATCTGTTAAGAAGGTAGTAGGGTGTAATGTCCTGGTATTTGGATGATATACACAGAGTAGGAAGTGATATTCCTATACTACGATCGGTTATACTTTGGTTGTCACACAGTAGTTTCTCCACACAGGACTTGGATATTATATCAGACATTCTGGTTACTAGATCTATGGTTTTACATCTAGATTTGGGTAGTTTCCTAATCTGGGTACTTAGACAGCATTCTATGAGTATTTAGAATGGGCGACTCCTGGCACGGTAGTGTACCTGCAGGTAATGGAGTCGCCCTCTCTGAAGGTGTCTTACAGACTAAAGTAGAGAGGGATGTGCATGATTGGCAGATCACTTGCTTAGGCAATTGAGTCAATCATGAGATGTCAAGTACCACACCAGATGTTGTTCTTGCAGTAGATGCAATAAATTGATATTAATCCAATTCTGGATAAACGATTGGAAGCAGTTTTAGGACATAAGTGGATGTTCTAGGGATTTGATAACGGCAGCCTCCTTTAGGAGACGGTTATCATTCCAGGCTTCCAAGGTGACCTGGATGACAGAGTGGCTGTCAGAGTTATAGTTTTCCCTCTGACAAGGGGCAGTATTTTGGACAGGTGGTCCAGGTGGATACTGAGGGAAGGCATGGCGCAGGATACTGATTAAGTTCAGTTCACGATACAGTCTAAGAAGTTTGGATTTGGAGTTCATTTATGAGCTAGGTCCCATCAGACATCCAGACACATTCTAAGACAGGTATTGCTCATTTCGGGAGATGGCTTTCTCCGCGAACTTGAGATATAGAGAGACATAGAAAGAAACATCAAAGCGGATCCACTCACAGAGGCTATTCCTCGAACGCAATAGTTTCTCAAACAAGCTTTGTGAGACTGACTAGTAGAGGAGTTGGGTGTTCGGTATCACACGGGCTGTGAGTATGCGACATCGCAATAATTAGCCTTGAGTGCAAGTGGGAGATTGTTGGAGATAGTGCCCTCAGAGTCAATTATTGGATCCCAGGCACGTGATTGCAATGATTGAGGGAGGACCTGTCCCAGTAGGACAGTCTTACTCAAGATGATAGTATGCTATCTGGTTTATCTTTATCATCGTGTACTAATTTAGGTGACCTTACGAGTTGCTTTTACACGTTGATAGAGCCCCTAGGATTCTTGCTTGACTACCAGCATTATGAGGGCGATCATATACGTGAGAGCTGGAGTCTATAAGCACATCCTTAAAAGGTCCCTAGTCGTGGGAGATTCGAGACATGGCATCGATACTCCGGAGTAGACTAGTGTATACAGTCGAGACCCCGACGAGGGGCGGTGGCCGGTCTTACAAGCCACTGGTGTCAGTTGGTTCACCTAAGATGTATACAGGTGCTCATTGGGTTATGAGTACACCGGACAGGACTCGCCGGGAACCCGCTAGTTGGTATTATACCTGACGTCAGATAGCAGTTCCCTGGTGACATGTGTACAGGTTAGTTCATCGACCTGAGATCGTCATTTGTCTCGTGTGAGTTCCCACTGTGCTTTGATTACTACCCTACCACGGCTCAAAGGAGTCGTGAAAACAGGTTTTAGTTGGGTACAGTCCCGAGCCACATGGAGGCAGTGAGCGGATCTGCAGGGGTTCGTCTCTCCCGGTATTGGGGGTGAGGTCGCGCTGTGTCTAGGAGAGCCAGTACATGAAAAGTCCTTGGCCAAGGCAGGAGATTTACTGGTAGGTATTCCAGTAGTATCTCAGGGTGTTCTGGGCTACACTCCGACATGACTTGTACTGCTATTGGGGGTCTGACTTTTACCAACCTCCTAGGCCCGCCATGCGATGCTCAAAGAAGAACGGACCGGACTGTATGGATATTGTTATTGACAGGCTCGGAAGGGTGTCAGGATGAGTTCGCTCATCGACGTCCCTTTTGGTCAATAGCTGGTATCCCGTTACGTATGGCTAATACCTTTGACGTGCTAGTGGTTAAATCCACAGCCATAGTATTGACGAGTCTTTAGAGTCCACCACACACAGTTACTCAGGTTTTGGGCGAAACGCTGTAGGGGCCGTATGGAGATATGGCAAGGTTCGATCAGATACGTGCGGTATTTCACGGATCATGATCGGACAGTTTTTACTAGCCGGCTTTAGCTTAAGCCGGATCCTGGTATTAGATAGTGTTGATTTTGTCTCTTTGCATTTGTGTTCAGTTGGAATACAAATGCGGGCATGTATATGCAGTCGTGGGGTTTTTCCTGTAATTTATTACGGGATCAGTTTTCTGAAGTTGCCAGTTTGCATTCCGATCCAGCCGGTTTTTCTTTGTTCCTTCACGGCCGGACTTTATCGATGGAGGGGGTTATTTACAATTGTGCAAATAACTTATTTATGGAGGGGTTTCTTGCAATTTTTCCTTCATAATCATGAGATTCCTTTTGCATCATATGTCTTGCATTAAATGGGAAAGGGTTTGAGTTGGATTTGTTTTTGACCTTGGTGTGACATTAATCATTTTATTTGATCATACATATTCTTTCTTGCTAAGTTTTTTTTCTCTCTCCACCATTTTTCTTTATGGGAGGCCGGCCACTTTGAAAGGGTGAGGATGAGAGAGGTTTCATTATATATGGGAATTGATTCATCTCATTTTCATTCTTGGTTTGCAAAAGTTCCAAACCTCTCTCCATTGTTCTTTCTCTATCCCTCCATCATGGCAACATAAACCCTAAAGAGACAACCCACTACACTATATCTACAGCAAATCTTGGACGCGTTGGCTAGCCAACTTCACGCCCGAGTTGCCTCGGTTCAGAGGTGAGAGCCCGTAAAAGACTTTGGCTACGTGGTGCCCTTTCCGACGAGGAGGTGATGAACGGAGTTTCCGCGGGAGATCGGAATGGAGACGAAGACCGAAGGACACGGATCGCTTGGTATACTTCTCTACCTTTATTCTAGTTTGCTAGTAGCTAGGTTAATGGCTCGATCCGAGATAAAAGTGCGCGGTGGTGCTGGTTTGCAAGTTTCGCAAAGTTTTTGTTTCCGCGTTTCCGGCGTCGGATCGACGGCCGGGGCGCCGCCGCGGACTTACACTATACGCACTTACACACATCTTGAAACTCGGGATAGTAGAGGATACCTTGAAATGCTCTTGTCTAAAAGCCAAAGTATGAAGAAAATAAAAAGTGGAGAATAAAAGATAAAATGGTGAAAAGAAAAATGAACACTGGTTTTGCTATCACTGAAGCAGCAATAAAAAAATATAGCGAGGGTGCTTTATCACCTAGTGCCTTAGACCAACTGGTTTGGGAGCCACTGCTTAGCCTTAGGTGTTGCAAGACGAGGAAAAACACCTAATTGGCAAGCACATGAGTAATCGGTCGGTTAGTACCTCAAGAAGTATTAACGGTCGCATGAAGAATGTGTGAGCAAATTCCATCTAAAAAGTACTAAGGTAGATGGACAAGAGTATGATTGCTTGAATTGAATTCTCTGAGTGTAGGGATGTCCAGTTCACACACGTAGGGGTATATGATCAATGTTTGGAAGAAAGGTAGGAATGAAAACTAAAGGCTATGTTTTATTGAGGGATAATGTGATTTCTAACATTTTTTCATGACCATTAAGATAGGGCTCATAGCAACTGAAAAGCTGGTATAGTTGAAAACTCTTATTCTCAAGTTCTTTCTTTTATAGTTCTTATCTTTATATAACTTTCACCATCTCTCTTTTATTATAAGATTTTGTGGGTGTAATCCGCTGAAAACCCTCAGGAGACAACACTCCTCCTACTAGGGATATGCCACTGGCGCCGAGTAAGGAAGGCTGGGGGCAACTCTCCTTCTGGACTGACTCCGCCGACTCCAACGGCGGAAATTGATGCTGCTGTTCCAACTGTGAATTGCTTTGAACCACTTAGGAAGGTCCGCAAGAACTCTCCGACCGCTGTGTTGAAAAGATCTTCTCCACCTATAGAGAGCGCTACAAAGGTGAAGCCGGAACAACCCCTTCAACGGCTGTCCTCTAAAATCTACAAGGTCTAGCGTCAAGTCCAAGACTCGGTAATTGATCAAGATTATCCTCGCCGACAGAAAAAGGTGAAAGTTCAGCGGGAAGAGGACCGTCCTATCAAGCCACAAAAGGCGATAGCTACTTGGGTTCCCACTGCAAGGGCCCCCTCAACTTCGACCGCTCATAAGAAAAGAAGGCCGGAGAAAATCCCTGAGCCTGCGACGGATCGCGAGACCACTGAATCTAAACGCCCCAAGTCTGGGGGCATGGTGGTGCACACCATCTATATGGCGTCCAGAAAAGAGGACAGCCGTATCTCCACAGGCCATCGCCGACTTCCTCGCTGAGCATCCGATACCGGCCGATTCCCCTCTGAATTACGAGCTGCCAGATGAACATGCGTTTGATGCGATCGACGGTTGTAATACCCGATGGGAACTCTATTTTGATGGAGCGTCTTCCACGAAGAAGCGCAAACAAAGCACCCCTATAATCAAATCGGGGGTAGCCCTCATCTTCGTAACTCCACAAGGAGGGATAATGCGCTTTGCTTTCTCCTTAACGGAGCCGAGGATGAACAATGAAGCCGAATACGAAGCTTTGATAGCATGCCTCAAGGTCGCCATCGACATAGGAATTGAAAACCACCTCATATATGGAGATTCTCAACTGGTCGTCAGTCAAGTAAATGGCGACTACCAAACGTGCAAACCCGAACTGGTGAAATATAGCGAGATAGTACAACAATTGTTGACTCAAATTCCCTCCTATATGCTGGAAAGCATACCGTGTGCAGAAAATAGCAAGGCGGACGCACTAGCTAAGCTCGCTAAAGAACTGGCCGACGAGAACCTCGATGACGTAAGAATCGTGGTACAAAGCCGTTGGGTGCTTACCCCAGCAGAAATATCTCCGGAATCATCCGAAGAAAAGGGAGCGACTGAGCAAATGGCTACGCAAATAAAAGAACAAGAAAAAGCTGAGGATTGGAGAGAAGTCTTTATAGACTACTTCAAATCTCGTCGAACGCCTGAAGATGCGTCCTCAAGACATCAGCTTATGAAACGAGATCTGTCTTTCGCCTTCGTCAATGATACTCTGTACAAGAGGTCGTTTGATTCTTTATGGTTAAGATATTTGGGACCTGACGAAGCGAAAAGAGTCATTCAGGAAGTTCACGACGGACTCTGCAGTTCCCACCAAGCAGGCCCGAAGATGAAGTTGAAGATTAAACGGATGGGCTAGTATTGGCCCACGATGATTCAGGACAGCCTTGAATATGCGAAGCAATGCCACTCATGCCAGATTCATGGGGACTTTATCCATCAACACCCAAATCCTCTATATCCAACAGTGGCCAGCTGGCCATTCGAAATGTGGGGAACTGACATAATCGGCCCTATTGAACCAGCATCGTCCAGGGGACATCGATTCATTTTGGCGACGACTGACTACTTCTCTAAATGGGTAGAAGAAGTACCGCTGAGGGAAATGAAGACGGAGAATATCCTCCATTTCTTCAAGACGCACGTCATTTATCGGTTTGGAACTCCATGACGGATCATCTCCGATAACGGGCCGGCCTACAGAAGCCACAAGATCAGCCGCTTCGCGCAACAACACAATATAGACTGGAGATATTCCTCAGTTTATAATCCCCGAGCTAATGGTCTAGCTGAGGCTTTCAACAAGACCTTGACGAAGATCGTGAAGAAGACGGTGTCCCGAAATAAGAAGGACTGGCACGAGAGACTGCAAGAAGCTCTCTGGGCGTATCGAACTACGTTCAAGACAGCCACGAACACAACGTCGTACGCGTTGGTATTCGGTACAGAAGCAGTACTTCCTCTAGAAATAGAGTTACCCTCTCTATGAGTGGCAGTCCACTACGAGCTGACGGGCGAAGAAAATGCTCACCTTCGGCTTGAGGAGCTTGATTCCCTTGATGAAACCCGGCTCATAGCGCAACAAAATCTGGAGGCTTATAAAGCAAAGATGACGCGCTCATATGAAAGACTGACCAGGCCGAGGACATTCCGCCAAGGCGAACTCGTGCTAGTGGTCAAAAGACCTATGATCCCCAATTGCGCCAAGCGGGGAAAATTCGAGCCGAACTATGAAGGCCCGTACATCATAGACAAGGTCTACCCGGGTGGAGCCTATCTACTCATGGATATGCACGGTGAAAGACCTTTCAGGCCCATAAACGGTCGCTTCCTGAAGAAATACTACGCCTAATGAGTTACGGCCTAGGTCAATGATAGATGACGACGACTATGTCCGCTCTATATCTTCCCAACCCAAAACTCTATAAGTAGTAGCTGGCCAATGGACCAAAACGTCCTTAAACTAATGACAGACCACTACGTCCAAAAACTAGCTGACGACCGAAACGTTTTTAAACTACTACCACAGCATCCTCAGGCTGAAGAGATAAAAAAAAAGGAATAAAAAAAATAAAAAGAAAATAATAATAAAGACGGTATGTCCATAAGCGAAACGGGCACGGATGAAAACCCGAAAGGGCTCCGTGAGTAAAAACAGCAGGGCTACCGGTGAGTGTTCGTGAAAACCCGAAAGGGCGCGACCTCGTTAGAAAAAAGAATAAAAAGAATAAAAAAAAGACGGTATGTCCATAAGCAAAATGGGCACGGATGAAAACCCGAAAGGGCTCCATGAGTAAAAACAGCAGGGCTACCGGTGAGTGTTTGTGAAAACCCGAAAGGGCGCAATCTCGTTAAATGACACTTACAGGGTCCTCTCGACCTTGTAAGGAGAAACCACCCGCGTGAGATCCTTACGACTCATAAGGGAGCAACACATTCAGGGATCCCCACGATTCCTAAGGAGAAATTACACTTGCGAGATCCTCACGACTCGTAAGGAGAACTCTCTTATGGGACCCTCATGGCTCATAAGATTTGAAAGTTTTAAGTTACAGAGACCTGAACCCGTTCTTATGAAACCCCCACAACCTTCGGTAGTGCCCTACAAGCGGCTCAATACTGACCCTTGTATACGATCCACGGGCGCGAATAAACATTTCCCTAACCAAGTCCCACCCGTGACTGGGGATATGTCTATACGGTGAACAACCCTTGTAAGTCCTCTCGACTTATAAGGAGAAAACCCTTTTGTAAGATCCTTACGACTTACAGGGGAACATACATTTAGGAATCCTCACGATCCCTAAGGAGAAAACACACCTACGAGATCCTCACGACTTGTAGGGAGAAATACCTTTGTGAGACCCTTACGGCTCATGAAGCCAAAAGCCTTAGTCAACAGGACCCTAACCCTGTTCGCTAAGCCACCTTTGTTCGACATCGACAGAGGCAAATGATGATTCGCTCCTGGCAATATCCCAGTTGTAGCGGTGCTGATGCCGAAATCGGTGTCTAATCCCAAGCTTGCGGTGAAAAGGCAGCAAGCCACACATGTATACGGAATAGCCGAAATGATGGGGCAATTTGCAATAAAAATCAGCAAGTAAAAATATATGCATGCAAAATAGTCGAAATGATTGGGCAACTCGCAATAAAAAGCAGCGAGTAAAAATAAAATAAATAGCCGAAATGATTGGGCAACTCGCAATAAAAAGCAGCGAGTAAAAAAAAAATAAATAGCCGAAATGATTGGGCACCGCGAAAAGTAGCCGAAATGATTGGGCAATCGCGACTTTCGCGATATAAAAGCTGAAATGATAGAGCATCGCGGAAATAAAATAATAATAATATAAAAAAAAATGATGAATGAAACTTTTGCCCTATAGGCGATATCATAGCAATTCCTGTATACAATCCAGGGGCACAAACAAAGAAGGAAACATATCTTCTCTCCCCATGCTCCATCGGAAAACGGAGCCAAGTCTTGACGGTAACTCATATCAAACCTGAAAGACCACCGGAGATCATCTAAAATCCGAGGAAATCAGTGTCCTTGGCAAATACCTCGATTCAGGGAAACCAGGGTCCTTGACGAGAACACCTCGATTCGCGTCGACTCGCAGAGAAATCAGTGTCTTTGCAGGAATATCTCGATTCGTCTCAACTCCGAGGAAATCAGTGTCCTTGGCAAATACCTCGATTCAGGGAAACCAGCGTCCTTGACGAGAACACCTCGATTCATGTCGACCCGCAGAGAAATCAGTGTCTTTGCAGGAATACCTCGACGTCTCAACCCCAAGGAAATCAGTGTCCTTGGCAACCTCCTCGATTCAGGGAAATCAGCGTCCTTGACGAGAACATCCTGATTCGCGTCGAACCGCAGAGAAATCAGTGTCTTTGCAGGAATGCCTCGATTCATCTCAACCCCAGGGAAATCAGTGTCCTTGGCAACCTCCTTGATTCAGGGAAATTAGCGTCCTTGACGAGAGCATCTTGATTCGCGTCGACCCGCAGAGAAATCAATGTCTTTGCAGGAATACCTCGATTCGTTTCAACTCCGAGGAAATTAGTGTCCTTGGCAAATACCTCGATTCAGGGAAATTAGCGACCTTGACGAGAGCATCTTGACTCGCGTCGACCCGTAGAGAGATCAGTGTCTTTGCAGGAATGCCTCGATTCGTCTCAACCCCAGGGAAATCAGTGTCCTTGGCAACCACCTTGATTCAGGGAAATTAGCGTCCTTGACGAGAGCATCTTGATTCGCGTCGACCCGCAGAGAAATCAGTGTCTTTACAGGAATACCTCGATTCGTCTCAACTCCGAGGAAATCAGCGTCCTTGGCAAATACCTCAATTCAGGGAAATTAGTGTCCTTGACGAGAGCATCTCGATTCGTCTCGACTCGTGAGGAAATTAGTGTCTTCGTGAGGACTTCTCGATTCGTCTCGACTTGTGAGATAAAGCCTTAGGCAGTGGGGTTTAAAAAACCTGTTTCCTAAGCACTGGGACCCTACAAGTAGGTCCAAAACGGACTCTTGCATACTATTCACGGGTCACATTCTCTAAAGTCGAATCTCGACAAGGAGGGAAACAACCGCTTACGGGTCCTCTCGACTCATAAGAGGGAAAAATTCTCTTATAAGATCCTTACGACTTATAAGAGAAAACGTACTTAGGAATCCTCACGATCCCTAAGGAGAAAATACATCTACGAGATCCTCTCGATCCGTGGGGAGAAAAGTCTTTATGAGACCCTCACGGCTCATAAAGTTGAAAAGTCTTAGGCAGCAGATCTGAACCTGCGGCCTGAGCCATCACTATCTCTTGAAGGAGCCAAGACACGATGCTCGCTCTATCATCTATCGACCATGTTTACTAAGGAAGCATACTGATAATAAAAAAAAGATAGAAGGAAGCGACAGAAAGAACATCAGATTTGCATTTGATCAAGCGTTCGAGACACCTCCATTCATGCATGTGCAAAAGACTCAGAACGAGAAATAAGACAAGCCGAAATGAGAAATTTAACATTCATATTGCAAAGGGTTCTTACAATCATAAAGAAATAGACGAAGACATTATTCAAATGATTACAACGGCAAAACCTCAGATCCTGGACAGGGATTGAGGAATTCGAAAGTGACCTTGTCCAAGACTTTCCAAGCTTGGCGAACCATCCTGGTGTGTTTCCTTTCGCGAGCACGGGCGTCAGGATCCCCACTGATGTCCTCCACCCTCCGATAGGAAGCAAGAATGGCGGACTGTTGAAAGGCCTGGTGCAAAAGATCGATAAGATTGTCTCGCCGTCTCTTCGAGATTAAGTTCATCAGGTACACCGAGTGCACCTTGTCTATGGCGGCGTCCAATGCCCTAAGCGGCACGCCGGTAAAGAATAGGGGAAGCGCTTCCCAAATTGCTCCCACAATAAGCTTCAGGAGAGAGGAGCGCCGAGGAAGCAGTTGACCATTGAATACGTCGAAGCGGCTCATGATTTCGGCACACTCGGCGTTGGTAAATTCTCGGTTCTGAGAACGGCCGAGTCGGCGGATGTCTCCATAATAAATAATCTCGTCGAGATCTTTCATGTGGGCGTCCATTACTCCTGTAAAAGAGAATCAACAAAATTATCAGACAGACTGATTAAGCAATTTCTTATTCAAGACATGCACAGGAAGTTAAAATCCTCGAGAGCAATGCTCTACAGACAGGAGTGACACCTGTCAAAGTCAATTATGAAGGGAAGTTAAAGAAGGCCCCTGAGAACATGGAGAGCTCTGCTCTAAAAAGATGATATAATTCATCAAAAATAAGATTCCATCTTAAAATCTTCAAGATCCATGAAGAAAGGAGAAAAGCTCCATTAATGAATTAAGAAATCGCAAGAAAAATCCTTTTAAGAGAGCAGAGCTCTATTAATGGAACCCTAATAGGGTTCTCCTTAGTTCTCTTTCGATCCCTTTAGACCTATAGAGCAAAGCACTGCTAAACGAAACCCTAAATGGGTTTTCTTTAGATCAGGGATCTATTAAGAGCAAGGCTCTTAAAATTAATTTAATTTAATCTAATTTAATTTTTACCTAAAAATCTTCTAGAGTCTTACTCTTGAAAAGTTCTTAAGTTAAAGAGCAATGCTTTGAATAAGAGAAAATTCTTATGAAGAGATGAAAATCATCTAAGGGACCAAAGGTCCTATTTACAGGCATTGAGTGCCATTTCAACTTCCAAAAGTTGGCGCAACGGTTGGAATTCTACCACCGTTGCGCTTACGTTTGGGGCCATGTAAGCGCAACGATGGGGGGCATTTGTTTACCCCAATCAGAGCAAAGCTCTGTTCAAATTCCAAGACGGGAAACGAAGCAACGCTTCTGTTCCCCCCAATCAGAGCAAAGCTGTACTTTGAAATTAAAGTTAAAATTAAAGTTAAAAAAATTAAAGCAACGCTTCAGATTCCTTACGCTGCGCGCAACGCGCCACGTGTCAAAAGCTGACACGCCAGCGCCGCGCCCAAGACAGCGCACCCAATCAGAGCAAGGCTCTATTTAAAATAAAAATAAAGGAAGCAACGCTTCAGATGATCTGCGCTCTGCGCTGCGCGACACGTGTCAGCGCAGTTGCGCTGCGCTTTGCGCTGCGTGACACGTGTCAAGCGCAAGTGCGCTTGCGCCAGCTCAGCCAGTACTTAAACAGAAAAATTCTGGAAAGATCTTTCTAATCTTATTAAAATAATAAGATTATCTTCTGTAAAGCAGAAGCCCTTCGATCAAAGATCCAACGGTGGGGAAAAATTCCTAAATCACTCAGAGAAAGATCTCTTTAACTGATTTAATAAATCAATTGGCACTATATAAAGGCCCCTAGACTCCAAGTCTAACAGACATGGACACACAGAGAAAAAGATAGAGAATTCCTCTAAAAAATTTTGAGAAGAACTCAGAGAGAGAAAAGGTAAACTTTTGAAAAATGAAGAGTTTCTTTTAAAAAGATCATTGATCTAAGAACAAGATCAAGATCTTGGATAAATAATAATAAGAAGAAGAAGAAAGAAGAAGTAATTTACTTCTGTATAAAGGCATTGCCTTTTGATGAACCACTGGTTCTTGAAAACAAGAAAAACTTGTTTTCTTTGATCTAAATTTGATCAAAATATTAAACAGTGCCTTGCACAATCGAAGTTTGCACTGTTGCGCTCCTTGGATTGGCGCAAACCACCAGGGAGCGCCACGTGTCAATCACGGAATAACTGCGCCCTGCGTTTCTAAAAACAGAGCACTGTTCTCTTGGTTTGGCGTAAGTCACCGGAGCGCACCACGTGTCAGCAGCGCACTGCGCTAACAGACTTGCGCTCACCAGAGCGTGACACGTGTCACCCCCACATGAGTTTGCGCCTTGCGCTGGCGCAAAGCGGCTGACAAGCCACGTGGCGCACTGTCAGAATAATAAATGCTTTGCATTATTAAAAAAGAGACAGAGCCCAATTAAAAGGCCTAACAGGCCTAATAAAAAATGCAATGCATTATTAAAAAGGGGCAGAGCCCAAATAAAGGTCTAACAGACCAATTTAGATGCTTTGCATCGTTTAAAAAGGGCAGAGCCCAATCAAAGGCTTAACAGGCCGAATGTGAATAAATGTTAGACATTTTCTAATGGGACTTAACCCAATATTGGCCATAAGTCCTCAAATTAAATTGAACTGAGCACGACTGCTCTCTCAAAACAATTTATACCTAGTTCAAGGGTACATCTCTGAACTCCTCTGATACTTGTCGTTGTAATCCTTCAACGTCGTCAGAGAGGTGACGGGTCCCGACAACCACACATTGCTACGGACTGTAGGGTCCTTAAACTCATGGACTAATGCGTCCTTAAACTCATGGACTAATGCGTCCTTAAACCAGTATTCTTCCCCAAAATTGGAATGTTGGACCACCATGTCCCTAAACTGGCAATACGGAATAATGCATCCTTAAACTCATGGACTAATGCGTTCTTAAACCAGTATCCTTCCCCAAAATGGGAATGTTGGACCACTATTTCCCTAAACTGGCAATACGGACTGTGGGATCCCTAAACTCATGGACTTATGCGTCCTTAAACCAACACTCGTCCCCAAAATGGGAACAATGTACCACCATGTCCCTAAACTGGCAACGGACCACTACGTCCCTAAACTGGAACAATCGAGCCCCCAAATGCTCTTTTGTTCGATCTAAACGATCCGGTTAAGTTGATCTTAGTCTCAAATTAGACTAACGTATCCTTAACAAACGTTTAAGTTGATTTTAGCCTCAAATATGGCTAACGTATCCTTAAACTAAAACACCAAACCCAAATCTAAGAAAATACGGATTTGGACTAATCCACGTCCTACGGGCGACGACATAAATTAGTCTCCGTATACAATCTACGGGCATCCACAAACAAAACAAACACCCACGACACGAAGTGAAATTCTGGAGAAGGAGAAAGTTGTTACCGTGATGCGGTAGCGTAATTAACTGCAGGGGCTTGCGCCTGCAGGGAAGAGTGTCCCCATAATCAAAAACTCCTCAAGCGAGGGGGAATCTGACGAAGTCTGCTATATCGGCCGCATCCGTCTAAACTCCGATACACGGTGCCATAAATCAACTTGGCATCTTCGGAGAGGTGGACGGATAAAACCAAATAGCATCTTCCCCGAATCTCAGGCAAGACGTCCATGTCTTGGCCGCCGTTCGGAGGGAACAATGGGCTTCATACCGACACTGAATGCTAAGTTATTAGGGGTCTGACTTTATCCACCCCTTAGACTCGATATGCGATACTCATAGACGAATGGACTGGACTGTACGGATATTGTCATTGTCAGGCTCAATAGGGGTTTCAGGATGGTTTGCTCGTCGGCCTCCCTTTTGCTCAATACTTGGATAGCCGTTATGTACAGTTAGTGCCGCTGACGTGCTTATGGTTAAACCCACTGCCAGCGTATTGACGAGTCTTTAGAGTCCAACACAGAGGGTTTCCCTGCTTCGGCCGAAACAATGTAGATGCTGTATGGTTTTAAAGCAAGGTTCGATCACATACGTGTACTTGTGCGCGGATGATGTTCGGACGGATAATACTAGCGGGCTTTGGTTTATGCCAGATCCTAATATTATATTTGTTGGATTATTTTCGTCTTTTTGTATTCGTATTCTTCGGAATACAGATGCGGGTATGTATATATGGTTGAGAGGTATTCTTGTAATTTATTACAAGATTACTTTTAGAAGATTACACCTCATCATGGTTTAGACCTTTTTGGATTAAAAGGTTATTGAGGTGTAGGATGAGGAGTTTATTGCATATTTGTGGCATGGCTAATTAGTGACCCATGGTTACTATTCTAGCATGGTTAAGGTTTTGTTTATTGTGAGATTATTGTTGACTTGAGATATTATGGTTGACTCTAGATATTTTGGTGGCATGGGATATTTTTTATGGATGGCATCATTATTTATTAGATAATCTCACAACAAACAAAAGAACAAGCCATTTATTCATTTCATTTTCTCTCTCTTGAGTTGCTCTAAACTCTCATCCTCATAGCATCTTCTTCTTCCTCTAGCTCCACCCAAACCCTCTCATGAGTTGAGAATCCTTGGGTGTCTTGAGACAAATTAATCCTTGACCACTCTCTACTTCATCTACAGTATCTAGTGTAGTGATCTAGGTACCCTAGTTGCATCGGATATGAGGTTGGAGCTCATTGCATAGACTCTCGGGTGGATCATCTTCGATGGAGGGAGACCGGAGATCAAGCTTAATCAAGGAAGCCCCTAGGAGCTTGGGATGATGGTTGAAGATCGAAGGACACGGATCTATTCGGTATAACCATTCTAACTCCTTTGCATGTTTTGTTATCTAGGGCTTATGGGTAGATCCGGGTAATTGGTTGTGGTTGCGCCAAGTTTTATAAATTTTTGTTCCACATTTGGTCACGGATTGATGGCTGGGGCGCTGCCATAACCCAACATTTCAAACTTACAGAAAACTTGTCAGGCTTGTGCATACCTTATGGAGTGTGATAACTTGAGTGGATTCCATCAGGTTATCATGTGATGATAGTTGGATCCCGATTCCCCCTGATGAGTTGGTTTACTCCTCGGGTGATTTTAGATGATCCCGACTAATTCTTCTTTCTGGTTTGGAGGAGAATTTGAGGATACAGTGGGAGACTTCCTGATTAGATAAAGTGATTGACCATTCTGATTTAGGTTAGAGTGCACGCTGAGTGTTTCTTTTCACTATCTCTTTGGCAGCGACCATATCCCGACCCTAGACTATAACTCCGTAACCAAGTTAACCGGACCTTCTTAAAACAAATTGGCTTTAGGATTGTCAGAGTTGTATACTTCATTACCACTCCTTCTTTTACCCTTTGCTTTTCTCCGGAACATTCCGTATCACTACCAAGATCCACGTTAATTGGATATGACCATCGTATAATTACATACGAACTCGAAGAAACTTGTTTTAGATTTGAGATTGGTTTCCGGTTCTGGAGAAATTGAATAGGATTATTCAGTTGTTTTTTCCTTTTACCTTCTCTTAGGTTGTGAGGGCTCCTAGGATTAGGAGAGGGTACATCTATTGCGCTTATTGGAAAGTTTTCCTCCAAACCATAAGCATGTGCTGAAAGGTGGGGAAGGAAGAAAACCATTTAGCCTAAGGGTGGTGTACAAAAGGTAATAAGTAAAGACAAATAAAGGGATTACAAAGTGGGCAAAGTAAATTGCGACTGCTATTATTCATGACCAAACCGCGTATTTCATCGCCACTCTTACTTCACCTTTGAATTTCTCCAGAACACCCCATATCACTACGAAGATCCACATTTATTGGATAATCCATCGTATAGTTACATACGAACTCGAAGGAACTTGTTCCAGTTTAAGAAAGGATTCTGGTTCAGGAGAAATAGAATAAGGATTATTCAGTTATCTTTTCCTTTTACCTTCTCTCAGGTTGCGAGGGCTCCTAGGATTAGGAGAGTACACCTATTACGCTTATTGGATGGTCTTCTTCCAAACCATAGACATGCGTCGAACGGTAGGGAAAGAAGAAAACCATTTAGCCTGATGAAGGTGTACAGAAGATAATAAGTAAAGACAAATAAAGCGATTTGGAGAGATGGCAAGGAAATATACGGTTACAGTCATGAGTCTGGATAATGGAAGAGACATTACTAGGAATACCCGGCTACCCCTTCGAAACATTTTCATGTTTCGGTTTCACTATACGTTGTTAATTGAAAACTGATTTCCCAATTAGAACTTTACTCCAGGGTATGTATTTACCAGATTTGATTCTCACATCTGTATGGTTTTACAGATGATGAGTGGGAGTAAGTTATTGGGAATTAGGTGATTATATCCTCATTATATCGGAATTCGTTGTAACTGGTGGTATTTGAGGAAATCACCTGGGGTTTTGCCTGATGGCAAATATTTGGTTTTGAATATCCGTTGTTATGCACCAATTTCAAACTGAAATATCTGTACGTTTATTTTATAAAGTGAGATATAATTTTTTGATATTATGTCCATGATATTTACCTATATCAGTTGATGATTGGATAAGGAGTATTAAACAGCGGTGTAATTCTTCTTAACCATAATACAGTTTTCAACCTATGACGCACAGGGTTTGAGTTATTCAACTCATGGGACTTATACAAAGTATTATATGTTTTCCAGTGTCCATTAGGACAGAGGGGTTGGTACTCGTACTATATTCTGTTTACTTGTGACTTCTCCAGTTTTAGACAAGTATTTCAAAGAAATACATTGTCCAAGTTTTGAGAAGTTATAGGTATAAGAATAAAGTAGAGAACCATGTGTTGTAAGTATTGGGATTCTTCAAGATGATCAAAGATGTAGATACTTGTGTTTGGTATTCAGTTTTGTAACACCCGAGCCCAATACTACTGATTTCTGTTACTTTATGAATAGAGTGTGACCCTTATTTCATTTATCTTGCTTGTTTGTTACTTACTGTAAAATTTTACCCGGTAAATTCATTTATGCATATAACAAATTTTGGCATCTGAAATAAAATTAAAAATAGTCATCTTGGCCTACTTGACACCCCTAACCCCATGGTAGCGTCCGTACATTGTGTTCTCGTCCCGTTCAGTGAAATAGGCGAGTTTGGACGGCTACGCATGCGTACGTGTGTCCGTTTTAGGGGTACGCTTTTTGATCATAAAACACTTCATTTTAAAATTTGGATCCCGCTTAAAATCCTATTATTTCAATTTCAAATTTTTGGACCCGACCCGGGCGCGATTTGGAAATGTTTTCTTTGGCGCCAAAATCCCAAATTTTAATATTTAAACAATCGTATATTTTTAAAACCTTATACTATAACTTTCATATCTTCTGAATCTTTTAATCAAATCTTTTCTAAACAAACAATTCATCAGCCAATCAATTTCGTCTATTTTGTTTACGTGGGCCCTGTCCCTCTTTCTCTCCTCTCTCTTTCCAATCCCCGTCTCTCTCTCTCTCCTCTCTCTCTCTCCCATAATCTCTCTCTCTCTCTCTTCTTTTTTCTTTAAATCTTTTTCCCCCCAGTTCTCTCCAACGTAAACCCATCGCGCAGCCTCCGCCTCGTTCCCTTCACCACTGCAGCCCCACGCCGGCACCACCATTGCCTACTCCCATTCCTCCTCACCTCGACCGAGCCTCCCTCTCCTTGCCACTTTTCCTTCTTCCTCCATTTTACCCGAGCCCACACCTGCAACCCTCAACGAACCCTAGCCTCGTCCCTGTCGCCGCCGCAGCCCCGACGCCGGCGCCAGCATCACCTCCATCCTCGCCTCCTCAGCCTAGTCTTACCTACTTCCTCCTTCTTCGACCCCGTACGCCCTGCACCTTCGCTGCAGCCACCGCAAACCCTTGCACACCTGTCGCACCGCCTTGAGTCACCGCCGGCGATCTCGATCTGCCTTCCCGGCCTTCGTACGACCCACTGTAAGCCTTCTACTTCTTTTCCTCCTTCCTTTCTTCTCTGGTTCCTTTGTATTCTTGATTGCACATCTTGATGGTTCACTGTTCACCTTTTCACCGGAATCCGACGATGCCGACGATGTGATCCGACGTTCTAGCGAGGTACCCCGACCCGCGTGGTTCCATTGTTCGTTGTTTGGGTTCAATCCGTGAACCGTGAGCCCGTCGCGAGTTTCCCCGCCGACGTTTACATTCTGTTCTTCTCGGTTCACGACCCGTCGAGGCAAGTACCCCTTTCTACATGCTATACAATATTTACATATATATTATAACACCCTAAACCTGTAAATTTAACTTGGTACGATCATTTCTCATTTACGGGTACAATATTGCATTATATCATTTTACCGTTAAACTTGGAACCTACAGTTGCAAATTGAACCTAATAACCATATTTACCTGTTTAATCACATTTTTAATGCTAACGTAGCTTATGGCATTTATCCCTGTAGTTCTGTTCCATTCGGACACTCGTATGCATTTAACCTGAAATAGCTGTACTGAACCGTTACATAAATCATTGCACCCTAAGGGTTCTTAAACTTGTTAACATGACTAAACGGCTATCATTGTCTTACTGCATGCTTATATGGTTGAAATCGTATCTGTGACACACTTGATAATGGTATTGCTAATTGAATGAAACTGCCTATTACTTAATTCATTGCTTATCTCATGTTATTGATACCTATGCTTGATTATATAACTGATTGTGAGTACACCCACGATATTGTTTACATCTTGACCTGACTTGCTAGACATATATATTGATATACCTGACATGGTACCGTATACTGTTGACTTGACCTGATGTACCATGACCTGACCCGTTACCTGATCTTGTGTCTAATGCCAACAAACCTGACATGTAGTCCTCATGGACCGTTCCTGTTGTCTATCCAGACAAACCTGCTTTTACCTGATCCTGTGTTGGCATTAGTTCTTGATTACTGTATACCTGACTTGACATACATAACTTGGGGGTATGGGGAAATCAAAGGTGAAACCTAACTTGTAACTCAACAGTTCGATACCTGTTCTGATCAGTCTTACGGGCTAGGCCAGCCCCGGAGTGATGATGCTGACATCAATCGCCCATACCTGCTACCCTTTACTGCCTAACGGCACGTCTCGGATTCAGCCCGAGAGTCTTGACCGTGGTCCCGGGCATGCACGGGATACTATTGAGTTATATCGATGATTCATCAATTGATTTCAAAGATTTTAGACTAGAAAACATGATAGAACAGTTAGTTCACCCACTGCACACTACCCTGTACTGATCTGATTCATATTATTATTATTCTTGCTGTATTCATGTTTATTTTGCATTGCCTGTTACACTGTTCATATTATATTACTTGATGACATGACGCGCTGACGTTTGGGTTTTGCATGGCCCAGATTCTGTACCGCTGTTGCAGTCCGAGCAGGAGTACTTCAGCCAGCAGGCTGAGCTGTGAGGTGTCAGTAGTAGTTAGTTTTATTTCCTGCATTTATTTCCAGATGTGAGCCCGCATTATGGGACATACATTTCAGTTATTTGTATTGGATCATTTTCTTCCGCATTTATTTATTATTGACTCATGTTATCTTGGATTATGGACATGTTTTAGATAGATTTATTTTGTTCTTGATATCTCTACAGCCGTAATGTGACTGTGGATGGATGCTTCCTACCCACAGGTAGCATGGTTGGCTATGTCACGTGCCCATTTTAGCATACTCTGTGAAGCGGGGCGTGACAAGTTTATAGTAATGGTTTTGAGAACTTGCTTTTCTTTCAGGTTACTCATATCTGGATGCACTCCTAGTTGAGTAATGCTGATCGGCCTCCTTCCATTTAGTTGACATGCACTGGAGACAGCTGCATGATTTGAATCTGGTTCCAATTAAATCAATGGCTCTGTTTCTATATTATATATAGAATGGTTCATATCTTAACGATGTTAAGGTATATGAAGTTGTCCGGCTTATGCTTAAAACCAGACTCAAGATAACTCAAGGCACGTTTCTGTAATGGTAGTTTGTGGGTTATCCCGGGCTATGACGAGGGTTAACTTTCTACCATCTGGAAGATCAATAGTGATATTGTTCTTGATTCGCCACAGTTTTAGTAAAATAGACTTTCTCAGAAAACAGTAGTGGGAGTATGGTAGAACTGGAAGTGATTCCAGAACCACAAACGATTACTGAAAATTTAATAGAACCTAAAGATTCAATCGGGTTTGACATTCCATTAGCTACTTCGCATATATGATGGGTAACCTCAGGCACCCGAAAGGTACTTCGGTATCCTCAAAGACGGTGACAGGGAGGTTCTTGTTTACCCAGAGTTGTCATTACTGCTGTTCTAGACTATGAGACCCGGCAGGAGAATGAGTATAGAGTCGTTCTAAACTAGCTTTAGAAGTGCACGTGTATATGACTCTGCCAGAGGGTTGTTGTAGTCAGTGGGAGCAGCGGAAGCATAGTGGACAAGTAGCTTATGTCTATTTATAGAATAAAGCATATATAGCGGAGATAGATCATCTATTTCTGATGTGACAGTTATAGGCTTTGACTTCATCAGAATAGGAGATGGATCTATTAAGAAGGTAGTAGGGTATGATGTCATGGTATTTGGATGCCATGCACTTTATAGGAAGTGAAATTCCTACACTACGATCGGTTATACTGTGGTTGTCACACGGTGGTTTCTCCATATAGGATATGGATATTATATCAGGCATTCTGGTAACTAGATCTATGGCTTTAGATCTAGATTTGGGTAGTTTCCTAATCTGGGTACTTTGACGCTATTCTAAAGGTGTTTTAGAATGGACGACTCCTGGTACGGTGGTGTACCTGCAGGTAATGGAGTCACCCTCTCTAAAGGTTTCTTCTGGACTAATGGGGAGAGGGATGTACATAATTGGCATATCAGTTGCTTAGGCAATTGAGTCAATCATGAGATGTCAAGTACTACACCAGATATTGTTTTTGCACTAAATGCAATAAGTTTATATATTAATTCAATCCTGGAGAAACGTTCAGAAGCAATTTATGAACATAAGAGAATGTTCTGGGGATTTGATAACGGCAGCCTCCTTCAGGAGATGATTATCATTCCAGGCTTCCAAGGTGACCTGGATGATAGAGTGACTGTCAGAGTTATAATTTTCCCTATTTTGAGGGGCAGTAGTTTGGACAGGTGGTCCAAGCGGATACTGAGTGAGGCATGGCACAGGACACTGATTAAATTTAGTTGACGATACATTCTAAGAAGTTTGCAGGATTTGGAGTTCATTTGTGAACTGGGTCCTATCAGATATCCAAACATATTTTTAAGACAAGTATTTCTCATTTCGGGAGATGGTTTTCTCCGCAAACTTAAGATAAAGAGATACATAGAAAGATACATTGGAGCGGATCCACTCACTGAGGCTATTTTTCGAATGCAATAGTTTTACAAGCGAGCTTTATGAAACTGATTAGTAGAGAAGTTGGGTGTTCGGTATCACACGGGCTGTGAGTATACGACACCGCAATAATTAACCTTAGGTGCAAGTGGGAGATTGTTGGCTATAGTGCCTTCAAGTCAATTATTGGATTGCAGGCACGTGATTGCAATGATTGAGGGAGGACCTATACCGGTAGAACAGTCTTACTCGAGATGATAGTATGCTATCTGGTTTGTCTTTATCATCGTGTACATGCTTTAGGTAACATTACAGATCACTATTACATGTTGATAGAGCTCATAAGATTCTTGCTTGACTACCAGCAGTATGATGGCAATCATATACGTGAGAGCTGGGCGGTCTATAAGTACATCCTTAAAATATCTCTAGTCGCGGGAGTTTCGAGATTGGGCATCGATACTCCAAGAGCAGACTAGTGTATACTGATTGAGACCCTGATGAGGGGCGGTGGCCGGTCTCACAAGCCATTGGTGTTAGTTGGTTCACCTAAGATGTATACATGTGCTCATTTGGTTATGAGTACACCGGATGGACTCGCAAGGAATATGCTAGTTGGTATTATACCTATTGTCAGATGGGAGTTCCCTGGTGACATGTGTACAGGTTAGTCTATTGACCTGAATCATCATTTGTCTCGTGTGAGTTCTCACTGTGCTTTGATTAATACCCTACCACGGCTCAAAGGAGTCGTGCAAACAGGTTTTAGTTGGGTACAGTCCCGAGCCACATGGAGACAGTGAACGGATCGTCAAGAGATTCGTCTCTCCCGGTATTGGAAGTTGATGTCGCGGAGTGCACGGGTGGCGATCACCAGAAATCCTTAGCCAAGATAGTCGAGAATTACTGATCTAGGATCGGTAGTTTCTCAGGTGGTGATAGGCTTCATACTGACACTAAATGTCGCGTTATTAAGGCTCTGACTTTATCTACCCCCTAGACTCGATATGTGATACTCATAGATGAACGGACCAGACTGTATGGATATTGTCACTATCAGGCTCAGTAGGGGTTTCAGGATGAGTTTGCTCATCGGCCTCCCTTTCGCTCAATACCTGGGTAGCCGTTATGTACAGCTAGTGCCGCTGACGTGCTTGTGGTTAAACCCACTGCCAGCGTATTGACGAGTCTTTAGAGTCCCACACAGAGGGTTTCCCTGCTTCGGGCGAAACGTTGTAAAGGCCGTATGGTTTTATGGTAGGGTTCGATCATATACGTGCACTTATGCACGGATCATGATCGAACGGATAATACTAGTGGGTTTTGGTTTAAGCCGGATCCTAGTATTATATTGTTGGATTATTTTCGTCTTGTTGTATTCATATTCAATCGAAATACGGATGTAAGTATGTATATCAGATGAGGGGTATTCTTGTAATTCTATTACAAGTTCACTTTAGAAGATGCCTTTTCTTTTTTGGCTTTAAACATTTAGTTTAATGTTTATTGTGGAAAGTGAGAGTCATGGATTTTTGGCTAATTCTTGGTGCATGCACTTCGTGACCCATGCTCATGAGTCATGGTGTGAGTCATGAATGTGTCATGGTGGCATGACTTGTGCTTTTGTTGTATTATGAGATATTTAGTTGTGAGCATGTGAGGAAGTGGCAGATCTTTTTTATTGAGGTGTTTTTCTTGAGTTGCTAAGGCTCACAATTAAATATAACACAACACAATAAAAAAGGCAGAGAACATTTTTCATTAAGACCAAGCACCATTTTTCTTCACTTGCCAATTCTTGAGCTCATATTCTTCACTCTTGGCAACTTCTTCTACCTCCATCCTAACATGTCTCATGTGTTGAGAAACCTAGGGTGTAATGAGACAAAGTAATTCTACACACTCTCTACTTCATCTTGGCTATCTAGGTTAGCAAACTAGATACTCGAGTTGTCGCGGTTTTGAGGAGGGAGCCCGTATTACAAACTTTCAAGGTGGATCATCTTCGATGAGGGAGATCGGAGATTAAACATGATCAAGGAACCGTGAGGAGCTTGGGACAGAGGTTGAAGACCGAAGGACACGGATCGTTTGGTATAACCTCTCTAAACTCCTTTTCATAGAACTAGTGTAGGGTTAATGGTATGATCCGTAGACTAGGGTTCCGTTAGCGCCGGTTTCTAAAAGTTTTTGTTCCGCATTTGGCCACGGTCTGATGGCCAGGGCGCTGTCGTAACCGAACACCATATTCACTCCTTCTCTCCATTTTCTAATGTTTAAGTTAAAATCAATTTAGTGTTAAGATTGCTAAGTTTACATATGTATTTTGTTATCAAGTTGCTTGACAAACTACTTGGTTTCATATACTCTATACTATCACAAAGCACTTAGTAAACTTAACACTAAAACTACTTGATCTCACTTAATAATTTGTGTATTTGATGTTGATATATTCTTGCTAACCCTTGTGCTTAGTGTTGATACCTTAAGCTTGGACATACAAACGGTAAGTGAACAAAACGGATTTGCTTCGTGTTTTGCGTCGAATACCGGCAGCTTGATGATTTGTGCTTCGCAACTGCTTTGATAAGTCATGCTTTGCGTCGGGATCAACACAAGGACGGACAACTCATGATCAAGGGAGCGTCGAAGAAATCGCCACGATCAACCATCCGAGCCAAAGCCACGGCCACCGTTCTTCTTAACTTTTTTCTATAATTCGTATTTTTATATTTCGTGACAACAAACCCAAATTCTTTTATTTCTCAAACCTTAAGCAACAATCCCTAATCACCAATTCCCTGTGGATCGACCCGTACTTGCCGGCTTGCTACAACGCGCCGTGCACTTGCGGTTTTATAAATTTTAAAATGAGACCTGGCTCGCGTGCGCAATATTTCTCAAAACCATTCTTTTCCAAAACCTACACATTAGCACGCGCGGGTGAAGTCCCACCACACCGTATCATCAGATCAGTCCTCATATCCATCTATATCATATTACTCCGGTTGGTATCCTCCGGATATCCGCCGAGTCTAACACTGTCACCCGTAGGCAGTGTTCCCCTGCCAGGCTCAACGCCTTTCTATACAATCTTATTGCCCCGGGGTACCATACCGGGTCCACCATGTACCCGCAGACGGTGACTCCTCGCTCCTCGAATTAGGTAATCATCATAACTCAGCACCGAGAAATCTTATGGTGGACGTCGAAATATCATATTAAGAGAAGCCGTGTTTTTAAAACAATCATAATTTTTTAAATAATATCCACGGTTTCTCAAATCCAGAAATTGCATGAAAATATGGCAGTAATGAAATAATATGTACAGGCACAGAATAACACTGTAATGCTTAGCTAGTGTGTTCATATGAACGTGTCGTATTGTATGGTAAAGAAAGTGCAATATCTACAATAATATGAGGTACTGTGTACTAATCAGTAACTAAAATGCTAATAGATTATAAGGTGATATGATGACATAGTGATTTCTAATGTGTACGTGGTATGGCAATTACCGATGATGTTTGTGCGAGCCGGCAAGTATATGTATGTGCAACATGTGCATCATCGGTAATGGTGCATGTCCTAGCAACAAAGTCATATAAAGATAAGTATATGAAACGTAGTATATATGTCGTAAATGAAATAAATGTGAGTATATGCAGAAATAAGAAATTGTAATGTGAATAGTATAACAATACGCAATTATATATGAGCCATACAATTATAGTTTAAAATAGTACAAATCATCGATTTTGGAAATAGGGGGCTACGATATTTTTGAAAAAAGATACCATTTGAAAAGTCGCAGCGTCTCTTGAAGTTATCATTTAAAAGTGCATGACGATTCACTAGTTTTGAAAATAGGTATGGCTCTAAACATATCATAATATCTACTTAAGTAATTTAAAAACAATATTTCTCGAGTCGATATATAAGTCGGCGATCCATCCTCATCATATCACGTACGGAATATCCATCGTATGATATCATCAATCAATAGTACGGATCTAATTTCATGTACATCATCTCATCTCATCAAACCATCTCATGTCATATCGTATCATGCCATGTCATACCATATCATATATATATTGCCTCGTATCATCATAACAAATCATATCGACTCATATTATCATTATGTCATATCGACTCGTATCCTCATCATAATTATCCTTATATCATATATGGGTGTGTATATATGTATAGCCTAACAGTAAGGAAATAGAACTAGGGAATATCTTCTACTAAGTATACTACTATGGTATGGTATTCTAGACACCTTACTAACTAAGTATACATATCTATCTATAAATATATACATCCTAATTCTACGGTTGCGGGGGTGCTATATGCCATCCACCTGACTTCCCCCGTAGATATATATCTACTCACCTAGTATCGCCTCGCCTTAGCAGATTTCGACAGATGCTTCGCCCTCCTTTGTCGCCCCAGGAGTCCACGCGATCGTACCTACAAATCAAACCATATTGTATCGCATGAAAATCCAAATCGAAATTGAAATCGCGAGCGAAGCGCACATAGGTTAGAACCTATGGTCAACGCATGCTAGAACAACAAAATACTCTCCGACGTCATCATACAAACGTCAAATGACCGAGTCAAAACTCAAATATAAAAAATCCAGTTTTCAAATATCACAAAGCATCGACAGAAACTTAGTAAAACAACTCCAGATTTTTCTTAAGGCGATTCTAGACTTTTTAGCGTATAGGGCAGTCTTAGTTATCTAGTGAGTGGGCTACAGAACAAGATTCACAACCAAACTCAAAAATTCACCCGACATTTGCGACCAAAATGAATTAATTTGCGTCCAGAATATGGAATTGGGGGCTCGGGTTTCGAGGGTGGTCTTCTACAAGTCTATACATCTCACAGTATTCTCTAATAAATTTTCAGAGTCCCCAAGTCATCCCAGATTTCATTTGATCACCACAAGTCAACGAAAAACCGATGTTGGAAAGTTCTCAACTCATCTTAACTGAGGATATTATCACTATTAGGCCAATAAACATTCACTAAACCTTCTACTATATCATTACAACTCATATCATCCATCAAAGCTCACTAAATCTCACTGTAGAATTTTCCAAGTTCATAAAACATGAATATATCTACTCTAAACTAGATGTAATGGTAAAGAAACTTAAAAACTTGATTAAAAGTGGATATTTTACCTTATGGAGCAACTCAAGAAAATTCCTATATGGCCAAAAGAGTTGAAAACTTAAACTTGATCATGCCATGATGTGTTAGATGAGATGATGAATATTTTTTATGAAGATTATGTGGAGTTCATATCAGATTTTTGCATTTTTATATCGCCCATTCTTAGTCACATTGAATGTAAGTAGGTACTTTTGATCCATGTTTGTAGTTACAGATTATAGGTTCTCAGCTCTTTACAGTGAAATTCATGAAAAGTCATAACAAATGTGGGACTACGACCGATAAACAGAGAAATACGGGTTTCCGCACACTATCCGTATAATGCCGCCTATCAGTTCAAGGAACAAATGAAAAATCATTGAGCATTTCAATGCACAAAGCATAAGGGCAGCACAAGATCCAAGACATCAAACGCGGAGCTCAAGGCAAAAGTCCACCGTTGAATATCTGGAAGAGAATTGAAGAGATTCTGAAAGAAGAAAACAGAAGATAAAAGCAACTTGAAGAGACCCTGAAGAATTGAGCCCACGAACCTACCAAATGGCCGCGGAACCGCGGACAAACAGGCTTTTTTGTCGCGGTTCCGCGGCCATGCTCTGCACATTGTAAATCCACGTTTCCCATCCCCGTGCTTGCGGGGAGGCAGAAAACGGAATAAAAATCGGATTTTTATCGAACTAGGCAACATGGACTAGCTTAAGGAGGATCTTTGCTAAACAAAAACTAACTAAAAGCTAACTAGATTTAGCTACATGGAAGAAAGGTTATACCTTGGGCTTTATGTTCTTCTCTCCTTGCTCCTTGGAGTGGAAGAAAGAGATCACCTTATCGCCTTCTCTAGTCGAAGAAGGATCCACCCGAGAGCCTCAACCTTTGGCTTCAACTTCAAGCTAGAAATAACTAAGATGCTAGAAGTGCCAATCCTAGAACCTTAGATGAGAGTAGAGATTACTTTGGAGAGGTTTAACTCAAGCTCAAGTGTTTCTCAACACATGAGAGGGGAGAGCTTGAGAGAGAGGAAGAGGAGGAGAGAGAATCAATATGATAGAATGAGAGAATAAAGAGCCATTCTCACATATAAGTGTGAATTATTGTAAAAAGATAATTAGCAAGATAATTGTCATGGTTTAATCAAGACTTGACCATTATCATTTCATATTAAATGCAAATTGCAAGGATCAAAGAGTATCTTTTATATGGAATGATGATGGTCAAAGTGTCAACCTAGGTCAACAAGTCAAGATAGTCAAATGGTCAACAACCCTAACCATGCACAATTATATTTAACTAATATCAATTAATCATAATACACACATAAGCATTAGGGTTAATGAAATGACAATGGTCATTAACCCTAATCAAAGTCCTCTCCCTCTGTCTCAATCAACTGTGCATACGCACCCGTATTCGTGATCCGAGGAACACGAATACAAAGAGATAAAACCAATCCAAAATCATATACTAGGATTTGGCTTAAACTAAAGCCCGCTAGTATAAGCTGTCCGGACAGCAAACGTGCACAAGTGCGCGGATGTGAACGAACCCTGTCACAAAACCATGCGACCTCTACTCATTTTACCTAAAAGCGAATGTAGGGTTCCTAGGCACACAAGTGAGGTCTCACAAGGCATCAAACATGCCAATTTCAAAAATTATGGGTGCCGAGAAACCCTAATACGGATCGTTGGCTAGAAATCTAGGCGAAAAGTAAACTAGTTAACACTTAACTATAAGAATACGGAAATACAACCTTTGTAGATCCGGTCCTCCACCTCCATAGCTCCGCAATGAAGTATCCTCGCTGTCCAAGTCGAACCCCAGGCTCTAGCGTCGGCTTCATCGGAGAATAGACGGGCTAGGTCATCGACGACGTGCCGAAGATGATCTACGTCGAAGCATCACTAGATCAAGCTCCACCTTCACCTAGCCATGAAAACTTGTGAAGGAAACACACTCTACTACTTGGCAAGAGGTAGAGGATGAAGAAATAGAAAGTGGGTTCACTTTAGAATTGGATTTCTCACTCTTTTTCTCACTTTGCCATTAAAGCTTTCAAGCTTTTTCTTGAAGTGAAGAAGAAGAAGAAGATGAAGAATATGATAAGTTAATTAGAAAATAGAAAATAAAAGAATACTTATCATAATCTTAACCTTAGTTAAGTGTAGAGAATTGACTAAGGTTGGGTTGATTGGTTAGGGTTAAGGATGAGAACAAAAAGGTCATCAAGTCAAAGCTTCATGAAGCTTCAACTAAAAACAAATGAAGCCACCATTCATTTATCTTTCAATTTATTCAAAATGAATAAATAAATAAGATAAATGAATAAGTAAAACCCTAATCAACAACTTAACCTTGGTTTAATTCTTTACACTTAACTAAAAAGCATGTATCATCAAACATGATACAATCATGTGTACAAAAGTATATCACATATACAATGTGCACAAACCGAGTGAGAAAATCCATTTAAAAGTGAACCGATACTAGTTAATGCAAATTAATATATCAAATATATAATTATACATTAAATCATTAAATCAACACTTGATTTAACGATCCGGTCATATCGCATATAACCGACTAGTATCAAATGTATCGATTTATCGAATCAATCCTTGATTCGATAACTAGGTTATATCGCATACAACCATTCGACACATTCATCGCGAGAATAGAATACGGTATCACATACACGCATTATTCTCGGTCCCGCACATATCTCATATGCGCTCTTATTTCGTTTCGCTTGAGCCAGGAAACCTCTGTGTAGGACTCTAAAGACTCGTCAATACGCCGGCAGCAGGCGATGATCATATCAAACACCCACAAGCCGCAAGCGGTCTGCTAAACGTAACGGCCACCCGGGTATTGAGCGATCTGAAGATCGACGAGCAAGCCCACTCACACTCCAGTGAATCCAACCAGTAACACTACCGTACAGTCCGGTCTGATCGTCTGATATGTCGCATATCTCGCCTAGGGGTGGTAAACGTCAGACCCCAATAGCTTGATAAGTCGTGTCGATATGAGGTCTATAACAATTCGAGAAACTACTGGTAACACTTACCAGTAAATCTCAGCAACCCTGGCCAGGGATTTCCTGTTATAGCCAATCGAACACAGTGCAACATCAACTCCCTATACCGGGAGAGACGAATCCCCTCCTATCACTCATTGCCTCCATGTGACTCGGGACTGTACCCAAAAACCACCATTTTGCACGCCCTCTTGGACGTGGTAAGATGGAAATCAAAGCACAGTGGGAACCACACAAGACTCTATGAAGATCTCGGGTCAACAGACTACTCTGTACCAGTGTCACCAGAGAACTGCCATCTGACGTGAGGTATAATACCATCTGGGAGTTCTCGGCGAGTCCGTCCAGTGTACCCAGTCTCCACTGAGCACCCGTATATCATCTCTGGTGTCAAACACCAATGGATATGGGATCATCCATCGCCCATCTGTATGGGTCGAGAAGGTATACGCTAGTCTACTCTGGTATATCGATGCCCCGTCTCGATACACCCACGACTAGGGACTTTGAAGGATGTACTTATGGACTACCATGTCCCCACTAGTATGATCCGCATCATAGTCCAGGTAGTCAAGTACAGATCCTAAGGGCTTTACCAACATGTAACAGGGAGACAATCAGTGTACACGTTAAGGTAAAGAGCAACCAGATAGCATACTATCATGTCGAGCAAGAAAGTCCCCCCTATATATGTCCCAGCATTCACTACAATATACATCCTATGTATAGTAATGGCCTCTAGGGCATACATATAACTAACAATCTCCCACTTGCACTAGGGCCATCTGATAGCAGTGGTTGTAGTATCTCATACTCAACCATCCCATAAAAGTCTCTCTCTGGGAACAGGCCTTTGTGAGTGGATCCGCTGTGTTGTCCTCTGAGTCTACTCTCCTAACCTCGATCTCCCTGGAGATCAACCATCTCCATGATCGAGTGATACTGCCTTAGAATATGTCTGGATCACTGATGGGACCTGCGTTCCTTGGCATAAGCCACAACTCCATTGTCTCACAATGGTAGGAACGTAGTTCATCTCATGAACCAATATACACCCAAACATCCTCCTTGGTAGCATCTTAAGTAGCGATGTATCCTGCCTTTATCGTCTAGTATGTCACGGTATCTAGCTTGGAACTCTTCCAACATACCGTCCCTTTACTGAGGGTAAAGACAATGCCTGTGACTGACATTCAGTCGTCTTTATCACCCTGGAACCATTCCAGTGATTCTCCCCAGGGTCGATTGATACCATCTCACTACAGCTAGTGAGTATCCTAACATCCATTTAGATCTATCTCATAGATCCAAAATCCAGGATTTAGGAGGTATCACTTTGATCCTATATGGAGAATTATGGTGATAAGCGGAGATTGATCGAGCGTAGCATAGGAAACTCTTTTCCTATCAAGAGTATGTCATCCATGTACTCTACGAGGATCATCACCATACTCCCTACTACCTTCTTGTTTATACAAGGTTCATCTATCATTTTGATGATGTCAACTTCTTTGACTAATCCATCAAAACAGATGTTCCAACTCCGCGATGCCTGCTTTATCCTATAAAGCATCTTGCACACGTTTCCGCCGCTCCCACTGTCTACGAGGCCCTCTGGCTGTGTACTTATAGACGCACTCTTCTAAAATATCATTTAGAAAAGCAGTCATGACACCCAACCGCCAGATATCGTAGTCATGGTATGTAGCCGTGGCAAGTAGGATCTGGATGGACTTAAGCCTAGCTCCTTAGAAAAAGGTTTCCTCATGATCCACACCTGGTCAATGATGCAAACCTTTAACAAGTCTAGTTTTGAAAGTCTCAACTTTTCCATCTACACCAAGTAATCTTCTCAAGATATACTTGCTCCTGATAGGGATTTAACCCTTCAGATATAGCAACCAAAGTCCATACTTTGTTGGTGTACATGGATTCCATCTCAGATCGTTAAGCATCCAGCCATTCTTACAGAGTCCCACTCCTGATGGCCAGCTCGAAACTAGTTGGGTCATCATCTCATGATGCAATCCTCGCTCCCACTGTCATAGAGAAACCGAAGTATCTCTCAGGTGGGTGAGGAACCCTACTAGATCGGCGGAGAGGCTGAGGTTCATTGGTAATTATTGAATCCTTTGGTTCTGTCAAATCTTCAGCTGCAGTTTTGTATAGCTGGAACATTTCCAGTTCTACATGACTGACCTTGCCTCGAGCTTGTCCGGATTTTGCTTTTCAGACATAGGCCGGTCAACCCCAAATCTTAACTAGCTTAAGACATGGGCTCTTCCCTTTCCATATCACATATGAAATGGTAGGCAACTGATTTGATTCGAACCCTATTCAATAGGTATGCAGCTTCTCAAGTGCATAACTCCCAAAAAGGAAAAAGGTAACTCAGTAGTACTCATCATAGAGCACACCTTATCATATAGGGTATGATTGCTCCGCCCTGATATACCATCGTGCTATGGTGTATACAGAGGAGTAATGCTGAGAGAGAATCTCATTCTCCTTTAGAATAGTCCAAGAATTTCATGCCCAAGTATTCTCCTCCTTGATCTCATCAAAGGACATAATACTTTTACCCGTATTTTGGTTCTCTACTTCTAGCTTATATTCTGTGAATATCTCAAAAGGTTCGGACTTGTGTTTCAACAGGAACATAGGTCTGAATCTTGAGAGATTATCAGAGAATGTAACGAAGTATAAAGAACCAGTCTTGGCATGTGTAGACAGGGGACCTTACATACATCATCGTGTATCAATCCCAAGAGTTCATTAACTCTTTCTCTGTTTCCATTAAACAGAGCTCTGGTCATGTTATCTTTGTGACATGACTGGCAAGTTTCACAAGATGTAAATTCAAACTTATTTAAATATACATCTAAATGTAACTTCAGCTAGTCGGGTCACATTGATCTGACCTAGTCTACAATACCTCAAGAAGAATCCGTTCATTTCTGAACTCTTCCTCTTGTGTGTGTTCCGTATACAAAGAACTGTAGTTTGATTTAGAACATTAATGCTTTTAGATAACGTGCCTGAACCGATCAACTTTTGATATAGGAAATGTTCAAAACATTATCCAACAATACAAAATTTTATCATTTCTTTACTAATAAAGAGACTGATATGATTTTGTATATCAGGTTCGGTATTTAATAACATTCGTTCAGAATCAATGTATTGTAATACAGGGTGACAGTGACCAACAGACTTGGCTGCAACTCTTGCCCCGTTTTCTGTCTCATGAAACTTATCACCCGATCTCAGTTCTCTACCTATCTGTAGCCCTATGTAACAAATTACATATGCAGGATCCTGATCTGGTATCACATACCCAGGACGTAAAGAATACTGAGAAACAGTTCTGTATAATGAACACACCCGAAGGAGATGCATCATATGCACTTTCTTCGTTTGGGCGGCACGGGAATTCTGGTAATCCCCAATTTCCTGCTCTGTCTTATAACAATTATAAGTTGGAGCGGGACCAACGTTCCCCAGCTCAGTATAACAAGCGGGTTCGGTCAATAATCCGTATTATTATCTTGATTAAGGCGTGATATGGTCGCTACCTGGAGAGAGAGAGAAGAAAACACTCAGCGTGCGCTCTGTCAAGAATAGATTGGTTATTATTTTATCTAATCAGGATGGCTCCCACTGCTTTTTATCAAATCTTCCTTCAAACCCTAAAAGGAAAGACTAGCCGGGATTAATTACACACTACAAGTTCGCCAATCTTTCAGCCAGGCCAGTGTCGGTACTTTGAGGGAGGTCCCCCGTGCTTTCGCACGAACCTAATTAATGTAAACCTCGTTTTCCCAGAGACGTAACCTCGTTAACACCTTTCTAGACACCTACTTGATCGGCTAATTGTAATGTATAAAACTCTCCCAGGAGTAACTCTTACTCGCAGCGGGTATCGGGATCCAACTATCTCATAGAAGGTATGCAATCTCATTGCAAATTTCAACACTTGAAATTCCCGATAATATTTTGCCCCTAGTGTTCTATGACCTTGACGAATGCCAAACAACCCATAGTCCACTAGTCAAGTTCAACCCATACATTTCTTGATTGAATTAAACCCACCCGCACGACCCTTGACGAATGCCAAACAACGCCGTACGAATACCCTAATCCAATCGCATCATATGCTCAAGCAGATAAATACTAGTTAGCTACCATACACTACGCCTTGACGAATGCCAAACTACCGCAGCACGAATACTAACTAGTACATATCTGAAATGACGGAGGGCTACGACAGGTTTTTCTGAAAACCTATTGCGTAATGAACTTGATATCGTTGTAGGATCGAATGAATTTTGAAATGGAGTGTTTTTTAGGCTTTTCTAGTATTGTTAAAGGAGTCACTCCCGGTGAAGGGATCGTCGGTCCTTTCCTCGTCGAATGAGGTGCGGGATATATCATATATATCACTGTGCAAAGCAAAAACTCTTAAAAGCAATCAAAAGACAAACCGAGTGTGTAGCATCTGCCAGTTATTGCTAAAGGAGTCACTCCCGGTGAAGAGATCTCGGTCCTTTCCTTATCGAATAAGGTGCAGGATATATCATATATACCGCTGTGCAAAGCAAGAACTGTAGCTACCTGTTTTATTTTGAAATTCGATTCTACAACATCTTAGGTTTCTTTTCTTTCATTAATCACATTAATGAAGTCCCATCATTTAAATACCTAAACATCACAGATAAATACGACGTACACTTATGCCATCCGCATTCGCCTCGATGTCCCCTCGTGCACCGTTAGGTTAGGTAACTAACGACAAAGCGGGACAGGGCTAGCACGGGTGTAAAACATAAGTAACGCCTATATAATATATCATATATACTATATACAGTATCTATCACAGAACATCACATGATCACATCACAGATATCGCAGCAGAAGAAACATATGAAATATTGGATATACTAGGACGTCCGTGTTTTCAATACGAGCCAGTATAAAACACGGATTCCATGGTCGTGATGAATAGCCAAACCCACACCCCTAGACCCCTATGAGAGCGGCAAGCAGCCCTGCCAATTCTAGAGTTAGGAGACCCGGACTCGACTCCTCGAGTTGGTCTCCCACTGAACTCCAGAACCCGGTTACTTGTGCCCTCCTCCTTGGGTCTATCCTAGTGCGGAAAAGTAAATAATATACAAAGGGTGACAACTTCCGCAACCTGGAAGCGCCCCAATAAAAGAATATTACATACAAGTTTTTACATGAATGAAAATGAAAAACACCCATCTCACATAAAAAAACCCGGCTATTCAAACACGACGATCCAATATAACATATCCAGCAACACATAACATCACATGTCATCAACGTAAGTAAATATGCGCATCCCAATTGTCGTTGACATATAGCAACGAAACCGGCGATATCACATATTACACTTACGGTCACAGAAAAGAAAGTGTAAAACTACAACAGTTGGAATCCGCAACCACCTCAGACATCGCATGCCTGACCAAATGAATTACTTAGACATTGCATGCCTAACAATTATAAACCCCGCATTTTAGTCTCAAAATCGAAAACTCTTTTCAATATCAAGTCGGGGAATTCAACAGGATTCCCGACATCCTGATCGAATGCTCGTCGTAAACTTCAGTAGACGGCCGCACCCCCGATACCGTCGACGAAGTGCACCAAGGCGGAACACCGCTGCCGCGAGCACCCGAACGGATGCTTTCGGCGACGGGGTTCTCCTACAGTCACTTGGTCGGGGCTATGGAGCGAGGCTGTCTATTAAGTTTATCGGCGAGTATCCGTGTTCGCTACGTGATTGCGACGGACTTTTGATCACATCAAAATTCCGTGGCAACCGATCAAGTGAGACTAAACTGCTATGTTTATAATATTCATTCAGTTATCTCATAATTATTTGTGAATTCCAATTATTGTATCACATTCCAGATAAACAGAAAATGTTAAACTTTCCGATCGAACAATCTAACACCCAAGTTTTCCCGATACAATCCAACACATGAAATAAGTCTAACAACATTCAGTTCGTGCCTCAGTACCAACGGTCCAGCCGTAGAAGGGTCAAGCCAACGCCTCACATGTGGCACGCCGTACTGCCCCAAACCCGAAGGTTCAAAGGGCAGTTCAAGACGGTCACATAATCGAGTTAAGGTTTGTTGTCTTCTAGAGGGACCATCGCGTTACTTGCACTACTTAGAACGTCGTTAAACTACGGAAAATCCAACACTTGGAAATTTCCCGACAGGGGAAAAGTTGGGTATTTATATCCGGTCGAACTTTTTAACATATTCTAAAATTATCCGGAAAGCCACACAGACAAAATTTGATAATCCGACCGAACATTCGAATCCCCAAAACAACTCAGAAAATAAAACTCTGGAAAAAAATATTAAAAATTCCCAGGAAAACCAGAACTGAAAACTAAGAATTAAGGTGCAAATTTCGAAGCACAAAACGACAAAAGGGCCGCGGATCCGCCGCATGAGCCTCCTGTAAGGCCGCGGATCCGCGCCCTCTTTATGGAATCACACGCTCGAATTTTGCAGTAAACCTTATATCTTCCTGCTGATTTTTCTGAATATTTTTAATCTGGAAAAAATCACTGTAACATTTTAAAAATAATTAAATAAATAATTAAATGAATAAAAGTGTTTAAGTGAATTTTAGGATTTTCGGTAAAGTAAAATGTATTTTTCGTAAAACCAAACCGTGATTGTTTTTCACTATAAATTTAAAAATATCTATTTTAATTATGAAATTACTAGTAAATAGTGTTTATTTAGCCACTTATAAATTTTTGGTTTAATAAAATATTTTTCCTAAATTAATTATTTTAAATATTAACATAAGCTTTATTTTTACACTAAATTAGTGTAAATTACAAATTTAAATGGTTTTAATTTGTAAAAATGAACCATGGCATATTAGAATTTAGTGTGTATCATGAAAAATTTATTTGCAAATTTTTCCTTGTTTCTAGATCTTTCTTGAGTTATTTTAGAAAAGAATTAAAAGAAAATGAATAAAGCATGAAAAGACATTAAGATGATGACATTTTGGAGAAGTTTCTACACCATTTCTCATGTGTTTCTCCCTCTTCCCCTTATTGTGGCCGGCCTCCCCATCACCATGGCTGCCCCCCCCCCCATTTTCCACCTCATTTTTATTCAAAAATTCATCAAAAATACTACAAAAATCCAATTTAAATTCCACAAAAACCTAATTATTTCATACCCTTTATTCTCTACTCTTCTCTACATGGATTTTGGAGTGGGAAAGCATGTATTTTTGAGGCTCATTTTCAAGTTTGGACATGAGGTTGTGGAGGTATAAATCCTTCTCTTTTGTTTTATTTCTATTAGATATTTCTTTTAAAGCATAATTAGATTAATTAGATTAATTCTTGTTGCAAATTCTAAAATTCAAGTTAGGGTTTGAAAATTCAAGAGGTGTTTTTTTTTAATTAATTAGGGTTATAATAGCTAGTTTAACATCTTTTAGAGTGGAAAATTCTTGCATGGTGGTGGTATAATAAATTGTTGATCGAAATTGTTTAATTTAAACTATTTAGCTAACTAGATTTTTTTCTAAAATGTGTTGTGGGTAAAATAAAATTCTTATTAAGGGTGTTATCATTAGATGGTAATTTTAGTGAGAATATTAGCATATTAATTGAATGAAAAACTTAGTTTGATCACTAGATTATTTTGATAATTGGAAAAATAGTAATAAAATGCTATTATTTTGTAAACTAGATTTTAGGAATTTCTAAATAAATGTGATTAAAAATATAATTATAGTTTCATTACATAATTATCATCATAAATTGTGGTTTAAGTGATTAATTTATGCAAAATCATGTTTTGAGGTGGAATTGTTGTATTTTGCTTGGAAAATGTTAAAATTGTTAAAAGTTGCAAACTAGAAATTTCAAATAAATGCAAAATTGTGTAATAAAAATATAGTAATGGTTTGTATAGTCTAGTAATGCTATTTAATGAGTTTTATGACCATTGGTTTCATTTAAATGTCAAGTTTTGATGAAAAACGGTAAACTGGCATTTTCGGGTTTTACGAAATTGGACGGTTTGATAGATTTTAGGGTTTCGATGAATTTGATCATGTTTTACAATATAAGTAATGTGTTTTAAAACTACAAGTTGTTTGATGATGTTATCTCGATCCATCGGAGTTTGTACGCCGATATCGAGCGGTATTTGGTTCTTTTGCGTGGACGGGACATAGGTTTTAACCTGTGCATGTTCTTCGTATCGTTTGTCTTTTGTATGTGATTCGGTTTACGATGCTATTTATATGTTTGCGTCTAGATACCCTCACGTGGACTGCGGGCGATGAAGAGGAGGATGGCGACACTGTCTTCGGCAGACATGGACCAGGTGAGTAGATGCATATCTACGGGGGGAAGTCGGGTGGATGGCGTTTAGCACCCCCGCAACGTAGAATAGGAATAGTACTTATTGACATTAGGAAACCAGACGTGACCCTAGTAGGACCCTAGTATTGACCCTAGGCTGGACTAGACCGATTTAGGAAAACTATATCAGAGGATGAGTACCTTGGAAGAGGTTCGTAGGTTTCAGATAGAAACACACCCGCGCACACACTGAAAATCGACATGGGGTAAGTGTATGTGTATATATATAGAACTAGGTATAGGTATGTACATATATATACAACACATATAGGTGATTCAGTGATGTGATATGATATCCGAGGTATGATGAAACAGTATAACTGGGCTTGATGCCGTGATTCTTGACTATACAGTCGTATTAAGTGTTAGCGGATCATTAGAGAATGAGATGATGAACAGGTATATATAAATTATAATAGGTAGTGATGATATTGAGATACATGGGACTCTAAAATAGTACTCGGACTGCAACTTGTGACTGATCACGATATGATATATGTACAACCTGATTACGACATTATATAGGTGTGACCTGATGCCGATATTATATAGGTGTGACCTGATGCCGATATCATATAGGTGTGACTTGATGACGACATGATTTCAGTATGACTTAATCACAATATGAAACATGTGACATAATATTTCTGAGGATAAACTAATGATGCATATTACGATGGCAATGATATATGATTGATGTATGGGATTACAGTTTAGCACCTTGATCATGAGATGTGTTGATGATGACATTATACGAATGATGAGGCACCTAGGAGATACTTGACCCGTACCCCGATATTGGGATGCCGTGCGATGGATTTTACCGTACGAGGCATGGATATGATGATTGATCCGCACTCTTGATTCGAGGAAGCCGTACTACGTATGTGACGCTATTGAGGCTGGATCGCCGACTATTAGGGATATTGATTCAGACCTTAGGTAGACTCTTATTTCTATTGACTAGTTCTTAGGTTTAGTTTTCCTTAGGAGGTTAGATGGACACTAGGTTAGGTTCGAGTCATATAGTGGTAGTAGTATTAGTATATTAAATGAGTAGGTAATATACATTCGTCTTTACTTTCGCATTGTATCATAATGTTGCATGTTCATACATATGTTGCTATAAACAGTATAAACCTTACCTGTTAGGACACCAGCACCATTACCGATGATGCGCATATTCCACGCACACTTATTTGCCGGCTCACACACATCATCATCGGTAATTGCTATGTCACGTACACTTTAGATCATATTATCTTTTATTGATAAAATCAGTTAACAACTAAACCGATATAATATTGTGATTACTCTCTGATGTTAGTATAGACATGATATTCATTACTTAGACATTCCTGCATTCATATTTTCATGTTATCGCACAGTATTATGAGCATATGCCGACATTTATCATATACTACTCATGGTTTTGAGATTTGGATTTCTGTGAGATTTCTGGATTTTTGGGGAAAACCGCAAGAATATATATAAAAACTTCTCTCTCTCTCTCCTCCTCTCTTTTTAAAAATAAGATGTGGTTTTCTCGTGATGTATGTGTCGTCCACCATGAGATTTCGTGTTTTCTGATGGATTTCGAGACCCGATTCGAGGAGTGGATGAACCGTCTCGGGTACATGGTGGGCCCGGTATGGTACCCCGGGGCAAGAAGATCGAGTTGTAGATGATGAGCCTGGCAGGGGAAGGCTACCTACCGGTGATGTCTGGCGCGGCGGATATCCGGAGGATACCGACCGTTGTCGTGAGATTTGATGATATGGGCCGATCCGGACTGACGGAGCCCGAGATATTGAGACTATGAGACTTGAGATTTACATGTTTGTGTCGATGCTTGACACGGATTTCTATGGATTTCATTGTTGAGATTTCAGATTCTTATACACATTTTACTGTGATAACAGCTAAAAGATTTCTTATACAGACATATCTGGATTTCAGGATTTGGTTATTTTACATTCATGGTGCATGCATATCCATTCATATGAGATAGTACTATATGAGGCACTGACACGAGCACGGAGTATTTGCTTTTACACGTAGTATTACCCTGCTATTACTAGGTGATTGGGACTTAGTGGTGTATTACTATGACCTAGGATAGCGTCGTGCATTCGATTTCTTTTCGTAGATGTCTTCTACTCACGAGTTGGCAACTCACCCCCGTTGTGCCAAATTTTATTACAGGTTCGATGTACAGGTTTTCTTGGCAGATTGCTGGCACATGATTTCCTTCCGGATGATTTGCACGGTAGGTTGGTTCACTTGTATCTGAACCACCATTGTATCTGTATTATTTCATTTGTATCTAGAAAGCTCCATCAACCATACTTGTATTAATTGATAAGTTTATTGGACCAGTCTTTTATTTCAACCTTAGAGTCGCGCATGTATTATTCTGATTTGGTGGATTTGTTTTCTTTTGAGTTTTGAGCCACGCCCTTTGGCGTTGTATATTATTGTGCTTGTTGTGGTTGTTTCCGCCTGTTGGCGTTGATGCTAGCACCCGTTTGGGGATGCTTTTTATTGTTTATTCATATTTTACTTGTTGTACCCGTTTGGGGGCCAGTTTTTACAGAGGAGACTCTGCCGAAATTTTTGGTAAAATTTGCGGATGTTTTTTTTTTTACTTGTTTTCTTTTCTTTTCTTCTTTTTCTTCTTTTATGGTTTAGATCTCTGGGCTTCGGCTTACTTAGGTCACGTGGCGCCTCTAGACGCTTCGTAATCTAAGTGCCGGTCACGTTCCGTACTTTCGGGACGTGACAAAGATGGTATCAGAGCGCTAGGTTTAACCTTGTATAAGTCTAAGTGACCCTTGGTTGATGGAGTAGGCGAGTTAGGTAGAGTAACGTACCGTGGGTATGGTCCGCGGTATACTTACGATACGCTACTCTGCTTAAGGAGCCCTAGGATTTACATTGTTTGCACCGTATTTCATTCGTTCCTTTGATCTATCTTCGTCAATGTCGGATGGTGGTTTCTGTTACCACGGGCAGAGGGAGATGCGGCTCGAATGCAGTAACCATTAGAGTATTGGTTATTCTTGAGGATTGAAGCATTGTTTAGCGTGCGGACGAAGGGTATTCACATGCCGTCCGGATGAAGTTAAAAGGTTCGAACGATTATCAGGAAACCATTTTCCCAAGTTTAAAGTATTCGGAAGAACATGCAGGTATTTCGATGGACCCTCTAGAAGAATGAAACCCTAACTCGACATAATGACCACGAGAACGCCCTTGAACCTTAGGGTTTACGGAAGTTCCGCGGTGCCATTAGTGAGACTTGGGTTTGCCCTTCTACGGCTGGATCATCGATGCTGGGGTATGTACCGGATATTTTTAAGCTGTACTTGAGCGTTGAGCTCTCGGGGAATTATGGGATTTTGATGGATCGATCGAAAAGTTTAATGTAGTCCGGATATCAGGTGAAGGGATCGATTACATGGGAGACTCTAGATATGAGTGTTGCCGTTGGTAGCGCAGTCTGCATAGCTACGAAGAGACGAGTTCGAAGCAATCGACATCAGAGGAAAGGGGCACGCATTGACGATAGTGTTTACGATTGTGATTTAGTGATTTGAATTTCATATTTTCATTGATTGGATTTTAGTATTTTGAGGATTTTGTGCTACGATTGGTATTTCATGTGTGTACCTTCATTCTATTTGTGTTTCATATATCAGTTGTATTGATGTTGTTGAGTACACACCCAGTACACTTGATTTGGTTTTACATATTTTGAGATTTTGAGTTGATTTCGTGTATAGGGGTTACACATGATTTTGACATATGTTTTGACCTAGTTTTCGTGCATTTTTGTACTGTGATTTCGATTTTGATGTTCGATGTATGTTTTCGTGCACCATGTACACCTGATTAGGATTCTTGCGCATACTTGGCGCACTTGATACGATTTTGTGCACACCAGATGCACTAAATCGGGGTTTTGTGCAGATTAGATGGACCTGATATTGAGTCGTGCACGCCCGTTGCACATGACAGATGTTTTTGGTGCACACCTGTTGCACTTAGTTTTGTTTTATGAGTATTCGTGGTATTTGTATTTGGTTTCGATTTCAGTGCGCACCGGACGCACATGACATTTTATTGATGTGATTGGGATTGATTTTAGTTTGAGCAGTATGTTTTCATGATCATTATTATTTGAGTTAGTAACCAGGCGGGACGTGTATGTTAAATAAAAGATATATATATAGCTATATTTTTAAAAAAAAATTAAACGTCCGCTACTTAGACCGTGACACGTGCATTGCACGGCGATTTTCAAGAAGGGGTTTTTGTATGCTGCTTTATTATGATGATTCAGCGATTTTACTAGGATGCGAACTATATATAAGTTATAGATTGATGTATATTATGATGGTTTTCACATTGGGTTATGATATTTCATTATCGCCATAACTCCGATGATTGCGTCATACTTGACGGAGTTGATTTTCGTTATGTATTAATGATTTCGGAGCCCTGACGATTTGAGTATTTTGCTAAATGTTTTAGTATTTGGAAGGGGAGTGTTAATTTAAATTCGGGGACCGAATTTATTAAAGGGGGGAAGATTGTAACATTTTAAAAATAATTAAATAAATAATTAAATGAATAAAAGTGTTTAAGTGAATTTTAGGATTTTCGGTAAAGTAAAATGTATTTTTCGTAAAACCAAACCGTGATTGTTTTTCACTATAAATTTAAAAATATCTATTTTAATTATGAAATTACTAGTAAATAGTGTTTATTTAGCCACTTATAAATTTTTGGTTTAATAAAATATTTTTCCTAAATTAATTATTTTAAATATTAACATAAACTTTATTTTTACACTAAATTAGTGTAAATTACAAATTTAAATGGTTTTAATTTGTAAAAATGAACCATGGCATATTAGAATTTAGTGTGTATCATGCAAAATTTATTTGCAAATTTTTCCTTGTTTCTAGATCTTTCTTGAGTTATTTTAGAAAAGAATTAAAAGAAAATGAATAAAGCATGAAAAGACATTAAGATGATGACATTTTGGAGAAGTTTTTACACCATTTCTCATGTGTTTCTCCCTCTTCCCCTTATTGTGGCCGGCCTCCCCATCACCATGGCTGCCCCCCCCCCCCATTTTCCACCTCATTTTTATTCAAAAATTCATCAAAAATACTACAAAAATCCAATTTAAATTCCACAAAAACCTAATTATTTCATACCCTTTATTCTCTACTCTTCTCTACATGGATTTTGGAGTGGGAAAGCATGTATTTTTGAGGCTCATTTTCATGTTTGGACATGAGGTTGTGGAGGTATAAATCCTTCTCTTTTGTTTTATTTCTATTAGATATTTCTTTTAAAGCATAATTAGATTAATTAGATTAATTCTTGTTGCAAATTCTAAAATTCAAGTTAGGGTTTGAAAATTCAAGAGGTGGTTTTTGTTAATTAATTAGGGTTATAATAGCTAGTTTAACATCTTTTAGAGTGGAAAATTCTTGCATGGTGGTGGTATAATAAATTGTTGATCGAAATTGTTTAATTTAAACTATTTAGCTAACTAGATTTTTTCTAAAATGTGTTGTGGGTAAAATAAAATTCTTATTAAGGGTGTTATCATTAGATGGTAATTTTAGTGAGAATATTAGCATATTAATTGAATGAAAAACTTAGTTTGATCACTAGATTATTTTGATAATTGGAAAAATAGTAATAAAATGCTATTATTTTGTAAACTAGATTTTAGGAATTTCTAAATAAATGTGATTAAAAATATAATTATAGTTTCATTACATAATTATCATCATAAATTGTGGTTTAAGTGATTAATTTATGCAAAATCATGTTTTGAGGTGGAATTGTTGTATTTTGCTTGGAAAATGTTAAAATTGTTAAAAGTTGCAAACTAGAAATTTCAAATAAATGCAAAATTGTGTAATAAAAATATAGTAATGGTTTGTATAGTCTAGTAATGCTATTTAATGAGTTTTATGACCATTGGTTTCATTTAAATGTCAAGTTTTGATGAAAAACGGTAAACTGGCATTTTCGGGTTTTACGAAATTGGACGGTTTGATAGATTTTAGGGTTTCGATGAATTTGATCATGTTTTACAATATAAGTAATGTGTTTTAAAACTACAAGTTGTTTGATGATGTTATCTCGATCCATCGGAGTTTGTACGCCGATATCGAGCGGTATTTGGTTCTTTTGCGTGGACGGGACATAGGTTTTAACCTGTGCATGTTCTTCGTATCGTTTGACTTTTGTATGTGATTCGGTTTACGATGCTATTTATATGTTTGCGTCTAGGTACCCTCACGTGGACTGCGGCCGATGAAGAGGAGGATGGAGACACTGTCTTCGGTAGACATGGACCAGGTGAGTAGATGCATATCTACGGGGGGAAGTCGGGTGGATGGCGTTTAGCACCCCCGCAACGTAGAATAGGAATAGTACTTATTGACATTAGGAAACCAGACGTGACCCTAGTAGGACCCTAGTATTGACCCTAGGCTGGACTAGACCGATTTAGGAAAACTATATCAGAGGATGAGTACCTTGGAAGAGGTTCGTAGGTTTCAGATAGAAACACACCCACGCACACACTGAAAATCGACATGGGGTACGTGTATGTGTATATATATAGAACTAGGTATAGGTATGTACATATATATACAACACATATAGGTGATTCAGTGATGTGATATGATATCCGAGATATGATGAAACAGTATAACTGGGCTTGATGCCGTGATTCTTGACTATACAGTCGTATTAAGTGTTAGCGGATCATTAGAGAATGAGATGATGAACAGGTATATATAAATTATAATGGGTAGTGATGATATTGAGATACATGGGACTCTAAAATAGTACTCGGACTGCAACTTGTGACTGATCACGATATGATATATGTACAACCTGATTACGACATTATATAGGTGTGACCTGATGCCGATATTATATAGGTGTGACCTGATGCCGATATCATATAGGTGTGACTTGATGACGACATGATTTCAGTATGACTTAATCACAATATGAAACATGTGACATAATATTTCTGAGGATAAACTAATGATGCATATTACGATGGCAATGATATATGATTGATGTATGGGATTACAGTTTAGCACCTTGATCATGAGATGTGTTGATGATGACATTATACGAATGATGAGGCACCTAGGAGATACTTGACCCGTACCCCGATATTGGGATGCCGTGCGATGGATTTTACCGTACGAGGCATGGATATGATGATTGATCCGCACTCTTGATTCGAGGAAGCCGTACTACGTATGTGACGCTATTGAGGCTGGATCGCCGACTATTAGGGATATTGATTCAGACCTTAGGTAGACTCTTATTTCTATTGACTAGTTCTTAGGTTTAGTTTTCCTTAGGAGGTTAGATGGACACTAGGTTAGGTTCGAGTCATATAGTGGTAGTAGTATTAGTATATTAAATGAGTAGGTAATATACATTCGTCTTTACTTTCGCATTGTATCATAATGTTGCATGTTCATACATATGTTGCTATAAACAGTATAAACCTTACCTGTTAGGACACCAGCACCATTACCGATGATGCGCATATTCCACGCACACTTATTTGCCGGCTCACACACATCATCATCGGTAATTGCTATGTCACGTACACTTTAGATCATATTATCTTTTATTGATAAAATCAGTTAACAACTAAACCGATATAATATTGTGATTACTCTCTGATGTTAGTATAGACATGATATTCATTACTTAGACATTCCTGCATTCATATTTTCATATTATCGCACAGTATTATGAGCATATGCCGACATTTATCATATACTACTCATGGTTTTGAGATTTGGATTTCTGTGAGATTTCTGGATTTTTGGGGAAAACCGCAAGAATATATATAAAAACTTCTCTCTCTCTCCTCCTCTCTTTTTAAAAATAAGATGTGGTTTTCTCGTGATGTATGTGTCGTCCACCATGAGATTTCGTGTTTTCTGATGGATTTCGAGAACCGATTCGAGGAGTGGATGAACCGTCTCGGGTACATGGTGGGCCCGGTATGGTACCCCGGGGCAAGAAGATCGAGTTGTAGACGATGAGCCTGGCAGGGGAAGGCTACCTACCGGTGATGTCTGGCGCGGCGGATATCCGGAGGATACCGAACGTTGTCGTGAGATTTGATGATATGGGCCGATCCGGACTGACGGAGCCCGAGATATTGAGACTATGAGACTTGAGATTTACATGTTTGTGTCGATGCTTGACACGGATTTCTATGGATTTCATTGTTGAGATTTCAGATTCTTATACACATTTTACTGTGATAACAGCTAAAAGATTTCTTATACAGACATATCTGGATTTCAGGATTTGGTTATTTTACATTCATGGTGCATGCATATCCATTCATATGAGATAGTACTATATGAGGCACTGACACGAGCATGGAGTATTTGCTTTTACACGTAGTATTACCCTGCTATTACTAGGTGATTGGGACTTAGTGGTGTATTACTATGACCTAGGATAGCGTCGTGCATTCGATTTCTTTTCGTAGATGTCTTCTACTCACGAGTTGGCAACTCACCCCCGTTGTGCCAAATTTTATTACAGGTTCGATGTACAGGTTTTCTTGGCAGATTGCTGGCACATGATTTCCTTCCGGGTGATTTGCACGGTAGGTTGGTTCACTTGTATCTGTATTATTTCATTTGTATCTAGAAAGCTCCATCAACCTGATTTGAGTGATTTAGCGTGCTTGCGCTTTCTAAAAGAGAGATCAAAAATATTTATAACCGCAATCAAGAACGGCGTCGCTTTGCAGCTAGCCGGTGAGTACGGGTCGGTCCACAGGGATGTTGTGAATCTCCGATTCGTTCTTATGAGTTAATTCCGAAGGGTGTTCGGAGTTGTTATTAAATCTAAAAACCTAATTAACCTAGGGCAATTATCTAGATCTATTCTTGCTAGGGCTAGGTTTAGGGATGGTTTGGAAATGTAATTAAATCTCACCGCTTTCAATACCCGAATGAAGATCTATGAGGAGTTATGGTAATTATCAATAAAGTGGATTAGATCCGTTCGGGAAGGTGTTCCTTCCTCTAGGTTCTTGTCCTTCCTTTAGAGATCCTTACCCTAACCTCCATGGAAAACACGCGCAACCGGTCCTTTACACTACGGTGTCTTCGTTACCTCGAGGGGTAGGATGCCGTAGGGCGCGGTATGTGCGTGTATGCATGGAGTCCTATTGTAAATATTTGGTGGGTAAGAAAGGGATGAGAGATCTCATCTCTCAAAATCCTTCCTCAAAGCTAAACCCTAAACAAGTTCCTAGGGCATGAAATTAAATCTACCTAGGGCAAGGAATTGAAATCTACACTAGGGAAAGAAATTAAATTACTTACAGATGGATCCCTCCAATCATCCATGCAGGTTTGTCAGATTTGAATTTCTGAATGAAAAGGAAGCACCGATGCTCTCCAAAAGATTTCTAAATTTTATTCATTAAAGGGAGGCATAAAGAGTTACAATTTTTAGAGTTCCTATTTATAAAGAATAGGAAACCCTAGGGTTACATTTGTTTCGCATGTCCACAATTACAAAAATACCCCCTAAGAAAAGACCTAATCAACTCCAGAGCACCGCCATCATTTTCCGCGCCAACACGGGCTTTAGACGGCCGCGGTTCCGCGGCCAAAGGCATGACTTGGCCGCGGAACCGCGGCCAGGTAGGGAGATCAATTCTTCATTTTTTCTTCATAGCTTCAGGGTGTTTTTGTCTTCCTATTTCTTTGGTTCTTTTCTCAGTTTGGCTTCTAGGTTTGTTCCAGATTCTACAGTGAATAATTGTAGTGAATTTTAACCCTTCGCTTTGAGTCGACGTCTTGAATCTTGCTTTGTGAACTATTCCTTATGTAGGCCTGATCAAGATTCTCTATTTGTCGGTTAAAATCCACTTTTGCGTCGTCTTTTCATCGTTTTCACTGCTTCCTGTCCAAGAACCTGTAACCTGTAACATGTAGCAGACATGCGTCAAAAGCACCCGTTTATTTGTAAAATATATAAGAATGGGGAATATAATAATGCAATATTATGGTGTGAACAAATACCCCCAAACTTATCTTTTTCTCGTTCTCGAGCAAACTTATTTTTATTCACTAAAATCCTAACCACACTTTCGTAGGGAAACGCGATTGCACTGAGCACGTGCAACAAGCCGTTAAACCTCTAGGTGTCCCTAGTAGGAGGAGTGTTGTCTCCTGAGGGTTTTCAGCGGATTACACCCACAAAATCCTATCAACTCGGCCCATTGACTTTTGTTCTCCAATTAGGTTTTCTAACAAGGAATTCTATTATCTTTTGACTCGCAAATTATCCACCCATATTCTTCACACTTCCTCATTATTTAACTTAAGATTATATATGTTATGTAGACCTACTTAGCTTTCGGCATCTCTTAAGTCTTCCTTCTAGGATTTCATCTCCACTTAGGAATTTCTATCAACTCTATTAAAGATATAAGTTCTATTTTTCATTCCTCTCTCTTATCTAAATTCCAATCACATATCCCTACGTATGTGTATAGATCACCCCTACACTTGGAAATTCAAATCAAGCAATCATTCTCTCGTCCATTGTCCAAAGCACTTATTAATTAGTGAATTTTTAAATGAAATTTGCTTACACATCCTTCATGCGACCGTTAATACTTCTTGAGGTACCAACAACCGATTACAAGATGCGTTAGCACTTTAAAGCGTACTTCCTAGTTTTGCAACACCCAAGGCTTTAGCAGTGACTCCCAAACCAGTTGGTCTAAGGCACTAGGTGATGAAGCACCCTCGCTAAATATTTTTCTATTTTTACAGCCTTAAGTAATCACAAGAACCAGTGTCCATTTTTTTATTCTTTATTCACACTGATATATATATTTTTTATTTTCATTGCACTAAGGACTTTAGACAAGAGCATTTCAAGGTCTCCTCTACTATTCCAAGTTTCAAGGTGCGTGATTGTGCAAGTTGTAGGGTATACATTTTCAGAATCTAGACTTAAGTTAGGAACTATTTTTCAAACTTATACTCTAATAAAAGCTTCAATATCTTTCCTTCGTTTCGACTTAGCCCAAGAAGTGAACCCAAAATTTGCCTATTTCTAAATAAACTATAAAGCATATACTTTCTACCGTTAAACTTTTAAAGAAGGTTATATTTAGGGTTTTTAATTCACTAAGTCTAAGATCTAGTTGTTCCTAGCCAGTTAACCTATTTGTAAAACTTAAGTCAAATATGGCCAAAATTGAATACAATTATTTTTATAATTTTTGAAATTTTTCAAATTTTTATGGGTTTTCAAATAAATATGCACATGCAAAAATATGTACAAATGAATGCGAAGGAAGAAGACGTACCGAGCATACCCCCAAACTTGAACTTGATAGTGTCCTCACTGTCATACTAAACCAAGAGGGTCAAAATACTGGCACTCCCCTGTTTATTTATTTATAATTTTTTTTTTGAATTTTTTTATAGAAAAAAGAAAACAAAAAGATATATACATATATACAACAAGCATCCCCCCAAACTTAAGCTTGGCCTTACACAAGCCAAAGGTTAGCACCAACCATTCAAAAATCTTATCGTGGAAATGGTATAGTTGGTGCAAGAAAATGAGAAGCACGCGAGACCGTGTGAAAAGAAGAATGGTAGAATACGGTCTCGGTGGGGGAGAAGAATGGCGAAAAGAAGAAGGAAATGGAGTACGATCTTGAGGGTGTAAATTTAGTGAATAAATTAGCGCAATATGTGATGACCGATATGTTATAAGCGATTGCACTAATCTATCTACTCGTCGAGAAATGGGATCAAATCCCTCAAGATTCGCAAGAAAACATGGGTACGCCAAACTTGGTATCGGAGATGAAAGCGTAACGGTCATTTGTACGGTCGGGACAATAAGAGAAACGAAAGGGAGTGAATTAGGGATAGTATCTTTCTCACCGTACTAAACTATTTCGAACTTGAAAGATTCCATTAATGGTTCGAAACTACTATAATCAACCGAGTCTGATGGCTCGTCTGAAAATATAAAGGACTCAAACTCGGGCGGTGAGTCATCAATGTCGTCCGAAAAAGTGAAACACTCGTAAGTGTTATCATCTGTGAGAACAGTATCGGATTCAAAGGAAAATCTTTCAAGCTCACAGTCTTCAAGCGGGGTCGGAACGATGGGAAAGAGGGAGGGTGATATAACAGTCAAAGGTTCAGGAGGATGAATTGGAAAATCAGACACATCAAACAAAAATGATTCAACCTCAATATTATTCTCAAGTCTCTTCTCGATACTATCCTCAATATTCAACTCATCCATGCCATTATCATCAAAATCTAGACGCATATGAGATTCGGGAGAAACATTTAATAACTCAGGATGATGATTTGAACGTAACATTTCAATTAAATCGACAGGTTCATCATCCGAAATATTCCCGGCGTCTATATCCTCAATTAAGTGAAAATCAATTTCTTTAGACACCTCCTCAAAAGCATGGATGTTTTTCAATTTAGGTTCTAGAGTGGAGGTGTAAAGGTCAAACGGATTAGGTGTGGTTTCACTCGAAAGGGGTTCCTCATAATCTGGCAAATCAAACACTACAAATTCGCTCAACTCATCATTTTGGACACATGTTTGAAAATTGGAGTTGTTGGATTCAATTGGGTATGGGTAGATTTGATTTGGAAATCCTCTCTCATTCTCACTCTGTCCAACCGCCTCCTTATACATTGAAAAATTTTGAGCTAGCGGGAAACTAGCTACCGGTTCACTAGGTTGCATAAGGGCGGCCACGGACGCTTCCACATTCCTAGTCATTTTATTTGTTGCAGCAATATAAGTCTCCAACGACTCTTCCAAACTAGACTTAGGTGGTGAGGGGGTTTCGGTAAAGGATTCAAAATGGTGTGGATATGTGAAACTCCCTAATGACTGTGTAGAAACAGTGTCTAGTGAAGGTGGGAAAGTCGGGTAGGACTGGTAGGAAGTGGGTGATTGGACAAGGGTAGGGTCAACATGTGGATAAAAAGGTGAATAGTCGTGCGGATCCCTAGAACTAGATGAGTGGAGAGGGGTGAAAGATCGACTGCGAGATTGAGCAATATGCTCAGCAATGGACATCGGCTTAGGAGTTACAGCTGAACTTGAAAAATTGGTGTCAACATACGAAGGTGGTGAATGTTGACTTGGTTGACACAAAGTAGGTTGAAAAGTCAAACTGTTTCTCCTAGACGCCACTATGTGATCTTTCAAAGATTTTTTAGGCATGGAGGGATCGTTTTTAAATTGACCGAACAAATTGACATATGACGCAAAATTAGGTTCGGGATACCAAAGTTCGGCTAATGATTTATTATGTGGGGTACCCATGTTGTAAGAAAAGGGGAAAGAAGGAAAGTTTATTGTGTGCAAGGATTTATTTGCGGCTAAAAATTTTGCAAGTTTCTATAAAATATTTGTCATTTTTATTTTCATTTTTTTTCTCTTTATTTGGAAAAATTTTGTTGCAAAAAGATTTTAGAGAAAAGATATGCAACAGCAAAATATTTTATAGAAAAGATATGCAACAGCAAAATATTACTTGCAATCTAATTTCATTTCAAGCAAGGCACAAAAATCCTGCACAAGATCGTTATTTGGAAGGGAAAAATTTTTGAGCGCAAAGAAATCCTGCAGGAAAATTTACAGAAGATATATCAAGATTTGCAGAGGAGGAGAGAGAAAACTCACAGAAATTTGCAGTGGCAGAACTGTTTTTTTTTTATACCGCGCTTTTGCCTTTTTTTCGGGCAACCGATCTGTCGCCGCCACCGCGGAACCGCCGCCTCCGACCGCGGATCCACCGCGGGTTGGTGCCTTCGGCGGTTTTTTTTTTTTTTGCGCTCACCAGATCGCTGCTGTTCTTCTTGTTGACTCGGTCCTCCAATTTTTTTCTATTCCTCTGTTGTTGCAATCTTCTGTTGATAGGATCGTCTATTTGCTGTTTTGATCTCTGGAGATTTCCAGATCTGAACTTGATTGTAGATCCTGCAAAATTCAAACAACAAAGTACCCTTTCCAAAAATAACAGATGATATATTTTTTGGATTTTTCAGATTTTTATAATTTTTTTATTTATTATGATTAACCCGAAATTGCGAAAAGAAAATTCTACGCTATCCCCGGCAACGGCGCCATTTGATTTGAGTGATTTAGCGTGCTTGCGCTTTCTAAAAGATAGATCAAAAATATTTATAACCACAATCAAGAACGGCGTCGCTTTGCAGCTAGCCGGTGAGTACGGGTCGGTCCACAGGGATGTTGTGAATCTCCGATTCGTTCTTACGAGTTAATTCCGAAGGGTGTTCGGAGTTGTTATTAAATCTAAAAACCTAATTAACCTAGGGCAATTATCTAGATCTATTCTTGCTAGGGCTAGGTTTAGGGATGGTTTGGAAATGTAATTAAATCTCACCGCTTTCAATACCCGAATGAAGATCTATGAGGAGTTATGGTAATTATCAATAAAGTGGATTAGATCCGTTCGGGAAGGTGTTCCTTCCTCTAGGTTCTTGTCCTTCCTTTAGAGATCCTTACCCTAACCTCCATGGAAAACACGCGCAACCGGTCCTTTACACTACGGTGTCTTCGTTACCTCGAGGGGTAGGATGCCGTAGGGCGCGGTATGTGCGTGTATGCATGGAGTCCTATTGTAAATATTTGGTGGGTAAGAAAGGGATGAGAGATCTCATCTCTCAAAATCCTTCCTCAAAGCTAAACCCTAAACAAGTTCCTAGGGCATGAAATTAAATCTACCTAGGGCAAGGAATTGAAATCTACACTAGGGCAAGAAATTAAATTACTTACAGATGGATCCCTCCAATCATCCATGCAGGTTTGTCAGATTTGAATTTCTGAATGAAAAGGAAGCACCGATGCTCTCCAAAAGATTTCTAAATTTTATTCATTAAAGGGAGGCATAAAGAGTTACAATTTTTAGAGTTCCTATTTATAAAGAATAGGAAACCCTAGGGTTACATTTGTTTCGCATGTCCACAATTACAAAAATACCCCCTAAGAAAAGACCTAATCAACTCCAGAGCACCGCCATCATTTTCCGCGCCAACATGGGCTTTAGACGGCCGCGGTTCCGCGGCCAAAGGCATGACTTGGCCGCGGAACCGCGGCCAGGTAGGGAGATCAATTCTTCATTTTTTCTTCATAGCTTCAGGGTGTTTTTGTCTCCCTAATTCTTTGGTTCTTTTCTCAGTTTGGCTTCTAGGTTTGTTCCAGATTCTACAGTGAATAATTGTAGTGAATTTTAACCCTTCGCTTTGAGTCGACGTCTTGAATCTTGCTTTGTGAACTATTCCTTATGTAGGCTTGATCAAGATTCTCTATTTGTCGGTTAAAATCCACTTTTGCATCGTCTTTTCATCGTTTTCACTGCTTCCTGTCCAAGAACCTGTAACCTGTAACATGTAGCAGACATGCGTCAAAAGCACCCGTTTATTTGTAAAATATATAAGAATGGGGAATATAATAATGCAATATTATGGTGTGAACACAACCATACTTGTATTAATTGATAAGTTTATTGGACCAGTCTTTTATTTCGACCTTAGAGTCGCGCATGTATTATTCTGATTTGGTGGATTTGTTTTCTTTTGAGTTTTGAGCCACGCCCTTTGGCGTTGTATATTATTGTGCTTGTTGTGGTTGTTTCCGCCTGTTGGCGTTGATGCTAGCACCCGTTTGGGGATGCTTTTTATTGTTTATTCATATTTTACTTGTTGTACCCGTTTGGGGGCCAGTTTTTACAGAGGAGACTCTGCCGAAATTTTTGGTAAAATTTGCTGATGTTTTTTTTTTTACTTGTTTTCTTTTCTTTTCTTCTTTTTCTTCTTTTATGGTTTAGATCTCTGGGCTTCGGCTTACTTAGGTCACGTGGCGCCTCTAGACGCTTCGTAATCTAAGTGCCGGTCACGTTCCGTACTTTCGGGACGTGACAATCACGATTTTGAAAATTGTCCAGAGAGCTATTTTTGAGTTGGGTTTCGGGTTCGTTCGGGTTTCAAATTCCGTCTAGACTTCGCCTAAGGCTCTAGCTAGTCTCTGATACCACTGTAGGGTTCCTAGGCACACAAGTGAGGTCTCACAAGGCATCAACCATGCCAATTTCAAAAATTTTGGGTGCCGAGAAACCCTAATACGGATCGTTGGCTAGAAATCTAGGCGAAAAGTAAACTAGTTAACACTTAACTATAAGAATACGGAAATACAACCTTTGTAGATCCGGTCCTCCACCTCCATAGCTCCGCAATGAAGTATCCTCGCTGTCCAAGTCGAACCCCGGGCTCTAGCGTCGGCTTCATCGGAGAATAGACGGGCTAGGTCATCGACGACGTGCCGAAGATGATCTACGTCGAAGCATCACTAGATCAAGCTCCACCTTCACCTAGCCATGAAAACTTGTGAAGGAAACACACTCTACTACTTGGCAAGAGGTAGAGGATGAAGAAATAGAAAGTGGGTTCACTTTAGAATTGGATTTCTCACTCTTTTTCTCACTTTGCCATTAAAGCTTTCAAGCTTTTTCTTGAAGTGAAGAAGAAGAAGAAGATGAAGAATATGATAAGTTAATTAGAAAATAGAAAATAAAAGAATACTTATCATAATCTTAACCTTAGTTAAGTGTAGAGAATTGACTAAGGTTGGGTTGATTGGTTAGGGTTAAGGATGAGAACAAAAAGGTCATCAAGTCAAAGCTTCATGAAGCTTCAACTAAAAACAAATGAAGCCACCATTCATTTATCTTTCAATTTATTCAAAATGAATAAATAAATAAGATAAATGAATAAGTAAAACCCTAATCAACAACTTAACCTTGGTTTAATTCTTTACACTTAACCAAAAAGCATGTATCATTAAACATGATACAATCATGTGTACAAAAGTATATCACATATACAATGTGCACAAACCGAGTGAGAAAATCCATTTAAAAGTGAACCGATACTAGTTAATGCAAAGTAATATATCAAATATATAATTATACATTAAATCATTAAATCAACACTTGATTTAACGATCCGGTCATATCGCATATAACCGACTAGTATCAAATGTATCGATTTATCGAATCAATCCTTGATTCGATAACTAGGTTATATCGCATACAACCATTCGACACATTCATCGCGAGAATAGAATACGGTATCACATACACGCATTATTCTCGGTCCCGCACATATCTCATATGCGCTTCTATTTCGTTTCGCTTGAGCCAGGAAACCTCTGTGTAGGACTCTAAAGACTCGTCAATACGCCGGCAGCAGGCGATGATCATATCAAACACCCACAAGCCGCAAGCGGTCTGCTAAACGTAACGGCCACCCGGGTATTGAGCGATCTGAAGATCGACAAGCAAGCCCGCTCACACTCCAGTGAATCCAACCAGTAACACTACCGTACAGTCCGGTCTGATCGTCTGATATGTCGCATATCTCGCCTAGGGGTGGTAAACGTCAGACCCCAATAGCTTGATAAGTCGTGTCGATATGAGGTCTATAACAATTCGAGAAACTACTGGTAACACTTACCAGTAAATCTTAGCAACCCTGGCCAGGGATTTCCTGTTATAGCCAATCGAACACAGCGCAACATTAACTCCCTATACCGGGAGAGACGAATCCCCTCCTATCGCTCATTGCCTCCATGTGACTCGGGAATGTACCCAAAAACCACCGTTTTGCACGCCCTCTTGGACATGGTAAGATGGAAATCAAAGCACAGTGGGAACCACACAAGACTCTATGACGATCTCGGGTCAACAGACTACTCTGTACCAGTGTCACCAGAGAACTGCCATCTGACGTGAGGTATAATACCATCTGGGAGTTCTCGGCGAGTCTGTCCAGTGTACCCAGTCTCCACTGAGCACCCGTATATCATCTCTGGTGTCAAACACCAATTGATATGGGATCATCCATCGCCCATCTGTATGGGTCGAGAAGGTATACGCTAGTCTACTCTGGTATATCGATGCCCCGTCTCGATACACCCATGACTAGGGACTTTGAAGGATGTACTTATAGACTACCATGTCCCCACTAGTATGATCCGCATCATAGTCCAGGTAGTCAAGTACAGATCCTAAGGGCTTTACCAACATGTAACAGGGAGACAATCAGTGTACACGTTAAGCTAAAGAGCAACCAGATAGCATACTATCATGTCGAGCAAGAAAGTCCTCCCTATATATGTCCCAGCATCCACTACAATATACATCCTATGTATAGTAATGGCCTCTAGGTCATACATATAACTAACAGCGAATAACTCTCTGTGTGGGACTCTAAAGACTCGACACTACGCTGGCAGTGGGTTTAACCACAGATCGCAAGCGGCACTAGCTGTACGTAACGGTCCCCAGGTAGATGTCGATAAGAAGACTGACGAGGTGAACCCATCTGAACTCCTACTGAGCCTATATGTGATAGTCTCCGTACAGTCCGGTCTGTTCGTCTGATACATCGCATGGCGGGCCTAGGGGGCGGTAAACGTCAGTCCCCTAATAGCGGTACAAGTCGTGTCAGAGTGTAGCCCAGAACACCCTGAGATAACACTGGAAACCTACCAGTATATCTCGCTTACCCAGGCGATGGACTACTTATGTAATGGCTCTCCTGGACACAGCGCGATGTCAACCCCCAATACCGGGAGAGACGAATCATGTCTAACCGTCACTGCCTCCATGTGCTTCGGGACTGCACCCAACTACTACCTGTTTGCACAACTCCTTTGAGCCGTGGTAGGGTAGTAATCAAAGTACAGTGGAAACACACTCGAGGCGAAGTGACAGTGTCAAGTCAGCGGACTAAGCTGTACTCATGTCACCTGGAAACTGATAACTGACGATAGGTATAATACCAACCAACAGTTCCCGACGAGTCCTGTCCAGTGTACTCGTAACCTAACGAGCACCCGCATACTATCTCAAGTACGACGTACTGACGGCCGTGGGACAGACCGTCTCCCACGCTGGGATGAGAAGCGCATACGCTAGTTTACTCCGGAGTGTCGATGCCCTGTCTCGATAGTCCAAAGACTAGGGACCTGTATAAGGATGTGCTTATGGATTACCCAGCCCCCATGAGTGTGAGCGCCATCATAACGCTGGTAATCAAGCAAAGATCCTAAGGGCTCTACTAATATGTATATAAGCGATATGCTAAAAGTAACACATGCACATATTGAAGTGGAGACAAACCAAGTAGCATACTACCATTTCGAGCATGATTGTCTATACAACTGTGAATATCCCAAGCTTCCATCAAGTAATATACAAGCTAGTATGATACAGTAATGGCCTCTAGGGCATATACACTAACAATCTCCCACTTGCACTAAGGCCATGTACTGGCGTATCGAAGACCTATCATCTCGATCAGCCACTCGAACTGAGTCTGGGGTAGGGCCTTCGTGAGTGGATCTGCAGTGTTATTCTCCGTATTTACTCTCTTCACCTCGATCTCCCGGCGATCTACGATCTCCCTGATCAGGTGGTACCGCCTCAAAATGTGCCTGGACTTCTGATGGGACCTGGGTTCCTTCGCTAAAGCTATAGAGCCGTTGTTGTCGCAATACAGCGGTATTGGATTAACAATGGTATGAATCACCTGAAGCTCCGTGAGGAACTTCTTCATCCAGACAGCTTCCTTTGCGGCATCGCAAGCAGTTATGTACTCCGCTTCCATAGTTGAGTCTGCAACGGTCTCCTGCTTGGAACTCTTCCAGCGAACCGCCCCTCCATTGAGGGTAAAGACATAACTCAACATGGACTTGGAGTCATCCTTGTTACTCTGGAAGCTGGAGTCAGCAAAGGCCTCGAGCTGGAGGTCGTTTCCGCCATACACCAAGAAAATCTCCTCAGTCCTTCTCAGGTACTTGAGAATGTTCTTTACCGCTATCTAGTGTTTCTCCCCTGGGTTTGACTGATACCGGCTTACAACGCTCAATGCGTATGCTACATCTGGTCTGGTACATAACATCGCATACATTATAGAGCCTACTGCAGAAGCGTAGGGTATAATAGATATGTGATCCCTTTCCAAATCAGTCTTGGGAGACATCTCTTTGGAGAGGGTGATCCCGTGACTAGCCGGTAAATTACCGCGCTTGGAATGTTCCATACTGAATCTTTTCAGTATGGTGTTAATGTACCTTGACTGTGAAAGTCCCAACATCCTCTTAGATCTATCACGATAGATCTGGATCCCCAGAATGTAGTTGGCATCCCCCAGGTCCTTCATGGAGAACCTCTGCGACAAGAATCCTTTGACTGACTGTAGCATAGGAATATCATTTCCTATTAGGAGAATGTCATCCACGTACAAGACGAGGAATACCACAGTTCTCCCTACAATCTTACTGTAAATGTGTAAGTCCATGCTACCTCTCCCGGTACTTTCGGGCATGCGGAATTTAGTGAAAAACAATTTTCTAGAGGTGGTAACATGGACTCAAAACCGGATCTTTGTTAAACATCTAACTAACAACCTAACTAGGAGTTGTTAACTACTCGGTTAGAGGGTTATACCTTTCTTTCTTGATCGCCTTCGTCTTCAAGCCTCGATGGTTGTCCGGATCGGCTTCACTCCGTCGTCTCCTTGCGCCGAAGATAGATCCACCTCGAAAGCTTCTACCTTTGGCTTCTTCTTCGGTCTTTGAAGAAACTAGTTCACTTGGTTTGCTAAACCTTATGAACTAGAATGAGTAGAGAAGAATGTGTTGGGATTTTCTCTATGGTTCTTGGTTCTTAACACATGAGACAAGTGAACCATAGACTAAAAGAGGGAGAGCAAGAGGAAGGAGATGAGAGCTCAAGAACAAGAGAGAGAATGAGAATCATAGAATGAGAGAAGACTTTTCTCTCTTGGCTCTCATAATCCAAAACCATCATCACAAAAATAATAATCAAGTATTGTGTAAAATGGTTCAAGTCTAAATGGCTAAATCATTTCATGCACTCATTTCTCACAAGAGAAACAAGCAAGTAAAAAGTCTTTGCCATGAAATGATAGCCATTGTCATCATGATGGTCAACTAGTCCAACCTAGTCAACCGGTCAACAAAGTCAACAAGTCAACAAAGTCAACCCCTCAACAACCATGTCACCACAATACTTAATTAATATCATTGTTAATCATATATCATATTCTCATTAGGGTTGACCAAAAAGTCAATAGTCAACAGTCAACGGTCAACAACCCTAATGAGAATCCTCTACCTCTGTCTCTCCGTCAACTGTGCATACACACCCGCATCCGCGTTCCGAGGAACACGAATACATACTGGATAAATCCAATCCCAATACGTACACTATGATCTGGCTTAAACCAAAGCCCGCTAGTGTAAACTGTCCGGACACTGTACGTGCATAAGTGCACGGATATGACCGAACCCTGCCGCAAAACCATGCGACCTGTCGCAAAACCATGTGACCTCTACTCTTTTGCCTAAAGGCGAATAGCTTTCTGTGTGGGACTCTAAAGACTCGACACTACGCTGGCAGTGGGTTTAACCACAGACCGCAAGCGGCACTAGCTGTGCGTAACAGTCCCCAGGTAGATGCCGACAAGAAGACTGACGAGGTGAAACCCATCTGAACTCCTACTGAGCCTGAATGTGACAATCTCCGTACAGTCCGGTCTGTTCGTCTGATACATCGCATGGCGGGCCTAGGGGGGCGGTAAATGTCAGTCCCCTAATAGCGGTACAAGTCGTGTCGGAGTGAAGCCCAATACACCCTGAGATAACACTGGAAGCCTATCAGTATATCTCGCTTGCCCTGGCCAGAGACTACTCGTGTAATGGCTCTCTTAGACACAGCGCGATGTCAACCCCCAATACCGGGAGAGACGAATCCTGTCTAACCGTCACTGCCTCCAAGTGCTTCGGGACTGCACCCAACTACTACCTGTTTGCACGACTCCTTTGAGCCGTGGTAGGGTAGTAATCAAAGTACAGTGGGAACACACTCGAGGCGAAGTGACAGTGTCAAGTCTGCGGACTAAGCTGTACTCATGTCACCTGGGAACTGATAACTGATGATAGGTATAATACCAACCGGTCAGTTCCCGACGAGTCCTGTCCAGTGTACTCGTAACCGAACGAGCACCCGTATACTATCTCCAGTAGGACGTACTGATGGCTGTGGGACAGACCATCTCCCACACTGGGGTGAGAAGCGCATACGCTAGTCTACTCCGGAGTATCGATGCCCTGTCTCGATAGTCCTGCGACTAGGGACCTGCATAAGGATGTGCTTATAGATTACCCAGCCCCCACTAGTGTGACTGCCATCACAACGCTGGTAATCAAGCAAAGATCCTAAGGGCTCCACTAATGTGTATAGGTGATATACTAAAATAAACACATGTACACATTGAAGTAGAAACAAACCAAGTAGCATACTACTATTTTGAGCAAGATTATCAATACAAGGTGAATATCCCAAGCTTCCATTAAGTAATATACATACTAGTATGATACATTAATGGCCTCTAGGGCATATACACTAACAATCTCCCACTTGCACTAAGGCCATGTACTCGCGTATCGAAGACCTATCATCTCGATCAGCCGCTCGAACTGAGTCTGGGGTAGGGCCTTCGTTAGTGGATCTGCAGTGTTATCTTCTGAATTTACTCTCTTTACCTCGATCTCCCAGCGATCAATGATCTCCCTGATCAGGTGGAACCGCCTCAAAATGTGCCTGGACTTCCGATGGGACCTGGGTTCCTTCGCTAAAGCTATAGCGCCGTTGTTGTCACAATACGGCGGTATTGGATCAACACTGGTAGGAACCACCTGAAGTTCCGTGAGGAACTTCTTCATCCAGACAGCTTCCTTTGTGGCATCGCAAGCAGCTATGTACTCCGCTTCCATAGTTGAGTCAGCAACGATTTCCTGCTTGGAACTCTTCAAGCAAACCGCCCCTCCATTGAGGGTAAATACATAACCCGACATGGACTTGGAGTCATCCTTGTCACTCTGGAAGCTGGAGTCAGCAAAGGCCTCAATCTGGAGGTCTTTTCCGCCATACACCAAGAACATCTCCTTAGTCCTTCTCAGGTACTTGAGAATGTTCTTTACTGCTATCCAGTGTTTCTCCCCTGGGTTCGACTGATAACGGCTTACAACGCTCAATGCGTATGCTACATCTGGTCTGGTACAGAACATCGCATACATAATAGAGCCTACCGCAGATGCGTAGGGTATTGATGACATGCGAGCCCTTTCCAAATCAGTCTTGGGAGACATCTCTTTGGAGAGGGTGATTCCGTGACAAGCCGGTAGATTACCGCGCTTGGAATCTTCCATGCTGAATCGTTTCAGTATGGAGTCGATGTACCTTGACTATGAAAGTCCCAACATCCTCTTAGATCTATCACGAAAGATCTGGATCCCCAGAATGTAGTTGGCATCGTCCAGGTCCTTCATGGAGAACCTCTGCGACAAGAATCCTTTGACTGACTGTAGCATAGGAATATCATTTCCTATTAGGAGAATGTCATCGACGTACAAGACGAAGAATACCACATTTCTCCCTACAATCTTACTGTAAATGCATGGTTCATCTGGGTTTTTGACAAAGTCGAATTCTTTGACAGTATCATCAAAGCAGATGTTCTAACTCCGCGATGCCTGCTTAAGTCCATAGATTGAATTGAGCAACTTGCACACTTTACCGCCGCTCCCACTCTGAATGAATCCCTCTGGCTGATCCATATAGACGCACTCTTCCAAATTTCCATTTAGGAAAGCCGTCTTTACATCCATCTGCCAGATCTCATAATCGTGGAAGGCAGCAATGGCAAGAAGGATCCGAATGGATTTAAGCATGGCTACCGGAGAAAAGGTCTCATCATAGTCCAAACCAGGTCTTTGACGAAAACCCTTTGCAACGAGCCTAGCTTTATAGGTTTCAACCTGCCCATCTACACCAATCTTCTTTCTGAAGATCCATTTGCAGCCTACGGGTTTTACCCCTTCTGGAGCAAAGTCCAAAGTCCAAACTTTGTTGGTGTACATGGACTCCATCTCGGTCCGCATTGCATCCAGCCATTTTACCGAGTCACCGCTCTGAATAGCTTGCTGGAAGCTAGTAGGCTCATCATAATTAACTGTGCAATCCTCTCTATCCCCGTCTATGAGAAAACCGAAGTATCTCTCGGGCGGATGAGACTGCCTACTACTTCTGCGGAGCGGCGTAGGAATGTCCGGTTCTCTTAAAACGTCTGGTTCATCCAAGCTTTCAGTAACAGCTTGTGGTTCTGGAATTTCTTCCAGTTCTATTGCGCCCCCACTTATCTGATTTTCCAAAAATTCAGTTTCCAAGATGTGGGCATGCGGAGAAACAAAAACTTTTTGTTCTTCTGCGGAATAGAAAAGATACCCTCTGGAGTTCTTTGGGTATCCCACAAACTTACACAGTACTGAGCGTGCCTCGAGCTTGTCCGCATGCTGCTTTTTTACAAAAGCTGGACATCTCCATACCTTAAGATATTTAAGACAGGGTTTCTTCCCACTCCATATCTGATATGGGGTGGTAGGCACAGTCTTGGTTGGAGCCTTGTTCAAGAGATATGCAGCTGCTTCTAGTGCATAACCCCAGAAAGATCGCGGTAACTCAGCCTTACTCATCATGGAACGAACCATATCCAATAGTGTCCGATTCCGCCTTTCCGATACACCGTTGTGTTGTGGTGTGTATGGAGGAGTAAGTTGAGAGAGAATTCCATTCTCTTTTAAGTAGCCCAGAAACTCGGCACTCAAGTATTCTCCACCTCGATCCGATCTTAGAATCTTGATACTTTTGCCGGTTTGTTTTTCAACTTCATTCTTGTATTCTTGAAATTTCCCAAAGGCCTCGGATTTGTGCTTCATTATGAAGACATGTCCATACCTAGAGAAATCATCTGTGAAAGTAATGAAGTATGAATAACCACTTCGCGCATGTGTAGACATTGGACCACACACATCACTGTGTATGAGTCCCAAGAGCTTGCTCGCTTTTTCTCCGCGTCCAGTGAACGGAGTCTTTGTCATCTTTCCCATGAGACAAGATTCACAAGTGGCATAAGACTGATACTCGAACGGATTCAAGTACCCTTCTTTATGTAACTTAGTTAATCGTGTCTCATTAATGTGACCCAGTCTACAATGCCATAAGAAAGCCTGATTTGTTTCCGGAGACTTTCTTTTAAGTGTGTTCTGGACACTGAAAATCTGAGCTTGATTTAACACGTATATCCCGTTCTGTAATGTACCTGACCCAATCATAACTTGATTTAGGTGGATGTGTACTACATTGCTTACAAAAGTAAATTCATATCCTTCCTTAGAAAGTAAGGATACAGATATGATATTACAAGTCGCACCTGGTACATACAAACAGTTACGGAAAATCAATATCTGCCCAGTTGTCTGTCCAAGATGATATTCCCCTACGGATTCAGCATCCATGCTCATTCCGTTAGCAACCCTGAGAGTCATATCACCTTTCCTGATAACCCTACGGTTTCTCAGAGCCTGTAACGAATTACAGATATGAGATCCTGATCCGGTATCCAATACCCAGGAAGTAGGGTTAACTGACATACAGTTCTCAATTACAAACACACTCGAAGCCGAAGCGACAACATGCTTCGAATTCTGGCTACTGGCTTTGCAAGCCCTGCAATCCTTCTTCCAATGTTCATTCCCGTTACAATAGGAACGTCCCTCTTTTACTACATCCAGTCCTGAAACTTTTGCCCTTACTTTTTCTTTTTCTTCCCTGGTTTCCTTCAGGGTATAAGCAGAGGGCAGGGACTGTAGAATTAAGTCAGTACTTGACCTATTCTCCAACGTGGTCTCTAGGTCCGTGAGCTCAAAATAGCTGGCCTCTGTAAGGACGTTGTCCCCTACAGATGACCCGACAGCCAACCTCGCTTGAAGCAATTCGTTTGAGGTCTCATATCTTGCGATACGAGATTGCTCTCCATATAAAACTTTGTTATGGAGCAAGATAGAAACTGAGTCCATCTTCTCGTGCTGCCTCTGGTTTGCACCATCAACTGAGGCTAACACGAGGCACTTGGCTTTCGCACAATCCTTTTCCGATGTCCTGCGGATGTAAACATCCGTGATAGGGGAAACTGGACCTGAGACGGTAGGGGTTTGATTAGTTAAGAGGTGTCCCAGCTTGTCATGGGCAATGGACATCTGGACAGACCTTTGCCAGTCATAACAGTCAGGTTCAGTCATATTATTATCTAGATGTAACCTAGGTGTGGTCACAAGGTCGCTGCAATTAAGAGAGAGAGAAGAAAACACCCAGCATGATGCTCTTGCAAGTTTAGATTGGTTTTTAATTTATCTAAACAGGATGGCTCCCACTGTCTCTCGAATCCATCCTCAAACCATAAAGGAAGAATTAGTCGGAATCAATCTTACCGTACAATACTTGCTTAACCGTTCAGCCAGGCTAGTGTCGGTACTTCGAGGGAGGTTTTCCAACGCTTTCGCGAAGTTCCTTAATTAAATAACCTCTTTTCCCTGTGGGCGTAGCCCCGCTAACACCTTTCTAGACACCTACTTGGTTTATAGCATTGATCGTTAAGTGAGAAATTTCCCGAGGAGTAGCATATACTCACAGTAGGATCGGGATCCAAATATCATTGCGTGACAAAACTGAAGGAATCCTACCAGAATCATCACACTCCAAATGGTATGCAGCGCTAGCAAGTTTCAGTTCTTTTGAAACTCCCGATGTAGATTTTTGCCCCATGCTCTTATGACCTTGACGAAGGTCAACAAATCATAAGTCACATGTCAAGTTCTACCCGTCATTATCCAGGTTAATTTGAACCCACCCGTATATACCCTTGACGAAGGTCAACAAGGTAATACGACTGTCCCAAACCAATGCATCTATCTATGCTACATATGAACACCCAATAGCTACCAATCACTATGCCTTGACGAAGGTCAACAAACATAGCTTGAATACTATTGAATATTCATACGAAACGACGGAGGGCTACGAATGGTTTTGGCGAAACCTTGAACGTAGTGAACTTGATATAATCGAAGGAACGAGATAGCTTTTAGAAGGAGTGGCTCAAGCTCCGCATTTAAAAGTTAGTTTTGAAAAGAACCGAGTGGTTTTTCGAAAGTGTTCCAACGATTTTTACTTGGTTTATTTTCTTGCATTAGTTCTTTTAATGCGTGATATTCTTGCATTAGTTCTTTTAATGCGTCCCATCATTTAATCCTACCATTGCAGAAAACAACCAAAATATGACGTACGCTTATGCCATTCGCATTCGCCACGGGGCCCCGTCATTACCCGTTAGGTTACTTAACTAACGACAGAGCGGGGGCTGGGCCAGCGCGGCTGCAAAACATAAGCAACGCCTAAATAATATCATATATAGATATATTGCAATGATAGCCATTTCAGATCACAGATGAACACATTGGATATACTAGGAACCCGCAATTCATACGAGCCTGTAACGAAAAGCAGATTACACGGTCGCGGTGAATAGCCAATACCCCACCCAAGACCCCTACGGGTGTGGCAAACTACCCGCCAAGTACCCGAAGCGAAGCAACCTCCCTCAACTCCGTGAGTAGGCCACTCGGCACTTCGGCATACCCGGTAGTTTGTGCACCCCCTCCATGGGTCTATCCTAGGAGCAAAAACAGTAAAAAGAAATTATACAATGACGGCTACAACCCCGACCCGGTTGTGCGGCCATACAAATAATTATTACATCAATTTACAAATTTACATGAATTGAAAGAAAAGAAAACTCTCGTCTCACAACCCCCGGCTATTCACCCGCGACAATCCAATGAATTCATATACACAAACCAATAACATTACAGATCACAGATTTGTATAACTCCCACTATTCGACATATAGCGATTAGCAAACGTTTAATACAAATATCACATCACAGAAAAACCCGTCAGCTTAAGTCTTTTAGAAGTTCGATCAAAAATACGGATTTTCAGGCCCCAAACACAAAATTTTCGTTCTGGAAAATCTGGGCTGAAAAGACATATTCCAAAATTCCCAAAATACCCCACTGAACAAACTGCAACCAAAATTTCCCACTGCCGAGTCAACTCGGCCGCGGAACCATGGCGGGAGCACGCTCCCGCCGCGTTTCCGCGGCGCTTTGATCGGTTCAGTGGATTAATTTTTTGCAGTTTGCTATAAAAACCCTGAGTCGATTTTTGAAGCATGATTTATTACTTTTACAGTACTTTGAAAATCGACAGTAACTTTGAATTTCGGGTTTATTTCGGGACTTTTTCTCCGATCGAATTTCTAGCTACTATGCTAACATATTAGATAGAGTTTAACTAGGCTCTGATACCACTGTAAGTCCATGCTACCTCTCCCGGTACTTTCGGGCATGCGGAATTTGGTGAAAAACAATTTTCTAGAGGTGGTAACATGGACTCAAAACCGGATCTTTGTTAAACATCTAACTAACAACCTAACTAGGAGTTGTTAACTACTCGGTTAGGGGGTTATACCTTTTTTTCTTGATCTCCTTCGTCTTCAAGCCTCGATGGTTGTCCGGATCGGCTTCACTCCGTCATCTCCTTGCGCCGAAGATAGATCCACCTCGAAAGCTTCTACCTTTGGCTTCTTCTTCGGTCTTTGAAGAAACTAGTTCACTTGGTTTGCTAAACCTTATGAACTAGAATGAGTAGAGAAGAGTGTGTTGGGATTTTCTCTATGGTTCTTGGTTCTCAACACATGAGACAAGTGAACCATAGACTAAGAGAGGGAGAGCAAGAGGAAGGAGATGAGAGCTCAAGAACAAGAGAGAGAATGAGAATCATAGAATGAGAGAAGACTTTTCTCTCTTGGCTCTCATAATCCAAAACCATCATCACAAAAATAATAATCAAGTATTGTGTAAAATGGTTCAAGTCTAAATGGCTAAATCATTTCATGCACTCATTTCTCACAAGAGAAACAAGCAAGTAAAAAGTCTTTGCCATGAAATGATAGCCATTGCCATCATGATGGTCAACTAGTCCAACCTAGTCAACCGGTCAACAAAGTCAACAAGTCAACAACGTCAACCCCTCAACAACCATGTCACCACAATACTTAATTAATATCATTGTTAATCATATATCATATTCTCATTAGGGTTGACCAAAAAGTCAATAGTCAACGGTCAACAACCCTAATGAGAATCCTCTACCTCTGTCTCTCCGTCAACTGTGCATACACACCCGCATCCGCGTTGCGAGGAACACGAATACATACTGGATAAATCCAATCCCAATACGTACACTACGATCTGGCTTAAACCAAAGCCCTCTAGTGTAAACTGTCCGGACACTGTACGTGCATAAGTGCATGGATGTGACCGAACCCTGCCGCAAAACCATGCGACCTGTCGCAAAACCATACGACCTCTACTCTTTTGCCTGAAGGTGAATAGCTTTCTGTGTGGGACTCTAAAGACTCGACACTACGCTGGCAGTGGGTTTAACTACAGACCGCAAGCGGCACTAGCTGTGTGTAACGGTCCCCAGGTAGATGCCGACAAGAAGACTGACGAGGTGAAACCCATCTGAACTCCTTCTGAGCCTGAATGTGACAATCTCCGTACAGTCCGGTCTGTTCGTCTGATACATCGCATGGCGGGCCTAGGGGGGCGGTAAACGTCAGTCCCCTAATAGCGGTATAAGTCGTGTCGGAGTGAAGCCCAATACACCCTGAGATAACACTGGAAGCCTACCAGTATATCTCGCTTGCCCTGGCCAGGGACTACTCGTGTAATGGCTCTCCTAGACACAGCGCGATGTCAACCCCCAATATCGGGAGAGACGAATCCTGTCTAACCGTCACTGCCTCCAAGTGCTTCGGGACTGCACCCAACTACTACCTGTTTGCACGACTCCTTTGAGCCGTGGTAGGGTAGTAATCAAAGTACAGTGGGAACACACTCGAGGCGAAGTGACAGTGTCAAGTCTGCGGACTAAGCTGTACTCATGTCACCTAGGAACTGATAACTCACGATAGGTATAATACCAACCGGTCAGTTCCCGACGAGTCCTGTCCAGTGTACTCATAACCTAACGAGCACCCGTATACTATCTCCAGTACGACGTACTGATGGCTGTGGGACAGACCATCTCCCACACTGGGGTGAGAAGCGCATACGCTAGTCTACTCCGGAGTATCGATGCCCTGTCTTGATAGTCCTGCAACTAGGGACCTGCATAAGGATGTGCTTATAGATTACCCAGCCCCCACTAGTGTGACTGCCATCACAACGCTGGTAATCAAGCAAAGATCCTAAGGGCTCCACTAATGTGTATAGGTGATATACTAAAATAAATACATATACACATTAAAGTAGAAACAAACCAAGTAGCATACTACTATTTTGAGCAAGATTATCAATACAAGGTGAATATCCCAAGCTTCCATTAAGTAATATACATACTAGTATGATACAGTAATGGCCTCTAGGGCATATACACTAACAAAATGCATGGTTCATCTGGGTTTTTGATAAAGTCAAATTCTTTGACAGTATCATCAAAGCAGATGTTCCAACTCTGCGATGCCTGTTTAAGTCCACAGATGGACTTTAGCAACTTGCACACTTTACCGCTGCTCCCACTCTGAATGAATCCTTCTGGCTGATCCATATAGACGCACTCTTCCAAATTTCCATTTAGGAAAGCCGTCTTTACGTCCATCTGTCAGATTTCGTAATCTTGGAAGGCAGCAATGGCAAGAAGGATCCGTATGGATTTCAGCATAGCCACTGGAGAAAAGGTCTCGTTATAGTCCAAACCAGGTCTTTGACAAAAACCCTTTGCAACAAGTCTAGCTTTATAGGTCTCAACCTGCCCATCTACACCAATCTTCTTTCTGAAGATCCATTTGCAGCCTACGTGTTTTACCCCTTCTGGAGCAAAGTCCAAAGTCCAAACTTTGTTGGTGTACATGGACTCCATCTCGGCCCGCATTGCATCCAGCCATTTTACCGAGTCGCCGCTCTGAATGGCTTGCTGGAAGCTAGTAGGCTCACCATAATCCATAGTGCAATCCTCTCTATCCCCGTCTATGAGAAAACCGTAGTATCTCTCGGGCGGATGAGACTGCCTACTACTCCTGCGGAGTGGCGTAGGAATGTCCTGTTCTTTCGAACCCTCTGGTTCTACTAAGCTTTCAGTAATAGCTCGTGGTTCTGGAATTTCTTCCAATTCTATTGCGCTCCCACTTATCTGGTTTTCCAAAAACTCAGTTTCCAAGAAGCGGGCATGCCGAGAAACAAAAACCTTTTGTTCCTCTGCGTAATAGAAAAGATACCCCTTGGAGTTCTTTGGGTATCCCACAAACTTACACTGTACTGAACGCACCTCGAGCTTGTCTGCATGCTGCTTTTTTACAAAACCTGGACATCCCCATGTCTTAATGTGATTAAGATAGGGTTTCTTCCCACACCACATCTGATATGGTGTAGTAGGCACAGTCTTAGTTGGAACTCGGTTCAAAAGGTATGCAGCTGATTCTAGTGCATAGCCCCAGAAGGATTGCGGCAACTCAGCCTTACTCATCATGGAACGAACCATATCCAATAGGGTTCGATTCCTCCTTTCCGATACACCGTTGTGTTATGGTGTGTATGGAGGAGTAAGCTGAGAGAGAATTCCATTCTCTTTTAAGAAGCCCAGAAACTCGGCACTCAAGTATTCACCACCTCGATTAGATCTCAGTGTCTTGATACTTTTGCCTGTTTGTTTTTCAACTTCATTCTTGTATTCCTGAAATTTCTCAAAGGCCTCGGATTTGTGCTTCATCAAGAAGACATATCCATATCTAGAGAAATCGTCTGTGAAAGTAATGAAGTATGAATAACCACTTCGCGCATGTGTGGACATTAGACCACACACATCACTGTGTATGAGTCCCAAGAGCTCGCTTGCTCTTTCTCCGTGTCCAGTGAACGGAGTCTTTGTCTTCTTTCCCATGAGACAAGATTCACAAGTGGCATAAGACTGATACTCGAACGGATCCAAGTATCCTTCTTTATGTAACTTTGTTAACCGTGTCTCATTAATGTGACCCAGTCTACAATGCCATAAGAAAGCCTGATTTAAATCCGGAGACTTTCTTTTAAGTGTGTTCTGGACACTGAAGACCTGAGCTTGATTCAAAACGTATATACCGTATTTCAATGTACCTGACCCAATCAGAACTTGATTTAGGTGGATGTTTACTACATCGCTTACAAAAGTAAAATCATATCCTTCCTTAGAAAGTAAGGATACAGATATGATATTACAAGTCGCACCTGGTACATAAAAGCAGCCACGCAGAATCAATATCTGCCCAGTTGTCGGTCCTAGATGATATTCCCCTACGGATTCAGCATACATGCTCATTCCGTTAGCAACCCTGAGAGTCATATCACCTTTCCTGATAACCCTACGGTTTCTCAGAGCCTGTAACGAATTACAGATATGAGATCCTGATCCGGTATCCAATACCCAGGATGTAGGGTTAACTGACATACAGTTCTCAATTACAAAAACACCCGAAGCCGAAGACACAACATGCTTCGAATTCTGGCTACTGGCTATACTAGCCCTGCAATCCTTCTGCCAATGTTCATTCCTGTAACAATAGGAACGTCCCCCTTCCACTATATCCACTCCCGAAACTTCTGCCCTTCCCTTTCTTTCTACTTCCCTGGTTTCCTTCAGGGTAGTAGGTAGAGACTGTTGAACTAAGTCAGCATCTGACCCGTTCTTCAACGTGGTCTTCAGGTCCGTGAGCTCAAAAGAGCTGGTCTCTATAAGGACGTTGCCCCTTACAGATGACCCGATAGCCAACCTCGCTGGAAGCAATTCGTTCGAGGTCTCATATCTTGCGATACGAGATTGCTCTCCGTATAAATCCTTGTTATAGAGGAAGATAGAAACTGAGTCCATCTTCTCGTGCTGCCTCTGGTATGTACCATCAACTAAGGCTAACACGAGGCACTTGGCTTTCACACAGTCTTTTTCCGATGTCCTATGGATATGAATATCCGTGACAGGGGAAGCTGGACCTGAGACGGTAGGGGTTGGATTAGTTAAGGGCTGTCCCAGCTTGTCATGGGCAATGGACATCTGGACAGACCTTTGCCAGTCATAACAGTCATTTTATTATCTAGATGTAACCTAGGTGCGGTCATTGGGTCGCTGCAATTAAGAGAGAGAGAAGAAAACACTTAGCATGATGCTCTTGCAAGTTTAGATTGGTTTTTAATTTATCTAAACAGGATAGCTCCCGCTGTCTCTCGAATCCTTCCTCAAACCATAAAGGAAGAATTAGTCAGGATCAATCTCACCGTACAATACTTGCTTAACCGTTCAGCCAGGCCAGTGTCGGTACTTCGAGGGAGGTTTTCCAACGCTTTCACGAAGATCCTTAATTAAGTAACCTCTTTTCCCTGTGGGTGTAGCCCCGTTAACACCTTTTTAGACACCTACTTGGTTTATAGCATTGATCGTTAAGTGAAAAAGTTCCCGAGGAGTAGCATATACTCACAGTAGGATCGGGATCCAAATATCATCGCGTGATAAAACCAAAGGAATCCTACCAGAATCATCACACTCCAAATGGTAGGCAGCGCTAGCAAGTTTCAGTACTTCTGACACTCCCGATGTGGATTTTTGCCCCATGCTCTTATGACCCTGACTTTGGCCAACAAATCATAAGTCACATGTCAAGTTCTACCCGTCATTATCCAGTTAATTTGAACCCACCCGCACATACCCTTGACTTTGGCCAACAAGACAGTACGACTGTCCCAAACCAACGCATCTATCTATGCTACATATGAATACCCAATAGCTACCAAACACTGTGCCTTGACTTTGGCCAACAAACACAACTTGAATACTATTGACTATCCATACGAAATGACGGAGGGCTACGGATGGTTTTGGCGAAACCGTGAACATAGTGAACTTGATATAATCGATGGAACGAGATAGCTTTTTAAAAGGAGTGGTTCAAGCTCCGCGTTTAAAAGTTTGGTTTTGAAAAGAACCAAGTGGTTTTCAAAGTGTTCCAATCGACTTTTACTTGGTTTATTTTCTTGCATTAGTTCTTTTATTGTGTCCCATCATTTAATCCTACCATTGCAGAAAACAACCAAAATATGACGTACGCTTATGCCATTCGCATTCGCCACGGGGCCCGGTCATCACCCGTTAGGTAACTTAACTAACGACAGAGCGGGGGCTGGGCTAGCGCGGCCGTAAAACAAAAGCAACGCCTAAATAGTTATTGTATATAGATATATAGCAATGATAGACATTACAGATCACAGATGAATACATTGGATATACTAGGAATCCGCAATCCATTCGAGCCTGCAACGAAAAGCGGATTATATGGTCGCGGTGAATAGCCAATACCCCACCCAAGACCCCTACGGGTGCGGCAAACTACCCGCCAAGTATCCGAAGCGAAGCAACCTCCTTCAACACCGTGAGTAGGCCACTCGGCACTTCGAGATACCCGGTAGTTTGTGCACCCCTCCATGGGTCTATCCTAGGAGCAAAAACAGTAAAAAGAATTATACAATGACGGCTACAACCCCGACCCGGTTGTGCGGCCAAACAAATAACATTACATCAATTTACATGTTACATGAATTGACAGAAAAGAAAACTCTCGTCTCACAAAACCCCCGGCTATTCATCCGCGACAATCCAACGCATTCATATACACATACCATCAACAAACACAGATCACAGATATGTATAACCCCCACTAATCGACGTATAGCGATTAGCAGACATTCAATACATATAAACATCACAGATATAACCCATTAGTCAAAATGTAGTGAAGTTCGATCAAAAATACGGATTTATAGGCACCCCAAATACAAATTTTTTTTCTGGAAAATCTGGGCAGAAATAAACCATCTTAAAAATCCCAAAACCTTAACAGAGGAATACTGCACCAAACTCGGTTCAGAACGGAGTCAAAACGGCCCGGTTCCGCGGCAATAGGCATGCTTTTGCCACGGAACCGCCGCGCTTTGAACTGTTCACTGGACCGTTTTTGGTGTGCTTCTTGAAAAAACCCTGAGCCGATTTTTGAAGTATGATTTATTATTTTTTGAGCAGAAAAAAAAACAACAGAAACTTAGGGTTTTGATGTTTTAGTTTTGCGATTTTTCCGATCGAACTTCCATACACTTTACTAACTAGCTAGTTTATGTTTAGTTAGGCTCTGATACCACTGTAAGTCCACGTTGCCCACCCCGGTGCTTGCGGGGAGGCGGAAAACGGAATAAAAATCGGATTTTTATCGAACTAGGCAACATGGACTAGCTTAAGGAGGATCTTTGCTAAACAAAAACTAACTAAAAGCTAACTAGATTTAGCTACATGGAAGAAAGGTTATACATTGGGCTTTATGTCCTTCTCTCCTTGCTCCTTGGAGTGGAAGAAAGAGATCACCTTGTCGCCTTCTCTAGTCGAAGAAGGATCCATCCGAGAGCCTCAACCTTTGGTTTCAACTTCAAGCTAGAAGTAACTAAGGTGCTAGAAGTGCCAATCCTAAAACCTTAGATGAGAGTAAAGATTACTTTGGAGAGGTTTAATTCAAGCTCAAGTGTTTCTCAACACATGAGAGGGGAGAGCTTGAGAGAGAGGAAGAGGAGGAGAGAGAATCAATATGATAGAATGAGAGAATAAAGAGCCATTCTCACATACATGTGTGAATTATTGTAAAAAGATAATTAGCAAGATAATTGTCATGGTTTAATCAAGACTTGACCATTATCATTTCATATTAAATGCAAATTGCAAGGATCAAAGAGCATCTTTTATATGAAATGATGATGGTCAAAGTGTCAACTTAGGTCAATAAGTCAAGATAGTCAAATGGTCAACAACCCTAACCATGCACAATTATATTTAACTAATATCAATTAATCATAATACACACATAAGAATTAGGGTTAATGAAATGACAATGGTCATTAACCCAAATCAAAGTCCTCTCCCTCTGTCTCAATCAACTGTGCATACGCCCCGTATTCGTGATCCGAGGAACGAATACAAAGAGATAAAACCAATCCCAAATCATATACTAGGATCTGGCTTAAACCAAAGCCCGCTAGTATAAGCTGTCCGGACAGCAAACGTGCACAAGTGCGCGGATGTGAACGAACCCTGTCGCAAAACCATGCGACCTCTACTCATTTTGCCTAAAGGCGAATAACTCTCTGTGTGGGACTCTAAAGACTCGACACTACGCTGGCAGTGGGTTTAACCACAGACCGCAAGCGGCACTAGCTATACGTAACAGTCCCCAGGTAGATGTCGATAAGAAGACTGACGAGGTGAACCCATCTGAACTCCTACTGAGCCTGTATGTGATAGTCTCCGTACAGTCCGGTCTGTTCGTCTGATACATCACATGGCAGGCCTAGGGGGTGGTAAACGTCAGTCCCCTAATAGCGGTACAAGTCGTGTCGGAGTGTAGCCCAGAACACCCTGAGATAACACTGGAAACCTACCAGTATATCTTGCTTGCCCTGGCCAGGGACTACTTGTGTAATGGCTCTCTTGGACACAGCGCGATGTCAACCCCCAATACCGGGAGAGAAGAATCCTGTCTAACCGTCACTGCCTCCAAGTGCTTCGGGACTGCACCCAACTACTACCTGTTTGCACGACTCCTTTGAGCCGTGGTAGGGTAGTAATCAAAGTACAGTGGGAACACACTCGAGGCAAAGTGACAGTGTCAAGTCAGCGGACTAAGCTGTACTCATGTCACCTGGGAACTGATAACTGGCGATAGGTATAATACCAACCAACAGTTCCCAACGAGTCCTGTCCAGTGTACTTGTAACCTAACGAGCACCCGCATACTATCTCAAGTACGACGTACTGACGGCCGTGGGACAGACCGTCTCCCACGCTGGGATGAGAAGCGCATATGCTAGTTTACTCCGGAGTATCGATGCCCTGTCTCGATAGTCCAACGACTAGGGACCTGTATAAGGATGTGCTTATGGATTACCCAGCCCCCACGAGTGTGAGCGCCATCACAACGCTAGTAATCAAGCAAAGATCCTAAGGGCTCTACTAATATGTATATAAGCGATATGCTAAAAGAAACACATGCACATATTGAAGTAGAGACAAACCAAGTAGCATACTACCATTTCGAGCAAGATTGTCTATACAACTGTGAATATCCCAAGCTTCCATCAAGTAATATACAAGCTAGTATGATATAATAATGGCCTCTAGGGCATATACACTAACACACATGTCGGTGGGGTATCGGTGCTTTGACTCGGTTTTTGGGGTTGTTTTGTAATTTCATGTATGGATCAGAATGTAAATCTAGGGTTTTTTTCTATCTATAAATAGGAGGGTCCAAAGCCAAATTAGGCATGCCTCTCTTTAATTTTTTTGCCTCTCTTTATTTTTTGCCTCTTTTTAATTTCTAGATCTAAATTTTAAATTCAATTGTAATGCGTTCTTGAGAAGCCATCAATAAAGTAAGTTTTTTATTTTATCTCGCATTCTTCTTATCTGCAATTTATTATCTGCACTTTTATTTGTTCTTTATTTTTCTGCAATTTAGGTCATCAATAAAAATAAAAAATGAATTTTATTGTTATCTTCCTAATGAGTGAGTAATTCCTTACTTGTTAGGGGTAGGAAAGGGAAGGTTTGAGAGAAGGAAATCTCTCTCACTCCTTTCTTTACCCAAATAATTTTAATACAGACTCCCTTTAATTCAACCATAATCCGCTCACTATGGCACCCTATCCTACATGATTGCGATGATTCCCTAGTTAGACCGGTTGTGGTTGAATTAACCGGAGGTTAGGGCTAAGAGCCAAGAACGAACGAACAAGGACCAAAAGGAAGAAACTAAGTTTCTTCCTAGTCGTGTTAATCCCCATTGTCGCCGATTACCCTAACACCTTTATTCACAACTAAGGCATTGAAAGAAGCGAGAAGATCTCTATTTCGAACTGACCTAATCCTAACCCTAGCAAGCCTTTTTATCAACTTATTCTCATTCATAACTTATTCTCATTCATAGATCTTAAAACAAAACCCTACCAAAGTTAGGACTTAACTCGTTAGAACATAAAGAAAAGGATTCCTTCTCCCTGTGGATCGACCCGTACTCAACCGGCTAGCTACCAAGCGACACCGTCTTGATTGCGGTAAAATTAAACACAGAAAATCTCTGATAATCAAATGGCGCTGTTGCCGGTGAGACGGTAGTTTAATTCTTTGTGTAATTTCGGGTTAATTAAAAAAATATAAAAATTGAAAAAATTGAAAATATTAAAACATAAAAAAAATCATCTTGTTATTTTTGATTGGTTTTTGTGCGAGTGTGCAGGCTTGGAGAAAATTCTGATTCATATCTGGAGCAAATTCAGTGAATAAATTCAGAATCAGGGGATCTAAACAGAAAGAGGAGAACAAACTTAGCACAGGGAACGAAATTGAAGCAGTCACCCATCTGTTTGACCGTGGAACTGCGGCATAAGCATCTGTTTGACCGCGGAACCGCGGTCAAAGGGTGACTTCAGCAGCCCTATTTCTCTGTGAGTATTCTAACCTTCTCCTTCTCTCCTCTGCACTCCACTAAAAATTTTTTCCTGTAGGATTCTTTGCACATCAACCTCTTCTCCCTCTCCAATAAATTGTTTTTGTGCAGGATTCTTTGCGCTGCAAATAAAAATAAATTTTATTTTTGGTGTGTTACTGCTTTGCATAGTTAATATGGAATCTAAAGGGCTAAACACCAATTAAGATTGGGTGGGGATTCCATTACCCTTCCTAAGACCCCAAAAATCACTAAAAAGCATATGCATCACCCTTGAGTTAATTAAAAAATATCTAGACTCAGCCAATTAAGGACTGTCGCGCTCATTAGGACCGAGGAAGGTTGTGGGTATTCAATCGTTTATCTAAACCTGACTTTGTGGTGCCTTGTCACGACCCGAAGGTACGGAACGTGACCGGCACTTACATTACGAAGCGTCTAGAGGCGCGACGTAATCTAAGTAAGCTGAAGCCCAGAAATCTAAACCATTTAAAAAAAGAGTAAAGGAAAATATGTTTAAAAGCAACATCAAATTTTTCACGAAAATTTCGGCAGAGTCTCCTTTGTAAAAACTGGCCCCAAACGGGTACAAATAAGAATATATATATACATAAGCAATAATAAAAAGGCATCCCAAGCGGGATCTAGCTCTTTGCCAATTGGCGGTCACGACCATGTAAGAAATATAATATACAACGCCGAAGGGCGAGGAGCAAAACTCAAAGAAAACCATCAAAGCCACCAGAAATCCATAATAGTACAAGCGCGACTCTAAGGTCGAAATAAAAACAACTGGTCTTCTATATCTATCAAGTAATACAAGTCTGGTTGATGGAGCTTACTAGATACAAATGAAATAATAAAAGTACAATGGCGTCCCTGATACAAGTGAACCAACCTACCAAGCAAATCACCCTGAATGAAATGGTATGCCAACAAGCCGCCAAGGAAACCTGTATATCGAAACTTGTAAAAAAATTTGGCACAACGGGGGTGAGTTGCCAACTCGTGAGTAAAAGACATCTGCGAGTAGAAATCGCATGCACGACGATCTCCTAGGTCATAATAATATACTTAATATAACACTAGTTATCTAGTAGTGGCATGGTATTAATTGTTAGTGTATATGCCCTAGGGGCCATTATTGTATCAAACTAGTTTGTATATTACTTAATGGAAGCTTGTGATATTCATAGTTATATTAACAGTCTCGCTCAACATAGTAGTATGATACTTGGTTTATATCTATCTTAATATGTGTATATGTTTCTTTTAACATATCGCGAATACATATAGATAGAGCCCATAGGATCATGCTTGACTAACAGCTTTGTGATGGCAGTCATACTAGTGGGGGCTGGGTAGTCTACAGGCACATCCTTTTTCAGGTCTCTAGTCGTAGGATTATCGAGACAGGGCATTGATACTCCAGAGTAGACTAGTGTGTACGCTTCTCATCCCAGCAGGGGAAATGGTCGGTCCTACAGCCATTAGTACGTTGTGCTGGAGATAGTATATAGGTGCTCGTTGGGTTACGGGTACACCGGAAGGACTCGCAGGGAATTGTTAGTTGGTATTATACCCGTCGTTAGTTAACAGTTCCTAGGTGACATGAGTACAGCATAGTCCGCAGACTTGACACTGCTACTTTGTCTCGAGTGTGTTCCCACTGTTCTTAGATTGCTACCCTATCACGGCTCAAAGGAGTCGTGCAAACAGGTAGCAGTTGGGTGCAGTCTTGAAGCACTTGGAGGCAGTGGCGGTTAGATAGGATTCATCTCTCCCGGTATTGGGAGTTGATATCGCGCTGTGTTTGGAGAGCCATTACGCAAAGTCCCTGGCCAGGGCAAACGAGATTTACTGGTAGGATTTCCAGTAGCTTCTCAAGGTGTAATGGGCTTCACTCCGACACGACTTATACCGCTATTAGGGGTCTGACGTTTACCGCCTCCCTAGGCCTGATATGCGATAGTCCTAGACGAACAGACCGGACTGTATGGAGATTGTCACATCAGGCTCAGTAGGAGTTCGGATGGGTTTCCTCATCGGCCTTCTTATCGACATCTACCTGGGGACCGTTACGTACAGCTAGTACCGTTTGCGGCCTGTGGTTAAACCAACTGCCAGCGTAGTGTCGAGTCTTTAGAGTCCCACACAGAGAGTTTCCCTGCTTCAGGCGAAACGATATAGAGGTCGTATGGTTTTACGACAGGGTTCGGACACATACGTGTATTTTATGCACGTGCGATGTTCGGACATTTTTTACAAGCGGGCTTTAGTTTAAGCCGGATTCTAGTATTGGATTATTGGATTTATACAATCTTAGTATTTCCGTGTTTTCACGGATGGGAGGGGCATTCTCGTAATTAGTCGAGAAGCTTTTAGAAGAAAGATGAGGTGGAGAGCTTAGGTGGAATTTGCATTAAATGGATTAGTGACTCATGGAGTGATTCATCCAAATGAGTTAATGAAGCATTTATTGCTTAATGACTCATGAGATGATTCATCCAAAGTGAATTAATGAAGCATGGTTGATATTATTATATGTTATTCATTTGGATAATTATCATGCTTCATATATTCACAAATGAGTTATAATTCATATCATTCTCACTTTCGCATTCTCTCTCCTCAAGCTCTCTCTCTTCAAAGACCTAACCCTAATCCTCTCATTTGTTGAGATCCTAGGGTTAGCAAGACTAATAGATCCCTAATCCTCTTCTATATCCTCTAGGTTAATTTTATTAGCACTCATAGCCACCTAGTTACCTCAAGTGAGAGGTTAAAGCTTGGAGAAGGAGCTCTCGGGTGGATCTTCTATGACATCGAGGAGGCCGACGAGGAAGTGAACTACAAGAACAAGAAGGACTTGAATCTTTAGGTATAATCATCTATCATAGTAGCTAATCACTTCTAGATAGTTGTTAGTTAAGGTTTAGCAAAGATCTATAAAGTTAGTCGATGTTAACTCAAACAAAATGATTGTTTTACCTATTCCGCCTCCCCGCACCATGTGGGGTGTCTAACGTCGACTTACAGTGGTATCAGAGCCTAGCTAAACCATAAATAACATGTTAGCAAAGTCGTTAAAAATTCGATCGCAAAACGAACCCGAAAAAACATCATTTTCACCATGTTTCTGCCGATTTTAAAACGGGGTCTAAAAATTTTTCAGGGACCCTTAAAAATACAAGCAGGGAATTTTAAGAATTGTGAAGAAATTTGGGAACGTGACTCGACCAAACCGCCGCGGAACCGCGGCCGCTCCAAGCGATCCGCCGCGGATCCGCGGCCGAGTTGACTCCGAGTCAACCCAAATTTGCTCAGTTATTCTTCTGTGTTGATGTTGTGTTTTCTGGGATATTTTGTTTCTGCTCAGGTTTTATGTGCACAAAGAATTGTTTGGAGTAAATTCATATGTGTTGCTTGATCGAAATTCTAAGATGTTTGGCTAACTGGATTATATTTGTGTTGTGTTTAATGTGTTCGTAAACCTCCCCTAACTGCTAGTATGTCGGTTAGCAGGGGGTTGCATATTTCTGTAATGGTTTTTACTGGTTTGTGAATGTGGACTTGTTGGATTATCATGAATAGATAGCCGGGGATGTGAGATGAGTGTTTCTTTCATTCAAATGTAAATTGTAATTTGTTGTAATATTCTTTTGCGAGGCACATCCGGGTTGAGGTTGTAGCCACCGTTGTATTATTTCATTTACTGTTTTCTGCTCCTAGGATAGACCCAAGGTGGGGTGCACAAACTATCAGGTACTTTGAAGTGTTTAGTGGCCTACTCACGTCGTTGAGGGAGACCGCTTCACTTCGGGTACTTGGCGGGTAGTTTGCCATACCCGTAGGGGTCTGGGGTGGGGTTTTGGCTATTCATCGCGGCTGTGTAATCCGTCTTTCTTTGCAAGCTAAAAAGGAATGCGGATTCGTAGAAAATCCAATATGTTCATCTGTGATCTAGAATGCTTATTATTGCGTCTGACGAATGTACAATATCTATATATGATATCTAGTTGGCGTCACTTATGTTTTACACCCGCGCTAGCCCAGCCCCCACTCTGTCGTTAGTTAAGTAACCTAACGGGTGAATGACAGGGCCCAATGGCGAATGCGGATGGCATAAGAGGACGTTGTATTTTTGTTGTTTTCTGTAATGATAGGTTAATTGATGGGACGCATTATATTAATGCAAAGAAAATAAACCAAAGTTGAATCGTTGGAACAGTTTAAAAGAAACCACTCGGTTATTTTAAAATAGAAGATAAATTTTTAATTGCGGAGCTTAAACCACTCCTTTTATAAGCTATCAGGTTCCTTTGATCATATCAAGTTCACTACGTTCACGGTTTCGCCAAAACCATTCGTAGCCCTCCGTCATTTTATTTGGGTATTCAGTAGTATTCAAGCTATGTATTTTGACCAACGCCAAGGCATAGTGTTTGGTAGCTGCTGGGTATTCATTTGTTGTATAGATAGATGAGTTGGTTTGGGACAGTCGTACTATCATTTGGCCAACGTCAGGGATATGTACGGATGGGTTCAAATTAACAAGATAATGATGGGTAGAGCTTGACATGTGACTTATGACATTTTGACCAACGGCAAGGTCATAAGAGCATGGGGAAAAAATTGACATCGGGAATTTCTAAAGAAACTGAAATTTGCTAAGAGTTGCATACCATTTGGAGTGTGATAATTTTTGTAGGATTCCTTCAACTTTATCACACGATGATATTTGGATCCCGATCCTACTGTGAGTATCCGCTACTTATCAGGAGATTCGTCACTTAACGATCAATGCTATAAACCAAGTAGGTGTCGAGAAAGGTGTCAGCGGGGCTACGCCCCCAGAGAAAAGAGGTTATTTAATTAAGGAACTTCGCGAAAGCGTCGTAAAACCTCCCTCGAAGTACCGACACTGGCCTGGCTGAACGGTTAAGCAAGTATTGTACGATGAGAATAGTCCTTACTAGTTCTTCCTTTTTGGTTTGAGGAGGGATTCGAGAAACAGTGGGAGCCATCCTGTTTAGATAAACTAAATACCACTCTAAACTTACAAGAGCATCATGCTAAAGTGTTCCATCTCTCTCTCTAATTGCAGCGACCAAGAGCATGACAGGCCTTAAGTTACTATTAGATAAAAATATTTTGACAGGGCCAAACTATAAAGATTGGTTCCGGAATGTTAAAATGGCAATTACTTATGAAAAATTGAGGTATGTCATTACCACTAAGGCACATGCTGTCCCTGGTCCAGAATCCAGTGTCGCGGATAAGGAAATCTGCAAGACCTGGGAGATAGATTGCGCGAAGGCCAAATGCATCGTACTTGCCTCTATGAATAATGAACATCAGAGGAGGCACGAGAATATGAATCTAGAATCCATATTTCTCCACACCAAGGATTTGTATGGAGAGATAGCTAGATACGAGACCTCGAAGAACTTGTTTCAGTCGAGGCTGGCCGTCGGATCATCTGTAGGAGAACATGTCCTTAAGATGATTGGCTATATAGAAGAGCTCGCGGACCTCGGGACGACATTAGAGAACGAGCTATATACAGACTTGGTTCTTCAGTCCCTTCCTTCCACCTACGCCCAGTTTATCTTGAAATTCAACATTCAAGGTAAAGAAGTTGAACTTCCAGAACTCCTTAACATGTTGAGGAGTGCAGAGGGCACCTTGCAGAAAGCAAGGGAAACACCCACTATGTTTGTTCATGGTGCTTCCTCTTCCAGGTCCAAGGCAAGGGCCAAAGGAAGGAAGAAAAAGGCCGCTACCAAACCGAGAGGTGGTGTTGGTAAGGTGAGAGTCAAGGGAAAGGCAAAGGTTGTGGTGCCAGTAGTGGCAAAGGACGAGTGCTTCCACTGTCGTAGGAAAGGCCATTGGAAGAAAGATTGCAAAGCTTGGATCGCCAAGAACCAGGACCCGAAGCAAGCTGTGGCTTCAACTTCAGGTGTGTTTGTAATTGAAAATTGTCTGTCAATCAACTCTACTTCCTGGGTATTGGATACCGGATCAGGATCTCATATATGCAATTCATTGCAGGCACTGTGAAACCGTAGAGTACCGAAGGTTGGTGATATGACCCTCCAGGTTGCTAACGGAGCTAGCGTGAGTGCTGTGTCCGTAGGAGATTATCACCTTGGATTGACGAGTGGACATATTTTGGTTTTGCGCAACTGTTTTTGTGTACCCAGTTTAACGTGTAATATCATATCAGTATCGTTGTTATCAAAAGAAAGTTATGATTTCACGTTTGTAAGCGATGTAGTTAACATCCACCTTAATCATGGTTTGATTGGGTCCGGTGCACTAGATAACGGTATATACGTGTTAAACCAATTACAAATTTTCAATGTCCAGAACACACTAACAAGAAAGTCTCCAGATATAAATCAGGCTTTCTTATGGCATTGTAGATTAGGTCACATCAATGAGACAAGGTTAACTAAGTTACATAGAGAAGGATATTTGGATCCGTTCGAATATCAATCTTATGCCACTTGTCAATCATGTCTCAAAGGAAAGATGACAAAGACTCCATTCACTGGACATGGAGTAAGAGCGAGTGAGCTCTTAGGACTCATACACAGTGATGTATGTGGTCCAATGTCTACACATGCAAGAGGCGGTTTTTCATATTTCATTACTTTTATGGATGATTACTTTAGGTATGGATTCATTTTCTTAATGAAACATAAATCCGAGGCCTTTGAGAAATTTCGAGAATATAAGAATGAAGTAGAAAACTAAACCGGTAAAAGTATCAAGGCACCGAGATCTGATCGAGGTGGTCAATACTTAAGTGCCGAGTTCCTGGTTTACCTAAAAGAGAATGAAATTCTCTCTCAGCTTACTCCTCCATACACTCCATAGCATAACGGTGTATCGGAATGACGGAACCGAACCCTATTGGATATGGTACATTCCATGATGAGTAATGCTGAGTTACCGCGATCTTTCTGGGGTTATGCACTAGAATCAGCTGCATATCTTTTGAACAGGGCTCCTACCAAGACTGTGCCTACCATACCATATCAGATGTGGAGTGGGAAGAAACCCTATCTTCAGTATCTGAAGATATGGGGATGTCCAGCTTTTGTTAAAAAGCAGCATGCGGACAAACTCGAGGCACGATCAGTGCAGTGTCAGTTTGTAGGATATCCAAGGAACTCCATGGGGTATTTTTTCTATTACGCAGAGGAACAAAAGGTTTTTGTTTCTCGTAATGCCCATTTTCTAGAACAGCAGTTTTTAGAAAAGGAAACAAGTGGGAGCGCAATAGAACTGGAAGAAATTCCAGAACCACAAACTACTACTGAAAGTTTGGTAGAACCAGAAGTTCAAGAAGAACAGGACATTCCCGCACCCCTCCGCAGGAGTAGTAGGCCGTCTCATCCGCCTGAGAGATACTACGGTTTTCTCATAGACGGGGATAGAGAGGATTGCGTCATTGATAATGATGAACCTACTAGCTTCCAGCAGGCCATCAAGAGCGGCGACTCAGTAAGATGGCTAGATGCAATGCGGACTGAGATGGAGTCCATATACACCAACAAAGTATGGACTTTGGACTTTGCTCCAGATGGGGTAAAACCCATAGGATGCAAGTGGATCTTCAAGAAAAAGATTGGTGTAGATGGACAGGTGGAAACCTATAAGGCTAGACTTGTTGCAAAGGGTTTTCGTCAAAGACCTGGTTTGGACTATGACGAAACTTTTTCTCCAGTGGCTATGCTCAAATCCATTCGGATCCTTCTTGCCATTGCCGCATTCTATGATTATGAGATCTGGCAGATGGACGTAAAGACAGCTTTTCTAAATGGTAATTTAGAAGAGTGCGTCTATATGGATCAGCCAGAAGGTTTCAAACAGAGTGGGAGCAGCGGGAAAGTGTGCAAGTTGCTTAAGTCCATTTATGTACTAAAACAGGCATCGCGGAGTTGGAACATCTTTTTTGATGAAACGGTCAAAGAATATGACTTTATCAAAAATCCAGATGAACCATGTATATATAGTAAAATTGTAGCACGAACTGTCGTATTCCTCATCTTATACGTGGATGACATTCTCTTGATAGGAAATGACATTCCTATGCTACAATCTGTCAAAGGATTCTTGTCACACAGGTTCTCCATGAAAGACCTGGGTGATGACTCTTACATACTGGGGATCCAGATCTATCGTGATAGATCTAAAAGGATATTGGGAATTTCGTAGTCCGGGTATATCAACACTATACTGAAAGATTCAGTATAGAAGATTCTAAGTGCGGTAGTTTACCGGCTTGTCACGGAATCACCCTATCCAAAGAGATGTCTCCCAAGACTGATTTGGTAAGGGATCGCATGTCAGTTATACCCTACGCTTCTGCGGTAGGCTCTATAATGTATGCGATGTTGTGCACCAGACCAGATCTAGCTTACGCACTGAGCGTGGTAAGCCGGTATCAGTCAGACCCAGGAGAGAAGCACTGGATAGCAGTAAAGAACATTCTCAAGTACCTGAGAAGGACTGAGGAGATGTTCTTGGTTTACGGCGGAAAAGACCTCCAGATCGAGGCTTTTGCTGACTCCAGCTTCCAGAGTGACAAGGATGACTCCAAGTCCATGTCAGGTTATGTCTTTACCCTCAATGGAGGGGCGGTATGCTGAAAGAGTTCCAAGCAGGACACCGTTGTTGACTCGACGATGGAAGCGGAGTATATAGCTGCTTGCGATGCCGTAAAAGAAGTAGTCTGGATGAAGAAGTTCCTCACAGAACTTTAGGTGGTTCCATCCATTGTTGATCCAATACCTCTGTATTGTGACAACGGGGCTATAGCTTTAGCAAAGGAACCCAGGTCCCATCAGAAGTCCAGACACATCTTAAGGCGGTATCACCTGATCAGGGAGATCATAGATCGCCAGGAGATCGAGGTCCAGAGAGTTGCTACAGAGGAGAACACTGCAGATCCATTCACAAAGGCCTTACCTCAGATTCAGTTCGAGAGGCTACTCGAGATGATAGGTCTTCGATATGCCAGTACATGGCCCTAGTGCAAGTGGGAGGTTGTTAGTGTATATGCCCTAGGGGCCATTATTGTATCATACTAGTTTATATATTACTTAATGGAAGCTTGCGATATTCACAGTTATATTAACAGTCTCGCTCAACATAGTAGTATGCTACTTGGTTTATATCTATCTTAATATGTGTATATGTTTCTTTTAACATATCGCGAATACATATTGATAGAGCCTATAGGATCTTGCTTGACTACCAGCGTTGTGATGGTAGTCACACTAGTAGGGGCTGGGCAGTCTACAAGCACATCCTTCTTCAGGTCCCTAGTCGTAGGATTATCGAGACATGCCATCGATACTCCAGAGTAGTCTAGTGTGTACGCTTCTCATCCCAGCAGGGGAAATGGTCTGTCCCACATCCATTAGTACGTTGTGCTGGAGATAGTATACAGGTGCTCGTTGGGTTACGGGTACACCGGACAGGACTCACAGGAAACTGTTGGTTGGTATTATACTCGTCATCAGTTAACAGTTTCCAGGTGACATGAGTACAGTATAGTCCGCAGACTTGACACTGCTGCTTCATTTCGAGTGTGTTCTCATTGTTCTTAGATTGCTACCCTACCACGGCTCAAAGGAGTCGTGCAAACAGGTAGCAGTTGGGTGCAGTCCCGAAGCACTTGGAGGTAGTGGCGGTTAGATAGGATTCGTCTCTCCCGGTATTGGGAGTTGATATCGCGCTGTGTTTGGAGAGCCATTACGCAAAGACCCTGGCCAGGGCAAACGAGATTTACTGGTAGGATTTCCAGTAGCTTCTCAAGGTGTAATGGGCTTCACTCCAACACGACTTATACTGCTATTAGGGGTTTGACGTTTACCGCCCCCCTAGGCCCGATATGCGATAGTCCTAGACGAACAGACCGACTGTACGAAGATTGTCACATCAGGCTCAGTAGGAGTTCGGATGGGTTTCCTCATCGGCCTTCTTATCGACATCTACCTGGGGACCGTTATGTACAGCTAGTACCGCTTGCGGCCTGTGGTTAAACCCACTGCCAGCATTGTGTCGAGTCTTTAGAGTCCCACATAGAGAGTTTCCCTGCTTCAGGCGAAACGATATAGAGGTCGTATGGTTTTACGACAGGGTTCGGACACATACGTGTATTTTATGCACGTACGATGTTCGGACAGTTTTTACTAGCGGGCTTTAGTTTAAGCCAGATTCTAGTATTGGATTATTGGATTTATAAAGTCTCAGTATTTCCGTGTTTTCACGGATGGGAGGAGCATTCTCGTAATTAGTCGAGAAGCTTCTAGAAGAAAGATGAGGTGGGGAGCTTAGGTGGAATTTGCATTAAATGGATTAATGACTCATGGAGTGATTCATCCAAATGAGTTAATGAAGCATTTATTGCTTAATGACTCATGAGATGATTCATCCAAAGTGAATTAATGAAGCATGGTTGATATTATTATATGTTATTCATTTAGATAATTATCATGCTTCATAAATTCACATATGAGTTATAATTCATATCATTCTCACTTTCACATTCTCTCTCCTCAAGCTCTCTCTCTTCAAAGACCTAACCCTAATCCTCTCATGTGTTGAGATCCTAGGGTTAGCAACACTAATAGATCCCTAATCCTCTTTTATATCCTCTAGGTTAATTTGATTAGCACTCATAGCCACCTAGTTACCTCAAGTGAGAGGTTAAAGCTTGGAGAAGGAGCTCTCGGGTGGATCTTCTATCACATCGAGGAGGCCGACGAGGAAGTGAACTACAATAATAAGAAGGACTTGAATCTTTAGGTATAATCATCTATCACGGTAGCTAATCACTTCTAGATAGTTGTTAGTTAGGGTTTAGCAAAGATCTATAAAGTTAGTCGATGTTAACTCAAACAAAATGATTGTTTTACCTATTCCGCCTCCCCGCATCATGTGGGGTGTCTAACGTCGACTTACATTAATCTATGCGTAAATGCAATGCTCAGTGCTCGTGTCAGTGCCTCAAGTAGTAACATGTCATGTGTATGAGTATGCATGCACCATGAATTTAAAACAATCAACCATGAAATCTGGATATATCTGTATAAGATATCTGTAACTTTTATCATAGTAAAATTTGTATGGTAATCTGAAACATCATCAATGAAATCCATGGAAATCCGTGTCAAGCATCGACACAAAACATGTAAATCTCAAGGTCTCAATACCTTATAATTTCAATATCTCATAGTCTCAATATCTCGCGCTCCATCAGTCCGGATCGGCCCATATCATCAAATCTCATGACAACGGTCAGTATCTTTCGGATATCCGCCACGCCAGACATCACCGGTAGGTAGTCTTCCCCTGCCAGGCTCATCGTCTATAACTCGATCTTCTTTCCCTGGGGTACCATAACGGGCCCACCATTTACCCGAGACGGTTCATCCACTCCTCGAATCAGGTCTCAAAATCCAACAGAAAACATGAAATCTCATGGTGGACGACACATACATCACGAGAAAACCGCAACTTGTATTTTAAAAAGAAAGGGAGAGAGAGAGAGAAGTTTTTATATATATTCTTGCGATTTTCCCCAAAATCCAGAAATCTCATAGAAATCTAAAATCCCAAAATCATGAGTAAGTAATAATGAGTATCGGCATAAGCCCCACAATACTGGATGATAATATGAAAATATAAATGCATGAAGTGTCTAAGTAATAAATGCAATGTCTAAACTAGCATATGAGAGTAATCACACAATATTATATTGGACTAGCATTTAGCTGATTATATCAATAAAAGATAATATGTTCTAAAGTGTACGTGACATGGCAATTACCGATGATGATGTGTGTGAGCCGGCAAATAAGTGTACGTGGAATATGCGCATCATCGGTAATGGTGCTGGCGTCCTAACCGTCAGAGCTTCATATTATCTAAAGAACATATATATGAATATGCGATGCGATGAACACAACATGAATATAACGGTGAAAATGTAGTTACGCACAAATAGAAAATACATACTGATTACGATTCATACGGTTTGTTGTTTGAGAAAGCACGATTCAACAGTTTGAAAATAAGCATGACTCGAGCCTAAACTAAGATCTGCCTAACCAACTAAGGAGCTAACTAAAGACACTAGTCGAAAGGTAAGAAGAATCCTCCTAAAGTCTGAGTCGATATCTCTAGTAGTCGGCGATCCAGCCTCAATAGCGTCACGAACGTAGTATGACTTCCTCGAGTCACGAGTGCGGATCAATCATCACATCTATGCCTCGTACGGTAAAATCCATCGTACGGCTTCCCAAAATCGGGGTACGGGTCAACTATCACATATGTACATCATTGTTCGTATAGTATCATCATCAAACAATATCATGATCAAGGGTACTGTACTATAATCGCATACATCCCAATATCATCAAATATATATCATCGTCTGTGTAAATATACATCGTCAAATGATCCAAAAAATCATGTCATATATCATGTCGTGATTAAGTCACATATTACAATCCGGGTTCTATTCCAGAGTCTCGTTCATTCCAATGTCATCAACACATATTATCGTTTATATAAATATATTTTATATAATCTCATTGTCCAACGATCCTCTACCATCATAACACATCTCATGTCATAACTCAATCATATATCCAACAAATCACGGCATCAAGCCTAGTCATATCGACTCATCCCAAAGTATCATAACCTCCTCATATCACATGTATATGTTGTGTGCGTGTATATACACACACACACACACACACACACACCTACCCACCTACACACATCCCTACACACACACACACGCACACACATATACACCAAGTCAAGTTTATGTGTGTGCGTGTGTGTGTATCTACATGAAACCTACGAAATCCCTCCAAGGCAGTCATCCTCTGGTTAAGTCTTTCTAAATCAGTCTAGTCCAACCTAAAGTCTTCAATAGGACCCTACTCGCCAAGAATCTAAGGTCATGTCTGGCTTCCTAATAACAGTACGTAATATCCTTATCCTACGTTTGCGAGGGTGCTATACGCCATCCACCCGACTTCCCCGGTAGATATACATCTACTCACCTGGTCCATGTCTGCCGAAGTCGATGCCGCCATCCTCTTCTTCATCGTCCGAAGTCCACGTGAGAGGTACCTATACGCAAACATATATAATATCGTAAACCGAAATTGCGGACAAAACCAAAACAGAGCACGAAACGCGCATAGGTTAAAACATATGATCCGCTCATGCAAAATGACCAAATAACTCTCGACATCGGCGTACAAACGCCGATTGATCGAGATAAAACAAAAGCGTACAAATCGTAGTTCTAAAACTCATTAATTATAATATAAAACATGGTTTAAATCATTAAAACCTTAAAATCAATCAAATCGTTCTATTTCGCAAAACCTAGAAAGCGTCAATTAACCGTTTCATTTTAAAAATTGATGTTTAAACGAAACTAATGGTCATAATATTCACTAAATATCAAAACTAAGTCATACGAATCATTACTATATTTTTATCACACTAATTTGTATAAATCCAAAAATTATAGTTTGCAAATTTATCCAATTTTAACACCTTTAAAGCAAAAATTCACAAATCATCAACTAAACTAAGTTTTGCATGATCTAAGTTGCTAAACAACAAACTAAAATGTTAATAATTTCATGAAAATCATAATTAGATTTTAATCTCAATTATTTAATCAATTTCTAAAATCTAGTTAGCAAAATTAGCATATTTATCACAATTTCCAACTAACAATTTTAAACTAGTAACTAGATTAGTTTTTGCATTCAATTAACATGTTAATCTACCCATTAAAACCATAACCTAATGATAAAAACCCTAATTAGAATTTTATCTCACCAATATATATATATTATAAAAACCCAGTTAGCAAAAATCCTAATTAGGACAATTTAAATGCAACAATTAACAAATTTGTTACTAGATTAGGTTTTGCATTATTTAACATGTTAAACTACACCATGTACTAAACAATTTATAAAAAACCATAACTTGATTTACAAATCCTTTTCTTGAATTGTAAATCTTAAAATTAAACCCATGATTAAACTCCTAATTAGGCTAGATTAAAGTAATTTAACAACAATTTAAACATAGGTTAAGATTATACCTCAAAGTTTAGAAACCTAGCTTGCAACCTAGCCACCCCAACATGCTCTCTTGCTCCCCAAATCCATGCTGTATTGGTCAAGGAATAATGGGTAGTATTTAGATTAGGAGATTAATGAAGTTTTTATATAGATTTTTGAGGCAAAAATGATGAATTTTTGAGAGAAAATGTGAGGGGGAAAAATGAGGGCAGCCTAAGGTGATTTCAGCCATGGGGAGAGAGAGTGAGGGGAGAGAGAAAATGAGTGTGGAATGGTGTAGAAAGTTCTTTAATTAAACATTTCCTTTAAGTCTTTTCACTAATTTAATTTATTTTATTTATTTTCTTAATTGTTTCATGCTAGAATCTACTCGAATATTGAAGACATATTAAGAAAAGAGTGAGCATGCTAAAAAGTTGTTTTAATTTGTCATGGTTCACTTTATAAAATTAACCCATTTCTAATTTGTAATTTGTACTAATTTAATGTATAATTAAAGCTTATGTTAATATTTGAATTTAATTAATTAAGGAAAAATATTTAAGTAAACTAATAATTTATAAGTCACTAAATAAACACCATTTACTAGTAATTACATATTTAAAATAGGCGTATTTAATTTTATGATGAAAAATAACTGTAGTTTAGTTTTACGGAAAATACGGTTTATTTTACCGATTATCAGAAAATTCATGTAAAGGATTTTTATTTAATTATCTATTTATTTATTTATTTTTAAAACGTTACAATCTTCCCCCCTTAAAGAAATTCGGTCCCCGAATTTAAATTAAAACTCCCCCCAAATACTAAAACATTTAGCAAAACACTCAAATTGCCGGGGCTCCGAAATTATCAATACATAAAACACATCTTAGCGCAATGCATGCGCATGAAAAACAAGTACATAACTCAAAATCAAAACTCCATTAAGCGTAAGGCAATCATCGGAGTTATGGTGCGAATACAATGTCAAAATCCAATACGAAAACCAACATGATATACATCAGAGCTATAACTTATATATAGCGCGCATCGTTGTAAAATCGTCCAAACATCTGAATAAAGAAGCATGCAAAACACCTAGGTACTGGTCTCAGGACAGTCCTGCTCGATTATCAAACCAAATAGTGAATATCATAAAAACGTACTGCTCAAAATGAAATCAATCTCAAATACAGAATACGAGGTACTACGTGCGTCCGGTGCGCACGGAAATCAAAATCAAATACAGAAGTCACAAATATACACAGAAACAAAACTGAGTGCAACGGGTGTGCACCAAAAACATCTGTCAAGTGCAACGGGCATGCATGACAATAATATTAGATCCATCTAATCTGTACAAAACCCCGATTTAAAGCATCTGGTGTGCACAAATCGCATCAAGTGCGCCAAGTGTGCGCAAGAATCTCAATCAAGTGCACATGGTGCACGAAAACATATACCGAATATCAAAATCGAAATCACAGTACGAAAAGTGCATGAAAACTATGTCGAAGCATACGTCAAAATCATGTGCAACCCATATGCACGAAATCAAATCAATATCCCAAAATGTATAAAACCAAATCGAGTGCACTGGGTATGCACAAAACAACATCAATACAACTGATATGTGAAACACGAATAGAGTGTAATGAATGTACACATAGGAAATACCCATCATAGAACAAAATCCTCAAAATACCAAAATCCAAACAACGGAAATATGAAATTCAAATCACCAAATCGCAATCGTAAACACTATCGTCAATGTGCGCCTTTTCTAATGTCGACTGATTCAGAATCGTCTTCTCATAGCTGTGCTAACTGCGCTACAAATGGCTATGCTCATATCTAGAGTCGCCCACGTAATCTATCCCTTCACCTGATATCTGGACCACATTAAACTTTTCGATCGATTCATCAAAATCCCATAATTCCCCGAGAGCTCAACACTCAAGTACGGTTTAAAAATATCCAGTACATGCCCCAGCATCTGCGGACCAGCCGTAGAAGGGCAAACCCAAGCCTCACTAATGGCACTGCGGAACTGCCGTAAACCCTAAGGTTCAAAGGCGTTCTCATGGTCATTATGTCGAGTTAGGGTTTTATTCTACTAGAGGGTCCATAGAAATACCTGCATGTTCTTCCGAATACCTTAAACTTGGGAAAATGGGTTTCTGACAATCGTTTGAACCTTTTAACTTCGTCTAGACGACATGTGAATACCCTTCGTCCGTACGCTAAACAATGCTTCAACCCTCCAGAATAGACAATACCCTAACGGTCATCGCATTCTAGCCCCAGCTCTCTCTGCCCGTGCGACCGTGGTAATAGAAACCACCATCCGATATCAACGAAGATAGATCAAAGGAACGAATAGAATACGGTGCAAAGAAATGTATATCTTAAGGCTTCTTAAGCAGAGTAGCGTATCGTAAGTATGCCGCGGATCATACCCACGGTACGTCACTCTACCTAAGTCACCTACTCCATCAACCAAGGTCAAGCTAGACTTAGACAAGAGTTAAACCTAGCGCTCTGATACCAACTTTGTCACGACCCGAAGGTAGGAACGTGACCGGCACTTAAATTACGAAGCGTCTAGAGGCGCGACGTAATCTACGTAAATCGAAGCCCAGAAATCTAAACCATTTAAAAAAAGAGTAAAGGAAAACATGTTTAAAAGCAACATCAAATTTTTCATAAAAATTTCGGCAGAGTCTCCTTTGTAAAAACTGGCCCAAAACGGGTACGAATAAGAATATATATACATAAGCAATAATAAAAAGGCATCCCCAAGCGGGAGCTAGCTCTTCGCCAATTGGCGGTCACAACCATGCAAGCAATATAATATACAACGCCGAAGGGCGAGGAAAAAAACTCAAAGAAAACCATCAAAACCAAAAGAAAACCATAATAGTACAAGCGCGACTCTAAGGTCGAAATAAAAACAACTGGTCTTCTAAATCTATCAAGTAATACAAGTCTGGTTGATGGAGCTTACTAGATACAAATGAAATAATAAAAATACAACGGAGGTCCTGATATAATTGAACCAACCTACTAAGCAAATTACCATGAATGAAATGGTGTGCCAACAAGCCGCTAAGGAAACCTGTACATCGAAACCTATAAAAAAATTTGGCACAACGGGGGTGAGTTGCCAACTCGTAAGTAGAAGATATCCGCGAGTAGAAATCGCATGTGCGACGATCTCCTAGGTCATAATAATATACTTAATATAACACTAGTCATCTAGTAGTGGCAAGGTATTAATCTATGCATAAATGCAATGCTTAGTGCTCGTGTCAGTGCCTCAAGTAATAACATGTCATGTGTATGAGTATGCATGCACCATGAATATAAAACAATCAACCATGAAATCTGGATATATCTGTATAAGAAATCTGTAACTTTTATCATAGTAAAATTTGTATGGTAATCCGAAACATCATCAATGAAATCCATGAAAATCCGTGTCAAGCATCGACACAAAACATGTAAATCTCAAGGTCTCACTACCTCATAATCTCAATATCTCATAGTCTCAATATCTCGGACTCCGTCAGTCCGGATCGGCCCATATCATCAAATCTCACGACAACGGTCGGTATCCTCCGGATATCCGCCATGCCAGACATCACCAGTAGGTAGTCTTCCCCTGCCAGGCTCATCGTCTATAACTCGATCTTCTTTCCCCGGGGTACCATACCGGGCCCACCATGTACCCGAGACGGTTCATCCTCCTCGAATCGGGTCTCGAAATCCAACAGAAAACATAAAATCTCATGGTGGACGACACATACATCACGAGAAAACCGCAACTTGTATTTTAAAAAGAGAGGGAGAGAGAGAGAAGTTTTTATATATATTCTTGCGGTTTTCCCCAAAATCCAGAAATCTCATAGAAATCCAAAATCCCAAAATCATGAGTAAGTAATAATGAGTATCGGCATAAGCCCCACAATACTGCATGATAATATGAAAATATGAATGCATGAAGTGTCTAAGTAATAAATACAATGTTTAAACTAGCACATGAGAGTAATCACACAATATTATATTGGACTAGCATTTAGCTGATTATATCAATAAAAGATAATATGTTCTAAAGTGTACGTGACATGGAAATTACCGATGATGATGTGTGTGAGCCGGCAAATAAGTGTACGTGGAACACGCGCATCATCGGTAATGGTGATGGTGTCCTAACAGGCAGAGCTTCATATTATCTAAAGAACATATATATGAATATGCGATGCGATGAACACAACATGAATATAACGGTGAAAATGTAGTAACGCACAACTAAAAAATACATACTGATTACGATTCATACGGTTTGTTGTTTGACAAAGCACGATTCAACAGTTTGAAAATAAGCATGCCTCGAGCCTAAACTAAGATCTACCTAACCAACTAAGGAACTAACTAAAGACACTAGTCGAAAGGTAAGAAGAATCCTCCTAAAATCTGAGTCGATATCACTAGTAGTCGGCGATCCAGCCTCAATAGTGTCACGTACGTAGTACGACTTCCTCGAGTCACGAGTGCGGATCAATCATCACATCTATGCCTCGTACGGTAAAATCCATCGTACGGCTTCCCAAAATCGGGGTACGGGTCAACTATCACATATATATCATCGTTCGTATAGTATCATCATCAAACAATATCATGATCAAGGGTACTGTACTATAATCGTATACATCCTAATATCATCAAACATATATCATCGTCGGTGTAAATATACATCGTCAAATGATCTACTAAAAATCATGTCATATATCATGTCGTGATTAAGTCACATATTACAATCCGGGTTCTATTCTAGAGTCTCGTTCATTCCAATGTCATCAACACATATTATCGTTTATATAAATATATTTTATATAATCTCATTGCTTAATGATCCGCTACCATCATAACACATCTCATGTCATAACTCGATCATATTTCCAATAAATCACGGCATCAAGCCTAGTCATATCGACTCATCCCCAAGTATCATAACCTCCTTATATCACATGTATACACACACACACATACACACATCCCTATGCACACACACACACACACACACACACACACATATACACCAAGTTAAGTTTATGTGTCTGCGTGTGTGCGTGTGTCTACATGAAACCTATGAATTCCCTCCAAGGCAGTCATCCTTAAGTCTTTCTAAATCAGTCTAGTCCAATCTAAAGTCTTCAATAGGACCCTACTCGCCAAGAATCTATGGTCATGTCCGGCTTCCTAATAACAGTACGTAATATCCTTATCCTACGTTTGCGGGGGTGCTACACGCCATCCACCCGACTTTCCCCGTAGATATACATCTACTTACCTGGTCCATGTCTGCTGAAGTCGATGCCGCCATCCTCTTCTTCATCGTCCGAAGCCCACGCGAGAGGTACCTATACGCAAACATATATAATATCGTAAACCGAAATTGCGGACAAAACCAAAACAGCGCACGAAACGTGCATAGGTTAAAACCTATGACCCGCTCATGCAAAATGACCAAATAACCCTCGACATCGGCGTACAAATGCCGATTGATCGAGATAAAACACAAACGTACAAATCGTAGTTCCAAAACTCATTAATTATAATATAAAACAGGGTTTAAATCATTAAAACCTTAAAATCAATCAAATCGTTCTATTTCGCAAAACCTAGAAAGCGTCAATTAACCGTTTCATTTTAAAACTGGATGTTTAAACGAAACTAATGGTCATAACATTCACTAAATATCAAAACTAAGTCATACGAATCATTACTATATTTTTATCACACTAATTTGTATAAATACAACAATTCTAGTTTGCAAATTTATCCAATTTTAGCACCTTTAAAGCAAAAATTCACAAATCATCAACTAAACTAAGTTTTGCATGATCTAAGTTGCTAAAAAACAAACTAAAATGTTAATAATATCATGAAAACCATAATTAGATTTTAATCTCAATTATTTAATCAATTTCTTGTTAGTTATATATATGCCCTAGAGGCCATTACTGTACATACGATGTATATTTGTAGTGGATGTTAGGACATATATAGGGAGGACTTTCTTGCTCGACATGATAGTATGCTATCTGGTTGTATTTTATCTTAACATGTACTCTGATTGTCTCTATGTTAAATGTTGATAAAGCCCTTAGGATATGTACTCGACTACTGGGACTATGATGAGATCATACTAGTGGGGCCACGGTAGTCGACGAGTACATCCTTTAACTGTTCCTAGTCGAGGGTGTATCGAGACAGGGCATCGATGCACCAGAGTAGACTTGCGTATACGCATCTTGACCCATATGATGGGCGATGGATGCTCCCATATCCATCGGTGTTTGACATCAAGGATGGTGTACGGGTGCTTAGTGGAGACTGGGTACACTGGACGGACTCGCCGAGAACTCCCAGATGGTATTATACCTCACGTCAGATGGCAGTTCTTCGGTGACACTGGTACAGAGTAGTCTGTTGATCCGAGATCGTCATAGAGTCTTGTGTGATTCCCACTGTGCTTTGATTTCCATCATACCACGTCCAAGAGGGCGTGCAAAAAGGTGGCTTTTGGGTACAGTCCCGAATCACATGGAGGTAATAAGCGATAGGAGGGGATTCGTCTCTCCCGGTAAAGGGAGTTGATGTTGTGCTGTGTTCGATTGGCTATAACCGGAAATCCCTGGCCAGGGTTGCTGAGATTTACTGGTAAGTGTAATCAGTAGTTTCTCGAACAGTTATAGACCGCATATCGGCACGACTTATCGAGCTACTGGGGTCTGACGTTTACCACCCCTAGGCGAGATATGCAACATATGAGACGACGAGACCGAACTGTACGGGAGTGTTACTGTTTGGATTCACAGGAGAATGTACAGGCTTGCTTGTTGATCTTCTGAGCGCTCAATACCTTGGTAGATGTTACGTTTAGCTGACCGCTTGCAGCTTGTGGGTGTTTGATATGATCATCACCTACTGCCGGCTTATCGACGATTCTTTAGAGTCCTACACAGAGGTTTCTTGGCTCAGGCAAAACGGAGTAGGAGCACATATGTGATATGTGAGGGACCGAGGATAATGCGGTATGTGATACCGTATTGGATTCTCGCGATATGAGATATCGGCCGGGTATATGTGATATAGCCGGGTCATCGTATTAGTCGGTTATATGCGATATAGCAGGATTGTCAGATCAAGTGTTGATTCGATAATTTAATGTATAATAATATTTATGATATATTAAATTACATTAACTAATATTAGCTCACTAAAAGATTCTTTTTCTCACTTGGGTAATACATTGATATATATATGCGATATATGTTAATTGTATTATTTTATTTTGTTACGATAAATATTATATATGTGATATATAATATTGTAACATGATATGATAACTAATGCAACATGTTTAGTGGAGTTTAAACATGATTAGGGTTTGGATTAGGGTTAAGACTTCTAGTAGATTCTAGAAGGTTTCTTTTTGTTATGAATGAGATATTATGCTTGATATTTTTGTGTGACTCACTCTTAATCCAACCCAAACCCTAGCCCTAGTTAAATCTCTACAATGGTTTGGTTAACCATGGTTGAATGATTCATCATTATCAATATTTCATTATTCATCACAAATGAGATTATTCATTCTTCTTCTTCTTCCTCCTTTGCAGAGCTTTCTTGCTTTGATATTTGTGATGAAAGTGAGTGAGAAATAGAAAACAAATGAGAGCAAAAATCCAACTTCATCAACCTCATCTATCATTGCCATTTAGATGAGGGTGTTCACTTCATTAATGAGTGTTAGCTTGTGTTATTGAAACTTCAAGGTAGATCATCTATGTTATCGAAGATCGGAAGCAAGACTGCATCTTTCTCTTCGCGGAGCCTCTCGAGAGCCCGGAACACGATGATCGCAGCGAAGGGACAATAATATGGAGCTTATGAAGTGAAGGACCGGATCTACAAAGGTTGTAATCGCTCTCACTTAGTGTTAAAGTGTTTAACATACTTGTTTACGCATAAACTCTAGTTTAAAGATCCGGCTTTGGGTTGTTCGGCACGGATAAATTTTTAATTGGGCATGGTTGATGCCTCGTAGACCCTTGTGGCAGTGCCTAGAAACCCTACAGTGGTATCAGCGCCAAGCTAGAGCTTTAGGCGAAGTCTGGACGAAGTTTAAAATCCGATCGAACCCGGAAACCCCGACGAATACCCTTCTCTGGATATTTTTCAAAAATGTGATTTTTTATGAATTAAAAATTCTCAGAAAAACAATCAGGAAAAACTAAGAATTACTGTGAAGTACGGTACACCAAGTCGCTCATGTGACCGTGGAACCGCAGCCAAACCAAGGGGTTGGCGGCGGTTCCGCTGCCAAAATTTGGACTTAGTCCCTCATATTTCATATATTTATTCTTAGGTCCTTTCTTGTCATTTTTCTCTGGGAATTTTTTAATTCCACTCAAGTGTTGAGTTTTCTAGGGTTGTATTGGGGACTCGTTGATTCGATCGGATATTTTAACTATTTTAGTTTTGTCCGGGTAATTTTTAGAAACTGTTAAAAAGTTCGAACGGATATCAATAACTCACTTTTTCCCCTGTCGGAAAATTTTCAAAAGTTGGATTTTTTCTCGAGTTTAAAACTTTCGTAAAGTCATGCAAGTAATGCGGTGGACCCTCTAGAAGACAACAAACCTTAACTCGATTATGTGACCGTCTTGAACTGCCTCTAAACCTTAGGGTTTGCGGCAGTACGGCGTGCCACATGTGAGGCGTTGGCTTGACCCTTTTACGGCTGGACCATAGGTACTGTGGTATGTGATGGATGTTTTTAAACTGATTTCAAGTGTTGAAATATATTGGGGAAATCTTGGGTGTTTGATTATTCGATCAGAAAATTTAACATTGTCTATTTATCTGGAATGTGATACAATATTTGGAATCCACAAATAGTTATGAGATAACTGATTTGAATATTATAAACATAGCAGTTTAGCCTCAGATGATCGGTTGCCACGGAATTTTGATGTGATCAAAAGTCTGTCGCAATCACGTAGCATACGCGGATACTCGCCGGGTAAACTTAATAGACAGCCATGCCCCAAAGCCCCGACCAAGTGACTGTAGGAGAACCCCGTCGCCAAAAGCATCCGTTCGGGTGCTCACGACAGCGTTGTTCCGCCTTAGTGCACTTCGTCGACGGCATCCGGGGGTGCGGCTGTCTACTAAAGTTTGCGACGAGCATTCGATCAAGATGTCGGGAATCTTGTTGAATTGCCCGACTTGATATTGAAAAGAGTTTTCGATAATGAGACTAAAATGCGGGGTTTATAATTGTTAGGCATGCGATGTCTAAGGAATTCATTTGGTTAGGCATGCGATGTCTAAGGTGGTTGCGGATTCTAACTGTTGTAGTTTTACACTTTCTTTTCTGTGACCGTAAGCGTAGTATGTGGTGTATCCCCGGCTTCGTTGCTATACATCAATGACAATCGGGATACGCATACTTGCTTACGTTGATGATATGAGATATTATGTGTTACTGTGATATGTTATATTGGATCGTCGCGTTTTGAATAGCCGGGGGTTCTATGTGAGATGAGAGTTTTTCTTTTTCATTCATGTAAAATTCATTTGTATATATTATTCTTTTATTGGGGCACTTCCGGGCTGAGGATGATGTCACCATTGTATATTATTTACTTTTCCGCATTAGGTAGACCCAAGGCGGGGAGCACAAGTAACCGGGTTCTGGGGTCCAGTGGGAGATCATCTCGAGGAGTCGAGACCGGGTCTCCTAACCCTAGAATTGGCAGTGTTGCTTGCCGCTCTCGTAGGGGTCTAGGAATGTGGGTTTGGCTATTCATCACGACCGTGGAATCCTTGTTTTATACAGGCTCGTACTAAAACACGGACGTCCTAGTATATCCAATATTTCATATATGTTCTTCTGCTGCAATGTTCTGTGATGATATCATATTACCGCCTGAGACGAATGTTTATATTATATATATGAGATATATGTTATATTGCAGATTTCGTTTCAAAAATGATGCTTGTGAAGCATAATAAAATGGGACTTCATTAATGAGATTAATGAAACTAAAAGAAACCTAAAGATGTTGTAGAAACTTGTTTAAAAACTGGTAACTCTAGTTCTTGGTTTGCATAGCGGTGTTCCTTGTAGAACATCCAGCACCTTATTCGATAAGGAAAGAGCCGAGATCCCTTCACCGGGAGTGACATCTTTAGTGAAACTAGCAGATGCTACAAACTCGGTTTGTCTTTTGATTGCTTCTATAGTTCTTGCTTTGCACAGCGGTATATATGATATACCCCGCACCTTATTCGATGAGGAAAGAGCCGACGATCCCTTCACCGGGAGTGACCTCTTTAGCAAAACTAGAAAAGTCCTCAAAAACACTCCATTTAAAATCACTCGATTCTACAACGATATCAAGTTCATTACTTAAAGGGTTTTCTTAAAAACCTGTCGTAGCCCTCCGTCATTTCAGATAAGTACTAGTTAGTATTCGTGCTACGTTTGTTGACTATGTTAAGGCGTAGTGTGCGGTAGCTGATTAGTGCTAATCTGTATAAGCATATGATGCGATTAGATTAGGGTAGTCGTGCGATTTTGTTGACTATGTTAAGGGTCGTGCGGGTGGGTTTAATTCAATCGGGAAATGACGGGTTGAACTTGACTAGCACTTATGATTTGTTGACTATGTTAAGGTCATATAGCTGCTAGGGGTAAAATATTATTGGGAATTTCAAGTGTTGAAATTCCCAATGTGATTGCATACCTTCTATGAGATAGTTGGATCCCGATACTCGCTGCGAGTAAGAGTTACTCCTGGGAGAGTTTTACACATTACAATTAGCCGATCAAGTAGGTGTCAACGGGGTTACGCCCCTGCGAAAACGAGGTTTACTTTAATTAGGTTTGTGCGAAAGCACGGGGGACCTCCCTCAAAATACCGGCACTGACCTGGCTGAAAGATTGGCGAACTTGTAGCGTGTAATTAATCCCAACTAGTCTTTCCTTTTAGCGTTTGAAGGAAGATTTGACTAAAACAGTGGGAGACATCCTGATTAGCTATATTAGATAACCAATCTAATCTTGCAAGAGCATACGCTGAGTGTTTTCTTCTCTCTCTCTCCAGGTAGCGACCATATCACGCTTTAATCAAGATAATAAAATGGATATATTGACCGAACCCGCTTGTTATACTGAGCTGGGGAACGTTGGTCCCGCTCCAACTTATAATTGTTATAAGACAGAGCAGGAAATAGGGAATTACCAGAATTCCCGTGCCGCCCAAACGAAGAAAGTGCATGCTGATGCATCTTCTTCGGGTGTGTTCATTACAGAGAACCGTTTCTCAGTATCCTTTACGTCCTGTGTATGAGATACTGGATCAGGATCCCGCATATGTAATCTGTTACATGGGCTACCGATAGGTAGAGAACTGAGAACGGGTGATAAGTTTCATGAGATAGAAACGGTGCAAGTGTTGCAGCCAAGTCTGTTGGTCACTATCACCCTGTATTACCAGAATACATTGATTCTGAACGAATGTTATTAGATACCGAACCTGATATACAACATCATATCTTTTTCTTTATTAGTAAAGAAGGATATAATTTTGTATTGTTGGATAATGTTTTGAACATTTCCTATATCAAGAGTTGATCGGTTCAGGTACGTTATCTAAAAGCATTGATGTTCTAAATCAAACTACAGTTCTTAGTATACAGAACACACACAAGAGGAAGCGTTCAGAAATGAACGAATCCTTCTTGAGGCATTGTAGACTAGGTCATATCAATGTGACCCGACTAGCTGAAGTTACATAAAGATGCATATTTAAATTAGTTTGAATTTACATCTTGTGACACTTGCCAGTCATCTCACAGAGATAAGATGACCACAGCTCCGTTTATTGGAAACAGAGAAAGAGTTAGTGAACTCTTGGGATTGATACATGTTTATGTATGAAGGTCCCCTGTCTACACATGCCAAGATCGGTCCTTTGTACTTCATTACATTCACTGATTATCTTTCAAGATTCAGACATATGTTCCTGTTGAAAAACAAGTCCGAACCTTTTGAGATATTCACAGAAAATAAGTTAGAAGTAGGGAACCATAAACGAGTATAAGTATTATGTCCTTTGATGAGATCAGGGAGGAGAATACTTGAGCACGGGATTCCTAGACTATTCTAAAGGAAAATGAGATTCTCTCTCAGCATCACTCCTCCGAATACACCACAGCACGTCGGTGTATCAGGGCGGAGCAATCATACCCTATTTGATATGGTGCGCTCTATGAAGAGTACTACTGAGTTTCCCATTTCCTTTTGGGAGTTATGCACTTGTGAAGCTGCATACCTATTGAATAGGGTTCAAATCAAATCAGTTGCCTACCACTTCATATGTGATATGGAAAGGGAAGAGCCCATATCTCAAGTTTGTTAAGATTTGGGGTTGTCCGGACTATGTCTAAAAGCAAAAGCCGGACAAGCTCGAGGCAAGGTCTGTTATGTAGAACTGGAAGGAGTTCCAGCTATACAAACTACAGCAGATGATTTGGTAGAACCAAAGGATTCAATAGTTTCCAACGAACCTCAGCCTCTCCGTCGATCTAGTAGGGTTCCTTACCCACCTGAGAGATACTTTGGTTTCTCTATGACAGTGGGAGCGAGGATTGCATAATGAGATGATGACCCAACTTATTTCGAGCTGGCCATCAGGAGTGGGACTCTGTAAGAATGGCTGGATGCTTATCTATCTGAGATGGAATCCTTATACACCAACAAAGTATGGACTTTGATTGCTTTATCTGAAGGGTTAAATCCCCATTAGGAGCAATTATATCTTGAGAAGATTACTTGGTGTACATGGAAAAGTTGAGACTTTCAAAGCTATGCTTAAGTCCATCCAGATCCTACTTGCCACTGCTACATACCATAACTACGATATCTGGTGGTTAGGTGTCATGACAGCTTTTCTAAATGATGTTTTAGAAGAGAGTGTCTATAAGTACACAGCCAGAGGGCTTCATGGACAGTGGGAGCAGCAGAAACGCATGCAAGATGCTTTATAAGATAAAGCAGGTATCGCGGAGTTGGAACATCTGTTTTGATGTGGTAGTCAAAGAGTTTGACTTCATCAAAATGGTAGATGAAACTTGTATATACAAAAAGGTAGTAGGGAGTATGGTGGTGATCCTCGTAGAGTACGTGGATGACATACTCTTGATAGGGAAGGAGTTTCCTATGCTACGCTCGGTCAATCTCCGCTTATCACAAGGATTCTCCATATAGGATCAAAATGATACCTCCTAAATCCTGGGTTTTGGATCTATAAGATAGACCTAATTGGATGTTAGGATTCTCACTAGTTGTAGTGAGATGGTATCAATCGATCCTGGGGAGAATCACTGGAAAGGTTCCAGGGTGATAAGGACGACTGAATGTCAGTCGCAGGCATTGTCTTTACCCTCAGTGCAGGGACGGTATGTTGGAAGAGTTCCAAGCTAGATACCGTGACTTACTAGACGATTAAAGGCAAGATACATCGTTACCAAGGATGCTACCAAAGAGGCAGTCTGGATATATATAAGTTCATGATATGAACTTCGTTCCTACCATTGTGTGACAATGGAGTTGTGGCTTTAGCCAAGGAACTACCGTCCCATCAGAAATCCGGATATAATTCTTAGGCAGTATCACCTGATCATGGAGATGGTTGATCTCCAGGGAGATCAAGGTTAGGAGAGTAGAAACAGAGGACAACAGCGCGGATCCACTCACAAAGGCCTTTTTCCCAGTAGAGACTTTTATGGGATGGTTGAGTATGAGATACTTCAGCCACAGCTAATTGTTGGGTATGCGATACCACAACAGATGGCCCTAGTGCAAGTGGGAGATTTTTAGTTATATGTATACCCTAGAGGCCATTACTGTACATACGATGTATATTGTAGTGGATGCTAGGACATATATAGGGAGGACTTTCTTGCTCGACATGATAGTATGCTATCTAGTTGTACTTTATCTTAACATGTACTCTGATTGTCTCTATGTTAAATGTTGATAAAGCCCTTAGGATATGTACTCGACTACTGGGACTATGATGAGATCATAATAGTGGGGCCACGGTAGTCGACGAGTACATCTTTTAACTGTTCCTAGTCGAGGGTGTATTGAGACAGGGCATCGATGCACCAGAGTAGACTAGCGTATAGGCATCTTGACCCATATGATGGGCGATGGATGATCCCATATCCATCGGTGTTTGACATCAAGGATGGTGTACGGGTGCTCAGTGGAGACTAGGTACACTGGACGGACTCGTCGAGAACTCCCAGATGGTATTATACCTCATGTCAGATGGCAGTTCTCCGGTGACACTGGTACAGAGTAGTCTGTTGACCCGAGATCGTCATAGAGTCTTGTGTGATTCCCACTGTTCTTTGATTTCCATCATACCATGTCCAAGAGGGCATGCAAAAAGGTGGCTTTTGGGTACAGTCCCGAATCACATGGAGGCAATGAGCGATAGGAGGGGATTCGTCTCTCCCGGTATAGGGAGTTGATGTTGTGCTGTGTTCGATTGGCTATAACCGGAAACCCCTGGCCAGGGTTGCTGAGATTTACTGGTAAGTGTTATCAGTAGTTTCTCGAACAGTTATAGACCTTATATCGACACGACTTATCGAGCTACTGGGGTCTGACGTTTACCACCCCTAGGCGAGATATGCAACATATCAGACGACGAGACCGGACTGTACGGGAGTGTTACTGTTTGGATTCACAGGAGAATGTACAGGCTTTCTTGTTGATCTTCTGAGCGCTCAATACCTGGGTGGCTATTACGTTTAGCTGACCGCTTGCAGCTTATGGGTGTTTGATATGATCATCACCTACTGCCGGCGTATTGACGATTCTTTAGAGTCCTACACAGAGGTTTCTTGGCTCAGGCAAAACGGAGTAGGAGCACATATGTGATATGTGCGGGACCGAGGATAATGCGGTATGTCATACCGTATTGGATTCTCGCGATATGAGATATCGGCCGGGTATATGTGATATAGCCGGGTCGTCGTATTAGTCGGTTATATGCGATATAGCCGGATTGTCGGATCAAGTGTTGATTCGATAATTTAATGTATAATAATATATATGATATATTAAATTACATTAACTAATATTAGCTCACTAAAAAATTCTTTTTCTCACTCGGGTAATACATTGATATATATGCGATATATTTTAATTGAATTATTTTATTTTGTTACGATAAATATTATATATGTGATATATAATATTGTAACATGATATGATAACTAATGGAACATGTTTAGTGGAGTTTAAACATGATTAGGGTTTGGATTAGGGTTAAGACTTCTAGTAGATTCTAGAAGGTTTCTTTTTGTCATGAATGAGATATTATGCTTGATATTTTTGTGTGACTCACTCTTAACCTAACCCAAACCCTAGCCCTAGTTAAATCTCTACAATGGTTTGGTTAACCATGGTTGAATGATTCATCATTATCAACATTTCATTATTCATCACAAATGAGATTATTCATTCTTCTTCTTCTTCCTCCTTTGCAAAGCTTTCTTGCTTTGATATTTGTGATGAACGTGAGTGAGAAATAGAAACAAATGAGAGCAAAAATCCTACTTCATTATCCTCATCTATCATTGCCATTTAGATGAGGGTGTTCACTTCATTTAGTGAGTGTTAGCTTGTGTTATTGAAACTTCAAGGTAGATCATCTATGTTATCGAACATCGGAAGCAAGACTGCATCTTTCTCTTCGCGGAGCCTCTCGAGAGCTCGGAACACGATGATCGCGGCGAAGGGACCACAACATGGAGCTTATGAAGTGAAGGACCTGATCTACAAAGGTTGTAATCCCTCTCACTTAGTGTTAAAGTGTTTAACATACTTGTTTTCGCATAAACTCTAGTTTAAAGATCCGGCTTTGGGTTGTTCAACATGGATAAATTTTTAATCGGGCATGGTTGATGCCTCGTAGACCCTTGTGGCAGTGCCTAGCAACCCTACATTTCTAAAACCTAGTTAGCAAAATTAGCATATTTATCACAATTTCCAACTAACAATTTGAAACTAGTAACTAGATTAGCTTTTGCATTCAATTAACATGTTAATCTACCCATTAAAACCATTACCTAATGATAAAAACCCTAATTAGAATTTTATCTCACACACATATATATATATATATATATATATATATATATATATATATATATATATATATATATATATTATAAAAACCCAGTTAGCAAAAATCCTAATTAGGACAATTTAAATGCAACAATTAACAAATTTGTTACTAGATTAGGTTTTGCATTATTTAACATGTTAAACTACACCATGTAATCATAAACAATTTATAAAAAACGTTAACTTGATTTACAAACCCTTTTCTTGAATTGTAAATCTTAAAATTAAACCCATGATTATACTCCTAATTAGGCTAGAATAAAGTAATTTAACAACAATTTAAACATAGGTTAAGATTATACCTCCAAGTTTAGAAACCTAGCTTGCAACCTAGCCACCCGAACATGCTCTTTTGCTCCCAAAATCCATGCTATATTGGTCAAGGAATAATGGGTAGTATTTAGATTAGGAGATTAATGAAGTTTTTATATGGATTTTTGAGGCAAAAATGATGAATTTTTGAGAGAAAATGAGAAGGGAAAAAATGAGGGCAGCCCAAGGTTATTTTGGCCATAGGGAGAGAGAGTGAGGGGAGAGAGAAAATGAGTGTGGAATGGTGTAGAAATTTCTTTAATTAAACATTTCCTTTAAGTCTTTTCACTAATTTAATTTATTTTATTTATTTTCTTAATTGTTTCATGCTAGAATCTACTAGAATAATGAAGACATATTAAGAAAAGAGTGAGCATGCTAAAAACTTGTTTTAATTTGTCATGGTTCACTTTGTAAAATTAACCCATTTCTAATTTGTAATTTGCACTAATTTAATGTATAATTAAAGCTTATGTTAATATTTGAATTTAATTAATTAAAGAAAAATATTTAAATAAACTAATAATTTATAAGTTACTAAATAAACACCATTTACTAGTAATTACATAGTTAAAATAGGCGTATTTAATTTTATGATGAAAAATAACTGTAGTTTAGTTTTACGGAAAATACGGTTTATTTTACCGATTATCAGAAAATTCACCTAAAGGATTTTTATTTAATTAATTAATTAATTATTTATTTTTAAAACGTTACATGCCTAGGCTAGACAAGTGAGAAAGGTAATTTTAAAAGGCCCGTCTCACGGTGATTCATGAGCGGAACCCTCCTTTCTTCATTTGTACATACCTGGCTACAATTGGCGGCGAAGAGGCGATTTGAGGGATATCTCACAACTTGTCACTTTGGAATAGTTAGAAGCAGTCTAGTAGACTTAGAAGACCCTAGCTCTAGGTTTGATTGTGCATATTTTAAACTGTGATTGTTACGCCGTGAGACCGTACACATTTTTGCAAAACTCTTTATAAATTAAAAAAAAAAAAAAAAAAATTTTTTATAAAAACTTGCCCTTTGTCGCCAGAATCCCATTTCGGCCACCTTTCATCCACATTTCCCCATTGACGTTTTCTTAACCTCACATTCTACGCTTTGACTACACTAAAATTGTTTAGTGTATGTCCGGTTGGACTCGGGACACTAGAGCCCGTTTAGTCCGTGTTTCGTTAGTCGTTACCGACTACGCGATCGACTCCGACGTCGAAACTCCACCTCTTTCATCTTTACCTTTGCCAGCCAACTCCGACGTTGACCGGAATTCTGTTGATACATCTTCACATTCATCATCTTCTAAAGAGATGTCAGGATTCAATCCTAACAACCTTTGACCTACCTCGGGACTGATTCCACCTCAACTGGGTGCGAATAACCCGCAACAACCTCCTGTTGAAGCGCTACAGCGAATCACGCTCCAGGATCGTTTCTATCCTACCCGCTTCGCACTTCCTACCCGTCTTTCACTCCCGCCGGCAAATGGGGATAATTTCGAAATTAAGCCCCACTTCATCAACATGTTGCCTAAATTTCACGGACCGGAATCCGAAAATGCCTATATCTTCATCAACAAATTCCAGAACGTATGTGCAATGATGAAGACAACCCAATTGTCCGATGATGCATACGGCTACGAGTCATTTCTTTCACATTGTGTGACCTAGCTGAAAAGTGACTGTATAGCATTGCATCGCATTCCATAAACAGTTGGGAAGAGTTTGTTAAAGCGTTTCTTAAAAACTTTTTCACAAATCACAAGACCGCGAGAATACGAAATGAAATTAACCAATTTTCCCAGCTTCCTTCCGAACCTTTTTGGAAGTGTTTCGAACGATACAAAGACCTTCTTGTTCAGTTCCCTCATCACGGTATTGAGAGATGGAAACTTTGCCAGACTTTATACAAAGGACCGAACCTAGGAACTAAGCAGTTGCTGGAGACCATTTGTCAAGGCCACTTCTTATCAAAATCTGACGAGGAAGCTTGGTAATTTCTCGACGATCTCGCTGAAGAAACGCTTCAGTGGGAAAGCATAAGACCGAACACTTCGTCCACTTCATCTACTTCTTCTGGTCCATCTAGGGCAAGCGTTCATCAACTTGATATATCAATTGCAATGAAAGCCGAAATGACAACGATTACACGAAAACTGGAAGCAATTGAGATCAAATTTTCATCGCCTTCTCCTGCCCCTGCTCTTCCCCCTCGCACTATATGCGCTTGTTGTTCGGATCCATCCTATTTGACCGAAGAGTGTCCTTACAACCCACCAACTCAAGGATAGGATCAAGTCAATGCTGCCTTTCAGCAGAGACAAAGAAATGATCCATACTCTTCCACTTACAATCCTGGTTGGAGGAACTACCCTAATTTCGCCTGGAATCAAAATCAACGACAATTCCAAGGCAACAACAACTTCCAGAGGCCTCCTCCTCAACAACAAGCTCCTCAACAAACTCAATATTAGCAACTGATCAGTCGAAAATATTGCATCTTTTAACCGGCAATTTCCCTATCATTTGCACTCATTTAGAAGTGTTCGGTATTCATATTTCACATATTAGCAAATCAGTCGTTAAATATCAGATTGCATGTGTTAGACTCTAAAACCGGCACTTTAAGAGAAATTGACCGCATTTCATGGCATCGCATCATCTCTGTATTTGCACAACACTTGTCTCGAGATTTTTGCAGGAAATTGCAGGAGCAAAGTCAAAAGAAGCTGATAAAAAATACACCAACTCCATATTTTCAGATCTGGTAGCAATATAGAGGGAAAAATACAATTCAACATATCAAAGAAAGGCCCACAACTCAAGCCCAACAAGCACCAGAAGAACCAAGCCCTGAAGCCTCTAAAGCGCCGCGGAACCGCGGCGGGAGCGCGCTTGCGCCGCGGAACCGCGGCGCTTTTGCCACATCATCGCTCAATTTTCAGTGCAAAACTCCTATCTCAAGGCCTACACCTCATTTTTGACACGTCAAATTCCAGAACTCTCCAGAAACTCCACGTGGCTTCATCTAGAAGGCTCGGCCTAACAACCTAGTTCTAGAAGCCTCCCTCCAACTAACTTCTTCTAGAAGCCTTCTTATAACAACCTTCTTCTAGAAACCTCCTTGTAACAACCTCATTCTAGAATATTCCTTCCAACAAACTTTTTCTAGAAGATTCTTTCTAACAACCTCATTTTGGAGGGAAAATTCAAATTCAAGAATGAGGTAGTTCATTTTGGAGGGAAAATTAAAATTCAAATGAGGTAGTTCATTTTGGAGGGAAAATTCAAATGAGGTGGTTCATTTTGGAGGGAAAAGTTGTTCATTTTGGAGGGAAAAGTGGTTCATTTTGGAGGGAAAATTCAAATTCAAATGAGGTAGTTCATTTTGGAGGGAAAAGTTGTTCATTTTGGAGGGAAAAGTTGTTCACTTTTGGAGGGAAATTTAAATTTCATCCAACAAACTTTTGGAGGGAAATTCAAATTTCATCCAACAAACTTTTGGAGGGAAATTCAAAATCTCCTCAACAAACTTTTGGAGGGAAACTTAAAATTCAAATTCTAGATCTAGGGTTTTGATGGCTATAAATAGGAACCTAGATCTAAGGGTTGAGGGAGTTCATTTTTTGGTTCATCAATCTTCAATATTCCAATCTTTACCTCTTTCTTCATCTTCTTCCACAAGTCTAGTGACAAGGCTTGTGCGAAACCCTAACCCTAATTCCACTCCAAATTCAAGATCTTGAGTACCAAATTAAGCGAGAAGCCTTCAACCTTTTAGGAGCCGAGCCGATCTTCAATCGGGCAAGTGATCCAAGCCGATCCGCGACTCAAGGAGACGAGCGCAGCCAAATCGACGATCGAGTTCTTCCTCTTGTAGTTCTTGAGCGAATGTAATGAAATTATTGATATAAATAAAAGATGAAATTCTTTAATCTTGCTTTCTTTTAATTCTTTTATAATGATTAGATCTCAATTTGTGATTGTGGTTCTTGTTGTGATGTTTGAGTAAAATTCCGCTCGTAAAGGAGTCGAGACGATTGTAGAATGATGATGTAACAAATCTTAATACGATTTTTAAGTCCTACGAGCTTTGTAAACCCTAGCAAGTTCAAGAATCGATGACCTAGTTTCGTTGCGATGCTTTCTTGATTGTGATCGCTCGAAATTAGGGATCTACGATCGTTTCTTGAATTTACTAGAGGCTAGAATGTGAATGATATCGACGAAAGAATAAGGGATAAGATGAAACCGTAGTTTCATAAGAAATCCCTAATTCTCGATCGATCATCATCGATCTAGTATCAATTCGTCGAAGGATAAGAATACGTAATTGTAAGATTACATCACATCTATAGATCCGATCGATTCCTACAAGCCTCATTTCGATTCTTGATATTTGGTTTGGAAAAATCATCAAACTATCAATTCTTGATTCTATTTTTTTCTTGTTATTAGATCTAGATTTTCTAATTCTTGAACTTCAAATACAAATCATGAATTGTTTTGTTTTGTTTTCTTTAAACTTTTGACTCATCTAATTCAAAAGAAGAACGATTACACTGTCCCTGTGGACGATCCGCACTCACTTACAATCTACATCCAACACCGTAGTTGATTGCGGTCAAATAATTTTTGGTTGTGATTTCTTTACAATTTTCCCAATTACACATCACAAAAATCATTAAATCAGCAACCTTTCCAACCCCAACCTTACCAAAATCAAACGAACAATTTTGCACCCAACAACTCTTTTCCTCAAAACAATTTTGTTCCGCCAAATAACGATAAGGTTTCCTCGTTAGAACGAAGTCTGGAGGCGTTTTTAAAACAATCAACTCAATCCTCAGCCAACATCCAGTCTTCCATTAAGTCTTTGGTGCAACACACTGCGTCACATAGGCAAAACATCAAAACCATTGAAGCCCAGATTGCACAACTGAATGCAGTTTTAAGCGAGCGAGAGAAAGGGAAGCTTCCATCTCAACCACTCCCAAATCCTGGTCACCCACAAAATGCACATGTTGCTCTTGAACAACAAAACCATAATGTGAGTGTCGTGACTATATTGAGATCTAGAAGGATGTTGCACAACAATGTTGGCGCTGATGATGACACCCCGGCCGCCGCTTCTTCTTCTTCTTCTTTTTCTTCGTCCTCAGAGCCTGTTCTCCAATCTTCACAAGGCTCTACTTCTTCTGCTGCTCCGAACGGACCCACATCTCACTCCACGAAAACACTAGCACTGGGATCCGTTCCAACTCCGCAATCTCCTCCACAAGCATTGGACTCAACCAATTTTCAAAATGTTCCATTTCCAAACCGGTTGAGATCCAATAAACAAAATCCATAAATGGAGAAGATTGCGGAGTTGTTTAAACAGGTTAACATTAACATTCCCGTCTTGGATGCAATCCAACAAGTCTCTTCTTACGCAAAAATCTTGAAGGACTTATGCACTAAGAAAAGGAAATCACAGGTACCTAAGAAAGTTTTCTTAGCTAGTGCCGTGAGTGATGCTCTTACCCAACCTTTACCTCAAAAACGAAAGGACCCTGGCTGTCCTACGATTTCAATAACTATTGGGGATAAGAACATCAACCGTGCACTTTTGGATCTCGGTGCCAATGTTAACGTACTTCTTTATTCGGTATATGAGCAATTAGGTGTAGTAGAGCTGAAACCTACACATTGTACTCTCCAAATGACCGACCGATCTATCACCCATCCTAAGGGTGAGTTAGAGGATGTGTTGATCAAAGTTGGGGACTTCATATTCCCCGTTGATTTTATTGTTCTCGATACATAACCTGTAGCTAACCCCCGGAATCAAATTCGGGTGACACTCGGTCGTCCATTCCTTGCAACCTCGAATGCTGTGATCAATTGTCGCAATGGTTCGATGAACCTATCTTTTGGAAATATGACAATTGAACTCAACATTTTTAAGTTGGGGAATCAGCCCTCTGAACCTAATGCTAATATACTAGATGTTTGCTCAATCCAAGAGATCACTCCGGAGGACTGTGAATTAGAAAAATTTTTGTTCGATCACAGCAATCTTAACGCCACTAGTGCGTTCCTCCTTGAACCTAACACTATTTTTATTCCAGATAATGACTACGAGTGTTTCACTTTCTCAAACGAACTTGACCAGTCACCACCCGAGTTTGAATCTTTTGAGTTCTCGGATGAGTTAGCTGAACCATCCGACTCAGTTGCTTACACTCATTTTGAACCTCTGCTGGAATCCTTTGAGTTTGAGACATTTTCGCCGATTTTACCTTCAATCGTTTCACCTCTGACGCTTGAACTCAAGCTGTTGTCGTCTCACCTTAAATACGCTTACTTAGGTGAGAACAAGACCCTACCTGTTATCATCTCGGCTTCTCTAGCCCCAGAGCAAGAGAAAGCCCTTCTAATAGTCTTGCAGAGCAATCGGCAAGCTTTTGGCTGGACTATGGAGGACATCAAGAGGATTAGTCCCCTGGTAGTTGAACATCATATTCATATGATGGATGATGCCAAGCCAGCCAGGGATCCACAGAGACGACTCAACCCAGTCATGAAGGAGGCTATTAAAAAGGAGATCGTAAAGTGTCTTGATAGTGGTATCATTTACCCTATCTCTGATAGCCAGTGGGTTAGCCCCATTCATGTTGTCCCAAAAAAATCAGGCATAACGGTCATAACTAATGAGGCGAACGAGTTAATTCCTACTCGCACCCAAACTGGATGGCGAGTATGCATCGATTATAGGAAACTCAACGCCGCGACACGGAAGGACCACTTTCCATTACCTTTCATTGACCAAATGCTTGAACGATTGGCTGGGCATGAATATTACTGCTTTTTGGATGGCTACTCCGGCTATAATCAAATTCTCATTGCCGAAAAGGATCAGGACAAGACCACATTCACTTGTCCTTTCGGCACGTTTTCATATCGTCGCATGCCCTTTGGGTTATGCAATGCGCCCGCTGCTTTCCAGCGGTGTATGATGGGAATTTTTTCAGACATGGTGGAAAAATTCTTGGAGATCTTCATGGATGATTTCTCCATTTTCGGCGACTCTTTTGATGAGTGTTTTCTACATCTCAACGCCGTCCTTACCCAGTGTAAGGATAAGAACCTTACTTTAAATTGGGAGAAGTGCCACTTCATGGTGCGTGAAAGTATTGTCTTAGGACATATCATCTCGCAAAATAGCATTGAGGTAGATAAAGCGAAGACTGAAGTCATTTCCAATCTGCCTCCTTCCAAATGCGTCCGAGACATTCGAGCTTTCCTTGGCCATACCGGTTTCTATAGATGGTTCATCAAGGACTTTAGCAAGATTGCTAGGCCCTTGACTCTTTTGCTGGCCAAGAACACCACATTCGATTTCGACTCGAGCTGTATGAATGCGTTCGAGTCATTAAAAATCTCACTCACTTCTACTCCCGTTCTTTCTTCTCCTGACTGGACGCATCCATTTGAGATTATGTGCGATGAATCCGATTTTTCCATTGGTGTTGTCCTTGGACAGCACATCGATAAGATGCCGCATGTAATCTATTATTCTAGCCGAACCTTGAATGATGCCCAATTGAATTACACAACAACCGAGAAGGAATTCTTGGCTGTTGTGTTTGCATTAGAAAAGTTCAGGCCATATTTAATCGGCTCTCCAGTCATCATATACACTGACCATTCTGCTCTTCGCCATCTTTTTGCAAAGAAGGACGCAAAATCTCAGCTAATCCGTTGGATCCTCTTACTCAAAGAGTTTGACCTTGTCATCAAAGACAAAAGAGAATGCGAAAACGTAGTCGCCGACCATCTTTCACGCCTCCCTTATTTTCCGACGCTTCAATTTCCGATAAACGGCGTTTTTCCGGATGAGCAGCTCTTAACAGTATCATGCGAACCTTGGTTCCCAGATATTGTAAATTATCTAGCCACCGGACTACTGCCGAATGAATGGTCAAAATAGGACAGACTCCGATTCCTATCCCAGGTAAAACACTTTTACTGGGACGAACCTTATCTGTTTAAATACTGTCCAGACCAGATTATTCGTCGGTGTGTCCCCGATAATGAATTCAAGAGCGTGCTGTCATTTTGCCACGATCAAGCATATGGCAAGCATTTTGGCCCTAGAAAGACAGCCGAAAAGATCTTGCAGTGTGGTTTCTACTGGCCGCAACTCTTTAAAGATGCACATGATTACTGCAAGATGTGCTCCCGGTGCCAACACTTGGGACGGATATCCAGGAGAAATGAAATACCGCTCCAACCAATCTTGGTTGTGGAAATTTTTGATGTTTGGGGGATTGATTTTATGGGACCATTTCCCAATTCTTTTGGGAACTTGTATATTCTCCTTGCTGTTGATTATGTTTCTAAGTGGGCCGAGGCTGTGTCCAGCCGGATTAATGACAACAAGGTTGTCGTTAGATTCCTCAAAGAAAACATTTTCTTCCGGTTTGGGCACCCCGAGCAATCATTAGCGACAATGGAACTCATTTCTGTAATAGGACTTTCGAGTCCTTGATGCGGAAATATTCCATTAATCATAAGATATCAACGTCCTATCATCCCCAAACATTTGGGCAAGCCAAGATTTCAAATCGGCAAATCAAGCAGATATTGAAGAAGACGGTTTCCAAGAACCGCAAGGATTGGTCTTTAAAACTTACTGATGCCTTTTGGGCATTTCGAACTGCCTATAAGACCGATCTTGGCATGTCTCCTTATTGGCTTATTTACGGAAAGGCTTGCTATCTTCCAGTAGAAATAGAGCATCGCGCATTTTTGGCGATAAAAGAGATGAATCTATCTCTCGAAGATGCGGGCAGCCATAGAAAGCTGCAGTTAAATGAATTGAACGAGCTTCGGAATGAAGCTTACGAAAACGCGGTTGTCGTCAAAAACCGAATGAAGGTGTTTCATAATAAACACCTTATGCGCAAAACATTCATACCTGGTCAACAAGTATTACTTTACGACACCCGGCTACATTTCCATCCCGGCAAGCTCAGATCTCGATGGAAAGGGCCATTTTTTGTACGTACCGTATATCTGCACAGTGTGATCGACTTAGAGAACTGGAGGACGGTTCACTATTTAAACTGAACGGACACAGGCTTAAATCGTTCTTCACCGCGGACCCTTCGGAGGAGCTCCTAATGTTGCAGGAGCCAGTTTACATCGACTGATCTTCCTCCGCCTACCCCCAAATTTCGGTTATCCAGCCATAAAAAGTCGAAACACTGTTTCAAATAAATTTGGGGGTATGTCACACTTGTAATTATATAAAAGTAATATATAAAAAAATATAAAATAAAAAAATAAAAAAAATCCAAATTTTTGGGGGTGTTTTAGAAATTTTCAGTTTTAATAAATAATAAATAAAAAAATATATTTTTTACAAATAAATTCCTCTTTTTGCAAATAACCAAACACCCCCTATAAATACAACCCGACCCCTCTTCTGAATTTTACAGAACCCTAATTTCCACTCTCTAAAACCCCTAGCCGCAGCAGCAGAAAGTTCAGGGAGATCTCGCCATAGCGCCGCGCAACAGCTGCCAGAACCCCTCTTCTGCCGCGCAATGCCGCTTCTTGGTGTCGTCACCCTCTGAAAATTTCAGAGGAGGTTTGCATATTTTTTATCTTCTCTGTAAAATTCTTAAATTCTGCATTTACTCTCTGTAATGGCACCCACTCTGCAGTTTGAAAGGGATTTTTCCCAAATGTTTGCACACACTGTCTATGGTAGTTACTTCGGTGGTGAGAACCGAAGGCGCGGATGGAACTTTTTACTATTTAACCATCCGAATGCCTTCGCGCTTCTGGATCTTGTCACCTGTTTTTATGAATGTATGGAGGATGGTTGTCTTGCACAACACGGATACATTAGGTTAATGTGGGGAGATAGGGAAATTATAATTGATAAGGACTTCATTCACGAATTCACCTTAATTCCACGACTCCCCATCCACGACCAACCACTCCATTTTGAAGACTACCTACCCTTAATGGGAAACGATTGTTCTAGGGAACCACGAAAAGGAATCTAAGCTCGCACGCTGTTTGCGAACGTTTTAACTGTGTGCCATTAGGCACAAAATAATATTTTTGGTAGTTCGTACAACACGACATTTTTCATACCATCCCTCCATATAGTGCACACATTGATGACACGAAACCCTAGTTATGATATGTGCACTGTTTTACTTCACTCAATTGGCGCGGGCAAGAGGGTTGCCAACTATCCTTGTCCTATGTTGGTGACACAACTGTGTCGCCATTTCCTCCCTGTTGAGGAATTCGAATTTTATATGCATAGTGGGATTCCCATTAGACCCCTTCTTGAGGGTGTCTCCACGTCCTATACACGATTACATGATTTATGGTCGCGCACCGAGCCGGCCGAAGACGTGCTCGCAAAGACACCCTGCTCGAGCTCAACCGTGAGCGATGAAGAGCTTACCCCCCCTGCGCAAGCACGCTTGATGAGACGAACAAATAGGGGGTAGAAAGATTGATAGGGATGATGACCAACCTTGATCAGGAAGTGACGAGTTTGGAGCAGGGCATGACCACCCTATTGGCCAGAGAGGAACGATCCCGCTCACGATCGAGGGGACGGAGAGGCTATGAGCAGTGAGGACACTGCTTTCGATAAGTTTGGTGGTGGAGGTTGATTGTAAATAGTTGTATTTGCATTGCATCGGCATATTTTTATTTTTGTACATATTTGTTTTTTTTCTTTCTTTGCATATTTAATTCCGCATTGCATCTTTATAAAAAAATATAAAAAATAAAAAATAAAAAAATATATCATTATATTATAATAAAATCAATAAAAATTGAAAAATTTTAAAAATTGAAAAGTTCAATTTTGGCCATATTTGACTTAAGTTCAACATGACGGTTGGCTGGTTAGGAAAAACTAGATCCTAAACTTGGTAAATTAAAAACCCTAAAAATAACCTTTCTTAAAGTTTAATTATAGAAAATATATGTCCTGCAGTTTATTTAGATTAGGCAAATTTTGAGTTCAGTTCTTGGGCTAAGTCAAAATAAGGGAAGAGTATTGAAATTTTTATTTGAAGTGTAAGTCTGAAAAATAAATTCTGAACCTTTAGTCTAAATCCTGAAAATATATACCCTACTACATGCACTTACACACATCTTGAAACTTGGAATAGTAGAGCATACCTTGAAATGCTCTTGTCTAAAAAACCTTAGTATGAAGGAAAATAAAATAAAAGTATAAATGGTGAATAAAGAGACATAAAAAAATGAACACTGGTTTTGTAATTGCTTAAGGCAGCATAAATAAAAAAAATATAGCGAGGGTGCTTTATCACCTAGTGCCTTAGACCAACTGGTTTGGGAGTCACTGCTAAGCCTTAGGTATTACAAGACGAGGAATTATGCCTAAATGCGTAAGCATATTTTGTAATCGGTCATTTTGTACCTCAAGAAGTATTAACGGTCGCATGAAGAATGTGTGAGCAATTTCATCACCAACTAAAAAGTACTTTGGACGATGGACAAGAGTATGATAGCTTGAATTGAATTTCCAAATGTAGGGGTAAAAATTACACACACGTAGGGATATATGATTGGGGTTTGGATGAGAGATAGGAATGAAAGATAGGCCTTATATTTTCAGTAAAGATGATAAAAATTCCTGAGTTGAGATTGTACCTTAGAAGGAAAATTCAAAAGATACTGAAAGCTTAATAAATTTGCAAAACATATACGATCTTAAGTTAAATGAAAAATGAGTGTGAAAAATACGGGTTGATGATTTCTAAGTTGAAGACAATAGAATTTCTTGCTAGAATACTGAATTGAAGAATTAGAGTTAACAGGCCAAATTGATCGGATTTTTTGGGTAGTATCCGCTGAAAACCCTCAGGAGACAACACTCCTCCTACTAGGGACACCTAGAGGTTTAACGGCTTGTTGCATGAGCTCAGTGCAATCGCGTTCCCTGCGAAAGTGAGGTTAGGAATTTTTGAGAATAAAATTGGCTTTGCTTGGGACGAGCAAAAGATAAGTTTGGGGGTATTTATTCATATCTGATTTTTGCATTTTTATTTCGCCCATTCTTAGTCACATTGCATGTAAGTAGATACTTTTGATCCATGTCTGCTAAATAGTTGCAGGTTACAGGTTCTCAGCTCTTTACAGTGAAATTCATGAAAAGTCACAACAAATGTGAGACTACGACCAACAAACAGAGAAATACGGGTTTCCGCACACTATCCGTATAATGCCGCCTGCCAGTCAAGGAACAAATGGAAAACCGTTGAGCATTTCAATGCACAAAACACAAGGGCAGCACAAGATCCAAGACTTCAAACGCGGAGCTCAAGGCAAAAGTCCACTGTTTTATATCTAGAAGAGAATTGAAGAGATTCTGAGAGACCAAGTGAAGAAAACAGAAGATAAAAGTAACTTGAAGAAACCCTGAAGAATTGAGCCCATGAACCCACCAAATGGCCGCAGAACCGTGGCCAAACAGGCTCTTCAGCCCCAGTTCCGCGGCCGTGCTCTGCACATGTCGGTGGGGTGTCGGTGCTTTAACTCGGTTTTTGGGGTTGTTTTGTAATTTCATGTATGGATCAAAATGTAAACCTAGGGTTTTTTTCTATCTATAAATTGGAGGGTTCAAAGCCAAATTAGGCATGCCTATCTTTATTTTCTTTTTTTTGCCTCTCTTTATTATTTGCCTCGTTTTAATTTCTAGATCTAAATTTTAAATTCAATTGTAATGCGTTCTTGAGTGGTCATCAATAAAGTAAGTCTTTTATTTTATTTCGCATTCTTCTTATCTGCAATTTATTATCTGCACTTTTATTTGTTCTTTATTTATCTGCAATTTAGGTCATCAATAAAAATAAAAAATGAATTTTATTGTTATCTTCCTAATGAGTGAGTAATTCCTCACTTGTTAGGGGTAGGAAAAGGAAGGTTTGAGAGAAGGAAATCTCTCTCACTCCTTTCTTTGCCCAAATAATTTTACGGACTTCCTTTAATTCAACCATAATCCGCTCACTACGACACCCTATCCTACATGATTGCAGTGATTCCCTAATTAGACCGGTTGTGGTTGAATTAACCGGAGGTTAGGGCTAAGAGCCAAGAACGGACGGATAAGGACCAAAAGGAAGAAACTAAGTTTCTTCCTAGTCATGCTAATCCCCGTTGTTGCCGATTACCCTAACACCTTTATTCACAACCAAGTCATTAAAAGAAGCGAGAAGATCCCTATTTCGAACTGACCTAATCCTAACCCTAGCAAGCCTTTTTATCAACTTATTCTCATTCATAGATCTTAAAACAAAACCCTACCAAAGTTAGGACTTAACTCGTTAGAACATAAAGAAAAGGATTCCTTCTCCCTGCGGATCGACCCGTACTCAACCGGCTAGCTACCAAGCGACACCGTCTTGATTGCGGTAAAATTAAACACAGAAAATCTCTGACAATCATGTTGTTTTGAGTTGATTTTGGTGGTGATGTATGGTGGTAGAAGAAGTGGACGAAAATGGAGAAAGATGAGGAGGAGAAAGATGAAGAAGGAAGAGATGAAGAATACAATGAGGGAAGAATGAAGAATGTTGTATGGTTAAGGAGTTATACCCTTCCCCTCTCTCTCACTCTCATTCTCTCACACACCCATACCTCCTTATCCCCCCATTTTCTTTTCTTTTCTTTTCTTTTTTTAAAACAAATTCAAAACCATTATTAAAACAAAAATGTAAGTGTTAACACGCACTTAATATGTCATGCACACTATACATGGTTTAATAAAATAGACTTGGTTTAATGCATAATTATGAAATACCAATCAAGTTTAACACTAAACTTGTATGTAAATAAATATATATTAATTTTAAAGCCTAAATCAATCAAATGCTTTCATAAATGATAATTCATTTTTAAATTCGAATTATATTCTAAATATATAGGTATACAATTATACCATTCTACAAAATCTCAAATCTATATTCGAAAAATATCCATGAAATTTATTATTTTATTATTTAAATTCAAAAATAATATTTTTTATTTTCTGAAATGTTATAAGGCAACTCACACTCAATCTCACTCTTCACTAATTAAAGTATTAGTGAAGAGAACAACCTAAACTTATTTGCTAGATCGGTTTAGCTTGATGAAGTAGGGTTTTTGCTCACTAAAATTTATCCTCTTTATTTTTCCTCTTGAGTGAATAGTATCACTAGAAGAAGTGAAGAAGATGAAGATGAGGATAAGAATGATCTTGGATGGTCAGGATAAGTGTAAATCATATACATATATTACAAAAAAAAAAAAGAAGAAAATGAGTCATGCATGAAACAAAGATCACAACTCATGACTCATTGTTTCTTTTCTTTAATACATATAATGAATGATTATCCTCTTATCCAATAATCCATGTAATTTTCATACATCCATCTATGTTGTATCATCAACCATGATACAAATTAATATATCATTTATATCAAATACAAATAATATATGAAGAGGAAAAATTAAAGTGAGCACAATATTAGTTAATACATATGTTAGTGATATATGCTTTAGATGCCATTATTGTATCATACTGGTTTGTATATTACATAATGGAAGCTTGGATATATACGGATATAATAACAGTCTTGCTCAAAATGGTAGTATGCTACCTGGTTTGTTTCTACCTCAATATGTGCATGTGTTTTTGCATATCGTTTATACATATTAATAGAGCCCTTAGGATCTTTGCTTGACTACCAGCGTTGTGATGGCAGTCACACTAGTGGGGGCTGGGTAGTCTATAAGCACATCCTATATAGGTCCCTAGCCATAGGATTATTGAGACGGGGTATCGATACTCCAGAGTAGACTAGTGTATACGCTTCTCATCCCAGCAGGGGAGATGGTCTGTCCCACAGCTTTTAGTACATCGTACTGGAGATAGTATGCAGGTGCTCATTGGGTTATGAGTACACTAGACAAGACTCATAGGGGACTACTGGTGGGTATTATACCTATCGTCAGGTAGCAGTTCCTAGGTGACATAAGTACATCATAGTCTGTTAACTTGAAACTGCTACTTCGCCTCGAGTGTGTTGATTGTTCATAAAATTCGAGACTGTGTAAGTAAATCAACTCAAATGATCCATGATAACGGTTTCATTTGATTGAAAAGAATTTCTTGTTTGTGTAAATCGAATAAAGCGAATAAGTTTCTATGTGTCGGTAATATTGAATAAGATTCACAATCAAAGAATTATATTTGACCGCAATCAATTACGATGTCGGTTGTAGATCGTAAGCGAGTGCGGATCGTCCATAGGGATTGTGCGATTCGTTTATATGTTTAATTTGTTTGAATTGAAAAGTTAATCGAAAAGAAAGGAAAACATGATTCAAGATTTTATCGATTGATTCAGGTGTCACTAATCTAATCAAGAATCAAGAAACTGATAAACAATCAAGAATCGGGTTTCGATGATATTTCCAACCAAATGTCAAGAATCTAAATGAGGCTCGTAGGAATCGATCGGATCTATAGACGTGATGTAATCTCAAGATTTCGTGTTCTTGTCCTTCGAAGGATTGATACTACATCGATGATGATCGACGAGAGTTAGGGCTTTCTCGTGAAACTAGGGTTTCATCATTTAACCCTTGTTCTTTCGTCGATATCATTCACATTCTAGCCTCTAGCAATTTCAAGAAACGATCGTAACTCCCCAATTTCGAGCGATATCAATCAAGAAAGCATCGCAACAAAATGGGTCGTCGATTCTTGAACTTGCTAGGGTTTACACAACTCGTAGGATTCAAGAATCGATTTAAGATATGTTACATCATCATTCTATTGATCGTCCCGACTCCTCAACGAGCAGAGTATTACTCAAACATCATCACACAGAAAGCATTCAAGAATTGAAAAGATATCATGATGCAAGAGTTTAAAGAAAACAAGATTAAAGAATATCACCTTTTATTTATATCAACAATTTGATTACAGTCGCTCAAGAACTACAAGAGGAAGAACTAAATTGTCGATTTGGCGTCGCTCGGCTCCGTGAGTCGCGGATCGGCTTTGACCACTTGCTCTGTTGAAGATCGGCTCGGCTCATAAAAGGTTGCAAGGCGTCTTGCTTGATGGGGTACTCAAGATCTTGGCTTTTGATTGGAGTTAGGGTTAGGGTTTCACACAAGTCCTCTCACTAGACTTGTGGAAGAAGATGAAGAAAGAGATAGAATGGCTCTAGATTGGCTACTAAAATGAACTAATGGAGGGATCTCTCTATCCCCTTTACAAGTGAGCCTAGGGTCTTATTTATAGATCTCCCAAACCCTAAGCCTGGAGAAGTTCGCTCCAAAAGTTTGTTGAAAGACTTCTAGAAGTAGTTAGTTAGGCTTAGCTTAGGGTTTAAGTTAGGGTTTAGGGAGAAGTTTCTATAATACAAGGCTAGTTTAGTGTTGATCCCAAAGCTTGCTGATCTAGCAGAAGTCCCTGGAGTCTTCTGGAAACTGACATGTCATTCTGAGCTGTAGGCCTTGAGCTAGGAATTATGGTGCAAAATTGAGGAGGTGATGTCGACAAACCGCCGTGGAACCGCGGCACAAGGCGGCTTAGGCCGCGGTTCCGCGGCCATTTGGGCTCTTTGTAGCTTGGTTCTTCTGGTGTGGTCTTGGGATGATATTTGGAGCTTTATCTGATATGTTGATTTGTATTTGTCCCTTTGGATTGATACCAGAACTGAAATCATTGAGTTGGCGTAATGTTTGATCGGTACCATGTAAATTTTTGGCCTTTCTTCTGGATTTTCTTGCACAGATCTTAAAACAAGTGTTGCGCAATATAGAGATGATGCGATGCCATAAAATGCGGTCAATTTCCTTTATAGTGCTGGTTTTAGAGTCTAACACATGTAATCAGATATTTGACGACTATTTTGCTAATATGTGAAATATGAATGCCGTATACTTCTAAATGAATGCAAATGATGAGGAAATTGCCGGCTGAAATATGCAATATTTTCGACTAATCAAATTCCCCCAAACTTAATTTCGATCGTATCGAGCGAACTGTTTATTAAAAAGAGAAGGAGAAAATAAAGAAAGAGAAAAACTAACCAGCACACTTTCGTAGGCAACACGATTGCACTGAGCACGTGCAACAAGCTTTTAAACCTCTAGGTGTCCCTAGTAGGAGGAGTGTTGTCTCCTGACGGTTTTCAGCGGATTGCACCCACAAAATCCAATAATAAAAGGAAGATCATGAATATTACATTTAAAGAAAAGAATTGTAAAAGAAAAGCCTTGAAAATTAGGGTTTCCAACTAAGCTAGCTTTTCGGTTGTCATGAGCCCTATCTTAATGGCCATGAAAAAATGTCAGAAATCACGTCCTTCCTTAATAAAATATCATCTTATTCTTCATTCCTATCTTTCTTCCAAACATCGATCATATAACCCTGCGTGTGTGTAACGACATCCCTACACCCGGAGAATTCAATTCAAGCTATCATACTCTTGTCCATCAGCCTCAGTACTTTTTAATTAATGAATATTTAAATGAGATTGCTAACACACTTTCATGCGACCGTTAATACTTCTTGAGGTACTAACCGACCGATTACTCATGTGCTTGCTTATTTGGTGTATTTTCCTCGTCTTGCACCACCTCATGCATAGCAGTGACTCCCAGACCAGTTGGCCTTAGGGCACTAGGTGAAGAAGCACCATCGCTATATATTTTTTTATTGCCTTCGGCGATAACAAAACCAGTGTCCATTTTTCTCACCACTTTATATTTTTTATTCACTTTTCTTTTTCTTTTTATTTCCTTCATACATCGGCTTTAAGACAAGAGCATTTCAAGGTATCCTCTACTATCCCAGGCTTCAAGACGTGTGTAAGTGCGAATAGCAGGGTAGCAACGTTCAAAATGTTTGGCTTCCAGAATAGAAACTATTTTTCAGACTTATTTTTATCTTCAGATTAGTGACGTCTTTCATCTTACTAACCCTTGGGACAACGGCTCATAACTACTTATTACTAGTTCGTATAAGAAAACTTCTAATTTTCTTAGTTTTCTTAAATTTTTCCAATCTCATGGATGTAATTTTTCACTATCTAAACTTTCATTATCTTATTTATGTACAAAAAAGTGTAAATATTAAAATTATTTTTATACTTGAAAATTTTTTAAATTTTTTATGGGTTTTGAATTTTTTTTTCAATTTTTATATATTTTTAAAGAAATATTTTTTTGCTTATGCAAATGATATGCAAATGATGCAAAAATAAGCACAAACCTCCCCCAAACTTGTTTTCAACAGTGTCCTCACTGTTGTCAACAGCTATATCTTCAAAACCTGTAAGTCTGGGAGGAATTATTAGTGGGGGCAAAATATATAAGTGAAGAACTTCCCCCAAACTTACTCTTTTCACCCACCTTCATTCAAAAAGATGATGCAATGATATACTGGATATGAAGGTGAGACGGAGGAATTTTAATCCAAATAAACTGGCTCTTGTAAGAACAAGAGCTCTTCCATGGGGTCAGTGGAAAAATACGGCTTTAGTCTATGTCCATTTACTTTGAAAACGGTGCCGTTTTTAACATTTTCTACTTCTACTGCCCCGTGCGGGTATACAGACCGCACAACAAAAGGTCCCTTCCATCGAGATCGGAGCTTACCCGCATGAAGGTGTAATCGTGAATCATAAAGAAGGACTTGTTGACCAGGTGAAAATGTTTTCCTCAAAATGTTTTTATCGTGAAAAAGCTTAGTCCTATTCTTTATGATTACAGCGTTATCATAAGCTTCATCGCGGAGTTCGCTTAGCTCATTAAGTTGCAGCTTCCGAAAGTTGCAAGTAAGGTTTAGATCAAAATTTATTTCTTTTATAGCCCACAATGCTTTATGCTCTATCTCGACGGGTAAATGACATGCTTTCCCAAACACTATCCTATATGGAGACATCCCTAGGTCGGTCTTATATGCAGTTCGGAATGCCCAAAGAGCATCCGTCAGTTTGGTCGACCAGTCTTTTCTATTTTTAGCAACAGTTTTCTCCAGGATAAGTTTGATTTGTCTGTTTGAGATTTCAGCCTGCCCGCTTGTTTGAGGATGATAGGGTGTAGAAAGTCGGTAGTTGATTGCGTATTTTCGCATCAGAGTCTCGAAAGATCTGTTGCAGAAATGTGTCCCATTATCGCTAATAATAGCGCGTGGGTGTCCAAATCGCGAAAAGATATTCTCTTTTAAAAACTTAATGACAACTTTCTTGTCATTAGTGCGACATGGAATGGCTTCTACCCACTTGGAGACATAATCAACCGCCAGCAGTATGTATAAATTCCCAAAGGAGTTGGGAAAAGGACCCATAAAATCAATGCCCCAAACATCGAATATTTCAACAACCAGAATGGGTTGCTGAGGCATTTCATTTCTCTGGGAGATTCTACCCGTGTACTGACATTGTGTACAGGTTTTGCAATGGTCAAATGCGTCCTTAAATAAGGTCGGCCAATAAAATCCACATTGCAAAACCTTCTCCGCTGTCTTTTTAGGACCAAAGTGACCCCCACAGGCCTGATCATGACAAAAAGAAAGAACACTCTTGAACTCTTCATTCGGGACACACCGGCGAATGATCTGATCAGGACAATATTTAAACAGATAGGGTTCATCCCAGTAAAAGTGTTTTACTTGGGATAGAAAACTGTATTTGTCCTGTTTTGACCAATCGCTGGGTATCAGTCCCATGGCATGATAGTTCACAATATCCTTGAACCATCGTTCATTGGATACGCTCAGTTCGTTAGGGAACGAGTCATTAATTGGCAGGGTCACAGGGGAAGAAAAGATGCGTGAAAGATGGTCAGCTACTACGTTTTCACATCCTTTCTTATCTTTGATAATAAGATCGAATTCTTGTAACATAAGGATCCAACATATTAGTCGACCTTTTGCATCTTTCTTCGCCAGAAGATATTTTAAAGCGGAATGGTCAGTATACACAACTATAGGAGAGCTAATTAAGTAAGGCCTGAATTTTTCTAATGCAAATACAACCGCCAAAAGTTCTTTCTCGGTGGTTGTATAGTTAATTTGTGCATCGTTCAGGGTCTTACTTGCATAGTAGATTACGTGTGGCATCTTTTCGATATGCTGTCCTAAGACTGCACCTACTGCAAAATCAGATGCGTCACACATCAGCTCAAAGGGGTAGTCCCAGTTTGGAGACGATAAAATGGGGGCTGAAGTGAGTGAGTGTTTAAGTGAGTCGAAAGCTGTCTCGCAGTCCGAGTCAAAATGGAAGGTCGTATCCTTGGCCAGGAGAAGAGTTAAAGGTCTAGCAATTTTGCTAAAGTCCTTAATGAATCTCCTATAAAAGCCCGCATGGCCGAGGAAAGATCGAATATCTTTGACACTTTTGGGATGAGGGAGGTTTTGAATGACATCTATCTTAGCTCTGTCAACCTCAATGCCTTTCTGTGAAATGACATGTCCAAGTACTATTCCTTCTTGGACCATAAAATGGCATTTTTCCCAGTTCAATGTCAAGTTCTTCTCTTTGCAACGAGTAAGAACAGCGTCAAGATTCGCTAGGCAATCAGAAAAAGAGTCTCCAAAAATCGAGAAATCGTCCATAAAGATCTCCAAAAAATTCTCTACCATATCAGAGAATATCCCCATCATACACCGCTGAAAGGTAGCGGGAGCATTGCATAGCCCGAAGGGCATGCGACTGTAAGCAAAGGTACCAAAAGGCCAAGTAAAAGTGGTTTTATCTTGATCCTTTTTGGCGATGGGGACCTGATTATAACCTGAGTATCCATCCATAAAACAATAATACTCTCGTCCCACTAAGCGTTCCAGCATCTGATCAATGAATGGTAGAGGAAAGTGGTCTTTCCTCGTGGCAGCATTGAGTTTTCTATAATCAATACATACACGCCACCCAGTTTGGGCGCGTGTCTGAATCAACTCATTTGCCTCATTGGTTATAACAGTGATGCCGGATTTCTTAGGAACGACATGTATAGGACTCACCCACTGGCTATCGGAGATGGGGTATATAATACCATTATCTAGGCATTTGACGATCTCTTTCATCACCGCTTCCTTCATGACAGGATTTAACCGTCTCTGTGGTTCTCGGGTCGGTCTGACATCATCCATCACATGTATATGACGTTCAACAATCAAGGGACTAATCCCTTTGATGTCCGCCATACTCCAACCGAACGCCTCTTTATTAGATCTTAATATCGATAAAAGTGCATTCTCTTGCTCTGATGCAAGAGAAGCGGATATGATAACCGGTAAAGACTCATTCTCACCAAGATATGCATATTTAAGGTGAGAAGGTAAAATTTTGAGATCTAAAGTGGGCGGAGAAATAATAGAAGGTGGGATCATCGAGTGATTTTTGGAATTACAAAGAAGCTCAGAGCCTGTGAAAGATACAGACTCGGGTGGAGTAAAGTCAGGAGTGCAGGACTCAAGTGTAGGAAAGGTGTCCTCACTAAGATCATGTGTAAGATCAAGCAGAGATGTGGTAATGTCGTCGAGATCTAGAAAGCAAAGATCCTCAGCTCCACAACTATTGGGAGCGATCTCGTGGACAGAGCACACATCTAGAATATGAGCAGGGGGTTCTGATGGCTGAATTCCAACTTTGTAGATGTTTAGTTCAATGGTCATATTTCCAAATGATAAGTTCATTGAACCATTTCTACAGTTTATAACAGCGTTGGAAGTGGCAAGGAAAGGACGACCCAGAATCACCGGAATTTGGCCCCGGGGGTTTGCTACAGGCTGTGTATCGAGTACAATGAAGTCTACAGGGAAAACAAATTCCCCGACCTCTATCAACACATACTCTAGTTCACCCCTTGGTTTGGTGATTGAACGGTCTGCCATTTGGAGAGTGCAGTGAGTAGGTTTCAGCTCTCCAATCCTTAGTTGCTCATAGACAGAATATGGAAGTAGGTTAACACTTGCGCCAAGGTCTAAAAGAGCACGATTTATGTTTTTACCCCCAATAGAAATCGATATTGTAGGACATCCTGGGTCCTTACGTTTCTTTGGTAGCTGGGGGATATTATTAGACATGAAGACCTTCTTCGGCACTTGGGTCTTCCTCTTCCTAGTGCACAAGTCCTTAAGAATTTTCGCATAAGCGGGGACTTGCTGAATCGCATCTAGGAGAGGGATATTGATATTAACCTGTTTGAACATTTCTATAATTTTCTCCATATGAGGACTCGTTCTATTACCCCTTAGCCGATTCGGGTAAGGTGCTTTCGCAATGAGCGTCGGGTCCATCATAGGAGAAGGAAGAGGGGGTAGATGAGATCCCAAAAGAGGTGTGGGGACCGTCTGTGGAGAACTAGAAAGGCTATACTGAGATGTCGAGCTTAGTGGGAAATGGAGAATGGGCTCGCGAGAAGGTGGTGTGGTAGAAGAAGAAGGATCAGAAGGAGAAGTGTGTATGTGTGGAAAAGTCTCAGCCGGGATGTTGATATGATTTTCAGTATCATCAACTTCTTCCCCAACATGATTGTTCAACACTCTTCCCGATCTCAACGTTGTGATGGCATTTACATTGTAATGCTCAGGATTCTGTAGGGGTTGAGAGGGAAGTTTCCCTTTTTCTCTCGCACTCATTTCGGCTTTAAGTCGTGCGATTTCAGCTTCCATCGTTCTGATACTCTCAGCTTGGGACGCTGAGTTTTTCTTTATCTCACCGACGGAAGATCTAACCTCAGCCGAAACCTCTATGAAATTTGACAAAAGTGATTTCATGGTTTGAGTGAATTGAGAGAACTTGTCAGAACAGGTCATAGGATTAGACTGTGCAGGAGTTTTGACCTGATTTTGGAAGTTTTGTGACTGATAGGGGTGCTGAGTGAGTTGAAGGCGTTGCTGTGGTGGAGGAAGAGCCCTTTGAAATTGATTCGTGTTTGGAACCGTGTTTTGAGATTGGTTTTGGTTCCAAGCAAAATTCGGGTGATTCCTCCAACCCTGATTGTACGTGGAAGAATATGGATCGTTTCGACGTCTTTGAAATGCGGCATTAGAATGCTCGTGACCTTGAAACGAAGAGTTTAATGGACATTCTTCCGTTAAATGAGACGGATCAGAACAACACCCACAAACAATTTTGGGGAGCGACATTGGGTTTAGGGAGGCTGCTGCAAATTTGTGTTCCATAGCGTCGAGCTTCTTTTGCATTGCTGCCATCTTAGCTCGAACACCTATGGACACATCTATTTGGTGTACGCCACCCCTATTCAATGGTTGGGTTCCACTCTCCCACTGTAGTGATTTTTCAGCGAACTCTTCTAAATACTTCCAAGCTTCCCCATCATCTTTGGTCATAAAAGTACCTTGACACATGTTTTCAAGGCTCTGTTTAGTGTTTGGATTAATGCCCTCATAAATGATTCGGCAAAGCTCCCATCTCGGGATGCCGTGATGAGGACACTGAACCAATAGATCCTTGAAACGTTCAAAGCATTTTGAAAATGGTTCAGTAGGGAGCTGGGCAAATTGATTCAGTTCGCTACGGATTCGAGCTGTCTTTTGTATTGGGTAAAATTTCTTAAGGAATGCAGCGACGAATTCTTCCCAATTCGTAATAGAGTGTGCGGTAGTGTTATATAGCCACTTCTCGGCTATATCGCACAAAGTAAATGGAAGAAGTCGTAGACGCATAGCATCCACTGAAAGTTGTGACGTACCCATCATTGCGCATACGTTTTCAAATTTGGTAATGAAAACGTAAGCGTCCTCAGTCTCGAGTCCGTGGAATTTGGGTAAAAGGTTGATATACTGGGGCTTAATCTCAAAGTTATCCCCGTTGGCTGGTGGTGTGGACAAGCAGGTCGAAAGAGGACCTCGAATAGGGTAGCACCTCTCCTGGAGAGAGATGCGGGGTGGATTCTGCGCACCAACGGACGGCGGCAGATTAGGGTTAAAGAAGTTTGATGGATTCGGATCCATCGGTGTGGGTGTGGTAGTGGGTAAAGAAAAGGTAAATGGAGAAATATCGACTTCGGAGTCGATAAAGGGTACGCGGACTAAACGGGCACTAGAATCCCGTATCTAGCCTATCTTGCACTAAAAAGAGTTAGTACAAGTGGCAGCGTGATTTATAATTAGGGGTAATGAATGAATGCGGTGTTTGCTTTGAAAAAGGGACGGATTTTTGAAAAAATGATGCGACACAACAAATGAAGCAAGCAAAACCCTAGAATCTAGTGGTCACCTAGGTCCGGCTCTAGACCGCTCCTAACTGCCAAAAGACAAGTCGCAGGATAGAATCCTCCACTGCCTCTTTGTTCCCCTGTGGCCGAATAAGTGCCAGGTAAGTGGGAAGGTACTCCACTACGTAAGTAGTGGGCCTAATTAAAAACCACTAGCCTTAGACACACTCGCCTTAGACACCATAAGAAAACACGGATAAGCAATGAATTACCCACGGCCTTCTTCTGTCCTAATTGAGCGCGACGGTCCTTAGAGTCATCTCTAGATATTTTTTTAGTTAATATGGGTCAATGCGGATGTAAGTTTTGCGATTTTCGGGGCCTAGGAAGGGTAATGAAATCCCCACCTAATTTGGATTTGGCCGTGCCCCTTAATATCCGTATTTAGAATGCAAACAACCAAGAAACAAAATCACGCACAAATTTAATTTTGCTTTTGCGGCGCTGCGATTTATTTGCAAAGAATCCTGCACAAACTGTTAGTTGGAGCTAGAAAAAGGAGAGAGAAGAAGGTAAGAAGGTACCTGAGGAAATTTAGCACAGAGAAGGCTCAAGGCTGCCGCGGTTCCGCCGCATATGGGCCTTACTGCCGCACTTCCGCGGTCTGACAATGGGAACACTGCACTAAATTTCACCAGGGAGCTTCTGTAGACTCCTTCTGTTCTCTGGTATTTTCCAAAAATTTTCTTCAATTGCCAAACAGCTCCAGATTTCCTTGCAATGAACCACAACAAATCGTTTAGGGTTTGCACGAATTTTGATCTCAAAATAACAATGGAATAATTCTTTCAATTCAAACTATAATATGAAATGAATTAGCGCGCGATCCCCGGCAACGGCGCCATTTGATCGTTCGTAAAATTCGAGACTGTGTAAGTAAATCAACTCAAATGATCCATGATAACGGTTTCATTTGATTGAAAAGAATTTCTTGTTTGTGTAAATCGAATAAAGCGAATAAGTTTCTATGTGTCGGTAATATTGAATAAGATTCACAATCAAAGAATTATATTTGACCGCAATCAATTACGGTGTCGGTTGTAGATCGTAAGCGAGTGCGGATCGTCCATAGGGATTGTGCGATTTGTTTATATGTTTAATTTGTTTGAATTGAAAAGTTAATCGAAAAGAAAGGAAAACATGATTCAAGATTTTATCGATTGATTCAGGTGTCACTAATCTAATCAAGAATCAAGAAACTGATAAACAATCAAGAATCGGATTTCGATGATATTTCCAACCAAATGTCAAGAATCTAAATGAGGCTCGTAGGAATCGATCGAATCTATAGACGTGATGTAATCTCAAGATTTCGTGTTCTTGTCCTTCGAAGGATTGATACTAGATCGATGATGATCGACGAGAGTTAGGGCTTTCTCGTGAAACTAGGGTTTCATCATTTAACCCTTGTTCTTTCGTCGATATCATTCACATTCTAGCCTCTAGCAATTTCAAGAAACGATCGTAACTCCCCAATTTCGAGCGATATCAATCAAGAAAGCATCGCAACAAAATGGGTCGTCGATTCATGAACTTGCTAGGGTTTACACAACTCGTAGGATTCAAGAATCGATTTAAGATATGTTACATCATCGTTCTATTGATCGTCTCGACTCCTCGACGAGCGGAGTATTACTCAAACATCATCACACAGAAAGAATTCAAGAATTGAAAAGATATCATGATGCAAGAGTTTAAAGAAAACAAGATTAAAGAATATCACCTTTTATTTATATCAACAATTTGATTACAGTCGCTCAAGAACTACAAGAGAAAGAACTAAATTGTCGATTTGGCGTCGCTCGGCTCCGTGAGTCGCGGATCGGCTTTGACCACTTGCTCTGTTGAAGATCGGCTCGGCTCATAAAAGGTTGCAAGGCTTCTTGCTTGATGGGGTACTCGGGATCTTGGCTTTTGATTGGAATTAGGGTTAGGGTTTTACACAAGTCCTCTCACTAGACTTGTGGAAGAAGATGAAGAAAGAGATAGAATGGCTCTCGATTGGCTACTAAAATGAACTAATGGAGGGATCTCTATATCCCCTTTACAAGTGAGCCTAGGGTCTTATTTATAGATCTCCTAAAGCCTAAGCCTTGAGAAGTTCCCTCCAAAAGTTTGTTGAAAGACTTCTAGAAGTAGTTAGTTAGGCTTAGCTTAGGGTTTAAGCTAGGGTTTAGGGAGAAGTTTCTAGAATACAAGGCTAGTTTAGTGTTGATCCCAAAGCTTGCTGATCTGGCAGAAGTCCCTGGAGTCTTCTGGAAACTGACATGTCATTCTGAGCTGTAGGCCTTGAGCTACGAATTATGGTGCAAAATTGAGGAGGTGATGTCGACAAATCGCCGGGGAACCGCGGCACAAGGCGGCTTAGGCCGCGGTTCCGCGGCCATTTAGGCTCTTTGTGGCTTGGTTCTTCTGGTGTGGTCTTGGGATGATATTTGGAGCTTTACCTGATATGTTGATTTGTATTTGTCCCTTTGGATTGATACCAGAACTGAAATCATTGAGTTGGCGTAATGTTTGATCGGTACCATGTAAATTTTTGGCCTTTCTTCTGGATTTTCCTGCACAGATCTTAAAACAAGTGTTGCGCAATACAGAGATGATGCGATGCCATGAAATGCGGTCAATTTCCTTTATAGTGCTGGTTTTAGAGTCTAACACATGTAATCAGATATTTGACGACTATTTTGCTAATATGTGAAATATGAATGCCGTATACTTCTAAATGAATGCAAATGATGAGGAAATTTCCGGCTGAAATATGCAATATTTTCGACTAATCATGTGTTCCCACTGTTCTTAGATTACTACCCTACCACGGCTCAAAGGATTCGTGCAATCAGGTAGTAGTTGGGTGCAGTCCCGAAGTACTAGAGGACTTTCTTGTTTGACATGATAGTATGCTATCTGGATGCTCTTTATCTTCACATGTGCACTTGTTTTAGTTTACTATCTTATTGATACATGTTGATAAAGCCTTTAGGATGTTGGCTTGACTACCAGGACTGTGATGCAGATTATACTAATGGGGCTTGTGTAGTCCACAAGTACATCCTTAATAGTTCCTAGTTGAGGGAGTATCGAGACAGGGCATCGATATTCCAGAGTAGACTATTGTGTACATTTCTTGACCCTGTATGGGGCGATGGTTGATCCCATAACCATTGGTGTTCATCAAAGATTGTATACAAGTGCTTATTGGAGAATGAGTACACCGAACAGGACTCACGGAGAACTTCTAGACGGTACCATACCTATCTTCAGATAGCACTTCTCTGGTGACACTTGTATAGGTTAGTCTATAGACCCGAGATCGTCATAGTATCTTCTATGGTTCCCACTGTGCTTTGATTTCCTCCCTACCATGGCTCAAATGAGTTGTGCAAACATGTGGTTTTTGGGTACAGTCCTGAGTCACATGGAGGCAGTGAGCGATAGGAAGAGTTTCTTCTCTCCCGGTATTGCGAGTTGATGTTGCGTTATGCTCGATTGGATATAATAGCAAGTCTCTGGCATTTACTGATAAGTGTTATAAGTAGTTTCTTGAAAAGTTAAAGGCCACACGTCAGCATGACTTATCAAGTCATTGGGGTCTGACGATTCCACCCCCCAGACTCGATATGCGACATATCAGATGAAGAGACCGGACTGTACGGTAAGTATTACTTATAGGCTCTACGGGAGTTTGGACAAGTTTGCTTGTTGATCTTCTATTCGTTCAATACCTGGGTAGCCGTTACATCTAGTTAGTACCGCTGACGGCTTGTGGGTATCTAATGTGATCGTTACCTACTGCTGGCGTATTGACAAGTCTTTAGAGTCCCACATAGAGGTTTTCTAGCTCACGCGGAACGAAGTAGGGCATGTATGGAGATATGTGCGGTAGCTTGATTAAATACGAGTATATGATACCATATTCTAATCTAACGTTATATGATATAACCAGATTATTGAATCAAGTGTTGATTTAATGATTTGGTATATATATATATATATTTGATATTAGCCGGGTTATATATGATATAACCGGATTATTGAATCAAGTGTTGATTTAATAATTTGATATATATATATATATATATATATATATATATATATAACCTAATATTAAGCTCACTTAAGATTTTATTCTCTTTATATTTATATATATATATGATATATATTATATATATATATATTCATTTATATCATGGTTGATGATACATGGAATATGGATGTGTGAGAATCACATTAGAGATAAAGATAACAAGATAATGATTTGTATATGTGAATAAAAGAAAAGAAGAATGATTCATATTCTCTACTTGCTTTGAGAAGCCATGACTCATCTCCTTTCTTTGTTTTATTCATACATAATCATCATTTTCTTGAGCTCATCTCAATCTCAAGGTTCACTCTCACTTCCAAGTTCATCTTCTTCCTCTCCTCACTAGTTTTTTCTAGGTTGAGAAAAAGAAAGAAAGTTTTTTAGTGAGCAAAATTCCTACTTCATCAACCTACACTACTCTAGCAAATTAGTATAGGTTGTTCTCTTTACTAATATCTTGATTAGTGAAGTATGAGCTTAAGTGTGAGTTTCCTCAAGGTGGATCATCTTCGACGACGAAAGCTTCGAGCAAGCTTGTTCTAACCTTCGAGTGGAGTCAAAGAAGAGTTCTAGGACTACTACATGGAGCTTTTGAAGTGAAGGACTAGACTACAAAGATTGTAGACTCTCTTCACTTAGTTTAAAACTTGTTTTGCTTAACTTTGAAACCCTAATTCTCTAGTTCAATTCTTGTTTAGTATACTTAGCCTTCTAGATTTTTTTAAAATTGCATACTTGCTGCTCATTGAAACCTAGTAGAGGTGCTAAGACATACTTTCAAAACCTCTAGGTGTCTTAAGTAGGAGGAGTGTTGTCTCCTGAAAGTTTTCAGCAGATTACACCCACAAAATTCCGTCAAGCTAGTTTCGCGAAATCACGGTCGATTCTAATCCTAAGGTTTAGTATCCAAGCTAGAAATTCTATTATCCTAAGTTGGGAATATCAAACCCTTTTTTTCATACCTCACTTTTTGTTTAACTTAAGATCCTATAGTCTTTACGTGTGTGTGCAAATAGCGTCGTTATGTTTCAAAAACTTCGATTACAGTCGTCATGTCTCAAAGTACGGACCGGATAAAAGTTTAAAAGGATTAAGCGAGTTTGTAAAGAGTTAAGCATTTCTCAAGTTTCGGTCTCCAGCTAGGTTTCAAATTCAGAATTTATATCATCTCTAACAGAAAACTAAAACTTATTTTTCACACCACCTTTTAGTTTTTTTTGTTCATACATACCTTCGTGATTGTGCAATCGTCTTTATCATCAGATAAAATCTTCATATCTCCGTTAAAAACATTTTTTATAAAAACTCGTCTTTAGTCAAGATTATTCTCACACAAAAAACCGTGAGGAATTTTAATTCGGAGAGAACACTTGCTTGACTTTGTTTTAAATTAGACTTTTTAGGTTTCTTAGCGAGATTTGGGTCAATCAACCTAAACCAGTTGGTTTTAGAGCATTAGGTGTAGAAACACCCCGGCGGACTTAATTGCCCAAGTCACCTAGGCCCTAAAACAAAAGACTCATTTTAGCGCGAAAATCATAACCATTTAATACAAACGGAGATATAGCCAATTGTTCATTTTTTTTAAGATAGAAGACGTGTTTGTGTAAATAAGGTGTGTAATCAATCCAATCAAGTTTCAGATGGGTTATTTTTTAGACTTCGTTTCTATTAAAGCATCAACAATATCCTTTCAAATCCACTTCACTTTATAAACTATTTTTGATATTACATATCTCAGAAAAACCGGTTTGATCCTGAAGGAGATCATCAATTTTAAAAGTGTTTTAAGACATATCAAACTTTTCATCTAATTTTCAAAACTCATGACACGTGTAGTGTGATGCAAAGACGTATATTAGCTATAGTTAAACTCAAAGGAGGGTTATCTTTCAGGTTTTCAATATCTAAAAATAGGATTTAGTTGTTCCTATGTTATCAAACTAAACCGTCGGAATTTCGAATCTATGTTTTCCTACTAGCTAACTTGACGACAAAGTTTTTCTATTTTGGAAATTTTCTGATTTTGTGGGTTTTCAAATATGTATGCAAATGCAGAATTTACACATGAATGCAAGGTTAGAAAGCTTACCGAGCCCACCCCCATACTTAAATCTGTTAGTGTATATGCCCTAGAGGCCATTACTGTATCATACTAGCTTGTATATTACTTGATGGAAGCTTGGGATATTCACAGTTATATAGACAATCTTGCTCAAAATGGTAGTATGCTACTTGGTTTGTCTCTACTTCAATATGTGCATGTGTTTCTTTTAGCATATCGCTTATATACATATTAGTAGAGCCCTTAGGATCTTTGCTTGATTACCAGCGTTGTGATGGCGCTCACACTCGTGGGGGCTGGGTAATCCATAAGCACATCCTTATACAGGTCCCTAGTCGTAGGACTATCGAGACAGGGCATCGATACTCCGGAGTAGACTAGCGTATGCGCTTCTCATCCCAGCGGGGGAGACGGTTTGTCCTACAGCTGTCAGTACGTCGTACTTGAGATAGTATGCGGATACTCGTTAGGTTACAAGTACACTGGACAGGACTCGTCGGGAACTGTTGGTTGGTATTATACCTATCGTCAGTTATCAGTTCCCAAGTGACATGAGTACAGCTTAGTCCGCCGACTTGACACTGTCACTTCGCCTCGAGTGTGTTCCCACTGTACTTAGATTACTACCCTACCACGGCTCAAAGGAGTCGTGCAAACAGGTAGTAGTTGGGAGCAGTCCCGAAGCACTTGGAGATAGTGACGGTTAGACAGGATTCGTCTGTCCCGGTATTGGGGGTTGACATCGCGCTGTGTCTAGGAGAGCCATTACACATGTAGTCCCTGGCTAGGGCAAGTGAGATATACTGGTAGGTTTCCAGTGTTATCTCAGGGTGTTCTGGGCTACACTCCGACACGACTTGTACCGCTATTAGGGGACTGACGTTCACCGCCCCCTAGGCCCGCCATGCGAAGTATCAGACGAACAGACCGGACTGTACGGAGATTGTCACATACAGGCTCAGTAGGAGTTCGGATGGGTTTACCTCATCGGCCTTCTTATCGACATCTACCTGGGGACCGTTACGTACAGCTAGTGCCGCTTACGGTCTGTGGTTAAACCCACTGCCAGCGTAGTGTCGAGTCTTTAGAGTCCCACACAGAGAGTTTCCCTGCACTGAGCGAAACGTGTAGAGGCCGTATGGTTTTACGGCAGGGCTACGATCACTTACGTGCACATGTGTGCGTATGCTCTTCGGGCAGGCAATACTAGTGGGCTTTGGTTTAAGCCAGATCCTGGTATTGCACAGATGGATTTGTTTTGTCTTCTGTGCATTCGCATTCTACGGAATGCGGATGCAGGTGTGTATGCACAGTTTTGAGGAGCGATGAAGGAGCAGGTGCCCCATTAGGGTTTTGGCAGTTGGTTCGGCCAAAACCATAATATGGCACACTCATTAGGGTTTTGACAATTCGTTTGGTCAAAACCGTTATGAGTCGGAGATATTGTTTATTAATCCTTTTAGTGATAGATTAGTGATGGCTAATTGCATTGACCATTTGACCGCTTAGACCCCTCTTGACTTTGTTGACCCGTTGACTGTGTTGACCATTGACCTTCAAGAGGGATCTACACTCTTCTTTTTAATTCTTGAGTTATGATAATGGTCAATTCAATGTGCCATCAATTCTTTCATGATAGGATTAGTAATGATGATTCTTGTGTATTATTGCAACCATGGTTCATTTTATTTGTTTTAATCTTTTCATTATTTTTTTCTCATTCTCTCTCTTGAAATGAGAAGAAAAGAAAAGCTCCATGGTTGCTAACCTTTCTCCTTCTTCTTCCTTCTCTTGATTCTATCTTTTGATCTCATGTGTTGAGAGAAAAAGATCCCACAAAGACAAATGCATCCAAACATCTCCTCTACACATTCTAGGGCTTCTTGACTAGCAATCACTTTTCCCTAGTTGCCTCGGCTCGAGGTGGAGCTCGGTGTACATCTCTCGGGTGGATCGTCTTCGACTCAAGGAGGCCGCGGAGGTGACCAAGATCCGGATCGATCCTCGGAGTGTGGATGGACGAGCCGGACAGCGGAGAGAAGACCCGAAGGACCGGTTTCGTGAGGTATAATTTCTACGGCATAGTAGTTAAAGCCTCTAGTTGTTTACTAGTTATTAGTTTAGCAAAGATCCATGCTTTAAGTCCATGTTGCCTTGCGCCAAATCATTGTTTTTCGTCGTTTCCGCCTCCCCGTAAGAACCGGGATGAGCAACGTGGACTTACAGTGGTATCAGAGCCTAGCTAAACATAAACTAGTAAGTTAGCAAAGTGTTTAGAACATCGATCAGAAAAAAGTCGCAAAACACATCCGCAAAAACCTCTAGTTTCTGTCGATTTTCGTACTGCTCAAAAAGTGATTTAAAATATATGAAAAATCGTCTCAGGGTTTTATGAAAACACTGCAGAAAAACGATCCAGTGAATCGATCAAACGACCGCGGTTCCGCGGCAATGACATGCTCATTGCCGCTGTTCTGCCACCGTTTTGACTCGACACTGGATCGGGTTTTGTGCAGTGTTTTAGTTTGGATGTTTTGGGATTTTTAATGCATGTTTTTTCCACCCAGATTTTCCAGAGAGCAAATTGACTTTTGGGGTGGTTAAAAATCCGTATTTTGATCGGTATTCCGTACACTTTGGCTAATGGGTATTATCTGTGATGTGATATATGTATTGAACGTCTACTAATCGCTATAAGTCGATTAGTGGGGGTTATATATATCTGTGATCTGTAATGTTGATGGTTTGTGGATATGAACTCGGTGGATTGTCGCGGATGAATAGCCGGGAATGGGTGTGAGATGAGTGTTTCTTTTTCTTTCATTCATTGTAAAAGTTGTAAATTGATGTAATATTATTTGTATGGCCGCACAACCGGGTCGGGGTTGTAGCCGTCATTGTATAATTTCTTTTTACTGTTTTTGCTCCTAGGATAGACCCAAGGTGGGGTGCACAAACTACCAGGTATCTCGAAGTGCCGAGTGGCCTACTCACGGTGTTGAGGGAGGTTGCTTCTCTTCGGGTACTTGGCGGGTAGTTTGCCGCACCCGTAGGGGTCTAGGGTGGGGTTTGGCTATTCATCGCGACCGTGTAATCCGCTTTTCGTTACAGGCTCGTACGGAATGCGGATTCCTAGTATATCTAAAGTGTTCATCTGTGATCTGTAATATCTATCATTGCTATATATCTATATATGATATCTATTTAGGCGTTGCTTATGTTTTTCAGCCGCGCTAGCCCAGCCCCCGCTCTGTCGTTAGTTAAGTAACCTAACGGGTGATGACGGGGCCCCGTGGCGAATGCGAATGGCATAAGCGTGCGTCATATTTTGGTTGTTTTCTGCAATGGTAGGACTAAATGATGGGACGCATTAAAAGAACTAATGCAAGAAAATAAACCAAGTAAAAGTCGTTGGAACACTTTGAAAACCACTCGGTTCTTTTCAAAAACCAGCATTTTAAACGCGGAGCTTGAACCACTTCTTTTAAAAGCTATCTCGTTCCATCGATTATATCAAGTTCACTACGTTCACGGTTTCGCCAAAACCATCCGTAGCCCTCCGTCGTTTCGTATGGATAGTCAATAGTATTCAAGCTGTGTTTGTTGGCCAAAGTCAAGGTACAGTGTTTGGTAGCTATTGGGTATTCATATGTAGCATAGATAGATGCGTTGGTTTGGGACAGTCGTACTGCCTTGTTGGCCAAAGTCAAGGGTATGTGCGGGTGGGTTCAAATTAACCTGGATAATGACGGGTAGAACTTGACATGTGACTTATGATTTGTTGGCCAAAGTCAAGGTCATAAGAGCATGGGGAAAAAATCCACATCGGGAGTTTCAAAAGTACTGAAACTTGCTAGCGCTGCATACCATTTGGAGTGTGATGATTCTGGTAGGATTTCTTCAATTTTATCACGCGATGATATTTGGATACCGATCCTACTGTGAGTATATGCTACTCCACGGGAACTTTCTCACTTAACGATCAATGCTATAAACTAAGTAGGTGTCTAGAAAGGTGTTAGCGGGGCTACGCCCACACGGAAAAGAGGTTACTTAATTAAGGAACTTCGCGAAAGCGTTGGAAAACCTCCCTCGAAGTACCGACACTGGCCTGGTTGAACGGTTAAGCAAGTATTGTACGGTGAGATTGATCCTGACTAATTCTTCCTTTGTGGTTTGAGGAGGGATTCGAGAGACAGTGGGAGCCATCCTGTTTAGATAAATTAAAAACCAATCTAAACTTGCAAGAGCATCATGCTGAGTGTTTTCTTCACTCTCTCTTAATTGCAGCGACCCAGTGACCGCACCTAGGTTACATCTAGATAATAAAATGTAGGGTTCCTAGGCACCCTAGTGAGGTCTCACAAGGCATCGAACATGCCAATATAAAAATTTATGGGTGCCGAGAGACCCGACTACGGATCGTTTGCTAGAAAACTAGGCGAAAAAGCTAACTAGTTAACACTTAACTATAAGAATCGGAAATACAACCTTTGTAGATCCGGTGCTCCACCTCCTTAGCTCCGCAACGAAGTCGTCTCCGCTGTCCAAAAGGAATCCGGGCTCTAGAGTCGGCTTCGTCGGAGAAAAAGCGAGCTAGGTCGTCGATGTCCATGCCGAAGATGATCTACGTCGAGGCATCGCTAAATCAAGCTCCACCTTCACCAAGCCCTAAAAACTTGTGAAGGAAACACACTCTACTACTTGGCAAGAGGTAGAGGATGAAGAAATAGGAAGTGGGTTCAATTTAGAATTGGATTTCTCACTCTTTATCATCAATCACCATTGATGACCTCAAGGTTTTCTTCTTGAGTTCAAAGAAGAAGAAGAAGAAATGATATGATAAGTTATTTTAAAATGAAAAGAAAAATCAAAACTTATCATAATCTAAACCATGGTCAAGTGTAGAGAATTAACTAAGGTTAGATTAATGGTTAGGGTTAAAGATGAAGACAAGAATGGTTACAAAGTCAAAGCTTCATGAAGCTTCAACTAAACTCCAAAATTAGCAACCATTCTTTTCTTATCTATTCTAAATAAATAAATAAATAAATAAGTAAGAAAAGAAAACCCTAATCATTAGTTTAACCATGGCTTAATCCATTACACTTAACTATAGTTAAACATGTATCATCAAACATGATACAATCAAGTGCACGAAAATATATCGAATATACAATGTGCACAACCAAGCGAGAAAATCTATTTAAAGTGAACCGATACTAGTTAATGCAAAATAATATATCAAATATATAATTATGCATTAAATCATTAAATCAACACTTGATTTAACGATCCGGTCATGACGCACATAACCGACTGGTATCATTAGTAACATCTTATCGAATCAACACTTGATCCGATAACCCGGCTATATCGCATATAACCGATCAATGTCACATCGCGAGAATCGAATACAGTATCACATACTCGTATTATTCTCGGTCCCGCACATATCTCATATGCGCTCCTATTTTGTTTTGCTTGAGCCAGGAAACCTCTGTGTAGGACTCTAAAGACTCGTCAATAAGCCGGCAGCAGATGATGATCATATCAAACACCCACAAGCCGCAAGCGGTCTGCTAAACGTAACGGCCACCCGGGTATTGAGCGATCTAAAGATCGACGAGCAAGCCCGCTCACACTCTAGTGAATCCAACCAGTAACACTACCGTACAGTCCGGTCTGATCGTCTGATATGTCGCATATCTCGCCTAGGGGTGGTAAACGTCAGACCCCAATAGCTCGATAAGTCGTGTCGATATAAGGTCTATAACAATTTGAGAAACTACTGGTAATACTTACCAGTAAATCTCAGCAACCCTGGCCAGGGATTTCCTGTTATAGCCAATCGAACACAGCGCAACATCAACTCCCTATACCGGGAGAGACGAATCCCCTCCTATCGCTCATTGCCTCCATGTGACTCGGGACTGTACCCAAAAACCACCGTTTTACACGCCCTCTTGGACGTGGTAAGATGGAAATCAAAGCACAGTGGGAACCACACGAGACTCTATGACGATCTCGGGTCAACAGACTACTCTGTACCAGTGTCACCAGAGAACTGCCATCTGACGTGAGGTATAATACCATCTGAGAGTTCTCGGCGAGTCCGTCCAGTGTACCCAGTCTCTACTGAGCACCCGTATATCATCTCTGATGTCAAACACCAATGGATATGGGATCATCCATCGCCCATCTGTATGGGTCGAGAAGGTATACGCTAGTCTACTCTGGTATATCGATGCCCCGTCTCGATACACCGACGACTAGGGACTTTGAAGGATGTACTTATGGACTACCATGTCCCCACTAGTATGATCCGCATCATAGTCCAGGTAGTCAAGTACAGATCCTTAGGGCTTTACCAACATGTAACAGGGAGACAATCAGTGTACACGTTAAGGTAAAGAGCAACCAGATAGCATACTATCATGTCGAGCAAGAAAGTCCTCCCTATATATGTCCCAGCATCCACTACAATATACATCCTATGTATAGTAATAGCTTCTAGGGCATACATATAACTAACAATCTCCCACTTGCACTAGGGCCATCTGATAGCAGTGGTTGCAGTATCTCATACTCAACCATCCCATAAAAGTCTCTCTCTGGGAACAGGCCTTTGTGAGTGGATCCGCTGTGTTTTCCTCAGAATCTACTCTCCTTACCTCGATCCCCTGGAGATCAACCATCTCCATGATCAGGTGATACTGCCTTAGAATATGTCTGGATCATTGATGGGACCGGCGTTCCTTGGCATAAGCCACAACTCCATTGTCACACAATGGGAGAAACATAGTTCATCTCATGAACCAATATACATCCAAACAGCCTCTTTGGTAGCATCTTAAGTAGCGATGTATGCTGCCTTTATCGTCTAGTATGTCACGGTATCTAGCTTGGAACTCTTCCAACATACCGTCTCTTTACGGAGGGTAAAGACAATGCCTGCGACTGACATTCAGTCATCTTTATCACCCTGGAACACTTCCAGTGATTCTCCCCAGGGTCGATTGATACCATCTCACTACAACTAGTGAGAATCCTAACATCCAATTAAATCTATCTCATAGATCCAAAATCCAGGATTTAGTAGGTATCATTTTGATCCTACACGGAGAATCTTTGTGATAAACGGAGATCGATCGAGCGTAGCATAAGAAACTCCTTTCTTATCAAGAGTATGTCATCCACGTACTCTACGAGGATCACCACCATACTCCCTACTACCTTTTTGTTTATACAAGGTTCATCTACCATATTGATGATGTCAACTTCTTTGACTAATCCATCAAAACAGATGTTCCAACTCCGCGATGCCTGCTTTATCCTATAAAACATCTTGCACACGTTTCCGCTGCTCCCACTGTCTACGAGGCCCTCTTGCTGTGTACTTATAGACGCTCTCTTCTAAATCATCATTTAGAAAAGCAGTCAAGACACCCAACCACCAGATATCGTAGTCATGGTATGTAGCCGTGGCAAGTAGGATCTGGATGGACTTAAGCATAGATACTTAGAAAAGGTTTCATCATCATCCACGCCTGGTCGATGACGAAAAGCTTTAACAAGTCTAGCTTTGAAAGTCTCAATTTTTCCATCTACACCAAGTAATCTTCTCAAGATATACTTGCTCCTGATGGGGATTTAACCCTTCAGATATTGCAACCAAAGTCCATACTTTGTTGGTGTATAAGGATTCCATCTCAGATCACTAAGCATCCAGCCATTCTTACAGAGTCTTACTCCTGATGGCCAGCTCGAAGCTAGTTGGGTCATCATCTCATGATGCAATCCTCGCTCCCACTGTCATAGAGAAACCATGGTATCTCTCAGGTGGGTGAGAAACCCTACTAGATCGGCGGAGAGGCTGAGGTTCGTTGGTTACTAATGAATCCTTTTGTTCTTTCAAATCATCTGCTGTAGTTTGTATAGCTGGAACATTTCCAGTTCTACATAACAGACCTTGCTTCGAGTTTGTCCGGATTTTGCTTTCAGACATAGGCCGGTCAACCTCAAATCTTAACTAGCTTAAGACATGGGCTCTTCCCTTTCCATATCACATATGAAACGGTAGGCAACTGATTTGATTGGAACCCTATTCAATAGGTATGCAACTTCATAAGTGCATAACCCCCAAAAAGGAAACAGGTAACTCAGTAGTACTCATCATAGAGCACACCTTATCATATAGGGTGTGATTGCTCCGCCCTGATATACCATCGTGCTATGGTGTATACAGAGGAGTAATGCTGAGAGAGAATCTCATTCTCCTTTAGAATAGTCCAGTATTTCCGTGCTCAAGTATTCTCCTCCTTGATCTCATCAAAGGACATAATACTTATACCCGTATTGGTTCTCTACTTCCAACTTATATTCTGTGAATATCTCAAAAGGTTCTGACTTGTGTTTCAACAGGAACATATATCTGAATCTTGAGAGATTATCAGAGAATGTAATGAAGTATAAAGAACCGGTCTTGGCATGTGTAGACAGGGGACCTACATACATCAACATGTATCATCCCAAGAGTTTACTAACTCTTTCTCTGTTTCCAGTAAACGGAGCTATGGTCATCTTATCTTTGTGACATGACTGGCGAGTTTCACAAGATGTAAATTCAAACTGATTTAAATATACATCTAAATGTAACTTCAGCTAGTCGGGTCACATTGATCTGACCTAGTCTACAATACCTCAAGAAGAATCCGTTCTTTTCTGAACTTTTCCTCTTGTGTGTGTTCCGTATACTAAAGAACTGTCGTTTGATTTAGAACATCAATGCTTTTAGATAACGTGCCTGAATTGATCAACTTTTGATATAGGAAATGTTCAAAACATTATCCAACAATACAAAATTTTATCATTTCTTTACTGATAAAGAGACTGATATTATTTTGTATATCAGGTTCGGTATCTAATAGCATTTGTTCAGAATCAATGTATTGGTAATACATGGTGACAGTGACCAACAGACTTGGCTGCAACACTTGCCCCGTTTTCTGCCTCATGAAACTTATCACCCGTTCTCAGTTCTCTACCTTTCTGCAGCCCTATGTAACAGATTACATATTTGGGATCCTGATCTGGTATCACATACCCAGGACGTAAAGGATACTGAGAAACAGTTCTCTGTAATGAACACACCCGAAGATGATGCATCAGCATGCACTCTCTTCGTTTGGGCGGCACGGGAAATCTGGTATTCCCCAATTTCCTGCTCTGTCTTATAACAATTATAAGTTGGAGCGGGACCAACGTTTCCCAGCTCAGTATAACAAGCGGGTTCGGTCAATAATCCGTTTTATTATCTTGATTAAGGCGTGATATGGTCGCTACCAGGAGAGAGAGAGAAGAAAACACTCAGCGTGCGCTCTTGCAAGAATAGATTGGTTATTATTTTATCTAATCAGGATGGCTCCCACTGCTTTTTATCAAATCTTCCTTCAAACCCTAAAAGGAAAGACTAGCCGGGATTAATTACACACTACAAGTTCGCCAATCTTTCAGCCAGGCCAGTGTCGGTACTTTGAGGGAGGTCCCCCGTGCTTTCGCACGAACCTAATTAATGTAAACCTCGTTTTCCCAGAGGCGTAACCTCGTTGACACCTTTCTAGACACCTACTTGATCGGCTAATTGTAATGTATAAAACTCTCCCAGGAGTAACTCTTACTCGCAGCGGGTATCGGGATCCAACTATCACATAGAAGGTATGCAATCTCATTGCAAATTTCAACACTTGAAATTCCCGATAATATTTTGCCCCTAGCACCCTATGACCTTGACGGAGGTCAATAAACCATAGGCTACTAGTCAAGTTCAACCCGTCATTTCTTGATCGAATTAAACCCACCCGCACGACCCTTGACGGAGGTCAACAAGGCCGCACGACTACCCTAACTCGATCTGCATCATATGCATAAACAGATAAATACTAGTTAGCTACCGCACACTACGCCTTGACGGAGGTCAACAAACGTAGCACGAATACTAAATAGGACTTATCTGAAATGACGGAGGGCTACGACAGGTTTTTCTGAAAACCTATTGCGTAATGAACTTGATATCGTTGTAGAATCAAATGATTTTAAAATGGAGTGCTTTTGAGGCTTTTCTAGTTTTGCTAAAGGAGTCACTCCCGGTGAAGGGATCGTCGGTCCTTTCCTCGTCGAATGAGGTGCGGGATATATCATATATATCACTGTGCAAAGCAAAAACTCTTAAAAGCAATCAAAAGACAAACCGAGTGTGTAGCATCTGCCAGTTATTGCTAAAGGAGTCACTCCCGGTGAAGGGATCTCGGTCCTTTCCTCATCGAATAAGGTGCAGGATATATCTCATATACCGCTATGGAAAGCAAGAACTGTAGCTATCTGTTTTATTTTGAAATTCGATTCTACAACATCTTAGGTTTCTTTTATTTCATTAATCACATTAATGAAGTCCCATCATTTAATTACCTAAACATCACAGATAAATACGACGTACACTTATGCCATCCGCATTCGCCTCGATGTCCCCTCGTGCACCGTTAGGTTAGGTAACTAACGACAGAGCGGGGCAGGGCTAGCGCGGGTGTAAAACATAAGTAACGTCTATATAATATATCATATATACTATATACTGTATCTATCACAGAACATCACATGATCACATCACAGATATCGCAGCAGAAGAATCATATGAAATATTGGATATACTAGGACGTCCGTGTTTTCAATACGAGCCAGTATAAAACACGGATACCACGGTCGTGATGAATAGCCAAACCCACACCCCTAGACCCCTACGAGAGCGGCAAGCAACCCTACCAATTCTAGAGTTAGGAGACCCGGACTCGACTCCTCGAGTTGGTCTCCCACTGGACTCCCGAACCTGGTTACTTGTGCTCCCCTCCTTGGGTCTATCCTGTTAGTGTATATGCCCTAGAGGCCATTACTGTATCATACTGGTTTGTATATTACTTAATGGATGCTTGGGATATTCACCTTGTATATACAATCTTGCTTAAAATAGTAGTATGCTACTTGGTTTGTTTCTACTTCAATGTGTACATGTGTTTATTTTAGTATATCGCCTATACACATTAGTAGAGCCCTTAGGATCTTTGCTTGATTACCAGCGATGTGATGGCCGTCACACTAGTGGGGCTGGGTAATCTATAAGCACATCCTTATGCAGATCCCTGGTCGCAGGACTATCGAGACAGGGCATCGATACTCCGGAGTAGACCAGCGCATGCGCTTCTCATCCCAGTGTGGGAGACGGTCTGTCCCACAGCCGTCAGTACGTCGTACTTGAGATAGTATGCGGGTGCTCGTTAGGTTACGGGTACACTGGACAGGACTCGTCGGGAACTGACTAGTTGGTATTATACCTATCGTCAGTTATCAGTTCCCAGGTGACATGAGTACAGCTTAGTCCGCTGACTTGACACTGTCACTTCGCCTCGGGTGTGTTCCCACTGTACTTTGATCACTACTCTACCACGGCTCAAAGGAGTCGTGCAAGCAGGTGGTGGTTGGGTGCAGTCCCGAAGCACTTGGAGGCAGTGACGGTTAGACAGGATTCGTCTCTCCCGGTATTGGGGGTTGACATCGCGCTGTGTCTAGGAGAGCCATTACACGAGTAGTCCCTGGCCAGGGCAAACGAGATATACTGGTAGGTTTCCAGTGTTATCTCAGGGTGTATTGGGCTTCACTCCGGCACGACTTGTACCGCTATTGGGGGACTGACGTTTACCGCCCCCTAGGCCCGCCATGCGATGTATCAGACGAACAGACCGGACTGTACGGAGAATGTCACACTCAGGCTCAGTAGGAGTTCAGATGGGTTTCGCCTCGTCGGTCTTCTTGTCGGCACTACCTGGGGACCGTTACGCACAGCTAGTGCCGCTTGCGGTCTGTGGTTAAACCCACTGCCAGCGTAGTGTCGAGTCTTTAGAGTCCCACACAGAAAGCTTTTCGCCTTTAGGCAAAAGAGTAGAGGTCGCGTGGTATTGCGACAGGTCGCATGGTTTTGCGACAGGGTTCGGTCACATCCATGCACTTATGCACGTACAGTGTCCGGACAGTTTACACTAGCGGGCTTTGGTTTAAGCCAGATCCTAGTGTACCTTATGGGATTGGATTTATCCAGTTTGCACTCGTGTTCCTCGGAACGCGGATGCGGGTGTGTATGCACAGTTGACAGGGAGGCAGAGGCTGCGGATTCTCATTAGGGTTGTTGACAGTTGACCGTTGACTATTTGACTTTATGCTCAACCCTAATGAGAATATGATATGTGATTAACTATTATATTAATTAAGTATTATGGTGATATGGTTGTTGACTTGTTGACTTTTGTTGACTTGTTGACTTTGTTGACTTGTTGACTTTTGTTGACTTGTTGACCGGTTGACTAGGCTTGACTAGTTGACCATCATGATAACCATGGTTATCATTTCATGCCAAAGACTTTTACTTGCTTGTTCATTTGAGTAAAATGAGTGCATGACATGATAAGCTTATGGTTGCTTCAAACCATCACATAAGACTTTTTTGATATGATGAGTTATGATCACTTTGGATTATGAGAGGGTGAAAGACAAAAGAGTTGCTCATTCTTTCTTGCTCATTCTCTCTCTTGTTCTTGAGCTCTCCTCTTGCTCTCACCCTCAACCTCTTGCTCCCTCTCTTGATCTATGGTTCTCTTGTCTCATGAGTTGAGAATCAAGAACCATAGATAAAATCCCATTCTATTTCCTTTCTACTCATTCTAGTTCACTAGGTTTAGCAAACCAAGTGAACTAGTTTCTTCAAAGACCGAAGAAGGAGCTAAAGGTTGGAGCTTTCAAGTGGATCTATCTTCGGCGTACGGAGACGACGAGAAGGAGCCATCGGATCACCACCGGAGCTTGAAGAGAAGGAGTTCAAGACAAGCTAGGTATAACCATCTCTATCCGAGTAGCTAAATATCTTTAGCTTAGTATGCTAGTTTTAGTTTAGGTAAAGATCCCGACCTAGCTTAGTCCATGTTGCCTCTTGCGTTAAAACTTTGATTTTATACCGTTTCCGCCTCCCCGTAAGAACCGGGGGTCGCAACGTGGACTTACAGTGGTATCAGAGCCTAACTAAACTTAAACTAGCTTGGTAGTAAAGTGTAACGAAGTTCGGAACCGGAAAAAAATCCAAAAACCTAACTTTTACAAAACCTGAGTTTTTGTTGAAATTTTTTCTCGTCAAATTGAAAAACTTTATACTCCTAAATTCGGCTCAGGGTTTTGTGTGAACACCCAAGAAAAACGTTGCCCTAATTCGTTCAAACCGCCGTGCTTCCGCCGCATGAGGTAGGCATTTGCCGCGGAAGCGCCGCGGTTTGTCGTCTTCTCTGCATCGTTTTTCGTGCAGTGTGTGTCTGTGTTGGTTTTGGGATTTTTGGAATGTATTATATGTGCCCAGATTTTCCAGAAAAGAAATTTCCTTTTGGGGTCCTATAATTCCGTATTTTTTCCGAACTTCACTGCACTTTGACTATGATGGTTATATCTGTAATGCTTGCATGTATTGAACGTCGGCTAATCGCTATAAGTCGATTGGTCGGGGTTATACATGATCTGTAATGTGCTGGAATGTGTATATAAATATGTTGGATTGTCGCGGGTGAATAGCCGGGGGTTGTGAGACGAGAGTTTTCTTTTCTTGCAATTCATGTAAATTTGTAAATTGATGTAATAATTATTTGTATGGCCGCACAACCGGGTCGGGGTTGTAGCCGTCATTGTATAATTTCTTTTTACTGTTTTTGCTCCTAGGATAGACCCATGGAGGGGTGCACAAACTACCGGGTATGCCGAAGTGTCGAGTGGCCTACTCATGGAGATGAGGGAGGTTGCTACGCTTCGGGTACTTGGCGGGTAGTTTGCCGCACCCGTAGGGGTCTTGGGTGGGGTTTTGGCTATTCACCGCGACCGTGTTATCTGTTTTTGTTACAGGCTCGTACAAATTACAGATTGCTAGTATATCCAATGTATTTATCTGTGATCTGAAATGTTTATCATTGCAGTATATCTATATATGATATTATTTAGGCGTTGCTTATGTTTTACAGACGCGCTAGCCCAGCCCCCGCTCTGTCGTTAGTTAAGTAACCTAACGGGTAATGACGGGGCCCCGTGGCGAATGCGAATGGCATAAGCGTACGTCATATTTTGGTTGTTTTCTACAATGGTAGGATTAAATGATGGGACGCATTAAAAGAACTAATGCAAGAATATCACGCATTAAAAGAACTAATGCAAGATAATAAACCAAGTTAAAGTCGTTGGAACACTCTCGAAAAACCACTCGGTTCTTTTCAAAACAACTTTTAAATGCGGAGCTTGAGCCACTCCTTTTAAAAGCTATCTCGTTCCATCGACCAAATCAAGTTCACTACGTTCACGGTTTTGCCAAAACCATCCGTAGCCCTCCGTCGTTTCACATGAATAGTCAATAGTATTCAAGCTGTGTTTGTTGGCCAAAGTCAAGGCACAGTGATTGGTAGCTATTGGGTATTCATGTGCAGCATAGATAGATGCGTTGGTTTGGAACAGTCGTACTGCCTTGTTGGCCAAAGTCAAGGGTAGGTGCGGGTGGATTCAAATTAACCTGGAGAACGACGGGCAGAACTTGACATGTGATTTATGATTTGTTGGCCAAAGTCAAGGTCATAAGAGCATGGGGCAAAAATCCACATCGGGAGTTTCATAAGTACTGAAACTTGCTAGATTTGCATACCATTTGGAGTGTGATGATTCTGGTAGGATTCCTTCAGTTTCGTCACGCAATGATATTTGGATCCCGATCCTACTGTGAGTATATGCTACTCCTCGGGAAATTTCTCACTTAACGATCAATGCTATAAACCTAGTAGGTGCCTAGAAAGGTGTTAGCGGGGCTACGCCCCCAGGGAAAAGAGGTTCTTTAATTAAGGAACTTCGCGAAAGCGTTGGAAAACCTCCCTCGAAGTACCGACACCGGCCTGGCTGAACGGTTAAGCAAGTATTGTACGGTGGGATTGATCCTGACTAATTCTTCCTTTATGGTTTGAGGAGGGATTCGAGAAACAGTGGGAGCCATCCTGTTTAGACAAACTAAAAACCACTCTAAACTTGCAAGAGCATCATGCTGAGTGTTTCTTCTTCTCTCTCCTAATTGCAGCGACCAATCAACATGACTGGACTTAAGTTACTCCTAGATAAAAACAAACTGACAGGGCCAAACTACAAAGATTGGCTCAGGAATGTCAAGATAGCAATCACTTATGACAAGCTGGGGTATCTTCTTACCACCAAAGCTCCCCCTGTCCCTGGTCCAACTTCTAGTGTCGCGGATAAGGAAATCCGCAAGACTTGGGAGATTGATAGCGCGAAGGCCAAATGCCTCCTGCTTGCCTCGATGGACAACGAACATCAGAGGAGGCATGAGAATATGGACATGGAGTCCATATTGCTCCATACAAAAGAACTGTATGGAGAGCAATCACGTATCGCAAGATACGAAGCGTCGAAAAAGTTATTTTCGACAAGAATGGCCGTCGGATCATCAGTAGCCGAGCACGTGCTAAAGATGATCGGCTTCATTGAGGAGCTCGCTGACCTAGGGATCACATTGGAGAGTGAGCTATATACGGATATAGTTCTCCAGTCCCTTCCTTCCACTTACGCCCAGTTTATACTGAACTTCAACCTACAAGAAAAAGAGGTTGAACTATCAGAGCTCCTCAACATGCTGAGGAGCGCAGAGGGCACCCTACAGAAAGGTAGGGATACATCCACTTTGTTTGTAGGAGGATCATCTTCTTCTAGGTCCAAGGCGAAAGCCAAGGGAAAGAAGAAGAAGGCCCCCGCCAAACCAAGGGGCGGTGTTAGTAAAGTGGATACGAAGGGAAAAGGAAAAGCAACAAAGATAGCGGGGAAGCTTGTGGATAAGGAAGAATGCTTCTATTGTCATAAGAAAGGACACTGGAAGAATGATTGCAGGGCCTGGAAGGCCAGAACACAGGAATTGAAGCAGGTTGCAGCTTCAGCTTCAGGTGTGTATGTTATTGAAAACTGTCTTTCAATAAACTCTACTTCCTGGGTATTGGATACCGGATCAGGATCTCATATCTGTAATTCTTTGCAGGCGTTGAGAAACCGTAGTGTTTTGAAGGCAGGTGACATGACCCTCAAAGTTGCGAACGGAGCTAGCATGGATGCTAAAGCCGTGGGGGACTATCACCTGGGAATGTCAGATGGACATGTTTTGGTTTTGCGTAATTGCTTTTTTGTACCCAACGCAACTTGTAATATCATTTCTGTATCTTTAGTTTCTAAAGGAGGTTATGAATTTGCGTTTGTAAGTAATGTTGTAAACATTCACCTTAATCAAGTTTTGATTGGGTCAGGTACATTGAGTAATGGTATATACGTGTTAAACCAACCACAGATTTTCAACGTCCAGAATACACACAAAAGAAAGTCTCCGGAAATGAATCAGACTTTCTTATGGCATTGTAGATTGGGTCACATCAATGAGAGAAGGTTGACTAAATTACATACAGAAGGATATTTGAATGCGTTCGAATATCAATCGTATGCCACTTGTCAATCTTGTCTCAAAGGAAAGATGACAAAGACTCCGTTTACTGGACAAGGAGTAAGAGCGAGCGAGCTCTTAGGACTCGTACACAGTGACGTGTGCGGTCCAATGTCTACACATGCCCGAAGCGGACATTCTTACTTCATTACTTTTACGGATGACTTCTCAAGGTACGGTTATGTCTTCTTGATGAAACATAAGTCCGAGGCCTTTGGAAAATTCCAGGAGTATAAGAATGAAGTAGAGAAACAGACCGGCAAAAGTATTAAGATTCTAAGATCGGATCGAGGTGGAGAATACTTAAGTGCCGAGTTCCTGGACTATTTAAAAGAGAACGGAATTCTCTCTCAGCTTACTCCTCCATACACCCCGCAACATAACGGTGTATCGGAGAGACGGAACCGCACCCTATTGGATATGGTGCGGTCCATGATGAGTAACGCTGAGTTACTGCGATCATTCTGGGGATATGCGCTAGAATCAGCCGCATACCTTTTGAACCGAGTTCCTACTAAGACCGTGCCTACTACACCATATGAGATGTGGTGTGGGAAGAGACCCTATCTTAAGCACATTAAGACATGGGGATGTCCGGCTTTTGTCAAAAAGCAGCATGCGGACAAGCTCGAGGCACGCTCAGTACAGTGCAAGTTTGTGGGGTATCCAAAGAACTCAAAAGGATATTTCTTCTACTGTGAAGAGGAACAAAAAGTTCTTGTTTCTCGTCATGCCTACTTCTTGGAAACTGAGTTTTTGGAAAACCAGATAAGTGGGAGCACAGTAGAACTGGAAGAAATTCCAGAACCACGGACTGTTACTGAAAGTTTAGTGGAACCAGAAGGTTCGGAAGAACAGGACATTCCTACGCCGCTCCGCAGAAGTAGTAGGCAGTCTCATCCGCCCGAGAGATACTACGGTTTTCTCATAGACGGGGATAGAGAGGATTGCATCATAGATTATGATGATCCTACTAGCTTCCAGCAGGCCGTTCAGAGCGTTGACTCAGTGAAATGGCTGGATGCAATGCGGACCGAAATGGAGTCCATGTACACCAACAAGGTATGGACGTTGGACATTGCTCCAGACGGGGTAAAACCCGTAGGATGCAAGTGGATCTTCAAAAGGAAGATTGGTGTAGATGGACAGGTTGAGACCTATAAAGCTAGGCTGGTAGCAAAGGGTTTTCGTCAAAGACCTGGCTTGGACTACGACGAAACCTTTTCTCCAGTAGCCATGCTGAAATCCATTCGGATCCTTCTTGCCATTGCTGCCTTCCACGATTATGAGATCTGGCAAATGGACGTAAAGACAGCTTTTCTAAATGGAAATTTAGAGGAGTGTGTCTATATGGACCAACCAGAAGGTTTCATTCAGAGTGGGAGCAGCGGAAAGGTGTGCAAGTTGCTTAAGTCCATCTATGGACTAAAGCAGGCGTCGCGGAGTTGGAACATCTGCTTTGATGAGACGGTCAAGGAATTTGGCTTTATCAAAAATCCAGATGAACCATGTATCTATAGTAGATTTGTAACGAGAACTGTAGTATTCCTCGTTTTATACGTGGATGACATTCTCTTAATAGGAAATGACATTCCTATGCTACAATCTGTCAAGGGGTTCTTGTCACACAGGTTCTCCATGAAAGACCTGGGTGATGCCTCATACATTCTGGGTATCCGGATCTACCGTGACAGATCCAAGAGGATACTAGGACTTTCACAGTCCAGGTACATCGACACCATACTGAAGAGGTTCAGTATGGAAGATTCCAAGCGCGGTAACCTACCGGCTTGTCAGGGATCACCCTCTCTAAAGAGATGTCTCCCAAGACTGATTTGGAGAGGGATCGCATGTCTATTATACCCTACGCTTCTGCGGTAGGCTCTATAATGTATGCGATGTTGTGTACCAGACCGGATGTAGCTTATGCACTGAGTGTAGTAAGCCGGTATCAGTCTAACCCTGGGGAGAAACACTGGATAGCGGTAAAGAACATTCTCAAGTACCTGAGAAGGACTAAGGAGATGTTCTTGGTGTATGGCGGAAAAGACCTCCAGATCGAGGCCTTTGCTGACTCCAGCTTCCAGAGTGACAAGGATGATTCCAAGTCCATGTCGGGTTTTGTCTTTACCCTCAATGGAGGGGCGGTGTGTTGGAAGAGTTCCAAACAGGAAACCGTTGCAGACTCGACGATGGAAGCGGAATACATCGCAGCATCTGATGCCGCAAAAGAAGCTGTCTGGATAAGGAAGTTCTTGAAAGAACTTCAGGTGGTTCCGTCCATTGTTGATCCAATACCTCTGTATTGCGACAACAACGGGGCTATAGCTTTAGCGAAGGAACCCAGATCCCATCAGAGATCCAGGCACATCTTAAGGCGGTATCACCTGATCAGGGAGATCGTAGATCGCCAGGAGATCGAGGTTCGGAGAGTCGCTTCAGAAGATAACACTGCTGATCCATTCACCAAGGCCCTGCCCCAGACTCAGTTCGAGTGGCTGATCGAGATGATAGGTCTTCGATACGCCAGTACATGGCCTTAGTGCAAGTGGGAGATTGTTAGTGTATATGCCCTAGAGGCCATTACTGTATCATACTGGTTTGTATATTACTTAATGGATGCTTGGGATATTCACCTTGTATATACAATCTTGCTCAAAATAGTAGTATGCTACTTGGTTTGTTTCTACTTCAATGTGTACATGTGTTTATTTTAGTATATCGCCTATACACATTAGTAGAGCCCTTAGGATCTTTGCTTGATTACCAGCGATGTGATGGCCGTCACACTAGTGGGGCTGGGTAATCTATAAGCACATCCTTATGCAGATCCCTGGTCGCAGGACTATCGAGACAGGGCATCGATACTCCGGAGTAGACCAGCGCATGCGCTTCTCATCCCAGTGTGGGAGACGGTCTGTCCCACAGCCGTCAGTACGTCGTACTTGAGATAGTATGCGGGTGCTCGTTAGGTTACGGGTACACTGGACAGGACTCGTCGGGAACTGACTAGTTGGTATTATACCTATCGTCAGTTATCAGTTCCCAGGTGACATGAGTACAGCTTAGTCCGCTGACTTGACACTGTCACTTCGCCTCGGGTGTGTTCCCACTGTACTTTGATCACTACCCTACCACGGCTCAAAGGAGTCGTGCAAGCAGGTGGTGGTTGGGTGCAGTCCCGAAGCACTTGGAGGCAGTGACGGTTAGACAGGATTCGTCTCTCCCGGTATTGGGGGTTGACATCGCGCTGTGTCTAGGAGAGCCATTACACGAGTAGTCCCTGGCCAGGGCAAACGAGATATACTGGTAGGTTTCCAGTGTTATCTCAGGGTGTATTGGGCTTCACTCCGGCACGACTTGTACCGCTATTGGGGGACTGACGTTTACCGCCCCCTAGGCCCGCCATGCGATGTATCAGACGAACAGACCGGACTGTACGGAGAATGTCACACTCAGGCTCAGTAGGAGTTCAGATGGGTTTCGCCTCGTCGGTCTTCTTGTCGGCACTACCTGGGGACCGTTACGCACAGCTAGTGCCGCTTGCGGTCTGTGGTTAAACCCACTGCCAGCGTAGTGTCGAGTCTTTAGAGTCCCACACAGAAAGCTTTTCGCCTTTAGGCAAAAGAGTAGAGGTCACGTGGTATTGCGACAGGTCGCATGGTTTTGCGACAGGGTTCGGTCACATCCGTGCACTTGTACACGTACAGTGTCCGGACAGTTTACACTAGCGGGCTTTGGTTTAAGCCAGATCCTAGTGTACCTTATGGGATTGGATTTATCCAGTTTGCACTCGTGTTCCTCGGAACGCGGATGCGGGTGTGTATGCACAGTTGACAGGGAGGCAGAGGCTGTGGATTCTCATTAGGGTTGTTGACAGTTGACCGTTGACTATTTGACTTTATGCTCAACCCTAATGAGAATATGATATGTGATTAACTATTATATTAATTAAGTATTATGGTGATATGGTTGTTGACTTGTTGACTTTTGTTGACTTGTTGACTTTGTTGACTTGTTGACTTTTGTTGACTTGTTGACCGGTTGACTAGGCTTGACTAGTTGACCATCATGATAACCATGGTTATCATTTCATGCCAAAGACTTTTACTTGCTTGTTCATTTGAGTAAAATGAGTGCATGACATGATAAGCTTATGGTTGCTTCAAACCATCACATAAGACTTTTTTGATATGATGAGTTATGATCACTTTGGATTATGAGAGGGTGAAAGACAAAAGAGTTGCTCATTCTTTCTTGCTTATTCTCTCTCTTGTTCTTGAGCTCTCCTCTTGCTCTCACCCTCAACCTCTTGCTCCCTCTCTTGATCTATGGTTCTCTTGTCTCATGAGTTGAGAATCAAGAACCATAGATAAAATCCCATTCTATTTCCTTTCTACTCATTCTAGTTCACTAGGTTTAGCAAACCAAGTGAACTAGTTTCTTCAAAGACCGAAGAAGGAGCTAAAGGTTGGAGTTTTCAAGTGGATCTATCTTCGGCGTACGGAGACGACGAGAAGGAGCCATCGGATCACCACCGGAGCTTGAAGAGAAGGAGTTCAAGACAAGCTAGGTATAACCATCTCTATCCGAGTAGCTAAATATCTTTAGCTTAGTATGCTAGTTTTAGTTTAGGTAAAGATCCCGACCTAGCTTAGTCCATGTTGCCTCTTGCGTTAAAACTTTGATTTTATACCGTTTCCGCCTCCCCGTAAGAACCGGGGGTCGCAACGTGGACTTACATATCCTAGTGCGGAAAAGTAAATAATATACAAACGGTGACAACTTCCGCAACCTGAAAGTGCCCCAATAAAAGAATATTACATACAAGTTTTTACATGAATGAAAATGAAAAACACTCATCTCACATAAAAACCCCCGGCTATTCAAACACGACGATCCAATATAACATATCCAGCAACACATAACATCACATGTCATCAACGTAAGTAAATATGCGCATCCCAATTGTCGTTGACATATAGCAACGAAACCGGCGATATCACATATTACACTTACGGTCACAGAAAAGAAAGTGTAAAACTACAACAGTTGGAATCCGCAACCACCTCAGACATCGCATGTCTGACCAAATGAATTACTTAGACATCGCATGCCTAACAATTATAAACCCCGCATTTTAGTCTCAAAATCGAAAACAATTTTCAATATCAAGTCGGGCAATTCAACAGGATTCCCGACATCCTGATCGAATGCTCGTCGCAAACTTCAGTAGATGGCTGCACCCCTGATACCGTCGACGAAGTGCACCAAGGCGGAACACCGTTACCGCGAGCACCCGAACGGATGCTTTCGGCGACGGGGTTCTCCTACAGTCACTTGGTCGGGGCTATGGAGTGAGGCTGTCTATTAAGTTTACCCGGCGAGTATCCGCGTACGCTACGTGATTGCGACGGACTTTTGATCACATCAAAATTCCGTGGCAACCGATCAAGTGAGACTAAACTGCTATGTTTATAACATTCATTTAGTTATCTCATAACTTTTGTGAATTCCAATTATTGTATCCCATTCCAGATAAATAGAAAATGTTAAACTTTTCGATCGAACAATCGAACACCCAAGTTTTCCCGATACAGCTCAACACATGAAATAAGTCTAACAACATTCCGTTCGTGCCTCAGTACCAACGGTCCAGCCGTAGAAGGGTCAAGCCAACGCCTCACATGTGGCACGCCGTACTGCCCCAAACCCGAAGGTTCAAAGGGCAGTTCAAGACGGTCACATAATCGAGTTAAGGTTTGTTGTCTTCTAGAGGGTCCATCGAGTTACTTGCACTACTTAGAACGTCGTTAAACTTCGGAAAAATCCAACACTTGGAAATTTCCCGACAGGGGAAAAATTGGGTATTTATATCCGGTCAAACCTTTTAACATATTCTAAAATTTATCCGGAAAGCCACACAGACAAAATTTGATACTCCGATCGAAACACCGAATCCCCAAAACAACTCAGAAAAATTCAACTCTTGAAAAATTATTAAAAATACCCAGAAAGTCCAGCACTATCTATTAGGAGTTACTGTGTAAGATTCGCTGATCAATGAAGCAGTACGGCCGCGGAACCGCCGCACGAGCCATGCTCGTGCCGCGGATCCGCGGCAGGTTGATGGAGTTAGACAGTCGAACTTCACAGTATCTCTTAAAATTGCCTGCTGATTTTTCTGCATATTTTTAATTCACAAAAATCCCTGTTTTTAGAAAAAGGACAGAGAGCATGTATAGGTTTGGGTTTTCGGGTCGTTCGGACTTCAAATTCCGTCTGGACTTCGCCTAAGGCTCTAGCTAGGCTCTGATACCACTGTAGGGTTCCTAGGCACCCTAGTGAGGTCTCACAAGGCATCGAACATGACAATATAAAAATTTATGGGTGCCGAGAGACCCGACTACGGATCGTTTGCTAGAAAACTAGGCGAAAAAGCTAACTAGTTAACACTTAACTATAAGAATCGGAAATACAACCTTTGTAGATCCGGTGCTCCACCTCCTTAGCTCCGCAACGAAGTCGTCTCCGCTGTCCAAAAGGAATCCGGGCTCTAGAGTCGGCTTCGTCGGAGAAAAAGCGAGCTAGGTCGTCGATGTCCATGCCGAAGATGATCTACGTCGAGGCATCGCTAAATCAAGCTCCACCTTCACCAAGCCCTAAAAACTTGTGAAGGAAACACACTCTACTACTTGGCAAGAGGTAGAGGATGAAGAAATAGGAAGTGGGTTCAATTTAGAATTGGATTTCTCACTCTTTATCATCAATCACCATTGATGACCTCAAGGTTTTCTTCTTGAGTTCAAGGAAGAAGAAGAAGAAATGATATGATAAGTTATTTTAAAATGAAAAGAAAAATCAAAACTTATCATAATTTAAACCATGGTCAAGTGTAGAGAATTAACTAAGGTTAGATTAATGGTTAGGGTTAAAGATGAAGACAAGAATGGTTACAAAGTCAAAGCTTCATGAAGCTTCAACTAAACTCCAAAATTAGCAACCATTCTTTTCTTATCTATTCTAAATAAATAAATAAATAAATAAGTAAGAAAAGAAAACCCTAATCATTAGTTTAACCATGGCTTAATCCATTACACTTAACTATAGTTAAACATGTATCATCAAACATGATACAATCAAGTGCACGAAAATATATCGAATATACAATGTGCACAACCGAGCGAGAAAATCCATTTAAAGTGAACCGATACTAGTTAATGCAAAGTAATATATCAAATATATAATTATGCATTAAATCATTAAATCAACACTTGATTTAACGATCCGGTCATGACGCACATAACCGACTGGTATCATTAGTAACATCTTATCGAATCAACACTTGATCCAATAACCCGGCTATATCGCATATAACCGATCAATGTCACATCGCGAGAATCGAATACAGTATCACATACTCGTATTATTCTCGGTCCCGTACATATCTCATATGCGCTCCTATTTCGTTTTGCTTGAGCCAGGAAACCTCTGTGTAGGACTCTAAAGACTCGTCAATACGCCGGCAGCAGATGATGATCATATCAAACACCCACAAGCCGCAAGCGGTCTGCTAAACGTAACGGCCACCCGGGTATTGAGCGATCTGAAGATCGACGAGCAAGCCCGCTCACACTCCAGTGAATCCAACCAGTAACACTACCGTACAGTCCGGTCTAATCGTCTGATATGTCGCATATCTCGCCTAGGGGTGGTAAACGTCAGACCCCAATAGCTCGATAAGTCGTGTCGATATGAGGTCTATAACAATTCGAGAAACTACTGGTAACACTTACCAGTAAATCTCAGCAACCCTGGCCAGGGATTTCCTGTTATAGCCAATCGAACACAGCGCAACATCAACTCCCTATACCGGGAGAGACGAATCCCCTCCTATCGCTCATTGCCTCCATGTGACTCGGGACTGTACCCAAAAACCACCGTTTTGCACGCCCTCTTGGACGTGGTAAGATGGAAATCAAAGGACAGTGGGAACCACACGAGACTCTATGACGATCTCGGGTCAACAGACTACTCTGTACCAGTGTCACCAGAGAACTGCCATCTGACATGAGGTATAATACCATCTGGGAGTTCTCGGCGAGTCCGTCCAGTGTACCCAGTCTCTACTGAGCACCCGTATATCATCTCTGATGTCAAACACCAATGGATATGGGATCATCCATCACCCATCTGTATGGGTCGAGAAGGTATACGCTAGTCTACTCTGGTATATCGATGCCCCGTCTCGATACACCCACGACTAGGGACTTTGAAGGATGTACTTATAGACTACCATGTCCCCACTAGTATGATCCGCATCATAGTCCAGGTAGTCAAGTACAGATCCTAAGGGCTTTACCAACATGTAACAGGGAGACAATCAGTGTACACGTTAAGGTAAAGAGCAACCAGATAGCATACTATCATGTCGAGCAAGAAAGTCCTCCCTATATATGTCCCAGCATCCACTACAATATACATCCTATGTATAGTAATGGCCTCTAGGGCATACATATAACTAACATAAAATGACTGAATCTGACTGTTATGACTGGCAAAGGTCTGTCCAGATGTCCATTGCCCAGGACAAGCTGGAACACCTCTTAACTAATCCAAACCCTGCCGTCTCAGGTCCAGTTTCCCCTGTCACGGATATTAATATCCATAGGACATCGGAAGAAGACTGTGCGAAAGCCAAGTGCCTCGTGATAGCCTCAGTTGATGGAATATACCAGAGGCAGCACGAGAAGATGGACTCAGCTTCTATCTTCCTCCATAACAAAGTTTTATATGGAGAGCAATCTCGTATCGCAAGATATGAGACCTCGAACGAATTGCTTCCAGCGAGGTTGGCTATCGGGTCGTCTGTAGAGGGCAACGTCCTTACAGAGACCAGATCTTTTGAGCTCTCGGACCTGAAGACCACGTTGAAGAACGGGTCAGATATTGACATTGTTCAACTGTCTCTACCTACTACCCTGAAGGAAACCAGGGAAGTAGAAAGAAAGGGAAAGGCAGAAGTTTCGGGAATGGATGCAGTAAATGAGGGATGTTCCTATTGTTACGGGAATGAACATGGGCAGAAGGATTGCAGGGCTTGTAAAGCCAGTAGCCAGAATTCGAAGCATGTTGTGGCTTCGGCTTCGGGTGTGTTTGTAATAGAGAACTGTATGTCAGTTAACCCTACTTCCTGGGTATTGGATACCGGATCAGGATTTCATATCTGTAATTCGTTACAGGCTCTGAGAAACCGTAGGGTTATCAGGAAAGGTGATATGACTCTCAGGGTTGCTAACGGAATGAGCATGTATGCTGAATCCGTAGGGGAATATCATCTAGGACTGACAACTGGGCAGATATTGATTCTGCGTGACTGTTTTTATGTACCAGGTGCGACTTGTAATATCATATATGTATCCTTACTTTCTAAGGAAGGATATGATTTTACTTTTGTAAGCGATGTAGTAAACATCCACCTAAATCAAGTTCTGATTGGGTCAGGTACATTGAAAAACGGTCTATACGTCTTGAATCAAGCTCAGGTATTCAGTGTCCAGAACACACTTAAAAGAAAGTCTCCGGAATTAAATCAGGCTTTTTTATGGCATTGTAGACTGGGTCACATTAATGAGACACGGTTGACTAAGTTACATAAAGAAGGATACTTGGATCCGTTCGAGTACCAGTCTTATACCACTTGTGAATCTTGTTTCATGGGAAAGATGACAAAGACTCCGTTCACTGGACACGGAGAAAGAGCGAGCGAGCTCTTGGGACTCATACACAGTGACGTGTGTGGTCTAATGTCTACACATGCGCGAAGTGGTTATTCATACTTCATTACTTTCACAGACGATTTCTCTAGGTATGGATATGTCTTCTTGATGAAGCACAAATCCGAGGCCTTTGAGAAATTTCAGGAATATAAGAATGAAGTTGAAAAACAAACAGGCAAAAGTATCAAGACACTGAGATCTGATCGAGGTGGTGAATACTTGAGCGCCGAGTTTCTGGGCTTCTTAAAAGAGAAAGGAATTCTCTCTCAGCTTACTCCTCCATACACACCACAACACAACGGTGTATCGGAAAGGAGGAATCGAACCCTATTGGATATGGATCGTTCCATGATGTGTAGGGCTGAGTTGCCGCGATCCTTCTAGAGTTATGCACTAGAAACAGCTGCATACCTTTTGAACCGAGTTCCAACTAAGACTGTGCTTACTACACCATATCAGATGTGGTGTGGGAAGAAACCCTATCTTAATCACATTAAGACATGGGGATGTCCAGCTTTTGTAAAAAAGCAGCATGCGGACAAGCTCGAGGTACGTTCAGTACAGTGTAAGTTTGTGGGATACCCAAAGAACTCCAAGGGGTATCTTTTCTATTACGCAGAGGAACAAAAGGTTTTTGTTTCTCGTCATGCCCGCTTCTTGGAAACTGAGTTTTTGGAAAATCAGATAAGTGGGAGCGCAATAGAACTGGAAGAAATTCCAGAACCACAAGCTATTACTGAAAGCTTAGTAGAACCAGAGGGTTCGAAAGATCAGGACATTCCTACGCCGCTCCACAGAAGTAGTAGGCAGTCTCATCCGCCCGAGAGAAACTACGGTTTTCTCATAGACGGGGATAGAGAGGATTGCACTATGGATTATGGTGAGCCTACTAGCTTCCAGCAAGCCATTCAGAGCGGCGACTCGGTAAAATGGCTGGATGCAATGCGGGCCGAGATGGAGTCCATGTACACCAACAAAGTTTGGACTTTGGACTTTGCTCCTGAAGGGGTGAAACCCGTAGGATGCAAATGGATCTTCAGAAAGAAGATTGGTGTAGATGGGCAGGCTGAGACCTATAAAGCTAGACTTGTTGCAAAAGGTTTTCGTCAAAGACCTGGTTTGGACTATGACGAGACCTTTTCTCCAGTTGCTATGCCGAAATCCATTTGGATCCTTCTTGCCATTGCTGCCTTCCACGATTATGAAATCTGACAAATGGACATAAAGACGGCTTTCCTAAATGGAAATTTGGAAGAGTGCGTCTATATGGAACAGCTGGAGGGATTCATTCAGAGTGGGAGCAGCGGTAGAGTGTGCAAGTTGCTTAAGTCCATTTATAGACTTAAGCAGGCATCGCGGAGTTGGAACATCTGCTTTGATGATACTGTCAAAGAATTCGACTTTATCAAAAACCCAGATGAACCATGCATTTACAGTAAGATTGTAGGGAGAACTGTGGTATTCCTCGTCTTGTACGTGGATGACATTCTCCTAATAGGAAATGATATTCCTATGCTACAGTCAGTCAAAGGATTCTTATCGTAGAGGTTCTCCATGAAGGACCTGGGCGATGCCAACTACATTCTGGGGATCCAGATCTATCGTGATAGATCTAAGAGGATGTTGGGACTTTCACAGTCAAGGTACATCGACACCATACTGAAAAGGTTCAGTATGGAAGATTCCAAGCACGGTAATCTACCGGCTTGTCACGGGATCACCCTCTCTAAAGAGATGTCTCCCAAGGCTGATTTGGAAAGGGATCGCTTGTCTATTATACCCTACGCTTCTGCGGTAGGCTCTATAATATATGCGATGTTGTGTACCAGACCAGATGTAGCATACGCATTGAGCGTTGTAAGCCGGTATCAGTCGAACCCAGGGGAGAAACACTGGATAGCGGTAAAGAACATTCTCAAGTACCTGAGAAGGACTAAGGAGATGTTCTTGGTGTATGGCGGAAAAGACCTCCAGCTTGAGGCCTTTGCTGACTCCAGCTTCCAGAGTGACAAGGATGACTCCAAGTCCATGTCGGGTTATGTCTTTACCCTCAATGGAGGGGCGGTTTGCTGGAAGAGTTCCAAGCAGGAGACCGTTGCAGACTCAACTATGGAAGCGGAGTACATAGCTGCTTGCGATGCCGCAAAGGACGCTGTCTGGATGAAGAAGTTCCTCACGGAGCTTCAGGTGGTTCCTACCATTATTGATCCAATACCGCTGTATTGCAACAACAACGGAGCTATAGCTTTAGCGAAGGAACCCAGGTCCCATCAGAAGTCCAGGCACATTTTGAGGCGGTACCACCTGATCAGGGAGATCGTAGATCGCCAGGAGATCGAGGTGAAGAGAGTAAATACGGAGAACAACACTGCAGATCCACTCACGAAGGCCCTACCCCAGACTCAGTTTGAGCGGCTGATCGAGATGATAGGTCTTCGATACGCCAGTAAATGGCCTTAGTGCAAGTGGGAGATTGTTAGTGTATATGCCCTAGAGGCCATTACTGTATCATACTAGCTTATATATTACTTGATGGAAGCTTGGGATATTCACAGTTATATAGACAATCTTGCTCAAAATGGTAGTATGCTACTTGGTTTGTCTCTACTTTAATATGTGCATGTGTTTCTTTTAGCATATCGCTTATATACATATTAGTAGAGCCCTTAGGATCTTTGCTTGATTACCAGCGTTGTGATGGCGCTCACACTCGTGGGGGCTGGGTAATCCATAAATACATCCTTATACAGGTCCCTAGTCGTAGGACTATCGAGACAGGGCATCGATAATCCAGAGTAGACTAGCGTATGCGCTTCTCATCCCAGCGGGGGAGACGGTTTGTCCCACAGCCGTTAGTACGTCGTACTTGAGATAGTATGCCGGTGCTCGTTAGGTTACGAGTACACTGGACAGGACTCGTCGGGAACTGTTGGTTGGTATTATACCTATCGTCGGTTATCAGTTCCCAGGTGACATGAGTACAGCTTAGTCCCCCGACTTGACACTGTCACTTCGCCTCGAGTGTGTTCCCACTGTACTTAGATTACTACCCTACCACGGCTCAAAGGAGTCATGCAAACAGGTAGTAGTTGGGTGCAGTCCCGAAGCACTTGGAGGCAGTGACGGTTCGACAGGATTCGTCTCTCCCGGTATTGAGGGTTGACATCGCGCTGTGTCTAGGAGAGCCATTACACATGTAGTCCCTGGCCAGGGCAAGCGAGATATACTGGTAGGTTTCCAATATTATCTCAGGGTGTTCTGGGCTACACTCCGACACGACTTGTACCGCTATTAGGGGACTGACGTTCACCGCCCCCCTAGGCCCGCCATTCGATGTATCAGACGAACAGACCGGACTGTACGGAGATTGTCACATACAGGCTCAATAGGAGTTCGGATGGGTTTACCTCATCGGCCTTCTTATCGACATCTACCTGGGGACCGTTACGTACAGCTAGTGCCGCTTGCGGTCTGTGGTTAAACCCACTGCCAGCGTAGTGTCGAGTCTTTAGAGTCCCACACGGAGAGTTTCCCTGCACTGAGCGAAACGTGTAGAGGCCGTATGGTTTTACGGCAGGACTACGATCACTTACGTGCACTTGTGTGCGTATGTTGTTCGGGCAGGCAATACTAGTGGGCTTTGGTTTAAGCCAGATCTTGGTATTGCACAGATGGATTTGTTTTGTCTTTTGTGCATTCGCATTCTACGGAATGCGGATGCAGGTGTGTATGCACAGTTTTGAGGAGCGTTGAAGGAGGAGGTGCCCCATTAGGGTTTTGGCAGTTGGTTCGGCCAAAACCATAATATGGCACACTCATTAGGGTTTTGACAATTCGTTTGGTCAAAACCGATATGAGTCGGAGACATTGTTTATTAATCCTTTTAGTGATAGATTAGTGATGGCTAATTGCATTGACCATTTGACCGCTTAGACCCCTCTTGATTTTGTTGACTCGTTGACCGTGTTGACCATTGACCTTCAAGAGGGATCTACACTCTTCTTTTATTTTCTTTTTAATTCTTGAGTTATGATAATGGTCAATTCAATGTGCCATCAATTCTTTCATGATAGGATTAGTAATGATGATTCTTGTGTATTATTGCAACAATGGTTCATTTCATTTGTTTTAATCTTTTCATTATTTTCTTCTCATTCTCTCTCTTGAAATGAGAAGAAAAGAAAAGCTCCATGGTTGCTAACCTTTCTCCTTCTTCTTCCTCCTCTTGATTCTATCTTTTGATCTCATGTGTTGAGAGAAAAAGATCCTACAAAGACAAATACATCCATACATCTCCTCTACACATTCTAGGGCTTCTTAACTAGCAATCACTTTGCCCTAGTTGCCTCGGCTCGAGGTGGAGCTCGGTGTACATCTCTCGGGTGGATCGTCTTCGACTCAAGGAGGCCGCGGAGGTGACCAAGATCCGGATCGATCCTCGGAGCATGGATGGACGAGCCGGACAGCGGAGAGAAGACCCAAAGGACCAGTTTCGTGAGGTATAATTTCTACGGCATAGTAGTTAAAGCCTCTAGTTGTTTACTAGATATTAGTTTAGCTAAGATCCGTGCTTTAAGTCCATGTTGCCTTGCGCCAAATCATTGTTTTTCGTCGTTTCTGCCTCCCCGTAAGAACTGGGATGAGCAACGTGGACTTACAAAATCGAACATCATCCTCACTGCCATGCAATACAAAGAAAATAAAAAATTGTGTAGGTAACAAAACTTGTCGGAGAGCTTTTTTTAAATAAAGGAATTTCACCGGACAAGAAATTTCCCAAAGAAGAAAACAAATATTCACAAGACAATGATAACTATTTACAAAAACAAAAGATCTGTATATACATACCCCCCACACTTTATTTGAAAAAGTGTTTCTACTGTTTATGGCTTGAAAAGTAAAGTGTGGAGGATATACGGAGGAACATTACTTGTTATAAACCAACTTCTGAAGCAATAGGAGCTCCTCCGATGGTTCAGCGGTAAAGAACGGTTTCAACCTGTGTCCGTTTACTTTAAATATTGAACCGTTCCATAGATTTTCTAAATCCACAACGCCATGCGGGTATACACATCACACAATAAAAGGTCCCGTATAGCGAGATCGTAGGTTGCCAGGATGGAAATAGAGTCTGGTGTCATAAAAAAGTACTTGTTGTCCAGACGTGAATGTTTTGCACATAAGGTGTTTGGCATGAAACACCTTCGTTCGGTTCATTACAACAACCGCAGTTTTGTAAGCTTCATCCCGAAGCTTGTTCAATTCATTTATTTGCAGCTTCTGATAGCTGCCCGCATGATCAAAATTGAAGTTCATCTCCTTGATCGCCCGTAATACGCGATGTTTGATCTCTACATGGAGATGGCAAGCCTTTCCGAATACAAGCCGATAAGGAGACATTCTAAGATCAGTCTTATAAGTAGTTCGGAATGCCCACAATGCATCGGTTAATTTCAAAGACCAATCCTTATGGTTATTGGAAACCATTTTCTCCAATATCTTCTTGATTTGCCGATTAGAAACTTTAGCTTACCCGCTTGTTTGGGGATGATAGGGCATTGATATCTTATGATTAATCGCGTATTTCCACATCAAGGCCTCAAAAGACCCATTGCAGAAATGTGTCCCGTTGTCGCTAATTATAGCGTGAGGGTGCCCGAACCAGGAAAAAATATTTTCTTTAGGAATCAAACGATAACCTTCTTGTCTTTCGTCTGGCTCAGTACTGTCTCGACCCATTTTGAGACATAATCAACAGCTAACAAAATGTATAAGTTCCTAAAAGAGTTAGAGAACGAGCCTATGAATTCCATCCCCCAAACATCAAATATCTCAACAACCAAAATTGGTTGGAGCAGTATTTCGTTTCTTTTCCAGATCCGGCCTAGGTGTTGACACCGGGAGCAAGTCTTGCAATGTTCGTGTGCATCTTTGAATAGCGCCGGCCAGTAAAATCCGCAGTGCAAAACTTTCTCCGTAGATTTCCTAGAGCTAAAGTGTCCACCACATGCTTGCTCATGGAAAAAAGACAAGATACTCTTGAACTCATTGTTCGGGATGCACCGATGCATGATTTGGTCAGGACAATACTTAATCAAGTAGGATTCGTCTTAGTAAAAGTGTTTCACTTGGGAGAGAAATCGGTGTTTGTCCTGACTTGACCACTCGCTAGGTACAAGTTCAGTTGCCAAATAGTTCATAATATCTGCGAACCACGGTTCGCAAGATATGGTCAAGAGGTGCTTGTAAGGAAAAGAATCGTTTATCGGCTGTGGAAACGTCGATGAAGAAGGAAGTCGAGAAAGATGGTCAGCAACTACGTTTTTATATCCTCTTTTTTCCTTAATGACAAGGTCAAATTCTTGCAGTAAGAGGATCCAACGTATTAATCGAGACTTGGCATCCTTTTTTATGAAAAGATGCCTCGGGGCGGAATGATCAGTGTAGACGATGACTGGGGAGCCAATGAGACAGGGCCTGAATTTTTCTAAAGTGAATACAACAGTCAAGAACTCTTTCTTGATTGTTGTATAGTTCATTTGTGCATCATTCAAGGTCCAGCTCACATAGTAGATCATGTGCGGTATCTTATCGATGTGCTGTCCTAAGACCGCACCGATGGCAAAGTTGGATGCATCGCATATAATCTCGAAGGGATGAGTCTAGTCGGGAGAAGAAAGAACGGGAGCGATAGTGAGTGAGCTTCATAGTGATTCAAAGGAAGTCAAATAGTCTGAGTCGAAATTGAACTTTGTTTCCTTGGCCAGAAAAAGAGTCAAGGGTCTAGAAACTTTGCTAAAGTCCTTGATGAACCGTCTATAGAAACCGGCATGGCCAAGGAAAGATCTGATATCTCTAGTGCATTTTGGAGGAGGGAGGTTAGAAATGATATTAATCTTTGCTTTGTCAACCTCAATGTCGCTTCGTGAAATGATGTCCTGAGACAATACCTTCCCGTACTATGAAGTGGCATTTCTCCCAGTTTTAAGTGAGATTTTTATCCTTACATCAGGTAAAGACGGCGTCAAGGTGTTGTAAACACTCGTCAAAGGAATCTCCAAAGATGGAGAAATCGTCCATGAATTTCTCCAAAAACTTCTCGACCATGTCGGAGAATATTCCCATCATACACCGCTGAAATGTAGCGGGAGCATTGCATAACCCAAGGGCATGTGGCGATATGCGAACGTTCCGAAAGGACAAATGAAAGTTGTTTTATCCTGATATTTTTCAGCGATGGGAATCTAGTTGTAACCCGAGTAACCGTCCAGAAAATAGTAAAACTCATGTCCATCTAATCTTTTGAGCATTTTGTCAATGAATAGAAATGGGAAATGATCCTTCCATGTTGCGGCGTTGAGTTTTTAATCGGCGATGGGAATCTAGTTGTAACCTGAGTAACCGTCCAGAAAACAGTAAAACTCATGTCCATCTAATCTTTCGAGCATTTTGTCAATGAATAGAAACGGGAAGTGATCTTTCCACGTTGCGGTGTTGAGTTTTCAATAATCAATGGACACTCGCCACCCGGTTTAGGTGCAAGTGGGAATTAACTCATTCACTTCATTAGTGATTACCATAATGCCCATCTTCTTATGGAAAACATGTATCCAACTTACCCATTGGTTGTCGGATATCGGGTAAATGATACCACTATCTAGACGTTTGACGATTTCCTTCTTCACAGCTTCCTTCATGACTAGATTTAATCGTCTCTGTGGATCTCTAGTTGGCTTAGCATCATTCATCATGTGAATATGATTTTCAACGATCAGAAGACTAATCCCCTTGATGTCTGCCATAGTCCAACCAAAAGCTTGCTGATTTGATCGCAAGACCGAAAGAAGGGCTTTCTCTTGGTTTAAAGCTAGAGAAGCCGAAATGATTTCTGGAAGAGTCTCGTTTTCACCTAAATAGGCATACTTGAGGTAAGATGGAAGAGGCTTGAGTTCGAGCGTCGGTGGAGAGACAACTGAAGGTAAGATCGGAGAACGTGTCTCAAACTCAAAAGATTCCAAGAGGGGCACAAAGTGAGTGTAAGAAATAGAGTCGGATGGTTCAATTAACTCATCTGAAAATTCAAAAGATTCCAACTCTGATGGTGACATGTCAAGATCGTTCAGAAACGTGAACCATTCGTATTCTCTGTCGGAGTCAGAAACAGCAGGATCAAAAAGTAATGCACTAGTGGCGTCGAGATCACCATGATCAAAGAGAAATTCTTCAAATTCGCAATCTTCAGGGCGATCTCCTGAATGGAACAAATATCTAGTATATGAGCACTCGGTCTGGATGGCTGATTTCCTAACCTGAAAATGTTAAGTTCAATTGTCGTGTTACCAAAAGATAAGTTCATGGAACCATTTTGACAATTGATTACTCCATTTGAGGTTGCAAGGAATGGGTGGCCGACAATCACCGGAATATGATTCCGTGGGTTGGTTATAGGTTGTGTATCCAAGACAATGAAGTCTATAGGGAATATGAAGTCCCCAACCTTAATTAACTCATCCTCTAACTCACCCCTCGGTTAGGTGATAGATCGGCCGGCCATTTGAAGAGTACAATGTGTAGGTTTCAGTTCTCCTATTCCGAGTTGCTCATAAACCGAATAAGGAAGAAGGTTAACGATTGATGTTCTTATCCCTAATCATAATTGAAATCGTAGGACAACCAGGGTCCTTCCGTTTTTTGAGGTAAATCTTAGGTAAGAGTATCACTCATGTTACTATCCAAGAAAGCTTTCTTTGGTACCTGTGATTTCCTCTTCTTAGTACACAAGTTTTTCAAGATTTTCGCATAAGAGGGGACTTGTTGGATTGCATCCAGTACAGGAATATTTATGTTAACCTGTTTGAATAATTCCACAACCTTCTCCATTTGCGGACATTGTTTATTGGGCGTCAACCGGTTTGGAAATGGAGCTTTGTTTAAATTGGTTGAGTCCAATACTTGTGGAGGAGACTGTGGAGATGGAACGGAACCCAAAATTGGAGTTTGAGTGGAGTGAGATGTGGGTCCATTCGAAGAAGCAGTTTTTGAAGAAGAGCCTCTTGAAGAATGGAGAATGGGCTCAGAAGAAGAAGAAGAAGAAATGGCCAGAGTGTTATCATCATTATCGATTCATACGCCAACATTGTTGTTCAGCATTCTTCCCAACCTCAACGTAGTGACTACACTCACATTATGGTCCTGTTGTTCGAGAGCAATATGAGCATTATGTGGGTGACCAGAATTTAAGAGTGGTTGAGACGGAAGCTTTCCCTTCTCTCTCTCGCTCAATGCCGCATTCAGTTGTGCAATATGGGCTTTGATGGTCTTTATACTTTGCCCGTGCGAAGCGGTGTGTTGTACCAGAGACTTAATAGAAGGATGGATGTTGGCGGTAGATTAAGTCGATTGCTTCATAAAAGTATCAAGACTGCGTTCTAGCGAGGAGACTTATCGCTACCGGACGGAACAAAGTTGTTGTTTTGAGGGAACAAATTGTTGTATGGTGCAAAATTGTTTGTCAGATTCTGAAAATGTTGCGGTTGGAAAGGTTGTTGAAATTTTTGCTGAGCTTGTTGTTATGGAAGAGGAGGAGGCCTTTGAAAGTTGTTTTAGTTTGATTCTACCTCCAGACAAAATTAGGGTGGTTACTCCAACCGGGATATTCGTCGAAGAGTATAGATCATTTCTTGGTCTTTCCTGAAATGCAGCATTAACCTAATCTAGTCCTGAAATAGTGGATTATAAGGACACTCTTCTGTCAAGTGAGATGGATCTGAACAACATGCATAAATGGTATGAAGGGGAGCAACAGGGCTAGGGGAAGGAGATGAAAATTTGCTCTTAATTGCTTCGAGTTTTCGCGTTATTGCAGCCATCTCGGCTTTCATTGAAATCGAGATATCAAGTTGGTGAACTCCTGCCCTAGATTGACCGGAAGAAGAAGTTGAAGAAGGTGAAGCGATAGGCCGGGCGCTCTCTTGTTAGAAATATGTATGCCCTAGAGGCCATTATTGTATGATATAGTGGATGCTTGGACATATATATAGAGGACTTTCTTGCTCGACATGATAGTATTCTATCTGGTTGCTCCTTATCTTAACATGTGCACTTGTATCATTATAATGTCTCTCTGATACATGTTGATAAAGCCCTGAGGATGATTGCTTGACTACCAGGACTATGATGCGGATCATACTACTGGGACTTGTGTAGTCTACAAGCACATCCTTTAAATGTTCCTAGTCGAAGGAGTGTCGAGACAGGGCATCGATATTCCAGAGTAGACTAGTGTGTACGTTTCTTGACCCTGTATGGGGTGATGGTTGATCCCATAACCATTGGTGTTTGACATCAAAGATTTTACGCAGGTGCTCATTAGAGAATGGGTACACCGAACAGGACTCGCCGAGAATTCTTAGATGGTAACATACCTATCATCAGTTAGCAGTTCTCTGGTGACACTGGTACGGGTTAGTCTGTAGACCCGAGATAATCATAGAGTCTTGTGTGGTTCCTACTGTGCTTTGATTTCCTCCCTACCACAGCTCAAATGAGTCGTGCAAACAGGTGGATTTTGGGTACAATCCCGAGTCACATAGAGGCAGTGAGCGATAGGAGGGGTTTTGTCTCTCCCGGTATAGGAAGTTGATGTTGCGCTATGATCGATTGGCTATAATAGTAAGTCTCTGGCCAGGGCTGATGAGATTTACTGGTAAGAGTTATTAGTAGTTTCTCGAACCGTTATGAGCCATACATCGGCATGACATATCAAGTTACTGGGGTCTGACGATTCCACCCCTAAACTCGATATGCGATATATCAGACGAAGAGACCGGACTGTACGGTAAGTGTTACGTATAGGCTTCATGGGAGTTTGGATAAGCTTGCTTGTTGATCTTCTATTCGCTCAATACCTAGGTAGCCGTTATGTCCAGCTAGTACCACTGACGGTTTGTGGGTAACTGATGTGATCATTACCTACTGCTGGCGTATTGACGAGTCATTAGAGTCTCACACAGAAGTTTCCTAGTTCAAGCGAAACGAAGTAGGGCACATATGTTGATATGTGCGGTGCCCTGATTAAATACAAGTATGTGATACCGTATTCTAATCTAGCAGTTATTTGATATCAGTTAAGTTGTATGTGATATAACCGGATTATTGAATCAAGTGCTGATTTGATAATGTGATATACAAATAAATGATATTAGTCGGTTATATGTGATATGACCAAATTATTAAATCAATTGTTGATTTAATAATATGATATATATTTATATTTGATATAATTATATATTAACTAATATTATAGCTCACTAATTATTTTCATAATATATATATATATATATATATATTATGAAGCATGGTTGAATTTTCTATTTTTGGAAAATAGAAAAAAGAGTTGGAAAATGAGGAGCATGGGTGAAGCATGGCTTTTGATTTATTTATTCTTTTTCATTACAATATAGAAGCCTGGTCACTTTTTAATATTGATTAAATGTGTATGCTTCAATAAGTGAGAGATATTATAAGCCATTCTTCACTTACAATCTTGAGTAGTTCATTTTCTCACTTGAGCTCATATTATGAGTTCTCCTCCTTAGATCTCTCCATCTTCTACATCCTTCACCTCCAAGCTCATTCCCTCACATGCGTTGTGAAACATTGAGCTTGTGAGAACCCTGGTCAGTTTTGAACCCCTACTTCATCATCCTAGTTTGAATTGGCAATTTGAACTAGTGTATTTCCTTCACTAAAGAGTCTGGTGAAGAGGTAGCTTGGATTAGCGGAGCTTCGGGTGGATCATCTTCGGCACGAAGATCACAAAGGAAGCTCGATCCAACTTCAAGTGGAGCCTAGTGGAGTCATTGGGACTACTACCCGGAGGATTTGAAGAGAAGGACACGTTCTACAAAGGTTTTAGCCTCTTTCACTTTAGTATAGTTTTTGATATCATGCTTAAAACCGTAATCATCTAGTTAAGATTCTAGATAAGTGTAGCTTAGCACCAAGATTTTTTAAAAATAGCATGCTAGATGCTTGTGAAAACCCAGTGGTGGTTCTAGGGTAAACTTTCATAGTATCAGAGCCAGGCTAGAAGATTAGACGATATTTGTAGAATTACGTAACAAAATAACTCCAAAACCGGAAACCCAAACACCAAGTTTTAGTCGATTTCAAAATAGTCTCTGAAATTTTTTTAAACAAGTGCAGAATGTTACATGTGATGTAACTAGAACACCAGAGAAAAACGAACACATAACTTGGATTTTTGGCCGGCGAGAATGCCAAATAGGCCAGCGTCGCCTGTTCTGTAGAGATGGAATGGGTTCGTTTTTGTTTGGTGTTCTGTGATGTTGAGTTTAGGGTTTCATGGTTATGTTTGATTATCCCAGTTTGCATGTGATGTTAACTTTCCTATTGGGGCTATTCGGAGTGTTTTGTAGTCGCAATTTTAACGTCGTTTTGGGTTTAAGTTTGATATTGATACAATATATGGAATCCAAATTTAATTAGTTTTGTAAAAACTAGTTTGCTAATTGTAAATCTAGCATTTTACTCTATGTTGATCGATTGCCACGGAGTTTTGATTCGGATAAAACTCCGTTGCAATCTCTTATAGTACGCGAATACTCGCCGAATAACTTTGCTAGATAGACACTCCCCATAGCCCTGACCAAGTGACTGTAGGAAAACCTCATTGCCAAAAGCATCCACTCGGTTGCTCGCAGCCACGGTGTTCCGCCTAAGTGAACTTCGTCGACGGCATCGGGGGTGTGTCCATCTACTAAATTTCCCGACGGGCATTCGATCAAGTAGTCGGGAATTTTGTTGAATTACCCGACTAAGTTATTGAAAATAGTTTTTGATTTAAGACTAAAATGCAAGGTTTATAGGTTAGGCATGAAATTAGGAATATGTGATATTCCGGGTTTATGATGTCTAAGGTATAATGCGGATTCTAAATATTGTAGTTTTTCATTTCTTTTCTGTGACCGTAAGTGTAATATGTGGGTTATCCCCGATCTTATTGCTATATGTCAACAACATTTGGGATACGCATATTTACTTACGTTGATGACATGTGATGTTATGTGATGTTATGTGTTGTTGTGATATATTATATTGAATCGTCGTGATTGAATAACCGGGATCTTTGCGTGGGATGAGAGTTTTTAAATTTTAATTCATGTAAAAATTATATGTAATATTCTTTTATTGAGACACTTCCGGGTTGAGGATGATGTCTTCATTGATGTATATTATTTACTTTTCCGCATTAGGATAGACCCAAGGCGGGGAGTACAAGTAACCGGGTTTTAGAGTCCAGTGGGAGACCATCTTAAGGAGTCGAGACCGGGTCTCCTAACTCTAGAATTGACAGGGTTGCTTGCCGCTTTCGTAGGGGTCTAGGAATGTGGGTTTGGCTATTTATCACGACCGTGGAATCTGTGTTTTTCATTATTGGCTGAATTTAAAACACGGACCTCCTAATATATCCAATATTTCATATATAGACTTCTGATGCTTTGTTCTGTGATGTGATCATATAACTGTGTGAGACGAATGCTATATATATATGATATATATAATAAACATTGCTTATGTTTTGCACCCGCGCTAGTCCAACTCCCGCTCTACCGTTAGTTAAGTAACCTAACGATGTATGACGGGGCCCCGTGGCGAATGCAGATGGCATAATTGTACGTTCTATTTTCGTTTATTTTCTGTGATATTTAGGGAAACATAAATGATGGGACTTCATTAATGAGATTAATGGAAAGAAAAGAAACCTAAAGATGTTGTAGAATCGAAATTTTAAAAAGGTAGCTCTAGTTCTTTCTTTGCATAGTGGTATTCCTTGATGAATATCCAACACCTCATTCGATGAGGAAAGAGCCAAAATTCCTTCACCGGAAGTGACCTCTTTAGCAAAACTAGCAAATGCTACAACCCACTCGGTTTTTTTAATAGCTTCTCTAGTTCTTACTTTGCAAAGTGGTATTCCTTAATGAATATCCAGCACCTCATTCGATGAGGAAGGAGCCGAGATCCCTTCACCGGGAGTGACCTCTTTAGCAAAACTAGCAAAAGCTACAAAAAAACACTCCTTTTCAATGTTGGCTATAGTGCCCTCAAGGCAATTATCATAGTCGCGGACTTATGATTATGATGATTAAGTGAGGACCTATACCGATAGATTAGTCTTACTTAAGAAGTTCCAAATACACAAACTATAACTGACAATTTGGTAGAACCGGAGGATTCAATAGTCCCCGAAGAACCTCAGCCACTCTGCAGATCTAGTAGGGTTCTTCATCCACCTGAGAGATACTACGGTTTTCTCATAGACAGTAGGAGCGAGGATAGCATCATGGAAGATGATGACCCAACTAGTTTCGAGCAGGCCATCACAAGTGGGGACTCTGTGAAATAGCTGGATGCTATACGATCTGAGATGGAATCCATGTACATCAACAAAGTATGGACTTTGGAAGTTGCTCCTGAAGGGGTAAAACCCATCGGGAGTAAGTGGATCTTCAAGAAGAAAATTGGTATAGATGGAAAAGTTAAGACTTTCAAAACTAGACTTGTAGCAAAAGATTTTCGTCAACGACCAGGTGTCGACTATGATGAAACATTTTCTTCTATCGCTATGCTTAAGTCCATCAGGATCCTACTTGCCATTACAGCATACGATGACTACGAAATCTGGCAGATGGACGTCAAGACAGCTTTTCTAAATTGTGATTTAGAAGAGAGCGTGTACATGATACATCCAGAGGGCGTCGTAGACAGTGGGAACAGCGGAAGCGTGTGAAATCTGCTTAAATCAATCTACGGATTAAAGTAGGTATCACGGAGCTGGAACATCTGTTTCAATGAAGTTATCAAAGAGTTTGAATTCATCAAAAACGTAGATGAACCTTGTATATACAAGATTATTGTAGAGAGTAAGGTTGTCTTCCTTGTATTGTACGTGGATGACATACTCTTGATAGGAATCGTTGTTCCTATGCTACACTCGGTCAAGCTCTTCTTATCACAAAAGTTCTCCATGAAAGATCTGGGTGATACCTCCTACATCCTGGGGATAAAGATCTATAGAGATAGATCTAAGCAGATGTTGGGATTGTCCCAATCCAGGTAAATTGACACCATACTAAAGAGTTTTAGTATGGAAGATTCTAAGCGTGGCATTTTACCCGCTTGTTCAGGAATCACTCTCTCCAAAGAGATGTCTCCCAAGACTGATTTGGAGAGGGCTCGCATGCAAGGGATACCCTATGCTTCGGCAGTCGGGTCAATCTTGTATGTGATGTTATGTACCAGACCAGATGTAGCTTACCCACTAGGTGTAGTGAGTAGGTATCGATCAAATCCTGGGGAGAAACACTGGACAGCTGTGAAGAACATTCTTAAGTACTTGAGAAGGACTAAAGAAATGTTCTTAGTGTATGGTAACGGTGAACTCCAGGTAGAGTCCTTTACCGATTCGAGCTTCTAGAGTGATAAGGACAACAGTAAGTCGGTCTCGGGTTTTGTCTTCACCCTCAATAGAGGGGTGGTATGTTGGAAGAGTTCCAAGCAATATACGATAGCATACTCGACGACGGAGGCTGAATACATCGCTGCCAACGATGCTGCTAAATAGGTTGTCTGGATGAAGAAGTTCATAGCTGAACTTGGTGTGGTTCCATCCATTGAGCATCCAATACCTGTGTATTGTGATAACAATAGAGCTGTGGCTTTGGCCAAGGAACCTCGGTCCTATTAGAGATCGAGACATATTCTTAGGCGGTATCACCTGATCCGGGTGAGAGTAAATCGAGGTCGGGAGAGTTGACACGAAGGACAATGTAGCGGATCCACTCAACAAGGCCCTCCCCCAGACATAGTTTGAGAGACTTTTTGGGATGTTGGGTATGAGATACTACAACACATGGCCTTAGTGCAAGTGGGAGATTGTTGGGAATATGTATTCCCTAGAGGCCGTTATTGTATGATATAGTGGATGCTTGGAAATATATAGAGAGGACTTTCTTGCTCGACATGATAGTATGCTATCTGGTTGTTCTTTATCTTAACATGTACACATTATTACTATACTGTCTCTCTGATATATGTTGATAAAGCCCTTTGGATGTTTGCTTGACTACCGGGACTATGATGCGGATCATACTACTGGGACTTGTGTAGTCTACAAGCACATCCTTTAAATGTTCCTAGTCGAGGGAGTATCGAGAGAGGGCATCGATATTCCAGAGTAAACTAGTGTGTATGTTTCTTGATCCTTTATGCGGCGATGGTTGATCCTATAACCATTGGTGTTAGACATCAAAGATTGTACATAGGTGCTCATTAGAGAATGGGTACACCGAACAGGACTCACCGAGAACTCATAGATGGTACCATACCTATCGTCGGATAGCAGTTCTCTGGGGACACTAGTATAGTTTAGTCTGTAGACCCGAGATCGTCATAGAGTCTTGTGTGGTTCCCACTGTGCTTTGATTTCCTTCCTACCATGACTCAAAAGAGTCGTGCAAACATGTGGATTTTGGGTACAGTCCTAAGTCACATGGAGGCAGTGAGCTCTAGGAGGGGTTTTGTCTCTCCCGGTATAGGGAGTTGATATTACGCTATGCTTGATTGGCTATAACAGTAAGTCCCTGGCCAGGGCTGATGAGATTTACTGGTAAGAGTTATCTGTAGTTTCTTGTACCGTTATGAGGCATACATCAACATGACTTATCAGGTTACTGGGGTCTGACGATTCCATCCCTAGACTCGATATGCGACATAAAAGATGAAGAGACCGGACAATATGGTAAGTTTTACTTATAGGCTTCATGGGAGCTTGGTGTCACGACCCGAAAGTACGGAACGTGACCGGCACTTAGATTACGAAGCGTCTAGAGGCGCCACGTAACCTAAGTAAGCCGAAGCCCAGAAATCTAAACCATAAAAGAAGAAGAAGAAGAAGAAAGAAAACAAGTTTAAAAGCATCAGCAAATTTTCTCAAAAATTTCGGCAGAGTCTCCTCTGTAAAAACTGGCCCCCAAACGGGTACAACAAGTATAATATAAATAAACAATAAAAAGCATCCCCAAACGGGTGCTAGCTCAACGCCAACAGGCGGAAACAACCACAACAAACACAATAATATACAACGCCAAAGGGCGAGGCTCAAAACTCAAAATAAAACAAAACCACCATATCAGAATAATACATGCGCGACTCTAAGGTCGAAATAAAAGACTGGTCCAATAAACTTATCAAGTAATACAAGTATGGTTGATGGAGCTTACTAGATACAAATGAATGAATAAAAGTACAATGGTGGTTCGGATACAAGTGAACCAACCTACCGTGCAAATCACCCTGAAGAAAAGATGTGCCAACAAGCTGCCACGGAAACCTGTATATCGAACCTGAAATAAAATTTGGCACAACGGGGGTGAGTTGCCAACTCGTGAGTAGAAGACATCTACGAAAAGAAATCGAATGCATGACGCTATCCTAGGTCATAATAATAAACTATAATATCCCAATCATCTAGTAATAGCAGGGTAAAACTACGTGTAAGTGCAGATACTCCGTGCTTGTGTCAGTGCCTCATATAATACTATGTCATATGAAATGAAATGCATGCACCATGAATGTAAAGTAACAAATCCTGAAATCCAGATATATATGTATAAGAAATCTTTAGCTGTTATCATAGTAAAATGTGTATAAGAATCTGAAATCTCAACAATGAAATCCATGGAAATCTGTGTCAAGCGTCGACACAACACATGTAATCTCAAGTCTCAATATCTCGGGCTCCGTCAGTCCGGATCGGCCTATATCATCAAATCTCATGACAACGGTCGGTATCCTCCAGATATCCGCCGCGCCAGACATCACCGGTAGGTAGCCTTCCCCTGCCAGGCTCATCGTCTACAACCCGATCTTCTTGCCCCGGGGTACCATACCGGGCCCACCATGTACCCGAGACGGTTCATCCACTCCTCGAATCGGGTCTCGAAATCCAACAGAAAACATGAAATCTCATGGTGGACGACACATACATCACGAGAAAACCGCATCTTATGTTTTTAAAAAGAGAGGAGGTGGAGAGAGAGAAGTTTCTTACATATTCTTGCGGTTTTCCCCAAAATCCAGAAATCTCATAGAAATCCAAATCTTAAAATCATGAGTAACTATATGATAAGTGTCGGCATATGCCCATAATACTGCATGATAACATGAAAATATGAATGCATGAATGTCTAAGTAATAAATATCATGTCTATACTAACATCAGAGAATAATCACAATATTATATTGGTCTAGTTGTTAACTGATTCTATCCATAAAAGACAATATGATCTAAAGTGTACGTGACATAGCAATTACCGATGATGATGTGTGTGAGCCGGCAAATAAGTGTGCGTGGAATATGCGCATCATCGATAATGGTGCTGGTGTCCTAATAGGTAAATTTTATACTGATTATAGCAACATATGTAAGAACATGCAACATTATGATTACAATGTGAAAGTAAAGACGGATGTGTGTTATCCACTCATTTGATATACAATTACCACTACCACTATACGACTCGAACCTAACGTAGTGTCCATCTAACCCCCCCTAAAGAAAACTAAACCTAAGAACTGGTCGATAGAAGTATACCTAAAGCCTGAGTCCATATCTCTAATAGTCGGCAATCCTGCCTCAATAGCGTCACGTACATAGTACGACTTCCTCAAATCAAGAGTGCGGATCAATCATCACATCTATGCCTCGTACTGTAAAATCCATCGTACGGCATCCCAATATCGGGGTACGGGTCAAATATCACCTACGTGTCTCATTATTCGTATAATATCATCATCAACATATGTCATGATCGAGGTGCTATGCTGTAATCGCATACATCAATTATATAACATTGCCATCATAAATATACCTTATTAATTTATCCTCAGAAATAGCATGTCATATGTATCATGTTGTGATCGAGTCATACTGATATCATATCGTCATCAAGTCACACCTATATGATATCGACATCAGGTCACACCTATATGATGTCGTAATCAAGTCATACATATATCATATCGTGATCAGTCACAAGTTACAGTTCGGGTTCTATTTTAGAGTCCCATGTACCTCAATATCATCACTACCCATTATAATTTAGGTATACCTGTTCATTATCTCATTCTCTAATGATCCGCTAACACTTTAATACGACTGTATAGTCAAAAATCACGGCATCAAGACAGTTATCCTGTTTCATTCCCGTGTATCAATGTATCCCACATACGTGTTGTATATATCTATATATATACCTATACCTAGTCCTATATATATATACACATACCCGTATACACCATGTCGAGTTTCAGTGTGTGCGTGTGTGTGTTTCTACCTGAAACCTATGAACCTCTTCCAGGGTATTCATCCTCTGGTATGGTCTTCCTAAATCAGTCTGGTCCAGCCTAGGGTCATTACTAGGGTCCTACTCATTAAGAATCTAGGGTCACATCTGGTTTCCTAATGTCAATATGTATTATTCCTATTCTACGTTGCGGGGGTGCTAAACGCCATCCACCCGACTTCCCCCCGTAGATATGCATCTACTCACCTGGTCCATGTCTGCCGAAGACGGTGTCGCCATCATCCTCTTCATCGCCCGCAGTCCACGTGAGGGGTACCTAAACGCAAACATATAAATAGTATCGTAAACTGAATCACATACAAAAGCCAAAACGATGCAAGGAACAAGCATAGGTTAAAACCTATGTCCCGTCCACGCAAAAGAACCAAATATCGCTCGATATCGGCGTACAAACTCCGATGGATCGAGATAAACATCAACAAATAACTCGTAGTTTTAAAACACCTTACTTATATTATAAAACATGATTAAATCCATCGAAACCCTAAAATCCATCAAACCGTCCAATTTCGTAAAACCCGAAAATACCAATTTACCGTTTTTCATCAAAACTCGACATTTAAATGAAACCAATGGTCATAAAACTCATTAAATAGCATAACTAGACTATACAAACCATTACTATGTTTTTATTACACAAATTTGTATTAATTTGAAATTTCTAGTTTGCAACCTTTAACAATTTTCAACATTTTTCAAGCAAAATACTTAAATTCCACCACAAAACATGATTTTGCATGAATTAATGTACTAAACTACAATTCATGATGATAATGATATGATGAAACCATGATTATATTTTTAATTTCATTTATATAGGAATTTCCAAAATCTAGTTTACAAAATACTAGCATTTTATTACTATTTTCCAATTATCAAAGGAAACTAGTGATCAAACTAAGTTTTTCTTTCCTTTAATATGCTAATATTCTCATTAAAACTACCATCTAATGATAACAAGCTTAATAAGAATTTTATTTTACCCACAAACACATTTTTGAAAAATCTAGTTAGCTAAATAGCTTAATTAAAACAATTTGAATAAACAATTTATTATACAACAACCATGCAATATTTTTCCACTCTAAAAGATGTTAAACTAGCTATTATAACCTTATTTAATTAATAAAAACCACAACTTGAATTTACAAACCCTAACTTTAATTTTAAAATTTGCAACTAGAATTAATATATTAAATCTAATTATGCTTTAAAAGAAACATCTAATAGAAATAAAACAAAAGAAGGAAATTTATACCTTCAAAATATGAAACCCAAACATGAAAATGAGCCTCCAAAATGCATGCTTTCATCTCCAAAATCCATGCTAAATAGGTCAAAGGAAAATAGTAAAGGTTGAATGTTGATTTTTGAGATTTATTTTTGGAATTTTGATGAATTTTGATGATTTTTATTGCAAAAATGATGGGGGGAAAATTTTGGGGCTACCCATGGAGGGGAGGCCGGCCATGGAGAGGGAGGAGGGTGGAGAGAGAGAAAAAATGTGTGGTATTGTGTAGAAAGTTCATAAATAATGCATTTTTTCACTTAAACCCTTTATTATCTAACTTTTTCAATTTAACCCTTTTCCTAGAAATTTCTAGAACCATGGAGAGATTTTGGAAAAGATTTTGCATATTACACACTTGATTCTAATATACCATGGCTCATTTTTACAAATTAAAACCATTCAAATTTGTAATTTACACTAATTTAGTTTAAAAAATAAAGCTTATGTTAATATTTAAAATAATTAATTTAGGAAAAATATTTAATTAAAATAAAAATTTATAAGTGGCTAAATAAACACCATTTACTAGTAATTACATAATTAAAATATGTATTTTTGAAATTATAATGAAAAACAATTACGGTTTAATTTTATGAAAAATACATTTTACTTTACCGAAATTCATAAAATTCACTTAAACAATTTTATTCATTTAATTATTTATTTAATTATTTTTAAAACGTTACACTTGGACAGGCTTGCTTGTTGATCTTCTATTCGCTCAATACCTGGGTAGCCGTTACATCCAGCTAGTACCAATGACGGCTTATGGTAACTAATATGATCATTGCTTACTGTTGGCGTATTGACGAGTCTTTAGAGTCCCACACAGAAGTTTCCTAGTTCAAGCAAAATAAGTAGGGCACATGTGTTGATATGTGTGGTAGCTTGATTAAATACGAATATGTGATACCGTATTCTAATCTGGCGGTTATTTGATATCAGTTAGGTTATATGTGATATAACCGGATTATTGAATCATGTGTTGATTTGATAATGTGATATACAAATAATATATACAGATAAATAATATTAATCGGTTATATATGATATAACCGGATTATTAAATCAAGTGTTTATTTAATAATATGATATATATATTTATATTTGATATTATAATATATTAACTAATATTATAGCTCAGTAATTATTTTCATAATATATATATATATATATGTTAATTTATGTATATATATATATTATGAAGCATGGTTGAATTTTCTATTTTTGGAAAATAAAAAAAGAGGTGGAAAATGAGGAGCATGGGTGAAGCATGGATTTTGATTTATTTATTCTTTTTCTTTATACTGTAGAAGCATGGTCACTTTTTAATATTGATTAAAAATGTATGCTTCAATCAGTGAGAGATATTATAAGCCATTCTTCACTTGCATTCTTCAGTAGTTCATTTTCCTCACTTGAGCTCATAGGATGAGTTCTCCTCTCTAGCTCTCTCCATCTTCTTCATCCTTCACCTCTAAGCTCAATCCCTCACATGAGTTGTGAAACCTCGAGCTTGTGAGAACCCTAGTGAGTTTTGAACCCCTACTTCACCATCCTGGTTTGAATTGGCAATTTGAACTAGTGTGTTCCTTCACTAAAGAGTTTGGTGAAGAGGTAGCTTGGATTAGTGGAGCTTTGAGTGGATCATCTTCGGCACGAAGATCGCAAAGGAAGATCGATCCAACTTCAAGTGAAGTCTAGTGGAGTCATAGGGACTACTACCCGGAGCATTTGAAGAGAAGGACACGGTCTACAAAGGTTGTATCCTCTTTCACTTTAGTATAGTTTTTGATATCATACTTAAAACCCTAATCATCTAGTTAAGATTCTAGATAAGTGTAGCTTAGCACTAAGATTTTTTAAAAATAGCATGCTAGATACTTGTGAAAACCCAGTGGTGGTGCTAGGGTAGACTTTCATCTTCCACTGCAGCGTTTGTTCCACAAGATCGTCAAAGAATTGCCAAGCCTCCTTGTCAGATTTGGATAGGAAATGGCCTTGACAGATGGTTTCCATCAACCGTCTAGTTGCTAGATTCAGGACCTCATACAAAATTTGGCAAAGTTGTCATTTCTCAATAGCATGATGAAGACACTGAAAAAGGAGATCCTTGTACCGGTCAAAGCACTTCCAAAAAGGCTCAGTTGGAAGCTGGGTGAATTGATTTATTTCGTTTCGAATTCTCACAGTTTTGTGATTTGGGTAAAATTTCTTCAAAAATGATTTTACAAATTCATTCCAACTGGTTATCGAATGAGATGCGGTGCTATACAGCCACTTTTCAGCAAGATCACAAAGAGTGAAAGGTATAACATGTAGCCGTATAGCATCGTCAGATAGTTGGGTCGTTTTCATCATCGTGCACACATTTTGGAATTTGTTGATGAAGATATAGGCATCTTTGAATTCAAGCCCGTGGAATTTAGGCAGCATGTTGATGAAGCAGGGCTTAATTTCGAAACTGTCCTCTTTGGCTGGTGGATGAGAAAGACAAGTGGGAAGCGCAGCGCGTGCTGGATATAAACAATCTTGAAGCACGATTCGCGGCGGCGCTCCTGCAATCGGTGGTGGGTTATTCTCACTAAGTAGAGGTTGAATCATTCCTAGAGGAAGTAAAGTGATGTTAGGAGGAAATCCCGACATCTTGGAAGAAGAGTTGGGAGAAAGTGAAGGTTAAGAAGTATCAACAGAATCTCGGTCAACGTTGGAGTTGACCATCAAAGGTAAAAGTGAAAGGGGCGTGGAAGAGGTTTCGACTTCGGCGTCGATCGCATAGTCTGTAGCGACTAACGAAATACGGACTAAACGGGCACTAGGGTCCTGAGTCCAAGCGGCAATAACTAAACGAGTTTAATGTAGTCCAAGCGTAGAAGGTGAGAGTAAGAAAACGTCAATGAAGGAAAAAATGTTGGTGAAGGTGAAAATGTGGCAAAAATGGCGAATTTTTGTTTTGTTTCGAAAGAATGTGAAAATGACAGGCTCAGAACAAACAAACACAATCACAAATGCACAATCAATTCCCAAAGCTAGGGTCCTCAAAGTCCAACTAGACCGGTAGTAACTGTTCCAAAGTGTCAAGTTGTGAGATAACTCTTGAATCGCCTCTTCACTGCCAATTGTGGCCAGGTAAGCACAAGTGAGGTAAGGAAGGTTCTGCTCATGAATCACCGTGAAACAGGCCTTTTACAATTACCTTTTCACTTGTCTAGCCACGATACCACAAAAGTCAAGTTTAGATAAACGACCAAATGCCCACAACCTTCCTCTGTTCTATTGAGCGCGATAATTTTTTAATTGGCTGAGTCTAGATATTTTTTAATTAAGCTCAATGGTGATGCGTATGCTTTTTTTGATTTTTGGGGTCTTAGGAAGGGTGATGAAATCCCCACCTAATCTGAATTGGTGTTATAGCCCCTTAAAGTCCGTATTAATAATGCAATGTGCAATTTAAATAAAAGGTTTATTCACAACATGAAACAATCGATTTCTAATTTAAGCACGGCGCTGCAACAAATACGGTTAGCTCTCCTTTAGCTATTGGCGGCAAATTGCAAAGAATCCTACAAAGATATGGAATATTGGAGCATCGGATTTGAGAAGGAAGGTGTTAGAAAAAACACTCACCAATGTTTAAGAAACCCCCGTTGAAGTGATCCCCAAGTACTTGAATGGTTCGCTTGCACAGGTTAAACTACACGGATCTTTGGCACTATAGTTTTCCATCGCCTTGATCTTGAAAATGTGTTTTGGTCCGCATGATTGTTATTCGCCAATCCGTCTAAATCTGCAAATGTCGGAAAAACGGATATTTTAGCGGAAAAAAACGATATAGATAGCCAATGTTCTGCACACACAAAATTATGAAATTTAGAGTATGAAAATAGGGTACAAACAGAACAAGAAAGCAACATAAGAAAAATTGGAGCAAACAACACAAGTCTGGCCGCAATTTGCGGCCAGAATGAATATTTCAACGGTTCAAAAATTGAATTGGGGCTCCAAGTTTCTAATGTGGTCTCAGTGTTCTATGAGTATCTTATTTTTACACTAATTTTTTTTCTGAAAGTCTCCAAGTGATAGCAGATTAAAAATACAAAGAACAAAAATGTCAAAAGCATCAAATTTATGTTTTGGTTTTTGAAAATTTACATGTTTTGTTTTGTTTTTCTGAAAGTTAATTTGTTTTATACACAAAATATACATAAATTAACTCGAGACTACAAGAATAAAAGTATTACCGTCTCCCCGGAAACGGCGTCATTTGATTAGTAAGGATTTTTCATGTATCGTATTAAGTTTTAAAGTACCGCAATCAAAACGGTGTCGCATGTAGTGAGCCGAGATGAGTACGGGTCGTCCGCATGGAGATGGTAGGTCTTTAGTCTTGTATTAACGAGTTAAGTCCGTAAAGTGGAGTTGGTTGTTATTCTAAGTGTCGCAAATATTATGTTCAAAAGAAAAGGACTTGTTAGGGGTAAGTTTATGTTAGTTTGAGTGAGGATAATGTTTGCTACTTCCTTATGAACCTAACTTGATGTTGATACTAAGGTAATTGGTAACAACGTAGATTAGGGTGCTAAGTATGGTATTTGCGATTGTGCGCTAAATTCGTACTTCTCGGCCCTTATCCTTCCGTTCTTATCTCTAACTCTAGCCTCTGGCAAACCAATTGCAATAGGTCACAATTAGGAATCACCGCTATCGTAGTAGGATAGAGTGCCTAACGGAGCGGATTACGAGTCATTTGATCGGAGTTCAGACTACAAGTTATCGGTTTTAAAGGAAATTAGTAAAATACTTCTCTTAGTCAAACTACCCCTTCCTACTCTTAACAAGTGATGTACTACTCACACATATTCACGAAAACAAAGAAAATGCAAAAGAGAAGAGAGAACAAAGAAACCATAGCAAGTTAAGAAAAGAGTTAGAATTATACTAAAAACCGATTTGTGAAGCAAGAGTAGCCAAATGAATCCTTGTGGTTATGTTTAATCAAATGAATTCAATAATCTTAATCTAAACTTGCAACCTCAATAAAGAGGTTGCAAGATGAAAGAGAAGCAAGGGTTCAATATATAAGTTCTAAATATCACAAACAATACACTTTGAAACTTGAAATGAAACTTTATTGAACTTGCAAAAAGAAATACAAACTATTGAATTCAAGATCCTAAAACTTAAGCTTGTAAGTTCAATTAGAAGTTACAAGGTCAAGAGAAAGGGCAAGAACTCAAGACTACCAAATGAAAATTACAAATGAATGTTCAAACCTAATAAGGCAGCGCCTCACGTGCTCCCCACGTGAGCACCAACGTTGGCCTTTTATAGGATTAAATCCTACAGCGGCGCCTCACGTGAAGTTCACGGGAGCGCCAACATGCAAAGCATAGGAGTGCCTGTTATATAAAAATTAAATTCTTAAGCGGTGCCCACATGCATAACACGTGAGCGTCAGTGACCAAACTAAAACAGGTAGAATTAAATTCTACATGAGAAATATTTCCCCAAAATCCGTGATATTCTCTGTTAAACAGAGCCGCTGGATCAAAAATCCAATGGTGATGACAAACTATCAAATGATATAATTAAATTATATTTTGGGAATATATTTCCCCAATCTTTCTAAACAAAGAAAGATTGTGCTCTGTTAAACAGAGCACACTTGGATTAAAAAATCCAATGATGATTAAAAATCACTGATGGATTGAAATAAAATTCTATTTATTGGAAAATATTTTCTTAATCTTGTTAAAAACAAGAATATATATATTCTGTAAAATAAAATTCACTGGATTAAAGATCCAACGGTGGATAAAATCCCCCAAATAATCTTTGAGGCCAAGTAAATCAATTAGTATATCTCAAATGAGAGATTTTCTCAAACTAATCAACAAAATTTGACGCTTCTATATATAGGATAGAAGACTTCAAGGGGAAAAAAATGAACCCCACGAGCTTCTTTCCACAACAAAACTGAGAATTCAATTCTCTTCTGAACAAAAAAGATACTTGCTCTTCAAAACCCTAGGTAAAAAGAAGCAGAGATAGAACGTATCTCTTTTACCTAAAAAAGGAAAACAAGGGTTTAACCTTCCACAAAAAGAACTTAGTTCTTCTCCTGATCTGAGATTTGAAAATCAAATCTCTTCATAAGTTTAGAATTTAATTCTCATTGGGGAGATTCTGTTCTCCAAACTCAAAATCTAGAAAAGAAAAGAAAAAGAGAACTAGATCAAAAAAAATAAAATACGCATTGTCTAGAAATTTAATTCCTTCACAAACAGGGTTTAACCCTACATAAAGAACTTTATTCTTACAAGAAAATAGAAGAACTTAGTTCTCCAATGAAACCGGTCTCAGATCTTCAGAACAGAGATCATTAATGGTCAAAATGCCATTAACAGAAGTTAAAACTTTTTCAGAAAACATCAACTAAACAAAAGACTTGGTGCCTCACGTGCTTCCTACATGAGCACCCAAAAGATTCCCTTAAATGGAACCCAGCGCCTTACGTGCTACCCACGTGAGCACCTGTTCATTCGAAAATATTGCATTCTGTAACATAACAATTTCCTCATTATTCTAATCATCTAAGGGTGTTTATTTTAAATATAACACGGATTACAAATTCATCTGCAAAATACCAAATACCACGTGTTATAGTTATAATCAACATTCTGGAAGGAAATTGTGTGTTTATTACTTCATGCATGATATTGTATATCTCAACACTTTTCATCAAGATTTTGTGCAAAAAATTATTCAGGTCAAAGAACTGGAATCGCAAAAATTGCTGATAAAATGCAGCAAGTTAAAGAAATAAAATCTGGCAGAGATTTAGAAAGGATAATAAGATTCCAGACATCAGAAGAAGACCCTAAAACCAACACCAAACTGCCCCAGAAAAATGATGCAGCAAACTTATCAAACGGCGGCGGAACCGCGGCCGTTCCAGCCCAATCCGCCGCAGATCCGCGGCCGAGTTGGCTCATCGGAGAACATAACTTTTTCCAGAGGCTCCCTTGTAACCTCATAGCTTCTTCAAGACGCTTCGAACTCCCTAGCTTTCTCCAGAAGCTTCCCTACAACAGCCAAGCTTCTCATGCAAGCTTCATAAAAACCTAGCTTCTAGTGGAAGATAAACGTAGCTTCTAGTTGATGATTGGGAGAACTATAAAAGGAGACCTAGGGTTACATTTCAATGGTTGTTCAATAATTTCACATTTTTACACATAAGTTGAGTGACACAACTTGTGATCCAAACCCAATCAAAATCAAGATCCATTGAGAGCAAAAAATCAAGCGACAATCGAAGAGCCTTTATCGCAACGCCGATCGTCATCATGAGCAAGAGATCCGCATCCGATACACGACTCACAACGATTGAGCCACGCAAATATCGACAACAAATTCCCTTTTAAAGGAGCGGTTGAGAGCTAGTCTTGTAAACTCAAATTGATAGGTGTAATTTGAAGGAGATTTAATAAAGGTGATAATTGTAATTCTAGCTTTCTTTACATTCTTACATTATGAAATTTCTAGTTCTTGATTCTTTTATTTTCATGATGCGTGAGTGAAATCTCCGCTTGTAAAGGAATCAGGAGAATCGGTAGATCTAATAATGATGAAATCCTAAACTAATCTTAAGTCTTATGAGAATTGTGAACTTTAGGAAAAATAATCATCGATGACCTAATTTGGTGCGAGATCACGTTCTTGATTATTTCATTGCAAATTAGGGATCAAATGATTGATGATTTTCTTTGCTAGAGGCTAGAATTGAATGATGATCAATGAAAAAACAAGGGATAGTGAAGGAGAAATCCTAGTTTCTTCAATAGATCCCTAATCTTCATTGATCGTCATCGATTTAGCTACAATTCATCAATAGATAAGATTCATATTTATTAGTATTCATCATTGCTACTAATTCGATCGAATCCTACAAGTTATTCTACAAATTTTTGATAACTAAATTGATATTGGATACTTTCTTGAATTCTTGATTCTTGATATTTTTCTTGATGTTTCTTGAAAATAAATCTCATAAATCTTGAATCATCTTCTTGAATTTTCTTTTATATTTCATTTCGACTCAACTAAAGTATGAACGAATAAATCCTCGCATCTCAGTGGACGATCTGTTCTCATTAACGAAACTACATTGACACCGTTATTGATTGCGGTTATAAATTATTTGATTGTGATAAACTTTTCATTCCATACAACTTCACAATTTAAACGATCAATTAAATGGTGCCGTTGCCGGGGATGCGTGTGTAATTTGCTCATTTTTGCAATTTGAGTTGAAAATTTTTATTATTAAATCAGAATTTTTAAATCAAAATCGCATCAAGCGCTTAACGATTAGTTGTGAATTTTACAAGGGAATTTTGAATCATTGGAGTAAGGGAAAAATATTCAGATCATCTTAGGAAGTCCGGTGAAGCAATAAGAGCATCTGTACCAAATTTCTTTCAGAGATATTGCAATATAACCGCTGATCCGCGGCCATTGCCTTGAAATTGCGGCGGAACCGTGGCGAGATAGTCGATTCAAAGCTCCAGTTTTCTCAGGTATACTTCTTACTTTCTTATCTCCTCCCTGCTCTTGTCCAATAACCATTTTCTGCAGGATTCTTTGCAAAAACAACGCCGTTAAAATAAAAATCTGTTGCGTGTTTTGGTATTGGTTGTTTGCATATTTTAATAGGGAAATTAAGGGGCAAAGACCAAATTCAGATTATGTAGGGATTTCATTACCCTTCCTAAGCCCCAAAAATCACAAAACTAGCATCCGCATCACCCCTCACTAATTAAAAAAGATCTAGACAAGACTCTAAGGACCGTCACGCTCAATTAGGACAGAAGAAGGTCGTGGGTAATCTATTGCTTATCTGTTTTTCTTTTGTGGTGTCTAAGGCAAGTGTGTCTAAGGCAAGTGGTTACTTAATTAGGCCCGCTACTTACGTAGCGGAGAACCTCCCACTTACCTGGCACTTACCTGGCCACAGGAGAGATAAAGAGGCAGTAGAGGATTTATCCTGCGATTTGTCTTCTGGAAGTCTAGGAGTGGTCTAGTGACTTGACCTAGGTGACCATTAGATCTAGGGTTGTGTGTGCATATTTTTTTGTGATTTGATTTTTCAAAATCCGTCATTTTTCAAAACCAAACACCAAATCCACTTTTCTCTAATTATCACAACGCTGCCACTTGTGCTAAACTATTTAGTGCATGCTCGTCTGGACACGGGATTCTAGTGCCCGTCTTGTCCGTGTTTCTCCTATCGACTCCGAAGTCAGTAATTCAACATCTTCTTTTTCCTTACCACACACCACATCCACCACAATGGACGGATCTCCATCGAACTTTCATAACACCACTTTGCCACCACCCGCAGGTGCGCAAAATCTACCGCGTATGTCTCTCCAAGAGAGATGCTACCCGATACGTGGTCCACTTTCTACTTGTCTTTCCATTCCACCAGCCAATGGGGACAATTTCGAAATCAAACCTCAGTACATCAATCTTTTACCTAAGTTTCACGGTCTCGAGTCTGAAGACGCATACGTTTTTATTACCAAATTTGAAAACGTATGTGCTATGATCGGTACTTCACAGCTTTCTGTGGATGTTATGCATCTACGTCTTCTCCCGTTCATTCTGTGCGATTTAGCTGAGAAGTGGCTTTATAACACAGCTGCACATTCTATTACAAACTGGGATGAATTCGTCATAACTTTCCTTAAGAAATTCTACCCTAATCATAAGACAGCTCGAGTTCGTAGCGAAATAAATCAATTTACCCAGCTTCCCAATGAACAATTTTCGAAGTGTTTTGAACGCTTCAAGGATCTGTTAGTTCAATGTCCTCATCACGGAATCCATCGATGGGATCTGTGCAGAATCATATATGAGGGCATTAATCCTATAACAAAATAGATGCTTGAATCCATGTGTCAAGGCAACTTCATGTCTAAAGTTGATGGTGAAGCTTGGAAATTTTTAGAAGATTTCGGTGAAAAAACATTGCAATAGGAGAGTGTAAGTCAATCATCGTCTAGGGGTGGTATCTATCAACCGGATGTTTCCATAGCAGTCAAAACTGAAATGGAAGCAATGCAAAAGAAGCTTGAAGCTATGGAACACACATTTTTATTAGCTTCCCTAAATCAGATGACACTCCCCAAAACTGTCTGTGGATGTTGTTTTAATCCATCACATCTGACGGAAGAATGTCCATTGAATTGTCCGTTTCAAGGTCAAGAGCATACTAATGCTGCTTTCCAGCAAAGACCTAGAAACGATCCGTATTCTTCCACTTATAATCAGGGTTGGAGGAATCGTCCAAATTTTGCTTGGAACCAACACCAAACTCAAAACACGGTTCCAAACCAAAACAACATCCAAAGGGTCCCTCCACAACAACAGCAACCACTACAACTGAGTCAGCACTCCTATTAATCACAAAATTTTCAAAATCCGGTCAACACTTGTAGGGTTGCATAACACCATCATAAGGTTTAGGAAGGCATCACACATGCCATATTGAAAATTTTTGGGGTGCTATGAAACCCTAACCAAGATCTTAACTAGAGAATTAAGGTTAACTTTGCATATAAACAACTTTACATCTAAGAGAGAAGGATTACAACCTTTTTAGTCCGTTCCTTCACATCATAAGCTCCGAGTAGTAGTCCCTTCGCCGCGATCCATGAACTCCCAGACTCTAGAGAGGCTCCACAAGTCGAATGATCCATGCTTGCTTGAAGACTTCGAAATCCAAGATGATCTACTTTGAGGAAACACGAACTCAAGCCATGACTTCACTAATTATGAATTAGTGAAGCTAACACACTAATCTATACGGCTAGTATAGAAGAGGATGATGAAGTAGGAATTTTGCTCACTTTATTATTTAATTTCTCACTATTTTCTTCTTGATCTCAAAAGCTAGAAAGCAAAATGAGAATGAGGAAGAAGAAGAAGAATGAATGAGATTGTGGTTAGAAATGCAACCATGGGTCAAGTATATCATCCTTAACCATTGTAGAGAGTTAACCATGGCTATGTGTCATGGTTGGGTTAGAAATATTTAGGGCAAAACAAAAAGGGTGGACTTGGTAAATGGTAATCTACAAGCTTCATGAAGCTTCATCCATGACTCATTTCCACAATTTGAATTACTTAGATATTTAAACCCAAACATTACATATAGCATGGTATAATTCTCATACATACATGTTGCATGTATAACCTAGCATGCTACAATATTATATATCACATATATAATATTTATGTAACAAAAGAAAACAATACAATAAACATATATCATATATATGTTAAATGTATCACAAGTGAGAATAATAAATATATAAGTGAGCATATAATATATATATATATACATATATATATATATATATATATTATATTTAATCAAATCAACACTTGATCCGATAACCCGGCTATATCATATATAACCGGCCGATAACACATAGCGCGAGAATCGAATACGGTATCACATACACGTATCAATCTCGATCCCGTACATATCACAAACGTGCTTCTACTCCATTTCTCTTGAGCCAGGAAACCTCTATGTATGACTCTAAAGACTCGTCAATACGCCGGCAGTAAGTGATGATCATATCAAACACCCACAAGCTGCAAGCAGTCAGCTAAACATAACAGCCACCCGGGTATTGAGAGACCAGAAGATCAACATGCAAGCCTGTACATACTCCTGCAAATCCAATTAGTAAACACTACCATACAGTCCGGTCTCTTCGTCTGATATGTCGCATATACAGTCTAGGGGTGGTAAAACGTCAGACCCCAGTAACCGATAAGTTGTGTTGATGTGAGGCTCATAACGGGTCGAGAAACTACTGATAACTCTTACCAGTAAATCTCCATATCAGCCCTGGCCAGGGACTTCCAGTTATAGCCAATCAAACACAGCGCAACATCAACTCCCAATACCGGGAGAGACGAAACCCCTCCTATCGCTCATTGCCTCCATGTGATTCGGGACTGTACCCAAAAGCCACCGTTTTGCATGCCCTCTTGGACGTGGAAAGGTGGAAATCAAAGCACAGTGGGAATCACACAAGACTCTATGACGATCTCGGGTTTACAGACGAACCTGTACTAGTGTCACAGGAGAACAGCTATCTGACGATAGGTATAAAACCATCTAGGAGTTCTCGGCGAGTCCGTTCAGTGTACCCAGTCTCCAGTGAGTATCCGTACACCATCTTTGATGTCTAACACCAATGGATATGCGATCATCCATCGCCCATTATATGGGTCAAGATGCGTGTACACTAGTCTACTCTGGAGTATCGATGCCCTGTCTAGATACACTCTCGACTAGGAACAGTTATAGGATGTACTCGTAGACTACCTTGGCCCCAATAGTATGATTTGTATCATAGTCCTAGTAGTCGAGTATATATCCTAAGGGCTTTATCAACATGTGAGAGCAAGACACTAATACAAGTCAACATGTTAAGACAAAATAAATCCAGATAGCATACTATCATGTCGAGCAAGAAAGTCCTCTCTCTATATATCCAAGCATCCATTATAATATACATCATATGTACAACAATGGCCTCTAGGGCATATACATAACTAACAAACTCCCACTTGTACTAAGGCCAGCTATTGTAGTATCTCATATCCAACATCCCGAAGAGTCTCTCAAAATGTATCTGGGGTATGGCCTTTGTGAGTGGATCCGCAGTGTTGTCCTTCGTATCAACTCTCCTGACCTCGATCTCTCGGCGATGAACTATCTCCCGGATCAGGTGATACCGCCTCAGAATATGCCTGGATCGCTGATGGGACTTGGGTTCCTTGGCCAAAGCCACAGCTCCATTATTATCACAAAACAGAGGTATTGGATGCTCAATGGACAGAACCACACCAAGTTCAGTGATGAACTTCTTTATCCAGACAACCTCTTTGGCAGAATTGTTGGCAACGATGTATTCAGCCTCCATCGTCGAGTCTGCCACGGTTTCCTGTTTGGAACTCTTCCAACAAACCGCCCCTCTATTTAGGGTAAAGACAAATCCCGAGTGCGACTTAGATTCATCCTTATCACTTTGGAAGCTCAAATCGGTAAAGGACTCCACCTGGAGTTCTCCGTTACTATACACCAAGAACATCTCTTTAGTCCTTCTCAAGTACTTGAGAATGTTCTTCACAGCTGTCTAGTGATTCTCTCCAGGATCTGCTTGATACCTAATCACTACACTTAGTGAGCATGCTACATCGGGTCTATAAGTCTACGGTAGCGCCCCGGCCGTCAATCCGAGGCCAAAATGCGGAAACAAAAACTTTTCATAAACTTGAAACTGGCGCTAACGTAGACTTTAATCCCGGATCGAACCATTAACATTAACCTAGCAATCTAAAGAAGGTTAGGAAAGCTATACCGATCGATCCGTGTCCTTCGGTCTTTAGCCACCGTCTTTAGCTCCTTGTGGAATCTCCGATCTCGCTCGGTCTCCGGTCTCCTCGTCGGAAAGGGCACTACATCTATGATCCTTTTACGGGCTCCCGCTTCGAACCGAAGCAACTCGGACACGAAGTTTGCTAGCCGACGTGCCCAAGGTGAAGTAGAGAATGTGTGTGATAACTTTGCCTCTTGACACTCTAGGATTCTCAACACATGAGATGGTTAGAGTGGAGGTAGAAGATGATGCCATGGTGGATGTTGTGAGCAAGAAGAAGAAAGAAAAGAGAGGAGCCCTTTTGTGTTATTGTGTTGAATTATTTTGTGAGCTAGAATTGAAATCCAAGAGCAAACCCAAGCCTATATGGCTGCCCTCTCTCTCTCTCCATCCATCAATTCAACACAATAAACAAATACTAATGTGACATTAGCACAAATAAAAAGATATGGCACATTAATGTCACTACCCATGTCCATGTCACATTAAATGCTCCTCATGATCATTTCCACTCACAATTTCCACATGTAAACATTAATCCAAATGTTTACAACAATAAAAAAGATATGGAAACATCTAAAGTAAATTCGTGACAGATCACAAGGATACCCCTCACCTGTATATACATACCTGTATCCGCATTCCGACTGAATACAAATGCGATGCGACTAAAGTAATCCAACAAATCTAATATCAGGATCTGGCTTAAACCAAAGACCTCCAGTATTATCCGTCCGATCATTATCCGTACACAAGTGCACGTATATGATCGAACCCTGCCATAATACCATACGGCCTCTACAACGTTTCGCCCGAAACTTGAGAAACTGTCTCTGGGGGACTCTAAAGACTCGTCAATACACTGGCTATGGATTTAACCACTAGCACGTCAGTGGTACTAGCTGTACGTAACGGGCTACCAGGTATTGACCAAAAGGGAGGTCGATGAGCGAACTGATCCTGACACCCTACTGAGCCTGTCAGTGACAATATCCGTACAGTCCGGTCCGTTCGTCTATGAGTATTGCATGTCGGGCCTAGGGGGTTGGTGAAAGTCAGACCCCCAAAAGCGATACAAGTCGTGTCGGAGTGTAGCCCAGAACACCCTGAGATACTACTGGAATACCTACCAGTAAATCTCCTGCGCTTGCCAAGGACTTCGTGTAATGGCTCTCCTAGACACAGCACGATCTCACCCCCAATACCGGGAGAGACGAAACCCCTGCCGATCCTCTCACTGCCTCCATGTGGCTCAGGACTGTACCCAACTAAAACCTGTTTTCACGACTCCTTTGAGCCGCGGTAGGGTAGTAATCAAAGCACAGTGGGAACTCACACGATACAAATGACGATCTCAGGTCGATGAACTAACATGTACACATGTCACCAGGGAACTACTATCTGACGTCAGGTATAATACCAACTAGCATGGTCCCGACGAGTCCTGTCCGGTGTACTCATAACCCAATGAGCACCTGTATACATCTTAGGTGATCCAACTGACACCAATGGCTTGTGAGACCGGCCACCGCCCCTCGTCGGGGTCTCGACTGTATACACTAGTCTACTAATGGAGTGTCGATGCCCAGTCTCGAAACTCCCACGACTAGAGACACCTTTAAGGATGTGCTTATAGACTACCCAACTCTCACGTATATGATCGCCATCATACTGCTGGTAGTCAAGCAAGAATCCTAAGGGCACTATCAACGTGTAATAGTGATCTGTAATATCACCTAAAGCATGTACACGATGATAAAGATAATCCAGATAGCATACTATCATCTTGAGTAAGACCGTCCTACCGGCATAGGTCCTCCCTCAATCATTGCAATCACGTGCCTGCAATTCAATAATTGACTTTGAGGGCACTATATCCAACAATCTCCCACTTGCACTCAAGGCTAATTATTGCGATGTCGCATACTCACAGCTCGTGTGATACCGAACACCCAACTATTCTACTGATCAGTCTCACAAAGCCCGTTTGTGAAACTATTGCGTTCAAGGAATAGCCTCAGTGAGTGGATCCACCCTGATGTTTCTTTCAATGTCTTTCTTATTTCAAGTTCGCAGAGAAAACCATCTCCCGAAATGAGCAATACCTGTCTTAGAATATGTCTGGATATCTGATGGGACTTAGTTCATAAATGAACTCCAAATCCAAATTTCTTTGACTGTATCGTCAACTGAACTTAATCAGTATCCTGCACCACGCCTCTCTCAGTATCCGCTTAGACCACCTGTCCAAACTACTGCCCCTCGTTAGAGGAAAAACTATAACTCTGACAGTCACTCTGTCATCCAGGTCACCTTGGAAGTCTGGAATGATAACCATCTCCCGAAGGAGGCTGCCGTTATCAAATCCCTAGAACATCCACTTATGTTCTAAAACTTCTTCCGAACGTTTCTCCAGGATTGGATTAATATCATCTTATTGCAACTAGTGCAAAAACAACATCTGGTGTGGTACTTGACATCTTATGATTGACTCAATTGCCTAAGCATGTGATCTGCCAATCATGCACACCCCTCTCCCTTTTAGTCTGTAAGACACCTTCAGAGAGGGTGGCTCCATCACCTGCAGGTACACTACCATGCCTAGGGTCGTCCATTCGAAAACACCTTTAGAATGCTGTCTAAGTACCCATATTGTGAAACTACCTAAATCTAGATCTAAAACCATAGATCTAGTAACCAGAATGTCTGATATAATATCCAAGCCCTATGTGGAGAAACCACTGTATGACAACCAAAGTATAACCGATCGTAGTATAGGAATTTTACTTCTTACTCTGTGTATGTCATCCAAATGCCAGGACATCACACCCTACTACCTTCTTAACAGATCCATCCCCTATTCTGATGAAGTCAAACCTATAACTGTCACATCAGAAATAGATGATCTATCTCCGCTATATCTGCTTTAGTCTATAAATAGACATAAGCTACTTGTCTACTATGCTTCCGCTGCTCCCACTGACTACGACAACCCTCTGGCAGAGTCATATACACGTGCACTTCTAAAGCCAGCTCAGAACGACGCTATATTCATCCTCCTGCCGGGTATCATAGCCTGGAACAACAGTAGTGTCAGGTCTGGGTAAACAAGAACCTCCCTGTCACCGTCCTTGAGGCTACCGGAGTACCTCTCGGGTGCCTGAGGTTACCCACCATATCTGCGGAGTGGCTAATGAAATGTCAATCCAGATTGAATCTTTAGGTTCTTATCAAATTTCCAGTAATCGTTTGTGGTTTTGGAATCACTTCCAGTTCTACCATACTCCCACTACTGTTTTTAAAAAAAATCTATTTATTAAAACTGTGGCGAGTCAAGAACAATATCACTATTGATCTTCCAGATGGTAAAAAGTCAACCCTCGTCATAGCCCGGGTCAACCCACAAACAGCCATTACAGAAACGTGCCTTGAGTTATCCAGAGTCTGGTTTTAAGCATAAGCCGGACAACTCCATATACCTTAACATCGTTAAGATATGAGCCATTCTATATCTAATATAGAAACAGAGGCACTGATTTAATTGGAACCAGGTTCAAATCATGCAGCTGTCTCCAGTACATGTCAACTAAATAGAAAGAGGTCGATCAGCGTTACTCAACTTAGGAATGCATGCAGATATAAGTAACCTGAAAGAGAAACAAGTTTCTCAAAACCATTACTATCAAATGAATACCGAATACAAGTATCTACATCTTCGATCACCTTTGAAGAATCCTGATACTTGAAACACCTGGTTCTCTACTTTATTCTTATACCTATAACTTCTCAAAACTTAGACCTTATATTTCTACAAAACACTTGTCTAAAAACTAGAGAAGTCACAAGTAAACAGAATATAGTACGAGGACCAACCCCTCTGTCCTAATGCACACTGGACAACATACAATACTTTGTATAAGTCCGCTGAGTTGAATAACTCAAACACTGTGCGTCGTAGGTTGAAAACTGTACTATGGTTATGAAGAATTACACCGCTGTTGAATGCTCCTTACCTAACCATCAACTGATATAGGTAAATGTCATGGACATAATTTCAAAAAGTTATATCTCATTTTATAAAAAAATAAACGTACAGATATATCAATTTGAAATTGGTGCATAACAACGGATATTCAAAACCAAATATTTGCCGTCCGACAAACACCCAGGTGATTTCCTCAAATATCACCAATTACAACGAATCCCGATATAATGAGGACGGTCACCTAATTCCTAATAATTTGCTCTCACTCATCATCTGTAAAACCATACAGATGTGAGAATCATACCTGGTAAATACATACCCTAGAGCAAGGGTCTAATTGGGAAATCAGTTTTCTATTAACAACGCATAGTGAAACTGAAACATGAAAATGTTTCGAAAGGGTATCCGAGCATTCCTAGTAATGCCTCTTCCATTATCAGATTCACAACTGTAACCGTATATTTCTTTGCCATCTCTCCAAATCCCTTTATATGTCTTTAGTCATTATCTTCTGTACACCACCTTTAGGCCAAATAGTTTTCTTCCTTCCCTACCGTTCGGCACCAGCCTATGATTTGGAAGAAGACTATCCAATAAGCATAATGGGTGTACTTTCCTAATCCTAGGAGCACTCGCAATGCGAGAGAAGGTAAAGATAAAAGACAACTGAATAAACCTTATTCCTATTTCTCCTGAACCAGAATCCATCTCCGAACTGGAACAAGTTCCTTCGAATTCGTATATAATCATACGATGGATTATCCAAATAACTGTGGATCTTCATAGTGATACGGAGTGTTCTGGAGAAATACAAAGGTGAAGTAGGAGTGGCGATGCAATACTTGGTTTGGTCGTGAATAGCAGTCGCAATTTACTTTGCCCTTTTTCTAATCCCTTAATTGTCTTTACTTATTACTTTCTGTACACCTCACTTAGGCTAATCGGTTTTCTTCATTCCCTACCTTTCAACACCTGCCTATGGTTTGGATGAAGACTATCCAATTAGCGTAATAGGTGTATCGTCCTAATCCAAGGAGCACTCGCAACCTGAGAGAAGGTAAAAGGAAAAAGACAACCGAATAGTCCTATTCATTTTCTCCAGAACCAGAATCCATCCTCGAATCTGAAACAAGTTCCTTCGAATTTGTATATAACTATACGATGGATTTATCCAATGGAAGTGGATGTTCGTAGTAATACGGGGTGTTCTGGAGAAAAAGGGTAAAAGTAGGAGTGGCAATGAGGTATGCAACTTAGACAATCCAAAAGCCAGCATTTTAAGAACGTTCAGTTAACTTGGTCACTGAGTCATAGTCTAGGGTCGGGCTTTGGTCGCTTCCAAAGAGAGAGAGAAAAGAAATACTCTGCGTGCACTCTAACCTAGATCAGAATGGTTATCACTTTATCTAATCAGGAAACCTCCCACTGTTTCCTCAAATTCTCCTCCAAACCTGAAAGAAGAATTAGTCGGGATCACCCGAGGAGTAAACCAACTCATCAGTGGGAATCGGGATCCAACTATCATCGCATGATAACATGATGAATCCACTCACGTTATCGCACTCCAGAAGGTATGCGCATGCCTGGAAAGTTTCAGTTTCTTTAGAAATTCCCGATGTGATTTTTACCCCCAGCGGTTTATGACCTTGACTTTGGCCAACAAATCATAACCCGCAAGTAAAGTTCTACCCGTCATTGTCCTGATTGATTTAGACCCACCCGCACACACCCATGTCTTTGGCCAAGAAAGTGGTACGACTGTCCTAAACCAATGCATCTATCTATGCAACAGAAAGGTAACAAATAGTTACCATACACTATGCCTTGACTTTGGCCAACAAACATAGCATGAATACTAAGTACTACCAGTTTGAAATGACGGAGGGCTACGAATGGTTTTTGGCGAAAAACCTTTAACGTAATGAACTTGATATCGTTGAAGGAACCGGATAGCATTTTATAAATATAGTGGCGAAAACCTTTGCTAAAGTGGTCACTCCCGGTGAAGGGATCTCGGCTCTTTCCCCGCAGAATGAGGTGCAAGATATTCTGAACTGAATACCGCGATGCAAAGCAAAAAGACAATCGGCTGTAGTGAAGTTATTACCCTGACGCAAATTTCTGTCCAAGGGGTCACTCTCGATGAAGGGATCTCGGCCCTTGCCTCGTCGAATGAGGTGCTGGATATTCATAACCGAATACCACCGTGCAAAACAAAAGAGAACGTCCTTATAATAACAGCTTTTTGAAAAAAATTTCCAACAACATCAAACAGGTTTGTTTAGCTTGCATTGATCCGAATCAATGTAGTCCCATCAATTGATCACACCAATAAAGAACAAAAATATGATGTACGTATATGCCATCCGCATTCACCATTGGGTTCCGTCATCACCCGTTAGGTTACTTAACTAACGACAGAGCGGGGACTAGACTAGCGCGGATGTAAAACATATACAACATCTACTAGTATATATATCAATATATAATAATCGCTCATGGCGTGATAAATGGAACATCACAGAAATGTAATAAGCATCATAGAACAATACAGATAATTTGGGATCCCCGGGTTTCCTTTGAGCCGCAAGTGAAACCCGACGTTCCCCTGGTCGTGTGGATAGCATGTGTAATGAAATCCTAGTCCCCTACGGGTGCGGCAAGTTACCCGTCAAAACCTGAAGCGAGGCAGCCCCCTTCAACAAAGTGAATGGACCACCCAGCACTTCACGGAATCCGGTAACTTAAGCACCCCTCCTTGGGTCAATCTATACCCCCTACGAGTGCGGCGAATAGCCCACCAATTCTAGAGTGAAGCCCCCTCCGTCTCAAATCCATGAGATGAGGGCCCGTTGCCCTCTAGAACCCGCTATCCGTGCACCCACCGTGGGGTAATCCTAGTACAGAAAGTAAAAATATATACAACGGGTACATCGACCTCAACCCGGTCGTGCCCCAAAAGAATAATATACAAACAGGCAGTGACGGCAGTCCACATGTCGGATGCTCGCCCCGCAATATCAACTGTACAAATGTAACCAAACTGCACTAACATTGCACCAAGCTATCCACCACGACAAATCCGCAACATCACAGCACAACACAGAACATCAACGTGAATGTCACGTTCGCAAATCCGTCTAAAAGGGCTATAGCAATTAGACAAGATTTACCGATCAAATGACATTCACAGTCACAGATATAATGTAATGCACTATAAACTTTAAACAATATTATAAAATATCAAATTCGAAATAACCCCCCGAATAGCCTAGAAAAACTGATAAAACCATATCCAAATTGGGCCAAACAAATAATACCACTGCACCAACTTCCCAGAGACCAGACAAAAGCCCAAATACGAAGCACAAAATCATCACCATGGCCAGCCTGGCTGGAAAAACATGAAAGGTGGCCGGTTTTTTTCCGATGGCAAGGGCTCGTCTTTGGGCAGTGGTCATATGGTCTCACGGGTGGTCTTCTGCACTTGTTTAAAAAATTTTCTGAACACTTTTAAAAATTAACAAAGAGTAAAACTGCAGTGGCATTGTTCGGGTTTAGTTTCGTTTTTGATAGATTAACATTGTTTAAAACAAGCTAGCTAAGGTTAATGGCGTGGCTCTGATACCATGTAAGTCTACGGTAGCGCCCCGGCCGTCAATTCGAGGCAAAAATGCGGAAACAAAAACTTTTCATAAACTTGAAACTGGCGCTAATGCAGACTTTAGTCCCGGATCGAACCATTAACATTAAACTAGCAATCTAAAGAGGGTTAGGAATGCCATACCGATCGATCCGTGTCCTTTAGTCTTTAGCCACCATCTTTAGCTCCTTGCGGCATCTCCGATCTCGCTCAGTCTCCGGTCTCCTCATCAGAAAGGGCACCACATCTATGAATCCTTTTACGGGCTCCCGCTTCAAACCGAAGCAACTCGGACATGAAGTTTGCTAGCCGACGTGTCCAAGGTGAAGTAGAAAATGTGTGTGATAACTTTGTTTCTTGACACTCTAGGATTCTCAACACATGAGATGGTTAGAGTGGAGGTAGAAGATGATGCCATGGTGGATGTTGTGAGCAAGAAGAAGAAAGAAAAGAAAGGAGCCCTTTTGTGTTATTGTGTTGAATTATTGTGTGAGCTAGAATTGAAATCTAAGAGCAAACCCAAGCCTATATGGCTGCCCTCTCTCTCTCCATCCATCAATTCAACACAATAAATAAATACTAATGTGACATTAGCACAAATAAAAAGACAATGAGTCACCACCCATGTCCATGTCACATTAAATGCTCCTCATGATCATTTCCACTCACAATTTCCACATGTAAACATTAATCTAAATGTTTTCAACAATAAAAAAGATATGGCAATATCTAAAGTAAACTCGTGACGGATCACAAGGATACCCCTCACCTATATATACATACCTGTATCCGCATTCCGACTGCATGCAAATGCGATGAGACTAAAGTAATCCAACAAATCTAATACTAGGATCCGGCTTAAACCAAAGCCCACTATTATGATCCGTCCGATCATGATCCGTGCACAAGTGCACGTATATGATCGAACCCTGCCATAATACCATACGACCTCTACAACATTTCGCCCGAAACTTGAGAAACTGTCTGTAGAGGACTCTAAAGACTCGTCAATACACTGGCTATGGATTTAACCACTAGCACGTCAGTGGTACTAGCTGTACGTAATGGGCTACCAGGTATTGACCAAAAGGGAGGTCGATGAGCGAGCTGATCCTGACACCCTACTGAGCCTGTCAGTGACAATATCCGTACAGTTCGGTCCGTTCGTCTATGAGTATTGCATGTCGGGCCTGGGGGTTGGTGAAAGTCAGACCCCCAAAAGCGGTACAAGTCGTGTCGGAGTGTAGCCCAGAACACCCTGAGATACTACTGGAATACCTACCAGTAAATCTCCTGTCTTGGCCAAGGACTTCGTGTAATGGCTCTCCTAGACACAGCGCGATCTCACCCCTAATACCGGGAGAGACAAAACCCCTGCCGATCCGCTCACTGCCTCCATGTGGCTCGAGACTGTACCCAACTAAAACATGTTTGCACGACTCCTTTGAGCCATGGTAGGGTAGTAATCAAAGCACAGCGGGTACTCACACGAGACAAATGACGATCTCAGGTCGATGAACTAACCTCTACACATGTCACCAGGGAACTGCTATCTGACGTCAGGTATAATACCAACTAGCATGTTCCCGACGAGTCCTGTCCGGTGTACTCATAACCCAATGAGCACCTATATACATCTTAGGCAATCCAACTGACACCACTGGTTTGTGAGACCGGCCACCGCCCCTCGTCGGGGTCTCGACTGTATACACTAGTCTACTAATGGAGTGTCGATGCCCAGTCTCGAAACTCCCACGACTAGGGAAACCTTTAAGGATGTGCTTATAGACTACACAGTTCTCATGTATATGATCGTCATCATACTGCTGGTAGTCAAGCAAGAATCCGAAGGGCTCTATCAATGTGTAATAGTGATCTGTAATATCACCTAAAACATGTACACGATGATAAAGATAAACCAGATAGCATACTATCATCTTGAGTACGACTGTCCTACCGGCATAGGTTCTCCCTCAATCATTGCAATCACGTGCCTGCAATCCAATAATTGACTTTGAGAGCACTATATCCAACAGGGTCTGGTACATAGCATCGCGTACATGATAGAGCCTACTGCTAAAGCATAGGGTATCCCTTGCATGCGAGCTCTCTCTAAATCAGTCTTAGGAGACATCTCTTTGGAGAGAGTGAGTCCAGAGATAGTGGGTAAATTCCCACGCTTGGATTCTTCCATACTAAATCTCTTTAGTATGGTGTCAATGTACCTGGATTAGGACAATCCTAGTATTCGTCTAGATCTATCTCTATAGATCTTAATTCCCAAAATGCAGGAGGCATCACCTAGATCTTTCATTGAGAATCTTTGTGATAAGAAGAGCTTGACGGAGTGCAGCATAGGAACATCATTTCCTATCAAGAGTATGTCATCTACGTACAATACGAGGAAGACAACCTTACTCTCTGCCACCTTCTTGTATATACAAGGTTCGTCTATGTTTTTGATGAAGTCAAACTCTTTGACTACCACATCAAAACATATGTTCCAACTCCGCGATGCCTGGTTTAACCTGTAGATGGATTTAAGAAGCTTGCACACCTTTCCGCTGCTCCTACTGTCTATGAAGCCCTCTGGCTGAGTCATGTACACGCACTCCTCTAAATCACCATTTAGAAAGACAGTCTTAACATCCATCTGCCGGATTTCATAGTCATGGTATGCAGCAATGGCAAGTAGGATCCTGATGGACTTAAGCATAGCCACTGGAGAAAAGGTTTTATCATAATCCACACCTGGTCGTTGACGAAAACCCTTTGCAACAAGTCTAGCTTTGAAAGTCTCAACTTTTCCATCTACACCAAGTTTCATCTTAAAGATCCATTTGCTCCCAATGGGTTTTACCCCTTCAGGAGCAACTTCCAAAGTCCATACTTTGTTGGTATACATGGATTCCATCTCAGATCGCATTGGATCCAGCCATTTCACAGAGTCACCACTCGTGATGGCCTGCTCGAAGCTAGTCGGGTCATCATCTTCCATGATGCAATCCTCGCTCCTACCATCAATGAGAAAACCGTAGTATCTCTCAGGTGGATGAGGAACCCTACTAGATCGTCGGAGAGGCTGGGGTTCATTGGGAACTACTGAATCATCTGGTTCCACTAAATCTTCAGTTGTAGATTGTGGTGCTGAAACTTCTTCCAGCTCTACCGCTTCACCACTAATTTCTTTTACAAGAAATTCCTTTTCTAAAAAGTTGGCATGTCGAGAAAAAATCACCTTTTGTTCCTCGCTGTGGTAGAAAAGATATCCATGTGAATGTTTAGGATATCCCACAAACTTACAAAGAACCGACCGGGCATTGAGTTTGTCCGGATTTTGTGTTTTGACATAGGCCGGACAACCCCATATCTTAACACGTTTAAGACATGGTCTCTTCCCATTCCATATCTCATATGGTGTGGTAGGTATAGATTTAGACGGAACTTGATTCAATAGGTATGCTGGTGTCTCAAGTGCATGACCCCAAAAGGAAATAGGTAACTCGGCAGTACTCATCATAGAGCGCACCATATCTAATAGGGTGCGATTCCTCCGCTCCGATACACCGTTGTGCTGTGGTGTATAGGGAGGAGTAAGCTGAGAGAGAATCCCATTCTCTTTTAGATAATCCATGAACTCATTGCTCAAGTATTCTCTTCCACAATCAGATCGAAGGATCTTAATACTTTTGCGTTTGGTTCTCTACTTGGTGCTTATATTCCCTGAATTTCTCAAAAGCTTCAGACTTGTGTTTCAACAAGAACACATGTCCGTATCTTGAGAGATCGTCAGTTAATATAATGAAGTACGAAGAACCATTCCTGGCATGTATAGATATGGGACCGCATACATCACTATGCATCAGTCTTAAGAGTTCCATAACTCTTTCTCCGTGTCCACTAAACGGAGTTTTGGTCATTTTGTCTTTGAGACATGACTGGCAAGTGTCATAAGATGAAAATTCGAACAGATTCAAATATCCATCTTTATGTAACTTAGCTAGTCGTGTCTCATTGATATGACCTAGTCTACAATGCCACAAGAAGGATTCGTTCATTTCTGAACTCTTCCACTTATGTGTGTTCTGTATATTAAGAACTGTGGTTTGTTTTAGAATATATATGCCATTATGTAACGAGCCTAATCCAATCAACTTTTGATTTAGGAAGATGTCCATAACATTTTCCTGTACTACAAAATTATATCCTTTTTTACTTAATAAAGAAACCGATATAATATTGCATATCATGCTTGGTATGTAATAGCATTCGTTCAGAATCAATGTATTACCACTTGGTAATACAAGGTGATATTCGCCAACTGTTTTGGCTGCAACATTTGCACCATTCCCTACTCTTACGGAATGATCACCCATTCCCAGTTCTCTACCTCTCTTTAGCCCATGCAATATATTGCATATGCGGGATCCTGATCTGGTATCTAATGCCCAGGACGTAGAGTGAACTGAGAAACAGTTCTCGGTAACTAACACATTTGAAGAAGATGCATCAACATGTTTATTCTTCGTTTGAGCGGCGTGTGAATTCTGGTATTTCCCTATTTCCTGTTCAGTCTTATAACAATTATAAGAAAGAACGGAACCAACGTTCACCTGCTCAGTATAAGAAGCGGGTTTGGTCAATACATCCATATTATTATCTTGATTAAGGCCTGACATGGTCTCTACCTGGAGAGAGAGAGAAGAAAAACACTTTAGCGTGCGCTCTTGCAAGATTAGATTGGTTATTATCTTATCTAATCAGGATGGCTCCTACTGTTTTAATCAAATCTTCCTTCAAACCCTAAAAGGTAAGATTAGCCGGGATTAATTACACCTTACAAGTTCGTCAATCTTTCAGCCAGATCAGTGTTGGTACTTTGAGGGAGGTTCCCCGTGCTTTCACACGGACCTAATTAGAATAAACCTCGTTTTCCCATAGGCATAACCCCGTTAACACCTTTCTAGACACCTACTTGATCGGCTAATTGTCATGTGTAAAACTCTTCCAGGAGTAACTCTTATTCGCAGTGGGTATCGGGATCCATCTATCTCATAGAAGGTATACAATCTCATTACAAATTCCAACACTTGAAATTCCCGATAATGCTTTTACCCCTAACCCCCTATGACCTTGACAAAGGCCAACAAACCATTGGAAGCTAGTCAAGTTCAACCCGTCATATCTTGATTGAAATAAAACCACCCGGACGACCCTTGACAAAGGCCAACAAGGTCGTACGACCACCCTAATCCAATCGCATTACATGCTTAAGCAGATAAGTACTAGTCAGCTACTGCACACTACGCCTTAACAAAGGCCAACAAACATAGCACGAATACTAAGTAATACTTATCTGAAATGACGGAGGGCTATGCAGGTTTTTCTGAAAACCATGAGCGTAATGAACTTGATATCATTGTAGAAACAAGTGATTTTGAAAAGGAGTGTTTTTGCGGCTTTTACTAGTTCCGCTAAAGAGGCCACTCCCGGTGAAGGGATCTCGGCTCTTTCCTCATCGAATAAGGTGCAGGATATTTCAAAAATATCGCTATGCAAAGCAAGAACTATAGAAGCAATCAAAAACAAAACCGAGTGAGTTGTAGCATCTGCTAGTTTCGCTAAAGAGGTCACACCCGGTGAAGGGATCTCGGCTCTTTCCTTATCGAATAAGGTGCTGGATATTCTACAAGGAATACCGCTATGCAAAGCAAAAACTTGAGCTACCATTTTTTTTATAAAATTTGATTCTACAACATCTTTTAGGTTTCTTTTCTTTCCATTAATCTCATTAATGAAATCCTATCGTTTAAGTTTCCTAAGCATCACAGAAGAAACGAAAGCAGTAATATTTATATATCATATATATAGTATAAGCATTAGTCTCGGGCAGTAATATGATCTCATCACAAAACATTACAGAAGAAGTCAACATATGAAATATTGGATAGACTAGGACGTCCGTGTTTTATTTTGAGCCTGTATAAAACACGGATTCCACAGTCGCGATGAATAGCAAAACCCACATCCCTAGACCCCTACGAGAGCGGCAAGTAACCCTGTCAATTCTAGGGTTAGGAGACCCGGTCTTGACTCCTCGAGATGGCATCCCACTGGACCCTAGAACCCGGTTACTTGTGCTCTCCGTCTTGGGTCTATCCTAATGCGGAAAAGTAAATATTATACAATGGTGACATCAACCTCAACCCGGAAGTGCCCCAATAAAAAAATATTACATACAAATGAATTTTACATGAATGAAAAAGAAAACTCTCATCTCACATAAAACCCTCGGCTATTCAAAACATGCCGATCCAATATAACATATCACAGCAACACATAACAACATATGTCATAAACGTAAGTAAATATGCCTATCACAATTGTCGTCGATCTATAGCAACGAAAACGGAGATATACCACATATTACACTTACGGTCACAGAAAAGAAAATGTAAAACTACAATATTTGGAATCCACAATCTCTTTATACATCGTAAACCTGAAATATCACATATTACGGATTTCATGCCTAACTTAATGAATTCCACATATTGTATCACAACACAGATATCTAGGCGAAGTTACACAATTCGATCGATTCAACGAATTCCCAAAATACCCCAGTGAGCTCAACACTTGAGCAGAAAATAAAAATTCCCAGAAGCATTCCCTATTTCCTACGGACCGTCGCTGAAGGGCCCGTCCCAAGCCTCCACAGTGGCGCCGCAGAACCGCCGCCAAAACCAAGTTTTGGCCGCGGTTGCGCAGTCACTGTAGCGAGTTAAGAACTCGTTCTTCAGGTGGGTCCATAGAATTCCCTGCATTATTTTCTGAATATTTTTAATATGAAAAATTTCAACTTTTGAAAAAATTTCCAGAAAGGGGGTCTCGTTTGGGTTTTCGGGGTTCGATCGGACTTTAAACTTCGTCTAGACAACGCCTAAAACTATAGCTTGGCTCTGATACCACTGTAGGGTTTTGTAACACCACCATAAGGTTTAGGAAGGTATCACACATGCCATATTGAAAATTTTTGGGGTGCTATGAAACCCTAACCAAGATCTTAACTAGAGAATTAGGGTTAACTTTGCATGTAAACAACTTTACATCTAAGAGAGGGGGATTACAACCTTTGTAGTCCGTTCCTTCACTTCATAAGCTCTGAGTAGTAGTCTCTTCCCCGCAATCCATGAACTCGCAGACTCTGGAGAGGCTCCACAACTCGAATGATCCATGCTTGCTTGAAGACTTCGAAATCCAAGATGATCTACTTCGAGGAAACACGAACTCAAGCCATGACTTCACTAATTATGAATTAGTGAAGCTAACACACTAATCTATACGGCTAGTATAGAACAGGATGATGAAGTAGGAATTTTGCTCACTTTATTATTTAATTTCTCACTATTTTCTTCTTGATCTCAAAAGCTAGAAAGCAAAATGAGAATGAGGAAGAAGAAGAAGAATGAATGAGATTGTGGTTAGAAATGCAACCATGTGTCAAGTATATCATCCTTAACCATTGTAGAGAGTTAACCATGGCTATGTGTCATGGTTGGGTTAGAAATATTTAGGGCAAAACACAAAGGGTGGACTTGGTCAATGGTAATCTACAAGCTTCATGAAGTTTCATCCATGACTCATTTCCACAATTTGAATTACTTAGATATTTAAACCCAAACATTACATATAGCATGGTATAATTCTCATACATACATGTTGCATGTATAACCTAGCATGCTACAATATTATATATCATATATATAATATTTATGTAACAAAAGAAAACAATTCAATAAACATATATCATATATATGTTAAATGAATCACAAGTGAGAATAATAAATATACAAGTGAGCATATAATATATACATATATATATATATATATATTATATTTAATCGAATCAACACTTGATCCGATAACCCGGCTATATCATATATAACCGGCCGATAACACAAATCGCGAGAATCGAATACGGTATCACATACACGTATCAATCTCGATCCCGCACATATCACAAACGTGCTTCTACTCCGTTTCGCCTGAGCCAGGAAACCTCTATATATGACTCTAAAGACTCGTCAATACGCCGGCAGTAAGTGATGATCATATCAAACACCCATAAGCTGCAAGCGGTCAGCTAAACGTAACAGCCACCCGGGTATTGAGTGACCAGAAGATCAACAAGCAAGCCTGTACATACTCCTGCAATTTACATAACTAACAACAATGGCCTCTAGGGCATATACATAACTAACAACACTTCTGCACCATATAATAATTCTTTGCAATTTACAGGTACTGATAACTCTTCTTCACTCGAACGAACCTTGGAAATGTTTATGAAACAATCCATCCAATTGTCAGCTGATATAAGGACTTCTATTGATGATAGAAAGAAAAACTCTGCCTCCTAAGGAGAGAGTATTAAATCGATGGAAGCATAAATTGCACGATTGAATGCCGAAATGAGTGCTGGAGAGAAAGGGAAACTTCTGTCTCAACCCCTACCGAATCCTGGGCATTCACAACACCACAATGTGCATGCCATTACAACGTTGAGATCTGGAAGGGTGCTGAATAATCAAGTCGGTGAAGAGATTGATAATAATGATGAATCTATCAATAACACCCCGGCTTTCACTTCCACTTTTCCTTCTACTTCCACTTCCACTTCTGACCCTAGTTTGTGTCATGACCCAAAATTAGGCACATGGCCGGAACTTAAACTGTATAACGTCAACAGGCGTAACGCAATTAAGTAAACCGAAAAACCCAACAATCTAAACTATTACAAGAAAGAAAGATAGATCACTTTTTTAAAAAATCTCGATGCAAAACTTTAAACTAAATGTTTGTTTCTTTTTTTTCATAAAAATTTTGGCAGCACCTCCTTTATAAAAGCTAGCTCCGAAATGGGTACAAACATAAGATAAAAGTAAAATATCCCCAAACGGGAGCAAATCTTGTTGGCCATGGTGCCCTCAAGGCAATTATCATAGTCGCGGACTTGTGATTATGATGATTGAGTGAGGACCTATACCGATAAAACAGTCTTACTCAAGGTGATAGTATGCTATCTGGTTTGCCTTTATCATCATGTACATGTTGATAGAGCCCATAGGATTCTTGCTTGACTGCCAGCATTATGATGGCGATCATATATGTGGGAGCTGGGGTCTATAAGCATATCCTTAAAAGTCCCTAGTCGTAGGAGTATCGAGACCGGGCATCGATACTCCAGTGTAGACTAGTGTATATTGATCGAGACACTGACGAGGGGAGGTAGCCAGGTCTCACAAGCCATTGGTGTTAGTTTGTTCACCTAAGATAGTATGCAGGTGCTCATTGGGTTATGAGTACACTGGACGGACTCGCCGGGAACCTGCTAGTTGGTATTATACCTATTGTCAGATTGCAGTTCCCAGGTGACATGTGTACAGGTTAGTCTATCCACCTGAGATCGTCATTTGTCTTGTGTGAGTTCCCACTGTGCTTTGATTACTACCCTACCATGGCTCAAAGGAGTCACACAAACAGGTTTTAGTTGGGTACAGTCCCGAGCCACATGGAGGCAGTGATCGGATCGTCGGGGATTCGTCTCTCCCGGTATTGGAGGTTGATGCCGCGTTGTGTACAGGTGGCCATCACCATAAATCCATGGCCATGGTAGACGAGGATTACCGATCCAGGATCGATAGTTTCTCAGGAGGTGATGGGTTACATGCCGACACTAAATATCGCGTTGTTAGGGGTCTAACTTTATCCACCCTCCTAAACTCGATATGCGATACTCTTAGACGAACAGACCGGACTGTACGGATATTGTCACTGTCAGGCTCAGAAGGGGTTCAAGATGAGTTTGCTTGTCGGCCTCCCTTTCGCTCAATACCTGGGTAGCCGTTATGTACAGCTAGTGCCGCTGACGTGCTTGTGGTTAAACCCACTGCCAGCGTATTGACGAGTCTTTAGAGACCCACACAGAGGGTTTTCACGGTTTAGGCGATATGGTGTACATGAGGTATGTTGATGCATACAGGTGTCCGATTAAATATGTGCACATGCTGCGCAGACTTTAATCGGACGGTTGATAATACTAGCAGCTTAGGATTAAGCCAGTTTATTAAATCCGGTTTTGATTTAATAATTTACATATGTATTTATATATGTGTATTCTAGTATTATTGTTCACTATTCGTTTTCTTTCTTGGCTATTCGTATTTTTGTACGAATACGCGTATATGTATTTCGATACATGTACCGGGAAGTATTCCGTATTTTATACGGAATAGCTTCTAGAAGGTGCCACCTCATTATTGATTTTCTTTATTGAAAAATCTTTTGGGAAATGATGTGGAGGGGTGACATGGCATGAACATGGTCAAAGCATGGGTTTTGAGTATGGTTGGCATTTGTTTATTATAATTTGACTTTGGAAAATGATTTTGATTTTGTGATTGAGAGAGAGGGGGGCCGGCCATATTATGATGGGGGGTTCTTTTTCATTTGTTTGATGATTCATTACAAACACTAGCCTCCTCACTCTCTCAAGTTCAAAAACACTTAGCCATTCTTTGTTCATGCAAATGCTTGATCACCTCCATTCTTCTTCTTGAGTTTCTCATTGAGCTCATGGTTGGGAGAAAATTGTAGTGACACTTTCATACACCCCACACTCCATAGCTAGCGACTTTGGAGCGTAGGTTACCTCGTTTGTCGAGGTTGGAGCTTGCGTCGTTTCTCTCGGGTGGATCATCGGAGATGGAGGAAGACCGGCAACCAAACATCATCAAAGGATCACCAGGAGCTTGGAATGAAGACCGAAGGACACGGATCAACTCGGTATAATGATTCTAACTCTTAGTTAGTTTGCTAGTTTAGGGTTTAAGGTCGATCCGTAAATCGGGTAGCGGTAGCACCAGTTAAGAAAATTTTTGTTCCGCATTTTGGCCGCGTTTCGATGGCCGGGGCGCTGCCGGGACCCTTCATGGTATCAGAGCCACCCTTTAAACCACTTAATAGCTTGTTTAAATGTGCTTGAAAGATCGATCGAAGGAAATTTCCGAAATCACGATTCCATTTTCACAGTTGCTGTCGATTTTCAAAAGTGGTCAAAAAATTATTTCAGGCATCTTAAAAATCCGTGCAGGCAATTTCAAGGGTACATAGAAAATTTCAGCTTTTGAAGCCTCCAAAGCGCCACGGAACTGCCACACTTACCCCCCATTGGCGGCGGTTCCGTGGCCATTTAGTGGCGACGGGCGTCAAAATGTTTCCTGTAGCCCCTTGATGTTAAATTGTGATTTTTGTGATATTCTGTTTTGGCCCAGGTTTTAGTGAAGTGTTGTTTTGCTATTGAGGCCAATTTGGAACTTAGTCGATCGATATTTTAAGCGTGCGTTTGACAGTACATTCATTATAATCTGCGACCGTGAATGTCATTTGATTGGTAAACCCGTCTAACTTCTATATGTTCCTTTAGACGGGTTTGCGAACGTGACATTCACGTTGATGTTCTGTGTTGTGCTGTGATGTTGGTTGGATCGTCGTGGTGGATAGCTGTGGTGCAATGTTAGTACAGTTTATTTCATTTGTACATTTGATATTGCGGGAAGAGCATCCGACATATGGACTGCCGTCACTGCCAGTTTATATATTATTCTTTTGGGGCACGACCGGGCTGAGGTCGATGCCACCCTTGTATATTATTTTATTTTCTATACTAGGATTACCCCGAGGTGGAGTGCACGAATAGCCGAGTTCTAGAAGGCAACTGGTTTGCCTCTCAAGGCATTCAAACGGAGGGGACCTTACTCTAGAATTGGCGGGCTATTCGTCGCACTCGTAGGGGGTATAGGTTGACCCAGGAGGGGTGCTCAAGTTACCGGATTCCGTGAAGTGCTGGGTGGTCCATTCACGTTGCTGAAGGGGGATGCCTCGCTTCTGGTTTTGGAGAGTAACTTGCCGCGCTCGTAGGGGTCTAGGTTTCATTGCACAGGCTATCCACACGACAGGGAACGTCGGGTCTCACTTGCGGCTCAAGTGAAACCCGGGGCTCCAGATTATCCACCATTCTGTGTTGTTTCTGTGATGTTGCTTTTTATCATGCCTGGGATGAATATTATATATATTTATATATACTAGTAGATGTTGTATATGTTTTGCACCCGTGCTAGCCCAGTCCCCGCTCTGTCGTTAGTTAAGTAACCTAACGGGTGATGACGGGACCCAGTGGCGAATGCGGATGGCATATACGTACATTTTATTTTCGTTCTTTTTTGTTGTGATTAATTGATGGGACTGCATTGATTCTTATCAATGCAAGGATAAAACAAACCTATTTATGATGTTGTTGGAACCAAGTTTTTAAAAACTGACATTACAGACATTTTCTTTTGCTTTGCATCGTGGTATTCATTATGGAATATCCTGCACCTCATTCGATGAGGCAAGGGCCGAGATCCCTTCATCGGGAGTGACCCCTTGGGTAAAAGTTTGCGTCAACGTAATAACTTCGCTATAGTCGTTTCCTTTTGCTTTGCATCGTGGTATTCAGTTTGGAATATCCTGCACCCCATTCGATGGGGAAAGAGCCGAGATCCCTTCACCGGGAGTGACCTCTTTAGCAAAAGTTTTCGCTACTATATATTTATAAAACCACTCGGTTCCTTCAGCAATATCAAGTTCATTACGTTAAAGGTTTTTCGCCAAAAACCAGCCGTAGCCCTCCGTCATTTCAGATTAGTATTGCTTAGTATTCGTGCTACGTTTGTCGTTGCTATTCGCCGAGGCGTAGTGTGCGGTAGCTCTGTAATACTTTTCTGTCGCATGGATATGTGGATTGGTTAGGACAGTCATACGACTTTATTGATTATTCGTCAAGGGTCGTGCGGGTGGGTTTAATGCAATCAAGATAATGACGGGTTGAACTTGACTAAGACCTTTGATTTGTTGATTATTCGTCAAGGTCACTTCGGTCCTAGGGATAAAAACACATATCAGGAGTTTCAAACATACAGGAAACTTGCCAGGTTTGCGCATACCTTCTGGAGTGTGGTAACTTGAGTGGCTTCCATCAAGTTATCATGCGATGATAGTTGGATCCCGATTCCCACTGATGAGTAGGAATACTCCTCGGGTGATTCCGACTAATTCTCCTTTTAGGTTTGGAGGAGAATTCGAGGAAACAGTGGGAGCCATCCAGATTAGATAAAATGTTTAACCATTTTGATCTAGGTTAGAGTGCACGCTGAGTGTTTCTTCTCTCTCTCTCTCTCTGTGGCTGCGACTATGACCCGATTTTTGACTAAAACTCATGAACCAAGTTAACCGAACCTTCTTTAAACACTTTGGCTTTTGGAATGTTACAGTGTCGCATACATCATTTCCACTTCTATATCACCTTTGCGTTTCTCCAGAACACCTCGTATCACTATGAACGTCCACTTCCATTGGATAAATCCATCGTATGGTTATATACGAACTCGAAGGATCTGATTCAAGGATGTATTCTGGTTCTGGAGAGATTGAATAGGATTATTCGGTTGTCTTTTCTCTTTACCTTCTCTCAGGTTGTGAGGGTTTCTAGGATTAGGAGAGGGTACACCTATTGAGCTTATTGGATAGTCTTCCTCCAAACCATAGGCAGGTGTCGAACGGTAGAGAAGGAAGAAAACCAATTAAGCTTAAGTGTGGTGTACATAAGGTAATAAGTAGCCATCATTCACGACGAAACCAGGTATACCCCTGCCACTCCTACATTCACTTTGCTTTTCTCTAGAACACTCCGTATCACTACGGATATCCACTTCCATTGGATAAATCCATCGTATAGTTACATACGAACTCGAAGGAACTTTTTCGAGGATGGATTCTGGTTCAAGAGAAATTGGATAGGATTATTCAGATATCTTTTCTCTTTACCTTCTCTCAGGTTGCGTGGGCTCCTAGGATTAGGGGAAATTACGCTTATTGCATAGTCTTCTTCCAAATCTTAGGCTGGTGCCGAAAGGTAGGGAATGAAGAAAACCAATTAGCGTAAAGGAGGTGTACAGAAGGTAATAAGTAAATACATAATAAAGGGATTGCAGTGAGGGCAGGTAAGTATATGGTTACTGTCATGATTCAGGATAATGTAAGAGGAGTTACTAGGAATACCAGTTAACCCTTTTGAAACATTTTCATGTTTCAGTTTCACTATGCGATGTTAATTGAAAACTGTTTTCCCAATTGGAATCTAACTCCAGGGTATGTATTTACCAGATCAGTTTCTCACATCTGCATGTTATTATGGATGGTGAGTGGGAGTAAGATATTGGGAATTGGGTGATTAGATCCTCGTTATATCAGAATTCGTTGTAATTGGTGATATTTGAGGAAATCATCTGGATTTTGCCGGATGACAAATATTTGGTTTTGAATATCCGTTGTTATGCACCAATTTCAAACATATATATCTGTACATTTATTTTATAAAGTGAGATATAACTTTTTGATATTGTGTCTATGACATTTACCTATATCAGTTGGTGATTAGGTAAGGTGCATTCAACAGCGGTTTAATTCTTCTTAACCATAGTATAGTTTTTCAACCTACGACGTACAGAGTTTGAGTTATTGAACTCAGAGGACTTATACAAAGTATTGTATGTTGTCCAGTGTCCAATAGGACAAAGGGGTTGGTACTCGTACTATATTCTGTTTACTTATGACTTCTCCAGTTCTGGACATGTATTTCGTTGAAATGCAAGGTCCAGATATTCAGAAGTTATAGGTATAAGAATAAAGTAGAGAACCATTTGTTGTAAGTATCAGGATTCTTCGAGGAAGTCGAAGATGTAGATACTTATGTTTGGTATTCAGTTAATAGTAATGGTTTTGAGAACTTGCTTCTTTTTCGGGATACTTATATATGGATGCACTCCTAGATGAGTAATGCTGAATGGCCTTTTTCCATTTAGTCGATATGCACTGGAGACAGCTGTATGATTTTGAATCTGGTTCCAAATTAGATTAGTTCTTTTGTTTCTATATTAGATATATATAGAATCAATTTATATCTTAACGATGTTAAGGTATAGGGAGTTGTCCGGCTGATGCTTAAAACCAGAATCCGGATAAACTCAAGGCACGTTTCAATAATGGCTATTTGTGGGTTATCCCGGGCTTTGACGAGGGTTAACTTTCTACCATCAGGAAGATCAATATTTATATTCTTCTTGACTCGCCACGGTTTTAATAAGATGGATTTTTTCAGAAAAACATAAGTGGGAGTATGGTAGAACTGGAAGTTATTTCAGAACCACAAATGATTACTGGAAATTTAATAGAACCTAAGGATTCAATTCGATTTGATGTTCCATTAGCCACTCCGCAGATTTGGTGGGTAACCTCAGTCACCCGAGAGGTACTTCGGTCTTCTCAGAGACGGTGACTAGGAGGTTCTTGTTTACCCAGACTTGCCATTGCTGCTGTTCTAGACGATAAGACCCGGCAGGAGGATGAGTATAGCGTCATTCTAAACTAGCTTTAGAAGTGCACGTGTATATGACTCTGCCAGAGGGTTGTTGTAGTCAGTGGGAGCAGCGGAAGAATAGTGGGCAAGTAGCCTATGTCTATTTATAGACTAAAGCAGGTATAGCGGAAATAGATCATCTAATTTTGATGTGACAGTCATAGGCTTTGACCTCATTAGCATAGGAGATGGATCTGGTAAGAAGGTAGTAGAGAGTGATGTCCAGGTATTGGGATGACATGCACTTGATAGGAAGAGATATTCCTGTACTACGATCGGTTGTACTATGGTTTTCACAAAGTTGTTTCTCCACATAGGATATGGAAATAATATCAGGTTTTCTGGTTACTAGATCTATGGTTTTAGATCTAGATTTGGGAAGTATCCTAATCTGGGTACTTTGACATTAAATGGACGACTCTTGGCATGGTGGTGTATCTACAGGTGATGGAGTCACCCTCTATAAAGGTGTCTTACAGACTAAAGGGGAGAGGGATCTGCATGATTAGCATATCTCATGCTTAGGCAATTGAGTTAATCATGAAATGTCAAGTACCACACCAGATATTGGTTTTTGCACTAGCTGCAATAAAGATATATTAATCCAATCCTGGAGAAATGTTGGGAAGCAATTATTGAACATAAAAGAATGTTCTAGGGAAATGATTACGGCAGCCTCCTTCAGGAGACGGTTATCATTTCAGGCATCCAAGGTGACCTGGATGACAGAGTAACTGTCAGAGTTGCAGTTTTTCCCTCTTTAGAGGAACAGTATATTGGACAGGTGGTCCAAGCGGATACTGAGGAAAGGTATATCGCAGGATACTGATTAAATTCAGTAGACGATACAGTCTGAGTAGTTTGCTGGATTTGGATTTCATTTGTGAACTGGGTCCCAACAGATATCCAGACAAATTCTAAGACTGGTATTGCTCATTTCGGGAGATAGTTTTCTCCGCGAAATTGAGATATAGAGAGATACAGAAAGAAACATTGGAGCGGATCCACTCACTGAGGCTATTTCTCAAACGCAATCATTTTCGCAAACGGGCTTTGCGAAACTGATTAGTATAGAAGTTGGGTGTTCGGTATCACACAGGCTGTGAGTATGCAACATCGCAATAATTGGCCTTAAGTGCAAGTGGGAGATTGTTGGCTATGGTGCCCTCAAGGCAATTATCATAGTCGCGGACTTGTGATTATGATGATTGAGTAAGGACCTATACCGATAAAACAGTCTTACTCAAGATGATAGCATGCTATCTGATTTGCCTTTATCATCATGTACATGTTGATAGAGCCCATAGGATTCTTTCTTGACTGCCAGCATTATGATGGCGATCATATATGTGGGAGCTGGGGTCTATAAGCACATCCTTAAATGTCCCTAGTCGTAGGAGTATCGAGACCGGGCATCGATACTCCAGTGTAGACTAGTGTATACTGATCGAGACCCCGACGAGGGGCGGTGGCCAGGTCTCACAAGCCATTGGTGTTAGTTTGTTCACCTAAGATAGTATGCAGGTGCTCATTGGGTTATGAGTACACTGGACGGACTCGCCGGGAACCTGCTAGTTGGTATTATACCTATTGTCATATAGCAGTTCCCAGGTGACATGTGTACTGGTTAGTTTGTCGACCTGAGATCGTCATTTGTCTTGTGTGAGTTCCTACTGTGCTTTGATTACTACCTTACCACGGCTCAAAGGAGTCGTGCAAACAGGTTTTAGTTGGGTATAGTCCCGAGCCACATGGAGGCAGTGATCGGATCGTCGGGGATTCGTCTCTCCCGGTATTGGGGGTTGATGCCGCGTTGTGTATGGGTGGCCATCACCACAAATCCATGGCCATGGTAGACGAGGATTACCGATCCAGGATCGATAGTTTCTCAGGAGGTGATGGGTTACATGCTGACACTAAATATCGCGTTGTTAGGGGTCTGACTTTATCGACCCCCTCAGACTCGATATGCGATACTCTGAGACGAACAGACCGGACTGTACGGATATTGTCATTGTCAGGATCAGTAGGGGTTCAGGATGAGTTTGCTCGTCGGCCTCCCTTTCGCTCAATACCTGGGTAGCCGTTACGTACAGCTAGTGCCGCTGACGTGCTTGTGGTTAAACCCACTGTCAGCGTATTGATGAGTCTTTAGAGTCCCACACAGAGGGTTTTCACGGTTCAGACGATATGGTGTATATGAGGTATGTTGATGCATACAGGTCTCCGATTAAATATGTGCACATGCTGCGCAGACTTTAATCGGACGGCTGATAATACTAGCGGCTTAGGATTAAGCCAGTTTATTAAATCAGGTTTTGATTTAATAATTTACATATGTATTTATATATGTGTATTCTAGTATTATTGTTCACTATTCGTTTTCTCTCTTGGCTATTCGTATTTTTGTACGAATACGCGTATATGTATTTCGATACATGTACCGGGAAGTATTCCGTATTTTATACGGAATAGCTTCTAGAAGGTGCCACCTCATTATTGATTTTCTTTATTGAAAAATCTTTTGGGAAATGAGGTGGAGGGGTGACATGGCATGAACATGGTCAAAGCATGGGTTTTGAGTATGGTTGGCATTTGTTTATTATAATTTGACTTTGGAAAATGATTTTGATTTTGTGATTGAGAGAGAGGGGGGCCGGCCATATTATGATGGGGGGTTCTTTTTCATTTGTTTGATGATTCATTACAAACACTAGCCTCCTCACTCTCTCAAGTTCAAATACACTTAGCCATTCTTTGTTCATGCAAATGCTTGATCACCTCCATTCTTCTTCTTGAGTTTCTCATTGAGCTCATGGTTGGGAGAAAATTGTAGTGACACTTTCATACACCCCCACACTCCATAGCTAGCGACTTTGGATCGTAGGTTACCTCATTTGTCGAGGTTGGAGCTTACGCCGTTTCCCTCGGGTGGATCATCGGAGATGGAGGATGACTGGCAACCAAACATAATCAAAGGATCACTAGGAGCTTGGAATGAAGACCGAAGGACACGGGTCAACTCGGTATAACGATTCTAACTCTTAGTTAGTCTGCTAGTTTAGGGTTTAAGGTCGATCCGTAAATCGGGTAGCGGTAACGCCAGTTCAGAAAATTTTTGTTCCGCATTTTGGCCGCGTTTCGATGGCCGGGACGCTGCCGGGACCCTTCAAATCTCTCCCCAACGGTGGAAATAACCACCACAACAGATATACGATGCCGTAGCGAAAAAATGAGATAATCCACATATATAAAGGCCGGGTCACACAAGCGCGACAACCAGAGTCATAAGAATAAACAACATCGATCCTCACAACTCGTCTCTAAGTCAAAACATGAAGGTGGTAGATGGAGAGTACTAGATACAAGAAATATACAATGTACATCATCGGATAACTGGAACCCACCTATAGCAAACGGCTTCATAGCCAACCGTAGCGGTATCTGGAAAAATAGAGATAATAAGGCGCCCTGCCGCGACCACTCTGATGATCAGACCTAAGAAACCCTGCGGCACAACGTGGGTGAGTTGCCAACTCGTGAATAGTAAATAACATCATACAGTAATCGAAAGTATGTACTAACAGCGATAATCTATCACATGTAATCTAATAGCATAAGTATGGCAATATGTATATGCAACGGTCATGAAAGGTACTCTATCAGGTACTGCTAATACATGAAGCAAATGCATATCAAATAAATGCGGAGTATGGGATAAAACATGTCATCCTCACGGAATCCTCATAATGGCAAACCAGTGTCCATCAAGACAATCTAAATCCCCAAATTTCCTCATATTGGGCACTCGGCCCTTCACATCGGGCACATCGGCCCCTCATATCGTAATGAATAAAAATATATGCACAGATCATTATGATGATATATATATATATATATATTATATAGGTGTACATATACATAACAGCATCCCATACCACTGATATATATATATATATATCAGTGTCCCATACCACTGATATATATACCCAGGAGCAAAACATCCAGGAAACATCATATGAAATCCATATATCAATGCGAAGTCTATGAAATATAATATATGCAACATGAAACAGTTATATGAGCATATAAAGGAAAAATCGCTATTTAACTGCAACAAGCTATTAAATATATCATGCGGTTCCTAATTTCTCCGAAACCAAACACAATATCATATAAAGGTGAACATGTAGCTATAGCCAGGTATGCGTACCCATGTCCGTATAGTAAGTTGTGTGTATCTACCTATCAATAATGATGTAATACCCCACAGGTATGTATGTAGCTATATCAAGCTAGGTATATGTATATACATATCAATAATGATACAATACCCTCCAGGTATATGTGTAGCTATATCAAGCTAGGTATATGTATATACATGTCAATAATGATATAATACCCTCCAGGTATATGTGTAGCTAACAAGTAGGCATGGCAAGGCATATGTGTAAGCATGTAGATATACAGATATGTTATATGTCCTAAGCACAATGGAATACGAATCAATGTCTCAACGTCCCTAACCATACAATATCGCGTATGTATAGGTGTCAACTATACCTCGTATGTATATGAGTTGTGCGTCTCATAGCAATTATCGACGGTGTGTGTGGTATACAATCAGTTCTCGTGCAACATGAGCCGTCAATAATAGTGCAGTGCCTAATGTGTACAAGTCCAAGCACAACAAGTAATAATATGCAATGAAGTTTATGCGCAAACTCTATTGTGCAATATAAACATGCGGCTAATATCATATCATATCTATCCCTGACGCATAACGCCATGCGGGCGAATTCCCCGTAGATGTTAAATCTACCCACCGACAAACATGGGCTAAGTAAATCCAATCACCTGCTTCTCTTTTTTTGCAGCGTCCGAAGTCCCCTCCTGCGATCCTATTAACACAAAACATAGACAGTGCAAAAATCTCAGAAATCGATCAATATCACGTACACACTACGTTTGACCAACGCACCAACTCCAATCTTACAAGTGTTCGTCTAACGGCTAACGTGTGTGGTGACACACCGAAACCAGCCCACGTGCAACAGCTATACAAGATCACGAACCTTGTCGGATAACGTAACACGCGTACTCAATACATTAGAATATAGCAAAGTGGTTCCAGATTTTGATATACAAACAATTGGTGAAAGTTGCAAGTACCACGAGACCAAAAACAACCACAGAGACCCTACGCCTAAACCCTAACACCCCAGCCCCCACTCTGGCCGCAATTTGCGGCCAGAACTAATAAATCTGCGGTCCGATCAATAAGGGGTGGTCTCAGGTTTTTATGGTGGGTTCTAGATCACAACACTAGGTCACTGTGATGGGAACTTTTCCAGAAAACACCAGGTTCTACAGCAGATCTCAGAGACTCAAAGTTGACACTAAAAATACGATATTTGCACAAAATGCTACCTTTAGTGTTCTAATCCATAACTATAAGGCAACACAACAATATAACTCCTAAATATCAGTTTGAGGTCATTACCTAACCACTCTTGCTCAAAAATCCTAACTTTCCAAGCTCCAAGGCAACCAAGTGGCTAAATCAAGATATTAGAAGTGTTTTCTATGGATTTTGTAAAGTTTAGCAAAGCTTTTGTGATGGGGTAGTGAGGGTTCAGTTTGGGGTTGAGGGAAATGAGAAATGATTGAGAGTGAGAGAAAATGAGAGAGTGAGAAAATGAGAGAGTGAGAGAGTTTAATTGGTGAGAGGTGAGTGTAGGGTGAATCAAAACCTTACACTCACTCTTCTCCCCTCACCTCATTAATGCCCATTAATGCATCATGACTCACTAGCCACCTCTCAAATCCAAACAAGATATTTTCTCATACACAAATATCTTGCGAAGGTTAAGGCAAGGTTAATTAGGACATGGATTAAATAAGGTGTCTCGGTCACTTAACAAGATTAACACTAACTAACCCTCACATTAACATGCACGTGTGTGTGCATACCATATCAAATAATAATAAAATATTAATTAATTGATGTAAAATGTGAGGAACCCGATTTGGTAAACTTTTCCTTAAAAACCCGCATTAACACTTAATTAACACTAATCACATTCCAAGGCCTAACAATCTCCCTCCTTAAAGAAAATTCGTCCCAAAATTAAAATTTCATACAAGCGTACCTTCAAAGAGATGAGGGAATTTCTTCCGCATCTCGCTCTCGGCCTCCCAAGTGATCTCCTCACTAGTCGGGCTACACCAAAGAACCTTCACAGATGACGAGACCTTTGACCGAAGTTTCTTTACCTGCCGATCCAATATAACTACCGGCTGCTCGGTGAACGAAAGATCGCGCTCAAGATGAACGGTATCGTGCTGAATCATGTGAGAAGGGTCATGAAGGTATCTACGAAACATCGACACATGGAACATAGGGTGAACATCCAGAAAACTGGGCGGGAGCGCCAAATGGTAAGCAACGGTACCGACTCACTCAAGGATCTCAACCAAACGGGCATCACTGGGCTGCGCCTCACGGATACGATCCAGTAGAAGCGGACGGGCGCGGACATGAGCAAGCTGTCCCCCAGTGGAAGTGAACTCAAACCGTACTCTATCATCGCCTAAGGTCTGCCAATCCGCAGAAGACTACCTCTGAACAGCGCTCAACTGGGACAAGCTACCCTCGGGCCTACGACTCAAAGCGTCAGCTACCATATTCGCCTTGCCCGGGTGATAAAGGATCTCACAATCATAATCCTTCACAAGTTCCATCCACCGGCGCTGTCTCAGATTCAGATCCCGCTGCTGGAAGATGTACTTCAAGCTCTTGTGGTCCGTGAAAATCTGACACGACTCCCCATACAAGTAGTGTCTCCAAATCTTCAACGCAAAGACCACCGCAGCCATCTCAAGATCGTGAGTGGGATAGTTCTGCTCGTGCTTATTCAGCTGCCTAGAAGCATATGCAATCACTCTATCATGCTGCATCAGCACACAACGAGCCCCACTCGAGACGCATCACAATAAACTATAAAGCTACCTGATCCAGAAGGTAAAGATAGAACGGGTGCAGTCGTCAATCGAGTTTTCAACTGCTGAAAACTCTATTCGCACGCATCAGTCCAAAGAAAAGGAACCCCCTTCCGGGTCAGTCCGGTCAGCGGTGCAGCGATACTCGAAAAATCCTGCATGAAACGGCGGTAATAACCAGCTAAGCCCAAAAAGATGCGGACCTCTGTCACGGATACAGGTCTGAGCCAAAGCTGCACAGCCTCGATCTTCCTCGGGTCCACAAGAATACGGTCTCCCGTCACCACATGACCTAGGAAGTCAACTCTATCAAGCCAAAATGCGCATTTTGAGAATTTAGCATACAGCTGGGGCTCTCTCAATGTCTGAAAAGCAATCCTCAAATGATGTTCGTGCTCCTCTCGACTCCTAGAGTAGACCAAAATGTCATCAATAAACACATTAATGAACTGGTCGAGGAACGGCCTGAAAATCCGGTTCATCAGATTCATGAACGCTGCTGGGGCATTGATGAGTCCGAACAACATCACTAGAAACTCATAATGCCCGTAGCGTGTATGAAAAGCATTCTTCGGAATGTCATCATTCCGAACCCGCAACTGATGATAACCCGAACGCATATCAATCTTAGAAAAATGTTTCGCACCCTGGAGCTGATCAAACAAATCGTCAATGTGAGGTACAGGATACCTGTTCCGCACCGTTACTCGGTTCAATTGACGATAATCAATACACAATCTCAAACTGCCGTCCTTCTTCTTGACGAACAGAACAGGAGTTCCCCACGGTGAAACACTCGGACGCACAAGTCCCATATCAAGCAACTCTTGCAATTGATCCTTAAGCTTTCGAAGCTCCGCCAGAGCCATCCGGTAAGGCGGTACAGAATTAGGCCCCGTGCCAGGAATCAGATCAATGCAAAACTCAATATCGTGCTCTAGCGGAAAACCAGATAACTCATCGGGAAAAACGTCGGGAAACTCTCGCACGATAGGAACCCGGTCCAACGACCCTACTGTGGCTCCAGTATCATAAATGAAAGCCAAGAATCCCCAACATCCCCGCCTCAAAAGCCGACTAGAACAAAGGGCAGAAATCAAACTGTGAGGGGCGGCACCATGGTCTTCCTGCACAACCCGAACAGACTCGCTCGGAAAACTGAAACTGACCGTCTTCTCACGGCAGTCCACCGACGCATAACAAGCTTCCAACCAGTCCATGCTAAGGATAACGTCGAAGTACAACATATCTAGAAGGATCAAATCGACAGACGACTCTCTATCTCCAATCTGAACTGTTAGTTATATGTATGCCCTAGAGGCCATTACTGTACATAGGATGTATATTGTAGTGGATGCTGGGACATATATAGGTAAGACTTTCTTGCTCGACATGATAGTACGCTATCTGGTTGCTCTTTATCTTAACATGTATACTTGTTATCTCTCTATTACATGTTGATAAAGCCCTTAGCATGTGTACTCGACTTCCAGGACTATGATGAAGATCATACTAGTGGGGCCTGGGTAGTCAATGAGTACATCCTTCAATGTTCCTAGTCGTGGGAATATCGAGACGGGGCATCGATATTCCAGAGTAGACTAGCATATATCTTCTCGACCCATGTGATGGGCGATGGATGATCCCATATCCATTGGTGTTTGACATCAGAGATGGTATGCGGGTGCCCAGTGATGACTGGGTACACTGAACAGACTCGCCGAGAACTCCCAGATGGTATTATACCTCACGTCAGATGGCAGTTCTCTGGTGACACTGGTACAGCTTAGTCTGTTGACCCGAGATCGTCATAGATTCTTGTGTGTCTCCCACTGTGCTTTGATTTCCACCCTACCACGGCTCTACTGAGTTGTGCAAACAGGTGGTTTTTGGGTACAGTCCCGATTCACATGGAGGCAATGAGCGATAGGAGGGGATTCGTCTCTCCCGGTATTGGGGGTTGATGTTGCGCTATGCTCGACTGGCCATAACTGGAAATCCCTGGCCAGGGTTGCACTGATTTACTGGTAAGTGTTATCAGAAGTTTCATGCTCGTTATGGACCTTGCATCGGCATGACTTATCAAGCTACTGGGGTCTGACGTTTACCACCCCTAGGCGAGATATGCGACATATCAGACGAACAGACCGGACTGTACGGTAAGTGTTGCTGGTCGGATTCACAGGAGTGTGAGCGGGCTTGCTCGTTGATCTTCTGATCGCTCAATACCCGGGTGGCCGTTACGTTTAGCAGACCGCTTGCGGCTTGTGGGTGTTTGATATGATCATCACCTGCTGCCGGCGTATTGACGAGTCTTTAGAGTCCTACACAGAGGTTTCCTGGCTCAAGCGAAACGAAATAGGAGCGCATATGAGATATGTGCGGGACTGTGAATAATACCAGTATGTGATACTGTATTTTATTCTCGCGATTTGTATCAATGGACGGTTATATATGATATAGCCGGGTTACCGGATCAAGTGTTGATTCGATACATTGATACACTTGATATTAGTCGGTTATATGTGATATGACCGGATCATTAAATCAAGTGTTGATTTAATGATTTGATGTATAATTATATATTTGATATATTACTTTACATTAACTAGTATTTGTTTACTTAAGATGGATTTTCTCACTTGATGTGCACAAGTAGTATATGTGATATATTTTTGTGCACTAGATTGTATCATGTTTGATGATACATGCAAACTTGGGTGTGTGTATGCTTTAAACCTTGTTTAGGTTAATGGTTAGGGTTTTGTTATCTTTTCTTAATTACTTATTCATTTTATTTATATTTGGGCAAGAAATAAAATGGTGTCTTCTTTTGGTTTTTAGTTGAAGCTTCATGAAGCTTTGAAAAGCTTTGACCATTTTGTTTCTTTCCTTAACCTAACCATTCACCTAAACCCTAGTTTAGTCTCTACACTAGTTACACTAACCCATGGTTGCATTATGATAAGATCAATTGATTTTATTATGCTTATCATATTCTTTTTCTTCTTCTTCTTCTTCTTCAAGAAGAAGAAACCTTGCTACCTCCAATGGTGCCATGATCAAAAGAGTGAGAAATCCAAATCCAAAGTGAACTCACTTCCTATTTCTTCATCCTTTACCACTTTCCATGTAGTAGAGTGTGTTATCTTCACAAGTTCTATGACCAAGTGAAGATGGAGCTTGATCTTGAGTTGCCTCGACGTAGATCATCTTCGGCATCGAAGTCGATGACCTAGCCCGCCCATTTCTCCGATGAAGCCGACACTAGAGTCCGGGTTCCGATGATCGCACCGAAGGGACATCGTCACGGAGCTAAGGAAGTGGAGGACCGGATCTACAAAGGTTGTAGTCCCTTTCACTTTTTAGTTAAGTTGTTAACTTGCTTGTAGTTTCGCCTTTACCTCTAGTAACGATCTAGTTTAGGGTTCTTTGGCACATGAAATTTTTGAATTGGACATGATTGATCAGTTGTAGAACCTCATGGGTGTGCCTAGGAACCCTACAGTGGTATCAGAGCCTAGCTAGAGCTTTAGGCGAGGTGTAGACGATGTTAGAAGTCCGATCGAACCCGAAACCCTAACCCTAAACCATTCTCTGTATATTTTTTGAAATCGGGGATTTTTGTGAATTAAAAATATCCAGAAAATTCAGCAGGAGTTTTTAAGAATTACTGTGAAGCACGTGAACGTAACTCGACCACGTGGCCGCGAAACCGCGGCACTAGCATGGCATGTGCGGCGGTTCCGCGGCCATATAGGAGCATCTTAGCACTTTCTTTGCACAGTAATTCCTATCTGTTAGTGCTGTGTTTTCTGGGAATTTTTAACTTCTACTAAAGAGTTGAGTTTTCTGGGTTGTATTGGGAGTTCGTAGATTCGATCGGATTGTCAAACTTTGTCTATGTGTTTTTCCGGATAATTTAGAATATGTTAAGAAGTTCGACCGGATATAAATACCCAATTTTTCCCCTGCCGGAAAATTTCCAAGTGTTGAATTTTTCCGTGGTTTAAGAACGTTCTAAGTAGTGCAAGTAACGTGATGGACCCTCTAGAAGACAACAAACCTTAACTCGATTATGTGACCGTCTTGAACTGCCCTTTGAACCTTAGGGTTTGGGGCAGTACGGCGTGCAACATGTGAGGCGTTGGCTTGACTCTTCTACGGCTGGACATCGTAATCTGTCTCTCCCGAATGAGTGCATGAAATGGATGTTTTTGAACTTATTTCAAGTGTTGAGCTGTTTGGGAAAACTTGGGTGTTTTATTGTTCGATCGGAAAGTTTAACATTTTCTATTTATCTGGAATGTGATACAATATTTGGAATCCACAAGTAGTTATGAGATAACTGATTTGGATGTTATAAACATAGCAGTTTAGCCTCACTTGATTGGTTGCCACGGGATTTTGATGTGATCAAAAGTCCGTCGCAATCACATTGATTACACGGATACTCGCCGGTAAACTTAATAGACAGCTACACCCCATAGACCCGACCAAGCGACTCTAGGAGAACCCCGTTGCCAAAAAGCATCCGTTCGGGTGCTCGCGGCAGCGGTGTTCCACCTTAGTGCACTTCGTCGACGGCACCGGGGGTGCGGCCGCCTACTAAAGTTTGCGACGAGCATTCGATCATAATGTCGGGAATCTTGTTGAATTGCTCGACTTAATATTGAAAAGGGTTTTCGATAATGAGACTAAAATGCGGGGTTTATAATTGTTAGGCATGCGATGTCTAAGGGATTCATTTGATTAGGCATGCGATGTTTAAAGAGTTTGCGGATTCCAACTGTTGTAGTTTTACACTTTCTTTTCTGCGACCGTAAGTGTAATATGTGAAATCGCCGGTTTCGTTGCTATATGTCAACGACAATTGGGATGCGCATATTTACTTACGTTGATGACATATGATGTTATGTGTTGCTGGATATGTTATATTGGATCGTCGTGTTTGAATAGCCGGGGTTTTTTTTATGTGAGATGAGTGTTTTTCATTTTCATTCATGTAAAAACTTGTATGTAATATTCTTTTATTGGGGCACTTCCAGGTTGCAGAAGATGTCACCTTTTGTATATTATTTACTTTTCCGCATTAGAATAGACCCAAGGAGGGGAGCACAAGTAACCGGGTTCTGGAGTCCAGTGGGAGACCAACTCGAGGAGTCGAGTCCGGGTCTCCTAACTCTAGAATTGGTAGGGTTGCTTGCCGCTCTCGTAGGGGTCTAGGGGTGTGGGTTTGGCTATTCATCGCGACCGTAGAATCCGTGTTTTATACTGGCTCGTATTAAAAACACGGACGTCCTAGTATATCCAATATTTCATATGATATTTTCTGTTGCGTTATCTGTGATGTGATCATGTGATTTGTTCAGATAGATATTGTATATAGTATATATGATATATTATATAGTCGTTACTTATGTTTTACACCCGCGCTAGCCCTGCCCCACTCTGCCGTTAGTTACCTAACCTAACGGTGCACAAGGGGACATCGTGGCGAATGCGGATGGCATAAGCGTACGTTATATTTATCTGTGATGTTTAGGTGGACTTAAATGATGGGATATTCATTAATGTGATTAATGAAAGAAAGTAAACCTAAAAGATGTTGTGGAATCGAATTTAAAAAATAAAACAGGTAGCTACAGTTCTTGCTTTGCATCGTGGTGTTCCTTGTAGAACATCCTGCACCTTATTCGATAAGGAAAGGACCGAGATCCCTTCAACGGGAGTGACTCCTTTAGCAATAACTGGCAGATGCTACAACCCTCGGTTTGTCTTTTGATTGCTTCTATAGTTTTTGCTTTGCACAGCGGTATATATGATATATCCTGCACCTTATTCGATTAGGAAAGGGCCAACGATCTCTTCACCGGGAGTGACCCCTTTAGCAAAACTAGAAAAGCCTAAAAAACACTCCATTTAAAAACCATTTAATTCCGCAACGAGATCAAGTTCAAAGCGTTAAAGGTTTTATTAAAAACCATTCGCAACCCTCCATCATTTTAGGAAGTAGAGTATTTAGTATTCGTGCTGTGTTTGTTGACCATAGTCAAGGCACAGTGTACGGTAGCTAAGTGATGTCTTCCTACACCGCATATGATGCGATTAGTTAGGACAGTCGCATGATTTTGTTGACCTTAGTTAAGGGTCATGTGGGTGGGTCTAATTAATCACGAAATGACGGGTAGAACTTGACTAGTGCTTATGATTTGTTGACCATAGTTAAGGTCATAGGTGCTAGGGGTAAAAACCATTATCGGGAGTTTCAAATGTTGAAATTTGCAATGAGATTGCATACCTTCTATATGATAGTTGGATCCTGTTACCCACTGTGAGTAATTGTTACTCCTGGGAGAGTTTTGCACTTTACAATTAGTCGATCAAGTAGGTGTCTCGAAAGGTATCAACGGGGTTACGCCTCTTGGAAAACGAGGTTTTCTTTAATTAGGTCCGTGCGAAAGCATGGGGAACCTCCCTCAAAGTACCGACACTGGCCTGGCTGAAAGATTGGCGAACTTGTAGAGTGTAATTAATCCCGGCTAGTCTTTCCTTTTAGGGTTTGAAGGAAGATTTGATAAAAACAGTGGGAGCCATCCTGATTAGATAAAATAAATAACCAATCTAATCTTGCAAGAGCGCACGCAGAGTGTTTTCTTTTCTCTCTCTCCAGGTAGCGACCATATCACGTCTTAATCAAGATAATAATATGGATGAATTGACCGAACCCGCTTGTTATACTGAGCTGGGAAACGTTTGTCCCGCTCCAACTTATAATTGTTATAAGACAGAGCAGGAAATAGGAGAATACCAAAATTCCTATGCCGCCCAAACGAAGAAAGTGCATATGATGCATCTTCTTCGGGTATGTTCGTTACACAGAACTGTTTCTCAGTATCCTCTGCGTCCTGGGTATCTCATACCGGATCAGGATTCCAGATATGCAATATGTTACATAGGGCTACAGAAAGGTAGAGAACTGAGTACGGGTGATAAGTTTCATGAGACAGAAAATGGGGCAAGTGTTACAGCCATGTCTGTTGGTCACTGTCACCCTGTATTACCAATACATTAATTCTGAACAAATGCTATTAGATACCGAACCTGATATACAAAATCATACCAATCTCTTTATTTATTAAAGAAGGATATAATTTTGTATTGTTGTATATTGTTTTGAACATTTCAAAAGTTGATCGGGTCAGGCACGTTATCTAAAAGCATTGACGTTCTAAATCAAACTACAGTTCCTAGTATACATAACACACACAAGAGGAAGAGTTCAGATATGAACGATTCCTTCTTAAGGTATTGTAGACTAGGTCATATCAATGCGACCCGACTAGCTTAAGTTACATTCTAGATGCATATTTAAATCAGTTTGAATTTACATCTTGTGAAACTTGCCAGTCATGTCACAAAGATTAGATGACCATAGCTCTGTTTATTGGAAACAGAGAAAGAGTTAGTAAACTCTTGGGACTGATACATGATGATGTATGTAAGGTCCTCTGTCTACACATGCCAGGACCGGTTATTTGTACTTCATTATATTCTCTGATGATCTCTCAAGGCTCAGTCATATGTTCCTGTTGAAACATAGGTCCGAAACTTTTGAGATATTCACAGAATATAAGTTAGAAGTAGAGAACCAAAAACTGGGTATATGTATTATGTCCTATGATAAGATCAGGGAGGAGAATACTTGTGCATGGAATTCTTGGACTATTCTAAAGGAGAATGAGATTCTCTCTCGGTGTTACTCCTTTGAATACACCACAGCACAACGGTGTATCGGGGCGGAGCAATCGCACCATATTAGATATGGTGTGCTCTATGATGAGTATTACTGAGTTACCTGTTTCTTTTAAGGGGTTGTGGACTTGAGAAGCTGCATACTTATTGAATTAGGTTCGAATCAAATCAGTGCCTACCACTCCATATAAGATATGGTATGGGAAGTGCCTATCTCTTAAGTAAGTTAAGATTTGGGATTGTCCGGCCTATGTCGAAAGCAAAATCCGGACAAGATCGAGGCAAGGTCAGTTCTGTAGAACTGGAAAGGTTCCAACCATACAAAACTGCAGCTGATTTGACAGAACCAGAGGATTCAATAGTCCCCGACGAACCTCAGCCTCTCCGCCGATCTAGCAGGGTTCCTCACCTGCCTGAGAGATACTTCAGTTTCTCGATGACAGTGGGAGCGAGGATTGCATCATGAGATGATGACCCAACTAGTTTCGAGCAGGCCATCGAGAGTAGGGACTCTGTAAGAATGGCTGGATGCTTAGCGATCTGAGATGGAATCCATGTACACCAACAAAGTATGGACTTTAGATGCTATATCTGAAGGGTTAAATCCCCATCAGGAGCAAGTATATCTTGAGAAGATTACTTGGTATAGATGGAAAAGTTGAGACTTTCAAAGCTAGACTTGTTGAAGGTTTTTGCCATCGACCAGGCGTGGATAATGATGAAACCTTTTCCAAGTGGCTATGCTTAAGTCCATCCGGATCCTACTTAACATTGCTACATACTATGACTATGATATCTGGTGGTTGGGTGCCATGACTGCTTTTCTAAATAATGATTTAGAAGAGAATGTCTATAAGTACACAGCCAGAGGGCTTCGTAAACAGTGGGAGCAGCGGAAATGTGTGCAAGTTGCTTTATAGGACAAAGCAGGCATCGCGGAGTTGGAACATCTATTTTGATGTGGTAGTCAAAGAGTTTGACTTCATCAAAATGGTAGATGAACCTTGTATGTACAAAAAGGTAGAATGGAGTATGGTGATGATCCTCGTAGAGTACGTGGATGACATACTCTTGATAGGAAAAGAGTTTCCTATGCTACGCAAGGTCAATCTCCTCTTATCACATGGATTCTCCATATAGGATCAAAGTGATACCTCCTAAATCCTGGGTTTTGGATCTATGAGATAGATCTAAATGGATGTTAGGATTCTCACTAGTTGTAGTGAGATGGTATCAGTTGATCCTGGGGAGAATCACTGGAAAGGTTCCAAAGTGATAAGGACGACTGAATGTCAGTCGCAGGCATTGTCTTTACCCTTAGTGGAGGGACGGTATGTTGGAAGTGTTCCAAGCGAGATACCGTGGCAGACTAGACGATAAAGGCTGGTGACATCGCAATCAAAGATACTACTAAAGAGAAAGTTTGGGTGTATATTGGTTCATGAGATGAACTAGGTTCCTACCATTGTGTGACAACGGAAGTGTGGCTTTGGCCCAGGAACCCCGGTCCCATCAGTGACCCAGACATATTCTGAAGCAGCATCACCTGATCATGGAGATAGTTGATCTCCAGGGTGATCGAGGTAAGGAGAGTAGACTCAGAGGACAACACGGCGGATCCACTCACAAAGGCCTTTTCCCAGAGAGAGACTCATATGGGATGGTTGAGTATTAGATACTGCAACCACTGCTATAGATAGCCCTAGTGCAAGTAGGAGATTGTTAGTTATATGTATGCCCTAGAGGCCATTACTGTACATAGGATGTATATTGTAGTGGAAGCTGGGACATATATAGGTAAGACTTTCTTGCTCGACATGATAGTACGCTATCTGGTTGCTCTTTATCTTAACATGTATACTTGTTGTCTCTCTATTACATGTTTATAAAGCCCTTAGGATGTGTACTCGACTTCTAGGACTATGATGAAGATCATACTAGTGGGGCCTGGGTAGTCAATGAGTACATCCTTCAATGTTCCTAGTCGTGGGAATATCGAAATGGGGCATCGATATTCCAGAGTAGACTAGCGTATATCTTCTCGACCCATGTGATGGGCGATGGATGATCCCATATCCATTGGTGTTTGACATCAGAGATGGTATGCGGGTGCTCAGTGATGACTGGGTACACTGAACGGACTCGCCGAGAACTCCCAGATGGTATTATACCTCTCGTCAGATGGAAGTTCTCTGGTGACACTGGTACAGCTTAGTCTGTTGACCCGAGATCGTCATAGAGTCTTGTGTGTCTCCCACTGTGCTTTGATTTCCACCCTACCACGGCTCTACTGAGTTGTGCAAACAGGTGGTTTTTGGGTACAGTCCCGATTCACATGGAGGCAATGAGCGATAGGAGGGGATTCGTCTCTCCCGGTATTGGAGGTTGATGTTGCGCTATGCTCGACTGTCCATAACTGGAAATCCCTGGCCAGGGTTGCACTGATTTACTGGTAAGTGTTATCAGTAGTTTCATGCTCGTTATGGACCTTACATCGGCATGACTTATCAAGCTACTGGGGTCTGACGTTTACCACCCATAGGCGAGATATGCAACATATCAGACGAACAGACCGGACTGTACGGTAACTGTTGCTGGTCGGATTCACAGGAGTGTGAGTGGGCTTGCTCGTTGATCTTCTGATCGCTCAATACCCGGGTGGCCGTTACGTTTAGCAGACCGCTTGCGGCTTGTGGGTGTTTGATATGATCATCACCTGCTGCCGGCGTATTGACGAGTCTTTAGAGTCCTACACAGAGGTTTCCTGGCTTAAGCAAAACGAAATAGGAGCGCATATGAGATATGTGCGGGACCGAGAATAATACCAGTATGTGATACTGTATTCTATTCTCGCGATTTGTATCATTGGACGGTTATATATGATATAGCCGGGTTACCGGATCAAGTGTTGATTCGATACATTGATACACTTGATATTAGTCGGTTATATGTGATATGACCGGATCATTAAATCAAGTGTTGATTTAATGATTTGATGTATAATTATATATTTGATATATTACTTTACATTAACTAGTATTTGTTCACTTAAGATGGATTTTCTCACTTGATGTGCACAAGTAGTATATGTGATATATTTTTGTGCACTAGATTGTATCATGTTTGATGATACATGCAAACTTGGGTGTGTGTATGCTTTAAACCTTGTTTAGGTTAATGGTTAGGGTTTTGTTATCTTTTCTTAATTACTTATTTATTTTATTTATTTTTGGGCAAGAAATAAAATGGTGGCTTCTTTTGGTTTTTAGTTGAAGCTTCATGAAGCTTTGAAAAGCTTTGACCATTTTGTTTCTTTCCTTAACCTAACCATTCACCTAAACCCTAGTTTAGTCTCTACACTAGTTACACTAACCCATGATTGCATTATGATATGATCAATTGATTTTATTATGCTTATCATATTCTTTTTCTTCTTCTTCTTCTTCTTCAAGAAGAAGAAACCTTGCTACCTCCAATGGTGCCATGATCAAAAGAGTGAGAAATCCAAATCCAAAGTGAACCCACTTCCTATTTCTTCATCCTTTACCACTTGCCATGTAGTAGAGTGTGTTATCTTCACAAGTTCTATGACCAAGTGAAGATGGAGCTTGATCTTGAGTTGCCTCGACGTAGATCATCTTCGGCATCGAAGTCGACGACCTAGCCCGTCCATTTCTCCGATGAAGCCGACGCTAGAGTCCGGGATCCGATGATCGCATCGAAGGGAAATCATCACGGAGCTAAGGAAGTGAAGGACCGAATCTACAAAGGTTGTAGTCCCTTTCACTTTTTAGTTAAGTTGTTAACTTGCTTGTAGTTTCGCCTTTACCTCTAGTAACGATCTAGTTTAAGGTTCTTTGGCACGTGAAATTTTTGAATTGGACATGATTGATCAGTTGTAGAACCTCATGGGTGTGCCTAGGAACCTTACATGAACTGCACACGACCGAAACACGTAACGCGCGACAAAAGAATCGCAAATAGGTGTATTCACAAAAAGCGGCTGATCTAGCAAACATGACTCTCGGCCCAAACTCAGCACGAAGTGCGTAGAAACATACGAATGCGTAGATCCAAGATCAAACAAAACATGAGCCTCAAAAGAATATACAGAAAGAGTACCTGAAACCACTGCATCGGACGCCTACGCGTCCTTATGAGTTAAGGCAAACACCCGAGCCTGTCCTCTACCGGCGACTGGATAACCTCTGCCTCTACCACCCTGCCCTCTCGGCACAAAACCACCGCGTCCTCAAACTCTTTAAACAAGAGTCTGACGCGGAGCAACAACAGGCATAAGGGGCAACGCCCTCTGCGGTGGAGAAGGTGGTAAAGTAACCTGCAGTACAGCTGCCTCGCGCTCATGTGGCTCAGTACAATCTCGAACCCGATTACCCTCACTCCCGCACCGGTAACATCCAGATGAAAACTGCTGACTCCCCTGAGAATAAGAGCTAAAAAGTTGTCCTCGTCCCGGACCTCACTACCCCCAGTATCTGAACGGGAACTGTCACGGCATCTAAAGGCCTGCCTCTGTGCTAAAACACCAGTACGAACCCTCTTCAGTTCCGGAGCAACCGACGTCTCAGAAAGACACTCTTCAACCAACAGGGCTGCATCCACCGCTGCTACATAGGTGTCACAATGCTGAACGCTGATAGCGAGGAACAAATGGGTAAGCAGGCCTCGAACAAACCTTTTGACCCACATCTCCTCCGTAGCTACCAAATACGGAGCAAACACATACAGCTCGGTAAACAACACATCATGCTCGGCCACCGTCATACCCTGAGTCTGGCGTAACGACTCGAATCTGTGCGCTCGAGCATTCCTGACGCTCAACGGAAGAAAACGCGCATGAAACACCGTCACAAACTCAGCCCAGGTCATAGGAGAAAAACCTACAGCCCTGCCCTTCTCTAAGGACTCACACCACTTCTGGGCCAGACCCTCCAGACGAAAGCTCGCGAACTCCACCCATCTCGCGTCGGAGCATCTAAGCGAATGACATATCCTGGCCATCCGGTCGATAAACGACTGCGGATCCTCGGCTGCATCGGTACCAGTGAAAACCGGAGGCCTTAGCCTCATGAACTCCAATAACGATACGGTGATCACCTCCATAGCTGCAGGTACAACCGCCTGAACAGTAGGCACCAACACGGTCCCCGTAACGAGTGGAACAACCACCTGCCCCAGCGCTCGAATGGCCTCAACTAACGACCCCATCATCTGGCGAAAATCCTGCATACCGGCCCCAAGCATAGCCATATGGTCTGTCGAAGGTGGAAAGATCTACTCCCGCATAACGGGCGTACCGCCCTGGTCAGTCCTCGTCTCAGACGAGTCAACTCTGACCTCGGCCCCCATGGCCGCTCTCTGCGCCCTCGTAGTCTTCGACGGCATAAAGGATGGAAATGGAAACAGGATTCGATAAGGACACAGAAATCGGATCACAAGGATATATATCACGGAAGGAAAGTCCTAAGGTCACTTAGGCAGAGCACCGTGTCGTAAGTATGCCGCGGAACATACATACGCTACGTTACTCTGCTTAAGTTACCTACTCCATCATACCAAGGTCATGCAACACTCCGAAAGATAAAACCTAGCGCTCTGATACCAACTTTGTCACGACCCAAAATTGGGCACATGACCGGCACTTAAACTACGTAACGTCAACAGGCGTAATGCAATTAAGTAAGCCGAAAAACCCAGCAATCTAAACCATTACAAGAAAGAAAGATAGATCACTTTTTAAAAAAATCTCGATGCAAAACTTTAAACTTAATCTTTGTTTCTTTTTTTCATAAAAATTTCGGCAGCACCTCCTTTGTAAAAGCTAGCCCCGAAACGAGTACAAACATAAGATAAAAGTAAAACATCCCCAAACGGGAGCAAATCTCGCCCCAACGGCGGAAACAACCACCACAACAGATATACGACGCCATAGCGAAGAAATGAGATAATCCACATATATAAAGGTTGGCTGACACAAGCACGACAACCAGAGTCATAAGAATAAACGGCATCGATCCTCACAACTCGTCTCTAAGTCAAAATATGAAGGTGGTAGATGGAGAGTACTAGATAAAAGAAATACATAATGTACATCATCGGATAACCGCAACCCACCTATAGCAAACGGCTTCACAGCCAACCGTAGCGGTATCCGCAAAAATAGAGATAATAAAGCGCCATGCCGCGAACACTCTGATGATCAGACCTGAAAAACCCTGCGGCACAACGGGGGTGTGTTTCCAACTTGTGAATAGTAAATAACATCATACAGTAATCGCAAGTATGTACTAACAGCGATAATCTATCACATGTAATCTGATACCATAAGTATGACAATATGTGTAAGTGCACGGCGGCGCCCCGGCCGTCAATCCGAGGCCAAAATGCGGAAACGATACTTTTACGAAACTTGTAAACTGGCACCACCGCGCACTATAAAACCCGGATCGGGCCATTAACCTACTCCTAGTAAACTAGAGAAGGGGTAGAGAGATATACCGAGCGATCCGTGTCCTTCGGTCTTCTCGTCGTCGTCCCGATCTCCCCGCGGAATCTCCGGTCTTCATCTCCTTGTCGGAAGGGCACCACATCGCCGGGTTCTTTTACGGGCTCCCACCTCTGGATCGAGGCAACTCGGGCATGAAGTTGGCGAGTCGACGTGTCCAAGAATTGCTGTAGAATAGTGTGAAACTCTATGTCTCATGGGGTTATAAGAAGTTGCCTTTTTGGTGGAGGAAATGAACTAAACTTTTGGAGATGGAGCTATGGGATTTTTTTTCAAGCCAAAGAGATCAAAAACCCCGCACCAAAAATTGGGACAACCCCTCCTCAATATGGCCGGCCCCTCACTTGAAAAAATAAGAGAATGGAGAGAATGAATGAGGGAGCCCCAAAAATAAAGCATGAAAGAGAAAAGGTTATCATGATGAATCATGGTCACAAACCAAGTCCAAAAACAATAACCCATCTCCATCAACCATCATTACTCCAAAAGTCAAGCAATCATGAACCAGTGAAGTCAAATAAAGGTAGAACCATCATGAAGCAACAATATACAAAGACCACCCTCCACAATGCTAATTTGCACAATTGCAAATAAGCCTTCCTCCACCAATTTTCAGCCAAGGAAAGAAACAAAGGAACATGGCCGAAACGGAAAGCAAACTGGAAACTTCAGAAAACTGATCCCGTAATAAATTACAGGAAAACCCCGCATTTGTATTCCGACCGAATACAAATGCAATGAGACAAAATCTACACTGTACAATACTAGGATCCGGCTTAAACCAAAGCCCGCTAGTATTATCCGTCCGATCATGATCCGTGCAATACCGCATGTATACGATCGAACCCTGCCATATCTCCATACGGCCTCTACAGCGTTTCGCCCGAAACTTGAGAAACTGTCTGTGGGGGACTCTGAAGACTCGTCAATACTTTGGCTGTGGATTTAACCACTAGCACGTCAGTGGTATTATCCATATGTAACGGGCTACCAGGTATTGACCAAAAGGGACGTCGATGAGCGAACTCATCCTGACACCCTACTGAGCCTGTCAGTGACAATATCCGTACAGTCCGGTCCGTTCGTCTATGAGCATCGCATGGCGGGCCTAGTGGGTTGGTAAAAGTCAGACCCCCAAAAGCGGTACAAGTCGTGTCGGAGTGTAGCCTGGAACACCCTGAGATACTACTGGAATACCTACCAGAAAATCTCCTGTCTTGGTTAAGGACTTCGTGTAATGGCTCTCTTAGACACAGCGCGACCTCACCCCCAATACCGGGAGAGACGAACCCCTGCAGATCCGCTCACTGCCTCCATGTGGCTCGGGACTGTACCCAACTAAAACCTGTTTGCACGTCTCCTTTAAGCGTGGTAGGGTAGTAATCAAAGTACAATGGGAACTCACATGAGACAAATGACGATCTCAGGTCGATGAACTAACCTGTACACATGTCACCAGGGAACTGCTATCTGACGTCAGGTATAAGACCAACTAGCATGTTCCCGGCGAGTCCTGTCCGGTGTACTCATAACCCAATAAGCACCTATATACATATTAGGTGAACCAACTGACACCAGTGGCTTGTGAGACCGGCCACCGCCTCTCGTCGGGGTCTCGACTGTATACACTAGTCAACTCTGGAGTATCGATGCCCTGTCTCGAAACTCCCACGACTAGGGACCTTTTAAGGATGTGCTTATAGACCCCAGCTCCCACGTATATGATCGCCATCATACTGCTGGTCGTCAAGCAAGAATCCTAAGGGCTCTATCAACGTGTAATAGTGACCTGTAAGGTCACCTGAATCAGTACATGATGATAAAGGTAAACCAGCTAGCATAGTATCATCTTGAATAAGACTGTCCTACCGGCATAGGTCCTCCATCAATCATTGCAATCACGTGCATGTGATCCAATAATTGACTCTGAGGGCACTATCTCCATCAATCTCCCACTTGCACTCAAGGCTAATTATTGCGATGTCGCAAACTCATAGCCCGTGTAATACCGAACACCCAACTCCTCTACTAATCAGTCTCACAAAACCAGTTTGCGAAACTAATGTGTTCGAGGAATAGCCTCTGTGAGTGGATCCATCTTGGTGTTTCTTTCTATGTCTCTCTTTATCTCAAGTTTGCGGAGAAAGCCATCTCCCGAAATGAGCAATACCTGTCTTAGAATATGTCTGGATATCTGATGGGACCTAGCTCATAAATGAACTCCAAATCCAAACTTCTCAGACTGTATCGTCAACTGAACTTAATCAGTATCATGTGCCATGTCTCCCTCAGTATCTACCTGAACCACCTGTCCAAATACTGCCCCTCGTCAGAGGGAAAACTATAACTCTGACAGTCACTTTGTCATCCAGGTCACCTTGGAAGCCTGGAATGATAACCTTCTCCGGAATGAGGCTGTCGTTATCATATCCCTAGAACATCCACCTATGTTCTAAAACTGCTTCCGGAACGTTTCTCCAGGATTGGATCAATATCACCTTATTGCATCTAGTGCAAAAACATCTGGTACATGACATCTCATGATTGACTCAATTGCCTAAGCAAGTGATCTGCCAATCATGTACATCCTTCTCTCCTTTAGTCTGTAAGACACCTTAGAGAGGGTGACTCCATCACCTGTAGGTACACTACCGTGCCAGGAGTCGTCCATTCTAAAACACCTTTAGAATGCTGTCTAAGTACCCAGATTGGGAAACTACCCAAATCTAGATCTAAAACCATAGATCTAGTAACCCGAATGTCTGATATAATATCCAAGTCCCTTTGTGGAGAAACCACTGTGTGACAACCAAAGTATAACCGATCGTAGTATAGGAATATCACTTCCTACTCTGTGTATGTCATCCAAATTCCAGGACATCACACCCTACTACCTTCTTAACAGATCCATCCCCTATTCTGATGAAGTCAAACCTATGACTGTCACATCAGAATCAGATGATCTATCTCTGCTATTTCTGCTTTAGTCTATAAATAGACATAAGCCACTTGTCCACCAATGCTTCCGCTGCTTCCACTGACTACGACAACCCTCTGGCAGAGTCATATACACGTGTACTTCTAAAGCTAGTCTAGAATGACGCTATACTCATCCTCCTGCCGGGTCTCACAGTCTGGAACAACAGCAATGGCAAGTCTGGGTAAACAAGAACCTCCCTGCCACCGTCCTTGAGGCTACCGAAGTACCTCTCGAGTGCCTGAGGTTACCCACCATATCTGCGGAGTGGCCAATGGAATGTCAAACCAGATTGAATCTTTAGGTTCTTATCAAATTTTCAGTAATCGTTTGCGGTTCTGGAATCACTTCCAGTTCAACCATACTCCCACTTCTGTTTTCTGAAAAAATCCATTTTACTTAAAACTGTGGCGAGTCTAGAACAATATCACTATTGATCTTCCAGATGGTAGAAAGTCAACCCTCGTCATAGCCCGGGTCAACCCACAAACAGCCATTACAGAAACGTGCCTTGAGTTATCCAGAGTCTGGTTTTAATCATAAGCCGGACAACTCCCCGTACCTTAACAATGTTAAGATATGAAATGTTCTATATCCAATACAGAAACAGAGGCACTGATTTAATTGAACCAGATTCAAATCATGCAACTGTCTCCAGTGCATGTCAACTAAATGGAAGGAGGCCGATCAGCATTACTCAACTTAGGAATGCTTCCAATTATGAGTAACCTGAAAGAGAAGCAAGTTTCTCAAAATCATTACTATCAACTGAATACCATACACAAGTATCTACATCTTCGATCACCTTGAAGAATCCTGATACTTGCAACACCTATTTCTCTACTTTATCCATATACCTATAACTTCTCAAAACTTGGACCTTGTGTTTCTACGAAACACATGTCTAAGAACTAGAGAAGTCACAAGTAAACAGAATATAGTATGAGTACCAACCCCTCTGTCCTGATGGACAATGGACAACATACAATACTCTGTATAAGTCCCTTGAGTCTAATAACTCAATCCCTGTATGTCGTAGGTTGAAAACTGTATTTATGGTTAAGAAGAATTACACCGCTGTTTAATGCTCCTTACCTAACCATCCACTGATATAGGTAAATGTCATGGACATAATTTCAAAAAGTTATATCTCACTCTATAAAAATAGACGTACAGATATATCAATTTGAAATTGGTGCATAGCAACGGATATTCAAAACCAAATATTTGCCGTCCGGCAAACAGCCCAGGCTATTTCCTCAAATATCACCAATTACAACGAATTCCGATATAATGAGGATGATCACCTAATTCCCAATACCTTACTCCCACTCATCATATGTAAAACCATACAGATGTGAGAATCATACCTGGTAAATACATACCCTGGAGCAAGGGCTAATGGGGAAATCAGTTTTCTTTTAACAGTACACAGTGAAACTGAAACATTGAAATGTTTCGATGGGGTATCCTGGTATTCCTAGTAGTGCCTCTTCCATTATCAGATTCACAACTGTAACCGTATATTTCTATATCATCTCTTCGCATCCCTTTATATGTCTTAAGCCATTACCTTCTGTACACCCCTTTAGGCCAAATGGTTTTCTTCTTTCCCTACCGTTCGGCACCAGCCTATGGTTTGGAAGAAGACTATCCAATAAGCATAATGGGTGTACTGTCCTAATCCTAGGAGCACTCGCAATGCGAGAGAAGGTGAAGATAAAAGACACCTGAATAAACCTTATTCCTATTTCTCCTGAACCAGAATCCATCCCCGAACTGGAACAAGTTCCTTTCGAGTTCGTATATAACCATACGATGGAGTATCCAATAAACTGTGGATCTTCGTAGTGATACGGAGTGTCCTGTAGAAATACAAAGGTGAAGTGGGAGTGGTAATGAAATACTTGGTTTGATCGTGAATAGCAGTCGCAATTTACTTTGCCCTCCTTCTAATCCCTTTATTTGTCTTAACTTAATACCTTCTGCACACCATCGTTAGGCTAATTGGTTTTCTTCATTCCCCACCGTTCGGCACCTGCCTATGGTTTGGAAGAAGACTATCCAATTTGCGTAATAGGTGTACTGTCCTAATCCAAGGAACACTCGCAACCTGAGAGAAGGTAAGAGGAAAAGACAACTGAATAGTCTTATTCGTTTTCTCCAGAACCGGAAACCATCCTCGAATAAATTCCTTCGAGTTCGTATATAACCATACGATGGTTTTATCCAATGGAAGTGGACGTTCGTAGTAATACGGGGTGTCCTGGAGAAAAGGGTAAAAGTAGGAGTGGCAATTGTAGGGTTCCTAGGCACTCTAATGAGGTCTCACAGGGCATAAACCATGCCAATTTCAAATTTTACAAGTGCCGAGAAACCCTAATACGGATCATTAACTAGATTTTAGGCGAAACAACAAGCTACTAAACTACTTTAGTGCTAAGTGAACGGAAATACAACCTTTGTAGATCTGGTCCTCCACCTCCATAGCTCCGTGATGAAGTCCCCTCGCTGCGATCATCGGATCCCGGGCTCTAGCGTCGGCTTCATCGGAGAAATGGGCGGGCTAGGTCGTCGACTTCGATGCCGAAGATGATCTACGTCGAGGCATCACAAGATCAAGCTCCCACTTCACTAAGTCAAGAAACTTGTGAAGAAAACACCCTATACTACTTGGCAAGAGGTAGAGGATGAAGAAATAGGAAGTGGGTTCACTTTAGAATTGGATTTCTCACTCTTTTTCTCAAGTTGCCATTGATGGAGGCAAGCTTTCTTCATGTTGAAGAAGGAGAAGAAGAAGAAGATAATATGATAAGTCTTTTTTTTAAAAAGAAAATAATATGAATACTTATCATATACAAACCATGGTTATGAGTAGAGAGTTAACTATGGTTTTGGTGAATGGTTAGGTTAAAGGAAATGAAGACAAAATGGTCACTTGGTCAAAGCTTCATGAAGCTTCAACAAGCTTCATGTTTTAAAGTAACCATTTTGTTTTTCTTTCTTTTATCTTTTAACCAAAAAGAAAAGATAAATAAATAAGTGAAATGAAACCCTAACCATTCACTAAACATGGTTTAAGTCTTTACACAAATCCAATTGGCATATATCATCAAAAATGATACAATCAAGTGTACAAAGCTATATCATATATACAATGTGCACATGCGAGTGAGAAAATCCATCTTAATATGAACCAATACTAGTTAATGCTAAGTAATATATCAAATATATATAATTAAACATTAAATCATTGAATCAACACTTGATTTAATGATCCGGTCATATCGCATACAACCGACTAGTATCAAATGTATCAATGTATCGAATCAACACTTGATTCGGTAACCCGGCTATATCACATGTAACCTGCCGATGATACAAATCGCGAGAATAGAATCCAGTTTCACATACTGGTATTATTCTCGGTCCCGCACATATCTCATATGCGCTCCTATGTCGTTTCGCTTGAGCCAGGAAACCTCTGTGTAGGACTCTAAAGACTCGTCAATACGCCGGCAGCAGGTGATGATCATATCAAGCACCCACAAGCCGCAAGCGGTCTGCTAAACGTAACGGCCACCCGGGTATTGAGCGATCAAAAGATCGACGAGCAAGCCCGCTCACACTCCTGTGAATCCAACCAGTAACACTTACCGTACAGTCCGGTCTGTTCGTCTGATATGTCGCATATCTCGCCTAGGGGTGGTAAACGTCAGACCCCAATAGCTCGATAAGTTGTGTCGATATGAGGTCTATATCAGTTCGAGAAACTACTGGTAACACTTACCAGTAAATCTCAGCAACCCTGGCCAGGGATTTCCGGTTATAGCCAATCGAACACAGCGCAACATCAACTCCCTATACCGGGAGAGACGAATCCCCTCCTATCGCTCATTGCCTCCATGTGATTCGGGACTGTACCCAAAAGCCACCGTTTTGCACGCCCTCTTGGACGTGGTAAGGTGGAAATCAAAGCACAGTGGGAACCACACAAGACTCTATGACGATCTCGGGTCAACAGACTACTCTGTACCAGTGTCACCAGAGAACTGCCATCTGACGTAAGGTATAATACCATCTGGGAGTTCTCGGCGAGTCCGTCCAGTGTACCCAGTCTCCACTGAGCACCCGTATATCATCTCTGATGTCAAACACCAATGGATATGGGATCATCAATCGCCCATCTGTATGGGTCGAGAAGGTATACGCTAGTCTACTCTGGTATATCGATGCCCCATCTCGATACACCCACGACTAGGGACCTTGAAGGATGTACTTATGGACTACCATGTTCCCACTAGTATGATCTGCATCATAGTCCAGGTAGTCAAGTACACATCCTAAGGGCTTTACCAACATGTAACAGAGAGACAATCAGTATACACGTTAAGGTAAAGTGTAACCAGATAGCATACTATCATGTCGAGCAAGAAAGTCCTCCCTATATATGTCCAAGCATCCACTACAATATACATCCTATGTATAGTAATGGCCTCTAGGGCATACATATAACTAACAGCAATGAGGTATGCAACTCTAACAATCCAAAAGTCAGTGTTTTAAGAAGGTTCGGTTAATCTTGGTCACTGAGTCATAGTCAAAGGTCGGGTCATGGTCGCTGTCAAAGAGAGAGAGAAAAGAAACACTCAGCGTGCACTCTAACCTAGATCAGAATGGTTACCAATTTATCTAATCTGGAAACCTCCCACTGTAACGTCAAATTCTCCTCCAAACCTAAAAGAAGAATTAGTCGGGATCACCCGAGGAGTAAACCAACTCATCAGTGGGAATCGGGATCCAACTATCATCGCATGATAACGTGACGGAATCCGCTCACGTTATCACACTCCAGAAGGTATGCGCATATCTTGCAAGTTTCAGTTTCTTTAGAAACTCCCGATGTGATTTTTGCCCCATGTTCTTATGACCTTGACTTTGGCCAACCGATTAGTCGAAAATATTGCATATTTCAGCCGGCAATTTCCTCATCATTTGCATTCATTTAGAAGTATACGGTATTCATATTTCACATATTAGCAAATCTGTCGCAAAATATCAGATTACATGTATTAGACCTTAAAACCGGCATTTCTAGGGAAATTGACTGCATTTTATGGCATCGCATCATTCTTATATTGCGCAACACTTGTTTTAAGATCTGTGCAGGAAAATCCAGAAGAAAGGCCAAAATTTACATGGTACCGATCAAACATGACGCCAACTCAATGATTTCAATTCTGGTATCAATACAAAGGGGAAGTACAAATAAACACACCAGATAAAGCTACAAATACTGTCCCAAGACCATAGAAGAAGCCCCAAGTCCCAAGGAGCCATCACGACCGCGGAACCGCGGCCGGAGCCTGCTTACGCCGCGGTTCCGCGGTCTTCTTGCCACGTCATCCACCAAACTTTGCTGCACAATGCTTACCTCAGCTCCTACAGTTCAGAAATGTACTTCAAGTTCCAGAAGAATCCAGAGGCTTCTGCCAGATCAGCAAACTAGAGTTTTCTAAGCTTAATTAATCCTAGCTTAAAACCTAAGCTAGCTCCTAACAAACTCTTTCTAGAAACTCCTCAACAAACTTTTAGAGGGAATTGTAATTTCAAACCTAGACCTAGGGTTTGGGAGATCTATAAATAAGACCCTAGGCTCACTTGGGGATGAGGATCTCTTATCTTGGAAAAATCCTCCATTAGTTTATTCTAGTAGCCAATAGATCCATTCACTCTCTTTCTTCATCTTCTTCCACAAGTCTAGTGAGAGGACTTGTGTGAAACCCTAACCCTAATTCCAATCAAAAGCCAAGATCCCGAGTACCCATCAAGCAAGAAGCCTTGCAACCTTTTATGAGCGAAGCCGATCTTCAACAGAGCAAGTGGTCCAAGCCGATCCGCGACTCACGGAGCCGAGCGACGCCAAATCGACAATTTAGTTCTTCCTCTTGTAGTTCTTGAGCGACTGTAATCAAATTGTTGATATAAATAAAAGGTGATATTCTTTTATCTTGTTTTCTTTAAATTCTTGCACCATGATATCTTTTCAATTCTTGAATGCTTTCTGTGTGATGATATTTGAGTAATACTCCGCTCGTCAAGGAGTCGAGACGATCAATAGAATGATGATATAACATATCTTAAATCGATTCTTGAATCCTACGAGTTTTATAAACCCTAGCAAGTTCAAGAATCGACGACCCAATTCGTTGCGATGCTTTCTTGATTGATATCGCTCGAGATTGGGGAGTTACGATCGTTTCTTGAAATTGCTAGAGGCTAGAATGTGAATGATATCGACGAAAGAACAAGGGTTAAACGATGAAACCCTAGTTTCATCAAGAAAGCCCTAACTCTCGTCGATCATCATCGATCTAGTATCAATCCTTCGAAGGACAAGATCACAAAATCTTGAGATTACATCACGTCTATAGATCCGATCGATTCCTACGAGCCTCATTTAGATTCTTGACATTTGGTTGGAAAATATCATCGAAACCCGATTCTCGATTGTTTATCATTTCTTGAATTCTTGAATAGAATAGTGACACTTGAAACAATTGATAAATCTTGAATCATGCTTTCGTTTCTTTTCGATTAACTTTTCAATTCAAACAAATTAAATATAAAAACGAATCGCACAATCCCTGTGGACGATCTGCACTCGCTTACGATCTATAACTGACACCGTAATTGATTGCGGTCAAATATAATTCTTTAATTGTGAATTTTATTCAATATTACCGACACATAGAAACTTATTCGCTTTATTCGATTTACACAAACAAGAAATTCTTTACAATCAAATGGCACTGTTATCAGGGATCATTTGAGTTGTTTTACTTACACAGTCTGTGAATTTTAAGATCAATCAAATGGCGCTGTTGCCGGGGATCGCGCGCTAATTCGTTTTATATCATAGTTTGAGTTGAAAGATTTATTCCATTGTTATTTTGAGATCAAAATTCGTGCAAACCCTAAACGATTTGTTGTGATTCATTGCAAGGAAATCTGGAGCTGTTTGGAAATTGAAGAAATTTTTTGGAAAATACCAGAGAACCGAGGGAGTCTACAGAAGCTCCCTGGTGAAATTTGGTGCAGTGTTCCCATTGTCAGACCGCGAAAGCACGGCAATAAGGCCCATATGCGGCGGAACCGCGGCTTGGTGGAGGGTTCTCTGTGAAAATTTTGCTTCAGGTGATTTCTTACCTTCTCCTCTCTCCTCTTTTTAGCTCCAACTAACAGTTTGTGCAGGATTCTTTGCAAATAAATCGCAGCGCCGCAAAAGCAAAATTAAATTTGTGCGTGATTTTGTTTCTTGGTTGTTTGCATTCTAATACGGAAATTAAGGGGCACGGCCAAATCCAAATTAGGTGGGGATTTCATTATCCTTCCTAGGCCCCGAAAATCGCAAAACTTGCATCCGTATTGACCCACATTAACTAAAAGAAATCTAGAGATGACTCTAAGGACTGTCACGCTCAATTAGGACAGAAGAAGGCCGTGGGTAATTCATTGCTTATCCGCGTTTTCTTGTGGTGTCTAAGGCGAGTGTGTCTAAGGCTAATGGTTTTTAATTAGGCCCACTACTTACGTAGTGGAGTACCTTCCCACTTACCTGGCACTTATCCGGCCATAGGGGGATAAAGAGGCAGTAGAGGATTCTATCCTGCGACTTGTCTTTTGGCAGTTAGGAGCGGTCTAGAGCCGGACCTAGGTGACCACTAGATTCTAGGGTTTTTTGCTTGCTGCATTTGTTGTGTCGCATCATTTTTTCAAAAATCCGTCCCTTTTTCAAAGCAAACACCGCATTCATTCATTACCCCTAATTATAAGTCAACGTTGCCACTTGTACTAACCCTTTTTAGTGCAAGATAGGCTGGACACGGGATTCTAGTGCCCGTTTAGTCCACGTACCCTTTATCGACTCTGAAGTCGATATATCGACTCCGAAGTCTATATTTCTCCATTTACCTTTTCTTTACCCACTACCACACCCATCCGATGGATCCGAATCCATCAAACTTCTTTAACCCTAATCTGCCGCCGTCCGTTGGTGCGCAGAATCCACCCCGCATCTCTCTCCAGGAGAGGTGCTACCCTATTCGAGGTCCTCTTTCGACCTGTTTATCCACACTACCAGCCAACGGGGATAACTTTGAGATTAAGCCCCAGTATATCAATCTTTTACCCAAATTCCACGGATTCGAGACTGAGGACGCTTACGTTTTCATTACCAAATTTGAAAACGTATGCGCAATGATGGGTACGTCACAACTTTCAGTGGATGCGATGCATCTACGACTTCTTCCATTTACTTTGTGCGATATAGCCGAGAAGTGGCTATATAACACTACCGCACACTCTATTACGAATTGGGAAGAATTCATCGCTGCATTCCTTAAGAAATTTTACCCAATACAAAAGACAGCTCGAATCCATAGCGAACTGAATCAATTTGCCCAGCTCCCTACTGAACCATTTTCAAAATGCTTTGAACGTTTCAAGGATTTATTAGTTCAATGTCCTGATCACGGCATCCCGAGATGGGAGCTTTGCCGAATCATTTATGAGGGCATTAACCCAAACACTAAACAGAGCCTTGAAAACATGTGTCAAGGTACTTTTATGACCAAAGATGATGGGGAAGCTTGGAAGTATTTAGAAGAGTTCGCTGAAAAATCACTACAGTGGGAGAGTGGAACCCAACCATTGAATAGGGATGGCGTACACCAAATAGATGTGTCCATAGGTGTTCGAGCTGAGATGGCAGCAATGCAAAAGAAGCTCGACGCTATGGAACACAAATTTGCAGCAGCCTCCCTAAACCCAATGTCGCTCCCCAAAACTGTTTGTGGGTGCTGTTCTGATCCGTCTCATTTAACGGAAGAATGTCCATTAAACTCTGCGTTTCAAGGTCACGAGCATTCTAATGCTGCATTTCAAAGACCTCGAAACAATCCATATTCTTCCACGTACAATCAGGGTTGGAGGAATCACCCGAATTTCGCTTGGAACCAAAACCAATCTCAAAACACGGTTCCAAACACGAATCAATTTCAAAGGGCTCTTCCTCCACCACAACAGCAACCCCTTCAACTCACTCAGCACCCCTACCAGTCACAAAACTTCCAAAATCAGGTCAACACTCCTGCACAGTCTAATCCTATGACCTGTTCTGACGAGTTTTCTCAATTCACTCAAACCATGAAATCACTTTTGTCAAATTTCATAGAGGTTTCGGCTGAGGTTAGATCTTCCGTCGGTGAGATAAAGAAAAACTCAGCGTCCCAAGCTGAGAGTATCAGAACGATGGAAGCTGAAATCGCACGACTTAAAGCCGAAATGAGTGCGAGAGAAAAAGGGAAACTACCCTCTCAACCCCTACAGAATCCTGGGCATTACAATGTAAATGCCGTCACAACGTTGAGATCGGGAAGAGTGCTGAACAACCATGTCGGGGAAGAAGTTGATGATACTGAAAATCAAATCAACACCCCTGCTGAGACCTTTCCACACACACACACTTCTCCTTCTGATCCTTCTTCTTCTGCCACACCATCTTCTCGCGAGCCTATTGTCCATTTCCCACTAGGCTCGACACCCTCTCCCAGCCCTTATAGTTCTCCACAGACGGTCCCCACACCTCTTTTGGGACCTCGTCTACCCCCTCTTCCTTCTCCTGTGATGGACCCTGCGCTTATTGCGAAAGCTCCTTACCCGAACCGGTTAAGGAGTAATAGATCGAGTCCACATATGGAGAAAATAATAGAAATGTTCAAACAGGTTAACATCAATATCTCTCTCCTAGATGCGATTCAACAAGTCCCCGCTTATGCGAAAATTCTTAAGGACTTGTGCACTAGGAAGAGGAAGACCTAAGTGCCAAAGAAGGTCTTTATGGCTAATAATATCAGCACTGCTTTTATTCCCCAGCTACCAAAGAAACGAAAGGACCCAGGATGTCCTACAATATCGATTTCTATTGGGGGTAAAAACATAAATCGTGCTCTTTTAGACCTTGGCGCAAGTGTTAACCTACTTCCATATTCTGTTTATGAGCAATTAGGGATTGGAGAGCTGAAACCTGCTCACTGCACTCTCCAAATGGCAGACCGTTCAATCACCAAACCAAGGGGTGAACTAGAGGATGTGTTGATAAAGGTCGGGGAATTTGTTTTCCCTGTAGACTTCATTGTACTCGATACACAGCCTGTAGCAAACCCCCGGGGCCAAATTCCGATGATTCTAGGTCGTCCTTTCCTTGCCACTTCCAACGCTGTTATAAACTGTAGAAATGGTTCAATGAACTTATCATTTGGAAATATGACCATTGAACTAAACATCTACAAAGTTGGAAGTCAGCCATCAGAACCCTCTGCTCATATTTTAGATGTGTGCTCTGTCCACGAGATCGCTCCCGATAATTGTGGAGCTGAGGATCTTTGCTTTCTAGATCTCGACGACATTACCACATCTCTGCTTGATCTTACACATGATCTTAGTGAGGACACTTTTTCTACACTTGAGTCCTGCACTCCTGACTTTTCTCCACCCGATTCTGTATCTTTCACAGGCTCTGAGCTTCTGTGTAAATCCAAAAATCACTCAATGATCCCTCCTTCTATTATTTCTCTGCCCATTTTAGATCTCAAAATTTTACCTTCTCAACTTAAATATGCATATCTAGGTGAGAATGAGTCTTTACCGGTTATCATATCAGCTTCTCTAGCATCAGAGCAAGAGAATGCACTTTTATCGGTATTGAGGTCTAACAAAGAGGCGTTTGGTTGGAGCATGGCGGTCATCAAAGGGATTAGTCCCTTGATAGTTGAACATCATATACATGTGATGGATGATGCCAGACCAACCCGAGAACCACAGAGACGGTTAAATCCCGTCATGAAGGAAGCTGCCATGAAAGAGATCGTCAAATGCCTAGATAATGGTATTATATACCCCATCTCCGATAGCCAGTGGGTGAGTCCTATACATGTCGTTCCTAAGAAATTCGGCATCACTGTTATAACCAATGAGGCAAATGAGTTGATTCAGACACGTGCCCAAACTGGGTGGAGTGTATGTATCGATTATAGAAAACTCAATGCTGCCACGAGGAAAGACCACTTTCCTCTACCATTTATTGATCAAATGCTGGAACGCTTAGCGGGACTAGAGTATTATTGCTTTATGGACGGATACTCAGGCTATAATCAGGTCCCCATAGCCAAAAAGGATCAAGATAAAACCACTTTTACTTGTCCTTTTGGTACCTTTGCTTACAGTCGCATGCCCTTTGGGCTATGCAATGCTCCCGCTACCTTTCAGCGGTGTATGATGGGGATATTCTCTGATATGGTAGAGAATTTTCTGGAGATCTTTATGGACGATTTCTCGATTTTTGGAGACTCTTTTTCTGATTGCCTATCGAATCTTGACGTTGTTCTTACTCGTTGCAAAGAGAAGAACTTGACATTGAACTGGGAAAAATGCCATTTCAGGTCCAAGAAGGAATAGTACTTGGACATGTCATTTCACAGAAAGGCATTGAGGTTGACAGAGCTAAAATAGATGTCATTCAAAACCTCCCTCATCCCAAAAGCGTCAAAGATATTCGATCTTTCCTCGGCCATGCGGGCTTTTATAAGAGATTCATTAAGGACTTTAGCAAAATTGCTAGACCTTTAACTCTTCTCCTGGCCAAGTATACGACCTTCCATTTTGACTCGGACTGTGAGACAGCTTTCGACTCACTTAAACACTCACTCACTTCAGCCCCCGTTTTATCATCACCAAACTGGGACTACCCCTTTGAGCTGATGTGTGACGCATCTGATTTTGCAGTAGGTACAGTCTTAGGACAGCACATTGATAAGATGCCACACGTGATATACTATGCAAGTAAGACCCTGAACGATGCACAAATCAATTATACAACCACAGAAAAAGAACTTTTAGCGGTTGTATTTGCATTAGAAAAATTCAGGCCTTACTTAATTGGCTCTCCTATAGTTGTGTATACTGACCATTCCGCTTTAAAACATCTTCTGGCGAAAAAAGATGCAAAAGGTCGACTAATACGTTGGATCCAACTGTTACAAGAATTTGATCTTGTTATCAAAGATAAGAAAGGATGTAAAAACGTAGTAGCTGACCATCTTTCACGCATCATTTCTTCCCCTGTGACCCTGCCGATCAATGATTCGTTCCCTGATGAACAACTCTTGAACGTATCCACTGAACCATGGTTCAGGGATATTGTGAACTATCTTGTCACGGGACTTATACCGAGCGATTGGTCAAAACAGGACAAATATCATTTTCTATCCCAAGTAAAACACTTTTACTGGGATAATCCATATTTGTTTAAATATTGTCCTGATCATATCATTCGCCGGTGTGTCCCGAAAGAAGAGTTCAAGAGTGTTCTTTCTTTTTGTCATGATCAGGCCTGTGGGGGTCACTTTGGTCCTAAAAAGACAGCGGAAAAGGTTTTGCAATGTGGATTTTATTGGCCGACCTTATTCAAGGACGCATTTGAGCATTGCAAAACCTGTACACAATGTAAGTATACGGGTAGAATCTCCCAGAGGAATGAAATGCCTCAGCAACCCATTCTGGTTGTTGAAATATTCGATGTTTGGGGCATTGATTTTATGGGTCCCTTTCCCAACTCCTTTGGGAATTTGTACATACTGCTGGCGGTTGATTATGTCTCAAAGTGGGTTGAAGCCATTCCATGGCGCACTAATGACAAGAAAGTTGTCATTAAGTTCTTAAAAGAAAATATCTTTTCGCGATTTGGACACCCACGCGCTATTATTAGCGATAATGGGACACATTTCTGCAACAGATCTTTCGAGACTCTGATGCGAAAATACGCAATCAACCACCGACTTTCTACACCCTATCATCCCCAAACAAGCGGGGAGGCTGAAATCTCAAACAGACAAATCAAACTTATCCTGGAGAAAACTGTTGCTAAAAATAGAAAAGACTGGTCGACCAAACTGACGGATGCTCTTTGGGCATTCAGGACTGCATATAAAACCGACCTAGGAATGTCTCCATATAGGATAGTGTTTGGAAAAGCATGTCATTTACCCGTCGAGATAAAGCATAAAGTATTGTAGGCTATAAAAGAAATAAATTTTGATCTAAACCTTGCTTGCAACTTTCGGAAGCTGCAACTTAATGAGCTAAGCGAACTCCGCGATGAAGCTTATGATAACGCTGTAATTGTAAAGAATAGGACTAAGGTTTTTCACGATAAAAACATTTTGAGGAAAACATTTTCACCTGGTCAACAAGTCCTTCTTTATGATTCACGATTACACCTTCATGCGGGTAAGCTCCGATCTCGATGGAAGGGACCTTTTGTTGTGCGGTCTGTATACCCGCACGGGGCAGTAGAAGTAGAAAATGTTAAAAACGGCACCTTTTACAAAGTGAATGGACATAGACTAAAGCCGTATTTTTCCACTGACCCCACGGAGGAGCTCTTGTTCTTACAAGAGCCAGTTTATTTGGATTAAAATTCCTTCGGCTCACCTTCATGTCCTGTATATCACTGCATCATTTTTTGAATGAAGGTGAGTGAAAAGAATAAGTTTGGGGGAAGTTCTCCACTTATATATTTAGCCCCCACTAATAATTCCCCCCAGGCTTACAGTTTTGTAGGTATAGCAATTGGCAACAGTGAGGACACTATTGAAAATAAGTTTGGGGGAGGTTTGTGCTTATTCTTGCATCATTTGCATATCATCTGCATAAGCACAAAACATTTCTTTAAAAATCTATAAAAATTGAAAAATTTTCAAAACCGATAAAAATTTAAAAATTTTCAAGTATAAAAATAATTTTAATATTTACACTTTTTTGTACATAAATAAGATAATGAAAGTTTAGATAGTGAACAATTACATCCATGAGATTGGAAAAATTTAAGAAAACTAAGAAAATTAGAAATTTTCTTATACGAACTAGTAATAAGTAGTTATGAGCCGTTGTCCCAAGGGTTAGTAAGATGAAGGACGTCACTAATCTGAGGATAAAAATAAGTCTGAAAAATAGTTTCTATTCTGGAAGCCAAACATTTTGAGCGTTGCTACCCTGCTATTCGCACTTACACACGTCTTGAAGCCTGGGATAGTAGAGGATACCTTGAAATGCTCTTGTCTTAAAGCCGATGTATGAAGGAAATAAAAAGAAAAAGAAAAGTGAATAAAAAATATAAAGTGGTGAGAAAAATGGACACTGGTTTTGTTATCGCCAAGGGCAATAAAAAATTGTATAGCGAGGGTGCCTTTTCACCTAGTGCCCTAAGGCCAACTGGTTTGGGAGTCACTGCTATGCCTAAGGTGGTGCAAGACGAGGAAAACACACCAAGTAAGCAAGCACAGGAGTAATCGGTCGGTTAGTACCTCAAGAAGTATTAACGGTCGCATGAAAGTGTGTGAGCAATCTCATCTAAATATTCATTAATTAAAAAGTACTGAGGCTGATGGGCAAGAGTATGATAGCTTGAATTGAATTCTCCGGGTGTAGGGATGTCTTTACACACACGCAGGGTTATATGATCGATGTTTGGAAGAAATATAGGAATGAAGAATAAGATGATGTTTTATTGAGGGAGAACGTGATTTCTAACATTTTTTCATGACCATTAAGATAGGGCTCATGACAACCGAAAAGCTAGCTTAGTTGGAAACCCTAATTTTCAAGGCTTTTCTTTTACAATTCTTTTCTTTAAATGTAATATTCATGATCTTCCTTTCATTATTGGATTTTGTGGGTGCAATCCACTGAAAACCCTCAGGAGACAACACTCCTCCTACTAGGGACACCTAGAGGTTTAAAGGCTTGTTGCATATACTCAGTGCAATCGTGTTGCCTATGAAAGTGTGCTAGTTAGTTTTTCTCTTTCTTTATTTTCTCCTTCTCTTTTTAATAAAAAGTTCGCTCGAGACGATCGAAATTAAGTTTAGGGGAATTTGATTAGTCGAAAATATTGCATATTTCAGCCGGCAATTTCCTCATCATTTGCATTCATTTAGAAGTATACGGTATTCATATTTCACATATTAGCAAATCTGTCGAAAAATATCAGATTACATGTATTAGACCTTAAAACCGGCATTTCTAGGGAAATTGACTGCATTTCATGGCATCGCATCATTCCTATATTGCGCAACACTTGTTTTAAGATCTGTGCAGGAAAATCCAGAAGAAAGGCCAAAATTTACTTGGTACCGATCAAACATGACGCCAACTCGATGATTTCAATTCTGGTATCAATACAAAGGGGAAAGTACAAATAAACACACCAGATAAAGCTACAAATACTGTCCCAAGACCACAGAAGAAGCCCCAAGTCCCAAGGAGCCATCACGGCCGCGGAACCGCGGCCGGAGCCTGCTTGCGCCGCGGTTCCGCGGTCTTCTTGCCACGTCATCCACCAAACTTTGCTGCACAATGCTTACCTCAGCTCCTACAGTTCAGAAATGTACTTCAAGTTCCAGAAGAATCCAGAGGCTTCTGCCAGATCAGCAAACTAGGGTTTTCTAAGCTTAATTAATCCTAGCTTAAAACCTAAGCCAGCTCCTAACAAACTCTTTCTAGAAACTCCTCAACAAACTTTTGGAGGGAATTGTAATTTCAAACCTAGACCTAGGGTTTGGGAGATCTATAAATAAGACTCTAGGCTCACTTGGGGATGAGGATCTCTTATCTTGGAAAAATCCTCGATTAGTTCATTCTAGTAGCCAATAGATCCATTCACTCTCTTTCTTCATCTTCTTCCACAAGTCTAGTGAGAGGACTTGTGTGAAACCCTAACCCTAATTCCAATCAAAAGCCAAGATCCCGAGTACCCATCAAGCAAGAAGCCTTGCAACCTTTTATGAGTGAAGCCGATCTTCAACAGAACAAGTGGTCCAAGCCGATCCGCGACTCACGGAGCCGAGCGACGCCAAATCGACAATTTAGTTCTTCCTCTTGTAGTTCTTGAGCGACTGTAATCAAATTGTTGATATAAATAAAAGGTGATATTCTTTTATCTTGTTTTCTTTAAATTCTTGCATCATGATATCTTTTCAATTCTTGAATGCTTTCTGTGTGATGATGTTTGAGTAATACTCCGCTCGTCAAGGAGTCGAGACGATCAATAGAATGATGATATAACATATCTTAAATCGATTCTTGAATCCTACGAGTTTTGTAAACCCTAGCAAGTTCAAGAATCGACGACCCAATTCGTTGCGATGCTTTCTTGATTGATATCGCTCGAGATTGGGGAGTTACGATCGTTTCTTGAAATTGCTAGAGGCTAGAATGTGAATGATATCGACGAAAGAACAAGGGTTAAACGATGAAACCCTAGTTTCATCAAGAAAGCCCTAACTCTCGTCGATCATCATCGATCTAGTATCAATCCTTCGAAGGACAAGATCACGAAATCTTGAGATTACATCACGTCTATAGATCCGATCGATTCCTACGAGCCACATTTAGATTCTTGACATTTGGTTGGAAAATATCATCGAAACCCGATTCTCGATTGTTTATCATTTCTTGAATTCTTGAATAGAATAGTGACACTTGAAACAATTGATAAATCTTGAATCATGCTTTCGTTTCTTTTCGATTAACTTTTCAATTCAAACAAATTAAATATAAAAACGAATCGCACAATCCCTGTGGACGATCCGCACTCGCTTACGATCTACAACTGACACCGTAATTGATTGCGGTCAAATATAATTCTTTGATTGTGAATTTTATTCAATATTACCGAAACATAGAAACTTATTCGCTTTATTCGATTTACACAAACAAGAAATTCTTTACAATCAAATGGCACTGTTATCAGGGATCATTTGAGTTGTTTTACTTACACAGTCTGTGAATTTTTATAACAATCAAATGGAGCCGTTAATACGTTAGAGCCAAAAAAAATTTGACAGAAACTGAAGCAATGAAAACGCGGTTTTTGGAAAATCCGTTCGATCGAACTTGTAAACACGTTAGAGCAAGCTAGACTAGGTTAATGGCCTGGCTCTGATACCAGTGTAAGTGCACGGCGGCGCCCCGGCCGTCAATCCGAGGCCAAAATGCGGAAACGATACTTTTAAGAAACTTGTAAACCGGCACCACCGTGCACTATAAAACCCGGATCGGGCCATTAACCTACTCCTAGAAAACTAGAGAAGGGGTAGAGAGATATACCGAGCGATCCGTGTCCTTCGGTCTTCTCGTCGTCGTCCCGATCTCCCCGCGGAATCTTCGGTCTTCATCTCCTTGTCGGAAGGGCACCACATCGCCGGGTTCTTTTACGGGCTCCCACCTCTGGACCGAGGCAACTCGGGCACGAAGTTGGCGAGTCGACGTGTCCAAGAATTGCTGTAAAATAGTGTGAAACTCTATGTCTCATGGGGTTGTAAGAAGTTGCCTTTTTGGTGGAGGAAATGAACTAAACTTTTGGAGATGGAGCTATGGGATTTTTTTTCAAGCCAAAGAGATCAAAAATCCCACACCAAAAATTGGGACAGCCGCTCCTCAATATGGCCGGCCCCTCACTTGAAAAAATAAGAGAATGGAGAGAATGAATGAGGGAGCCCCAAAAATAATGCATGAAAGAGAAAATGTTATCATGATGAATCATGATCACAAACCAAGTCCAAAAACAATAACTCATCTCCATCAACCATTATTACTCCAAAAGTCGAGCAATCATGAACAAATGAAGTCAAATGAAGGTAGAACCATCATGAAGCAACAATATACAAAGACCACCCTCCACAATGCTAATTTGCACAATTGCAAATAAGCCCTCCTCCACCAATTTTCAGCCAAGGAAAGAAACAAAGGAAAATGGTCGGAACGGAAAGCAAACTGGCAACTTCAGAAAACTGATCCCGTAATAAATTACAGGAAAACCCCGCCACTGTATATACATACCCGAATTTGTATTCTGACTGAATACAAATGCAATGAGACAAAATCTACACTATACAATACTAGGATCCGGCTTAAACCAAAGCCCGCTAGTATTATCCGTCCGATCATGATCCTTGCAATACCGCACGTATATGATCGAACTCTGCCATATCTCCATACGGCCTCTACAGCGTTTCGCCAGAAACTTGAGAAACTGTCTGTGGGGGACTCTAAAGACTCGTCAATACTTTGGCTGTGGATTTAACCACTAGCACGTCAGAGGTATTAGCCATACGTAACGGGCTACTAGGTATTGACCAAAAGGGACGTCGATGAGCGAACTCATCCTGACACCCTACTGAGCCTGTCAGTGACAATATCCGTACAGTCCGGTCCGTTCGTCTATGAGCATCGCATGGCGGGCCTAGGGGGTTGGTAAAAGTCAGACCCCCAAAGGCGGTACAAGTCGTGTCGGAGTGTAGCCTGGAACACCCTGAGATACTACTGGAATACCTACCAGTAAATCAACTGTCTTGGTTAAGGACTTCGTGTAATGGCTCTCTTAGACACAGCGCGACCTCACCCCCAATACCGGAAGAGACGAACCCCTGCAGATCCGCTCACTGCCTCCATGTGGCTCGGGACTGTACCCAACTAAAACCTGTTTGCATGTCTCCTTTGAGCGTGGTAGGGTAGTAATCAAAGTATAGTGGGAACTCACATGAGACAAATGACGATTTCAGGTCGATGAACTAACCTGTACACATGTCACCAGGGAACTGCTATCTGACGTCAGGTATAAGACCAACTAGCATGTTCCCGGCGAGTCCTGTCCGGTGTACTCATAACCCAATGAGCACCTGTATACATCTTAGGTGAACCAACTGACACCAGTGGCTTGTGAGACCGGCCACCGCCCCTCGTCGGGGTCTCGACTGTATACACTAGTCTACTCTGGAGTATCGATGCCCTGTCTCGAAACTCCCACGACTAGGGACCTTTTAAGGATGTGCTTATAGACCCCAGCTCCTACGTATATGATCACCATCATACTGCTGGTCGTCAAGCAAGAATCCTAAGGGCTCTATCAACGTCTAATAGTGACCTGTAATGTCACCAGAAGCAGTACATGATGATAAAGGTAAACCAGATAGCATACTATTATCTTGAGTAAGACTGTCCTACCGGCATAGGTCCCCCATTAATCATTGCAATCACGTGCCTGTGATCCAATAATTGACTCTGAGGGCACTATCTCCAACAATATGTATATGCAACGGTCATGAAAGGTACTCTATCAGGTACTACCAATACATGAAGCAAATGCATATCAAATAAATGCTGAGTATGGGATAAAACATGTAATCCTCATGGAATCCTCATCGTGGCGATCCAGTGTCCATCAAAACAATCTAAATCCCTAAATTCCCTCAAATGGGCCCCTATATCGGCCCTCATATCGGGCACATCAGCCCCTCATATCGGGCACATCGGCCCCTTAAATCGTAATGAATAAAAATACATACACAGATCATTATGATGATATAAATATTATATAGGTTTACATATATATAACAGCGTCCCATACCACTGATATATATTTATATATATATACATGTATATATATGAGCGTCCCATACCACTGATATATATACCCAGGAGCAAAACATCCAGGAAACATCATATGGAATCCATATATCAATGCGAAGTCCATGAAATATAATATATGCAACATAAAACAGTAATATGAGCATATAAAGGAAAAACCGCTATTTAACTGCAACAAGTTATTAAATATATCATGCGGTTCTTAATTTCTCCGAAACCAAACGCAACATCATATAAAGGTGAACATGTATCTAAAGCCAGAAATGCGTACCCATGTCGGTATAGCAAGATGTATGTATCTACCTATCAATAATGATGTAATACCTCCAAAAGTATTGTAAGTGCACGGTAGCGCCCCGGCCGTCTAACAGACGCCAAATGCGGAACAAAAACTTTTACAACTGGCGATATCGCATACTATAACCCGGATCTGCCATTAAAGCTAAACTAACAAACTACAAAGTGGGTAGAAATGTTATACCGAACGATCCGTGTCGTTCGGTCTTCAATCATCATCCCACGCTTTGTTACGGCTGCTCCGATCTCCTGAATCTTCAGTCTTCTCATCCAGGTGGCACCACGTCAACGAATCTTTAAACGGGCTCCCGCCTCTGAACCGAGGCAACTCGGTCATCAAGTTTGCTAAAAGAGATGACCAAGATAGATGTAGAGAATGTGTAGAACACTTTGTCCCGTTACGTCCAAAGCTATGGACGAACGGTTAATGAAGTTGCCTTTTTGGAATCGGGTGAAATGAGAATTGAGTATACCAATTTCCATGAATCCATAACCTTAATCTTTTTCAAGCAACCATCTTCTCTTTGCAATGAGGGGCCGGCCATATAAAGGGAAGGAGGAAGGTGAGTGTATGTAACGTTTCAAAAATAATTAAATGAATAAAATTGTTTAAGTGAATTTTATGATTTTCGGTAAAATAAAATGTATTTTTCATAAAACTAAACCGTGATTGTTTTTCATTATAATTTCAAAAATACCTATTTTAATTATGTAATTACTAGTAAATGGTGTTTATTTAGCCACTTATAAATTTTTGGTTTAATTAAATATTTTTCCTAAATTAATTATTTTAAATATTAACATAAGCTTTATTTTTACACTAAATTAGTGTAAATTACAAATTTGAATGGTTTAAATTTATAAAAATGAACCATGGCATGTTATAATTTAGTGTGTATCATGCAAAATTTATTTGCAAATTTTTCCTATTTTCTAGAGTTTTCTTGAGTTGCTATAGTAAAGAAATAAAAGAAAAATAAATAAATGCATGGAAAGACATAATGAAGTGATATTTTGGTGGAGACTTCTACACATTTTCTCACCCTCTTCTTTCTCTCCCTCACCTCCAAAAAAATGTCCGGCCTCACCCCCCATGGTAGCCCCCATTTTCCTCATTTTATTTTGCTCCAAAATTCATCAAAAATCCTTTAAAAATTCAATTAAAAATCCACAAAATCCTATTTATTTCCTACCCTTTATTCCTTGCTCATTTTTATATGGAATTTGGAGATGGAAAGCATGCATTTTGGAGGCTCATTTTCTTGTTTGGATTTCATATTTTGGAGGTATAAATTTCCTTCTTTTGTTTATTTGTTATTAGATGTTTTTTTTAAGCATGTTTAGATTTAAAGAATTAATTCTATGTTCAATTTTTAAAATTCAAGTTAGGATTTGTAAATTCAATTTATGATTTTTATTAATTAATTAGGGTTATAATAGTTAGTTTAACACTTTTAGAATTGGAAAATCTTGCATGGTTGTTGAATTGTAAATTTTTCATTTAAAATTATTTAAATTAGGAATTTTGCTAACTAGGTTTCTATAAAACATAATTTTTGGTGAAATAAAATTTCAATTAATATTTGTAACACTAGATTGTGGTCTTAATAAGGGTATTAACTTGTTGGTGGAATGGAAACTTAAATTGATCGCTGGTTTTTATTGATAATTGATAAATTGTGATAAAAGTTGCTATTTTGTAAACTAGATTTTAGAAATTCCTAAATAAATGAGATTAAAAATATAAATTATGGTTTCATTAAATCATTATCATCATGAATTGTGGTTTAATACATTAATTCATGCAAAATCACGTTTTGTGGTGGAATTATGGTATTTTACTTGAAAAATGTTGAAAATTGTTAAAGGTTGCAAACTAGAAATTTCAAATTAATACAAATTTGTAAAATAAAAATATAGTAATGGTTTGTATAGTCTAGTTATGCTATTTAATGAGTTTTATGACCATTGGTTTCATTTAAATGTCAAGTTTTGATGAAAAACGGTAAATTGGCATTTTCGGGTTTTACGAAATTAGACGGTTTGATGGATTTTAGGGTTTCGATGGATTTAATCATGTTTTATAATATAAGTAATGTGTTTTAAAACTAAGAGTTATTTTTTGATGTTTATCTCGATCCATCGGAGTTTGCACGCCGATATCGAGCGATATTTGGTTCTTTTGCGTGGACGGGACATAGGTTTTAACCTATGCTTGTTCCTTGTATCGTTTGACTTTCGTATGTGATCCAGTTTATGATACTATTTATATGTTTGCATTTAGGTACCCCTCACGTGGACTGCGGGCGATGAAGAGGAGGATGGCGACATTGTCTTCGGCAGACATGGACCAGGTGAGTAGATGCATATCTACGGGGGGAAGTCGGGTGGATGGCGTTTAGCACCCCCGCAACGTAGAATATGAATAGTACTTATTGATATTAGGAAACCATATGTGACCATAGATTCTTAATGAGTAGGGCCCTAGTAATGACCCTAGGCTGGACTAGACTGATTTAGGAAGACATATCAGAAGATGAATACCTTGGAAGAGGTTCGTAGGTTTCACGTAGAAACACACACACTGAAACACGACATGGTGTATACGTGCATGTGTATATATATATAGGATGAGGTATAGGTATATATGTTGCGCCACGGCAGCGCCCCGGCCGTCTTACTCGAGGCCAAATTGCGGAATCAAAATTTTTCCTTGCTCGGAAACCGGCGCTACCGCGGACAAAGAAAACCCGGATCGATAACCATTAACCTATACTAGCTATCTAGAGATGGGAAGAAAAGTATACCGAGTGATCCGAGTCCTCCGGTCTTCTCTTCATCGTCCCGATCTCCCGCGGAAAGTCTTGCCTTCACATCGTCGCCTCCTCGCCGGAAAGGGCACCACATCGCCTTCGTCTTTTACGGGCTCCCGCCTCAATACCGAGGCAACTCGAGCATGAAGCCGGCAACTCGACATGCTCAAGATGTGCTGTAGGAAGTGTAGTGTAGAATCATAGTCTCACTTTGGGGTTTGTTGCCTTTGGATGGAGGAAAGAGAACAAGGAAAATATATGGTGCTTTCATTTTTCCTTGCATGAAGATATGAGATGAAGAAATTTGTGTCATGCCAAAAATGAAATTTTCTCTCTTCTCACTCATAGTGGCCGGCCCTCCTCTTTTGTGCAAAATGGTGGAGGGAAGAAATTAAACCATATCAAGCAAGAAGGGGGGTAATTGTAGGAGGAAGAAAAGGGTGACCACAACATAAAGCATCATGATAACAAACATTACCTCAAACCATACCCTTTCTTTTCACATTAAATGCAAGTGATGGAGCAAGATATCATAATCAATACAATTGCATAAAACCCCTCCACAAAGTGTAATTTGCAAAACTGCAAATTACCCCCTCCATCGGAAAAGTCCGGCCGGAAAAGAACAAAGGAAAACCGGCCGGAACGGAATGCAAACTGGCAACTCCAGAAAACTGGTCCCGTAATAAATCACAGGAAAACCCCGATACTGTGCATACACACCCGCATCTGTATTCCGTCCGGATACAAATGCAATGAGACAAAATCTACACTGTACTAGACTAGGACCGGCTTAAGCCAAAGCCGGCTAGTAAAATCCGTTCGATCTTGATCCGTGCAATACCGCACGTATCAGATCAAACCCTGCCATATACCTATACGGCTACTAGTACAAAACTGTCCGATCCTGATCCGTGCAATACCGCACGTATCTGATCGGACCCTGCCATATCTCCATACGGCCTCTACAGCGTTTCGCCCGAAAGCTGAGTAACAGAAAGTGTGGTGGACTCTAAAGACTCGTCAATACAATGGCTGTGGATTTAACCGCTAGCACGTCAGAGGTATAAGCCAATACGTAACGGGCCACCAGCTATTGACCAAAAGGGACGTCGATGAGCGAACTCATCCTGACACCCTACTGAGCCTGTCAGTGACAATATCCGTACAGTCCGGTCCGTTCGTCTATGAGGATCGCATGTCGGGCCTAGGGGGTTGGTAAAAGTCAGACCCCTAAAGGCGGTACAAGTCGTGTCGGAGTGTAGCCCAGAACGCCCTGAGATACTACTGGAATACTTACCAATAAATCTCCTGCCTCGGCCGAGGGCTTTGCGTAATGGCTCTCCTAGACACAGCGCGACCTCACCCCCAATACCGGGAGAGACGAACCCCTGCAGATCCGCTCACTGCCTCCATGTGGCTCGGGACTGTACCCAACTAAAACCTGTTTGCACGACTCCTTTGAGCCGTGGTAGGGTAGTAATCAAAGCACAGTGGGAACTCACACGAGACAAATGACGATCTCAGGTCGATGAACTAACCTGTACACATGTCACCTGGGAACTGCTATCTGACGTCTGGTATAATCCCAACTAGCAGGTTCCCGACGAGTCCTGTCCGGTGTACTCATAACCCAATGAGCACCTGTATACATCTTAGGTGAACCAACTGACACCAGTGGCTTGTGAGACCGGCCACCGCCCCTCGTCGGGGTCTCGACTGTATACACTAGTCTACTCTGGAGAATCGATACCCTGTCTCGAAACTCCTACGACTAGGGACCTTTTAAGGATGTGCTTGTAGACTACCAGCTCCCACGTATATGATCGCCATCATACTGCTGGCAGTGAAGCAAGAATCCTAGGGGCTCTATCAACGTGTAATAGCGACATGTCAGGTCACCTAAAGCAGTACACGATGATAAAGATAAACCAGATAGCATACTATCATCTCGAGTAAGACTGTTCTACCGGGATAGGTCCTCCCTCAATCATTGTAATCACGTGCCTGTGATCCAATAATTGACTCTGAGGGCACTATCTCCAACAATCTCCCACTTGCACTCAAGGCTAATTATTGCGATGCCGCATACTCACAGCCCGTGTGATACCGAACACCCAACTCCTCTACTAGTCAGTCTCACAAACCTCGTTTGCGAAACTATTGCGTTCGAGGAATAGCCTCAGTGAGTGGATCCGCTGTGATGTTTCTTTCTATGTCTCTCTATATCTCAAGTTCGCGGAGAAAGCCATCTCCCGAAATGAGCAATACCTGTCTTAGAACGTCTGGATGTCTGATGGGACCTAGCTCATAAATGAACTTCAAATCCAAACTTCTTAGACTGTATCGTCAACTGAACTTAATCAGTATCCTGCGCCATGCCACCCTCAGTATTGCCTTGGACCACCTGTCCAAAATACTGCCCCTCGTCAGAAGGAAAAATATAACTCTGACAACCTCCTTGTCGTCCATGTCACCTTGGAAGCCTGGAATGATAACTGTCTCCCAAATGAGGCTGTCGTTATCATATCCCTAGAACATCCACTTATGTTCTAAGACTGCTTCCGACTGTTTCTCCAGGATTGGATCAATATCAACTTATTGCATCTAGTGCAAGAACAACATCTGGTACGGTACTTGACATCTCATGATTGACTCAATTGCCTAAGCAAGTGATCTGCCAATCATGAGTATCCCTCTCCCCTTTAGTCTATAAGACACCTTTAGAGAGGGTGACTCCATCAACTGCAGGTGCACTACCGTGTCAGGAGTCGTCCATTATAAATACTCATAGAATGCTGTCAAGGTACCCAGATTGGGAAACCACCCAAATCTAGATCTAAAACCATAGACCTAGTAACCAGTATGTCTGATATAATATCCAAGTCCTATGTGGAGAAAACACTGTGGGACGACCAAAGTATAACCGATCATGGTATAGGAATATCACTTCCTACTACCTTCTCAACAGATCCACCCCCTATTCTGATGACGTCAAACCTATGACTGTCACATCAGAAATAGATGATCTATCTCCGCTACATCTGCTTTAGTCTATAAATAGACATAAGCCCGATGTCCACCAATGCTTCCGCTGCTCCCACTGACTACGACAACCTTCTGGCAGAGTCATACAGACGTGCAGTTCTAAAGCTAGTTTAGAACGACGCTATACTCATCCTCCTGCCGGGTCTCGCAGCCTGGAACAACAGCAATGGTAATTGTGGGTAAACAAGAACTTCCCTGTCACCGTCCTTGAGGCTACCGTAGTACCTCTCGGGTGCCTGAAGTTACCCACCTTATCTGTGGAGTGGCCAATGGAATGTCAAAACAGATTGAATCTTTAGGTTCCTTATCAAATCTTCAGTAATCGTTTGCGGTTCTGGAATCACTTCCAGTTCTACCATACTCCCACTACTGTTTTTTTTTTGAAAAAATCCATTTTTATTAAGACTGTGGCGAGTCTAGAACAATATTGCTATTGTTCATCCAGGTGGTAGAAAGTCAACCCTCGTCATAGCCTGGGTCAACCCACAAACAGCCATTACAGAAACGTGCCTTGAGTTGTCCAGTGTCTGGTTTTAAGCATAAGCCGGACAACTCCCCGTACCTTAACAACGTTAAGATATGAACTGTTCTATATCCAATATAGAAACAGAGGCACTGATTTAATTGAACCAGATTCAAATCATGCATCTATTTCCAGTGCATGTCTACTAAATGGAAGGAGGCCGATCAGCGTTACTAAACTTAGGAATGCTTCCAATTATGAGTAACCTGAAAGAGAAGCTAGTTCTCTTAATCATTACTATCAATTGAATACCATACACAAGTATCTACATCTTCGATCTCTTTGAAGAATCCTGATACTTGCTACACCTGGTTCTCTACTCTATTCAAATACCTATAACTCCTCAAAACTTAGACCCTGTGTTTCTACGAAACACATGTCTAAGAACTAGAGAAGTTAAAAGTAAACAGAATATAGTGTGAGGACCAACCCCTCTGTCCTAATGGACACTGGACAACATACAATACTCTGTATAAGTCCGTTGAGTCTAACAACTCTTTCACTGTGTGTCGTAGGTTGAAAACTGTACTTATGGTTAAGAAGAATTACACCGCTGTTTAATGCTCCTTACCTAACCATCCACTGATATAGGTAAATGTCATCGACATAATATCAAAAGGTATATCTCACTCTATGAAAATATACGTACAGATATATCAATTTGAAATTGGTGCACAACAGCGGATATTCAAAACCAAATATTTGCCGACCGGCAAACAGCCCAGGTGATCTCCTCAAATATCACCGATTACAACGAATCCCGATATAATGAGGATGATCACCCAATTCCCAATAACTTACTCCCACTCATCATCTGTAAAACCATACAGATGTGAGAATCATACCTGGTAAATACATACCCTGGAGTAAGTGTCTAATCGGGAAAACATTTTTCTATTAACAGTACACAGTGAAACTGAAACATTGGAATGTTTCGTTGGGGTATCCTGGTATTCCTAGTAATGCCTCTTCCATTATCCAGATTCACAACTGTAACCGTATATCTCTCTGCCATCTCTCCAAATCCCTTTATATGTCTTTAGTCATTACCTTCTGTACACCCCTTTAGGCCAAATGGTTTTCTTCTTTCCCTACCGTTCGGCACCAGCCTATGGTTTGGAAGAAGACTATCCAAAATGCATAAAGGGTGTACTGTCCTAATCCTAGGAACACTCGCAATGCGAGATAAAGTGAAGATAAAAGACACCTGAATGTACTTTATTCCTATTTCTCCTGAACCAGAATCCATCCCCGAACTGGAACAAGTTCCTTTCGAGTTCGTATATAACCATACGATGGAGTATCCAATAAACTGTGGATCTTCGTAGTGATACGGAGTGTCCTGGAGAAATACAAAGGTGATTTATGATTGGCGAAGAAATACTTGGTTTGGTCGTGAATATCAGTCGCAATTTACTTTGCCCTCCTACTAATCCCTTGCTTTGTCTTAACTTAATCCCTTCTGTACACCGTTTTAGGCTAACTGGTTTTCTTCACTCCCTACCGGTCGGCACCAGCCTATGGTTTGGAAGAAGACTATCCAATTTGCGTAATAGGTGTACTACTCCTAAACCAAGGAGTACTCGCAACCTGAGAGAAGGTGAAAAGAAAAGACAACTGAATAATCCTATCCGTTTTCTCCAGAACCAGAAACCATCCTCGAAGTCCTTCGAGTTCGTATCTAACCATACGATGGTTTTGTCCAATGGATGTGGACGTTCGTAGCAATACGGGGTGTCCTGGAGAAAAGGGTAAAAGTAGGAGTGGTAATGAGGTTTGCAACTCTGACAATCCAAAAGCCTGTGTTAAGAAGGTTCGGTCAACTTGGTCACTGAGTCATAGTCCAGGGTCGGGTCTATGGTCGCTGCCAAAGAGAGAGAGAAAAGAAACACTCAGCGTGCACTCTAACCTAGATCAGAATGGTTATCACTTTATCTAATCTGGAAACCTCCCACTGTATCTCAAATTCTCCTCCAAACCTGAAAGAAGAATTAGTCGGGGATCACCCGAGGAGTAAACCAACTCATCAGTGGAAATCGGGATCCAACTATCATCGCATGATAACTTGACGGAATCCACTCAAGTCACCACACTCCAGAAGGTATGCGCATGCCTGGCAAGTTTCAGTTCTTTTGAAACTCCCGATGTCTGTTTTTACCCCTAGGACCCAAGTGACCTTGACAATGCCAACAAATCAAAGAGTCCTAGTCAAGTTCTACCCATCATTATCTTGATTGCATTAAACCCACCCGTACGAGTCCTTGACAATGCCAACAAGACCGCACGACTGTCCTAACCAATCCACTTATCCATGTGACAGAAAAGCATTACATAGCTACCGAACACTACGCCACGGCAATGCACGACAAACGCAGCACGAATACTAAGTAATACTAATCTGAAATGACGGAGGGCTACGACTGGTTTTTGGCGAAAAACCTTTAACGTAATGAACTTGATATCGTTGAAGGAACTGGATAACTTTTTAGAAAATATAGTGACGAAAACCTTTACTAAAGAGGTCACTCCCGGTGAAGGGATCTCGGCTCTTTCCCCGTAGAATGAGGTGCAGGATATTCCAACTGAATACCACGATGCAAAGCAAAAGTAATCGGCTATAGTGAAGTTAATGCCCTGACGCAAACTTCTGTCCAAGGGGTCACTCCCGGTGAAGGGATCTCGGCCCTTGCCTCGTCGACTGAGGAGCAGGATATTCCAAATGAATACCACGATGCAAAACAAAAGTGAACGTCCTTGCAATAACAGCTTTTTAAAAATGTTCCAACAACATCAGAATAGGTTTGTTTAACTTGCATTGATCCGAATCAACGCAGTCCCATCAATTAATCACACCATAAAGAACGAAAATATACTGACGTACGTATATGCCATCCGCATTCGCCACTGGGTCCCGTCATCACCCGTTAGGTTAGCTAACTAACGGCAGAGCGGGGACTGGACTAGCGCGGATGTAAAACATATACAACATCTACTAATATATATACCAATATATAGTATTTCGCTCAAGGCGTGAATAAAAAGCAACATCACAGAAATGTACAGCATCACAGAACAATACAGATATCTGGAAGCCCCGGGTTTCACAGAGCCGCTGCTGAAACCCGACGTTCCCCTGGTCGTGTGGATAGCCTGTGCAAAGAAAACCTAGACCCCTACGGGCGCGGCAAGTAACCCGCCAAAACCTGAAGCGAGGCAGCCCCCTTCAGCAACGTGAATGGACCACCCAGCACTTCACGGAATCCGGTAACTCGGGCACCCCTCCTGGGTCAACCTGTACCCCCTACGAGTGCGGCGAATAGCCTGCCAATCCTAGAGCGAAGCCCCCTCCGTCTCAATGCCATGAGATGCGGGCCCGTTGCCCTCTAGAACCCGGCTATCCGTGCACCCCTCCGCGGGGTAATCCTAGTACAGAAAGTAAAATATACATACACCGGGTACATCGACCGCAACCAGGTCGTGCCCCAAAAGAATAATACAAACTGGCAGTGACGGCAGTCCACATGTCGGACGCTCGCCCCGCAATATCAAATGTACATAATACAACAAAACTGTACTAGCATTGCATCCAGGCTATCCCCCACGACCGATCCGCAACATCACAGCATAAACATAGAACATCAACGTGAAAATCACGTTCGTAAATCCGTCTAACCGGGCTATAGCAGTTAGACCGGATTTACCGATCGAGTGACATTCACGGTCGCAGATATAATGTAAATACTGTGAAATAATATGTTTAATATTTTCCGATTGACCAAAAATTAACAAGTGGGCCCCCAATCAAAACTGTAGCACTCACAGAAAACCTGGGCCCAATTTTAATATTCCAAAACCCCTAAAATAAGCCCACAAGCCCACTGAAAAAAGACGAAGCATTGACCCCACCATCTTGCGGCGGAAGCGCGGCATAAAGGGGGGTTTTGCCGCCCTTCCGCGCTCGAGGTAAGGGTTCACTGTCTCGTTTTTTCCCAGAGTTCTTAGAACTCCATGCACATCTTTCTGAGACCACCTGAATAATTTTTAGACTTCAAAAAATTTCAACAGAAACTGATGTGAAGGAAAAATACGGTTTTTGGAAATTTTGGTCGATCGGAAACGCAAACACATCAAACGAAGCTAGGTAAGGTTAATGGCATGGCTCTGATACCATGTTGCGCCACGGCAGCGCCCCGGCCGTCTTACTCGAGGCCAAATTGCGGAATCAAAATTTTTCCTTGCTCGGAAACCGGCGCTACCGCGGACAAAGAAAACCCGGATCGATAACCATTAACCTATACTAGCTATCTAGAGATGGGAAGAAAAGTATACCGAGTGATCCGAGTCCTCCGGTCTTCTCTTCATCGTCCCGATCTCCCGCGGAAAGTCTTGCCTTCACATCGTCGCCTCCTCGCCGGAAAGGGCACCACATCGCCTTCGTCTTTTACGGGCTCCCGCCTCAATACCGAGGCAACTCGAGCATGAAGCCGGCAACTCGACATGCTCAAGATGTGCTGTAGGAAGTGTAGTGTAGAATCATAGTCTCACTTTGGGGTTTGTTGCCTTTGGATGGAGGAAAGAGAACAAGGAAAATATATGGTGCTTTCATTTTTCCTTGCATGAAGATATGAGATGAAGAAATTTGTGTCATGCCAAAAATGAAATTTTCTCTCTTCTCACTCATAGTGGCCGGCCCTCCTCTTTTGTGCAAAATGGTGGAGGGAAGAAATTAAACCATATCAAGCAAGAAGGGAGGTAATTGTAGGAGGAAGAAAAGGGTGACCACAACATAAAGCATCATGATAACAAACATTACCTCAAACCATACCCTTTCTTTTCACATTAAATGCAAGTGATGGAGCAAGATATCATAATCAATACAATTGCATAAAACCCCTCCACAAAGTGTAATTTGCAAAACTGCAAATTACCCCCTCCATCGGAAAAGTCCGGCCGGGAAAGAACAAAGGAAAACCGGCCGGAACGGAATGCAAACTGGCAACTCCAGAAAACTGGTCCCGTAATAAATCATAGGAAAACCCCGATACTGTGCATACACACCCGCATCTGTATTCCGTCCGGATACAAATGCAATGAGACAAAATCTACACTGTACTAGACTAGGACCGGCTTAAGCCAAAGCCGGCTAGTAAAATCCGTTCGATCTTGATCCGTGCAATACCGCACGTATCAGATCAAACCCTGCCATATACCTATACGGCTACTAGTACAAAACTGTCCGATCCTGATCCGTGCAATACCGCACGTATCTGATCGGACCCTGCCATATCTCCATACGGCCTCTACAGCGTTTCGCCCGAAAGCTGAGTAACAGAAATTGTGGTGGACTCTAAAGACTCGTCAATACAATGGCTGTGGATTTAACCGCTAGCACGTCAGAGGTATAAGCCAATACGTAACGGGCCACCAGCTATTGACCAAAAGGGACGTCGATGAGCGAACTCATCCTGACACCCTACTGAGCCTGTCAGTGACAATATCCGTACAGTCCGGTCCGTTCGTCTATGAGGATCGCATGTCGGGCCTAGGGGGTTGGTAAAAGTCAGACCCCCAAAGGCGGTACAAGTCGTGTCGGAGTGTAGCCCAGAACGCCCTGAGATACTACTGGAATACTTACCAGTAAATCTCCTGCCTCGGCCGAGGGCTTTGCGTAATGGCTCTCCTAGACACAGCGCGACCTCACCCCCAATACCGGGAGAGACGAACCCCTGCAGATCCGCTCACTGCCTCCATGTGGCTCGGGACTGTACCCAACTAAAACCTGTTTGCACGACTCCTTTGAGCCGTGGTAGGGTAGTAATCAAAGCACAGTGGGAACTCACACGAGACAAATGACGATCTCAGGTCGATGAACTAACCTGTACACATGTCACCTGGGAACTGCTATCTGACGTCTGGTATAATCCCAACTAGCAGGTTCCCGGCGAGTCCTGTCCGGTGTACTCATAACCCAATGAGCACCTGTATACATCTTAGGTGAACCAACTGACACCAGTGGCTTGTGAGACCGGCCACCGCCCCTCGTCGGGGTCTCGACTGTATACACTAGTCTACTCTGGAGAATCGATACCCTGTCTCGAAACTCCTACGACTAGGGACCTTTTAAGGATGTGCTTGTAGACTACCAGCTCCCACGTATATGATCGCCATCATACTGCTGGCAGTGAAGCAAGAATCCTAGGGGCTCTATCAACGTGTAATAGCGACATGTCAGGTCACCTAAAGCAGTACACGATGATAAAGATAAACCAGATAGCATACTATCATCTCGAGTAAGACTGTTCTACCGGGATAGGTCCTCCCTCAATCATTGCAATCACGTGCCTGTGATCCAATAATTGACTCTGAGGGCACTATCTCCAACAATATATATATACAACACGTATATGGGATACATTGGTGTGATATGATATCCGAGGTATGATGAAACGGTGTAACTGGGCTTGATGCCGTGATTCTTGGCTATACAGTCGTATTAAGTGTTAGCGGATCATTAGAGAATGAGATAATGAACATGTATACTTAAATTATAATGGGTGGTGATGATATTGAGGTACATGGGACTCTAAAATAGTACCCGGACTGTAACTTGTGATTGATCACGATATGGGATATGTATGACTTGATTACGACATCATATAGGTGTGACCTGATGTCGATATCATAGAGGTGTAACTTGAGGACGATATGATATCAGTATGACTTAATCACAATATGATACATATGACATAATATTTCTGAGGATAAACTAATGATGCTTATTATGATGGCAATGATATATGATTGATGTATGCAATCACAGTTTAGCACCTTGATCATGAGATGTGTTGATGATGACATTATACTAATGATGAGACACCTAGGAGATACTTGACCCGTACCCCGATATTAGGATGCCGTACGATGGATTTTACCGTACGAGGCATAGATATAATGATTGATCCGCACTCTTGATTCGAAGAAGCCGTACTACGTACGTGACGCTATTGAGGCTGGATCGCCGACTATTAGAGATATTGATTCAGACCTAGGTAGACTCTTGTTTCTTAATGACTAGTTTCTTAGGTTTAGTTTCTTAGGAGGTTAGATGGACACTAGGTTAGGTTCGAGTCATATAGTGGTAGTGATAATTGTATATCAAATGAGTGGATAACACACATCCGTCTTTACTTTCACACTGTAATCATAATGTTGCATGTTTATACATATGTTGCTATAATCAGTATAAACTTTACCTGTTAGGACACCAGCACCATTACCGATGATGCGCATATTCCACGCACACTTATTTGCCGGCTCACACACGCCGTCATCGGTAATTGCTATGTCACGTACACTTTAGATCTTATTATCTTTTATTGATAGAATCAGCTAGCAACTAGATCGATATATAATATTGTGATTACTCTCAGATGCTAGTATAGACATGGCATTTATTACTTAGACATTCATGCATTCATATTCTCATGTTATCATGCAGTTTTATAGGGCATATGCCGACACTTATCATTTACTTACTCATGATTTTGAGATTTGGATTTCTATGAGTTTTCTGGATTTTGGGGAAAACCGCAAGAATATATAAAAACTTCTCTCTCTCCTCCTCCTCTCTTTTTAAAAACATAAGATACAGTTTTCTCGTGATGTATGTGTTGTCCACCATGAGATTTCTTGTTTTCTGATGGATTTCGAGACCCGATTCGAGGAGTGGATGAACCGTCTCGGGTAAATGGTGGGCCCGGTATGGTACCCCGGGGCAAGAAGATCGAGTTATAGACGATGAGCCTGGCAGGGGAAGGCTACCTACCGGTGATGTCTGGCGCGGCGGATATCTGGAGGATACCGACCGTTGTCGTGAGATTTGATGATATGGGCCGATCCGGACTGACGGAGCCCGAGATATTGAGACTATGAGACTTGAGATTTACATGTTTATGTCGATGCTTGACACGGATTTCCATGGATTTCATTGTTGATATTTCCGGTTTCTATACCCGTTTTACTATGATAACAGCTAAAGATTTCTTATACAGATACACCTGGATTTCAGGATTGGTTATTTTACATTCATGGTGCATGCATATCCATTCATATGACATAGTACTATATGAGGCACTGACACGAGCATGGAGTATCTGCACTTACACGTAGTTTTACCCTGCTATTATTAGATGATTGAGACTTAGTAGTGTATTATTATGACCTAGGATAGCGTCGTGCATTCGATTTCTTTTCGTAGATGTCTTCTACTCATGAGTTGGCAACTCACCCCCGTTGTGCCAAATTTTATTACAGGTTCGATGTACAGGTTTCCCTGGCAGCTTGCTGGCACATCTTTTCTTCAGGGTGATTTGCACGGTAGGTTGGTTCATTTGTATCTGAACCACCATTGTATTTTTTATTCTTTCATTTGTATCTAGTAAGCTCCATCAACCATACTTGTATTACTTGATAAGTTTATTGGACCAGTATTTTTTTTATTTCGACCTTAGAGTCGCGCATGTATTATTCTGATATGGTGGTTTTGTTTTCTTTGAGTTTTGAGCCTCGCCCTTTGGCGTTGTATATTATTGTGCTTGTTGTGGTTGTTTCCGCATGTTGGCGTTGATGCTAGCTCCCGTTGGAGATGCTTTTTATTGTTTATGTATATTATACTTGTTGTACCCGTTTGGGGGCCGGTTTTTATAGAGGAGACTCTGCCGAAATTTTTGAGAAAATTTGCTGATGTTTTAAACTTGTTCCTTCATGTTTTCTTTTACTGCTTCTTCTTCTTTTTCATGGTTTAGATTTCTGGGCTTCGGCTTACTTAGGTTACGTTGTGCCTCTAGACGTTTCGTAATCTAAGTGCCGGTCACGTTCCGTACTTTCGGGTCGTGACAAAGTTGGTATCAAAGCGCTAGGTTTAACCTTGTATAAGTCTAGGTGACCCTTGGTTGATGGAGTAGGCGATTTAGGTAGAGTAACGTACCGTGGGTATGGTCCGCGGCATATTTACGATACGCTACTCTGCTTAAGGTGCCTTAGGATGTACAATTGTTTGCACCGTATTCCATTCGTTCTTTTAATCTATCTTCGTCAATGTTGGAGGGTGGTTTCTGTTACCACGGGCACACTGGTAGAGGGAGCTGCGGCTCGAATGCGATAACCATTAGAGTATTGGTTATTCTTGAGGATTGAAGCATTGCTTAGCGTGCGGACGAAGGGTATTCACATGCTGTCCGGATGAAGTTAAAGGGTTCGAACGATTATCAGAAAACCATTTTCCCAAGTTTAAAGTATTCGGAAGGACATGCAGGTATTTCGATGGACCCTCTAGAAGAATGAAACCCTAACTCGACATAATGACCACGAGAACGCCCTTGAACCTTAGGGTTTACGGCAGTTCCGCGGTGCCATTAGTGAGGCTTGGGTTTGCCCTTCTACGGCTGGATCATCGATGCTGGGGTATGTATCGAATATTTTTAAGCTGTACCTGAGTGTTGAGATCTCGGGGAATTATGGGATTTTGATGGATCGATCGAAAAGTTTAATGTAGTCCGGATATCAGGTGAAGGGATCGACTACGTGGGAGACTCTAGATGTGAGTATTGCCGTTGGTAGCGCAGTCAGCACACTTATGAAGAGACAAGTTTGAAGCAGCAGACATCAGAGGAAAGAGGCGCACATTGACGATAGTGATTACGATGTGACTTGGTGATTTGAATTTCATATTTCTGTTATTGGATTTTGGTATTTTGAGGATTTTGTTCTACGATTGGTATTTCTTATGGGTACCTTCATTACATTCTATCTGTGTTTCACATATCAGTTGTATTGATGTTGCTTAGTATACACCCAGTACACTTGATTTGGTTTTATATATTTCGAGATTTTTGATTTGATTTCGTGCATATGGGTTACACATGATTTTGATATATGCTTCGACCTAGTTTTTATCCATTTTCGTACTCTGATTTCGATTCTGATATTCGGCGTATGTTTTCGTGCACCATGTACACCTGATTGAGATTCTTGCGCACACTTGGCGCACTTGATGCGATTTTGTGCACACCAGATGCACTAAATCGGGGTTTTGTGCAGATTAGATGCACCTGATAGTGAGTCGTGCACGCCCGTTGCACTTGACAGATATTTTGGTGCACACCTGTTGCACTTATTTTATTTTTGTGTGTATTCATGGTATCTGTATTTGGTTTCGATTTCAGTGCGCACCGGACGCACATGATATTTTATTGATGTGATTGGGATTGATTTCAGTTTGAGCAGTATGTTTTCATAATCACTATTATTTGATTTAGTAACCAGGCGGGACGTGTATGTTAAATAAAAGATATATATATAGTTATTTTTTTAAATAAACGTCCGCTACTTATGCCGTGACACGTGCATCACACGGCAATTTTCAAAAAGGGGTATTTGCATATTTCCTTATCCAGATATTTGTACGGTTTTACTATGATGCGCACTATATATAAGTTACAGATTGATGTATATTATGATGGTTTTCATATTGGGTTTTGATATTTTATTCTCGCCATAACTCCGATGATTGCGCTATACTCGACGGAGTTGATTTTTGTTATGTATTGATGATTTCGGAGCCCCGACGATTTGAGTGTTTTGCTAAATGTTTTAGTATTTGGAGGGGGAGTTTTAATTTAAATTCGGGGACCGAATTTCTTAAAGGGGGGAAGATTGTAACGTTTTAAAAATAATTAAATAAATAATTAAATGAATAAAATTGTTTAAGTGAATTTTGTGATTTTCGGTAAAGTAAAATGTATTTTTCATAAAACTAAACCGTGATTGTTTTTCATTATAATTTCAAAAATACCTATTTTAATTATGTAATTACTAGTAAATGGTGTTTATTTAGCCACTTATAAATTTTTAGTTTAATTAAATATTTTTCCTAAATTAATTATTTTAAATATTAACATAAGCTTTATTTTTACACTAAATTAGTGTAAAATACAAATTTGAATGGTTTTAATTTGTAAAAATGAACCATGGCATGTTATAATTTAGTGTGTATCATGCAAAATTTATTTGCAAATTTTTTCTATTTTCTAGAGTTTTCTTGAGTTGCTATAGTAAAGAAATAAAAGAAAAATAAATAAATGCATGAAAAGACATAATGAAGTGATATTTTGGTGGAGACTTCTACACATTTTCTCTCCCTCACCTCCAAAAAAATGGCCGGCCTCATTCCCCATGGTAGCCCCCATTTTCCTCATTTTATTTTGCTCCAAAATTCATCAAAAATCCTTTAAAAATTCAATTAAAAATCCACAAAATCCTATTTATTTCCTACCCTTTATTCCTTGCTCATTTTTATATGGAATTTGGAGATGGAAAGCATGCATTTTGGAGGCTCATTTTTTTTGTTTGGATTTCATATTTTGGAGGTATAAATTTCCTTCTTTTGTTTATTTGTTATTAGATGTTTCTTTTAAGCATGTTTAGATTTAATGAATTAATTCTATGTTCAATTTTTAAAATTCAAGTTAGGGTTTGTAAATTCAAGTTATGATTTTTATTAATTAATTAGGGTTATAATAGTTAGTTTAACACTTTTAGAATTGAAAAATCTTGCATGGTTGTTGAATTGTAAATTTTTCATTTAAAATTGTTTAAATTAGGAATTTTGCTAACTAGGTTTCTATAAAACATAATTTTTGGTGAAATAAAATTTCAATTAATATTTGTAACACTAGATTGTGGTCTTAATAAGGGTATTAACTTGTTGGTGGAATGGAAACTTAAATTGATCGCTAGTTTCTATTGATAATTGATAAATTGTGATAAAAATTGCTATTTTGTAAACTAGATTTTAGAAATTCCTAAATAAATGAGATTAAAAATATAAATTATGGTTTCATTAAATCATTATCATCATGAATTGTGGTTTAATACATTAATTCATGCAAAATCACGTTTTGTGGTGGAATTGTGGTATTTTGCTTGAAAAATGTTGAAAATTGTTAAAGGTTGCAAACTAGAAATTTCAAATTAATACAAATTTGTGTAATAAAAATATAGTAATGGTTTGTATAGTCTAGTTATGCTATTTAATGAATTTTATGACCATTGGTTTCATTTAAATGTCAAGTTTTGATGAAAAACGGTAAATTGGCATTTTCGGGTTTTACGAAATTGGACGGTTTGATGGATTTTAGGGTTTCGATGGATTTAATCATGTTTTATAATATAAATAATGTGTTTTAAAACTACGAGTTATTTGTTGATGTTTATCTCGATCCATCGGAGTTTGCACGCTGATATCGAGCGATATTTGGTTCTTTTGCGTGGATGGGACATAGGTTTTAACCTATGCTTGTTCCTTGTATCGTTTGACTTTCGTATGTGATCCAGTTTATGATACTATTTATATGTTTGCGTTTAGGTACCCCTCACGTGGACTGCGGGCGATGAATAGGAGGATGGCGACACCGTCTTCGGCAGACATGGACCAAGTGAGTAGATGCATATCTACGGGGGGAAGTCGGGTGGATGGCGTTTAGCACCCCCGCAACGTAGAATAGGAATAGTACTTCTTGACATCAGGAAACCAGATGTGACCCTAGATTCTTAATGAGTAGGGCCCTGGTAATGACCCTAGGCTGGACTAGACTGATTTAGGAAGACATATCAGAAGATGAATACCTTGGAAGAGGTTCGTAGGTTTCAGGTAGAAACACACACACGCACACACTGAAACACGACATGGTGTATACGTGCATGTGTATATATATATAGGACGAGGTATAGGTATATATATATGTATATACAACACGTATATGGGATACATTGATGTGATATGATATCCGAGGTATGATGAAACAGTGTAACTGGGCTTGATGCCGTGATTCTTGGCAATACAGTCGTATTAAGTGTTAGCGGATCATTAGAGAATGAGATAATTAACATGTATACTTAAATTATAATGGGTGGTGATGATATTGAGGTACACGGGACTCTAAAATAGTACCCGGACTGTAACTTGTGATTGATCACGATATGGGATATGTATGACTTGATTACGACATCATATAGGTGTGACCTGATGTCGATATCATAGAGGTGTGACTTAAGGACGATATGATATCAGTATGACTTAATCACAATATGATACATATGACATGATATTTCTGAGGATAAACTAATGATGCTTATTATGATGGCAATGATATATGATTGATGTATGCGATCACAGTTTAGCACCTTGATCATGAGATGTGTTGATGATGACATTATACTAATGATGAGACACCTAGGAGATACTTGACCCGTACCCCGATATTGGGATGCCGTACGATGGATTTTACCGTACGTGGCATAGATATGATGATTGATCCGCACTCTTGATTCGAAGAAGCCGTACTACGTACGTGACGCTATTGAGGCTAGATCGCCGACTATTAGAGATATTGATTCAGACCTAGGTAGACTCTTGTTTCTTAATGACTAGTTTCTTAGGTTTAGTTCCTTAGGAGGTTAGATGGACACTAGGTTAGGTTCGAGTCATATAGTGGTAGTGATAATTGTATATCAAATGAGTGGATAACACACATCCGTCTTTACTTTCACACTGTAATTATAATGTTGCATGTTCATACATATGTTGCTATAATCAGTATAAATTTTACCTGTGAGGACACAAGCACCATTACCGATGATGCGCATATTCTACGCACACTTATTTGCCGGCTCACACACACCGTCATCGGTAATTGCTATGTCACGTACACTTTAGATCTTATTATCTTTTATTGATAGAATCAGCTAGCAACTAGATCGATATATAATATTGTGATTACTCTCAGATGCTAGTATAGACATGGCATTTATTACTTAGACATTCATGCATTCATATTCTCATGTTATCATGCAGTTTTATAGGGCATATGCCGACACTTATCATTTACTTACTCATGATTTTGAGATTTGGATTTCTATGAGATTTCTGGATTTTGAGGAAAACCGCAAGAATATATAAAAACTTCTCTCTCTCCTCCTCCTCTCTTTTTAAAAACATAAGATGCGGTTTTCTCGTGATGTATATGTCGTCCACCATGAGATTTCTTGTTTTCTGATGGATTTCGAGACCCGATTCGAGGAGTGGATGAACCATCTCGGGTATATGGTGGGCCCGGTATGGTACCCCGGGGCAAGAAGATCGAGTTATAGACGATGAGCCTGGCAGGGGAAGGCTACCTACCGGTGACGTCTGGCGCGGCGGATATCCGGAGGATACCGACCGTTGTCGTGAGATTTGATGATATGGGCCGATCCGGACTGACGGAGCCCGAGATATTGAGACTATGAGGCTTGAGATTTACATGTTTTTGTCGATGCTTGACATGGATTTCCATGGATTTCATTGTTGATATTTCCGGTTTCTATACCCGTTTTACTATGATAACAGCTAAAGACTTCTTATACAGATACACCTGGATTTCAGGATTGGTTATTTTACATTCATGGTGCATGCATATCCATTCATATAACATAGTACTATATGAGGCACTGACACGAGCACGGAGTATCTGCACTTACACGTAGTTTTACCCTGCTATTATTAGATGACTTTGTAGTGTATTATCATGACCTAGGATAGCGTCGTGCATTCGATTTCTTTTCGTAGATGTCTTCTACTCACGAGTTGGCAACTCACCCCTGTTGTGCCAAATTTTATTACAGGTTCGATGTACAGGTTTCCCTGGCAGCTTGCTGGCACATCTTTTCTTCAGCGTGATTTGCACGGTAGGTTGGTTCATTTGTATCTGAACCACCATTGTATTTTTTATTCTTTCATTTGTATCTAGTAAGCTCCATCAACCATACTTGTATTACTTGATAAGTTTATTGGACCAGTATTTTTTTTTATTTCGACCTTAGAGTCGCGCATGTATTATTCTGATATGGTGGTTTTATTTTCTTTGAGTTTTGAGCCTCGCCTTTTGGCGTTGTATATTATTATGCTTGTTGTGGTTGTTTCCGCCTGTTGGCGTTGATGCTAGCTCCCGTTGGGGATGCTTTTTATTATTTATGTATATTATACTTGTTGTACCCGTTTGGGGGCCAGTTTTTATAGAGGAGACTCTGCCGAAATTTTTGAGAAAATTTGCTGATGTTTTAAACTTGTTCCTTCATGTTTTCTTTTACTGCTTCTTCTTCTTTTTCATGGTTTAGATTTCTGGGCTTCGGCTTACTTAGGTTACGTTGCGCCTCTAGACGTTTCGTAATCTAAGTGCCGGTCACGTTCCGTACTTTCAGGTCGTGACAGTGTAGGAGGAAGAGAGTGACCATATCATTAATGAAGAGAATGAGTCACAATAACACCTTGCAAAAACATTTAATGAAAACAATGAATCATTAACCTAGTCATCATCCTTCATTCAATGCACTAATGAGTCACAAGCCACCTCATCATCCTAGTCACCATCTAGAAGCTTCCACACACTCATGACTCACCCACATAATGAAAAGATAAATCCGTATTAAACCGAATGTTTAATACGGCCGATAGAAAACTGGAAACTGGAAACTGGCAACTTCCAAAAGCGATCCCGAAATGAATTTCAGGATAACCCCGTAACAGTATAAACATACCCGCATTTGTATTACGACCGAATACAAATGCAACTGAGACAAAGATATTATATCTACAAAGTATAATACTCGGATCCGGCTTAAACCAAAGCCCACCAGTATTATCTGCCCGAAATATGACACGTGCGTAAACGCACGTGCATTTTCCGAACCCTGCCATAAAACCATACGGCCTCTACAACGTTTCGTCCGAACTTGGGAAACTGTCTGTGGGGGACTCTAATGACTCATCAATACACTGGCACTGGGTATAACCACTAGCACGTCAGAGGTACAAGCTGTACGTAACGGTTGCCTATGCATTGATTGGAAGGGAAGCTGATGAGCGAACTCATCCAGAAACCCTACTGAGCCTAACAGTGACAATATACATACAGTCTGGTCCGTTTGTCTATGAGCATCGCATATCGGCCTAGGGGGCTGGTAACGTCAGACCCCCAATAGCGGTATAAGTCGTGTCAGAGAGTAGCCCAGAACACCCTGAGATACTACTGGAGTACCTACCGGTAAATCTCCTGCCTCGGCCGAGGGCTTTGTGTAATGGCTCTCCTAGACACAGCGCGATCTCACCCTCAATACCGGGAGAGACGAATCCTCTGCCGATCCGCTCACTTGCCTCCATGTGGCTCGGGACTGTACCCGAAAAAGACCTGTTTGCACGACTCCTTTGAGCCGTGGTAGGGTAGAAATCAAAGCACAGTGGGAACTCACACGAGACAAATGACGACCTCAGGTCGATGAACTAACCTGTACACCTGTCACCAGGGAACTGCTATCTGACGCTAGGTATAATACCAACTAGCAGGTTTCCGGCGAGTCCTGTCCGGTGTACTCATAACCCAATGAGCACCTGTATACATCTTAGGTGAACCAACTGACACTAATGGCTTGTGAGACCGGCCACCGCCCCTCGTCGGGGTCTCGACTGTATACACTAGTCTACTCTGGAGTATCGATGCCCTGTCTTGAAGCTCCCATGACTAGGGACATTTTAAGGATGTGCTTACAGACTCCAGCTCCCACGTATATGATCGCCATCATACTGCTGGAAGTCAAGCAAGAATCCTATGGGCTCTATCATCATGCAATAGTGAACTAAAGCATGTATACGATGATAAAGACAAACCAGATAGCATACTATTATCTCGAGCAAGACTGTCATATCGGTATAGGTCCTGCCTCAATCATTGCAATCACGTACCTGCGATCCAATAATTGACTTTGAGGGCACTATATCCAACAAGTATGTATGTAGCTATATCAAGCTAGGTATATGTATATACATGTCAATAATGATACAATACCTTCCAGGTATATATGTAGCTATATCAAGCTAGGTATATGTATATACATGTCAATAATGATACAATACCCTCCAGGTATATGTGTAGCTAACAAGTAGGCATGGCAAGGCATATGTGTAAGCATGTAGATATACAAGTATGCTATATGTCATATGCACAATGGAATACGAATCAATGTCTCAATGTCCCTAACCATACAATATCACGTATGTATAGGTGTCAACTATACCTCGTATGTATATGAGTTGTGCGTCTCATGGAAATTATCGACGGTGTGTGTGGCATACAATCAGTGCTCGTGCAACATGAGCCGTTAATAATAGTGCAGTGCCTAATGGGTACAAGTCCAAGCACAACAAGTAATAATATGCAATGAAGTTTATGCGCAAACTCTATATGTACAATATAAACATGCAGCTAATATCATATCATATCTAGCCCTGACGCATAACGCCATGCGGACGAATTCCCCGTAGATGTTAAATCTACTCACTGACAATCGCGGGTTAGATAAATCCAATCACTTGCTTCCCTTTCTTTGCAGCGTCCGAAGTCCCCGCCTGCGATCTTATTTACACAAAACATAGCCAGTGCAAAAATCTCAGAAATCAATCAATATCACGTACACACTACGTTTGACCAACGCACCAACTCCAATCCTATGAGTGTTCGTCTAACGGCCAACGTGTGTGGTAACACACCGAAACCAGCCCACGTGCAGCAGCTACAGAAGATCATGAACCGTGTCGGATAACGTAACACGCTTACTCAATACACTAGCATATAGCAAGGTGGTCCCAGATTTTGATATACAAACAATTGGTGAAAGTTGTAAGTACCACGAAACCAAAAACAACCACAGATACCCTACGCCTAAACCCCAACACCTCAGCCCTCACTCTGGCCGCAATTTGCGGCCAGAACTAATAAATCCGTGTCCCGATCAATAAGGGGCGGTCTCAGGTTTTTATGGTGGGTTCTAGGTCACAACACATGGTCACTGTGATGGGAACTTTTCCAGAAAACACCAGGTTCTACAGCAGATCTCAGAGACTCAAAGTTGACACTATAAATACGATATTTGCACAAAATGCTACCTTTAGTGTTCTAATCCATAACTACAAGGCAACACAACAATATAACTCCTAAATATCAGTTTGAGGTCATTACCTAGCGACTCTTGCTCAAAAATCCTAGCTTTCCAACCTCCAAGGCAACCAAGTGGCTAAATCAAGATATTAAAAGTGTTTTCCATGGATTTTGTAAAGTTTAGCAAAGATTTTGTGATGGGGTAGTGAGGGTTTAGTTTGAGGTTGAGGGAATGTTAGTTGTATGTATGCCCTAGAGGCCAGTATTGTACAGATTATGTATATTATATTGGATGCTTGGACATATATAGAGATGACTTTCTTGCTCGACATGATAGTATGCTATCTGGTTACTCTTTATCTTAACATGTACACTAGTCTCTTTATACTGTCTTATAGTTACATGTTGGTAAAGCCCTTAGGATTTGTACTTGACTACCTGGACTATGATGCAGATCATACTAGTGGGGACATGGTAGTCCATAAGTACATCCTTCAAGGTCCCTAGTCGTGGGTGTATCGAGACGGGGCATCGATATACCAGAGTAGACTAGCGTATACGCTTCTCGACCCATGTGATAGGCGATGGATGATCCCATATCCATTGGTGTTTGACATCAGAGATGGTATACGGGTGCTCAGTGGAGACTGGGTACACTGGACGGACTCGCCGAGAACTCCCAGATGGTATTATACCTCACGTCAGATGGCAGTTCTCAGGTGACACTTGTACAGGTTAGTCTGTAGACCCGAGATCGTCATAGAGTCTTGTATGATTCCCACTGTGCTTTGATCTCCACCTTACCACGTCCATGAGGGCATGCAAAACGGTGGTCTTTGGGTACAGTCCCGAGTCACATGGAGGCAATGAGCGATAGGAGGGGTTTCGTCTCTCCCGGTATTGGGGGTTGATGTTGCGCTGTGCTCGATTGGCCGTAACAGGGAAGTCCCTGGACAGGGCTGATCAGAGATTTGCTGGTAAGTGTTACCAGTAGTTTCTCGACCCGTTATGAGCCTCACATCGGCACGACTTATCGGGTTATTGGGGTCTGACGTTTACCACCCCTAGACTTGATATGCGACGTATCAGACGAAGAGACCGGACTGTATGGTAAGTGTTACTGGTCGGATTCGCAGGAGTGTGAGCGGGCTAGCTGGTCGATCTTCTGATCGCTCAATACCCGGGTGGCCGTTACGTTTAGCAGACCGCTTGCGGCTTGTGGGTGCTTGATATGATCATCATCTGCTACCGGCGTATTGACGAGTCTTTAGAGTCCTACACAGAGGTTTCCTGGCTCAAGCGAAACGAAATAGGAGCGCATATGAGATATGTGCGGGACCGAGAATAATGCGTGTATGTGATACCGCATTTCATTCTCGCGATATATGTTTCGATTGGTCATATTCGATATGACCTAGTTATCGAATCATTGATTCGATAAATCGATACATTGGATTCTAGTCGGTTATGTGCGACATGACCGGATCATTGAATCAAATGTTGATTTAATGATTTAATGCATAATTATATATTTGATATATTGCATTGCATTAACTAGTATTGGTTCACTTTAAACGGATTTTTCTCACTTGATGCACATTGTATATGTGATATGCTTTAGTGCACTACTTTGTATCATGTTTGATGATACTTGATCATATAGTTAAGTTTATAGAATTAATCCATAGTTAATTTGATAATTAGGGTTTTGCATATTCATTTATTTATTTATTTGTTTATTTATTTATTTGAAATGGATTAAGATAAGAATGGTGGCTTTATTTGTTTTATATTGAAGCTTCATGAAGCTTTGACTTTGCTAACCATCCTTATCTTCATGCTTAACCCTAACCCATCCAAGTGATCATGGTTAATTCTCTACACTTAACCCTAGTTCAAGTTATGATAAGTATTTGATTTAAAATTTATTTTTATCACAAGACTTATCATATTCTTTTCTTGAGCTCATCTTCTTCTTCTTCTTCAAGCTTGCTACTCTAATGGCAACTTGAGATTTAGTGAGAGAAATCGAAATCTAAACTGAACCCACCTCCTATTTCTTCATCCTCTACCTCTTGCCAAGTTGTTTTGGGTGTTTACTTCACAAGTTTCACAAGTTTGTGAAGTCGGAGCTTGAGTTTGTGCAACCTCGACGTAGATCGTCTTTGACACGAAGCCGACGACCTATTCCGCACGTTTCTCCGATGAAGCCGTCACGAGAGTTCAAGCTTCAAGATGGACAGCGAGAGGACGCCCTTGCGGAGCCGTGGAGGTGGATATCCGGATCTACAAAGGTTGTAATTTCCGTATCCCAGTAGTTAAGTGTTAACTAAGTTTTCATTTCGCCTAAACATCTAGTTTAAGATCCGTAGTCTAGGGTTTCTCGGCACCAAAAATTTTAAATTGGCATGTTCGATGCCTTGTGAGACATTACTAGAGTGCCTAGGAACCTTTCAGGGAAATGAGAAATGATTGAGAGTGAGAGAAAATGAGAGAGTGAGAAAGTTTAATTGGTGAGAGGTGAGTGTAGGGTGAATCAAAACCTTACACTCACTCTCCTCCCCTCACCTCATTAATGCTCATTAATGTATCATTACTCACCTGCCACCTCTCTCAAATCCAAACAAGATATTTTCTCATACACAAATATCTTAGGAAGGTTAAGGCAAGGTTAATTAGGACATGGATTAATTAAGGTTTCTTGGTCACTTAACAAGATTAACAAAAACTAACCCTCACATTAACATGCACGTATGTATGCAAGTCATATCAAATAATAATAAAATATTAATTAATTGATATAAAATGTGAGGAACCCGATTTGGTAAACTTTTCCTTAAAACCCGCATTAACGCTTAATTAACACTAATCGCATTCCAAGGCGTTACAGTTTGTCTACCCCACCACCATCTTGCGAGCCTATTCTTCGTTTTCCTTAAGTCTCGAACCCTCAGCACACTTTTTCTAGTCCACTAAAGATGATCCCCACTCCTATTCTGGGATCTATTCCATACACACGACCTTCTCCAATGTTGGACCCAGCTATTATTGCTAAAGCTCCTTATCGGAATCGGTTAAGGGGGAACAAATCGAGTCCACATATGGATAAGATTATGGAAATGTTTAAACATGTTAACATCAACATCCATCTCCTAGATGCTATCCAACAAGTCCCGTCTTATGTGAACATTATAAAAGACATGTGCACTGGGAAGAGGAAGACTCAAGTGCCCAAAAAGGTATTCATGACAATCAATGTTAGCATTGCTTTTACCCCACAATTACCAAAGAAACGTAAGGACCCTGGCTGTCCTACAATATCGATTTCTATTGGGGGTAAAAATATTAACCGTGCTTTACTTGACCTTGGCGCAAGTGTTAACCTGCTTCCATATTCTGTTTACGAGCAGTTAGGGATTAGAGAGTTGAAACCAGCTCATTGCACTCTCCAAATGGCAGACCGATCAATCACCAAACCTAGGGGTGAACTCGAGGATGTGTTGATTAAAGTCAGGTAATTTATATTCCCTGTGGACTTTATTGTTCTTGATACACAGCCTGTAGCGAACCCATGGAACCAAATTCTGGTGATTCTTGGTCAACCCTTCCTTGCCACTTCCAATGCTGTCATTAATTGTCGAAACGGCTCTATGACCCTATCCTTCGGAAAGATGTCAATTGAGCTGAACATTTATAAGATTGGAAGTCAGCCGTCTGAACCCTCTGCTCACATTCTTGATGTCTGTTCTGTCCACGAGATAGCTTCCGAAAGCTGGAAGGTTGATGAACTTTGCTTTGATGATCATGACGACATTAGCACATCAATGTTTGACCTTGCACACAATAGTGAGGACACTTTTGATGAGTCCACTTCTGAGTCTAAAACTTTTGACTCATCACTTTCCGAGTCTGTATCCTTTGCAGGCTATGAGCTTCTTCGTGAATCTGAATGTCATTTGCTTACCCCACCTTCTATTGTTTCTCCGCCGACATTAGATCTCAATTTGTTACCTTCTTATCTTAAATATGCATATTTATGTGAGAATGAGTCTTTACCTATGATCATATCTGCTTCTCTAGCATTAGAGCAAGAGAACGCTCTTTTGATGGTCTTGAGATCTAATAGGCAGGCTTTTGGTTGGACAATGGCCGACATCAAAGGGATTGGTCCCTTGATTGTTGAACATCATATACATTTGATGGATGAAGCCAAGACAACCCGAGAACCACAAAGACGGTTGAATCCCGTCATGAAGGATGCGGTAAAGAAAGAAATCATCAAATGCTTTGACAGTGGTATCATTTACCCAATCTCTGATAGCCAATGGGTAAGTCCTATTCATGTAGTCCCTAAGAAATCTGGCATCACGGTCATATCTAATGTGGCTAATGAGTTAATTCAGACACGCGCTCAAACTGGGTGGCGTGTATGTATTGATTATAGAAAACTCAATGCTGCAATGAGGAAAGACCACTTTCCTCTACTTTTCATTGACCAGATGTTTGAACACTTAGCTGGATGTGAATATTATTGTTTCATGGACGGATACTCTGGCTATAACCAGGTCCCTATTGCCGAAAAGGATCAAGATAAAACCATACTTGCTTGTCCTTTTGGTACTTTTGCTTATAGACGCATGTCCTTTCGGTTATGCAATGCTCCCGCTACATTTCAGCGATGTATCATGGGGATATTCTCGGACATGGTCGAGAATTTTCTGGAGATTTTCATGGACGATTTCTCTATATTCGGAGATTCTTTTGATGAATGCCTATCTCATCTTGACGCGGTTCTTACTCGTTGTAAAGATAAAAACTTAATCTTGAATTGGAAAAAATGCCATTTCATTGTCCAAGAGGGAATTGTGCTTGGACATGTCATTTCACGGAAAGGCATTGAGGTTGATAGAGCTAAAATAGATGTCATTCATAACCTTCCTCATCCTAAATGCATCAAAGATATACGATCTTTTCTTGGCAATGCAGGCTTTTACAGGAGATTCATTAAGGATTTTAGCAAAATTGCTAGACCCTTAACTCTTCTCTTGGCCAAGGACACAACCTTTCACTTTGACTCGGATTGTGAGGCTGCATTTGACTCACTTAAGAATTCCCTCAATACAGCCCTCGTTCTATCATCTCCTGATTGGAACCACTCGTTTGAGCTAATATGTGATGCATCAGATTTCGCTGTTGGTGCAGTCTTAGGACAGCACATTGATAAGATGCTACATGTGATTTATTATGCAAGTATGACCCTGAATGATACTCAAATTAATTATACAACCACCGAAAAAGAACTTTTGGCAGTTGTATTTGCATTAGAAAAATTCAGGCCTTACTTTATTGGCACACCAATTGTTGTGTACACTGACCCCTCCGTCTTAAAACATCTTTTATCGAAGAAATATGCTAAAGGTAGGTTAATACGTTGGATCCTTCTATTACAAGAATTTGATCTTGTCATTCGAGATAAGAAAGGATATGAAAACGTAGTAGCCGACCATCTTGCACGCATCTCTTCTTCACCTGTGACCCTGCCAATTAATGACTCTTTTCCGGACGAACAACTCTTGAATGTATCCACCGAATCTTGGTTCGAGGATATTGTGAATTATCTTGCAATAGGACTTATTCCCCACGAATGGTCGAAACAGGACAAACATCGATTTTTATCCTAAGTAAAACACTTTTACTGGGATGAACCTTATTTTTTTAAATATTGTCCTGACCAAATCATTCATAGATGTGTCCCTAATGATGAGTTCAAGAGCGTTCTATCTTTCTGTCACGATCAGGCATGTGGAGGTCACTTTGTTCCTCGAAAGATGGCGGAGAAGGTTTTGCAATACGGTTTTAACTCGCCGACTTTATTCAAAGATGCATTTGATCATTGCAAAACCTATCCACAGTGTCAACACACGGGTCAGATTTCTAAAAGAAATGAGATGCCACTTCAACCGATCTTGGTGGTTGAAATTTTCAACGTTTGGGGTATTGATTTTATGGGTCCTTTTCCCAACTCTTTTGGGAATTTGTATATATTGCTTGCGGTTGATTACGTCTCGAAATGGGTGGAAACTATTCCTTGTCGCACTAATGACAACAAGGTTGTCATTAACTTCCTTAAAAAAAATATCTTTTCGCGATTTGGACACCCTCGCGCTATCATTAGCGATAACGGGACGCATTTCTGTAATCGGTCTTTCGAGACTTTGATGCGGAAATATGCAATCAACCACAAACTTTTGACACCCTATCATCCCCAAATGAGCGGGCAAGCTGAGGTTTCCAACAGACAAATCAAACAAATTTTGGAGAAAACGGTTTCTAAAAACCGGAAAGATTGGTCAACCAAATTGACGGATGCTCTTTGGGCATTCCGTACTGCTTATAAAACTGATCTCGGTATGTCTCCGTATCGTCTAGTGTTAGGTGAGGCTTACCACCTTCCGGTCGAGATTGAGCATAAAGCAATGTGGGCCATTAAAGAACTGAACTTTGACTTAAATCAAGTCTGCAACTTTCGGAAGCTGCAATTAAACGAGCTAAGCAAACTCCGCGATGAAGCTTACTATAATACTGTAATAGAAAAGAATCGGACTAAGGTATTTCATGATAAAAACATTTTGAAAAAAACTTTTACAACAGGTCAACAAGTCCTTCTGTACGATTCACGTCTCCATCTTCATGCGGGTAAGCTACGATCTCGTTGGAAAGGACCATTTGTTGTGCGGTATGTGTACCCGCACGGGGCAGTTGAGGTTGAAAATGTTAAAAATGATACAGTTTTCAAAGTGAATGGGCAAAGATTAAAACTGTATTTTTCCACTGACCCCACGGAGGAGCTTCTGTTTTTATAGGAGTCGCTTTATCTTGACTAAAAATCCTCCATCTCACCTCCATGTCTTGAAAAATACTGTATCACTTATAGAATGGAGGTAAGTGAAAAGAATAAGTTTGGGGGAGATTTTCACGATCATAATTTCATATCCCCGTTAATAACTTTTCCTCCCAAGTTTACAGGTTTCTGAGATTTAACAGATGGCAACAGTGAGGACACTGTTGTAAACAAGTTTGGGAGAGGTTTGTGCTTATTTACGCATCACTTTGCATCATACTTTGCATAAGCACAAAACATATAATAATAAAAAATGTGTACATAAATAAGATAATAAAAGATTAGAAAGTGAAAAATTACATCTAAAAGATTGGAAAAATTTAAGAAAACCAAGAAAATTAAAAGTTTTCTTAAACGAAACTAGTAATAAGTAGTTATGAGCCGTTGTCCCAAGGGTTAGTAAGATGAAAGAAGTCACTAATCTGGGGATAAAAATAAGTCTGAAAAATAGTTCCTATTCTGGAAGCCAAACATTTGAATGTTGATACCCTACTATACGCACTTACACACGTCTTTAAACTCGGGATAGTAGAGGATACCTTGAAATGCTTTTGTCTAAAAGCCAAAGTATGAAGAAAATAATAAATGAAGCATAAAAGATAAAATGGTGAAGAAAAATGAATACTTGTTTTGTAATCACCAAGGCAGCGTAAAAAAAATATAGCGAGGATGCTTCATCACTTAGTGCCTTAGACCAACTGGTTTGGGAGTCACTGCTAAGCTTTAGGTGTTGCAAGACGAGGAAATTGCTAATTACGCCTAACATGTGAGCACATTTAGTAATCGGTTGGTTAGTACCTCAAGAATTATTAACGGTCGTATGAAGAATGTGTGAGCAATTCCATCCAAACTATTCACCGACTAAAAAGTATTGTGGTGATGGACAAGAGTATGATAGCTTGAATTGAATTCTCCGAGTGTAGGGATGCCTTTTACACACACGTAGGGGTATATGATCGGTGTTTGGAAGAAAGGTAGGGATGAAGAATAAAGGCACTGTTTTATTGAGTGATGATGTGATTTCTAATATCTTTTCATAACTATTAAGATAGGACTCATGACAACCGAAAAGCTAGTGTAGTTGGAAACTCTGATTTTCAAAGTCTCTCTTTTATAATTCCTATATTTATATGCAACTTTCACAGTCTTCCTTTTATTATAGGATTTTGTGGGTGCAATCCGCTGAAAACTCTCAGGAGACAACACTCCTCCTACCAGGTACACCTAGAGGTTTAAAGGCTTGTTGCACGTGCTCAGTGCAATCGTGTTGCCTATGAAAGTGTGCTACTTAGTTTTTTCTTTTTCTTTCTCTTCTTCTTTTCTCCTTCACCTGAATAAAAGATGTTTGCTCGAGACGATCAAAATTAAGTTTGGGGGAATTTGTTCAGTCGAAAATATTGCATTCTGTAACATAACAATTTCCTCATTATTATAATCATCTAAGGGTGTTTATTGTAAATATAACACGGATTACAAATTCATCTGCAAAATACCAAATACCACGTGTTATAGTTATAATCAAAATTTTGGAGGGAAATTGTGTGTTTATTACTTCACACATGATATTGTATATCTCAACACTTTTCATCAAGATTTTGTGCAGAAAATTATTCAGTTCAAAGAACTGGAATCGCAAAAATTGCCGATAAAATGTAGCAAGTTAAAGAAATAAAATCTAGCAAAGATTTAGAAAGAATAATAAGATTCCAGACATCAGAAGAAAACCCTAAATCCAACACCAAACAGCCCCAGAAAAATGATGCAGCAAACTCATCAAACGGCCGCGGAACCGCGCCGTTCCAGCCCGATCCGCCGCGGATCTGCGACCGAGTTGGCTCATCGGCGAACGTAACTTTTTCCAGAGGCTCCCTTGTAACCTCCTAGCTTCTTCAAGACGCTTCGAACTCCCTAGCTTTCTCCAGAAGCTTCCCTACAACAGCCAAGCTTCTTATACAAGCTTCATAACAACCTAGCTTCTAGTGGAAGATAAACCTAGCTTCTAGTTGGGAGATCTATAAAAGGAGACCTAGGGTTACATTTCAATGGTTGTTCAATAATTTCACATTTTTACACACAAGTTGAGTGGCACAACTTGTGATCCAAATCCAAATCCAATCAAAATCAAGATCCATTGAAAGCAAAAAATCAAGCGACAATCGAAGAGCCTTTATCGCAACGCCGATCGTCATCACGAGCAAGAGATTTGCATCCGATCTACGACTCACGCCGATCGAGCCACGCAAAGATCGATGACAAATTCCCTTTCAAAGGAGCGATCGAGAGCTAGTCTTATAAGCTCAAATTGAGAGGTGTAATTTGAAGGAGATTTATTAAAGGTGATAATTGTAATTCTTGCTTTCTTTACATTCTTATATTATGAGATTTCTAGTTCTTGATTCTTTTATTTTCATGATGCGTGAGTGAAATCTCCGCTTGTAATGGAATCGAGAGAATCGGTAGATCTAATGATGATGAAATCCTAAACTAATCTTAAGCCTTAGGAGGATTGTGAAATTTAGGAAAAAGAATCATCGATGACCTAATTTGGAGCGAGATCACGTTTTTGATTATTTCGTTGCAAATTAGGGATCAAATGATTGATGATTTTCTTTGCTAGAGGCTAGAATTGAATGATGATCAATGAAAAGACAAGGGATAGTGAAGGAGAAACCCTAGTTTCTTCAATAGATCCCTAATCTTCATTGATCGTTATCGATCTAGCTACAATTCATCAATAGATAAGATTCGTACTTATTAGTATTCATCATTGCTACTAATTCGATCGATTCCTACAAGCTATTCTACAAATTCTTGATAATTAAATTGATATTGGATACTTTCTTGAACTCTTGATTCCTGATATTTTTCTTGATGTTTCTTGAAAATAAATCTCATAAATCTTGAATCATCTTCTTGAATTTTCTTTCATATTTCATTTCGACTCAATTAAAGTATGGACGAATAAATCCTCGCATCTCAGTGGACGACCCGTTCTCATTAACGAAACTACATTGACACCGTTATTGATTGCGGTTATAAATTCTTTGATTGTGATAAACTTTTCATTCCATACAACTTCACAATTTAAACGATCAATCAGCGCCAAAACAAAGGACTCAGCGCCTCATGTGCTTTCCACCTGGGTGCTCAAAATAGAAGACCCGGTGCCTTACGTAAAATACACGTGAGCGCTATATAAAAGTGCAGAAGCACTATAAAAGTTAATCGAAATGACTAAGCACTAATTGGGCAGTGCCCAAGTCTGAGCGCCTCACGTGAAACACACGTGAGTGCCCAATAAAATAAATGAGGCAGCACCTCACGTGAGCGCTATACAAAGTGCTTAGCACTCTATATTTAGTCAAAATGACTAAAGCGCTTAGCACTGATTGGGCAGCGCCCATGTCTGAGCGCCTCACATGATACATATGTGAGTGCCAGAGCCACAAACAAGTGCTTAGCACTTCTGAATAAAAGGAAAAAGGCTGAGCAAACAGAACCACAAATAAGTGCTTAGCGCTTTTGAATAAAAAAAAGGAAAAGAAAAAAAAAGACTGAGCAGACCAAGCCCAAATTGGCTAAGTCCTTCTGAAAGTTTCTTGCAGCTGAGCCCAAATGCTCTGTTGTTGAATCTTAATAAAATTTAATGATCCTAAAAATATTACTAAGTTGATCTTAGTCTAAAATAAAACTAACGTATTCTTAGTTAAAATAAATTGAGGCCAAATGCTTATATATTTAAGTTGATCTTAATCTCAAACTAGATTAACCGTCCTGATTGGTTCGAAAAATTGTGTTTTTGTGTGTTCCGATTACCGCTGTTGGGGTTTCCTAGCACGACAGCAAGGTTTCGGGAGGCATCATCCATGTCGTTTTCAAAAATTTGCTATGCTAAATAACCCAAACCCTAGAATCTTAACCAGAGAATTAGACGATACAAGAATGTAAACAACATTACATCAAGTGAACAAGGAATACAACCTTTGTAGACCGGTCCTTCACTTCACATGCTCCGTGTAGTAGTCCCGCGATTCCATTAGGCTCCACTTGAGACTTTGGACGAGCTTCCTCCGATGACCTTCATGCCGAAGATGATCCGCGCGAAGTGCCTCCAACTCAAGCTACCTCTACACTAAACTCTTCAGCGTAGGAAACACGCTACACTCGATCGCTAGTCAAGTGTAGGATAGTGAAGTAGGGGATGTTGAAAGCTCACAAGTTTTTGTTCAAGCTTCATGGTTCACATCACATGTGAGGGTTGAAGCTTGAACCATAACATGAGGAGGAAGAAGAAGCTAGAGAGCAACCATGGCAGCAACTCAAGAAAATGGCTAAGTGTTGAGAATGAGCTAGAATGAATGACAACTCTTGACCCCTCACTCATTCAAGCATGGAATTATACAATATAAAATTGCAACCATAATTGAATAGTGAGTCAAGATGAATAAACAAAAGTAAATCACATGCTTGCAACCATGCTCTCATTTTCCACCTCATTTCTATTTTCACAAAATAGAAATTCATATGCCATGCTTCATTATTATATATATATATAACATATATTAATATATATAATGAAGAATAATTAGTGAGCTAATGATATTAGTTAAGATATAATTATATCACATATAATATATGTCACATTATTAAATAAACACTTGATTTAATAATCCGGTTATATCACATATGATCGAATAATATCATTTATGTGTATATCATATTATCAAATCAACACTTGATTCGACAATCTGGTTATATCACATATAACCGAACCGATAACAAATAACTGCCAGATTACAATACGGCATCACATACTCGTATTTAATCAGGACCACACACATGTCACATATGTGTCCTACTTCGTTTCGCTTGAACAAGAAAACTTCTGTGTGGGACTCTAAAGACTCGTCAATACGCCAGCAGTAGGTGATGATCACATCAGTCACCTACAAGCGGTCAGCGGTAGTAGCTGGACGTAACGGCTACCCGGGTATTGAGCGATATGAAGATCAACAAGCAAGCCTGTCCACAGTCTCCATGAAGCCTATCAGTGTAAGTCGACGTCACCAGCCCCATGGGTTTGCGGGGTGGCGAAATGGGTAAAAAACAATTTTTACAAACAAGGTAACATCGACTTGAACTCCAAGATCTTAGCTAAACCATATCTAACAAACTAACTAGAGGTTTTATCTATTATGTAAGAAGATTATACCTAAAGTTTCAAGTCCTTCTTGTCTTCCTGCTGTCCTCCTTCACCTCGCGGGCTCGTTGGAGTGGAAATGGAAAGCACCTCCTCGTCGGCTTCTTGAAGTAGTAGAATATCCACCCGAGAGTTCCAACCTTAAGCTTAACCTCCAAGTTGAGGCAACTAGATCACTTGGTATGCTAAATTATGTAATCTAGAATGAGTAGAGTGTGATTTTGAGTAGCTTGTCTCACTAATCCCTTGATTCTCAACACATGAGACATTAGGGTTTGAGAGAGAAAGAAGGAGAGAGTGAACTCTTGAGGAAAGAGAAATGTTTTTGATAAATGATAATTGATAAATGGAATGGCTCCTTGATATGACAATAAGCATGGAATGAAAATAATATTTTAACAAAAATATCTAGGTAACAAAATATCTCATCAAAATATCTAGAGTCAAAAAGTCAATCCAAGTCAAATTGTCAACCCAAGTAGCCATGCCACAAAATTATCATTTACCAAAAATAACAAATACTTTTCTCCACCTCATATTTGTTTTGACTAAGTCAACGGTCAAAACCCTAATGAGGTGTCTTCTTCTTTACCCCCTCTCATCCGTATATACATACCCGCATCCGTGTTCCAAGAAACATGAATACTATGAGACGAAGCTAATCCAATAATCAAATACTAGGATCCAGCTTAAACTAAAGCACACTAGTTTTGTCCGCCCGAACACCACACGCGCACAAGTACACATATGTGATCGAACCCTGTCGTAAAACCAAACGACCTCTACATCGTTTAGCCCGAAGCTGGGAAACCCTCTGTGTGGGACTCTAAAGACTCGACAGTACTCTGGCAGTGGGTTTAACTACAAGCACGTCAGTGGCACTAGATGTACGTAATGGCTACCCAGGTATCTATCAATAAGAAGGCCGACGAGAAAGCTCATCCAAACTCCTACTGAGCCTGTCCGTGGCAATCTCTGTATAGTCTGGTCTGTTCGTCTAAGAGTGTCGCATATCAGTCCTAGAGGGGCGGCAAGCATCAGACCCCTAATAGTGCAATAAGCCGTGTCGGAGTACAGTCCAAAACACCCTGAGAAACTACTGGAGTACCAACCAGTAAATCTCACTTGCCCTGGCCAGGGACTTTGTGTAATGGCATTTCGAACACAGCGCGACATCAACCCCCAATACCGGGAGAGACGAATCCTGTCTAACTGCCACTGCCTCCAAGTGCTTCGGGACTGCACCCAACTACTACCTGTTTGCACGACTCAATAGAGCCGTAGTAGGGTATCAATCTAAGAATAGTGGGAACACACTTGAGGCGAAGTAGCAGTGTTAAGTCAACAGATTAAGCTGTACTCATGTCACCTGGGAACTGCTATCTGACGATAGGTATAGTACCAACCGGCAGTACCCCATAAGTTCATCCAGTGTAACTCATAACCCAATGAGCACCTGCATACTATCTCCAGTACGACGTACTGATGGCTGTGGGACAGATCATCTCCTCTGCTGGAATGAGAAGCGTATACACTAGTCTACTCTAGAGTATCGATGCCATGTCTCAATAATCCTACGACTAGGGACCTGTATAAGGATGTGCTTGTAGACTACCCAGCCTCCACTAGTGTGACTGCCATCACAACGCTGATAGTCAAGCAAAGATCCTAAGGGCTCTATCAATATGAATTAGCGACATGTCAAAAGAAATATATACACATATTAAGATAGATACAAACCAAGTAGAATACTACCATATTGAGCAAGATTGTTATAAATCTGTGTATATATCTCAAGCTTCCAAAATGTAATATACAAACTAGTACTATACAATAATGGCCTCTAGGGCATATTACACTAACATTCTCCCACTTGCACTAAGGCCATGTGCTGGCATATCGCAAACCTATCATCTCGAATAGCCACTCGAACTGCGTATGAGGGATGGCCTTTATGAATGGATCTGCAGTGTTGTCCTTCGTAGCAACTCTCCTCACCTCGATCTCCCTGATCAGATGATACCGCCTCAAGATGTGTCTGGACTTCTGATAGGACCTGTGTTCCTTTGCTAAAGCTATAGCCCCGTTGTTGTCACAATACAGAGGTATTGGATCAACTATGAACGGAACCACCAAAACTTTTGTTAAGAACTTCCTCATCCAGAATGCTTCTTTTACGGCATCAGAAGCTGTGATATACTCCGCTTCCATCGTCGAGTCAGCAGTGTCCTGCTTGGAACTCTTCCAACAGACCGTCCCTCCATTGAGGGTAAAGACATAAACTGACATGGACTTGGAGTCATCCTTGCCACTCTGGAAGATAGAGTCAGCAAAGGCCTCAATCTGGAGGTCTTTTCCGCCATAAACCAAGAACATATCCTTAGTCCTTCTGAGGTACTTGAGAATGTTCTTTACTGCTGTCCAGTGCTTCTCCCCGGGGTTTGACTTATACCGGCTTACCACGTTCAGTGCGTAAGCAATATCTGGTCTGGTACATAATATCTCATATATTATAGAGCCTACCACAGAAGCATAGGGTATAATAGACATGCGATCCCTTTCCAAATCAATCTTGGGAGACATCTCTTTAGAGAGAGTGATTCCATGACAAGCCGGTAAATTACCGCGCTTAGAATCTTCTATACTGAATCTTTTTAGTATGGTGTCGATGTATATGGACTGTGAAAATCCCAACATCCTCTTAGATCTATCACGATAGATCTGGATCCCCAGAATATAAGAGGCATCACGCAAGTCTTTCATGGAGAACCTGTGTGACAAGAACCCTTTGACAGATTGTAGTATAGGAATGTCATTTCTTATCAAGAGAATGTCATCCACGTACAAGACGAGGAATACAACAGTTCATGCTACAATCTTACTATAAATGCATGGCTCATCTGGATATTTAATAAAGTCAAATTCTTTGACTGTTTCATCAAAACAGATATTCCAACTCCGCGATGCCCACTTTAGTCCATAGATGGACTTATGCAACTTGCATACTTTCCCGTTGCTCCCACTCTGAATGAAACCCTCTGGCTGGTCCATATAGACGCACTCATCAAAATGTCCATTTAGAAAAGCGGTCTTTACGTCCATCTGTCAAATCTCATAATTATGGAAAACAGCAATGGCAAGAAGGATCCGAATGGATTTGAGCATAGCCACTGGAGAAAATGTTTCGTCATAGTCCAAACCAGGTCTTTGACGAAATCCTTTTGCAATAAGTCTAGCCTTATAGGTTTCAACCTGTCCATCTATACCAATCTTTTTTCAGAAGATCCATTTGCAGCCTACGGGTTTTACCCTTTCTGGAGCAATGTCCAAAGTCCATACTTTGTTGGTGTACATGGACTCCATCTCGGTCCGCATTGCATCCAGCCATTTTACCGAGCCAGTGCTCTGAATGGCTTGCACGAAGTTAGTTAGCTCATCATTATAAATGATGCAATCCTCTCTATCCCCGTCTATGAGAAAACCGTATATCTCTCAGGCAGATGAGACAGCCTACTACTCCTGCGGAGTGGTGCGGGAATGTCCTGTTCTTTTGGAACTTCTGGTTCCACCAAGCTTTCAGTAATAGCTTGTGGTTCTGGAATTTCTTCCAGTTCTATTGCGCTCCCACTAGTTTCTTTTTTTAAAAATTGATGTTCCAAATAGTGGGCATGACGAGAAACAAAAACCTTTTGTTGCTCTGCGTAATAGAAAAGATACCCTCTGGAGTTCTTTGGGTATCACACAAACTTACACAGTATTGAGCATGCCTCAAGTTTGTCCGCATGCTGCTTTTTAACAAAAGATGGACATCCCCATATCTTCAGATACTGAAGATAGGGTTTCTTCCCACTCCACATATGATATGGTGTGGTAGGCACAGTCTTGGTAGGAACCTTGTTCAAAAGAAATGCAGCTGATTCTAGTGCATAGCCCCAGAATGATCGCGGTAACTCAGTGTTACTCATCATGGAACGTACTATATCCAATAGGGTTCGGTTCCGTCTCTCCGATACACCGTTGTGTTGTGGTGTGTATGGAGGAGTAAGCTGAGAGAAAATTCCATTCTCTTTTAGGTAATCCGGGAACTCGGCACTCAAGTATTCACCACCTTGATCAGATCTTAGTGTCTTGATACTTTTGCCGGTTTGTTTTTCAACTTCTTTCTTATATTATCGGAATTTCTCAAAGGCCTCGGATTTATGTTTCATTAAGAAAATATGTCCATACCTAGAGAAATCATCCGTAAAGGTAATGAAATAGGAATAACCACTTCTTACATGTGTAGATATTGGACCACACACGTCGCTGTGTATGAGTCCCAAGAGCTCACTCGCTCTTACTCCGTGTCCAGTGAACAGAGTCTTTGTCATCTTTCCTTTGAGACATGATTGACAAGTTGCATAAGATTGATATTCGAACGGATCCAAATATCCTTCTTTATATAACTTTGTTAACCTTGTCTCATTGATGTGACCTAGTCTACAATGCCATAAGAAAACTTGATTTAATTCTGGAGTCTTTCTTTTATGTGTGTTCTGGACATTGAAAACTTGTAGTTGGTTTAATACGTATATACCGTTGTTTATAGTACCTGACCCAATCCGACCATGATTAAGGTGGATGTTTACGACATCGCTTACAAATGTAAAATCATAACCTTCCTTAGATAACAAAAATACAGAAATGATATTACAAGTCAAACTAGGTACACAAAAACAGTTGCGCAAAACCAAAATATGTCCACTCGTCAATCCAAGGTGATATTCCCCTACGGACACACCATCCATGCTCGCTTTGTTAGCAACCCTGAGGGTCATATCACCGGTCTTCAGAACCCTACGGCTTCTCAGTGCCTGCAAAGAATCGCATATGTGAGATCCTGATCCGGTATCCAATACCCAGGAAGTAGAGTTGATTGACAGACGGTTTTCAATTACAAATACACCTGAAGCCGAAGCCACAACTTGCTTCGGGTCCTGGTTCTTGGCCATCCAAGCCTGCAATCTTTCTTCCAATGGCCATTTTTATGATAGTAGAAGCATTCTTCCTTTCCTATTGTTGTTCCAGCCACTTTTGCTTTTCCCTTTGCTTCTACCTTACTAACACCGCCTCTCGGCTTGGTGGGGGCCTTCTTCTTCTTTCCTTTGGTTTTCACCTTGGACCTAGAAGAGGAAACTCTACCAATAAGCAGAGCGGGTGTTTCTCTGGATTTCTTCAGGGTGACCTCAGCACTCCTCAACATGTTGAGGAGTTTCGGTAGTTCAACTTCTTTACCTTGAATATTAAAATTCAAAATAAACTGGGCGTAGGTGGAAGGAAGGGACTGGAGAATCAAGTCTGTATACAGCTCGTTCTCTAACATGGTCCCGAGGTCCGTGAGCTCTTCAATATAGCCAATCATCTTAAGGACGTGTTCCCCTACAGATGATTCGATGGCCAACCTCGCCTGAAAAAGTTTCTTCGAGGTCTTGTATCTTGCGATACGAGATTGCTCTCCATATAATTCCTTGGTATGGAGGAATATGGATTCAAGATCCATATTCTCATGCCGCCTCTGGTGCTCATTGTCCATAGAGGCCAGCACGAGGCACTTGGCCTTCGCACAGTCAATCTCTCAGGTCTTACAGATTTCCCTATCCGCCACGCTGGACTTTGGACCTGGGACGACAGGGGCTTTAGTAGTAAGGACATACCCTAATTTGTTATAAGTGATTGCCATCTTGACATTCCTGAACCAATCTTTATAGTTTGGCCCTGTCAATATATTTTTATCTAATAGTAACTTAAGGCCCGTTATGTTTTGGTCGCTGCAATTAGGAGAGAGAGAAGAAACACTTTAGCATAATGCTCTTGCAAATTTAGATTGGTTTTTAGTTTATCTAAACAGGATGGCTCCCACTGTTTCTCGAATCCTTCCTCAAATCATAAAAGAAGAATCAGTCAGGATTAATCTCACCATACAATACTTGCTTAACCGTTCAGCCAGGCCAGTGTCGGTACTTCAAGGGAGGTTTTACGACGCTTTCGCGAAGTTCCTTAATTAAATAACCTCTTTTCCCTGGTGGTGTAGCCCCTCTAACACCTTTCTAGACACCTACTTGGTTTATAGCATTGATTGTTATGTGAAAAAATCTCCCGAGGAGTAGCATATACTCACAGTAGGATCGGGATCCAAATATCATCGTGTGATAAAGTCGAAGGAATCCTACCAAAATTATCACACTCCAATTGGTATGCAACGCTAGCAAGTTTCAGTTTCTTTAGAAACTCCCGATGTGGATTTTTGCCCCATGCTCTTATGACCTTGACGAAGGCCAACATATCATAAGTTATATGTCAAGTTCTACCCATCATTGTCCAGGTTAATTTGAACCCACCCGTACATACCCTTGACGAAGGCCAAAATAGCAGTACGACTGTCCCAAACCAACGTATCTATCTATGCTACAGATGAATATTCAGCAGCTACCAATCACTATCCCTTGGCGAAGGTCAAAATACATAGCTTGAATACTACTAAATAACCAACTGAAATGATGGAGGGCTACGAATGGTTTTGGCGAAACCATGAACATAGTAAACTTGATATAATCGAAGGAACCTGATAGCTTTTAAAAGGAGTGGTTTAAGCTCCGCATTTTAAAAATTTTGCTGTTTTGAAAAAACCGAGTGGTTTTTGTAATTTGTACCAACGATTCAACTTTGGTTTGTTTGCTTTGCATTAATGTAATGTAGTCCCATCAATTAACCTACCATTGCAGAAAATAATGAAAATATAACGTACGCTTATGCCATCCTCATTCGCCATGGGGCCCCGTCATCACCCGTTAGATTACTTAACTAACGACAGAGGGGAGGATGGACTAGTGCCGATGAAAAACATAAGCAATGTCTACTAGATATCATATATAGATATATACATTCGTCAGACAAAATAATAAGCATTCCAGATCACAGATGAACACATTAGATATACTAGGAATTCTGCATTTCGTTTGAGCCTGTAACGAAAGACGGATTCCACGGTCATGATGAATAGCAAAACCCCACCCTAGACCCCTACGGGTGCGGCAAGCTACCCGCCAGATACCCAAAGTGAAGCAACCATCCTCAACAACATGAGTAGGCCACTCGGCACTTCAAAGTACCTGGTAGTTTGTGCGCCCTACCTTGGGTCTATCCTAGGAGCAAAAACAGTAAAAGAAATAATACAATGGTGGCTACAATCTCAACCCGGATGTGCCCTGCAAAAATAATATTACATCACTTTAAAATTTTTACATCGAATGAAAACCCTTATCTCACATCCCCGGCTATTCATCACGACGATCCAACAAGTTCTTATACACAAACCAATATAATCATCACAGAAATGTGCAACCCCCAACTAACTGACATATAGCAATTAACGGATATTTACGAACACATTTATCACAACTTGAAACATTAAACGACGTTAAACTGCGACTTCGAAACACCCGGTATTGCCACAGTAAAGAATTTACACAATTTTCAAAATTGGCAAAATCAAACAACTCCTGAAGCCCTAGATCCATGTCACAAAGCCACACACCAAAGCACAAAGCAATCCTCTCAAAATGACTCGGCGAGCTCGGAAATTTCATAGATGTGGCCGACCAGTTTTTGAGGGAATTGTCTCGTTTTTGGTGAGTGGTGAATTTACAATTCAAAGAGTACTCTGCAGTTGCTAAAATGATTTTTAGAGTCTCGTGAAAAATTGACAGAAACTTGGATCTACGCTTCGATGTTTTCGGGTTATTTCGGTTTCGTAGTTTTACTTGTCGTTTATTCTGTTAGCAATGGTTTAGTCAGCTCTGATACCACTGTAAGTCGACGTAACCTGCCCCACGGGTTTTCGGGGAGGCAGAACGGGTAAAAAACGATTTTTACAAGCAAGGTAACATCGACTTGAACTCCAAGATCTTAGCTAAACCATATCTAACAAACTAATTAGAGGTTTTATCTACTATGTAAGAAGATTATACCTAAAGTTTCAAGTCCTTCTTGTCTTCCCGCTGTCCTCCTTCACCTCGAAAGCTCCTTTGAGTGTAAATGGAAAGCACCTCCTCGTCGGCTTCTCGAAGTAGTAGAAGATCCACCCGAGAGTTCCAACCTTGAGCTTAACCTCCAAGTTGAGGCAACTAGATCACTTGGTGTGCTAAACTAAGTAACCTAGAATGAGTAGAGTGTGATTTTGGGTAGCTTGTCTCATTAATCCCTTGATTCTCAACACATTAGACACTAAGGTTTAAGAGAGGAAGAAGGAGAGAGTGAACTCTTAAGGAAAGAGAAATGTTTTTGATAAATTATAATTGATAAATGGAATGGCTCCTTGATATGACAATAAGCATGGCATGAAAATAATATTTTAACAAAAATATCTAGGTCACAAAATATCTCATCAAAATATCTAAAGTTAAAAAGTCAATCCAAGTCAAATTGTCAACCCAAGTAGTCATGCCACAAAATTATCATTTACCAAAAATAACAAATACTTTTCTCCATCTCATATTTGTTTTGACTAAGTCAATGGTCAAAACTCTAATGAGGTGTCTCCTTCTTTACCCCCTCACATCCGTACATATATGCCCGCATCCGTGTTCCAAGAAACACGAATAGTATGAGACGAAACTAATCTAATAATCAAATACTAGGATCCGGCTTAAACCAAAACTACTAGTATTGTCCGCCCGAACACCACACGCGCACAAGTACACATATGCGATCGAGCCCTATCGTAAAACCATACGACCACTACATCGTTTCGCCCGAAGCTGGGAAACCCTCTGTGTGGGACTCTAAAGACTCGACAGTACTCTGGCAGTGGGTTTAACCATAAGCACGTCAGCGGAACTAGCCAGCTACCCAGGTATCTATCGATAAGAAGGCCGACGGGCAAGCTCATCCAAACTCCTACTGAGCCTGTCTATGGCAATCTCCGTACAGTCCGGTCTGTTCGTCTAAGAGTGTCGCATATCGGTCCTAAGGGGAGGCAAGCGTCAGACCCCTAATAGTGCAATAAGTCGTGTCGGAGTACAGTCCAAAACATCCTGAGAAACTACTGGAGTACCTACTAGTAAATATCTCTTGCCTTGGCCAGGGACTTTATGTAATGGCGTTCCAAACACAGCGCGACATCAACTTCTAATACCGGGAGAGACGAATCCTGTCTAATCGCCACTGCCTCTAAGTGCTTCGGGACTGCACCCAACTACTACCTGTTTGCACGACTCAATAGAGCCGTGGTAGGGTAGCAATCTAAGAACAGTGGGAACACACTTGAGGCAAAGTAGCAGTGTCAAGTCAACGGACTAAGCAGTACTCATGTCACCTGGGAACTGCTACCTGCCGATAGGTATAGTACAAACCAGCAGTACCCCACGAGTCCGTCCAGTGTAACTCATAACCCAATGAGCACCTATATACTATCTCCAGTACGACGTACTGATGGCTGTGGGACAGACCATCTCTCCTGCTGGGATGAAAAGCGTATACACTAGTCTACTCTGGAGTGTCGATGCCCTGTCTCGATAATCCTACGACTAGGGACCTGTATAAGGATGTGCTTGTAGACTACCCAGCCCCCACTAGTGTGACCGCCATCACAACGCTGGTAGTCAAGCAAAGATCCTAAGGGCTCTTTCAATATGTATTAGCGACATTTCAAAAGAAACATATACACATATTAAGATAGATACAAACCAAGTAGCATACTACCATATTGAGCAAGACTGTTATAAATCTGTGTATATATCCCAAGCTTCCAAAATGTAATATACAAACTAGTACTATACAATAATGGCCTCTAGGGCATATTACACTAACAATCAGTAACACTTCCGTACAGTCCGGTCTCTTCATCTGATATGTCGCATATCAAGTCTAGGGGTGGAAATCGTCAGACCCCAGTAGCGTGATAAGTCGTGCCGGTGTCTGGCCTATAACGGTTCGAGAAACTACTGATAACACTTATCAGTAAATCTCGGCAGCAGCCCTAGCTTGGGTCTTCTAGTTATAGCCAATCGAGCATAGCGCAACATCAACCCCCAATACCGGGAGAGACGAAACCCCTCCTATCGCTCATTGCCTCCATGCGACTCAGGACTGTACCCAAAATCCATCTGTTTGCACGTCTCCTTTAAGCGTGGTAAGGAGGAAATCAAAGCACAGTAGGAGCCGCACAAGACTCTATGAAGATCTCAGGTCTACAGACTAACCTATACCAATGTCACCAGAGGACTGCTATCTGACGATAGGTATACTACCACATTGGAGTCCTCGACGAGTCATGTTCAGTGTACCCAGTCTCCATTGAGCATCTGTATACCATCTTTGATCTCAAACACTAATGGATGTGGGATCATCCATCGCCCATCATATGGATCAAGAAGCGTATACGCTAGTCTACTCTGGAATATCGATGCCTTGTCTCGATATACCCTCAACTAGGAACAATTAAAGGATGAACTTGTGGACTATCCTGGCCCCACTAGTATGATCTCCATCATAGTCCTGATAGTCAAGTACACATCCTAACGGCTTTATCAAAATGTGAGAGCAAGACAGTATCACAATACAAGTCTACATGTTAAGACAAAGAACAACCAGATAGCATACTATCATGTCGAGCAAGAAAGTCATCTCTATATATGTCCAAGCATCCACTATAATATACATCATATGTACAATAATGTCCTCTAGGGCATAAGTACAACTAACAAGCTCCCACTTGCACTAAGGCCATGTGTTGTAGTATCTCATACCCAACATCCCAAAAAGTCTATCAAATTGTATCTGGGGGAGGGCTTTTGTGAGTGGATCCGCTACGTTGTCTTTCGTGTCAACCCTCCTAACCTCGATCTCCAAGCGATCTACTATCTTCCGGATCAGGTGATACCGCCTCAGAATATGTCTGGATCTCTGATGGGACCTGGGTTCCTTGGCCAAAGCCACTGCTCCATTGTTATCACAATACACAGGTATTGGATGCTCAATGAAAGGAACCACACCAAGCTCAGCAATGAACTTCTTCATCCAGACAGCTTCTTTGGCAGCAGCGTTGGCAGCGATGTATTCATCCTCCATCGTCGAGTCTACTACGGTGTCTTGCTTAGAACTCTTCCTGTTAGTCGATGTGCAACATCCCACGACTTGCGAGGAGGCGGAAATATGAAAAACGATCTTGTTCTTTGCTTAAATATCGACTAACCGCATGAATCGAAGCTAAACGATAACTAACAACATTCATAGAAGTTCTAAACTACTATGTGAAGTGATTATACCTCAAGAACCATGTCCTTCGGGTCTTCATCGCTGTCCTCCACTCCTCATAGGCTCCTTAGAACATCGGCACCTCAACGACCTCCTCGAATCAAAGACGATCCACCCGAAAGTTCCTACGCCAAGCTTAATCTCAAACTTGAGATAACTAGGTTGCTTAAAGTGCTAATCTAAGCTACCTAGAGGATGTAGAGTGAGGTTATGGATGTTTTAGTCTATCTAACCCTTGATCTCAACACATGAGAGGTTAGGGTTTCAAGAGAGAGTGAGCTTGAGGAGAGAGAAGGTGAGAATGATTATGAAAAGAATAATGAACTCATTTTGAATATATCAACCATAGCAATAAATCAAATAAATAATATAAATGATTTATCATCATGGTTAGATTCATTCATCTAGTGTGATTCATCATATGACTCACTAACTCATTAATGAATCATTTAATACAAAGCATGAATCACACAAATGAGTCATTAAGCAATTAATGCTCATGCCACCTTAACCCCTTAGTCACCACTCTTCTAGAACCTTCCCGACAAATTACGAGAACGCCCCTCCAATCCGTGAAAACACGGAAAAACTTTAGATCGTATAAATCCAATAACCCGATACTAGAATCTGGCTTAAACCAAAGCCGGCTAGTAAAAACTGTCCGAAAAGTCGTACGTGCGTAAACACACGTACTCATCCAAACCCTTGTCGTAAAACCATACGACCTCTATATCGTTTTTCCTGGAGCAGGGAAACTCTCTGTGTGGGACTCTAAAGACTCGACACTACGCTGGCAGTGGGTTTAACTACAGACCGCAAGCGGCACTAGCTGTACGTAACGGTCCCCAGGTAGATGTCGATAAGAAGGCCGATGAGGAAAATCATCCGAACTCCCACTGAGCCTGATGTGACAATCTTCGTACAGTCCGGTCTGTTTGTCTAAGACTATCACATATCAAGCCTAGGGGGCGGCAAGCGTCAGTCCCCTAATAGCTGTATAAGTCGTGTCGGAGCGAAACCCATTACACCCTGAGAAGCTACTGGAACCTACCAGTATATCTCGCTTGCCCTGGCCAGGGACTTTGCGTAATGGCTCTCTGACACAGTGCGATATCAACTCCCAATACCGGGAGAGACGAATCCTATCTAACCGCCACTGCCTCCAAGTGCTCGGGACTGCACCCAACTGCTACCTGTTTGCACGACTCCTTTGAGCCGTGGTAGGGTAGCAATCTAAGAACAGTGGGACACACTCGAGGCGAAGCAGCAGTGTCAAGTCTGCGGACTATGCTGTACTCATGTCATCTGGGAACTGATAACTGACGATGGGTATAATACCAACCAATCAGTTCCTCGGCGAGTCCTGTCCGGTGTACCCATAACCTAACGAGCACCTGTATACTATCTCTAGTACGACGTACTGATGGCTGTGGGACAGACCATCTCCCCAACTGGGATGAGAAGCGTATACACTTAGTCTACTCCGGAATATCGATGCCCTATCTCGATAATCCAACGACCAGGGACCTGTATAGGATGTTGCTTATACACTACCCAGCCCCTACTAGTGTGACTGCCATCACGACGCTGGTAATCAAGAAAAGATCCTATGGGCTCTACTAATATGTATAAGTGATACGTTACAAGAAACATATGCACATATTAAAGTAGACACAAACCAGGTAGCATACTACCATTTTTAGCAAGACTGTATATATAACTGTGAATATCCCAAGCTTCAATTAAGTAATATACAATCTAGTATGATACAATAATGGCCCCTAGGGCATATACACTAACAATCTCCTACTTGCACTAGGGCCATGAGGTGGCATATCGTAGACCTATCATCTCGAATAGCCTCTCGAACTGCGTCTGAGGAAGGGCCTTTATGAATGGATCAGCAATGTTATTTTCTGTCTCTACTCTCTTTACCTCGATCTCCCGGCGATCTACGATCTCCCTGATCAGGTGATACCGCCTTAAGATGTGTCTGGACTTCTGATGGGACCTGGGTTCCTTCGCTAAAGCTATAGCGCCGTTGTTGTCACAATACAGAGGTATTGGACCAACACTGGTAGGAACCACCTGAAGTTCTGTGAGGAACTTCTTCATCCAAACTGCTTCTTTTGCGGCATCGCAAGCAGCTATGTACTCTGCATCCATCGTTGAGTCAGCAACGGTCTCCTGTTTGGAACTCTTCCAACAGACCGTCCCTCCATTGAGGGTAAAGACATAACCCGACATGGACTTGGAGTCATCTTTGTCACTCTGGAAGCCGGAGTCGGCTAAGGCCTCCATCTGTAGGTCTTTTCCGCCATACACCAAGAACATCTCTTTAGTCCTCCTTAGGTACTTGAGAATGTTCTTTACTGCTATCCAGTGCTTCTCCCCTGGGTTTCCTTGATACCGGCTTACTACGCTCAATTCGTATGCTACATCTGGTCTGGTACATAACATCGCATACATTATAGAGCCTACCGCAGAAGCGTAGGGTATAATTGACATGCGATCCCTTTCCAAATCAGTCTTGGGAGACATCTCTTTGGAGAGGGTGATTCTATGACAAGCCGGTAGGTTACCGCGCTTAGAATCATCCATACCGAATCTCTTCACTATGGTGTCTATGTACCTGGACTGTGAAAGTCCCAACATCCTCTTTGATCTATCACGATAGATCCGGATCCCCAGAATGTAGGTGGCATCACCCAGGTCTTTCATGGAGAATTTATGTGACAAGAATCTTTTGACTGACTGTAAAATAGGAATATCATTTCCTATTAGGAGAATGTCATCCACGTACAAGATGAGGAATACTACAACTCTCCCTACAATCTTACTGTATATTCATGGTTCATCTGGATTTTTGATAAAGTCAAATTCTTTGACAGCATCATCAAAATAGATGTTCCAACTCCGTGATGCCTGCTTTAGTCCATAAATGGACTAAAGCAGCTTGCATACTTTACCGCTGCTCCCACTCTGAATGAATCCCTCTGGCTGATCCATATAGACGCTCTCTTCTAAATTTCCATTTAGAAAAGCCGTCTTTACGTCCATCTGCCAGATCTCATAATCGTGGAAGGCAGCAATAGCAAGAAGGACCCGAATGGATTTCAGCATAGCTACTGGAGAAAAGGTTTCGTCATAGTCCAAACCAGGTCTTTGACGGAAACCCTTTGCAACAAGTCTAGCCTTATAGGTTTCAACCTGTCTATCTACACCAATCTTCTTTTTGAAGATCCATTTGCATCCTACGGGTTTTATCCCATCTGGAGCAATGTCCAAAGTCCATACTTTGTTAGTGTACATGGACTCCATTTCGGTTCGCATTGCATCCAGCCATTTTACTGAGTCACCGCTCTGAATGGCTTGCTGGAAGCTAGTAGGCTCATCATAGTCTATAGTGCAATCCTCTCTATCCCCGTCTATGAGAAAACCGTAGTATCTCTCAGGCGGATGAGATTGCCTACTACTCCTGCGGAGTGGCGTCGGGATGTCTGGTTCTTCTAAAACCTCTGGTTCTACCATACTTTTAGTAACAGTTGTAACAGTTTGTAGTTCTGGAATTTCTTCCAGTTCTATTGCGCTCCCACTCTTCTGATTTTCTAAAAATTCAGTTTCTAAGAAGCAGGCATGAAGAGAAACAAAGACCTTTTGTTCCTCTGCATAATAGAAATAATATCCCTTGGAGTTCTTTGGATATCCTACAAATTTGCATTTTACTGAGCGTGCCTCGAGCTTGTCCGCATGCTGCTTCTTTACAAAAGCTGGACATCCCCATGTCTTAAGATACTTAAGACTAGGTTTCTTCCCACTCCACATCTGATATGGTGTGGTAGGCACAGTCTTGGTTGGAACTCGGTTCAAAAGATATGCAGCTGATTCTAGTGCATATCCCTAGAATGATCGCGGTAACTCAGCATTACTCATCATGGAACGAACCATATCCAATAGGGTTCGATTCCTCCTTTCCGATACACCGTTATGTTGTGGTGTGTATGGAGGAGTAAGCTGAGAGAGAATTCCATTCTCTTTTAAGTAACCTAGGAATTCGGTACTTAAGTATTCATCACCTCTATCAGATCTCAGTGTCTTGATACTTTTGCCGGTCTGTTTTTCTACTTCATTTTTGTATTCTTGGAATTTCTCGAAGGCCTCGGATTTATGTTTCATTAAGAAGATATATCCATACCTAGAGAAATCATCCGTAAAAGTAATGAAGTAGGAATAACCACCTCGCGCATGTGTAGACATCGGACCGCACACGTCACTATGTACGAGTCCCAAGAGCTCGCTCGCTCTTACTCCGTGTCCAGTAAACGGAGTCTTTGTCATCTTTCCTATGAGACAAGATTCACAAGTAGCATAAGATTGATATTCGAACGGATTCAAATATCCTTCTCTATGTAACTTAGTCAACCTTCTCTCATTGATGTGACCTAGTCTACAATGCCATAAGAAAGCCTGATTTAATTCCGGAGACTTTCTTTTAAGTGTGTTCTGGAAACCGAAAATCTGAGCTTGATTTAATACGTATATTCCGTTTTCTAATGTACCTGACCCAATCAAATCTTGATTTAGGTGGATGTGGACCACATCTCTTGTAAAAGCAAAATCATATCCTTCCTTAGAAAGTAAGGGTACAGATATGATATTACAAGTCGTACCTGGTACATAAAAACAGTTACGCAGAATCAATATCTGCCCAGTTGTCATTCCAAGATGATATTCTCCTACGGATTCAGCGTCCATGCTCATTCCGTTAGCAACTGTGAGGGTCAAATCACCTATCCCGATAACCCTACGATTTCTCAAAGCCTGTAATGAATTACAGATGTGAGTTGCTGATCCGGTATCCAATACCCAGGAAGTAGGGTTAACTGACATACAGTTCTCTATCATAAACACACCCGAAGTCGAAGCCACAACATGCTTCGTATCCTGGTTACTGGCTTCTAAAGCCCTGCAATCTTTCTGCCAATGTTCATTCCTGTAACAATAGGAACTTCCCTGTTTTACTATATCCAGTCCCGAAACTTTTGCCTTTCTCTTTCCTTTTCCTTCCCTGGTTTCCTTCAGGGTAGAAGGCAGAGACTGTAGAATCAAGTCAGTGTTTGACTCGTTTCCCAATGCGGTCTCCAGGTCCTGGAGCTCATCAATACAGCTAGTCATTGTAAGGACGTTGTCTCTTACAGATGACCCGTCAGCTAACCTCGCTTGAATTAATTCGTTCGAGGTTTCATATCTAGTGATATGAGATTGCTCTCCATATAAATCTTTATTATGGAGAAAGATGGAAACTAAGTCCATCTTCTCGTGCTGCTTCTGGTATACACCATCAACTGAAGCTAACACGAAGCACTTACCTTTCGCTTTATCTTTTTCCCTTGTCTGACGGATATCCATATCCGCGACAGTGGAAACTGGACCTGAGACGGCGGGATCATGAGTAGTAATAGGGTGGTCCAGCTTGTCATAGCCAATGGACATCTGGACAGACCTTTGCCAGTCATATAAGTCAGATTCAGTCAATTTGTTATCTAGATGTAACCTATGTATGGTCACAGGGTCGCTGCAATTTAAAAGAGAGAGAAGAAAACATTTTAGCATGATGCTGTTGCAAGTTTAGATTGGTTTTTAATTTATCTAAACAAGATGGCTCCCACTGTTTCTCGAATCCCTCCTCAAACCATAAAAGAAGAATTAGCCAGGACTATTCTCACCGTACAATTCTTGCTTAACCGTTCTGCCAGGCTAGTGTCGATACTTCGAGGGAGGTTTTCCAACGCTTTCGCGAAGTTCCTTAATTAAATAACCTCTTTTCTCTGGGGGCGTAGCCCCGCTGACACCTTTCTAGGCACCTACTTGGTTTATAGCATTGATCGTTAAGTGATGAATCTCCTGATAAGTAGCATGTACTCACAGTAGGATTGGGATCCAAAATATCATCGTAAGATAATGTTGAAGGAATCCTACCAACATTCATCAAACTCCAAAATGGTATGCATCTCTCTGAAAATTTCAGTTTCTTTTGAAACTCCCGATATGGATTTTTGCCCCATGCTCTTATGACCTTGACTTTGGCCAACAAATCATAAGTCACATGTCAAGTTCTACCCGTCATTGTCCAGGTTAATTTGAACCCATCCGTACATACCTTTGACTTTGGCCAAAAAAGCAGTACGACTGTCCCAAACCAACGCATCTATCTATGCTGCATATGAATATTCAATAGCTACCGAACACTGTGCCTTGATTTTGGCCAACAAACATAGCTTGAATACTATTGAATACCCAAATGAAATGATGGAGGGCTACGAATGGTTTTGGCAAAACCGTGAGCGTATTGAACTTGATATAATCGAAGGAACCTGATACTTTTTAAAAGGAGTGGCTAAATCTCCGCAATTAAAAATTCTGCTCTTTTAAAATAACCGAGTGGTTTCTTTTAAATTTGTTCCAATGATTTAAACTTTGGTTTATTTTCTTTGCATTATAATAATGCGTCCCATCTTTTAATCTTATCATTGCAGAAAACAACGAAAAATACCACGTCCTCTTATGCCATCCGCATTCGCCACGGGGTCCCGTCATCACCCGTTAGGTTACTTAACTAACGACAGAGCGAGGGCTGGGCTAGCACGGGTGTAAAACATAAGTGACGTCTAATAGCTATCAAATATAGATATTGTACATTCGTCAGACGCAATAATAAGCATTCCAGATCATAGATAAACTTTATTGGATATGCAAGCAATCCTCATTTCTTTTGAGCCTGCAATGAAAGACGGATTACACAGTTGTGATGAATAGCCATTACCCCACCCCAGACCCCTACGGGTACGGCAAACTACCCGTCAAGTACCATAAGTGAAGCGGTCTGCCTCAACACTTCAAAATACCCGGTAGTTTGTGCACCCCACCTTGGGTCTATCCTAGGAGCAAAAACAGTAAAAAGAAATAATACAACGGTGGCTACAACCGCAACCTGGATGTGGCCCGCAAAATAATATTACAACTTATTACATTTACATCAAATGAATTAATACAATAACCCATCACAAAACCCGGCTAATCACCACAACAGTCCAATATAGTTTATATACACAAACAGTTATATATAACATCACAGATATGTGCAACCCCCTGCCAACCGACATACTAACAGTTAGAGGAGGTTTACGAACACATAAAACATTTCACAGATATAATCAAACAAGCAAACATCGTATAATTTCGATCGATTAAACACATTTAATTTTGCTCCAATACTTCTCTGTAAATTTGAAACCAGAGCAAAAATTAAAAAATTCCAGAAAATACCAAATATCACAGAGGACCCACACAGGAAAATTGGGCTGATGAATCGTCCAAAGCGCGGCAGAATCGCGGCGGATCGGTGGTATCGGCCGCGGTTCCGTGGCTCTTTGGTCGATTCATGAGCCCAAATTTCTTGGGTGTTCTTATACTATCAATTAAGGCTTTCTGAAGGTCCCTGAAAAATTTTTGGACCTCATTTAAAAAACGACAGAAAACTCATGATATCGGGGTTTTCCGGTTTGGTTTTTCCGATCGAAATTCATACAATTTTGCAAGTGAGTTATTTATTATTTAGCGAGGCTCTGATACCACTGTAAGTCGATGTGCAACACCCCACGACTTGCGAGGAGGCGGAAATATGAAAAACGATCTTGTTCTTTGCTTAAACATCGACTAACCGCATGAATCGAAGCTAAACGATAACTAACAACAATCATAGAAGTTCTAAACTACTATGTGAAGTGATTATACCACAAGAACCATGTCCTTCGGGTCTTCATCGCTGTCCTCCACTCCTCGTAGGCTCCTTGGAACATCGGCACCTCAATGACCTCCTCGAATCAAAGACGATCCACCCGAAAGTTCCTACGCCAAGCTTAATCTCAAACTTGAGATAACTAGGTTGGTTAAAGTGCTAATCTAAGCTACCTAGAGGATATAGAGTGAGGTTATGGATGTTTTAGTCTATCTAACCCTTGATCTCAACACATGAGAGGTTAGGGTTAGGGTTTCAAGAGAGAGTGAGCTTGAGGAGAGAGAAGGTGAGAATGATCATGAAAAGATAAATGAACTTATTTTGAATATATCAACCATAAAAATAAATCAAATAAATAATATAAATGATTTATCATCATGGTTAGATTCATTCATCTAGTGTGATTCATCATATGACTCACTAACTCATTAATGAATCATTTAATACAAAGCATGAGTCACACAAATGAGTCATTAAGCAATTAATGCTCATGCCACCTTAACCCCTTAGTCACCACTCTTCTAGAACCTTCCCGACAAATTACGAGAATGCCCCTCCAATTCATGAAAACACGAAAAAACTTTAGACTGTATAAATCCAATAACCCGATACTAGAATCTGGCTTAAACCAAAGCCGGCTAGTAAAAACTGTCCGAAAAGTCGTACGTGCGTAAACACACGTACTCATCCGAACCCTTGTCGTAAAGCCATACGACCTCTATATCGTTTCGCCTGGAGCAGGGAAACTCTCTGTATGGGACTCTAAAGACTCGACACTACGCTGCCAGTGGGTTTAACCACAGACCGCAAGCGGCACTAGCTGTACGTAACAGTCCCCAGGTAGATGTCGATAAGAAGGCCGATGAGGAAAATCATCCGAACTCCCACTGAGCTTGATGTGAAAATCTTCGTACAGTCCGGTCTGTTCGTCTAAGACTATCATATATCAAGCCTAGGGGGCGGCAAGCGACAGTCCCCTAATAGCTGTATAAGTCGTGTCGGAGCGAAGCCCATTACACCCTGAGAAGCTACTGGAACCTACCAGTATATCTCGCTTGCCCTGGCCAGGGACTTTGCGTAATGGCTCTCTGACACAGTGCGATATCAACTCCCAATACCGGGAGAGACGAATCCTATCTAACCGCCACTGCCTCCAAGTGCTCAGGACTGCACCCAACTGCTACCTGTTTGCACGACTCCTTTGAGCCGTGGTAGGGTAGCAATCTAAGAACAGTGGGACACACTCGAGGCGAAGCAGCAGTGTCAAGTCTGCGGACTATGCTGTACTCATGTCATCTGGGAACTGATAACTGACGATAGGTATAATACCAACCAATCAGTTCCTCGGCGAGTCCTGTCCGGTGTACCCGTAACCTAACGAGCACCTGTATACTATCTCTAGTACGACGTACTGATGGCTGTAGGACAGACCATCTCTCTAACTGGGATGAGAAGCGTATACACTTAGTCTACTCCGGAATATCGATGCCCTATCTGGATAATCCAACGACCAGGGACCTGTATAGGATGTTGCTTATAGACTACCCAGCCCCCACTAGTGTGACTGCCATCACGACGCTGGTAATCAAGCAAAAATCCTATGGGCTCTACTAATATGTATAAGTGATACGTTACAAGAAACATATGCACATATTAAAGTAGACACAAACCAAGTAGCATACTACCATTTTTAGCAAGACTGTATATATAACTGTGAATATCCCAAGCTTCAATTAAGTAATATACAATCTAGTATGATACAATAATGGCCCCTAGGGCATATACACTAATACTTCCAACACACCTCCCCTCCGTTGAGGGTAAAGACAAAACCCAAGACCGACTTATTGTCGTCCTTATCACTCTAGAAGCTCAAATCGGTAAAGGACTCCACTTGTTCACCATTACCAGACACCAAGAACATCTCTTTAATCCTTCTCAAGTACTTGAGAATGTTCTTCACAGCTGTCCAGGTATTCTCTCCTGGATCTGCTTGATACCTACTCACTACACTTAGTGAGTATGCAACATCAGGTCTGGTACATAACATCGCGTACATGATAGAGCCTACTTCCGAAGCATAGGGTATCCCTTGCATGCGAGCTTTCTCCAAATTAGTCTTGGGAGACAATTCTTTGGAGAGAGTGAGTCCTGAGATCGTGGGTATATTTCCACGCTTGGAATCTTCCATACTAAACCTCTTTAGTATGGTGTCAATATACCTGGATTGGGACAATCCCAGTATCCTTTTAGATCTATCTCTATAAATCTTAATCCCCAAGATGTAGGAGGCATCACCTAGATCTTTCATTGAGAATCTTTGTGATAAGAAGAGCTTGACCGATTGCAGCATAGGAACATCATTTCCTATCAAGAGTATGCCATCCACGTACAATACGAGGAAGACGACCTTACTCTCTGCCACCTTCTTTTATATACAAGGTTCATCTATATTTTTGATGAAGTCAAACTCTTTGACTACCTCATCAAAACAGATGTTCCAACTCCACAATGCCTGCTTCAACCCGTAGATTGATTAAGCAGCTTGCACACCTTTCCGCTGCTCCCACTGTCCACGAAGCTCTCTGGTTGAGTCATGTACACGCTCTCTTCTAAATCACCATTTAGAAAGACGGTCTTAAAATCCATTTGCCAGATTTCATAGTCATGGTATGCAGCGATGGCAAGTAGGATCTGGATGTACTTAAGCATAACCACTGGAGAAAAGGTTTCATCATAATCCATACCTGGTCGTTGACGAAAACCTTTTGCAACAAGTCTAGCTTTGAAAGTCTCAATTTTTCCATCTACACCAAGTTTCTTCTTAAAGATCAATTTGCTCCCAATGGGTTTTACCCCTTCGGGAGAAACTTCCAAAGTCCATACTTTCTTGGTGTACATGGATTCCATCTCAGATCGCATTGCATCCAGCCATTTCACAGAGTCCCCACTCGTGATGGCCTGCTCGAAGCTAGTTGTGTCATTATCTTCCATGATGCAATCCTCGCTCTCACCATCAATGAGAAAATCGTAGTATCTCTCAAGTGGATGAGGAACCCTACTAGGTCGGCGGAGAGGCTGAGGTTCGTTGGGAACTATCGAATCTTCTGGTTCCACTAAATCTTCAGTTGTAGTCTGTGTAGCTGGAACTTCTTCCATCTCTACCTCTTTGCCACTAATTTCTTTTAGAAGAAATTCCATTCCTAAAAATGTAGCATGTTGAGTAACAAACACCTTTTGTTCCTCACCGTGGTAAAAAAATATCCATATGAATTCTTTGGATATCCTACAAACTTGCAATGAACTAATCGTGTCTCGAGTTTGTCCGAATTTTGCCTTTTGACATAGGCCGGACAGCCCCATATCTTAACTCATTTAAGATATGGTCTTTTCCCACTCCATATCTCATATGGGGTTGTAGGCACAGATTTAGATGGAACTTGATTCAATAGGTATGCTGCTGTCTCAAGCGCATAACCCCAAAAGTAAATAGGTAACTCAGCGGTGCTCATCATAGAGCGCACCATATCTAATAGCTTTGAAAGTCTCAGCCAGAGGGCTTCGTAGAAAGTGGGAGCAGCAGAAAGGTGTGCAAGCTGCTTAAATCCAACTACGGGTTAAAGCAAGTATCGCGGAGTTGGAACATCTGTTTTGATGTGGTAGTCAAAGAGTTTGACTTCATCAAGAACGTAGATGAACCTTGTATCTACAAGAAGGTGGCAGAGAGTAAGGTTGTCTTCCTCATATTGTACATGGATGACATACTCTTGATAGGAAATAATGCTCCTATGCTGCACTCGGTCAAGATCTTCTTATCACATAGATTCTCAATGAAAGATCTAGGTGATGCCTCCTGCATTTTGGGAATTAAGATCTATAGAGATAGATCTAAGCGGATACTAGGATTGTCCCAATCCAGGTACATTGACACCATACTAAAGAGCTTTAGTATGGAAGAATCCAAGCGTGGGAATTTACCCACGATCTCTGGACTCACTCTCTCCAAAGAGATGTCTCCCAAGACTGATTTGGAAAGAGCTCGCATGCAAGGGATACCCTATACTTCGGCAGTAGGCTCTATCATGTACGCGATGCTATGTACCAGATCCGATGTAGCATACTCACTAAGTGTAGTGAGTAGGTATCAAGCAGATCCAGGAGAGAGTCACTGGACAACTGTGAAGAACATTCTCAAGTACTTGAGAAGGACTAAGGAGATGTTCTTGGTGTATGGTAACGGTGAACTCCAAGTGGAGTCCATTACCGATTCGAGCTTCCAAAGTGATAAGGATGACTCTTAGTCGCACTCGGGATTTGTCTTTACCCTAAACGGAGCGGCTGAGGTTTGTCAGGAACTACTGAATTCTCTGGTTCTACCAAATCTTCTGTTGCAGTTTCTGTAGCTGGAACTTCTTCCACTTATACCTCCTTGCCACTAATCTCCTTTGCAAGAAATTCCTTTTCTAAAAAGGTGGCATGTTGAGCAATAAACACCTTTTGTTCCTCAGGATGGTAAAAGATTGTAACATTTCAGAAAATATAAAATATTATTTTTGGAATTTAATATTAAAATGATATATTTCCCGGAAACAACCCGATTTGCGAAATTGGGGTTTTCGAAAAAGGGTATAAATATATACCGATAATTGTGAAATAAATGGAAATTAAAATGATTTATTCATTTAATAATATATTCAAAGGATTTAGCATTTTTAAAATTTATTATATGCAATTTGGATGAAAACCCGATTAGTGCACTGCTAATCGCGACTAAGCCAAATCCGTGTTTATATAGTTTTCCATGGCTAGTGCACCATGTCATGTTACATTTAGTTACACGTTGCATTTGTGTCATTTTTTGGGTATTATTGTACTTTGGTTATAAAAGAGAAAAGAAAAGAAAAGAGAAATGGCAAAAGGGTAATTTAGTGAGAGTGGGTGAGAATAAAGGGGAGAGTGAGAGGGGAAGCCACATTATCCTCCACCATTTATTTTTCTTCTCCTTCTTCATCCTCACTTCCCTCCATCTTTAACCCTAGGATCCATCTCAAAAACCTTGTCAAAACCCTATACCCCTTTCACAAAAAATGATCACCTCCTTCTCCTCTACACATTGGACCAAGAAAAGTAGGATTTTGATAACATTGAAGAACTAGGGTTTTGCTTGGCTACACCCTTGAGGTATAAATTCTTCCATTTAGTTTAGTTTGAGATTTCTTGTATTCTAGATTAGTTTAGAATGTGTTTGGTTAGGGTATGTGGTGTTTAGAAAATTCAAGAGAAAGGGTTTGAGGATTTTGGGGAATTAGTGATGTGTGGTGGCTGTACAAGACCCTGGGGATCAAATTCTAGACCTGGAACTGAGTTTAGAATAGAGAATACAAACTTTTGAATTAACCGTGTCGGTTTTGTGAAGATTGGTATGACTACAGGGAATCTGGGATGACCCGGGGAGTTTTTGAGTTACCCAAACAATACCAAGGACCAAATTACCACACTAGAAGACCACCGTAGCCAGACGAACCCAAACTGGAACCTATTGGCTAAGGAGGCCGGAATTTTAGGCCTTGTGGCCGGACACATGGAGGAAATTGGTGTCGGGGTTAGTCCTGTAGGTCATATACTTCATGTACAGCACCCTAGACTTGTTTGTGCAACTCCTTTTGGCCTGAGTCAAAATCTGGGAGCACATTAGTGTGATTTTTGGATATGTTTTCCGTATTTTAAATGATGAGTTTTGATATTTGAATTTTCATTTGGTTGTTGGATGTTTGTACATCAACGACTAGGGGTAATTTGTTGGATTTGCATACGTGGGCTATAGGTTCTAACCTATAGGCGATCCGTGTACCGTTTTGGTTTTCGAACTTGATGTTAATAGTGATTGCGATTGTTTATTATTGTAGGTATCCTCACGTGGATTCCGAGGCGACGGAGCATGGCTTCATCGACTTTGACAAGCAAGGATAAAGGTGAGTAGATCTATATCTACGGGGAAAGTCGGGTGGATGGCGTATAACACCCCCGCAAAGTTTTGGTGGAAACCGATTTGTAGCATATGGTTAAGAAAACCTAGATTAGGAAACTAGGGTTAGAGTTAAAAGATTGTTAGTGAAACCATATTATAGACTAAGGATAGTTAGAAGTGATATGATACGACTAGTATGTGATGACGGGATTTGAGGATGATATTTGAGGATATTGCCGTTTAGGGTACTATAAGACTAGATATGCGACGTAGATGTGTCATCTGAACCATACCTATTTCCAAACTGAAGAATCGTATGCATCTTTTAAACAGATACCATGAGGGATGTTACAGATTTTCAAATGATATCTTTATTTAAAAATACCGTAGCCCCTACTTTGAAAACTACGATTTGCATCTTTTAAAAACTGTTTGTATGGTTCGGCTGTGTATGTTAGATTAGATACATATGCATATAGAAAAGGCAGAATGTATTTGTAAAATTCACTTGATGAGGGATGTAAATGCGATAAAAAGAGAATACGATTTAATATGTGATTTGATGATATGTTGGTATACGGATGCGAGTCGATTGAGATGATTTATACCCTGCCGGTCCCCTGATATGAGATTATTGTGGATGTGTCCTGGGACATAGGTATATAGAGATATTTATATGTGTTGTGAATCGTGAGTGTTAGCCGTACGTGATGTTAGGTCTGTACCCTCCTCGTCTTATAAGTTGATAGGATCCCTGATAGCTTAATGCCGCCATACGATGATTTTTGTGCATGATGAGTTTGACTTGATGATTGATCCTTACTTTTGACTAGAGGTTGTCATACGATGGATTATACCGTACGCGATGTTGTTAGGCCAGATGCCGATTGATAGATTCACTGACTCGGTCTTGTAGACACGTATACCTTATAGCTTTTAGCTGATGATTTACCTTAGGATGCATTCATGTTATTCGAATTGCATTACCATACATGTGCTAGTACAGCTGCACCATTATCGATGATGCGTATGTTACACGTACACAGATTGGCCGGCTCACACACTTCATCCTCGATAATTGCCATGTCACTGCACAGTAGGGTTGCTGCATCATGACATACATATTGTACATTCATACTTGCGTATATACCACTTGTACATCCATACTTGCGCAAATACATATTGTACACTCATACATGCGTATATACCATTTGTACATTCATATTGGCGCACATACATATTGTACACTCATACTTGCGTATATACCCACTTGTACTTCCATATTGGCGCATATACATATTGTACACTCATACTTACGTATATACCCACTCGTACATCCATATTGGGGCACATACATATTGTACACTCATACTTGCGTATATACCCACTCGTACATCCATATTGGCGCACATACATATTGTACACTCATACTTGCGTATATACCCACTTGTACATCCATATTGGCGCACATACATATTGTACACTCATACTTGCGTATATTCCCACTTGTACATCTATATTGGCGCACATACATATTGTACACTCATACCTACGTATATACCCACTTGTACATCTATATTGGCGCACTTACATATCTTGTGCATCCATGCCTACGTACATACATATTTGTACATACATATATGATGTTGGCTTTGATTTTGGAGAATTGGGGACCGCATGTACTATTTTAAAAACTGGATCCATTTAAAAGAGCGGTTTTCCCTTAATATGTCATATCACTGTTCCATGTTGCATGATATTCGGATATGCTTACATTTCTGTTATATATCGCATACATCATGCTTTATGATTACACGCATTGAGATATGTTGTTTTCATGAGATTTCTGGATTTGAGAACCATGGCTATTTCAAAAGAAAGCATATACTGTTTTAAAAACCCGGTTTCTCTTGATATGATATTTCAGTGCGTCCACCATGCGTTTTCTCGGTTCTGAGACGTATGACATGTGAAACCCGATTCGAGGAGTTGGATGAGGCCGATTGCGGGTACATGGTGGACCCGGTATGATACCCCAGGGTGAGAACGGATTGTTGTGCAGTAGACGGTGAGCATGGCAGAGGGACTACTACCTACCGGTAATTGGTTGGACCTGGTGGTTATCCGGAGGATACTGACCAGAGACGAGAGATGGATACGGGCCAACTAGTACTGCCGAGGCCGAGGGCCGATTCCGCAGACAGAGCCCGTGGGCCAATCCGGACTGATGGAGCCTGATATATGAGGATTTACGTGTGGTTTCATGATGTTTTGAGTGTCGATTCTGGACACTCAGGTTTTATGATTTTGATGTGTCGCGAGGGACACACGTTGATTTATATCCTCATACTTTCATGCATACATACATTGATTATATAGTTGGACGAGATCCACATGCATACATACATTGATTATATGGTTGGACGAGATCCACATGCATACATACATTGATTATATGGTTGGACGAAATCCACATCCATGCATACATTAATTATATTGTTGGATTATATCCACATACATATAGGTATTGATATTAATGTTGGCACATATACAGACCCGGTCACTCTAGATATCATAGTATTACCCTTATGATATAGTTGACCTAGGAGTCGTTGTTTATTCAATTTCTACTTGTTAATGTTTTTCTACTCACGAGTTGGCAACTCATCCCCGTTGTGCCATAGTTCTTGGAGGTTAACCGTACGGATCAGTAGAGGTATCGCTGGCACATAACTACTTTTGGGTGGTTTTCTTGGTAGGTGGGACATTTGTATCGTACCCACTCTTATATTTATATTTCATATTGTATCTAGTTAACTCCATCAATTCAAACTAGTTTTTGTATAAGTAATGATGAATTAGTAAGACTTGTAGTTGCGAGACTTGAGCAATGGTTTATGTTCGCTTTAGGGTTTATGTCTTGTTTTTTTCTTTTTCTTTTATGGTGATCTTCGTTGTTGGGCGTCGTATACTGATATTTACTGTTTTGCATGGTTGTGATCCTCCGGTTGGCGAAGAGCTAGCTCCCGCTTGGGGATGCCTTTATATTATTTTGTATTGGTGGTTTTGAATAAAAAATACAAAGGAGGTGCTGCCAAATTTTTTTAAAAAACGAAACTCGTTTTTCAAACTAGTAAAATAAACTTGCATTTTTTGTTCCATTTTTATGCACATAAGAAAACTTGATTTCGTTATACCTTTATTTCAAAACTTAACCACTTTTGTTTTATTAAAAAGGTTTAGATTTCTGGGTTTCAGCTTACTTGAATTCCGTTACGCCTTTAGACGTTGTGTGATTCAAGTGCTGTTCACGAGCTAATATTTCGGGTCGTGACAAAGTTGGTATCAAAGCGTTAGATTTAACCTTGGTTCGAATCTATGTTCGACTTTGAGGAGTCTAGGGCGGGTATGTATTTCGGAACCTAGGCTTGATCTTACGGAACTTAGACTTGAATGGGGGGTATTAGACCCGAACTTTCATTTCATAGGCTGACTCTGATTGATGGAGTAGGTAGCTTGAGTAGAGTGACGTACCGTACGTATGTTCCGCGGCATATTTACGATACGATACTCCACTTAAGAAACCTTAGGATGTACATATTTTTGAGACTTATGATTCTCTTCATACCCGCGATTATACATCCATTTGAGATCCTTGATTCTATTCGTTTCCATGATCATACTCTCATTGATGCTGTTCCTTCTTTTGATCATGTAGCCATTCTGGATCTGCCGTTTCCTTTCATGCCTTTGATCTATTTTCTTCGATACTCGATTGAGGTTCCTGTCATCATGGTTTGAGCATAGTTTGGGATGCTGCTAGTGTTGCGGTCAGGGCGAGCTCGTCAAGGACAAGGACTGACCATCATGTTTTCTGGTGACATGGGAACCTCTCGAGTTAGTATTTATATTGTGACCTCTCGGATGAGGCGAGTGTTTGGTTTTGTACCGGATGAGCGAGCCATTGTTAGAGCTGCCAGTTACGAGAGGACTGTTGATGTACAACATACCTCAGAGATTTTGATGTCGCCTACCGTGCAGACAGATGACCTAGCTGTTGCTGAGATGATGGGATGTCGCTTCCAAGGCTTACGAGCTGAGATTGCTGGCGCTCCTAGGCAGAGATGCGACAGATGATAGCTAGTCTATCCCAATTTGAGAGACGAAGGTGATTCGTCAGATTGATGCGCTGACTCAGGCCCAGTTGAATTGAAGATTTTCAGTGTGGAGAGTCTTACTTAGATCTAGAGCAGACCGATCCAGAGATGACCGTTGATGTAACGTCTTTCCTGGAGAATTGACGCATTGTTTAGCATGCGGACGAAGGGTATTCACATGTTGTATAGGCGAAGCTAAAATGTTCGAACGAGTATCAGAAACCCATTTTTTCCCAAGTTTAAAGTGTTCGGAGTAACATGCAAGCGATTATATGGACCCTCTAGAAGAATGAAACCCTAACTCGACATGATGACCATGGAACCGCTTTTGAAACTTAGGGTTTACGGCAGTTTAGCGGTGCCATCAGTGAGGCTTGGGTTTGCCCTTCTACGGCTAGTCCAGAGGTACTGTGGTATGTACCAGATATTTTTAGACTGTGCTCAGGTGTCGAGCCTTCGGGAAATTTTGGGACCTTGATGACTAGATCGAAAATTTTAACGCTGTCTGGATACCATGTGATAAGAGACCAGAAAGATGACCAGCTTTGGATAGAGGACCTCACTCAGATGCGTTGTGAGTTGATCGAGAACGGTCGAGTATTGAGTATTCCTCCGATGGTTGGGACGAGTTTCCGAGGACGTGTTCGGCTAGATATGTTCTACAGAGTGATGAAGATACCGAGTTCATGATTTCGAGTCTGTGTGAGAGACTTTAGATTGACCGTGGCCGAGAACAGTTGCAGTACGCAGATAGCATGACGTGACGTCAAGGTGGACGATGATACAGACGAGTGGAACCAAAGGTTTGTGCGAGATGCCGACGAGCTGTTGTTACACCCCGTTGAGATTAGAGATCTGATGTGTATACAGAGGTGTGAGGTGCGACCAGTTCCCGAAGGAATGTGCACGGAAAACGCAGATGTCCAGAAAACGAGAAAAGATTATGTAAGAGTACCAGCCTCCGTACAGTTCGACATGGGCGAGATCGGAAGAGACCGTGAGCAGGATCCCTTCCAGGACACTGCTGCAATAAGATTTGCATCCAGGATCAGATGTGTGACGTGTATTCAGAGGGCCAGAGGCCGACGCCAGTAACGTGCTGCTTTACGAGTGGTCGTGATGATTGGCCGAGAGATGACCAGAGAAGTGCTAGAGCGGAATCGTTCCCGTTAGCACACCTGACCGGGCCGATGAGCCGTTGGATTGCGAGATTGGTGAATCTACAGAGAAGATAAGGACCCAGAGACTGAGGACACCAGACCGTGAGCAGGAGGCAAGCGGATGTTCTTGCTCTGCCAGTTTGGGCACACCGACATTTTTTCGATATTGTAGGAGGTGTACCTCGATGTCATTTATTTCGATTTGCGTTTGTGATCCGAGTATCACGCTTATATCGCTTGGATTTGAGTTTTGATGATTGAGTTTCGTGATATCGTTTTCGTGCACCATGGCTGCACCTAATGGGTATTTACATTTTTGCGCATAGTTATCGCACCTGATATATATTTTATAGACCGTTGTGTTGATTTGCGATTTGTGCATATCCATTGCAATTGATGTCGATTTTGTACCTTCGTAGCATGTGTTTATGATTTCATGGATTTCATACGGATGATGTGATTTTTGCACTCGGTATAGCTTATATGTGCTTGCAGTGCATTGATATATGTTTTGTGCACGCAGTTGCACACGTTTATAATTTTATACACCTTGGTGTACTCGGTGTTGCTTTTTATGCGTTTGAGTTATTGATTGTATTTCGTGCATTTGATGCACCAGATGTTGTTTTTGTGCATAATAGATGCGCTAGATGTGTTATCGTGCACACCCGTTGCACTGGACAGATGTTTTCGTGCACACCTATTGCACTTAGTTTTGCTTATGTGCATATTATAGCACCTGTATTTGGATTTGATTTCCATGCACACCAGACGCACGTGATTGTTGGGTACGCCTTTTGAGGCTGATTTTTCTTTTGAGCGCTTTGTTTTCATGATAGGTACTATATATTATATAGTAGCCAAACATGACTGATCTGAGGACAGTACCTGAGTACTTTGCATGCATTAAAAGCTTACCAAGTGGTTTTCAAAAGAGCTATAGTCTCGCTATTTACTACGTGTCCGTGAGCGACGCAAACGTTTTTAAAGGAAAACCTTTTGGGATATTTTGAAACGACGGAACATATATTTTGCAAAATATATATGGACATATATTACTATTTTACAAATGAGCGTCCTTTACTAGAGCCGTGAGTTACGCATCACACGGCGATTCAGACAAGATTTTGCATGTATTTTATTTAGTTTTGGATATTTTTCAAGTATGCATACTATATACATGTTATAGTATTTGACTAGTGTATATTGGATTTCAGCAGTGGATTTCGAGAACCGTATCTCTATTGTAACTCCGAGGATATGCGTGCAAATCAGATGATTGCGTGACACTTGACGGAGTTCGATTTTGAGTTTTTGTACTCGTTTTCATGCGCACTGACGCGCTGTGTTATTCAGTAATTTCCGTGATTTCGGAGCCCCGTTGATTTGAGCTGATTATTGAAATGTTTTAGATTTTGGGGGTTTAAATTTAAATTCGGGGACCGAATTTATTTAAGGGGCGAAGATTGTAACATTTTAGAAAATATAAAATATTATTTTTGGAATTTAATATTAAAATAATATATTTCCCGGAAACCGCCCGATTTGCGAAATTGGGGTTTTCGAAAAAGGGTATAAATATATACTGATAATTGTGAAATAAATGGAAATTAAAATGATTTATTCATTTAATAATATATTTAAAGGATTTGATATTTTTAAAATTTATTATATGTAGTTTGGATGAAAACCCGATTAATGCACTGCTAAACGCGATTAAGCCAAATCCGTGTTTATACAGTTTTCTATGGCTAGTGCACCATGTCATGTTGCATTTGGTTACATGTTGTTGCATTTGTGTCGTTTTTTGGGTATTATTGTGCTTTGGTTGTAAAAGAGAAAAGAAAAGAAAAGAAAAATGGCAAAAGGGTAATTTAGTGAGAGTGGGTGAGAATAAAGGAGAGAGAGCCACATTATCCTCCACCATTTATTTTTCTTCTCCTTCTTCTTCCTCACTTCTCTCCATCTTTAACCCCAGGATCCATCTCAAAAACCTTGTCAAAACCCTATACCCCTTTCACAAAAAATGATCACCTCCTTCTCCTTTACACATTGGCCAAGAAAAGTGGGATTTTGACAACATTGAAGAGCTAGGGTTTTGCTTGGCTACACCCTTGAGGTATAAATTCTTTCATTTAGTTTAGTTTGAGATTTCTTGTATTCTAGATTAGTTTAGAATGTGTTTAGTTAGGGTATGTGGTGTTTAGAAAATTCAAGAGAAAGGGTTTGAGGATTTTGGGGAATTAATGATATGTGGTGGCTGTAAACGACCCTAGGGATCAAATTCTAGACCTGGAACTAAGTTTAGAACAGAGAATACAAACTTTTGAATTAACCGTGTCGGTTTTTTGAAGATTGGTATGACTACAGGGAATCTGGGATGACCCGGGGAGTTTTTGAGTTACCCAAACAATACCAAGGACCAAATTACCACACTAGGAGACCACCCTAGCCAGACGAATCCAAACTGGAACCAATTGGCCGAGGAGGCCGGAATTTTAGGCCTTGTGGCCGGCCACATGGAGGAAATTGGTGTCGGGGTTGGTCCTGTAGGTCATATACTTCATGTACAACACCCTAGACTTGTTTGTGCAACTCCTTTTGGCCTGAGTCATAATCTGGGAGCACATTAGTGTGATTTTTGGATATGTTTTCCGTATTTCGAATGATGAGTTTTGATAATATAGAAGTTGAATTGGTTTGGTGGTTGTGGAGATAGAAACCCCTAGAAAAGGTTTAGGCTTAAAGATGGTTTTAGTGAACTCTTGTGGCTATTCAAGACCTGAGATTTAGTGTAGTAACCCAAAATACGGAATTGGGATTTGAGTTCATGTCGGTTTTGTTAGAGATAAGGGTGTGCAGGGAAATCTGGAGCAACCCGGGGGAATTTTGAGTATAGCAAACAATACCAGACACCCATTTTAGACCAGAGGAGACCACCATGACGAAACGAAGCCCAACTGAGCATGGGAGGCCGAGCTCGCCGGATTTTCTAGGGGTGGGGCCAGCCACTTGGTTGTCTGGGGTGTCGGGATTGGTCCAGTAGCTCAAATACACAATATACATCACCCTAGACATGTTTGCTTGGCTTTATTTGACCTGAGTCAAAATCTGGGAGCAGTTTATTGTGATTTTAGCTATGTTTTCCGTATTTTGAAATCCTAATTCTTCATATTTAATTTTGTATTTTGTTGTTGAATGTTTGTACATCAACGACTAGGGGTAATTTGTTGGTTTTGCATACGTGGGCTATAGGTTCTAACCTATAGGCGATCCGTGTGCCATTTTGGTTTCCGCACATGATGTTAATAGCGATTGCGATTGTTTATTATTGTAAGTACCCTCGCATAGATTTCGAGGCTACGGTGCGTGGCTTCAACGACTTCGGCAAGCGAAGACTACGGTGAGTAGATCTATATCTACCGGGGAAGTCGGGTGGATGGCGTATAGCACCCCCGCAAAGTTTTGATGGAAACTGATTTATAGAATATGGTTAAGGAAAACTAGATTTGGAAACTAGGGTTAGAGTTAAATGATAGTTAGTGAAACCATATTAGAAACTAAGGATAGTTAGAAATGATATAATACGGCTAATATCTGATGACGGGATTTGAGGATGATGTTTAACGATATTGCCGTTTAGGATACTATAGGACTAGATATTCGACGTAGATGTGTCATCCGAACCATACATATTTCTAAACTGAAGAGTCATATGCATCTTTTAAACAGATATCTTGAGGGACGTTACGGAATTTCAAATGATATCATTTCCTTAATAACACCGTAACCCTTATTTTAAAAACTACGACTCGCTCTTTAAAAATCTGATTGTATGGTTCGGGTGTGTATGTTAGATTAGATACTTATATTTTTAGTAGAGATAGAATGTTATGTAAACTCGACTTGATGTGAGATATAAATTCGATGAAAGAAAATAAGACGGATATGATGATATGACGATGTTTTGGTATACGGATGCGAGTCGATTGAGATGGTTGATACCTTGTCAGTCCCTTGATATGAGATCGTTATGTATGTGACCTGGAATATAGGTATATAGTTACATTTATATATTTTGTGAACATGTGTGATATGCCGTACGTGACGTTAGGTACGTACCCCCTCATTGTTGTAAAGGTTGATAGGATCCCTAATGTTTTAAATGCCGCCGTACGATGATCTTTTCCGTACGTGATGAGTTTGATTTTATGATTGATCCATACCCTTGACTAGAGGATGTCGTACGTGACATTGTGTGGCTGGATGCCGATTGATTGATTCACCGATCCGATCATGTTAGATACGTATACCCGTCAGTATTTGCATATGATTACCTTATGCTGCTGCATTCATATTATTCTCATTGCATTGCTTATATCTGTGCTAGTACACCTGCACCATTATCGATGATGCGTATGTTATACTTACACAGATCTGCCGGCTCACACACTTCATCATCGATAATTGCCATGTCATTACACAGTAGGGTTGCTGCATCATGATATGCATATTGTACATCCATTTTGGCGCGCATACATATTGTACACTCATGCTTGCGTATATACCACTTATACACCTATATTGGTGCACATATATAGTGATACATCTATATTTGCGCATATACATATTGTACCTACATAAATAACTGGCTTTATTGGGAAATTGAGAACCGCATGTTATATTTTAAAAACTGGAAACATTTAAAAGAGCGGTTTTCCCTTAATACGTCATACCATTGTTCCATACTGCATGATATACGGATATGCATACATTTTTATCATATGTTGCATACATCATGCTTTATGATTTTACGCATTGAGATATGCTGTTTTTTATGAGATTTCTGGATTTGAGAACCGTGGCTATTTCAAAAGAAAGTATGTACTGTTTTAAAAACCCAGTTTCTATTGATATGATATTTCAATGCGTCCACCATGTGTTTTCTCGGTTCTAAGAGTGACATGTGAAACCCGATTCGAGGAGGCGGATGATTCCGTTTGTGGGTACATGGTGGACCCGGTATGGTACCCCAGGGTGAAAGAGAGATTTCGTGTGGATGACGATGAGCCTAGCAGAGGGACTACTACCTATCGGTGATTGGTTGGGCCTGGCGGATATCCGGAGGATACCGACCGGAGTCGAGAGATGATATGGGCCGATCCGGACTGACGGAGCCCGTGGGCCGATCCGGACTGACGGAGCCCGGGAGATGACGATTTACGTGTCGATGCTGGACATGGGTTTCATGATGTTTTCGGGTGTCGATGTTGGACACCTAGGTTCCATGATTTTTATGTGTCGAGAGGGACACCGTTGATTTATATCCTCATATTTTCATGCACACTCTTTTATGATATTTATGTGCATATAGACATTGATTATATAGGTGGATGAGATCCACGTGCATACATGCATTGATTATACTGTTGGATGTTATCCATATGCTTATAGGCATTGACTACCTTGTTGGCACACATACCGACCCGGTCACCCTAGATATCATAGTATTACCTTTATGATATAGTTGACCTAGGAGTCGTTATTTATTCGATTTCTACTTGTTGATATATTTCTATTCACGAGTTGGCAACCCACCCCCGTTGTGCCACAGTTCTTGCAGGTTGCCCGCATGGATCAGTAGCGGCATCGCTGGCACACAGTTGCATTCGGGTGTTTTGCTTTGGTAGGTGGGACATTTGTATCGTACCTACTCTTGTATCTATATTTCATATTGTATCTAGATAACTCAATCAATCAAAATTAGTAAGTTGTATAAGTAATGAGACTTAGTGGGATTGCGGTTGCGAGACTTAGAGCGAGGAGTTTTCCGCTACTTGTGGTTTCTATGTCTTGCTTTTCTTTATCTTTGTGGTGATCTTCCCCGTCGGGCAACTTATACCTATATATATTGTCTTGAGTGGTTGTGATCCGCCGTTTGGCGAAGAGCTAGCTCCCGTTTGGGGATGCCTTTATCGTTATCTTGTATATGTGGTTTTGGATCAAAATATATAATGGGGGTGCTGCCCAAATTTTTAAAAGACGAAACATGTTTTCAAACTAGTAAATTCCACTTGAATTTTCAAGTTCTTTTTCTATGCATTTTAAGAAAACTTGATTTCACTATACCTTTTGTAACGTTTTCAAAATCGTTTTGGTGAAATTTCGGAAAATCGGTAAAATAAGGGTGTTTTCTGTAAAAAGTCAAAATACAAATATCTTTATTTTAAAATTAAATATACATATTCTAGCTATGTAATTGCTACTATTTGGTGTTTATTGAGCGACTGGTGAAATTCAAAATTTCTGAAAAATTTTCCGAAATTAATTATTTTAATATTATTTTAAGCCGTCACTAATACATTTAATTAGGGAAAATTACAAACTGGAATGAGTTGAAACAAATTTTTTGCATTATAACACATTAAACAAAATTTTAACATGTGGTTTTTGAATTGAAATGGAGTTGTTAACCGGTGTTAGAAAATATCGTTGAAAAAGGCTTTTTCGGTGAAATTAGTGTAAATGGAAGTGGGGTACAACTTTTATCTTTTTTTTCGCACCCAAACAAAACCCCACACACACTCTCTCCCTCTCTTACCCTTGTGGCCGTCCTTGGAACCCCCCCTCTCACTTGGTTCATCAAGTGGTTTCTAGAATTAGGTTAAGTGGAAAAATAAAAAGAAAATGAATTAAAGATGAAAAGACATAAAGAAGGATATTATGGTGGAACTTTCTACACCTCTCCACACCCTCACTCCCTAACTTTTCCCCTCCCAGTTTCCTGGCCGAGCCCAGGTCCTCCCACTCCCCACTTCTTTCCATTTCATTTTAATTCAAAAAACCTCCAAAATCCATCAAAAATCAACATATATTAGCACAAATTCATCACTAAACCCTATCCAATTTCCTTTGCTCCTATTTAACTTGGATTAGGAAGCATGAGAGCCATATTTTAAGGTCAAGTTGCATGTTTGGATCTCTGAGGTAAAATTTTAATCCTTTTGTCATGTGTTGTTTATTTAACCCAAAATTGATTATTGTGTTGTTTAATATAGTTTTAAGTTTAAGATTTAAATTTCTAGAATATGGTTATTAAATTATTATTAGGTTTTTGATTCTTAGGTGTTGATCTAAAATTTTAGTTTAACCTATTAGGAAATGTTAAACCTAATCTAGTAGCAGTGTTGCATTAAAATTGTTTTAATTAGGTTCTTTTTGTAAACTAGATTTCTACAAAGCAAATAAATATGTTAGATAAAATTATAATTAGGGTTTTTATTAATAGATGTGGTATTAGTGTGTAGATTGTATGTAAATTAAGTGTGAAACATAATCTAGTTACAAATTTCTAGCTTTCACTTTAAAATTGTCACAATATTGCTATTTTTATTAAACTAGGTTTTGAAAATTTATTTAAAATGAGGGATTAAAAATAAAGTTAGGGTTTTAGAACATCCTTAAGGTTTCAAGGAGTTGTTTAACGATTTAAAATATGCAAAATCAAGTCTAGAGGTGAAATTGTGAAATTTTGCTTAAAAATACCGAAATCGGGCAAGTTTACAAACTAGAATTTCAATTTAATACAAATTAAGGTGTTAAAAATATAGTAATGGTTTACATAATTTAGTTATGCTATTTAATGAGCATTATGACCATTAGTTTCATTTAAACGTCAAGTTTTGAAGTAAAATGGTAAATTGACGTTTTCTAGGTTTTTACGAAATCGGACGATTTGATCGATTTTAAGTTTTCGATGATTTAAACCAAGTTTTATATTATAAGTAATGGGTTTTGAAACTACGAGTTGTTTATTGGTTTTTATCTCGATCAATCGGCGTTTGTACGCCGATATCGAGCGATATTTGGTTCTTTTGCGTGAGCGGGACATAGCTTTTAACCTATGCGTGTTCCGTGCGTCGTTTTAAACTATATATGTTTGCTTAAAGGTAGCCCTCACGTGGAATGCGGACGATGAAGAAGAGGATGGCGACACCGTCTTCGGCAGACAAAGACCAGGTGAGTGATGTATATCTACGGGGGAAGTCGGGTGGATGGCGTTTAGCACCCCCGCAAACGTAGAATTGGAATAGTACTTATTGTCATTAGGAAGCCAAACGTGACCTTAGATTCTTTATGAGTAGGACCCTAGTAATGACCCTAGGTTGGACTAGACTGATTTAGAAAGACCATACCAGAGGATGAATACCTTGGAAAAGATTCGTAGGTTTCAGGTAGACACACACACGCACACACAGAGACTTGACTTGGTGTATATGTGTATGTGTATATATGTATAGGACTATGTGTAGGTATATATATACACAACATGTATATGTGATATAAGGATGTGATATGATACATGGGGATGAAACAATATAATTGGGCTTGATGCCGTGATCTCTTGGCTATACAGTCGTGTTATGATATTAGCGGATCATTAGAAAATGAGATAATGGATTTGTATACATAAACAATAATAGATGGTGATGATATTGAGGTACATGAGACTCTTAAATAGAACCCGGACTGTAACCCGTGACTGAATCACGATATGATATATAGGTAATTGATTACGATATCATATAAGTGTGACTTGATTACAATATGATAAGAGTGTGACTTAATCAAGATATGATATATATGACATGAAATTTCTGAGGATAAATTGACGATGTACATTTATGCTGGAAATGATATATGATTGATGTATGCGATTACTGTACAGTACCTTGATCATGACATTATCGATGATGATATTATACGAATGATGATGTACGTAGGTGATACTTGACCCGTACCCCGATTTTAGGATGTCGTACGATGGATTTTACCGTACGAGGCATAGATGTGATGATTGATCCGCACTCTTGATTCGAGAAAGCCGCACTACGTACGTGACGCTATTGAGGCTGGATCGCCGACTATTAGAGATATGGACTCAGACCTTAGGTAGACTTTTATTTATTATCGACTAGTTTCTTAGGTTTAGTTCCTTAGGGGGTTAGATGGACACTAGTTTAGGCTCGAGTCACATAGTTGTAGTTATACTTGTATATTACAAATGAGTGGTTAATACACATCCGTCTTTACATTCGGACCGTAATCATCATGTTGCATGTTCATACATATGTTTCTATAATCAGTATAAAACTCTGCCTGTTAGGACACCAGCACCATTACCGATGATGCGCATATTCCACGCACACTTATTTGCCGGCTCACACACATCATCATCGGTAATTGCTATGTCACGTACACTTTAGAACATATTATCTTTTATTGATAGAATCGGCTAAAGGCTAGATCAATATAGTATTGTGATTACTTTCAGGTGTTAGTCTAGTCATTGCATTTATTACTTAGAAAATTCATGCATTCACATTTTCATGTTATCATGCAGTATTGTGGGGTTTATGCCGACACTTATCATTTGCTTACACATGATATTGGGATTTTGGATTTCTATGAGATTTCTGGATTTTTTTGGGGAAAACCGCAAGAATAAAAATATAAACTTCTCTCTCTCCTCCTCTCTTTTTAAAATAGAAGTTGCGGTTTCCTCGTGATGTATGTGTCGTCCACCATGAGATTTCATGTTTTCTGTTGGATTTCGAGACCCGATTCAAGGAGTGGATGAACCGTCTCGGGTACATGGTGGGCCCGGTATGGTACCCCGGGGCAAGAAGATCGAGTTGTAGACGATGAGCCTGGCAGGGGAAGACTACCTAACGGTGATATCTGGCGCGGCGGATATGCGGAGGATACCGACCGTTGTCGTGAGATTTGATGATATGAGCCGATCCGGACTAACGGAGCCCGAGATATTAAGACTATGAGATATTGAGACTATGAGGTATTGAGACTTGAGATTTTCATGTTTTGTGTCGATGCTTGACATGGATTTCCATGGATTTCATTGTTGATATTTCAGATTTCTATACAAATTTTACCATGATAAAAGCTAAAGATTTCTTATACAGATATATCCAGATTTCGGGATTGGTTATTTTACATTCATGGTGCATGCATACTCATTCACATGACATATTACTCTTTAAGGTACTGACATGAGCACGGAGTATTTGAACTTACACGTAGTTTATTACCCTGCACTACCAGATGGTTAGTATTATATTAGTATATTATTATGACCTAGGATAGCGTCGTGCATTCGATTTCTTTTCGCAGATATTTTCTACTCACGAGTTGGCAACTCACCCCCGTTGTGCCAAATTTTATTACAGGTTCGATGTACAGGTTTCCCTGGCAGCTTGCTGGCACATCTTTTCATTCAGGGTGATTTGCACGGTAGGTTGGTTCACTTGTATCTGAACAGCCGTTGTACTTTTATTATTTCATTTGTATCTAGTAAGCTCCATCAACTAAACTTGTATTACTTGATAAGTTTAAAGGGCCAGTTATTTATTTCGGCCTTAGAGTCGCGCATGTATTATTGTGGTTTGGTGGATTTGTTTTCTTTTGAATTTTGAGCCTCGCCCTTTGGCGTTGTATATTATTGTGCTTGGTGTGGTGGTTTCCGCCTGTTGGCGTAGTGCTAGCTCCCGCTTGGGGATGCCATTTTATCGTTTGTATATATTTTACTTGTTTGTACCCGTTTGGGGCCAGTATTTATAAAAGAGACTCTGCCGAAATTTTTGAGAAAATTGGATGTTGCTTTTAAACTAGTTTTCTACATGTTTTCCTTTACTTGTTCTTCTTTTTATGGTTTAGATTTCTGGGCTTCGGCTTACTTAGATTACGTTGTGCCTCTAGACGCTTCGTAATCTAAGTGCCGGTCACGTTCCGTACTTTCGGGTCGTGACACCTTTATTTCAAAACTTCACCTAAGGTTTAGATTTCTGGGTTTCAGCTTACTTGAATTACATTACGCCTTTAGACGTTGCGTGATTTAAGTGCTGGTCACGAGCTAATATTTTGGGTCGTGACAAAGTTGGTATCAGAGCGCTAGGTTTAACCTTGGTTCAAGTCTATGTTTGACTATGCGGAGTCTAGGGCGGGTATGTATTTCGGATCCTAGGCTTGACCTTACGGAAATTAGACTTGAACAGGGGGGTATTACACCCAAACTTTCACTTCGTAGGCTGACCCGGATTGATGGAGTAGGTAGCTTGAGTAAAGTGACGTGCCGTACGTATGTTCCACGGCATATTTACGACACGATACTCCACTTAAGAAACCTTAGGATGTACATATTTTGAGACCAGTGATTCTCTTCGTATCCATGATTATACATCCATTTAAGATCCTTGATTCTATTTGTTTTCATGATCATACTCCCATTGATATTGTTCCTTCTTATGATCATGTATCTATTCTGGATCTGTCGTTTCCTCTTATGCCGTTGATCTGTTTTCATTGATACTCGATTGAGGTTCCTGTCACCATGGTTTGAGCACAGATTGAGCTGCTGCTGGTGTTTCGGTCAGGGCGAGCTCGTCTGGTACGAGGGCTGACCATTGTGTTTTCTGGTGACATAGGAACGTCTCGAAGTAATGTTATGTTGTGACCTCTTATCTGAGGTGAGTGTTTGGTTTTGCACCGAATGATCGGGCCATTGATAGAGCTGCCAGTTGCGAGAGGACTGTGGACGTACAACATACATCCGAGATTGTGATGTCGTCTACCATGCAGACAGATGACCCAGCTGTTGCTGAGATTGATGGGATGTCGCTTCCAGAGCTTATGAGCTGAGATCGCCAGAGCTTCCAGGCAGAGATGCGATGGATGGTTGCTAGCCTATCCCGAGTTGAGAGACGAATGTGATTCATCAGATTGATGCACCGACGCAGTCCCAGTTGAATTCAAGATTTTCTGTGTGGAGAGTCTTACTCAGATCTAGAGCAGACCGATCCAGAGATGACCGTTGATGTACAGTTTTTCCTGGAGGATTGAGGCATTGATTAGCATGCGGGTGAAGAGTATTCACATGTCGGCTAGATGAAGCTAAAAAGTTCGAACGAGTGTCAGGAACCAATTTTTCCCAAGTTTAAACTGTTCGGAGGAACATGCAGGTAATTCTGTGGACCCTCTAGAAGAATGAAACCCTAACTCGACATGATGACCATGGGACCGCTTTGAACCTTAGGGTTTGCGGCAGTTTAGCGGTGCTATCAGACAGGCTTGGGTTTTCCCTTCTACGGCTGGTCCAGAGCTACTGTGGTATGTACCAGATGTTAGTTGTATGTATGCCCTAGAAGCCAGTATTGTACAGATGATGTATATTACATTGGATGCTTGGACATATATAAAGAGGACTTTCTTGCTCGACATGATAGTATGCTATCTGGTTGCTCTTTATCTTAACATGTATACTTGTCTCTTTATACTGTCTTATAGTTACATGTTGGTAAAGCCCTTAGGATGTGTACTTGACTACCTGGACTATGATGTGGATCATACTAGTGAGGACATGGTAGTCCATAAGTACATCCTTCAAGGTCCCTAGTCGTGGGTATATCGAGACGGGGAATCGATATACCAGTGTAGACTAGCGTATACGCTTCTCGACCCATGAGATGGGCGATGGATGATCCCATATCCATTGGTGTTTGACATCAGAGATGGTATACGGGTGCTCAGTGGAGACTGGGTACACTGGACGGACTCGCCGAGAACTCTCAGATGGTATTATACCTCACGTCAGATGGCAGTTCTTTGATGACACTTATGCAGGTTAGTCTGTAGACCCGAGATCATCATAGAGTCTTGTGTGATTCCCAATGTGCTTTGATTTCCACCTTACCACGTCCTTGAGGGCGTGCAAAACGGTGGTTTTTGGGTACAGTCCCGAGTCACATGGAGGCAATGAGCGATAAGAGGGGTTTCGTCTCTCCCGGTATTGGGGGTTGATGTTGCGCTGTGCTCGATTGGCCGTAACAGGGAAGTTCCTGGCCAGGGTTGATTTAGAGATTTACTAGTATGTGTTACCAGTAGTTTCTCGACCCGTTATGAGCCTCACATCGGCACGACTTATCGGTTATTGGGGTCTGACGTTTACCACCCCTAGACTTGATATGCGACATATCAGACGAGGAGACTGGACTGTACGGGAAGTGTTACCGGCAGGATTTTACAGGAGTTGGAGCGGGCTTGCTTGCTGATCTTCTGATCGATCAATACCCGGGTAGCCGTTACATCCAGCTAGTACCGCTGAAGGCTTGTAGGTGCTTGATGTGATCATCACCTACTGCCGGTGTAATGTCGAGTCTTTAGAGTCCTACACAGAGGTTTTACTGGCTCAAGCAAAACGAAATAGGAGCACGTATGTGATATGTGCGGGACCGACAATAATGTGTGTATGTGATACCGTATTCTATTCTCACGACTTTTTGTATCGGTCGGTTATATATGATATAGCCGGGTTATCGAATCAAGTGTTGATTCGATAAATCGATACATTGGATGTTAGTCGGTTATATGAGCTATGACCGGATTATTAAGTCAAGTATTGATTTAATAATTTATTGTATAATTTTATATTGGATATACTAATTTAAATTAAATAACATTTGTTCACTTAAGGGTTTTTCTCACATGAGCACAACTTTAATGTATATATGATATATATTAAAAATGTGTTTTCTTTTTGTATCATGGTTGATGATACACATGACTTGGGTGTATGAGACTTACACCAGGCTATTTATTATGTTTGGTTTTAATATTTAAAGTAATTACAAAATTAGCGGAGGATTAGAGAAAATGCATGAAGCTTGTAGAAGCTTGTGGATGCATTGACTAATTCCACTAAGTTTGTTTTTACTATGGATATTTCTTAACCCAACCATAAGTATTAGCCATGGTTATGTCTCTACATAAGTTAGTATATGATACTCACTCACCATGGTTAGCTTTCTCACTTGATCATTATCCTCATCTCTTTCTTTTGTTCATCTTCTTCTTCTTGGTTCAAAAGAAAAGTTTGCTAGGGTTTGATCCAAAGTGAGAAAGATTGTGAGAAATAAAATTCTAAAGAGAACCCACTTCCCATTTCTCCATCCTCTACTAGACTAGCACTTTAGTTTAGGGTGTTTGCTTCACTAATTCTCTAGTTAGTGAAGTAGAAGCTTGAGTTGGCATCACCTCGACGTAGATCATCTTCGGCCTCGAAGACTTCAAGCAAGGACGCACCTTTAGCCTCGTGAAGCCATGCAAGAGTCCGGGAGAACCACGATCGCAGCTAAAGAACTTCACCAAGGAGCTTTAGAAGTGAAGGGCCGATCTAGAAAGGTTGTATTTCGTATTCACTTAGTAGTAAATGTCTTTTATTAGCAAGAGAAACCCTAATTTTCTAGCAACGATCTTGTTTAGGGTTATTCGGCACGGCTAAAATTTGAAACGGGCATGGTTGATGCGTTGTAGAACCTTATTAGAGTACCTAGTAACCCTACAGTGGTATCAGAGCCTAGCTAGAGCATTAGGCGTTGTGTTAACGAAGTTAAAACCCCGATCGAACCCGGAAACGTCAAGATAACCCCCTCTCTGTAAATTTTTTAAAAACTGGGTTTTTTCTGAATTAAAAATACCTATAAAAATCAGCAGGGAATTCTAAGGATTACCATGAAAAACGAGCCTTAAAATCCTCCACGTGGCCACGGAACCGCGTCACTAAGTCACCTTTCGCGGCGGTTCCGCGGCAGAAAAAGAGTATTGGGGACGGTTCTTTTTTGCAGTAATATCCAATACCATTCCTGCATCTTTCTGGGTATTTTTATTCTGACTCAAGTGTTGAGTATTTTGGGGTTTATTTTGTAATCGTCGATTCGATCGGAGAATTTAATTTTGTTTTGTTATTCCGGATAATTTAGAAAGTATTAAAATGTTCGAACGGATATCATTAACTCAATTTTTCCCGGCACGAAAAACATTCAAGTGTTGAATTTTTCTCGGGTTTAAATCTTTCGGAAAGACGTGCAAGTAATGCGATAGACCCTCTAGAAGACAACAAACCTTAACTCGATTATGTGACCATCTTGAACTGCCTTTTGAACCTTAGGGTTTAGGGCAGTACGGCGTGCCACATGTGAGGCGTTGGCTCGACCATTCTACGGCTGGACCGTTGGTACTGTGGCATCGATTTTGGAATTTTTGAACTCCGCTCAAGTGTTGAGCTATTTAGGAAATCTTGGGTATTTGATTATTCGATCGGAAAGTTTAATACTGTCTATTTATCTGGAATGTAATACAATATGTGGAATTCATATAGTTAGGCATGAAATGTGAAATATGTGATATTTCGGATTTACGATGTCTAAAGAGATTGTGGATTCCAAATGTTGTAGTTTTACACTTTCTTTTCTGCGATCGTAAGTGTATTATGTGATATCGCCGGTTTCGTTTCTATATGTCAACGACAATTGGGATGCGCATATTTACTTACGTTGATGACATGTGATGTTATGTGTTGCTGGATATGTTATATTGGATCGTCGCGTTCTGAATAGCCGGGGGGTTTTATGTGAGATGAGAGTTTTTATTTTCATTCATGTAAAATTAAATGTATGTAATATTCTTTTATTGGGGCACTTCCGGGATGAGATCGATGTCACCATTTGTATATTATTTACTTTTCCGCACTAGGATAGACCCAAAGAGGAGAGCACAAGTAACCGGGTTCTAGAGTCCAGTGGGAGACCAACTCGAGGAGTCGAGTGCGGGTCTCCTAACTCTAGAATTTGTAGGGTTGCTTGCCGCTCTCGTAGAGGTCTAGGGGTGTGGGTTTAGCTATTCATCGCGACCGTGGAATCCGTGTTTTAAAGAGGCTCAAAATAAAACACGGACGTCCTAGTATATCCAATGTTTCATATGTTTCCTCTGCTGCGATATCTGTGATGTGATCATTTGATGTGTTGTGATAATTACTGTGTAAGTCCACGGTAGCGCCCCGGCCGTCTAACAGACGCCAAATGCGGAACAAAAACTTTTTACAACTGGCGCTATCGCGTACTATAACCCGGATATGCTATTAATGCTAAACTAACAAACTACAAAGTGGGTAGAAGAGTTATACCGAACGATCCGAGTCCTTCGGTCTTCAACCATCATCCCACGCTTGTTACGGCTGCTCCGATCTCCTGAATCACCAGTCTCGTCGTCCAGGTGGCACCACGTCGACGGATCTTTAAACGGGCTCCCGCCTCTGAACCGAGGTAACTCGGTCGTCAAGTTTGCTAAAAGAGACGACCAAGATGTAGTAGAGAATGAGTAGAACACATTGTCTCGTTACGTCCAAGGCTATGGACGAACGGTTAATGAAGTTGCCTTTTGGATCGGGTGAAATGAGAAATGAGGCTATCTAATTTCCATGAATCCAAACTATCATAATCTTTTTTCCAACAAGTGAGAGAGTGTACCAAGAGGAGGGGAGGGGGCTGGCCATCATATAGGAAGAGGGGGTGAGTGTAGGAGCAAGGTGGGTGAGTGTAAGCAAAGCTTATCATGAGAAAATATCTTAGCACCAAGTATGAACATATTAATGTAACTAATGAATCATCACACTTAGTCACCAAAACATTAATGAACATTTAAAGCACAAATGAGTCACATGCCACCTCATCATCCTAGTCACCATCTATATGCTTCTAGAACCTTCCACACTCATCTCAAGAAAAGATAAATCCGCATTTAACTAAATGTTAAATACGGCTGATAGAAAACTGGAAACTGGCAACTTCCAAAAGTGATCCTGAAACGAATTTCAGGATAACCCTGTATCAGTATAAACATACCCGCATTTTTATTATGACCGAATACAAATGCAACTGAGACAAAGATATTATATCTACACAGCATAATACTCGGATCCGGCTTAAACCAAAGCCGACCAGTATTAACTGCCCGAAAAAACCATACGGCCTCTACAACGTTTCGCCCGAACTTGGGAAAGTGTCTGTGGGGGACTCTAATGACTCATCAACACACTGGCACTGGGTATAACCACTAGCACGTCAGAGGTACAAGCTGTACGTAATGGTTGCCTATGTATTAATTGGAAGGGAAGTTGACGAGCGAACTCATCTCATAAACCTTACTGAGCCTGACAGTGACAATGTATATACAGTTCGGTCCGTTCGTCTAATGAGTATCGCATATCGAGTCTAGGGGGATGGATAAAGTCAGACCCCTAATAACGCGATAAATCGCGTCGGCATGAAGCCCATCACCACCTGAGAAACTACTGATCCAAATCAGTAATTCTCCACTACCTCGGCCGAGGATTTCTAGTGATGGCCACCCGTGCACTGCGTGACATCAACCCCCAATACTGGGAGAGACGAATCCCCGACGATCCGCTCACAGCCTCCATGTGGCTCGGGACTGTACCCAAAAAAGACCTGTTTGCACGACTCCTTTGAGCCGTGGTAGGGTAGAAATCAAAGTACAGTGGGAACTCACATGAGACAAATGACAATCTCAGGTCGACAAACTAACCTGTACACATGTCACCAGGGCCCTGCTATCTGACGATATGTATAATACCAACTAGCATGTTCCCGGCGAGTCCTGTCCGGTGTACACATATCCTAATGAGCACCTGTATACATCTTAGGTGATCCAACTGACACCAATGGCTTGTGAGACCGGCCATCGCCCCTTGTCGGGGTCTCGACTGTATATACTAGTCTACTCTGGAGTATCGATGCCCTGTCTCGAAACTCCCACGACTAGGGACACTTTAAGGATGTGCTTACAGACCCTAGCTCCCATGTATATGATCGCCATCATACTGCTGATAGTCAAGCAAGAATCCTATGGGCTCTATCATCATGCAATAGTGAACTAAAGCATGTATACGATGATAAAGACAAACCAGATAGCATACTATCATCTCGAGCAAGACTGTCATATCGGTACAGGTCCTGTCTCAATCATTGCAATCACGTATCTGCGATCCAATAATTGACTTTGAAGGCACTATCTCTAACAATCTCCCACTTGCTCTTAAGGCTAATTATTGCGATGTCGCATACTCACAGCCCGTGTGATACCGAACATCCAACTCCTCTACTAATCAGTTTCACAAAGCTAGTTTGTAAAACTCATGTGTTCGAGAAATAGCCTCAGTGAGTGGATCCGCCCTGATGTTTCTTTCTATGTCTCTCTAAATCTCAAGTTCGCGGAGAAAGCCATCTCCCGAATCGAGTAATACCTGTCTTAGAATATGTCTGAATATCTGATGGGACTCAGTTCATAAATGAACTCCAAATCCAAACTTCTTAGACTGTATCGATAACTGAACCTAATCAGTATCCAGCACCATGCCTCCCACAGTATCCTCTTGGACCACCTATCCATAATACTGTCCCTTGTCAGAGGGAAAACTATAACTCTGACAATCACTCTGTCATCTATGTTACCTTTGAAGCCTGGAATGATAACCATCTCCTGAAGGAGGCTGCCGTCATCAATTCCATAGAACATGCACTTATGTTCTAAAACTGCTTCCTTATGTTTCTCCAGGATTGGATTAATATAAACTTATCGCATCTAGTGCAAAAACAACATCTGGTGTGGTACTTGACATCTCATGATTGACTCAATTGCCTAAGCAAGTGATCTGCCAATCATGCACATCCCTCTCTCCTTTAGTCTCTAAGACACCTTTAGAGAGGGTGACTCCATCACCTGCAGGTACACCACCATGCCAGGAGTCATCTATTCCAAAAACTATTAGAATACTGTCACAATACCCACATTGGGAAACTACCCAAATCCAGATCTAAAACCATAGATCTAGAAACCAGAATGTCTGATATTATATCCATGTCCTGTCTGGAGAAACAACAGTGTGACGACCACAGTACAACCGATCGTAGTATAGGAATTTTAATTCCTACTCTGTGTATGTCATCCAAATACCAGGACATCACACCTTACTACCTTCTTAACAGATCCATCCCCTATTCTGATGAAGTCAAAGCCATGACTGTCACATCAAAAATAGATGATCTTATCTCCGCTATATCTACTCAAGCCTATAAATAGACATAAGCTACTTGCCCACTATGCTTCCGCTACTCCCACTGACTACGACAACCCTCTGGCAGAATAATATATACATACACTTCTAAAGCTAGTTTAGAACGACGCTATACTCATCCTCCTGCCGGGTCTCATAGTCTGGAACAACAGTAGTGTCAAGTTTGGGTAAACAAGAACCTCCCTGTCACCGTCCTTGAGGGTACCGGAGTACCTCTCGGGTGTCTGAGGTTACCCACGATGTCTGCGGAGTGGCTATTGGAATATCAAACCTGATTGAATATATAGGTCCTATTAAATTTTCCGTAACCGTTTGCGGTTCTGGAATCACTTCCAGTTCTACCATACTCCCACTACATGTTTTCTGAAAAAATCCATTTTACTAAAACTGTGGCGAGTCAAGAACAATATCACTATTGATCTTCCAAATGGTAGAAAATCAACCCTCGTCAAAGCCAGGGTCAACCCACAAACTGCCATTACAGAAACGTGCCTTGAGTTATCCAGTGCCTTGTTTTAATCATAAGCTGGACAACTCCCCGTACCTTGATATCGTTAAGATATGAACCATTCTATATCCAATATAGAAACTTTGGCACTTATTTAATTGGAACCAGATTCAAATCATGCAGCTGTCTCCAGTGTATATCAACTTAATGAAGAGAGGCTAATCAGCATTACTCAACTTAAGAATACATCTAATTATGAGTAACCTGAAAGAGAAACAAGTTTTTCAAAACCGTTATTATTAACTGAATACCAATCATAAGAATCTACATCTTCATCTCTTTGAAGAATCCCGATACTTGCGATACCTGGTTCTCTACTTTATTCATATACCCACAACTTCTCAAAACTTAGACATTGTATTTCTACGAAACACTTGTCTAACAACTAGAGAAGTCATAAGTAAACAGAATATAGTATGAGGACCTACCCCTTTGTCCTGACGGACACTGGACAACATACAATACTCTGTATAAGTCCACTGAGTTGAATAACTCAAAACCTGTGCATCGTAGGTTGAAAAACTGTACCCAGGTGATTTCTTCAAATATCACCAATTACAACGAATTCCGATATAATGAGGATGATCACCTAATTCCCAATAACTTACTCCCACTCATCATCTGTAAAACTATACAGATATGAGAATGAAACCTGGTAAATACATACCCTGGAGTAAGTATGTAATCGGAAATTCAGTTTTCCTTTAACAATGCACTGAAATATAAAAATGTTTCGTAGGGGTATCCTGGTATTCCTAGTAATGCCTCTTTCATAATCCTATTCATGACTGTAACCGTATATTTCTTTACCATCTCTCCAAATCCTTATATTTGTCTTTAGTCGTTACCTTCTGTACACCTTCGTTAGGCTAAATGGTTTTCTTCCTTCCCTACCGTTCGGCACCAGCCTATGGTTTGGAAGAAGACTATCCTGTAAGAATAATAGGTGTACCCTCCTAAACCAAGGAGCACTCACAACTTGAGAGAAGGTGATGATAAAAGACAACTGAATAATACCTTATTCTATTTCTCCCGAACTGGGGGAAAAACAAAGGTGAAATAGGAGTGGCGATGAAGTACGCGGTTTGGTCGTGAATGATAACAGTCGCAATTTACTTTTCCTTCTTTCTAATCCCTTCATTTTGTCTTTACATATTATCTTCTGTATACCCTACTTAGGCTAATTAGTTTCTTCATTCCCTACCTTTCGGCACCAGCCTATGGTTTGGAATAAGACTATCCAATAAGCATAATAGGTGTACTCTCCTAAACTAAGGAGCCCTCGCAACCTGAGAGAAGCTGATAATAAAAGACAACTGAATAAACCAATTCTATTTCTCCTAAACCTGGATCCATCCTCGAAGAAGTCCATTCGAGTTCGTATATAACCATACGATGGATCTATCCAATTGAAGTGGATATCCATAGTAATACGGGGTGTTCTGAGAAATGCAAAGGGTAGAAGAAGGAGCGGCAATGACTTATGCAACTCGGACAATCATAAAGCCAGTATTTTAAGAAGGTTCGGTCAACTTGGTCACTGAGTCATAGTCTAGGGTCAGTCAAAGGTCGCTGCCAAAGAGAGAGAGAGAAAAGAAACACTCTGCGTGCACTCTAACCTAGATCAGAATGGTTATCAATTTATCTAATCAGGAAACTTCCCACTGTAATCTCAAATTATCCTCCAAACCTGAAAGAAGAATTAGTCGGGATCACCCGAAGAGTAAACCAACTCATCAGTGAGAATCAGTATCCAACTATCATCGCATGATAACTTGATGGAAGCAACTCAAGTTATCACACTCCAGAAGGTATGCGCATGCCTGGCAAGTTTGCTGTATGTTTGAAACTCCCGATGTTATTTTTGCCCCATGCTCTTATGACCTTGGCGAAGGTCAAAATGTCATAAGTCACATGCCAACTTCTACCCGTCATTGTCCAGGTCAATTTGAACCCACCCGTACATACCCTTGACGAAGGACAAAATAGTAGTACAACTGTCCCAAACCAACATATCTATCTATGCTACAAATGAATACCCAACAGCTACCAAACACTATGCCTTGACAAAGGTCAAAATACATAGCTTGAATACTACTGAATACCCAAAAGAAATGACGGAGGGCTACGGCTGGTTTTTGGCGAAAAAACCTTTAACGTAATGAACTTGATCTCGTTGAAAGAACCTGACAGCTTTTTATAAAAATATAGTGACGAAAAACCTTTTGCTAAAGAGGTCACTCCCGGTGAAGGGATCTCGGCTCTTTCCTCGTGGAATGAGGTGCAGGATATTCCAACTGAATACCGCGATACAAAGCAACTTGTAATCGACTATAATGAAGTTATTACCCTGACGCAAACTTCTGCCCAAGGGGTTTTTCCCGGTGAAGGGATATCACCCCTTGCCTCGTCGAATGAGGTGCAGGATATTCCAACTGAATATCACTATGCAAAACAAAAGGAAACATCTTTGTAATAACACTTTTTAAATTGGTTCTAACAACATAAAATATAGGTTTGTTTAATCCTTGCATTGATAAGAATCAATGCAGCCCCATCAATCAATCACACCAGAAAAGAACGAAAATAAAATGTACGTATATGCCATCCGCATTCGCCACTGGGTCCCGTCATCACCCGTTAGGTTACTTAACTAACGACAGAGCGGGGGCTGAACTAGCGCGGGTGTAAAACATATACACATCTAATAGTATATATATCAATATACAATAATCGCTCCAGGCATGATAAAATGCAACATTACAGAAAAGTAATAAGCATCACAGAACAATACAGATAATCTGGGATCCCCGGGTTTCACAGAGCCGCTGCTGAAACCCGACGTTCCTCTGGTCGTATGGATAGCCTGTGCAATGAAATCTAGACCCCTACGGGTGCAGCAAGTTACCCGCCAAAACCTGAAGCGAGGTAGTCCCCCACAACATAGTGAATGGAACACCCAGCACTTCACGGAATCCGGTAAATTGAGCACCCCTCCTTGGGTCTACCTGTACCCCCTACGAGTGCGGCGAATAGTTTGCCAATTCTAGAGTGAGGCCTCTCTGCCTCTCCAAGCCATGAGATACGGACCCGTTGCCCTCCAGAACCCGGCTATCGTGCACTCCTTCGCGGGATAAACCTAGTATAGAAATATAAATATGTACAACGGGTACATCGACCTCAACCCGGTCGTACCCCAAAAGAATATTATACAAACAGGCAGTGACGGCAGTCCACATGTTGGATGCTTGTCCCGCAATATCAAATGTACAAATAAATCCAAACTGCACTATCATTGCAGCCTGCTATCCATCACGACATATCCGCAACAATACAGCACAACACAGAACATCAACGTGAATGTCACGTTCGCAAACCCGTCTAAAAGAACTATAGCAATCAGACGCGGTTTACCGATCAAATAACATTCCCGGTCGGAGATATAATGTAAATACTGCATACTAACAAATTTAAAATTTCGATCGACTAAATTTCCCGAAGTGGGCCCCACGTACATCTGCTGTACAGTAACAAAATCTGGGCCCAAAAGAAATATACCAAAAACCACAATTTCCACATCAAAGCCTACTGAAGAATTTTGATGCACTGTTCCCACAGTACTGCCGCGGTTCCGCGGTCAAACCCTAGGTTTGACCGCGGATCCGCGGCGGTCACGTGAGATCACGTGTTCAAATTTTAGCAGTTTGCTTAAAAATCCCTGCTTGATTTTCTGTGATATGTAAAATTATTTTTAGACCCTTTTAAAAATCGACAGAAACTTAAGCACTTGAAAATTGTGATTTCGGAAATTCCGTTCGATCGATCTTTTAAACACGTTAGCACAAGTTAGTAAAGCTTAATGGTGAGGCTCTGATACCACTGTAAGTCCACGGTAGCACCACGGCCGTCTAACAGACGCCAAATGCAGAACAAAAACTTTTTACAACTGGCGCTATCGCGTACTATAACCCGGATCCGCCATTAAAGCTAAACTAACAAACTACAAAGTGGGTAGAAGAGTTATACCGAACGATCCGAGTCCTTCGGTCTTCAACCATCATTCCACGCTTGTTGCGGCTGCTCCGATCTCCTGAATCTCCAGTCTCGTCGTCTAGGTGGCACCACGTCGATGGATCTTTAAACAGGCTCCCGCCTCTGAACCGAGGCAACTCGGTCGTCAATTTTGCTAAAAGAGACGACTAAGATATAGTAGAGAATGAGTAAAACACTTTGTCTCGTTACGTCCAAGACTATGGACGAACGGTTAATGAAGTTGCCTTTTGGATCGAGTGAAATGAGAAATGGGGCTATCTAATTTCCATGAATCCAAACTATCATAATCTTTTTTCCAACAAGTGAGAGAGTGTACCAAGAGGAGGGGAGGGGGCCAGCCATCATATAGGAAGAGGGGGTGAGTGTAGGAGCAAGGTGGGTGAGTGTAAGCAAAGCTTATCATGAGAAAATATCTTAGCACCAAGTATGAACACATTAATGTAACTAATGAATAATCACACTTAGTCACCAAAACATTAATGAACATTTAAAGCACAAATGAGTCACATGCCACCTCATCATCCTAGTCACCATCTAGATACTTCTAGAACCTTCCACACTCATCTCAAGAAAAGATAAATCAGCATTTAACCAAATGTTAAATACGGCTGATAGAAAACTGGAAACTGGCAACTTCCAAAAGTGATCCTGAAACGAATTTCAGGATAACCCTGTATCAGTATAAACATACCCGCATTTGTATTACGACCGAATACAAATGCAACTGAGACAAAGATATTATATCTACACAGCATAATACTCGGATCCGGCTTAAACCAAAGCCGACCAGTATTATCTGCCCGAAAAACGACACGTGCGAAAATGCACGTGCTTTTTCCGAACCTTGCCATAAAACCATACGGCCTCTACAACGTTTCGCCCGAACTTGGGAAAGTGTCTGTAGGGGACTCTAATGACTCATCAACACACTGGCACTGGGTATAACCACTAGCACGTCAGAGGTACAAGTTGTACGTAACGGTTGCCTATGTATTGATTGGAAGGGAAGCTGACGAGCGAACTCATCTCATAAACCCTACTGAGCCTGACAGTGACAATGTATATACAGTCCGGTCCGTTCGTCTAAAGAGCATCGCATATCAAGTCTACGGCGGTGGATAAAGTCAGACCCCTAATAACGCGATAAATCGTGTCGGCATGAAGCCCATCACCACCTGAGAAACTACTGATCCAAATCAGTAATTCTCCACTACCTCGGCCGAGGATTTCTAGTGATGGCCACCCATGCACTGCGCGACATCAACCCCCAATACCGAGAGAGACGAATCCCCGACGATCCGCTCACTGTCTCCATGTGGCTCGGGACTGTACCCAAAAAAGACCTGTTTGCACGACTTCTTTGAGCCGTGGTAGGGTAGAAATCAAAGCACAGTGGGAACTCACACGAAACAAATGACGATCTCAGGTCGACAAACTAACCTGTACACATGTCACCAGGGAACTGCTATCTGACGATATGTATAATACCAACTAGCATGTTCCCGGCGAGTCTTGTCCGGTGTACTCATATCCTAATGAGCACCTGTATACATCTTAGGTGATCCAACTGACACCAATGGCTTGTGAGACCGGCCATCGCCCCTCGTCGGGGTATCAACTGTATACACTAGTCTACTCTGGAGTATTGATGCCCTGTCTCGAAACTCCCACGACTAGGGACACTTTAAGGATGTGCTTACAGACCCCAGCTCCCACGTATATGATCGCCATCATACTGCTGGTAGTCAAGCAAGAATCCTATGGGCTCTATCATCATGCAATAGTGAACTAAAGCATGTATACGATGATAAAGACAAACCAGATAGCATACTATTATCTCAAGCAAGACTGTCATATCGGTATAGGTCCTGTCTCAATCATTGCAATCACGTACCTGCGATCCAATAATTGACTTTGAGGGCACTATCTCCAACAAACTGTATATAGTATATATGATATATTATATAGACGTTACTTATGTTTTACACCCGCGCTAGCCCTGCCCCTCTCTGCCGTTAGTTACCTAACCTAACGGTGCACGAGGGGACATCGAGGCGAATGCGGATGGCATAAGTGTACGTCGTATTTATCTATGATGTTTAGGTGACTTAAATGATGGGACTTCATTAATGAAAAAAAAGAAACCTAAAAGATGTTGTAGAATCAAATTTTCAAAAAAGGGTAGCTACAGTTTTTGCTTTACATAGCGATATATATGATATATCCTGCACCTTATTCGATGAGGAAAGAGCCGAGATCCCTTCACCGGGAGTGATCTCTTTAGCAAAACTGGCAGATGCTACAACTCTCAGTTTGTTTTTGATTTCTTTTAGAGTTTTGCTTTGCATAGCGATATATATGATATATCCTGCACCTTATTCGATGAGGAAAGAGCCGAGATCCCTTCACCGGGAGTGACCTCTTTAGTAAAACTAGTGAAAGCCTCAAAATCACTCTATTTCAAAATACACTTGATTCTATAACGATATCAAGTTTATTACGCAATAGGTTTTCAGAAAAACCTGTCGTCGCCCTCCGTCATTTCAGATAAATCCTACTTAGTATTCGTGCTACGTTTGTTGACCTCCGTCAAGGCGTAGTGTGCGGTAGCTAACTAGTATTTATCTGCTTATGCATATGATGCAGATTGGATTAGGGTAGTCGTACGACCTTGTTGACCTCCGTCAAGGGTCACGCGGGTGGGTTTGATTCAATCAAGAAATGACGGGTTGAACTTGACTTGCACCCTGTGGTTTGTTGACCTCCGTCAAGGTCATGGGATGCTTAGGGCAAAATATTATCGGGAATTTCAAGTGTTGAAATTTGCAATGAGATTGCATACCTTCTATGAGATAGTTGGATCCCGATACCCACTGCGAGTAATTGTTACTCCTGGGAGAGTTTTACATAGGACAATTAGCCGATCAAGTAGGTGTCTAGAAAGGTGTCAACGGGGTTACGCCTCTGGGAAAACGAGGTTTACTTTAATTAGGTCCGTGCGAAAGCACGGGAAACCTCCCTCAAAGTACCGACACTGTCCTGGCTGAAAGATTGGCGAAATTGTAGGGTGTAATTAATCCCGGCTTGTCTTTCCTCTTAGGGTTTGAAGGAAGATTTGATAAAAAACAGTGAGAGCCATCCTGATTAGATAAAATAATAACCAATCAGATCTTGCAAGAGCATACGCTAAAGTGTTTTCTTCTCTCTCTCTCCAGGTAGCGACCATATCATGCCTTAATAAAGATAATAATATGGATGTATTGACCGAACCCGCATGTTATACTATGCTGGGGAACGTTGGTTCCGTTCTTTCTTATAAGAGTTATAGGAATGAACAGGATATAGGGGAATACCAGGATTCCCATGCCACCCGTGTGAAGAAAGTACATGTTGATGCATTTTCTTCGGGTGTGTTCGTTACAGAAAACTGTTTCTCCATTTGCTCTACGTCCTCGGTATTAGATACCGGGTCAGGATCCCTTATATGTAATCAGTTACATGGGCTTAGGAAGGGAGAGAACTTGGAGAAGGTGATAAAGACATAAGGGTTGGAAATGGTGCAATTGTTGCAGCTAAAACCGTCGGGGAATATCACCTTGTATTGCCAACTGGTAATACATTGATTCTGAACGAATGCTATTACATGCCGAACCTGATATGCAACATTATATCGGTTTCTTTGTTGAGTAAAGAAGGATATAATTTTGTATTACAGGATAATGTTATGAATATTTTCCTAAACCAAAAGTTGGTTGGATCAGGCACGTTGTGCAATGGCATTTATGTTCTAAATCAATCAACAGTTCTGAGCATAACAAATACACACAAGAGGAAGAGTTCACAAATGAACGAATCTTTCTTGTGGCATTGTAGACTGGGTCACATCAATGCGACACGACTAGCTAAGTTGCATAAGGATGGATATTTGAATCCGTTTGAATTTTCATCTTATGACACTTGCCAGTCATGTCTCAAAGGCATGATGACCAAAACTCTGTTTACGGGACACGGAGAAAGAGTTACCGGACTCTTGGGACTGATACATAGTGATGTATGCGGTCCCATGTCTACACATGCCAGGGATGGTTCTTCGTACTTCATTACATTCACTGACGATCTCTCTAGGTTCAGATATGTGTTCCTGCTGAAACACAAATCAGAAGCTTTTGAGAAATTTAGAGAATATAAACAAGAAGTCGAGAACCAAACCGGGAAAAGTATTAAAATCCTTCGATCTGATCGAGGAGGTGAATACTTGAGCAATGAATTCCTGGACTTCCTAAAAGAGAATGGGATTCTCTCTCAGCTAACTCCTCCATATACACCACAGCACAACGGTGTATCGGAATGGAGGAACCACACCCTATTAGATATGGTGCGCTCTATGATGAGTATAACTGAGTTACCTATTTCCTTCTGGGGGTATGCACTGGAGACAGCAGCATACCTACTGAATAGGGTTCCTACCAAATCTGTGCCTACCACCCCATATGAGATATGGGAGGGGAAGCGACCATATCTTAATTTTATTAAGATATGGGGTTGCCCGGCTTATGTCAAAAGACAAAAACCAGACAAACTCGAGGCAAGGTCTGTTTTGTGTAAGTTTGTTGGATATCCCAAGCATTCGCGAGGGTATATCTTCTACCACAGTGAAGAACAAAGGGTGTTTGTTCACGCCACCTTTTTAGAAAAGGAATTTCTTGCAAAAGAGATTAGTGGCTCTGAGGTAGAACTGGAAGAAGTTCCAGCTGTACAAACCACAACAGAAGATTTGGTAGAACCAGAGGATTCGGTAGTTCCCGATGAACCCCAGCCACTCCGCAGATCTAGTAGGGTTCCTCACCCACCTAAGAGATACTACGGTTTTCTCATGGATGGTGGGAGTGAGGATTGCATCATGATTGATGATGACCCAACTAGCCTCGAACAAGCCATCACGAGTGGGGACTCAGTGAAATGGTTGGATGCAATGCGGTCCGAGATGGAATCCATGTACACCAACAAAGTGTGGACTTTGGAAGATGCTCCTGAAGAGGTAAACCCATTGGGAGCAAGTGGATCTTCAAGAAAAAACTTGGTGTAGATGGGAAAGTGGAGACTTTCAAAGCTAGACTTGTTGCAAAGGGTTTTCGTCAAAGACCAGGTGTGGACTATGACGAAACCTTTTCTCCAGTGGCTATGCTTAAATCCATCCGAATCATGCTTGCCATCGCTGCATATCATGACTATGAAATCTGGCATATTGATGTTAAGACCGCCTTTCTAAACGGTGATTTAGAAGAGTGCGTGTACATAACTCAGCCAGAGGGCTTCGTAGAAAGTGGGAGCAGTGGGAAGGTATGCAAGCTGCTTAAATCCATTTATGGATTAAAGCAAGCATCGCGGAGTTGGAACATCTTCTTTGACGTCGTTATCAAAGAGTTTGATTTCGTCAAAAACGTAGATGAACCTTGTGTCTGCAAGAAGGTGGTAGAGAGTAAGGTTGACTTCCTCGTATTGTACGTGGACGACATACTCTTGATAGGAAATGACATTCCTATGCTGCAATCGGTCAAGCTCTTCTTATCACAAAGATTCTCAATGAAAGATCTAGGTGATGCCTCCTGCATACTGGGAATTATGATCTATAGAGATAGATCTAAAAGGATACTGGGATTGTCCCAATCCAGGTACATTGACACCATACTAAAGAGGTTTAGTATGGAAGAGTCCAAACATGGGTTTTTACCCACGATCTCAGGGCTCACTCTCTCCAAAGAGATGTCTCCCAAGACTGATTTGGAGAGAGCTCGCATGCAAGGGATACCCTATGCTTCGGCTGTAGGCTCTATCATGTACGCGATGCTATGTACCAGACCCGATATAGCATACTCACTAAGTGTAGTGAGTAGGTATCAAGCTGATCCTGGAGAGAGTCACTGGACAGCTGTGAAGAGCATTCTCAAGTACTTGCGAATGACTAAAGAGATGCTCTTGGTGTATGGTAACGGAGAACTCCAAGTGGAGTCCTTTACCGATTCGAACTTCCAGAGTGATAAGGACGACTCTAAGTCACACTCGGGTTTTCTCTTTACCCTTTGCAGAGGGGCGGTTAGCTGGAAGAGTTCCAAGCAAGAAACCGTGGCAGACTCGACGATGGAGGCTGAATACATCGCTGCCAAAGAGGCTGTCTGGATCAAGAAGTTCATCACTGAACTTGGAATGGTTCCATCCATTGAGCATCCAATACCTTTGTATTGCGATAACAATGGAGCGGTGGCTTTGGCCAAGGAACCCAGGTCCCATCAGCGATCCAGGCATATTCTGAGGCGGTATCACCTGATCCGGGAGATAGTAGATCGCCGGGAGATTGAGGTCAGGAGGATTGACACGAAGAACAACACAGCGGATCCACTCACGAAGGCCATTCCCCAGATACAGTTTGAGAGACTCTTCGGGATGCTTGGTATGCGATACTACAGCAGCTGGCCCTAGTGCAAGTGGGAGATTGTTAGTTGTATGTATGCCCTAGAGGCCAGTATTGTACAGATGATGTATATTATATTGGATGCTTGGACATATATAGAGATGACTTTCTTGCTCGACATGATAGTATGCTATCTAGTTGCTCTTTATCTTAACATGTATACTTGTCTCTTTATACTGTCTTATAGTTACATGTTGGTAAAGCCTTTAGGATGTGTACCTGGACTATGATTCGGATCATACTAGTAGGGACATGGTAGTCCATAAGTACATCCTTCAAGGTCCCTATTCATGGGTATATCGAGACGAGGCATCGATATACCAGTGTAGACTAGCGTATACGCTTCTCGACCCATGAGATGGGCGATGGATGATCCCATATCCATTGGTGTTTGACATCCGAGATGGTATACGGGTGCTCAGTGGAGACTGGGTACACTGGACGGACTCGCCGAGAACTCCCAGATGGTATTATACCTCACGTCAGATGGCAGTTCTCTGGTGACACTTGTGCAGGTTAGTCTGTAGACCCGAGATCGTCATAGAGTCTTGTGTGATTCCCACTATGCTTTGAATTCCACCTTACCACGTCCATGAGGGCGTGCAAAACGGTGGTTTTTGGGTACAGTCCCGAGTCACATGGAGCTAATGAGTGATAGGAGGGGTTTCGTCTCTCCCGGTATTGAGGGTTGATGTTGCGCTGTGCTCGATTGGCCGTAACAGGGAAGTCCCTGGCCAGGGCTGATTTAGAGATTTACTGGTAAGTGTTACCAGTAGTTTCTCGACCCGTTATGAGCCTCACATTGGTACGACTTATCGGTTATTGGGGTCTTACGTTTACCACCCCTAGACTTGATATGCGACATATCAGACGAGGAGACCGGACTGTACGGGAAGTGTTACCGTCAGGCTTTTACAGGAGTTGGAGTGGGCTTGCTTGCCGATCTTCTGATCAATCAATACCCGGGTAGCCGTTACGTCCAGCTAGTACCGCTGACGGCTTGTAGGTGCTTGATGTGATCATCACCTACTGCCGGCGTATTGTCGAGTCTTTAGAGTCCTACACAGAGGTTTTACTGGCTCAGGAAAAACGAAATAGGAGCACGTTTGTGATATGTACGGGACCGAGAATAATGCGTGTATGTGATACCGTATTCTATTCTAGCGACTTTTTTTATCGGTCGGTTATATATGATATAGCCGGGTTATCGAATCAAGTGTTGATTCGATAAGTCGATACATTGGATGTTAGTCGGTTATATGAGTTATGACCGGATTATTAAGTCAAGTGTTGATTTAATAATTTATTGTATAATTGTATATTGGATATACTAATTTACATAAACTAACATTTGTTCACTTAAGCGTTTTTCTCACATGAGCACAACTTTAATGTATATATGATATATATTAAAAATGTGTTTTCTTTTTGTATCATGGTTGATGATACACATGACTTGGGTGTATGAGACTTACACCATGCTATTTATTATGTTGGGTTTTAATATTTAAAGTAATTACAAAATTAGTGGAGGATTAGAGAAAATGCATGAAGCTTGTGGAAGCTTGTGGATGCATTGACTAATTCCACTAAGTTTGTTTTTACTATGGATATTTCTTAACCCAACCATAAGTATTAGCCATGGTTATGTCTCTACATGAGTTAGTATATGATACTCACTCACCATGGTTAGCTTTCTCACTTGATCATTATCCTCATCTCTTTCTTTTGTTCGTCTTCTTCTTCTTTGTTCAAAAGAAAAGCTTGCTAGGGTTTGATCCAAAGTGAGAAAGATTGTGAGAAATAAAATTCTAAAAAGAACCCACTTCCCATTTCTCCATCCTCTACTAGACTAGCACTTTAGTTTAGGGTGTTTGCTTCACTAATTCTCTAGTTAGTGAAGTAGAAGCTTGAGTTGACATCCCTCGACGTAGATCATCTTCGGCCTCGAAGACTTCAAGTAAGGACGCACCTTTAGCCTCGTGAAGCCATGCAAGAGTCCGGGAGAACCACGATCGCAGTGAAGGGACTTCAACAAGGATCTTTAGAAATGAAGGACCGATCTAAAAAGGTTGTATTTCGTATTCACTTAGTAGTAAATGTCTTTTATTAGCAAGCGAAACCCTAATTTTCTAGCAACGATCTTGTTTAGGGTTATTAGGCGCGGCTAAAATTTGAAACGGACATGGTTGATGCGTTGTAGAACCTTATTAGAGTGCCTAGTAACCCTACACCAGATATTTTTAGACTAAGCTCAGGTGTTGAGCCTTCGCAAAATTTTGGGACTTTGATGACTCGATCGAAAAGTTTGACGTCGTCCAGATATCATGTGATAAGAGACCAGTAAGCTGACCAGCTTCAGATAGAGGACCTCACCCAGATACGTTGTGAGTTGATCGAGGACGGACGAGTATGGAGTATTCCTCCGATGGTTGGGACGAGTTCCCGATGACGTGTTCGTCCAGATATCTTCTACAGAGTGATGAAGATACCGAGTTCGTGACTTCGAGTCCGTGTGAGAGACTCCGGATTGACCGTGGCCGAGGACAGTTGTAGTGTGCAGATAGCATGGCATGACGTCATAGTGGGCGATGGTACAGACGAGTGGAACCAGAGGTTCGTGCGAGACGCTGACGAGCTGTTGTTACTCTCCGTCGAGATTAGAGATCTGATATGCATACAGAGGCGTTGGGATGCTGCCAGTTCCCGAGGAAATGTTGTGGTGAGGACGCAGATGTCCAGAGAATGAGAAAAGATTATGTAAGAGTACCGGCCTCCATACAGTTCGGCATAGGCGATATCGGGAGAGACCTTGAGCAGGATTCCTTCCAGGACTCTGCTGCAATGAGATTTGCACCCAGGATCAGTTGTGTCACGTGTATTCAGAAAGTCAGAGGCCGACACCAATGATGTACTGCCTTACGAGTGGTCGTGATGATTGACCGAGAGATGACCAGAGAAGTGCCAGAACGGAATCGTCCCCGTTAGCACACCTGACTGGGCCAATGAGCCGATGAATTGCGAGATTGGTAAATCCACAGAGAAATGAAGACCCAGAGACTGATGATGCCAAACCGTGAGCAGGAGGCAAGCGGATATTCTTGTTCTGCCGGTTTTAGGTGCACCAATTTATTCTTCGACATTATAGAAGGTGTACCTCGATGTCATTTATTGCGATTTGCGTTTGTGATCTGAGTATCACGCTTATATCGCTTGGATTTGAGTTTTGATGATTGAGTTTCATGATATCGTTTTAGTGCACCATGGCTGCACCTACTGGGTATTTACATTTTTGTGCATAGTTATCGCACTTGATATATATTTTATACACCGTTGTGCTGATTTACAATTTGTGCATGCCTATTGCGTTTGATGTCGATTTTGTACCTTCGTAGCATGTGTTTATGATTTCGTGGATTTTATACGGATGATGTGATTTTGGCACTCGGTATAGTTCACATGTGCTTGTAGTGCATCGATATGTGTTTTGCGCACGCAGTTGCACACGTTTATGATATTATACACCTTGGTACACTCGGTGTTGCTATTTACCCATTTGAGTTATTAATTGGTATTTTGTGCACAAGATGCACTGTATTAGTATTTCTTGCACTTGATGCACCAGATTTATATTTCGTGCATTTGTTGCACTAGATTTTCATTTCGTGCGTTTGTCGCACCAGATTTATGTTTCGTGCATTAGTTGCACTAGATTTTCTTTTCGTGCATTTGTTGCACTGGATTTCTGTTTTTGTGCATTGGTTGCGCCAGTTCGGTATTTTGTGCATTGGTTGCACTAGATTTATACTCCGTACATTATTGCACCGATTTATGTCTTTGAGCCTTTGTGTTATCCGATTTGTGTTTTCGTGCGCGTTGGCACTTGCCGTTCGTTTTCGTGCATGCTACTGCACTATATGCTCTTACAGACCCGACGCGCTTTGGTTGGATTTTTGCGCATATTAGGCGCTTGATTTTGGATTTTTGTGCGCATCGGATGTACTTGAGTGGGATTTTACTCGTGCATGTTGGATGCCCTCGATTTAGATTTCATTCATGCATAATGGATGCACTTGACTTGGATTTTCGCTCATGTTGGGCGCATGATATGAGATGTGGATTTGTGCACACCGGATGCACTCAATTGGGATTTTCATTCGTGCATGTTAGTTGCACTGGATGCACTCTAGATGCACTTGATATTGTTGTCGTGCACACCCGTTGCACTGGATAGATGCTTTCATGCACACCCATTGCACTTAGTTTTGCTTTCGTGCACGTTCGTAGCAATTGTATTTGGATTTGATTTCCGTGCGCACCAGACGCATGTGATTATTGAATACGCCTTTTGAGGCTGATTTTGCTTTTGAGCACCTTGTTTTCGTTTTGGGCACCATATTATATAGTGGCCAAACAGGACTGATCCGAGGACAGTACCGGGGTACTTTGCATGCATTAAAAGTTTGCTAAGAGGTTTTCAAAAAAGAGTTATAGTCTCGCTATTTCCTACGTGACCGTGAGCGACACGAACATTTTTAAAGGAAAACCGTTTTGGATATTTTGCAAACGACGGAACGTGTATTTAGGAAAACGTATATGGACATATATTATTATTTTAAAATGAGCGTCTGTCACTTATGCCTTGAGTTACGCATTCACGCGGCGATTTAGAAAATATTTTTGCATGAGTTTATTGAGATTTTGAAAGTTTTACAAGGATGCGTACTATACACGTATTATAGTATTGGATTTCAGTATTGGATTTTGAGATCTGTACCTCTATTGTAACTCCGAGGATATGCGTGCAAATTCGATAATTTTTGTGACGCTTGACGGAGTTCGTTTTTGAGTTTTGTACTCGTTTTCATGCGCACTTGACGCGCTGAGTTATTCTGTATCTTCCGTGATTTCGGAGCCCCGTTGATTTGAGTTGAGTGTTGAGATGTTTTGGTATTTGGGGGTTTAAATTTAAATTCGAAAATCGAATTTCTTTAAGGGGGAAGATTGTAACATTTCCGAAAATATAAAATATTATTTTTGGAATTTAATATTAAAATAATATTTTTCCCGAAAACCGCCCGATTTGCGAAATTGGGGTTTTCGAAAAAGGGAAAAAATATATACCAATAATTATGAAATAAATGGAAATTAAAATTATTTATTCATTTAATAATATATTTAAAGGATTTGGCATTTTTAAAATTTATTATATGCAGTTTTGATAAAAACCCGATTAGTGCACTGCTAATCGCGATTAAGCCAAATCCGCGTTTCTACAGTTTTTCATGACTAGTGCACCATGACATGTTACATGTTAGTATTGTTTTATTTGGGTGTATGTGTTTTTGTGAGAAAAGAGAAAGAAAAGGGGTCATGATGAGTGAGGAGAGAGAAAGGAGACATAATGATGACTGGAGAGAGAGAGAGTGAGAATAATTGAGAGAGAGGGGGCTGCCTCCATTTTCATTCCTCCACCATTTTCATATCCTTCTTCATTTTACTCACCCTCATATCCCTCCACCTTCAAGCTCTAGATCCATCTCCAAATAATCCCCAAAACCCTAAACCCCTTTCACAAAAAACGATCCCCTCTTCATGCCCATCACTTTGAACCAAACAAAGTGGGATTTTGGCAACATTGGGACTACTAGGGTTATCTTGAGCTCATCCATGAGGTATAATCATTTCCACTTAGTTAGTTTTAGTTTTCTTGTGTTTGTGATAATTTAGAAGTTGAATTGGTTTGGTGGTTGTGGAGATAGAAACCCCTAGAGAAGGTGTAGGCTTAAAGATGGTTTTAGTGAACTCTTGTGGCTGTGCAAGACCTGAGATTTAGTGTAGTAACCCAAAATACAGAATTGGGATTTGAGTTCATGTCGGTTTTGTGAGAGATAAGGGTGTGCAGGGAAATCTGGAGCAACCCGGGGGAATTTTGAGTATAGCAAAAAATACCAGAGACCCATTTTAGACCAGAGGAGACCACCATGACAAAACGAAGCCCAACTAAGCATGGGGGGCCGGGCTCGCCGGATTTGCTAGGGTGGGGCCAACCACTTGGTTGTCTGGGGTGTCGGGGTTGGTCCAGTAGCTCAAATACACAATATACATCACCCTAGACTTGTTTGCTTGGCTATATTTAACCTGAGTCAAAATCTGGGAGCAGTTTAGTGTGATTTTAACTATGTTTTCCATATTTTGAAATGCTAATTCTTGATATTTGGTTTTGTATTTGGTTGTTGAATGTTTGTGCATCAACGACTAGGGGTAATTTATTGGTTTTACATACGTGGGCTATAGGTTCTAACCTATAGGCGATCCGTATGTCGTTTTGGTTTCCGGACTTGATGTTAATAGCGATTGCGATTGTTTATTATTGTAGGTACCCTCGCGTGAATTCCGAGGCGATGGAGCGTGGCTTCAACGACTTCGGCAAGCGAAGACTACGGTGAGTAGATCTATATCTACCAGGGAAGTCGGGTGGATGGCGTATAGCACTCCCGCAAAGTTTTGATGGAAACTGATTTATAGAATGGTTAAGGAAAACTAGATTTGGAAACTGGGGTTAGAGTTAAATGATAGTTAGTGAAACCATATTAGAAACTAAGGATAGTTAGAAATGATATAATACGGCTAATGTGTGATGACGGGATTTGAGGATGATGTTTGACGATATTGCCGTTTAGGATACTATAGGACTAGATATTCGACGTAGATGTGTCATCCGAACCATACATATTTCTAAACTGAAGAGTCATATGTATCTTTTAAACAGATACCTTGAGGGACGTTACGGAATTTCAAATGATATCTTTTCCTTAATAACACCGTAACCCCTATTTTAAAAACTACGACTTGCTCTTTAAAAATCTGATTGTATGGTTCGGGTGTGTATGTTAGATTAGATACTTATAATTTTAGTAGAGATAGAATGTTATGTAAACTCGATTTGATGTGAGATATAAATGCGATGAAAGAATATAAGACGGATATGATGATATGACGATGTTTTGGTATACGGATGCGAGTCGATTGAGATGGTTGATACCTTGTCGGTCCTCTGATACGAGATCGTTATGGATGTGACCTGGGACATAGGTATATAATTACATTTATATATGTTGTGAACATGTGTGATATGCCGTACGTGACGTTAGGTCCATACCCCAAAGGTTGATAGGATCCCTAATGTTTTAAATGCCGCCGTGCGATGATCTTTTCCGTACGTGATGAGTTTGATTTTATGATTGATCCATACCCTTGACTAGAGGATGCCGTACGATGGATTATACCGTACGTGACATTGTGTGGCTGGATGCCGATTGATTGATTCACCGACCCGATCATGTTAGATACGTATACCTGTCAGTATTTGCAAATGATTACCTTATGTTGCATTCATATTATTCTCATTGCATTGCTTATATCTGTGCTAGTACACCTGCACCATTATCGATGATGCGTATGTTACACTTACACAGATCTGCCGGCTCACACACTTCATCATCAATAATTGCCATGTCACTACACAGTAGGGTTGCTACATCATGATATGCATATTATACATCCATTTTGGCGCGCATACATATTGTACACTCATGCTTGCGTATATACCACTTATACACCCATATTGGTGCACATATATAGTGATACATCTATACTTGCGCATATACATATTGTACCTACATAAATAACTGGCTTTATTTGGAAATTGGGAACCGCATGTTATATTTTAAAAACTGGAAACATTTAAAAGAGAGGTTTTCCCTTAATCCGTCATACCACTGTTCTATACTGCATGATATACGGATATTCATACATTTTTATCATATGTCGCATACATCATGCTTTATGATTTTACGCATTGAGATATGCTGTTTTTCATGAGATTTCTGGATTTGAGAACCGTGGCTATTTCAAAAGAAAGTATGTACTGTTTTAAAAACCCGGTTTCTCTTGATATGATATTTCAGTGCGTCCACCATGTGTTTTCTCGGTTCTGAGAGTGACATGTGAAACTCGATTCGAGGAGGCGGATGATTCCGTTTGCGGGTACATGGTGGACTCGGTATTGTACCCCGGGGCGAGAGAGAGATTTCGTGTGGATGACGATGAGACTGGAAGAGGGACTACTACCTTCCGGTGATTGGTTGGGCCTGGCAGATATCCGGAGGATACCAACCGGAGTCGAGAGATGATATGGGCCGATCCGGACTGACGGAGCCCGTGGGCCGATCCGGACTGACGGAGCCCGAGAGATGAGGATTTACGTGTCGATGCTGGACACGGGTTTCATGATATTTTCAGGTGTCGATGTTAGACACCCAGGTTCCATGATTTTGATGTGTCGCGAGGGACACCGTTGATTTATATCCTCATACTTTTATGCACACTCTTTTATGATATTTACGTGCATACAGACATCGATTATATGGGTGGACGAGATCCACGTGCATACATGCATTGATTATACTTTTGGATGTTATCCACATGCTTATCGACATTGACTACCTTGTTGGCACACATACCCACCCGGTCACCCTAGATATCATAGTATTACCTTTATGATATAGTTGACCTAGAAGTCGTTATTCATTCGATTTCTACTTGTTGATATATTTCTATTCACGAGTTGGCAACTCACCCCCGTTGTGCCACAGTTCTTGCAGGTTGCCCGCATGGATCAGTAGCGGCATCGCTGGCACACAGTTGCATTCGGGTGTTTTGCTTTGGTAGTTGGGAAATTTGTATCGTACCCACTCTTGTATCTATATTTCATATTGTATCTAGATAACTCCATCATCAAAATTAGTAAATTGTATAAATAATGAGACTTAGTGGGATTGTGGTTGCGAGACTTAGAGCGAGAGGTTTTCCGCTACTTGTGGTTTTTATGTCTTGCTTTTCTTTATCTTTGTGGTGATCTTCGCCGTCGGGCATCATATACTTATATATATTGTCTTGCGTGGTTGTGATCCTCCGTTTGGCGAAGTGCTAGCTCCCGCTTGGGGATGCCTTTATCGTTATCTTATATATGTGGTTTTGGATCAAAATATACAAAGGAGGTGCTGCCCAAATTTTTAAAAGACGAAACATATTTTCAAACTAGTAAATTCCACTTGCATTTTCATGTTCTTTTTCTATGCATTTTAAGAAAACTTGATTTCACTATACCTTTATTTCAAAACTTCACCTCCTTTATTTTCTTAAAAAGGTTTAGATTTCTGGGTTTCAGCTTACTTGAATTACGTTACGCCTTTAGACGTTGCGTGATTTAAGTGCTGGTCACGAGCTAATATTTTGGATCGTGACACTTCATCATCGATAATTGTCATGTCACTACACAGTAGGGTTGCTGCATCATGACATACATATTGTACATTCATACTTGCGTATATATCACTTGTACATCCATACTTGCGCACATACATATTGTACACTCATACATGCGTATATACCACTTGTATATTCATATTGGCGCACATATATATTGTACACTCATACTTGCGTATATACCCACTTGTACATCCATTTGGCGCATATACATATTGTACACGCATACTTGCGTATATACCCACTTATACATCCATATTGGCGCGCATACATATTGTACACTCATACTTGCGTATATACCCACTCGTACATCCATATTGGCGCGCATACATATTGTACACTCATACTTGCGTATATACCCACTTGTACATCCATATTGGCGCACATACATATTGTACACTCATACTTGTGTATATACCCACTTGTACATCCATATTGGCGCACTTACATATCTTGTGCATCCATGCCTACGTACATACACATTTGTACATACATAGATGATGTTGGCTTTGATTTTGGAGAATTGGGGACCGTATGTACTATTTTAAAAACTGGATCCATTTAAAATAGCGGTTTCCCTTAATATGTCATATCACTGTTCCATATTGCATGATATTCGGATATGCTTACATTTCTATTATATATCGCATACATCATGCTTTATGATTACACGTATTGAGATATGTTGTTTTCATGAGATTTCTGGATTTGAGAACCGTGGCTATTTCAAAAGAAAGCATGTACTGTTTTAAAAACCCGGTTTCTCTTGATATGATATTTCAGTGCGTCCACCATGTGTTTTCTCGGTTCTGAGACATGTGACATGTGAAAGCCGATTCGAGGAGTTGGAGGAGGCTGATTGCGGGTACATGGTGGACCCGGTATGGTACCCCGGGGCGAGAATGGATTGTTGTACAGTAGACGGTGAGCCTGGCAGAGGGACTACTACCTACCAGTGATTGGTTGGACCTGGCGGTTATCCGGAGGATACTGACCAGAGACGAGAGATGGATACGGGCCGACTCGTACTGCCGGGGCCAAAGGCCGATTCCGCAGACGGAGCCCTGGGCTAATCCGAATTGACGGAGCCCGATATATGAGGATTTACGTGTCGATGCTGGACACGGATTTCATGATGTTTCGAGTGTCGATGCTGGACACTCAGATTCCATGATTTTGATGTGTCGCGAGGGACGCACGTTGATTTATATCCTCATACTTTCATGCATACATACATTGATTATATGGTTGGACGAGATCCACATGCATACATACATTGATTATATGATTGGACGAGATCCACATGCATACATACATTGATTATATGGTTGGACGAGATCCACATGCATGCATACATTAATTATATTGTTGGATTATATCCGCATACATATAGGTATTGATATTAGTGTTGGCACATATACAGGCCCGGTCACCCTAAATATAATAGTATTACCCTTATGATATAGTTGACCTAGGAGTCGTTTATTCGATTTCTACTTGTTGATGTTTTCTACTCATGAGTTGGAAACTCTCCCCCTTTGTGCAACAGTTCTTGTAGGATGACCGTACGGATCAGTAGCGGTATCGCTGGCACATAGCTACTTTTGGGTGGTTTGTTTGGTAGGTGGGACATTTGTATCGTACACACTCATGTATTTATATTTCATATTGTATCTAGTTAACTCCATCAATTCAAACTAGTTTTTGTATAAGTAATGATGACTTAGTAAGACTTGTAGTTGCGAGACTTGAGCGATGGGTTTATGTTCGCTTTGGGGTTTATGTCTTGTTTTTTTCCTTTTCTTTTGTGGTGATCTTCTCCGTTGGGCGTATATACCGATATTTACTGTTTTGCGTGGTTGTGATCCGCCGATTGGCGAAGAGCTAGCTCCCTCTTGGGGATGCCTTTATATTATCTTGTATTGGTGGTTTTGGATCAAAAATACAAAGGAGGTGCTGCCCAATTTTTTTTAAAAGACGAAACTCGTTTTTCAAACTAGTAAAATAAACTTGCATTTTTTTTGTTCCCTTTTTATGCACTTAAGAAAACTTAATTTCATTATACCTTTATTTCAAAACTTGACCTCTTTTATTTTTTTAAAAAGGTTTAGATTTCTGGTTTTCAGCTTACTTGAATTTCGTTACGCCTTTAGACGTTGCGTGATTCAAGTGCTGGTCATGAGCTAATATTTCGGGTCGTGACAAAGATATACCCTCGCGAATGCTTGGGATATCCTACAAACTTGCACAGAACTGATCTTTCCTCGAGCTTGTCCGGATTTTGTTTTTTAACATAGGTCGGGCAACCCAATATCTTAACAAAATTAAGACACGGTCTATTCCCCTCCCATATATCATATGGAGTGGTAGGAACTGATTTGGTTGGAACACTATTCAATAAGTATATGGATGTCTCAAGAGCATACCCCCAAAAGGAAATAGGCAACTCAGCAGTGCTCATCACAGAGCGCACCATATCTAATAGGGTGCGATTCCTCCGCTCCGATACACCGTTGTGCTGTGGTGTATAAGGAGGAGTAAGCTGAGAGAGAATCCCATTCTCTTTTAGATAGTCCCAGAACTCATTGCTCATGTATTCTCCTCCTCGATCAGATCGAAAGATCTTAATACTTTTACCCTTTTGGTTCTCTACTTCGTTCTTATATTCTTTGAATTCTCAAAAGCTTCAGACTTGTGTTTCAACAGGAACACATGTCCGTATCTTGAGAGATCGTCAGTAAATGTAATGAAGTATGAGGAACCATTCCTGGCATGTGTAGACATGGGACCGCATACATCATTATGTATCAGTCCCAAGAGTTCCGTAACTCTTTCTCTGTGTCCACTAAACGGAGTTTTGGTCATCTTTCCTTTGAGACATGACTGGAAAGTGTCATAAGATGATAATTCGAACGAATTCAAATGACCATCCTTATGTAACTTAGCTAGTCGTGTCGCATTGATATGACCTAGTCTGCAATACCACAAGAAGGATTCATTCATTTCTGAACTCTTCCTCTTGTGTATGTTTTGTACATTAAGAACTGTAGTTTGATTTAGAACGTATATGCCATTATTTAACGAGCCTGATTCAATCAACTTTTGATTCAGGAAGATGTTCATAATATTATCCTGTACTACAAAATTATATCCTTCTCTACTTAATAAAGAAACTGATATAATATTGCATATCAGGGTCGGAATGTAATAGAATTCGTTCAGAATCAATGTATTACCATTTGGCAATACAAGGTAATATTCGCCAACTGCTTTGGCTGCAACATTTGCACCATTCCCTACTCTTATGGAATGATCACCCTCTCCCAGTTCTCTACCATTCTGTAGCCCATGTAACATATTACATATATGGGATCCCGATCCAGTATCTAATACCCAGGACGTAGAATGAAGTGAGAAACAGTTCTCGATAACAAACACACCCGAAGAAGATGCATCATTATGCTTATTCTTCATTTTGGCGGCGTGAGAATCCGGATATTCTCCTATTCCCTGCTCAGACTTATAACAATTATAAATTGGAGCGGGACCAACGTTCCCATGCTCAGTATAACAAGCGGGTTCGGTCAATACATCCATATTATTATCTTGATTAAGACCTGACATGGTCGCTACCTGGAGAGAGAGAGAGAAGAAAACATTTTAGTGTATGCTCTTGCAAGATTGGATTGGTTATTATCTTATCTAATCAGGATGGCTCCCACTGTTTTCATCAAATCTTCCTTCAAACCCTAAAAGGTAAAACTAGCCGGGATTAATTACACTTTACAAGTTCGCCAATCTTTCGGACAGGCCAGTGTTGGTACTTTGAGGGAGGTTCCCTGTTCTTTCGCACGGACCTAATTAAAATAAACATCATTTTTCCAGAGGCATAACCCCGTTAATACCTTTCTAGACACCTACTTGATCGGCTAATTGTCATGTGTAAAACTCTCCCAGGAGTAACTCTTACTCACAGTGGGTATCGGGATCCAAAACTATCTCATAGAAGGTATGCAATCTCATTGCAAATTTCAACACTTGAAATTCCCGATAATATTCTGCCCCTAGCGTCCTATGACCTTGACGGAGGTCAACAAACCATAGGCTACTAGTCAAGTTCAAACCGTCATTTCCTGATTGAATTAAACCCACCCGCACATCCCTTGCTGGAGGTCAACAAAGTCGTACGACTACCTTAAAACAATCGCATTATATGCAGCAGATAAATACTAGTCAGCTACCGCACACTACACCTTGACGGAGGTCAACAAACGCAGCACGAATAGTAAGTAGGACCTATCTGAAATGACAGAGGGCTACGACAGATTTTTCAGAAAACCTTTTACGTAATGAACTTGATATCGTTGTAGAAACAAGTGATTTTGAAAAGGAGTGTTTTTTAGGCTTTTTCTAGTTTTGCTAAAGAGGTCACTCTCTGTGAAGGGATCTCGGCTCTTTCCTTATCGAATAAGGTGCAGGATATTTCACAAATACCGCTATGCAAAGCAAAAACTTATATAAGCAATCAAAAACAAAACCGAGTGCGTTCTAGTATCTGCTAGTTTTTCTAAAGAGGTCATTCCCGGTGAAGGGATCTCGGCTCTTTCCTTATCGAATAAGGTGCTAGATATTCTACAATGAATACCGCTATGCAAAGGAAAAACTAGAGCTACCCTTTTTGAAAATTTGATTCTGCAACATCTTTTAGATTTCTTTTTCTTTCATTAATCTCATTAATAAATCCCATCATTTAAGCTTCCTAAGCATCACATAAAAAACGAAAATACAACATACGCTTATGCCATCCGCATTCGCCACAATGTCCCGTTATGCACCGTTAGGTTACTTAACTAACGGCATAGCGGGGCAGGACTAGCGCGGGTGCAAAACATAAGCAACGTTTATTATATATCATATATATAATAATAAGGCATTCATCTCACGCATATAAAATGATCACATCACAGAATATCAGCAGCAGAAGACAACATATGAAATATTGGATATACTAGGAGGTCCGTGTTTTATTTTGAGCCTCTATAAAACACGGATTCCACGGTCGTGATGAATAGCCAAACCCATATCCCTAGACCCCTACGAGAGCAGCAAGCAACCCTACCAATTCTAGGGTTAGGAGACCCGGTCTCGACTCTTCGAGATGGCCTCCTTCTGGACCCTAGAACCCGGTTACTTGTGCTCTCCTCCTTGGGTCTATCCTAATGCAGAAAAGTAAATAATATACAATGGTGACATCATCCTCAACCCGGAAGTGCCCCAATAAAAGAATATTACATACATTGAATTTTACATGAATGAAAAAGAAAAACTCTCATATCACATAAAAACCCCGGCTATTCAAAACATGACGATCCAACATAACATATCACAGCAACACATAACATCACATGTCATCAACGTAATGGAGCTGTGGCTTTGGCCAAGAAACCCAGGTCCCATCATAGATCCAGGCATATTCTGAGGCGGTATCACCTGATCCTGGAGATAGTTAATCGCCGAGAGATCGAGGTCAGGAGAGTTGACATGAAGGAAAACACTGCGGATCCACTCACTAAGGCCATACCAGATACATTTTGAGAGACTCTTCGGGATGTTTTGTATGAGATACTACAACAGCTGGCCTTAGTGCAAGTGGGAGATTGTTAGTTATGTATATACCCTAGAGGCCATTGTTGTACATATGATGTATATCATAGTGGATGCTTGGATATATATAGAGGGGACTTTCGTGCTCGATATAATAGTATGCTATCTGGTTTCACTTTGTCTTAACATGTTGACTTATATTTGTTTATTGTCTTACTCTCACATGTTGATAAAGCCCTTAGGATATGTACTCGACTACTAGGACTATGATATAGATCATACTAATGGGGCCAGGGTAGTCCAAGAGTACATCCTATAACTATTCCTAGTCGATGGTGTATCGAGACAGGGCATCGATACTCCAGAGTAGACTAGCGTATACGCATCTTGACCCATATGATGGGTGATGGATGATCCCATATACATTAGTGTTTGACATCAAAGACGGTGTACGGGTGCTCAGTTGTGACTGGGTACACTGAACGGACTCGCCGAGAACTCCTAGATGGTATTATACCTATCGTCAGATAGCAGTTCTCTGGTGACACTGGTATAGGTTAGTCTGTAGACCCGAGATCGTCATAGAGTCTTATGTGATTCCCACTGTGCTTTGATTTCCACCTTACCACGTTCATGAGAACGTGCAAAATGGTGGCTTTTGGGTACAGTCCCGAATCATATGGAGGCAATGAGCGATAGGAGGGGTTTCGTCTCTCCCGGTATTGGGGGTTGATGTTGCGCTGTGTTCGATTGGCTATAACTGAAAGTCCCCAGCCAAGGCTGATATGGAGATCTACTGGTAAGTGTTATCAGTAGTTTCTCAACCCGTTATGAGTCTCATATCGACACGACTTATCGGTTACTGGGGTTTGACGTTTATCACCCCAAGACTGGATATGCGACATATCAGACGAAGAGACCGGACTGTACGGTAGTGTTGCTGATTGGATTCACAGGAGTGTGTGCAGGCTTGCTTGTTGATCTTCTGATCGCTCAATACCCGGGTGGCTGTTATGTTTAGCTGACCACTTGCAGCTTGTGGGTGTTTGATATGATCATCACCTACTGTCGGCATATTGACGAGTCTTTAAAGTCCTACACAGAGATTTCCTGGATAATGTGAAACGGAGTAGAAGCACATATGTGATATGTGCGGAACCGAGATTAATACGATATGTGATACTGTATTTTATTCTAGCGATATGTGATATCGGCCGGTTATATGTGATATAGCCGGGCTATCGGATCAAGTGTTGATTCGATAAAATGATACATTTAATATTAGTCGCTTATATGTAATATAGCCGGATTATTAAATCAATTGTTGATTTAATAATTTAATGTAGAATTATATATATTAGATATATTAAATTATATTAACTAATATATTGCTCACTTAAGTATTTCATTTTCTCACATTTGGATACATTTAACATATATGTGATATATGTTTAAAGTATTCTTTTTTTTTGTTACAAAATATTATATATATGTGATATGTGATATTGTAACATGGTAGGTTATACATGCAACTAGGGTATATGAGAATCACACCATGGTTTTATATTATGGTTGGAATTATATTTATTTTGGTAATTCAAAATTGTGGATAATTGATGAGATATTTCTCATAGTTGACTTTGTCCACTCTCTTGATATTTTCCTAGATATTTATTAACCTAACCCTGATAACAAACCATGGTCTATTCTCTACAAGGGTTAAGCATGACATGCTTCACCCTTGGTTGCATTTCTAACCTAAACAATAATTCATTTTCATCACACTTGAGCTTCTTCTTCTTCTTCTTCTTCATTGTTTTTGCTCTCTTGATTTTCTTCATGTGATGAAAAATAGTGAGAATTAAAATACTAAAGTGAGCAAAATTTCTACTTCATCATCCTCTTCTATACTAGCCATATAGATTAGCGTGTTAGCTTCATTAATCTAAAATTAGTGAAGAGTTAGCTTAGGTTTGTGTTTCCTCAAGGTAGATCATCTTGGATTGTGAAGACTACAAGCAAGGATGCCTCTTTCACCTTATGGAGCCTCTCTAGAGTCCGGGAGTATGATGATCGCAGCGAAGGGAGCTCAACTTGGAGCTTTAGAAGTGAAGAAGAGGACTACAAAGATTGTAATCCCTAATCACTTAGTAGTAAAGAGTTTACTTGTTGTTTCCAACCCTAATTCTCTAATAAAGATCCTTGCTTAGGTTGCTTGGCACTTGAAAATTTTAAATACGGCATGTTTGATGCCTTGTGGAACCTTGTTCTAGTGCCTAAGAACGTTACAGTGAGGGTTGAATCTTGAACCATGACATCAGGAGGAAGAAGAAGCTAGAGAGCAACCATGGGAGAAACTCAAGAAAATGGCTAAGTGTTGAGAATGAGCTAGAATGAATGGCAACTCCTGACCCCTCACTCATTCAAGCATGGAATTATACAATATAAAATTGCAACCATGCTTGAATAATGAGTCAAGATGAATAAACAAAAGTAAATCCCATGCTTGCAACCATGCTCTCATTTTCCACCTCATTTCTATTTTCACAAAATAGAAATTCATATGACATGCTTCATTATATATATATATATATATATATATATAATGAAGAATAATTAGTGAGCTAATGATATTAGTTGAGATATAATTATATCACATATAATATATATCACATTATTAAATCAATACTTGATTTAATAATCCGGTTATATCACATATGACCGACTAATATCATTTATCTGTATATCACATTATCAAATCAACACTTGATTCAACAATCTGGTTATATCATATATAACCGAACCGATAACAGATAACTGCGGCATCACATACTCGTATTTAATCAGGCCTACACACATATCACATATGTGTCCTACTTCGTTTCGCTTAAACCAGGGAACTTCTGTGTGGGACTATAAAGACTCGTCAATACGCCAGCAGTAGGTAATGATCACATCAGTCACCTACAAGCCGTCAGCGGTACTAGCTGGACGTAACGGCTACCTGGATATTGAGCGATATGAAGATCAACAAGCAAGCATGTCCACAGTCTCCATGAAGCCTATCAGTAACACTTCCGTAAAGTCCGGTCTCTTCGTCTGATATGTCGCATATCAAGTCTAAGGGTGGAAATCGTAAGACCCCAGTAACGTGATAAGTCATCCCGATGTCTGGCCTATAACGGTTCAAGAAACTACTGATAACATTTATCAGTAAATCTCGGCAGCAGCCCTGGCCAGGGACTTCCAATTATAGCCAATCGAGCATAGCGCAACATCAACCCCCAATACCGGGAGAGACGAAATCCCTCCTATCGCTCATTGCCTCCATGCGACTCGGGACTGTACCCAAAATCCACCTGGTTGCACGTCTCCATTTAGCATGGTAGGGAGGAAATCAAAGCATAGTGGGAGCCGCACAAGACTCTATGACTATCGCGGGTCTACAGACTAACCTGTACCAGTGTCACCAGAGGACTGCTATCTGACAATAGGTATACTACCACATAGGATTCCTCGGCGAGTCCTGTTCAGTGTACCCAGTCTCCACTAAGCACACGTATACCATCTTCGATGTCAAACACCAACGGATATGGGATCATCCATCGCCCATCATATGGGTCAAGAAGCGTATACGCTAGTCTACTCTGGAATACCGATGCCCTGTCTCGATATACCCTCGACTAGGAACAATTAATGGATGAACTTGAGGATTACCCTGGACCCACTAGTATGATCTCCATCATAGTCCTGTTAGTCAAGTACACATCCTAAAGGCTTTATCAACATATGAGAGCAAGATAGTATCACAATACAAGTCTACATGTTAAGATAAAGAACAACCAGATAGCATACTATCATGTCGAACAAGAAAGTCCTCTCTCTATATATGTCCAAGCATCCACTATAATATACATCATATGTACAATAATGGCCTCTAGGGCATATATATAACTAACAACCGCAATCAATAATAGTGTCGCAATAGCTAGCCAATAGTGAGTACGGGTCGTCCACAGGGTAATAGTGAACTACTTATCTTGTTTTAGACGAGTTGACAAAGAAAAGTGGAATTTTTATCGTTTTATATTAGGAAGTTTTGAAAATTTTATAAGAGAAGGGCTGGTAGGGTTTATAGGATTTAGTAATTAATGGATAGAGTTTTAAAAATAATTCTTTTTATCTTTTAATTATTTAATACTAGAGAAATAACGATGCATATGGATTTGGGTTCTTGGAAGGAATTAGGGTTTCCCCCTACTGACCTTAGTCCTTCCATTGATCTTTATTTATCTCAAGCCCTCAACAAAGCAAGTATTAACGAATCTCAAATCGTGGTCATGACTATCATGAATTGATAGCATGCCTGATAAGAGGGTTAAGACTTATTTTGCTAAAGTTTATAAATATTAAAACTTAAAATGAAATTAAGAGATTTTGTTCATCCATTAAACTACCCTATCCTACAAACCCTAGCAAGCGAGAATTTACTCGCTCATGGAGATCAACAAAGTAAACAAGGAAAGATTAAAGATTAATGAACCCATAAGAAATAACATAATTGAAATCGCGAAAAGTAATGAGACAAGATAAAAAAATAATCTATCTTTTATTGAATAACCTTATTGTATTATAGAAGTTGCTCGCTGAAAAGGTAAATTACAACCCTAATTTTCTCTAAATTGCTTGATCGGTAGATCAGTCGATTGATCATTCGATGGATAGATTCTTCGATGATAATTGCTCTCGATCTTTTTATAGGCTCTGGAACTTGAAACCCTAGACGTCATCTTGAAGTGTGTACAAAGACGATCAAGCTTCTGAATTTTTACATCCTACGGCTACAAATGAACCGCGGAACCGCCGCCCTTTACCTATGGCCACAGATCCGCCGCCTTCTGATGGGGTTGTGTCTCCAGATTCTTCGTGCCTTCTTCTCTCGATATTTGGAGATCCTTCTGATAAAAACATTCTGAAAATATCTTTTATTCTCTGTCGTTTCGAGATTCTTCAATTTGCTCCTAACATTTGACAAATTTGGTTTGGTAAATCGATTTGATGTAGATCTCCTACGTATATTTCAGACCTGAACTGACTGCACAAAATCTCAAATCAAATTATTAGTAGCATTTGTTTTTATTTGAGATAATATTCCAACCAATTAAATGATATGATATCTTAATAATATTGGTTAAGAATATTTGACATAAGATGCATATTTTAATAATAAATAATCTCATGGATATTTTATTTAAATATGATATGCATATATTCCCCAATTATATTAATTATAAATTAAGAAATATATGACAATAATCTTCTTACAAATAAACCGATATATATATTCTTTATTTACAAACAACACCTTTTAGTAACTAATAACAATATGGAAAATGACCGTACAAATGTGCAATAAATATAACTGATCAAATACCTCCAAACTTATCTTTGATCGTCCCGGGCAAACTATTTTATTTTCAAAAGAAAAAGGAAAAACCTAGCACACTTTCGTAAGCAATATGATTGCACTTAGCTCGTGCAACAAGCCTTTAAATCTCTAGGTGTCCCTAATAGGAGGAGTGTTGTCTCCTAAGGGTTTTCAGCGGATTACGCCCACAAAATTCCAAAATAAAAGAAAATAAAGGAAAGAAGACGAAAATTACATGCAAAGATAAGAACATATAAAAGAAAAACTTGAAAATAAGAGTTTCAAACTACACTAGTTTTTTAGTTGTCATGAGCCCTATCTTAATAGTCTTGAAAAGGTTTCGGAAATCACATCATCCTTCAATAAAACATCGTATTTTGTCTACCTCCCTATCTTTCCTCTAAATATCGATCATATACCCCTACGTGTGTGTAAAAGTCATCCCTACACTTGGAGAATTCAATTCAAGCTTTCATACCTTTTGTCCATATTCCTCAGTACTTGTTAGTCGGTGATGTTTTAGATAGATTTGCTCACACATTCTTCATGCGACCGTTAATACTGCTTGAGATACTAACCAACCGATTACCGAATGTGCTCACTTATTAAGGCATGATTAGCAATATCCTAGTCTTACAACACATAAGGCTTAGCAGTGACTCCCAAACCAATTGGTCTAAGGCACTAGGTGATAAGACACCCTCGCAGTATTTTTTATATACTGCCTTAAGTAATTACAAAATCAGTGTTCATTTTTCTTTTAAATTTTATTTTATGTGTCATTTATATTTTTTTTTCATACTATGATTTTCAGGCAAGAGTATTTCAAGGTATTCTCTACTATCCCAAGTTTCAAGATGTGTGTAAGTGCATATAGCAGGGTATCAACGTTCAGAAGTTTGGACTCAAGAATAGGGAATATTTTTCAGACTTATTTCTATCTGCAGACTAGTAATTTCTTCATCTTACTAACCCTTGGGACAACAGCTCATGGCTACGTATTACTAGCTTCATTTTAAAATATCTAATTTTCTTGCATTTCTTAAGTCTCTTTCTCTCTTTCATATGTATTTTTCTCTTTCTAACTTTTATTTTCAAAAAAAATTCTTTTTTATGCAATGTAAAATGATACGTGATTAATACAAACCTCCCCCCAAACCTGTTTGCAGCAGTGTCCTCATTGATACTGTTGTTCGAGCGCAAAAACATGTAGACTTAGGTGGAGAATAATAGGGTCAAAAGATAATCAAATGAAAAGCCTCCCCCAAACTTGTTCTTTAGCACACACACACATATATATATATATATATATATATATATATTGATCTACTGATATACACACCTCCATTCTTAGATGAAACAGTTTTTCCACTGTTTATGGCTGGAAAACCAAAACATGGAGGTGAGGCGAAGGCAAGTTAGTCGTGATAAAGCAGCTCCTGCAAGAACAGGAGTTCCTCCGATGGGTCAGCGGAAAATTACGGTTTTAATCTATGCCCATTTACTTTGAAAATGGAACCATTTTTCATATTTTCTACATCCACAGCACCGTGCAAGTATACATACTGCAGTACAAAAGGTCCTTTCCAACGAGATCTTAGCTTACCCAGATGAAGATGGAGACGGGAATCGTAAAGAAGGACTTGTTATCCCGGTGTGAATGTTTTTCTCAACAGATGTTTGTCGTGGAACACCTTTGTTCGGTTCTTTACTATAACTGCATTATCGTAGGCTTCATCACGAAGCTCGCTCAGCTCATTTAATTGCAGCTTTCAATAGCTGCCTGCTTGGTCAAAATTGAAGTTAAGCTCTTTAATTACCCTCATTTCCCTATGTTCGATCTCAACAGGAAGGTGGCAAGCTTTCCCAAACACCAATCGATAAGGAGACATGTCAAGATCAGTTTTATATGCAGTACGAAATGCCCAAAGAGCATCAGTCAGTTTAGAGGACCAATCTTTACTGTTCTTAGAAACCGTTTTCTCCAAAATTTGCTTGATCTGTATATTAGAGACTTCAGCTTGCCCACTCGTTTGGGGATGATAGGGCATAGAAAGCTTGTGATTGATTGAATATTTCCGCATCAAAACCTCGAAAGACCGATTGCAGAAATGCGTCCCATTGTCGCTAATAATAGCGCGAGGGTGCCCGAACCGAGAAAATATATTTTCTTTAAGGAACTTAACTACAACCTTGTTGTCATTAGTACGGCTCGGTATTGGTTCAACCTATTTAGAGACGTAATCAATCGCTAAGAGAGTATATAAGTTTCTAAAATAGTTAGGAAATGGGCCCATGAAATCAATTTCCCACACATCAAATATCTCAAAAACCAAGATTGGTTGGAGCGGCATCTCGTTTCTCCGTGAAATTCGACCCATATGCTGACACCGTGAACAAGTTTTACAATAATCATATGCATTTTTGAATAACGTTGGCCAATAAAAGACACATTGTAAAACTTTTTCCGCGGATTTTCTTGGACCAAAGTGACCGCTACATGCTTGATCATTGCAGAAGGATAATCCACTCCTGAACTCATTATTAGGGATATATCGGCGAATGATCTGATCGGGACAATACTTGAACAAATAGGGTTCGTCCCAGTAATAGTGTTTTACGTGGGATAAAAATCTGTAATTATCTTGATTTGACCATTCGCTGGGTAGAAGTCTCGTTGCTAAATAATTCACAATAACAACGAACCAAGGTTCCCTAGATAGAGTCAAGAGATGTTCGTCCGGAAAAGAGTCATTTATAGGTAAGGCCAACGTTGGTGAAGAAGAAAGTCATGAAAGATGGTCGACTATGACGTTTTCACATCCACTTTTTTCTCTTATGACAAGATGAAATTCTTGCAACAAGAGGATCTAACGTATTAGCTTGGATTTAGCATCCTTCTTCGATAAAGGATGTCTTAAGGTGGAATGATTGGTGTAAACTACGACCGGAGAGCCAATTAGGTAGGGCCTGAATTTTTCTAATGCAAAGACAACTACCAAGAGTTTTTTCTCGGTGGTTGTACAGTTCATTTGGGCATCGTTCAAGGTCCTACTCGCATAATAAATCACATGTGGCATCTTATCGATGTACTGTCCTAAGACTGATGCATCATACATAAGCTCAAAAGGGTGATTCTGGTGTGGAGATGATAGAACGAGAGCAGTGATGAGGGAACATTTAAGTGATTCAAAAGCAGCTAAGCAATCCGAGTTAAAATGAAATGTTGTATTCTTGGCCAAAAAAAGAGTTAAGGGTCTAGCTATCTTGCTAAATTCCATAATGAATCGTCTATAAAAACCAGCATGACCAAAAAAGGATCATATATCTTTGACGCATTTGAGGAGAGGAAGGTCGGAAATGATATCTATTTTAGCTTTGTCTACCTCAATGCCATTTTGTGAAATGATATGCCCTAAGACAATACCTTCTTAAAGCATGAAAGGACATTTTTCCTAATTCAAAGTTAGATTTTTATCTTTACAGCGAGTAAGAACGGCGTCAAGATGACGTAAGCATTCCTCAAAAGAATCCCCAAATATGGAGAAATCGTCCATGAATATCTCCAGAAAATTTTCGATCACGTCCGAGAATATCCCCATCATACACCGCTGAAATGTAGCGGGAGTATTGCATAACCCAAAAGGCATGCGTCTATAAGCAAAAGTGCCGAAAGGACAAGTAAAAGTTGTCTTATCTTGATCTTTTTCGGTGATAGGAATCTGGTTATAGCTTGAGTAACCATCGAAGAAACAGTAGAACTCATGCCCAGCTAAGCGTTCCAACATCTGGTCAATAAAATGTAAATAGAAGTGATCTTTCCTTGTCGCAGCATTGAGTTTTTTAAAATCAATACATACCTGCCACCCATTTTGGTTGCGAGTTTGAATCAAATAATTTGCCTCATTAGTTATGACCGTGATATCAGACTTTTTAGGGAAAACGTGAATAGGACTTATCCACTGGCTATTAGATATTGGGTAAATTAACCATTACCTAAGCATTTGACGATTTCCTTCTTCACCGCATCTTTCATGACGGGATTCAACCGTCTTTGTGGGTCACGAGCTAGTTTGGTCTCATCCATCAAATGTATATGATGTTCAACAATCAAGAGACTAATTCTTTTGATGTCCGCCATTGTCCAACCGAAAGCTTGCCGATTCGATCTCAAGACAGACAGAAGAGCTCTCTCTTGCTCTAAGGCTAGAGAAGCTGATATGATGACGGGTAAAGACTCATTCTCACCTAAATATGCATACTTAAGATGAGATGGCAGCGGCTTGAGATCAAGTGATGGTGGAGAGACGATAGAAGGAAGGGTAAGGGAACAATACTCGAACTCCATAAGAGGTTCATAGTTAACGTAAGAGATTGACTCGGATAGCTCAACTAACTTGTTCGAAAAGTCAAAGGATTCAAACTCGGGGGTGGACTTGTCGACAGAAGGGTCCTATGAATCAAGATCATCAAGGAAAGTGTGCCCTTCATATTCCCTATTCGTGTAAGGAGTAGCTAGATCAAACAATAACGCACTAGTGGCGTCGAGATCATTGTCGTAGAATAAAAACTCATCAAATTCGCAACTGTCGGAAGCTATCTCATAGAAGGAAAACATATCTATCATATGAGCAAAAGATTCGGAGGGTTGACTTTTTACCCTGAAAATGTTAAGTTCAATTGTCATCTTCCCAAAGGATAGGTTCATGGAACCGTTACGAAAATTGATTACCGCATTTGAGGTTGCGAGAAATGGTCGACCAAGAATCACCAGGATTTGGTTCTGTGGATTCACCATAGGCTATGTATCTAAAACTATAAAGTCCATTAGGAATATAAATTCCCCGAATTTTATCAACATGTCCTTGTTCATACCATAATATTGCATTATTATATTCCCCAGTCCTAGTTATTTTACAAATAAACAGGTGCTTTTGACCCATGTCTGCTACATAATTACAGGTTACAGGTTCTCGGAACAAAAACAGTGAAAAAGATAAAAGACGATGCAAAAGTGAGACTACGACCAACAAATAGAAGGATCTTGATCAAGCCTATACAAAGATCAGTTCACAAAGTACAAGGCAGAGCAAGATTCAAGACTTCGTCACGAAGCAACATTAAAAGTCCACTACAATTATTCACTGGGAGATCTGGAAGAAACTTAGAAGCCAATCTGAAGAACCCACCAAAGAAATAGGAAGCCAAAGTCACCCAGAACCAGCTCAGAAAATTAAAGCAGTCAATCCAACAATTTGGCCGCGGAACCGCGGCCAAACCAGGGCTGTGGCCGCGGTTCCGCGGCCGTGTATGGCTCGTAGTGGGTGAAAATTTTCCATAATGCTGTGGCGGCGCTGAATAGTCTTCCTAGGGGTATTTTTGTAAAAGCATACATGCGACGATTGTAAACCTAGGGTTTTCTATGTCCTATAAATAGAAGCCCAAATCCTTGTATTAGGTCATGCCTCCTTTCATTAATAAAATTCAGATTTCCTTTTGGAGAGCATCAATTTGTATGTTCTTAATTTATTTTTCTGCCCTAGGTTAAATTTATTATCTGCCCTAGTTAAATTTAATTCCTTGCCCTAGTTAGATCTTTTATTCTCTGCCCTAGATAAATGTTTTTCAATTCCCTAATGAGCGAGTAGTCTCCTCGCTTGCTAGGGTTAGATTTAGGGAAGGTTTGAGAGATGAAGATCTCTCACCCCTTTCTTGCCCATCATATATAATTAATAGGACTCCATGTATACATGCACACACCGCTCCCTACGGCACCCTATCCTACGAGGTAGCGGTGATATCGTAGTATAAAGGCCCGGTTGAGCGTGTTTTCCATGGAGGATAGGGTAAGGATTGATAAAGGAAGGACAAGAACCTAAAGGAAGAAACATCTTTCCAATTGGTTCTAATCCCCTTTATTAATAATTACCATAACTCCTAATAAGATCTTAATATGGGTATAGAAAGCGGTGAGATTTATTGACTTTCCAAACTTAACCTAAACCTAACCCTAACAAGATTTAGATCTAGATTAATTTAGTTTTTAGATTAAATCAATCCGGCACCCATCGGAATTAACTCGTAAGAGCAATTAGAAAATTCACAACATCCCTGTGGACCGACACGTACTCACCGGCTAGCTACCAAGCGATGCCGTTCTTGACTGCGGTTTAGAAATATTTTTGACAAATCAAATGGCGCCGTTGTCGTGGATGGCGTGTTATTTCCATTTTGCAATTTCGGGTTAATATAAAATTAAAAAAATCATAAAAAACTGAAAAATCAAAAAATATAAAAATGTATCATTTTGTTATTTTGTGAAGGGTATTTTTGTTTGAATTTTGCAGGATCTACAATCGAGTTCGGATCTGGAAATCTACAGAAAGCGAATCGGAAAACAAAAGATCTGAACAGCATAGGATTTCAACAACAGAACAACAGAAGAAATCTTTGGATCTGAACCGACCAAGTGACCGCACTTCCTCCGCGTTAACAAGCTTCTTACCGCGAAACCGCCGCGGTGTAGTGACGTCATCCATTGAACTTTTTTCTGGCGGCTTGAACCCTCCTGAAGACCGCGGATCAGCGGCAAGAACCACCCTCCGACCGCGGAAACACGGCTTGATGCTGACGTCGTCACGTGGAATCTTCACTGTAAGCTCCTCTGTTCTTCCTCAGCAAATCCCGATATATCTTTTGTAAATTTGCCTGTAGGATTCTTTGCGCTTAAAAAAATCTTTCCCCTTCTAATAACAAATCTTGTGCAGGATTCTTTGCGTCGCGCTTAAAATACAAAATTGATTGCAAGTAATTTTTTCTGTTTTGCATATCTTTAATCTGACTTTAAGGGGCATGAGACCAATCCAGATTGGGTGGGGATTTCATCACCCTTTCTAGGACCCCAGAAATCACATAAGGCATTTGCATTGACCATATTTAATTAAACAATTACTAGACTCAGCCCTAAGGACATCGCGCTCAATAGGACAGAGGACTAGTTATAAGCATCGGCCGTTAATCCTAACCTGACTTTGCGGTGTCTAGGCAAGTGTGTTTAAGGCGAGAGGTTACTTAATTAGGGCCACTACTTGTAATGGAGAGCCTCCCACTCACCTGGCACTTACCTGGCCGCAATTGGCGGTGAAGAGGCGGTTTGAGGTCCTATTTCTAACCCTTTGGAACAGTTAGGAGCTGTCTAGCTGACCTAGGTGACCCTAGATCTAGGCCTGATTGTGCATTTTTGGTTGATTAAAAGTGTGTTTAAGCCCTTTATCGAAAATCTTTTTTGCAAAAAAGTTCCAAATAAAACAAAAGAGGAAAAAAATTTTAAAAAAAAAGGCTTGCAACAACTTTTGTCGCTAAGAATTCCGTGCACCACCTACCTTCTTTCTCTTCTCCTTCTTACATCATGAGTACCCCTGATTGATCTCAAAAACTATCTATTACAGCAATCAAGAACGGCGTCGCATGAAGCTAGCCGGTGAGTACGGGTCGGTTCACAGGGATGTTGTGAATCTCCTAATCGCGGTAACGAGTTAATTCCGAAGGTTGTTCGGATTGATTATTAAATCTAAAAACCTAATTAATCTATATCTAAGTCTTGTTAGGGTTAGGTCTAGGTTAAGTTTGGAAAGTCTATAAATCTCACCGCTTTCTATAACCATATGAAGATCTAATTAGGTGTTATGATAAATATTAATAAAAGGGATTATGATGATTGGGAAGATTGTTCTTCCTCTAGATCCTTGTCCTTCCTTTCTTAATCATTACCCTAACCTCCATGGAAAACGTGCACAACCGGGCCTTTATACTACGGTATCACCGCTACCTCGAGGGATAGGGTGCCGTAGGGAGCGATATGTGCATGTATGCATAGAGTCCTATGAAAATATATGATGGGCAAGAAAGGGGATGAGAGATCTTCGTCTCTCAAACCTTCCCCAGATCTAACCCTAACAAGCGAGGAGACTACTCACTCATTAGGGAATTAAAATACATTTATCTAGGGCAGAGAATAAAAGATTAATTAGGGCAAGGAATTAAATTTATCTAGGGCAAGAATAGAAAATTAACCTAGGGCAGAAAATAAAGAACTTACAAAAAATGATGCTCTCCAAAAGAATGCTGAAATTTATTAATGAAGGGAGGCATGAAAAGAATACAATGATTTGGGCTTCTATTTATAGGAGATAGAAACCCTAGGTTACAATTGATTCGCATGTCTACATTTACCAAAATATCCTTAGGAAGACCTAGTCAAAGTAGACTTCCAAGCTTTGGTAAAAATTTTATGTTTGGAAATTTTGGAACTGATTCTCGGCTTCTTGGGCTTTTTATTTCTTTGGATCTTTATTCAATTTGGCTTTTCTATTTCTTCCAGATCTCCAGTGAATAATAGCGGTGGACTTTTAACCGTTCACTTTGTAATCTTGGACCTTGCATTGCCTTGTACTTTGTGAATTTTATTTTTGATGTAGGCTTGATCAAGAGTCTTCTGTTTGTTGGTCAAAGTCCACTTTTGCATCGTCTTTTCATCGTTTTCACTGTTTTCGCTCCAAGAACCTGTAACCTGTAATATGTAGCAGACATGCGTCAAAAGCACTTGTTTATTTATAAAAAGAATAAGAATGGGGAATATAATAATACAATATTATGGTGTGAACAAATACCCCCAACTTATCATTTGCTCGTCCTCGAGCAAACTTATTTTTATTCACTAAAATCCTAACCACACTTTCGCAGGGAAACGCGATTGCACTGAGCACGTGCAACAAGCCGTTAAACCTCTAGGTGTCCCTAGTAGGAGGAGTGTTGTCTTCTGAGGGTTTTCAGCGGATACTACCCACAAAATCCTATCAATTTGGTTTTTTGACTTTTATTCTCCAATTAAGTTTTCCAACATGGAATTCTATTATCGTCGACTCATAAATTATCCACCCATATTCTTCATACTTCCTCATCATTTAACTTAAGATTATATATGTTCTGCAGACCTACTTAGCTTTCGGCTTTTCTTAAGTTTTCCTTGTAGGGTTTCATCTCCACTCAGGAATTTTTATCAACTCTACTAAAGATACAAGTTCTATTTTTCATCCCTTTCTCTCATCTAAATCCCAATCACATACCCCCACGTGTGTGTATAATTCACCCCTATACTTGGAAATTCAAATCAAGCAATCATACCTTTGTCCGTTGTCCAAAGCACTTCTTAATTGGTGAATTTTTTAAATGAATTTTACTTACACATCCTTCATGCGACCGTTAATACTTCTTGAGGTACCAACAACCGATTACAAGATGTGTTTGCACATTAAAGCGTAATTCCTAGTCTTGCAACCACCAAGGCTTTAGCAGTGACTCCCAAACCAGTTGGTCTAAGGAACTAGGTGATGAAGCACCCTCGCTAAATATATTTTTATTTTTACAGCCTTAAGTAATCACAAAAACCAGTGTCCATTTTCTTTTCTTTATTCACTTTTTTTTCTTTTATTTTCATTGTACTAAGGACTTTAGACAAGAGCATTTCAAGGTCTCTTCTACTATTCCAAGTTTCAAGGTGCGTGATTGTGCATTTTGTAGGGTATACATTTTCAGAATCTAGACTTAAGCTAGGAATTATTTTTCAAACTTATACTCTAATAAGAACATCAATACTTTTCCTTCGTTTCGACTTAGCCCAAAAAGTGAACTCAAAATTTGCCTATTTCTAAATAAACTACAAAGATATATACTTTCTACCGTTAAACTTTAAGGAAGGTTATTTTTAGGGTTTTTAATTTACTAAGTCTAAAATCTAGTTTTTCCTAGCCGGTTAACCTATTTGTCAAACTCAAGTCAAATATGGCCAAAATTGAATACTATAATTTTTATAATTTTTGAAAATTTTCAATTTTTATGGGTTTTTAAATAAGTATGCAAATGCAAAAATATGTACAAATGAATGCGAAGGAAGAAGACTTACTGAGCATACCCCCAAACTGAAACTGGACAGTGTCCTTACTGTCATGCTACACCAAGAGGGTTAAAATTTTCGGCACTCCCCTGTTTATTTATTTATAAAAAAATTTATATTTTTTTAATATTTTGAATTTTTTTTTAAAGAAAAAGAAAACAAAAAAAAATATATACATATTTACAACAAGGTCCCCCCCAAACTTAAGCAAAGCCTTACATAAGCCAAAGGTTAGCACCAACCATTCAAAAATCTTATCGTGGTAATGGTGGGGTTGGTGAAAGAAAGGAGTGGAAAGAAAAGAAATGAGAAGCGCACGAGACCGTGTGCAGGTAGAAATGGTGTACGGTCTCGGTAGAGGAGAATGACGGAGGGGAAAAAGAAATGATAGTGGTTCTACTTCTTCAAGTGGAGGTTGATTAATCATAAAATCCGTGTCGTTTAAGAATGCAAGTTCGTCGACGAAAATATCTTCGAAACTTTCATCGAAGGTCCAATTGAAAATTATTGAACTCAAAGTATCGGATTGTGATTCATCAACACTCGGTATCATGAAATGCAGAGTAGAAGAACCAATGAAAGTGGGAATACGAATTTGAGGGTGGGGATGGAGCGTATAAATTAGCACAATTTGTAATGACCGATGTGTAAAAAGCGATTGTGCTAATCTATCAACCCACGGAAAAATATGATTAAGTCCATCAAGATTCGTGAGCAAACATGGGTACGTCGAACTTGGTATTGGAGATTAAAGCGTAACGGTCTCTTGCACAGTCGGAACGATAGGAAGGACGGAAGGAAGTGAGTGAGGAAGGGTATCAGTTAGGGATTCAGGAGGGTGTATTGGAAAATTCGACACATCAAACGAAAATGGTTCAACCTCAATATTATCCTCATAATTCTCCTCAATATTTTCCTCAAAAGTTGTCACGACCCAAAAATGGCACGTGACGATCCTAATACTACGCAACGCCTAAAGACGCAACGTAGTAAAAGAAAGCCAAACCCAGAAATCTAAACCATGAAAATACGGAAAAAGATAATATAAGTTTTGAAACATTTGAAATCACAACCCAAATTCTTTAAAAGTCTTACTTTCTTTCTTTAAAATTTTGGCAACACCCCCTTTTTGTGTAAAAACTAGGCAAGATGAATACAACACAAAAATAAAGACAGTGGAGAAAAAGCTGTATATAAAAGACATCAAATCCACAATAATACACATAACGTCCTCACCAAGTCTCTAAGTCAATAATACAATAGTAGATGGAGAGTACAAAATACAACGAATGTACAATATGAAATACAGATAATCATCTAACCAACCTAAGCAAAAAGGTACTGTGAGCTGATGCGGTATCTGTAGCAAAAGATGATAGCTGGATAGCTGAATAGAGGAATAGCCTGCCTCGACTACTCTGGGGAACAACCTGAAACACCTGTAGCACAACGGGGATGAGTTGCCAACTCATGAATAGAAGATAACATATGCAGGTAATCGCAGGAATGTACGTACAGCATGAATCTAAGATATGCGATTACAGTAATAACATGTCATGTAAATGCTGAAATAAGGAAAGTACAGTAGCCGGTACAATCAAAATGTGAAGCTATAGTAACATGACAGTAATATGCAGTAACTATGCAATAAGGATATAAAAATGTAGATGTGCAACTATCATTAGGGTACACAACGGGTACTATCACTATATGAATCCGTGCATAAGGTAGGTAAGGGTGAGGTATAGGGGGAATATGTCATTTCCCACGGAAACCTGACATCGTGGTAGGATCACAATCCATCATGACACTCACATCCCAAATCGTCAAATCGGCCCCCAAACTGGGCTCTCATATCACATAGGTCTCACATCACCTCAAGTACAATATCGAATAGCTCTCCTATATCTCGAATGTACAAATCAACCATCTCCTTCATATCCAATATCCAATCTCAATGAATCACCTACTATCCCAAGTCAAATCTCAAGTAAAACCTAACATCCTACAGGTATATATGTATATACAGAAATAAATATGATGGGGGCAATACACATATATTAGCGTCCCATTCCACTAATATTGGTGTAAAGGTATATATAACAACGGCTAAATCCCCTGTTATATATATATAGGTATTAAAAGAAATATCATGAAAACAGTGTGCCAAGCATCGACACAGAAATCCTCGTATATCGGGCTCCGTCAGTCCGGATCGGCCCACAGGGTCCGTCTGCGGTGTCGGCCCTCGGCCCCGGCAGTACAGATCATCCCGCATCCATCTCTCGACTCTGGCCAGTATCCTCCGGACAACTGCCAGGTCCAACCAATCACTGGTAGGTACTCGCCCACCTCCAGGCTCAATCGGCAAACCCATCGATCTTCTTGCCGAGGGAAACCATACCGGGCCCACCATGTACTCTCATACGGTAACCACACCTCGTATGGAGTATATAATCAGCACCGATAAAACCCATGGTGGACGCGCAAATATCACATCAAGGAAACCGGGTTGTTCAATGTATGCATAATTTCATGAACTCCCGCGGTTCCCAAATCCAGAAAACATCATCTAAAATCCAAATGATAATGCGCAAATCCAGGAATAAATGTATGCAATATATCTGAATGCGAGCAGGTAAACAAAAGTATATAGCTGGACCAGATGTATGCAAAATCAATAAAGTACAGCCAAGTATAGGTATCTACCTATAAGTAAAAGATGCCGTATACCCCCCTGGGTATAAGTAACATATGTAGGAAACTCCCCCTGGTATAAATAAAATATGTGCATGGTATACCTATAGCTGTATCGCAAGGTGTATATGTACCTATCACTAAAGGTATGATACACTATAGGTATACCATAAGCTAGATGTCAAGTATGATAAGCAATATAGTATCAATAAAGGGTTGTGTGTGACATGGCAATTATTGACGGTGTGTGTGTAGCATACAATCCGTGCTCGTGCAACATAAACCGTCAATAATATGTGCAGTGTCCTACGGCTGCTAGTCACAGTACAACTATATCAAGGAAATAACATAAGGGCGCAATTCTAACAATGACGTAGAATGCGCGACAGGTATATGAATCTTAGCCCAGACGCATAACGCCATGCGGGCGATTCCCCTGTAGATGTTAAATCTACTCACCTACGCCCCACGCTAGGTGAATCCTACCATCTGCTCCCCCTGTAGCCGTGTCCGTAGTCCCTGTCTGCAAACCTGCAAATAAGACATGGAAATCACATATAAGCCAAATATTCCGCGAAACGCGATATCGAACCAAAACAAGAAACTCGCGTCACGAACTAAACGCGCGTGTGCACGATACGCTGAATCGTGTGTGTACGCGTCTAAACCATCGCGACACGCCGCGATACGCTGGATCACAGAACCCACTCACGTATCACGCGTATTGCGCAAACACAAAGGACACCAAAAACGACATATGACCCCAGATTTTCCTACAGGTAGAATATTACAAAACTAGACATGCCAAAACACTACACAACACTGCAGACTACCCTACACAAAACCCCAACACCTAACTCCTATTCCTGGCCGCAAATTGCGGCCAGATTGAATTAATCGGCGGCCAAACTATGGGGTTAGAGGCTCGTGTTCTGGTGGTGGTGTCCATACCTAGTGAGCATATCCCAGTCTTCTCAATTTCACTCTGTAAGGTCCGGGTCCATAGCAGATCTCAAAAATCCAATATATCGCTTAAAAACGACAATTTAGCACGAATCACAAACCCTATGGTATTTTAGTGAAATCGGGGGATTTCTCAGTGTAAGTGACCCAACTAACACTAAAATAGGTAGGGTTATCTAACACAATCATCACTTTGCCACAAGTCCACACAATTTACCATAATTTAGCACTAATCTAACAAATTAACACAACCGAAGCTAAACTAACATATAACTAAGCAATCTAGGAATTGGGTTAAGGAAATATACCTAAAAGGATCTCAAGAAGCAGGAGAAGAAGTGAGAGGAGCTGCTCCAAGTTGCTGGAGCTCCTGCTGCTGCTGCTGCTGATGTCTGCTGTTGCTGCTGCTGCTGCTAGTGATGCTGATGCTGCTGTTGCCTCTTCTACTGCTGCTACATCACTTGTTGTTGTTGTTGTCTCTGCTGCTGCTGCTGTGCTCTGAGTGAGTGAGTATGTGTGTGTGTTTGAGAGTGAGAGAAATGAGAGTAAGAAGTGAGAATGAGTGGAAACCAACCCCTCCCATTCTCTTTCTCTCTCTTCAATAAATGAGGCATGGGCAAAGCCATGATGCCCCATGCTCTCTCTCTCTCTCTCTCAAAGTCAACCATGAACCAAAACAAAAATTCAAAATAAAACCCTTTTTAAATTCATTTTCACTTTTAAAACTATCATGACTAATTACAACCATAACACTTAACAAACTATAAACTAGATTAAGGAAAAAGGTAAGTTAACCATGTTGCTAATCATGGTTTAACCCCAAAACAACCCTAGTTATCATGCACAAGTGTGTGCAAGCCTAACAAAATTCTAATAAAATACTCATTAAATAGGATAAAATATTTAAAACCCAATTTGGTAAACTTTTTATTAAAAACTATATATTAAAAATATAATTAGCTACAAAACACATTCTAAGGTGTTACAATCTCCCCCCCCCTTAAAAGAAATTCGTCCCCGAATTTAAAAATATACTGATACGCGTACCTTCAAAGGGAAGATTACAACTCCCAAATCTCGCTCGCAGCCTCCAAGTGATTATCTCACTATACGGCTACGTCTAAGAAAACCTTTCATAGATGGCAAGACTCTTGACCGATGTTCCTCCACCTGCCGAGCCATTAACACAATTGGCTGCTGGTGAACGAAAAATCGCGCCACGCTAAAAGGTCTGATGCTAGATCATGTGAGAAAGGTCAAGAAGGTAGTTGTAAAGTATCATCGCAAGGAATACGGGGCGAAAATCCAATAATCTGGGCGGAAGAGCCAAATTAAAGGCAACAAAACTAACTCGCCTATAGGATCTCAGAAGGACCTAAATCCTGGGACAAGCTTCCCAAAATCCAACACCGTCATTCATCGGAAAGTCCGTAGGAATACATGATCTGTCCCTGCGAACTCGAGTCTATGACCAACACAGTCGTCATAAGACCTCAGTTCGAAATGGACAATTCCCATCCTAACCTAACACAACTGGACTATCTCCGAAGTCTCTAGACTAGCTGGGGTCCAAAGTCCTACTTACGCGGAGTCAGAAAAACAACAGACTGGTGATCGACACGACCTAACCCCTAAGCCTAAGGGTGGCCAATTGGAGTGTCTCCTGATAACGGCTATCGAAGGAGGACCCTAACGATGACGAGTGACGATCCCTAACTGCTGACAACAAACAATTCAAACACACAACTTAACAAGTAACAACTGAGCAAACTGAGTATATCCGGACGACAAGAATTCGAATGGAGTCACACCCTGACCAAACTTGGGTAGAAACCATAACGAAGTTCGTGGAGATCTGCTCCCATTCCTACTTCGGAACAGTAAAAGATTGCAACTCTCCAGCCGACCTCAGATGCTCGACCCAAGCACACAACAAGACAGACACCTTGAAACGAAACCTGAAACTTCTCTTTACATCCTGTCCACTCGTAACTATCTCACAAGTCACGCCAAAGCTGGTGGAACTTGAATGCATCTAGAGAGTTGACAGATGTGCATGCCTTAGGATTTCACGTCTCTACCCGATGAAACCAGGTACACAAACCTGTCCCTAACGTAGCACGTCATTGTCACAAATCAAGGTCTCCGAATCATTACCCAGCCGAGCATGCTCAAGTATCACTGACGAACGAGCATAGGCGGGCAGTGTCTCGTGAAAACGATTTTAAGGAAAGTGGTCGGGCGCGGACATGAGCAAGCTGTCCCCTTCGTAGAGACGAACTAAACCTGTACTCAACAATCACACAAGAACTGTAAGTCTGCAGAAGACTATCACAACAAATCAAATCCGCTGCAGGAAGATGTTAATTAAGCTCTAGTGGTCCGTAGGAAATCCGACACAACTCTCAAACAAGTAGTGTCCCCGAATCTCCAACGCAAAACCACCGCGGCCATCTCCAGATCATGAGTGGAATATCCTTCTCGTACTTCCTCTAAATGTAGGGAAGCAAAAGAGATAACTCTATAGTGTCCTCTCAGTACACACTCGAGCCCACTCAAGAAACATTACAGTTAAACGACAAGGCCGCCCGAACCAAAGGAAAAGAAGAACTGAGGCAGTTGTTAACCGAATTTCCAACTGCCGAAAACTCCGTACACATGCCTCAGTCCACAGAAAAGAAACCTCCCTTCCGGTCCATTCAGTTGACGGTGCAGTACTACCCTAGCAATCCTGCACGAACGGCGGTAAAAACCTGCCAAGCCCAACAATCTGCGGATCTCCGTCCTGCACACAAGTCTGGGCCTAAGCTGTACGGTCACGATCTCCATCGGGACCATACAAAACCGTCTCCCGTGACTACAAGACCTAGGAGTCAACACAAAACAAGCCTTAAGAAACACTCCGAGAATTTAGCAAACTGCTGGTGCTCTTCCAGTATCTGCATAATAAATCCTCAAGTGCTGCTCCTGTTCCTCAAGACACATTAGATAGACCAGAATGTCGTAAATAACACAACAAAAACTGGTCGAGGAACGGCCTGAAGAAATCTGGTTCATCACATCTACGAATGCTGCTAGGGCAACAGTGAATCCAACGACTCACAAAACACACAAAGCCCGTAGCACGCACAAGGCAGTCTTCGGAATGCCATCACTCCGAACCTGCAATAATGATGACATGATCCCAAGCAAACTTAGAAAAATGTCTCGCGCTCTGGAGCTGATCGAAGAAATCGTCAATGTGAGGTAAGGGATACCTATCTGCACCGTAAGCCGGTTCAATTAACGATCCGTCGATACGCAACCCTAAACTGCCGTCTTCCTCCTTGACAAACAAAATAGGAGCCTCCAAAAGCGAAACACTCAGACACACAAAACTTCCCAAACCACAACTCTGCAGCTGATCCTTTAAGCTCCCAAGCTTCGCCGGCTCATCCGGAACAACGTCGGAAACTCTCGCACGAAAGGAACCCGGTCCAACAATCCCACTGTGGCTCCGGTATCATGGGTGAACGCCAAGAATCCACGACATCTCCTCAGTAGCCGACTAGAGAAAAAGGCTGAATTCAAGCTGTGAAAGGCGGCACAACTATCCACCTGCACAACAAGAACTGACCTGCCGGGAAAACAAACCTGACTGTTTCCTCACGGTAGTCCACAGACGCCTAGCACGTAGTTAACCAGTCCGTGCCCAGGAGAACGTCAAATCCAACATCTCTAGAAGGATCGAAACGACGGACGAATCTCTATCTCCTATCTGATTGGCACATAACTGAAAACGTGTCGCGCAGCAAAGGAATCGCTGACAGAAGTTAACACAAACTACCACTAATCTACCCGATAACGGTACAAACAAGAAACAAACAAATACATCAAAAGAACATATAAATAAAAGATACCTGAAAACTCCACATTGGACGTCTGCGCGTCCTGATGAGTAGAAGCAAACTCCTGTGTCTGCCCTCTACTCGCAGCTGGATGAACTCCTCTGGTAGACTGAGCCCTCTGAGCGAACCTTCCACGTCCATGGCCTCTTTGAATACGATCCTGACGCCGTGCTGAGGAACAATCCCTGACGAAGTGCTGAAGGCTTCCGCATCAGAAACATCCACGCGCTGACTGCTGACCATCCTGGGGATGAGAGCTGAACGACTGTCCTCGTCCTAAGCCTCTGCTACTCCCGCGGCGGCCACGAAATCTGTCTCGACGACCAAACCTCTGTCTCTGGGCTGGTACGCTGGTACGAGTCCTCCACTGTCCTGGAACTCTCTGAGCCTCTGGAATATGCGCCTCGTCAACTAGAGCTGCAACCGCTGGTGCTATGTAAGTGACGGACTGCTGCATACTGATCGTAAGGGACAGCTGAGTAACAGGGGTGACAACCCCCTGTCGTAGCTCCCGAACGACATCAACCAAAGAGCTCATCGTCTGGCGGAAGTCCTGCATCTCTGCCAAAAGTCTATCCATAGTATAGAACGTAGGCTGATCCGTCTGCACCTGTGCAACTAGAGTGCCATCATGGTCAGTACTCGTCTCACCCGAGCCAACTCTGACTTCGGCCCTCGCTGCATCACTCTGAGTCCCCATAGTCATCGGCGGCAAGGCTATAAATAGATATAAGAAAAGATTCGATAAGGATAAGGAAATCGAATCTTAAGGGTAGGAATCATCAAGGAAGGAATTTCAAGCAAATTGTACTTAGGTTACTTAATGCGAAGTACCGCATCGTGGGTATGCTGCAGATATACACACAGTACGTTATTTTGCTTAAGCTACCTACTCCATCATACTAAGGTCATCCTACACTCCGAAAGGTAAAACCTAGCGCTCTGATACCAACTTTGTCACGACCCAAAAATGACACGTGACGACCCTAATACTACGCAACGCCTAAAGACGCAACGTAGTAAAAGAAAGCCAAACCCAGAAATCTAAACCATGAAAATACGGAAAAATATAATATAAGTTTTGAAACATTTGAAATCACAACCCAAATTCTTTAAAAGTCTTACTTTCTTTCTTTAAAATTTTGGCAACACCCCCTTTTTGTGTAAAAACTAGGCAAGATGAATACAACACAAAAATAAATACAGTGGAGAAAAAGCTGTATATAAAAGACATCAAATCCACAATAATACACATAACGTCCTCACCAAGTCTCTAAGTCAATAATACAATAGTAGATAGAGAGTACAAAATACAACGAATGTACAATATAAAATACAGATAATCATCTAACCCACCTAAGCAAAAAGGTACTGTGAGCTAATGCGGTATCTGTAGCAAAAGATGATAGCTGGATAGCTGAATAGAGGAATAGCCTGCCTCGACTACTCTGGGGAACAACCTGAAACACCTGTGGCACAACGGGGGTGAGTTGCCAACTCGTGAATAGAAGATAACATATGCAGGTAATCGCAGGAATGTACGTACAGCATGAATCTAAGATATGCGATTACAGTAATAACATGTCATGCAAATGCTGAAATAAGGAAAGTACAGTAGCCGGTACAATCAAAATGTGAAGCTATAGTAAGATGACAGTAATATGCAGTAACTATGCAATAAGGATAGAAAAATGTAGATGTGCAACTATCATAAGGGTACACAACGGGTACTATCACTATATGAATCCGTGCATAAGGTAGGTAAGGGTGAGGTATAGGGGGAATATGTTATTTTCCACGGAAACCTGACATCGTGGTAGGATCACAATCCATCATGACACTCACATCCCAAATCGTCAAATCGGCCCCCAAACTGGGCTCTCATATCACATAGGTCTCACATCACCTCAAGTACAATATCGAATAGCTCTCCTATATCTCGAATGTACAAATCAACCATCTCCTTCATATCCAATATCCAATCTCAATGAATCACCTACTATCCCAAGTCAAATCTCAAGTAAAACCTAACATCCTACAGGTATATATGTATATGCAGAAATAAAAATGATAGGGGCAATACACATATATTAGCGTCCCATTCCACTAATATTGGTGTAAAGGTATATATAACAACGGCTAAATCCCCTGTTATATATATATATAAAGGTATTAAAAGAAATATCATGAAAACAGTGTGCCAAGCATCGACACAGAAATCCTCGTATATCGGGCTCCGTCAGTCCGGATCGGCCCACGGGGTCCGTCTGCGGTGTCGGCCCTCGGCCCCGGCAGTACAGATCATCCAGCATCCATCTCTCGACTCTGGCCAGTATCCTCCGGACAACTGCCAGGTCCAACCAATCACCGGTAGGTACTCACCCGCCTCCCGGCTCAATCGGCAAACCCATCGATCTTCTTGCCGAGAGGAACCATACCGGGCCCACCATGTACTCTCATACGGCAACCACACCTCGTATGGAGTATATAATCAGCACCGATAAAACCCATGGTGGACACGCAAATATCACATCAAGGAAACCGGATTGTTCAATGTATGCATAATTTCATGAACTCCCGCGGTTCCCAAATCCAGAAAACATCATCTAAAATCCAAATGATAATGCGCAAATCCAGGAATAAATGTATGCAATATATCCGAATGCGAGCAGGTAAACAAAAGTATATAGCTGGACCAGATGTATGCAAAATCAATAAAGTACAGCCAAGTATAGGTATCTACCTATAAGTAAAAGATGCCGTATACCCCCCTGGGTATAAGTAACATATGTAAGAAACTCCCCCCGGTATAAATAAAATATGTGCATGGTATACCTGTAGCTGTATCGCAAGGTGTTTATGTACCTATCACTAAAGGTATGATACACTATAGGTATACCATAAGCTAGATGTCAAGTATGGTAAGCAATATAGTATCAATAAAGGGTTGTGTGTGACATGGCAATTATTGACGGTGTGTGCGTAGCATACAATCCGTGCTCGTGCAACATAAACCGTCAATAATATGTGCAGTGTCCTACGGCTGCTAGTCACAGTACAACTATATCAAGGAAATAACATAAGGGCGCAATTCTAACAATGACGTAGAATGCGCGACAGGTATATGAATCCTACCCCAGACGCATAACGCCATGCGGGCGATTCCCCTGTAGATGTTAAATCTACTCACCTACGCCCCATGCCAGGTGAATCCTACCATCTGCTCCCCCTGTAGCCGTGTCCGTAGTCCCTGTCTGCAAACCTGCAAATAAGACATGGAAATCACATATAAGCCAAATATTCCGCGAAACGCGATATCGAACCAAAACGAGAAACTCACGTCGCGAACTAAACGCGCGTGTGCACGATACGCTGAATCGTGTGTGTGTACGCGTCTAAACCATCGCGACACGCCGCAATACGCTGGATCACAGAACCCACTCACGTATCGCGCGTATCGCGCAAACACAACGGACACCAAAAACGACATATGACCCCAGATTTTCCTACAGGTAGAATATTACAAAACTAGATATGCCAAAACACTACACAACACTGCAGACTACCCTACACAAAACCCCAACACCTAACTCCTATTCCTGGCCGCAAATTGCGGCCAGATTGAATTAATCGGCGGCCAAACTATGGGGTTAGAGGCTCGTGTTCTGGTGGTGGTGTCCATACCTAGTGAGCATGTCCCAGTCTTCTCAATTTCACTCTGTAAGGTCCGGGTCCATAGCAGATCTCAAAAATCCAATATATCGCTTAAAAACGACAATTTAGCACGAATCACAAACCCTATGGTATTTTAGTGAAATCGGGGGATTTCTCAGTGTAAGTGACCCAATTAACACTAAAATAGGTAGGGTTATCTAACACAATCATCACTTTGCCACAAGTCCACACAATTTACCATAATTTTGCACTAATCTAACAAATTAACACAACCGAAGCTAAACTAACATATAACTAAGCAATCTAGGAATTGGGTTAAGGAAATATACCTAAAAGGATCTCAAGAAGCAGGAGAAGAAGTGAGAGGAGCTGCTCCAAGTTGCTGGAGCTCCTGCTGCTGCTGCTGCTGATGTTTGCTGTTGCTGCTGTTGCTGCTAGTGATGCTGATGCTGCTGTTGCCTCTTCTGCTGCTGCTACATCACTTGTTGTTGTTGTTGTCTCTGCTGCTGCTGCTGTGCTCTGAGTGAGTGAGTGTGTGTGTGTGTTTGAGAGTGAGAGAAATGAGAGTAAGAAGTGAGAATGAGTGGAAACCAACCCCTCCCATTCTCTTTCTCTCTCTTCAATAAATGAGGCATGGGCAATGCCATGATGCCCCATGCTCTCTCTCTCTCTCTCTCTCAAAGTCAACCATAAACCAAAAAAAAATTCAAAATAAAACCCTTTTTAAATTCATTTTCACTTTTAAAACTATCATGACTAATTACAACCATAACACTTAACAAACTATAAACTAGATTAAGGAAAAAGGTTAGTTAACCATGTTGCTAATCATGGTTTAACCCCAAAACAACCCTAGTTATCATGCACAAGTGTGTGCAAGCCTAACAAAATTCTAATAAAATACTCATTAAATAGGATAAAATATTTAAAACCCAATTTGGTAAACTTTTTATTAAAAACTATATATTAAAAATATAATTAGCTACAAGACACATTCTAAGGTGTTACAAAAGTTTGCTTATCCATGCCAATATCATCAAAATCAAGACGCATATGAAGTTCGGGAGCAACATTTAATGACTCGGGATGATGAATTTTACATAGAATTTCAATCAAATCTACTGGTTCATCATCCAAAATATTCCCGGCGTCTAAATCCTCAATCAAGTGAAAATCAATTTTTTCTGACACCTCATCAAAAGCATGGATATTTATCAATTCAGGTTCTAGATTGGAGGTGTAAAGATCGAAAGGGTTAAGTGTGGTTTCACTCGAAAGGGGTTCTTCACAATCTGGCAAATCAAAAACTACAAAGTCACACAACTCGTTTTTATTTGTTCTATTTTCAACTTGTGAATCTTTTGGGACAATCGATGGAGAACAGGAGTTGTGGGTTTTAAGTGGGTATGGGTAGGTTTGATTTGGGAATGTGTAGAACTCAAACTCTCCCTCTGTTCAACCGCCTCCTCATATATAGAAAAATTTGGAGCTAGCGGGAAACTAGCTACCGGTTCACTAGGTTGCATAAGGGCGGCCACGGACGCTTCCACATTCCTATTCATTAGGTTTGTTTCTAAGATGTAAGCCTCCAACGACTCTTCCAACCGAGACTTGGGTGGTAAGGGGGTTTCGGTAAAAGATTCGAAATTTTTTGGATATGTGAAACTCCCTAATGGCTGTGTCGAAGCAGTGTCTAGTGAAGGTGGTAAGGTCGGGTAGGACTGGTAGGAAGTGGATGATTGGACAGGGGTAGGGTCAACATATGGATAAAAAGGTGAATAATCGTGTGGATCCCTAGAACTAGATGAGTGGAGAGGGGTGAAAGATCGGCTACGAGATTGAGCAATATGCTCAGCAATGGACATCGGCTTAGGAGTGACAGAAGGACTTGAAAAAGTAGAATCAACATGTGGAGGTGGTAAAGGTTGATTTGGTTGACACAAAGTGGGTTGAAAAGTCAAACTGTTTCTCCTAGACGCCTCTATTGATCTTCCAAAGATTTTTTAGGCAAAGAAGAATCGTCTTTAAATTGACTGAACAAATTGACGTACGACGCAAAATTAGGTTCGGGATACCAAAGTTCGGCAAGTGATTTATGATGTGGGGAACCCATGATAGAAGAAAAAGAAGAGAAAGAAGGTAGGTGGTGCAATGATTTCTTAGCGGCAAAAATTTGCAAGTTGTTTATAAAAGATTTTCCTTTTTTCCTTTTTCTCTTTATTTGAGACTGTTTGCAGAAAAAAAAATCGATAAAGGGCTTAGACACAAATGTAATAACCAGAAATGCACAATCAGACCTAGATCTAGGGTCACCTAGGTCAGCTAGACAGCTCCTAACTGTTCCAAAGGGCTAGAAATAGGACCTCAAACCGCCTCTTCACCGCCAATTGCGGCCAGGTAAGTGCCAGGTAAGTGGGAAGGAACCACATTGTGGGCCTAATTAAAAACCACTAGCCTTTGACACACTTGCCTAGACACCGCAAAGTCAGGTTAGGATAAACGGCCGATGCCTATAACTAGTCCTCTGTCCTATTGAGCTCGAAATCCTTAGGGCTGAGTCTAGTATTTTTTAATTAATAGATGGTCAATACATATGCCTTATGTGATTTCTGGGGTCCTGGGAAGGGTGATGAAATCCCCACCCAATTTGAATTGGTCAAAAGCCCCTTAAAGTCAGTTTTAAAGATATGCAAACAGAAAAATCACTTGCAGTCAAAGATTTTTATTTTATGAATTTCAAAGTTTGCAAATTTTCTAATTAAAATTTTCCTTTTTCCGCTTACTTTTTATTTGGAAATTTTGCAAAAAGATTTTCAATAAAAGATATGCAAAACAAAAAATATTACTTGCAATCAATTATTATTTTAAGCATAGCGCAATGAATCCTGCACAAAATTTGTTATTTGGAAGGGGAAAGATTTTTTTTAAGCGCAAAAAATCCTGCAGGAGATTTTGCAGAAGATATATCAGAGATTTGCAGAGGAGGAGATTCGAAGACTTACAGTTTTTTTTTTAAAGGCGCTTCTGCTGCTTTTTTTTTGCTCCAGATGTCGACCAGGCCGCGGCGGTTCCGCGGCCAAAAGTGATGTCCTGCGGCGGTTCCGCGGCCGGAAAGAGCCGCCGGTGCTTTTTTTTTTTGCTGCTGCACCAGATCGCGCGGTTGACTTGTTGACTGGGTCCTCTAAATTTTTTCTGTTCCTCTGTTGTTGCAATCTTCTGTTGATAGGATCGTCTATTTGCTGTTTCGCTTTCTGTAGATTTCCAGATCCGAATTTGTGCGTAGATCCTGCAAAATTCACACAAAGATACCCTTTCCAAAAATAACAGATGATATATTTATATTATTTTTTTTTGGATTTTTTTAGATTTTTATGATTTTTTAAAATTTAGATTAACCCGAAATTGCAAAAAGGAAAATTCTACGCCATCCCCGGCAACGGCGCCATTTGATTTATCTTAAAAACTATCTATTACCGCAATCAAGAACGGCGTCGCATGAAGCAAGCCGGTGAGTACGGATCGGTCCACAGGGATGTTGTGAATCTCCTAATCGCGCTAACGAGTTAATTCCGAAGGTTGTTCGGATTGATTATTAAATCTAAAAACCTAATTAATCTATATCTAAGTCTTGCTAGGGTTAGGTCTAGGTTAAGTTTGGAAAGTCTATAAATCTCACCGCTTTCTATACACATATGAAGATCTAATTAGGTGTTATGATAAATATTAATAAAAGGGATTAGGATGATTGGGAAGATTGTTCTTCCTCTAGATCCTTGTCCTTCCTTTCTTAATCTTTACCCTAACCTCCATGGAAAACGCGTGCAACCGGGCCTTTATACTACGGTATCACCGCTACCTCGAGGGATAGGGTGCCGTAGGGAGCGATATGTGCATGTATGCATAGAGTCCTATGAAAATATATGATGGGCAAGAAAGGGGATGAGAGATCTTCGTCTCTCAAACCTTCCCCAGATCTAACCCTAACAAGCGAGGAGACTACTCACTCATTAGGGAATTAAAATACATTTATCTAGGGCAAAGAATAAAAGATTAACTAGGGCAAGGAATTAAATTTATCTAGGGCAAGAATAGAAAATTAACCTAGGGCAGAAAATAAAGAACTTACAAAAAATGATGCTCTCCAAAAGAATGCTGAAATTTATTAATGAAGGGAGGCATGAAAAGAATACAATGATTTGGGCTTCTATTTATAGGAGATAGAAAGCCTAGGTTACAATTGATTTGCATGTCTACATTTACCAAAATATCCTTAGGAAGACCTAGTCAAAGTAGACTTCCAAGCTTTGGAAAAAAAATTTATGTCTGGAAATTTTGGAACTGATTCTGGGCTTCTTGGGCTTTTTATTTCTTTGGATCTTTATTCAATTTGGCTTTTCTATTTCTTCCAGATCTCCAGTGAATAATTGCGGTGAACTTTTAACCGTTCACTTTGTAATCTTGGACCTTGCATTGCCTTGTACTTTGTGAATTTTATTTTTGATGTAGGCTTGATCAAGAGTCTTCTGTTTGTTGGTCAAAGTCCAATTTTGCATCGTCTTTTCATCGTTTTCACTGTTTTCGCTCCAAGAACCTGTAACCTGTAATATGTAGCAGACTTGCGTCAAAAGCACCTGTTTATTTATAAAAAGAATAAGAATGGGGAATATAATAATACAATATTATGGTGTGAACAACCCTACCTCATAAATCTCTTGCCGAACTTTGGTATCCTGAACCTAACTTTGCCTCGTATGTCAATTGTTTCGGTCGATTTAAGGACGATCCCTCCATGCCCAAAATTTCTTTGAAAAATCAAATAGAAGCGTCTAGGAGAAACAGTTCGACGTTACAATCCACTTTGTGTCAACCATGTCAACCTTCACCACCTTCATACGTTGATACCACTTTTTCGAGTCCTGTTGTAACTCCTAAACCTATGTCTATTGCTGAGCATATTGCACAATCTTGTAGCCGATCTCTCACTCCTCTCCACACATCCAGTTCTAGGGACCAACAAGTCCATTCACCTTTTTATCCAAATGTTGATTCTACTCCTGTCCAACCATTCAATTCCTACCATTCCTACCCGACTTTCCCACCTTCACTAGACATTGCTTCTACAAAGCCATTTGGGAGTTTCACGTATCCAAACAATTTTGAATCTTTTACCGAAACCCCTTCACCACCCATGTCTAGTTTGGAACAGTCGTTGGAAGCTTATATTTCAGCAACAAACAAAATGATTAGGAATGTGGATGCATCCATTGCCACCCTTCTGCAACCTAGTGAACCAGTTGCTAGTTTCCAACTAGCTCCAAATTTTCTAATGTATGAGGAGGCAGTTGGACAGATTGATAATTTGAAAGGAGAGAGTGAGTTCTACACCTTTCCAAATCAAACCTACCCATACCCAATTGAATCCCACAACTCCGATTTTCCATCGATTGTCCCAAATGATTCACAAGTTGAATATAAAACATTTAACGAGTTGTATGACTTTGTAGTGCTTGATTTGCCAGATTGTGAAGAATCCCTTTCGAGTGAAACCACACCTAATCCTTTTGACCTTTACACCTCCACTCTAGAACCTAAATTGATAAATATCCATGCTTTTGATGAGGTATCAGAAAACATTGATTTTCACTTGATTGAGGATATAGACGCCGGGAATATTTTGGATGATGAACCCGTAGATTTGATTGAACTTTTATGTCCAATTCATCATCCCGAATCATTAAATGTTTCTCCCGAATTTCATATGTGTCTTGATTTTGATGATAATGGCATGGATGAGTTAAATTTTGAGGAGAATATTGAGGAAATTATTGAGGATGAACCAGTTTTGTTTGATGAGTTGGATTTCCAAATTCATCATGTCCCTTCCACTGATTGTGTACACCCTCCTGAATTTTTAACTAATACCCTCCCTCACTCACTTCCCTCCGTCCTCGTTCTGACCTTGCAAGAGACCGTTACGCTTTCATCTCCAATACCAAGTTCGACGTACCCATGTTTGCTCACAAATCTTGAGGGATTTAATCTCAATTTTCCGCGGGTTAATAGATTAGCACAATCGCTTTTTACATATCGGTCATTACAAATTATGCTAATTTATACACTCCATCCTCACCCTCAAGTTCGTATTCCCACTTTCTTTGGTTCTTCTAATCTTCCTTTAATGATACCGAGTGTTGATGAATCATAATCCGATATTTTGAGTTCGATAATTTTCAATTGGACCTTTGATGAAAGTTTCGAAGATATTTTCGCCGACGAACTCGCATTCTTAAACGATACGAATTTTGTGATTAATCAACCTCCACTCGAAGAAGTAGAACCACTACCATTTCTTTTTCCCTTCCGTCATTCTTCTCCTCCACCGAGACCATATTCCACTCTTCTTTTCACACGGTCTCGTGTGCTTCTCATTTCTTTTCTTTACACTCCATTCTTTCACCAACTCTACCTTTATCACGATAAGATTTTTGAATGGTTGGTGCTAACTTTTGGTCTGTGTAAGGCCTTATATAGTTAGATTTTTCTCCTCCCTAACTCTGAACTTTAATGCTGTTTTACTTAAGTTTGGGGGGGCCTTGTTGTATATATACTTTGTTTTTCTTTTAGCAATAAAAAATAAATAAAAATAAAAATAAAAAAATCTATAAATAAATAAACAGGGGACTGCCGACATTCTCAACACTCTTGGTGTGGCATGACAGTGAGGACACTGTCAAGTTTAAGTTTGGGGGTGTGCTCAGTAAGTCTTCTTCCTTCGCATTTATGTGTATATTTTTGCATTTGCATACTTATTTTAAAACCCATAAAAATTGAAAAAATTTAAAAATTATAAAAATTAAAGTATTCAATTTTGGCTATAATTGACTTAAGTTTGACAAATAGGTTAACTAGGTAGGAACAACTAGATCTTAGACTTAGTAAATTAAAACCCTAAAAATAACCTTTCTTTTAGTTTAACGGTAGAAAGTATATGTCTTTGTAGTTTATTTAGAAATAGGCAAATTTTGAGTTCACTTCTTGGGCTAAGTCAAAACAAAGAAAAAGTATTGATATTTTTATTAAAGTATAAGTTTGAAAAATAATTCATAAGCTTAAGTCTAGATTCTGAAAATATATACTCTACAAATTGCACAAACACGAACCTTGAAACTTGGAATAGTAGAAGAGACCTTGAAATGCTCTTGTCTAAAGTCCTTAGTACGATGAAAAAAAAATACAAGTGTGAATAAAGAAAAAAAATGAACACTGGTTTTTGTAATTACTTAAGGCTGCAAAAATAGAAAAATATTTAGCAAGGGTGCTTCATCACCTAGTGCCTTAGACCAACTGGTTTGGGAGTCACTGCTAAAGCCTTAGATGTTGCAAGACTAGGAATTACGCTTTAATATGCAAACACATTTTGTAATCGGTTGTTGGTACCTCAAAAAGTATTAACGGTCGAATGAAGGATGTGTGAGTGAAATTCATCTAAAAATTCACCTATTAAGAAGTGCTTTGGACAACGGACAAGAGTATGATTGCTTGATTTGAATTTTCAAGTGTAGGGGTGATATATATACTCACGTAGGGGTATGTGATTGGGGTTTAGATAAGAGATAGGAATGAAGAATAGGACTTGTATCTTTAGTAGAGATGATAAAAATTCCTAAGTTGAAATAAAACCCTTGAAGGAAAACTTAAAAGATACCGAAAGCTAAGTAAATTCATAAGGATATATATAATCTTAAGTTAAATGATAAGGAAACGTGAAGAATATGGGTGGATGATTTATGAGTCGAAGATAATAGAATTCCTTGTTAGAAAACCTAATTGAAGAATAAAAGTCAATGGGCCAAATTGATAGGATTTTATGGGTAGTATCCGCTGAAAACCCTCAGGAGACAACACTCCTCCTACTAGGGACACCTTGAGGTTTAACGGCTTGTTGCACGAGCTCAGTGCAATCGCGATTCCCTGCGAAAGTTAGGTTAGGTTTTTCTTGAGAATAAAACTAGGTTTGCTCGAGGACGAGCAAAAGATAAGTTTGGGGGTATTTGTTCATACCATAATATTGCATTATTATATTCCCCTGTCCTAGTTATTTTATAAATAAACAGGTGCTTTTGACCCATGTATGCTACATAATTACAGGTTACAGGTTCTCGGAACAAAAACAGTGAAAAAGATAAAAGACGATGCAAAAGTGAGACTACGACCAACAAATAGAGGATCTTGATCAAGCCTACACAAAGATCAGTTCACAAAGTATAAGGCAAAACAAGGTTTAAGACTTCGTCATGAAGCAACGGTAAAAGTCCACTACAATTATTCACTGGGAGATCTGGAAGAAACCTAGAAGCCTATCTGAAGAACCAACCAAAGAAATAGGAAGCCAAAGTCACCTAGAACCAGCACAGAAAATTAAAGCAGTCAATCCAACAATTTGGCCGCGGAACCGCGGCCAAACCAGGGCTGCGGCCGTGGTTCCGCGCCGTGTATGGCCCATAGTGGGTGAAAATTTTCCATAATGCTGTGGCGGCGCTGAATAGTCTTCCTAGGGGTATTTTTGTAAAAGCATACATGCGGCGATTGTAAACCAAGGGTTTTCTATGTCCTATAAATAGAAGCCCAAATCCTTGTATTAGGTCATGCTTCCTTTCATTAATAAAATTCAGATTTCCTTTTGGAGAGCATCAATTTGTAAGGTTTTCTATGTCCTATAAATAGAAGCCTAAATCCTTGTATTAGGTCATGCCTCCTTTCATTAATAAATTCATATTTCCTTTTGGAGAGCATCAATTTGTAAGTTCTTAATTTATTTTTCTGCCCTAGGTTAAATTTATTTTTCTGCCCTAGGTTAAATTTATTATCTGCCCTAGTTAAATTTAATTCCTTGCCCTAGTTAGATAGTTAGATCTTTTATTCTCTGCCCTACATAAATATTTTTCAATTCCCTAATGAGCGAGTAGTCTCCTCGCTTGTTAGGGTTAGATTTGAGAGATGAAGATCTCTCACCCCTTTCTTGCCCATCACATATAATTAATAGGACTCCATGCATACATGCACACACCGCTCCCTACGGCACCGTATCCTACGAGGTAGCGGTGATACAGTAGTATAAAGGCCCGGTTGAGCGTGTTTTCCATGGAGGTTAGGCTAAGGATTGATAAAGGAAGGACAGGAACCTAGAGGAAGAAACATCTTTCCAATTGGTTCTAATCCCCATTATTAATAATTACCATAACTCCTAATAAGATCTTAATATGGGTATAGAAAGCGGTGAGATTTATTGACTTTCGAAACTTAACCTAAAGCTAACCGTAACAAGATTTAGATCTAGATTAATTTAGTTTTTAGATTAAATCAATCCGGCACCCATCGGAATTAACTCGTAAGAGCAATTAGGAAATTCACAATATCCCTGTGGACCGACCCGTACTCACCGGCTAGCTACCAAGCGACGCCGTTCTTGATTGCGGTTTAGAAATATTTTTGACAAATCAAATGGCGCCGTTGCCGAAGATGGCGTGTTATTTTCTTTTTGCAATTTCGGGTTAATATAAAATTAAAAAAATCATAAAAAACTAAAAAATCGATCGGGCATGTCCTCTAACTCGCCTCTAGGGTGGATGATAGATCGATCGGGCATCTGAAGAGTGTAGTGCGTAGGTTTCAACTCTTCTATGCCTAATTGCTCATAAACAGAATAAGGGAGTAAGTTAACACTAGCACCAAGATCGAGTAGACTGTGATTGATATTATTACCCTCAATAGTTATAGATATTGTAGGACAACCGGGGTCCTTATGTTTCTTGGGCAAATTTTAGTAAGAGAGGAATATTAATGTTAAATTGCTCGCTAAGAAAACTTTTTTAGGTACTTGAGTTTTTTCTTTTCTTAGTGGACAAGTCCTTAAGAATTTTTGCATAGGATGAAACTTGTTGGATAGCATCTAAGAGAGGAATATTAATGTTAAATTGCTTAAATATTTCCACAACCTTCTCCATCTTTGGACTTGGTTTGTTGGGCCTCAACCGGTTTGGAAAAGGAGCTTATTAGCAGGGGTTGGATCCAACACTTGGGTAGAAATTTATGGGGATGGAATGGATCCTAAAATTTGATTTAGGGTGGTATGAGAGGTTAATTCATTCAAGGAAATGGACTGAGAGTTCGAGCCCAGTGGAGAACGGAGAATGGGCTCGGAAGAAGATGTTTGGTTAGAAGAAGTAGAAGTAGAAGTAGGGTGTCATCGAAATCATCAACTTGTTCTCCAACATGGTTGTTCAGCATTCTTTCTGATCTCAACATAGTTACGGAACTCACATTATGATTTTGTTGGTTAAGAACAGTGTTAGCGTTTTATCGGTGGCCGGGATTTGGTAGAGGTTAAGATGGAAGTTTCCCTTTCTCTCTTTCACCCATTGAGGCATTTAACTGTAGGGATTCTATAGCACCACACTAGGTTTAAGGTTGTATCACACATGCTATAACAAAAATTTAGAGGCTGCTAAAAAATTCCAAACATGAATGGAACTAGAAAAATAGAGTAACAACTAGCTAGTATCATATACTACAAGTGTCTAACACTAAGTGGGGAGAGATACAACATTTATAGACCTCCTCTTAGACTCCATGGATCGTGTAGGGTTTGAGTTGGTTGTCTTGTATCCTTCCACGTCCATGATGATCCACCACGAAGTCTCTTTGCACCAAGCTCCAAGCTTCTCTTGATCAGGGATGAAGAAGAAGCAAACACTCCACTCAAGTGGGCTAGACTAAAGTGGAATGGTGATGTGGGTTTGGATCTCATTACAAAACCTTTTCTTTTTAATCCTTTCTCTTTCTTTTAAAATCCTAGTGAGCTTTTTTGAGGAGAGAGAGGAAGAAGGAGATGGCACAAAACAAACTCAAGAGAATAATGTGATAACCCTCCCTAAACTCAAGAGAGTAAGAGAAGTCATCCATGCTAAACCATGGTTACAAAATATCTAGATATTTTGTAACTTAAGTTTAAGCAAAACCATGCGCTACAAAACCATGGGTTAAAAACCATTGACTATTGTCAACTCAAGAGTGTTGAATAGTCAACCATGATAATGTTGCCATTTTTCTTTTCTCAAATAAACAAAATATCTAAAAAATGTTACCATGTGAGTCTTGCATTGCCGCCACCAATGTATCATCAAACATGACACATCTATGCTTGCATGTGTGCATGCATATCAACATATACATACACTCATGCATGCAACATAAAGAAATAGGTTTTAATAAATGAGCTAATGGATTTAATATTAAATCAACACTTGATTTAATAACCCGGTCATATTACATACGACCCGTCCAATAGAAAATGCTCGATTAAAATACGGTATCCAATACACGCATTTAATCGAGCTCCCACGCATATTACATATGCACCCCCACATCTTTTCTCCTGAGCTAGGAGACCCCTTTGTTGGACTCTAAGTCTCGTTAATACGCTAGTAGTAAGCAATGATCACATCACATGCCCACAAACCGTCAGTGGCACAAGCTGTACGTAACGGCTCCCAGGTATTGAGCGATCAGAAGAAACACAAGCAAACCTGCTAAAACTCCCGTTGAGCCAACTGGTAACACTTACCGTACAGTCCGGTCTCTTCGTCAAATATGCTGCATATGTGAGTCTAGGGATTGTATCGTCGACCCCAATAACCTAATAAGTCATGCCAGTATATGGCTCATAACAGATCGAGAAACTACTGATAACACTTATCAGTAAATCTCAGCAGCCCTGGCTAGGGATTTCCTGTAATAGCCAATCGTACATGGTGCAACATCAACCCCCAATACCGGAAGAGATGAAACCCCTCCTATCGTTCATTGCCTCCATGTGCCTCGGGACTGTACCCAAAATCCACCTGTTTGCACGACTCAGTGGAGCCATGGTAGGGTAGAGATCAAAGTACAATGGGAGGACACATAAGACTCTATGACGATCTTGGGTCTACAGACTAACCTGTACCAGTGTCACCTGAGAACTGCTATCCGACGATAGATATAATACCAAATAGGAGTTCTCGGCGAGTCCGTTCAGTGTACCCAGTCTCCACTGAGCACCCGTATACGATCTTTGGTGACACCACACCAATGTATATGGGATCATCCATCGCCCATCATATAGGACAAGTAACGTATACGCTAGTCTACTCTGGTGATATCAATGCCCCATCTCGATACACCCACGACTAGGAACATTTCAAGGATATGCTCATAGACTACACATGTCCCACTAGTATGATCCGTATCATAATCTCAGTAGTCCTGCATCATCCTAAGGGCTATGTCAACATGTACCAAATGAATGAAAGCATGATCAAATGAACAAGTCAGGATAAAAGTGCAACCAGATAGCATACTATCATGTTGAGCAAGAATGTCCCCCGAATATATATATTTATATACACATACGGGTACATACACTATCATATAATGGCCTCTATGGCATACATATATCCAACATTAACTATGTAATTTTTTCTTCAATTTATTTGATGCTTTCATCGTGGGAAACAGTGTATTGCACTAATGTTTGGATAGAAGAAATTAAATTAGCCGACATTTGTGCGGATTGTTTAATAAACGCTTCTAAGATTTTTTCAAGTGCAGAGATTTTATCGGTACCGGCAGGAGGAACATTATTTTGTGGTTGGAAAGAATTGTTATAAGGGGAAAAGTTGTTGGCCGGATTTTGGAACGATTGCGGTTGAAAGGGTTACGGAATTTGTTGTGGTTGTTGTTGTTGTGGAGGAGGAAGCCTTTGGTAGTTATTTTGACTTTAGAACTGATTTGGATTTTGGTTTTGAGTTTGGTTTTGGTTCCAAGAAAAATTCAGATGATTCCTCCATCCCTGGTTATATGTGGATGAATAAGGATCATTTCCAGGTCGTTGCTGAAAAGCAGCATTAGTTTGTTCATGACCTTGAGACGGAGGATTCAAAGGACATTCTTCCGTTAAATGTGACCGGTCAAAACAGCAACTACACACGGTTTTGGGGAGCGTAACTTGGTTTAAGGAGGCTGAAGAGAATTTGTTTTCAATAGCTTCGAGTTTCTTTTACATCGCAGCCATTTCGGCTTTCATTGCGATGGAAGCGTTGAGCTGATGGATACCTGCCTTAGATGAAGACGAAGATGATGTTGTTGGTCTTATGCCCTCCCACTGTAGTGCTTGTTCGGCGAGATCTTCAAGAAATTTCCATACCTCCTCGTCGGATTTTGACATGAAATTGAAACTCTACCATAGCACCAACATGAGGTTTTACAAGCATCAACCATGCCAAATTTAATTCTTTTTTAGGTGCTAAGCTAGACTAAACAAGATATTTAACTAGATTATTAGGGTTTTAGTGTGATAATATCTAAACTAGAGAGAAGGAAAAGATGTTATACCCTATAGATCAAGTCCTTCTCTTCTTTAGCTCTGTGTAGTAGATCACGCGACTCCACCAAGCTCCACTTCAAGTTGGATCGAGCTTGCTCCGATGACCTTCGTGCCAAAGATGATCCACCCAAAGCTCACTAGTTCAAACTATCTCTTCACTAAACTATTTGGTGAAGGCAACACACTACACTTGAGTGCTAGTCAAGTGTAGGATGGTAAAGTAGGGGTTTTGGAAACTCACTAGAGATCTCACAAGCTGAATTATTCACATCATATGTGAGGGTTTTGAGCTTGGAGGTGAGATGAAGAAAGTGTGGAGATCAAAAGAACAAGAGGTCAAGAAAAGCTAAGGCATGAACTCTAGAAGAGTGAAGAATGAATGGCTACTCATTTTCTTTTTTACATTATTGAAGCATGAATGAATAAATCAATAAATAAATGCACCATGCTTCAATAGTGCAAAGAATGAGTAAACAAATAAAAACGCCATGCTTTGAACCATACCCAAAATATCTCCCTTTTACACCTCATTTTTCTATTTTCATAAAATAGAAAAACATGCCATGCTTCATACACACACACACACACATTAACACATATATATTAATAAAGCAATTAGTGAGCTAATGATATTAGCTAATATATAATTATATCAAATATAATTTATGTCAAATTATTAAATCAACTGTCACGACCCGAAAAGTACGGAGCGTGACTTGCACTTAAATTACGAAACGTCTTAAGGCGTACGTAATCTAAGTAAGAAAAAGCCCAGAAATCAAAACCAAATAAGGAAATAGAGTAAAGGAAAACCCAGTTAAGGAAAGCGATTTTAATCAAATAAGTCATATCAAACCTTTAAAAGCAACATCACACATTTTCCGAAAATTTCGGTAGAGTCACCTTTGTAAATACTGGCCCCAAATGGATACAAAACAAGAATATATGTACATCATGAATTAAGGCATCCCCAAGCGGGAGCTAGCTCTTCGCCAAAGGCGGACTCACAATCATACGCAATATATATCATCACCATGCAAAATAAGCATAAAAAGGCACAAAGTAAGGAAACATCACGTCGGCTCAAGTGAGCTCGACCCCAGAGAAACAACAAAAAAATACAAATCTCACCGTCTCATCTCTAAGTCACTAATACAATAGTAAAAGTGGTAGATACGTTAGATGGAGTACACTAGATACAATAATGATACAAGGTGGAAATAAAATATCCCCGCAACCCACCTACGAACAATGCTGCGAGTCCAAGCAAAAAGGAGCAAAAGAGGAGGTGCGCCCGCCACTACTGCGCTGACGGGTCGGACCTACAAAACACTGTGGCACGATGGGATGAGTTGCCAACTCGTGAGTAATAAGTAACATCTAATAAGACTATTGTAAGCATGCACACAATTTCGTCACAGCCTACATATACTAATATGATGCGATGCACTAGTATGTATACAACATGAACGCAATAAACAACATGAGATTTGAATATGATTAACATAGGAAATCTGTATTCTTATCTTAGTAAAACTTCTGTAGTTTAGCTGTAGTTTCATGAATGAAATCAATATAAATCCGTGTCAAGCATCGATACCAAAAATGAATATCTCTTATTATTCCGGGCTCCGGCAATCCGGACTGGCCAATATATGTGATATCGGGTTCCGGCAATCCGGACTGGCCCATATATCTGATCTCAAGACTACGTCGGTATCCTCCGGATATCTGCTGTGTCACAAATAACCGGTCGGTAGTGCTCCCCTGTCGGGCTCAACGCCATCATCTATGACCATCTTGCCGAGGGGTACCGTACCGGGTCCACCATGCACCCACAGACGGTTCCTCCTCCTCCTCGAATCAGGTGTATGATACCGCTCAAGAACCGAGAAATCTCATGGTGGACGACATATACATCATATCATGAGAAAACCGCAACTTACATTTTTAAAATGGTAATACGTTCTTAAATCCTTGCGGTTTCTCCAAATCCATAAATATTATAAATACGGAAATCCTCGAGAAGAATCATAATACATGAATGTTTATGGTATTAACAATATGAAATGCGATGCAGAACTAGAAAACTATGCATGAACGATGATGCAATAAGATATATGCACATGACTAGCACTCCTGCGTACCCATCCTGATGAATTGAATATATAAATATAGGTTTATTAATCATAATTGGCGCAATTGATAAGATTCGGATTTAACAAGCTATATAGTGTTCGTGGCATAGCAATTACCAAGGCGTGTGTGTCCCCATGAATAGTGCCCGTGCAGCATAAACCAATGGTAATAGTGCGAGTGTCTTAGGAGATGATATCACATATATATACTTTAAAAGATGATGCGATGCAACGAAATGAATAAGTAGGAACTACGCATATTAGTGCAGGTACAAATTGAAATTATAACTATCGGGCGTCTTGTGCCATCCAAACGATTCCCCCATAGATGTGTACATCTACTCACCGGAACACCTCCACTAGTCTGATCCAATCACCGCCTTTCCTTTCTGCGCCGAGACCGATGTCTCCACGACCGATCCTAGAATCACACAATGCAACACACATAAGGCTAATATCCTGCACAACGCGATATCAAGACCTTACGAGGAAACTAACATCGCAAGCTAAACGCGTGTGCACTCAAAGCACCAAAATGTGTGTGCTAACTTCTGAAACCACCCCGACTGGCTGTGATACACAGCAACCACCAAACCCAGACTCGGAACGCACGTGTCGTGCAAGTCACAAAACTAAAAACATAGGTAATAGGTCCCAGATTTTAATACGAGTACAACTAGACAAATTTGCATAAACCAAAGACCTTAAATATACAGTAGACACCCAACAACCAAACCTCGACACCCAGACCCCTATTCTAGCCACAATTTGCGGGTAGAACGGATAAATTGGCGGCTATAAAGGGGAATGGGGGTTTCGTGCTTTGAGTGTGTGATCCTAGTCCAGTAACTATGCTCTAGTAATTGCAACTTTAATCTGATACTTTTGGTTTAACAACAGATCCCAAAAAGAAAACACTTCTTTAATTAAAACTCTAGTTAAACACTAATTTAATACAATATGGGGTTTTAGTGAAAACTTGGTAGATTAGCAAGACTATTAGCCACTAACTACCCTTAATTACCCTATTCAAGCCATAAAAACCCTAACCTATCTTAATCTCCTCTTAGTTCACATAAGTACCACTAATAACCACTTAAACACTAAATTAAGCTTAATAAACTAAAAGTTTAGCAAAGAAGTAACTAGGTTAGGCTTATACCACAAGATGGTAGAGAGGGTGATCCAAGCATGTTAGTACTTATGGAGACTTTCTAAGAACCAAGCTTGATTTGGAAAAGGGGAAACAGTGATGATTTTGCTAAAATTCTTAGATTTTCTTTGAAATGGAGGCTTGGATTTTGAGAGAAGAAGAAGAAGAAACGAAGAGGAGGGGGCTGCTGGAGCTCTGGCTGAGAGCTGAGGGGGAGTGAGGGGGAGAGAGAGAGAGTGTGTGTGTTTGTGCCCAAAGTCAAAGTCCCCCATGCCTCATAATTTCACCATGCCTCCTTTTTCATTTCTTTTCTTATTATTTTCTTTTCTTATAAAGGGAAAGTCTAGGATAATGAGAAAAGGAAGAAGAATATGTTACATTTAATCACACAAGTTGTCATGGTTGCAAAAACACATACTAACCTAGGGTACTACTAGACTAGTGCATGCTTAATTAAAAACTAGTTTAGTAAATAATAAACACACAAAATAGATAGATAGGTGAACATTAAATTCAATGTTAATTAATAAAACACAATTAAATATGTAATTACATAATTTCACAATAAAAAATAGATTTGTTCCAGTCTATGTGGAAATTAATTATTAACGAGGTTTTATGAAAATCACGCATTATCGCTAATTAACACGAAATTAACCTAAACGAATTTTCAAAGCGTTACATCAACACTTGATTTAATAATCCGGTTATATCACATATGACCGACTAATATCATTTATCTGTGTATCACATTATCAAATCAACACTTGATTCGATAATCTGGTTATATCACATATAACCTAACCGATAACAGATAACTGCCAGATTATAATACGGTATCACATACTCGTATTTAATCAGGCCCACGCATATATCAACATATGTGCCCTACTTCGTTTCGCTTGAACCGGGAAACTTCTAAGCGGGACTCTAAAGACTCGTCAATTCACTAGCAGTAGGTGATGATCACATCATTCACCTACATGCCATCAGTGGTACTAACTGGACATAACGACTACCCGAGTATTGAGCGATATGAGGATCAACAAGCAAGCTCGTCCATACTCTCCATGAAGCCTATCAGTAACACTAACGTACAGTCCGGTCTTTTCGTCTGATATGTCGTATATCATGTCTGTGGGTGGTAAACGTCAGACCCCAGTAACGTGATAAGTCATGCCGATGTCTGGCCTATAACGGTTCGAGAAACTACCGATAACTCTTATCAGTAAATCTCAGCAGCAGCCCTGACCAGGGACTTCTAGTTATAGCCAATCGAGCATAGCGCAACATCAGCCCCCAATACCAGGAGAGACGAAACCCCTCCTATTGCTCATTGCCTCCATGTGACTCAGGACTGTACCCAAAATCCACATGTCTGCACGTCTTCTTTGAGTGTGGTAGGGAGGAAATCAAAGCACAGTAGAAGCCACACAAGACTCTATGACGATCTCGGGTCTACAGAATAACCTGTACCAGTGTCACTGGAGGACTGCTATCTCACGATTGGTATATTACCAACTAGGAGTCCTTGGCGAGTCATGTTCGGTGTACCCATTCTCCAATGAGCACCTGTGTACAATCTTTGATGTCACACACCAATAGTTTTGGGATCAACCATCGCCCTTTAAGGGACAAGAAACATACACACTAGTCTACTCTGGAATACCGATGCCCTAGTCACGATATCCCCTCGACTAGGAACTGATTAAAAGATGTACTTGTAGACCACCCTGGCCTCACTAGTATGATCTCATCATAATCCTGGTAGTCAAGTACATATCCTAAGGTCTTTATCAGCATGTGAGAGCAAGACAGTAAAGAATACCAGTCAACATGTTAAGATAAAGAGTAACCAGATAGCATATTATCATATCGAGCAAGAAAGTCCTATATATATATATATGTCCAAGCAACCACTATAATATATATCACATGTACAATAATGGCCTCTAGGGCATACATATTCCTAACAATCTCCCACTTGCACTAAGGCCATGTGTTGTAGTATCTCATACCCAACATCCTAAAAAGACTCTCAAACTGCATCTGGGGGAGTGCCTTCGTGAGTGGATCTGCTATGTTGTCCTTCCTGTCAACTCTCCTGACCTCGATCTCCCGGCGATCTACTATCTCTATGATTATGTGATACCGCCTAAGAATATGTCTGGATCTCTGATGGAACCTGGGTTCCTTGGCCAAAGACACAGCTCCATTATTATCATAATACACAGGTATTGGATGCTCAATGGATGGAACCACACCAAGCTCAGTAATGAACTTCTTCATGCAGACAGCCTCTTTGGCAGCAGCGATGTATTCAGCCTCCATCGTCGAGTCTGCTACGGTGTTTTGCTTGGAACTCTTCTAATACACCTCCCCTCCATTGAGAGTAAAGACAAAACCCGAGACCGACTTGCTGTCATCCTTATCACTGTGGAAGCTCGAATCGGTAAAGGACTCCACCTGGATTTCACCGTTACCATACACCAAGAATATTTCTTTAGTCATTCTCAAGTACGTAAGAATGTTCTTCATGGTTTTCCAGTGTTTCTCCCTAGGATCTGATTGATACCTGCTCACTACTCCTAGTAAGTAAGCTACATCCGGTCTGGTACACAACATCACATACATGATAGAGCCTACCGCCGAAGCATAGGATATCCCTTGCATGCGAGCTCTCTCCAAATCAGCCTTAGGAGAAATCTATTTGGAGAGAGTGATTCCTGAACTAGCGGGTAAATTACCTCGCTTGGAATCTTCCATACTAAAGCTCTTTAGTATAGTGTCTATGTACCTGGATTGGGACAATCCCAACATCCGTTTAAATCTATCTCTATAGATCTTTATCCCCCGGATATAGAAGGCATCACCTAGATCTTTAATGGAGAAATTATATGATAAGAAGAACTTGACCGAGGGTAGTATATGAATATCATTCCCTATCAAGAGTATGTCATCCACATACGAGGAAGACCGCCTTACTCTCTATAGCCTTCTTATATATATGATTGATCATCTTCGTGTGTATTTGGAAAAGTTTTAATCACAACCAAAGAAATGTATACCACAATCAATTAACGGTGTCGATGTAGCGCGTTAATGAATACGGATCGTCCACTGAGATGCGACTACTTGTTCGATCTTGTTTTAGTTGAGTTGAAAAGAAAATATAAAAGAAATTCAAGAAAGTTGATTCAAGATTTGTGAGATTTGATTTTAAGAAACATAAAGAAATAAATCAAGAATCAAGAAGATGTCCAAATCAATTTAGTTATCAAGATTTGTAGAATAGCTTGTAAGATTCGATCAAATTAGTAATAGTGATGAATCTAGAGATGACTAATCTTCTCTATTGATAATTTGTAGTTAGAACGATGGTGACGAATGAAGATTAGGGATCTATTGAAGAAACTAGGGTTTCTCCTTCTCTATCCTTTGTCTTTTCATTGATTATCATTTGGATCTAGCCTTTAGCAAAGAGAATCATCAATCGTTTAATCCCTAGTTTGCAACGAAATTATCAAGAATGCGATCTCGCTCCAAATTAGGTCATTGATGATTCTTTTTCCTAAAGTTCACAAATCTCATAAGACTTAAGATTAGTAAAAGGATCTTATCATCACTAGATCTACCGATTCTCTCGAATCCTCCACAAGCGGAGATTTCACTTACACATTATTAAAATTAACGAATCACAAATGAAATATTTCATAATGCAAGAATGTAATGAAAACGAGAAGTAACAATTTATCACCTTCATTAAATCTTCTTCAAATTTATACAACTCCTAAATTCGAGGTACAAGATTAAGCTCTCGATCGCTCCTTTGAAGAAGTGAATTTGTCGTCGATCTTTGCGAAGCTCGATCGCCGTGAGTCGCGGATCGTCGTGGATCTCTTGATCGGATGATGATCGGCGTTGCGATGAAGGATCGTTGATTGCTCGCTTGATTTGCTTCTCAATGGATCTTGATTTGGCTTTGGATTAGGATTTGTGTTAGGGTTTAGATTGGATCACAAGTTGTGTCACTCAACCTGTATGTGAAATTATTGAACCCCCAAAATTAATGAACCCCCAATTAATAAACAACCTCAACCCTAGATCTAGATCTCCTTTTATAAATTCAAATTCAAATTTGTTGGGTTTACCGAGCACCCTATGTAGAGTTTGGAAGCATCACATATCATAAAGATCAAATTTTTAGGGTGCTAAGTAAGCATACAAAGTATCGTTCCAAGAAAAATTAGGGTTTCTAAAACTTGCATATCATCTCATGAAAGAAAGGCTAGGGTTTTGAGAGTACAACCTTTGTAGCTCCCTACGCTAGACTCCTCGGCTACTTGGGGTTTGGAAAAGCTCCGCTTGAACTCCTCTAGGTCACCGATGATCTACCCGGAGTCCGCTTTGTCCAAGCTAGCGACTTCGCAAGATCAATAATGAAAATCGAAGCTAACACTCTAAACAAGTGAGCAAGACTTGTGTAGAATGATGTTGTGGTGGCATTTCTCACTTCAAAATCCTAACTTGATGAGTATTTTTCTCACTTGAGATTCCTAGAGAGCAATGGAAGAAAGAGGAAGAAGATGATGGCTTTTTGAGAAGAAGATAAGTTCAACTCATGAAAGAAAAATAGAAAATATATCAATATATATTTTCCTCTTCTCATATCAAACCATGGTTAGGATATTATTGAATTTGAGTTAAAAACACAAAAGGAAAAGTAATCCATGGTCAAATGATGGGTGAGAATGGTTAGGTCAAGAAGAGTGTAGAAAGCATCAATGAATTATCCTTTTCTTTTCTTTTGTCTTAAATCAAATGCAATAATAAATCATATATAAATCCAACCATGGTGTGAGTCTTATATTGCCACCATTTTCATGTATGTACAACCATGAAGGATGTATGTATGTATGTATGTATGTATGTGTGTATGTACATCCATATGTGCATGAATCTAAAAAGAAGGCATACATGCATGCATACATCCATCAAACTCAAGAAAGGATTTCTAGTGAGAAACTAATGGTTAAATGATAAATCAACACTTGATTTATCAATCCGCTCATATCACATATGACCCTAACCATAAGCGAGCCGCCCGATCAATATGTAAGGTTAGTCTAGCACCCTATGAAGAGTTTTGAAGCATCACATGTCCAAAAGTTTAAATTTTTATGGTGCTAAACGAACATGCAAAGGAATCGATCCTAGAAAATTAGGGTTTCGAAACTTTTAAGCTAATAAAGATTAGGGTTTGAAGGCTACAACGTTTGTAGCTCCCCTTTTGCTTGACTCCTTGATCTCTAGGGTGTTGAAAGAAGGTCCACTTGTAGTCCTCTTTCGTCCACGACGATCCACCCGAAGTTTCCCGTCCAAGCTTGTAACTTTGGAAAAGTAAAGAGAACACTCTAATCAAGTTGGCTAGACTTGAGTAGAATGATGTTGTGGCTATGGATCTCACTTCAAAAACCTTTCTTTAATTTGTGTTTAACTCACTAGAAAAAACTAGAGAGGAAAAGATGAAGGAGGATGAAGATGGTGGCTATTTTCAACTAGAGGTAAAGAAAATAACTCTTAAGTCAAAAGAAATGAAATATAACCTTTTATATTTTATTTCTTCTCACTTTCAACCATGATTAAATGATGGATAGTTAATTTAACTTGGGTTTTAAATGATAAAGAGAAGGATAACCCTAGGTTAGTGGTAGTTGAGCATGGTTAGATCAAAGGAAGAATGTAGAAGCTAGAATGATTATCCTTTCCTTTTCATTTTCTCTTAAATCCAAAATCAAATAATAATCCATAATTTAATCCATGGTGTGAGTCTTATATTGCCACCATTTCCATATGCTAACAACCATGATGGATGGGTGTATGTATGTATACATGTATGCACATCCACATGTGCATGAAACTAGAATGAAAGAAAGAAACACATGCATGCATGCATACATCCATCAAACCCTAGAAAGGTTTCAAGTGAGAAAACTAATGGTTAGATGATAAATCAACACTTAATTTATCAATCCGGTCATATCTCATACGACCCCACCAAAAGCAGGCCACCCGATCAATGTTCGGTATCATATACGCACATTTCAATCGGGTGCATGCGCATATCGCATACGCGCACCACAACGTTTCCCCTGGACTGGGTAACTCCTTTGTGGGACTCTAAGACTCATCAATACGCCGGCAGAGGGTGATGATCATATCAGGTACCCTCAAGCCGCAAGCGGTCAGCTAAACGTAACGGCCACTCGGGTATTGAGCGATCAGAAGAAAACAAGCGAACCTGCTACAACTCCCGTCGAGCCAACCGGCAACGCTACCGTACAGTCCGGTCTCTTCGTCAGATATACTGCATATCGAGCCTAGGGATGGTCACGTCGATCCTAATAACTCAATAAGTCGTGCCGGTGAATGGTCTATAACAGATCGAGAAACTACCGATAACACTTATCAGCAAATCTCAGCAGCCCTGGCCAGGGACTTGCTGTTATAACCAGTCGGGCACAGCACAGCATCAACTCCCAATACCGGGAGAGATGAAACCCCTCCTATCGCTCATTGCCTTCGTGTGTCTCGGGACTGTACCCAACGGCCACCTGTTTGCACGACTCCGTAGAGCCGTGGTAGGGTGGCAATCAAAGTACAGTGGGAGAACACACAAGACTCCATGACGATCTCGGGTCTACAGACTAACCTGTACCAGTGTCACCTGAGAACTGCTATCCGACGATAGATATAATTCCATATAGGAGTTCTCGGTGAGTTCGTCCAGTGTACCCAGTCACCACTGAGCACCCGTATATGATCTTGATGTCAAACACCAATGGATATGGGATCATCCATCGCCCATCACATGGGTCTAGTATCATATACGCTAGTCTACTCTGGTATATCAATGCCCCGTCTCGATATACCTACGACTAGGGACTTTCCAGGATATGCTTATAGACTACAGATGTCCCACTAGTATGATCTCCATCATAATCAGAGCAGTCAAGCCAATATCCTCAGGGCTTTATCAGCATGTATGAATGAATAAAAGCATGATCAAATCAACATGTCAGATAAAGAAGAACCAGATAGCATACTATCATGTCGAGCAAGAATGCATACTGAATATATATATACATGTATAGATACATCCACTATCATATAATGGCCTCTAGGGCATACATATATCCAACAATCTCCCACTTGCACTAAGGCCAGTTATTGGCGTATCTCATACCCAACATCTCAAAAAGTCGCTCATGCTACGGCTGAGGGAGGGCCTTGGTGAATGGATCCCCGGTGTTGTTCTTTGTGTCTACTCTCTTAATCTCGATCTCGCGGCGATCTACAATCTCCCGGATCAAATGAAAGCGCCTCAGGATGTGTCTGGACCGCTGATGGGATCTGGGCTCCTTGGCCAACGCCATCGCCCCATTATTATCACAATACAAAGGTATTGGATCAATAATGGTTGGAACTACTCCTAGCTCCGAGACGAACTTCTTCATCCAGACGGCTTCCTTGGCGGCATCATTTGCAGCAATGTACTCAGCTTCCATCGTAGAGTCTGCAACGGTATCCTGTTTGGAACTCTTCCAACTTACCGCCCCTCCATTGAGGGTAAATACAAACCCTGAGATAGATTTGCTGTCATCCTTATCGCTCTGGAAGCTCGAATCGGTAAAGGCCTCCATTTGGAGATCTGTATTACCATACACCAAGAACAATTCTTTAGTCCTTCGCAAGTACTTAAGAATGTTCTTCACAGCTGTCCAGTGGTTCTCCCCTGGGTTGGATTGATACCTGCTTACAACACTAAGTGCATAAGCTACATCTGGGCGTGTACATAACATCGCATACATTATAGATCCTACTGCCGAAGCATAAGGTATAATGCTCATGCGAGCTCTCTCTTCATCGGTCTTTGGACAAGAATCCTTGGAGAGAGTGACTCCATGGCAAGCGGGTAAGGCACCCCGTTTGGAGTCTTCCATACTAAACCTTTTTAGGATGGTGTTGATGTACCTGGTTTGGGACAATCCTAATAACTTTTTGGATCTATCCCTATAGATCCTTATGCCCAGGATGTATGTGGCATCACCCAGGTCCTTCATGGAGAACCTCAGTGATAAGAATGATTTGACCGACTGTAGCATAGGAATATCATTTCCTATCAGAAGAATGTCATCCACGTACAATACGAGGAATGTGACAGCTCTTCCTACAGCCTTCTTATAAACACAAGGTTCATCTGGATTTTTGATGAAATCAAACTCTTTGATGACATCATCGAAACAGATGTTCCAACTCCGTGATGCCTGCTTTAACCCATATATGGATTTAAGCAATTTACATGCTTTCCCGCTGCTCCCACTGTCAATGAAGCCCTCTTGCTGATCCATATAAACGCATTCTTCTAAATTTCCATTTAGAAACACGGTTTTAACGTCCATCTGCCAGATTTCATAGTCGTGGTGAGCAGCAATAGCAAGTAGGATCCGAATGGATTTAAGCATGGCTACGGGTGAAAAAGTTTCGTCATAGTCCAAACCTGGTCTTTGATGAAAACCTTTCGCCACAAGTCTTGCCTTATAGGTCTCTACCTGCCCATCCACACCAATCTTTCTTTTAAAGATCCATTTGCACCCTACAGGTTTTACCCCAGGGGGTACAACGTCCAAAGTCCATACTTTGTAGGTGTACATAGACTCCATTTCGGATCTCATGGCATCCAGCCACTTCACAGAGTCACCACTCGTGACAGCTTGCTGAAAACTGGTAGGATCATCATCCATGATGCAATCTTCTCCGTCACCATCAATGAGGAAACCGTAGTACCTTTCCGGTGGGCGAGAAGTCCACCAGACCTACGGAGTGGCCGAGATTCTTCAGTTTCTGTTGCAACAGCCGGTTCAACCAAATCGTCATTTGTAGTTTGTGTCTCCAGAACCTCTTCTAGATCTACTACCTTGCCATCATCTTTATCTGTGAAAAAGTATTTTTCCAAGAATGTGGCATACTGAGAAACAAACACTTTTTGTTTCTCTTTGTGGTAGAACAGATATCCATAAGAATTCTTTGGATATCCCACAAAGTTACACATGACTGACCGTGTCTCGAGTTTGTCCGGATTCTGCTTTTTAACATAGGCCGGGCAACCCCAAATCTTAATTCTCTTAAGAGATGGTCTCTTCCCATTCCATATCTCATATGGCGTGGTAGACACGGCTTTGGTTGGAACCCTGTTTAGCAGAAATGCTGCAGTCTCCAATGCATGCCCCTAAAACGAGACTGGTAACTCAGCGTCACTCATCATGGACCGGACCATATCTAATAGGGTCCTATTCCGTCGTTCTGACACACCGTTGTGCTGTGGTGTGTAAGGAGGAGTGAGCTGAGAGAGAATCCCGTTCTCTTTTAGGAAGTTTGCAAATTCTGTACTGAGATACTCACCACCTCGATCTGATCGAAGCATCTTAATACTCAAGCCGGTTTGTTTTTCTACTTCTTGTTTATATTTAATGAATTTCTCGAAAACGTTGGACTTGTGCTTTAATAAAAATACATGACCGAATCTTGAGAAGTTGTCAGTGAATGTAATGAAGTATGAAAAAACGCCTCTAGCCTGTGTAGACATTGGCCCACATACATCACTATGTATGAGGCCAAGGAGCTGAGTAGCTCTTTCTCCGTGTCCGGTAAACGGAGTTTTGGTCATTTTACCCTTGATACAAGACTGGCAAGTCGCATAAGATTTATATTCAAAAGAGTTTAAATATCCATCTTTGTGTAACTTGTTTAGTCTTGTTTCGTTAATATGACCAAGTCTACAATGCCAAAGAAAAGCTTCATTTAATTCTGAAAGTTTTCTTTTATTAGTGTGTTGTATACTGAAAACTGTGTGTTGATTTAGGACATATATTCCGTTATTAAGCGTACCATACCCAACCAACATTTGATTTAGGTGAATGTTCATAACATTGTTCTGCAACACAAAATTATATCCTTCATTGTCCAACAAAGAAACGGATATTATATTACATAGCATACTTGGTACAAAATAACATGGATTCAAAATCAAAATACATCCAGATGGCAACCCCAAGTGATACTCTCCCACTGCGACTGTATGTACATTGGAACCATTTCCAACGCGGAGAGTATGGTCACCTGTCTTCAAAACCTTGCTATTTCTCAGCCCCTGCATAGAATTGCAAATGTGAGAACCTGAACCGGTATCCAATACCCAGGAAGCAGAGTTTATAGAAAAACAGTTTTCAGTCACAAACGCACCTGAAGCAGAAGCATCACCATGCTTCTTCTTGAGACTTAAGTACTCCGTGCAATTGCGCTTCCAGTGTCCTGTCTTGTGGCAATGGAAACATTCGCCCTTCCCTGAGTCTTCAGCCTTGGACTTTCCCTTTCCCTTCACCTTTTTAACTCCTCCCTTAGGATTAGTGGGTTTCTTCTTTTTCTTTCCCTTGGCCTTGGCTTTCGGGCGAGAAGAGGAAGACTGTCCAATAGTCATAACGGGAGTTTTTGCTAACTTCATAGTGCTCTCTGCACTCCTTAACATATTAAGGAGTTCAGGGAGGTCCTTCTCCATGCCATGCATGTTGAAGTTCACTATGAACTGAGCAAAGGTGGAGGGGAGGGACTGCAGAATAATATCTATATATTGTTCATTGTCCATCGTCCATCCAAGGTCCTCAAGCTCTTCTATAAGAGCTATCATCTTCAGAACATGGTCTCCTACTGGTGTGCCAGGGGCCATTCGCATCTGAAACAATTTCTTTGATGCTTCGTATCATAATACGCGGGATTGCTCCCCATACAACTCCTTTGTATGGGAGCAATATACCGTGAATGTCCATGTCCTCGTGCTGCTTTTGATGTGTGTTATCCATCGATGCAAGCGCGAGGCATGTGGCCGTGGCACAGTCAGTGTCCCATGTCTTGCGGACTTCAATGTCCGCAACTGAGGATTTTGGACCAGGGACGGGCGGGGCTGAAGCCGTGAGGACATATGATACTTTATCATAAGTCAAGGCGATTTTCAGATTCCTCAGCCAGTCTTTATAGTTGGTCCCATTCAGTTTGTTTTTATCTAGTAGAAGCTTAAGTCCAGTCATTGGTATCTGCCATTAAGAGAGAGAAAAGAATACACTCAGCGAAAGCTCTTGCACAGATTAGATTGGTTTATTATCTTGTCTAATCGATGTTTCCCACTGCTTTTTATCAAGTTTTTCTTTCAAACCTTAAAAAGAAAAACTAGCCAGGATTAATTGCAGTCTACAACTTCGCTAACCGTTCAGCCAGGCCAGTGTCGGTACTTTGAGAGAGGTTCCCCGTGCTTTCGCACGGACCTAATTAGAGTAAACCTCGTTTTCCCAGAGGCGGAGCCCCGTTAACACCTTTCTAGACACCTAATGAGTTAGCTAATTGTAAACTGTAAAACTCTCCTAGGAGCAACTATTGCCCACAGTGGGATCGGGATCCAGCCATCACATGGAAGGTATGCAATCTCATTGCAAATTTCAACACTTGAAATTCCCGATGTAATTTTTACCCCTAGTACTTATGACCTTAACTATGGTCAACAAATCATAAGTACCAGTCAAGTTCTACCCGTTATTTCTTGATCAATTAGACCCACCCATATGACCCTTAACTATGGTCAACAAAGTCGCATGAATGTCCTAATCAATCTGTATCATATGTAGTGTAGGAAGACATCACTTAGCTACCGTACACTACGCCTTAACTAAAGTCAACAAACGTAGCACGAATACTAAGTACTCTACTTCCTAAAATGACGGAGGGTTGCGAATGATTTCTAAGAAAATCTTTAACGCTTTAAACTTGATATCGTTGTAGAATCAAATGGTTTTCAAAAGGAGTGGCTTAATCTCCGCAGTTTTGAAATATAGCTTTTTCATAAATAGCCGAGTGGTTTTCAAATCCGATTCTACAACATCTTTTTAGGTTTATTTTCTTTACATTAATCATATTAATGTAATCCCATCATTTAAGTCCTTAAGCCAGTCACAGAAAAGAAACGAAAATAACACGTACGCTTATGCCATCCGCATTCGCCGCAATGTTCCGTTATGCACCGTTAGGTTACTTAACTAACAGCATATCGGGACAGGACTAGCGCGGGTGCAAAACATAAGCAACGTCTACTATATATCATATATATAATATGTCATTCGTCTCAGATATCACAGAACACAGGCAGCAGAAACATAGATATAACGTGGGATATCCTAGGACGTCCGTATTTAGTATTTAGCCAGAATAGAAAATACGGATTCCACAGTCGCGATGAATAGCCAAGCCCACACCCTGGACCCCTACGAGAGCGGCAGGTGACCCTACCAATTCTGGAGTTTAGGAGACCCGGTCTCGACTCCTCGAGATGGCCTCCCACTGAACTCCAGAACCCGGTCACCTGTGCTCCCCTCCTTGGGTCCATCCTAATGCGGAAAAGTAAATAATATACAACACTGGTAACACAACCTCAACCCGGAAGTGCCCCAAATAAAAGAATATTACATTACATTTGAATTTACATGAATGAAAATATAAAACTCTCATCTCACATAAAACCCCCCGGCTATTCAATCGCGACAATCCTGCACATCGTATCTCAGCAACACATAATATCACATATCATCAACGTAAGTAAGAATGCGTACCCCGATTGTCGTTGACGTATAGCAACGAAACCGGCGATATCGAACATACTACACTTACGGTCACAGAAAAGAAAGTGTAAAACTACAATATTTGGAATCCACATTCTTTTTAGACATCATAAATGCGAAATATCACATATTTCGTATTTCATGCCTAAACTATATGAATTCCATATATTGTATCACATTCCAGACAAACAGACAGTATTAAAGTTTTCGAACGAACGATCAAGTACCCAAGATTCACTAAAGCTCAACACTTGAGCAGGGTTCAAAAATCCAGAGTGCGACACAGTAGTAGCGGTCCAGCCGTAGAAGGGTCAAGCCAACGCCTCACATATGGCACGCCGTACTGCCCCAAACCCTAAGGTTCAAAGGGCAGTTCGAGACGGTCACATAATCGAGTTAAGCTTTGTTGTCTTCTAGAGGGACCACCGCAAAAAGACTTACACGTATCTCCAAAACATTTAAATCCCGTGAATAGTGAGCAAATGATACTCGTTCAAACACTTCAATACTTTCTTATTTACCCGGAAAAACTACGAAATGAAAATTCCGATCGAATTGACGAGTCCAGAAATATCTCCAGAATTTTTCAAAACTAAATACAGATTAAAAATACCCAAAAAATTATACAAGCAGATTCCTGAATTACTGTAAAAAATTATCCATCAGTTAATACATACGGCCGCGGAACCGCGGTCTAAGCAAGCTTAGGCCGCTTTTCCGCGGCAAGAATCACTGTTCATTGAATAATGTTTTTACCGTAATCCTTATTTTTTCCTGCTGTATTTTTTACATATTTTTAATTCTGAAAAATGTCAAATTTTAGAAAATTTCCAGAGAGCACCCTAAAAAGCCGTATTTCGGTTCGATCGGAGTTTTAACTTCGTAAAAAGGTCGCCTAATGTTCTAGGTCGGCTCTGATACCAATGTAAGGTTAGTCTAGCACCCTATGAAGAGTTTTGAAGCATCACATGTCCAAAAGTTTAAATTTTTATGGTGCTAAACGAACATGCAAAGGAATCGATCCTAGAAAATTAGGGTTTCGAAACTTTTAAGCTAATAAAGATTAGGGTTTGAAGGCTACAACCTTTGTAGCTCCCTTTTTGCTTGACTCCTTGATCTCTAGGGTGTTGGAAGAAGGTCCACTTGTAGTCCTCTTTCGTCCACGACGATCCACCCGAAGTTTCCCGTCCAAGCTTGTAACTTTGGAAAAGCAAAGAGAACACTCTAATCAAGTTGGCTAGATTTGAGTAGAATGATGTTGTGGCTATGGATCTCACTTCAAAAACCTTTCTTTAATTTGTGTTTAACTCACTAGAAAAAACTAGAGAGGAAAAGATGAAGGAGGATGAAGATGGTGGCTATTTTCAACTAGAGGTAAAGAAAATAACTCTTAAGTGAAAAGAAATGAAATATAACCTTTTATATTTTATTCCTTCTCACTTTCAACCATGATTAAATGATGGATAGTTAATTTAACTTGGGTTTTAAATGATAAAGAGAAGGATAACCCTAGGTTAGTGGTAGTTGAGCATGGTTAGGTCAAAGGAAGAATGTAGAAGCTAGAATGATTATCCTTTCCTTTTCATTTTCTTTTAAATCCAAAATCAAATAATAATCCATAATTTAATCCATGGTGTGAGTGTTATATTGCCACCATTTCCATATGCTAACAACTATGATGGATGGGTGTATGTATGTATACATGTATGCACATCCACATGTGCATGAAACTAGAATGAAAGAAAGAAACACATGCATGCATGCATAAATCCATCAAACCCTAGAAAGGCTTCAAGTGAGAAAACTAATGGTTAGATGATAAATCAACACTTAATTTATCAATCCGGTCATATCTCATATAACCCCACCAAAATTAGGCCACCCGATCAATGTTCGGTATCATATACGCACATTTCAATCGGGTGCATGCGCATATCGTATACGCGCACCACAACGTTTCGCCTGGACTGGGTAACTCCTTTGTGGAACTCTAAGACTCGTCAATACGACGGCAGAGGGTGATGATCATATCAGGTACACTCAAGCCGCAAGCGGTCAGCTAAACGTAACGGCCACCCGGGTATTGAGCGATCAGAAGAAAACAAGCGAACCTGCTACAACTCCCGTCGAGCCAACCGGCAACACTACACTACAGTCCGGTCTCTTCGTCAGATATGCTGCATATCGAGCCTAGGGATGGTCACGTCGATCCTAATAACTCAATAAGTCGTGGCGGTGAATGGTCTATAACAGATCGAGAAACTACCGATAACACTTATCAGCAAATCTCAGCAGCCCTGGCCAGGGACTTGCTGTTATAACCAGTCGGGCACAGCACAGCATCAACTCCCAATACCGGGAGAGACGAAACCCCTCCTATCGCTCATTGCCTTCGTGTGTCTCGGGACTGTATCCAACGGCCACCTGTTTGCACGACTCAGTAGAGCCGTGGTAGGGTGGCAATCAAAGTACAGTGGGAGAACACACAAGACTCCATGACGATCTCGGGTCTACAGACTAACCTGTACCAGTGTCACCTGAGAACTGCTATCCGACGATAGATATAATTCCATATAGGAGTTCTCGGTGAGTCCGTCCAGTGTACCCAGTCACCACTGAGCACCCGTATATGATCTTGATGTCAAACACCAATGGATATGGGATCATCCATCGCCCATCACAAGGGTCTAGTATCATATACGCTAGTCTACTCTGGTATATCAATGCCCCGTCTCGATATACCTACGACTAGGGACTTTCCAGGATATGCTTATAGACTACAGATGTCCTACTAGTATGATCTCCATCATAATCAGAGCAGTCAAGCCAATATCCTCAGGGCTTTATCAGCATGTATGAATGAATAAAAGCATGATCAAATCAACATGTCAGATAAAGAAGAACCAGATAGCATACTATCATGTCGAGCAAGAATGCATACTGAATATATATATACATGTATAGATACATCCATTATCATATAATGGCCTCTAGGGCATACATATATCCAACACAATATACGGTATCCTATACGCGCATTTCAATCGGGTCCATGCGCATATCGCATACGCGCACCACAACGTTTCGCCTGGACTAGGTAACTCCTTTGTGGGACTCTGAGACTCATCAATACGCCAGCAGTGGGTGATGATCATATCAAGCACCCCCAAGCCGCAAGCGGTCAGCTAAACGTAACGGCCACCCGGGTATTGAATGATCAGAAGAGAACAAGCGAACCTGCTACAACTCCCGTCGAGCCAATCGGCAACACTTCCCGTACAGTCCGGTCTCCTCGTCTGATATGTCGCATATCAAGTCTAGGGCTGGTAAACGTCAGACCCCAATAACTGATAAGTCGTGCCGATGTGAGGCTCATAACGGGTCGAGAAATTACTGGTAACACTTACCAGCAAATCTCTGAATCAGCCCTGGCCAGGGACTTCCCTGTTACGGCCAATCGAGCACAGCGCAACATCAACCCCCAATACCGGGAGAGACGAAACCCCTCCTATCGCTCATTGCCTCCATGTGACTCGAGACTGTACCCAAAAACCACCGTTTTGCATGCCCTCATGGACGTGGTAAGGTGGAAATCAAAGTACAGTGGGAATCACACAAGACTCTATGACGATCTCGGGTCTACAGACTAACCTGTACAAGCGTCATCAGAGAACTGCCATCTGACGTGAGGTAGAATACCATCTGGGAGTTCTCGGCGAGTCCGTCCAGTATACCCAGTCTCCACTGAGCACCCGTATACCATCTCTGATGTCAAACACCAATGGATATGGCATCATCCATCGCCTATCTCATGGGTTGAGAAGTGTATACGCTAGTCTACACTGGTATATCGATGCCCCGTCTCGATACACCTACGGCTAGGGACCTTGAAGGATGTACTTATGGACTACCATGTCCCCACTAGTATGATCCGTATCATAGTCCAGGTAGTCAAGTACACATCCTAAAGGCTTTACCAACATGTAACCATAAGACAGTATAAAGAGACAAGTATACATGTTAAGATAAAGAGCAACCAGATAGCATACTATCATATCGAGCAAGAAAGTCATCTCTATATATGTCTAAGCATCCAATATAATATACATCATCTGTACAATACTGGCCTCTAGGGCATACATACAACTAACAATCTCCCACTTGCACTAGGGCCAGCTGCTGTAGTATCGCATACCGAGCATCCCGAAGAGTCTCTCAAACTATATCTGGGAAATGGCCTTCGTGAGTGGATCCGCTGTGTTATTCTTCGTGTCAACCCTCCTGACCTCGATCTCCCGGTGATCAACTATCTCCCGGATCAGGTGATACCGCCTCAGAATATGCCTGGATCGCTGATGGGACCTGGGTTCCTTGGCCAAAGCCACCGCTCCATTGTTATCGCAATACAAAGATATTGGATTCTCAATGGATGGAACCACACCAAGTTCAGTAATGAACTTCTTGATCCAGACAGCCTCTTTGGCAGCATCGTTGGCAGCGATGTATTCAGCCTCCATCGTCGAGTCTGCCACGGTTTCCTGCTTAGAACTCTTCCAGCTAACGGCCCCTCCGTAAAGGGTAAAGACAAATCCCGACTGCGACTTAGAGTCGTCCTTATCACTCTGGAAGCTCGAATCGGTAAAGGACTCCGCTTGGAGTTCTCCGTTACCATACACCAAGTGCATCTCCTTAGTCCTTCGTAAGTACTTGAGAATGCTCTTCACAGCTGTCCAGTGACTCTCTCCAGGATCAGCTTGATACCTGCTTACTACACTTAGTGAGTATGCTACATCGGGTCTGGTACATAGCATCGCGTACATGATAGAGCCTACAGCCGAAGCATAGGGTATCCCTTGCATGCGAGCTCTCTCCAAATCAGTCTTGGGAGACATCTCTTTGGAGAGAGTGACTCCAGAGATCGTGGGTAAATTCCCACGCTTGGATTCTTCCATACTAAACCTCTTTAGTATGGTGTCAATGTACCTGGATTGGGACAATCCCAATATCCGTTTGGATCTATCTCTGTAGATCCTAATTCCCAATATGCAGGAGGCATCACCAAGATCTTTCATTGAGAATCTTTGTGATAAGAAGAGCTTGACCGATTGCAGTATAGGAATGTCATTTCCTATCAAGAGTATGCCGTCCACGTACAATACGAGGAAGACAACCTTACTCTCTGCCACCTTCTTGTAGATACAAGGTTCATCTACGTTTTTGACGAAATCAAACTCTTTGATAACGACGTCAAAGCAGATGTTCTAACTCTGCGATGCCTTCTTTAATCCATAAATGGATTTAAGCAGCTTGCACACATTCCCGCTGCTCCCACTATCTACGAAGCCCTCTGGCTGAGTCATGTACACGCACTCTTCTAAATCACCGTTTAGAAAGGCGGTCTTAACATCCATTTGCCAGATTTCGTAGTCATGATATGCAGCGATGGCAAGCATGATCCGGATGGATTTAAGCATAGCTACTGGAGAAAAGGTTTCGTCATAGTCCACACCTGGTCTTTGACGAAAACCCTTTGCAACAAGTCTAGCTTTGAAAGTCTCCACTTTCCCATCTACACCAAGTTTTTTCGTAAAGATCCACTTGCTCCCAATGGGTTTTACCTCTTCAGGAGCATCTTCCAAAGTCCACACTTTGTTGGTGTACATGCATTCCATCTCTGACCGCATTGCATCCAGCCATTTCACTGAGTCTCTACTCGTAATGGCCTGCTCGAAACTAGTTGGGTCATCATCCTCCATGATGCAATCCTCGCTCCCACCGTCAATGAGAAAACCGTAGTATCTCTCAGGTGGACGAGAAACCCTGCTAGATCGGCGGAGAGGCTGGGGTTCGTCGGGTACTACTGAATCCTCTGGTTCTACCAAGTCTTCTGTTATAGTTTGTGTCGCTGGAACCTCTTCCAGTTCTACCTCAATGCCACTTGTCTGTTTCATAAGAAAACCTTTTTCTAAGAAAGTGGCATGTCGAGAAACAAACACCTTTTGTTCCTCAGGGTGGTAGAAGATATACCCTTGTGAATTTTTGGGATATCCTATAAACTTACATAAGACCGATCTTGCCTCGAGTTTGTCTGGATTTTGTCTTTTGACATAGGCTAGACAACCCCATATCTTAATGTAATTAAGATGTGGTCTCTTCCCTTTCCATATCTCATATGGAGTGGTAGGCACTGATTTGGTAGAAACTCTATTCAATAGGTCCATGGCTGTCTCAAGCGCATATCCCCAAAAGAAAATAGGTAACTCAGCTGTACTCATCATTGAGCGCACCATATCTAATAGGGTGCGGTTTCTCCGTTCCGATACACCGTTGTGCTGTGGTGTATAAGGAGGAGTGAGCTGAGAGAGAATCCCATTCTCTTTTAAATAATCCAGAAAATCATTGCTCAAGTATTCTCCTCCTCGATCAGATCGAAGGATCTTAATACCTTTGCCCGTTTGGTTCTCTAATTCTTTCTTATATTCTCTGAATTTCTCAAAAGCTTCTGATTTGTGTTTCATCAGGAACACATATCCGAATCTAGAGAGATCGTCAGTGAATGTAATGAAGTAGGAAGAACCGTCTCTGGCATGTGTAGACATGGGACCGCATACATCACTATGTATCAGTCCTAAGAGTTCCGTAACTCTTTCTCCGTGTCCCGTAAACGGAGTTTTGGTCATCTTGCCTTTGAGACATGACTGGCCAGTGTCATAAGATGAAAATTCAAACGGATTCAAATATCCATCCTTATGCAACTTAGCTAGTCGTTTCGCATTGATGTGACCAAGTCTACAATGCCACAAGAAGGATTCGTTCATTTCTGAACTTTTCCTCTTGTGTGTGTTTTGTATATTGAGGACTGTATTTTGATTTAGAATGAATATGCCATTATGTAACGAGCCTGATGCAATCAACTGTTGATCTAGGAATATGTTCATAACATTATCCTTTTTTACAAAATTATATCCTTCTTTACTTAATAAAGAAACTGATATAATGTTGCACATCATGTTTGGTATATAATAGCATTCATTTAGAATCAGTATATTACCACTTGGTAATACTAGGTGATATTCGCTAACTGCTTTGGCTGCAACATTTGCCCCATTCCCTACTTGAACGGAATGATCACCTTTTACCAGTTCTCTACCTTTTCGTAGCCCATGTAACTGCTTACATATGTGGGATCCTGATCCGGTGTCTAATACCCAGGACGTAGGGTGAACTGAGAAACAGTTCTCAATAACTAACACACCTGAAGAAGATGCATCAACATGCATGTTCTTTTGGGCGGCTTGAGAATCTAGATATTCTCCTATTCCCTGTTCAGTCTTATAACTCTTATAAGAAAGAACGGGTCCAACGTTCCCCTGCACAGTATAACATGCGGGTTTGGTCAATACATCCATATTATTATCTTGATTAAGGCATGACATGGTCGCTACCTGGAGAGAGAGAGAAGAAAACACTTTAGCGTATGCTCTTGCAAGATCAGATTGGTTATTATTTTATCTAATCAGGATGGCTCCCACTGTTTTTATCAAATCTTGCTTCAAACCCTAAAAGGAAAGACTAGCCGGAATTAATTACACCTTACAACTTCGCCGATCTTTCAGCCAGGCCAGTGTCGGTACTTTGAGGGAGGTTCCCCGTGCTTTCGCACGGACCTAATTAAAGTAAACCTCGTTTTCCCAGAGGCATAACCCCGTTGACACCTTTCTAGACACCTACTTGATCGGCTAATTGTCCTGTGTAAAACTCTCTCAGGAGTAACAATTACTCGCAGTGGGTATCGGGATCCAACTATCTCATAGAAGGTATGCAATCTCATTGCAAATCTCAACACTTGAAATTCCCGATAATATTTTGCCCCTAGCATGCTATGACCTTGACGCATGCCAAACAACCCATAGTCCGCTAGTCAAGTTCAACCCGTACAATTCGTGATTGAATTAAACCCACCCGTACGACCCTTGACGCATGCCAAAAAACGCCGTACGAATACCTTAATCCATTCGCATCTCATGCTACAGATAAGTAATAATCAGCTACCGTACACTACGCCTTGACGCATGCCAAACAACCGCAGCACGAATACTAAATATTACTTATCTGAATTGACGGAGGGCTACGCAGGTTTTTCTGAAAACCATGAGCGTAATGAACTTGATATCTTTGTAGAATCAAGTGAAGTTTTGAAATGGAGTGATTTTGAGGCTTTTTATTAGTTTTGCTAAAGAGGTCACTCCCGGTGAAAGGATCTCGGCTCTTTCCTCGTCGCATAAGGTGCATGACATATCATATATATCACTGTGCAAAGCGAAACTCCAAAAGCAGTCAAAAATCAAACTGAGTGTTGTAGCATCTGCCAGTTTTGCTAAAGAGGTCACTCCCGGTGAAGGGATCTCGGCTCTTTCCTCATCGAATAAGGTGCAGGGTATATCATATATACCGCTATGCAAAGCAAAACTGTAGCTACCCTTTTATTTAAAATTTGATTCTACAACATCTTTTAGGTTTCTTTTCTTTCATTAATCACATTAATGAAGTCCCATCATTTAAGTCACCTAAACATCACAGATAAATACGACGTACACTTATTCCATCCGCATTCGTCTCGATGTCCTCTCGTGCACCGTTAAGTTAGGTAACTAACGACAGAGCAGGGCAGGCTAGTGCGGGTGTAAAACATAAGTAACGTCTATATAATATATCATATATACTATATACTGTATCCATCAGAACATATCAAATGATCACATCACAGATATCGTAGCAGAAACATAGATATAATGTGGGATATACTAGGACGTCCGTATTTAGTATTTAGCCAACAATAGAAAATACGGATTCCACAGTCGCGATGAATAGTCAAGCCCACACCGTGGACCTCTACGAGAACGGCAAGTGACCCTACCAATTCTGGAGTTTAGGAGACCCGGTCTCGACTCCTCGAGATGGCCTTCCACTGAACCCCAGAACCCGGTCACCTGTGCTCCCCTCCTTAGGTCCATCCTAATGCGGAAAAGTAAATAATATACAACACTGGTGGCATCAACCTCAACCCGGAAGTGCCCCAAATAAAAGAATATTACATTACATTTGAATTTACATGAATGAAAATATAAAACTCTCATCTCACATAAAACCCCCCGGCTATTCAATCGCGACAATCCTGCACACCATATCTCAGCAACACATAATATCTCATATCATCAACGTAAGTAAGTATGCATACACCGATTGTCGTCGACGTATAGCAACGAAAATCGGCAATACCATCACATACTACACTTACGGTCACAGAAAAGAAAGTGTAAAACTGCAATATCTGGAATCCACATTCTCTTTATACATCGTAAATGAGAAATATCACATACTTCGTATTTCATGTCTACTAATATGAATTCCACACATTGCATCACATTCCAGATAAACAGACAGTATTAAAGTTTTCGAACGAACGATCAAATACCCAAGATTCACTAAAGCTCAACACTTGAGCGGAGTTCAAAAACCCGGAGTGTGTCACAGTAGTAGCGGTCCAGCCGTAGAAGGGTCAAGCCAACGCCTCACATGTGGCACACCGTACTGCCCCAAACCCTAAGGTTCAAAGGGAAGTTCAAGACGGTCACATAATCGAGTTAAGGTTTGTTGTCTTCTAGAGGGTCCACCACAAAACTTGCACGTATCTCCGAACGATTTAAACCCCGTGAAAAGTGAGCAAATGATACTCGTTCAAACACTTCAATACTTTCTAATTTATCCGGAAAAGTAAAACAAAATTAAATTCTCCGATCGAATCGACGATTACAAAATGAACCCCTGAATACTCAACACTTGAGTCAAATTAAAAATACCCAGAAAATATCACTCACAGAATAAAGAATTACTGTGCAAACAGATATGCCAAAAGACACCATACTGCCGCGGTTCCGCGGCACAAGCAAGGATTTGCCGCGGAACCGCGGTGGAATTTTTGATTCAGGTCCTCGTTTTGCATGATAATTCTTATAAAACCCTGCTGATTTTTTTAGATATTTTTAATTCCCAAAAATCCCAGATTTTAAAAAATGACCAGAGAGGGGTTGATTTTGTCGATATCGGGTTCGATCGGGGTTTTAACTTCGTTAAAGTGTCGCCTAATGTTCTAGGTCGGTTCTGATACCAATGTTGGGTTTACCTAGCATCCTATGTAGAGTTTGGAAGTATCACATGTCACAAAGATCAAATTTTTAGGGTGCTAAGTAAGCATACAAAGGATCGTTCCTAGAAAAATTAGGGTTTCTAAAACTTGCATATCATCTCATGAAAGAAAGGCTAGGGTTTTGAGAGTACAACCTTTGTAGCTCCCTACGCTAGACTCCTCGGCTACTTGTGGTTTGGAAAAGCTCCGCTTGAACTCCTCTAGGTCACCGATGATCCACCCGGAGTCCGCTTTGTCCAAGCTAGCGACTTCGCAAGATCAATAATGAAAATCGAAGCTAACACTCTAAACAAGTGGGCAAGACTTGCCTAGAATGATGTTGTGGTGGCTTTTCTCACTTCAAAATCCTAACTTGATGAGTATTTTGCTCACTTGAGATTTCTAGAGAGCAATGGAAGAAGGAGGAAGAAGATGATGGCTTTTTGAGAAGAAGATAAGTTCAACTCATGAAAGAAAAATAGAAAATATATCAATATATATTTTCCTCTTCTCATATCAAACCATAGTTAGGATATTATTGAATTTGAGTTAAAAACATGAAAGGAAAAGTAATCCATGGTCAAATGGTGAGTGATAATGGTTAGGTCAAGAAGAGTGTAGAAAGCATCCATGAATTATCCTTTTCTTTTCTTTTGTCTTAAATCAAATGCAATAATAAATCATATATAAATCCAACCATGGTGTGAGTCTTATATTGCCACCATTTTCATGTATGTACAACCATGAAGGATGTATGTATGTATGTATGTATGTATGTGTGTATGTACATCCATATGTGCATGAATCTAAAAAGAAGGCATACATGCATGCATACATCCATCAAACTCAAGAAAGGATTTCTAGTGAGAAACTAATGGTTAAATGATAAATCAACACTTGATTTATCAATCCAGTCATATCACATATGATCCTAACCATAAGCGAGCCGCCCGATCAATATACGGTATCCTATACGCGCATTTCAATCGGGTCCATGCGCATAACGCATACGCGCACCACAACGTTTCGCCTGGACTAGGTAACTCCTTTGTAGGACTCTGAGAGACTCGTCAATACGCCGGCAGTGGGTGATGATCATATCAAGCACCCCCAAGCCGCAAGCGGTCAGCTAAACGTAACGGCCACCCGGGTATTGAACGATTAGAAGAGAACAAGCGAACCTGCTGCAACTCCCGTCGAGCCAATCGGCAACGCTTCCCGTACAGTCCGGTCTCCTCGTCTGATATGTCGCATATCAAGTCTAGGGATGGTAAACGTCAGACCCCAATTACTGATAAGTCGTGCCGATATGAGGCTCATAACGGGTCGAGAAATTACTGGTAACACTTACCAGCAAATCTCTGAATCAGCCCTGGCCAGGGACTTCCCTGTTACGGCCAATCGAGCACAGCGCAACATCAACCCCCAATACCGGGAGAGACGAAACCCTTCCTATCGCTCATTGCCTCCATGTGACTCGGGACTGTACCCAAAAACCACCGTTTTGCACCCCCTCATGGACATGGTAAGGTGGAAATCAAAGTACAGTGGGAATCACACAAGACTCTATGATGATCTCGCGTCTACAGACTAACCTGTACAAGTGTCACCAGAGAACTGCCATCTAACGTGAGGTATAATACCATCTGGGAGTTCTCGGCGAGTCCGTCAAGTGTACCCAGTCTCCACTAAGCTCCCGTATACCATCTCTGATGTCAAACACCAATGGATATGGGATCATCCATCGCCCATCTCATAGGTCGAGAAGTGTATACGCTAGTCTACACTGGTATATCGATGCCCCGTCTCGATACACCTACGACTAGGGACCTTGAAGGATGTACTTATGGACTACCATGTCCCCACTAGTATGATCCGTATCATAGTCCAGGTAGTCAAGTACACATCCTAAGGGCTTTACCAACATGTAACCATAAGACAGTATAAAGAGACAAGTATACATGCTAAGATAAAGAGCAACCAAATAGCATACTATCATATCGAGCATGAAAGTCATCTCTATATATGTCCAAGCATCCAATATAATACACATCATCTGTACAATACTGGCCTCTAGGGCATATATACAACTAACAAAATTTCCCTCCAAAAGCTAGGTTGTTAGAGAGAACCTTCTAGAATAAGGTTGTTGGAGAGAGCCTTCTAGAATAAGGTTGTTAGAGAGAGCCTTCTAGAATAAGATTGTTAGATGGAGCCTTCTAGAAGAAGGTTGTTATGCAGAGAATTTTCCAGAAGAAGTTTGTTACACTGGAGCGTCTAAGGTAAGCGAGGTTGTTAGAATGAAGCTTCTGGAGAGACACGTCACCCTAATCCCTCAACTCGGCCGCGGAACCGCGGTAACTCGGCCGACTCGGTTGCGGATCCACGGCCATTTAATGAAATCTCTGCATCATTTTTCTGTGCTCTTCTTCTGATATGTTTGGGTCTTCTTCTGATATCTGGAATCTTTTTATCTCTTCTTAATCTCTGCCAGATTTAAATTCTTTGACTTGCTGTAATTTATCGGCACTTTTGTGATTCCGGTTCTTTGACCTGAAAAATTTTCTGCACACAATCTCGATAAAAAGTGTTGAGATAAACAATATCATGCGTACAGAAATAAACACACAATTTCCTATAAAGAATGTTGAATATATATACAACACGTGGTATTTAGTATTTTCCAGACAAACTGGTAATATGTGTTATATTTATATCAACTATCCTTAAATGATCAGAATAATGAGGAAATTGATGTGTTACAAAATGCATTATTTTCGACTGAACAAATTCCCCCAAACTTAATTTTGATCGTCTCGAGCAAACATCTTTTATTTAAGAGAAGGAGAAAATTTATTAAGAAAAAGAAAAACTAACTAGCACACTTTCATAGGCAAACACGATTGCACTGAGCACGTGCAACAAGCCTTTCAACCTCTAGGTGTTCCTAGTAGGAGGAGTGTTGTCTCCTGAGGGTTTTCAGCGGATTGCACCCACAAAATCCCATAATAAAAGGAAGACTATGAAAGTTACATATAAAGATTAGAATTATAAAAGAAAGACTTTGAAAATCAGAGTTTTCAACTACACTTGCTTTTCGGTTGTTATGAGCCCTATCTTAATAGTCATGAAAATATATTAGAAATCACATCATCCCTCAATAAAATATCGTCTTTATTCTTCATTCCTATCTTTCTTCCAAACATTTATCATATACCCCTACGTGTGTGTAAAGAATATCCCTACACTCGGAGAATTCAATTCAAGCTATCATACTCTTGTCCATCTACCTCAGTACTTTTTAGTCGGTGAATATTTAGATGGATTTTCTCACAGATTTTTCATGAGATCGTTAATACTTCTTGAGGTACCAACAGACCAATTACTCATGTGATTGCTTATTAGGCGTATTAGTATTTTCCTCGCCTTGCAACACCTAAGGCTTAGCAGTGACTCCCGAACCAGTTAGTCTAAGGCACTAGGTGACGAAACACCCTCGCTATATTTTTTTTATGCTGTCTTGGTGATTAAAAAACCAGTGTTCATTTTTTCTTCACCATTTTATCTTTTATGCTTCATTTATTATTTCTTTCATACTTTGGCTTTTAGACAAGAGCATTTAAAGGTATCCTCTACTATCCCGAGTTTCAAGACATGTGTAAGTGCGTATAATAGGGTATCAACATTCAAATGTTTGGCTTCCAGAATAAGAACTATTTTTCAGACTTATTTTTATCCTCAGATTAGTGACTTCCTTCATCTTACTAACTCTTGGGACAACGGCTTATAACTACTTATTACTAGTTTCGTTTAAAAAAACATCTAATTTTCTTGGTTTCCTTAAATTTTTCCAATCTTTTGGATGTAATTTTTCACTATCTAATCTTTTATTATCTTATTTATGTACAAAAAAAATTTGTTTTTTTTTATTATATGTTTTGTGGTTATGCAAAGTATGATGCAAAGTGATGCATAAATAAGCACAAACCTTCCCCAAACTTGTTTAGAACAGTGTCCTCACTGTTGCCATCCATTAAATCTCAAAAACCTTTAAGCTTGGGAGGAAAATTTATTACCAGGGACAAGAATAAGTGAACGTGAAAATCCTCCCCCAAACTTATTTTTGGCTCACCATTTTGAGGACAACTTTTATTTTCAAGAGCCAAAAATACACCCCCCCAAACTTGAGTTAAACAATGTTAATCTTTTAAAATCATAAGAGGGGGGTAAAGTTACGGGTCAATGCCAAGCTTTGCAAAGACCGAAAGTCAACACCAACCATTCGAAGATTTTATCAGTGTAGTGCACCGGTTGGTGGAAGCACATGTTGTATAAAGCCAGAAAAAAGTGGGGAAGAAACAAGAGGTGGAATGGAATGGATTTGCATCTCAAATTGGAGAGACGACACCGTGATGATTGATCAGTCGAAAATATTGCATTTTTAACACATCAATTTCCCTACTATTTGCAATCATCTAAAGGTGTTTGGTATAAATATAGCACATATTAGCAATTTGTCTGCAAAATACCAAATAACATGTGTTATACATTATAACCGGCATTTTGAAGGAAATTGAGTGTTTATTACTACACTCATGATCTTTTGTGCATCAACACTTGTCTCGAGATTGTGTGCAGGAAATTCTCCAGGTAAAAGAGCCGGGACTGCTAAAAGTGCTGATAAAATACGTCAAGTCAAAGACTTGAAATCTGGCAGTAAATAAGAAAGTATAAAAATATTCCAGACATCAAGAAAGTGCCATTAAGCCATCACAAATCAGCACAGAGATTTTCATACAGGAAATCCACAAATTGACCGCGGATCCGCGGCCGAGTTGGCCGATCCGCCGCGGATCCGTGGTCTACTTGACACGTCATCAAATCAGATTTTATCCAAAAGCTTCATCTAACAACCCTTGCTTCTAGAAGACTCTCAAAGACCACGTGGCTTCTTCCAGAAGGCTCAGCATAACAAACTCACTCTATAATATTCCTTGCAACAACCTTATTCTAGAAGGCTCTCTCCAACAAGCTTATTCTAGAAAGCTCCCCCCAACAACCTTATTCTAGAAGTCTTTCTCCAACAACCTTATTCTAGAAGGTTCTCTCTAACAACCTAGCTTTAGAGGGAAGATTCAAATGAGGTGGTTATAAAAAAAGATCTAGATATAGGTTTTGGAGGTTACACAATTAATTATGGTGAGTTAGTTACACATTTGGAGTCAAAATTCAAATTCAAGTTGAGTGACACAACTTGATACCAAAACCCTAGCCCAAATTCAAATCAAAAGCCAAATCAAGATCATTTTGAGAAGCAAATCAAGTAAGCAACCATCGATCCTTTATCCGCGAAGCCAATCTTCATCCGAGCAAGAGATCCACGATGATCCGCGACTCACGGAGATCGAGCGGAGCGAAATTCGACGGATCTAGTTATTTCTTCAAAAGGAGCGATCTACAGCAACATCTTGTAAGCTCGAATTGAGGGAATGCGTAATTAGTCGTCGATTGAATAAAGGTGATAATTGTAATTCTTGCTTTCTTTACATTCTTGCGTTATGAAACTTCTTGATTCTTGATTCATTAATTTTCATGATGTGTGAGTAAAATCTCCGCTTGTGGAGGATTCAAGAGAATTGATAGATTTAATGATGATCAAATCTTAATACTAGTCTTAAATCTTATGAGATTTGTGAACTTTAGAAAAAAGAATCATCAATGACCTAATTTGGATCGAGATCACATTCTTGATAATTTCGTTGCAAATTAGAGATCAAATGATTGATGAATCTCTTTGCTAGAGGCTAGATCCGAATGATCATGATTGAAAAGATAAGGGATAGAAGGAGAAACCCTAGTTTCTTCAATAGATCCCTTATCTTCATCAATCTAGCTACAAATTATCAATAGATAAGATTAGAAATTATTAGATTCATCATTAACTATTAACTCAATCGAATCCTACAAGCTATTCTTCATTATAATGATAAATCAAAGTGATTGGGACATTTCTTGATTCTTGATTCTAGATCTCTATTTTCTTGATGTTTCTTAAAATCAAATCATACAAATCTTGAATCAACTTTCTTGCATTTTCTTTTATATTTTCATTTCGACTCATCTAAAAAAGATCGATCAAAACACACATCTCAGTGGACGATCTGTATTCATTAACGCGCTACATCGACACCGTTAATTGATTGCGGTATAAATTTCTTTGGTTGTGATTAAAACTTTTCCATACACACGAAGATAATGATCAATCAAATGGCGCCGTTGCCGGGGATCGTGTGCTAATTTGTTCATTTTTGTAATTTGAGTTGAAAAATTTATTATTCCATCTGTAACGTTTTGAAAATCGTTTCGGTGAAATTTCGGAAAATCGGAAAAATAAGGGGGTTTTCCGTAAAAAGTCAAAATACAAATAGCTTTATTATAAAATTAAATATACATATTCTAGCTATGTAATTACTAGTATTTGGTATTTATTGAGCCACTGGTGAAATTTGAAATTTTCTGAAATTTTTTTCCGAAATAAGTTATTTTAATATTATTTTAAGCCGTCACTATTATATTTAATTAGGGAAAATTACAAATTGGAATGGGTTGAAACAAATTTTTTGCATCATAACAAATTAAGCCAAATTTTAACACATTATTTTTGAAATGAAATGAAGTTGTTAATCGGTTTTAGAAAATATTGAAGAAAAAGCCTTATTTTGTGAAAATAAAAGGGTTTTGGTGCATATTGAATTGGTGTTTGGTGTTCATTGCTTCACACACACACACCACCTCCCCCTCCCCCCTCTTGCTGGCCGAAAATGGGCTGCCCCAATCCCTATGTCCCCACACTTGTTCACAAAGAAAGAAAAGAAAAGAAAGTGAGAAGAATAAAGATGAAGGAATGGGCTTTATATATTAAGGAATGGAGAGAGTTGACTTAGACTTTTTCCCACAATCCCACACACCTCCCCTCTCCCTCTTACTGCAGAATTTCTGCAACCCCCTCCCCACTCATTTCCTCATCTCATCTCTTCTCCAAAAACCCACAAAATTCCTTGAAAAATCAACTAAAACTTCACAAAATCAAAATCCAATCTCTACCCATTTTTCCTTGGCCCATCTAGCATGGATCTTGGTGAAAAGAGAGCAATTTGGGTGGCTTAGATTCTTGCTAGATCTCTAATTGGGAGGTATAAATCTTAACCCATGTCTTAATTGTTGGTTAATTACTCCAATTTAATTAAATTTGGTGTTTAATTTTGGTTCAAATTGCAAACTTGAATTGTAGGATTAATGGAAATATGTGAGATTAAAATCGAAATACGGTTTTATCACATCATTAAGGTTGCCATGAGTAGATTAACATGTTAATACTTGCTAAAACCTAATCTAGTTACTAGTTTCAAATTGTTAGTTGGAAATTGTGATAAATGTGCTATTTTGCTAACTAGGTTTTTTAGAAATTGATTTATAATTGGGATTAAAATCTAAAATAAGGTTTCATGTCATTATTAATATTATAATGAGTGGTTTAATGCCTTTGGATCATGCAAAACCAAGCGTAGTTGTTGTTTTGTGCATTTTTACTTGAAATTGTTAAAATTAGATAAAATTGCAAAACTAGAATTTTTAGTTTTATAAGAATTGATGAGATTAAATTTTTGTAATGGGTTGTATGACTTATTTAAGATGTTTAATAAGTATTATGGCCATTAGAATTGTTAAAACATCAAGTGTTGTACTAAAAACGGTAAATTTTGCTTGCTAAGGTTTTCGGGAAAATGACTTTTAAAGTAAGTTTGGGGTTTTTGTGAATTTTAACCTATTTTATATTATAATTAGTGTTCGTGAATGTGCAAATTAGTGTGTTTGGGTTTTTCTCGATGCTTTGACGGTTGTACATCGACATCGAGGGTTGGTTTGGCTATTCTTGCATGCGTAGGCGATAGGTTTTGACCTATGCGCGATACGCGTGCCGATTTGATTTTCGTATGCCGTTTCGATTTCGAATTTGGTTTTCAATGCGATATAGTGCGTTATGATATGTAGGTACCCCATGTGGACTTCGAGACGACAAGCAAGCGCGTGGCGACATCGGCACCGACGAGCGAGGACCAGGTGAGTAGATTTATATCTACGGGGAGAAGTCGGGTGGATGGCGTATAGCACCCCCGCAGTTCGTGGTGATGTATACGAATACGTATACACACATATATATTGATTATATTGTTTAAGATTATTGATGATAAAGATAGATTTTAGGTGTGATTGGATAGGTTTAGTGTTGCGAAACCCTAGAGTAGTGGTTGCACCCCACATACATACACACCCATATTTGCGTACATTCTTCTTCCATTTGTGCTTATACGCGAATATATATTTATGTGTACACATGGGTATGAGACTATGTGATCATATACTGGATTTGAGGATAGTACTTAGGATTTGAGGTGAGTCGATGAGATATGATTTGAGACTGTGAGATCGGTGATATGGCAGAATTCGTATTAGAGATACGTCATGATATTATAGCGGATTGTTGGACGACGATACCATATGAATAGTGATATAAATAAAATGATCGACATCTGATCGTGTTATGAGATATGATATGTTAGGATGTTTATGATAGGCCGCATTGGGCGATGTATACTTCCTTATGATAATATGCGCTGATGATATCGGTATTGTACTAGACATAGATCAGTACCCGGATTATGATCTTGATAAAAAGGATACTAGATGAATAATATGATGAATGTGATATTGACCGTACCCAGATTTGGGTTGCCGTACGACGGATTTACGTACGAGATATATATTGATGTTTGATCCACACTCTTGACTTGGGAATATTGGTTATAGATATGGTACCGGATGTGATATTGTCGAGGCGGAATCACCGACTAATATATATATATATATATATATATATATATATCGACTCAGGTGTTAGGCGGTTTCCTTATCTTTAGTTTAGCTTGTTAGCTCGACCGTATAGTTTAGTTTAGTGGTTAGACTACATTTATATTAAATGTAGATTTGTTATCGTTGTGTCTAGTATTCATCTCCCGCTCATTATTGTTGTTCGCTCCGCATCGCATACTTATATTGTTATTTCATATCGCTTCATATCGCATTGTTGATATTATGCTGTTAGGACACCAGCACCATTACCGATGACGCGTATGTACCACGTACACTTACTTGCCGGCTCACACACATCTTCATCAGTAATTGCCATGTCATGAACACTTTAGAAAATACTATTTCATTGACATAGGTTGTTAGCTGATAGTTAGACATGATATTAGTGTACTTGCCTTATATGCTAGTTTAGACATTGTAGTTAGTACTTGCTACTTCATTCATGTTATTATTCATTGATATGCCGCATTCATGGATTTTTATGCCTATTTTCACTGTTGTATAGGCTATTGATGGTTTGGATTTGGATTTCATGAGAATTCTTGGATTTGGAGGAAAACCGCAAAAACATAAATAAACTTCTTCTCTCTCTTTTTAAATAAAAAGTGCGTTTTTCCAATGATGTACGAGTCGTCCACCATGAGTTTGCTGATGGATTTCGAGACCCGATTTGAGAAGTTGGATGAACCGTTTCGGGTACATGGTGGACCCGGTAAAGTATCCCGGGGCAAGAAGCGCGTAGTGATGACGATGTGAGCCTGGCAGGGGGAGACTACCTACCAGCGATTTTACCCGATGCGTCGGATATCCGGAGGATACCGACGTGGTCTTGAGATTGATGGTAGGGGCCGGTCCGGACTGACGGCGCCCTAGATAGTGAGATTGAGACATTGAGATTTTGAGATATCGAGGTACTGAGATTGATGATCCAGGCAAGTCTAGATAGTCGGAGCCTGAGATATTGAGATATTGGGATTTATGTTTTGTGTCGATGCTAGACACTGTTTATGCTGATTTCATTTATGATACCTCGTTTTGAAATTACAGAAATCTCACTAAATTATGAAAGCAGATTCTTCATTTACATGTATTCTGTTTTCATGCATTCGTACCTCTTCCATTTGATATATTGCTACCGGAGGCACTGACATGAGCACTTGGTATTACTGTTGTTTAGAGGTATACCCTAGCCATTGTTATAGGCTGCAGATTATATATTTGAGGATATATTATGATCGTATGACTTAGGATTGCGTTGTTCATACGATTTCTGTTCGTAGATGTTTTTACTCACGAGTTGGCAACTCACCCCCGTTGTGCCACAGTTTCTTGCAGGTTTTGCCGTACAGGTTTCATTACGGCTTTGCTGGCACTGCTTCTTTTTCGGGTGACTTGCTAGTAGGTGGGTTTACTTGTATCGTACCCATCATTATACCTTGTATATTATTATTCTGTTGTATCTAGAAGTTCCATCAACCAAACATGTATTTATTTCAGAAATAGAGACCAGTGATGTTTATTCTTTCGACCTTAGAGTCGCGCGTTGTATTTCTATGGATTTCTTGCTGTATTGAGTTTTCTTTTGAGTTTTGATCCTCGCCTTTGGCGTTGTATATTATATTGCTTGTGTGGTTGTGACCGTCGATTGACGAAGAGCTAGCTCCCGCTTGGGGATGCCTTTTTATTGATTTCGTATACTATTCATGTTGTATCCCGTTTGGGGGCCAGTATTTACAAAGGAGACTCTGCCGAAATTTTCAAGAAATACTTGATGTTTTTAAAAACGCATAATTCGGCTTATACTATTAAAACTACTTGTTTTAAGTTGGCTTTCCTTCACTCTACTACTTTTCTTGGCTTGGATTTCTGGGTTTTCGGCTTACTTAGATTACGTATGCCTCGAGACGTTTCGTAGTTTAAGTGTCGGTCATGTTCCGTACTTTCGGGACGCGACACCATCAGAATTTTTAGATCAAAATTCGCACAAGTGCTTAAAGATTTGTTGTGAATTGTTGCGAGGAAATCTGGAATCTCTCGAGCGAGAGGAAAAGTTTTCAGGACATCTCAGAGATTTCAGAGAGGCAAAAGAAGCATTTGTGGAAATTTTTGTGCAGGTATCTCCTCATCTTGCGGCGGATCCGCGGTAATTGTAGGCATATTGCGGCGGAACCGCGGTGCGTTTAAGGTTTCAGTGCACCAAACTTCTCAGGTATACTTCTATCTTTCTTATCTCCTCCCTGTTCTGTCCATTAACTAATTTCTACAGGATTCTTTGCAAAAAATTCGCAGCGCCGCAAAAAAAAATTGTTGCGTATTTGATCTTGGTTGTTTGCATATTTTAATATGGAAATTAAGGGGTAAAGACCAAATTCCGATTAGGTGGGGAGTTCATTACCCTTCCTAAGCCTCGGAAATCATAAACTTGCATCCGCATCACCCTCATTAACTAAAAAAGATCTTGACATGACTCTAAGGACCGTCGCGCTCACTTAGGACAGAAGGAGGTTGTGGGTAATCTATTGCTTATCCGTGTTTCTTTTGTGGTGTCTAAGGAAAGTGTGTCTAAGGCAAGTGGTTACTTAATTAGGCCCACTACTTACGTAGTGGAGAACCTCCCACTTACCTGACACTTACCTGGCCACAGAAGGGGCAAAGAGGCAATAGAGGATTTATCTTGCGACTTGTCTTCTGGAAGTCTAGGAGAGGTCTAGAGCCTTGACCTAGGTGACCACTAGATCTAGGATGGTGTGTGCATTTTTTGTGATTTGATTTTTCAAAAACCGTATTTTTCAAAACAAACACCAACCAACTTTTTCCCTAATTGTCACAACGCTGCCACTTTTGCTAAACCCTTTAGTGCAAGCTCGGCTGGACACGGGATTCTAGTGCCCGTCTTGTCTGCATTTCCCCCATCGACCCCAAAGTCGGTATTTCTACATTTTCTTTTTCCCACCACCCATCACGACCGCGATGGACGGATTTCCATCAAACTTTAACACCACTCTGCCACCACCCGCAGGTGCACAGAATCCTCCATGCATTTCTCTCCAAGAGAGATGCTATCCTACACGTGTTCCCCTTCCCACCTGTCTTTCTATACCACCAGCCAATGGGGACAATTTTGAAATCAACCCCCAATTTATCAAACTTTTACCCAAATTTCACGGTCTTGAGTCTGAAGACGAATACGTTTTTATCTCCAAATTTGAAAATGTATGCGCAATGATTGGAACGTCACAACTGTCTTTGGATGCTCTACGTTTACGTTTTCTCCCATTCACTTTGTGCGATTTAGCCGAGAAGTGGCTTTATAATACAACTGCACATTCTATTTCAAAATGGGATGAATTTGTTGCAGCATTCCTTAAGAAATTTTATCCCAATCACAAGACCGGCCGTGTTCGGAGCGAAATCTTCAAATTCACCCAACTTCCTAATGAACCATTCTGGAAATGCTTTGAACGGTTCAAGGATCTTCTTTTACAATGCCCTCATCACGGAATCCCCAGATGTGATTTGTGTCGAGTTATATATGAGGGTATTCATCTCATGACTAAACAGATACTTGAAACTTTGTGTCATTGCCAATTTCTATCTAAAGATGATGGTGAAACTTGGAAATACCTAGAAGATTTAGCTTAAAACACATTACAATGGGAAAGTGTTAGACCACCATCGTCTAGGGATGATATCAATCAGCTCGATGTTTCCGTCACAATGAGAACCGAAATGGCCGCAATACAAAGGAAACTCAACGCTATAGAAAATAGAATTTCTTCAGCCCCCATAAACCATTACACACTTCCTAAAACCGTGTGTGACTTCTGTTCAAATCCATCACATTTGACAGAAGAATGTCCTTTGAATGTATCGTTTCAAGGTCACACTAAAGCTGCATTTTAGCAAAGACCTGGAAACTATCCTTCTTCTTCCTCATATAATCAAGATTGGAGGAATCACCCTGATCTTTCTTAGATCCAACACCAAACTCAATACACGGATCTAAACCAGAATAACTTTCAATGGGTCCCTCCACCACAACAGCAACCACCACAACTGAGTCGGCACCCCTTTCAATCGCAACCTTTTCAAAGCCCGGCCACCAATTTGTTAGTGTATATGCCCTAGGGGCCATTATTGTATCATACTAGTTTGTATATTACTTAATGGAAGCTTGGGATATTCACAGTTATATAACAGTCTTGCTAAACATGGTAGTATACTACTTAGTTTTATCTATCTTAATATGTGAGTATACGTATTGATAGAGCTCTTAGGATCTTGCTTGACTACCAGCGTTGTGATGGCAGTCACACTAGTGGGGGCTGGGAAGTCTACAAGCACATCCTTTTCCAGGTCCCTAGTCGTAGGATTATCGAGACAGGGCATCGATACTCCGGAGTAGACTAGTGTGTATGCTTCTCATCCCAGTTGAGGAGATGGTCTGTCCCACAGCCATCAGTACGTCGTACTGGAGATAGTATACAGGTGCTCGTTGGGTTACGGGTACACCGGACAAGACTCGCAGGGAACTGTTGGTTGGTATTATACCCGTCGTCAGTTAACAGTTCCCAGGTGACATGAGTACAGCATAGTCCGCAGACTTGACACTGCTACTTCGCCTCGAGTGTGTCCGACTGTTCTTAGATTGCTACCCTACCACAGCTCAAAGGAGTCGTGCAAACAGGTAGCAGTTGGGTGTAGTCCCGAGCACTTGGAGGCAGTGGCGGTTAGACAGGATTCGTCTCTCCCGGTATTGGGAGTTGATATCGCGCTGTGTCAGAGAGCCATTACGCAAAGTCCCTGGCCAGGGCAAGCGAGATTTACCGGTAGGTTCCAGTAGTTTCTCAAGGTGTAATGGGCTTCACTCCGACACGACTTATACCGTTATTAGGGGACGGATGCTTGCCGCCCCCCTAGGCCCGATATGCGATAGTCTTAAACGAACAGACCGGACTGTACGGAGATTGTCACATCAGGTTCAGTAGGAGTTCAGATGGGTTTCCTCATCGGCCTTCTTATCGACATCTACCTGGGGACCGTTACGTACAGCTAGTACCACTTGCGGTCTATGGTTAAACCCACTGCCAGTTTAGTAGTCGAGTCTTTAGAGTCCCACACAGATAGTTTCCCTGCTCCAGGCGAAACGATATAGAGGTCGTATGGTTTTACGATAAGGGTTCAGACGCATACATGTGTTTACGCACGTACGACATTTGGACAGTTTTTACTAGCCGGCTTTGGTTTAAGCCAGATTCTAGTATCGGGTTATTAGATTTATACAGTCTAAAGTTTTTCCGTGTTTTCATGGATAGGAGGGGCGTTCTCGTAATTTCACGAGAAGCTTCTAGAAGGATGGTGACTTAGGAGTTTAGGTGGCATAAGTATTAAATGATATTAGTGACTCATTTGTGTGATTCATCCATGTCATTAATGCATCATTAAATGGTTAATGACTCATGTAGATGAATCACTCATACGAATAAATGAAGCATGATGATTAATCATTTTATTTATTTATTTTGATAAATCATTATGCTTCATATATTCATGAGAGATCATTATCTCATTCTCATTCTCTTGCTCACCTTCTCTCTCCTCAAGCTCTCTCTCTTCAAACCCTAATCCTCCCCTCTTATGTGTTGAGATCAAGGATTAGATAGACTAATTAATCTATAACCTCACTCTATATCACCTAGATACCTTTGATTAGCAACTAAAGAAACCTAGTTACCTCAAGTTTAGAGGTGAAGCTTGGAATAGAAGCTCTCGGGTGGATCGTCTATTACATAGAGGAGGTCGAGGAGGAGGTGGATAACGAAAAGAAGAAGGACTAGGTTCACTAAGTATAATCTCTTTTCATAGTAGTTAAGAACTCCTATGTTTTTGTTAGTTATCGTTTAGCAAAGATTCTTCGGTTAGTCGATGTTAACTCATAGAACAAGATCGTTTTTCATATTTCTGCCTCCCCGCAACTCGTGGGGTGTTGTACATCGACTTACAATGGTATCAGAGCCTCGCTAAACAATAATTAACTCATTAGCAAAGTCGTAAGAATTTCGAATACAAAACGAACCGGAAAAACCATCGAAATCACTAAGTTTCTGTCGAATTTAAAACGAGGCCTAAAATTTTTTCAGGGACCTCTAAAATAACAAGCAGGGAATTATAAGGTTACTGGAGAAAAATGGGTCCATGAATCGACCAAACAACCGCGGAACCGCGGCCGATCCTACCGATCCGCCGCGGATCCGCGGCCGAGTTGAAGCCGATTCAACCCAGTTTGCTCCAGTAATTCTTCTGTGATGTTTTTGTATTTTCTAGAATGTTTATTTTCTGCTCAATTCTCAGGTGTACAGAGAAGTTTTGGAGTAGAATCTAAAGTGTTTGATCGATCCAAATTATACGATGTTTGCTAATTAGATTATATCTGTGAACTGAATAATGTGTTCGTAAACCTCCCCTAACTGCTAGTATGTCGGTTGGCAGGGGGTTGCACATTTCTGTAATGGATTTTACTATTTGTGGTTATGAACTGTATTGGATTGTTGTGATGATTAGCCGGGGTTTGTGATGGGTTGTTATATTCATTCATTCAATGTAATTGTAATATGTTGTAATATTATTTTGCGGGGCACATCCAGGCTGCGGTTGTAGCCATCGTTGTATTATTTCATTTTACTGTTTTTTGCTCCTAGGATAGACCCAAGGTGGGGTGCACAAACTACCGGGTACTTTGAAGTGTTTAGTGGCCTACTCACGTTGTTGAGGGAGACCGCTTCACTTCGGGTACTTGGAAGGTAGTTTGCCGTACCCGTAGGGGTCTAGGGTGGGGTAATGGCTATTCATCATAACTGTGTAATCCGTCTTTCGTTGCAGGCTCAAAAGAAACGCGGATTGCTTGCATATCCAATAATGTTCATCTGTGATCTGGAATGCCTATTATTGCGTCTGACGAATGTACAATATCTATATATGATAGCTATTTAGACGTCACTTATGTTTTACACCCACGCTAGCCCAGCCCCCGCTCTGCCGTTAGTTAAGTAACCTAACGGGTGATGACGGGACCCAGTGGCGAATGCGGATGGCATAAGAGAACGTTGTATTTTCGTTGTTTTCTGCAATGATAGGTTAATGATGGGACGCATTATTATTAATGCAAAGAAAATAAACCAAAGTTGAATCATTGGAACAATTTAAAAGAAACCACTCGGTTATTTTAAAACAGAGGACATTTTTAATTGTGGAGCTTTAACCACTCCTTTTAAAAGCTATCAGGTTCCTTCGGTCATATCAAGTTCACTACGTTCACGGTTTCGCCAAAACCATTCGTAGCCCTCCGTCATTTCATTTGGGTATTCAGTAGTATTCAAGCTATGTATTTTGACCTAACGCCAAGGCATAGTGTTTGGTAGCTGCTGGGTATTCATTTGTTGCATAGATAGATGAGTTAGTTTGGGACAGTCGTATTATCATTTTGGCCGAATGTCAAGGATATGTACGGATGGGTTCAAATTAACAAGATAATGATGGGTAGAACTTGACATGTGACTTATGACATTTTGACCTAACGCCAAGGTCATAAGAGCATGGGGCAAAATTTTATATCGGGATTTCTAAAGAAAATGAAATTTGCAAAGAGATGCATACCATTTGGAGTTTGATGAATGTTGGTAGGATTCCTTCAACATTATCATACGATGATATTTGGATCCCGATCCTACTGTGAGTATATACTACTCATCAGGGGATTCGTCACTTAACGATCAATGCTATAAACCAAGTAGGTGCTGAGAAAAGTGTCAGCGGGGCTACGCCCCCAGAGAAAAGAGGTTATTTAATTAAAGAACTTCGCGAAAGCGTTGGAAAACCTCCATCGAAGTATCGACACTGGCCTGGCTGAACGGTTTGTAGGATTCCTAGGCACTCTCAAGAGGTCTCACAAGGCATCAACCATGCCAATTTCAAATTTTACAAGTGCCGAGAAACTCTAATACGGATCGTTAACTAGAATTTTAGGCGAAACAAGAAGCTAGTTAACAATTTAACTAAGTGAACGGAAATACAACCTTTGTAGATCCGGTTCTCCACCTCCATAGCTCCATGATGAAGTCTCCTTTCTGTCCAAATCGAATCCCGGACTCTAGCATCGGCTTCATCGGAGAAATGGGCGGGCTTGGTCGTCGGCTTCGATGCCGAAGATGATCTACGTCGAGGCATCACAAGATCAAGCTCCCACTTCACCAAGTCATGAAACTTGTGAAGAAAACACCCTATACTACTTGGAAAGAGGTAGAGGATGAAGAAATAGGAGGTGGGTTCACTTTAGAATTGGATTTCTCACTTGATTTCTTCACTTGCCATTGATGAGGCAAGCTTTTTTTTTTGATGAAGATGAAGATGAAGAAGAAAGAATATGATAAAGTGTTGAAGAATAATTGAAAAAGAATTGATTCTTATCATATTCTAACCTTAGTTAAGTGTAGAGAATAGACTAGGGTTAGTTTAAATGGTTAGGGTTAAGGATGAGAACAAAAAGGTCATTTAGTCAAAGCTTCATGAAGCTTCAACTAAAAACAAATCAAGCCACCATTCATTTATCTTTCAATTTATTCAAAATGAATAAATAAATAAGATAAATGAATAAGTAAAACACTAATCAACAACTTAACCATGGTTTAATTCTTTACACTTAACCAAAAAAGCATGTATCATCAAACATGATACAATCATGTGCACAAAAGTATATCACATATACAACTTGCACAATTCAAGTGAGAAAATCCATTTAAAGTGAACCAATACTAGTTAATGCAAAGTAATATATCAAATATATAATTATGCATTAAATCATTAAATCAACACTTGATTTAACGATCCGGTCATATCGCATATAACCGACTAATATCCAATGTATCGACTTATGGAATCAATCCTTGATTCGATAACTAGGTTATATCGCATACAACCATTCGATACATTCATCGCGAGAATGAAATACGGTATCACATACACGCATTATTCTCGGTCCCGCACATATCTCATATGCGCTCCTATTTCGTTTTGCTTGAGCCAGGAAACCTCTGTGTAGGACTCTAAAGACTCGTCAATACACCGGCAGCAGGTGATGATCATATCAAACACCCACAAGCCGCAAGCGGTCTGCTAAATGTAACGGCCACCCGGGTAATGAGCGATCAGAAGATCGACGAGCAAGCCCGCTCACACTCCTGTGAATCCAACCAGTAACACTTACCGTACAGTCCGGTCTGTTCGTCTGATATGTCGCATATCTCGCCTAGGGGTAGTAAACGTTAGACCCCAATAGCTCGATAATTCGTGTCGATATGAGGTCTATAACAGTTCGAGAAACTACTGGTAACACTTATCAGTAAATCTCAGCAACCCTGGCCAGGGATTTCCGGTTATAGCCAATCGAACACAGCGCAACATCAACTCCCTATACCGGGAGAGACGAATCCCCTCCTATCGCTCATTGCCTCCATGTGATTCGGGACTGTACCCAAAAACCACCGTTTTGCATGCCCTCTTGGACGTGGTAAGGTGGAAATCAAAGCACAGTGGGAACCACACAAGACTCTATGATGATCTCGGGTCAACAGACTACTCTGTACCAGTGTCACCAGAGAACTGCCATCTGACGTAAGGTATAATACTATCTGGGAGTTCTCGGCGAGTCCGTCCAGTGTACCCAGTCTCCACTGAGCACCCGTATATCATCTCTGATGTCAAACACCAATGGATATGGGATCATCCATCGCCCATCTGTATGGGTCGAGAAGGTATACGCTAGTCTACTCTGGTATATCGATGCCCCGTCTCGATACACCCACGACTAGGGACCTTGAAGGATGTAATTTTGGACTACCATGTCCCCACTAGTATGATCCGCATCATAGTCCAGGTAGTCAAGTACACATCCTAAGGGCTTTACCAACATGTAACAGAGAGACTATTAGTGTACACGTTAAGGCAAAGATCAACCAGATAGCATACTATCATGTCGAGCATGAAAGTCCTCCCTATATATGTCCAAGCATCCACTACAATATACATCCTATGTACAGTAATGGCCTCTAGGGCATACATATAACTAACAATCTCCCACTTGCACTAGGGCTATCTGATAGCAGTGGTTGTAGTATTTCATACTCAACCATCCCATAAAAGTCTCTCTCTGGGAAAAGGCCTTTGTGAGTGGATCCGCCGTGTTGTCCTCTGAGTCTACTCTCCTAACCTCGATCACCCTGGAGATCAACTATCTCCATGATCAGGTGATGCTGCCTCAGAATATGTCTGGATCACTGATGGGACCGGCGTTCCTTGGCATAAGCCACAACTCCATTGTCTCACAATGGTTGGAACGTAGTTCATCTCATGAACCAATATACACCCATACATCCTCTTTGGTAGCATCTTAAGTAGCGATGTATCGTGTCTTTATCGTCTAGTTAGCCACGGTATCTAGCTTGGAACTCTTCCAACATACGGTCCCTTTACTGAGGGTAAAGACAATGCCTGTGACTGACATTCAGTCGTCCTTATCATTCTGGAACCTTTCCAGTGATTCTCCCCAGAATCAATTGATACCATCTCACTACAACTAGTGAGAATCCTAACATCCAATTAGATCTATCTCATAGATCCAAAACCCAGGATTTAGGAGGTATCACTTTGATCCTATATGTAGAATCATTGTGATAAGCGGAGATTGACCGAGCGTAGCATAGGAAACTCCTTTCTTATCAAGAGTATGTCATCCACGTACTCTATGAGGATCATCACCATACTCCCTACTACCTTTTTGTTTATACAAGGTTCATCTACCATTTTGATGATGTCAAACTCTTTGACTAACACATCAAAACAGATGTTCCAACTCCGCGATACCTGCTTTATCCTATAAAGCATCTTGTACACGTTTCCGCTGCTCCCACTGTCTACGAGGCCCTCTGGCTGTGTACTTATAGACGTTTTCTTCTAAAACATCATTTAGAAAAGCAGTCATGACACCCAACCGCCAGATATCGTAGTCATGGTATGTAGCCGTGGCAAGTAGGATCTGGATGGACTTAAGCATAGCTACTTGAAAAGGTTTCATCATAATCCACGCCTGGTCTATGATGAAAAACTTTAACAATTCTAGCTTTGAAAGTCTCAACTTTTCCATCTACACCAAGTAATCTTCTCAAGATATACTTGCTCCTGATGGGGATTTAACCCTTCAGATATAGCAGCCAAAGTCCATACTTTGTTGGTGTACATGGATTCCATCTCAGATCGCTAAGCATCCAGCCATTCTTACAGAGTCCCTACTCTCGATGGCCTGCTCGAAACTAGTTGGGTCATCATCTCATGATGCAATCCTCGCTCCCACTGTCATAGAGAAACCGAAGTATCTCTCAGGTGGGTGAGGAACCCTACTAGATCGGCGGAGAGGCTGAGGTTCGTTGGTAACTATTGAATCCTTTGGTTTTATCAAATCATCTGCTGTAGTTTGTATAGCTGGAACCTTTCCAGTTCTACATTACAGACCTTGCCTCGAGCTTGTCCGGATTTTGCTTTTCAGACATAGGCTGGACAACCCCAAATCTTAACTAACTTAAGAGATGGGCTCTTCCCTTATCATATCAAATATGAAGTGGTAGGCCACTGATTTGATTTGAACCCTATTCAATAGGTATGCAGCTTCTCAAGTGCATAACTCCCAAAAAGGAAATAGGTAATTCAGTAGTACTCATCATAGAGCACACCTTATCACATAGGGTGTGATTGCTCCGCCCCGATATACCATCGTGCTATGGTGTATACGGAGGAGTAATGCTGAGAGAGAATCCCATTCTCCTTTAGAATAGTCTAGGAATTCCGTGCTCAAGTATTCTCCTCCTCGATCTCATCAAAGGACTCTACTTCTAACTTATATTCTGTGAATATCTCAAAAGGTTTGGACTTGTGTTTCAACAGGAACATAGGTCTGAATCTCGAAAGATCATCAAAGAATGTAATGAAGTATAAAGAACCGGTCTTGGCAAGTGTAGACAGGGAACCTACATACATCAACATGTATCATCCCAAGAGTTTACTAACTCTTTCTCTGCTTCCAGTAAACAGAGCTATGGTCATCGTATCTTTGTGACATGACTGGCAAGTTTCATAAGATGTAAATTCAAACAGATTTAAATATGCATCTAAATGTAACTTCAGCTAGTCAGGTTGCATTAATATGACCTAGTCTACAATGCCTCAAGAAGGATTCGTTCATTTCTGGACTCTTCCTCTTGTGTGTGTTCTATATACTAAGAACTGTAGTTTGATTTAGAACATTAATGCTTTTAGATAACGTGCCTGAACCGATCAACTTTTGATATAGGAAATGTTCAAAACATTATCCATCAATACAAAATTATATCCTTTCTTTACTAATAAAGAGACTGATATGATTTTGTATATCAGGTTCGGTATCTAATTACATTCGTTCAGAATCAATGTATTTGGAATACAGGGTGACAGTGACCAACAGACTTGGCTGCAACTCTTGCCCCGTTTTCTGCCTCATGAAACTTATCACCCGTTCTCAGTTCTCTACCTTTCTGTAGTCCTATGTAACAGATTACATATCTGGGATCCAGATCCGGTATCATATACCCAGGATGCGGAGGATACTGAGAAACAGTTCTGTATAATGAACACACCCGAAGATGATGCATCAGCATGCACTCTCTTCGTTTGGGCGGCATGGGAATTCTGGTAATCCCCAATTTCCTGCTCTGTCTTATAACAATTATAAGTTGGAGCGGGACCAAAGTTCCCCAGCTCAGTATAACAAGCGGGTTCGGTCAATATTCCGTATTATTATCTTGATTAAGGCGTGATATGGTCGCTACCTTGAGAGAGAGAGAAGAAAACACTCAGCGTGCGCTCTTGCAAGAATAGATTGGTTATTATTTTATCTAATTAGGATGGTTCCCACTAGTTTTTATCAAATCTTCCTTCAAACCCTAAAAGGAAAGACTAGCCGGGATTAATTACAAACTACAAGTTCGCCAATCTTTCAGCCAGGCCAGTGTCGGTACTATGAGGGAGGTCCCCCGTGCTTTCGCACGAACCTAATTAATGTAAACCTCGTTTTCCCAGAGGCGTAACCTCATTAACACCTTTCTAGACACCTACTTGATCGGCTAATTGTAATGTGTAAAACTCTTCCAGGAGTAACTCTTACTCTCAGCGGGTATCGGGATCCAACTATCTCATAGAAAGTATGCAATCTCATTGCAAATTTCAACACTTGAAATTCCCGATAATATTTTGCCCCGAACGATCTATGACCTTGACAAGGTCAACAAACCATAGATCGCAAGTCAAGTTCAACCCGTCATTTCTTGATTGAATCAAACCCACCCGCACGACCCTTGACAAGGTCAACAAGGCCGCACGACTACCCTAACCCAATCTACATCATATGCATAAACAGATAAATACTGGTTAGCTACCGCACACTGCGCCTTGACAAGGTCAACAAACGCAGCACGAATACTAAACAGGACTTATTTGAAATGACGGAGGGCTACGTCAGGTTTTTCTAAAAACCTATTGCGTAATGAACTTGATATCGTTGTAGAATCAAATGATTTTAAATTGGAGTGTTTTTGAGGCTTTTCTAGTTTTGCTAAAGGGGTCACTCCCGGTGAAGGGATCGTCGGCCCTTTCCTCGTCGAATGAGGTGCGGGATATATCATATATATCACTGTGCAAAGCAAAAAACTCTTAAAAGCAATCAAAAGACAAACCGAGGGTTGTAGCATCTGCCAGTTATTGCTAAAGGAGTCACTCCCGGTGAAGGGATCTCGGTCCTTTCCTCATCGAATAAGGTGCAGGATATATCATATATACCGCTGTGCAAAGCAAGAACTGTAGCTACCTGTTTTATTTTTGAAATTCGATTCTACAACATCTTTAGGTTTCTTTTATTTCATTAATCATATTAATGAAGTCCCATCATTTAAGTTACCTAAACATCAAAGATAAATACGACGTACACTTATGCCATCCGCATTCGCCTCGATGTCCCCTCGTGCACCGTTAGGTTAGGTAACTAACGGCAGAGCGGGGCAGGGCTAGCGCGGGTGTAAAACATAAGTAACGTATATATAATATATCATATATACTATATATAGAATCCATCACAGAACATATCACATGATCACATCACAGATATCGCAGCAGAAGAAACATATGAAATATTGGATATACTAGGACGTCCGTGTTTTCAATACGAGCTAGTATAAAACACGGATTCCACGGTCGTGATGAATAGCCAATCCCACACCCCTAGACCCCTACGAGAGCGGCAAGAAACCCTACCAATTCTAGGGTTAGGAGACCCGGACTCGACTCCTTGAGTTGGTCTCCCACTGGACCCCAGAACCCGGTTACTTGTGCTCCCCTCCTTGGGTCTATCCTAGTGCGGAAAAGTAAATATATACAGAGGGTGACATCTTCCACAACCTGGAAGTGCCCCAAATAAAAGAATATTACATACAAGTTTTTACATGAATCAAAATGAAAAACACTCATCTCACATAAAAAACCCCGGCTATTCAAACACGACGATCCAATATAACATATCCAGCAACACATAACATCACATGTCATCAACGTAAGTAAATATGCGCATCCCAATTGTCGTTGACATATAGCAACGAAACCGGCGATATCACATATTACACTTACGGTCACAGAAAAGAAAGTGTAAAACTACAACAGTTGGAATCCGCAACCTGCATAGACATCGCATGCCTAATCAAATGAATTCCTTAGACATCGCATGCCTAACAATTATAAACCCCGCATTTTAGTCTCAAAATCGAAAACACTTTTCAATATCTAGTCGGGCAATTCAACAGGATTCCCGACATTCTGATCGAATGCTCGTCGCAAACTTTAGTAGGCGGCCGCACCCCCGATACCGTCGACGAAGTGCACCAAGGCAGAACACCGCTGCCGTGAGCACCCGGACGGATGCTTTTGGCGACGGGGTTCTCCTACAGTCACTTGGTCGGGGCTAAGGGGTGTAGCTGTCTATTAAGTTTATCCGGCGAGTATCCGCGTACGCTACGTAATTGCGACAGACTTTTGATCACATCAAAATTCCGTGGCAACCGATCAAGTGAGACTAAAGTGCTATGTTTATAACATTCATTCAGTTATCACATAACTACTTGTGGATTCCAATTATTGTATCCCATTCCAGATAAATAGAGAATGTTAAACTTTCCGATCGAACATTCAAACACCCAAGTTTTCCCGATAACAGCACAACTCTTGAAATAAGTTTAAAAACATTCACTTCGTGCCTCAGTACCAACGGTCCAGCCGTAGAAGGGTCAAGCCAACTGTAAGTCCATATTGCGACCCCCGGTTCTTACGGGGAGGCGGAAACGGTATAAAAAACAAATTTTTATCGCAAGAGGCAACATGGACTAAACTAGGTCGGGATCGTTACCTAAACTAAAACTAGCAAACTAAGCTAAAGAGAGTTAGCTACTATGGAAGATGGTTATACCTAAACTTGAACTCCTTCTTCTTCAAACCTTGTAGAGGTTGATGGTTCTCTTTTCGTCGCCTTCTCCCGTCAAAGATGGATCCACCTCGAAGGCTCGACCTTTGGGCTCTTTCTCGTACTTGGAGTGAACTAGAATCGCCGGCTTGCTAGACCCTTGATCCTAGAGTGAGTAGAGAGTGTCTAAGGGTTGCTTTTGTTTTTCAAGAGAAGGATTCTCAACTCATGAGAAGGTTTCTCTTGACTAGAGGAAGAAGAAGATGAAGTGAAGAGAGAGAGTGAGAATGATAGAATGAGCTATCTCTTTTCTTTCTTGCAACCATAATGCAAAAGAAAAGAATTATCTAATAATAATAATTGAAAATGAGAATAGTTGATGGCAATTTGGAATGACCACAACCATGCTTCATTTAAAAATGCAAGCATAAATCAAGGAAGACTTTTGAAGCATGATGGTGGTCAACTTTCAACCATGGTCAACAAGTCAACCATGGTCAACAAGTCAACAATATCAACCATAACAAAATTCTCATTTAATTACTATTATAAATAGATAATCCATAAATCCATTAGGGTTTGGAAAAAGATAACTGTCAACTGTGCATACGCACCCGTTCCGAAACCCTAATGAAATACCTCATCCTCCGCCTCAAGCAACTGTGCATACACACCTGCATTCTCGTTCCGAGGAACAAGAATACCAAGATATAAAAGCAACCCCAAATATATATATACCAGTATCTGGCTCAAACCAGAGCCTGCCAGTATAATCCGTCCGGACTCCAAACGTGCACAAGTGCGCGGATGAGAACGAACCCTGTCGCAAAACCATGCGACCTCTACTCTGTTTTTCCCAGAGGCGAATACCCTCTGTGTGGGACTCTAAAGACTCGACACTACGCTGGCAGTGGGTTTAACCACAGACCGCAAGCGGCACTAGCTGTGCATAACGGTCCCCAGGTAGATGCCGACAAGAAGGCTGACGAGGTGAAACCCCATCTGAACTCCTACTGAGTCTGAATGTGACAGTCTCCGTACAGTCCGGTCTGTTCGTCTGATACATCGCATGGCGGGCCTAGGGGGTGGTAATCGTCAGTCCCCCAATAGCGGTACAAGTCGTGCCGGAGCGAAGCCCAAAACACCCTGAGATAACACTGGAAACCTACCAGTATATCTCGTTTGCCCTGGCCAGGGACTACTCGTGTAATGGCTCTCCTAGACACAGCGCGATGTCAACCCCCAATACCGGGAGAGACGAATCCTGTCTAACCGTCACTGCCTCCAAGTGCTTCGGGACTGCACCCAACCACCACCCGTTTGCACGACTCCTTTGAGCCGTGGTAGGGTAGTGATCAAAGTGCAGTGGGAACACACTTGAGGCGAAGTGCCAGTGTCAAGTCAGCGGACTAAGCTGTACTCATGTCACCTGGGAACTGATAACTGACGATAGGTATAATACCAACCTGTCAGTTCCCGACGAGTCCTGTCCAGTGTACTCGTAACCCAACGAGCACCCGTATACTATCTCCAGTACGACGTACTGATGGCTGTGGGATAGACCATCTCCCACACTGGGATGAGAAGCGCATACGCTAGTCTACTCCGGAGTATCGATGCCCTGTCTCGATAGTCCTGCGACTAGGGACCTGTATAAGGATGTGCTTATAGATTACCCAGCCCCCACTAGTGTGACTGCCATCACAACGCTGGTAATCAAGCAAAGATCCTAAGGGCTCCACTAATGCGTATAAGTGATATACTGAAATAAACACAAGTACACATTGAAGTAGAAACAAACCAAGTAGCATACTACTATTTTGAGCAAGATTGTATATACAAGGTGAATATCCCAAGCATCCATTAAGTAATATACAAACTAGTATGATACAGTAATGGCCTCTAGGGCATATACACTAACAATCTCCCACTTGCACTAAGGCCATGTACTGGCGTATCGAAGACCTATCATCTCGATCAGCCGCTCGAACTGAGTCTGGGGCAAGGCCTTGGTGAATGGATCTGCAGTGTTCTCTTCTGAAGCAACCCTCCGAACCTCGATCTCCTTGCGATCCACGATCTCCCTGATCAGGTGATACCGCCTCAAGATGTGCCTGGATCTCTGATGGGACCTGGGTTCCTTCGCTAAAGCTATAGCCCCGTTGTTGTCGCAATACAGAGGTATTGGGTCAACAATGGACGGAACCACCTGAAGTTCTTTCAAGAACTTCCTCATCCAGACAGCTTCTTTTGCGGCATCAGATGCAGCGATGTATTCCGCTTCCATCGTCGAGTCTGCAACGGTTTCCTGTTTGGAACTCTTCCAACACACCGCCCCTCCATTGAGGGTGAAGACAAAACCCGACATGGACTTGGAATCATCCTTGTCACTCTGGAAGCTGGAGTCAGCAAAGGCCTCGATCTGGAGGTCTTTTCCTCCATACACCAAGAACATCTCCTTAGTCCTCCTCAGGTACTTGAGAATGTTCTTTACTGCTATCCAGTGTTTCTCCCCAGGGTTAGACTGATACCGGCTTACCACACTCAGTGCATAAGCTACATCCGGTCTGGTACACAACATCGCATACATTATAGAGCCTACCGCAGAAGCGTAGGGTATAATAGACATGCGATCCCTCTCCAAATCAGTCTTGGGAGACATCTCTTTAGAGAGGGTGATCCCGTGACAAGCCGGTAGGTTACCGCGCTTGGAATCTTCCATACTGAATCTTTTCACTATGGTGTCGATGTACCTGGACTGAGAAAGTCCCAATATCCTCTTGGATCTATCACGATGGATCCGGATCCCCAGGATGTATGAGGCATCACCCAGGTCTTTCATGGAGAACCTTTGTGACAAGAACCCCTTGACAGATTGTAGCATAGGAATGTCATTTCCTATCAAGAGAATGTCATCCACGTATAAAACGAGGAATACTACAGTTCTCGCTACAAATCTACTATAGATGCATGGTTCATCTGGATTTTTGATAAAGCCAAATTCTTTGACTGTCTCATCAAAACAGATGTTCCAACTCCGCGATGCCTGCTTTAGTCCATAGATGGACTTAAGCAACTTGCACACCTTTCCGCTGCTCCCACTCTGAATGAAACCCTCTGGCTGATCCATATAGACACACTCCTCTAAATTTCCATTTAGAAAAGCTGTCTTTACGTCCATTTGCCAGATCTCATAATCGTGGAAGGCAGCAATGGCAAGAAGGATCCGAATGGATTTCAGCATGGCTACCGGAGAAAAGGTTTCGTCGTAGTCCAAGCCAGGTCTTTGACGAAAACCCTTTGCTACCAGCCTAGCTTTATAGGTCTCAACCTGTCCATCTACACCAATCTTCCTTTTGAAGATCCACTTGCATCCTACGGGTTTTACCCCGTCTGGAGCAATGTCCAACGTCCATACCTTGTTGGTGTACATGGACTCCATTTCGGTCTGCATTGCATCCAGCCATTTCACTGAGTCAACGCTCTGAACGGCCTGCTGGAAGCTAGTAGGCTCATCATAATCTATGATGCAATCCTCTCTATCCCCGTCTATGAGAAAACCGTAGTATCTCTCGGACGGATGAGACTGCCTACTACTCCTGCGGAGCGGCGTAGGAATGTCCTGTTCTGTTGAACCCTCTGGTTCCACTAACCTTTCAGTAATAGTCTGTGGTTCTGGAATTTCTTCCAGTTCTACTGCGCTCCCACTAATCTCCTTTTCCAAGAACTGGTGTTCTAGAAAGTGGGCATTACGAGAAACAAGGACGTTTTGTTCCTCTGCGTAGTAGAAAAGATACCCCCTGGTGTTCTTTGGGTATCCCACAAACTTGCACAGTACTGAGCGTGCCTCGAGCTTGTCCGCATGCTGCTTTTTGACAAAAGCCGGACATCCCCAGACCTTCAGATATTGAAGATAGGGTTTCTTCCCACTCCACATTTCATATGGTGTGGAAGGCACAGTCTTAGTCGGAACTCGGTTCAAAAGGTACGCAGCTGATTCTAGCGCATACCCCCAGAATGATCGCGGTAACTCAGCGTTACTCATCATGGACCGCACCATATCCAATAGGGTGCGGTTCCGTCTCTCCGATACACCGTTATGTTGCGGGGTGTAAGGAGGAGTAAGCTGAGAGAGAATTCCGTTCTCTTTTAAATAGTCCAGGAATTCGGCACTTAAGTATTCTCCACCTCGATCCGATCTTAGAATCTTAATACTTTTGCCGGTCTGTTTCTCTACTTCATTCTTATACTCCTGGAATTTTCCAAAGGCCTCGGACTTATGTTTCATTAAGAAGACATAACCGTACCTTGAGAAGTCATCCGTAAAAGTAATGAAGTAAGAATGTCCGCTTCGGGCATGTGTAGACATTGGACCGCACACGTCACTGTGTACGAGTCCCAAGAGCTCGCTCGCTCTTACTCCATGTCCAGTAAACGGAGTCTTTGTCATCTTTCCCTTGAGACAGGATTGACAAGTGGCATACGATTGATATTCGAACGCATTCAAATACCCTTCTGTATGTAACTTCGTCAACCTTCTCTCATTGATGTGACCCAATCTACAATGCCATAAGAAAGTCTGATTTATTTCTGGAGACTTTCTTTTGTGTGTATTCTGGACGTTGAAAATCTGTGGTTGGTTTAACACGTATATACCATTACTCAGAGTACCTGACCCAATCAATACTTGATTAAGGTGAATGTTTACAACATTACTTACAAACGCAAATTCATAACCTTCTTTAGAAACTAAAGATACAGAAATGATATTACAAGTTGCGTTGGGTACAAAAAAGCAATTACGCAAAACCAAAACATGTCCATCTGACATTCCCAGGTGATAGTCCCCCACGGCTTTAGCATCCATGCTAGCTCCGTTCGCAACTCTGAGGGTCATGTCACCTGCCTTCAAATCCCTACGGTTTCTCAACGCCTGCAAAGAATTACAGATATGAGATCCTGATCCGGTATCCAATACCCAGGAAGTAGAGTTTATTGAAAGACAGTTTTCAATAACATACACACCTGAAGCTGAAGCTGCAACCTGCTTCAATTCCTGTGTTCTGGCCTTCCAGGCCCTGCAATCATTCTTCCAGTGTCCTTTCTTATGACAAAAGAAGCATTCTTCCTTATCCACAAGCTTCCCCGCTATCTTTGTTGCTTTACCTTTTCCCTTCGTATCCACTTTACTAACACCGCCCCTTGGTTTGGCGGGGGCCTTCTCCTTCTTTCCCTTGGCTTTCGCCTTGGACCTAGAAGAAGATGATCCTCCTACAAACAAAGTGGATGTATCCCTACTTTTCTGTAGGGTGCCCTCTGCGCTCCTCAGCATGTTGAGGAGCTCTGATAGTTCAACCTCTTTTTCTTGTAGGTTGAAGTTCAGTATAAACTGGGCGTAAGTGGAAGGAAGGGACTGGAGAACTATATCCGTATATAGTTCACTCTCCAATGTGATCCCTAGGTCAGCGAGCTCCTCAATGTAGCCGATCATCTTTAGCACGTGCTCGGCCACTGATGATCCGACGGCCATCTTTGTCGAAAACAACTTTTTCGACGCTTCGTATCTTGCGATACGTGATTGCTCTCCATACAGTTCTTTTGTATGGAGCAATATGGACTCCATGTCCATATTCTCATGCCTCCTCTGATGTTCGTTGTCCATCGAGGCAAGCAGGAGGCACTTGGCCTTCGCGCTATCAATCTCCCAAGTCTTGCGGATTTCCTTATCCGCGACACTGGAAGTTGGACCAGGGACAGGGGGAGCTTTGGTGGTAAGAAGATACCCCAGCTTGTCATAAGTGATTGCTATCTTGACATTCCTGAGCCAATCTTTGTAGTTTGGCCCTGTCAGTTTGTTTTTATCTAGGAGTAACTTAAGTCCAGTCATGTTGATTGGTCGCTGCAATTAGGAGAGAGAAGAAGAAACACTCAGCATGATGCTCTTGCAAGTTTAGAGTGGTTTTTAGTTTGTCTAAACAGGATGGCTCCCACTGTTTCTCGAATCCCTCCTCAAACCATAAAGGAAGAATTAGTCAGGATCAATCCCACCGTACAATACTTGCTTAACCGTTCAGCCAGGCCAGTGTCGGTACTTCGAGGGAGGTTTTCCAACGCTTTCGCGAAGTTCCTTAATTAAAGAACCTCTTTTCCCTGGGGGCGTAACCCCGCTAACACCTTTCTAGGCACCTACTAGGTTTATAGCATTGATCGTTAAGTGAGAAATTTCCCGAGGAGTAGCATATACTCACAGTAGGATCGGGATCCAAATATCATCGCGTGACGAAAATGAAGGAATCCTACCATAATCATCACACTCCAAATGGTATGCAAATCTAGCAAGTTTCAGTACTTATGAAACTCCCGATGTGGATTTTTGCCCCATGCTCTTATGACCTTGGCGTGAGGTCAAAATGTCATAAGTCACATGTCAAGTTCGTCCCATCATTATCCAGGTTAATTTGAATCCACCCGTACATACCCTTGACGTAGGCCAAAATGGCAGTACGACTGTCTCAAACCAACGCATTCTATCTATGCAACAGATAAATATCCGGCAGCTACCAATCACTATGCCTTGGCGTGAGGTCAAAATACATAGCTTGAATACTACCGAATATTTAACTGAAATGATGGAGGGCTACGGATGGTTTTGGCGAAACCGTGAACGTAGTGAACTTGATATAATCGATGGAACGAGATAGCTTTTAGAAGGAGTGGCTCAAGCTCCGCATTTAAAAGTTAGTTTTGAAAAGAACCGAGTGGTTTTTCAAAAGTGTTCCATCGACTTAAACTTGGTTTATTATCTTGCATTAGTTCTTTTAATGCGTGATATTCTTGCATTAGTACTTTTAATGCGTCCCATCATTTAATCCTACCATTGCAGAAAACAACCAAAATATGACGTACGCTTATGCCATTCGCATTCGCCACGGGGCCCCGTCATTACCCGTTAGGTTACTTAACTAACGACAGAGCGGGGGCTGGGCTAGCGCGTCTGTAAAACATAAGCAACGCCTAAATAGAAAGCAATGATAGACATTTCAAATCACAGATAAATACATTGGATATACTAGCAATCTGTAATTTGTACGAGCCTGTAACAAAAACAGATAACACGGTCGCGGTGAATAGCCAAATCCCCACCCAAGACCCCTACGGGTGCGGCAAACTACCCTCCAAGTCCTCGGTAGTTTGTGCACCCCTCCATGGGTCTATCCTAGGAGCAAAAACAGTAAAAAGAATTATACAATGACGGCTACAACCCCGACCCGGTTGTGCGGCCAAACAAATAATATAATTACATCAATTTACATTTACAATGAATTGCAAGAAAAGAAAACTCTCGTCTCACAACCCCCGGCTATTCACCCGCGACAATCCAACATATTTATATACACATTCCAGCACATTACAGATCATGTATAACCCCGACTAATCGTCTTATAGCGATTAGCCGACGTTCAATACATGCAAACATCACAGATATAACCAACATAGCCAAAGTGCAGTGAAGTTCGGAAAAAATACGGAATTATAGGACCCCAAAAGTGAATTTCAGTTCTGGAAAATCTGGGTACATATAATATATCTTAAAAATCCCAAAACCAACACAGAAGAACACTGCACGAAAAACGATGCAAAGAGGACACCAACTTGCGGCGGTTCCGCGGCCAGATGAGTAGCTCAGGCCGCGGAAGGGCGGCGGTTTTGATGAAACATGCTATCGTTTTTCTTGTGTGTTCTTAGAAAACCCTGAGACAATTTTACAAGTATAAAGTTTTTCATTTTGAGCAGAAAAAAATTCAACAGAAAGTTAGGGTTTTGATTTTCCGGTTTTGCGATTTTTCGGTTCCGAACTTTGTTACACTTCACTACCAAGCTAGTTTAAGTTTAGTTAGTCTCTGATACCACTGTAAGTCCATATTGCGACCCCCGGTTCTTACGGGGAGGCGGAAACGGTATAAAAAACAAATTTTTATCGCAAGAGGCAACATGGACTAAACTAGGTCGGGATCGTTACCTAAACTAAAACTAGCAAACTAAGCTAAAGAGAGTTAGCTACTATGGAAGATGGTTATACCTAAACTTGAACTCCTTCTTCTTCAAACCTTGTAGAGGTTGATGGTTCTCTTTTCGTCGCCTTCTCCCGTCAAAGATGGATCCACCTCGAAGGCTCGACCTTTGGGCTCTTTCTCGTACTTGGAGTGAACTAGAATCGCCGGCTTGCTAGACCCTTGATCCTAGAGTGAGTAGAGAGTGTCTAAGGGTTGCTTTTGTTTTTCAAGAGAAGGATTCTCAACTCATGAGAAGGTTTCTCTTGACTAGAGGAAGAAGAAGATGAAGTGAAGAGAGAGAGTGAGAATGATAGAATGAGCTATCTCTTTTCTTTCTTGCAACCATAATGCAAAAGAAAAGAATTATCTAATAATAATAATTGAAAATGAGAATAGTTGATGGCAATTTGGAATGACCACAACCATGCTTCATTTAAAAATGCAAGCATAAATCAAGGAAGACTTTTGAAGCATGATGGTGGTCAACTTTCAACCATGGTCAACAAGTCAACCATGGTCAACAAGTCAACAATATCAACCATAACAAAATTCTCATTTAATTACTATTATAAATAGATAATCCATAAATCCATTAGGGTTTGGAAAAAGATAACTGTCAACTGTGCATACGCACCCGTTCCGAAACCCTAATGAAATACCTCATCCTCCGCCTCAAGCAACTGTGCATACACACCTGCATTCTCGTTCCGAGGAACAAGAATACCAAGATATAAAAGCAACCCCAAATATATATATACCAGTATCTGGCTCAAACCAGAGCCTGCCAGTATAATCCGTCCGGACTCCAAACGTGCACAAGTGCGCGGATGAGAACGAACCCTGTCGCAAAACCATGCGACCTCTACTCTGTTTTGCCCAGAGGCGAATACCCTCTGTGTGGGACTCTAAAGACTCGACACTACGCTGGCAGTGGGTTTAACCACAGACCGCAAGCGGCACTAGCTGTGCATAACGGTCCCCAGGTAGATGCCGACAAGAAGGCTGACGAGGTGAAACCCCATCTGAACTCCTACTGAGTCTGAATGTGACAGTCTCCGTACAGTCCGGTCTGTTCGTCTGATACATCGCATGGCGGGCCTAGGGGGTGGTAATCGTCAGTCCCCCAATAGCGGTACAAGTCGTGCCGGAGCGAAGCCCAAAACACCCTGAGATAACACTGGAAACCTACCAGTATATCTCGTTTGCCCTGGCCAGGGACTACTCGTGTAATGGCTCTCCTAGACACAGCGCGATGTCAACCCCCAATACCGGGAGAGACGAATCCTGTCTAACCGTCACTGCCTCCAAGTGCTTCGGGACTGCACCCAACCACCACCCGTTTGCACGACTCCTTTGAGCCGTGGTAGGGTAGTGATCAAAGTGCAGTGGGAACACACTTGAGGCGAAGTGCCAGTGTCAAGTCAGCGGACTAAGCTGTACTCATGTCACCTGGGAACTGATAACTGACGATAGGTATAATACCAACCTGTCAGTTCCCGACGAGTCCTGTCCAGTGTACTCGTAACCCAACGAGCACCCGTATACTATCTCCAGTACGACGTACTGATGGCTGTGGGATAGACCATCTCCCACACTGGGATGAGAAGCGCATACGCTAGTCTACTCCGGAGTATCGATGCCCTGTCTCGATAGTCCTGCGACTAGGGACCTGTATAAGGATGTGCTTATAGATTACCCAGCCCCCACTAGTGTGACTGCCATCACAACGCTGGTAATCAAGCAAAGATCCTAAGGGCTCCACTAATGCGTATAAGTGATATACTGAAATAAACACAAGTACACATTGAAGTAGAAACAAACCAAGTAGCATACTACTATTTTGAGCAAGATTGTATATACAAGGTGAATATCCCAAGCATCCATTAAGTAATATACAAACTAGTATGATACAGTAATGGCCTCTAGGGCATATACACTAACACCAACACCTCACATGTGGCACGCCGTACTGCCCCAAACCCGAAGGTTCAAAGGGCAGTTCAAGATGGTCACATAATCGAGTTAAGGTTTGTTGTCTTCTAGAGGGACCATCGCGTTACTTGCACCACTTAGAACGTCTTTAAACCTCGGAAAAATCCAACACTTGGAAATTTTCCGGCAGGGGAAAGATTGGGTATTTATATCCGGTCGAACTTTTTAACATATTCTAAAATATCCGGAAAGCCAAATAGACAAAGTCTGATAATCCGATCGAATCATCGAAGCTCCAAAACAACCTAGATTATTCAACTCTAGAATAAATATTAAAAAATCCCAGAAAATCCAACACCAGAAATGTGGAATTACTGTGCAAAAATTATGGGGCAATGTGATAATACGGCCGCAGAACCGCCGCAGAATCCTTGCTTCTGCCGCGGTTCCGCCGCACTTTAAAGGAATCATGAGATAAATTTTGCGCCGTAATTCTTAGAATTCCCTGCTGAATTTTTTAAGAATTTTTAATCTGGAAAAAACCCAGTTTTTGAAAAAAGTCCAGAGAGCATGATCGGGTTAGGGTTTCGGGTTCATTCGGGTTTCAAACTTCGTCTACGCATCGCCTAAGGCTCTAGCTAGGCTCTGATACCACTGTAGGGTTTCTAGGCACTCTCAAGAGGTCTCACAAGGCATCAACCATGCCAATTTCAAATTTTACAAGTGCCGAGAAACTCTAATACGGATCGTTAACTAGAATTTTAGGCGAAACAAGAAGCTAGTTAACAATTTAACTAAGTGAACGGAAATACAACCTTTGTAGATCCGGTTCTCCATCTCCATAGCTCCATGATGAAGTCTCCTTGCTGTCCAAATCGAATCCCGGACTCTAGCATCGGCTTCATCGGAGAAATGGGCGGGCTTGGTCGTCGGCTTCGATGCCGAAGATGATCTACGTCGAGGCATCACAAGATCAAGCTCCCACTTCACCAAGTCATGAAACTTGTGAAGAAAACACCCTATACTACTTGGTAAGAGATAGAGGATGAAGAAATAGGAGGTGGGTTCACTTTAGAATTGGATTTCAAACTTGATTTCTTCACTTGCCATTGATGAGGCAAGCTTTTTTTTTGATGAAGATGAAGATGAAGAAGAAAGAATATGATAAAGTGTTGAAGAATAATTGAAAAATAATTGATTCTTATCATATTCTAACCTTAGTTAAGTGTAGAGAATAGACTAGGGTTAGTTTAAATGGTTAGGGTTAAGGATGAGAACAAAAAGGTCATTTAGTCAAAGCTTCATGAAGCTTCAACTAAAAACAAATCAAGCCACCATTCATTTATCTTTCAATTTATTCAAAATAAATAAATAAATAAGATAAATGAATAAGTAAAACCCTAATCAACAACTTAACCATGGTTTAATTCTTTACACTTAACCAAAAAAGCATGTATCATCAAACATGATACAATCATGTGCACAAAAGTATATCACATATACAACTTGCACAATTCAAGTGAGAAAATCCATTTAAAGTGAACCAATACTAGTTAATGCAAAGTAATATATCAAATATATAATTATGCATTAAATCATTAAATCAACACTTGATTTAACGATCCGGTCATATTGCATATAACCGACTAATATCCAATGTATCGACTTATCGAATCAATCCTTGATTCGATAACTAGGTTATATCGCATACAACCATTCGATACATTCATCGCGAGAATGAAATACGGTATCACATACACGCATTATTCTCGGTCCCGCACATATCTTATATGCGCTCCTATTTCGTTTTGCTTGAGCCAGGAAACCTCTGTGTAGGACTCTAAAGACTCGTCAATACGCCGGCAGCAGACGATGATCATATCAAACACCCACAAGCCGCAAGCGGTCTGCTAAATGTAACGGCCACCTGGGTATTGAGCAATCAGAAGATCGACGAGCAAGCCCGCTCACACTCCTGTGAATCCAACCAGTAACACTTACCGTACAGTCCGGTCTGTTCGTCTGATATGTCGCATATCTCGCCTAGGGGTGGTAAACGTTAGACCCCAATAGCTCGATAAGTCGTGTCGATATGAGGTCTATAACAGTTCGAGAAACTACTGGTAACACTTATCAGTAAATCTCAGCAACCCTGGCCAGGGATTTCCGGTTATAGCCAATCGAACACAGCGCAACATCAACTCCCTATACCGGGAGAGACGAATCCCCTCCTATCGCTCATTGCCTCCATGTGATTCGGGACTGTACCCAAAAACCACCGTTTTGCATGCCCTCTTGGACGTGGTAAGGTGGAAATCAAAGCACAATGGGAACCACACAAGATTCTATGACGATCTCGGGTCAACAGACTACTCTGTACCAGTGTCACCAGAGAACTGCCATCTGACGTAAGGTATAATACCATCTGGGAGTTCTCGACGAGTCCGTCCAGTGTACCCAGTCTCCACTGAGCACCCGTATATCATCTCTGATGTCAAACACCAATGGATATGGGATCATCCATCGCCCATCTGTATGGGTCGAGAAGGTATACGCTAGTCTACTCTGGTATATCGATGCCCCGTCTCGATACACCCACGACTAGGGACCTTGAAGGATGTACTTTTGGACTACCATGTCCCCACTAGTATGATCCGCATCATAGTCCAGGTAGTCAAGTACACATCCTAAGGGCTTTACCAACATGTAACAGAGAGACTATCAGTGTACACGTTAAGGCAAAGATCAACCAGATAGCATACTATCATGTCGAGCAAGAAAGTCCTCCCTATATATGTCCAAGCATCCACTACAATATACATCCTATGTACAGTAATGGCCTCTAGGGCATACATATAACTAACACGGTTAAGCATGTATTGCACAGTGAGAATAGTCCTGGCTAGTTCTTCCTTTTTGGTTTGAGGAGGGATTTGAGAAACAGTGGGAGCCATCCAGTTTAGATAAACTAAAAACCACTCTAAACTTGCAAGAACATAATTCTAAAGTGTTTCTTCTCTCTCTCCTACTTGCAGCGACCCTGAAAATGACTGGACTTAAGTTAATTTTAGAGAAAAATATACTGACAGGGCCAAACTATAAAGATTGGCTGCTGAATGTCAAAATGGCTTTGACCTATGACAAATTGGGGTATGTCCTCACCGCTAAGGCACTTGCAGTCCCAGGTCCCAAATCCAGTAATGCGGATAAGGAAATCCGCAAAACCTGGGAGTTAGATTGCGCGAAGGCCAAGTGCATCGTGCTTGCCTCGATGAACAATGAACATCAGAGGAGGCACGAGGATATGGATCTTGATGCCATATTTCTCCATACAAAGGAACTTTATGGAGAGCAATCTCGTATAGCAAGATACGAGACCTCAAAGAACTTGTTTCGAGCGAGGTTGGCCGTCGGATCATCAGTAGGAGAACATGCCATAAAGATGATAGGCTATATTGAAGAGCTCGCAGACCTTGGGACGACTTTGGATAATGAGCTCTATACAGACCTGATTCTCCAGTCCCTTCCTTCTACCTACGCCCAGTTTATTTTGAATTTCAACATTCAAAGAAAAGAAGTTGAACTTCCAGAACTCATTAACATGTTGAGGAGTGCAGAGGGCACCTTGCAGAAGGCAAGGGAAACACCCGCTATGTTTGTTAGCGGTACTTCTTCTTCCGGGTCCAAGGCTAGGGCCAGAGGAAAGAAGAAGAAGGCCGCCACCAAACCTAGAGGAGGTGTTAGTAAGGTGGGAACGAAGAGAAAGAAAAAGTTTGCGGTACCAGTAGTGGCCCAGGATGAGTGCTTCCATTGTCATAGGAAAGGGCACTGGAAGAAAGATTGTAAGGCGTGGAATGCCAAGAACCAGGGACCAAAGCAAGCCGTGGCTTCGACTTCAGGTGTGTTTGTAATTGAGAATTGTCTGTCAATCAACTCTACTTCCTGGGTATTGGATACCGGATCAGGATCTCATATATGCAATTCATTGCAGGCACTGAGAAACCATAGAGTGCTGAAGGATGGTGATATGACCCTGATGGTTGCTAACGGAGCTAGCATGGGAGCTATGGCCATAGGGGATTATCACCTGGGATTGACGAGTGGACATATTTTGGTTTTACATAACTGTTTTTGTGTACCTAGTTTAACGTGTAATATCATATCAGTTTCCTTGTTATCAAATAAAGGTTATGATTTCACGTTTGTAAGCGATGTTGTTAACATCCACCTTAATCATAGTTTGATTGGGTCCGGTACACTGGATAACGGTATATATGTCTTAAACCAAATCCAGATTTTCAATGTCCAGAACACACTAAAAAGAAAGTCTCCAGATTTAAATAAGGCTTTCTTATGGCATTGTAGACTAGGTCACTTCAATGAGACAAGGTTAACTAAGTTACATAAAGAAGGATATTTAGACTCGTTCGAATATCAAACTTATGCCACTTGTCAATCATGTCTCAAAGGAAAGATGACAAAGACTCCATTCACTGGACATGGAGTAAGAGCGAGCGAGCTCTTAGGACTCATACACAGCGATGTATGTGGTCCAATGTCTACACATGCAAGAGGTGGTTTTTCCTATTTCATTACTTTTACGGATGATTACTCAAGGTACGGATTCATTTATCTGATGAAACATAAATCCGAGGCTTTTGAGAAATTCCAAGATTATAAGAATGAAGTAGAAAACCAAACCGGCAAAAGTATCAAGACACTGAGATCTGATCGAGGTGGTGAATACTTAAGTGCCGAGTTCCTAGGTTACCTAAAAGAGAAAGGAATTCTCTCTCAACTTACTCCTCCATACACTCCACAGCATAACGGTGTATCGGAGAGACGGAATCGAACCCTATCGGATATGGTACGTTCCATGATGAGTAATGCTGAGTTACCGCGATCTTTCTGGGGTTATGCGCTAGAATCAGCGGCATATCTTTTGAACATAGTTCCTACCAAGACTGTGCATACCACGCCATATCAGATGTGAAGTGGGAAGAAACCCTATCTTCAGTATCTGAAGATATGGGGATGTCCAGCTTTTGTTAAAAAGCAGCATGTGGACAAGCTCGAGGCACGATCAGTAAAGTGTAAGTTTTTGGGATATCCAAAGAACTCCAGGGGGTATCTATTATATTACGCAGAGGAACAAAAGGTTTTTGTTTCTCGTAATGCCCATTTTCTAGAACATCAGTTTTTTAGAAAAGGAAACAAGTGGAAGCGAAATAGAACTGGAAGAAATTCTAGAACCACAAACTACTACTGAAAGTTTGGTAGAACCAGTAGTTCAAGAAGAATAGAACATTCCCGCACCCCTCCGCAGGAGTAGTAGGCCGACTCATCCGCCTGAGAGATACTACGGTTTTCTCATAGATGAGGATAGAGAGGATTGCGTCATAGATGATGATGAACCTACTAGCTTCCTGCAGGCCATCCAGAGCGGCGACTCGGTACGATGGCTAGATGCAATGCGGATCGAAATGGAGTTCATGTACACCAACAAAGTATGGACTTTGGACTTTGCTCTAGATAGGGTAAAACCCATAGGATGCAAATGGATCTTCAAGAAAAAGATTGGTGTAGATGGACAGGTGGAAACCTATAAGGCTAGACTTATTGCAAAGGGTTTTCGTCAAAGACCTGGTTTGGACTATGATGAAACTTTTTTTCCAGTGGCTATGCTCAAATCCATTCTGGTCCTTCTTGCTATTGCTGCATTCCATGATTATGAAATCTGGCACATGGACGTAAAGACGGCCTTTCTGAATGGTAATTTAGAAGAGTGCTTCTATATGGATCAGCCAGAAGGTTTCAATCAGAATGGGAGCAGCGGGAAAGTATGAAAGTTGCTTAAGTCCATTTATGGACTAAAGCAGGAATCGCGGAGTTGGAACATCTGTTTTGATGAAACAGTCAAAGAATATGACTTTATCAAAAATCCAGATGAACCATGTATATATAGTAAAGTTGTAGCACGAAGTGTCGTGTTCCTCGTCTTGTACATGGATGACATTTTATTGATAGGAAATGACATTCCTATGCTACAATCTGTCAAGGGATTCTTGTTACACAGGTTCTCCATGAAAGACCTGAGTGATGCCTCTTACATTCTGGGGATCCGGATCTATCATGATAGATCTAAGAGGATGTTGGGACTTTCGCAGTCCAGTTTTATCAACACTATACTGAAAAGATTCAGTATGGAAGATTCTAAGCGCGGTAATCTACCGGCTTGTCACGGAATCACCCTATCCAAAAAGATGTCTCCCAAGACTGATTTGGAAAGGGATCGCATGTCCATTATACCCTACGCTTCTGCGGTAGGCTCTATAATGTATGCGATGTTGTGCACCAGACCAGATGTAGCTTACGCACTCAGTGTGGTAAGCCGGTATCAGTCAGTCCCAGGGGAGAATCACTGGATAGTAGTAAAGAACATTCTCAAGTACCTGAGAAAGACTAAGGAGATGTTATTGGTTTACGGCGGAAAAGACCTCAAGATGGAGGCCTTTGCTGATTCCGGCTTCCAGAGTGATAAGGACGATTCCAAGTCCATGTCGGTTATGTCTTTACCCTCAATGGAGGGATGGTGTGCTGGAAGAGTTCCAAGCAGGACACCGTTGCTGACTCGACTATGGAAGCGGAGTATATTGCTGCTTGCGATGCCGCAAAAGAAGCAGTCTGGATGAAGAAGTTCCTAACAGAACTTCAGGTGGTTCCCACCATAGTTGATCCAATACCTCTGTATTATGACAACAACGGAGCTATAGCTTTAGCGAAGGAACCAAGGTCCTATCGGAAGTCTAGACACATCGTAAGGCGGTATCACCTGATCAGGGAGATCATAGATCGCCGGGAGATCGAGGTCCGGAGAGTTGCTACTGAAGAGAACATTGTTGATCCATTCACAAAGCCCCTACCTCAGATTCAGTTCGAGAGGCTACTCGAGATCATCGGTCTTCGATATGCCAGTACATGGCCCTAGTGCAAGTGGGAGATTGTTAGTGTATATGCCCTAGGGGCCAATATTGTATCATACTAGTTTGTATATTACTTAATGGAAGCTTGGGATATTCACAGTTATATAACAGTCTTGATAAACATGGTAGTATGCTACGTGGTTTTATTTATCTTAATATGTGAGTATACGTATTGATAGAGCCCTTAGGATCTTGCTTGACTACCAGAGTTGTGATGGCAGTCACACTAGTGGAGGCTAGGTAGTCTACAAGCACATCCTTTTCCAGGTCCCTAGTCATAGGATTATCAAGACAAGGCATCGATACTCCAGAGTAGACTAGTGTGTACGCTTCTCATCCCAGTTGGGGAGATGGTCTGTCCCACAGCCATCAGTAAGTCATACTAGAGATAGTATACAGGTGCTCGTTGGGTTACGGGTACACCGGACAGAACTCGTAGGGAACTGTTGGTTGGTATTATACCCTTCGTCAGTTAACAGTTCCCAGGTGACATGAGTGCAGCATAGTCCGCAGACTTGACACTGCTACTTCGCCTCGAGTGTGTCCCACTGTTCTTAGATTGCTACCTTACCACGGCTCAAAGGAGTCGTGCAAATAAGTAGTAGTTAGGTGCAGTCCCGAGCACTTGGAGGCAGTGGCGGTTAGACAGGATTCGTCTCTCCCGGTATTGGGAGTTGATATCGCGCTGTGTCAGAGAGCCATTACGCAAAGTTCCTGTCCAAGGCAAGCGAGATTTACTGTAGGTTCCAGTAGTTTCTCAAGGTGTAATAGGCTTCACTCCGACACGACTTATACTGCTATTAGGGGACTGACACTTGACGCCCCCTAGGCCCGATATATGATAGTCTTAGACGAACAGACCGGACTGTACGGAGATTGTCACATCAGGCTCAGTAGGAGTTCGGATGGGTTTCCTCATCGGCCTTCTTATCGACATCTACCCGGGGACCGTTACGTACAGCTAGTGCCGCTTGCGGTCTGTGGTTAAACCCACTGCCAGCGTAGTAGTCGAGTCTTTAGAGTCCGACACAGAGAGTTTCCCTGCTCCAGGCGAAACGATATAGAGGTCGTATGGTTTTACGACAAGGGTTCGGACGCATACGTGTGTTTACGCACGTACGACATTCGTACAGTTTTTACTAGCCGGCTTTGGTTTAAGCCAGATTCTAGTATCGGGTTATTGGATTTATACAGTCTAAAGTTTTTCTGTGTTTTTACGGATAGGAGGGGCGTTCTCGTAATTTCACGAGAAGCTTCTAGAAGGATGGTGACTTGGGGGTTTAGGTGGCATAAGCATTAAATGATATTAGTGACTCATTTGTGTGATTCATCCATGTCATTAATGCATCATTAAATGGTTAATGACTCATGTAGATGAATCACTCATATGATCAAATGAAGCATGATGATTAATCATTTTATTTATTTATTTTGATAAATCATTATGCTTCATATATTCATGAGAGATCATTACCTCATTCTCATTCTCTTGCTCACCTTCTCTCTCTCTTCAAACCCTAATCATGCCCTCTCATGTGTTGAGATCAAGGATTAGATAGACTAATTAATCCATAACCTCACTCTATATCACTTAGGTACCTTTGATTAGCAACTAAAGAAACCTAGTTACCTCAAGTTTAGAGGTGAAGCTTGGAATAGAAGCTCTCGGGTGGATCGTCTATTACATAGAGGAGGCCGAGAAGGAGGTGGATAACGAAAAGAAGAAGGACTAGGTTCACTAGGTATAATCTCTTTTCATAGTAGTTAAGAACTCCTATGTTTTTGTTAGTTATCGTTTAGCAAAGATTATTCGGTTAGTCGATGTTAACTCATAGAACAAGATCGTTTTTCATATTTCTGCCTCCCCGCAACTCATGGGGTGTTGTACATCGACTTATACAATTTTGATCCTTTTTCTGCCGGTACCAATAACACCTCTGCACTTGAACAAACCATTAGTTTGCTTCTGACAAATTCTATTCAAATGTCGGCTGATATTAAGTCTTCTATCGATGATATAAAGAAAACCACCGCCTCCCAAGGTGAGATTATTAAATTGATGGAAGCACAAATTGCACAGTTAACAGCCAAAATAAGTGCTAGAAAGAAAGGGAATCTTCCATCTCAACCTCTACCTGATCCTGGACCTTCACATTACACTAATGTGAATGCACTTACCACGTTGAGATCTGGAAGAGTGCTAGACAATCATGTGGATGAACAGATTGATGTTGAGAAATCAATTGAACCCCAGGCTTCCACTTCCACTTCCATTCCCACTTCTACTTCTTACCCTATTTCGTCTAGTTTACCTTCTTCTTCCAAGCCTATTCTCCATTTTCCCAAAGGCTCGAACCCTCCACCCACTTCATCCTTTCCACCCCCACAACCTTCTCCACAAATGTGGGACCCAACACTTATTTATAAAGCTCCATTTTCGGAAAGGTTGAGGCCCAACAAACCCAATGCCCAAATGGAGAAGCTTGTGGAAATGTTTAAGCAAGTTAACATCAACATCCCTCTCCTAGATGCTATACAACAAGTTCTGTCCTATGCGAAAATTCTGAAGAACTTGTGCACTAGGAAGAGGAAGTCTCAAGTGCCTAAAAAATTTTTCATGTCAAGTACTGTAGACACGGCTTTTCCCAAACAATTACCAAGGAAACGTAAGGATCCTGGCTGTCCTACTATTTCTATTTCTATTGGGGATAAACACATTAACCGTGCTTTACTTGACCTTGGCGCTAGTGTTAACTTGCTTCCATATGCAGTCTATGAGCAACTAGGTATCGGAATATTAAAGCCCTCGAACATAACTCTCCAGATGGCCGACCGATCAATCACCAAATGTAGGGGTGAACTTGAGGATGTGTTGATAAAAATCGGGAAATTTGTATTCCCTGTGGACTTTATTTTTCTTGATACACAGCCTGTAGCGAACCCACGGAACAAAATTCCGGTGATTCTAGGTCGTCCCTTTTTGGTGTTAGTTATATGTATGCCCTAGAGGCCATTACTATACATAGGATGTATATTGTAGTGGATGCTGGGACATATATAGGGAGGACTTTCTTGCTCGACATGATAGTATGCTATCTGGTTGCTCTTTACCTTAACGTGTATACTGATTGTCTCTCTGTTACATGTTGGTAAAGCCCTTAGGATGTGTACTTGACTACCTGGACTATGATGCGGATCATACTAGTGGGGACAGGTAGTCCATAAGTACATCCTTCAAAGTCCCTAGTCGTGGGTGTATCGAGATGGGGCATCGATATACCAGAGTAGACTAGCGTGTACCTTCTCGACCCATACAGATGGGCGATGGATGATCCCATATCCATTGGTGTTTGACATCGGAGATGATATAAGGGTGCTCAGTGGAGACTGGGTACACTGGACGGACTCGCCGAGAACTCCCTGATGGTATTATACCTCACGTCAGATGGCAGTTCTCTGGTGACACTGGTACAGAGTAGTCTGTTGACCCGAGATCGTCATAGAGTCTTGTGTGGTTCCCACTGTGCTTTGATTTCCATCTTACCACGTCCAAGAGGGCGTGCAAAACGGTGGTTTTTGGGTACAGTCCCGAGTCATATGGAGGCAATGAGCGATAGGAGGGGATTCGTCTCTCCCGGTATAGGGAGTTGATGTTGCGCTGTGTTCGATTGGCTATAACAGGAAATCCCTGGTCAGGGTTGCTGAGATTTACTGGTAAGTGTTACCAGTAGTTTCTCGAAGTGTTATAGACCTCATATCGACACGACTTATCGAGCTATTGGGGTCTGACGTTAACCACCCCTAGGTGAGATATGCGACATATCAGACGATCAGACCGGACTGTACGGTAGTGTTACTGGTTAGATTCACTGGAGTGTGAGCGGGCTTGCTCGTCGATCTTCAGATTGCTCAATACCCGGGTGGCCGTTACGTTTAGCAGACCGCTTGTGGCTTGTGGATGTTTGATATGATCATCATCCGCTGCCGGCGTATTGACGAGTCTTTAGAGTCCTACACAGAGGTTTCCTGGCTCAAGCGAAACGAAATAGGAGCGCATATGAGATATGTGCGGGACCGAGAATGATGCGTGTATGTGATACCGTATTTCATTCTCGCGATGTGACATTGATCGGTTATATGCGATATAGCCGGGTTATCGGATCAAGTGTTGATTCGATAAGTTGTTACTGATGATACCAGTCGGTTATGTGCGACATGACCGGATCATTGAATCAAGTGTTGATTTAGTGATTTAATGCATAATTATATATTTGATATATTACTTTGCATTAACTAGTATCGGTTCACTTTGAATGGATTTTCTCACTCGGGTGTGCGCATTACATATGCGATATGATTTTGTGCACTTGATTGTATCATGTTTGATGATACATGCTTTTTGGTTAAGTGTAAAGTATCAAACTATAGTAAAGTGGATGATTAGGGTTTTTGGTTTCCTTATTTATATATTAATCTTTTTCTTTTTGGAAAAAGAATAAGCAAATAAGAAAATGGTGGCAATTTTTGTTTTGTTCATGAAGTTTCATGAACACTTTGACTTTGTCACCATTTTGTCTCATGCTTAACCCTAACCACTCCACTAACCCTAGTTCACTCTCTACAACTAACCATGGTTCACTTATGATAAGAATGGATTATTCTTTTCATTTTAAATAATTCTTATGATAATAATCATTCTTTATCATCTTCTTCTTCTTCTTCTTCACAAGAAGATAAGCATGCTTCATCAATGGTGATTGATGAATTAGAGTGAGAAATCTAATTCTAAAGTTTACCCACTTCCTATTTCTTCATCCTCTACCTCTTGCCAAGTAGTAGAGTGTGTTTCCTTCACAAGTTTTCATGGCTTGGTGAAGGTGGAGCTTGATCTAGTGATGCTTCGACGTAGATCATCTTCGGCACGTCGTCGATGACCTAGCCCGCTTCTTCTCCGATGAAGCCGACACAAGAGCCCGGATCTCGATATGGACAGCGAGGATACTTCATTGCGGAGCTATGGAGGTGGAGAACCGGATCTACAAAGGTTGTATTTCCGTATTCTTGTAGTTAAGTGTTAACTAGTTTCTTTTTCGCCTAGATTTCTAGCCAACGATCCGTACACTAGGGTTTCTCGGCACCATAGAATTTGAAATTGGCATGGTTGATGCCTTGTGAGACCTCTTGAGAGTGCCTAGGAACCCTACATTTAGTTACTTCCAATGCTGTAATCAACTGTAGAAACGGCTCTATGAACCTATCTTTCGGGAATAGGTCAATTGAGCTCAACATTTACAAGTTGGGAAGTCAACCCTCCGATTCTCATGCTCGAGTATGTTCTGTTAAATTAATGGATGTCGACAGCAGCAAATTTGACGAGCCTCATGATACCGATCTATACTCTTTTCATATGTTGTTGTTTGACCCAACTATGTATCATTCACATACGGACTGTTCCACTGAGCTGTCCGGGTCAACATCTAACACTGATTATGAACCATTTTGGAGTCTGAAGATCACCGCGCACTTTTTGATGACATTATTCTTCGGGGCATCGATGAGAGTTTTGAGAAAATCTTCGCTGATAAACTCGCATTTTTAAAAGACACGGGTGTTGAGATGAATCACCCTCAATATAAAGAAAGTGAACCTCCACCCCTTCTTCTGGGCTATAATGAGAATGCGAGTAATCCATCACAATCACTGTGTCGTCTCTCCAAAACGAGACGCAAACACATTCTATCCCACCATTTATCTTTTCCCCACCTCTTCCTGGCTCCTTATAACATGTTCTTCCACCAACCGATGCACTACACCGATAAAGTCTTCGAATGGTTGGTGTTGAAGTTCGGTCTTTGCAAAGATTGGCATTGACCAGTAATTTTGACCCCCTCTTATGATTTTCAAAGCTTAACATTGTTTAACTCAAGTTTGGGGGGGTATATTGTTGGCTCTTGAAAATAAAAGTTGTCCTCAAAATTGTGAGCCAAAAATAAGTTTGGGGGAGATTTTCACGTCCATGTTTCTTCTCTCCGCTAATAAATTGTCCTCCCAAGATTACAGGTTTTTGAGCTTTAGCAGAAGACAACAGTGAGGACACTGTTGAAAACAAGTTTGGGGAAGGTTTGTGCTTATTGACGCATCACTTTGCATCATACTTTGCATAAGCACAAAACATATAAAAAAAATAATAAAATAAAAAACAATTTGTACATAAATAAGATAATAAAAGATTAGATAGTGAAAATTACATCCAAAAGATTGGAAAAATTTAAGAAAACCAAGAAAATTAGAAATTTTCTTAAACGAACTAGTAATAAGTAGTTATGAGCCATTGTCCCAAGGGTTAGTAAGATGAAAGAAGTCACTAATCTGAGGATAAAAATAAGTCTGAAAAATAGTTCCTATTCTGGAAGCCAAACATTTGAACGTTGATACCCTACTATACGCACTTACACACATCTTGAAACTCGGGATAGTAGAGGATATCTTGAAATGCTCTTGTCTAAAAGCCAAAGTATGAAGGAAATAATAAATGGAAAAAATAAGATAAAATGGTGTAGAAAAATGAACACTGGTTTTGTTATCACCAAGGCAGCAATAAAAAAATATAACGAGGGTGCTTCATCACCTAGTGCCTTAAACCAACTGGTTTGGGAGTCACTGCTAAGCCTTAGGTGGTGCAAGACGAGAAAAATGCTAATACACCTGATCAGCAAGCACATGAGTAATCGGTCAGTTAGTACCTCAAGAAGTATTAACGGTCGCATGAAAAATGTGTGAGCAAATCCATCGAAATATTCATCGATTAAAAAATACTGAGGTAGACGGACAAGAGTATGATAGCTTGAATTGAATTCTTAGAGTGTAGGGATGTTCGTTACACACACGTAGGGGTATATGATCAATATTTGGAAGAAAGGTAGGAATGAAGAATAAAGACGATGTTTTATTGAGGGATGATGTGATTTCTAATATTTTTACATGACTATTAAGATAGGGCTCATGACAACTGAAAAGCTAGTATAGTTGGAAACTCTAATTTTCAAAGTTTTTCTTTTATAATTCTTATCTTTACATGTAACTTTTACGGTCTTCCTTTTATTATTGGATTTTGTGGGTGCAATCCGCTGAAAACCCTCAGGAGACAACACTCCTCCTACTAGGGACACCTAGAGGTTTAAAGGCTTGTTGCACGTGCTAAGTGCAATCGTGTTGCCTACGAAAGTGTGCTAGTTAATTTTTCTTTTTCTTTATTTTCTCCTTCTCTTGAATAAAAGATGTTTGCGCGAGACGACCAAAATTAATTTTGGGGGTATTTGATCAGTCGAAAATATTGCATTTTTAACACATCAATTTCCCTACTATTTGCAATCATCTAAAGGTGTTTGGTATAAATATAGCACATATTAGCAATTTGTCTACAAAATACCAAATAACATGTGTTATAAATTATAACCGGCATTTTGAGGGAAATTGAGTGTTTATTACTACACGCATGATCTTTTGAATATCAACACTTGTCTCGAGATTTTGTGCAGGAAATTCTCCAGGTAAAAGAGTCAGAACTGCTAAAAGTGCTGAAAAATACGTCAAGTCAAAGAATTGAAATCTGGCAGTAAACAAGAAAGTATAAAAATATTCTAGAAATCAAGAAAGTGCCATTAAGCCATCACAAATCAGCACAGAGATTTTCATGCAGCAACTCCACAAATTGGCCACGGATCCACGGCCGAGATGGCCGATCCGCCGCGGATCCGCGGTCTACTTGATACGTCATCAAATCAGATTTTATCCAGAAGCTTCATCTAACAACCCTTACTTCTAAAAGACTCTCAAAGACCACGTGGATTTTTCCAGAAGGCTCTGCATAACAAACTCACTCTAGAATAGTCCTTGCAACAACCTTATTCTAGAAGGCTCCCCCCGACAACCTTATTCTAGAAGGCTCTCTCCAACAACCTTATTCTAGAAGGTTCTCTCTAACAACCTAGCTTTGGAGGGAAGATTCAAATGAGGTGGTTATAAAAAAAGATCTAGATCTAGGTTTTGGAGGTTACACAATTAATTAGGGTAAGTTAGTTACACATTTGGAGCCAAAATTCAAATTCAAGTTGAGTGACACAACTTGATAACAAATCCTTAGCCCAAATTCAAATCAAAAGCCAAATCAAGATCATTTTGAGAAGAAAATCAAGCAAGCAACCATCGATCCTTTATCCGCGAAGCCAATCTTCATCCGAGCAAGAAATCCACGACGATCCGCGACTCACGGAGACCGAGCGGAGCGAAATTCGACGAATCTAGTTACCTCTTCAAAAGGAGCGATTGAAAGCAAAATCTTATAACCTCGAATTGAGGGAATGTGTAATTAGTCGTCGATTGAATAAAGGTGATAATTGTAATTCTTGCTTTCTTTACATTCTTGCGTTATGAAACTTCTTGATTCTTGATTCATTAATTTTCATGATGTGTGAGTGAAATCTCCGCTTGTGGAGGATTCGAGAGAATTGATAGATTTAATGATGATCAAATCTTAATAATAGTCTTAAATCTTATGAGATTTGTGAACTTTAGAGAAAAGAATCATCAATGACCTAATTTTGAGATCACATTCTTGATAATTTCGTTGCAAATTAGGGATCAAATGATTGATGAATCTCTTTGCTAGAGGCTAGATCCGAATGATCATGATTGAAAAGATAAGGGATAGAAGGAGAAACCCTAGTTTCTTCAATAGATCCATAATCTTAATCAAAATCATCAATCTAGCTACAAATTATCAATAGATAAGATTAGGAATTATTAGATTCATCATTAACTATTAACTCAATCGAATCCTACAAGCTATTGTTCATTATCTTGATAAATCAAAGTGATTGGGACATTTCTTGATTCTTGATTCTAGATCTCTATTTTCTTGATGTTTCTTAAAATCAAATCATACAAATCTTGAATCAACTTTTTACATTTTCTTTTATATTTTCATTTCGACTCATCTAAAACAAGATCGATCAAAACACACATCTCAGTGGACGATCCGTATTCATTAACGCGCTACATCGACACCGTTAATTGATTGCGGTATAAATTTCTTTGGTTGTGATTAAAACTTTTCCATACACACGAAGAACGATCAATCAATGATGATAATGGATTACTTGCATTCTCGTGATTGTCAAGAAGAAGGGGTGGAGGTTCAATTTCTTTGTTTTGGAGATGATTCATCTCAATACCCGTATTTGCTAAAAATGCAAGTTCATTAGCGAAGCTTTCATCGATATCCCGAAGAATAATGTCATTGGAAAGAACGGGTTGATACTCAGACTCCATGAAAGGTTCAGAATAAACGTTAGATGTTGACCCGGACAACTCAAAAGAAAGGTCCGCATGTGTATAATACATCTCTGGGTCAAACAACAACGTACAAAGAAAGTCTACATCAGTATCGTGAAGCTGTTCAAGTTCGCTGCTGTCGACATCCATTAATTCGACAGAACACACATGAGCATAGGGTTCGGAGACTTGACTTCCCAACTTGTAAATGTTAAGCTCAATTGACCTATTCCCGAAAGATAGGTTCATAGAGCCATTTCGACAATTGATTACAGCATTGGAAGTAGCCAAAAAGGGTCAACCGAGAATCACCAGAATTTGGTTCTGTGGGTTTGCTACAGGCTGTGTATCTAGAACAATAAAGTCCACAGGGAATATAAATTCCCCGACTTTTATCAACACATCCTCAAGCATACCCCTTGGTTTGGTGATAGATTGATCTGCCATCTGTAATGTACATTGCGATGGTTTTAACTCTCCGATACCCAATTGCTCATACACAGAATATGGAAGCAAGTTAACACTAGTGCCTGAATCAAGTAAAGCACAATTGATATTTTTGCCCCCAATAGAAATAGAGATTGTAAGACAGCCGGGGTTCTTACGTTTCTTGGGTAATTGCTGGGTAAAAGCTGTGCTTACATTACTCGACATGAAAACTTTCTTAGGCACTTGAGTCTTCCTGTTCCTAGTGCACAAGTTCTTAAGAATTTTCGCATAAGACGGAACTTATTGGATAGCATATAAGAGAGGGATATTGATGTTAACTTGCTTAAACATGTCCACAATCTTCTCCATTTGCGCATCAGGTTTGTAGGCCCTCAATCTGTTAGGAAATGGAGCTTTATCAATAAGTGTTGGGTCCAACATTTAGGGAGAAGTTTGTGGGGGTGGGAAGGATGAAGTGGGTGGTAGTTTCGAGCCTTGCGGAAAACGAAGAATAGGCTCGGAAGAAGAAGGTAAATTAGACGAAATAGGGTAAGAAGTAGAAGTAGGAATGGAAGTGAAAGTGGAAGCCGGGGTGTTAATGATCAATTCATCAGTTTCAATTTTTTCACCCACACGATTGTCTAGCACTCTTTTAGATCTCAACGTGGTAAATGCATTCACATCATTATAATGTGAAGGTCCAGGATCAGGTAAGGGTTGAGATGGAAGATTCCCTTTCTCTCTAGCACTCATTGCTGTAGTCAGTTGTGCAATTTGTGCTTCTATCGATTTAATACTCTCACCGTAGGAGACAGAGTTTTTTGCACTAACGTCTGGATAGAAGATGTTAAAATTTCATTCGTTTGCATGGACTGTGTAATGAACATGTCGAGTGCAGACGGCTTATTGGTATCGGCAGAAGAAGAATCAAAGTTGTTGGCCGGGTTTTGAAAATTTTGTGGTTGAAAGGGTTGCTGACTTGTGGTGGTTGCTGTTGTGGAGGGACCATTTGAAAGTCATTCTGGTTTAGAACCGTGTTTTGAGTTTGGTGTTGGTTCCAAGCAAAATCAGGGTGATTCCTCCACCCTTGATTATATGTGGAAGTATAAGAATGATAGTTTTCAGGTCGTTGCTGAAATGCAGCATTAGTGTGACCTTGAAACGGAGAATTAAAAGGACATTCTTCCGTCAAATGTGATGGATTTGAATAGCAACCACACACGGTTTTGGGAAGTGTGTAGTGGTTTAGGGAGGCTGAAGAGATTTTGTTTTCTATAGCATCGAGCTTCCTTTGTATTGCGGCCATTTCGGCTTTCATCATGACGGAAACATCGAACTGATTGATATCTTCCCTAGACGATGGTGGTCTAACACTTTCCCATTGTAAAGTGTTTTGAGCTAAATCTTCTAGGTATTTCCAAGCTTCACCATCATCATTAGACAGGAATTGATAATGACACATGGTTTCAAGCATCTGTTTAGTTGTGAGATTAATACCCTCATAGATAACTCGACACTGATCCCATCTAGGAATTCCGTGAGGAGGGCATTGTAAAAGAAGATCCTTGAACCGTTCAAAGCATTTCCAGAATGGTTTATTGGGAAGTTGGGTAAATTTGAAGATTTCGCTCCGAACACGGCTGGTCTTGTGATTGGGATAAAATTTCTTAAGGAATGCTGCAACAAATTCATCCCATTTTGAAATAGAATGTGTGGTTGTATTATAAAGCCACTTCTCGGCTAAATCGCACAAAGTGAATGGGAGAAGACGTAAACGCAGAGCATCCAAAGATAGTTGTGACGTCCCAATCATTGCGTATACGTTTTCGAATTTGGAGATAAAAACGTATGCGTCTTCAGACTCAAGACCGTGGTAACAGTTTGATAAATTGGGGTTTGATTTCAAAATTTTCCCCATTGGCAGGTGGAATAGAAAGACAGGTGGGAAAGGGAACACGTGTAGAATAGCATCTCTCTTGGAGAGAAATGCGTAAAGGATTCTGCGCACCTGCGGGCGGTGGCAGAGTGGTGTTAAAGTTTGATGGAAATCCGTCCATCGCGGTCATGGTGGATGGAGGGAAAGAAAATGTAGAAATACCGACTTTTGGGCCGATAAGAGAAACGAGGACAAGACGGGCACTAGAATCCCGTGTCCATCCTAGCTTGCACTAATGGTTTAGCACAAGTGGCAGCGTTGTGATATTTAGGGGAAAGATGGTTTGGTGTTTGTTTTGAAAAATACGGTTTTTGAAAAATCAAATCACAAAAAATGCACACACAACCCTAGATCTAATGGTCACCTAGGTCAAGTCACTAGACCGCTCCTAGACATCCAGAAGACAAATCGCAGGATAAATCCTCCACTGCCTCTTTATCCCTTCTATGGCCAGGTAAGTGGGAGGTTCTCCACTACTTAAATAGTGGGACTAATTAAGTGACCACTTGCCTTAGACACAGTTGCCTTAGACACCACAAAAGAAACGCGGATAAGCAATAGATTACCCACGACCTTCTTCTGTCCTAATTGAGCGCGACGGTCCTTAGAGTCTTGTCTAGATATATTTTAGTTAATAAGGGTGATGCGGATGCAAGTTTGTGATTTTTGGGGATTAGGAAGGGTAATGAACTCCCCACCTAATCTGAATTTGGTCTTTGCCCCTTAATTGCCGTATTAAAATATACAAACAACCAATTTCAAGAAACGCAACAAATTTTTATTTTTGAGCGGCGAATTTTTTCAAAGAATCCTGCAGAAAATTGTTATTGGACAAGATCAGAGAGGAGAAGAGAGAACAGAGAATATACTACAGAAGTGTGGAACACTGAATCACCTAAACTGCGGCGGAACCGCCGCAAAAACCTGCAAAACGCCGCGGATCCACGGTGGAAAAAAGGAATTAGGGTTTCAGAATTTTTCTGTTGCTTCTTGTACTCCTCTGGAATTTGTAGATCTTCACTGAATCTTGATGTCACTAATAAAATGATTCCAGATGCCCTCGCAAAAAATTCAAACACTAATCGTTAAGCACTTGAAGCGATTCTTGAATTAAAATTTGATGGAATAATAATTTTTCAACTCAAATTACAAGAACGAACAAATTACGCACGCATCCCCGGCAACGGCGCCATTTGATTGAATATCTTCGTGTGTATTTGGAAAAGTTTTAATCACAGAAAAAGAAATTTATACCGCAATCAATTAACGGTGTCGATGTAGCGCGTTAATGAATACGGATCATCCACTGAGATGCGAGTACTTGTTCGATCTTGTTTTAGTTGAGTTGAAAAGAAAATATAAAAGAAAATTCAAGAAAGTTGATTCAAGATTTGTGAGATTTGATTTTTAGAAACATAAAGAAATAGATCAAGAATCAAGAAGATGTCCAAATCAATTTAGTTATCAAGATTTGTAGAATAGCTTGTAGGATTCGATCAAATTAGTAGTAGTGATGAATCTAGATATGACTAATCTTATTTATTGATAACTTGTAGCTAGAACGATGGTGACGAATGAAGATTAGGGATCTATTGAAGAAACTAGGGTTTCTCCTTCTCTATCCCTTGTCTTTTCATTGATCATCATTTGGATCTAGCCTTTAGCAAAGAAAATCATCAATCGTTTAATCCCTAGTTTGCAACAAAATTATCAAGAATGTGATCTCGTTCCAAATTAGGTCATTGAAGATTCTTTTTCCTAAAGTTCACAAATCTCATAAGACTTAAGATTAGTAAAAGGATCTTATCAACACTGTATCTACCGATTCTCTCGAATCCTCTACAAGCGGAGATTTCACTCACATATCATGAAAATTAACGAATCACAAATGAAATATTTCATAATGCAAGAATGTAATGAAAACGAGAATTAACAATTTATCACCTTCATTAAATCTTCTTCAAATTTATACAACTCCTTAATTCGAGGTACAAGATTAAGCTCTCGATCGCTCCTTTGAAGAGGTGAATTTGTCATCGATCTTTGTGAAGCTCGATCACCGTGAGTCGCGGATCGTCGTGGATCTCTTGCTCGAATGATGATCGGCATTGCGATGAAGGATCATTGATTGCTCGCTTGATTTGCTTCTCAATGGATCTTGATTTGGCTTTGGATTTGGATTTGGGTTAGGGTTTGGATTGGATTGGATCACAAGTTGTGTCACTCAACTTGTGTGTGAAATTATTGAACCCCCAAAATTAATGAACCCCCAATTAATGAACAACCTCAACCCTAGATCTAGATCTCCTTTTATAAATTCAAATTCAAATTTCCCTCCAAAAGCTAGGTTGTTGGAGAGAGCCTTCTAGAATAAGGTTGTTAGAGAGTGCCTTCTAGAATAAAGTTGTTGGAGAGAGCCTTTTAGAATAAAGTTGTTAGAAGGAGCCTTCTAGAAGAAGGTTGTTATGCAGAGAAGTTTCCAGAAGAAGTCTATTACACTGGAGCGTCTAAGGTAAGCGAGGTTGTTAGAATGAAGCTTCTGGAGAGACACGTCACCCTAATCCCTCAACTCGGCCGCGGAACCGCGGCAACTCGACCGACTCGGCCGCGGATCCACGGCCATTTAATGAGATCTCTGCATCATTTTTCTGTGCTCTTCTTCTGATATATTTGGGTCTTCTTCTGATATCTGGAATATTTTTATCTCTTCTGAATCTCTGCCAGATTTGAATTCTTTCACTTGCTGTAATTTATCGGCACTTCTGTGATTCCGGTTCTTTGACCTGAAGAATTTTCTGCACACAATCTCGATAAAATGTGTTGAGATAAACAATATCAGGCGTGCAGAAATAAACACACAATTTCCTATAAAGAATGTTGAATATATATACAACACGTGGTATTTAGTATTTTCAAGACAAACTGGTAATATGTGTTATATTTTTATCAACTATTCTTAAATGATCAGAATAATGAGGAAATTGATGTGTTACAAAATGCATTATTTTCGACTGAACAATATACAAGGTTCATCTACATTTTTTATGAAGTCAAACTCTTTGAAAGCTTCATCAAAATAGATGATCCAGCTCCGCGATGCCTATTTTAATTCGTAGATGGATTTAAGTAGCTTGCACACCTTTTCGCTGCACTCACTGTCTACAAAACCCTCTGGCTGTGTCATGTACACGCTCTCTTCTAAATCCCCATTTAGAAAAGCGGTCTTGACGTCCATCTGCCAGATTTCGTAGTCATGGTATGCAGCAATGGCAAGTAGGATCCTGATGGACTTAAACATAGCGACATGAGAAAAGGTTTCACCATAGTCAACGCCTGGTCGTTGACGATAGCCTTTTTCTACATGTCTATCTTTAAAAGTCTCAACTTTTCCATCTACACCAATCTTATTTTTGAAGATCCACTTGCTCCCAATGGGTTTTACCCCTTCAGGAGCAACTTTCAAAGTCCATACTTTGTTGGTGTACATGGATTCCATCTCGGATCGCATAGCATCCAGCCAGTTCACAGAGTCCCCACTCGTGATGGCCTGCTCAAAACTAGTCGGGTCATCATCTTCCATGATGCAATCCTCGCTCCCACCGTCTACGAGAAAACCGTAGTATCTCTCAGGTGAATGTGGAACCCTACTAGATCTGCGGAGTGGCTAGGGTTCGTTGGGTACCATTGGATCCACTGGTTCCACCAAATCGTCAGCTGTAGTTTGTTCTGCTGGAACTTCTTCCAGTTCTACCTCATTGCCACTAATTTCTTTTGCAAGAAATTCCTTTTTTAAAAAGGTGGCATGTCAAGAAACAAACACCTTTTGTCCCTCGCTGTGGTAGAATAGATATCCATGTGAATTCTTTGGATATCCCACAAACTTACAAAGAATTGATCGTGCCTCAAGCTTATCCGGATTTTTCCTTTTAACATAGGCCGGACAACCCCATATCTTAACTCGTTTAAGACATGGCCTCTTTCCACTCTATATCTCATATGGTGTTTTAGGCACTGATTTTGATGGAACTTGATTCAATAGGTATGCGGCTGTCTCAAGCGCATAACCCCAAAAAGAAATAGGCAACTCAGCAGTACTCATCATAGAGCACACCATATCTAATAGGGTGCGATTTCTACTCTCCGATACACCATTGTGCTATGGTGTATACGGAGGAGTAAGCTGAGAGAGAATCCCATTCTCTTTTAAATAGTCTCGGAATTCCCCGCTCAAGTATTCACCTCCCCGATCAGATCGTAGGATTTTAATACTTTTTCCCGTCTGGTTTTCAACTTCGCACTTATATTCCTTGAATTTATCAAAAGCTTCAGACTTGTGTTTCAATAAGAACACATGTCCGAACCTTGAGAGATCATCGGTGAATGTAATAAAGTACGAAAAACCATTCCTGGCATGTGTAGACATAGGACCACATACATCACTATGTATCGGTCCCAAGAGTTCAATAGCTCTTTCTCCGTGTCCAGTAAACGGAGTTTTGGTCATCTTGCCTTTAAGACATAACTGGCAAGTTTCATAAGATGAAAACTCGAACGGATTCAATTATCCATTTTTATGCAACTTAGCCGGTCTTGTTGCATTAATATGACCTAGTCTACAGTGCCACAATAAGGCTTCATTCATTTCTGAACTTTTCTTTTTGTTTGTGTTCTGTACGTTACGAACTGTACTTTGATTAAGAACGTATATACCGTTACATAACGTACCAAATCCAATCAACACTTGATTTTGGTAAATGTTCATAATATTATCTTCTAATGTGAGATTATATCCTTCTTTAGTTAGCAAAGAAACCGATATAATGTTACACATCATCTTTGGTACGTAGTAACAATCGTTCAGAATCAATGTATTACCAGTTGGTAAAACAAGGTGATATTCGCCAACTGCCTTGGCTGCAACAATTGTACCATTCCCTACTGTTAGGGATTTATCACCCTTTCCCAGTTCTCTACCTTTTTTTAGCCCATGTAACAAATTACATACGTGGGATCCTGATCCGGTATCGAATACCCAGGACGTAGAACAAACTGAGAAACAGTTCTCGGTAACGAACACACCCGAAGAAGATGCATCAACATGTTGTTTCTTCGTACGGGTGGCGCGGGATTCCTGACATTTCCCTATTCCTATGGAACCAACGTTCCCCAGCTTAGTCTAATAAGAGGGTTCGGTCAATACATCCATATTATTATCTTGATTAAGGCGTGACATTGGTTGTTGCTTGGAGAGAGAGAGAGAAGGAAACGCGTTAGCGTGCGCTCTTTACAAGATTAGATTAGTTATTATCTTATCTAATCAGGATGGCTCCCACTATTTTTATCAAATCTTCTTTCAAACCATAAAAAGGTAAGATTAGCCGGGATTAATTACACCCTACAGGTTCGCCAATCGTTCAGCCAAGTAGGTGTCGATACTCCGAGGGAGGTTCCCCGTGCTTTCGCACGGACCTAATTAAAATAAATCTCATTTTCCTAGAGGCATAATCCCGTTAACACCTTTCTAGACACCTACTTGATCGGCTAATTGTAAAGTACAAAACTCTCTCAGGAGTAACTCTTACTCGCAGTGGGTATTGGGATCCAACTATCTCATAGAAGGTATGCAATCTCATTGCAAATTTCAACACTTGAAATTCACAATAATGTTTTTACCCCTAACGTCCTATGAACTTGACAAAGGCCAACAAATCATAGGGCGCTAGTCAAGTTCAATCCATCATTTCCTGATTGAATTAAACCCACCCGTACGACCCTTAACAAAGGCCAACAAGGTCGTACGACTACCCTAATCCAATCGCATCATATGGTTGCAGATAAGCACTAATTAGCTACCGCACACTACGCCTTGACAAAGGCCAACAAACGCAGCACGAATACTAAATAGTACTTGTCTGAAATGACGGAGGGCTACGACAGGTTTTTAAGAAAACCTTTTGCATAATGAACTTGATATCGTCGTAAAATCTAATGATTTGGAAAATGAGTGTTTTTTAGGCTTTTCTAGCTTCGCTAAAGAGGTCACTCCCAGTGAAAGGATCTCGGCTCTTTCCTCATCGAATGAGGTGCAGGATATTCAGGAATACCACTATGCAAAGAAAAAACTAGAGAAGCTATCAAAAACAAAACCGAGTGAGTTGTAGCATTTGCTAGTTTCGCTAAAGAGGTCACTCCCGGTGAAGAGATCTCGGCTCTTTCCTCATCGATTGAGGTGTTGGATATTCATCAAGAAATACCACTATGCAAAGCGAAAACTAGAGCTACCCTTTTTGAAATATTGGTTCTACAACATCTTTTGGTTTCTTTCTTTTCATTAATCTCAATAATGAAGTCCCATCATTTAATGTTTCCTTAACATCATAGAAAAATGAAACGAAAATAGAACGTACGCTTATACCATCCGCATTCGCCACTGGACCCCATCATGCACCGTTAGGTTACTTAACTACCGGCAGAGCGGGGGCTGGACTAGCACGGGTGCAAAACATAACCAACGTTTATTATATATCATATATATAATATAACATTCGTCTCACACAGTCATATGATCACATCACAGAACCAAGCAGCAGAAACAACATATGAAATATTGGATATAATAGGATTTCCATGTTTTAAATTTAGCCAGTAATGTAAAACATGGATTCCACGGTCGTGATGAATAACCAAACCCACATCCTTAGACCCCTACGAGAGCGGCAAGTAATCCTACCAATTCTAGAGTTAGGAGACCCGATTTCAACTCCTTGAGATGGTCTCCCATTGGACTCTAGAACCTGGTTACTTGTGCTCCCCACCTTGGGTCTATCCTAATGTGGAAAAGTAAATAATATACATCAGTGGTGACATCATCCTCAACCCGGATGTGCCCCAATAAAAGAATATTACATACAAATTTTACATGAATGAAAGTTGAAAAACTCCCATCTCACATAAAACCCCCGGCTATTCAATCACGACAATCCAATAAATCATATCAGCGACACATAATATCATATATCATCAACGTAAGTAAATACGCATATCACAAACTCCGTCGACATATAGCAAAGAGATTTGGGATACCCCATGTATTACACTTACGGTCGCAGAAAAGAAATGTAAAACTGCAATAATTAGAATCCGCATTTTCTTAGACATCATAAACCTAAAATATCTCATATTCCGGATTTCATATCTGACTAGATAAATCTTGTCTTTAGTCTCAAATTGAAAACACTTTTCAAATTACTTAGTCGGGGATTCGACAAGATTCCCGAATACATTATCGAATACTCGTCGGAAACTTTATTAGATGGACGCACCCCCGATGCCGTCGACGAAGTGCACTAAGGCAGAACACCGTGGCCGCAAGCACCCGATTGGATGATTTTAGCAGCGGGGTTCTCCTACAGTCACTTGGTCGGGGCAATGGGGTGTGGCTACCTAGCAAAGTTATTTTGTGAGTATTCACGTACAATACTCGATTGCGATAGAGTTTTAATCCGAATCAAGACTCCATGGCAACCGATTATCCGAGACCAAAACACTAGATTTACAAACAAACTAGTTTTCACAAAACTAATTTAATGTGGATCCTAATTGTTGCGTCCATATCAAACTTAAACCCGAAACGACGTAACAATTATGACTACGAAATACTCCGTATTAGCCCCAATAGAACTGTTAATATCACATAAAAACTGGGCTAATCAAACAATACCTGAAACCCCAAAATCCAGCTACTGGAACACCAAAAAAATTTCAATGCCAGACAACAAGATAAAATTGGCCAGGCCGGTTTTTTATGGCTTTTCGCCGGGTCAAAAGTTGTGGTTTGGCCTCGAATTTTTCCAGTGTTCAAGTTGCATCATATACAACATTCTGCATTTGTTTAAATAATTTTTTGAGATCATTTTAAAATCGACAGAGACTTGGTTTTTGGGTTTCGTTGTTTCGAAGATTTTCTGTTTCGTGAATCTAATTATACCGTCTAATCTTCTAGATTTGGCTCTGATACCATGAAAGTCAGGCAGCCACCCCATCCAATAGGGTCGCCATAGCACCTACAGGTCCCTCAGCAGCTACTTTTTACGCATGCCTCTTTGCGAGGACTACAACACGCCGGAACACCTTCCGGTCTCGGTACACCCTGGGGGTAAGAGCCTATGCTTCGCCACACTGTCACACAGTGAGAACCCCCCATAGGTCGATATCCAATGCCTAGTAGCTCTGATACCATGAAAGTCTACCCTAGCTCCACCATGAGGTTTTACTGTTAGTGATATGTATGCCCTAGAGGCCATTACTGTACATACGATGTATACTGTAATGGATGCTTGGACATATATATGGAGGACTTTCTTGCTCGACATGATAGTATGCTATCCGGTTGCTCTTTATCTTAACATGTACTATGATTGTCTCTATGTTACATATTGATAAAGCCCTTAGGATGAGTACTTGAATACCAGGACTATGATGCAGATCATACTAGTGGGGACAGTGTAGTCGCTAAGTACATCCTTCAAATGTTCCTAGTCGTAGGTGTATCGAGATAGAGCATCGATATACCAGAGTAGACTAGCGTATAGCTTCTCGACCCATGTAGATGGGCGATGGATGATCCTACATCCATTGGTGTTTGACATCAGAGACAGTATACAGGTGCTCAGTGGAGACTGGGTACACTGGACGGACTCGCCGAGAACTCCCAGATGGTATTATAACTCACGTCAGATGGCAGTTCTCTGGTGACACTGGTACAAGTTAGTCTGTAGACCCGATATCGTCATAGAGTCTTGTGTGATTCCCACTGTGCTTTGATTTCCACCTTACCACGTTCATGAGAACGTGAAAAATGGTGGCTTTTGGGTATAGTCCCGAATTACATGGAGGCAATGAGCGATAGGAGGGGTTTCGTTTCTCCCGGTATTGGGAGTTGATGTTGCGCTGTGTTCGATTGGCTATAACTGGAAATCCCTGGCCAGGGTTGCTGAGATTTACTGGTAAGTGTTATCAGTAGTTTCTCGAACTGTTCTGGACCTCATATCGACACGACTTATCAGTTAATGGGGTCTGACGATTACTACCCCTAGACTAGATATGCAACATATCAGACAAAGAGACCGGACTGTACGGGAGTGTTACTGATTGGATTCATAGGAGAATGTACATGCTTGCTTGTTGATCTTCTGATCGCTCAATATCTGGATGGCTGTTACGTTTAGCTGACCGCTTGCAGCTTGTGGGTGTTTGATATGATCACCACCTACTGCCGAAGTATTGACGATTCTTTAGAGTCCTACACAGAGGTTTCCTAGCTCAGGCAAAATGGAGTAGTAGCACATATGTGATATGTGCGGGACCTAGAATAATATGTGTATGTGATACCGTATTAGATTCTCGCAGTATGTGATATCGGCCGGGTATATGTGATATAGCCGGGTCATCGGATCAAGTGTTGATTCGATAAACTGATACATTTTATATTAGTTGGTTATTTGTGAAATAGCCGGATTATCGGATCAAGTGTTTATTCGATAATTTAATGTATAATTATATATTTGATATATTACATTACATTAACTAATATAAGCTCACTTAAAGATTCTTTTTCTCACTTGATAATACATTGATGTATATGTGATATATGTTAATTGTATTATTTTCTTTTGTTACTAAATATTGTATATATGATATATAATATTGTAACATGTTAGGGTTACAAACACAACTAGGGTTTAAACCATGTAAGGGTTTTAAACCTGGGTTAACATTTTATTATGGATTAAATCATTTTGGATGGATAATGTTTTGGATGAGCTTTGAGGAAGCTTCATGACACTTTGACAAAGTCTACCCTCTTTGTTTTATCCTTGATATTTGCTAACCTAACTTTAACCCTAGCCTATGGTTTAATCTCTACATGAGTTAGCCATGACAAATACTTAACCTTGGTTGCATTTCTAATCTCAACAATAATTCATTCATCACTTTGTTCTTCATCTTCTTCAAGCTTTTAAAAAGCTTGCTTGATTTTTGTTTGTGATGATTTAAAGTGAGAAATTGAAAATAAAAGAGAGCAAAATTCCTACTTCATCATCCTCATCTATTCTAGCCACTTAGATTAGGGTGTTTGCTTCACTAATACTGGATTAGTGAAGTAAGAGCTTGGGTTTAAGATTCTTCAAGGTAGATCATCTTGGATTAGTGAAGTCTTCAAGCAAGGGTGCATCATTCTCTTCATGGAGCCTCTCTAGAGTCCGGGTACTTAATGACCGCAGCGAAGGGACCTCAACACTGAGCTTATGAAGCGAAAGAACGGACTACAAAGGTTGTAATCCCTAACTCTTAGATGTTAATGTGTTAATAGGCTAGTATTGTTTGATTCTCTAGTTAATGATCTAGGTTTAGGGTTATCTATAATGGCAAATATTTGAAATTAGCATGTGTGATGCCACCCCAAACCTTGCTGCCGTTGTAGGTAACCCAAGAGTGGTATCAGAGCCTAGCTAGAGAATTAGACGGATAAGTGTAGGATTATGAAACCGAAACAACTCTGAAACACCCGATGCAAAATCCTAGTTTCTGTCAATTTTAAAATGAGCTCTAAAAATTTTTCAAACAAGTGCAGAATCATGTATGCGACAAATAGTGAACATGGGCAAAACTTGGACCCCTATGCTTAGATTTTGGCCGAGCACAAAGCATGAAAATCCGAGGAGGCCGGCCCCTTGGTGGGTTCTGGGCTTCAGGTTTTGGTCATGCTCTGGTCTCTAGGGTTTGGTACTTCAGGTGTTGTTTGTTTTTGCTAAAATTGCATGTGATGTTAATTTACTGCATTAACTAATTCGGAGTGTTTCGTATTTGCAATTCTAGCTACGTTTCGGTTTTTTTAGACAGTGTTAAAAAGTTCGAACGGATATCAATAACTCACTTTTTCCTCTGTCGGAAAATTTCCAAGTGTTGGATTTTTCCTTAGTTAAAGAACATTCAAAGTCATGCAAGTAACGCAGTGGACCCTCTAGAAGAATGAAAACCTTAACTCAATTATGTGACCGTCAGAACTTCCTCTAAACCTTAGGGTTTGTGGTAGTTCGGCATTGCCACATGTGAGGCGTTGGTTTGACCCTTCTACGGCCGGTCCATTGGTACTGTGTTATGTGATGGATGCTTTTAAACTAAGTTCAAGTGCTGAACAAACAGGGAAATTTTGGGTGTTTGTTTATTCGATCGGAATGTTTAACGTCGTCTAACTTTTTCTGTAATGTGATACAATATTTGGAATCCACATGTAGTTATGAGATAACTAATTTGAATGTTATAAATCTAGCACTTTAGTCTCAGTTGATCGGTTGCCATGGGATTTTGATGCGATCAAAAGTCCATCGCAATCACGTAGCGTACGCGGATACTCGCCAGGTAAACTTAATAGATATCCACGCCCCATAGCCCCGACCAAGTGACTGTAGGAGAACCCCATCGCCAAAAGCATCCATTCGGGTGCTCGCGGCAGCGGTGTTCCGCCTTAGTACACTTCATCGACGGCATCGGGGGGTGCGGCCGTCTACTAAAGTTTCCGACGAGCATTCGATCTGGATGTCGGGAATCTTGTTGAATTGCCCGACTTGATATTGAAAAGTGTTTTCGATATTGAGACTAAAATGCGGGGTTTATAATTTTTAGGCATGCGATGTCTAAGGAATTCATTTGGTTAGGCATGTGATGTCTAAGGAGATTGAAGATTCCAACTGTTGTAGTTTTACACTTTCTTTTCTGCAACCGTAAGTGTAATATGTGGTGTATCGCCGGTTTCATTGCTATACGTCAATGACAATTGGGATACGCATATTTACTTACGTTGATAACATGTGATGTTATTTGTTGCTGTGATATGTTATATTGGATCGTCGTGTTTTGAATAGCCGGGTTTTTTTATGAGATGAGAGTTTTTCATTTTCATTCATGTAAAATTCATTGTATGTAATATTCTTTTATTGGGGCACTTCCGGGTTGAGGATGATGTCACCATTATATATTATTTACTTTTCCGCATTAGGATAGACCCAAGGCGGGGAGCACAAGTAACCGGGTTCTAGGGTCCAGTGGGAGACCATCTCGAGGAGTCGAGACCGGGTGTCCTGACTCTAGAATTGGTAGGGTTGCTTGCCGCTCTCGTAAGGGTCTAGGGGTGTGGGATTGGCTATTCATCGCGACCGTGGAATCCGTGTTTTATACAGGCTCGCAATAAAACACGGACCTCCTAGTATATCTAATATTTTATATGTTTCTTCTGCTGCGATATCTGTGATGTGATCATTGATATGTTGAGATGGATACAGGATATAGTATATGTGATATATTATATAGACGTTACTTATGTTTTACACCCGTGCTAGCACTGTCCCGCTCTGCCGTTAGTTAGCTAACCTAACGGTGCACAAGGGGACAACGAAGCGAATGCGGATGGTATAAGCGTACGTTGTATTTATCTGTGATGTTTAGGTAATTTAAATGATGAGACTTCATTAATGAGATTAATGACATAAAAGAAACCTAAAGATGTTGTGGAATCGAATTTTCAAAAACAGGTAGCTCTAGTTGTTGCTTTGCATAGCGGTGTTCCTTGTAGAACATCCAGCACCTTATTTGATAAGGAAAGAGCCGAGATCCTTTCACCGAGAGTGGCCTCTTTAGCAATAACTAGCAGATACTACAACCCTCAGTTTTGCCTTTTGATTGCTTTTCTAGTTCTTACTTTGTATAGTGGTATTTGTGAAATATCCTGCACCTCATTCGACGAGGAAAGAGCCGAGATCCCTTCAGCGGGAGTGACCTCTTTAGCAAAACTAGCAAAGGCCTAAAAAACACTCCATTTAAATCATTTGATTCTACAATGATATCAAGTTCATTACGCAAAAGGTTTTCTTAAAAAACTGTCGTAGCCCTCCGTCATTTCAGATAAGTAATAGTTAGTATTCGTGCTGCGTTTGTTGACCTCTTTCAAGGCGTAGTGTGCGGTAGCTGATTACTGCTTATCTGCATAAGCATATGATGCGATTGATTTAGGGTAGTGTCACGATCCGAAAAAGGCACGTGACAGCCCTTAAACTACGCAACGTCTACAGGCGTAACGCAATTTAAGTAAGCCGAAAACCCAGCAATCTAAACCATCAAAAGTAGTAAGTGATAATAGCATTTTCAAAACTTTTGAAATCTCAAACCAAATTCTTTAAAGTCCAACTTTACTTTCTTAAAAATTTTGGCAGTACCTCCTTTGTAAAAACTATCCCCAAAAATGGGTACAACATAAATATAAGTAAAGCATCCCAAACGGAAGCAAAATCCACGCCCAAAGGCGGAAAACAACCACCACAACAGATATACGACGCCGTAAAGAAGAAATAAAAGATGATATTAGTAAAACTGCATAAAAGACATCCAAGTCACCAAAATATACAATATTGTCCTCACATCAAGTCTCTAAGTCAATACATGAGAATGGTAGATGGAGAGTACAGGATACAACGAATATACAATAAGCAACATCGGATAACCGCAAAACCAACCTATAGCAAAACTGCACGCAGTCAGCCGAGGCGGTATTCGCCACAAAAGATGATACGAAAGATGAAAAGCCTGCCGTGACTGCCCTGAGAGACTACCTGCAAAATACTGTGGCACAACGTGGGTGAGTTGCCAACTCGTGAATAGTAAATAACATTTGTAGGTAATCGCAAGTATGCACGTATAGCACGAATCTAATACATGCAAGCGGATAGCAATAAATGGTCATATGTATGCAACAGTCATGAAAGGTACTCTAGCAGGTACAACTAATACATGAAGCAATAATATGACAATATGTATATGCAACAGTCATGAAAGGTACTCTATCAGGTACTACTAATACATGAAGCAATGTATATAAAATAAATGAGGAGTATGGAATAAAACATGTCATTCTCACGGAATCCTGACCTCGTGACAGGACAAAAGTCCATCAAGACAATCTAAATCCCAAATTTCCTCAAATCAGCCCCCAAATTGGCTCTCATATCCTGTAAGTCTCATATATCCTGAATGTACAATATCAAGTAAACCTCATATATCCTGAATGTACAATATCAAGTAAACCTTATATATCATATATCCAGTATCGAGTAAGTTTCATATAAAGTGAGTGTCCAACATCGACACCCAAAAACAACATGAAACAAGTGTCTAGCATCGACACAGAAATACTGATCTATCAGGTGCTGTCACCACGACTGGCCCCCTGATAGGTACGTATCATACGCTATCCCGAAAACTCGAGTGCCTAGCTTTGACACTCGAAATTCGACGTATCCATACGTACATGACTCCGGTCGATATCCCCACGATAACCGCCGAGTCTAAATACTATCACCGGTAGGTACTTGCCCACCTTCCAGGCTCATCGGCATGTACCGTCGATCATCTTGCCGAGGGGAACCATATCGGGCTCCACCATGTACCTGCACACGGCCCACTGCACTCCTCGCATCGGGTATATATCACCATCTCAGAACCGAGAAATCTCATGGTGGACGCTGAAATATCATATCAAGAGAAACCGGGTTTTTCAAATAATGCATAATTTCATGAAACAACCACGGTCCTCAAATCCAGAAAACATCAAGTAATGAATAAGTATAAATGCAGGAATCAATACATATATATTAGCGTCCTATTCCACTAATATATATATAGGCATATAAAACAGCGTCCCATTCCACGGTTATATATACTTAGGAGTAAAAATATCAGAGAACATCATATGAAATCCATGAATGTAATATATGCAACATGAAATAGTAATATGAGCATATAAAGGAAAAACCGCTATTTAACTGCAACAAGTTAATATATATATCATGCGGTTCCTAATTTCTCCAAGTCCATACAACATCAAATAAAGGTGAACATGTAGCTATAGCCAGGTATGCGTAATAATGTTGGCATAGCAAGATATGTGTATCTACCTATCAATAATGATTTAATACCCTCCAGGTATAAGTGTAAGTATGTATGCGAGATATACATGTAGCTATGTCTCCTATGTGTATATACCTATCACTAATGGTGCAATACCATATATGTATATAGGTAACTAGTATGTAAGCATGTCAAGGTATACTATTATCATATGCGCCAACGCATAAGAATCAATTACCCCACATCAATGACAAAACGGTACCACATAGGTATGTGTAGCCCTAACTAGGTAAGTGAGTATACATGTAAGTATGTATGCACGGTGTACATGTAACTAGCCAGGTATATGAGTGTACATGTAAGTATGTGTGCATAGAAAGGCATATATGTAAGCATGTAGGTATATAGGTATGCCACTATCTTATGCACCAAGGAAAATAAGGATCATGTCTCAATGTCCCTAAAGAATACAATATCACATATGTATAGGTGTTGTGCGTGTCATGGCAATTATTGACGGTGTGTGTGTAGCATACAATTAGTGCTCGTGAAACATGAACCGTCAATAATGGTGTTGTGTCTCATTAATACTAAGTCCATACACAAGGAAATGAGATAAGCAACAAAGGTATACATGCACAATCAATATCCGTATACTTCTAACTAATAGTCATGTCATTTGATCTAGCCCAGATGCATAACGCCATACGGGCGATCCCTCTGTAGATGTTAAATCACTCACCAACCATCCTGGCTAAGTAAAGCCAACAACTCTCTTTCCCTTCTTCACAGCGCCCGAAGTCCCCGCCTGCGATCCTGAAAGCATATAACAATATAACAAGTGTATATTAGCAATCGACCAATAACACGTACCAACTACGTTTGACCGACGCACCAACTCCAAACATACTCTCAAGTATTCGTCCAGTGGCTAACGCGCGCAGCGACACTACGAAACCAACTCAAGAGCAAAAGCTACACAAAGACACGAATGATATCGCCACAACCCTAGTTAGGAGCGCTAAACGACACAACCATCAAGCCTAGACCCTGATCGTACCGATCACACATTCACAACACACTAACAAACGTGGAATTAATTTAAATAACGTCGCAACGTCAAAAGAAACCCACGCCAAAATTGTCCGAAAATCTAGTAAGTAATATTTATCATTTTAGCACCAAACTACAACTTTTTTACCAAACTAGAATTTACAAACATCACTAATTAGCAAGATTAAACCATACAAACCCTTACTAGAATTTTAATCTCACTTAATTAGGATTTAGTAAAAGTCTAGTTTGTAATTAAGCTAATTAGATAATTAGGAAAATATCAATTAACAAATCTAGCAAGTAGGTTAAGTTTTCTTTAGACTAAACATCTTGATTAACCATTTCACTAAACAAAACCGAACTTGATTATCTAAAAACCATTTCTTGAATTTCAAAACATGCAAATTAAAGCTTAAATTAATATCTAATTAAGCTATTTTAAAGATTTAAAACAACTATTAAGGATTAGGGTTAGGGTTTATACCTCCACAAAAGATCCACAAATTGCAAACACAACTCTAAATTATAGCCTCCAAAATCAAGACTTTTGTGAAAATACAAGCATAATTTGTGAAGAAGAATGATGGGTTTTGATTTATTTATGAGTTTGTGAGATAAATTGATGGTTTTTGATGTATTTTGTGATCTTGAAAGAGTTGAAATAGGGTGAGATGAGAGAGAGGGTGTAACACCTTAGGATGGGTTTATTGGCTATTTATATTTAAATAAAGGGTTTTTAATAAAAAGTTTACCAAATTGAGTTTCAAATATTTTTCCCAATTTAATAAATATTTTTCTAGAATTTTCCTAGGCTTGCACACACATGTGCATGTAAACTAGGGTTTTAAAATGAGGTAATACCATGATTAGCAACCATGGTGGGTTTAATCATGGGGATTAAGTCTTTTGGGTTTTAATTAAGTTTAATTATTTATTTGATGGTTGCTTTAATTTGAATTTCCCTTTTGAGTGTTGACTTGGTGAGAATGAGAGAGAGAGAATGCATCATGGAAAAAGCCATGCTTGCATTTAATGAAGAGAGAGAGTGGAGGGGTTGACATTTGGAGTTATGATTCCCTCTCATTCTTGTGTTCTTTTCTCTCAACCCCACTCTCACACTCACACACCCACACCATCTCAGCAACAGCAGCAAGCATCCACAGCAACAGCAGCAACCATTTCAACAGCAACAACAAGCATCACAGCAGCAGCACCAGTGAGCAGCAGTAACAGCAGTTAGCAGCAGCAACAGCCACAACTCCAGCTGCAGCTCCTTCCCTCCACTTCTTCTTCTTCCTCCATCTCCCTAGGGTCGAGTGTGGGGTATACTTCCTGAACTTACTCCCTAGTTTGCTTATTTAGTGTAGCTTAGCTTCGATTAGTGTTTTTGGTGCGTTTTAGTGCGATATGTGGTGATTAGTGGGAACCATGACCAAGTGATGTATGATTTGGTTTTAGTAAGTTGATGGAGTGTTGTTAGGGCCATATTAATCCAGCTTAGCCCCCAATTGCACTAAAATACCACCAGATCCCTATTTGATGCAAATTCTTCGTTTTTAAGCAAATTTTGACCTTCTGTTAAATGCTATCGACCCAGTGGGTTCAGAATAATTTTGAGATGACTGCAGTATATTGGTTAGGTGCTGATCCCCCAGGTAGAACCCGACCCCAATATGACTTGTTCAGGCCGCTGGAAAATTGGATCTGGCCGCAAATTGCGGCCAGATGGGGAGGGTTTGGGTTGGGGTTTGTCTCTAGTCGTGTCTGCTGCAACCCTTAGACTCGTGGCATGTATAATTTTGTGTGATTCTTGCTGTAGGGAAATCTGGAGCTAATTACCCTATTTCTCGTATTTTAAACCTTCGCGACACGCGTGATACACATGTGGTTTGGGGTTTCTGCGTATCGCGACGCGTCGGGGTAGTTTCAGGCGCGTAATCACACGTTTTGCGTATCGCGCACACGCGCGCTTGATTTGCGACACGGGTTTCTAGTTTGACCTTAATGTCACGATTTTGTGGATTTGAGCTTATGTGTGATATATTGTGTGATTCTAGGTTCGCAGGAGAGTGTGACGGACGCTGCGAAGAAAGGGAAGCAAGTCATCGGCTACACTTAGCGCGAGACTTCGGTGAGTAGATTTAACATCTACGGGGATATCGCCCGCATGGCGTTATGCGTCAGGGCTGATAGGACCTTATAATTATATATTGCATTTACCTACATTGACTGTCATGTATACTATTGTTGCATACTGCATTCCCTGCTATATGTGTGTAAACTTAGAATTGATAGAACATCGCACTATTACTAACGGTTCATGTTGCACGAGCACTAATCTACATGTTACACACACACCGTTAGTAATTGCCATGACACACTCACTGTAGAATTGCCATGAGTATATTGCTGTAGTTCATTTCATATATGATTCATTATGATTTTCATAGAAATTGGGAGCCGCAAGATGTCTTTGAAAACTGAAACTATTTTAAAAAGCGGTTCTCCCTTGTACCTATATTATGACTTGATGTACATAGCGCATCGCATTTGATTTACTCATTGGTGTTGGATTTCCATGTGATTTCTGGTTTTGAGGACCGTGGAATTAATTAAAGAAAAGATGCACTATTTGAAAACCCGGTTTCTCGTGATATGATATTTTGGTGCGTCCACCACGCATTTTCTCGGTGCTGAGACGTGTGCTTGAAACCCGATTCGAGGAGTTGGATGATCCGTTTGCGGGTTCGTGGTGGACCTGGTATGGTTCCCCGGGGCGAGAAATGTTTTTCGTGGAGTAGACGATGAGCCTGGCAGGGTGGCGAGTACCTACCGGTAATTGGTTGGACCTGGCGGTTATCCGGAGGATACTGACCAGAGTCGAGAGATGGATGCGAGATGATCCGTACTGCCGGGGCCGAGGGCCGATACCGCAGACGGAGCCCATGGGCTGATCCGGACTGACGGAGCCTGATATATGAGGATTTGCGTGTCGATACTGGACACGAGTATTTTATGATATTTTGAGTGCCGATGTTGGGCACTTATGATTCTCAGAGATTTACAGGATTTGAGGGCCGAGGAGAGTGCCGGCGCCTGAGTTTATTTGGTATTTGGGTGCAGTTTGGGGCACCGATTATTTTTCCATGTTGATATTTCCATGTAGATGTTGTTTATCCCATGCTCAGCATTGTTTATCATGCATTTCATCCTGTAGTCGTTTTACCAGACAGAGCATTTGCATGATTATTGCACCTACTGCTTGTCGCATATAGATCTTACTTGCTGGCATATGATAGAGTAGCGCAGTACGTGCATGCTCACGATTACCTTTATATGTTATCTCTATTCACGAGTTGGCAACTCACCCCCATTATGCCACAGTATTTGCAGGTTGCCCTTCAGAGTAGTCGCGGCAGGCTGCCTTTTGCATCTTTTGGCTACAGATGCCATTACAGTTGTTATGAAAGCTGTTTCTCTTTTAGGTGGGTTGTGGTATCTGATTAATTTTATTGTACCCCTTTTGTATCTAGTATTCTCCATCTACCATATATGTACTGGACTTAGTGACAGTGTGAGGACGATGATGTATATTTTTGGTATTCTGGTGTCGAGCTCGTGGGAGCCGACTGTTTTTACATGCAGTTATTATTCTGTGATGTTTACTATTGCTCATTCTTCGCTACGGCGTCGTATATTACTCTTGTGATGATGGTTTCCGCCGTTGGGCGTGATTGCTCCCGTTTGGGAATGTTTTGTTTCATTATATCTCATTTTCACTCATATCCTGTTTTATACCCGGTCTCGGGGTTACTTTTACAAAGGAAATGCTGCCAAAATTATTTAAATGATGACGTAACTTTAAAAGAACTTATTGAACTATTTAAGGTTTTCCAAATGCCTTAATTAAATGTTTTCAACACTCGCTACTTTTAAATGGTTTTGATTTCTGGGTTCGGCTTACTTAGTCGCGTAACGCCTGTAGACGTAGCGTGGTTAAGTACCGGTCATGAGTCGAAATATTCGGGTCGTGACAGAGGGCAGCAAGGAGAAGTGGTCAGCCATTGCAAGAAGTAGGAGGGGGTTTTGTGAAAAAAAAATGAAGAAAGTTCTAGCTAAAATTGACAACAAAAGCTCATTAATGCATTTTGCCACCTTTTCTTTCTTTTCTTTTTCTTTAAATTTTCATTTTAAATCATAAAATATCTAGATATTTGGATGGATGGATTAACAAAAATATCTAGTGATTAGATTAGCATAGATTCATATTAGAAGTAATTAACCCAAACCAAAAAGTAATTACCACTAATAAAGTGCACAAATAAAGCATTAAAATAATATTTAATTAGGGAAAATTCTATGTGAACCAAAACTTCCAATTGACCTCTAAAGCCCGTCCACTACCTTTATTCTAGCTAAACTAGGTGCCGTCAAGTCTATACAGAAGCTTGATCACAATCGGGTTAAAACGGAAAACACAGACTATTTTACCCTAAAACGGAAAAATTCGCATAAGGATTTCTAAAACGTTACAGGTAGTCGTGCGACCTTGTTGACCTCTGTCAAGGGTCATGCGGGTGGGTTTACTTCAATCATGAAATGACGGGTTGAACTTGACTAGCTGCCTATAGTTTGTTGACCTCTGTAAGGTCATAGGACGCTTGGGGCAAAATATTATCGGGAATTTCAAGTGTTGAAATTTGCAATGAGATTGCATACCTCCTATGAGATAGTTGGATCCCGATACCCACTGCGAGTAAGAGTTACTCCTGGGAGAGTTTTACACATTACAATTAGCTGATCAAGTAGGTGTCTAGAAAGGTGTCAACGGGGTTACGCCCCTGGGAAAACGAGATTTATTTTAATTAGGTCTGTGCGAAAGAACGAGGAACCTCCCTCAAAGTACCGGCACTGGCCTGGCTGAAAGATTGGCGAACTTATAGGGTATAATTAATCCCGGCTAGTCTTTCCTTTTAGGGTTTGAAGGAACATTTGACTAAAACAGTGGGAGCCATCCTGATTAGATATATTAATAACCAATCTAATCTTGCAAGAGCATACGCTGAGTGTTTTCTTCTCTCTCTCCAGGTAGCGACCATGTCACGCCTTAATCAAGATAATAATACGGATGTATTGACCGAACCCGCTTGTTATACTGAGCTGGGGAACGTTGGTCCCGCTCCAACTTATAATTGTTATAAGACCGAGTAGGAAATAGGGAATTACTAGAATTCCCGTGCCGCCCAAACGAAGAAAGTGTATGATGATACATCTTATTTGGGTGTGTTCATTACGAGAACTGTTTCTCAGTTACCTTTAGGTCCTAGGTATGAGATACCGGATCAGGATCCCACAAATGTAATATGTTACATGGGCTACAGATAGGTAGAGAACTGAGAACGGGTGATAAGTTTTAATAGTTAGAAATGGTGCAATTGTTGCAGCCAAGTATGTTGGCAGTTATCACCCTGTATTACCAAATACATTGATTCAAAACGAATGTTATTAGATACTGAACCTGATATACAACATCATATCAGTCTCTTTATTTAACAAAGAAGGATATAATTTTGTATTGTTGGATAATGTTTTGAACATCTCCTATATCAAGAGTTGATCGGTTCAGGCATATTATCTAAAAGCATATACGTTCTAAATCAAACCCCAGTTCTTAACGTACAGAACACACACAAGAGGAAGAGTTCAGAAATGAACGAATCCTTCTTGAGGCATTGTAGACTAGGTCATATCAATGCGACCTAACTAGCTGAAGTTACATAAAGATGCATATTTAAATCAGTTTGGATTTACATCTTGTGAAACTTGCCAGTCATGTATCAAAGATAAACATGACCATAGCTCCGTTTATTGGAAACAGAGAAAGAGTTGGTGAACTCTTGGGATTGATACATGATGATGTATGTAGGTCCCCTGTCTACACATGCTAGGACTGGTTCTGTGTACTTCATTACATTCATTGATGATCTCTCAAGATTCGGACATATGTTCCTGTTGAAACACAAGTCTGAACCTTTTGAGATATTAAAAGAATATAAGTTAGAAGTAAAGAACCAAAGAGGGTATAAGTATTATGTCCTTTGATGAGATCAGGGATAAGAATACTTGAGCACGGAATTCTCGGACTATTCGTAAGGAGAATGAGATTCTCTCTCAGCATTACTCCTCCGTATACACCACATCTCGTTGGTGTATCGGGACGGAGTAATCGCACCCTATGTGATATGGTGTGCTCTATGATGAGTACTACTGAGTTGCCTATTTCCTTTTGGGGGTTATGCACTTATGAAGTTGCATACCTATTGAATTGGGTTCCAATCAAATCAGGTGTCTACCACTCCATATGAGATATGGTATGGGAAGAGCCCATCTCTTAAGGATGTTAAGATTTGGGGTTGTCCGGCCTATGTCTAAAAGAAAAATTCGGACAAGCTCGAGGCAAGGTCAGTTCTGTGGAAGTTTGTTGGATATCCCAAGCATTCGCAAGGGAATATCTTCTACCGAATCGAGGAACAAAAGGTTTTTTATTTCTCGGCATGCCACCTTTTTGTTAAAAAAAAGGGAATTTCTTGTGAAAGAATTAGTGATCATGAGGTAGAACTGGAAGGAGTTCCATCTATACAAACCGCAGCTGATGATTTGGTAGAACCGGAGGATTCAATAGTTTCCAACGAACCTCAGCCTCTCCGCCAATCTGGTAGAGTTCCTCATCCACCTGAGAGATACTTCGGTTTCTCCATGACAGTGGGAGCGAGGATTGCATCATGAGATGATGACCCAACTAGTTTCGAGCAGGCCATCAATAGTGGGGACTCTGTGAGAATGGCTGGATGGTAAGCGATCTGAGATGGAATCCATATACACCAACAAAGTATGGACTTTTGTTGTTTTATCTGAAGGGTTAAATCTCCATCAGGAGCAAGTATATCTTGAGAAGATTACTTGGTGTACATGGAAAGGTTGAGACTTTCAAAACTATGCTTAAGTCCATCCAGATCGTACTTGCCACTACTACATACCATGACTACGATATCTGGCGGTTGGGTGTCAGGACTGCTTTTCTAAATGATGATTTAGAAGATAGCGTCTATAAGTACACAGCCAGAGGGCTTCGTAGACAGTAGGAGCAGCAGAAACGTGTGGAAGTTGCTTTATGGGTTAAAGCAAGCATCGTGAAGTTGGAACATCTGTTTTGATGTGGTAGTCAAAGAGTTTGACTTCATCAAAATGGTAGATGAACCTAGTATATACAAAAAGGTAGTAGAGAGTATGGTGGTGATCCTCATATAGTACGTAGATGACATACTCTTGATAGGGAAGGAGTTTCCTATGCTGCGCTCGGTCAATCTCCTCTTATCATAAGGATTCTCCATAGGATCAAGGTGATACATCCTAAATCTTGGGTTTTGGATCTATGAGATAGATCTAATTGGATGTTAGGGCTCTCACTAGGTGTAGTGAGATGGTATCAATCGATCCTGGGGAGAATCACTGGATAGCTTCCAGGGTGGTAAGGTCGACTGAATGTCAGTCACAGGTATTGTCTTTACCCTCAGTGGAGGGACGGTATGTTGAAAGAGTTCCAAGTTAGATACAGTGGCAGACTAGATGATTAAAGGTAAGATACATCGTTACCAAGGATGCTACCAAAGAGGTAGTCTGGATGTATATAAGTTCATGAGATGAAATTTGTTCCTACCATTATGTGACAATGGAGTTGTGGCTTACGCCTAGGAACCCCAGTCCCATCAGTGATCCAGACATATTCTTAGGCAGTATCACCTGATCATGGAGATGGATGATCTCCAGGGAGATCGAGGTCAGGAGAGTAGATACAGAGGACAACATCACGGATCCACTCACAAAGGCCTATTTCCCAGTAGAGACTTTTATGGGATGGTTGAGTATGAGATACTTCAACCACAGCTGATTATTGGGTATGAGATATTACAACAGATGGCCCTAGTGCAAGTGGTGTTAGTGATATGTATACCCTAGAGGCCATTACTGTACATGCGTTGTATATTGTAGTGGATGCTTGGACATATATAGGGAGGACTTTCTTGCTCGACATGATAGTACGCTATCTGGTTACTCTTTATCTTAACATGTACTCTGATTGTCTCTATATTACATGTTGATAAAGTCCTTAGGATATGTACTCGACTACTGGGACTATGATGAGATAATACTAGTGGGTCCACGGTAGTCGATGAGTATATCCTATAACTTGTAAGTCCATGCTACCTCTCCCGGTACTTACGGGCTTGCGAAATTTGGTGAAAAACAATTTTCTAGAGGCGGTAACATGGACTCAAACGGATCTTTGTTAAACTTAGCTACCTAACAACCTAACTAAGAGTTGTTAACTACTCGGTTAGGGGGTTATACCTTTCTTTCTTGAACTCCTTCGTCTTCTACACTTGATGGTTGTCCGGATCGGCTTCACCCCGTCGTCTCCTTGCGCCGAAGATCGATCCACCCGAAAGCTTCTACCTTTGGCTTCTTCTTCGAGCTTTGAAGAAACTAGTTCACTCGGTTTGCTAAACCTTGTGAACTAGAGTGAGTAGAGGAGAGTGTGTTGGGATTTTTCTCTATGGTTCTTGGTTCTCAAGACATGAGACATGTGAACCATAGACTAAAGAGAGGGAGAGCAAGAGGAAGAGGATGAGAGCTCAAGAACAAGAGAGAGAATGAAAATGATAGAATAAGAAAGACTTTTCTCTCTTGGCTCTCATAATCCAAAGCAATCATAACAAATCATAGCAATCAAGTATTATGTGATGGTTTAAGCTACAATAGCCATATCATTTCATGCACTCATTTTTCACAAGAGAACAAGCAAGCAAAAAGTCTTTGCCATGAAATGATAGCCATTGTCATCATGATAGTCAACTAGTCCAACCTAGTCAACCGGTCAACAAAGTCAACAAGTCAACCCCTCAAAAACCATGTCACCATAATACTTAATTAATATTATTGTTAATCATATATCATATTCTCATTAGGGTTTAGCAAGAAGTCAATGGTCAACAGTCAACAGTCAACAACCCTAATAAGAATCCTCTGCCTCTGTCTCTCCGTCAACTGTGCATACACACCCGAATCCGCGTTCCGAGGAACACGAATACATACTGGATAAAACCAATCCCAAAACGTACACTAGGATCTGGCTTAAACCAAAGCCCGCTAGTGTTAACTGTCCGGACACTAAACGTGCACAAGTGCACGGATGTGACCGAACCCTGTCGTAAAACCATGCGACCTGTCGTAAAACCATGCGGCCTCTACTCTTTTGCCTAAAGGCGAATAGCTTTCTGTGTGGGACTCTAAAGACTCGATACTACGCTGGCAGTGGGTTTAACCACAGACCACAAGCGGCACTAGCTGTGCGTAACGGTCCCCAGGTAGATGCCGACAAGAAGACTGACGAGGTGAAACCCATCTGAACTCCTACTGAGCCTGAATGTGACAGTCTCCGTACAGTCCGGTCTGTTCGTTTGATACATCGTATGGCGGGCCTAGGGGGCGGTAAACGTCAGTCCCCTAAAAGCGGTACAAGTCGTATCGGAGTGAAGCCCAAAACACCCAGAGATAACACTGGAAGCTTACCAGTATATCTCGCTTGCCCTGGCCAGGGACTACTCGTGTAATGGCTCTCCTAGACACAGCGCGATGTCAACCCCCAATACCGGGAGAAATGAATCCTGCCTAACCGTCACTGCCTCCAAGTGCTTCGGGACTGCACCCAACTACTACCTGTTTGCACGACTCCTTTGAGCCGTGGTAGGATAGTAATCAAAGTACAGTGGGAACACACTCGAGGCGAAGTGACAGTGTCAAGTCAGCGGACTAAGCTGTACTCATGTCACCTAGGAACTGATAACTGACGATAGGTATAATACCAACCAATCAGTTCCCGACGAGTCCAGTCCAGTGTACTCGTAACCCAACGAGCACCCGCATACTATCTCAAGTACGACGTACTAACGGCTATGGGACAGACCGTCTCCCCTGCTGGGATGAGAAGCGCATACGCTAGTCTACTCCGGAGTATCGATGCCCTGTCTCGATAGTCCTGCGACTAGGGACCTGCATAAGGATATGCTTATAGATTACCCAGCCCCCACTAGTGTGACTGCCATCACAACGCTGGTAATCAAGCAAAGATCCTAAGGGCTCCACTAATGCGTATAGGTGATATAATAAAATAAACACATGTACACATTGAAGTAGAAATAAACCAAGTAGCATACTACTATTTTGAGCAAGATTGTATATACAACTGTGAATATCCCAAGCTTCCATTAAGTAATATACAAACTAGTATGATACAGTAATGGCCTCTAGGGCATATACTCTAACAATCTCCCACTTGCACTAAGGCCATGTACTGGCGTATCGAAGACCTATCATCTCGATCAGCCGCTCGAACTGAGTCTGGGGCAAGGCCTTGGTGAATGGATCTGCAGTGTTATCTTCTGAAGCAACCCTCCGAACCTCGATCTCCTGGCGATCCACGATCTCCCTGATCAGGTGATACCGCCTCAAGATGTGTCTGGATTTCTGATGGGACCTGGGTTCCATCGCTAAAGCTATAGCCCCGTTGTTGTCGCAATACAGTGGTATTGGATCAACAATGGACGGCACCACGTGAAGTTCTTTCAAGAACTTCCTCATCCAGACGGCTTCTTTTGCGGCATCAGATGCAGCGATGTATTCCGCTTCCATAGTCGAGTCAGCAACGGTTTCCTGTTTGGAACTCTTCCAACACACCGCCCCTCCATTGAGGGTAAAGACAAAACCCGACATGGACTTGGAATCATCCTTGTCACTCTGGAAGCTGGAGTCAGCAAAGGCCTCGATCTGTAGGTCTTTTCCGCCATACACCAAGAACATCTCCTTAGTCCTTCTCAGGTACTTGAGAATGTTCTTTACCGCTATCCAGTGTTTCTCCCCAGGGTTTGACTGATACCGGCTTACTACACTAAGTGCATAAGCTACATCCGGTCTGGTACACAACATCGCATACATTATATAGCCTACCGCAGAAGCGTAGGGTATAATACACTTGCGATCCCTCTCCAAATCAGTCTTGGGAGACATCTCTTTAGAGAGGGTGATCCCGTGACAAGCCGGTAGATTACCGCGCTTGGAATCTTCTATACTGAATCTTTTCAGTATGGTGTCGATATACCTGGACTGTGAAAGTCCTAATATCCTCTTGGATCTATCACGATGGATCCGGATCCCCAGGATGTATGAGGCATCACCCAGGTCTTTCATGGAGAACCTGTGTGACAAGAACCCCTTGACAGATTGTAGCATAGGAATGTCATTTCCTATTAAGAGAATGTCATCCACGTATAAAACGAGGAATACTACAGTTCTCGCTACAAATCTACTATAGATGCATGGTTCATCTGGATTTTTGATAAAGCCAAATTCTTTGACAGTCTCATCAAAATAGATGTTCCAACTCCGCGATGCCTGCTTTAGTCCATAGATGGACTTAAGCAACTTGCACACCTTTCCGCTGCTCCCACTCTGAATGAAACCCTCTGGCTGGTCCATGTAGACACACTCCTCTAAATTTCCATTTAGAAAAGCGGTCTTTACGTCCATCTGCCAAATCTCATAATCGTGGAAGGCAGCAATGGCAAGAAGGATCCAAATGGATTTCAGCATATCCACTGGAGAAAAGGTTTCATCATAGTCCAAACCAGGTCTTTGAAGAAAACCCTTTGCAACAAGTCTAGCTTTATAGGTCTCAACCTGTCCATCTACACCAATCTTCCTTTTGAAGATCCAGTTGCATCCTACAGGTTTTACCCCGTCTGGAGCAATGTCCAACGTCCATACTTTGTTGGTGTACATGGACTCCATTTCGGTCCGCATTGCATCCAGCCATTTTAACGAGTCAACGCTCTGAACGGCCTGCTGGAAGCTAGTAAGCTCATCATAATCTATGATGCAATCCTCTCTATCCCCGTCTATGAGAAAACCGTAGTATCTCTCGGGCGGATGAGACTGCCTACTTCTCCTACGGAGCGGCGTAGGAATGTCCTGTTCTTTTGAACCCTCTGGTTCTACTAAGCTTTCAGTAATAGCTCGTGGTTCTGGAATTTCTTCCAGTTCTACTGTGCTCCTGTTAGTGTATATGCCCTAGGGGCCATTATTGTATCATACTAGTTTGTATATTACTTAATGGAAGCTTGGGATATTCACATGTATATAACAGTCTTGCTAAACATGGTAGTATGCTACTTGGTTTTTCTATCTTAATATGTGAGTATACGTATTGATAGAGCTCTTAGGATCTTGCTTGACTACCAGCGTTGTGATGGCAGTCACACTAGTGGGGGCTGGGTAGTCTACAAGCACATCCTTGTTCAGGTCTCTAGTCGTTGGATTATCGAGACAGGGCATCGATACTCCGGAGTAGACTAGTGTGTACGCTTCTCATCCCAGTTAGGGAGATGGTCTGTCCCACAGCCGTCAGTACGTCGTACTGGAGATAGTATGCAGGTGCTCGTTGGTTACGGGTACACCGGACAGGACTCACAGGGAACTGTTGGTTGGTTTTATACCAGTCGTCAGTGAACAGTCCCCAGGTGACATGAGTACAGCATAGTCCGCAGACTTGACACTGCTACTTCGCCTCGAGTGTGTCCCACTGTTCTTAGATTGCTACCCTACCACGGCTCAAAGGAGTCGTGCAAACAGGTAGCAGTTGGGTGCAGTACCGAGCACTTGGAGGCAGTGGCGGTTAGACAGGATTCGTCTCTCCCGGTAATTGGGGTTGATATCGCGCTGTGTCAGAGAGCCATTACGCAAAGTCCCTGGCCAGGGCAAGCGAGATTTGCTGGTAGGTTCCATTAGTTTCTCAGGGTGTAATGGGTTTCGCTCCGACATGACTTATACAGTTATTAGGGGACTGACGCTTGCCGCCTCCCTAGGCCCAATATGCGATAGTCTTAGACGAACGGACCGGACTGTACGGAGATTGTCACATCAGACTCAGTAGGAGTTCGGATGGGTTTCCTCATCGGCCTTCTTATCGACATCTACCTGGGGATCGTTACGTACAGCTAGTGCCGCTTGCGGTCTGTGGTTAAACCCACTGCCAGCGTAGTAGTCGAGTCTCTAGAGTCCCACGCAGAGAGTTTCCCTACTCCATGCGAAACGATATAGAGGTCGTATGGTTTTACGATAAGGGTTCGGACGCATACGTGTGTTTACGCACGTACGACTTTCGGACAGTTTTTACTAGTCGGCTTTGGTTTAAGCCAGTTACTAGTATCCGGTTATTGGATTTATACAGTCTAAAGTTTTTCCGTGTTTTCACGGATAGGAGGGGCGTTCTCGTAATTGCGCGAGAAGCTTCTAGAAGATGGTGACTAAGGAGGTTTAGGTGGCATATACATTGAATGAGATTAGTGAGTCATATGGATGATTCATCCATGTCATTAATGCTTCATAATTGCTTAATGACTCATGGAGATGAATCACCACAAGATATTTATCAAGCATGGTTGTAAATCATTTTCTTTTCTTTTCTTGATAAATAAAAATGCTTGATATATATTATGATGACTCATTTTCTCTTTTCATTATTATGTCCATCTTCTCTCTCCTCAAGCTCTCTCTCTTCAAACCCTAATCCTCCCCTCTCATGTGTTGAGTACAAGGATTAGTTAGACTACTTAATCCATAACCATACTCTATTTCATCTAGGTACTTTGATTAGCACTTAAAGATACCTAGTTGCCTCAAGTTTAGAGGCAAAGCTTGGAGATTAGCTCTCGTGGTGGATCGTCTACTACTAGGAGAAGGCCGAGGAGGAGGTGGAGTTCGTAAAGACGAAGGACACGGTTCTTTAGATATAATCCCTTTACATAGTAGTTGTTAACTTCTATGTTTGATGTTAGTTATCGTTTAGCTTCGATTCAAACGGTTAGTCGATGTATAAGCAAAGAACAATATCGTTTTTCATATTTCCGCCTCCCCGCAAGTCGTGGGGTGTTGTAAATCGACTTACGGTGGTATCAGAGCCTCGCTAAATAATAAATAACTCACTTGCAAAATTGTATGAATTTCGAACGGAAAAAACAAAACCGGAAAACCCCGATATCATGAGGTTCTGTCGTTTTTTAAATGAAGTCCAAAAATTTTTCAGGGAGGTTCAGAAAGCCCTAAATGATAGTATAAGAACACCCAAGAAAACTGGGATCATGAATCGTCTAAACCGCTGCGGAACCGCGGCGGATCCCACCGATCCACCGCGATTCCGCCGCCGAGTTGCCGATTCATCATCCCAATTTTCCTGTGGTGATTCTATGTGATATTTGGTATTTTCTGGAATTTTTAATTCTTGCTCGGGTTTCAGATTTACAGAGAAGTATTGGAGCAAAATTAAATGTGTTTAATCGATCGAAATTATACAGTATTTGCTTGTTGGATTATATCTGTGTTTGTATAATGTGTTCGTAAACCTCCCCTAACTGCTAGTATGTCGGTTGGCAGGGGGTTGCACATTTCTGTAATGGATTTTATCTGTTTGTGTATATGAACTGTGTTGGACTGTTGTGATGTATAGCCGGGGTTATGTGATGGGTTATTATTTAATTCATTTGATGTAAATGTAATTTGTTGTAATATTATTTTGCGGGGCACATCCAGGTTGCGGTTGTAGCCACCGTTGTATTATTTCATTTTACTGTTTATGCTCCTAGGACAGACCCAAGGTGGGGTGCACAAACTGCCGGGCGGGTAGTTTGTCGTACCCGTTGGGGTCTTGGGTGGGGTAATGGCTATTCATCACAACTGTGTAATCCGTCTTTTGTTGCAGGCTCAAAACAAACACGGATTGCTTGCAAATCCAATAAAGTTCATCTGTGATCTGGTATGCCTATTATTGCGTCTGACGAATGTACAATATCTATATATGATAGCTATTTAGACGTCACTTATGTTTTACACCCGCGCTAGCCCAGCTCCCGCTCTTTCGTTAGTTAAGTAACCTAACGAGTGATGACGGGACCCCGTGGCGAATGCGGATGGCATAAGAGGACGTTGTATTTTCGTTGTTTTCTGCAATGATAGGTTAATGATGGGACGCATTATTTATAATGCAAAGAAAATAAACCAAAAGTTTAATCGTTGGAACAATTTAAAAGAAACCACTCGGTTAATTTTAAAAACAGATATTTTTAAATGCGGAGCTTTAACCACTCCTTTTAAAAGCTATCAGGTTCCTTCGGTTAAATCAAGTTCACTACGTTCACGGTTTCGCCAAAACCATTCGTAGCCCTCCGTCATTTCATCTGGGTATTCAGTAGTATTCAAGCTATGTATTTTGACCTAACGCCAAGGCATAGTGTTTGGTAGCTACTGGATATTCATTTATTGCATAGATAGATGAGTTAGTTTGGGACAGTCGTATTATCATTTTGGCCGAACGTCAAGGATATATATGGATGGGTTCAAATTGACAAGATAATGATGGGTAGAACTTGACATGTGACTTATGACATTTTGACCTAACACCAAGGTCATAAGAGCATGGGGCAAAAATATATATCGGGAATTTCTAAAGAAACTAAAATTTGCAAAGAGTTGCATACCATTTGGAGTTTGATGAATGTTGGTAGGATTCCTTCAACATTATCATACAATGATATTTGGATCCCGATCCTACTGTGAGTATATGCTACTTATCAGGATATTCGTCACTTAACGATCAATGCTATAAACCAAGTAGGTGTCAAGAAAGGTGTCAGCGGGGTTACACCCCCAGAGAAAAGAGGTTATTTAATTAAGGAACTTCGCAAAAGCGTTGGAAAACCTCCCTCGAAGTATCGACACTAGCCTGGCTGAACGGTTAAGCAAGTATTGTACGGTGAGAATAGTCCTGGCTAATTCTTCTTTTATGGTTTGGGGAAGGATTCGAGAAACAGTGGGAGCCATCCAGTTTAGATAAACTAAAAACCACTCTAAACTTGCAAGAGCATCATGCTAAAGAGTTTCTTCTCTCTCTCCTAATTGCAGCGACCCTAAAAATGACTGGACTTAAGTTACTTTTAGAGAAAAATATACTGACAGGGCCAAACTATAAAGATTGGCTGCGGAATGTCAAAATGGCTTTGACCTATGACAAATTGGGGTACGTCCTCACCGCTACGGCACCTGCTGTCCCTGGTCCCAAATCCAGTAATGCGGATAAGGAAATCCGCAAAACCTGGGATTTCGATTGCGCAAAAGCCAAGTGCATCGTGCTTGCCTCGATGAACAATGAACATCAGAGGAGGCACGAGGATATGGAACTAGATGGCATATTTCTCCATACAAAGGAACTTTATGGAGAGCAATCTCGTGTAGCAAGATACGAGACCTCTAAGAACTTGTTTCGAGCGAGGTTGGCTGTCGGGTCATCGGTAGGAGAACATGTCCTAAAGATGATCAGCTATATAGAAGAGCTCGCAGACCTTGGGACGATTTTGGATAATGAGCTCTATACAGACCTTATTCTCCAGTCCCTTCCTCACACCTACGCCCAGTTTATCCTGAACTTCAAAATTCAAAGAAAAGAAGTTGAACTTCCGAAACTCCTGAACATGTTAAGGAGTGCAGAGGGCACCTTGCAGAAGACAAGGGAAACACCCGCTATGTTTGTTGGCGGTGCATCTTCTTCCGGGTCCAAGGCTAGGGCCAAAGGAAGGAAGAAGAAGGCCGCCACCAAACCTAGAGGAGGTGTTAGTAAGGTGGGAGGGAAGGGAAAGAAAAAGTTTGCGGTACCGGTAGTGGGCCAGGATGAGTGCTTCCATTGTCACAGGAAAGGGCACTGGAAGAAAGATTGCAAGGCATGGAACGCCAAGAACCAAGAACCGAAGCAAGCTGTGGCTTCGACTTCAGGTGTGTTTGTAATTGAGAATTGTCTGTCAATTAACTCTACTTCTTGGGTATTGGATACCGGATCAGGATCTCATATTTGCAATTCATTGCAGGCACTGAGAAACCGTAGAGTGCTGAAGGAAGGTGATATGACCTTAAAGGTTGCTAACGGAGCTAGCGTGGGAGCTGCGTCCGTCGGGGATTATCACCTAGGATTGACGAGTGGACACATTTTGGTTTTACATAACTGTTTTTTTGTACCAAGCTTAACGTGTAATATCATATCAGTTTCCTTGTTATCGAATAAAGGTTATGATTTCACGTTTGTAAGAGATGTTGTTAACATCCACCTTAATCATGGTTTGATTGGGTCCGGTACACTAAATAACGGTATATATGTCTTAAACCAACTCCAAATTTTCAATGTCCAGAACACACTAAAAAGAAAGTCTCCAGATTTAAATAAAGCTTTCTTATGGCATTGTAGACTGGGTCACATCAATGAGAGAAGGTTGACTAAGTTGCATAGAGAAGGATATTTGGACTCGTTCGAATATCAAACTTATGACACTTGTCAATCTTGTCTCAAAGGAAAGATGACAAAGACTCCATTTACTGGACATGGAGTAAGAGCGAGCGAGCTCTTAGGACTCATACATAGCGATGTATGTGGTCCAATGTCTACGCATGCAAGAGGTGGTTTTTCCTATTTCATTACTTTCACGGATGATTACTCAAGATACGGATTCATTTATCTGATGAAACATAAATCCGAGGCTTTTGAGAAATTCCAAGAGTATAAGAATGAAGTAGAAAACCAAACCGGCAAAAGTATCAAGACACTTAGATCTGATCGAGGTGGTGAATACTTAAGTGCCGAGTTCCTAGGTTACCTAAAAAAGAAAGGAATTCTCTCTCAGCTTACTCCTCCATACACTCCACGGCATAATGGTGTATCGGAGAGACGGAATCGAACCCTATTGGATATGGTACGATCCATGATGAGTAATGCTGAGTTACCGCGATCTTTCTGGGGTTATGCGCTAGAATCAGCGGCATATCTTTTGAACATGGTTCTTACCAAGACTGTGCCTACCACTCCATATCAGATGTGGAGCGGGAAGAAACCCCATCTACAGTATATAAAGATTTGGGGATGTCCAGCTTTTGTTAAAAAGCAGCATGTGGACAAGCTCGAGGCACGATCAGTAAAGTGTAAGTTTGTGGGATATCCAAAGAACTCCAGGGGATATCTATTCTATTACGCAGAGGAACAAAAGGTATTTGTTTCTCGTGATGCCCATTTTCTAGAACATCGGTTTTTAGAAAAGGAATCAAGTGGGAGCGAAATAGAACTGGAAGAAATTCCAGAACCACAAACTAATATTGAAAGTTTGGTAGAACCGGTAGTTCAAGAAGAACAGGACATTCCCGCACCCCTCCGCAGGAGTAGTAGGCCGTCTCATCCGCCTGAGAGATACTACGGTTTTCTCATAGATGGGGATAGAGAGGATTGCATCATAGATGATGATGAACCTACTGACTTCCAGCAGGCCATCCAGAGCGGCGACTCGGTACGATGGCTAGATGCAATGCGAACCGAAATGGAGTCCATGTACACCAACAAAGTATGGACTTTGGACTTTGCTCCAGATGGGGTAAAACCCATAGGATGCAAATGGATCTTCAAGAAAAAGATTGGTGTAGATGGACAGGTGGAAACCTATAAGGCTAGACTTGTTGCAAAGGGTTTTCGTCAAAGACCTGGTTTGGACTATGACGAAACTTTTTCTCCAGTGGCTATGCTCAAATCCATTCAGGTCCTTCTTGCTATTGCTGCCTTCCATGATTATGAAATCTGGCAGATGGACGTAAAGACGGCTTTTCTGAATGGAAATTTAGAAGAGTGCGTCTATATGGATCAGCCAGAGGGTTTCAATCAGAGTGGGAGCAGCGGGAAAGTATGAAAGCTGCTTAAGTCCATTTATGGACTAAAGCAGGCATCGTGGAGTTGGAACATCTGTTTTGATGAAACAGTCAAAGAATATGACTTTTTCAAAAATCCAGATGAACCGTGCATATATAGTAAAGCTGTAGCCAGAAGTGTCGTATTCCTCGTCTTGTACGTGGATGACATTCTATTAATAGGAAATGACATTCCTATGCTACAATCTGTCAAAGGATTCTTGTCACACAGGTTCTCCATGAAAGACCTGGGTGATGCCTCTTACATTCTGGGGATCCGGATCTATCGTGATAGATCCAAGAGGATGTTGGGACTTTCACAGTCCAGGAATATCGACTCTGTACTGAAAAGATTCAGTATGGAAGATTCTAAGCGCGGTAATCTACCGGCTTGTCACGGAATCGCCCTCTCCAAAGAGATGTCTCCCAAGACTGATTTGGAAAGGGAACGCATGTCTATTATACCCTACGCTTCTGCGGTAGGCTCTATAATGTATGCGATGTTGTGCACCAGACCAGATGTAGCTTACGCACTAAGCGTGGTAAGCCGGTATCAGTCAGACCCAGGGGAGAAGCACTGGATAGCAGTAAAGAACATTCTCAAGTACCTGAGAAGGACTAAGGAGATGTTCTTGGTTTACGGTGGAAAAGACCTCAGGTTGGAGGCCTTTGCTGATTCCGGCTTCCAGAGTGATAAGGACGATTCCAAGTCCATGTCGGGTTATGTCTTTACCCTCAATGGAGGGGCGGTGTGCTGGAAGAGCTCCAAGCAGGACACCGTTGCTGACTCAACGCTGGAAGCGGAGTATATAGCTGCTTGCGATGCCGCAAAAGAAGCAGTCTGGATGAAGAAGTTCCTAACAGAACTTCAGGTGGTTCTTACCATAGTTGATCCAATACCTCTGTATTGCGACAACAACGGAGCTATTGCTTTAGCGAAGGAACCAAGGTCCCATCAGAAATCCAGACACATCTTGAGGCGGTATCACCTGATCAGGGAGATCATTGATCGTCGGGAGATCGAGGTTCGGAGAGTTGCTTCTGAAGAGAACATTGCTGATCCATTCACAAAGGCCCTACCTTAGATTCAGTTCGAGAGGCTACTCGAGATCATCGGTCTTCGATATGCCAGTACATGGCCCTAGTGCAAGTGGGAGATTGTTAGTGTATATGCCCTTAGGGCCATTATTGTATCATACTAGTTTGTATATTACTTAATGGAAGCTTGGGATATTCACATGTATATAACAGTCTTGCTAAACATGGTAGTATGCTACTTGGTTTTTCTATCTTAATATGTGAGTATACGTATTGATAGAGCTCTTAGGATCTTGCTTGACTACCAGCGTTGTGATGGCAGTCACACTAGTGGGGGCTGGGTAGTCTACAAGCACATCCTTGTTCAGGTCCCTAGTCGTTGGATTATCGAGACAGGGCATCGATACTCCGGAGTAGACTAGATGTACGCTTCTCATCCCAGTTGGGGAGATGGTCTGTCCCACAGCCGTCAGTACGTCGTACTGGAGATAGTATGCAGGTGCTCGTTGGGTTACGGGTACACCGGACAAGACTCGCAGGGAACTGTTGGTTGGTTTTTTACCAGTCGTCAGTGAACAGTTCCTAGGTGACATGAGTACAGCATAGTCCGCAGACTTGACACAGCTACTTCGCCTCGAGTGTGTCCCACTGTTCTTAGATTGCTACCCTACCACGGCTCAAAGGAGTCGTGCAAACAGGTAGCAGTTGGGTGCAGTCCCGAGCACTTGGAGGCAGTGGTGGTTAGACAGGATTCGTCTCTCCCGGTATTGGGGGTTGATATCGCGCTGTGTCAGAGAGCCATTACGCAAAGTCCCTGGCCAGGGCAAGCGAGATTTGCCGGTAAGTTCCAGTAGTTTCTCAGGGTGTAATGGGCTTCGCTCCGACACGACTTATACAGCTATTAGGGGACTGACGTTTGCCGCCCCCTAGGCCCAATATGCAATAGTCTTAGACGAACGGACCGGACTGTACGGAGATTATCACATTAGACTCAGTAGGAGTTCGGATGGGTTTCCTCATCGGCCTTCTTATCGACATCTACCTGGGGACCGTTACGTACAGCTAGTGCCGCTTGCGGTCTGTGGTTAAACCCACTGCCAGCATAGTAGTCGAGTCTCTAGAGTCCCACGCAGAGAATTTCCCTACTCCAGGCGAAACGATATAGAGGTCGTATGGTTTTACGACAAAGGTTCGGATGCATACGTGTGTTTACGCACGTACGACTTTCGGACAGTTTTTACTAGTCGGCTTTGGTTTAAGCCAGTTACTAGTATCCGATTATTGGATTTATACAGTCTAAAGTTTTTCCGTGTTTTCACGGATAGGAGGGGCGTTCTCGTAATTGCGCGAGAAGCTTCTAGAAGATGGTGACTAAGGAGGTTTAGGTGGCATATACATTAAATGAGATTAGTGAGTCATATGGATGATTCATCCATGTCATTAATGCTTCATAATTGCTTAATGACTCATGGAGATGAATCACCACAAGATATTTATCAAGCATGGTTGTAAATCATTTTCTTTTCTTTTCTTGATAAATAAAAATGCTTGATATATATTATGATGACTCATTTTCTCTTTTCATTATTATGTTCATCTTCTCTCTCCTCAAGCTCTCTCTCTTCAAACCCTAATCCTCCCCTCTCATGTGTTGAGTACAAGGATTAGTTAGACTACTTAATCCATAACCATACTTTATTTCATCTAGGTACTTTGATTAGCACTTAAAGATACCTAGTTGCCTCAAGTTTAGAGGCAAAGCTTGGAGTTTAGCTCTCGTGGTGGATCGTCTACTACTTGGAGAAGGCCGAGGAGGAGGTGGAGTTCGTAAAGACGAAGGACACGGTTCTTTAGGTATAATCCCTTTACATAGCAGTTGTTAACTTCTATGTTTGATGTTAGCTATCGTTTAGCTTCGATTCATGCGGTTAGTCGATGTTTAAGCAAAGAACAAGATCGTTTTTCATATTTCCGCCTCCCCGCAAGTCGTGGGGTGTTGTACATCGACTTACAGCTCCCACTTATCTGGTTTTCTAAAACCTCAGTTTCCAAGAAGTAGGCATGACGAGAAACAAAAACATTTTGTTCCTCTTCGCAGTAGAAGAAATATCCCTTGGAGTTCTTTGGATATCCCACGAACTTGCACTGTATTGAGCGTGCCTCGAGTTTGTCCACATGCTGCTTTTTGACAAAAGCTGGACATCCCCATGTCTTAATGTGATTAAGATGGGGCCTCTTCCCACACCACATCTCATATGGTGTGGTAGGCACAGTCTTAGTGGGAACTCGGTTCAAAAGGTATGCAGCTGATTCTAGCGCATACCCCCAGAATGATCGCGGTAACTCAGCGTTACTCATCATGGACCGTACCATATCCAATAGGGTTCGGTTCCGTCTCTCCGATACACCGTTATGTTGCGGAGTGTATGGAGGAGTAAACTGAGAGAGAATTCCATTCTTTTTTAAATAGTCTAGGAACTCGGCACTCAAGTATTCACCACCTCAATCCGATCATAGAATCTTGATACTTTTACCGGTTTGTTTTTCTACTTCATTCTTATATTCCTGGAACTTTCTAAAGGCTTCGGACTTATGTTTCATTAAGAAGACATAACCGTACCTTAAAAAGTCATCCGTAAAAGTAATGAAGTAAGAATAACCGCTTCACGCATTTGTAGACATTAGACCGCACACGTCACTGTGTACGAGTCCCAAGAGCTCGCTCGCTCTTACTCCGTGTCCAGTGAACGGAGTCTTTGTCATCTTTCCTTTGAGACAGGATTGACAAGTGGCATACGATTGATATTCGAACGGATCCAAATATCCTTCTGTATGTAACTTAGTCAACCTTCTCTCATTGATGTGACCCAGTCTACAGTGCCATAAGAAAGTCTGATTGATTTCTGGAGACTTTCTTTTGTGTGTATTCTGGACATTGAAAATCTGTGGTTGGTTTAATACGTATATTCCATTGCTCAATGTACCTTACCCAATCAAAACTTTATTAAGGTGAATGTTTACAACATTGCTTACAAACGCAAATTCATAACCTTCTTTAGAAACCAAAGATACAGAAATGATATTACAAGTTGCGTTGGGTACAAAAAAGCAATTACGCAAAACCAAAACATGTCCATCTGACATTCCCAGGTGATAGTCCCCCACGGCCTTAGCATCCATGCTAGCTCCGTTTGCAACTTTGAGGATCATGTCACCTGCCTTCAAAAACCTACGGTTTCTCAACGCCTGCAAAGAATTACAGATATGAGATCCTGATCCGGTATCCAATACCCAAGAAGTAGAGTTTATTGAAATACAGTTATCAATAACATACACACCTGAAGCTGAAGCCACAACTTGCTTCAGTTCCTGTGTTCTGGCTTTCCAAGCCCTGCAATCATTCTTCCAGTGTCCACTCTTATGACAATAGAAGCATTCTTCTTTTCCCACAAGCTTCCCTACTTTCTTTGTTGCCTTTGCCTTTCCCTTCGTATCCACTTTACTAACACCGCCCCTTGGTTTGGCGGGGGCTTTCTTCTTCTTTTCCTTGGCTTTCACCTTGGACCTAGAAGAGGAAGATCCTCCGACAAACAAAGTGGATGTTTCCCTACCTTTCTGTAGGGTGCCCTCTGCACTCCTCAGCATGTTGAGGAGTTCTGAAAGTTCAACTTCCTTTTCTTGTTAGTTGAAGTTCAGGATAAACTGGCGTAAGTAGAAGGAAGGGACTGGAGAATCAAGTCCGTATAGAGCTCATTCTCCAACGTGGTCCCAGGGTCCGCGAGCTCCTCTATGTAGCCAATCATCTTAAGCACGTGTTCCGCTACCGATGATCCGACGGCCAATCTTGCCGAAAACAACTTCTTCGACACTTCGTATCTGGCGATACGAGATTGCTCTCCATACAGTTCTTTTGTATGGAGAAATATGGATTCGAGGTCCATATTCTCGTGCCTCCTCTGATGTTCGTTGTCCATAGAGGCAAGCACGAGGCACTTGGCCTTCGCACAGTCTAGTTCCTAGGTCTTACGGATTTCCTTATCCGCGACGCTGGTTTTGGGACCTAGGACAGGGGGAGCTTTGGTGGTAAGAAGATACCCCAGCTTGTCGTAAGTGATTGCCATCTTGACATTCCTGAGCCAATCTTTGTAGTTTGGCCCTGTCAGTATGTATTTATCTAGAAGTAACTTAAGTCCAGTCATGTCGATTGGTCGTTGCAATTAGGAGAGAGAGAAGAAACACTCAGCATGATGCTCTTGCAAGTTTAGAGTGGTTTTTAGTTTGTCTAAACAGGATGGCTCCCACTGTCTCTCGAATCCCTCCTCAAACTAAAAAGGAAGAATTAGTCAGGATCAATCTCACCGTACAATTCTTGCTTAACCGTTCGGCCAAGCTGGTGTTGGTACTTCGAGGGAGGTTTTCCAACGCTTTCGCGAAGTTCCTTAATTAAATAACCTCTTTTCCCTGTGGGCGTAGCCCCGCTAACACCTTTCTAGACACCTACTTAGTTTATAGCATTGATCGTTAAGTGAGAAATTTCCCGAGGAGTAGCATATACTCACAGTAGAATTGGGACCCAAATATCATCGCGTGACAAAACTGAAGGAATCCTACCAGAATCATCACACTCCAAATGGTATGCAGCGCTAGCAAGTTTCAGTACTTATGAAACTCCCGATGTGGATTTTTGCCCCATGCTCTTATGACCTTGGCGTGTTGTCAAAATGTCATAAGCCACATGTCAAGTTCTTCCCATCATTATCCAGGTTAATTTGAACCCACCCGTACCTACCCTTGACGTAGGCCAAAATGGCAGTACGACTGTCTCAAACCAACGCATTCTATCTATGCAACAGATAAATATCCGGCAGCTACCAATCACTATGCCTTGGCGTGAGGTCAAAATACATAGCTTGAATACTACCGAATATTTAGGGCTACGGATGGTTTTGGCGAAACCGTGAACGTAGTGAACTTGATATAATCGATGGAACGAGATAGCTTTTAAAAGGAGTGGCTCAAGCTCCGCATTTAAAAGTTGGTTTTGAAAAGAACCGAGTGGTTTTTCGAAAGTGTTTCAACGACTTTTACTTGGTTTATTTTCTTGCATTAGTTCTTTTAATGCATATTTTTCTTGCATTAGTTCTTTTAATGCGTCCCATCATTTAATCCTACCATTGCACAAAACAACCAAAATATGACGTACGCTTATGCCATTCGCATTCGCCACGGGGCCCCGTCATTACCCGTTAGGTTACTTAACTAACGACAGAGCGGGGGCTGGGCTAGCGCATCTGTAAAACATAAGCAATGCCTAAATAATATCATATATAGATATATTGCAATGATAGCCATTTCAGATCACAGATGAACACATTAGATATACTAGGAACCCGCGCCTGTAACGAAAAGCAGATTACTCGGTCGCGGTGAATAGCCAATACCCCACCCAAGACCCCTACGGGTGCGGCAAACTACCCGCCAAGTACCCGAAGCGAAGCAACCTCCCTCAACACCGTGAGTAGGCCACTCGGCACTTCGAGATACCCGGTAGTTTGTGCACCCCTCCATGGGTCTATCCTAGGAGCAAAAACAGTAAAAAGAAATTATACAATGACGGCTACAACCCCGACCCGGTTGTGCGGCCATACAAATAATTATTACATCAATTTACAAATTTACATGAATTGAAAGAAAAGAAAACACTCGTCTCACAACCCCCGGCTATTCACCCGCGACAATCCAATGAATTCATGTACACATTCCAGCAACATTACAGATCACAGATTTGTATAACCCCCACTAATCGACATATAGGGATTAGCAGACGTTCAATACAAATATCACATCACAGAAATACCCGTCAGCTTAAGTCTTTAGAAACTCGATCAAAATACGGTTTTTAAAGCCCCAAAAACAAATTTTTCTTTCTGGAAAATCTGGGCTGAAAAAACATATACCAAAATTCCCAAAATACCCCACTAATTATACTGCAGTGAAGAAAATCTACAGAGGAGTTCAATTGGCCGCGGAACCGCGGAAAGAGCAAGCTCTTGCCGCGTTTCCGCGGCACTTTGATGAGATCTCTTGATTGTTTTTCTTCAGTGCACTATAAAAACCCTGAGTCGATTTTTGAAGCATGATTTATAATTTTTACAGAACTTTAAAAATCGACAGCAAACATGAAATCCGGGTGTATTTCGCGACTTTTTCTCCGATCGAATTTCTAGTTACTATGCTAACATGTTAGGTAGTGTTTAACTAGGCTCTGATACCACTGTAAGTCCATGCTACCTCTCCCGGTACTTACGGGCTTGCGGAATTTGGTGAAAAACAATTTTCTAGAGGCGGTAACAAGGACTCAAACGGATCTTTGTTAAACTTAGCTACCTAACAACCTAACTAAGAGTTATTAACTACTCGGTTAGGGGGGTTATACCTTTCTTTCTTGAACTCCTTCGTCTTCTACACTTGATGGTTGTCCGGATCAGCTTCACCCCGTCGTCTCCTTGCGCCGAAGATCGATCCACCCGAAAGCTTCTACCTTTGGCTTCTTCTTCGAGGTTTGAAGAAACTAGTTCATTCGGTTTGCTAAACCTTGTGAACTAGAGTGAGTAGAGGAGAGTGTGTTGGGATTTTCCTCTATGGTTCTTGGTTCTCAACACATGAGACAAGTGAACCATAGACTAAAGAGAGGGAGAGCAATAGGAAGAGGATGAGAGCTCAAGAATAAGAGAGAGAATGAAAATGATAGAATGAGAAAGACTTTTCTCTCTTGGCTCTCATAATCCAAAGCCATCATAACAAATCATAGCAATCAAGTATTATGTGATGGTTTAAGCTACAATAGCCATATCATTTCATGCACTCATTTTTCACAAGAGAACAAGCAAACAAAAAGTCTTTGCCATGAAATGATAGCCATTGTCATCATGATGGTCAACTAGTCCAACCTAGTCAACCGGTCAACAAAGTCAACAAGTCAACAAAGTCAACCCCTCAACAACCATGTCACCATAATACTTAATTAATATTATTGTTAATCATATATCATATTCTCATTAGGGTTTAGCAAGAAGTCAATGGTCAACAGTCAACAGTCAACAACCCTAATGAGAATCCTCTGCCTCTGTCTCTCCGTCAACTGTGCTTACACACCCGCATCCGCGTTCCGAGGAACACGAATACATACTGGATAAAACCAATCCCAAAACGTACACTAGGATCTGGCTTAAACCAAAGCCCGCTAGTGTTAACTGTCCGGACACTAAACGTGCACAAGTGCACGGATGTGATCGAACCCTGTCGCAAAACCATGCGACCTGTCGCAAAACCATGCGACCTCCACTCTTTTGCCTAAAGGCGAATAGTTTTCTGTGTGGGACTCTAAAGACTCGACACTACGCTGGCAGTGGGTTTAACCACAGACCGCAAGCGGCACTAGCTGTGCATAACGGTCCCCAGGTAGATGCCAACAAGAAGACTGACGAGGTGAAACCCATCTGAACTCCTACTGAGCCTGAATGTGACAGTCTCCGTACAGTCCGGTCGGTTCGTCTGATACATCGCATGGCGGGCCTAGGGGGCGGTAAACGTCAGTCCCCTAAAACTGGTACAAGTCATGTCGGAGTGAAGCCCAAAACACCCTGAGATAACACTGGAAGCCTACCAGTATATCTCACTTGCCCTGGCCAGGGACTACTCGTGTAATGGCTCTCCTAGACACAGCGCGATGTCAACCCCCAATACCGGGAGAGACGAATCCTGTCTAACCATTACTGCCTCCAAGTGCTTCGGGACTGCACCCAACTACTACCTGTTTGCACGACTCCTTTGAGCTGTGGTAGGGTAGTAATCAAAGTACAGTGGGAACACACTCGAAGCGATGTGACAGTGTCAAGTCAGCGGACTAAGCTGTACTCATGTCACCTGGGAACTGATAACTGACGATAGGTATAATACCAACCAATCAGTTCCCGATGAGTCCTGTCCAGTGTACTCGTAACCCAACGAGCATCCGCATACTATCTCAAGTACGACGTACTGACGGCTGTGGGACAGACCGTCTCCCCTGCTGGGATGAGAAGCGCATACGCTAGTCTACTCCAGAGTATCGATGCCCTGTCTTGATAGTCCTGCGACTAGGGACCTGCATAAGGATGTGCTTATAGATTACCCAGCCCCCACTAGTGTGACTGCCATCACAACGCTGGTAATCAAGCAAAGATCCTAAGGGCTCCACTAATGCGTATAGGTGATATAATAAAATAAACACATGTACACATTGAAGTAGAAACAAACCAAGTAGCATACTACTATTTTGAGCAAGATTGTATATACAACTGTGAATATCCCAAGCTTCCATTAAGTAATATACAAACTAGTATGATACAGTAATGGACTCTAGGGCATATACACTAACAAAACTGTTCCTAGTCGAGGGTGTATCGAGACAGGGCATCGATACACCAGAGTAGACTAGCGTATACGCATCTTGACCCATATGATGGGCGATGGATGATCCCATATCCATCGGTGTTTGACATCAAGGATGGTGTATGGGTGCTCAGTAGAGACTGGGTACACTGGACGGACTCGCCGAGAACTCCCAGATGGTATTATACCTCACGTGTATGGCAGTTCTATGGTGACACTGGTACAGGTTACTCTGTAGACCCGAGATCGTCATAGAGTCTTGAGTGATTCCTACTGTGCTTTGATTTCCATCATACCACGTCCAAGAGGGCGTGCAAAAAGGTGGCTTTTGGGTACAGTCCCGAATCACATGGAGGCAATGAGCGATAGGAGGGGATTCGTCTCTCCCGGTATAGGCAGTTGATGTTGCGCTGTGTTCGATTGGCTATAACTGGAAATCCCTGGCCAGGGTTGCTGAGATGTACTGGTAAGTGTTATCAGTAGTTTCTCAAACTGTTATAGACCTCATATCGACACGACTTATCAAGCTACTGGGGTCTGACGTTTACCACCCCTAGGCGAGATATGAGACATATCAGACGAAGAGACCGGACTGTACGGGAGTGTTACTGATTGGATTCACAGGAGAAAGTACAGGCTTGCTTGTTGATCTTCTGATCGCTCAATACCTGGGTGGCTGTTACGTTTAGCTGACCGCTTGCAGCTTGTGGGTGTTTGATATGATCATCACCTACTGCCGGCGTATTGACGATTCTTTAGAGTCCTACACAGAGGTTTCTTGACTCGTGCAAAATGGAGTAGGACCACATATATGATATGTGCGGGACCGAGAACAATACGTGTATGGGATACCGTATTAGATTCTCACGATATGAGATATCGGTCGGGTATATGTGATATAGCCGGGTCATCGGATCAAGTGTTGATTCGATGAACTGATATAGATTATATTAGTCGGTTATTTAAGAAATAGCCGGATTATCGGATCAAGTGTTGATTCGATAATTTAATGTATAATTATATATTTGATATATTAAATTACATTAACAAATATAAGCTCACTAAAAGATTCTTTTTCTCACTCGGGTAATACATTGATATATATGTGATATATGTTAATAGTATTATTTTATTTTGTTACAATAAATATTGTATATGTGATATATAATATTGTAAAATGTTATGGTTATAAATGCAACATGTTTTGTGGAGTTTAATTGAGGTTAGGGTTTGGATTAGGGTTAAGTCTTCATGAAGCTTTCAAGAAGCTTCTTGAAGCTTTGACTTTGACTTGGATATTTTGTGATATTTTGTGATATTTCCTTAACCCAACCCAACCTTTTACCCTAGTTAAATCTTTACATGGGTTAAGTCTTCATACTTAACACATGGTTGCAATTCTAACCACACTATGGATTCATTATTCATCACAAAGTAAAAGGTTCTTCTTCTTCCTTCTTCTTTCATGAAAAGCTTTCTAGCTTTTTATGAAGTGATGAAAATGAGTGAGTTAAAGAACACAAATGAGAGCAAAAATTCTACTTCATCATCCTAATCTATCCTAGCCATTTAGATTAGGGTGTTCACTTCATTTAGTGAGTGAGAGCTTGTGTTATAGAAATTCAAGGTAGATCATCTTAGTTATCGATGATCGGAAGCAAGCTTGCTTCTTTCTCTTCGTGAAGCCTCTCGAGAGTCCGGAACTTGATGATCGCAGCGAAGGGACCACAACACGGAGCTTATGAAGTGAAGGACTGGACTAAAAAGGTTGTAATCCCAAACTCTTATATGTTAAAGTGTTTAACATGCTTTGTTTCGCCTAATCTCTATTCTAAGATCTTGGTTTAGGGTTGTTCGGCACGGCTAAATTTTAAATCGGGCATGGTTGATGCCTTATAGACCCTTGTGTGCGTGCCTAGTAACCCTACAGTAGTATCAGAGACAAGTTAGAGCTTTAGGCGAAGTCTAGACGAAGTTTACAGTCCGATTGAACCCCGAAACCCCAATCATGACCCCTCTCTGGAAATTTTCTTAAAATGTGATTTTTCTGTATTAAAAATACTCACAAAATTAAGCAGGGAAATATAAGAATTACTGTGAAGTACGGACCTCCAAATCGCTCACGTGACCGCGGAACCGCGGCCAAACCATGGGTTTCGCGGCGGTTCCGCGGCCAAAAGTTAGAGTTGGGGCCTACCACTTCAGGTACACATTCCTAGATCCTTTTTCATAGTTCTGGGAATTTTTAATATTACTCAAGAGTTGAGTTTTCTGGAGATCTCTTGTATTCGTTGATTCGATCGGAAAGTTTAGCTTCGTTTAAGTTTTTCCGGATAATTTTAGAACGTGTTAAAAAGTTCGAACGGATATCAATAACTCACTTTTTCCCCTGCTGGAAAATTTCCAAGCGTTGGATTTTTCCGTGGTTTAAGAACATTCTAAGTCATGCAAGTGACGCGGTGGACCCTATAGAAGAACACAAACCTTAACTCGATTATGTGATCGTCTGAACTGCCTCTAAACCTTAGGGTTTGGGGCAGTACGGCGTTGCCACATATGAGGCGTTGGTTTGACCCTTCTACGGCTGGACCATTGGTACTGTGGCATGTGATGGATGTTTTTAAACTAATTTCAAGTGTTGAGAACTATTTGGAAAACTTGGGTGTTTGATTATTCGATCGGAAAGTTTAACATTGTCTGTTTATCTGGGTTGTGATACAATATTTGGAATCCACAAGTAGTTATGAGATAACTAATTTGAATGTTATAAATCTAGCAGTTCAGTCTCTGATGATCGGTTGCCACGGGATTTTGATGCGATCAAAAGTCCGTCGCAATCACGTAGCGTACGCGGATACTTGCCGGGTAAACTTAATAGACAGCTACGCCCCATAGCCTCGACCAAGTGACTGTAGGAGAACCCCGTCGCCAAAAGCATCCGTTCGGGTGCTCGCGGCAGCAGTGTTCCGCTTTAATGCACTTCGTCGACGGCATCTGGGGGTGCGGCCGCCTACTAAAGTTTGCGATGAGCATTCGATCAGGATATCGGGAATCTTGTTGAATTGCCCGACTAGATATTGAAAAGTGTTTTCGATATTGAGACTAAAATGCGGGGTTTATAATTGTTAGGCATGCGATGTCTAAGGAATTCATTTGGTTAGGCATGCGATGTCTAAGGAGGTTGCGGATTCCAACTATTGTAGTTTTACACTTTCTTTTCTGCGACCGTAAATGTAATATGTAGTGCATCGCCGGCTTCGTTGCTATACATCAACGACAATCGGGATACACATACTTGCTTACGTTGATAATATGAGATATTATGTGTTGCTATGATATGTTATATTGGATCGTCGCGTTCTGAATAGCCGGGGGTTTTATGTGAGATGAGAGTTTTTCTTTTTCAATCATGTAAAATTCATTTGTATGTAATATTCTTTTATTGGGGCACTTCCGGGCTGAGGATGATGTCACCATTGTATATTATTTACTTTTCCGCATTAGGTAGACGCAAGGCGGGGAGCACAAGTAACCGGGTTCTAGGGTCCAGTGGGAGACTATCTCGAGGAGTCGAGACCGGGTCTCCTAACCCTAGAATTGGCAGTGTTGCTTGCCGCTCTCGTAGGGGTCTAGGGATGTGGGTTTGGCTATTCATCGCGACCGTGGAATCCGTGTTTTATGCAGGCTCGTATTAAAAACACGGACCTCCTAGTATATCCAATATTTCATATATGTTCTTCTGCTACAATGTTCTGTGATGAGATCATATTACCACCTGAGACGAATGTTTATATTATATATATGAGATATATGTTATATTGCAGATTTCGTTTCAAATGTGATGCTTGTGAAGCATAATAAAATAGGACGTCATTAATGAGATTAATGAAAATAAAAGAAACCTAAAGATGTTGTAGAAACTTGTTTAAAAACTGGCAGCTCTAGTTTTTGCTTTGCATAGCGGTGTTCCTTGTAGAACATCCAGCACCCTATTCGATAAGGAAAGAGCCGAGATCCCTTCACCGGGAGTGACCTCTTTAGCAAAACTAGAAGATGCTACACACTCGGTTTGTCTTTTGATTGTTTCAATAGTTTTTGCTTTGCATAGTGATATTTGTGAAATATCCTGCACCTTATTCGATGAGGAAAGAGCCGACGATCTCTTCACCGGGAGTGACCTCTTTAGCAAAACTAGAAAAGGCCTAAAAAAAATTCCATTTAAAATCACTCGATTCTACAACGATATCAAGTTCATTAGGCTCATGGTTTTCTGAAAAACCTGCGTAGCCCTCCGTCATTTCAGATAAAGACTGTTTAGTATACGTGCTACGTTTGTTGGCTTGCGTCAAGGCGTAGTGTGCGGTAACTAACTAGTACTTATCTGTGGCATACGATGCGATTGGATTAGGGTAGTCGTGCGACTTTGTTGGCCTGCGTCAAGGGTCGTGCGGGTGGGTTTAATTCAATCAGGAAATGTACGGGTTGAACTTGACTAGCGGACTATGGTTTGTTGGCCTGCGTCAAGATCATAGGACGCTAAGGGTAAAATACTATTGGGAATTTCAAGTGTTGAAATTTACAATGAGATTGCATACCTTCTATGAGATAGTTGGATCCCGATACCCGCTGCGAGTACGAGTTACTCCTGAGAGAGCTTTACACATTACAATTAGCCGATCAAGTAGGTGTCTAGAAAGGTGTTAACGGGGTTACGCCCCTGGGAAAATGAGGTTTATTTTAATTAGGTCTGTGCGAAAGCACGGGGAACCTCCCTCAAAGTACCGGCACTGGCCTGGCTGAAAGATTGGCGAACTTGTAGAGTGTAATTAATCCCGGCTAGTCTTTCCTTTTAGGGTTTGAAGGAAAATTTGACTAAAACAGTGGGAGACATCCTGATTAGATAAATTGATAACCAATCTAATCTTGTAAAAGCGCATGCTGAGTGTTTTCTTCTCTCTCTCTCTCCAGGTAGCGACCATATCACGCCTTAATCAAGATAATAATACGGATGTATTGACCGAAACAGCTTGTTATACTGCGCTAGGGAACGTTGGTCCCGCTCCAACTTATAATTGTTATAAGACAGATCAGGAAATTAGGGAATACCAGATTTCCCGTGCTGCCCAAACGAAGAAAGTGCATGTTGATGCATCTTCTTCCAGTGTGTTCATTACAGAGAACTGTTTCTCAGTATCCTTTACGTCCTGGGTATGAGATACCGGATCAGGATCCCGCATATATAATTTGTTACATGGGCTACAGATAGGTAGAGAACTGAGAACGGGTGATAAGTTTCAAGAGTTGGAAAAGATGCAAGTGTTGCAGCCAAGTCTGTTGGCAGTTATCACCCTGTATTACCAGAATACATTGATTCTGAATGAATGCTATTAGATACCGAACCTGATATACAACATCATATCAGTCTCTTTATAACTAAAGAAGGATATAATTTTGTATAGTTGGATAATATTTTGAACATTTCCTATATCAAAAGTTGATCGGTTCCGGCACGTTATCTAAAAGCATAGACGTTCTAAATCAAACTACTGTTCTTAACATACAGAACACACACAAGAGGAAGAGTTCAGAAATGAACGGATCCTTCATGAGGTATTATATACTAGGTCATATCAATGTGACCCGACTAGCTGAAGTTACATTTAGATGCATATTTAAATTAGTTTTAATTTACATCTTGTGAAACTTGACGGTCATGTCACAAAGATAAGATGACCACAGCTCTGTTTATTGGAAACAGAGAAAGAGTTAGTGAACTCTAGGGATTGATACATGCTGATGTATGAAGGTCTCCTGTCTACATATGCCAAGACCGGTTCTTTGTACTTCATTACATTCACTGATGATCTCTCAAGATTCAGACATATCTTCCTGTTGAAACACAAGTCCGAAACTTTTGAGATAATCACAGCATATGAGTTAGAAGTAGAGAACCAAAAATGGGTAAAAGTATTATGTCCTTTGATGAGATCAAGGAGGAGAATACTTGAGCATGGGATTCCTGGACTATTCTAAAGGAGAATGAGATTCTCTCTCAGCATTACTCCTCCGTATACACCACAGCACGTCGGTGTATCGGGGCGGAGCAATCACACCCTATTTGATATGGTGTGCTCTATGATGAGTACTACTGAGTTGCCTATTTCCTTTTGGGAGTTATGCACTTAAAAAGCTGCATACCTATTGAATAGGGTTCCAACCAAATCAGATGCCTACCACTTCATATGTGATATGGAATGGGAAGAGCCCATATCTTAAGTATGTTAAGATTTGGGGTTGTCCGACCTATGTCTAAAAAGCAAAATCCGGACAAGCTCGAGGCAAAGTCAGTTCTGTGAAAGTTTGTTGGATATCCCAAGCATTCGCAAGGGAATATCTTCTACCAAACCGAGGAAAAAAAGATGTTTTGTTTCTCAGCATGTCACCTTTGTGAAAGGGAATTTCTTGTGAAGAAATTAGTGGTCATGAGGTAGAACTGGAAACAGTTCCAGCTATACAAACTGCAGCTGATGATTTGGTAGAACCGGAGGATTCAATAGTTTCTAACGAACCTCAGCCTCTCCGCCGATCCAGTAGGGTTCCTCATCCACCTGAGAGATACTTCGGTTTCTCTATGACAGTGGGAGTGAGGATTGCATCATAAGATGATGACCCAACATATTTTGAGCAGGCCATCAGGAGTGGGGACTCTGTAAGAATGGCTGGATGCTTAGCGATCTGAGATGGAATCCTTATACACCAACAAAGTATGGACTTTGGTTGCTTTATCTGAAGGGTTAAATCCCCATCAGGAGCAAGTATATCTTGAGAAGATTACTTGGTGTACATGGAAAAGTTGAGACTTTCAAAGCTATGCTTAAAGTCCATCCAGATCCTACTTGCCATGGCTACATACCATGACTACGATATCTGGCGGTTGGGTGTCATGACTGCTTTTCTAAATGTTGATTTGGAAGAGAGCGTCTATAAGTACACAGCCAGAGGGCTTCGTAGACAGTGGGAGAAGCGGAAACGTGTTCAAGATGTTTTATGTGATAAATCAGGCATCGCGGAGTTGGAACATCTGTTTTGATGTGACAGTTAAAGAGTTTGACTTCATCAAAATGGTAGATGAACCTTGTATATACAAAAAGGTAGTAGGGAGTATGGTGATGATCCTCGTAGAGTACGTGGATGACATACTCTTGATAGGGAAGGAGTTTCCTATGCTACGCTCAGTCAATCTTCGCTTATCACAAGAATTCTCCATATAGGATCAAGGTGATACCTCCTAAATCCTAGGTTTTATATCTATAAGATAGATCTAAATGGATGTTAGGATTCTAACTAGTTGGAGTGAGATGGAATCAATCGATCCTGGGGAGAATCACTGGAAAGGTTCCAGGGTGATAAGGACGACTGATTGTCAGTCGCAGGCATTGTCTTTACCCTCAGTGGAGGGACGGTGTGTTGGAAGAGTTTCTAGCTAGATACTGTGACTTACTAGACGATTAAAGGCAAGATACGTCGTTACCAAGGATGCTACCAAAGAGGAAGTCTGGAAATAGATAATAGTTCATAAGATGAACTCAGTTCCTGCCATTGTGTGACAATGGAGTTGTGGCTTTGGCCAAGGAACCCCCATCCCATCAGAAATCTAAATATAATTCTTAGGCAGTATCACCTGATCATGGAGATGGTTGATCTCCAGGGAGATCGAGGTTAGGAGAGTAGACACAGAGGACAACAGCGTGGATCCACTCACAAAGGCCTTTTTTTCCAGTAGAGACTTTTATTGGACGGTTGAGTATGAGATACTTCAACCACAGCTGATTGTTGGGTATGCGATACCACAACAGATGGCCCTAGTGCAAGTGGGAGATTGTTAGTGATATGTATGCCCTGGAGGCCATTACTATACATGCGTTGTATATTGTAATGGATGCTTGGACATATATAGGGAGGATTTTCTTGCTCGACATGATAGTACGCTATCTGGTTACTTTTTATCTTAACATGTACTCTGATTGTCTCTATGTTACATGTTGATAAAGCCCTTAGGATATGTACTCGACTACTGGGACTATGATGAGATCATACTAGTGGGGCCACGGTAGTCGACGAGTACATCCTATAACTGTTCCTAGTCGAGGGTGTATCGAGACAGGGTATCGATACACCAGAGTAGACTAGCATATACGCATCTTGACCCATATGATGGGCGATGGATGATCCCATATCCATCGGTGTTTGACATCAGGGATGGTGTACGGGTGCTCAGTAGAGACTGGGTACACTGGACGGACTCGCCGAGAACTCCCAGATGGTATTATACCTCACGTCAGATGGCAGTTCTCTGGTGACACTGGTACAGGTTAGTCTATAGACTCGAGATCGTCATAGAGTCTTGTGTGATTCCCACTGTGCTTTGATTTCTATCATACCACGTCCAAGAAGGCGTGCAAAAAGGTGGCTTTTGGGTACAGTCCCGAATCACATGGAGGCAATGAGCGATAGGAGAGGATTCGTCTCTCCCGGTATAGGGAGTTGATGTTGCGCTGTGTTCGATTGGTTATAACTGGAAATCCCTAGCCATGGTTGCTGAGATTTACTGGTAAGTGTTATCAGTAGTTTCTCGAACTGTTATAGACCTCATATCGACACGACTTATCAAGCTACTGGGGTCTGACGTTTACCACCCCTAGGCGAGATATGCGACATATCAGACGAAGAGACCGGACTGTACGGGAGAGTTACCGATTGGATTCACAGGAGAAAGTACAGGCTTGCTTGTTGATCTTCTGATCGCTCAATACCTGGGTGGCTATTACGTTTAGCTGACCGCTTGCAGATTGTGGGTGTTTGATATGATCATCACCTACTGTCGGCGTATTGACGATTCTTTAGAATCCTACACAGAGCTTTCTTGACTCATGCAAAACGGAGTAGGAGCACATATATGATATGTACGGGACCGAGAACAATACGTGTATGTGATACCGTATTAGATTCTCACGATATGAGATGTCGGCCGGGTATATGTGATATAGCCGGGTCATCGGATCAAGTGTTGATTCGATGAACTGATATAGATTATATTAGTCGGTTATTTAAGAAATAGACGGATTATCGGATCAAGTGTTGATTCGATAATTTAATGTATAATTATATATTTGATATATTAAATTACATTAACAAATATAAGCTCACTAAAAAATTCTTTTTCTCATTCGGGTAATACATTGATATATATGTGATATATGTTAATAGTATTATTTTATTTTGTTACAATAAATATTGTATATGTGATATATAATATTGTAACATGTTATGGTTATAAATGCAACATGTTTTGTGGAGTTTAATTGAGGTTAGGGTTTGGATTAGGGTTAAGTCTTCATGAAGCTTTCAAGAAGATTCTTGAAGCTTTGATTTTGACTTGGATATTTTGTGATATTTTGTGATATTTCCTTAACCCAACCCAACCCTTTACCTTAGTTAAATCTCTATATGGGTTAAGTTTTCATACTTAACCCATGGTTGCAATTCTAACCACACTATGGATTCATTATTCATCACAAAGTAAAAGGTTCTTCTTCTTCCTTCTTCTTTCATGAAAAGCTTTCTAGCTTTTTTTGAAGTGATGAAAATAAGTGAGTTAAAGAAAAAAAAATGAGAGAAAAAATCCTACTTCATCATCCTAATCTATCCTAGCCATTTAGATTAGGGTGTTCACTTCATTTAGTGAGTGAGAGCTTGTGTTATAGAAACTTCAAGGTAGATCATCTTCGTTATCGAAGATCGGAAGCAAGCTTGCATCTTTCTCTTCGTGAAGCCTCTCGAGAGTCCGGAACTTAATGGTCGCAGCGAAGGGACCACAACACGGAGCTTATGAAGTGAAGGACCGGACTACAAAGGTTGTAATCCCAAACTCTTAAATGTTAAAGTGTTTAACATGCTTTGTTTCGCCTAATCTCCAGTCTAAGATCTTGTTTTAGGGTTGTTCGGCACGGCTAAATTTTAAATCGGGCATGGTTGATGCCTTATAGACCCTTGTGCGTGTGCCTAGTAACCCTACAAGTGGGAGATTGTTAGTTATATGTATGCCCTAGAGGCCATTACTGTACATACGATGTATATTGTAATGGATGCTTGGACATATATATGGAGGACTTTCTTGCTCGATATGATAGTATGCTATCCGGTTGCTCTTTATCTTAACATGTACTCTAATTGTCTCTATGTTACATGTTGATAAAGCCCTTAGGATGAATACTTGACTACCAGGATTATGATGCAGATCATACTAGTGGGGACAGTTTAATCGCTAAGTACATCCTTCAAATGTTCCTAGTCGTAGGTGTATCAAGACAGGGCATCGATATACCAGAGTAGACTAGCGTATAGCTTCTCGACCCATGTAGATGGGCGATGGATGATCCCATATCCATTGGTGTTTGACATCAGAGACAGTATAGGGGTGCTCAGTGGAGACTGGGTACACTGGACGGACTCGCCGAGAACTTCCAGATGGTATTATACCTCACGTCAGATGGCAGTTCCCTGGTGACACTGGTATAGGTTAGTCTGTAGACCCGAGATCGTCATAGAGACTTGTGTGATTCCTACTGTGCTTTGATTTCCACCTTACCACGTTCAAGAGAACGTGCAAAACGGTGACTTTTGGGTACAGTCCTGAATCACATTGAGGCAATGAGCGATAGGAGAGGTTTCGTCTCTCCCGGTATTGGGAGTTGATGTTGCGCTGTGTTCGATTGGCTATAACTGAAAATCCTTGGCCAAGGTTGCTGAGATTTACTGGTAAGTGTTATCAGTAGTTTCTCAAACTGTTATGGACCTCATATCGACACGACTTATCGGTTACTGGGGTCTGACGATTACCACCCCTAGACTAGATATACGACATATCAGACGAAGAGACCAGACTGTACGAGAGTGTTACTGATTGGATTCACAGAAGAATGTACAGGCTTGCTTGTTGATCTTCTGATCGCTCAATACCTGGGTGGCTGTTACGTTTAGCTGAACGCTTGCAGCTTGTGGGTGTTTGATATGATCATCACCTACTGCCGGCGTATTGACGATTCTTTAGAGTCCTACACAGAGGTTTCCTGGCTCAGGAAAAACGGAGTAGGAGCACATATGTGATATGTGCGGGACCGAGAATAATATGAGTATGTGATACTGTATTAGATTTTCGCGGTATGTGATATCGGCCGGGTATATGTGATATAGCCGGGTTATCGGATCAAGTATTGATTCGATGAACTGATACATTTTATATTAGTCGGTTATTTATGAAATAGCCGGATTATCGGATCAAGTGTTGATTCGATAATTTAATGTATAATTATATATTTGATATATTACATTACATTAACTAATATAAGCTCACTTAAAGATTCTTTTTCTCACTTGATAATACATTGATGTATATGTGATATATGTTAATTGTATTATTTTCTTTTGTTACAAAATATTGTATATATGATATATAATATTGTAACACGTTAGGGTTACAAATGCAACTAGGGTTTAAACCATGTTAGGGTTTTAAACTTGGGTTAACATTTTATTATGGATTAAATCATTTTGGATGGATAATGTTTTGGATGAGTTTTGAGGAAGCTTCATGACACTTTGACAAAGTCCACCCTCTTTGTTTTATCCTTGATATTTGCTAACCTAACTTTAACCTTAGCCTATGGTTTAATCTCTACATGAGTTAGCCATGACACATACTTAACCTTGGTTGCATTTCTAAGCTCAACAATAATTCATTCATCACTTTGTTCTTCATCTTCTTCAAGCTCTCAAAAAGCTTGCTTGATTTTTGTTTGTGATGATTTAAAGTGAGAAATTGAAAATAAAAGAGAGCAAAATTCCTACTTCATCATCCTCATCTATTCTAGCCACTTCGATTAGGGTGTTTGCTTCACTAATACTAGATTAGTGAAGTAAGAGCTTGGGTTTAAAATTCTTCAAGGTAGATCATCTTGGATTAGTGAAGTCTTCAAGCAAGGGTGCATCATTCTCTTCATGGAGCCTCTTTAGAATCCGGGTACTTGATGATCGCAGCGAAGGCACCTCAACACGGAGCTTATGAAGCGAAGGATCGGAATACAAAGGTTGTAATACCAAACTCTTAGATGTTAATGTGTTAACATGCTAGTATTGTTTGATTCTCTAGTTAATGATCTAGGTTTAGGGTTATCTATAATGGCGAATATTTGAAATTGTCATGTGTGATGCCACCCGAAACCTTGCTACCGTTGTAGGTAACCCAAGATTTACAAGCATCAACCATGCCAAATTTAATTTTTTTAGGTGCTAAGCTAGATTAAACAAGATCTTTAACTATATTATTAGGGTTTTAGTTTGATAATATCCAAACTAGAGAGAAGGAAAAGATGTTATACCCTATAAATCAAGTCCTTCTCTTCTTTAGCTCCGTGTAGTAGTCCATGTGACTCCACTAAGCTCCACTTCAAGTTGGATCGAGCTTGCTCCGATGACCTTCGCGCCGAAAATGATCCATCCGAAACTCACTAGTTCAAGCTATCTCTTCACTAAACTATTTGGTGAAGGCAACACACTACACTTGAGTGATAGTCAAGTGTAGGATGGTGAAGTAGGGATTTTGAAAGCTCACTAGAGATCTCACAAGCTCAAAGATTCACATCACATATGAGGGTTTTGAGCTTTGAGGTGAGATGAAGAAAGTGTGGAGATCAAGAGAGCAAGAGCTCAAGAAAAGCTAAGGCATGGACTCTAAAAGAGTGAAGAATGAATGGCTACTCATTTTCTTTTTTACATTATTGAAGCATGAATGAATAAATCAATAAACAAATGCACCATGCTTCAATAGTGCAAAGAAAATGAGTAAACAAATAAAAACACCATGCCTTGAACAATACCCAAAATATCTCCACTTTTACACCTTATTTTTCTATTTTCATAAAATAAAAAAACATGACATGCTTCATATAATAATATATATATTTATATATATCAAATATACATTAACACATATATATTAATAAAGCAATTAGTGAGCTAGTGATATTAGTTAATATATAATTATATCAAATATAATTTATGTCAAATTATTAAATTAACACTTGATTTAATAATCCGGCTATATCACATATGACTGACTAATATCATTTATCTGTGTATCATATTATCAAATCAACACTTGATTCGATAATCTGGTTATATCATATATAACCTAACCGATAACAGATAACTGCCAGATTATAATACGATATCACATACTCGTATTTAATCAGGCCCACGCACATATCAATATATGTGCCCTACTTCGTTTTGCTTGAACCAGGAAACTTCTGTGTGGGACTCTAAAGACTCGTCAATACGCCAGCAGTAGGTGATGATCACATCAGTCGCCTACAAGCCGTCAGCGGTATTAGCTAGACGTAACGGCTACCCAGGTATTGAGCGATATGAAGATCAACAAGCAAGCTCGTCCATACTCTCTATGAAGCCTATCAGTAACACTACCGTACAGTCCGGTCTCTTCGTCTGATATGTTGCATATCATATCTAAGGGTGGTAAACGTCAGACCACAGTAACGTGAAAAGTCATGCCGATATCTGGCCTATAACGGTTCGAGAAACTACTAATAACTCTTATCAGTAAATCTCAGCAGCAGCCCTGGCCAGGGACTTCCAGTTATAGCCAATCGAGCATAGCGCAACATCAACCCCTAAAACCGGGAGAGACGAAACCCCTCCTATCGCTCATTGCCTCCATGTGACTCGGGACTGTACCCAAAATCTACCTATTTGCACGTCTCCTTTGAGCATGATAGGGAGGAAATCAAAGCATAGTCGGAGCCACACAAGACTCTATGACGATCTCGGGTCTACAGACTAACCTGTACCAGTGTCACCAGAGAACTGCTATCTGACGATAAGTATACTACCAACTAAGAGTCCTCGGCGAGTCCTGTACGGTATACCCATTCTCCAATGAGCACCTGTATACAATCTTTGATGTCACAGACCAATGGTTGTCGGATCAACCTGTTGGTGTGTAGTAGCGCCTCTGGTAAGGTTGCAACATCATATAGTAGTGAACTTTCATTTTAAAGAGGGTTATTACAAACAAACTATGAATCGTAACTATAGATTAGGGTAATAACATCATTATATGAAGTCTAAACTAAAGGAAAAGGGAATACAAGCTTTGTATCCAACTCCTTCGATCTTTAGGACTCCTACGGCTTTGCACAAGGTTTGGAACGACTCCGCTCGAGGTCCTTCGTCGTCTACGATGATCCACCCGGAAATTCCTAGAACAAGCTCTTAGCTTCACAAAATGAAGCAAACACTCTACACTAAAGGGCTAGGGTAGTGTAGAATGGTTGTGTGGTTTGTAAACTCACTTGAAAACCCTTTCTTTTTAATTTCCTCACTCAAAACAAAACTCAAGAGAGCTTGGAAAAGGAGGAAGGTGAAGATGGCAAAAGGTTTTGTGTAAATAATGAAAACTTATTTTCAAAAATGAAAATGAAAATATTATATATGAGACACTCTCACATATAACCATGGTTGGCTAAATATCTAGATATTATTTGGATGGGTTAAAGAACAAAAGGAAATTAAACCATGGTTAAAGTCAATGGTCAAAGAAGTGTGTAGAAAATGAGTCATTATGCTAATTTCCTTTTTCCTTTAATCCATCAACAAAAATCTAGATATTTATCAACCATGTAAGTCTTGTATTGCCATCTCCTTTGTATCATCAACCATGACACATATGTATGTGTGTATGTGTGCATGCACATCATCATGTGTATGTGTGAACATACATGCATACATCCAAAAGAAAAAGGGTTAATTAAAAGTAAGCTAAAAGTTAATATTAAATCAACACTTGATTTAATAAATCGGTTATATCAAATGCGACCCGACCAATATTGAACGTCCGATTAAAATACGATATCACATATTCGTATTTAATCGAGCTCCTGTGCATATCTCATATGCACACCACATCATTTCGCCTGAGCTAGAAAAATCCTGTGTGGGACTTTAAGACTCGTCAATACGCCGGCAGTAGGTGATGATCATATCAAAACACCTACAAGCCGCAAGCGGTCAGCTAAACGTAATGGCCAACCGGTTATTGAGCGATCAGAAGAAAAACAAGCGAACCCGTCAAAACTCCCGTCGAGCCATTGGCAACACTTACCATACAGTCCGGTCTCTTCGTCTGATATGCTGCATATCAAGTCTAGGGATGGAATCGTCGAGCCCTAATAACTCAATAAGTCATGTCGATATGATCTATGACTAGTCGAGAAACTACTGATAACACTTATCAGTAAATCCCATCAGCTCTGGCCAGGGACTTTAAGTCAGAGCCAATCGCACATAGCACAACATCAACTCCCAATACCGGAAGAGACGAAACCCCTCCTATCGCTCATTGTCTCCATGTGTCTCGAGACTATACCCAAAAGCCACCTGTTTACACGACTCAGTAGAGCCGTGGTAGGGTGGAAATCAAAGTACAACTGGAGAACACACAAGACCCTATGATGATCTCGAGTTTACAGACTAACCTGTACCAGTGTCACCAGAGAACTGCTATCCGACGATAGATATAATACCATATAGGAATTCTCTGTGAGTCCGTTCAGTGTACCCAGTCTCCACTGAGCACCCGTATACAATCTTCGATGTCACAACACCAATGGATATGGGATCATCCATCGCTCATCATATGGGTCATGAAACGTACACGCTAGTCTACTCTGGAATATCGATGCCCTATCTCGATATACCTACGACTAGGGATATTTAAGGATATGCTTACAGACTACACATACCCCACTATTATGATCTCCATCATAGCAATGGAAGTCAAGCAAATATCCTTAGGGCTTTATCAACATATATTAAATGAACAGTATCAAGCAAACATGTCAGATGAAGTAATACCAGATAGCATACTATCATGTCGAGCAAGAAAGTCATATATCAAATATACATATATACATGTCCAAGCATCCACTATACATATAATGGCCTCTAGGGCATACATATATCCAACAATATCCCACTTGCACTAAGGCCAATTATTGGCGTATCTCATACCCAACATCTCAAAAAGTCGCTCATGTTGCGGCTGTAGATGTGCCTTGGTGAGTGGATCTGCGGTGTTATCCTTTGAATCTACTCTCCGAATCTCGATCTCATGGCGATCAACAATCTCCCGGATCAAATGATATTGCCTAAGGATGTGTCTGGACCTTTGATGGGATCTGGGTTCTTTGGCCAACGCCATAGCTCCGTTATTATCATAATACAATCATATTGGATCAATAATGGTTGGAACTACTCCTAGCTCCGCAACAAACTTCCTCATCCAGACGGCTTCCTTGGCAGCATCATTTGCAGCAATATACTCAGCTTCCATCGTGGAGTCTGCAACGGTATCCTGTTTGGAACTCTTCCAACATACCACCCCTCCATTGAGTGTAAATACAAACCCTGAGATAGATTTACTGTCATCCTTATCACATTGTGTTACGACCCGAAAGTACGGAACATGACCGGCACTTAGACTACGAAACGTCTCGAGGCGTACGTAATCTAAGTAAGCTGAAAACCCAGAAAACCAAAACAAGAAAAATAGTTTTAATAGCATAAGCCGAATTATGCGTTTTTAAAAACATCAAATATTTACTGAAAATTTGGGCAGAGTCTCCTTTGTAAATACTGGCCCCCAAACGGGATACAACATGAATAGTATACGAAATCAATAAAAGGCATCCCCAAGCGGGAGCTAGCTCTTCGTCAATCGACGGTCACAACCACACAAGCAATATAATATACAACGCCAAGGGCGAGGATCAAAAATCAAAAGGAAACTCAAAACCACAAGAAATAAAACGCGCGACTCTAAGGTCGAAAGAATAACATCACTGGTCTCTATCTTAAAAATAAAATACATGTTTGGTTGATGGAATTTACTAGATACAACTGAATAATATTATACAAAGTAATATGATACGTACGATACCAATAAACCCACCTACTAGCAAGTCACCCGAAAGAAGCAGTGCCAGCAAAGCCGTAATGAAACCTGTACGGCAAAACCTGCAAGAACTGTGGCACAACGGGGGTGAGTTGCCAACTCGTGAGTAGAAAATATCTACGAACAGAAATCGCATGAACAACGCAATCCTAGGTCAACAATCATAATATATCCGCAAATATAACCAGCAGTCTATAACAATGACTAGGGTAAATATCTAAAGCGTAATCTCATATGCCCGTGTTAGTGCCTCAGGTAGCAATATCTCATATGGATGATGTATGAATGCATGAAACAGAATGCATGTACTGAAGAAAACTGCTTTCATAAATTAGTGAGATTTCTGTATTTTTAAAATGAGGTATCATAATGAAATCAGCATAAAACAGTGCCTAGCATCAGCACAAAACGTAATCCCAATATCTCGATATCTCTGTATCACAGTCTCTGTAGCTCAATATCTCGAAATCTCAATGTCTCAATCACAATGACTAGGGCGCCGTCAGTCCAGACCGGCCCCTACCATCCATCTCATGACCACGACGGTATCCTCCGGATATCCGACGCGTCAGGTAAAATCACCTGTCGGTCGTGCTCCCCTGCACAGGCTCAACGTCAACAACATGATCTTCTTGCCCCGGGGTACCGCACCGGCCCACCATGTACCCGAAACGGTTCATCCATCTCCCCGAATCGGGTCTCGAAATCCATCAGCAAACTCATGGTGGACGACTCATACATCATGGGAAAACCGCACATTTTATTTAAAAGAGAGGAGAGAAGCTTATACAAGTTTTGCGGTTTTCCCCCAAATCCAGAAAATCTCATAGAAATCCGAATCCAAAACATCAATAGCATATAAACGCATGAATACAGGCATGAGAATCTATGAATACGGCATAACAATGAATAACAGTATGCATGAAGTGACAAGTAATAACTACAATATCTAAGCTGGCATATAAGGTAAGTACACTAATTTTATGTCAAACTACTAGCTATCAAGCTAAGTTAAGCAATAACATTTTCTAAGGTGTACGTGACATGGCAATTACCGATGAAGATGTGTGTGAGCCGGCAAGTAAGTGTACGTGGTATATACGCATCATCGGTAATGGTGCTGGTGTCCTAACAGCATAATGTCAACAATGCAATATGAAATAACAATGTAAGTATGCGATGCGGAGCGAGCAACCAAAATGAGCGGGAGCTAAATATTAAACAATGGTGCTATTTGAAATAACACGAATCGTGGGGTTTTGAAAATAGATGCTACGGTGGTTTTAAGAAAGGATACGTCTTTTGAAATATCCGTAGATCCCTTGACCTGTCTTTTAAAATACCCACGATCCGCTAGTTTTGAATAGGTAGGAGTCTAATCTAATCTAACAACTACACTAAACTATACGGCTGAACCAAAAAGCTGAACTACAGGTAAGGAAACCGCCTATCATCTGAGTCGACACATATACATACCTGTATATGTATAGTCGGTGATCCCGCCTCAATAATATCATATCCGATACCATATCTATAATCAGACATCCCAAGTCAGAAGTATGGATCAATCATCAATATATAGCTCGTACGTAAATCCGTCGTACGGCATCCCAAATCTGGGTACGGGTCAATATCATATTCATCATACTATTCATCCGGTATCCTCTTTATCAAATATCATGATCGGGGTACTGATCTACGTCTAGTACAATACTGATACCGCCTAAGTATGCATGCACGTGTGTGAAACACTACGTCAAGGACCCGCTACAACGTCATGTCGTATCTCAAATACGAACCCTGCCATATCACCGATCTCACGGCCTCAAATCAAATCTCATCGACTCATCTTAAATCCCAAGTACTATCCCCATTATCCATGCATGTGTATATGAATGTATATATGCATAGTCCCATACCCACGCATATATACATATATACACATCCCCATATACGCACAAGAAAGTAATGTATGCAAGTCTGTGTGTGCGTATGTGGGTATAACAACTACTCTAGGGTTTCGCAACTAACCCAAAGGTAATCCATGAACACATAAACATATCATGAATAAACATTCTCGTATCATAAAACACCTATATAAACATATATATATGAACTATACTACGGACTGCGGGGGTGCTATACGCCATCCACCCGACTTCTCGCCGTAGATATAAATCTACTCACCTGGTCCTTGCTCGCCGGTGCCGACGTCGCCACGCGCTTGCTTGTCGTCTCGAAGTCCACATGGGGTACCTACATATCATAACGCACCGTATCGCATTAAAATCCGACTCATGACCAAAACGACACATGAATCCCACATAGGTCAAAACCTATGGTTGCTTTCACAAATCAACCCAAAAACCCTCGACGTCGGCGTACAAATGCCAAACCATCAAGAAAAATCCAAACATACTCATTTGCACATTCACAAACACTAATTATAATATGAAATACGTTAAAATTCAAAAAAAACCCAAACTCACCTTAAAAGCTATTTTTCCGAAAATCTAGCAAGCAAGGTTTACCGTTTTAGTACAAAACTTGATATTTAAACAAATCTAGCGGCTACAATATCCACTAAACATTATAAATAAGTCATACAAACCCTAATTATATTTTTAATCTCACTATCTTTCATTAACCCGAAATTCTAGTTTACAATTTAGCTTAATTAGTAAATTTTAAAATAACAATTTGTAAACTAGCTACTATGTTTGATTTCACAAGCCTTAATATGATACCTTACACACTTAAACCATGTTCAAATGATATAAAAGCCTAACTAGATTTTAACCTCACATCTGCAATTAAATTCTAAAACCTAGTTTGCTAGAAATCTTAATTAGGACAATTTACATGCAACAATTTGTAATATGCAACAAGATTAAGTTTTCCAAACCTTAAGAGGTTCAACTACACAATTAAACCATGAACAATTTATCAAAACCCTTATCTTGATCCAAACCCAATTCTTTACAATTTTCAACTTGAAGGGTAAATCAAGTTAACACCTAATTAAACACTTAATTAAGCTAACATATGCAATAATCAACAATTTAACTATAAGATTAAAATTATACCTCCATAATTTTATAGATCTCACTTGAAATCTAGCCTCCCAAAATGCTCTCTTTTCACCAAGATCCAAGCTTGAATGGCAAAGGAATAATGGGTAGGGATTAGATTTGGAAATTTGTGGTGTTTTATGTGGGTTTTTGAAGATATTTTGAAGGATATTTGAAGAGAAAAGGGTGGAGAAAATTTTGGGACAGCAAGGGAGGGGGGTCTAGGGAGGAGAGGAGAGAGAGTGGGTGTGTTGGTTTGTGTTGAAAAAATTTGCCCAAGTCAACAAATAAACCATACCTCAATATTTTATTGTTTTCTTTTTCTTTTCTTGGTTTCCTTTGACTTTTAAGTGAGGAGATGAGTGGGGGGCTGCTGAATTCAGCCCTAATAGGGGAGAGGGTGAGGGTGTGTGTGTGTGTATGAGGAATATTAAGCTACATTCAACCATACCCCAATTCTATTTAGCTATATTTCACCATTTAAGCCCTTTTTCTGCGATATTTTCTAAACCGTTTTGGCAAATCATTTAATTTCAAAAATCATATGATAAAATTTTGTTTAATGTGTTATGATGCACAAAATTTGTTTTAACTCATTCCAATTTGTAATTTTCCCTAATTAAATGTATTAGTGACGGCTTAAAATAATATTAAAATAATTAATTTCGGAAAATTTTTCAGAAAATTTGAAATTTCACCAGTGGCTCAATAAACACCAAATACTAGAAATTTCATAGCTAGAATATGTATATTTAATTTTATAATAAAGATATTTGTATTTTGACATTTTACAGAAAACCCCTTTATTTTACCGATATTTCCGAAATTTCACCGAAACGATTTTCAAAACGTTACAATCTTCTTCCTTTAAAGAAATTCGGTCCCCGAATTTAAATTAAAACTCCCCCCAAATACTAAAATATCTAAGAAAAACCATTAAGTCGTCGGGGCTCCGAAATCATAAATACATAAAACAAATCGTAGCGCAGCGCATGCGCTTGAAAAATGAGCATATAACTCAAAATCAAAACTCCATCCAGCATCCCGCAATCATCGGAGTCAAGGTGAAGACACGTATGCCAATTCCAAAGCAAAACCAATATGATATAATCTCGAAACTATACATGTAAATATCAACTCTATATATGTAAATATCTGAAGGAAATGCATGCCAAATCTTTTAAAGTCGCTGTGCAATACGCATAACACTGCACAGTGGCGGACGCCTCTTATAAGAAGATAACCATATACGTATATATCTTTTGTTTAACATGTACGTTCCGCCGTTTTGGAAACAATTTAGAAGGGTTTTCTTGTTTTTAAAACGTTTCTTGTCATATCAGACACGTAGGTAAATACTGAGACTATAGCTCGCTTTTGGAATTCCCTTCGATAGCTATCAATGTATGCAAAATACATTCAGGTACTGTCCTCTGACTAGTCCTGCTCAGTACGAAAACACATAGCAAATATCATAAAAACGTACTGTTCTATAAGAAATCAATCTCAAAATACGCATATGAATACTCCGTGCGTCCGGTGCGCACGGAAATCAAAATCCATGAATGTGCCATACATGTGCACAGAAACAACATCAAGATGCAACGGTGGTGCACACAACATCGGTCATAGGCAACGTGTGCGCCTGACAGCAAGGACAGGTGCGTCTAACACGCACGAAGAATCTCGATTTAGTGCATCTGGTGTGCACCGAAATCGCTTCTCAAAACATGCGCTCAACATGCACGAAAATCAAAAACCAGGTGCATCCATTATGCACGAAATCATGAAATCTAATATCAAGCGCCGAACATGCGCAAAATCAAATCAGGTGCACAAGGTGCACAAAACAAATATCGAGTATCACAATCGAAATCGAAGTCTAGTGCATCTAAGTGCACAAAATGCGTATCACTGCACTGCAAGCATATGTGAACTATACCGAGTGCAAAAACCCAAATCGTATGTGTACATACGCACAAATCAACTCAACTGTATGAAATCCATATAATCACAAACATGAGAAACCAAGGTACGAAAACGATATCAAGTGCAACAACCGTGCAAAAATCGTAAATACTCAGCAGGTGCAACCATGGTCCATGAAGACAAATATCATGAAACTCAATCATCAAAATCAATCATGCGAATAGATCGCCCAAAATACGCAAAATCAAGTATGGCGGAATAGTCCCGCTCAAGCACATCCTCCAAGAATCTCTGGCCAACTGTCGTGGTCACTCATAGTATGTCTCGTCGACGATCCTGAACTCTGGCCTGCCGGTGTGCGTAACATGACCACTCCTGGGTCCAAGTCTTCTCGTAATTCATCACAGAAAGGTCCTGTCAAGATCTCTCCCAAATCTCGTCTCTGCTGAACTGTCCGGAAGTCATCGTCTCTTACTAGATCTATTCTCGTTCCGGAACGGCAACATACTCATCACGACTCCTTCTGGAAGGTATATCCAAGTACAATGCCTCGGCATGCGTATCGCATCTCTGACGTCGGTGGAGTGGAACGTCGTCTCATCGAGATCTCGTACGAACCTCTTACTCCCTTTTCTTTAATGTCGACTGCTTCGGACTCGTCTCGTCGTGGCTGCATGGACTGAACTCCAACGGCTATCCTCGTAGCTGGAGTCTCCCAAGAAATGCATCTCACCACCTAGCATCCGAATGAAGTCGAACCATCCGATCGATTCGTAAAAACCTCATAATCCCCCAAGAGCTCAACATCATGGGTACAGTTTAACAGTATCGAGTACGTACCACAGGATCGATGGTCCAGCCGTAGAAGGGCAAACCCAAGCCTCACTAATGGCGCCGCGGAACTGCCGCAAACCCTAAGGTTCAAAGTCTTTCACACGGTCATTAAGTCGAGTTAGGGTTTCATTCTTCTAGAGGGTCCATAGAATTGCCTGCATGTCTCTTCGAATACTTTAAACTTGGAATAATAGGTTTCTGACATTCGATCATCTCTATCGACTCTCAACGTATCCACGTGAAGTCGTCTCTAACTGGAATCAATCTATCTGATGACCTCGCATCGGGGTAGAGAATGATCCACATGTCCTAGTCATTCATCCTCGGTGACTAGCGACCTTCTATCATCTCTTAGTATAACTCGTACTGCAATAGCTCCAACATCTGGGGCAATATCTCGTCGTTCGCAGCAATAACTGGCTCACTCGTCTGCACGCCGAACAGTGCCTCAAACATCATGAATAAGCAATACACCAACGGTCATAAAAATCTGGTTGGCCTCTATCATTGGCTCGATCCTCTGGTGTCGATCAGCACATCCGAGTAACCTCATACAGCGATCCATCAAACGCTCGTGGCGCGAAAACACAGTAAAAAGACACATCTCCGCAATTGTGTGTCGCCGAAATTACGCCCTGGTCAGTCCTCGTTTGTGACGAGCTTGTGCTGACCGCAATTCTAACCGTAGCTCCCCCTGCCCGTAATCGTGGCAGCAAAACCATAACTGGTACCGATGAGGCTAGATCAGGAATGAATATAATACTGAACAAAGAAATGTACATCCTAAGGCTTCTTAAGTGGAGTAGCGTATCGTAAGTATGCCACGGAACATACCCACGGTACGTCACTCTACTTTAGTCACCTATGCCATCAACCAAGGGTCATCCTAGGCTCCGAAGATAAAACCTAACGCTCTGATACCAACTTTATCACGACCCGAAAGTACGGAACATGACCGGCACTTAGACTACGAAACGTCTCGAGGCGTACGTAATCTAAGTAAGCCGAAAACCCAGAAAACCAAAACAAGAAATGTAGTTTTAATAGCATAAGCCGAATTATGCGTTTGTAAAAACATCAAATATTTACTGAAAAATTCGGCAGAGTCTCCTTTGTAAATACTAGCCCCCAAACGGGATACAACATGAATAGTATACGAAATCAATAAAAGGCATCCCCAAGCGGGAGCTAGCTCTTCGTCAATCGACGGTCACAACCACACAAGCAATATAATATACAACGCCAAGGGCGAGGATCAAAACTCAAAAGGAAACTCAAAACCACAAGAAATAAAACGCGCGATGATTAGTCGAAAATATTGTATTTTTAACACGGCAATTTCCCTATCATTTGCATTCATTTAGAAGTGTACGGTATTCATATTTCACATATTAGCAAAACTGTCGCAAAATTTCAGATTGCATGTGTTAGACTCTAAAATCGGCATTTCTAGGGAAATTGACTGCATTTCATGGCATCGCATCATTTCTATATTGCGCAACACTTATTTTGAGATCTGTGCAGGAAAATCCAGAAGAAAGGCCAAAATTTATACGGTACCGATCAAACATTACGCCAACTCAATAATTTCAGTTCTGGTATCAATCCAAAAGGACAAATACAAATCAACATATCAGATAAAGCTCCAAATATCATCCCAAGACCACACCAGAAGAACCAAGCCACAAAGAGCCCAAATGGCCGCGGAACCGCGGCCTAAGCCTCCTTATGCCGCGGTTCCGCGGCGTCTTGATGACATCATCACTTCTGCTTTGCACCATAATTCCTAGCTCAAGGCCTACAGCTCAAAATGACATGTCAAATTCCAGAAGACTCCAGAGACTTCTGCCAGATCAGCAAGTTTTGGAATCAACACTAAACTAGCCTATCATTCTAGAAACATCTCCCTAAACCCTAGCTTAAACCCTAAGCTAAAGCCTAACAAACTCCTTCTAGAAGCCTCAACAAACTTTTGGAGGGAATTGTAAATTCAAACCTAGACCTAGGGTTTGGGAGATCTATAAATAAGACCCTAGGCTTACTTGTAAACCATCTTTTGAGGATCACTTATCTTGGAAAAATCCTCCATTAGTTCATTCTAGTAGCCAATAGATCCATTCACTCTCTTTCTTCATCTTCTTCCACAAGTCTAGTGAGAGGACTTGTGTGAAACCCTAACCCTAATTCCAATCAAAAGTCAAGATCCCGAGTACCCATCAAGCAAGAAGCCTTGCAACCTTTTATGAGCCGAGCCGATCTTCAACAGAGCAAGTGGTCCAAGACGATCCGCGACTCACGGAGCCGAGCAACGCCAATTCGACAATTTAGTTCTTCCTCTTGTATTTCTTGAGCGACTGTAATCAAATTGTTGATATAAATAAAAGGTGATATTCTTTTATCTTGTTTTCTTTAAATTCTTGCATCATGATATCTTTTCAATTCTTGAATACTTTCTGTGTGATGATGTTTGAGTAATACTCCGCTCGTCGAGGAGTCGAGACGATCAATAGAATAATGATATAATATATCTTAAATCGATTCTTGAATCCTACGAGTTTTGTAAACCCTAGCAAGTTCAAGAATCGACGACCCAATTCGTTGCGATGCTTTCGTGATTGATATCGCTCGAGATTGGGGAGTTACGATCGTTTCTTGAAATTGCTAGAGGCTAGAATGTGAATGATATCTACGAAAGAACAAGGGTTAAATGATGAAACCCAAGATTCATCAAGAAAGCCCTAACCCTCGTCGATGATCATCGATCTAGTATCAATCCTTCGAAGGACAAGAACACGAAATCTTGAGATTACATCACGTCTATAGATCCGATCGATTCCTACGAGCCTCATTTAGATTCTTGACATTTGATTGGAAATATCAGCGAAACCCGATTCTCGATTGTTTATCAGTTTCTTGATTCTTGATTAAACTAGTGACACTTGAAGCAATTGATAAATCTTAAATCATGCTTTCTTTTCTTTTAGATTAACTTTTCAATTCAAACAAATTAAATATAAAAACGAATCGCACAATCCCTGTGGACGATCTGCACTCGCTTACGATCTACAACCGACACCGTAATTGATTGCGGTCAAATATAATTCTTTGATTGTGAATTTTATTCAATATTACCGACACATAGAAACTTATTCGCTTTATTCGATTTACACAAACAAGAAATCATTACAATCAAATGAAACCGTTATCAGGGATCATTTGAGTTGATTCTTTTACATACACACAATCGGAAGTTTATACTCAATCAAATGGCGCCGTTGCCGGGGATTACGCGCTAATTCGTTTTATATCATAGTTTGAATTGAAAGATTTATTCCATTGTTATTTTGAGATCAAAATTCGTGCAAACCCTAAACGATTTGTCGTGGTTCATTGCAAGGAAATCTGGAGCTGTTTGGCAATTGAAGAAAATTTTTGGGATATACCAGAGAGCAGAGGGAGTCTACAGAAGCTCCCTGGTGAAGTTTTGTGCAGTGATCCCATCGTTAAACCGTGGAAGCGCGGCATAAGGAGGGATTCGCGGCGGAACTGCGGCCTCTTGGAGGGTTCTCTGTACAATTTTGCTTCAGGTGATTTCTTACCTTCTCCTCTCTCCTCTTTTAGCTCCAACTAACAAATTTATGCAGGTTTCTTTGCAAATAATCGCAGCGCCGCAAAAAGCAAATTAAATTTGTGCGTGATTTTGTTTCTTGGTTGTTTGCATTCTAAATACGGAAATTAAGGGGCACAGCCAAATCCAAATTAGGTGGGGATTTCATTACCCTTTCTAGGCCCCGAAAATCACAAAACTTGCATCCGCATTGACCCACATTAACTAAAAGAAGTCTAGAGATGACTCTAAGGACTGTCGCGCTCAATTAGGACAGAAGAAGGCCGTGGGTAATTCATTGCTTATCCGCGTTTTCTTGTGGTGTCTAAGGCGAGTGTGTCTAAGGCTAGTGGTTTTTAATTAGGCCCACTACTTACGTAGTGGAGTACCTTCCCATTTACCTGGCACTTATCCGGCCACAGGGGAACAAAGAGGCAGTGGAGGATTCTATCCTGCGACTTGTCTTTTGGCAGTTAGGAGCGGTCTAGAGCCGGACCTAGGTGACCACTAGATTCTAGGGTTTTTTGCTTGCTGCATTTGTTGTGTCGCATCATTTTTTCAAAAATCCGTCCCTTTTTCAAAAGCAAACACCGCATTCATTACCCCTAATTATAAGTCAACGCTGCCACTTGTACTAACCCTTTTTAGTGCAAGATAGGCTGGACACGGGATTCTAGTGCCCGTTTAGTCCGCGTACCCTTTATCGACTCCGAAGTCGATATTTCTCCATTTACCTTTTCTTTACCCACTACCACACCCACACCGATGGATCCGAATCCATCAAACTTCTTTAACCCTAATCTTCCGCCGTCCGTTGGTGCGCAGATTCCACCCCGCATCTCTCTCCAGGAGAGGTGCTACCTTATTCGAGGTCCTCTTTCGACCTGCTTATCCACACCACCAGCCAACGGGGATAACTTTGAGATTAAGCCCCAGTATATCAATCTTTTACCCAAATTCCACGGACTCGAGACTGAGGACGCTTAAGTTTTCATTACCAAATTTGAAAACGTATGCGCAATGATGGGTACGTCACAACTTTCAGTGGATGCTATGCGTCTACGACTTCTTCCATTTACATTGTGTGATATAGCCGAGAAGTGGCTATATAACACTACCGCACACTCTATTACAAATTGGGAAGAATTCGTCGCTGCATTCCTTAAGAAATTTTACCCAATACAAAAGACAGCTCGAATCCGTAGCGAACTGAATCAATTTGCCCAGCTCCCTACTGAACCATTTTCAAAATGCTTTGAACGTTTCAAGGATCTATTGGTTCAGTGTCCTCATCACGGCATCCCGAGATGGGAGCTTTGCCGAATCATTTATGAGGGCATTAATCCAAACACTAAACAGAGCCTTGAAAACATGTGTCAAGGTACTTTTATGACCAAAGATGATGGGGAAGCTTGGAAGTATTTAGAAGAGTTCGCTGAAAAATCACTACAGTGGGAGAGTGGAACCCAACCATTGAATAGGGGTGGCGTACACCAAATAGATGTGTCCATAGGTGTTCGAGCTGAGATGGCAGCAATGCAAAAGAAGCTCGACGCTATGGAACACAAATTTGCAGCAGCCTCCCTAAACCCAGTGTCGCTCCCCAAAACTGTTTCTGGGTGCTGTTCTGATCCGTCTCATTTAACGGAAGAATGTCCATTAAACTCTGTGTTTCAAGGTCACGAGCATTCTAATGCCGCATTTCAAAGACCGAGAAACGATCCATATTCTTCCACGTACAATCAGGGTTGGAGGAATCACCCGAATTTCGCTTGGAACCAAAACCAATCTCAAAACACGGTTCCAAACACGAATAATTTTCAAAGGGCTCTTCCTCCACCACAACAGCAACCCCTTCAACTCACTCAGCACCCCTATCAGTCACAAAACTTCCAAAACCAGGTCAACAATCCTGCACAGTCTAATCCTATGACCTGTTCTGACGAGTTCTCTCAATTCACTCAAACCATGAAATCACTTTTGTCAAATTTCATAGAGGTTTCGGCTGAGGTTAGATCTTCCGTCGGTGAGATAAAGAAAAACTCAGCGTCCCAAGCTGAGAGTATCAGAATGATGGAATCTGAAATCGCACGACTTAAAGCCGAAATGAGTGCGAGAGAAAAAGGGAAACTTCCCTCTCAACACCTACAGAATCCTGGGCATTACAATGTAAATGCCATCACAACGTTGAGATCGGGAAGAGTGCTGAACAACCATGTCGGGGAAGAAGTTGATGATACTGAAAATCAAATCAACACCCCGGCTGAGTCCTTTCCACACACACACACTTCTCCTTCTGATCATTCTTCTTCTACCACACCATCTTCTCGCGAGCCTATTCTCCATTTCCTACTAGGCTCGACACCTCAGTATAGCTCTTCTAGTTCTCCACAGACGGTCCCCACACCTCTTTTGGGACCTCATCCACCCCCTCTTCCTTCTCCTATGATGGACCCGACGCTCATTGCGAAAGCACCTTACCCGAATCGGTTAAGGGGTAATAGAACGAGTCCTCATATGGAGAAAATTATAGAAATGTTCAAACAGGTTAACATCAATATCCCTCTCCTAGATGCGATTCAGCAAGTCCCCGCTTATGCGAAAATTCTTAAGGACTTGTGCACTAGGAAGAGGAAGACCCAAGTGCCGAAGAAGGTCTTCATGTCTAATAATATCAGCACTGCTTTTATCCTCCAGCTACCAAAGAAACGTAAGGACCCAGGATGTCCTACAATATCGATTTCTATTGGGGGTAAAAACATAAATCGTGCTCTTTTAGACCTTGGCGCAAGTGTTAACCTACTTCCATATTCTGTATATGAGCAATTAGGGATTGGAGAGCTGAAACCTGCTCACTGCACTCTCCAGATGGCAGACCGATCAATCACCAAACCAAGGGATGAACTAGAGGATGTGTTGATAAAGGTCGGGGAATTTGTTTTCCCTGTAGACTTCATTGTACTCGACACACAGCCTGTAGCAAACCCCCGGGGCCAAATTCCGGTGATTCTGGGTCGTCCTTTCCTTGCCACTTCCAACGCTGTTATAAACTGTAGAAATGGTTCAATGAACTTATCATTTGAAAATATGACCATTGAACTAAACATCTACAAAGTTGGAAGTCGGCCATCAGAACCCTCTGCTCATATTTTAGATGTGTGCTCTGTCCATGAGATCGCTCCCGATAGTTGTGGAGCTGAGGATCTTTGCTTTCTAGATCTCGACGACATTACCACATCTCTGCTTGATCTTACACATGATCTTAGTGAGGACACTTTTTCTACACTTGAGTCCTGCACTCCTGACTTTTCTCCACCCGAGTCTGTATCTTTCACAGGCTCTGAGCTTCTGTGTAAATCCAAAAATCACTCGATGATCCCTCCTTCTATCATTTCTCCGCCCGAATTAGATCTCAAAATTTTACCTTCTCATCTTAAATATGCTTATTTAGGAGAGAATGAGTCCTTACCGGTTATCATATCCACTTCTCTTCCATCAGAGCAAGAGAATGCACTTTTATCGGTATTGAGATCTAACAAAGAGGCGTTCGGTTGGAGTATGGCGGACATCAAAAGGATTTGTCCCTTGATAGTTGAACATCATATACATGTGATGGATGATTCCAGACCAACCCGAGAACCACAGAGACAGTTAAATCCCGTCATGAAGGAAGCGGTCATGAAAGAGATCGTCAAATGCCTAGATAATGGTATTATATACCCCATCTCCGATAGTCAATGGGTGAGTCCTATACATGTCGTTCCTAAGAAATCCGGTATCACTGTTATAACCAATGAGGCAAATGAGTTGATTCAGACACGCGTCCAAACTGGGTGGCGTGTATGTATCGATTATAGAAAACTCAATACTGCCACGAGGAAAGACCACTTTCCTCTACCATTTATTGGTCAAATGCTGGAACGCTTAGCAGGACGAGAGTATTATTACTTTATGGACGGATACTCAGGCTATAATCAGGTCCCCATCGCCAAAAAGGATCAAGATAAAACCACTTTTACTTGTCCTTTTGGTACTTTTGCTTACAGTCGCATGCCCTTTGGGTTATGCAATGCTCCCGCTACCTTTCAGCGGTGTATGATGGGGATATTCTCTGATATGGTAGAGAATTTTCTGGAGACCTTTATGGACGATTTCTCGATTTTTGGAGACTCTTTTTCTGATTGCCTAGCGAATCTTGACGCTGTGCTTACTCGTTTCAAAGAGAAGAACTTGACTTTGAACTGGGAAAAATGCCATTTCATGGTCAAAGAAGGAATTGTACTTGGACATGTTATTTCACATAAAGGCATTGAGGTTGACAGAGCTAAGATAGATGTCATTCAAAACCTCCCTCATCCCAAAAGCGTCAAAAATATTCGATCTTTCCTTGGCCATGCGGCTTTTATAGGAGATTCATTAAGGACTTTAGCAAAATTGCTAGACCTTTAACTCTTCTCCTGGCCAAGGATACGACCTTCCATTTTGACTCGGACTGCGAGACAGCTTTCGACTCACTTAAACACTCACTCACTTCAGCCCCCGTGTTATCATCACCAAACTGGGACTACCCCTTTGAGCTGATGTGTGACGCATCTGATTTTGCAGTAGGTGCAGTCTTAGGACAGCACATCGAAAAGATGCCACACGTGATATACTATGCAAGTAAGACCTTGAATGATGCGCAAATCAATTATACAACCACAGAAAAAGAACTTTTAGCGGTTGTATTTGCATTAGAAAAATTCAGGCCTTACTTAATTGGCCCACCTATAGTTGTGTATACTGACCATTCCACTTTAAAACATCTTCTGGCGAAGAAAGATGCAAAAGGTCGACTAATACGTTGGATCCTACTGTTACAAGAATTTGATCTTGTTATCAAAGATAAGAAAGGATGTGAAAACGTAGTAGCCGACCATCTATCACGCATCATTTCTTCCCCTGTGACCCTGCCGATCAATGATTCATTCCCTGATGAACAACTCTTGAACGTATCCGCTGAACCATGGTTCAGGGATATTGTGAACTATCTTGTCACGGGACTTATACCGAGCGATTGGTCAAAACAGGACAAATACCGTTTTCTATCCCAAGTAAAACACTTTTACTGGGATGATCCTTATTTGTTTAAATATTGTCCTGATCAGATCATTCGCCGGTGTGTCCCGAAAGAAGAGTTCAAGAGTGTTCTTTCTTTTTGTCATGATCAGGCCTGTGGGGGTCACTTCGGTCCTAAAAAAATGACGGAAAAGGTTTTGCAATGTGGTTTTTATTGGCCGACCTTATTCAAGGACGCATTTGACCATTGCAAAACCTGTACACAGTGTCAGTACACGGGTAGAATCTCCCAGAGAAATGAAATGCCTCAGTAACCTATTCTGGTTGTTGAAACATTCGATGTTTGGGGCATTGATTTTATGGGTCCTTTTCCCAACTCCTTTGGGAATTTGTACATACTGCTGGCGGTTGATTATGTCTCCAAGTGGGTAGAAGCCATTCCATGTCGCACTAATGACAAGAAAGTTATCATTAAGTATTTAAAAGAGAATATGTTTTCGCGATTTGGACACCCACGCGCTACTATTAGCGATAATGGGACACATTTCTGCAATAGATCTTTCGAGACTCTGATGCGAAAATACGCAATCAACCACCGACTTTCTACACCCTATCATCCCCAAACAAGCGGGCAGGCTGAAATCTCAAACAGACAAATCAAGCTTATCTTGGAGAAAACCGTTGCTAAAAACAGAAAAGACTGGTTGACCAAACTGACGGATGCTTTTTGGGCATTCAGGACTGCATATAAAACCGACCTAGGAATGTCTCCATATAGGATAGTGTCTGGAAAAGAATGTCATTTACCCGTCGAGATAGAGCATAAAGCATAGTGGGCTATAAAAGAAATAAATTTTGATCTAAACCTTACTTGCAACTTTCGGAAGCTGCAACTTAATGAGCTAAGCGAACTCCGCGATGAAGCTTATGATAACACTGTAATCATAAAGAATAGGACTAAGGTTTTTCATGATAAAAACATTTTGAGGAAAACATTTTCACCTGGTCAACAAGTCCTTCTTTATGATTCACGATTACACCTTCACGCGGGTAAGCTCCGATCTCGATGGAAGGGACCTTTTGTTGTGCGGTCTGTATACCCGCACGGGGCAGTAGAAGTAGAAAATGTTAAAAACGGCACCGTTTTCAAAGTAAATGGACATAGACTAAAGCCGTATTTTTCCACTGACCCCATGGAGGAGCTCTTGTTCTTACAAGAGCCAGTTTATTTGGATTAAAATTCCTCCGTCTCACCTTCATATCCAGTATATCATTGCATCATTTTTTTTGAATGAAGGTGAGTGAAAAGAGTAAGTTTGGGGGAAGTTCTTCACTTATATATTTTGCCCCCACTAATAATTCCTCCCAGACTTACAGGTTTTGTAGCTATAGCTGTTGACAACAGTGAGGACACTGTTGAAAACAAGTTTGGGGGAGGTTTGTGCTTATTTTTGCATCATTGGCATATCATTTGCATAAGCACAAAACATTTCTTTAAAAATCTATAAAAATTGAAAAAATTTCAAAACCTATAAAAATTTAAAAAACAATTCAAGTATAAAAATAATTTTAATATTTACACTTTTTGTATAAAAATAAGATAATGAAAGTTTAGATAGTGAAAAATTACATCCATGAGATTAGAAAAATTTAAGAAAACTAAGAAAGTTAGAAGTTTTCTTATATGAACTAGTAATAAGTAGTTATGAGCCGTTGTCCCAAGGGTTAGTAAGATGAAAGACGTCACTAATCTGAGGATAAAAATAAGTCTGAAAAATAGTTTCTATTCTGGAAGCCAAACATTTTGATCATTGCTACCCTACTATTTGCACTTACACACGTCTTGAAGCCTGGGATAGTAGAGGATACCTTGAAATGCTCATGTCTTAAAGCCGATGTATGAAGGAAATAAAAAGAAAAAAAAAGTGAATAAAAATATAAAGTGGTGAGAAAAATGGACACTGGTTTTGTTATCACCAAGGGCAATAAAAAAATGTATAGCGAGGGTGCCTCTTCACCTAGTGCCCTAAGGCCAACTGGTCTGGGAGTCACTGCTATGCCTGAGGTGATGCAAGACGAGGAAAATACACCAAGTAAGCAAGCACATGAGTAATCGGTCGGTTAGTGCCTCAAGAAGTATTAACGGTCGCATGAAAGTGTGTGAGCAATCTCATCTAAATATTCATTAATTAAAAAGTACTGAGGCTGACGGGAAGGAGTATGATAGCTTGAATTGAATTCTCCGGGTGTAGGGATGTCTTTACACACATGCAGGGTTATATGATCGATGTTTGGATGAAAGATAGGAATGAAGAATAAGACGATGTTTTATTGAGGGAGGACGTGATTTCTAACATTTTTTCATGACCATTAAGATAGGGCTCATGACAACCGAAAAGCTAGCTTAGTTGGAAACCCTAATTTTCAAAGTCTTTCTTTTACAATTCTTTTCTTTAAATGTAATATTCATGATCTTCCTTTTATTATTGGATTTTGTGGGTGCAATCCGCTGAAAACCCTCAGGAGACAACACTCCTCCTACTAGGGACACCTAGAGGTTTAAAGGCTTGTTGCACGCTCAGTGAAATCGTGTTGCCTACGAAAGTGTGCTAGTTAGTTTTTCTCTTTCTTTATTTTCTCCTTCTCTTTTTAATAAAAAGTTCGCTCGAGACGATCGAAATTAAGTTTGGGGGAATTTTGATTAGTCGAAAATATTGTATTTTTAACACGGCAATTTCCCTATCATTTGCATTCATTTAGAAGTGTACGGTATTCATATTTCACATATTAGCAAAACTGTCGCAAAATATCAGATTGCATGTGTTAGACTCTAAAACCGGCATTTCTAGGGAAATTGACTGCATTTCATGGCATCGCATCATTCCTATATTGCGCAACACTTGTTTTGAGATCTGTACAGGAAAATCCAGAAGAAAGGCCAAAATTTATACGGTACCGATCAAACATTACGCCAACTCAATGATTTCAGTTCTGGTATGAATCCAAAGAGACAAATACAAATCAACATATCAGATAAAGCTCCAAATATCATCCCAAGACCACACCAGAAGAACCAAGCCACAAAGAGCCCAAATGGCCGCGGAACCGCGGCCTAAGCCTCCTTGTGCCGCGGTTCCGCGGCGTCTTGATGACATCACCACTTCAGCTTTGCACCATAATTCCTAGCTCAAGGCCTACAGCTCAAAATGACATGTCAAATTCCAGAAGACTCCAGAGACTTCTGCCAGATCAGCAAGCTTTGGAATCAACACTAAACTAGCCTATCATTCTAAAAACTTCTCCCTAAACCCTAGCTTAAACCCTAAGCTAAAGCCTAACAAACTCCTTCTAGAAGCCTCAACAAACTTTTGGAGGGAATTGTAAATTCAAACGTAGACCTAGGGTTTGGGAGATCTATAAATAAGACCCTAGGCTTACTTGTAAACCATCTTTTGAGGATCTCTTATCTTGGAAAAATCCTCCATTAGTTCATTCTAGTAGCCAATAGATCCATTCACTCTCTTTCTTCATCTTCTTCCACAAGTCTAGTGAGAGCACTTGTGTGAAACCCTAACCCTAATTCCAATCAAAAGCCAAGATCCCGAGTACCCATCAAGCAAAAAGCCTTGCAACCTTTTATGAGCCGAGCCGATCTTCAACAGAGTAAGTGGTCCAAGCCGATCCGCGATTCACGGAGCCGAGCAACGCCAATTCGACAATTTAGTTCTTCCTCTTGTAGTTCTTGAGCGACTGTAATCAAATTGTTGATATAAATAAAAGGTGATATTCTTTTATCTTGTTTTCTTTAAATTCTTGCATCATGATATCTTTTCAATTCTTGAATACTTTCTGTGTGATGATGTTTGAGTTATACTCCGCTCGTCGAGGAGTCGAGACGATCAATAGAATGATGATGTAATATATCTTAAATCGATTCTTGAATCCTACGAGTTTTGTAAACCCTAGCAAGTTCAAGAATCGACGACCCAATTCGTTGCGATGCTTTCTTGATTGATATCGCTCGAGATTGGGGAGTTACGATCGTTTCTTGAAATTGCTAGAGGCTAGAATGTGAATGATATCTACGAAAGAACAAGGGTTAAATGATGAAACCCTAGTTTCATCAAGAAAGCCCTAACTCTCGTCGATGATCATCGATCTAGTATCAATCCTTCGAAGGACAAGAACAAGAAATCTTGAGATTACATCACGTCTATAGATCCGATCGATTCCTACGAGCCTCATTTAGATTCTTGACATTTGATTGGAAATATCATCGAGACCCGATTCTCGATTGTTTATCAGTTTCTTAATTCTTGATTAAACTAGTGACACTTGAAGCAATTGATAAATCTTGAATCATGCTTTCTTTTCTTTTAGATTAACTTTTCAATTCAAACAAATTGAATATAAAAACGAATCGCACAATCCCTGTGGACGATCCGCACTCGCTTACGATCTACAACCGACACCGTAATTGATTGCGGTCAAATATAATTCTTTGATTGTGAATTTTATTCAATATTACCGACACATAGAAACTTATTCGCTTTATTCGATTTACACAAACAAGAAATCATTACAATCAAATGAAACCATTAACAGGGATCATTTGAGTTGATTCTTTTACATACACACAATCGGAAGTTTATATTCAATCACGCGACTCTAAGGTCGAAAGAAAAACATCACTGGTCTCTAGCTCAAAAATAAAATACATGTTTGGTTGATGGAATTTACTAGATACAACTGAATAATATTATACAAAGTAATATGATAGGTACGATACCAATAAACCCACCTACTAGCAAGTCACCCGAAAGAAGCAGAGCCAACAAAGCCGTAATGAAACCTGTACGGCAAAACCTGCAAGAACTGTGGCACAACGGGGGTGAGTTGCCAACTCGTGAGTAGAAAACATCTACGAACAGAAATCGCATGAACAACGCAATCCTAGGTCAACAATCATAATATATCCGCAAATATAACCAGCAGTCTATAACAATGACTAGGGTAAATATCTAAAGCGAAATCTCATATGCCCGTGTCAATGCCTCAGGTAGCAATATCTCATATGGATGATGTATGAATGCATGAAACAGAATGCATGTACTGAAGAAAACTGCTTTCATAAATTAGTGAGATTTCTGTATTTTTAAAATGAGGTATCATAATGAAATCAGCATAAAACAGTACCTAGCATCAGCACAAAACGTAATCCCAATATCTCGATATCTCTGTATCACAGTCTCTGTACCTCAATATCTCGAAATCTCAATGTCTCAATCACAATGACTAGGGCACCGTCAGTCCAGGCCGGCCCCTACCATCCATCTCATGACCACGACGGTATCCTCCGGATATCCGACGCGTCGGGTAAAATCACCGGTCGGTCATGCTCCCATGCACAGGCTCAACGTCAACATCACGATCTTCTTGCCCCGGGGTACCGCACCGGGCCCACCATGTACCCGAAACGGTTCATCCATCTCCTCGAATCGGGTCTCGAAATCCATCAGCAAACTCATGGTGGACGACTCATACATCAGTGGAAAACCGCACTTTTTATTCAAAAGAGAGGAGAGAAGCTTATACAAGTTTTGCGGTTTTCCCCCAAATCCAGAAAATCTCATAGAAATCCGAATCCAAAACATCAATAGCATATAAACCCATGAATATAGGCATGAGAATCCATGAATACGGCATAACAATGAATAACAGTATACATGAAGTGAAAAGTAATAACTACAATATCTAAGCTGGCATATAAGGTAAGTACAGTAATATTATGTCAAACTACTAGCTATCATGCTAAGTTAAGCAATAATATTTTCTAAGGTGTACGTGACATGGCAATTACCGATGAAGTTGTGTGTGAGCCGGCAAGTAAGTGTACGTGGTACATACGCATCATCGGTAATGGTGCTGGTGTCCTAACAGCATAATGTCAACAATGCAATATGAAATAACAATGTAAGTATGCGATGCAGAGCGAGCAACCAAAATGAGCGGGAGCTAAATATTAAACAATGGTGCTATTTGAAATAACACGAATCGTGGGGTTTTGAAAATAGGGGCTACGGTGGTTTTAAGAAAGGATACGTCTTTTGAAATATCCGTAGATCCCTTGACCTGTCTTTTAAAATACCCACGATCCGCTAGTTTTGAAATAGGTAGGAGTCTAATCTAATCTAACAACTATACTAAACTATACGGCTGAACTAACAAGCTGAACTACAGGTAAGGAAACCGCCTATCATCTGAGTCGACACATATACATACCTGTATATGTATTGTCGGTGATCCCGCCTCAATAATATCATATCCGATACCATATCTATAATCAGACATCCCAAGTCAAGAGTGCGAATCAATCATCAATATATAGCTCGTACGTAAATCCGTCGTACGGCATCCCAAATCTGGATACGGGTCAATATCACATTGATCATACTATTCATCTGGTATCCTCTTTATCAAATATCATGATCGGGGTACTGATCTACGTCTAGTACAATACTGATACCGTCTAAGTATGCATGCACGTGTGTGAAACACTACGTCAAGGACCCGCTACAACGTCATGTCGTATCTCAAATACGAACCCTGCCATATCACCGATCTCACGGCCTCAAATCAAATCTCATCGACTCATCTTAAATCCCAAGTACTATCCTCATTATCCATGCATGTGTATATGAATGTATATATGCATAGTCCCATACCCACACATATATACATATATACACATCCCCATATACGCACAAGAAAGTAATGTATGCAAGTCTGTGTGCGCGTATGTGGGTATAACAACTACTCTAGGGTTTCGCAACTAACCAAAAGGTAATCCATGAACACATAAACATATCATGAATAAACATTCTCGTATCATAAAACACCTATATAAACATATATATATGAACTATAATATGGACTGCGGGGGTGCTATACGCCATCCACCCGACTTCTCCCCGTAGATATAAATCTACTCACCTGGTCCTTGCTCGCCGGTGCCGACGTCGCCACGCGCTTTCTTGTCGTCTCGATGTCCATATGGGGTACCTACATATCATAACGCACCGTATCGCATTAAAATCCGACTCATGACCAAAACGACACATGAATCCCACATAGGTCAAAACCTATGGTTGCTTTCACAAATCAACCCAAAAACCCTCGACGTCGGCGTACAAACGCCAAACCATCAAGAAAAATCCAAACACACTCATTTGCACATTCACAAACACTAATTATAATATGAAATAGGTTAAAATTCACAAAAATCCCAAACTCACTTTAAAAGCTATTTTTCGGAAAATCTAGCAAGCAAGGTTTACCGTTTTAGTACAAAACTTGATATTTAAACAAATCTAGCGGCTACAATATCCACTAAACATTATAAATAAGTCATACAAACCCTAATTAGATTTTTAATCTCACTATCTTTCATTAACTCGAAATTCTAGTTTACAATTTAGCTTAATTAGTAAATTTTGAAATAACAATTTGTAAACTAGCTACTATGTTTGATTTCACAAGCCTTAATATGATACCTTACACACTAAACCATGTTCAAATGATATAAAAGCCTAACTAGATTTTAACCTCACATTTGCAATTAAATTCTAAAACCTAGTTTGCTAGAAATCTTAATTAGGACAATTTACATGCAACAATTTGTAATATGCAACAAGATTAAGTTTTCCAAACCTTAAGAGGTTCAACTACACAATTAAACCATGAACAATTTATCAAAACCCTTATCTTGATCCAAACCCAATTCTTTACAATTTTCAACTTGAAGGGTAAACCAAGTTAACACCTAATTAAATACTTAATTAAGCTAACATAGGCAATAATCAACAATTTAACTATAAGGTTAAAATTATACCTCCATAATTTTATAGATCTCACATGAAATCTAGCCTCCCAAAATGCTCTCTTTTCACCAAGATCCAAGCTTGAATGGCAAAGGAATAATGGGTAGGGATTAGATTTGGAAATTTGTGGTGTTTTATGTGGGTTTTTGAACAAATTTTGAAGGATTTTTGAAGAGAAAAGGGTGGAGAAAATTTTGGGACAGCAAGGGAGGGGCTCGGCCAGGTCTAGGGAGGAGAGGAGAGAGAGTGGGTATGTTGGTTTGTGTTGAAAAAATTTGCCCAAGTCAACAAAGAAACCATACCTCAATATTTTATTGTTTTCTTTTTTTTTTCTTGGTTTCCTTTCACTTTTAAGTGAGGAGATGAGTGGGGGGCTGCTGAATTCAGCCCTAATAGGGGAGAGGGTGAGGGTGTGTATGTGTATATGAGTAATATTAAGCTACATGCAACCATACCCCAATTCTATTTAGCTATATTTCACCATTTAAGCCATTTTTCTTCGATATTTTCTAAACCGTTTTGGCAAACCATTTCATTTCAACAACCATATGATAAAATTTTGTTTAATGTATTATGATGCAAAAAATTTGCTTCAACTCATTCCAATTTGTAATTTTCCCTAATTAAATGTATTAGTGACGGCTTAAAATAATATTAAAATATTTAATTTCGGAAAAATTTTCAGAAAATTTGAAATTTCACCAGTGGCTTAATAAACACCAAATACTAGAAATTTCATAGCTAGAATATGTATATTTAATTTTATAATAAAGATATTTATATTTTGACTTTTTACAGAAAACCCCTTTATTTTACCGATTTTTTCGAAATTTCACCGAAACGATTTTCAAAACGTTACACTTTGGAAGCTAGAATCGGTAAAGGCCTCCATTTGGAGATCCCCATTACCATACACTAAAAACAATTCTTTAGTCCTTCGTAAGTACTTAAGAATGTTCTTCACGGCTATCCGGTGTTGCTCTCCTGGGTTGGATTGATACCTACTCACTACAGCTAGTGCATAAGCTATATCAGGGCGAGTACATATCATCGCATACATTATAGATCCTACGGCTGAAGCGTAGGATATAATACTCATGCGAGTTCTCTCTTCATCAGTCTTCGGATAGAAGTCCTTAGAGAGAGTGATTCCATGGAAAGCGGGCAAGGCACCACGCTTGGAATCTTCCATACTAAACCTTTTTAGGATGGTATCAATGTACTTTGATTGGGACAATCCCAATAATCTTTTGGATCTATCTCTATAGATCCTTATGCCCAAAATGCACGAGGCATCACCCAGGTCCTTCATAGAGAACCTTTGTGATAAGAATAATTTGACCAATTGTAGCATAGGAATATCATTTCCTATCAAGAGAATGTCATCTACGTACAATACGAGGAAAGTGACAGTATTCCCTACAATCTTCTTATAAATGCATGATTCATCTATATTTTTGATAAAATCAAACTCTTTGATTGTATCATCAAAACAGATGATCCAGCTCCTAGATGCCTGCTTTAATTCACAAATGGATTTAAGCAACCTACACGCTTTTTCGCTGCTCCCACTGTCAATGAAGCCCTCTGGCTGATCCATATAAATGCATTCCTCTAAATCACCATTTAGAAATGCAGTTTTAACGTCCATCTGCCAGATTTCATAGTCGTAGTGAGCGGCAATAGCAAGTAGGATCCGAATGGATTTAAGCATTGCTACTGGAGAGAAAGTTTCATCATAGTCCAATCATGGTCTTTGACGAAAACCTTTCGCTACAAGCCTTGCTTTATAGGTCTCTACCTGTCCATCAACACCAATCTTTCTCTTAAAGATCCATTTGCACCCAACGGGTTTTATCCCAGGAGGTGCAACGTCCAAAGTTCATACTTTGTTGGTGTACATGGACTCCATTTCGGATCTCATGGCATCCAACCACTTCACTGAGTCACCACTCGTGATAGCTTGCTGAAAACTAGTAGGGTCATCATCATCTATGATGCAATCTTCTCTATCACCATCAATGAGAAACCCATAGTATCTCTCCGGCGGGCGAGAAGTTCTACTAGATCTCCGGAGCGGCTGAGGTTCTTGAAGTTCTACTGCAACATCAGTTTCAACCAATTCGTCATGAGTAATTTGTCTCTCTAGAACCTCTTCTAGTTCTACCACTTTGCCATCAGCACTGTCTGTAATGATTTCATTTTCCAAAAATGTGGCATGTTGAGAAACAAACACCTTTTGTTCCTCCTTGTGGTAGAATAGATATCCATACGACTGTTTTGGATATCCCACAAATTTACACATAACTGATCGTGTCTCGAGTTTATCCGGATTCTGCTTTTTGGCATAAGACGGACAACCCAAAATCCTAACTCTTTTAAGAGATGGTCTCTTTCCACAGCATATCTCATATGGAGTGGTAGACACGGTCTTTGATGGAACCCTGTTCAATAGATAAATTGCTGTCTCTAATGCATGTCCCCAAAAGGAAAGTGGTAACTCAGCATCACTCATCATGGACCGTACCATATCTAATAGGGCACGATTCCTCCGTTCTGACACACCGTTGTGCTGTGGTGTGTATGGAGGAGTAAGCTGAGAGAGAATCCCATTCTCTTTTAAGAAGTCTGAAAACTCAGTGCTTAAATACTCTCCACCTCGATCCGATCGAAGTTTCTTGATACTCGAGCCAGTTTGTTTTTCTAGTTCAAGTTTGTACTCCTTGAATTTCTCGAAGGTTTCGGATTTATGCTTCAATAAAAACACGTGTCCGAATCTTGAGAAATCATCAGTAAAAGTGATCAAGTATGAAAAACCGCCTCTAGCATGTGTAGACATTGGTCCGCATACATCACTATGTATGAGGCTTAAGAGTTATGTAGCTCTCTCTCCGTGTCGTATAAACGGAGTTTTGGTCATTTTACCTTTGATACAAGACTGGCAAGTTGCATAAGATTTATATTCAAAAGGTTTTAAATATCTATCTTTATGTAGCTTGTTTAGTCTTATTTCATTAATATGACCAAGTCTACAATGCCAAAGAAAAGATTCATTTATATCTAAAATCTTTCTTTTATTTGTATGTAGTATATTGAAAACCGTGTGTTGGTTTACGATGTAAATTCCGTTACTTAGTGTACCATAACCAATCAACTGTTGATTCATGTTAATGTTCATAACATTATTTTGCAACACAAAATGATATCCTTCATTGTCCAACAAAGATACGGATATTATATTACATAGCATACCAGGTACAAAATAACAAGGGTTCAAAACCAAAATACATCCTGAAAGCAACCCCAGATGATACTCTCTTACGGATATAGCATGTACATTGGAACCATTTCCAACCCGTAGAGTGTGGTCCCCAGTCTTCAAAACTCTACTATTTCTCAATCCCTGCATACAATTACAGATTTGAGAACCAGAACCGATATCTAATACCCAAGATGCAGAGTTTAATGAAAAACAGTTTTCAGTTACAAACACACCTGAAGCGGAAGCATCAACATGCTTCTTCTTCTTGAGATCTGCAAGGTACAAAGCACAATTGCATTTCCAGTGTCCCGACTTGTGACAGTAAAAACATTCTCCTTTTCCACTTCCCGCGGTCCCAGATTTGTCTTCCCCCTTCGCCTTTTCAACTCCACCTCTCGGCTTGGTGGGATTCTTCTTCTTCTTTCCCTTGGCCTTGGCTTTCAGGACTGAAGAGGAAGATGGCCCATAAAGTAAAGCGGGAGTTTTCGCTGTCTTAAGCGTGCTCTCTACATTTCTCAACATATTGAGAAGTTCAGACAATGATTTCTCCAAATCGTTCATATTGAAATTCACGATGAACGGAGCAAAGGCGGGGAAGAGAGACTGTAGAACAATATCTGTATATTGCTCATTATCCATAGTCTATCCCAGTTCCTCAAGTTCTTCTATAAGACCAATCATCTTCAGAACATGGTCTCCTACTGATGCACCGGGGGCCAACCGCATCTGAAACAGCTTTCGAGATGCGTCGTAGCGTAAAGTACGAGATTGCTCTTCGTACAACTCCTTTGTATGAAGAAAGATGGATTGTATATCCATCTTCTCGTGCTGTTTCTGATGGATACTGTCCATAGAAGCAAGCGCAAGGCACGTGGCCGTGTTGCAATCAATATCCCATGTTTTTCGGATCTCCTTATCCGAAACAGATGATTCAGGTCCTGGGACGGGTGGGGCTTTGGTAGTGAGGACATATGATACTTTATCATATGTGAGTGCAATGTTCAAGTTCCTCAACCATTCTTTATAATTTGGTCCAGTCAGTTTGTTTTTCTCTAAAAGAAACTTAAGTCCCGTCATCGGTATCTGCCATTAGGAGAGAGAAAAGAATACAATCAGCGAAATTCTCTTGCAAAGATCAGATTGGTTATTATCTTATCTAATCAATATCTCCCACTGCTTTTATCAAATTTTCTTTCAAACCTGAAAAGAAAACTAGCCAGGATTAATTGCATTCTACAGTTTCGCTAACCGTTCAGCCAGGCCTGTGTCGGTACTTTGAGGGAGGTTCCCCGTGCTTGCACACGGACCTAATTAAAATAAACCTCGTTTTTCCCAGAGGTCAAACCCCGTTAACACCTTTCTAGACATCTACTGGATTAGCTAATTATAAAGTGGAAAATTCTCCCGGGAGTAACTCTTACTCACGGTGGGATCGGGATCCGAATATCATATAGATGGTATGCAATCTCATTGCAAATCTCAACTCTTGAAACTCCCGGTATGCTTTTTACCCCTAGATGCTTATGACCTTGGCTATGGTCAACATATCATAAGCACTAATCAAGTTCTACCCGTCATTTCGAGATTAACTAGACCCACCTATATGACTCTTGACTATGATCAACATAATCATATGAATGTTTGAACTTGATTTCATTGTAAAATCTAAATTGTTTTTAGAAAAGGAGTGGCTTAAGCTCGACATCTTTTGAAACATGCTTTTTCATAAAAGAGCCGAGTGTGTTTCAAATCCGATTCTACAACATCTTTAGATTTCTTTTCTTTTACATTAATCTCATTAATGTATTCCTATTATTTAATTTCCTAAGCCATTACAGAAAGAAACGAAAAACAGTATTACATATCACATATATAACAATATCACATTCGTCTCGGATATTGTGCAATCACATCACAGAATAATCAGCAGCAGAAACAGATATATGAAAATATAGGATATACAAGGAACTCCGTATTTTCTATTTAGCCTACGATAGAAAATACAGATTCCACGGTCTTGATGAATAGCCAAGCCTACACCCTTAGACCCCTACGAGAGCGGAAAGTGACCCTTCCAATTCTGGAGTTTAGGAGACCCGGTCTCGACTCCTCGAGATGGACTCCCACTGAACTCCAGAACCCGGTCACTCGTGCTCCCCTCCTTGGGTTTATCCTAATGCGGAAAAGTAAAATATACATCAATGGAGACATCATCCTCAAGCCGGATGTGCCCCAATAAAAGAATAATATATACAATGAATTTTACATGAATGAAAAGATAAACTCTCGTCTCACATAAAACCCCCGGCCATTCAATCACGACGATTATATACATCATATCACATCAACAATTGAAATGCATAGACGACGTTAAAATATATCAATCAACACATCAACATACCCACTGTTGTAACAGATTTCAACACTTTAACCTGCATAAAAAATTCCCAGAGTGCATATATGGTACCTACGGATCAACGCAAGAGCGCACAGTCCAAGCCTCACCAACGGCGCCGCGGAACCGCCGCAAATATACCTATTTGGCCGCGGTTCCGTGGTCGTTGTGTCGAGTTAGGCGCTCGTTTTTCTTGGGGATCCATAGAAAACCCTGCTCTATTTTCTGCATATTTTTAATTACAAAAATTCCAACTTTTGAAAAAATTTCCAGTGAGCATGTAAAAATCTCATTTTCATGTTCGATTGAGTTTTTAAACGTCGTCTGGCTTACCCTAAAGCTCTAGCTTGGCTCTGATACCATGTTGGTATGTAGTAGTGCCTCTAGTAAGATTGCAACATCATATAGTAGTGAAATTTTATTTTAAAGAGGGCTATGACAAACAAACTACGAATCGTAACTAGAGATTAGGGTAATAACATCATTATGTGAAGTCTAAACTAAAGGAAAAGGGAATACAACCTTTGTAACCAACTCCTTCGGTCTTTAGGACTCCTACGGCTTTGCACAAGGTTTGGAACGACTCCGCTCGAGGTCCTTCATCGTCTACGATGATCCACCCGGAGATTCCTAGAACAAGCTCTTAGCTTCACAAAATGAAGCAAACACTCTACACTAAAGGGCTAGGGTAGTGTAGAATGGTTGTGTGGTTTGTAAACTCACTTAAAAACCCTTTCTTTTTAATTTCCTCACTCAAAACAAAACTCAAGAGAGCTTGGAAAAGGAGGAAGGTGAAGATGGCAAAAGGTTTTGTGTAAATAATGAAAACTTATTTTCAAAAATGAAAATGAAAATATTATATATGAGACACTCTCACATATAACCTTGGCTGGCTAAACATCTAGATATTATTTGGATGGGTTAAAGAACAAAAGGAAATTAAACCATTGTTAAATTCAATGGTCAAAGAAAAAGTGTGTAGAAAATGAGTCATTATGCTAATTTCCTTTTTCCTTTAATCCATCAACAAAAATCTAGATATTTATCAACCATGTGAGTCTTGTATTGCCATCTCCTTTGTATCATCAACCATGACACATATGTATGTGTGTATGTGTGCATGCACATCATCATGTGTATGTGTGAACATACATGCAAACATCCAAAAGAAAAAGGGTTAATTAAAAGTGAGCTAAAAGATAATATTAAATCAACACTTGATTTAATAAATCGGTTACATCAAATGCGGCCCGACCAATATTGAACGTCCGATTAAAATACGATATCACATATTCGTATTTAATCGAGCTCCTGCGCATATCTCATATGCACACCATATCATTTCGCCTGAGCTAGAAAAATCCTGTATGGGACTCTAAGACTCGTCAATACGCCGACGGTAGGTGATGATCATATCAAAACACCTACAAGCCGCAAGCGGTCAGCTAAACGTAACTGCCACCCGGGTATTAAGCGATCAGAAGAAAAACAAGCGAACCCGTCAAAACTCCCGTCGAGCCATTGGCAACACTTACCGTACAGTCCGGTCTCTTCGTCTGATATGCTGCATATCAAGTCTAGGGATGGAATCGTCGAGCCCTAATAACTCAATAAGTCATGTCGATATGGTCTATGACCGGTCGAGAAACTACTGATAACACTTATCAGTAAATCTCATCAGCCCTGGCCAGGGACTTTAAGTCAGAGCCAATCGCACATAGCACAACATCAACTCCCAATACCGGGAGAGACGAAACCCCTCATATCGCTCATTGTCTCCATGCGTCTCGAGACTATACCCAAAAGCCACCTGTTTGCATGACTCAGTAGAGCCGTGGTAGGATAGAAATCAAAGTATAGTTGGAGAACACACAAGACTCTATGACGATCTCGGGTCTACAGACTAACCTGTACCAGTATCACCAGAGAACTGCTATCCGACGATAGATATAATACCATATAGGATTTCTCTGTGAGTCCGTTCAGTGTACCCAGTCTCCACTGAGCACCCATATACAATCTTCGATGTCACAACACCAATGGATATGGGATTATCCATCGCCCATCATACGGGTCAAGAAACGTACACGCTAGTCTACTCTGGAATATCGATGCCCTATCTCGATATACCTACGACTAGGAATATTTAAGGATGTTCTTACAGACTACACATGCCCCACTAGTATGATCTCCATCATAGCAATGGAAGTCAAGCAAATATCCTTAGGGCTTTATCAACATGTATTAAATGAACAGTATCAAGCAAACATGTCAGATAAAGTAAAACCAGATAGCATACTATCATGTCGAGCAATAAAGTCATATATCAAATATACATATATATATGTCCAAGCATCCACTATACATATAATGGCTTCTAGGGCATACATATATCCAACACAACCATCGCCCTCTAAGGGACAAAAGACGTACACACTAGTTTACTGTGGAATACCGATGCCCTAGTCTCAATATCCCCTCGACTAGGAACTGATTAAAGGATGTACTTGTGGACCACCCTGGCCCCACTAGTATGATCTCATCATAATCCTGGTAGTCAAGTACATATCCTAAGGGCTTTATCAATATGTGAGAGTAAGACAGTAAAGAATACCAGTCAACATGTTAAGATAAAGAGTAACCAGATAGCATACTATCATATCGAGCAAGAAATTCCTCTATATATATGTCCAAGCATCCACTATAATATACATCACATGTACAATAATGGCCTCTAGGGCATACATATTCCTAACAGAAATGACATTGACAAATGGTTTCTAGCATTTGTTTTGTTGCTGGATTAACACCCTTATATATAATTTGGCAAACTTGTCATTTTTCGAATTTGTGATGAGGGCATTGGACGTGGAGATCTTTAAACATTTTAAAGCATTTCAAAAAGGGTTCGTTTGGAAGTTGGGCAAACTGGTTAATCTCGCTCCTAATGCTGGCAGTCTTATGATTAGAATAAAATTTCTTAAGGAATTATTTAACAAATTCATCCTAATTGGTGATGGAATGTGAGGAGGTGCTATAAAGCCACTTCTCTGCGAGATAGCACAAGGTAAAAGGGAGAATACGTAATCACATAGTATCCCCTAAAAGTTGGGTGGTGCTCATCATTGCACATACGTTTTGAAATTTGGTTATAAAAACGTAGGCATTCTCAGATTCAAGCCCGTGAAATTTTGGCAATAAGTTGATGAAGTGGGATTTAATTTCGAAGTTATCCCCATTAGCTGGAGGAAGAGACAAACACGTAGGAAGGGGTCCGTGTGTAGGGTAGCATCGGTTTTGGAGAGTGATGCGTGGTGGATTCTGAATTTACGCACCTACGGGTGGTGGCAATGTGGTATTGTTAAAACCCAGTGGAGGTCCTTCCATCTCGAGAGATGTGGTAGGATGGGAGATGTGTTAGGGGGAGGAGAAAAAGAAGATGACGAAGTATCGACCTCAGAGTCGACAGCAAAAACGTGGACTAGACGGACACTAGAATCCCGTGTCCGGTTGATCATGTACTGAGCGGGTTTAGTTCATGTGACAGCGCGTGATACGTGTGAGAACGATTTTAAGAAGGCTTTGCTTTGACAAGAGTGACGGACACAAGACTTGATTCATCCAATCACAAAATGCACAATCAGTCTTTAGAGCTAAGGTCACCTAGGTCAAATCAATAGACCGCTCCTAGACTTCCAAAGGACAAGACGTAGGATAAAACATCTATCACCTCCTTATCAATTTTGCAGCCAGGTAAGTGGAAGGTATCCACTATACGAATCACCAAAATAGCGGGCCTAATTAAGTAAACCACTTTCCTTAGTCACACTTGCCTTAGACACCACAAGAGAAATACAGATAAGCAATAGATTGCCCACGACCCTCTTTTCTCCTAATTGAGCATGATTGTCCTTAGAGACCTTGTCTAGATATTTTTTATTAATGTAGAGTGATGTGTATGCTTTTTTATGATTTATGGGGCCTAGGAAGGGTGATGAAATCCCCACCTAATCTGATTTGGGTTTCTTGCCCTTAATGTCCATTTTAAATATGCAAAACAAACTAAAATCTAAAACACACAAAAAGATTTTTTAGCGACGCTGTTTGCAAAGAATCATACAAGTAAAAACAGTTTATTAGAGGTTTAGTGGAGAGAGGAAGACCATAGAATAATACCAGAAAGATTTGGGGGCTTAACTCCCCAAGATGGCCACGGTTTAGCCGCCAAACACCCCTTTTGGCCGCGATTCCGCCGCCTTCTGATGTAGTCTCTTCTCCAAACTTTTTCACAACACTCTAATGCTCCTCTGGTCCAATTTGAAAGTCTCTGAATCTCTATTGGTTCGCTCTAATTGCTCCAGATTTTTTGCAAAACCCGCACAAGAATCGTTAAAAACACAAAATGCGGTTTTTGTTTTCTTTTCATTTTTATTTTTCTAGGTTTTCTTTAGAAATCAAACCGAATAACAAGAAAAATATTAAGATCGTGTCCCCGGCAATGGTGCCATTTGATTGGTTCGAAAAGGTGTGTCTTTGTGTGTTCTAATTACCGCAATCAATAACGTGAAAGTATGTCTTGGCACCTTTACTAGGTTTCAACAAGTATCAAGTATGCAATTTTAAAAAATCTAGAGTGCTAAGTATCCTAACTTAGAATCGAACTAGAGAATTAGGATTTTTAAGCAAAGAAAACAAGTTCTATACTAAGTGAAGAGGGTTTACAACCTTTGTAGACTGGTCCTTCACTTCTAAAGCTCCAAGTAGTAGTCCCTAGAACTCTTCTTTGACTCCACTTGAAGAAAGGATCGAACCTGCTTATAGTCTTCGATGCCAAAGATGATACACCTTGAATTTTCTCTCGCTTAAGCTCACTCTTCACTAATCAAAATATTAGTGAAGCAAACAATCTAAACTAATAGGCTAAATTAGTGTAGGTTGATGAAGTAGGAGATTTGCTCACTAGAAATAATTTTTTCTGTTCTTTTCTCAACTTAAGAAAACTCTAGAGAATAGATGAAGAAGGGGGATGAACTTGGATGAGAGAATGAACACTTAAGGTGAGTGATAGGATAAGGATGATTAAATATCTAAGAGTAAAACAAAATATTGGAGATGAGTCATGGCTTCTCAATACTTCTCCGAGCATCTAAAGCCATGACTCATTTTCTTTTATTTTATCTTTTTCTTAAAATAAAATATCATCCATATTATCATATGCCTTTGTGTGATTCTCATACACCCATGTTCAATGTATCATCAACCATGATACAAATCAAATGCATACATACATACATACATACATACATACATACATACATACATACATACATATATATATATGTGTGTGTGTGTGTGTGTGTGTGCGCGCGCGTGTGTGCATGTGTGTATCAAGAGAAGAAAATGTTTAGTGAGCTAAATATATATATATATATCAAATATATAAATATATATCAGATTATTAAATCAACACTTGATTTAATAATCCGGTTATATTATATATAACCGACTAATATCATATATATATGTATATCAAAACATTAAATCAACACTTGATTTAATTATCCGGTTATATCACATATTACTGGCTAATATTCAAAATTAGATATTAAATCAACACTTGATTCAATAATCCGGTCATATCATATATAACCGGCCAATATCAAATATATATACATAAATCAAATCATTGAATCGACACTTGATTCAATAATCCGGTTATATCACATATAACCTGACTGATATCAAATATCGCTAGATTAGAATACGGTATCACATACTCGTATTTAATCAAGCTCCCGCACATATCTCCATATGTGCCCTACTTCATTTCTCTTGAGCTAGGAAACCTTTGTGTGGGACTCTAAAGACTCGTCAATACGCCAGCAGTAGATAATGATCATATCATATACCCACAAGGTGATATCACCATTTTCCAGTTCTCTACTTTTTTTTAATCTTTGTAACATATTACAAATATGAGATCCTGATCCGGTATCTAATACCCAGGACATAGAGCATACTGAGAAACAATTCTCAGTAACTAATACACCCGAAGAAGATGCATTAAAATGCTCTTTCTTCGTTTGGGTTGCGTGGAAATCCTTACGTTCCTTAATCTCTTTGCCCAGACTTATGACAGTTGTTATAAGATAGGGCGGAACAAACGTTCCCCAGCCAAGTATAATAAGCGGGTTCGGTCAATACATCCATGTTATTATCTTGATTAAGGCGTGACATGGTCGCTTCCTAGAGAGAGAGAGAAGAAAACACTTTAACGTGTGCTCTTGCAATATTAGATTGGTTATTATCTTATCTAATCAGGATAGTTCCTACTGTTTTTATCAAATCTTTCTTCAAACCCTAAAAGGTATGATTAGCCGGGATTAATTACACCATATAAGTTCGCTAATCGGTCAGCCAGGTAGGTATTGGTACTCCGAGGGAGTCTTCCCGTGCTTTCGCATGGAACTAATTAAATAACCTCGTTACCGCAGAGGCATAACCCCGTTAACACCTTTCTTAGACACCTACTGGATTGGCTAATTGTAAAGTGGAAAATTCTCTCAGGAGTAACACTTACTCGCAGTGGGTATCGGGATCCAATTATCATATAAAAGGTATGCAATCTCATTGCAAATTTCAATACTTGAAATTCCCAATATCTGTTTTTACTCTATGCGGTTTATGACCTTGACAAGGTCAACAAACAATAAACTGCAAGTCAAGTTCAACCCGTCATTTCGTGATTGAATTAAACCCATCCACACGATCCTTGAAAAGGTCAACAAGTCCGTACGACTACCCTAATCCAATCGCATCAATATGCGGAAGATAAGCACTAATCAGCTACCGAACACTACGCCTTGATAAGGTCAACAAATGCAGTACGAATACGAAATAGCACTTGTCTGAAATGACGGAGGGTTGCGACTGGTTTTGAAGAAAAGCTTTAGCGTAATGAACTTGATATCGTTGTAGAATCTAGTGATTTGAAAAGGAGTGGTTTAAGCTCCGCTTTAAAATCGAGTAGTTTTCAAAACAAGCTGATTGGCTTGTAGCATATGCTAGTTTTGCTAAAGAGGTTATTCCCGATGAAGGGATCTTGGCTCTTTCCTCATCGAATGAGGTGTTGGATATTCACAATAGAATACCGCTATGCAAAGCAATAACTAGAGCTACGTTTTTGAAAAAATTTATTCTACAACATCATTTAGGTTTCTTTTCTTTTCATTAATCTTATTAATGACGTCCCATCATTTAAGTTTCCTAAACATCACAGAGGAAACAAAAATAAAACACATATAAATGCCATCCGCAATCGCCACAGGGACCCGGGTCTTCACCGTAAGATTACTTAACTTACGGCAGGGCGGGGTCAGGACTAGCGCGGATGCAAAACATATATAGTGTCTACTAGTATATCATATATATAAGTAGCATTCGTCTCACGCAGTTATATGATCACATACATCACAGAATCAGCAGAAGCATATATATGAAATATAGGATATACTAGGAGGTCCGTGTTTTAGATTAATAAAGTAATGAAAAACACGGATTCTACGGTCGTGATGAATAGCCAAGCCCACATACCTAGACCCCTACGAAAGCGGCAAGTAACCCTACCAATTCTAGAGTTAGGCGACCGGTCTTAACTCCTCGAGATGGCCTCCCACTGGACTCTAGAACCCGGTTACTTGTGCTCCCCGCTTTGGGTCTATCCTAATGTTGAAAAGTAAATAATATATATCAAATGGAGACAACAAGCTCAACCCGGAAGTATTCCAATTAAAGAATATAACATACAAATATTTACATGAATGAAAATTGAAAAACTCTCTACTCACGTAAAAACCCCGCGCTATTCAATCACGTTGATCCAATATAACATATCAATAGCAACATGATAACATCACATGTCATCAATGTAAGTAAATATGCATATCCCTAATGTCGTTGACATATAGTAACGAGATCGGGGATACTGTAAAAAATTACACTTATGGTCGCAGAAATGAAATGATAACTACAATAACTAGAATCCCCGTCATCTTTAGACATCATAAACCCGGATTATCACATATTTCGGATTTCATGCCTAACCCTATAAAATTTGCATTTAAGTCTCGAATTGAAAACACTTTTCAAAAATTAAATCAGGTAATTCAACAAGATTTCCGATTAAATGATCGAATGCTCGTCGAGAGCTTTAGTAGATGGCCGCACCCCCGAGACCGTCAACGAAATGCACTTGGGCGGAACACCGTGGCCGCAAGCACCCGAGTAGATGCTTTTGGTCATGGGGTTCTTCTATAGTCACTTGGTCAGGGCTAGGGGCGTGGCTATTTAGTAGTGTCTCCCAACGAGTATTCGCGTACGATACGAGATTACGACGAAGTTTTGATCCAGATCAAAACTCCGTGGCAATCCATCAATTGAGAATAAAATGCGAGATTTACATATCGTTAACTAGTTTTCACAAAACTAATCAATGTAGATTCTAAAAATTGTATCACATATCCAAAAATATCTAGACGATATTAAACATTTCGATCGATATTTCAAACACCACCAATTCACAGAGACCTCAACCACTTGAGAGTCATTAAAAATTTTCAGAAAACCCAGAATTTAAAAATGAAACAGAACATGCAAAGTGAGCTCGTAACACCATACTTCGGCGGTGGAACCGCGGCCAATAGAGGGTATAGGCGGCAGTTCCGCGGCCAAGTGATGGAGTTAAGATCTCATATTTCATGGTCCTCCATAGAATACCCTGCATGATTTTCTGAATATTTTTAACTGTGAAAATATCAACTTTTGAAAAAATGGACAGAAAGTAGTAAAAATCGGGTTTTGAAACGTCGATTGAACAATTTAACGTCGTCTAGACTTCGCCTAAGTCTCTAGCTTGGCTCTGATACCATGAAAGTATATCTTAGCACCTTTACTAGGTTTCAACAAGTATCAAGTATGCAATTTAAAAAAATCTAGAGTGCTAAGTATACTAACCTAGAATCGAACTAGAGAATTAGGGTTTTTAAGCAAAGCAAACAAGTTCTATACTAAGTGAAGAGGGTTTACAAACTTTGTAGACCGGTCCTTTACTTCTAAAGCTCCAAGTAGTAACCACTAGAATTCTTCTTTGACTCCACTTGAAGAAAGGATCGAGCTTGCTTGTAGTCTTCGATACCGAAGATGATCCACATTGAAGTTTCTCTCACTCAAGCTCACTTTTCACTAATCAGGATATTAGTGAAGCAAACAACCTAAACTAATGGGCTAGATTAGTGTAGGTTGATGAAATAAGAGATTTGCTCATTAGAAATAATTTTCTCTTTTCTTTTCTCAACTCAAGAAAACTCTAAAGAGGAGATGAAGAAGGGGATGAACTTAGATGAGAGAATGAACCCTTGAGGTGAGTGATAGGATAAGGATAATTAAATAGCTAAGAGTAAAACAAAATATAGGAGATGAGTCATGGATTCTCAATGCTTCTCCAAGCATCTAAAGCCATGACTCATTTTCCTTTATTTTATCTTTTTCTTAAAATAAAAAACCATCCATATTATCATATGCCTTTGTATAATTCTCATACACCCATGTTCTATGTATCATCAACCATGATACAAATCAAATACATACATACATACATATATATATCAAGAAAAGAAAATCTTTAGTGAGCTAAATATTAGTTTATATATATATATATATATATATATATATATATATATATATATATATATATATCAAATATATATCAAATTATTAAATCAACACTTGATTCAATAATCCGGTTATATCATATATAACCGACTAATATCATATATATGTGTATATCAAAACATTAAATCAACACGTGATTCAATTATCCAGTTATATCACATATAACCGGCTAATATTCAATATTAGATATTAAATCAACAATTAATTCAATCCGGTCATATCATATATAACCGGCCAATATCAAATATATATATATATATAAATCAAACTATTGAATCAACACTTGATTCAATAATCCGGTTATATCACATATAACCTAACTGATATCAAATATCGCTAGATTAGAATACGGTATCACATACTCGTATTTAATCAAGCTCCCACATATCTCCATATGTGCCCTATTTCGTTTCGCTTGAGCTAGGAAATCTCTGTGTGGGACTTTAAAAACTCGTCAATACGCCAGCAGTAAGTAATGATCATATCATATACCCACAAGCCGTCAGCAGTACTAGCTGGACGTAACGGCTACCTGTAAGTCGATGTACAACACCCCAAGACTTGCGGGGAGGCGGAAAAATAAAAAACGATCTTGTTCTTTGCATAAACATCGACTAACCGAGAATCTTTGCTAAACGATAACTAACAAAAACATAGAAGTTGTTAACTACTGTGAGAAGTGATTATACCTAATGAACCGTGTCCTTCTCCTTTTCGTTATCCACCTCCTCCTCGGCCTCCTCCACATAATAGATGATTCACCCGAGAGCTTTACTCCAAGCTTCACCTCTAACTTGAGGTAACTAGGTTTTTTAAAGTGCTAATCTAAGTAACCTAGGTGATATAGAGTTAGGTTATGGATTAATTAGTCTATTCTAATCCTTGGTCTCAACACATGAGTGGTGGGATTAGGGTTTGAAGAGAGAGTGAGCTTGAGGAGAGAGAAGGTGAGCATGAGAATGAGAAGAGATAATGAACTCATTTGAATATATGAAGCATAATGTTTTATGAAATAAATAAATTAAATCATTTAACAACCATGGTTCATTCATTCATATGAGTGATTCATCTCATGAGTCATTAGATCAATAAATGATGCATTAACTCCATGGATGAATCACACAAATGAGTCATTAACACAATAAATGCAAATGCCACCTAAACCCTCAAGTCACCATCCTTCTAGAAGCTTCCCACGAAATTACGAGAACGCCCCTCCTATCCGTGAAAACACGGAAAAACTTTAGACTGTATAAATCCAATAACCCGATACTAGAATCTGGCTTAAACCAAAGCCGGCTAGTAAAAACCGTCTGAATGTCGTACGTGCGTAAACACACGTATGCGTCCGAACCCTTGTCGTAAAACCATACGACCTCTATATCGTTTCGCCTGGAGCAGGGAAACTCTCTGTATGGGACTCTAAAGACTCGACTACTACGCTGGCAGTGGGTTTAACCACAGACCGCAAGCGGCACTAGCTATACGTAACGTTCCCCGGGTAGATGTCTATAAGAAGGCCGATGAGGAAACCTATCCGAACTCCTACTGAGCCTGATATGACAATCACCGTACAGTCCGGTCTGTTCGTCTAAGACTATCACATATCGGGCCTAGGGGGCGGCAAGCGTCAGTCCCCTAATAGCGGTATAAGTCGTGTCGGAGCGTAACCCATTACACCCTGAGAAACAACTGGAACCTACCAGTAAATCTCGCTTGCCCTGGCCAGGGACTTTGCGTAATGGCTCTCTGACACAGCGCGATATCAACTCCCAATACCGGGAGAGACGAATCTTGTCTAACTGCCACTACCTCTAAGTGCTCGGGACTGCACCCAACTGCTACCTGTTTGCACGCCTCCTTTGAGCCGTGGTAGGGTAGCAATATAAGAACAATAGGACACACTCGAAGAGAAGTAGCAGTGTCAAGTCTGCGGACTATGCTGTACTCATGTCACCTGGGAACTGTTAACTGACGACGGGTATAATACCAACCAACAGTTCCCCGCGAGTCCTGTCCGGTGTACCCGTAACCCAACGAGCACCTGTATATTATCTCCAGTACGACGTACTGACGGCTGTGGGACAGACCATCTCCCCAACTGGGATGAGAAGCGTACACACTAGTCTACTCCGGAGTATCGATGCCCTGTCTCGATAATCCTACGACTAGGGACCTGAAAAAGGTTGTGCTTATAGACTACCCAGCCCCCACTAGTGTGACTGCCATCACAACGCTGGTAGTCAAGCAAGATCCTAAGAGCTCTATCAATACGTATACTCACATTTTAAGATAGATAAAACCAAGTAGCATACTACCATGTTTAGCAAGACTGTTATATAACTGTGAATATCCTAAGCTTCCATTAAATAATATACAAGCTAGTATGATACAATAATGGCCCCTAGGGCATATACACTAACACTACCAAGGTATTGAACGAATAGAAGATCAACAAACAAAGTTGTCCAAACTCCCATAAAGCCTATAAGAAAAACTTATTGTACAGTCCTGTCTCTTCGGCTGATATGTCGCATATCGAGTCTGGGGGTGGAATCGTCAGACCCCAATAATTTGATAAGTCATGCCGATGTGTGGCCTATAACCTTTCGAGAAACTACTGATAACACTTACCAGTAAATCTCATCAGCCCTGGCCAGGGACTTACTGTTAAAGCCAATCGAGTATTGCGCAACATCAACTCCTAATACCGGGAGAGACGAAACCCCTCATATCGCTCATTGCCTCCATGTGACTCGGGACTGTACCCAAAATCCACCTGTTTGCACGACTCCTTTGAGTTGTGGTAGGGAGGAAATCAAAGCAAGGTGGGAACAACACAAGACTCTATGACGATCTCGGGTCTACAGACTAACCTGTATAAGTGTCACCAGAGAAATGCTATCTGACGATAGGTATGGTACCATCTAAGAGTTCTCAACGAGTCCTGTTCGGTGTACACATTCTCCAATGAGCATCTGTGTACAATCTTTGATGTCAAACACCAATGGTTGTGGGATCAACCATCGCCTCATACAGGGTAAAGAAATATACACACTAGTCTACTCTGGAATATCGATGCTCTGTCTTGATACTTCCTCGACTAAGAACTATTAAAGGATGTGTTTTCGGACTACACAAGCCCTACTAGTATGATCTGCATCATAGTCCTGGTAGTCAACCAACATCCTAAGTGCTTTATCAACATGTATCTTTGAGATAGTAAACTAAAACAAGTGTAAATGTTAAGATAAAGAGCAACCAGATAGTATATTATTATGTCGAGCAAGAAAGTCCTATGTATATATGTCTAAGCATCCACTATAATATAAAATAATGGCCTCAAGGGCATACATATTCCTAACATAACGGTGCCGCAATAACTAGCCGATAGTGAGTACGGGTCGTCCACAGGGAAATGGTAAACTACTTATCTTGTTTTAGACGAGTTGACAAAGAAAGGTGGAATTTTTATCGTTTTATACTAGGAAGTTTTGAAAATTTTATAAGAGAAGGGCTTGTAGGATTTATAAGATTTAGTAGTTAATGGATGGAGTTTTAAAAATAATTCTTTTTATCTTTTTATTATTTAATACTAGAGAAATAGCGATGAATATTAATTAGGATTCTTAGAGGGAATTAGGATTTCCCTCTACTGACCCTTGTCCTTCTATTGATCCCTATTTATTTCAAGCCCTCAACAATGTAAGTATTAACAAATCTCAAATCATGGTTGTGACTATCATGAATTGATAGCACACCCGATAAGAGGGTTAAGACTTATTTTGTTAAAGTTTATAAAAATTAAAACTTAAAAAGAAATTAAGAGATTTTGTTCTTCCATTATACCACCCCATCCTACAAACCCTAGCAAACGAGAATTTACTCGCTTATGGAGATCAACGAAGTAAACAAGGAAAGATTAAAAATTAATGAACTCATAAGAAATAACAGAATTAAAATTGCAGAAAGTAAATACAGAAATCAAAATGCGGAAAGTAAAGAGATAAGATAAAAAAAATAATGTACCTTTTATTGAATAACCTTATTGCATTACAGAAGTTGCTCGCTGAAAAGATAAATTACAAGCCTAATTTTCTCTAGATTACTTGATCGTTAGATCAGTTGATTGATTGTTCGATGGATAGATTCTTCGATAATAATTGCTCATGGTCCTTTTATAGGCTCCGGAACTTGAAACCCTAGATGTCATCTTGAAGTGTGTACAAAGACGATCAAGCCCCTGAATTTTTACATCCTACGGCCACCAATGAACCGTGGAACCGCCACCCTTTACCCCCTATGGCCGCGGATCCGCCGCCTTCTGATGGGGTTGTGTCTCCAGATTCTTCGTGCCTTCTTCTCTCGATATTTAGAGATTTTTCTGATAAAAACATTTTGAAAATATCTCTTATTCTCTGCCGTTTCGAGATTCTTCAATTTCCTCCTAACATTTGACAGATTTGATTTGGTAAATCGATTTGATGTGGATCTCCTACTTATATTTCAGACCTGAACTGATTATTATAATATCTGCATAATATCTCAAATCAAATTCTTAATACCATTTGTTTTTATTTGAGATAGTATTCCAACCAATTAAATGATATGATATCTTAATAATATTGGTTAAGAATATTAGATATGATATACATATTTTAATAATAAATAATCTCATGGATATTTTATTTAAATATGATATGCATATATTCCCTAATTATATTAATTATAAATTAAGAAACATATGAAAATAATCTTTTTATAAATAAACCCACATATGTTCTTAATTTACAAATAACATCATTTAGTAACTAATAATAACAGGGAAAATGACTGTACAAATATGCAATAAATATGACTGATCAGATCCTTAAATAAAACAAAATATTTTTGAACTATAGGAATATATAATCTAGGGTCAAAACTCAAATTCGTAAATATACGGATTTGGACTAATCTGCGCCCTACGGACGACAACATAAAATAGTCTCTGTATACGATCCACGGGCAACCCCATAATAAACAAAATAACACACGATACGGAGTGAACTACTAGAGAAGGAGAAACTGGTTATCGCAACGTGATAACGTAATTAACTGCGGGGCTTGCATCTGTAGGGAAGAGTGTTCCCACAATCAAAAACCCCTCATAAACGTGGGGGAATCTGATAAAGTCTGCTTGAACGGTCGCATCTGTCTAAACCTCCGATATACGGTTCTATAAATCAACTTGGGTTTTCGGAGGGATGGATAGATATGTCCACATAGCACCTGCCCCCAAATTCAGACTAGACGTCTCCGCGTCCCAGTCCATTTTTCGGCAGTAAATAGATTCTGGCACGCCAGGTAGGACCTCTTTCTCTTTCCAGTCCACACTTCGTGTATCGCATGTCTTGAACAAAATCGCGGTTCGCTATGGTTGCGTTTGGATTCGAGCTACTAAAACTTGGTGTCTTGCTCCTGTGCAGAAAAATCAATGGCATCCCACTGCAACTCATGCAGCAACAACTCCCGCTCCACCCCAACTGGAGGAGTGACCTATGGACCCAACGCAGGCTCTATTTTCTCAATGCCGGTGGGGCAGGTCACACAAGCCACTACCGGACTTTTCTTCGGGACCATGCTCCCACCTGTGATCTTTGGAGCATCAACGCCACAAGAAGAAGCTCTCCGAAAGTCGGTCTTCGATCGGCTGGCAACCACGATGGTTTCTATTAGCAAGCCGTCAAATCCTGAAACTTCAGTCTTCAACAGGCTGAGCGAAAACTCGAGTGGGCCCGTAAATAAGCTCGTGATACCTGAAAGGGCTACCCCAAAAAGGTTAGTCATTCCTGTCCTTGCTATAGGCGAAGCCGGTAAAGGTGCTTCCCCCATCAGACGGTCGGTCTTCGAAAATTGACTGGCTCTCCTCAAACCCTATCAAGGACGTCGGTTTTTAAAAGACTGATTTTGGACCGTGGAAAAAACTTCATGATTCGGTCGGTCCTGCATGCTTGGTGAACCGTGGACTTGATTTTGCAGATTTTGATTAAAATACATTTAAAATCTTTTTTATGGGTTTAAAAACGTTACAGTTCATCATACGGTTGGTCATGGACGCATGGTGAGCTATAATCTTGGAAATTGATTTAAAACTTTTTGAAAAATCATAAAATTCCTTAAAATGTTCAAAATATGTTTTCATTCATTTTCTCATAAATTAACCTTTAGGCACTCAAAAGGATTTTAAAAGAGGGAAAAAACGTCATGTCAAATACTACTATATAGTATAGAAAACAATCCCATATGGTCGACTTTGGTGCATCAACAACAACGGGTGTTTTAAATTAACTTTTTTTGCAGTCCGAAACATGTTTCCAATTTCCTGCTTGGTATTGGGTATCCAGCTCACTGTTTGAGCTTGAGGGTTTGATCCACTTTTCTTGCTGTTTTTTATCCTTTGTTATTATAAATGCATGAGCTCTCAAGAGCAGCCAATTGGAAGCGGTACATTAAAAATTTCTTCCTTGGCTCTGAGGAAACCCGGCCTGTAAATGGCGTAACTGCAACAAAGCTCTGCAAGATTCAAAGGAGAAGCAATGCGGCAATCTTGGTCAATCAGTTATATTTCCTTCTTCTTTTTTAATTTTTCATTCTGCATTTAGACATATTTTTCAAAACACCTCAAAACTTTTTAACTGCATCATGCATCTTAATCAACATATCCAGTATGGTAAGGGATAAGTCATTTACCCGGCCGTCGGTTAGTTCAAATTACCCATCTTTTATTTTCTTTTAGTATATCTTAGAATATAGTATCACATTGCAAATCCTCTGCATATATTCTTTTTTTCTTTTTATTGGGATGAAAGTACAAAACTGTGTAGGAGGGAGCCCCTTTGAGCTTGCCAGGGTAAATACACTGAGAATCAATTTTTATGTAGCAGATCCGATTGGTCTCAACAAATCTGTAGGTGGCTATATCGGGATCACAACAACCTGACTGTGCGTCGTCGTACACTAGGAGTGCCTCAACCTATGAGGGACGTAGATATCCAGCGGTTAAAATTTAAAGTGGAGTTTTAGATGATTTAGAATAGCAGATAAATTTTTAAATGGTGGCTAGAACCTCACACGATAGCTTTCAGGCCTCGCACGTCGCACGAAAGGACGATCAAAGTTAATTTGCATTTTCTCTGTCCCGTAATAATAAAATTTCAGCCCCTTATACAGGAGAGATTGATTATATATTTTAAAAATAAAAGAAAAATCTAAAATATTAACTACCTTAGAAAATCTTAACAATCTAGAATTCGTAACAATTATTCTCAAATGCTTTCTTGATTACATTATTGAAAAAAAAAATCTAAGAGATTAACTACATTCCTACAAAATTTAAACAATGTATAAGAATTCCGACAACTTCTAAAACAAACCAAATCTAAATTATATCAGCTAAAAATCCCAAATAAAATGTACAACTAGAAAAGAACATCTCTCACTAAAATCTCTAGAAGATATATATTTATCACATAAAAAGATTTGCATCACATCGTCATTAGTCCATTTTATTCCTGATGATGCTCAATATTGGCAATCTCCTGGATCAAGACACGTGGCAAATGACGTGCCCCAAAGCTCAGGGGAAAGGGCCCACGGGGGCCGACCAGGCCACCCTACACCCGACCTGCAAGCACAAGCTGGCCATCCTCGGGGCTCCCTGCAAGTTGGCCTCCTCGGCCCCCCAGCTCGCCTCGAGCTGCCACAAGACCAAGACTTCTCGGCCTTCTAGCTCGTCCCTGAACTCCCGCCGAGGCCGTCTTCCTCGACCCTCCGACTAGCTCCACCACTCGCAGGCGTAACCGCCGTTCCGCAAATCTCGCCACGCGCAGATTCTCCGCCAGCAACGTCCCACGTTCCACGCCATCACGATCCCCATTATGGGCGATCCGCTCTTCACGCGGGCGTGACGTCGGGAGCGTAACGGCCGGCGAGACTCTCGCGCCTACCGCTGTATGCTGCTGCCGCTATATAAACCCCCATCCCAGAGGGGTCAAGTAAGCCATGTTTTACTCTTTAAGCCGTTACTCTGCTCGGATCTCATCACTACCTTGATCGTTGGAGAGTCCTTGGTGGTACCAAATCACCTCGGAACTTCTTTGCAGGTACTTGGCACTGAACTCCTCATATCACCTCTTCCACCAAAACCAATTGAGACCCACACGCAATGGAAGGTAACCACCTAAGTCCACCAAGAGATCGGCGGAAGACAACATCTGACGAAGACCCGAAAAGGACCTCTATCAGTTGACGCCGTCTGTGGGAACTCGAAAACTCCACAAAAACAAAAGTTAGCCTTCCGATCTCCGCCTACATGGTAATCGATCCTCCTGAAGATCCAAACGCCCGCTGTCGCCTCCCTCACAATGGAGACGCAGACGGGCCCTCGCCCAACGTCGTCGGCCTCCCCGCTGGCTGCCGCCTCATAGGCCCCGGCGACCGCCCGAGCAAAAGGGCTAGGGGCCGGGAGCCCATCACCTTTGACGATGAGGATCTCCACGGCATATCTGTGCCCCATAGTGACCCGCTGGTGATCATAGCCCTAATTCACCGGTACGAGGTCCACAGAATGCTCATCGATTCGGGCAGCTCGGCAGACATCCTCTTCCACGACTGTTTCCTACGTATGGGGCTCTCCCCCGCAGACCTGAGACCGACCTCCCACGTCCTCTCGGGGTTCACCAACCACTCTATCCCATCACAAAGGGTGGTTACCCTATAGTTCACGATCGGGGAACCCGGCCGCACGCGCACGCTGCCTGTGGACTTCATCGTAGCGAAGGTTCCGTCGGCCAACAACGTCCTCCTCGGCCGCCCGACGCTGAACTCCCTCCAGGCCCAGATCTCGACATACCACCTGGCGATAAAATTCCTCCTCGACCGGGGAGGGATAGGTCGGGCATACGGGAGACAGCGGGTCATGAGGATAAGCCTCAAAGAGTTATTTTCGCCCGAGCAGCACGCTGACGACGCCGATGCGTGCAGCGACATCAAAGGATCCCTGGACACCCGGGACAAGCGGAAGGAGGTCCGTGGGACGCCGGTCGAACCTCTTACCGAGGTTCCCTTAGCAGAGGGAGACCAAGGAAAGACCGTCCAGGTCGGGTTGCTCCTAGCGGGGACCCAGTGGGACAACCTGATCAAGTTCCTCAGAAGCAACTCCGACGTTTTCGCCTGGGCGCCCGCTAACATGCATGGGATTGACCCCAAAATCATCTCCCACAAGCTCGGAGTTGATCCTACGGCCCGACCCGTCAGACAGAAGAAAAGAAGCTTCGCCTCGGTCAAGCAGAAGGCGATCGAAGAGGAGGTCGATCGGCTCCTCGCCGCCAACTTCATCAGGAATGTGCCCTATTCATAGTGGCTGGCAAACGTGGTCCTAGTCAAGAAGTCAAGCGGGAAATGGCGTATGTGCGTCGATTTCACCGACCTTAATAAGGCCTGCCCCAAGGACAACTTCCCGCTCCCCCGCATGGACCAGCTCGTTGACAACTCGGCTGGTCACGAGCTATTGAGCTTCATGGACGCCTTCTCCAGCTACAACCAAATCCGTATGAACCCCGAAGATGAGGACCTGATCGCATTCACAACGGACCGGGGGGTGTACTGCGACAGGGTGATGCCCTTCGGCCTCAAGAATGCCGGGGCCACATACCAGAGGCTGGTCAATCGCATGTTCAAGCCGCAGATCGGCAGGAACATGGAAGTCTACGTCGATGACATGCTCGTCAAGTCCACCTCGTCGGCCGACCACGCCAAGGACCTGGGCGAGGCATTCGGAGTGCTCCGCAAATTCAACATGAAATTAAACCCCGCCAGGTGCACATTCGGAGTCACCGGTGGAAAGTTCCTCGGGTTCATGGTCACTCACCGCGGAATCGAAGCTAACCCGGAGAAGATCGACGCAATCCTGAGCATGGCCGCACCCAAGACCAACGTCGAGATCATGCGGCTCACGGGGCGGGTTGCCGCTCTGAGCCGTTTTATGTCCAGGTCGGGGGAGAAGTGCCTTCCGTTCTTTAAGGCGCTAAGGAAAATTCAGAGGTTCGAGTGGTCGGAGGAATGCCAAGCCGCCTTCGACCAATTGAAGAAGCACCTCGCTACACCGCCGCTGCTCACCCGGCCAGTGGAGGGGGACGAGTTGTCGCTGTATTTGGCAGTATCCGAGCAAGCAGCAGGCTCGATGCTCGTCCGAGAGGCCGAAGGGGCGCAGAAACCGGTGTACTATGTGAGTCATATGTTCAAGGATGCAGAGACTAGGTACCCCGCCATGGAGAAGATTGTCTTGGCCCTCGTGGTAACCTCGCGGAAGCTGCGACACTACTTCCAAGCACACACCATCATCGTCCTCACCGAGCGCCCATTAGGGGCTATCCTGGTATCACCAGAATCCTCAGGCCGCCTGGAAAAATGGAAGTGGAAGCTATCTCAATTCGACATAAGATATCGCCCGAGGCAAGCCATCAAGGTGCAAGCCCTGGCCGATTTCATCGTCGAATGCACCATCCCTAGCAGGAAGCCGGAGTCCGCACCGCCCTTCGCAGCCCGGTGTCCCATCCCGGAAGGCCCTAGCTCTGTTCCGGAATGGGTCATCTACGTCGACGGGTCTTCCACCGAGGAAGGCTGCGGTGCCGGCCTCATCATCCGGGGCTCGAACGAAGCCGAGATAGAGTACTCCTTGAGGCTCGGCTTCAAAGCTTCGAACAACGCGGCAGAATACGAGGCCCTCCTGGCCGGACTGCGCATGGCCGTCGGTCTGGGGCTGAAGATAATTCGAATCCGCAGCGACTCGGCCATCGTTGTCGTCCAGGTGACCGGCCGCTTCGAAGCTCGAGAGCCTCTAATGATGAAGTACCTAGACGAGGTAAGGAAGCTCCAGAAAAACATCGACGAGGTCCAGGTAGAACAAATACCCATACAGCTGAATGCCCAAGCAGATGCCCTGAGCAAGCTAGCTTCGTCGTACTCGGCCAGTAATAGGCGGTCAATCCTCTTCGAAACCTTGCCTCCACCCGGCATGGGAGACGACGCGACGGCACTCCACGTGTACGCGGCGCAGGAAAGCGACCAGGATTGGAGGAATCCCCTTATAGAGTTCCTAAAGGACGGTGCACTCCCGGAGGACCGGGCAGCCGCCCGCCGTCTCCGGGCCAAAGCCCGCCACTTCGTCTGGAGCAACGGGAATCTCTACAAGAAGGCCTTCACTCAACCCCTGCTCCGATACGTTGACCCCCAGGAGGCCGACTACGTCCTTCGGGAAATCCATGAAGGGGTAGGCGGCGCGCACCAGGGGGCTCGAACCTCGATCCAAAAGGCGTTGCTCCAAGGGTACTACTGGCCCACCATGCATGAGGATGCCCTGAAGCTGGTCAGGAGATGCAAAAGCTGCCAGCTCCACGGCAGCATTCCACGCCTCCCGGCTACCGAGCTAACCGCCCTGACTTCCCCATGGCTGTTCGCACAGTGGGGGCTGGATATGATTGGCCAGTTCCCTACTAGAACAGGCGGGCATAAATACATCCTCGTTGCGGTAGACTACTTCACCAAGTGGATCGAGGCCGTCCCCATCAGAAAACCGGACGCCGCCATGACTATCAAGTTCCTGCAAAATAACCTGATACTCCGGTTTGGCATCCCGAGGTGCATCATCACCGACCACGGGACGAACTTCGAGAACGAGAAAGTAAAGGACTTCTGCAAAGAGTACCATATCCTCATGAAGTTCACTGCAGTCGCGCACCCCCAATGTAACGGGCAGGCCGAGGTCGCTAACCGAGACGTCCTCCGGGGTCTCCGGACCCGCCTAGAAGGGAGGCAAGGCAGTTGGGTCGAAGAGCTGCCTCGGGTCTTATGGGCCCTGCGGACGTCAAAGAAAACTCCCACCGGGGAGACCCCCTTCAGCCTCTGCTACGGGACCGAAGCGATGGTCCCAGCGGAGATCGGGCTGCCCAGTCATCGGGTCGAACACTTCGATGATGACACAAATACCATGGCGCTGCGGACCAACCTCGACATATTGTTGGAAAGAAGGGATCGGGCCCAGATTAGAGTTGCCGCCTATCAGCAACAGACGGCCCGATACTACAACGCGCGGGTTAAGCGCCGCTCCTTCAAGACCGGAGACCTGGTCCTACGGAGGAACGAGTTCATCGACCAAGGCAGTCTTCACAAGTTCTCCCTAAAATGGGAGGGTCCTTTCCTCGTCTCTGAAGTGCTCCATGGCAGAGCCTACCGCCTACAAGACGCGGACGGACGAAAACTGCCGTGGCCTTACAATGCCGAGAAGCTCAAGCTATACCAATGAGGTCAAAGCCAGCGAGTGCTGCCCAAAAAAAAACCCTCTCGAAATTTCCCTTACACAAAGATGGTGTAAAACGTTCTCTGAAATTCATGTCCATACGAATAAGAACGTCGAATCCTTTTAACCCAGTAGAGTTCCCCCTTTACAAAAAGCCCTCACAGAGGCAGTCAAGCCCGAGGATCCCTCGCTCGGCTATTCCCAGCGGGCAGCTTCCCTGCCACAACGCCGGGGATTGAAAGCCCTCACAGAGGCAGTCGAGCCCGAGGATCCCTCGCTCGGCTATTCCCAGCGGGCAGCTTCCCTGCCACAATGCCGGGGATCGAAAGCCCTCACAGAGGAACTCGAGCCCGAGGATCCCTCGCTCGGCTATCCCCAGCGGGCAGCTTCCCTGCCACAACGCCGGGGATCGAAAGCCCTCCCAGAGGCAGTCGAGCCCGAGGATCCCTCGCTCGGCTATCCCCAGCGGGCAGCTTCCCTGCCACAACGCCGGGGATCGAAAGCCCTCCCAGAGCCAGTCGAGCCCGAGGATCCCTCGCTCGGCTATCCCAAGCGGGCAGCCTCCCTGCCACAACGCCGAGGATCAAAAAGCCCTCCCAGAGGCGGTCGAGCCCGATGATCCCTCGCTCGGCTATCCTTCGGGTCAAAAGCCCTCGCCAAGAGGCACCGGGCAGTAACCCTGCCCGGCCAAGGGTCCTTGGTAGGCTTCTACAGCCTCTCCCGCACTAAGGACCAAAGTCCTCCCAGAGACGGTCGAGTCCTTGCTCGGCTATCCCCGGCTGGTAGCTTCCTACCACAACTGACAGGGATCAAAGTCCTCGCCAAGAGGCACTGGGAAGTAACCCTGCTCCGTCCCCATCCTGAAGGATCAAAAACCCTCACAAGAGGCAACCGAGCAGCTACCCTTCTCGGCCTACTCCGGCTGGTAGTTGCCTACCCCCAACGCTAGAGTCAAAGCCCTCGCCAAGAGGCAACCGCGCAGCTTCACTGCCCGGACATCCAAAAAAAGCTTCTTACAAATACTCCGGTGCTAAGGACTAAAGCCCTCCAAGAGGAAGTCGAGCCCTTGCTCGGCTATCCTCGGCTGGTAACTTCGTAACACAACCGATAGGAATCAAAGCCCTCGCCAGGAGGCAACTGCGCAGCTATACTGCCCAATTTCCCCCGGCTGGTGGTCGACGCTCGAAGTCAAAGATGCCCTATGGCCAGCGGAAGATCCGATACACCATGAGGGTAGTCAGGTTATCCAAATCTAGACGATCTCCCCCCGACTCCGGGGCCCATGGGGATACCTCCTCGATAAGCGATTGTCATGTTTGCAATTGAAGTCAACTCAACAGAAGATCGCCAGACAGATGGCCAACCTTACATGAGAACACGGCGGTACAAGCAAAGATATCCTACGAACATCCTTCACACACAAAAGACAAAATGCAAACCAACGAATCAAGGATTTTCTTTTATTGCCAAAATCAAGGTTTTTACAACGGGTATCTGGGCCCCCAGCCCTACAAACTGCCCGGAGGCTTACTTCGGCCCCTTCATCACTGGCGTCACGGACCGGGGCTCTACCACCGGAGACTTTGCCACCAGGGGCACGCCCTACTTCCCTCGCTTTCTCCTGCCGGAGGCCTCACCGCCGGAAGCGGGACCCGAGCGCGGAGTTCACCATCGTCGAACTCAGGAAGCTGTTCCTTCACGGCGTCCAGAGCCTTATTCCACGCGACGGCAGAATACTCCCTGAGCTCGGCGTAAAATTGCTCTGATGCCTTATACTCGGCCACAGCTTTCTTAGCCCGAGCCTCGGCGACTTGGGCCTTCAGCAGCCTCAGCATCTCCCCTGCTGGCGTCACTCTCTTTTTCCAGGGCTGCGAAGCGTCCGGCCAAATCTTCCTGCTTCCTATCGGCGACCCTGAGGGATGCGTTCAGGCGATGAAGGACACCCCGATTCGCCGAATTGGCAAGTTCCGCAGCCTCCGCCCGTCCCTCCGAGACGTCGGCCCTTGCCCTCTCCGAGCGTAGATCACGTCGCAAAACCTCGACCTCTGAAGGGAACGCTTCCACTGGTCTCGGGGCGTGGAATGCCCCCTCAGCCTCCATACGAGTGGCGAGGGCACAATGTTGAAGGACCTGACAGAAAGCCGATGAGAAACCAGGAGGCCCCCGAACCAGGGTAAGGTATACCAAGAGGAATACACGCAAAGGGGTTCGTACCTGGACCGCCCCATGAGCCATGGCCTCCAATTGATCCCTCAGGGAGCCGTGTGGAAGCTTTCCCCCAGCTGACTCCTCCATCCCGGCGAGCAGACCAGCAACGACGGAAAGTCCAGACGGAACCTTGAAGACGGCGCCCCCCTCCTGCATGGAAATTCCCTCAGGGGCCCTCGACGATGACGCGCGAGAGACCGTCCTCTTCCTCTTGAGAGAGGGCCTGCCCTCGCCTTTCCCTCTGTCCCCCGTTGGGAGCTCGGGTAACTGTTAGCGTCCCTGACCGCTGCCGGAGAAACCCTCGGATGCCGTCGACGAAGCAGACGGCCCTCCCGGGGGCTCGGCCGCGCCACCACCCTCCTTCTGGCGCGAGCAACCCGAAAAGTGAGAGCGAACCATGTATTCGAAAGAAAGGAGAACGCCGAGCAACAACGCCTTAAGGAAGGGGGAAAATGAAAGATTGAGGGCCCTGAGGCAGGCCCCACCCCTGTTTATTGGTGCACACGTCCTCATCCAACGGCGCCCGTCGTCTCCCGCCGAAACGGCTCTTCGCGCCCAGCGGCCCCGATCGCTCCACGAGTCTGATCCGCGCTGGGCCGCGTCCCATCATACGTCGCAGGCCTGCATACGTCACGTCAGCCAGTCGACGAGCGACACGTGGACCGTCGCTTCAGTCGCAGAGTGCACGAACCGGCGCACCTTCTTTAAATGCGGAGATCTCGTCTTGATTTGCTAGCGAAAAAAGACAACCAACGCCTCGAGGACTCGCCCCGACAAAACCCTAGGAAGGAGCCCACCTCGGGTGGCCCGGCAGTCCACTCCTAACCCAACCTGCTAGCTGGTCGGGATAAGAGTAGGGGGCTAATGATGATGCTCAATATTGGCAATCTCCTGGATCACGACACGTGGCAGATGACGTGCCCCAAAGCTCAAGGGAAAGGGCCCACGGGGGCCGACCAGGCCACCCTACACCCGACCTGCAAGCACAAGCTGGCCCTCCTCGGGGCTCCCTGCAAGTTGGCCTCCTCGGCCCCCCAGCTCGCCTCGAGCTGCCACAAGACCAAGACTCCTCGGCCTTCTAGCTCGTCCCCGAACTCCTGCCGAGGCCGTCTTCTTCGACCCTCCGACCAGCTCCATTACTCGCAGGCGTAACCGCCGCTCCGCAAATCTCGCCACGCGCAGATTCTCCGCCAGCAACGTCCCACGTTCCACGCCATCACGATCCCCATTATGGGCGATCCGCTCTTCACGTGGGCGTGACGTCGGGAGCGTAACGGCCAGCGAGACTCTCGCGCCTACCGCTGCGTGCTGCCGCCGATATATAAACCCCCATCCCAGAGGGGTCAAGTAAACCATTTTTTACTCTTTAAGCTGTTACTCTGCTCGGATCTCATCACTAACTTGATCGTCGGAGGGTCCTTGGTGGTACCAAACCAACACGGGACTTCTTTGCAGGTACTTGGCACTGAACTCCTCATATCACCTCTTCCACCAAAACCCATTGAGACCCACACGCAACGGAAGGTAACCACCTAAGTCCACCAAGAGATCAGCGGAAGACAATATCTGACGGAGACCCGAAAAGGACCTCCATCAATTCTCTTTCCACACTTATTAAGAAGAGTGTAACCACTTTAAAATTTAAAAATGTCTTAAATAAGAAATTGCTAATTTAACTCTATGATAATCTTCACTTCTTCTCCTAATTAAGGATAAATATGCAACTTCGAATATAAATTGTGCATTGGATTCTGAAGGATTGAATAAAACATTCTTTTTTATTTGATATTCTAAAAGGACCAGTAAGTTGGATAAAAGCAAAGGAAAGAAAGATGAGTAAAAAGAAGAGTTTGCAAAAAGGTTTTAGGGCTCTCTATAATGGGGATTAGGATCCTCTCCAATTATTTGAGAGACTAATTCTGTAATATTTCAGAAAAATAAAATATTATTTTTGGAATTTAAATAATTAAAATAATAAATTTTATGGATATTACAAAAATATGGAAATTGGTTTTAATGAAATAGTATGATTGTATACTTATAGTTCGGAAAATAATTAGAAAATTAATATAAATTATTGATTTTGAAGGTATTTATTGGATTTTGACATTTAATAAATTATTTATATGCAGGTTATGTTAAACTTGATTAATATACTACTAATCACGCTTTAAGCCAAATCCATTTTTAAATGATCATTGCTAATGTGCCATGACACATTAGCTTGTTGCATGCATGGTTCTACTTTGTGTTGTATTTGTTTTTTTTTTAAGAAAAGGAAGAGGGAGAAAAGAAAAAAAATAAAAATAAAAGAAAGGAAGAAATGAGACATCAGGGGACAAAAGAGTATGGCATGAGAGAGGGAGAGAGAGAGGTCTTCTCTCCACCATGGCTCCATTGCTCATTATCTTTTCCTCCTTCATTTTCTTTTCTTTCTCCACCTCCTTCTTCCTCATCCTCCACTTCCTCCACCACCATGCACCACTCCTAAAACTTAACCAAACCCTCACACTCTCTTCATAAAAAATGACCAAAACTTCATCACAAATCCCATGGTTGAATCAAGATGGACTTTTGAGCACTTTGGGCCATCCTAGAATTTTCTTTAGTTGCTCCATAAGGTATATTCCTACACTTTTAGTTAAGCAATTAGTTTTCCTAACCTCCTATAGTAGATTAGAGCTAAATTAGTGTATGCTTATGATCTTGGAAAATTCTAAGATGAGCTTTAGGAGATGTTTTGTCACGACCCGAAAGTGGCACGTGGCCCCACTTAAATCACGTGACATCTAAAGACATCAACGCGGTTCAAGTAGGCCGAAGCCTGGAATTTACACCCTTTTGAAAACATTGGAGGTGAAGTTTGAAATAGTTATCAGATGGAATCATTTTAAAATAAACACTTGAGTTTAACTAAGTATGTTGAAAAAGCATATATGACGTTTTGAAATTCTAAAACACCTCTTTTGTAAATTTTTCATAAAACCCGATACATACAAAATAAAATAAATAGCATCCCCATGGGAGCTAGCTTCCACGCCTAAACGGCGGAGAAACCAAACAACCAATATATGACGCCCAATGGCGAAGAAAAGAAAAGAGAAACAACATCAACAATATGAAAAGTCGACTCCAAAAAGTGCGACACCCATAACACACAAACTCTAAGTCTCGCTTCTAAGTCCACAATATACCATTTCCAAGTTGATAGAGTTTTACTAGATACAAGAATATATGAATAAACGAGTGTGAGTACGATACAACAGTAACCCACTTACCAAGAAATCACCGAAAGGAATGTGTGCCCCAAGCCGCTGATAAGCCAAGCGGTAACACCTGCAAGAAACTGTGGTACAACGGGGGTGAGTTGCCAACTCAGTGAGTAAAATTACATCACAAGGTAGAAATCGAAATGCACAACGATACCTAGGTCATAAATATAATACTATCATACCCCGTACTAATATAATATATGATATGCATGTATCATAAATGCAATTCTATTTATCACATGAACCAAAAAATAGAGTATATCATATGCAAATGACCTGTATCTAAGTATAAGCCCATAAGTATCCGAAAATATATATGTACAAGCTGTTCTTTAAAATAGCCGCGGAATACATATGTCACGTGTTCATATTAGATTTTTGCATTTTTATGCTGCCCATTCTGAATCGCATTGCATATAGGTAGGTACTCTTGATCCGTATTTGCTAAATAATTGCAGGTTACAGGTTCTCAGCTCTCAACAGTGAAATTCATGAAAAAACGCAACAAATTCAGGATTTCCGCCAACCATAGATAAATACGGGTCTCCGCGCACTATCCGTATAATGCCGCCTACCAGTTCAAGGGACAAAATGGCAAATCATTGGTCATTTTCATACACAAAGCAAAAGGGCAGCACAAGATCCAAGACTTCTACGCGGAGCTCAAGAAAATCAAGGCAAAAAGTCCACATCAAATCACCTTTTTGATCTGCTGAAAATCTGGAAGAAAACTGAAGAGATTTTGAGTAACCAAATATACCAAACAGAAGACAATAGCAACATGGAGGAGCCCGGAAAAGATGAGCCCCCAATTCCACAACATGGCCGCGGAACCGTGGCCAACATGGCACTTAGGCTGTGGATCCGGGGCCGAGTTAGCTCAGCACAGACTCGTTTTTTAGGGGTAGTTTTGTAAATTCATTTCGGGCCAGATTGTATCCCTAGGGTTTCAGTTTCCTGCCTATAAATAGCCCAGCTCAAAGCCAAACAAAGTGTGTTTTTCTTTGTATTAGATTTTAGATTAGATTTTGTAGTTCTTCTTCCTCTTTTTATCTTTCTCCATTAAAACTTGTAGTGAGCTTTATGAGTGATGATGAATAAAAGAAGAGTTTCTTTTTATGTCTTGCAATTATGTTATTTTACTTGCTTGTAATTTTCATTTGCTAATCTAGTTGTTGATATTTGTTGTTTTCTTTCTTTCTTCTTCTATTTTCTTTATCTTTACAACAATGATGCTTGAGTATGATCCTTGCCAACGTGAGGTCTCAAATAACTAGTTGTGATTTTCTAACCCCTTTCTTTCTATCTCCCTCCTTATTTTATTTTCTTTTTCTTGTTAATAGGTGAGTAGTTTCTCACTTGTTAGGATAGGATAAGGAAAGTTTGAGAGAAGGAAATCTCTCTCACTCTTATCTTGTCCAATATCTTAATTCGGACTCCCGTTAATTGAACCACAATCTGCTCCCTACAGCATCCTATCCTATATGATAGCGGTGATTCCTTAGCGAGACCGTTTGTGGTTGAATTAACCGGAGGTTAAGGCTAAGAGCCAAGAACGTACGGACAAGGACCAAAATGAAGAAACTAAGCATTGGAAAGCCTAGCTTATACTCGCAAGTTCCTTCCTAGTCGTGCTAATCCCCGTTGTTGCCGATTACCGTAACACCGATATTAAGAGTGGCAACGAAAGAAGTGAGCGATTCGTATCTCAAACTAACATAATCCTAACCCTAACAAGCTCTCTTTATATATATTTTAGCACATAGTTAATCTCAAACAAACCTGGACATTTGGACTTAACTCGTTAAAGCACATAGAAAGAGATTCCTATCTCCCTGTGGACGACCCGTTCTCAACCGGCTAGCTATCAAGCGAAACTGTCTTGATTACGGTAATTAACTAAGCACGCAAAAACTATAACAATCAAATGGCGCCGTTGCTGGGGAGATGGTAGTTTATTTCTTTGTGTAATTTCGGGTTACTTTGTGAATATACATACAACCAAAAACAATATATATATATATTGTAAAAATCGTCTTGTTATTTTTGATTAGTTTTTGTGCAATTGTGCAGGATAGGAAGAAGGTCAAGTTCAGTGCCAAAGGCGTGGGAAGTTAGACCTATATCTCGCGGCTACACCGTGACGGATCAAGACGGAAGCACGGCTTTGCTGTAAAATTCTGGAGCACATTCATTGAGCAAATCAAGATTCAGGGGCCCTAAACAGGAAGAGAAGAACCAACTCAGCACAGGGATCAAATTTGAAGCCTTCAACTCTCTGAACCGCCGCGGAACCGCGGCATAAGCTCGGGTTTGACCGCGGAACCGCGGCATAAGCTCGGGTTTGACCGCGGAACCGCGATCAAAGAGTGACGTCAGCAATCCAAAAATCCTCTGTGAGTATCCCTTTTCTCTTCTCTTCTCCTCTGAACTCCACTGAACTATTCTTTCTGCAACATTCTTTGCACAAACTCTCTTCCCCTCTCCAATAAAACTATTTTTGTGCAGAATTCTTTGCGCCGCCGCCAAATAAATTTTTTGCAAGTGTTTTAGATTTTTATTTGTTACTGTTTTGCATAAATAATACGGATTTTAAGGGGCTATATCACCAATTCAGATTGGGTGGGGATTTCATCACCCTTCCTAAGACCCAAAAAATCACTAAAAGCATACGCATTACCCTTGAGCTTAATTAAAAAATATCTAGACTCAGCCAACTAAGAACTGTCGTGCTCAATAGGACAGAGGAAGGTTGTGGGCATTCGATCGTTTATCTAAACTTGATTTTGTGGTGCCTAGGCTAGACAAGTGAGAAAGATAATTTTAAAAGGGCCATCTCACGGTAATTCGTGAGTGGAACCCTCCTTTCTTCACTTGTGCTTACCTGGCCACAATTGGCAGTGAAGAGACGGTTTGAGGGTTATCTCACAACTTATCACTTTGGAATAGTTAGGAGCAGTCTAGTGCACTTTGAAGACCATAGCTTTAGGAATAATTATGCATGTCTTGACTGTGATTGTTTGAAGTTGTGCCGTAAGTCCGTACATATTTTTGCAAAAACTCTTTCTAAAAAAAACGAAAAAACACACAAAACAAAAACTTTTATTAAAACTTGCCCTTGGTCGCCAGAATCTCATTTCACCCACATTTCATCCGCATTTCTCTATTGACGTTTTCTTACCCTCACATTCTACGCTTTGACTATACTAAACTCGTTTAGTGTATGTCCGGTTGGCCTCGGGACACTAGTGCCCACCTAGTCCGCGTTTCGTTAGTCGCTACCGACTACGCGATCGACTCAGACGTCGAAACTCCCTCCACGCCTCTTTCATCCTTACCTTTGCCGACCAACTCCGACGTTGACCGGGATTCTGTTCATACATCCTCACCTTCACCTTCACCATCATCATCACCAAATTCTTCTTTTGAGATTTCAGGATTTCCTCGTAACATCCCTTTACCTCCCCCGAGACTGATTCCACCTCATCTGGATGCGAATAACCCGCAACCACCTCCTGTTGAAGGCTACAGCGAATCGCGCTCCAGAATCGTTTCTATCCCACCCGCTCTACACTTCTTACCTGTTTTTCACTTCCGCCGGCCAATAGGGATAATTTCGAAATTAAGCCCCACTTCATCAATATGTTGCCTAAATTTCACGGGCTGGAATTCGAAGATGCCTATATCTTCATCAACAAATTCCAGAACGTCTGTGCAATGATGAAGACAACCCAACTGTCCGACGATGCTATACGGCTACAAGTCATTCCTTTCACTCTGTGTGACCTTGCTGAGAAATGGCTGTATAGCACCACGTCGCATTCCATAACCAGTTAGGATGAGTTTGTTAAAGCGTTTCTTAAAAAGTTCTACCCGAACCACAAGACCGCGAGGATCCGAAATGAAATTAACCAATTTTCCCAGCTTCCTACCGAACCCTTTTGGAAGTGCTTTGACCGATACAAAGACCTTCTTGTTCAGTGCCCTCATCACGGTATTGAAAGATGGCAACTTTGCCAGACCTTATACGAGGGCCTGAATCCAGCACCTAAGCAGTTGCTGGAGACCATTTGCGAAGGCCACTTCTTATCCAAATCTGACGAGAAAGCTTGGCAATTCTTCGACGATCTCGCGGAACAAACGCTTCAGTGGGAAAGCACACGACCGAACACTTCGTCTACTTCTTCTACTTCTTCCGGTCTCTCTAGGGGAGAAGTTCATCAACTCGATATTTCAATTGTAATGAAGGCCGAGATAGCAGCAATAACGCGAAAATTGGAAGCAATTGAGAGCAAGTTTTTATCTCCTTCTTCTGCCCCTGCTCTTCCCCCACGTACCATCTGCGCTTGTTGTTCTAACCCATCACATTTTACCGAAGAGTGTCCTTACAACCCACCTGCTCAAGGACAGGATCAGGTCAATGCTGCATTTCAGCAAAGACCAAGAAATGATCCATACTCTTCCACTTACAATCCCGGCTGGAGGAACCACCCCAATTTCGCCTGGAATCAGAACCAGCATCAATTCCAGGGCCATAATAATTTCCAGAGGCCTCCTCCTCCGCAACAACAAGCTCAGCAACAAACTCAACATCAATATGAGCAGCCCTTCCAACCCCAACCTTTTCAAAATCCGACGAACAATTTTGCACCCAACAATTCTTTTCCTCTAAACAACTTTGTTCCGTCAAACAACGATAAGGTTTCCTTACTAGAACGAAGTCTGAAAGCTTTCATAAAGCAATCAACTCAATCCACCGCCAACATCCAGTCTTCCATTCATTCTTTGGTGCAACACACTGCTGCACACGAGCAAAGCATCAAGACCATCGAAGCCCAGATAGCACAACTAAATGCAGCTTTAAGCGAGAGAGAAGAAGGGAAACTTCCATCTCAACCACTCCCGAATCCTGGTCATCCACATAATGTACATGTTGGTCTTAAACAGCAGAATCATAATGTGAGTGCCGTGACTACGTTGAGATCTGGAAGGATGCTGCACAACAACGTCGGCACAGATGATGACACCCCGGCCGCTTCTTCTTCTTCTTCTTCGTCTTCTAAGCCTATTCTCCATTCTTCAAAAGGCTCTTCTTCTTCCGCTACTCCGAACGGACCCACATCTCACTCCACGAAAACACCAGCTCTGGGATCCGTTCCAACTCCACAACTCCTCCACAAGCATTAGACTCAACCAATTTCAAAAACATTCCATTTCCAAACCGGTTGGGGTCCAATAAACAAAATCCACAAATGGAGAAGATTCTGGAGTTGTTTAAGCAGGTTAACATCAACATTCCCCTCTTAGTTGCAGTCCAACAAGTCCCTTCCTACGCTAAAATCTTGAAGGACTTTTGCACTAAGAAGAGGAAATCTCAGGTACCCAAGAAGGTTTTCTTAGCTAATACCGTGAGTGATTCTCTTACCCAATCTTTACCTCAAAAACGGAAGGAACCTAGCTGTCCTACGATTTCAATAACCATTGGGGATAAGAACATCAACCGCACACTTTTGGATCTTGGTGCCAGTGTTAACCTGCTTCCGTACTCAGTATATGAGCAACTAGGTGTAGGAGAGCTGAAACCCACACACTGTACTCTCCAAATGGCCGACCAATCGATCACCCATCGTAGGGATGAGCTAGAGGATGTGTTAATCAAGGTTGGGGACTTCATATTCCCTGTTGACATCATTATTTTAGATACACAGCCTGTAGCTAACCCCCAAAATCAAATTCCGGTGATACTCGGTCTCCCATTCCTTGCAACCTCAAATACTGTGATCAATTGTCAAAATGGTTCGATGAACCTATCTTTTGGAAACATGACAATTGAACTCAATATTTTTAGGTTGGGGAATCATCCCTCCGAACCTAATGCTCATATACTAGACGTTTGTTCGATCTAGGAGATCACCCCAGAGGATTATGAATTCGAGGAGTTTTTATTCGATCACAGCGATCTTGATGCCACTAGTGCGTTCCTCTTCGAACCTGTTGCTGCTTCTGCTCCCGATGGTGATTATGAGTGATTCACTTTCTCAAACGATCTTGGCTTGTTGCCACCCGAGCTTGAATCCTTTGAATTGCCGGATGCGTTAGCTGAACCATCCAACTCGGTCGCTTACACTCGTTTTGAACCTCTGCTGGAATCCTTTGAGTTCGAGACATTTTCACCAATCTTGCCTTCAATCGTTTCACCTCCAATGCTCAAACACAAGCCGTTGCCGTCTCACCTCAAGTACGCTTACTTATGTGAGAATGAGACCCTCCCTATCATCATCTCGGCTTCTCTAGCTCCAGAGAAGGAGAAAGCCCTTCTAACGGTCTTGCACAGGAATCAACAAGCTTTTGGCTGGTCAATGGCGGACATCAAGGGGATTAGTCCTCTGATCGTTGAACATCACATTCATATGATGAATGATGCCAAACCAGCCTGGGATCCACAGAGATGACTTAATCCAGTCATGAAGGAGGCTGTGAAAAAAGAGATCGTCAAATGTCTTGATAGTGGTATCATTTACTCTATCTCTGATAGCCAGTAGGTCAGCCCCATTCACGCTGTCCCCAAGAAGTCGGGCATAACGGTCATCACCAACGAGGCGAATGAGTTAATCCCTACTCGCACCCAAACTGGGTGGCGAGTATGCATTGATTATAGAAAACTCAATGCCGTAACGCGGAAAGACCACTTTCCGCTACCATTCATTGACCAAATGCTAGAACGATTGACTGGACACAAGTACTACAGCTTTCTGGATGGCTACTCCGGCTATAACCAGATTCCCATCGCCGAAAAGGACCAGGACAAAACCACGTTCACCTGTCCTTTCGGCACGTTTGCATATCGCCACATGCCCTTTGGGTTATGCAATGCGCCCGCTACCTTCCAGCGGTGTATGATGGGAATCTTCTCAGACATGATGGAGAAATTCTTGGAGATATTTATGGATGATTTCTCCATCTTCAGCGATTCTTTTGATGAGTGTTTGCAGCATCTCGACGCTGTCCTTACATGGTGTAAGGACAAGAACCTCACCTTAAATTGGGAGAAGTGACACTTCATGGTACGCGAAGGTATTATCTTAGGACATATCATCTCACAAAATGGCATTGAGGTGGATAAAGCTAAGATTGAGGTCATTTCCAATCTACCTCCTCCCAGATGTGTTAGAGACATCCGAGCTTTTCTTGGCCATGCAGGTTTCTATAGACGGTTTATCAAGGATTTTAGCAAGATTGCTAGACCCTTGACTCTTCTGCTGGCCAAGGACACCACATTTGACTTCAACTCAAGCTGTGTGACAGCGTTCGAATCGCTGAAAAGCTCACTCACTTCTGCTCCCATTCTTTCTTCTCCTGACTGGACGTATCCATTTGAGATTATATGCGATGCATCTGACATTGCCATCAGTGCGGTCCTTGGATAGCACATCGATAAAATGCCGCACATAATCTATTATGCTAGCCGAACCCTGAACGATGCCCAACTGAATTACACAACAACCGAGAAGGAATTCTTGGCTGTTGTGTTTTCTTTAGAAAAGTTCAGGCCTTACTTGATCGGCTCTCCAGTCATCGTCTACACAGACCATTCAACTCTACGCCATCTTTTTGCAAAGAAGGACGCAAAATCTCTGCTGATACGTTGGATCCTCTTACTTCAAGAGTTTGACCTTGTCATCAAGGACAAAAGAGGATGTGAAAACGTAGTCGCCGACCATCTTTCACGACTCCCTTCTTCACCGACACTTCAACTTCCAATCAACGACGTTTTTCCGGACGAACAACTCTTAACAGTATCGTGCGAACCCTGGTTCGCCGATATCGTGAACTATTTGGCAACAGGATTACTACCGAACGAATGGTCAAGTCAGGACAGACTTCGATTCTTATCCCATGTAAAACACTTTTACTGGGACGAACCTTATCTGTTCAAGAACTTTCCCGACCAGATCATTCATCGGTGTGTGGCTGATAATGAGTTCAAGAGTGTGTTGTCATTTTGCCACGATCAAGCGTGTGGCGGGCATTTTGGCCCCAGAAAGACAGCCGAGAAGATCTTGCAGTGTGGTTTCTACTGACCACAACTCATCAAAGACGCTCATGATTACTGCAAGACTTGCTCCCGGTGCCAACACTTGGGCCGGATATCCAGGAGAAACGAGATACCGCTCCAACCAATCTTGGTTGTCGAGATTTTCGATGTTTGGGGTATTGACTTCATGGGGCCGTTTCCCAGCTCTTTTGGGAACCTGTATATTCTTCTAGCTGTTGATTACGTCTCTAAATGGGTCGAGGCCATGCCCAGTCGGACTAACGACAACAAGGTTGTCGTTAGATTTCTTAAGGAAAACATCTTTTCCCGGTTTGGACACCCCTGCACGATCATTAGTGACAATGGAACACATTTCTGTAATAGGACTTTCGAGGCCTTGATGCGGAAATATTCCATTAATCATAAGCTATCCACGCTCTACCACTCCCAAATATGTGGGCAAGCCGAAGTGTCTAATCGGCAAATCAAACAGATTTTGGAGAAGATGGTTTCCAAGAACCGTAAGGATTGGTCTTTAAAACTCACTGATGCCCTTTGGGCATTTCGAACTGCTTATAAGACTGATCTTGGCATGTCTCCTTATCGGCTTGTTTACGGGAAGGGTTGCCACCTTCCAGTGGAAATCGAGCATCGCGCATTTTGGGCGATAAAAGAGCTGAATCTATCTCTCGAAGATGCGGGCAACCATCGGAAGCTGCAGTTAAACGAATTGAACGAGCTTCGGGATGAAGCTTACGAAAACACGGTTGTCGTTAAGAACCGAATGAAGGTGTTTCACGATAAACACCTTACGCGCAAAACTTTCACACCTGGTTAACAGGTCCTTCTTTACGACACCCAGCTACATTTATATCCCGGTAAACTCAGATCTCGCTGGAAAGGACCATTCTTTGTGCGGACTGTATATCCGCACGGTGCGGTGGATTTGGAAAATCCAGAGGACGGTTCAAAGTGAACGGACACAGGGTAAAGCCGTTCCTCACCGCTGACCCATCGGAGGAGCTCCTGATGTTGCAGGAGCCGATTTATATTGCCTGATCTTCCTCCGCGTACCACCAAACTTCGATTATCCAGTCATAAACAGTGGAAACACTGTTTCAAATAAGTTTGGGGGTATGTTACACCACTTTTTAAAAATTTCCCACTTGTAATTATTTATAGAAAAAATAAAATAAAAAAAATTCAAAATTTTCAAGGGTATTTTTGTAAATATACAGAACCATAATTAAATAATATAAAACAAATTTTTTTATTTTTAATCAATCTTTTAGGGGGGCTTTTGTATAAATTAACTAATACCCCTATAAATACACCCTCAACCCTTTTTTCTGAAACTCCCGAGTCCTAATTTCTCCCTCACAGAAACCCTAGCCGCCGCTCCTAAAATTGCAGCGAGATCTCCTTCTGCCACCGCCCAACCGCCACAGAAGCTCCTTCCCGCCGCGCTTCCGCCGTCGATCTGCTTCTGCTCCCTCTGAATTTTTCAGAGGAGGTTTGCATCTATCTGATCCTCTCCGTAAATTTTTTATAAATTTCTGCACTTCACTCTCATGGCCCTTACCCTGCAATTTGAAAGGGATTTCTCCCAATTGTTTACATATAACGTCTACGGTAGGTATTTCGGTGACGAGATCCGAAAGCGCGGATGGAATTTTTTGTTATTTAACTATCCGAACGCATTCGCGCTTCCGGATCTTGTTGCCCGTTTTTATGAATGTATGGAGGAGGGGTGTTTGGCACAACACGGGTACCTTAGATTCATGTAGGAGGATCGGGAAATTTTAATCGATAGGGACTTCATTCATGAAGTCACCTTAATATCGCGACTCCCCATTCACGACCAACCCCTCCGATTTGAGGAATACCTACCCTTAATGGGAAATGACTGTTCTAGGGAGCCCAGAAAGGGAATTCAGGCTTGCACTCTTTTTGCAAACGTTTTAACTGTGTGCCGTTGGGCACAAAACAATATTTTCGGAAGTTCGCACAACACAACTTTTTTTACACCATCCCTACACATAGTGCACACCTTGATGACTCAAAACCCTAGCTACGACATGTGCACGGTATTGCTTCACTCGATTGGCGCCCGCAAACGGGCAACCAATTATCCATGCCCTATGTTGGTGACACAACTGTGTCACCATTTCCTCCCTGTTGAGGAATTTGAATTTCACTTGCATGGTGGGGTTCCCGTTCGACCCCTTCTTGAGGGTGTCTCCACATCCTATACACGACTTCATGATTTATGGTCGCGCACAGAGCCGGCCGAGGATGTGATGGTCAAGACCCCTAGCTCGAGCTCCATAGCGAGCGATGAAGAGTCTACCCCCGCTGCGTAAGCACGCTTAATTCGACGAACCCATAGGGGGTAGAACGAGTGATAGGGATGCTGACTAACTTTGATCAGCGACTGACGAGTTTGGAGCAGGGAATGTCCACCCTACTGGCAAGAGAGGAACGATCACGCTCACGATCGAGGGGACGGGGGGCTGATAGGGGTGAGGCAGGGACTAGTGAGGCCGCGTCTAGTAGACGCCGCAGGGAGCAGTGAGGACACTGCTATCAATAAGTTTGGGGTGAGGGTTGATTGTAAATAATTATCTTTGCATTGCATCTGCACGTTTTTTCAATTTTTTGTAAATACTTGTTTTTCTTTGCATATTTAATTCCGTATCTTATTTTTTCTGCATTGCATCTTTATAAAAAAAATATATATAAAAAAATTGATAAAATTAAAAAATATAAAAATGAAAATTTCAATTTTGGCCATATTTGACTCGAGTTTGGCATAACGGTTGACTAGTTAGAAAAACTAGATGTTAAACTTAGTAAATTAAAACCTCTAAAAATAACCTTTCTTGAAGTCTAACTGTAGGAAATATACGTCCTTGCAATTTATTTAGAAATAAGCAACTTTTGAGTTTAGTTCTTGGGCTAAGTCAAAATGAGGGAAGAGTATTGAAACTCTATTTGAAGTGTAAGTCTGAAAAATAATTCTGAACCTTAAGTCCAAATTCTGAAAATATATACCCTACAAATCGCACATACACGCACCTTGAAATTTGGGATAGTAGAAGATACCAAGAAATACTCTTGCATGAAAGCCTAGTATGAAAGAAAAAACGGCAATTTAAAGCTAACCACCAAAAGAACATCACTGAAAAATATATCCGGTCTTGAAATAAATAAAAAAAGAAATAAATAAAAGAATAAAATACTAGACCGGAGACTTCTATTTACGCTTTAAGTTCATACATTCAGTAATCGGATGTTAGTGCCTCAAGAAGCATTAATAGTCGCATGAAAGATATATGAGCAAAACCGTCCATCATTAATAAAAAGAAGTGGTACTAGGTATTAAGGCAAGGGTATTATAGCTTGAATTGAATTTCCAAGTGTAGGGGTGATAAATACACACACGTAGGGGTTTATGATCGGAGTTTGGAGGAGAGCTAGGAATGAAAAATAGGGCTTATATCTTCAGTAGAGATGATAAAAATTCCGGATTTGAGATGATGTTTTAGAAGGAAAACTCAAGAAATGATGAAAGCTTTATAAATCGGCAAAACATATAGGACCTTAAGTTAAATGAATAGGAAGAGTGAAGAATACGGGTTGATGATTTCTAAGTTGAAGATGATAAAATTTCTCGCTAGAATGCTAAATTGTAGAATTAGAGTCGACGGCCAAATTGATCGGATTTTGTGGGTAGTGTCCGTTGAAAACCCTTAGGAGACAACACTTCTCCTACTAGGGACACCTAGAGGTTTAACGGCTTATTGCACATGCTCAGTGCAATCGCGTTCCCTGCGAAAGTGAGGTTAGGAATTTTTGTGAATAAATTGGCTTTGCTCGAGACGAGCAAAAGATAAGTTTGGGGGTATTTGTCCATATCAGATTTTTGCATTTTTATACCGCCCATTTTGAATCACATTGCATATAGGTAGGTACTCTTGATCCGTGTTTGCTAAATAATTGCAGGTTACAGGTTCTCAGCTCTCAGCAGTGAAATTCATGAAAAAACGCAACAAATTCAGGACTTCCGCCAACCACAGATAAATACGGGTCTCCGCGCACTATCCGTATAATGCTGCTTACCAGTTCAAGGAACAAAATGGCAAATCATTGGTCATTTTCATGCACAAAGCACAAGGGCAGCACAAGATCCAAGACTTCTACGCGAAGCTCAAGAAAATCAAGGCAAAAAGTCCACATCAAATCACCTTTTTGATCTGCTGAAAATCTGGAAGAAAACTGAAGAGATTTTGAGTAACCAAGTGTACCAAACAGAAGACAATAGCAATATGGAGGAGCCCAGAAAAGATGAGCCCCCAATTCCACAACATGGCCGCGGAACCGTGGCCAACATGGCACTTAGGCCGCGGATCCGCGGCCGAGTCAGCTCAGCACTGACTCGTTTTTAGGGGTGGTTTTGTAACTTCATTTTGGGCCAGATTGTAATCCTAGGGTTTCAGTTTCCTGCCTATAAATGGCCCAGCTCAAAGCCAAACAAAGAGTGCTTTTCTTTGTATTAGATTTTAGATTAGATTTTGTAGTTCTTCTTCCTCTTTTCATCTTTCTCCATTAAAACTTGTAGTGAGCTTTATGAGTGATGATGAATAAAAGAAGAGTTTCTCTTTTTGTCTTGCAATTATGTTATTTTACTTGCTTGTAATTTTCATTTGCTAATCTAGTTGTTGATATTTGTTGTTTTCTTTCTTTCTTCTTCTATTTTTCTTTATCTTTACAACAATGATACTTGAGTATGATCCTTGCCAAAGTGAGGTCTCAAATAGCTAGTTGTGATTTTCTAACCCCTTTCATTCTATCTTCATCCTTGTTTTATTTTCTTTTTCTTGTTAATGGGTGAGTAGTTTCTCACTTGTTAGGGTAGGATAAGGAAAGTTTGAGAGAAGGAAATCTCTCTCACTCTTTTCTTACCCAACATCTTAATTCGGACTCCCGTTAATTGAACCACAATCCGCTCCCTACGGCACACTATCTTACATGATAGTGGTGATTCCTTAGCGAGACCGGTTATGGTTGAATTAACCAGAGGTTAAGGGTAAGAGCCAAGAACGGACAGACAAGGACCAAAAGGAAGAAACTAAGCGTTGGAAAGCCTAGCTTATACTCGCAAGTTCCTTCCGAATCGTTCTAATCCCCGTTGTTGCCGACTACCGTAACACCGATATTAAGAGTGGCAACGAAAGAAGTGAGCAATTCCTATCTCAAACTAACCTAATCCTAACCCTAACAAGCTCTCTTTATATATATTTTAGCAAATAGTTAATCTCAAACAAACCTGGACATTTGGACTTAACTCGTTAAAGAACATAGAAAAAGATTCTCATCTCCCTGTGGATGACCTGTACTCAACCGGCTAGCTACCAAGCGAAACCGTCTTGATTGTGGTAATTAACTAAGCACGCACGCCCAAACGGCAGAGAAACCAAACAACCAATATACGACGCCCAATGGCGAAGAAAAGAAAAGAGAAACAACATCAACAATATGAAAAGTCAACTCCAAAAAGTGCGACACCTATAACACACAAACTCTAAGTCTCGCTTCTAAGTCCACAATATATCATTTCTAAGTTGATGGAGTTTTACTAGATACAAGAATATATGAATAAACGAGTATGAGTACGATACAACAGTAACCCATTTACCAAGCAATCACCGACAGGAATGTGTGCCCCAAACCGCTGATAAGCCAAGCGGTAACACCTGCAAGAAACTGTGGCACAACGGGGGTAAGTTGCCAACTCAGTGAGTAAAAGTATATCACAAGATAGAAATCGAAATGCACAACGATACTTAGGTCATAAATATAATACTATCATACCCCGTACTAATATAATATATGATATGCATGTATCATAAATACAATTCTATCTATCACATGAACCCAAAAATAGAGTATATCATATGCAAATGATCTGTATCTAAGTATAAGCCCATAAGTATCCGAATATATATATATATACAACCTCTTCTTTAAAATAGCCGCGGAATACACATGTCACGGCATAAAAGCAGACGTGATAGTATGAAATATAATAGGTATCTTATTGAAGATATACGTCCTGCTGTTTTGGTGAAGAATATTAAGAGGTTTACAATTTAAAGATCCCAGTGTCATATCAGACATGTCAAAATAATGAGACTATAGCTCGTTTTTGAATTCCTTTTTATGTATGCGAATGCCCGTAAAAAGATATGCAGGTACTGTCCCCCGGATCAGTCCTAGTCGACTACAATAACTCATAACATAACTGTATACCTCATATGATAGCAACATATCATCATCTGGATGTCCAGCATCGACACCCGAAATCAGAAATCTCTCGTGCCCATCACGGACACACAAATCTTCAAATCTTTCGCTTCCATCACCAACACGCAAATGCAGATATCGTCAACACCATCTCAACAGATGATCGCCACCCGATATCCCTGGCCCCGGTCGGTATCCTATGGATATCCGTCGTGCCCAAATCGAACCCCGGTCAGTATCCCTTAAATATCTACCGTGTTCATCTCAATCTCCAGTATCGAGTATCCTCGCTAGGCTCCCAACCTTTATTGCGGCTTTCCTGTCCCTCGGTCTCGACCGGGTCCACCATGTATCCGACTGTATACTCCCCCACTCAGTCCGGATAAGTATCAAGTCTGTAACCGTATATCTCCCCCACTCGGTTCGGAATAAAGACAATCATAAAACATCAAGCTCATTGTGGACGTCAACTTATCATATCCAGAAATATCAAGTAAAGAATAAGAATACTTGCATAGATCATTCTGATGATATATTATATATATACATATATAACAGCTTCCCATACCACTGATACATATCATCAAAAGTAAAACATCCAGAAACACATAAGAATCAAATATGAACATCCATAGTACTAGTATTTGCAATGCTTAACAGGTAATACAGGTAAAGTACGTAAATAAAGTCATACAAGCAATAAACATAACAATTCCACTGTGTCATGGCAATAGTAATGATGTGTAGTGTAGCATACGCGTCTGTGCTCGTGCAACATGGCAATCATCAGTATTTGTGATAGTGTTCTATAAGTGTATAAATCATACTTGTATTGACATCTACGTACGTATCACGTAGTATAGTAGTCCTACAGCGACATGGCAGTACCAATGAGGTGTAGTATAACATATGCATATGTGCTCGTGCAATATAATACTCATCGGTAGTTGTGCAGTGCTCTATCAGAGTGTTCGTATCACGGAAATGTATAACATCGATAAATATATCGCGAACATGCAAAGTAAATCTAAGCGTACTATTAATTGTAACTATTTGCCATGAGCTATATCATTATCTTTGAAAATGAAACGAAATGTTGGTTTTGAAATAAGGAGCTGCCTTTGTTTGAAAATGGATATTTGTTTTGGAAATTGGCATCGCATCCTTGCCACTTATCAATAAAAAGGGAAACGAATCGTTAGTTTTTAAAAGAGTATAACTCACTCAAGTATTACGTTCTAACACGAAATAAAATATTACTTTACGGGTCTAAAGAAAACGTGGCCGTTATTCGGCATATTAATCTCATCATCACAAGTACGGTATGGTTCCTTGTATCGTATCCGCATAATCACAATACTCCAAATCATCCCAAGGACGACATAATCCTTCTTTCAAATTCACCAAACCATGAATAAAACTACATGCAAATGAGTATCATACTAGATGCAACATAACTCCAATATCATTCTCTTAAATAAACACTAAAGCTAACTATATATCATACTATCCTATTTATAAGGTTGCGGGGGTGCTATACACCATCCACCCAACTTCCCCCGTAGATATAAATCTACTCACCAACTTGTCGAGCTCATCGAATCCATGATTGCTATGTCCGTCTACTCCGTCTCGAAAACCTTCGCGATCGTACCTATAATCGTAATTAAATCATATCGATGTAAATATCAAATCGAAAATCAATACAACGAGCTAAGCACCCGTAGGTTAGAACCTACAGCACACTTACCCTAAAAACGAACAGACGCCCCTGAAATTAACGTACCACCATCAACGTTTCAGTTGAAGTATAGAAATACGAAAACCCGTATCGGAATATCGGAAACTTTAATAAAACCCAAACTACATATTCCCAGATTTCTCTGTATGAATATTGAAACAAATCAAACAATACTATAGATCATAAAATACCCAAACAAAGACACAGAAGAAAAACCAACATCAAATAGCCTAGGGGGCCGGCGGCACCGGAAAATTAGTGAATGTCGCCGGGTCATGTGTGGAGTTTGGGGCTCGGGCTTTAAGTGAAGTCTCTTAGTGGTCTCAGAATACTACTGTCTTATTAGTTTTTCTGGTGATATTACCTAATAGCTCCATATTCAATTTAAGTAGGCTAAATATCACAAAACTAACAATTTTCCTATACTGCACATAAAAACAAATATCAAACAGAATTTAATATGAAAAGAAAGTGAGATATATCTATTAGGATGATGCATAAAGGACCATCAACTCAAGAAGTGCTTGTGGAAGCATCAAGGGTTGTAGAGGCTCTAGGTTGATGGTGTGAACAAAATTGATGAAGGAATTCATTGCTTTTTCTTTTGATATTAGGAACACATAGAAATTTAGTGTAGGAGTTTGAAAAGAGTTCAGTTTAAGGAGGCTAAGAATTTCCTATGTGTTGTGTTGTGTAGAGAGAGTATGAGGTGGAGGGTTGTGAGGTGGAGGTGGCATGGTGGAAGGAGGTGTAAAATGTGAAGGAGGAGGTGGAGGGATGTGAGCATGGGTGAGGTATGTTGAGGGTGAGGGTTTAGCTTAGGTTATAATATAACCAACCATACAACAATTAAAAACCTTTTCCTTAAATTAAAATCCTTTTATGTAAAAATCTAAATCCATATGCAAAAAGAATGAAATACTTATCTTAACACTTAAGTACCATTTTCTTAATATCTAATCTCATATCATGTTAAAATAATTAAAATATCATTTTTAAATGATATCATACATTTTGCTTCATATTTACCTAAATAATTATATTTTTACGGATATAATTCCGATAACAAATTCAATGCGATATCATTGTTGCACCTCATTATATTCATATTTTAAAATTATTTACGATTTTCCAAAATGTTACATGTTTTGAATTATGGAGATGTAATTGAGGTGTAATTAGTAACCACAACCCTTCTAGTGTTAGAATTCTAGACTAAACTTGAGACTTGAAGCCCAAAACATGAACTTGGAAATTTCCGATATCGGATTTTATGGAAAATGTGATGATAATATAGGATCTGCTATAGCTCAAAGACTCGGAAAAATATTTAACAAACAAAGAGAGGTGTGCAGGCTATTAGGAAGCTATCCCAGAAATCCAAGCCCCCATCTCCCATTCAAAGCTGTAGATTTATTGGAAACGGCTGCAATTTGCGGCCACATTTTTGAGTTAGGAGTTGGTTTTTGGTCCATAGTTCCCTTATCTGATATATAGATCTACCCTATATGCAAAATATCCTAATTCAACCTAGGGTAAAATCTGAAAGTGTTTTCCTAAGTTAATGTTTTCGTTTTGCGAATTTTATTGACTTGAATTTTAGTATTTGAGTTTTGACTCGGTCGTTTGACGTTTGTACGTCAACGTCAAGAGTTATTTGGTTATTCTTGCATGCGTAGCCCGTAGGTTCTAACCTATGTGCACTTCACGTGACATATCGGTTTTCGTATTCGAATCTTGTTTATGATACGACGTGCTTGAACTGTAGGTACCTTCACGTGGACTTCGGGACAACAAGGGAGAACAAGGCGTTCATCGACTATGGATAAGCAAGGATAGTAGGTGAGTAGATGTATATCTACAGGGGAAGTCGGGTGGATGGCGTATAATACCCTGCAACCGTAGATTAGAATACTTATATATTCATATATATATGTCAATGTGAGATATGGATACTTACCAAATAGGGTTCTACAAGACTATAGGTTAGATTAAGCGTACTCGTAGGAAGGTATACCCTTAGTCCTATTTCTCTTAGTTGTGAGCCTTTGGATTTATGTTGACACGCACACGCACACGCACACACACACACACATGGTATGATATGTGTGTATATGTATAAGCATATATATATATATATATATATATACACATACGTGTAAGATAAGGATGTGATATATTAAATGGATATGAGTCGATATAATCGGACATGATGTCATGAGATTATGATATATGATTTGAGATTGAGACATCGTGGTATAATTTGATATATTAAAGGATCATAGGGCGATATACACATAACATGAGATAACATGTGACTTGATGAGATAATAGAATGTACGTGACCTTAGATCCGTACCCTTGATTCTGATATCGTACGATGGATTATACCGTACGAAATATGATATATATATATATGATATTTAACCTGTACTCTCGATTTACGAATGTCGTACGATGGATTTTACTATATGATATATATATATATATATATATATATATGATTGATCCACACTCGTGACTCGAGAATGCCGTACGATGGACTATACCATACGTGATGCTATGAGGCTGGATCGCCGACTGATGGATATATCGACTCGGAAATGTTATAGATTTTTAATCACTTTCGACTCAGGATTAGTTTAGCCTTTTAGTCACTTAAGTAGATATTAGAATAATATTAGAGTCATGCCTATTTTCAAAACTAACGAATCGTAGGTATTTCTAAAAGATAACCCGAGGGACGTTACGAATTTTCAAAAGGTATCCCTTTTCTCAAAAACACCATAGCCCATACTTTTCTAAAAAAAATGATTCGTGTTATTTTAAATACGATAATTATATAGCTCGTATATAAATATATATTCTATATTATTGCGTAAACTGTTTGCTTTCCTGTTATGATTGTTCTCATTGCATTTTATATATATACATGTTCTTTCATTAGCTGTTATGATCTCGTCTGCTAGGACACATGCACCGCTACCGATAATGTGCATGTTGTTGGAGATAGTGCCCTCAGAGTCAATTATTGGATCGCAGGTACGTGATTGCAATGATTGCGGAGGACCTATACCGGTAGGACAGTCTTACTCGAGATGATAGTATGCTATCTGGTTTGCCTTTATCAGTCGTGTACAGGTTCAGGTGACTGATCACTGTTACACTTTGATAGAGCCCTTAGGATCTTGCTTTACTACCAACAGTATGATGGCGATCATATACGTGAGAGTTGGGTGGTTTATAAGTATATCCTTAATTGTGGTCCCTAGTCGTGGGAGTTTCGAGACAGGGCATCGATACTCCGGAGTAGACTGGTGTATACAGTCGAGACCCCGACGAGGGGCGGTGGCCAGTCTCACAAGCCACTGGTTTCAGTTGGATCACCTAAGATGTATACAGGTGCTCATTGGGTTATGAGTACACCGGACAGGACTCACCGGGAACCTGCTAGTTGGTATTATACATATCGTCAGATAGCAGTTCCCTGGTGACATATGTACAGGTTAGTTCATCGACCTGAGGTCGTCATTTTTCTTGTGTGAGTTCCCACTGTGCTTTGATTTCTACCCTACCACGGCTTAAAGGAGTCGTGCAAACAGGTAGTTTTTGGGTACAGTCCCGAGCCACATGGAGGCACGTGAGCGGATCGGCAGGGGATTCGTCTCTCCCGGTATTGGGGGTGAGATCGTGCTGTGTCTAGGAGAGCCATTACACATAGCCCACGGCCGTGGCAGGAGATTTACTGGTAGGTTCTCCAGTAGTATCTCAGGGTGTTATTGGGCTACAGTCCGACACGACTTATACTGCTATTGGGGGTCTGACGTTACTAGCCCCCTAGGCAGATATGCGATACTCATAGACGAACGGACCGGACTGTATATACATTGTCACTGTTAGGCTCAGTAGGGTTTCCGGATGAGTTCGCTCATCGGCCTCCTTTGAGGTCAGTCCATGGGCAGCCGTTACGCACAGCTAGTGCCGCTGACGGCTTATGGTTAAACCCACTGCCAGGGTACTGACGAGTCATTAGAGTCCCCCACAGACAGTTTCCCAAGTTCGGGCGAAACGTTGTAGAGGCCGTATGGTTTTATGGCAGGGTTCGGAAAATGCACGTGCGTTTACGTACGTGTCATATTTCGGGCTGATAATACTGGTGGGCTTTGGTTTAAGCCGGATCCGAGTATTATATTGAGTAGATATAATATCTTTGTCTTAGTTGCATTTATATTCGGTCGTAATACAAATGCGGGTATATTTATACAGTTACGGGGTTATCCTGAAATTAGTTTCGGGATCGCTTTTGGAAGTTGCCAGTTTCCAGTTTTCTATCAGCTGTCTTTTAACATTCGGTTAAAAACGGATTTATCTTTTCTTTGGATAAGTGTGGATGCTTCTAGAAGGTTCTATAAGAGGTGATTAGGCTTGTGACTCACTTGTTCATTAATGGTGCTTTAATGGTGCATTTAATTGTTTCATTAATGTGTTCACACTAGGTGTCATTAGTGAGTCATGTTTTCATTTATGGTGATGATAAGCTTCTTGTTTATTGTCACCCTCCTTCCTTGCTCCTACACTCACCCCCCATCTACTTATATGGTCGGCCCCTTGTGAGAGAGAGATAGATTGATTTGTGGAAAAAGACTATGGTTTTGAGTGTATGGAAATTTGATAACTCATTTCTCATTCCATTTCATTTTGAGTGGAAACTTCATTAACCGATCGTCCACGGCTTAGACGAAGTGAGACAAAGTATTCTACTCATTATCTACATCATTCTTGGTCGTCTCTTTTAGCAAACTTGACGACCGAGTTGCCTCGAGTCAGAGACGGGAGCCCGTTTAAAGAATCGTTGACGTGGTGCCACCTGGACGAGCAGATCGGAGATCGACGAGATCGGAGTAGCCGCAACGGAGCGTGGGATGATGGTTAAAGAACGAAGGACTCGGATCGTTCGGTATCACCTTTCTACTCTCTTTACAGTTTGTTAGTTTAGCAATAATGGCAGATCCGGGTTATAGTATACGATAGCGCCAGTTAAAAGTTTTTGTTCCGCATTTGGCGTCTGTTTGACGGCCAGGACGCTACCGTAGACTTACACATGTTGCACGTACACTTACATACCGACTCACACATATCATCATCGGTAATTGTCATGCCACGTACTCATTAGAAACTAGTACTTCACTTGTACAATCTGATAATTTGTAGATTAGTAGTATTGTTTAGCATTCATGATCTCACATTCTAGTTTAGATATTGCATTTTTTACTTAGACACCACATGCATTTATATATATACATTCTGGTTATGCACTGTAGATTGGCTCTATGCCGGTATTCATTGTGTCATTATTAGCTCATGATTATGAGATTTTGGTTTTCATGAGATTTCTGGATTTGGGAAACCGCATGCGAATTTTGAAAACTTATGATCATTTTAAAAAGAAAAATGCGGCTTCTCGTGATATGATGTGTGGAGTCCACCATGAGTTTTCTCGGTTCTGAGCTATATATATATATACACACACACCCGATTAGAGGAGAGAGGAGGCACCGTCTGCGGGTACATGATGGACCCGGTGCGGTACCCCAGGGCAAGAAGATCGTATAGAGAGACGTTGAGCCTGGCAGGGGAGCACTACCGACCGGTGATATTTGGCTTGGCAGATATCCGGAGGATACCGATCGGAGTCGTGAGATCAGATGGATATGGGACCAATCCGGACAGACGATGTCCGAGAGATGAAGATTATGTGTCGCTGCTGGACACGGTTTTTTTGATGTTTTCGAGTGTCGATACTGGGCACTCAGGTTTTATCATGATTTTGTGTGTCGTTGCTGGATACACGTTGGATAATGCATTTATACATGATACACATGGCATGTTACCACATTATGACACGGATAGAAGTACATTTGTCACGGCCCAAATGAGTGGAACGTGACTGGCACTTAAATTAGGCAATGTCTAGAGGCGTAGCGTATATTAAGTAAGCCAAAGCCCAGAAATCTAAACCGTTTAAAGAAATAGAGTGAAGGAAAAACTTATTTAAAAGTTAAGTTAAACATAGAAGAGTTACTTTGAAAGTCTTTATAATAAGCTCAAGTTTTATAAAAATTTCGGCAGAGTTTCCTTCGTAAAAACTGGCCCAAAATGGATACAAAACATGAATATACATAAGAAATGAATAAAAGCATCCCCAAGCGGGAGCTAGCTCTTCGCCGAACGGCGGAACACAACCACACGCAAGATATATTATTATAAAGTGAAGTAAACATTTAAAAGCAAAAAAACAGAAACAAGTATAAAGTCGGCTCACACGAGCTCGACACCAGAAATCAGAATATATATATATATATACAAGTCTCACAGGCTCACAGTTTAAGTCCAATATACAAAATGGTGGAAATGGTAGATGGAGTGTACTTGATACAAAAGTAAATATACAAGGTGGAAACAAAAGAATATTTTCACAACCCACCTACAAGTGAACCGCAAGTCGATGCGAAAGGAGCAGAAGAAGAAGAAGTATGCCCGCCGCTACTATGCTGACGGGTCGAACCTGCAAGACACTGTGGCACAACGGGGGTGGGTTACCAATTCGTGAGTGTTCCCTTATAAAAAATAAATAATAAATAAAAAGCGATGGAAAAATTCCCCAAGTGGAGCATCACGTGCCCACACGTGATGCGCCTTGGAGCAAAGATCATAGGCATTGCGCTTAACAAATAAGGCTGAAATTGAGCCTCACGTGCAGGCACGTGAGCATCTATATACAAAGTATATAAGCGCCTTCCTAAAAAAAATAACAGGCCAAAAAAGATCACGTGTCAGCACGTGATGCTCTTTGTTGGGCTTAACTTCGTGGGGATCATGTGCCACACATGACATTCCTGAACATCAGCTCACGTGCCAACACGTGGTGCCTTTCTCTGGGACTGCTGCAAATAAGCAAACAGGTTTAATGCCATGGGGGTCACGTGCTACACGTGAGGGTTCCTAATGCCTTCTGAGCCGATAGAATTAAATTCTAAATAGGAAGGATCAAAACCCTATTTGGAAAATAATTCCTTAGATCTTTCTAAACAAGAAAGGTTACGCTCTGTAAAACAGAGCACCGTTGGATTTAAAGATCCAATGGTGATTAAAAATCACCAAGCTATAGAATAAGCTCTATATGGGGATTAAAAGATCCAATGGCTATTTTGGTAAATGCAGACATGCGAATCAATTGTAACCTAGGGTTTCCTATCCTCTATAAATAGGAACTCTAAATCATTGTATTAGGTCATGCCTCCCTATGCCTCTTTTTATGAATAAAATTTAGAATTCTTTTGGAGAGCATCGATGCCTCTTTTCATATCATCTATTCAGATCTGACAACCCTGCGTTGATGTTTGGAGAGAGCCATCTGTAAAGTAAGTAGGCAATTTCAATTCTTGCCCTAGGTAATTTCAATTCCTGCCCTATATAAATGTCTTTCAATTCCCTAATGAGCGAGTAGTCTCCTCGCTTGTTAGGGTTAGCTTTGGGGAAGGCTTTTGAGAGATGAGATCTCTCATCCCTTTCTTGCCCATTATGTTTTCATAGGACTCCATGCATACATGCACATACCGCTCCCTACGGCACCCTATACATCTAGGTAGCGGTGATACCGTAGTATAAAGGCCCGGTTGTGATGGTTTTCCATGGAGGTTAGGGTAAGGATTGATAAAGGAAGGACAAGAAACTAGAGGAAGAAAACATCTTCCCAATGATTCTAATCCCTTTTGTTAATAATTACCATAACTCCTCTTAGATCCTAATTTGGGTATAGAAAGCGTTGAGATTTATTTACATTTCCAAACCTATCCTAAACCTAACCTTAGCAAGATTTAGATCTAGATCATCTTAGTATAGATAGATTTAGTTTTTAGATTTAATAATAAATCCGGCTCCCATCGGAATTAACTCGTTAGAGGGATTAGGAAATTCACAACATCCCTGTGGACCGACCCGTACTCATCGGCTAGCTATCAAGCGACGCCGTTCTTGATTGCGGTTATAGATAGTTTTTGAGATCAATCAAATGGTGCCGTTGCCGAGGATGGCGTGTTATTTCCTTTTTGCAATTTCGGGTTAATCTAAAATAAAAAAATCATAAAAATCTGAAAAATCACAGAAAAAATATGAAAATATATCATCTGTTATTTTTGGAAAGGGTATTCTTGTGAGAATTTTGCAGGATCTACAAAGAAATTCGGATCTGGAAATTTACAGAGATCAAAACAGAAATTAGACGATCCTGACAATAGAAGATTGCAACAACAGAGGAGTGGAATTTTTCTTGGAGTCTGAACAGTACACCCAACCGAGGATCCGCCGCAAAAAGAGCTTTAGACCGCGGAATCACTGCGGTTTTGACGAGTCAGCACTTGAGAAAAAATCTCGGGATCCGAGCCGACTTCCCCATGTCGGAACCGCGGTGGGAACCTGCCTCTGGCCGCGGAAGGGCGGCAACATCGTGACATCAGCCTCTGGAATTTGCACTGTAAGCTTCGTTTTTCTCTCCTCTACAAATCTAGATATATCTTTTCTGAAAAATTCCTGCAGAATTTGGTGCTCTTTAAAAATATTTTCCTTTCCAAATAACAAATCTTGTGCAGGATTCTTTGTGCTATGCTTAAAATAATAATTGATTGCAAATGATCTTTTCTGATTTGCATATCCTTAATCTTTTTGCAAAAATTTCCAAATAAAGAAAAGGGAAAAAGGAAATTTTTTTTACAAGACTTGCAAACGTTGCCGCTAAGAATCCGTGCACACCTACCTTCTTTCTCTTCTCATTCTTCTATCATGGGTACCCCACATCATAAATCACTTTCCGAACTTTGGTATCCCGAACCTAACTTTGCCTCGTATGTCAATTGTTTCGGTCAATTTAAGGAAGATCCCTTCGTGCCCAAAATTTCTTTGAAAGATCAAATAGAAGCGTCTAGGAGGAACAGTTCGACTTTGCAACCCACTTTGTGTCAACCATGTCAACCTTCACCACCTTCGTACGTTGATACCACTTTTTCAAGTCCTATTGTAACTCCTAAGCCGATGTCTATTACTGAGCACATTGCACAATCTCGTAGCCGATCTTTCACCCCTCTCAACACATCTAGTTCTAGGGATCAACAAGTTCATTCACCTTTTTATCCACATGTTGACCCTACTCCTGTCCATCCATCCAATTCCTACCAGTCCTACCCGACTTTCCCGACTTCACTAGACATTGCTTCTACACAGCCAGTTGGGAGTTTTACGTATCCAAACACCTTCGGATCTTTTACCAAAACCCCCTCACCACCCATGTCTAGTTTGGAACAGTCGTTGGAAGCTTATATTTTAGCAACAAACAAAATGGTGAGGAATATAGATGCATCCATTGCCGCCCTTATGCAACCTACTGAACCGGTAGCTAGTTTCCAACTAGCTTCAAATTTTTCAATGTATGAGGAGACGGTTGGACAGAATGAGAATTTGAGAGGAGCGAGTGAGTGCTACACATTCCCAAATCAGACCTACCCATACCCAATTGAATCCCACAACTCCGGTTTTCCATCGATCGTCCTAAATAGTTCACCAGTTGAAAATAAAAACGAGTTGTGTGACTTTGTAGTGCTTGATTTGCCAGACTGTGAAGAACCCCTTTCGAGTGAAACCACACCTAATCCTTTTGAACTTTACACCTCTACTCTAGAACCTAAATCGATAAATATCCATGCTTTTGATGAGGTGTCAGAAAAAATTGATTTTCACTTGATTGAGGATATAGACGCCGGGAATATTTTGGTTGATGAACCCGTAGATTTGATTGAACTTTTATGTCCAATTCATCATCCCGAGTCATTAAATGTTTCTCCCAAACTTCATACGCGTCTTGATTTTGATGATAATGGCATGGATAAGCAAAATTTTGAGGAAAATATTGAGGAGAATTATGAGGATGGTATTGAGGAGAGTATTGAGGATAATATTGAGGTTGAACCATTTTTGTTTGATGTGTCGGATTTTCCAATTCATCCTCTTGAACCTTTAACTGAATCACCCTTCGACGACCGGTATTCCGAACCATCCGATTCCGGCCATAGACATCCTGGGGCGGCGTATCTGCCAGGGTGAGGCCCACCCGTGGGGGCAAATTTATAAGATAGGGCTCACTCCCAGGCATCCTACGGGCTACCTTCTCTGGGCTCGCTACATCCTTTCCGCCCATCGGGCGCGGTTGCAGAAAGTTGGGCTTTATCAGGCCATATATGCGTCACTGTTCCATTACAAGTCACCGCATGCCTGGTGGGTCAAGGCGTTTTTGAACCAGTGGAATCTTCCCACTAATACTTTTCTTCTGGGGGATCGCGAGGTCTCGATCTCTCTTGCAGAATTTTATGAAATCTCAGGATTGCCAATCGGGGCGCACTGTATGAGGAGTTGTTGCCTTCTGACGAGTATGTCTTCGAGCCCGAGTCTGCACCGATTGATGGCCTGTCCGCTGAGAATGCTGTTCGCCATAGGCGCCCCAGCTTGATCAAGGCGCTGGGTATTTTTGATCAATTGTTCACTGAGTCTGAGGAGCAGGGTGTTACTTTTAAAAGCTTCATTTCCTGTTTCCTTCGTGAGGATATCATATCGAAGACTGCTCCGAAGTTTGCTAACATCAGAGACCCCTTTGGGATTGGTCCGAAGAAGCTACCGACTGCTGAATCGGACCTGCCACAATATTATATTCCCATCGTGTCGCCGATGTCTTTTGAGTCCGTTGCAGCACCCGGCATGGATGAGGAAACATTCTTTGTGGGGTTTGTCAGTGTTTGGCTTAGCTGGTTTGTTATCCCGATGCATCGCCGCTTCATGAGAGCCTCGGTTATCTACCCGGCTCATCGTATTGCTGAGGGGACGCGGTTGGCCATCGGCATCCCGGCCTTGGCATACCTCTATAATGGATTGGGCACCGCAGCTAATACCTCTACACCTGGCGTGGATGTGGTGAACTTTTCGCTTCATTATTTCATGTCCTGGATCGAAATGCATGTATTGGGGGCGTTCGCCATGCATCAGAGGCCCTCATTTTACGATGCCTACCCCTTTCCACGACTTATGCGGCTAGTGGATGCTTCTGCCGCCGACCCGACTCAATTCGGGGCCATTCGGGTGCTAATTTCTCCTCATGCCACCGCTGGCGGGTTGGTTTTTACTGATCGGGTCTTGTCTACTCCTTCGGGTCCCGTCCAACAACTCTGGGACCAGTCGAAAGACAACGCACCTTCTCTGAAGCCCCGGGAGGCCACGCATTTGTATGCAATCAGACCGGGTTACTTGGTGTTTCGCCAGGACAATGCGGCTCTTTTCATGCGGTACAATCCGCATCGATTTGCCCGGCAGTTCGGATACGACCAGGGTGTTCCTTTCGAGGCTTTTATGGTCGCCCCGATCCCTTCGCTTGATGCTGTTCGCGATGCTGCTCATCATTTTATGAGGCTGAACACCGGCTCTTATTTCATGGTCCCTGAAGCTGAGTACATGCCTCGATGCGTGGGCGCGTTTATGGGTTGGTATCTTCATCGGGTCAACCCAATCATTCTCGAGGAAAGGAGGGTGCTTCTTGGCCACGATGCCCCTCCTCTGGCTCCTGGGGCTGAGTTACGACCGAGGGTTCCAGTCCGCTTTCCTTTGAGGGAGATTGGCACCGCGCTCATTCCAGGGGAGTCCGGGGTAGACCTTACTCCGATAGCTGGTATGCCTTTGGGTTCTCGCTCACGGGGTAAGCGGGCTCCGGTGGTAGCACCCCTGCCGGTGGCGACGCCGCCTTCTGTAGCGTCGACAATGGCGATGTCATCCTCGGTTGTGGCACCGAGCGAGAGTAACAGGAATGAGGGCTCCGAGGGCGATGTGGGCCAGCGCCGCCCTAAGGCTTCGCGAGGGAGGAAGCGGTCATCCTCAGCGACCGGCTCCGGGTCTAAACGGCGGAAGAAAGCGGCTACTGCCCCGCTTGATTCTGTGATGGAGTCTGAGCCTATCCTTGAAGACGAACCATTGGCCGTGCAAGGGTCAGACGCTGGACTTCTCTTCCCGAGTTCAGTGGATGAAGAGGCTGCGCAGTTGGCTGAGGCCATACGGCGCTCAAAAGACGCGTCTCATAACGCTAAGGTTCCGAAGAAGTCTTATCCCGCTGTAATTTTCTACGAAGACCCTTCGTGGATTCGGCGGCGATTTATCGGCCCTTTGGAGGAATGGGGGGAAAGGGCTCTGAAGCAGGCCTCTTCAGAAGACACAGCTGATGCACTTTCTTTGTGGACCGGCGGCCATGAGTCCACCCTCGAACCTGGGCGAGCCCACCTCCTTGAGAAGGAGCAGCGGCTTGAAGAAGCCATATTGAGGGCTTCTTTGCGTATAGGTATGTTGTGTTTCTTTTATAGTTTTTCCGATCTTTTATGCCCGTGCATACATATATCATTATTCTTATTTGCATCGTGCAGAGTCTTCGACGCTGGGGGAGCTCCCCACGGGCCCACTAAAGCTAAAGCCCACCAAAATTCTCAATGAGGCATTGCTGGATGTGGAGGGGGCTGACGAGGCTGCTCCTCTCATGGTGGAACTTCCAGCGGCGGTTCTTGGCCAGGGCATGCTTGCCCCTTTGGAGGAGGCTCCTTTGGAGGCCGACGCCCCAATGACTCCTACTGCGAGCGACCCAAAGGCTGGGAGCGAGGTAGTCGGGATTACTCTCCCTTTGTTGGAGCCTGAGGTCATGGCGGAGAACGTTGAGGCTGCTATCCCCCCGGCTCAGAATGGGAGGACTGTTGAAGGTATTCCTCTGTGTTTTAATTTAGCAACCCCTTCATAGTCTGAACTCTTTTATCTTTCCCAGCATTGCGCGGTTTGGCGGCCACGATCGCGGATCTGTCGCCTCGACAGTCATTTCAGCGTTTATTGGAGATGGCAGCTCCGCAAGCGATCTCCCCTCAGCGCATTGTCCTTTCGTCTGGGCAAGGTTGGTGTCGTCCATCCCTTCTCATAGCATCGTCGTTATTTTTGCGTACTGACATTGACGTTTCTTGCAGTTCTGGAAGCCGATGACGAGGTCGAGATTCTCGAAGGGCCAGGGGAGCCTTCAGCTCCTGCTTGTACGACTGTCGGTGAGTGCCATTTCATTGCACTCTTACTCGTTCCTTGCTTAAGAATTTTGTTGACGTCTTTTAAATTTAAACAGCTCTGCCAGTCTCCACGGCGTTGGAGTCGCGTATCGTGATGCCACCCGGCCCTTATGCCTTGCGGGCTTCAGAACGCTTGGCCCAATTAAGCCTCGTCTCCTTGTCGTCTCTGATCGAGGAGCTTCGTGCTGGTAGCACGACCACGGCTGAAGCGTTCGCTGCCGAGGCTAACGGTTCTCTTCCTTTTCTTGCCACCTACCACAGCGAAGAGGTGGTGCGAGTCTGTGTGGAGTTCTGCCGGCGAGTAGAGGCTTGCCTGCACACTCTCGAGTGTTCTCGCCTTTCCCCGGAGGCCGTGGCTGCAAAGGCGGAGTTACGAGGGCTGATAGTACGGTGCGCGGCCAACATGACATCATGTGAGAAGAGGCTCGGTCGCAAGTTCTCGGAAAGGGAGCTAGCCTCCAAGGCGCTGAGCGGGCTTCAAGCCAATCTCACAGCCAGGGCCAACAAAGCGTATGAACTCTGGCGGGTGCTTCAGGAGTCCATCAAAGAGGTGGTGGCTCTCGATAAAGCTGCCATGTTCACTCGTAAGAGGGTTGAGGCTCATAAGGCCACCGAGAAAGAGCTTGAAGCCCGGCTCGCTTCGTATCAGGCTCAGCAAGCTCAAGCGGAGGCTCGTCTTCTGGAGATCTTGCGTCATGAAGCCGTGGCTCAGCAAAAGCAGGATGAGCTGACCAAGCTGCTGAATCGCCCGCCGGCCTGAAACATTTGTATCTTTTTCTTCCCTTTTGTACATACTCATGGATGAGAGTATTTTCTTTTTGTTTCTTTCATAAATTGTACTTTGTACCCATTTTAGTTTATGAATAAAAGATACATTTTTTCTTGTCAATGATGTGTCTCCTTTTCATTGAATGTATTCTGCGGGTATTCTGTCTTGATCTCCTTGCAGGACAGCAATGGCTCAGGACTCAGGGTTAAGATCTGCTTCCTAAGGCTTTTGCATCTTATGAGCCACGAGGGTCTCATAAAGAGTTTTTCTTCCTACAGGTCGAGAGGATCCCATAGGTGTGAGTTCTTCTTAAAGATCTTGAGGATCCTTAAGCGGGTTTTCCCTTGAGAGTCGTAAGGATCTCAGAAGAGAGTTTTTCTTCCTTACACGTCGTGAGGGCCTGCAAGTGCCGGATGTGATCACCCTTATCCGTGTTTCACGGAGTCGGGAGTTTCTCAAGGTATCGTAGTTTAAAGATGTCACGGTCAAGGTTAAGGACCTCATAGTCCGTGGATTTAAGGACTCCACAGTCCGCTGTTAGTTTTAAGACATCACGGTCAAGGTTAAGGACCTCATAGTCCGTGGATTTAAGGACTCCACAGTCCGGTGTTTGGTTGCAGGGACCCGTCACCTCTTTGAAGACGTTGAGGAATTACAACGCCGGGCATCAAAGGAGTGAAGAGATGTACCCTTAAACCAAGGCAAAATCTGTAGGGAATCGGGGTGGTTGATCGTTAGTTTTAAGACATCACGGTCGAGGTTAAGGACGTCATATTCCGTGGATTTTAAGGACTCCACAGTCCGGTATTTGCTCTGGATGCTTCACACGGGTTCACTGCCGTGCTTGGCGAGGACCAGGCTCCGCTCTGGACGTTTTCCACGGGGTCAAAGAGTGACATTATCCGCGTTCCACGTAACCAGGAATTTTGCACTAGATGCTTCACACGGGTTCACTGCCGTGTTAGGCGAGGACTAGGCTCCGCTCTGGATGCTTCGCACGGGTTCACTGCCATGCTCTGCGAGGACCAGGATCCGCTCTGGACGTTTTCCACGGGGTCAAAGAGTGACATTATCCGCGTTCCACGTGACCAGGAATTTTGCACTAGATGCTTCACACGGGTTCACTGCCGCGTTAGGCGAGGACTAGGCTCCGCTCTGGATGCTTTGCACGGGTTCATTGCCATGCTCTGCGAGGACCAGGATCCGCTCTGGACGCTTTCCACGGGGTCAAAGAGTGACATTATCCGCGTTCCACGTGACCAGGAATTTTGCACTAGATGCTTCACACGGGTTCACTGCCGCGTTAGGCGAGGACTAGGCTCCGCTCTGGATGCTTCGCACGGGTTCACTGCCATGCTCTGCGAGGACCAGGATCCGCTCTGGACGCTTTCCACGGGGTCAAAGAGTGACATTATCCGCGTTCCACGTGACCAGGAATTTTGCACTAGATGCTTCACACGGGTTCACTGCCGCGTTAGGCGAGGACTAGGCTCCGCTCTGGATGCTTCGCACGGGTTCATTGCCATGCTCTGCGAGGACCAGGATCCGCTCTGGACGCTTTCCACGGGGTCAAAAAGTGACATTATCCGCGTTCCACGTGACCAGGAATTTTGCACTAGATGCTTCCCACGGGTTCACTGCCGCGTTAGGCGAGGACTAGGCTCCGCTCTGGATGCTTCGCACGGGTTCACTGCCATGCTCTGCGAGGACCAGGATCCGCTCTGGATGTTTTCCACGGGGTCAAAGAGTGACATTATCCGCGTTCCACGTGACCAGGAATTTTGCACTAGATGCTTCACACGGGTTCACTGCCGCGTTAGGCGAGGACTAGGCTCCGCTCTGGATGCTTCGCACGGGTTCACTGCCATGCTCTGCGAGGACCAGGATCCGCTCTGGACGCTTTCCACGGGGTCAAAGAGTGACATTATCCGCGTTCCACGTGACCAGGAATTTTGCACTAGATGCTTCACATGGGTTCACTGTCGCGTTAGGCGAGGACTAGGCTCCGCTCTGGATGCTTCGCACGGGTTCACTGCCATGCTCTGCGAGGACCAGGATCCGCTCTGGACGCTTTCCACGGGGTCAAAGAGTGACATTATCCGCGTTCCACGTGACCAGGAATTTTTGCTGAATATATCCGCATTTCACGGGGTGAAGGTTTGACTGTTGGCGATATGTATACCACCGAGCCATGGAACTGGGAGTGGCCGCTGTTCCGCTTAGCTTGAAGTTGTGTCCGTTGTTACGAGACGATCTCCAGGTTATTTATGAACCGTCGAGATTTGGCTTCCTCTCATGATGAAACCTGGGGGGAGGAGTATGATCCCTTCTTTGTTTGTGCCCCTGGATTGTATACACGGATTGTTGTAGTATCACCTGTAGGGCAAAAAGGTTTCATTTTTCCATCATTTCTTTTATTCTTTCCGCGATGCTCTATCATTTCAGCTTTTTATATCGCGAAGGTCGCGATTGCCCAATCATTTCGGCTATTTTTCGCGGTGCCCAATCATTTCGGCTATTTGTTTTATTTTTACTCGCTGCTTTTATTGCGAGTTGCCCCATCATTTCGGCTATTTTTCATGCATACATTTTTACTTGCTGCTTTTTATTGCAAGTTGCCCCATCATTTCGGCTATTTCGTAGGCATGTATGGCCTGTTAGCTTTTTCGCCGCAAGCTCGGATTTTGGACACCGATTTCGGCATCAGCATCGTTGCAACTGGGACGTTGCCAGGAGCGAATCATCATTTGCCATTAAAGAACTTGGGATTTGATACCGGTTTAGGCATCAGCATCGCTGCAACTGGAATATTGCCAGGAGCGAATCATCATTTGCCTCTGTCGATGTTGAACAAAGGTGGCTTAGCAAACAGGGTTAAGGTCCTGTCGACTGAGGCTTTTGACTTCATGAGCCGTAAGGGTCTCACAAAGGTATTTCTCCCTACAAGTCGTGAGGATCTTGCAGGTGTACTTTCTCCTTAGGGATCGTGAGGATTCCTAAGTGTATGTTCCTCTGTAAGTCGTAAGGATCCTACAAGAGGGCTTTCTCCTTATGGGTCGAGGGGACCTACAAGGGTTGGACTTTGCTGGGGAAATGTTTATTCGCGCCCGTGGATTGTATACAAGGGTCAGTATTGAGCCTCTTGTAGGGCAATATCGGAGGTTGTGGAGGATTTGCTTAAGAACAGGTTTAGGTTTCTGTAACTTAAGACTTTCAAATCTCATGGGCCGTGAGGGTCTCACAAGAGAATTCTCCTTACGAGTCGTAAGGATCTCGTAAGTGTATTTTCTCCTTAGGAATCGTGAGGATCCCTAAGTGTGTTGCTCCCTTGTGAGTCGTTAGGATCTCACGTAGGTGGTTCCTCCTTACAAGGTCGAGAGGACTCTGTAAGTGTCCTTTAACGAGGTTGCGCCCTTTCGGGTTTTCACAAACACTCGCCGGTAGTCTTGCTGTTTTTACTCATGGAGCCCTTTCGGGTTTTCATCCGTGCCCGTTTTGCTTATAGACATACCGTTTTTTTTTATTCTTTTCACTTTTTTTTTTACAAGGTCGCGCCCTCTCAGGTTTTCACGAACACTTGCCGGCAGCCCTGCTGTTTTTACTCACGGAGCCCTTTCAGATTTTCATCCGTGCCCACTTTGCTTATGGACATACCGTTTTTTTTTTGTTTTTTTTAATTATTTTTTTTTATCTTCTTTTTTCTTTGTTCATCCATTTCGTCGACCTAAGGACGTTGCGGTAGTAGTTTAGGGACGTTTCGGTCCGTCGATAGTTTAAGGACGTTTCGGTCCGTTGTTAGTTTAAGGACGTTTCGGTCCGTTGTTAGTTTAAGGACGTTTCGGTCCGCCGATATGGGAAGGCTGGCTGCTGCTTGTAAAGTCTGAGCCTAGGAAGATAGTGAGCGGACATAGTCGTCGTCATCTATCATTGACCCAGGCTGTGGCTTATTAAGCATAGTATTTCTTTAAGAAGCGGCCGTTTATTGGCCTGAAAGGCCTTTCACCGTGCATGTCCATGAGTAGGTAGGCTCTACCCTGGTAGACCTTGTCTATGATATACGGGCCTTCATAGTTTGGCTCAAATTTTCCCCGCTTGGCACGATTGGGGATCATAGGTCTTTTGACCACTAGTACGAGTTCGCCTTGGCGGAATGTCCTCGGCCTGGTCAATCGTTCGTACGAGCGCGTCATCTTTTCTTTGTAGGCTTCTAGATGTTGTTGCGCTATGAGCCGGGTTTCGTCGAGGGCATCAAGCTCCTCAAGCCGAAGGTGAGCATTTTCTTCGTTCGTCAGCTCGTGGTGGACTGCTACTCGTAGAGAGGGTAACTCTATCTCGAGGGGGAGCACTGCCTCCGTCCCAAACACCAACGCGTACGGCGTTGTGTTTGTGGCCGTCTTGAACGTAGTTCGGTAAGCCCAAAGGGCTTCTTGCAGCCTTGCGTGCCAGTCTCTCTTATTCCTGGAAACGGTCTTTTTTATGATCTTCGTCAAGGTCTTATTGAAAGCCTCGGCTAGACCGTTAGCTCGTGGATTGTAAACTGAAGAATATCTCCAGTCTATATTGTGCTGCTGTGCGAAGCGGCTAATCTTATGGCTTCGGTAGGCCGGCCCATTGTCGGAGATAATTCGCCGTGGAGTTCCAAACCGATAGATGACGTACGTCTTGAAGAAGTGGAGAATATTCTCCGTCTTCACTTCCCTCAGCGGTACTGCTTCTGCCCATTTGGAGAAATAATCAGTGGTCGCCAGGATAAAACGGTGTCCCCGGGATGATGCTGGCTCAATGGGGCCGACTATGTCAGTCCCCCACATTTCGAATGGCCAACTAGCCAACGTCGGGTGCAGTGGATTCGGATGTTGGTGGATGAAGTCTCCATGGATCTGGCATGAGTGGCATTGCTTCGCATACTCGAGGCAGTCCTGGATCATCGTGGGCCAGTAATAACCCATCCGTTTAATTTTTAACTTCATCTTTGGGCCTGCTTGGTGAGAACCGCAAAGTCCGTCATGAACTTCCTGAACGACTCTTTCTGCTTCGTCAGGTCCCAAGCATCTCAGCCATAGAGAATCGAACGATCTCTTGTATAGAATATCGTTGACGAAAGCGAAAGATAAGGCTCGTTTCATGAGCCGATGTCTTGAGGACGCTTCTTCGGGCATTCGGTGGGACTTAAAGTAGTCTATGAAGACTTCCCTCCAGTCTTCGGCCTTCTCATGGTCTTTTATTTGTAGGGTCATCTGCTCAGTCGTTCCCTTTTTTCCGCATGATTCCGGAGATATTTCTGCCGGGGCGAGCACTCGACGGCTTTGTACCACGATTCTGACGTCATCGAGGTTCTCGTCAGCCAGTTCTTTAGCAAGTTTAGCCAACGCGTCTGCTTTGCTGTTTTCCGCACGCGGTATGTTCTCCAAAGTATAGGAGGGAATTTGGGTCAATAGTTGTTGCACCATTTCGCCGTACTTCACCAATTCCGGCTTGCACGTTTGATAGTCACCATTTACTTGACTGACGACCAGCTGAGAATCCCCGTATATGAGGAGGTCTTCAATTCCCATGTCGATGGCGATCTCGAGGCCTGCTATCATAGCTTCGTATTCGGCTTCATTGTTTGTCCTCGGCTCTGTTAAGGAGAAGGCGAAGCGCATTATCCCTCCTTGTGGAGTTGCAAAGATGAGGCCTATCCCTGATTTGATCATTGGGATACCTTGTTTCTGTTTCTTTATGGAGGACGCTCCATCGAAATAGAGTTCCCATCGGGTGCTTCCGCCGCTAATCGCATCAAATGCATGCTCGTCCGGCAAATCGCAATTCAGAGGAGAATTGGCCGGTATCGGGTGCTCGGCGAGGAAGTCGGCAATGGCCTGGCCTTTCACTGCCTTGAGAGGTTGATACGTTATCGAGAACTCCATCAAGAGCAGGGCCCACTTAGCAAGTCGTCCCGTCAGTATGGCTTTCGACATCAAATATTTGGGAGGGTCCACCTTTGAAATAAGACGGACTTCATGTGCTAATGCGTAATGTCTAAGCTTTGTTACTGCGAAGATCAACGCCAGGCAGTGCTTTTCAATGGGGGAATAGTTGCTTTCTGCCCCAGCAGCACTCGACTTAAGTAGTAAAGTGCTCTTTCTTTCCCCTGATCGTTCTCTTGTGCCCATAATGCACCTAAGGAACCTTCGAGGGCGGCCGTGTAAAGAATGAGAGGCTTTCCCTTCACTGGAGCAGCCAACACTGGAGGATTCTGCAGGTACTGCTTGATCTCGTCTAGTGCACCTTGACATTTGTGATCCCAAACGAATGGGGTTCCCTTTTTCATCAGGTGGCTGTAAGGACGGCATTTGCCTGAAAGATTGGCGATAAACCGCCGGATGTATGCGAGCTTCCCTTAGAGAGACCGCAACTGCTTGAGGGTTCTTGGCGGAGGCATTTCCATGATCGCCTTAATCTTTGACGGATCTATTTCAATACCTCGGTGTCGAACGATGAATCCCAGAAATTTTCCCGAGGAGACTCCAAACGCGCATTTGAGGGGATTCATTTTCAAATTGTATTGCCGAAGGCGTTGAAATACAGTCTCCAGATGCTTTAAATGCTCTTCGTATGACATGCTCTTTACTACGAGGTCATCGATATAGCACTCGACGATGTCATGTATGAGATCGTCGAAGATCTTTGTCATGGCCCTTCGATAGGTGGCGCCAGCGTTCTTTAGACCAAAGGGCATAACCTTGTAGCAAAATATACCCAAAGGGGTGCGGAAAGCGGTATGCTTCTGGTCTTCAGGATGCATCTTTATCTGATTGTATCCTGATGAACCATCCATAAAAGAGAAAACCTCGTGCGTTGACGTGTTATCTATCATTAGTTCGGTTACCGGTACTGGGAAATCATCCTTTGGACAGGCTTTATTGAGATCCCTGAAATCCACACATATGCGTACCGTCCCATTCTTCTTCATTACAGGGACGATATTGGCGATCCAGTCGGGGTACTGGACTTCTTGGATAAATCCAGAATCGATCAGCTTCTTGACTTCGGCGTTGATGCTCATCTCAAGCTCGAGTCGCATCCTCCTTGGCGCCTGCTTGACTGGCTTGATATCTGGGGATATTGCTAATCTATGCACAGCAATCTCCGGATCCAATCCTGGCATCTCGGAGTAGTTCCACGCGAAGCAGTCTTTATACCGTAGAAGCACGTTCTTTAACGCAGCCACCTTTTCTTCGGATAATAGCTCGCTGACAAATGTCGGTCGCGGGTCGTCTGCCGATCCCAACTCAATCTTCTTGAGGTTATCTGCAGTGGTATGTATACCATCTTCCAGTTCTTTTGGAGCGGGCGGAAATTCCGAGATCACCTCATCATCGCTGTTCTCAAAGCACCGGTAAAGGTCATCTACGTTCTCGGGCTCTTCCCCTAATATCGTAATCGTATAACAAGTGCGAACCCGCTCTATGGACTGAAGTGGACCCGGTTCTGCTCTTGCGGCCTTGGGCTCATGCTTTCGCGGCGGCGTTATCTTCCAGCCGTCGGATAAAGCGAATCTACCCCGTCGGTACTGGTCCTCGACCCAGTTCTTGAAGGTGAAGCAGTCTTCGGTAGGATGTCCTATGGTTCGGTGATAAGAGCAATAACTCGGATGAGAGACCTTGCTAGCTTGCCCAGGATGTCTAGACTCTGGAAGCGTGATCATTCGATGTTTTATAGCGAGGTTGAGTAACCTCTCCGTCTTGTCTCGGGGGAAGGAATACGCTCGACTCATCTTCTTCACGAGGGACAAACCCGAGCCGCTTCTTGATTTATTTTCGTCTCTGCGTCGGGCCTTTCGTACAACGGATTGACGAGGATAAGCGTCTTTGTCTTTTTCGGTATGTTGAGATAGACGTTGCGTCCTGGCCTTCTTGTAGATGGCCATCTCGCGGTTGTGGTCTTCCTGAGCTCTCTGACCCGTTTTCCTGATAGGCTTGTTCGTTCGCTCTTCAAACGACGGACTCGATGTTTCAATCGCAGGGTCTAGTTTTAATGAAGGGTTGGCATCTCCTGACAGGGCGTCCTCCTCTTCATCAAAGGTATATATAGTGTAGCTGCTGTGAGTCCGTTCCCGTTTTCCAGCTCTTGCGTATCCGAGCCCGAGTGTTTCCATCTTCCCGTTGGGCAACTTGCGTTGAGTCCCGGGGACATCCCAAATCCTGTTGTAGAACCGAGCCTGCCGAACGGTCTGTTCTAAAGGTACTCCTTGGCGCTTCAACAGCTTCTTTAATCCATTTGTATAGTATCTGGGCAGACGGATGGGTTGGAGCTTGTCAAGTGTAGCATCCGCGCCATGCCAGATCTCTTTCTCTATTTTCGACTCTGAGGATCGGTAGAATAGGATCACCTTCTCACCCCTTCGTCTGGGAGGGACGTAAAATGTTTGCAAGTCCTGCACATTATGAGCCTGAAGCGCGTCGAGATCCTTGTAGTGTTCTCGCGGTACCATGATGATTTGCAAACTATGGTCATCGCCAAGGGGCGCTTGTGTCGGCAGCCGATTGGAGAACACAGCATTAACTTCATCTTCTGAATCACTTCCGAAGACTAATACGGGGGCGGGTGTCCTCAAGTTGTTGCGTTGAGATGGCCCTGCATAAACTATCTCTTCCTCTTCTTCGGTATCGCTCCCGAAAATAGGGATGGTGGCGGCGGTTTTGTTTTCCGGATTGCGACATCTTTCTGTATCCTCGAAATCTGGCAAAAAGTATTTCGCATCTTCGTATTTGCGGACTTCGTTCACGGAAAATGGGTTTAACTCACCTGTTATGGTATACTCAAGACCATCCTTGAAGTACTTCATACACTGATGTTGTGTAGAAGGGATGATATTGTACTCGTGTAGCCAAGGACGACCGAGCAAGGCGTTGTAACAGGTCTTGGCGTCAATGACATGGAATTTGATGTCTGTGACGAGAAGTCCAAAGCGTAATGTTAGTATCACAGATCCGAGAGTCCGTGACGATTGTGAATCGAAACCGGAGATAGTAATCTTGTCACGAGCGAGGTGTTGCACGCTCATGCAGATTTCCTTCAACACCCGAACATTAAGGAGATTGACGGAGGATCCATTATCCACCAGGATCTTGCCTATCTTGATATCATGGCAGTATCCGGAGACATATAGGGGACGGTTGTGGTCGCACGTCCTGAGAAGGAGGTCTTCATCACCGAAAGTGACGTCGGCCGTATGCACTTCCTCCAGTTCATCCTTCATCTTTTCAGTGGCGAGGAAGGCTTGGAATTGCTCGGGTTCTTGTAACGCCTTAATTAGTGAGTCTCGCGCTTCTTTCGATAATAGGAGGGCATCGAGAATGCTAAGCTGAGAAGGTAGCTTCCTCAGGTGCGCGAGGATGTTATAGTCCACTTTACTCTTCCTAGGAGGGTCTTTGGCAGCCAGCTCTCTCATGACTTGGTCATCTAAAGTGATATCTTCAGTGACCTTTTCCTTTCCCTTATCCTTTCTATTCCCGGGCCCGAGATTCTTTTCTGGGAGTGTGCGATTGCGCAGCTGAATGTTCTCGCAGATCTCCGATTCCTCCTCTTTCCCCAAGACAGATTCTTTAAAGAGAGGGCCCAGAGCCATTTCTTCATCAGAGTCGCTCCCAAAGGTGAGAACTTGTGACCCCCTGGCGTTAACCACGCAACAGTTGCCAGTCGTTCTGTTGTGCCTATCGACGGTACTTCTTCGCTCCCGACGGATCTTGCGTTTCATGCGCTTAAAATGTTGCCGATGAGCAACATATCCTTGCCACCATATCTTAAAGGCGTCGCACTCCTCCGTGGGATGTGAGATTTTCCGATGATATGTGCAATAGTCAGGGTGCGTCTCTACCCCATCGTGTGTGTTTCCTTCCGAGGGCGGTAGCTTCATTCCCAGTGACATGGCTTTGGCAAACCTTTTTCTCGTCTTGAATATCTTCTTGTCTGCTTCGGATGCCTTATGCTCTGACAGGGGTAGTTCAACTCTTTCGTTCAGTTGCCCGAATTTGGCTCCTTCCGACGTGGTCATCTCACGCTCCTGGTCCGCTTTACATTTTAGACGAATCTCGTCTAGAAAAGCGTCGATCATTTCATCTGTTGGCCATGCGCGTTCTGGTACAGGCTCTTCCTCTAGTTTCCTAATGCCAGGAGTTTTCCCATCATCGGTAAACGAGTGAGAGATCACATTACAACTCGCCACATATCCTTCGGATTCATCCGACGAGCTTTCTCCATCATCTTCCTCTTGAAAGATGTGGTTGAGGAACTCTTGCAGTGTGACAGGAGTTCGCGCCTTTTGGTTGTACTCTTCCAATGCGTCGATTTACTTCTGCAAGTTCGTGTGCTCTTTTCCAGGCTTCACGGCCTTCTTGGATTTCTTCTTCTTTTTCTTCGAAGATTTTGACGGCTGGGTGTGAGTATTTGGGCCATTATCGTGAGTCTTCGTAGTTGGACGGGGCTTCAACATCCTTTTGATAATTTAAGGTTCAAGAGGGTCCTTCCATTCGATCGCAGGGCACGCATGAAGGTCTCTCAGCATTCTTTTGGTTTTAGTTGATAGCACGACCTCCCATGGAGCTTCTTCAATAAAAGAACATGTTGCCCCCGGTGTATCCGCTTTCCTCGGAGCATGCGACTGTGGTGGGTTCACCTTCCACTTTTCGGACAGTACAAACTTCCCCTGGAGGTATTGGTCTTCAATCCATCCTTTGAAGACGAAGCAATCTTCAATCGGATGGCCTACCGTCTGATGGTAAGGGCAATAGTTAGGGTTATTCACCTCGGTGGGTTGCGGCGGTCGCCTTGGATTTGGCAGGTTTATAAGTCTGTTGCGTATTGCCAGCTCGAATAGCCGTTTCGTCTTGTCCCGTGGGAACGAGTAGGGACGCTTCATCTTCTCATTATAATACCGACGTCTTTCCTCCAGTTGATCTGTCGGTTTCGGGGCGTTAGGTTGCTCTTGGGCATTCGCAACAAATGTTGCTCTTCCTTTACCCTTGTCATTCCGAGGTTCCGACTTCGGTGTAGGTGGTCTATGACCCATCTGGTCCATCTGAGCCAACTTGTCGATCAGGGCCTGGAATGTGGTTGGCTTAAAGAACATCATAAACTGGGAGATAGTTGCGTGAGGGTCTAGAGTTCCCACGAACATGCCCACCGCAGGTGCTTCCTCAATGCGTTGCTCACATCTCGACCACAAGTTCCGCCAGCGTATAGCGTACTGGACCCAGGTTTCGCCCGGTTTTACCCTGGCGTTAATAAGTGCAGTTATTGGAGTGCATTCGCTGGCACTTGTAAATCGCTGAGTGAACAACAACTCCATTTCAGCGAACGTTTTGATAGAATCGTTCGGGAGTTCCGAATACCATTCGAACGCTGTTTCTGATAAGCTGCCCACAAACTGGCGGAGCAACAATTTATCATCACCGCTGGTGTTACCGCAGAGGGCCCGAAACTGGGCGACATGTTGATGGGGATTGCCGGTCCCCTTATACACGTGGAATTTTGGTATCGTATAGCCTTGCGGGTATTTGATTTGGTCGTACCAGCTCGGATACGGCCGCCCCGTTTTCACAACTTGACCGGCTGCCTCAGTAGCGTGATGAACCCGGATTTGCTGGGCTATGTAGTCAGCCAAGTCAGCCTTAGAGATTGCCTCCTCCTTGGCCGTTGAGAGGGCTGGTGGTGGATTTGACGTTTCTCCTCGGTCGTCTTCAAGAACGATCGGGGGATCCTCGGCGGGTAAGTCCTGCTGGATCATCATTCCTATTACATCTTGGAAGAGAAGGCCCATCCGTTGTATGTTGGCCGCTTGTTCAGCAGCCTCTTTGTCCCTTTTCTCCAGTGTCCGGCGAAGGAATTCAGCATCGGTTTCTTCCTCCCGGCGTGCGTCTGAGGACGTTTCTGGGTTTTCTTTTGGCCCGGTGAGCGCGGCCATAGCATTCATCATTTCTTGCAGCTTTTGTTGTTGTTCCTGGGCTTTCGTCACGGATCGGGTTAACGGTCGGTGGCCCGTGGAAGTGCGGCTTTCCTCTTTTCCAGAGGCCATGTAAACAGTGTGCACCACCATGCCCCCAGACTTGGGGCGTCTGGGCTCAGTGCTTTTAGCCGTTGTTGCATGCTGGGGGGTCTTCTCCGGCCTCCTCCTTTTATGAGCCAGTTGATCAACAGCCTTTTGGGGTTTAGCCTGGTGACCGGCTTCCGGTTGGATTTTCAGCTTCTTGTGTTGGCGGGAGAAGCTCGGGTCGATGATCGAGTCCCGTGCCTGCCGCCAAACCTTATAGATTTTGGAAGACAGCCGTTGAGGAGATCGGGGTTGTTCGGGTTTTATTTCGACAACCTCTTTTAATGAGGGAGGAGACCTCTTCAGCACTGCTGTAGGAGAATTCCTTCGCACCTTATTTAGCATTTCAAAGCTGTTCCCAGTTGGAACAGCAGCATTAACTTCTGCCACCGGGGCCGATGGGGTCAACCCGGAGGGGGAGTTGCCCCCAGCCTTCCTTACTCGGCGCCAATGGCGACGTCGAGCGTGTCGAGCGGACGGTGTAGGGTCAGCGGTAAGAATGGTTTCGTCTTTCCCCCTGTCTGGGTGGGGGGTCGCAGTTGGTATTAGCCTGTCAAAGACCGATGTCCTTTGGGCAGTAGGAGCGGGAGCGGGAGCCGTCAATCTTGTAAAGACCGACCTTTTGGCCGGAGAAGCCGCCTTGACGATTTCGGGAACATGAGCAGTCACTTTCTTAGAAGCAGCCTTCTCTGAGATTGTAGGTCCCATGATGGGTTCGAAGGATTTCTGGCCCAATCTAGAGAAGACCGAGGCGTTGACGTTGGGCGACTCGTTGAGAGGAGCCGCGGCAGGGGTAAGACGATCAAAGACCGACTTCTTGAGAGCTTCCGTTGTCAGCACTGGAGCGGTGAAGTTTGTCGGCGGGAGCATGGTCCCAAAGAACAATCCTGTGGTGGCGCGAGTGACCTGTTCCACGGGCATTATGAATAGCGAGGCAGCTTGAGGTCCGTAGGCTATACCTCCTGGCGAGGCAGAGCGTTGGCTGCGATTGCAGTCTGAGCAGTTGGAGAATTTCACGGAAGTAGAAGCCATCGATCCTTTGCTTTCTGCAATAAGCAAGACGCCAATCCTTAGTATCTTGAAACCCAAGGGCAACCATTAGCGAACCGCGATTGGTTCGCAAGTCACGACACACGAAGTGTGGAGTGGAAAGAGGAAAAGGTCCCACCGGGCGTGCCAGAATCTGTTCCCCTCCGAAAGACGGCGCGACACCGCGTCTTGCCTGAGATTCGGGGCAGATGCTAATAGGTGCTATCCGTCTACCTCTTCGAAGATGCCAAGTTGATTTATGGCACCACGTATCGAAGGTTTAGACGGATGCGTCCGATGTAGCAGACTTCGTCAGATTCCCCCTCGTTTGAGGGGTTTTTTTTTTATTGTGGGGACGCTCTTCCCTGCAGGCGCAAGCCCCTGCAGTTAATTACGCTACCGCATTGCGGTGACAACTTTCTCCTTCTCCAGATGGTCACTTCGTGTCGTGGGTGTCTGTTTTGTATTTTGTTGCCCGTGGATTGTTTACGGAGACTGAGTTATGTCGTCGCCCGTAGGGCGTGGACTAGTCCAAATCCGTATTATCTTAGATTTGGGTTTGGAGGGGGGTTTGGTTTGAGGATACGTCAGCCCTACTTGAGGCTAAGATCAACTCAAACGTTTGTTAAGGATACGTTAGTCTAACTTTGTGACTAAGATCAACTTAACGGGATCGTTTAGATCCGACAGAAGAGCGTTTGGACTCTAATGTTCCAGTTTAGCGACATAGTGGTCCATGAATGTATGGCCGTCGAGACCTGTCACCTCTCTGACGACGTTGAAGGATTACAACGACGGATGTCAGAGGAGTTCAAGGATGTACCCTCGAGCCAGAGTTAATTGGGGGGATTTATAGTCCACTCTGTTTGAAGGTTTAAGGATACGTTAGCCATCTTTGAGGCTAAGATCAACTTAAACGGGACCGTTTAGATCCGACAAAAGAGCATGCGGGGCTCTATTGTCCTAGTTTAAGGACATTACGGTCCATGGGTAGTTTAAGGACATTGCGGTCCATGGGTAGTTTAAGGACATTGCGGTCCATGGGTAGTTTAAGGACATTGCGGTCCGTTGTTAGTTTTAAGACATCTCGGTCAAGGTTAAGGACGTCGTAGTCCATGGGTTTAAGGACCCCATAGTCCATTGTTAGTTTTAAGACATCTCGGTCAATGTTAAGGACGTCGTAGTCCATGGGTTTAAGGACCCCACAGTCCGGTATATGCTCTGGATGCTTCACACGGGTTCACTGCCGTGCTTGGCGAGGACCAGGCTCCGCTCTGGACGTTTTCCACGGGGTCGAAGAGTGACATTATCCGCGTTCCACGTAACCAGGAATTTGCATTAGACATGAGTTTAAGGACCCCACAGTCCATATCAATGTGTGGTCGTCGGGACCCGTCACCTCTTTGAAGACATTGAGGGATTACAATGCCAAGTATCAAAGGAGTGACGAGATGTACCCTAGAACCGGAGTAGATTAAATAGTCCTTGGCCCAATTTGGGATCAAGACCGATTAATTATGTTATGGGTCCATTGGACCAGTTAATCACCAATTGAGGACTTATGGCCATCTTGGGCTAAGTCCAATCAGGAGAGGCTTTGCCTCTATCCATTTGGGCCAATTGGGCCAAAGCCTAGTGTTAAACACTACAGAGCAATCAGTGTTGAACACTGGGAATGGGGTTGACAAGTTAGTGTTTAACACTAAGAGAATATTTGGTGTTAAACACCAGTAACAATGCTTTTTCAGATTAGTGTTAAACACTAAGGTAATCAGTGTTGAACACTGCAAATGAAGATCTCAGATTAGTGTTTAAACACTAAGGTAATCAGTGTTGAACACTGCAAATAAAGCTTTTTAATTAATGTTGAACACTAAGGCCCAACAGTGTCTTAACACTGGGTTCGAGAGTTTTAATTTAGCGTTAAACACTAAGGCAAGAGGGGTCACGTGGCAGCACGTGAGAGCGCCCTCCCTTCATTTGTTCTGCTGAGATTATCGCGTCTTTCAGAGCATCACGTGCCATCACGTGATGGGCATTCAAATGCCTATGTATTAGAGCTTCTGCCGAGGTCACGTGGGTCACGTGGGGTGCTGCCTCAAAGGGGCTTTCTGTAGATCTCTTGGGGGGTCACGTGATGACACGTGACCCTGCCTCTAGGTATTTTGTTTAAAGGCTTTGTTAATCTTTTTTCAGGAATTAAATTCCTCGAACTGTAAATTTCAGAGGAATTAAATTCCTACTTCCTTTCGAAGACTTTGTTTTCTGGAATAGAGTTTAACTCTGAATTTTCTGTAGGAATTAAATTCCTCATATACGTGAAGGGCTGAATAGGGTTAAACCCTAATAAAAGTTTTTAAGGAGTTTAAACTTCCATCCTCTGTATGATTAAGGGAATTAAATTCCTGCTGTTTCAACAGAACTAGGTTCTTAATTAGGGTTAAACCCTGTTTCTTTTTTTTGTTCTGGAGGAATTAAATTCCCATGATATAGGGTCAAGCCCTAACTTTTATTTTAAAGGAATTAAATTCCTATAGTTCTGTGAGAATTAAATTCTCGTGCTTGCATTCCTTCTCCATGTTTCGGATCTGCATGGCAGGATCTCAACCCATTGAGAATTAAATTCTCAACCTTAAGGGGAGATGTGCACTTTGCAGATCCTCCATCAAAGAGAGAAGAAATATGTTCTTCTGTTTTTACATTATCAGAGTTAAATTCTATTGAGAATTAAATTCTCTTTCTTTCAAAAGGCCTTCCCTTTCTTACCTAGGGTTTTTTGCAGAAGATCCGAGTCTTTTTCAAAGTATCAAAGCTCTTCTCCTTTTTTCTTTTTTTCTTCTCTGCGCATGTATCTGTATGTATGTCTCTTGGCTCCTATTTATAGGAGAAGCAGCCGAATCAATCAGTTTTTTGACGAATCTTCATTGAGATTTGATTTGCATTCATCATTCATTTTGGACCTTTGGATTATTGGGTGAATTTTATTCACCATTGGATTTTAAATCCAGAGATTCTCCCTTGTTGTTTTGATTAGATTTAAAGGGGAAATCTTTCCAAACCCGAGATTTTCCCATAGATAGACGATATTTCATCACCTCTGAATCTTTAATTTGATTGGTTCAAGATAGTTGCTTTCTTTCGGAAAGATTTGAATTTCCTTCAGAATTTAATTCTGTTAACACAATGGGCTTTGAAAGCCGGTCACGTGTGACCACGTGACCTATGGTCACGTGTGGGCACGTGACCCCCTTTGGAATGAGCCTTTTCCTTTCTTTTGCGCTCTGTCTTCTGATCGCTGCCTAAGCGTCACGTGCTACCACGTGACCCCTGGTCACGTGTGAGCACGTGACCCTCGTTTGAACTCTTTTTCCTTGGTTCGTCTGGAGAACGAGTCTGCTGTCTTGAACATCACGTGCCAACACGTGACCCTGGTCACGTGGGAACACGTGACCTCTTCTGAAGCCTTTTCTTGACTTGATCAGAGAACTTGTGTGCCTTTGACGCTTGCATTTAAATGTCACGTGTCGCCACGTGACTCTTTCTGAAGCCCATTTTCTTCAGCGTAGTCAGGAAACTGAACTTGACTTGATGATGCCTTTTAGGTGTCACGTGCCAACACGTGACCCCTTTTTGAAGCTTTTCCCAGAAGCTTTCCTGATTTTAAATCAGGAAACACCGATGATGCGTATGCTCCACGTACACTGGCTTGCCGGCTCACACACATATTTATCAGTAATTTCTATATCACGTACACTTTAGAGAATATTATTTCATTGACATAGCTTGCTAGCTGATAGTTCCTATATGTTATTGCTTTCATCTAGTTTAATTATTGCATTATTTGCTTGATATCAGATGCATTCGTATATTCATTGCCATGCAATATTATAGGGCCAGTCCGGATTGCCAGAGCCCAGTATTCAGTATTATTTACTCTTAAGATTAGAATTTCGGATTTCCATGAGATTTCTGGATTTGGAGAAACCGCAAAGATTTTATGAACTGATTATCATTTTAAAAAGATACAAAATTGCGGTTTTCTCCTGATATGATTTGAGATATGTCCACCATGAGTTTTTCTCGGCTCATGAGCGAAATCATACACCCGATTCGAGGAGGAGGAGGAACCGTCTTTGGGTGTATGGTGGACCCGGTGCGGTACCCCGGGGCGAGAAGGTCGCAGATGATGGCGTTGAGCCTGAGACAGGGAAGCACTACTGACCGGTGATTTTATTGTGATGCGCCGGATATCCGGAGGATACCGACGTGGTCTTTTATTTGAGGATTTAGGACTGTCCGGATAGCCGAAGCCCTAGATATTGATATTTGATGATACAGGCCAGTCCGGATAGCCGGAGCCTGAGATATTGAGATTTGATGATATAGGCCAGTCCGGATAGCCGTAGCCTGAGATATCGAGATTTGAGATTTATATTTTGTGTCGATGATTGACACTGATTTTCTACATGATTTCATTGATGATACTCGATTTTATACAGAAATCTCACTATATTATGAAAACAGTTTCCACATTTAGATGCATTCTGTTTTCATGCATTCATACATCATATTTATGATATATTGCTACCTAAGGCACTGACACGAGCACATGGGATTACACTTATGCATAGATGTTACCCTTGCCATTATTATATACTTCAGGCCATATTATTATTTGAGTATATTACTGATCGTATGACCTAGGATTGAGTCATACATGCGATTTCTGCTCTGTGATGTTTTCTACTCACGAGTTGGAAACTCACCCCTGTTGTGCCACAGTTTCTTGCAGGTTTTTCCGTACAGGTTTCGTTGCGGCTTTGCTGGCACACTGCTCCTTTCGGGTGATTGATTTGTTAGGTGGGTTCACTCGCATCGTGGCCACCATTGTATTTTATTTACATTCAGTTGTATCTAGTAACTCCATCAACCAGACTTGTATAAGACTTAGAAGACCAGTTTTATATTCTTTCGACCTTAGAGCCGCGCTTGTATTATTATGGTTTTCTTGATGATTTTGGGTTTCCTTTTAAGTTTTGATTCTCGCCCTTCGACGTTGTATATTATATTGGTTGCGTGGTTGTGACCGCCAATTGGCGAAGAGCTAGCTCCCACTTGGGGATGCCTTTATTCATATTATGCATGTTGTACCTGTTTGGGGCCAGTATTTACAATAGAAACTCTGCCGAAATTTTCAGAAAAGGCTTGAGATTTTAAAAAATGCATACTTCGGCTTATTTGTTAAACCACTTGCTTTAAACTAAAGTTTTCCTTCACTCTCTTCTTTAAATGGTTTAGATTTCTAGGATTTTGGCTTACTTGAATTAGATGGGGTCCTATAGACTTCATATGATTCAAGTGCCAGTCACGTGCCATTTCGGGTCGTGACAGCGCCTAACGCCAAAAGTTGATAACAATGGACAGAACCTCCAGGCCAAGCCTCCGAAGTATTCAAAGAAAAAGAAGAAGGCTAAGAAGCCCGTCCAGCTCGACGGCAATCATACGGGTTTGCAGAAATACATCGATGCACTGGAGGAATACAACCAAGAGGCACGGACCCCAGTCATACTGGAAGAGTTCTTCAAGCATGTTCTTGAGAACGAAAACAGTGACATTGATGAAGGAGACGATTCCTCGGAAGAACCCGAGGATTATGTAGCGAGTTGCCACATGATCTCTCACTCGTCGATAAATGGGAAAGAAGCTCCCGATGTCGAGAAACTAGGGGAAGATCCAGAACCAAAATCCATGGAACCGTCAGATGACCTCATCGACAAGCTGCTGAACGAAGCTCTTCAAAAGAGCAAAGCTGATCGAGAACATGAAGCGGACATTTACGAAAAGGCCAAGCGTCGGCATCAACCTGAAGAAGCTCCGGTGATGAGAAGCCATAAAGTACCTCAACTGGATCAAAGTGCCCTTGCCACCAGCAAGAGAAGAATCAAGATAAGGAAGCAGTTCGCCAAAGCTTTGTCAATGGGAATGAAGCTACCACCTTTCAAAGAATATACTTCCGGGAGTACGTGCCCCGACGAACCGGATGTACATCCGAACTACGGCTTTTACCATCGAAAGGTCACACACCCTACCGAAGAGTGTAATGCCTTCAAGAAGTGGTGGCAGGGATACATTGCCCATCGACAACAATTTAAGCGAATGAAGTGCAAAGCCCGTCGGGAGCAGAGAAGCACGACAGATGAGAGTGAAGGAACAGAAGGTAACTGTTATATGGTTGATGCCATCCCAACAAAAGGGAAGTCTCAAGTTCTTACCTTCGGAAGCGATTCGAATGAGGAAATGGCCCTCGGGCCTCTTTTCAAGGAATCCACCTCTGGAAAAGGAGAAGAGATGAGGAACTGTGAGAACATTCACCTGCATAACCGTACGTTGCCTGAAAAGAATCTCGGACCCTCAAACAATGGTTCGGGCAAAAGAGACAAAGGGAAGGAAAAAGTCCCTGAGGAGATTGCTCTCGATGATAGAGTCGTCGAAGAGCTCACAGCCAAGGACCCGCTCAAGAAGAACAAGGTGGATTACAATGTCTTGGCACATCTGAGGAACATACCCTCACAATTGAGTATCTTGGATGCCCTTCTCCTTTCTAAAGAAGCACGAGATTCCCTGATCAAGGCATTATAAGAGCCCGACCAGTTTCAAGCCTTCCTGGCGGAAGAAAAGATGAAGGACGAACTGGAAGAAGTCCACACGATTGATATCACCTTCAACGATGAAGACCTCCTTCTCGGAACGTGCGAGTACAACCGTCCACTGTATGTAACCTGGTATTGTCACGATATCAAGATAGGGAAGATCATGGTCGACAACGGGTCCTCCGTCAACCTTCTCAATGTAAGGGTGTTGAAGGAGATTTGCATGAACGTGCAACGCCTAGCTCGGGATAAAATTACCATCTCTGGTTTTGACTCCCAATCATCACAAATGCTCAGGTCTGTAATACTGACATTACGCTTCGGGATGCTCGTCACTGACATCAAGTTCCATGTTATTGACGCCAAGACTTGCTACAGCGCTTTGCTCGGTAGGCCTTAGTTACATGAGTACAACATCATCCCTTCTACATAATATCAGTGTATGAAATACTTCAAGGATGGCCTCGAGTACACGGTTACAGAGGAGCTGAACCCATTCTCCATAAATGAAGTCCGCAAATATGAAGATGCCAAGTACTTCTTACAAGACTTCGAAGACATGGAAAGATGTCGCAAACCGGAGAATAAACAAAAAGCCATCGCCGCTATCCCGATCTTTGGGAGCGATACCGAGAAGGACGAAGAGATGGTTTACTCGGGAAAACCCCAAGGCAATAGGACAGGACCATTTACTCCTATTCTAGTCTTTGGCAGTGACTTTGAGGACGAGGCCAACACAGTATTCTCCGTCCGCCCGTCAATACAGACCTTTGCTGGAGCTGACCAGAGTTTACAAATTACCATGGTTCCGCAGCGGCATTACAAAGAACTTGATGCACTTGATGCGTACAGTGTGCAAGAGCTGCAAACCTTTTACGTCCCTCCTAAGCAAAAGGGTGGGAAGGCGATCCTTTTCTATCAATCTACGGAGACCAAGGTGGAGAAAGAAGTATGGTACGGTCCTGAACCTGCGCTCGACAGACTTCAACTAATCCGTCTTCCTAGATACTACGCAGAGGGACTGAAAAGGCTATTAAGATGCCAAAGCGTACCCATCAAACAGACTGCTCGACAAGCCCAGTTCTATAACAAGATTTGGGACGTTGCCGGGACTCAGCGGAAGATGCCCAATGGAAGAATGGAGGCGACTGGCCTTAGATACGTTCGGTCCAAGAAACGGGAATGATTCCATGGCTGCCATGTCATAAATAACTCCGGTGGAGAAGCGAATGCATTTCCGGATAGCGTTGATGTCGAACCATAGCGAGATCCCACCGTGAGACTACCAAGCCCGCATTCGAAGAACAGATTGACAAGCTGATAAGAGAAGCGGGTCAAAAGGTTCGGGATGACCATAGTCGCGAAATGGCCATTTACGAGAAAGCCAGGATGCAACGTATCATTCAGCAGGCTACGGAAAGAGAAGACGACGATGCCCTTCACCCTCAGCCCGCTGTGCACTCTCGCGGCAAGGAAAAAGTCCGACGCAGAAGCAATGAAAAGATCAAGAATGGAGACGGCGTTCAAAGACAGCGAAGTGGATCCAAGAAGCAACGCGAATGAGAAAAAGTCAGCTGGAACCCGTCTTTTATGAAGAAGATGGGTCGGAAATATTCTTTCCCTCAAGACAAGACAAGGAAAATATTCAACCTTTTCATGAAGCATCAAATGATGACACTCCCGGAGTCTCGATACCCCGAACGGATAAACGAGGTCCATCACCCAGATTATTGCTCCTATCACCGAGTAGTGGGACATCCTCTTGAAGACTGCTTCACCTTCAAAGACTGGGTTGAAGATCAGTATCAGCAAGGCAGGTTTGCTCTATCCGATAGTTAGAGGGTAGCCCCACCACGAAAGCATGAGCCGAGAGTAACCTACACTATAAGGGAAAGTCTAGATCAGTATCGAGCTTGGAAACGAGCTCGTACCTGCCATATGATAACATTCTCAAAGGAGGGAGAGCACGAGAATATGCATGACCTCTCCCAATGCTTCGCAAATGAAGATGAGAACGAGGTGATTTCAGAATTTCCACCGGCACCAAAAGAACTGGAAGATGGAATACACACCACAGCAGACAACCTGAGAAAAATCGACTTGGGGACGGCAAACGAGCCAAGGCCAACATTCGTCAGTGAGCTGTTGTCTGAGAAATAGGTGGCTACATTAAAAGACGTGCTTATGCAGTATAAAGACTGCTTCGCATGGAATTATTCCGAAATGCGGCTATTAGATCCAGAGATAGCTGTGCATAAACTGGCGATATCGCCAGACGTCAAGCCAGTCAAACATGCGCCAAGAAGAATGTAGCTCGAGCTTGAGTTGAGTATCAATGCCAAAATAAAGAAGCTAATTGACTTCGGCTTTATCCAAGAAGTTCAATACCCTGACTGAATCGCTAATATCATTCCGGTAATTAAGAAAAATAGGACAGTACGCATCTGCGTAGATTTTCGGGATCTCAACAAAACTTGTCCGAAGGATAACTTCCCAGTGCCTGTTACCGAGCTGATGATCGATAACACATCCACCCATGAAGTCTTCTCCTTCATGGACGGATCCTCAGGGTACAACCAAATCAAGATGCATCCTGAAGACCAAAAGCACACTGCTTTCCGGACTCCGCTGGGCATATTTTGCTACAAAGTGATGCCCTTCGGTCTAAAGAACGCTGGCGCCACCTACCAGAGGGCCATGACAAAGATCTTTGATGACCTCATACACGAGATTGTCGAATGTTATATTGATGACCTCGTAGTGAAAAGAAAATCGTACGAGGAGCACTGGGAGCATCTGAAGATAGTGTTCCAGCGCCTTCGGAAGTACAACCTGAAGATGAACCCTTTGAAATGCGCATTTGGAGTTTCCTCAAGCAAATTCCTAGGATTCATCATACGACACCGGGGTATCGAAATAGACCCGTCAAAGATCAAGGCGATTATGGAAATGTCTTCGCCAAGAACTCTCAAGCAACTGCGGTCTCTCAAAGGAAAGCTCGCGTGTATCCGGTGGTTCATAGCTAACCTCTCCGGCAAATGCCGCCCCTATAGTCATCTAATGAAGAAGGGGACCCCGTTCGTTTGGGATCGTAAATGCCAAAGTGCACTGGATGAAATCAAGCAATATCTGCAGAACCCGCCGGTACTGACCACTCTAGTCAAAGGAAATCCCCTCATCCTGTACACAACAGCCCTTGAAGGTTCTTTAAGCGCGCTATGGGCATAAGAGAACGACCAGGGGAAGGAGAGAGCTCTCTACTATTTGAGTCTAGTTCTCCTGGGGGTAGAAAACAATTACTCCCCCATCGAAAAGCATTGCCTGACATTGATCTTCGCGGTAACGAAGCTCCGGCATTACGCCTTGGCACATGAGGTCCATCTCATATCAAAGGTGGATCCTCTCAAATATTTGATGTTAAGAGCAATACTAATGGGAAGGCTTGCCGAATGGGCCTTCCTCTTGATAGAGTTCTCGATAGTATATTGACCCATCAAGGCAATAAAAGGCCAGGCCATCACCGACTTTCTCGCTGAGCATCCGATACCCGCCGACTCTCCCTTAAACTGCGAATTGCTGGACGAACATGCGTTTGACACAATCAACGGGGAGAAAGAAGGGAGTGATACCTAATGGGAACTTTACTTCGACGGAGCATCTTCCTTGAAGAAGCGAAAGCAAAACACCCCTATAATCAAAGCCGGAGTGGGTCTTATCCTCGTAAATCCGCAATGAGGGATAATGCGTTTCGCCTTTTCCTTAACGGAGCCAAGAACAAACAACGAAGCAGAATATGAAGCTTTGATAGCAGGTCTCGAGATCGCCATTGACATGGGAATCGAAAACCTCCTCATATATGGAAACTTACAGCTGGTCGTCAGCCAAGTAAATGGCGACTATCAGACGTGTAAACCCGAGTTGGTAAAATATGGAGAGAGAGTGCGGCAATTACTGACTCAAATCCCCTCTTACGTCTTGGAAAGCATACCGCAGACGGAAAATAGCAAGGCGGATGCGTTAGCCAAGCTCGCTAAAAAACTGGCCAACGAAAACCTCGATGACGTAAGGATCATTGTGCAAAGCCGCCGGATTCTCGTGCCAGCAGAAATATCTCTGAAGTCGTCTGAAAAAAGGGGAGCGACTTAACAAGCGGTCTTCCGAATAGAGGACGAAGAAAAGGCAAAGGATTGGAGAGAAGTCTTTGTAGACTACTTCAAATCTCGTCATACGCCCGAAAACGCATCATCAAGACATCGGCTCATGATGCGAGCTCTGTCTTTCGCCTTCGTCAATGATACTCTATATAAAAGATCGTTCGACTGTCTATGGCTGAGATTCCTGGGACCAGAAGAAGCAAAAAAGGGCGTCCAAGAAACTCATGACGGACTCTACAGTTCCTATCAGATCGGGCCAAAAATGAAGCTGAAGATCAAAAGAATGGGCTATTATTGGCCCATGATGATTCAAGACTATCTCGAATATGCAAAGCAGTGTCACTCGTGTCAAATTCACAGGGACTTCATCCACCAACATCCGAATCCGCTACACCTAACACTGGCTAGCTGGCCATTCAAAATGTGGGGAACCGATATAATCGGGCCCATCGAGCCAGCTGTTAGTTATGTATATGCCCTAGAGGCCATTATTGTACATATGATGTATATTATAGTGGATGCTTGGATATATAGAGAGGACTTTCTTGCTCGACATGATAGTATGCTGTCTGGTTGCACTTTATCTTAACATGTTGACAAATACTGTTTTGTGATCACATGTTTATAAAGCCCTTAGAATATGTACTTGACTACTAGGACTATGATGCAGATCATACTAGTGGGGCCAGGGTAATCCACAAGTACATCCTATAATTGTTCCTAGTCGAGGGTGTATCGAGACAGGGCATCGATACTCCAGAGTAGACTAGCGTATACGCATCTTGACCCATATGATGGGCAATGGATGATCCCACTTCCATTGGTGTTTGACATCAAAGATAGTATACGGGTGCTCAGTGGAGACTGGGTACACTGAACGGACTCGCCGAGAACTCCTTGTTAGTATTATACCTATCGTCAGATAGCAGTTCTCTGGTGACACTGGTACAGGTTAGTCTATAGACCCGAGATTGTCATAGAGACTTGTGTGATTCCCACTGTGCTTTGATTTCCACCTTACCACGTTCAAGAGAACGTGCAAACGGGTGGCTTTTGGGTACAGTCCTTAATCACATGGAGGCAATGAGCGATAGGAGGGGTTTCGTCTCTCCCGATATTAGGGGTTGATGTTGCGCTGTGTTCGATTGGCTATAACTGGAAGTCCCTGGGCAGGGCTGATATGGAGATTTACTGGTAAGTGTTATCAGTAGTTTCTCGACCCGTTATGAGCCTCACATCGACACGACTTATCGGTTACTGTGGTCTGACGTTTACCACCCCTAGACTGGATATGCGACATATCAGACAAAGAGACAGGATTGTACGGTAGTGTTACTGATTGGATTTACAGGAGTCAGAGCAGACTTTCTTGTTGATCTTTTGATCGCTCAATACCCGGGTGACCGTTACGTTTAGTTGACCGCTTGCAGCTTGTTGGTGTTTGATGTGATCATCACCTATTGCCAGCGTATTAATGAGTCTTTAGAGTCCTACATAGAGGTTTCCAGGCTCAGGCAAAACGGAGTAGAAGCACATATGTAATATGTGCGGGATCGAGATTGATACGAGTATGTGATACCGTATTATATTCTCGCGATATGTGATATCGGCCGGTTATATGTGATATAGCAGGGTTATCGGATCAAGTGTTGATTCGATGAAATAATATATAATATATATGTATATATATATTATATGCTCACTTAAATATTTATTATTCTCACTTATGATGCATTTAGCATATATGTGATATATGTTTATTGTATTGTTTTTTTTTGTTACATAAATATTATATATGTGATATATAATATTGTGACATGCTAGGTTATACATGCAACAAGGATGTATGAGAATTATACCATGCTACATATAATATTTGGGTTTAAATTCTTAAATAATTCAAAAATATGGAAATGAGTCTGTTTCCCCCAATCAGAGCAAAGCTCTGTTCAAATTTCAAATTTTGAAATAAAGCAGTGCTTCATAACAGCGCCAGCGTTGAGAGAGTCAAAGACTCTGAGACGGTGCTCACGTGCAAAGCATATGAGTGCTAGCGCTAATAGCGCTGCACTCTAAGCAGCGCACCACACGCAAAGCGTGTAAGTGCTAGCGCTAAGTGCGCTGCACTCTAAGCAGCGCACCACGTGCAAAGCACGAGAGCACTAGCGCTGGAACTAAATGTTCCCAAACGTTGGAACAAAGATCCAACAAATATGATTAAAAATCATCAATTAACCAGAGTAAAATTCTGTTAAGAAAACATTCCTCACAATCTTTCCAAACAAGAAAGATTGTGCTCTGAAAATCAGAGCACCGTTGGATCAATGATCCAATGGTGATTAAAAATTACCAAAACACAGAATAAATTCTATATGGGAAAAGATTTCCTAATCTTGTTAAAAACAAAAAGATTGCCTTCTGTAAATTAGAAGCCCTTGGATCAAAGATTCAACGGGGGAAACATCCCCAAATCAATTAGAGAAAAGATCTCTTCAACTGATTCAACAAATCAGCTTGCCCTATATAAAGGCCCTAAGACTTCAAGTCTGATAAGAGGGAACCCCCCATAAACTTTGAGAAATTTTAAAAGATAAAGAGCAAGCTCTCAGAAGAAGAAAATTTTCGTCAAGGTAAAAAAAAAGAAGAAGAAGAAAGAGAACAGAGAGATGAATTCATCTCATATAAAAAGAAGAATTTACTTCTTTTTCTAAGATCATAGATCTATAAGACCAAGATCTTTCACAACAGAGATCAAAGTATCTCATAACAAAAAATAAGGGGAAGAACTTAATCTTCTTCAGATCATAGATCTATAAGACAAATTGTCTTTCAGAGATTATAATATCTCATTATAAAAGGGGGAGAATAATTCAATTCTCTTAGAATCACAGATCCAAAAAGGCAAAGCCTTTCACCAAAAACATAAGACATTGAAATATCTCCTATAAAAAAAATAATAAGAACTTTGTTCTTTGATCCATGAAACAAAGTCTCTTATAAGAAAGAGAATTTAATTCTCAGAGCGCAAAGCTGCCTAAAAAGAGCCATAGCGCTCCAATCAAAAGAAGAGCTGCAGCGCTCCAAAACTAACGCATAGCGTTGCAGAGCCTTAGCACTCCAAACTTCACCAGAAGCGCAATGCGCTCATTGACTGGCGCTCAGCGCCAAGCGCGCCACGTGCTCCTCACGTGTGCGCTACTTCACCAGAAGCGTAATGCGCTCATTGACTGGCGCTCAGCGCCAAGCGCGCCACGTGCTCCTCACGTGCGCGCTACTTCACCAGAGGCGCAATGCGCTCATAGACCGGCTCTCAGCACCAAGCGCGCCACGTGCTCCTCACGTGTGTGCTACTTCACCAGAAGCGCAATGCACTCATTGGCTGGTGCTCAGTGCCAAGCGTGCCAAGTGCTCCTCGTGCGTACGCTACTTCACCAGAAGCGCAATGCGCTTGTTGTCTGGCGCTCAGCGCCAAGCACGCCACGTGATCCTCATGTGTACGCTACTTAAACAGAAGCACTCTGCGCTCATTGACTGGCGCTCAGTGCCAAGCACGCCAAGTGCTCCTCACGTGTGCACTATTTCACAAGAGGCGCTCTGCACTCATTGACTGGCGCTCAGCGCCAAGCGCACCACGTGCTCCTCACATATGCGCTAAGGGAACATAAACTGTTCTTTAAATAAAGCCCTAGAGCTATAATGAGTGCTCAGCACTCAATAAAAGACAAAAACTGTTGACAGAATCCAAACCAATGCTCAGCATTGTTAAATGAAAAAAAGGACTGAACCTAATTCAATGTCCAACATTTTAACTAAATGGGCAGAGCCCAAGTTGGCCACAGATCCCTAATTCAGATTAATTGAGCCCATATGCTCACAAATCTTTGATCTTAGTCCCAAATTGGACTACAGATCTCCCAACCAATATTGGTTCAAGGGTACATCTCTTTACTCCTCTGATATTTGTCATTGTAATCCTTCAACGTATTCAGAGAGGTGACGGGTCCCGACTACAAGACATTTCACGGACTGTGCGGTCCTTAAACTCATGAACTATGATGTCCTTAAACTTTACAGACTGTGATGTCTCTAAACTACTACGGACTGTAGGGTGCTTAAACTCATGGACTATGATGTACTTAAACTTTATAGACTATGACGTCTTTAAACTAGACCGCAAAGTCCTTAAACTAAAACAATAGGGTCTAAATGCTCTTTTGTTTGATCTAAATGATCCTGTTAAGTTGATCTTAGTCTAAAATTAGACTAACGTATCCTTAACAAATCGTTAAGTTGATCTTAGTTTAAAATTAGACTAACGTATTCTAAACAAACGTTTAAGTTGATCTTAGTCTCAAATGATACCAACGCATACTTAAACCCAACCCAAAACCCAAATCTAAGAAGATACGGATTTGGACTAATCCACGCCCTATGGGCGACAACTTAAATTTGTCTCCGTATACAATCCGCCGGCAACCAAAAATAAAACAAACAAACATAACACGAAGTGACCATCTGGAGAAGGAGAAAGTTGTTACCGCGATGCGGTAGCGTAATTAACTGTAGGGGCTTGCGCCTGCAGGGAAGAGCGTCCCCATAATCAAAAACCCCTCAAATGAGGGGGAATCTGACGAAGTCTGCTACAACAGTCGCATCCGTCTAAACCTCCGATATACGGTGCTATAAATCAACTTGGCATCTTCAGAGAGGTGGACGGATCAAACCAAATAGCATCTTCCACCCAAAATTCAGGTGGGACGTCCCAACGTCCCGGTCGTGTCTTTCGATGGAGAACAGATTCTGGCACGCCCAGTGGAACCTTTTCCTCTTTCCACTCCACACTTCGTGTGTCATGTTTAGCGAACGAAACGCGGTTAGCTATGGTTTCCCCTGGATTCGAGGTACTAAGATTTGGTGTCTTGCTCCGTGCAGAATTCAGAAGATCAATGGCATTCAACTGCACAAACTGCAACAACTGCAACAACTTTCACTCCATCCCCGCCGGAAGAGTGACCTACGGGCCTCAAGCGGCCTCCCTTTTTACAATGCCGGTGGACCAGGTGACGCGAGCCACCACAGGGTTATTCTTTAGGACCATGACCCCACCAACGAGTTTCAACGTTCAGATGTCATCACAGGAAGCTGCGAAGAAGTCGATCTTTGATTGGCTTGCAACCATCACGGCCCCTCTTAGTGGATCGTCCAGCTCCAATGACTCAGTCTTCGAAAAGCTGGGTCAAAGCTCAAGTGGGCCCGCAAAGAGGCTCGCAATACCAGAGAAGGACACTCCAATTCCTGCTACAGTTGAGGTCGTCCAAGCTGCTCTCCCTACTCGAAGGTCGGCTCTCGACAAGTTGACCATTCCCTCTCAGCGGACGTCTGTCTTCGACAGGCTAGCGCCAATAACAGCCTCTCCTTAAAATAGGGGGCATGGAAAAGCTGATCCAACAATGGAGGTGGTCCCGGCCGCTCTCCATGCTCGACGTCGCCACTGGCGCCGAGTGAGGAAGGCTGGGGGCAGTTCCACTTCTGGACTGACACCGCCAGCTCCAACGATAGAAATTGCTGCCGCTGTTCCAACTGGGAACAGCTTTGAACCACTCAGGAGGGTGCGCAAGAACTCTCCGATGGCCATGTTGAAGAGATCTCCTCCACCTATGGAGAGCGCTACAAAGGCAAAGCTGGAGCAGCCCCCTCAGCGGCTGTCCCCCAAAATTCATAAGGTCTGGCGATAGGTCCAAGACTCCGTGATTGATCAAGAATACCCCCGCCGACAGAAAAAGATGAAAGCTCGACGAGAAGGGAATCACCCTGTCAAGCCACATAAGGTGTCATCTGTTTGGGTGCCCGTTGCAACGGCTCCCTCAACTTCGACCGCCCACAAAAGAAGGAGGCCGGAGAAGATCCCTGCGTCTTTGGCAAATCGCAAGGATACTGAATTTAAACGCCCCAAGTCTGGAGGCATGGTGGTGCATACTATTTATATGGCTTCCGAAAAGAGGATAGCCGTATCTCTACGGGTCACCGACCACTTACACGGTCTGTGACTAAGGCTCAGGAGCAACAACAACAAAAGATCCAAGAAATGCTGACAGCCATGGCTGCACTCACTGGACCAAAAGAAGGCTCGGAGACATCTTCGGAGCAGCGTCATAAGCAGGAAACGAATGCTGAATTCCTTCGGATAATGCTTGAGAAGAAGGAAAAAGAGGCTGCGGAACAAGCGGCCAACATAAAACAAATGGCCCTTTTATTCCAGGATATGGTGGGCCTGATGATCCAGCCGGACCCTCCAGCAGAAGATCCTCCAGTAATAATTGAAGATGATAGATGAGAGACATCAAATCCTCTGCCGGCTCTGTCAGCAGCCAAGAAGGAGACCATCTCCAAAGCCATGCTCGATGATTATATAGCTCAACAAATACGAGCTCATCAAGCGAATGAAGCAACCGGCCAAGTCGTCAGAACTGGGCGACCATATCCAGGATGGTATGATCAGATAAAGTACGCGCCAGGATACACAATTCCTAAATTCCATGTGTACAAAGGGACAGGCAATCCCCATCAACATGTCGCTCAGTTCAGGGCTCTCTGCGGCAACACTGGAAGGGATGATAAGCTACTGCTTCGCCAATTCGTCGGCAGCTTGGCAGAAACGGCCTTTGAGTAGTATTCAGAGCTGCTCAACGACTCCGTCAAAACTTTTACGGAGATGGAATTGCTGTTCACCCAACGTTTCGCAAGCGCTAGCTAACGCACCCCAATCACAGCATTAATTAATGCCAGAGTGAAGCCAGGCGAAACATGGGTACAATATGCGATACGGTGGCGGAATCTATGGTCGAAGTGCGAGCAGCGCATCAAAGAAGTGCCTGCGGTAGGCATGTTCGTAGGGACCCTCGACCCTCAGGCGACCATTTCCCAATTCATGATGTTCTTCAAGCCAACTACTTTTCAGGCCTTGATTGACAAGCTGGCCCAAATAGATCAGATGGGTCATAGACTATCTTCTTCGAAGTTGGAATCTCGAAACGAGAAAGGGAAAGGGAAAGCGACCTTTGTCGCTAATACTCAGCAACAACCCAGTGGTCCAAATCCAACTGATCACCAAGATGAAAAACGGCGATTCTTCAATGAGAAACTGAAGCGCCCTTATTCGTTTCCCAGGGATAAAACGAGGAGACTTTTCGAGCTGGCAATGCGCAACAGGCTTATCACCTTGCCGGATCCAAAACGCCCATTGCAACCCAGTGAGACCAATAATCCCAATTATTGCCCCTATCACCAAGTGGTAGGCCATCCAATCGAAGATTTTTTCGTCTTCAAAGGCTGGATTGAGGACCAATACCAACATGGCAAATTCACACTGTCCGAGAATTGGAAAGTAAGCCCACCTCAGCCGCACGCTCTTAAAAGGGAGGACACATCGAGGGCATCATGCTCGTTTATAGAAGAAGCTCCATGGGAGGTCACTCTTTTAGCCAAGACAAAACGAATGCTGAAGGATCTCCAAACATGCCAGGCGATCAGATAGAAGAGTCCGTTAGAACCCGAGATCATCGAGGTAATGCTGAAGCCGCGCCTGACTCCAAGAATTGGTAGCGATAATCAAAACGCTCAGGCCCAACCGTCAAAGTCTTCGATGAAGAAGAAGAAGACCAAAAAGCCCGTGAAGCATGGTGACAAACGCACGGACCTGCAAAAATATATTGACGTGTTGGAAGAATATAAGCAGAAGGCGCGAACCCCGGTCACGCTTCAATAGTTTCTCAACCACATTCTTGAAGATGGAGATGGCGACAAAGATAAGGGAGAAGGCTCATCAGATGAACCTGAGGATTATGTGGCAAGCTGCCACATGATCTCTCACTTATTAATAAATGATGAAGAAGCTCCGGATGAAGAGAAACCGAGGGCAGATCCCAAGCCTGAACTCCTAGGACCTTCAGACGAAATGATTGGCGCATTCCTGAACGAAGCTCTTCTAAAAAGCAAAGCTGATCGAGAACGCAAAATGGCCATATTTGAAAAAGTCAAACGCCGACGAATGGACAAAAGGGTTAAAACACTCCCACCAGATCAAGGCACATCCTCCGCAAATAAAAGCAGGTTCAAGATGAGGAAAAGGTTCGCCAAAGCCGTATCGATAGGAATGAAGCTGCCACCCTCCGAAGGAAACACTCCTGACAGGATACACCCTAACAAAGAGGATGCACATCCAAACCACTGCTTGTACCATCGAAGGATTGCACACCCTACTGAAGAATGTAATGGCTTTAAAAATTGGTGGCAGGGATACGTTGCTCACCGGCAGCATTTCAAGCGGATGAAGCGCAAAACTCGTCGGGAACAAAGAAGCACGACAGATGAGCATAAAAGAACTGCCGGTGAATGTCATATGGTTAATTCCGGAGGATCGCAAGTTCTCACCTTCGGGAGTGATTCTGATGAAGAAATATCCCTCGGCCCTCTCTTCAAGAAATCCATCGCTGAAACAGAAAAGATGAAGACTTGCGAGAACATTCAGCTGCGCAATCGCACGCTACCTGAAAAGAATCTCGAACCCACAAACAAGGGATCGAGCAAAAAGGATAAGGGGAAAGAAAAGGTCCAAGAGGATATCACCCTCGATGACCGAGTCGTCGAAGAGCTGGCAGCCAAGGACCCACCCAAGACAAACAAGGTGGATTACAATGTTCTGGCACACCTGAGGAAAATATCCCCGCAGCTAAGCATTCTTGATGCCCTTCTGCTATCTAAAGAGGCGAGAGATTCTCTGATAAAGGCACTACAAGAACCTGACCAGTTTCAAGCTTTCCTTGCCAAAGAAAAGATGAAGGACGAGCTGGAAAAAGTTCACACAGCCGACATCACCTTCAGCGACGAAGACCTCCACCTCGGGAAATGCGAACATAACCGTCCTTTGTACGTCGCCGGATAGTGTCATGACAAACAATGGATCCTCTATCAACCTTCTCAATGTGAGAGTGTTGAAAGAAATCTGCATGAGCATTCAACACCTCGCTCGGGATAAAATCACTATCTCCAGGTTCGACTCCCAGTCATCTCAGACACTCGGGTCTGTAATACTGACATTACACTTTAGGTTGCTCGTCACTGATATCAAATTCCACGTCATTGACTCCAAGACTTGCTACAACGCTTTGCTCGGCCGGCCTTGGTTACACGAGTACAACATCATCCCTTCTACACAACATCAGTGTATGAAGTATTTCAAGGATGGTCTCGAGTATACCGTGATAGGAGAGCTGAACCCATTCTCCGTGAATGAAGTCCGCAAATACGAGGACGCAAAATACTTCTTGCCAGACTTTGAAGACATGGAAAGGGGCCATAAGCCGGAGAATAAGCAAAAAGCTATCACCACCATTCCGGTCTTCGGGAGCGATACCGAGGAGGAGGAAGAGACAGTCAATTCAGAACCACCCTAATGCAACAAGCCGGGACCGTCCACCCCTATTCTGGTCTTCGGCAGCGACTCTGAGGATGAGGTCAATGCAGTATTTTTTGTTCAGCCATCAATACAAACCTTCATTGGAGATGATCAAAGTTTACAGATCGCCATGGTTCCGCAAGAGCATTACAAAGAGCTCGACGCACTTGATACCTACAGTGTGCAAGAACTGCAGATGTTCTATGTCCCTCCCAGGCGAAAAGATGAAAAGGAGATCCTCTTTTATCAATCCGTGGAAACCAAAGTGGAGAAAGAAATCTGGCATGGCGCCGATTCTACGCTTGACAGGCTCCAGCCCATCCGTCTGCCCAGATACTACACAGAAGGATTAAAAAAGCTGTTGAGGCACCAAGGCGTACCCTTCAAACAGACTGCTCGACAAGCTCAGTTCCACAACAGGATCTGAAACGTCCCCGAAACTCAACGAAAATTGCCTAACGGGAGAATGGAAATGATCGGGCTTGGATATGTTCAATTCAAGAAACGGGAGCGATTCCATGGCTGCTACGTTATACATGACTTTGATGAAGAAGGAGATGCTCTGTTAGAAGACGCTAACCCTGAACCAAAACAAGGTCTCGCCATGAAAATGCCAAGTCCGTCGTTTGAAGAACAGATGGACAAGCTAATAAGAGAAGCGGGTCAAAAAGTCTGGAATGATCATAGCCGTGAAATGGCTATCTACAAGAAAGCCAGGACGCAGCGCCTCCTTCAGCAGGCTACGGAGAATGATGATGCCCTTCATCGCCAGCCCGTCACAAAAAAGACTAGACGCAGAGGCAAAAACAAACTAAAGAATGGAAAAAACGTTCGACGGCGGTAAAGCGGGTCCAAGAAGCCACGCGATCGAGAATTGAGCAGGCGGGATCCATCTCTTATAAAGAAGATGGGTCGAGCATATTCTTTTCCCCAGGACAAGACAAGGAATATATTCGATCTTTTCATGAAACATCAAATGATCACGCTCCCGGAGTCCAAACACCCCGAACAAGCAGATGAGGTCTGTCACCAGGATTATTGCTCCTATCATCAAGCGATATGACATCCTCTTGAAGACTGCTTCACCTTCAAAAACTGGGTCGAGGACCAGTATCAACTCGGCAGGTTTGCTCTATCCAGTAGTTGGAGGGTAACCCCACCACAGAAGCATGAACCGAAAGCCATACAGGCAGCGAGAGTAGAGCCGGATCAACATCGGTCTTGGAAGCGATCTCGTATCTGTCACATGATAAGGATGTCGGAAGAAGGAGTGCACGAGGGTATGGATGACCTCTCCTGGTGCTTTGAAAACGAGGACGACGAAATGATCTCAGAGTTTCCACCGGCACCAAAAGAGCTGGAAGATGGGATACATACTACTGCAGATAACCTCAGAAAGTTCGACTTGGGGACGGCAAACGACCGGCGGCCGACGTTCGTCAGTGAGTTATTGTCTGAAGAAAAGGTGGATATGCTCAAGGATGTGCTCATGTAGTATAAAGATTGCTTCGCATAGAACTATTCTGAGATGCCGGGATTAGATCCAGAAATAGCCGTGCATAAATTGGCGATAACTCCAGACATCAAGCCAGTCAAGCAAGCACCAAGAAGAATGCGGCTCGAACTTGAAATGAGCATCAACGTCGAAGTCAAGAAACTAATCGACTCCGGCTTCATCCAAGAGGTTCAGTACCTTGACTGGATTGCCAACATTGTCCCAGTGATGAAGAAAAATGGGATAGTGCGCATCTGTATGGTCTTTCGGGACCTCAACAAAGCTTGCCCGAAGGATGATTTTCCCGTACCGATTACCGAGCTGATGATAGAAAACACGTCCACTCATGAATTCTTCTCCTTCATGGACGGCTCATCAGGGTACAATCAAATAAAGATTCATCCCGAAGACCAGAAGCATACCGCTTTCTGGACTCCGCTGGGGATATTTTGCTACAAAGTAATGCCTTTCGGCCTGAAGAACGCTGGCGCCACCTATCAGAGGGCAATGACGAAGATTTTCGATGACCTCATACATGAAGTCATCGAATGCTATATCGACGACCTTGTGGTGAAAAGAAAATCGCATGAGGAGCATTGGGAGCATCTAAAAATAGTGTTCCGATGTCTTCGGAAATACAACTTAAAAATGAACCCTCTCAAATGTGCGTTCGGAGTTTCCTCGGGCAAATTCTTAGGACTCGTCGTGCGACAATGGGGCATCGAAATAGACCCGTCGAAGATCAATGTGATCATGAAAATTCCCCCGCCAAGAACTCTTAAGCAACTACGGTCTCTCCAAGGGAAGCTCGCTTATATTCGGCGGTTCATAGCCAATCTTTCCGGCAAATGCCGTCCCTACAGTCACTTAATGAAGAAGGGAACCCCGTTCGTTTAGGATCGCAAATACCAAAGCGCACTGGACAAAATCAAGCAATACCTACAGAATCCGCCAGTACTGACTGCTCTGGTCAAGGGAAGGCATCTCATCCTGTACACAACAGCCCTTGAAGGTTCTTTAGGCGCACTATGGGCACAAGAGAATGACCAAGGGAAAGAGAGAGCCCTATATTATTTGAGTCGAGTTCTTCTGGGGGCAGAAAACAATTACTCCCCTATCGAAAAACATTGCCTGGCGTTAATCTTCGCTATAACGAAGCTTCGGCATTATGCTTTGGCGCATGAGGTCCACCTTATATCAAAGGTGGATCCTCTCAAATATTTGATGTCAAGAGCCATACTAACAGGATGGCTCGCTAAATGGGCCCTCCTCTTGATGGAGTTCTCGATAACATATCGACCCCTCAAGGCAGTAAAAGGCCAGGCTATCGCCGACTTCCTCGCTGAGCATCCTATACCTGCCGATTCACCCCTAAATTGCGAATTGCCAGACGAGCACGCCTTTGACACAGTTGACGGGGAGAAAGGAGAGAGTAACACCCGATGGGAACTCTACTTCGATGGGGCATCTTCCATGAAGAAGCGAGAGCACAGCACTCCCATAATCAAATCTGGGGTAGGCCTCATCTTCATGACTCCATAAGGAGGGATAATGCGCTTTGCCTTTTCCTTGATAGAGCCGAGGACAAACAATGAAGCCGAATATGAAGCTATGATAGCAGGTCTTGAGATCTCTATCAACATGGGAATCGAAAACCTCCTCATATACGGAGACTCCCAGCTGTTCGTTAGTCAAGTAAATGGCGACTATCAAACGTGCAAACCAGAGTTGGTAAAGTACGGTGAGAGAGTGCAACAACTGCTGGCTCAAATTCCCTCCTATGCCCTGGAAAGCATACCGCGCGCGGAAAATAGCAAGGCAGATGCATTAGCCAAGCTCGCTAAAGAACTGGCTGATGAAAACCTCGATGACGTGAGGATCGTCGTGCAAAGCCGTCGGGTTCATGCACCGGCAGAAATGTCTCCGGAGTTGTCCGAAGAAAAGAGAGCGACCAAGCCGACGACCCTACAAATAAAAGACCGGGAAAAGGCTAAAGATTGGAGAGGAATATTTATAGACCACTTAAAATCCCGTCGAACACCTGAAAATGCGTCCTCAAGACATCAGCTCATGAAACGAGCTCTACCCTTCGCCTTCGTCAATGACACTCGATATAAGAGATCGTTCGACTTCCTGTGGCTAAGATGCTTAGGGCCTGAAGAAGCAAGGAGAGTTCTCCAAGAAACTCATGACGGACTCTGCGGTTCTCATCAAGCCGGGCCGAAGATGAAGCTAAAGATCAAAAGGATGGGCTATTATTGGCCCACAATGATCCAAGACTGCTTTGAATACGCGAAGCAGTGCCACTCGTGCCAGATTCATGGGGACTTTATCTATCAGCATCCAAATCCGCTACACCCGACGGTGGCTAGCTGGCCGTTCGAAATGTGGGGAATTGACATAATCGGGCCCATCGGACCATCATCATCCAGAGGACATCGGTTCATACTGGCGACAACCGAATAGTTCTTTAAGTGGGTAGAAGCGATACCGTTGATAGAAGTGAAGACAGAGAACATCCTCCATATCTTCAAGACGCGCGTCATCTATCGGTTCGGCACTCCACGCGAATTATCTCCGATAACGGGCCGGCCTACAGAAGCCACAAAATAATCCGCTTCGCACAACAACATAATATAGACTAGAAATACTCTTCGATCTACAATCCCCGAGCTAACGGTCTGGCTGAGGCTTTCAACAGGACCTTGACGAAGATCGTGAAAAAGACGGTGTCTTGAAATAAGGACTGGCACGAGAGACTGCATGAAGCTCTCTGGGCGTATCGAACCACGTTCAAAACAGCCACAAACACAACGCCGTATGCATTGGTATTCGACACTGAAGCAGTACTCCCTTTGGAGATAGAGTTACCCTCCTTACGAGTGGCAGTTCATTACGAGCTAACGGACGAAGAGAATGCTCATCTTCGGCTTGAGGAGCTTGATGCCCTCGACGAAACTCAGCTCATGGCACAGCAAAACTTGGAAGCTTACAAAGCAAAAGATGACGCACTTACGAGAGATTGACTAGGCCGAGAACATTCTGCCAAGGCGAACTCGTGCTAATGGTCAAGAGACCTATGGTCCCCAATCGTGCCAAACGAGGGAAGTTCGACCCAAACTACGAAGGCCTATACATCATAGACAAAGTCTACCAAGGTGGGGCTTACTTGCTCATGGATTTGCATGGCGAAAGACCCTTCAGGCAAATAAACGGTCGGTTCTTAAAGAAATGCTATGCCTGACGAGTTACGGCCTGGGTTAATGATAGATGTCGATGCCTATGTCCGCTCGCTATCGTCCCAAGCCCAAACTTTATAAGTGGTAGCCAACGAAACCGTTGCAACAACGGACTGAAATGTCCCTAAACTAACAACGGACCGAAATGTCACTAAACTAACAACGGACCGAAACGTCCCTAAACTAACGATGGACCGCAATGTCCTAAAACTTGCAACCGACCGAGACGTCTATAAACTATTACGGACCGCAGCATCTCAAGGCTGACGTAAAAAATAAAGAAAATTGAAAATTAAAAAAAAATTGGTACGTCCATAAGCGAGATGGGCACGGATGAAAACCTGAAAGGGCTCCGTGAGTAAAAACAGCAGGACTACCGGCGAGTTTGTGAAAACTCGAAAGGGCGCAATCTCGTTAAAAGACACTTGCAAGGTCATCTCGACCCTGTAAGGAGAAAATACCTGCGTGAGATCCTTACGACTCATAAGGGAGCAACACACTTGGGAATCCCCACGATTCCTAAGGAGAAAACACACTTACAAGATCCTCACGACTCGTAAGGAGAATTCCCCTTTGAGACCCTCACGGCTGTTGGAGATGGTGCCCTCAGAGTCAATTATTGGATCACAGGCACGTGATTGCAATGATTGAGGGAGGACCTATCCCGGTAGAACAGTCTTACTCGAGATGATAGTATGCTATCTGGTTTACCTTTATCATCGTGTACTGTTTCAGGTGACCTTACAGGTCGCTATTACACGTTGATAGAGCCCCTAGGATTCTTGCTTGACGACCAGCAGTATGATGGCGATCATATACGTGGGAGCTGGGGTCTATAAGCACATCCTTAAATGGTCCCTAGTAGTGGGAGTTTCGAGACTGGGCATCGATACTCCATTAGTAGACTAGTGTATACAGTCGAGACCCCGACGAGGGGCGGTGGCCGGTCTCACAAGCCACTGGTGTCAGTTGGTTCACCTAAGATGTATACAAGTGCTCATTGGGTTATGAGTACACCAGACAGGACTCGCCGGGAACCTGCTAGTTGGGATTATACCAGACGTCAGATAGCAGTTCCTAGGTGACATGTGTACAGGTTAGTTCATCGACCTGAGATCGTCATTTGTCTCGTGTGAGTTCCCACTGTGCTTTGATTACTACCCTACCACGGCTCAAAGGAGTCGTGCAAACATGTTTTAGTTGGGTACAGTCCCGAGCCACATGGAGGCAGTGAGCGGATCTGCAGGGGTTCGTCTCTCCCGGTATTGGGGGTGAGGTCGCGCTGTGTCTAGGAGAGCCATTACGCAAAGCCCTCGGCCGAGGCAGGAAATTTACTGGTAGGTATTCCAGTAGTATCTCAGGGCGTTCTGGGCTACACTCCGACACGACTTGTACCGCCTTTGGAGGTCTGACTTTTACCAACCCCCTAGGCCCGCCATGCGATGCTCATAGACGAACGGACCGGACTGTACGGATATTGTCACTGACAGGCTCAGTAGGGTGTCAGGATGAGTTCGCTCATCGACGTCCCTTTTGGTCAATAGCTGGTGGCCCGTCATGTATTGGCTTATACCTCTGACGTGCTAGTGGTTAAATCCACAACCATAGTATTGACGAGTCTTTAGAGTCCACCACACATTCAGTTACTCAGCTTTCGGGCGAAACGCTGTAGAGGCCGTATGGAGATATGGCAGGGTCCGATCAGATACGTGCGGTATTGCACGGATCGGGATCGGACAGTTTGTACTAGTGGCCGTATGGATATATGGTAAGGTTCGATCGGATACGTGCGGTATTGCACGGATCAGGATCGAACGGATATTACTAGCCGGCTTTGGTTTAAGCCGGATCCTAGTTTAGTACAGTGTAGATTTCGTCTCTTTGCATTTGTATCCGGACGGAATACAGATGCGGGTGTGTATGCACAGTATCGGGGTTTTCCTGTAATTTATTACGGGACCAGTTTTCTGGAGTTGCCAGTTTGGTTTCCGTTCCGGCCGGTTTTCCTTTGTTCATTCCCGGCCGGACTTTTCCGATGGAGGGGGTAATTTGCAGTTTTGCAAATTACATTTGGGGAGGGATTTTCTTGCATATGTGGGATTATGATATGACCATCATCATTCTCTTTACATCACTTACATTATTCATGATGGTGCATTTATGTGATTGGAAGTGATAAGCATGGTAGATGTTTTCTTTGCTTTTTGATATGGTCACCTCTTCTATTCTCCTACACTCACCTCCCTTGGTATTATGTTTCATTCCCTCCACCATTTCAAGATTAGAATGGCCGGCCACATTTGAGAGAGGATGAGAGAAATTTCCATTTTTGGTGTGACACAAATTTCTTCATCTCATTCTTCTAGTTTTGGAAAAATGAAAGCACCATTTTTCCTTAACCTTATTCCTCCATCAAGGCAACTAAAAACCCCAAATGAGACAAGCATCATCTACACTACATTCTACAGCAAATCTTGGGCATGTCGACTTGCCGGCTTCATGCCCGAGTTGCCTCGGTATTGAGGCGAGAGCCCGTAAAAGACGCAGGCGATGTGGTGCCTTTCCGGCGAGGAGGCGACGATATGGAGACAAGACTTTCCGCGGGAGATCGGGACGATGACGAGAAGACCGGAGGACTCGGATCACTCGGTATATCTCTTACCCTTTCTCTTGATAGCTAGTATCGGTTAATGGTTACGATCCGGGTGTATTGTCCGCGGTAGCGCCAGTTTGAAAGTTAAGAAAATTTTGATTCCGCATTTTGGCCTCGGATAGACGGCCGGGGCGCTGCCGTGGCGCAACATGGTATCAGAGCCGCGCCATTAACCTTGTCTAGCTTGTTCTAATGTGTTTTGCTTATCCGATCGACCAAAATTCCAAAAACCGCGTTTTGCATGCATCAGTTTTCTGTCGATTTTTTCCGGGCTCGAAAATTTTTTCAGATGATTGCAGAATGATGTACAGAGAATCCTAAGAACACTGGAAAAATTTGGTAACCCAATTCTTCCGTACGACCGCGGAACCGCGGCCTTAACCCCTCTTTGGCCGCCGTTCCGCCGCAGGAAGTTGGGATCACTTCGCCATATTTTTGCAGTGGGCTTTTGGGCTTAACATAGGGGTTTTGGAATATTAAAATTGGGCCCAGAATTTCTGTGAGTGCTACAGTATTACTTGGGGGCCCACTTGTTAATTTTTGATCGATTGGATATTTTATACACATTATTTCACAGTATTTACATTATATCTGCGACCGTGAATGTCACTTGATCGGTAAATCCTGTCTAACTGCTATAGCCCGGTTAGACGGATTTGCGAACGTGATTTTCACGTTGATGTTCTATGTATTGCTGTGATGTTGCGGATTGGTCGTGGGGGATAGCCTGGATGCAATGCTAGTACAGTTGTGGTTGTATTATGTACATTTGATATTGCGGGGCGGGCGTCCGACATGTGGACTGCCGTCACTGCCTGTTTGTATTATTCTTTTGGGGCACGACCTGGTTGCGGTCGATGTACCCGGTGTATGTATATTTTACTTTCTGTACTAGGGTTACCCCGCGGAGGGGTGCACGGATAGCCGGGTTCTAGACGGCAACGGGCCCGCATCTCAGGGCATTGAGACGGAGGGGGCTTCAGTCTGGAATTGGCGGGCTATTCGCCGCACTCATAGGGGGTACAGGTTGACCCAGGAGGGGTGCCCAAGTTACCGGATTCCGTGAAGTGCTGGGTGGTCCATTCACGGTGCTGAAGGGGGCTGCCTCGCTTCAGGTTTTGGCGGGTGACTTGCCGCGCCCGTAGGGGTCTAGGATTTCATTGCACAGGCTATCCACACGACCAGGGGAACGTTGGGTTTCAGCAACGGCTCTGTGAAACCCGGGGCTTCCAGATATCTGTATTGTTCTGTGATGCTGTACATTTCTGTGATGTTGCATTTTATCACGCCTTGAGCGAAATACTATATATTGGTATATATATTAGTAGATGTTGTATATGTTTTACATCCGCGCTAGTCCAGTCCCCGCTCTGCCGTTAGTTAGCTAACCTAACGGGTGATGACGGGACCCAGTGGCGAATGCGGATGGCATATACGTACGTCAGTATATTTTCGTTCTTTGTGGTGTGATCAATTGATGGGACTGCGTTGATTCGGATCAATGCAAACTAAACAAACCTATTCTGATGTTGTTGGAACATTTTTCAAAAAGCTGTTATTGCAAGGACGTTCACTTTTGTTTTGCATCGTGGTATTCATTTGGAATATCCTGCTCCTCAGTCGACGAGGCAAGGGCCGAGATCCCTTCACCGGGAGTGACCCCATTGGACAGAAGTTTGCGTCAGGGCATTAACTTCACTATAGCCGATTACTTTTGCTTTGCATCGTGGTATTCAGTTGGAATATCCTGCACCTCATTCTACGGGGAAAGAGCCGAGATCCCTTCACCGGGAGTGACCTCTTTAGTAAAGGTTTTCGTCACTATATTTTTATAAAAAGTTATCCAGTTCCTTCAACGATATCAAGTTCATTACGTTAAAGGTTTTTCGCCAAAAACCAGTCGTAGCCCTCCGTCATTTCAGATCAGTATTGCTTAGTATTCGCGCTGCGTTTGTCGTTGCTATTCGCCGAGGCGTAGTGTGCGGTAGCTTTGTTGTGCTATTCTGTCGCATAGATGTGTGGATTGGTTAGGACAGTCGTACGACTTTGTTGATTATTCGTCAAGGGTCGTGCGGGTGGGTTTAACGCAATCAAGATAATGACGGGCTGAACTTGACTAGGACCTTTTGATTTGTTGATTATTCGTCAAGGTCACTTGGGTCCTAGGGGTAAAAATCACATCGGGAGTTTCAAAAGAACTGAAACTTGCCAGACATGCGCATACCTTCTGGAGTGTGGTGACGTGAATGGATTCCGTCACGTTATCATGCGATGATAGTTGGATCCCGATTCCCACTGATGAGTTGGTTTACTCCTCGGGTGATCCCGACTAATTCTTCTTTCAGGTTTGGAGGAGAATTTGAGGTTACAGTGGGAGGTTTCCAGATTAGATAAAGTGATAACCATTCTGATCTAGGTTAGAGTGCACGCTGAGTGTTTCTTTTCTCTCTCTCTTTGGCAGCGACCATTGACCCGACCCTGGACTATGACTCAGTGACCAAGTTGACCGAACCTTCTTAACACTGGCTTTTGGATTGTCAGAGTTGCAGACCTCGTTGCCACTCCTACTTTTACCCTTTTCTCTAGGACACCCCGTATTACTACGAACGTCCACTTCCATTGGACAAAACCATCGTATGGTTAGATACGAACTCGAAGGAATTTATTCGAGGATGGTTTCCGGTTCTGGAGAAAACGAATAGGACTATTCAGTTGTCTTTTCCTTTTACCTTCTCTCAGGTTGTGAGTACTCCTTGGTTTAGGAGATAGTACACCTATTATGCAAATTGGATAGTCTTCTTCCAAACCTTAGGCTGGTGCCGAACGGCGGGGAATGAAGAAAACCAATTAGCATAACGATGGTGTACAGAAGGTATTAAGTTAAGACAAAGCAAGGGATTAGTAAGAGGGCAAAGTAAATTGCGACTGATATTCACGACCAAACCAAATATTTCTTCGCCAATCCTAAATCACCTTTTTATTTCTCCAGGACAATCCGTATCACCACGAAGATCCACAGTTTATTGGATACTCCATCGTATGGTTATATACGAACTCGAAAGGAACTTGTTCCAGTTCGGGGATGGATTCTGGTCCAGGAGAAATAGGAATAAGGTTTATTCGGTTGTCTTTTATCTTCACCTTCTCTCGCATTGCGAGTGCTCCTAGGACTAGGACAGTACACCCATTATGCTTATTGGATAGTCTTCTTCCAAACCATAGGCTGGTGCCGAACGGTAGGGAAGGAAGAAAACCATTTGGCCTAAGGGGTGTGCAGAAGGTAACGACTAAAGACATATAAAGGAATTTGGAGAGATGGCAAAGAATTATACGGTTATAGTTGTGAATCTGGATAATGGTAGAGGCATTACTAGGAATACCAGGATACCCCATCGAAACATTTCAATGTTTCAGTTCAACTGTGTACTGTTAAAAGAAAACTGATTTCCCGATTGGACACTTGCTCCAGGGTATGTATTTACCAGGTTTGATTCTCACATCTGTATGGTTTTACAGATGATGAGTGGGAGTAAGTTATTGGGAATAGGGTAATCATCCTCATTATATCGGGATTCGTTGTAATCGGTGATATTTGAGGAGATCATCTGGGCTGTTTGCCGGTCGGCAAATATTTGGTTTTGAATATCCGCTGTTGTGCACCAATTTCAAATTGATATATCTGTACGTCTATTTTCATAGAGTGAGATATACCTTTTGATATTATGTCGTTGACATTTACCTATATCAGTGGATGGTTAGGTAAGGAGCATTAAACAGCGGTGTAATTCTTCTTAACCATAAGTACAGTTTTCAACCTACGACACACAGTGAAAGAGTTGTTAGACTCAGCGGACTTATACAGAGTATTGTATGTTGTCCAGTGTCCATTAGGACAGAGGGGTTGGTCCTCATACTATATTCTGTTTACTTTTAACTTCTCTAGTTCTTAGACATGTGTTTCGTAGAAACACAGGGTCTAAGTTTTGAGGAGTTATAGGTATTTGAATAGAGTAGAGAACCAGGTATAGCAAGTATCGGGATTCTTCAAAGTGATCGAAGATGTAGATACTTGTGTATGGTATTCAGTTGATAGTAATGATAAAGAGAAATTGCTTCTCTTTCAGGTTACTCATAATTGGAATCATTCCTAAGTTGAGTGACGCTGATCGGCCTCGTTCCATTTAGTTGACATGCACTGGAGATAGCTGCATGATTTGAATCTGGTTCAATTAAATCAGTGCCTCTGGTTCTATATTGGATATAGTTCAGTTCATATCTTAACATTGTTAAGGTACGGGGAGTTGTCCGGCTTATGATTAAAACCAGACACTGGACAACTCAAGGCACGTTTCTGTAATGGCGGTTTGTGGGTTGACCCAGGCTATGACGAGGGTTGATTTTCTACCATCTGGAAGATCAATAGTGATATTGTTCTTAACTCGCCACATTTTAAAAAGGAAATGGTTATTTTTCGGAAAACAGTAATGGGAGTATGGTAGAATTGGAAGCGATTCCAGAACCGCAAACGATTACTGAAGATTTGATAAGGAACCTAAAGATTCAATCTGATTTGACATTCCATTGGCCACTCCGCAGATAAGGTGGGTAACTTCAGGCACCCGAGAGGCACTCCGGTAGCCTCAAGGACGGTGACAGGGAAGTTCTTGTTTACCCACACTTGCCATTGTTGTTGTTCCAGGCTGCGAGACCCGGCAGGAGGATGAGTATAGCGTCGTTCTAAACTAGCTTTAGAAGTGCGCGTCTATATGACTCTGCCAGAGGGTTGTCGTAGTCAGTGGGAGCAGCGGAAGCATTGGTGGACATCTGGCTTATGTCTATTTATAGACTAAAGTAGATATAGCGGAGATAGATCATCTATTTCTGATGTGACAGTCATGGGTTTGACGTCATTAGAATAGGGGATGGATCTGTTAAGAAGGTAGTAGGGTGTGATGTCATGGTATTTGGATGACATACACAGAGTAGGAAGTGATATTCCTATACTACGATCGGTTATACTTTGGTTGTCACACAGTAGTTTCTCCACAAGGGACTTGGACATTATATCAGACATACTGGTCACTAGATCTATGGTATTAGATCTAGATTTGGGTGGTTTCCCAATCAGGGTACTTTGACAGCATTCTAAGAGTATTTAGAATGGACGACTCCTGGCATGGTAGTGTACCTGCAGGTAATGGAGTCACCCTCTCTAAAGGTGTCTTATAGACTAAAGTAGAGAGGGATGTGCATGATTGGCAGATCACTTGCTTAGGCAATTGAGTCAATCATGAGATGTCAAGTACCACACCAGATGTTGTTCTTGCACTAGATGCAATAAGTTGATATTGATCCAATCCTGGAGGAACAGTCGGAAGCAGTTTTAGAACATAAGTGAATGTTCTAGGGATATGATAACGGCTGCCTCCTTTAGGAGAAGGTTATCACTCCAGGCTTCCAAGGTGACATGGACAACAAGGAGGTTGTCAGAGTTATAGTTCTCCCTCTTACGAGGGACAGTATTCTGGACAGGTGATCCAGGCAGAGGGAGGCATGGCGCAGGATACTGATTAAGTTCAGTTGACGATACAGTCTAAGAAGTTTGGATTTGGAGTTCATTTATGAACTAGGTCCCATCAGACATCCAGACATTCCAAGACAGGTATTGCTCATTTCGGGAGATGGTTTTCTCCGCGAACTTGAGATATAGAGAGACATAGAAAGAAACATCTAGGCGGATCCACTCACTGAGGTTTTTCCTCGAACGCAATAGTTTCGCAAACAGGCTTTGTGCGACTGACTAGTAGAGGAGTTGGGTGTTCGGTATCACACGGGCTGTGAGTATGCGACATCCCAATAATTAGCCTTGAGTGCAAGTGGGAGATTGTTGGAGATGGTGCCCTCAGAGTCAATTATTGGATCACAGGCACGTGATTGCAATGATTGAGGGAGGACCTATCCCGGTAGAACAGTCTTACTCGAGATGATAGTATGCTATCTGGTTTACCTTTATCATCGTGTACTGTTTCAGGTGACCTTACAGGTCGCTATTACACGTTGATAGAGCCCCTAGGATTCTTGCTTGACGACCAGCAGTATGATGGCGATCATATACGTGGGAGCTGGGGTCTATAAGCACATCCTTAAATGGTCCCTAGTCGTGGGAGTTTCGAGACCGGGCATCGATACTCCATTAGTAGACTAGTGTATACAGTCGAGACCCCGACGAGGGGCGGTGGCCGGTCTCACAAGCCACTGGTGTCAGTTGGTTCACCTAAGATGTATACAGGTGCTCATTGGGTTATGAGTACACCGGACAGGACTCGCCGGGAACCTGCTAGTTGGGATTATACCAGACGTCAGATAGCAGTTCCCAGGTGACATGTGTACAGGTTAGTTCATCGACCTGAGATCGTCATTTGTCTCGTGTGAGTTCCCACTGTGCTTTGATTACTACCCTACCACGGCTCAAAGGAGTCGTGCAAACAGGTTTTAGTTGGGTACAGTCCCGAGCCACATGGAGGCAGTGAGAGGATCTGCAGGGGTTCGTCTCTCCCGGTATTGGGGGTGAGGTCGCGCTGTGTCTAGGAGAGCCATTACATAAAGCCCTCGGCCGAGACAGGAGATTTACTGGTAGGTATTCCAGCAGTATCTCAGGGCGTTCTGGGCTACACTCCGACACGACTTGTACCGCCTTTGGGGGTCTGACTTTTACCAACCCCCTAGGCCCGCCATGCGATGCTCATAGACGAACGGACCGGACTGTACGGATATTGTCACTGACAGGTGTTGGAGATAGTGCCCTCAGAGTCAATTATTAGGTCACAGGTACGTGATTGTAATGATTGAGGGAGGACCTATCCCGGTAGGACAGTCTTACTCGAGATGATAGTATGCTATCTGGTTTACCTTTATCATCGTGTACTGCTTTAGGTGACATGACACGTCGCTATTACACGTTGATAGAGCCCCTAGGATTCTTGCTTGACCACCAGCAGTATGAGGGCGATCATATAAGTGGGAGCTGGGGGTCTACAAGCATATCCTTAAAAGGTCCCTAGTCGTGGGAGTTTCGAGACCGGGCATCGATACTCCATTAGTAGACTAGTGTATACAGTCGAGACCCCGACGAGGGGCGGTGGCCGGTCTCACAAGCCACTGGTGTCAGTTGGATCACCTAAGATGTATACAGGTGCTCATTGGGTTATGAGTACACCGGACAGGACTCGCCGGGAACATGCTAGTTGGTCATATACCAGACGTCAGATGGCAGTTCCCTGGTGACATGTGTGCAGGTTAGTTCATCGACCTGGGGATCGTCATTTGTCTCGTGTGAGTTCCCACTGTACTTTGATTACTACCCTACCACGGCTCAAAGGAGTCGTGCAAACAGGTTTTAGTTGGGTACAGTCCCGAGCCACATGGAGGCAGTGAGCGTATCTTCAGGGGTTCGTCTCTCCCGGTATTGGGGGTGAGGTCGTGCTGTGTCTAGGAGAGCCATTACACAAAGTCCTTGGCCAAGGCAAGGAGATTTACTGGTAGGTATTCCAGTAGTATCTCAGGGTGTTCTGGGCTACACTCCGACACGACTTGTACCGCTTTTGGGGGTCTGACTTTTACCAACCCCCTAGGCCCGCCATGCGATGCTCATAGACGAACGAACCGGACTGCACAGATATTATCACTGACAGGCTCAGTAGGGTGTCAGGATGAGTTCGCTCATCGACGTCCCTTTTGGTCAATAGCTGGTGGCCCGTTACGTATTGGCTTATACCTCTGACGTGCTAGTGGTTAAATCCACAGCCATAGTATTGACGAGTCTTTAGAGTCCACCACACTTTCAGTTACTCAGGTTTCGGGCGAAACGCTGTAGAGGCCGTATGGAGATATGGCAGGGTTCGATCAGATACGTGCGGTATTGCACGGATGGTGATCGGACGGTTTATTACTAGCCGGCTTTGGCTTAAGCCGGATCTTAGTATTTGATAGTGTAGTTTTGTCTCTTTGCATTTGTATCCGGACGGAATACAGATGCGGGTGTGTATGCACAGTATCGGGGTTTTCCTGTAATTTATTACGGGACCAGTTTTCTGGAGTTGCCAGTTTGCATTCCGTTCCGGCCGGTTTTCCTTTGTTCTTTCCCGGCCGGACTTTTTCGATGGAGGGGGTTATTTGCAGTTTTGCAAATAACATTTGTGGAGGGGGTTTATTGCAAAATGATTGATTATGTAATCTTTTTTTGGCTTTTCATGCATTAATTGGGATTTGATTGGATATGGTTTGTGATTGTGATTTGGTGTTGGAAATTGGTCTTGGTCGGCCACTGTTGGAGTATGGAATTAAAATGAGTGTGCTGGAATTGCAAGTGTGCTTGAATTACTTGTGTGCTGGAATTGTTTTTCATGTGAATTAATATATATATATTCATTTGAGTGCATGAGTGTGCTGGAATGTGTGTGGTGGCCCCCCCTCCATTTTGTGCAGTGAAGGAATTCTTCACTTGATTTTGGATATTAATTCCTACCTTCATTCATTCATTCATTCTTCAAGTGAGGGCTTGCCTCATTTTTTCCAGAGAACAAAAAATGCCCTGGCCGAGCTCACAAAAAGGAGCATACTCCATTCTTCCAACAGTTTTCCATGGTTTCTTCTTTTGCACCAATTCCTCCATCATGGCAACTCCTCCAACCCCAATAGAGACAATAGTTCACTACACATTCTACAGCAAGTCTTGGGCACGTCGACTAGCCAGCTTCGTGCCCGAGTTGCCTCGGCATTGAGGTGGGAGCCCGTAAAAGATACAGGCGACGTGGTGCCCTTCCGGCGAGGAGATGGAGACCGGACATTCCGCGAGAGATCGGGACGACGACGAGAAGACCGGAGGACTCGGATCTGTCGGTACATCTCTTCCCTTTCTTATTGTTAGCTTAGACTTGTTAATGGTTACGATCCGGAGTTTAGTGCGCGGTGGTGCCGGTTTGCAAAGTCCGCAAAATTTAAGTTTATCACCGTTTCCGCATTCCGGCGTCGGTTTGACGGCCGGGGCGCCGCCGTGCACTTACAGTGGTATCAGAGCCTCGCCATTAACTTCGTCTAGCTTTTGTGTAATGTGTTTTACGTTTCCGATCGAACAAAATCCCGAAAACCCGTATTTCTTTGCACATCAGTTTCTGTCGAATTTTTTTTGAGTCCAAAATTTTTTCAGGTGGTCTCAGAATGATGTGCAGGGAAAACTAAGCGCACTGTAAAAATTTGGTACCTCGATCTCCCCATACCGCCGCGGAAGGGCGGCCAAATCGCTGTTTTGGCCGCGCTTCCGCCGCGTATTTTACTGTTCACCGCCCCAAATTTTTCCAGTGTGTTTCTGAGTGATAAGTGTGGTTTTTGGAATATTAAAATTGGGCCCAGGTTTTCTGTGGTTGCTACAGTTTTGTTTGGGGGCCCACTTGTTAATGTTTGATCAATCGGAAAATTTTAAACACATTTTTCACAGTATTTACATTATATCTGCGACCGTGAATGTCACTCGATCGGTAAATCCGGTCTAACTGCTATAGCCCGGTTAGACGGATTTGCGAACGTGATTTTCACGTTGATGTTCTATGTATTTGCTGTGATGTTGCGGATCGGTCGGTGGGGATAGCCTGGATGCAATGCTAGTACTGTGCTGTTGTATTATGTACATTTGATATTGCGGGGCGAGCGTCCGACATGTGGACTGCCGTCACTGCCTGTTTGTATTATTCTTTTGGGGCACGACCTGGTTGCGGTCGATGTACCCGGTGTATGTATATTTTACTTTCTGTACTAGGATTGCCCCGCGGAGGGGTGCACGGATAGCCGGGTTCTAGAAGGCAACAAGCCCGCATCTCATGGCATTGAGACGGAGGGGGCTTCACTCCAGGATTGGCTGGCTATTCGCCGCACTCGTAGGGGGTATAGGATTTCATTGCACAGGCTATCCACACGACCAGGGGAACGTCGGGTTTCAGCGGCTCTGTGAAACCCGGGGATCCCAGATATCTGTATTGTTTCTGTGATGCTGTACATTTCTGTGATGTTGCATTTTATTCACGCCTTGAGCGAAATACTATATATTGGTATATATATTAGTAGATGTTGTATATGTTTTTCATCCGCGCTAGTCCAGTCCCCGCTCTGTCGTTAGTAAGCTAACCTAACGAGTGATGACGGGACCCAGTGGCGAATGCGGATGGCATATACGTACATCAGTATATTTTCGTTCTTTTTGGTGTGATCAATTGATGGGACTGCATTGATTTGGATCAATGCAAGTTAAAAACAAACCTTATCTGATGTTGTTGGAACACTTTTCAAAAAGCTGTTATTGCAAGGACGTTCACTTTTGTTTTGCATCGTGGTATTCATTTGGAATATCCTGCTCCTCAGTCGACGAGGCAAGGGCCGAGATCCCTTCACCGGGAGTGACCCCTTGGACAGAAGTTTGCGTCAGGGCATTAACTTCACTATAGCCGATTGCTTTTGCTTTGCATCGTGGTATTCAGTGGGAATATCCTGCACCTCATTCTACGGGGAAAGAGCCGAGATCCCTTCACAGGGAGTGACCTCTTTAGTAAAGGTTTTCGTCACTATATTTTCTAAAAAGCTATCCGTTCCTTCAACGATATCAAGTTCACTACGTTAAAGGTTTTCGCCAGAAACCATTCGTAGCCCTCCGTCGTTTCATATGGGTAGTCAATAGTATTCAAGCTGTGTTTGTTGGCCTTAGTCAAGGCACAGTGTTTGGTAGCTATTGGGTATTCATATGCTGCATAGATAGATGCGTTGGTTTGGGACAGTCGTATAGCCTTGTTGGCCTTAGTCAAGGGCTTGTACGGGTGGGTTCAAATCAACCTGGACAATGACGGGTAGAACTTGACATGTGACTTATGATTTGTTGGCCTTAGTCAAGGTCATAAGAGCATGGGGCAGAAATCACATCGGGAGTTTCAAAAGAACTGAAACTTGCCAGATATGCGCATACCTTCTGGAGTGTGATGACGTGAGCGGATTCCGTCACGTTATCATGCGATGAGAGTTGGATCCCGATTCCCACTGATGAGTTAGTTTACTCCTCGGGTGACCCCGACTAATTCTTCTTTCAGGTTTGGAGGAGAATTTGAGGTACAGTGGGAGGTTTCCAGATTAGATAAATTGGTAACCATTCTGATCTAGGTTAGAGTGCACGCTGAGTGTTTCTTCTCTCTCTCTCTCTCTGGCAGCGACCATTGACCCGACCCTAAGACTTTGACTCAGTGACCAAGTTGACCGAACCTTCTTAACACTGGCTTTTGGATTGTCAGAGTTGCAAACCTCATTGCCACTCCTACTTTTACCCTTTTCTCAAGGACACCCCGTTTTACTACGAACGTCCACTTCCATTGGACAAAACCATCGTATGGTTAGATACGAACTCGAAAAAATTTATTCGAGGATGGTTTCCGGTTCTGGAGAAAACGGATAGGATTATCCAGTTGTCTTTTCCTTTTACCCTCTCTCAGGTTACGAGTACTCCTTGGTTTAGGGGTAGTACACCTATTACGCAAATTGGATTTTCTTCTTCCAAACCTTAGGCTGGTGCCGACCGGTAGGGAATGAAGAAAACCAATTAGCATAACGATGGTGTGCAGAAGGTATTAAGTTCAGACAAAGCAAGGGATTAGTAAGAGGGCAAAGTAAATTGCAACAGACATTCACGACCGAACCAAATATTTCGTTACCACTCCCACATCACCTTTGTATTTCTCCAGGACACTCCGTATCACTACGAAGATCCACAGTTTATTTGGATAATCCATCGTATGGTTATATACGAACTCGAAAGGAACTTGTTCCAGTTCGGGGATGGATCCTGGTTCAGGACAAATAGGAATAAAGTACATTCAGGTGTCTTTTATCTTCACCTTCTCTCGCATTGCGAGTGTTCCTAGGATTGGGACAGTACACCCATTATGCTTATTGGATAGTCTTCTTCCAAACCATAGGCTGGTGCCGAATGGTAGGGAAGGAAGAAAACCATTTGGCCTAAAAGGGTGTGCAGAAGGTAAAGACTAAAGACATATGAAGGGATTTGGAGAGGTGGCAAAGAACTATACGGTTACAGTCGTGAATCTGGAAGAGGCATTACTAGGAATACCAGGATACCCCATCGAAACATTTCAATGTTAAAAGAAAACTGATTTCCCGATTAGACACTTACTCCAGGGTATGTATTTGCCAGGTATGATTCTCACATCTGTATGGTTTTACAGATGATGAGTGGGAGTAAGCTATTGGGAATTAGGTGATTGTCCTCATTATATCGGGATTCGTTGTAATCGGTGATATTTGAGGAAGTCACCTGGGTTATTTGCCGGACGGCAAGTATTTGGTTTTGAATATCCGCCGTTATGCACCAATTTCAAATCGATGTATCTGTACGTCTATTTTCATAGAGTGAGATATACCTTTCTGAAATTATGTCTACGACATTTACCTATATCAGTGGATGGTTAGGTAAGGAGCATTGAACAGCGGTGTAATTCTTCTTAACCATAAGTACAGTTTTCAACCTACGACACACAGTGAATGAGTTTTCAGACTCAAGGGACTTATACAGAGTATTGTATGTTGTCCAGGGTCCATCAGGACAGAGGGGTTGGTCCTCGTACGACATTCATTTTACTTATGACTTCTCTAGTTTTTAGACAGGTGTTTCGTGGAAACGCAGGGTCCGAATTTGGAGAAGTTATTGGTATTTGAATAGAGTGGAGAACCAGGTGTCACAAGTATCGGGATTCTTCAAAGTGATCGAAGATGTAGATACTTGTGTATGGTGTTCAGTTGATAGTAATGATTAAGAGAACTTGCTTCTCTTTCAGGTTACTCATAATTGGAAATGCTTCCTAAGTTGAGTAACGCTGATCGGCCTCCTTCCATTTAGTTGACATGCGCTGGGGACAGCTGCATGTTTTGAATCTGGTTCAATTATATCAGTGCCTCTGTTTCTATATTGGATATAGAACAGTTCATATCTTAACGATGTTAAGGTACGGGGAGTTGTCCGGTTCATGATTAAAACCAGACACTGGACAACTCAAGGCACGTTTCTGTAATGGCTGTTTGTGGGTTGACCCAGGCTATGACGAGGGTTGACTTTCTACCATCTGGATGAACAATAGCGATATTGTTCTAGACTCGCCATAGTTTTATTAAAAATGGATTTTTTCAGAAAACAGTAGTGGGAGTATGGTAGAACTGGAAGTGATTCCAGAACCACAAACGATTACTGAAGATTTGATAAGGAACCTAAAGATTCAATCTGGATTGACATTCCATTGGCCACTCCGCAGATAAGGTGGGTAACTTCAGGTACCCGAGAGGTACTACGGTAGCCTCAAGGACGGTGATAGGGAAGTTCTTGTTTACCCACAATTGCCATTGCTGTTGTTCCAGGTTACGAAACCCGGCGGGAGGATGAGTATAGCGTCGTTCTAAACCAGTTTTAGAAGTGTACGTCTATATGACTCTGCCAGAGGGTTGTCGTAGTCAGTGGGAGCAGCGGAAGCATTGGTGGACAGGTTGCTTATGTCTATTTATAGACTAGAGCAGACGTAGCGGAGATAGATCATCTATTTCTGACGTGACAGTCATGGGTTTGACTTCATCAGAATAGTGGATGGATCTGTTGAGAAGGTAGTAGGGTGTGATATCCTGGTATTTGGATGATATACACAGAGTAGGAAAAGAAACTCCTACACTATGATCGGTTATACTTTGGTCGTCACACAGTTGTTTCTCCACAAAGGAAATGGATTTTATATCAGACATACTGGTTACTAGATCTATGGTCTTAGATCTAGATTTGGGTGGTTTCCCAATCAGGGTACTTGACAGCATTCTAAGAGTATTTAGGATGGACGACTCCTGGCACGGTAGTGTACCTGCAGGTAATGGAGTCACCCTCTCCAAAGGTGTCTTACAGACTAAAGGGGAGAGGGACGTGCATGATTGGCAGATCACTTGCTTAGGCAATTGAGTCAATCATGAGATGTCAAGTACCACACCAGATGTTGTTCTTGCACTAGATGCAATAAGTTGACATTAATCCAATCCTGGAGAAACAGTCGGAAGCAGTTTTAGAACATAAGTGGATGTTCTAGGGAGATGATAACGACAGCCTCATTCGGGAAACAGTTATCATTCCAGGCTTCCAAGGTGACCTGGACGACAAGGAGGTTGTCAGAGTTATAGTTTTCCCTCTGACGAGGGGCAGTATTTTGGACAGGTGGTCCAAGGCAATACTGAGGGAGGCATGGCGCAGGATACTGATTAAGTTCAGTTGACGATACAGTCTAAGAAGTTTGGATTTGGAGTTCATTTATGAACTCGGTCCCATCAGACATCCAGACACTCTAAGACAGGTATTGCTCCTTTCGGGAGATGGCTTTCTCCGCGAACTTGAGATATAGAGAGACATAGAAAGAAACAACTAAGCGGATCCACTCACTGAGGCTATTCCTCGAACGCAATAGTTCCGCAAACGAGCTTTGTGAGACTGACTAGTAGAGGAGTTGGATGTTCGGTATCACACGGGCTGTGAGTATGCGACATCGCAATAATTAGCCTTGAGTGCAAGTGGGAGATTGTTGGAGATAGTGCCCTCAGAGTCAATTATTAGGTCACAGGTACGTGATTGTAATGATTGAGGGAGGACCTATCCCGGTAGGACAGTCTTACTCGAGATGATAGTATGCTATCTGGTTTACCTTTATCATCGTGTACTGCTTTAGGTGACATGACACGTCGCTATTACACGTTGATAGAGCCCGTGGATTCTTGCTTGACCACCAGCAGTATGAGGGCGATCATATAAGTGGGAGCTGGGGGTCTACAAGCATATCCTTAAAAGGTCCCTAGTCGTGGGAGTTTCGAGACCGGGCATCGATACTCCATTAGTAGACTAGTGTATACAGTCGAGACCCCGACGAGGGGCGGTGGCCGGTCTCACAAGCCACTGGTGTCAGTTGGATCACCTAAGATGTATACAGGTGCTCATTGGGTTATGAGTACACCGGACAGGACTCGCCGGGAACATGCTAGTTGGTCATATACCAGACGTCAGATGGCAGTTCCCTGGTGACATGTGTGCAGGTTAGTTCATCGACCTGGGGATCGTCATTTGTCTCGTGTGAGTTCCCACTGTACTTTGATTACTACCCTACCACGGCTCAAAGGAGTCGTGCAAACAGGTTTTAGTTGGGTACAGTCCCGAGCCACATGGAGGCAGTGAGCGTATCTTCAGGGGTTCGTCTCTCCCGGTATTGGGGGTGAGGTCGTGCTGTGTCTAGGAGAGCCATTACACAAAGTCCTTGGCCAAGGCAAGGAGATTTACTGGTAGGTATTCCAGTAGTATCTCAGGGTGTTCTGGGCTACACTCCGACACGACTTGTACCGCTTTTGGGGGTCTGACTTTTACCAACCCCCTAGGCCCGCCATGCGATGCTCATAGACGAACGAACCGGACTGCACAGATATTGTCACTGACAGGCTCAGTAGGGTGTCAGGATGAGTTCGCTCATCGACGTCCCTTTTGGTCAATAGCTGGTGGCCCGTTACGTATTGGCTTATACCTCTGACGTGCTAGTGGTTAAATCCACAGCCATAGTATTGACGAGTCTTTAGAGTCCACCACACTTTCAGTTACTCAGGTTTCGGGCGAAACGCTGTAGAGGCCGTATGAAGATATGGCAGGGTTCGATCAGATACGTGCGGTATTGCACGGATGGTGATCGGACGGTTTTTTACTAGCCGGCTTTGGCTTAAGCCGGATCTTAGTATTTGATAGTGTAGTTTTGTCTCTTTGCATTTGTATCCGGACGGAATACAGATGCGGGTGTGTATGCACAGTATCGGGGTTTTCCTGTAATTTATTACGGGACCAGTTTTCTGGAGTTGCCAGTTTGCATTCCGTTCCGGCCGGTTTTCCTTTGTTCTTTCCCGGCCGGACTTTTTCGATGGAGGGGGTTATTTGCAGTTTTGCAAATAACATTTGTGGAGGGGGTTTATTGCAAAATGATTGATTATGTAATCTTTTTTTGGCTTTTCATGCATTAATTGGGATTTGATTGGATATGGTTTGTGATTGTGATTTGGTGTTGGAAATTGGTCTTGGTCGGCCACTGTTGGAGTATGGAATTAAAATGAGTGTGCTGGAATTGCAAGTGTGCTTGAATTACTTGTGTGCTGGAATTGTTTTTCATGTGAATTAATATATATATATTCATTTGAGTGCATGAGTGTGCTGGAATGTGTGTGGTGGCCCCCCCTCCATTTTGTGCAGTGAAGGAATTCTTCACTTGATTTTGGATATTAATTCCTACCTTCATTCATTCATTCATTCTTCAAGTGAGGGCTTGCCTCATTTTTTCCAGAGAACAAAAAATGCCCTGGCCGAGCTCACAAAAAGGAGCATACTCCATTCTTCCAACAGTTTTCCATGGCTTCTTCTTTTGCACCAATTCCTCCATCATGGCAACTCCTCCAACCCCAATAGAGACAATAGTTCACTACACATTCTACAGCAAGTCTTGGGCACGTCGACTAGCCAGCTTCGTGCCCGAGTTGCCTCGGCATTGAGGTGGGAGCCCGTAAAAGATACAGGCGACGTGGTGCCCTTCCGGCGAGGAGATGGAGACCGGACATTCCGCGAGAGATCGGGACGACGACGAGAAGACCGGAGGACTCGGATCTGTCGGTACATCTCTTCCCTTTCTTATTGTTAGCTTAGACTTGTTAATGGTTACGATCCGGAGTTTAGTGCGCGGTGGTGCCGGTTTGCAAAGTCCGCAAAATTTAAGTTTATCACCGTTTCCGCATTCCGGCGTCGGTTTGACGGCCGGGGCGCCGCCGTGCACTTACAACAGGCTCAGTAGGGTGTCAGGATGAGTTCGCTCATCGACGTCCCTTTTGGTCAATAGCTGGTGGCCCGTCACGTATTGGCTTATACCTCTGACGTGCTAGTGGTTAAATCCACAACCATAGTATTGACGAGTCTTTAGAGTCCATCACACATTCAGTTACTCAGCTTTCGGGCGAAACGCTGTAGAGGCCGTATGGAGATATGGCAGGGTCCGATCAGATACGTGCGGTATTGCACGGATCGGGATCGGACGGTTTGTACTAGTGGCCGTATGGATATATGGCAAGGTTCGATCGGATACGTGCGGTATTGCACGGATCAGGATCGAACGGATATTACTAGCCGGCTTTGGTTTAAGCCGGATCCTAGTTTAGTACAGTGTAGATTTCGTCTCTTTGCATTTGTATCCGGATGGAATACAGATGCGGGTGTGTATGCACAGTATCGGGGTTTTCCTGTAATTTATTAGGGGACCAGTTTTCTGGAGTTGCCAGTTTGCTTTCCGTTCCGGCCGGTTTTCCTTTGTTCTTTCCCGGCCGGACTTTTCCGATGGAGGGGGTAATTTGCAGTTTTGCAAATTACATTTGGGGAGGGATTTTCTTGCATATGTGGGATTATGATATGACCATCATCATTCTCTTTACATCACTTACATTATTCATGATGGTGCATTTATGTGATTGGAAGTGATAAGCATGGTAGATGTTTTCTTTGCTTTTTGATATGGTCACCTCTTCTATTCTCCTACACTCACCTCCCTTGGTATTATGTTTCATTCCCTCCACCATTTCAAGATTAGAATGGCCGGCCACATTTGAGAGAGGATGAGAGAAATTTCCATTTTTGGTGTGACACAAATTTCTTCATCTCATTCTTCTAGTTTTGGAAAAATGAAAGCACCATTTTTCCTTAACCTTATTCCTCCATCAAGGCAACTACAAACCCCAAATGAGACAAGCATCATCTACACTACATTCTACAGCAAATCTTGGGCATGTCGACTTGCCGGCTTCATGCCCGAGTTGCCTCGGTATTGAGGCGGGAGCCCGTAAAAGACGCAGGCGATGTGGTGCCCTTCCGGCGAGGAGGCGACGATATGGAGACAAGACTTTCCGCGGGAGATCGGGACGATGACGAGAAGACCGGAGGACTCGGATCACTCGGTATATCTCTTACCCTTTCTCTTGATAGCTAGTATCGGTTAATGGTTACGATCCGGGTGTATTGTCCGCGGTAGCGCCAGTTTGAAAGTTAAGAAAATTTTGATTCCGCATTTTGGCCTCGGATAGACGGCCGGGGCGCTGCCGTGGCGCAACAACGGCTCATAGGATTCAAAAGCCTTAAGCTACAGGGATCTGAACCTGTTCTTAAGCCGTCATGAACCCCGATTTTGCCCTATAAGCGTTTCAATATAGACCTTTGTATACAATCCACCGGCACGAATAAACATTTCCCTAACAAATTCCCACCAGCGACTAGGGATATGCTCATACGGTGAACAACCCTTGTAAGTCCTCTCGACTTATAAGGAGAAAACACTCTTGTAAGATCCTTACGACTTATAAGAGAATATACACTTAAGAATTCTCATGATTTTTAAGGAGAAAACGCACCTACGAGATCCTCATGACTCATAAGGATAAATACCTTTATGAGACCCTTACGGCTCATAAAATCAAAAAGCCTTAGTCAACAGGATCCTAACCCTGTTTGCTAAGCTACCTTTGTTCGACATCGACAGAGGCAAATGATGATTCGCTCCTGCCAATGTCCCAGTAGTAGCGATGCTGATGCCTGAATCAGAATCAAATTCCAAGTCCTTTCAAGGCAAATGATGATTCGATCTTGGCAATATTCCAGTCTTAGCGATGCTGATACTGAGATTGGCACCAGATTCCAAGTTCCACGCTCGCGATAAAAATCAGCGAGCCAAAAATGCATATGAAATAGCCGAAATGATAGGGCAACTTGCAACAAAATCAGCAAGTAAAATATATGCATACAAAATAGCCGAAATGATTAAGCAACTCGCAATAAAAAGCAACGAGTAAAAAGAAAAAAATAATATAGCCGAAATGATTGGGCACCGCGAAAAATAGCCGAAATGATTGGGCAATCGCGATTTTCGCGATACAAAAAGCTAAAATGATAAAGCATCGCGGAAAGAGAACAAAAATAATAATAAAATGAAACTTTTTGCCCTACAGATGAGATCACATCGATCCCTGTATACAATCCAGGGGCACAAACAAAAAGGGAATCATATCATCCCACCAAGCTCTTTCAAATGAAGAGTCAAATATCAATGGAGACATCTACAGCCTAGAGATCATCAACGGCGTTCATCCTCATTCCAGCAGGATACGGACGCGACATCCACCAAACGGATCCATGGCGAAGTCCCTAGTTCCAGATTTCAACGGCGACATCTACAGCCTAGAGATCATCAACAGCGTTCCTCCTTATTCCAGCAGGATTCAAATGCGACAATCAATCTCGGAGCCACGGCAGAGTCCCTAGTTCCAAGTCTCGACGGCCATATCTACAGCCTGGAGACCCACAACAGCGTTCCTCCTCATTCCACCAGGATACGGACGCGACATCAACCAACGGAGCCATGGCAAAGTCCCTAGTTCCAGATCTCAATGGTTCACAGATAACCTAGAGACTACATCGACATTCGTCTCGTTACAACAGGCGCAAAGTCAGTAATGCAGAGCCGTGGCAAAGATCCCAGTTCCAGAACTCGGTGGTGCACAGACAACCGAAAGTCAACCCCTGACCCCGTACGGCCAAAGTCAATCCTGACCCCGTATGGCTAAATGTTAGTTGTATGTATGCCCTAGAGGCCAGTATTGTACATATGATATATATTATATTGGATGCTTGGACATATAGAGAGGACTTTCTTGCTCGATATGATAGTATGCTATCTGGTTGCTCTTTATCTTAACATGTATACTTGTCTCTTGATACTGTCTTATGGTTACATGTTGGTAAAGCCTTTAGGATGTGTACTTGACAACCAGGACTATGATGCAGATCATACTAGTGGGGCCATGATAGTCCATAAGTTCATCCTTTAATGTTCCTAGTCGTGGGTGTATCGAGACAGGGCATCGATATACCAGAATAGAATAGCGTATACGCTTCTCGACCCATGAGATGGGCGATGGATGATCCCATATCATTGGTGTTTGACATCAGAGATGGTATACGGGTGCTCAGTGGAGACTGGGTACATTGGACGGACTCGCAGAGAACTCCCAAATGGTATTATACCTCACGTCAGATGGCAGTTCTCTGGTGACACTTGTACAGGTTAGTCTGTAGATCCGAGATCGTCATAGAGTCTTGTGTGATTCCCACTGTGCTTTGATTTTCACCTTACCACGTCCAAGAGGGCGTGCAAAACGGTGGTTTTTGGGTACAGTCCCGAGTCACATGAAGGCAATGAGCGATAGGAGGGGTTTCGTCTTTCCCGGTATTGGGGGTTGATGTTGCGCTGTGCTCGATTGGCCATAACAGGGAAGTCCCTGGCCAGAGCTGATTTAGAGATTTACTGGTAAGTGTTACCAGTAGTTTCTAGACCCGTTATAGGACTCACATCGACATGACTTATCGGTTATTGGGGTCCGACGTTTACCACCCCTAGACTTGATATGCGACATATCAGACAAGGAGACCGGACTGTACGGCAAGTGTTACCGTCAGGCTTTTGCAGGAGTTGGAGCGGGCTTGCCTGCAGATATTCTGATCGCTCAATACCTGGGTAGCCGTTACGTCCATCTAGTACCGCTGACGTCTTGTGTGTGCTTGATGTGATCATCACCTACTGCCGGCGTATTGACGAGTCTTTAAAGTCCTACATAGAGGTTTTACTGGCTCAGGTAAAACAAAATAGAAGCGCATATGTGATATGTGCGGGACCGAGAATAATGCGTGTATGTGATACCATATTCTATTCTCGCGACTTATGTATCGGTCGGTTATATGCGATATGGCCGGTTTATCGAATCAAGGGTTGATTCGATAAGTAGATGCATTGGATGTTAGTCGGTTATATGTGATATATCCGGATTATTAAGTCAAATGTTGATTTAATAATTTAGTGTATAATTGTATATGTGATATACTAATTTACATTAACTAACATTGGTTCACTTAAGCATTTGTTTTTCTCACTTGTGCACAACCTAATATATATATGTGATATATATTAAAATGTGTTTTCATTTTGTATCATGGTTGTTGATACATCAAACATGGGTGTGTAAGACATACACCATTCTATTTGTGATAATGGGTTTTATTATTTAAAGTGAAAACAAATATTAGTTGAAAGCATGAAGCTAGTGGAAGCTTGTGGATGCTTTGACTAAGTCCATTAGTTTTGTTTTACTTAAGATATTTAATAACTTAACCATTACAAAAAGCCATGGTTATGTCTCTACATAAGTTAGTATATGATACTCACTCACCATGGTTCACTCTCTCACTTGATCATTATTCTCATATCATTTTAGTTCATCTTCTTCCTCAAGCTCAAAAGCTTACTAGGGTTTTGATTAAGTGAGAAAGTAAAGTGAGAAAAGAAATTCTAAAGTGGGCCCACTTCCTATTTCATCATCCTCTACTAGACTAGCATTTTAGTTTAGGGTGTTTACTTCACTAATTCTCTAGTTAGTGAAGTAGAAGCTTGAGCTAGTATTCCCTCGACGTAGATCATCTTCGGCCTCGAAGACTTCAAGCAAGATCGCTCATTTCTCTACGCGAAGCCATGCAAGAGTCCATGAGTTCAACGATCGCAGCGAAATGACTACTACAAGGAGCTTTTGAAGTGAAGTACCTGTAAGTGCACGGCGGCGCCCCGGCCGTCAATCCGACGGCCAAATGCGGAAGCGGTGATAAACTTTAATTTTTCTTGAACTGGCAAACCGCCGCGCACTAATACCCGGATCGAACCACTAACTAGTCCTAGCTATCTACAAGATGGGAAAGAGATATACCGACGATCCAAGTCCTCCGGTCTTCTCGTCATCGTCCCGATCTCCTGCGGAATGTCCCGTCTCTTCCTCGTCGCTGGAAGTGCACCACATCGCCTACTTCTTTTACGGGCTCCCACCTCAATGCCGAGGCAACTCGGGCACGAAGCCGGCTACTCGACGTGCCCAAGATTCGCTGTAGAATGTGTAGTGAAGAAGTCTCATTTGGGGTTGTAGGAATTGCCTTTTTGGTGGAGGGAAGATACAAGAACTATGTGGAGGAACTTTGGGGATTTTGGAACATGAAATGAACCAAAAACCCCACTCCAAAAATGTTGGACAGCCTCCCCTCAAGCTTTGGCCGGCCATGGCAAGTGTGTGGAGAGTGAGAGTGAGGGGAGGGGCCAAAAGAATGGATGGTAAACTCTATCATGCAAGAGAGGGGAGAAAGAAATCATGAAAAGCAATGATCACAAAATCAAACCCATACTCCAAAAACCCACCTACTACAACCATGATTGCTTACAAAGTCAAGCAATCATGATAGAAGAAGTCAAGGTCAAAAGAATGGTGCACCATCATGATACAAGGAAATATGCAAGGAACCCCCTCCACAAACACTTATTTGCAACAATGCAAATAAGCCCTCCTCCACCAATCTTTGGCCAATGAACGGAACAATGGAAATTGGCCGAAACGGAAAGCAAACTGGCAACTCCAGAAAACTGGTCCCATAATAAATTACAGGAAAGCCCCGATACTGTGCATACACACCCGCATTTGTATTCCGACCGAAATACAAATGCAATGAGACAAAATCTACACTGTACTATACTAGGATCCGGCTTAAACCAAAGCCGGCTAGTAATGTTCGTCCGATCCTGATTCGTGCAATGCCGCACGTATCTGATCGAACCCTGCCATATATCCATACGGCCTATAGTACAAACTGTCCGATCCTGATCCGTGCAATACCGCACGTATCTGATCGGACCTTGCCATATCTCCATACGGCCTCTACAACCTTTCGCCCGAAAGCTGAGTAACTGAATGTGGGGGACTCTAAAGACTCGTCAACGCCTTGGTTGTGGATTTAACCACTAGCACGTCAGAGGTATAAGCCAATACGTAACGGGCTACCAGGTATTGACTAAAAGGGATATCGATGAGCGAACTCATCCTGACACCCTACTGAGCCTGTCAGTGACAATATCCGTACAGTCCGGTCCGTTTGTCTATGAGCATCGCATAGCGGGCCTAGGGGGTTGGTACAAGTCAGACCCCCAAAAGCGGTACAAGTCGTGTCGGAGTGTAGCCCAGAACACCCTGAGATACTACTGGAATACCTACCAGTAAATCTCCTTGCCTCGGCCGAGGGCTTCGTGTAATGGCTCTCCTAGACACAGCACGACCTCACCCCCAATACCGGGAGAGACGAACCCCTGAAGATACGCTCACTGCCTCCATGTGGCTCGGGACTGTACCCAACTAAAACCTGTTTGCACGACTCATTTGAGCCGTGGTAGGGTAGTAATCAAAGTACAGTGGGAACTCACACGAGACAAATGACGATCCCCAGGTCGATGAACTAACCTGCACACATGTCACCAGGGAACTGCCATCTGACGTCTGGTATATGACCAACTAGCATGTTCCCGGCGAGTCCTGTCCGGTGTACTCATAACCCAATGAGCACCTGTATACATCTTAGGTGATCCAACTGACACCAGTGGCTTGTGAGACCGGCCACCGCCCCTCGTCGGGGTCTCGACTGTATACACTAGTCTACTATGGAGAATCGATGCCCTGTCTCGAAACTCTCACGACTAGGGACGTTTTAAGGATATGCTTATAGACCCCCAGCTCCCACTTATATGATCGCCCTCATACTGCTGGTGGTCAAGCAAGAATCCTAGGGGCTCTATCAACGTGTAATAGCGACGTGTCAGGTCACTTAAAACAGTACACGATGATAAAGGTAAACCAGATAGCATACTATCATTTCGAGTAAGACTGTCCTACCGGGATAGGTCCTCCATCAATCATTGCAATCACGTACCTGTGACCTAATAATTGACTCTGAGGGCACTATCTCCAACAATCTCCCACTTGCACTCAAGGCTAATTATTGCGATGTCGCATACTCACAGCCCGTGTGATACCGAACACCCAACTCCTCTACTAGTCAGTCTCACAAAGCTCGTTTGCGAAACTATTGCGTTCGAGGAATAGCCTCAGTGAGTGGATCCGCTTTGTTGTCTCTTTCAATGTCTCTCTATATCTCAAGTTCGCGGAGAAACCCATCTCCCGAAATGAGCAATACCTGTCTTAGGATGTGTCTGGATGTCTGATGGGACATAGCTCATAAATGAACTCCAAATCCAAACTTCTTAGACTGTATCGTCAACTGAACTTAATCAGTATCCTGCGCCATGCCTCCCTCAGTATTGCCTTGGACCAACTGTCCAAAATACTGCCCCTCGTCAGAAGGAAAAACTATAACTCTGACAACCTCCCTATCGTCCAGGTCACGTTAGAAGCCTGGAATGATAACTGTTTCCCGAATGAGGCTGTCGTTATCATATCCCTAGAACATCCACTTATGTTCTAAAACTGCTTCCGACCGTTTCTCCAGGATTGGATTAATGTCAACTTATTGCATCTAGTGCAAGAACAACATCTGGTGTGGTACTTGACATCTCATGATTGACTCAATTGCCTGAGCAAGTGATCTGCCAATCATGCACATCCCTCTCCCCTTTAGTCTATAAGACACCTTTAGAGAGGGTGACTCCATTACCTGCAGGTACACTACCATGCCAGGAGTCGTCCATTCTAAATACTCTTAGAATGCTGTCTAAGTACCCAGATTGGGAAACCACCCAAAACTAGATCTAAAACCATAGATCTAGTAACCAGTATGTCTGATATAAAATCCATTTCCTTTGTGGAGAAACCACTGTGTGACGGCCAAAATATAACCGATCGTAGTATAGGAGTTTCTTTTCCTACTCTGTGTATGTCATCCAAATACCAGGATATCACACCCTACTACCTTCTCAACAGATCCATCCCCTATTCTGATGAAGTCAAACCCATGACTGTCATGTCAGAAATAGATGATCTATCTCCGCTACATCTGCTTTAGTCTATAAATAGACATAAGCTACCTGTCCACCAACGCTTCCGTTGCTCCCACTGACTAAGACAACCCTCTGGAAGAGTCATATACACGTACACTTCTAAAGCGAGTTCAGAACGACGCTATACTCATCCTCCCGCCGGGTCTCGCAGCCTGGAACAACAGCAATGGTAATTGTGGGTAAACAAGAACTTCCCTGTCACCGTCCTTGAGGCTACCGGAGTACCTCTCGGGTGCCTGAAGTTACCCACCTTATCTATGGAGTGGCCAATGGAATGTCAATCCAGATTGAATCTTTAGGTTCCTTATCAAATCTTCAGTAATCGTTTGTGGTTCTGGAATCACTTCCAGTTCTACCATACTCCCACTACTGTTTTCTGAAAAAATCCATTTTTATTAAAACTGTGGCGAGTGTAGAACAATATTGCTATTGTTCATCCAGATGGTAGAAAATCAACCCGCGTCATAGCCTGGGTTAACCCACAAACAGCCATTACAGAAACGTGCCTTGTGTTGTCCAGTGTCTGGTTTTAAGCATAAGCCGGACAACTCCCCGTACCTTAACATCGTTAAGATATGAACTGTTCTATATCCCATATAGGACCAGAGGCACTGATTTAATTGAACCAGATTCAAATCATGCAACTGTCTCCAGTGCATGTCAACTAAATGGAAGGAGGCCAATCAGCGTTACTCAACTTAGGAATGCTTCCAATTATGAGTAACCTGAAAAAGAAGCAAGTTCTCTTAATCACTACTATCAACTGAATACCATATACAAGTATCTACATCTTCGATCACTTTGAAGAATCCCGATACTTGCTACACCTGGTTCTCTACTCTATTCAAATACCTATAACTTCTCCAAATTCGGACCCTGTGTTTCCACGAAACAATTGTCTAAAAACTAGAGAAGTCATAAGTAAACCGAATATAGTACGAGGACCAACCCCTCTGTCCTGATGGACCCTGGACAACATAAAATACTCTGTATAAGTCCCTTGAGTCTAATAACTCATTCACTGTGTGTCGTAGGTTGAAAACTGTACTTATGGTTAAGAAGAATTACACCGCTGTTTAATGCTCCTTGCCTAACCATCCACTGATATAGGTAAATGTCGTAGACATAATTTCAGAAAGGTATATCTCACTCTATGAAAATAGATGTACGGATATATCAATTTGAAATTGGTGCATAACTGCGGATATTCAAAACCAAATATTTGCCGACCGGCAAACAGCCCAGGTGATTTCCTCAAATATCACCGATTACAACGAATCCCGATATAATGAGGATGATCACCCAATTCCCAATAACTTACTCCCACTCACCATCTGAAAAACCATACAGATGTGAGAATCGTACCTGGTAAATACATGCCCTGGAGTAAGGACTAATTGGGAAATCAGTTTTCCTTTAACAGTACACAGTGAGACTGAAACATCGAAATGTTTCGATGGGGTATCCTGGTATTCCTAGTAATGCCTCTTCCAGATTCACGACTGTAACCGTATAGTTCTTTGCCACCTCTCCAAATCCCTTCATATGTCTTTAGTCATTACCTTCTGCACACCCCTTTAGGACAAATGGTTTTCTTCCTTCCCTACTGTTCGGCACCAGCCTACGGTTTGGAAGAAGACTATCCAATAAGCATAATGGGTGTACTGTCCTAATCCTAGGAACACTCGCAATGCGAGAGAAGGTGAAGATAAAAGACAACCGAATAAACCTTATTCCTATTTCTCCTGAACCAGAATCCATCCCCGAACTGGAACAAGTTCCTTTCGAGTTCGTATATAACCATACGATGGAGTATCCAATAAACTGTGGATCTTCGTAGTGATACGGAGTGTCCTGGAGAAATACAAAGGTGATTTAGGATTGGCGAAGGAATACTTGGTTTGGTCGTGAATATCTGTTGCAATTTACTTTGCCCTCTTACTAATCCCTTGATTTGTCTTAACTTAATACCTTCTGTACACCATCGTTAGGCTAATTGGTTTTCTTCATTCCCTACCGGTCGGCACCAGCCTAAGGTTTGGAAGAAGACTATCCAATTTGCGTAATAGGTGTACTATCTCCTAAACCAAGGAGTACTCGCAACCTGAGAGAAGGAAAAAGGAAAAGACAACTGAATAATCCTATCCGTTTTCTCCAGAACCTGAAACCATCCTCGAATAAATTCCTTCGAGTTCGTATCTAACCATACGATGGTTTTGTCCAATGGAAGTGGACGTTCGTAGCAACACGGGGTGTCCTGGAGAAAAGGGTAAAAGTAGGAGTGGCAATGAGGTTTGCAACTCTGACAATCCAAAAGCCAGTGTTAAGAAGGTTCGGTCAACTTGGTCTCTGAGTCAAAGTCTTAGGGTCGGGTCAATGGTCGCTGCCAAAGAGAGAGAGAAAAGAAACACTCAGCGTGAACTCTAACCTAGATCAGAATGGTTACCAATTTATCTAATCAGGAATCCTCCCACTGTACCTCAAATTCTCCTCCAAACCTGAAAGAAGAATTAGTCGGGGTCACCCGAGGAGTAAACTAACTCATCAGTGGGAATCGGGATCCAACTATCATCGCATGATAACGTGACGGAATCCGCTCACATCATCATACTCCAGATGGTATGCGCATATCTGGCAAGTTTCAGTTCTTTTGAAACTCCCGATGTGATTTCTGCCCCATGCTCTTATGACCTTGGCGAAGGTCAACAAATCATAAGTCACATGTCAAGTTCTACCCGTCATTATCCAGGTTAATTTGAATCCACCTGTACAAGCCCTTGACGAAGGTCAACAAGGCTATACGACTGTCCAAAACCAACGCATCTATCTATGCAGCAGAAAGGTAACAAGCAGCTACCATACACTATGCCTTGACGAAGGTCAACAAACACTGCATGAATACTACGTGCTACCCGTCTGAAATGACGGAGGGCTACGAATGGTTTCTGGCGAAAACCTTTAACGTAGTGAACTTGATATCGTTGAAGGAACTGATAGCTTTTAAAAATATAGTGATGAAAACCGTTGCTAAAGAGGTCACTCCCGGTGAAGGGATCTCGGCTCTTTCCCCGTAGAATGGGGTGCAGGATATTCCAAATGAATACCACGGTGCAAAGCAAAAGAAATCGGCTATAGTGAAGTCATTGCCCTGACGCAAACTTTTGTCCAAGGGGTCACTCCCGATGAAGGGATCTCGGCCCTTGCCTCGTCGACTGAGGAGCAGGATATTCCAACTGAATACCACGATGCAAAACAAAAGTAAACGTCCTTGCAATAACAGCTTTTTGAAAAAGTGTTCCAACAACATCAGATTAGGTTTGTTTTTAACTTGCATTGATCCGAATCAATGCAGTCCCATCAATTGATCACACCACAAAGAACGAAAATATACTGATGTACATATATGCCATCCGCATTCGCCACTGGGTCCCGTCATTACCCGTTAGGTTAGCTAACTAACGACAGAGCGGGGACTGGACTAGCGCGGATGCAAAACATATACAACATCTACTAATATATATACCAATATATTATATTCGCTCAAGGCGTGAATAAAATGCAACATCACAGAGAATGAACAGCATCACAGAAACAATACAGATATCTGGGATCCCCGGGTTTCACAGAGCCGCTGAAACCCGACGTTCCCCTGGTCGTGTGGATAGCCTGTGCAATGAAATCCTAGACCCCTACGGGCGCGGCAAGTTACCCGCCAAAACCTGAAGCGAGGCAGTCCCCTTCAGCGACATGAATGGACCACCCAGCACTTCACGGAATCCGGTAACTTGGGCACCCCTCCTGGGTCAACCTGTACCCCCTACGAGTGCGGCGAATAGCCCGCCAATCCCAGAGTGAAGCCCCCTCCGTCTCAATGCCATGAGATGCGGGCTTGTTGCCCTCTAGAATCCGGCTATCCGTGCACCCCTCCGCGGGGCAACCCTAGTACAGAAAGTAAAATATACATACAACGGGTACATCGACCGCAACCAGGTCATGCCCCAAAATAATAATACAAACAGGCAGTGACGGCAGTCCACATGTCGGACGCTCGCCCTGCAATATCAAATGTACATAATACAATCACAACTGTACTAGCATTGCATCCAGGCTATCCCCCACGACCGATCCGCAACATCACAGCAAAAACAGAACATCAACGTGAAAATCACGTTCGCAAATCCGTCTAACCGGGCTATAGCAGTTAGACCGGATTTACCGATCGAGTGACATTCACGGTCGCAGATATAATGTAAATACTGTGAAATAATGTGTTTAAAATATCCGATCGATCAAATTTTAACAAGTGGGCCCCAAAGCATTACTGTAGCAGATCAAGAAATTCTGGGCCCAATATTAATATTCCAAAACCCCAATTTTCACCCCAGAAGCCCACTGTAAAAACCCGACCTACTGATTCCTCCATACTGCGGCGGAACTGCGGCAACAAGTGGGTTTTGGCCGCGGTTCCGCGCTCTGGTTAGAAGATCAGTGCGTCGAATTTGTACAGTAGTCTTACAATTTCTAGTACATCAATATTTTACAACCTGAAAAAATTTTCGAGACCAAAAATTTTCAACAGAAACTGATGCTGAAGGAAATGCGGGTTTTGGGATTTTTGATCGATCCGAATTGCAAACACATTAAACCAAGCTAGACTAAGTTAATGGCGAGGCTCTGATACCACTGTAAGTGCACGGCGGCGCCCCGGCCGTCAATCCGACGGCCAAATGCTGAAGCGGTGATAAACTTTAATTTTTCTTGAACTGGCAAACCGCCGTGCACTAATACCCGGATCGAACCACTAACTAGTCCTAGCTATCTACAAGATGGGAAAGAGATATACCGACGATCCAAGTCCTCCGGTCTTCTCGTCATCGTCCCGATCTCCTGCGGAATGTCCCGTCTCCTCCTCGTCGCTGGAAGTGCACCACATCGCCTACTTCTTTTACGGGCTCCCACCTCAATGCCGAGGCAACTCGGGCACGAAGCCGGCTACTCAACGTGCCCAAGATTCGCTGTAGAATGTGTAGTGAAGAAGTCTCATTTGGGGTTGTAGGAATTGCCTTTTTGGTGGAGGGAAGATACAAGAACTATGTGGAGGAACTTTGGGGATTTTGGAACATGAAATGAACCAAAAACCCCACTCCAAAAATGTTGGACAGCCCCCCCTCAAGCTTTGGCCGGCCATGGCAAGTGTGTGGAGAGTGAGAGTGAGGGGAGGGGCCAAAAGAATGGATGGTAAACTCTATCATGCAAGAGAGGGGAGAAAGAAATCATGAAAAGCAATGATCACAAAATCAAACCCATACTCCAAAAACCCACCTACTACAACCATGATTGCTTACAAAGTCAAGCAATCATGATAGAAGAAGTCAAGGTCAAAAGAATGGTGCACCATCATGATACAAGGAAATATGCAAGGAACCCCCTCCACAAACACTTATTTGCAACAATGCAAATAAGCCCTCCTCCACCAATCTTCGGCCAATGAACGGAACAATGGAAATTGGCCGAAACGGAAAGCAAACTGGCAACTCCAGAAAACTGGTCCCATAATAAATTACAGGAAAGCCCCGATACTGTGCATACACACCCGCATTTGTATTCCGACCGAAATACAAATGCAATGAGACAAAATCTACACTGTACTATACTAGGATCCGGCTTAAACCAAAGCCGGCTAGTAATGTTCGTCCGATCCTGATTCGTGCAATGCTGCACGTATCTGATCGAACCCTGCCATATATCCATACGGCCTATAGTACAAACTGTCCGATCCTGATCCGTGCAATACCGCACGTATCTGATCGGACCTTGCCATATCTCCATACGGCCTCTACAACCTTTCGCCCGAAAGCTGAGTAACTGAATGTGGAGGACTCTAAAGACTCGTCAACGCCTTGGTTGTGGATTTAACCACTAGCACGTCAGAGGTATAAGCCAATACGTAACGGGCTACCAGGTATTGACTAAAAGGGATATCGATGAGCGAACTCATCCTGACACCCTACTGAGCCTGTCAGTGACAATATCCGTACAGTCCGGTCCGTTCGTCTATGAGCATCGCATGGCGGGCCTAGGGGGTTGGTACAAGTCAGACCCCCAAAAGCGGTACAAGTCGTGTCGGAGTGTAGCCCAGAACACCCTGAGATACTACTGGAATACCTACCAGTAAATCTCCTTGCCTCGGCCGAGGGCTTCGTGTAATGGCTCTCCTAGACACAGCACGACCTCACCCCCAATACCGGGAGAGACGAACCCCTGAAGATACGCTCACTGCCTCCATGTGGCTCGGGACTGTACCCAACTAAAACCTGTTTGCACGACTCCTTTGAGCCGTGGTAGGGTAGTAATCAAAGTACAGTGGGAACTCACACGAGACAAATGACAATCCCCAGGTCGATGAACTAACCTGCACACATGTCACCAGGGAACTGCCATCTGACGTCTGGTATATGACCAACTAGCATGTTCCCGGCGAGTCCTGTCCGGTGTACTCATAACCCAATGAGCACCTGTATACATCTTAGGTGATCCAACTGACACCAGTGGCTTGTGAGACCGGCCACCGCCCCTCGTCGGGGTCTCGACTGTATACACTAGTCTACTATGGAGAATCGATGCCCTGTCTCGAAACTCTCACGATTAGGGACGTTTTAAGGATATGCTTATAGACCCCCAGCTCCCACTTATATGATCGCCCTCATACTGCTGGTGGTCAAGCAAGAATCCTAGGGGCTCTATCAACGTGTAATAGCGACGTGTTAGGTCACTTAAAACAGTACACGATGATAAAGGTAAACCAGATAGCATACTATCATCTCGAGTAAGACTGTCCTACCGGGATAGGTCCTCCATCAATCATTGCAATCACGTACCTGTGACCTAATAATTGACTCTGAGGGCACTATCTCCAACAGTACCAACCTACAAAGGTTGTATTTCTAGTTCACTTAGATGGTAAATGGTTTACTATAGTTTCCGTATTATTTTCTAGTTAACGATTCTAGTATAGAGTTCCTTTTAACGATAAATTTTTGAAAATGTCATGGACAATGCCTCCTGAAACCTTGCTGCCGTCGATAGGAACCCTACACTAAAGTCAACCCCTGGCCCCGTACGGCCAAAGTCAATCCTGACCCCGTATGGCTAAAGTCAACCCCTGACCCCGTACGTCCAAAGTCAATCCTGACCCCGTATGGCTAAAGTCAACCCCTGGCCCCGTACGTCCAAAGTCAATCCTGACCCCGTATGGCTAAAGTCAACCCCTGACCCCGTACGACCAAAGTCAATCCTGACCCCGTACGGCCAAAGTCAACCCCTGACCCCGTATGGCCAAAGTCAATCCTGACCCCGTATGGCTAAAGTCAACCCCTAACCCCGCGGAACATGGCTAAAGTCAATCCTGACCCCATGGAAAACGGCCAAAGTCAACCCTCGCCCTCCCCGTCAAAGCAACGCTTTGATTCGGGAGCAGGTCAATTCATCAATCACTTACGAGTCCTCTCGACTTGTAAGGAAGAAAATTCTCTTGTGAGATCCTTACGACTCTCAAGAGAAAAGCACACTTAGGAATCCCCACGATTCCTAAGGAGAAAATACACCTATGAAATCCTCTCGACTCGTAGGGAGAAAAATCTTTATGAGACCCTCACGGCTCATAAAGTTGAAAAGTCTTAGGTGGCAGATCCTAACCCTTTCTCCTAAGCCATCATTGCCCTGCAGGGAGGTCAAGATAGACTATTTATGGGCCATATTCTCCGAAGTTGAACATCGGCAAGGAGGGAAACAATCACTTACGAGTCCTCCCGACTTGTAAGGGAGAAAATTCTCTTGTGAGATCCTTACGACTCTCAAGAGAAAGCACACTTAGGAATCCTTACGATTTCTAAGGAGAAAATACACCTACAAGATCCTCACGACTCGTAGGGAGAAAAATCTTTATGAGACCCTCATGGCTCATAAAATTGAAAAGTCTTAGGTGACAGATCCCAACCCTGTTTCCTAAGCCATCACTACCCTGCAAAGAGTCCAAGATGGACAGCTACATACTATCTACAGGCCACACTTGCTAAAATCACTTGGCAACAACACAGCAAAGAGAAGAAAGCAACAGTGGGGGATAAAAAAATGTGTCTTTATTCATGAGTTCAATTGAGTACAAGATACATCATATAAAAGAATAAAAAAATGAATAAAGGCATGTTATTCAAAGATCATAAATGTTCAATCTATACAAAAACAGCTACTGAGAAGGAAACGTCTTCAATAAATCAGCTAGTTGCTCGTGCACTCCTCTCAACTCCTTCTCATGATCGGCTGCCGCGGCCAGCTCCGCTTCAACTTGAGCTCGTTGCTGCAAGCACGATGAAACCTTCTCAGCGATTTCCCGTTGGGCAGTTTCGCGACTCTGCGTAACCCGCTCAATAAAGTCGAGCTTCCGCCTCAGTGCCAGCCCGTCCGAAATACATCGCTGCAAATTGTCAAAGACGGCTCTCAGTTGCGCGGTATTCGCTTCAACTTTGGCGCGCAGCCGGACAGATTCACCTGAAGCCTCCTCACGTTCCTTCCGCCTCAAGGTCTCTTCTTGTTCAAAATGGCGAAGGAAAAAGGCACTTTTCTCAACCCATGCAGCCCACTGGGAGTTTAAAGCCAGCATCTCAGGAGCAGGACGCCTAAGCTCAAGCTCATGCAGGCAGGCCTCAATCTTCCTGCGGTATTTAACCAAGACTCAACGACGCCTTCGTTATGAAAGTTCACAAGCGTCGCCAACATTGGATTAACCTCGGCAGCAAAATCTGCAGCGAATGTAGGGGCCTCCGTGTCAAGCTCCTCGATGTATTCGCTCAACATACACAGGCTGGTCACAGCGCCTTTTGATGATGGACGTCTAGAAAAGGGCCATGCCGGCATTATGATGCAAGACTCGAACGGAGCTGGAGTCGGTGCGACCACTGCAAAACAAATCATAGTCAGATGTCGGCTCAAGAAATAAAGAAAATACAATAACAATAGAGTCTACTATGCTAGCTGCAACAGGGGCAGAGTACTGGTGGCGCGACAATACTCTCGTCCCCTCCTTCAATTTATAAGGCTACAAGTAATACAAAGAAGAATTAGCAAATGACATGGCTTCCTGTAGAAGAAAGGAAAAGACGTCGTTTAAAAAAACAGGGGACCATACTCACCCGCACCGGTAAGTAAAACGACTTCCGACTGGAAGGAGAAGTACGGGTTCAGCACTTGATACAGATGATCAAAGAGAATTCCTGCAAGGTTATGATGATACATAGTCAGTACACGAAAGATGTTGTCCCCGATTTAAATTAATCACAAACCCATACCATCCAGCATTTGAGAGGATATAAGAGGAGACGAAGGGGCAGCGACTGTCAGAATAGCAGCTGGTGGTGCTGTTGGAGATAGCGCCCTCAGAGTCAATTATTGGATCACAGGCACGTGATTGCAATGATTGAGGGAGGACCTATCCCGGTAGGACAGTCTTACTCAAGATGATAGTATGCTATCTGGTTTATCTTTATCATCGTGTATTGCTTTAGGTGACCTGACAGGTCGCTATTGCACGTTGATAGAGCCCCTAGGATTCATGCTTGACTGCCAGCAGTATGAGGGCGATCATATACGTGGGAGCTGGTAGTCTATAAGCACATCCTTAAAAGGTCCCTAGTCGTAGGAGTTTCGAGACAGGGTATCGATACTCCAGAGTAGACTAGTGTATACAGTCGAGACCCCGACGAGGGGCGGTGGCCGGTCTCACAAGCCACTGGTGTCAGTTGGTTCACCTAAAATGTATACAGGTGCTCATTGGGTTATGAGTACATCGGACAGGACTCGCCGGGAACCTGCTAGTTGGGATTATACCAGACGTCAGATAGCAGTTCCCTGGTGACATGTGTACAGGTTAGTTCATCGACCTGAGGATCGTCATTTGTCTCGTGTGAGTTCCCACTGTACTTTGATTACTACCCTACCATGCTCAAAGGAGACGTGCAAACAGGTTTTAGTTGGGTACAGTCCCCAGCCACATGGAGGCAGTGAGCGGATCTTCAGGGGTTCGTCTTACCCGGTATTGGGGGTGAGGTCGCGCTGTGTCTAGGAGAGCCATTACACGAAGTCCTTGGCCAAGGCAGGAGATTTACTGGTAGGTATTCCAGTAGTATCTCATGGTGTTCTGGGCTACACTCCGACACGACTTGTAACGCTTTTGGGGGTCTGACTTTTACCAACCCCCTAGGCCCGCCATGCGATGCTCATAGACGAACGGACCAGACTGTACGGATATTGTCACTGACAGGCTCAGTAGGGTGTCAGGATGAGTTCGCTCATAGACGTCCCTTTTGGTCAATAGCTGGTGGCCCGTCACGTATGGCTAATACCTCTGACGTGCTAGTGGTTAAATCCACAGCCATAGTATTGACGAGTCTTTAGAGTCCCCCACATTCAGTTGCTCAAGTTTTCGGGCGAAACGCTGTAGAGGCCGTATGGAGATATGGCAGGGTTCGATCAGATACGTGCGGTATTGCACGGATCATGATCGGACGGAATATACTAGCGGGCTTTGGTTTAAGCCGGATCCTAGTATAGTACAGTGTAGATTTTGTCTCATTGCATTTGTATTTCGGTCGGAATACAAATGCGGGTGTGTATACACAGTTGCGGGGTTTTCCTGTAATTTATTACGGGACCAGTTTTATGGAGTTGCCATTTTGCTTTCCGTTTCGGCCATTTTCGTTTGTATCTTTCATTGGCCGAAGATTGGTGGAGGAGGGCTTATTTGCATTTGTGCAAATAAGCATTGTGGAGGGTGGTCTTTGCATATTCTTGTGTCATGATGGTTGCACCATCATTTGACTTCCTCACTCCATGATTGCCTGACTTTGGTTGTGATGATGGTTGTTTTGGAGTGAGGGTTTGTTATGTGATGATTATTTCTCATGATAACCTTTTTCTCTCTCCTTGATTATTGGCTCACACTCATTCCTTTGATACACACTCACTCCTCTCATTTTTTTCTCCCCAAGAGAATGGCCGGCCAAGTTTGGGGCTGCCCATGAATTTTTGGTGGGGATTTTTGGCTCTCTCATGCTTGCAAAAATCCCCAAGTTCACCACAAAATTCTATATCTCATTTCCTCCACATTATGGCAACTACCTTTACCCCAAGGAGACATATCACTACACTTCATTCTACAGCAAATCTTGGGCACGTCGACTCGCCAACTTCGTGCCCGAGTTGCCTCGGTCAAGAGGTGGGAGCCCGTAAAAGAAGCCGGCCACGTGGTGCCCTTCCGGCGAGGAGGTGAAGACCGGAGACTCCGCGGCGAGATCGGGACGACGACGAGAAGACCGAAGGACACGGATCGCTCGGTATATCTCTCTACCCCTTCTTGTTAGCTAGGACTAGTTTAATGGCACGATCCGGGTTTTTAGTGCGCGGTGGTGCCGGTTTGAAAAGTTAAAGTAAATCACCGCTTCCGCATTCCGGCGTCGGATTGACGGCCGGGGCGCCGCCATGCACTTACAGTGGTATCAGAGCCTCGCCATTAACCTAGTCTAGCTTTGTCTAATGTGTTTACATTTCCGATCGAACAAAAAAAATTCCAAAATCCGCGTTTTGAATAGCATCAGTTTCTGTCGAAATTTTTTGGGCTCCAAAAATTTTTCGGGTTGTCTCAGAATACTGTGCAGGGAAGTAGGAGAACTATGGTAAAATTTTGTTGCATGAACCCATCATACCACCGCGGAATCGCAGCCAAACCCCTGTTTGGGCCGCGGTTCCGCCGCCACCTTGTAAGTTCAGTGCATCAATTTTTTACAGAGGCCTCCTGACTTGAAAATAGGGCTTTTGGAATATTCTTTTTGGGCCCAGAATTTCTTTATGTGCTACAGTAGTGCTTGGGGCCCACTTGGTAATTTTTTATCGATCGGATATTTTAAACACATTAGTTCACAGTTTTTACATTATATCTGCGACCGTGAATATCACTCGATCGGTAAATCTTGTCTAACTGCTATAGCCCGGTTAGACGGATTTGCGAACGTGACTTTCACGTTGATGTTCTGTGATTGTGCTATGATGTTGTGGATTAGTCGTGGGGGATAGCCTGGTTGCAATGCTAGTACAGTTTTTGTTGTATTATGTATATTTGATATTGCGGGGCGAGCGTCCGATATGTGGACTGCCGTCACTGCCTGTTTGTATTATTCTTTTGGGGCACGACCAGGCTGTGGTCGATGTACCCGTTGTATGTATATTTTACTTTCTGTACTAGGATTACCCCGCGGAGGGGTGCACGGATAGCCGGGTTCTAGAGGGCAACAAGCCCGCATCTCATGGCATTGAAATGGAGGGGGCTTTACTCTAGAATTGGTGGGCTATTCGCCGCACTCGTAGGGGGTACAGGTTGACCCAGGAGGGGTGCCCAAGTTACCAGATTCCGTGAAGTGCTGGGTGGTCCATTCACGTTGCTGACGGGGGCTGCCTCGCTTCAGGTTTTGGCGGGTAACTTGCCGCGCCCGTAGGGGTCTAGGATTTCATTGCACAGGCTATCCACATGACCAGGGGAACGTCGGGTTTCAGTAGCGGCTCTGTGAAACCCGGGGATCCTAGATATCTGTATTGTTCTGTGATGCTGTACATTTCTGTGATGTTGCATTTTTTATCACGCATTGAGCGAAATATTAAATATTGATATATATACTAGTAGATGTTGTATATGTTTTGCATCCGCGCTAGTCCAGTCCCCGCTCTGTCGTTAGTTAGCTAACCTAACGGGTAATGACGGGACCCAGTGGCGAATGCGGATGGCTTATACGTACATCAGTATATTTTCGTTCTTTGTGGTGTGATTAATTGATGGGACTGCAATTTGGATCAATGCAAGTTAAAAACAAACCTAATCTGATGTTGTTGGAACATTTTTCAAAAAGCTGTTATTGCAAGGACGTTCACTTTTGTTTTGCACAGTGGTATTCAGTTGGAATATCCTGCACCTCATTCCATGGGGAAAGAGCCGAGATCCCTTCACCGGGAGTGACCCCTTGGACAAAATTTTGCGTCAGGGCAATAACTTCACTATAGCCGATTACTTTTGCTTTGCATCGTGGTATTCAGTTGGAATATCCTGCTCCTCAGTCGACGAGGCAAGGGCCGAGATCCCTTCACCGCGAGTGACCTCTTTAGCAAAGGTTTTCGTTACTATATTTTTCTAAAAAGCTATCTGTTCCTTCAACGATATCAAGTTCATTACGTTAAAAGTTTTCGCCAGAAACCATTCGTAGCCCTCCGTCGTTTCATATGGGTGGTCAATAGTATTCAAGCTGTGTATGTTGGCCAAAGTCAAGGCACAGTGATTGGTAGCTATTGGGTATTCATATGCAGTATAGATAGATGCGTTGGTTTGGGGCAGTCGTACTACTATTTTGGCCAAAGTCAAGGGTATGTACGGGTGGGCTCAAATTAACCTGGAGAATGACGGGTAGAACTTAACATGTGACTTATGATATGTTGGCCAAAGTCAAGGTCATACGAGCATGGGGCAAAAATCACATCGGGAGTTTCAAAAGAAACTGAAACTTGCCAGATATGCGCATACCTTCTGGAGCATGATAGCGTGAGCGGATTCCGTCACGTTATCATGCGATGATAGTTGGATCCCGATTCCCACTGATAAGTTAGTTTACTCCTCGGGTGATCCCGACTAATTCTTCTTTCGGGTTTGGAGAAGAATTTGAGGTTACAGTGGGAGGTTTCCTGATTAGATAAATTGGTAACCATTCTGATTTAGGTTAGAGTGCACGCTGAGTGTTTCTTTTCTCTCTCTCTTTGGCAGCGACCATTGAACCGACCCTAGACAATGACTCAGAGACCAAGTTGACCGAACCTTCTTAAACACTGGCTTTTGGATTGTCAGAGTTGCAAACCTCATTGCCACTCCTACTTTTACCCTTTTCTCCAGGACACCCCGTATTACTACGAACGTCCACTTCCATTGGACAAAACCATCGTATGGTTAGATACGAACTCGAAGGAATTTATTCGAGGATGGTTTCCGGTTCTGGAGAAAACGAATAGGACTATTCAGTTGTCTTTTCCTTTTTACCTTCTCTCAAGTTGCGAGTACTCCTTGGTTTAGGAGATAGTACACCTATTACGCAAATTGGATAGTCTTCTTCCAAACCATAGGCAGGTGCCGAACGGTGGGGAATGAAGAAAACCAATTAGCCTAACGATGGTGTACAGAAGGTATTATGTAAAGACAAAGAAAGGGATTAGAAGGAGGGCAAAGTAAATTGCGACTGCTATTCACGACCAAACCAAGTATTTCATTACCACTCCCACTTCACCTTTGTATTTCTCCAGGACACTCCGTATCACTACGAAGATCCACAGTTTATTGGATATTCCATCGTATGGTTATATACGAACTCGTAAGGAACTTGTTCCAGTTCGGGGATGGATTCTGGTTCAGGAGAAATAGGAATAAGGTTTATTCGGTTATCTTTTATCATCACCTTGTGTTCCTAGGATTAGGACAGTACACCCAATATGCTTATTGGATAGTCTTCTTCCAAACCATAGGCTGGTGCCGAACGGTAGGGAAGGAAGAAAACCATTTGGCCTAAAGGGGTGTACAGAAGGTAATGACTAAAGACATATGAAGGGATTTGGAGAGGTGGCAGAGATTTATACGGTTATAGTTGTGAATCTGGAAGAGGCATTACTAGGAATACCAGGATACCCCTACGAAACATTTCAATGTTTCAGCTTCACTGTGTACTGTTAAAGGAAAACTGATTTCCCAATTAGACACTTGCTCCAGGGTATGTATTTACCAGGTTTGATTCTCACATCTGTATGGTTTTACAGATGATGAGTGGGAGTAAGTTATTGGTGTTAGTTATATGTATGCCCTAGAGGCCATTACTATACATAGGATGTAGATTGTAGTGGATGCTGGGACATATATAGGGAGGACTTTCTTGCTCGACATGATAGTACGCTATCTGGTTACTCTTTAACTTAACGTGTATACTGTTTGTCTCTCTGTTACATGTTGGTAAAGCCCTTAGGATGTGTACTTGACTACCTGGATTATGATGCGGATCATACTAGTGGGGACATGGTAGTCCATAAGTACATCCTTCAAAGTCCCTAGTCGTGGGTGTATCGAGACGGGGCATCGATATACCAGAGTAGACTAGCGCATACCTTCTCGACCCATACAGATGGGTGATGGATGATCCCATATCCATTGGTATTTGACATCAGAGATGATATACGGGTGCTCAGTGGAGACTGGGTACACTGGACGGACTCGCCGAGAACTCGCAGATGGTATTATACCTTACGTCAGATGGCAGTTCTCTGGTGACACTGGTACAGAGTAGTCTGTTGACCCGAGATCGTCATAGAGTCTTATGTGGTTCCCACTGTGCTTTGATTTCCATCTTACCACGTCCAAGAGGGCGTGCAAAACGGTGGTTTTTGGGTACAGTCCCGAGTCACATGGAGGCAATGAGCGATAGGAGGGGATTCGTCTCTCCCGGTATAGGGGGTTGATGTTGCGCTGTGTTCGATTGGCTATAACAGGAAATCCCTGGCCAGGGTTGCTAAGATTTACTGGTAAGTGTTACCAGTAGTTTCTCGAATTGTTATAGACCTCATATCGACACGACTTATCGAGCTATTGGGGTCTGACGTTTACCACCCCTAGGCGAGATATGCGACATATCAGACGATCAGACCGGACTGTACGGTAGTGTTACTGGTTGGATTCACTGGAGTGTGAGCGGGCTTGCTCGTCGATCTTCTGATCGCTCAATACCCGGGTGGCCGTTACGTTTAGCAGACCGCTTGCGGCTTGTGGGTGTTTGATATGATCATCACCTGCTGCCGGCGTATTGACGAGTCTTTAGAGTCCTACACAGAGGTTTCCTGGCTCAAGCGAAACGAAATAGGAGCGCATATAAGATATGTGCGGGACCGAGAATAATGCGTGTATGTGATACCGTATTTTATTCTCGCGAAGAATGTGTCGAATGGTTATATGCGATATAACCTAGTTATCGAATCGAGGGTTGATTCGATAAGTCGATACATTGGATACTAGTCGGTTATATGCGATATGACCGGATCGTTAAATCAAGTGTTGATTTAATTATTTAATGCATAATTATATATTTGATATATTACTTTGTGTTAACTAGTATTGGTTCACTTTAAATGGATTTTCTCACTCGGTTTGTGCACATTGTATATGTGATATACTTTTGTACACATGATTGTATCATATTTGATGATACATGTTTACTTGGTTAAGTGTAAAGAATTAAACCATGGTTAAACATATAATTAGGGTTTTATTTTCCATTACTTACATATTCATTTATTTATTTGTTTATATATATTGGAAAATAAATGGAAAAGAGAAAAGAATGGTGGCTTTATTTGTTGTTTAGTTGAAGCTTCATGATGCTTTGACCTAGTCCACCATTCTTATCTCATCCTTAACCCTAACCATTGCTTTAACCTTGGTCAATTCTCTACACATAACCATAGTTAGAATTATGATAAGGATTGATTTTCTATTCTATTCTAATAACTTATCATAACAATTATCTTCTTCTTCTTCATCTTCTTCAAAGAAGAAAGCTTACTTCATCAATGGTGATTGATGAAAAAGAGTGAGAAATCCAATTCTAAAGTCTACCCACTTCCTATTTCTTCATCCTCTACCTCTTGCCAAGTAGTAGAGTGTGTTTCCTTCACAAATTTTTAGACTTGGTGAAGTTGGAGCTTGATCTAGCGATGCCTCGACGTAGATCATCTTCGGCATGGACATCGACGACCTAGCTCGCCATTTCTCCGACGAAGCCGACGCAAGAGCCCGGGAATTCATTTGGACAGCGAGGAGACTTCGTTGCGGAGCTATGGAGGTGGAGCACCGGATCTACAAAGGTTGTATTTCCGTTTAAACTTTAGTTAAATTGTTAACTAGTTTATTTTTCGCTTAGACATCTAGCCAACGATCCGTAGTTTAGGGTTTCTCGGCACCGTAAATTTTGAAATTGGTATGGTTGATGCCTTGTGAGACCTCATTAGGGTGCCTAGGAACCCTACAGTGGTATCAGAGCCTAGCTAGAGCCTTAGGCGAAGTCTAGACGCAATTTGAAGTCCGATCGAACCGAAAACTAGAACTCAAAATAGCTCTCTGGACTTTTTCCAAATTTTGGGATTTTTCCACATTAAAAATATGCAGAAAACACATCAGGAATATCTAAGAGTTACTGTGAAATTCGGCGGCCAAATTCCACTATCCCACAGCGGTTCCGCGGCATGAGCAAGGCTCATGCGGCGCTTCCGCGGCCGTACGGCCACAGTATTTAAATTATTTTGCACAGTAATTCTTAGTTTCCAGTGGTGATTTTTCTGGGAATTTTTAATATTTTTTCAAGAGTTGAATTTTCTGGGTTGTTTTGGGGACTCGGTGTTTCGATCGGATTGTCAAACTTTGTCTATGTGGCTTTCCGGGTATTTTAAGAATATGTTAAAAAGTTCGACCGGATATAAATACCCAATTTTTCCCCTGTCGGGAAATTTCCAAGTGTTGGATTTTTCCGTAGTTTAACGACGTTCTAAGTAGTGCAAGTAACGCGATGGACCCTCTAGAAGACAACAAACCTTAACTCGATTATGTGACCGTCTTGAACTGCCCTTTGAACCTTCGGGTTTGGGGCAGTACGGCGTGCCACATGTGAGGCGTTGGCTTGACCCTTCTACGGCTGGACCGTCGGTACTGAGGCACGAACTGAATGTTGTTAGACTTATTTCATGTGTTGATCTGTATCGGGAAAAATTGGGTGTTCGATTGTTCGATCGGAAAGTTTGACATTTTCTATTTATCCGGAATGGGATACAATAATTGGAACTCACAAGAAGTTATGAGATAACTGAATGAATGTTATAAACATAGCAGTTTAGTCTCACTTGATCGGTTGCCATGGAATTTTGATGTGATCAAAAGTCCGTCGCAATCACGTAGCGTACGCGGATACTCGCCGGGTAAACTTAATAGACAGCCTCACTCCATAGTCCCGACCAAGTGACTGTAGGAGAACCCCATCGCCGAAAGCATCCGTCCGGGTGCTCGCGGCAGCGGTGTTCCGCCTTGGTGCACTTCGTCGACGGTATCGGGGGTGCAGCCGTCTACTGAAGTTTGCGACGAGCATTCGATCAGGATGTCGGGAATCTTGTTGAATTGCTCGACTAGGTATTGAAAAGTGTTTTCGATTTTGAGACTAAAATGCGGGGTTTATAATTGTTAGGCATGAGATGTCTAAGGAATTCATTGTTTTAGGCATGCGATGTCTAAGGAGATTGCGGATTCCAACTGTTGTAGTTTTACACTTTCTTTTCTGTGACCGTAAGTGTAATATGTGATATCGCCGGTTTCGTTGCTATATGTCAACGACAATTGGGATGCGCATATTTACTTACGTTGATGACATGTGATGTTATGTGTTGCTGGATATGTTATATTGGATCGTCGTGTTTGAATAGCCGGGGGTTTTTATGTGAGATGAGTGTTTTTCATTTTCATTCATGTAAAAACTTGTATGTAATATTCTTTTATTGGGGCACTTCCAGGTTGCGGAAGATGTCACCGTTTGTATATTATTTACTTTTCCGCACTAGGATAGACCCAAGGAAGAGAGCACAAGTAACCGGGTTCTGGAGTCCAGTGGGAGACCAACTCGAGGAGTCGAGTCCGGGTCTCCTAACTCTAGAATTGGTAGGGTTGCTTGCCGCTCTCGTAGGGGTCTAGGGGTGTGGGTTTGGCTATTCATCACGACCGTGGAATCCGTGTTTTATACTGGCTCGTATTGAAAACACGGACGTCCTAGTATATCCAATATTTCATATGTTTCTTCTGCTGCGATATCTGTGATGTGATCATGTGATGTTCTGTGATAGATACAGTATATAGTATATATGATATATTATATAGACGTTACTTATGTTTTACACCCGCGCTAGCCCTGCCCCGCTCTGCCGTTAGTTACCTAACCTAACGGTGCATGAGGGGACATCGAGGCGAATACGGATGGCATAAGTGTACGTCGTATTTATCTGTGATGTTTAGGTACTTGAATGATGGGACTTCATTAATGAGATTAATGAAATAAAAAGAAACCTAAGATGTTGTAGAATCGAATTTCAAAATAAAACAGGTAGCTAAAGTTCTTGCTTTGCACAGAGGTATATATGATATATCCTGCACCTTATTCGATAAGGAAAGGACCGAGATCCCTTCACCGGGAGTGACTCCTTTAGCAATAACTGGCAGATGCTACACACTCGGTTTGTCTTTTGATTGCTTTTAACTGTTTTTGCTTTGCACAGCGATATATATGATATATCCCGCACCTCATTCGACGAGGAAAGGACCGACGATCCCTTCACCGGGAGTGACTCCTTTAGCAAAACAAGAAAAGCCTCAAAAACACTCCATTTTAAAATCATTTGATTCTACAATGATATCAAGTTCATTACGCAATAGGTTTTCAGAAAAACCTGTCGTAGCCCTCCGTCATTTCAGATAAGTCCTGTTTAGTATTCGTGCTGCGTTTGTTGACCTTGTCAAGGCGCAGTGTGCGGTAGCTAACCAGTATTTATCTGCTTATGCATATGATGCAGATTGGGTTAGGGTAGTCGTGCGGCCTTGTTGACCTTGTCAAGGGTCGTGCGGGTGGGTTTGATTCAATCAAGAAATGACGGGTTGAACTTGACTTGCGGTCTATGGTTTGTTGACCTTGTCAAGGTCATAGATCGTTCGGGGCAAAACATTATCGGGAATTTCAAGTGTTGAAATTTGCAATGAGATTGCATACCTTCTATGAGATAGTTGGATCCCGATACCCGCTGCGAGTAAGAGTTACTCCTGGGAGAGTTTTATACATTACAATTAGCCAATCAAGTAGGTGTCTAGAAAGGTGTTAACGAGGTTACGCCTCTTGGAAAATGAGGTTTACATTAATTAGGTTCGTGCGAAAGCACGGGGGACCTCCCTCAAAGTACCGACACTGGCCTGGCTGAAAGATTGGCGAACTTGTAGTGTGTAATTAGTCCCGGCTAGTCTTTCCTTTTAGGGTTTGAAGGAAGATTTGATAAAAAGCAGTGGGAGCCATCCTGATTAGATAAAATAATAACCAATCTATTCTTGCAAGAGCGCACGCTGAGTGTTTTCTTCTCTCTCTCTCCAGGTAGCGACCATATCACGCCTTAATCAAGATAATAATACGGATTTTTGACCGAACCCGCTTGTTATACTGAGCTGGGGAACGTTGGTCCCGCTCCAACTTATAATTGTTATAAGACAGAGCAGGAAATTGGGGAATACCAGATTTCCCGTGCCGCCCAAACGAGGAGAGTGCATGATGATGCATCATCTTCGGGTGTGTTCATTATATAAAACTGTTTCTCAGTGTCCTTTACGTCCTGGGTATGTGATACCAGATCAGGATCCCAGATATGTAATCTGTTACATAGGGCTACAGAAAGGTAGAGAACTGAGAACGGGTGATAAGTTTCATGAGGCAGAAAACGGGGCAAGTGTTGCAGCCAAGTCTGTTGGTCACTGTCACCCTGTATTACCAATACATTGATTCTGAACGAATGTTATTAGATACCGAACCTGATATACAAAATCATATCAGTCTCTTTATTAGTAAAGAAAGGATATAATTTTGTATTGTTGGATAATGTTTTGAACATTTCCTATAACAAAAGTTGATCGGTTCAGGCACGTTATCTAAAAGCGTTGATGTTCTAAATCAAACTACAGTTCTTAGTATATGGAACACACATAAGAGGAAGAGTTCAGAAATGAACGGATCCTTCTTAAGGTATTGTAGACTAGGTCAGATCAATGTGACCCGACTAGCTGAAGTTACATGTAGATGCATATTTAAATCAGTTTGAATCTACATCTTGTGAAACTTGCCAGTCATGTCACAAAAATATAATGACACTAGCTCTGTTTATTGGAAACAGAGAAAGAGTTAGTGAACTCTTGGGATGATACATGTTGATGTATGTAGGTCCCCTGTCTACACATGCCAAGACCGGTTCTTTGTACTTCATTACATTCTCTGATAATCTCTCAAGATTCAGACATATGTTCCTGTTGAAACACAAGTCCGAACCTTTTGAGATATTCATAGAATATAAGTTAGAAGTAGAGAACTAATAAGGGTATAAGTATTATGTCCTTTGATGTGATCGAGGAGGAGAATACTTGAGCACGGAAATCCTGGACTTTTCTAAAGGTGAATGAGATTCTCTCTCAGCATTACTCCTCCGCATACACCATAGCACGATGGTATATCGGGGTGGAGCAATTACACCCTATGTGATAAGGTGTGCTCTATGATGAGTAATACTGAGCTACCTATTTCCTTTTGGGTGTTATGCACTTGAGAAGCTGCATACCTATTGAATAGGGTTCTAATCAAATCAGTAGCCTACCGCTTCATATGTGATATGGAATGGGAAGAACCCATGTCTTAAGTTAGTTAAGATTTGGAGTTGTCCGGCCTATGTCTGAAAGCAAAATCCGGACAAGCTCGAGGCAAGGTCTGTAATGTAGAACTGGAAAGGTTCTAGCTATACAAACTACAGCCGATGATTTGAAAGAACCAAAGGATTCAATAGTTACCAATGAACCTCAGCCTCTTCGCCGATCTAGTAGGGTTCCTCACCCACCTGAGAGATACTTCTGTTTCTCTATGACAGTGGGAGCGAGGATTGCATCATGAGATGATGACCCAACTAGTTTCGAGCTGGCCATCAGGAGTAAGACTCTGTAAGAATGGCTGGATGCTTAGTGATCTGAGATGGAATACATATACACCAACAAAGTATGGACTTTGGTTGCTATATCTGAAGGGTTAAATCCCCATCAGGAGCAAGTATATCTTGAGAAGATTACTTGGTGTACATGGAAGAGTTGAGACTTTCAAAGCTAGACTTGTTAAAGGACTACATCATTGACCAGGTATGGATGATGATGATGTTAGTGTATATGCCCTAGAGGCCATTACTGTATCATACTAGCTTGTATATTACTTAATGGAAGCTTGGGATATTCACAGTTGTATATACAATCTTGCTCGAAATGGTAGTATGCTACTTGGTTTGTCTCTGCTTTAATATGTGCATGTGTTTCTTTTAGCATATTGCTGGTATACATATTAGTAGAGCCCTTAGGATCTTTGCTTGATTACCAGCGTTGTGATGGCGCTCGCACTCGTGGGAGCTGGGTAATCTATAAGCACATCCTTATACAGGTCCCTGGTCGTTGGACTATCGAGACAGGGCATCGATACTCCGGAGTAGACTAGCGTATGCGCTTCTCATCCCAGTGTGGGAGACGGTCTGTCCCACAGCCGTTAGTACGTCGTACTTGGGATAGTATGCGGGTGCTCGTTAGGTTACGAGTACACTGGACAGGACTCGTAGGGAACTGTTGGTTGGTAATATACCTATCGTCAGTTATCAGTTCCCAGGTGACATGAGTACAGCTTAGTCCGCTGACTTGACACTGTCACTTCGCCTCGAGTGTGTTCCCACTGCACTTTGATTACTACCCTACCACGGCTCAGAGGAGTCGTGCAAACAGGTAGTTTTTGGGTGCAGTCCCGAAGCACTTGGAGGCAGTGACGGTTAGACAGGATTCGTCTCTCCCGGTATTGGGGGTTGACATCGCGCTGTGTCCAGGAGAGCCATTACACGAGTAGTCCCTGGCCAGGGCAAGCGAGATATACTGGTAGGCTTCCAGTGTTATCTCAGGGTGTTCTGGGCTTCACTCCGACACGACTTGTACCGCTATTAGGGGACTGACGTTCACCGCCCCCCTAGGCCCGCCATGCGATGTATCAGACGAACAGACCGGACTGTACGGAGACTGTCACATACAGGCTCAGTAGGAGTGCAGATGGGGTTCACCTCGTCAGTCTTCTTATCGACATCTACCTGGGGACCGTTACGTACAGCTAGTTCCGCTTGCGGTCTGTGGTTAAACCCACTGCCAGCGTAGTGTCGAGTCTTTAGAGTCCCACACAGAGAGCTATTCGCCTTTAGGCAAAACGAGTAGAGGTCGCATGGTTTTGCGACAGGGTTCGTTCGCATCCGCGCACTTGTGCACGTTTGCTGTCTGGACAGTCTATACTAGCGGGCTTTGGTTTAAGCCGGATCCTAGTATATGATTTGAGATTGGTTTTTCTCATTGTGTTCGTGTTCCTCGGATCACGAATGCGGGTGCGTATGCACAGTTGCTTGAGATTGGGGGAGAGGACCTTGTTTAGGGTTAATGGCTTTTGTCATTTTATTAACCCTATTGATTTTGTGTGGATTATTGTTAATTGATAATTAGCTTAATTATTGTGCATGGTTGTTGTTGACAATTTGACTTCATTGACTTGTTGACCATGTTGACAACTTGACCATAATCATTTCATTTGGAAGATGCTCTTTGATCTTTGCAAAAATGAAATGATAATGGTCAATTCATGATTTATCATGACAATTTTCAAGCTAATTATCTAATTAAACTTATCCTCACATATTAGTGAGAATGGCTCACTATTTTTCTCATTCCCTCATTTCTTTTCTCTCTCTTGCTCATCCTCTCCCTCAAGCTCTCTCCCTCTCATGTGTTGAGAAACAAAAAGCTTGAGAAAAACCCTCTCTTGATCTTCTCTACTCACTTCTAGGGTTCAAGTCTTAGCATTTCTTGCACTCTAGTTACTCCTAGCTTGGAGTTGAAGCTAAAGGTGGTGGCTTTCGGGTGGATCCTTCTTTGACGGGAGAAGACAAGCAAGGTGATCCTTTTCTACCATACCTAGGAGCAAGGAGAGAAGGACTAAAGACCAAAGGTATAACCTTTCATCACTTAGCTACTTTGTAGTTAGGGTTAGCTAGTTTTAGTTTAGCAAAGATCCTCACAAGCATAGTCCATGTTGCCTAAGTCATTAAAAATCCGATTTTTATTATGTTTTCCGCCTCCCCGTAAGCACCGGGGTGGGCAACACGGACTTACAGTGGTATCAGAGCCTAACTAAACTCAAACTAGCTAGGTAGTGAAGTGTAACGAAGTTTCGAAACCGAAAATCCAAAAACCGAACTTTTGAAAAACCCTAGTTTCTGTTGAAATTTTTTCTGCTCAAAATGAAAAACTGTATATTTGTAAATTCATCTCAGGGTTTTTTATGAACACCCATGAAAAACGACACAGAGATTCGTTCAAACCGCCGCCCTTCCGCCGCACGAGGTAGGCTCGTGCCGCGGAACCGCCGCGGTTTGATGTCCTCTCTGCATCGTTTTTCGTGCAGTGTCTGTATGTGTTGATTTTGGGATTTTAAGGATATATAATATATGCCCAGATTTTCCAGAACTAAAATTTACTTTTGGGGGCCTATAAATCCGTATTTTTCGGAACTTCACTACACTTTAACTACATCGGTTATATCTGTAATGCTTGTATGTATTGAACGTCGGCTAATCGCTATAAGTCGATTAGTCGGGGTTATACATCTCTGTGATCTGTGATTGTTGGTTTGTGGATATGAATGGATTGGATTGTCGCGGGTGAATAGCCGGGTTGGATGTGAGATGAGTGTTATTTTCTTTCATTCATTTGTAACATGTAAATTGATGTAATAATATTCTTTGTATGGCCGCACAACCGGGTCGGGGTTGTAGCCGCCATTGTATAATTCTTTTTACTGTTTATGCTCCTAGGATAGACCCATGGAGGGGGTGCACAAACTACCGGGTATCTCGAAGTGCCGAGTGGCCTACTCACGGTGGTGAGGGAGGTTGCTTCGCTTCGGGTGCTTGGCGGGTAGTTTGCCGCACCCGTAGGGGTCTTGGGTGGGGTATTGGCTATTCACCGCGACCGTGTAATCCGCTTTGCGTTGCAGGCTCGAACGCATTGCGGATTCCTAGTATATCCAATGTATTCATCTGTGATCTGTAATGTCTATCATTGCTATATATTTATATATAATAACTATTTAGGCGTTGCTTATGTTTTACAGCCGCGCTAGCCCAGCCCCCGCTCTGTCGTTAGTTAAGTAACCTAACGGGTGATGACGGGGCCCCGTGGCGAATGCGAATGGCATAAGCGTACGTCATATTTTGGTTGTTTTCTGCAATGGTAGGATTAAATGATGGGACGCATTAAAAGAACTAATGCAAGAAATAAACCAAGTAAAAGTCGATTGGAACACTTTGAAAACCACTCGGTTCTTTTCAAAACTAAAACTTTTAAACGCGGAGCTTGAACCACTCCTTTTAAAAGCTATCTCGTTCCATCGATTATATCAAGTTCACTACGTTCACGGTTTTGCCAAAACCATCCGTAGCCCTCCATCATTTCGGTTAAATATTCGGCAGTATTCAAGCTATGTATTTTGACCTCACACCAAGGCATAGTGATTGGTAGCTGCCGGATATTTATCCGTTGCATAGATAGAATGCGTTGATTTGAGACAGTCGTACTGCCGTTTTGGCCTACGTCAAGGGTAGGTACGGGTGGGTTCAAATTAACCAGGATAATGATGGGAAGAACTTGACATGTGACTTATGACATTTTGACCTCACGCCAAGGTCATAAGAGCATGGGGCAAAAATCCACATCGGGAGTTTCATAAGTACTGAAACTTGCTAGCGTTGCATACCATTTGGAGTGTGATAATTCTGGTAGGATTCCTTCGGTTTTATCACGCGATGATATTTGGATCCCGATCCTACTGTGAGTATATGCTACTCCTCGGGAAAACTCTCACTTAACGATCAATGCTATAAACCTAGTAGGTGCCTAGAAAGGTGTTAGCGGGGCTACGCCCACAGGGAAAAGAGGTTACTTAATTAAGGAACTTCGCGAAAGCGTTGGAAAACCTCCCTCGAAGTACCGACACTGGCCTGGCTGAACGGTTAAGCAAGTATTGTACGGTGAGAATGATCCCGGCTAATCCTTTTCTTTATGGTTTGAGAAGGGATTCGAGAGACAGTGGGAGCCATCCAGTTTAGACAAACTAAAAACCACTCTAAACTTGCAAGAGCATCATGCTAAAGTGTTTCTTTTCTCTCTCCTAATTGCAGCGACCATTCAAGATGACCGGACTTAAGTTACTATTAGATAAAAACATATTGACAGGGCCAAACTACAAAGATTGGCTCAGGAATGTCAAGATGGCTATCACTTATGACAAGCTGGGGTATATACTTACCACCAAAGCTCCCCCCGTCCCAGGTCCCACCTCCAGCGTCGCGGATGTAGAAATCCGTAAGACATGGGAGATAGATTGCGCGAGGGCCAAATGCCTCGTATTAGCCTCGATGGACAACGACCATCAGAGGAGGCACGAGAATATGGACCTAGAGTCCATATTTCTCCATACAAAAGAACTGTATGGAGAGCAGTCTCGTATCGCAAGATACGAAGTGTCGAAGAAGCTCTTTTCGGCAAGGTTGGCCGTCGGATCATCGGTAGCGGACCACGTGCTTAAGATGATCGGCTACATAGAGGAGCTCGCGGACCTTGGGACCACGTTGGAGAATGAACTCTATACTGATCTGATTCTCCAGTCCCTTCCTTCCACTTACGCCCAGTTCATTCTTAACTTCAACATGCAAGGAAAGGAGGTTGAACTTGCCGAGCTTCTGAACATGTTGAGGACTGCTGAGGGCACCCTACAGAAGGGTAGGGAGACATCCACTTTGTTTGTAAGAGGATCTTCCTCTTCTAGGTCCAGGGCGAAAGCCAAGGGCAAGAAGAAGAAAGCCCCCGCCAAACCAAGAGGCGGTGTCGGTAAAGTGGATACGAAGGGAAAGGGTAAAGCAACAAAGGTAGCGGGGAAGCTGGTGGGGAAGGAAGAATGCTTCTATTGTCACAAAAGTGGCCACTGGAAACAAGATTGCAAGGCTTGGAAAGCCAGAACACAGGATTTGAAGCGAGTTGCAGCTTCAGCTTCAGGTGTGTATGTTATTGAAAACTGTCTATCAATAAACTCTACATCCTGGGTATTGGATACCGGATCAGGATCTCATATCTGTAATTCTTTGCAGGCGTTGAGAAAGCGTAGAGTTTTGAAGGCAGGTGACATGACCCTCAGAGTTGCGAACGGTGCTAGCATGGATGCAGAGGCCGTGGGGGACTATCACCTGGGATTATCAGATGGACACTTTTTGGTTTTGCGTAGTTGTTATTATGTACCAAATGCAACCTGTAATATCATTTCTGTATCTTTATTATCTAAAGAAGGTTATGAATTTGCATTTGTAAGTAATGTAGTGAACATTCACCTTAATCAAGTTTTGATTGGGTCAGGTACATTAAACAACGGTATTTACGTTTTAAACCAACCACAGGTTTTCAATATCCAGAATACACATAAAAGAAAGTCTCCAGATATTAATAAAACTTTCTTATGGCATTGTAGACTGGGTCACATCAACGAGAGAAGATTGACTAAGTTACATACTGAAGGATATTTAGATTCGTTCGAATATCAATCGTATGCAACTTGTCAATCCTGTCTCAAAGGAAAGATGACAAAGGCTCCGTTTTCTGGACACGGAGAAAGAGCGAGCGAGCTCTTGGGACTCGTACACAGCGACGTGTGCGGTCCAATGTCTACACATGCGCGAAGCGGTTTTTCTTACTTCATAACTTTTACGGATGATTTCTCAAGATTCGGACATGTCTTCTTAATAAAGCATAAATCCGAAGCTTTTGATAAGTTCCAGGAATATAAGAATGAAGTAGAAAAACAGACCGGCAAAAGTATCAAGATCCTAAGATCGGATCGAGGAGGAGAATACTTAAGTGCCGAATTCCTGAATTACTTAAAAGAGAATGGAATTCTCTCTCAGCTTACTCCTCCATACACCCCGCAACATAACGGTGTATCGGAGAGACGGAACCGAACCCTATTGGATATGGTACGGTCCATGATGAGTAATGCTGAGTTACCGCGATCTTTCTGGGGATATGCGCTAGAAACAGCTGCATATCTTTTGAACCGTGTTCCCACTAAGACTGTGCCTACCACACCATATGAGTTATGGAGTGGGAAGAAACCCTATCTTCAATACTTGAAGATTTGGGGATGTCCAGCTTATGTCAAAAAGCAGCATACGGACAAGCTCGAGGCACGCTCAGTACTGTGCAAGTTTGTGGGATACCCAAAGAACTCCAGGGGGTATCTTTTCTATTACGCAGAGGAACAAAAAGTCCTTGTTTCTCGCAATGCCCACTTTCTGGAACATCAGTTTTTAGAAAAAGAAATAAGTGGGAGCGCAATAGAACTGGAAGAAATTCCAGAACCACAAACTATTACTGAAAGTTTAGTGGAACCAGAAGGTTCAAAAGAACAGGACATTCCTACGCCGCTCCGCAGGAGTAGTAGGCAGTCTCATCCGCCCGAGAGATACTACGGTTTTCTCATTGACGGGGATAGAGAGGACTGCATCCTAGATTGTGATGAGCCTACTAGCTTCCAGCAAGCCATTCAGAGCGTCGACTCGGTAAAATGGCTGGATGCAATGCGGACCGAGATGGAGTCCATGTACACCAACAAAGTATGGACGTTGGACATTGCTCCAGACGGGGTAAAACCCGTAGGATGCAAGTGGATCTTCAAAAGGAAGATTGGTGTAGATGGACAGGTTGAGACCTATAAAGCTAGACTGGTAGCAAAGGGTTTTCGTCAGCGACCTGGTTTAGACTATGACGAAACCTTTTCTCCAGTAGCTATGCTGAAATCCATTCGGATCCTTCTTGCCATCGCTGCTTTCCACGATTATGAGATTTGGCAGATGGACGTAAAGACAGCTTTTCTAAATGGTCATTTAGAGGAGTGTGTCTATATGGACCAGCCAGAGGGTTTCATTCAGGGTGGGAGCAGCGGAAAGGTGTGCAAGTTGCTCAAGTCCATTTATGGACTCAAGCAGGCATCGCGGAGTTGGAACATCTGTTTTGATGAGACGGTCAAAGAATTTGGCTTTATCAAAAATCCAGATGAACCATGCATCTATTGTAGATTTGTAGCGAGAACTGTAGTATTCCTCGTGTTATACGTGGATGACATTCTCTTAATAGGAAATGACATTCCTATGCTACAATCTGTCAAGGGGTTCTTGTCACACAGGTTCTCCATGAAAGACCTGGGTGATGCCTCCTACATTCTGGGTATCCGGATCTACCGTGACAGATCCAAGAGGATATTAGGACTCTCGCAGTCCAGGTACATCGACACCATACTGAAGAGATTCAGTATGGAAGATTCCAAGCGCGGTAATCTACCGGCTTGTCACGGGATCACCCTCTCCAAAGAGATGTCTCCCAAGACTGATTTGGAGAGGGATCGCATGTCTGTTATACCCTACGCTTCTGCGGTAGGCTCTATAATGTATGCGATGTTATGTACCAGACCAGATGTGGCTTATGCACTGAGTGTGGTAAGCAGGTATCAGTCAAACCCAGGGGAGAAACATTGGATAGCAGTAAAGAACATTCTCAAGTACCTGAGAAGGACTAAGGAGATGTTCTTGGTGTATGGCGGAAAAGACCTGCAGGTTGAGGCCTTTGCTGACTCCAGCTTCCAGAGTGACAAGGATGATTCCAAGTCCATGTCGGGTTTTGTCTTTACCCTCAATGGAGGGGCGGTGTGTTGGAAGAGCTCCAAACAGGAAACCGTTGCTGACTCGACTATGGAAGCGGAATACATCGCTGCATCTGATGCCGCAAAAGAAGCTGTCTGGATGAGGAAGTTCTTGAAAGAACTTCAGGTGGTTCCGTCCATTGTTGACCCAATACCTCTGTATTGCGACAACAACGGGGCTATAGCTTTAGCGAAGGAACCCAGGTCCCATCAGAAATCCAGACACATCTTAAGGCGGTATCACCTGATCAGGGAGATCGTGGATCGCCAGGAGATCGAGGTCCGGAGAGTTGCATCAGAGGATAACACAGCAGATCCATTCACCAAGGCCTTGCCCCAGACTCAGTTCGAGCGGCTCATCGAGATGATAGGTCTTCGATACGCCAGTACATGGCCTTAGTGCAAGTGGGAGATTGTTAGTGTATATGCCCTAGAGGCCATTACTGTATCATACTAGCTTGTATATTACTTAATGGAAGCTTGGGATATTCACAGTTGTATATACAATCTTGCTCGAAATGGTAGTATGCTACTTGGTTTGTCTCTGCTTTAATATGTGCATGTGTTTCTTTTAGCATATTGCTGGTATACATATTAGTAGAGCCCTTAGGATCTTTGCTTGATTACCAGCGTTGTGATGGCGCTCGCACTCGTGGGAGCTGGGTAATCTATAAGCACATCCTTATACAGGTCCCTGGTCGTTGGACTATCGAGACAGGGCATCGATACTCCGGAGTAGACTAGCGTATGCGCTTCTCATCCCAGTGTGGGAGACGGTCTGTCCCACAGCCGTTAGTACGTCGTACTTGGGATAGTATGCGGGTGCTCGTTAGGTTACGAGTACACTGGACAGGACTCGTAGGGAACTGTTGGTTGGTAATATACCTATCGTCAGTTATCAGTTCCCAGGTGACATGAGTACAGCTTAGTCCGCTGACTTGACACTGTCACTTCGCCTCGAGTGTGTTCCCACTGCACTTTGATTACTACCCTACCACGGCTCAGAGGAGTCGTGCAAACAGGTAGTTTTTGGGTGCAGTCCTGAAGCACTTGGAGGCAATGACGGTTAGACAGGATTCGTCTCTCCCGGTATTGGGGGTTGACATCGCGCTGTGTCCAGGAGAGCCATTACACGAGTAGTCCCTGGCCAGGGCAAGCGAGATATACTGGTAGGCTTCCAGTGTTATCTCAGGGTGTTCTGGGCTTCACTCCGACACGACTTGTACCGCTATTAGGGGACTGACGTTCACCGCCCCCCTAGGCCCGCCATGCGATGTATCAGACGAACAGACCGGACTGTACGGAGACTGTCACATACAGGCTCAGTAGGAGTGCAGATGGGGTTCACCTCGTCAGTCTTCTTATCGACATCTACCTGGGGACCGTTACGTACAGCTAGTGCCGCTTGCGGTCTGTGGTTAAACCCACTGCCAGCGTAGTGTCGAGTCTTTAGAGTCCCACACAGAGAGCTATTCGCCTTTAGGCAAAACGAGTAGAGGTCGCATGGTTTTGCGACAGGGTTCGTTCGCATCCGCGCACTTGTGCACGTTTGCTGTCCGGACAGTCTATACTAGCGGGCTTTGGTTTAAGCCGGATCCTAGTATATGATTTGAGATTGGTTTTTCTCATTGTGTTCGTGTTCCTCGGATCACGAATGCGGGTGCGTATGCACAGTTGCTTGAGATTGGGGGAGAGGACCTTGTTTAGGGTTAATGGCTTTTGTCATTTTATTAACCCTATTGATTTTGTGTGGATTATTGTTAATTGATAATTAGCTTAATTATTGTGCATGGTTGTTGTTGACAATTTGACTTCATTGACTTGTTGACCATGTTGACAACTTGACCATAATCATTTCATTTGGAAGATGCTCTTTGATCTTTGCAAAAATGAAATGATAATGGTCAATTCATGATTTATCATGACAATTTTCAAGCTAATTATCTAATTAAACTTATCCTCACATATTAGTGAGAATGGCTCACTATTTTTCTCATTCCCTCATTTCTTTTCTCTCTCTTGCTCATCCTCTCCCTCAAGCTCTCTCCCTCTCATGTGTTGAGAAACAAAAAGCTTGAGAAAAACCCTCTCTTGATCTTCTCTACTCACTTCTAGGGTTCAAGTCTTAGCATTTCTTGCACTCTAGTTACTCCTAGCTTGGAGTTGAAGCTAAAGGTGGTGGCTTTCGGGTGGATCCTTCTTTGACGGGAGAAGACAAGCAAGGTGATCCTTTTCTACCATACCTAGGAGCAAGGAGAGAAGGACTAAAGACCAAAGGTATAACCTTTCATCACTTAGCTACTTTGTAGTTAGGGTTAGCTAGTTTTAGTTTAGCAAAGATCCTCACAAGCATAGTCCATGTTGCCTAAGTCATTAAAAATCCGATTTTTATTATGTTTTCCGCCTCCCCGTAAGCACCGGGGTGGGCAACACGGACTTACAGATGAAACCTTTTCTAAGTAGCTATACTTAAGTCCATCCAGATCCTACTTGCCACGGCTACATACCATGACTACGATATCTGGTGGTTGGGTGTCATGACAGCTTTTCTAAATGATGTTTAGAAGAGAGTGTCTATAAGTACACAGCCAGAGGGCTTCGTAGACAGTGGGAGCAGCGGAAACGTGTGCAAGATGCTTTATAGGATAAAGCAGGCATCGCGGAGTTGGAACATCTGTTTTGATGAAGCGATCAAAGAAGTTGACATCATCAAAATGGTAGATGAACCTTGTATAAACAAGAAGGTAGTAAGGAGTATAGTGACGATTCTCGTAGAGTACGTGGATGACATACTCTTGATAGGGAAGGAGTTTCCTATGCTACGCTCGATCAATCTCCGCTTATCACAATGATTCTCCATATAGGATCAAAGTGATACCTCCTAAATCCTGGGTTTTTGGATCTATGAGATAGATCTAATTGGATGTTAGGACTCTCACTAGTTGTAGTGAGACGGTATCAACCGATCCTGGGGAGAATCACTGGAAGGGTTCCAGGGTGATAAAGACGACTGAATGTCAGTCACAGGAATTGTCTTTACCCTCAGTGGTGGGACGGTATGTTGGAAGAGTTCCAAGCTAGATACCGTGACATACTAGACGATAAAGGCTGGATTCATCGCTACTTAAGATGCTACCAAAGAGGCTGTTTGGGTGTATATTGGTTCATGAGATGAACTTTGTTCCTCCCATTGTGTGACAATGGAGTTGTGGCTTATGCCAAGGAACGCCGGTCCCATCAGTGATCCAGACATATTCTAAGGCAGTATCACTTGATCATGGAGATGGTTGATCTCCAGGGAGATCGAGGTTAGGAGAGTAGACTCAGAGGACAACACAGCGGATCCACTCACAAAGGCATGTTCCCAGAGAGAGATTTTTATGGGATGGTTGAGTATGAGATACTACAACCACTGCTACAGATGGCCCTAGTGCAAGTGGGAGATTGTTAGTTATATGTATGCCCTAGAGGCCATTACTATACATAGGATGTATATTGTAGTGGATGCTGGGACATATATAGGGAGGACTTTCTTGCTCAACATGATAGTACGCTATCTGGTTACTCTTTAACTTAACGTGTATACTGTTTGTCTCTCTGTTACATGTTGGTAAAGCCCTTAGAATGTGTACTTGACTACCTGGATTATGATGCGGATCATACTAGTGGGGACATGGTAGTCCATAAGTACATCCTTCAAAGTCCCTAGTCATGGGTGTATCGAGACGGGGCATCGATATACCAGAGTAGACTAGCGCATACCTTCTCGACCCATACAGATGGGCGATGGATGATCCCATATCCATTGGTGTTTGACATCAGAGATGATATACGGGTGCTCAGTGGAGACTGGGTACACTGGACGGACTCGCCGAGAACTCCCAGATGGTATTATACCTTACGTCAGATGGCAGTTCTCTGGTGACACTGGTACAGAGTAGTCTGTTGACCCGAGATCGTCATAGAGTCTTGTGTGGTTCCCACTGTGCTTTGATTTCCATCTTACCACGTCCAAGAGGGCGTGCAAAACGGTGGTTTTTGGGTACAGTCCCGAGTCACATGGAGGCAATGAGCGATAGGAGGGGATTCGTCTCTCCCGGTATAGGGGGTTGATGTTGCGCTGTGTTCGATTGGCTATAACAGGAAATCCCTGGCCAGGGTTGCTGAGATTTACTGGTAAGTGTTACCAGTAGTTTCTCGAATTGTTATAGACCTCATATCGACACGACTTATCGAGCTATTGGGGTCTGACGTTTACCACCCCTAGGCGAGATATGTGACATATCAGACGATCATACCGGACTGTACGTTAGTGTTACTGGTTGGATTCACTGGAGTGTGAGCGGGCTTGCTCGTCGATCTTCTGATCGCTCAATACCCGGGTGGCCGTTACGTTTAGCAGACCGCTTACGGCTTGTGGGTGTTTGATATGATCATCACCTGCTGCCGGCGTATTGACGAGTCTTTAGAGTCCTACACAGAGGTTTCCTGGCTCAAGCGAAACGAAATAGGAGCGCATATGAGATATGTGAGGGACCGAGAATAATGCGTGTATGTGATACCGTATTTCATTCTCGCGAAGAATGTGTCGAATGGTTATATGCGATATAACCTAGTTATCGAATCGAGGGTTGATTCGATAAGCCGATACATTGGATACTAGTCGGTTATATGCGATATGACCGGATCGTTAAATCAAGTGTTGATTTAATTATTTAATGCATAATTATATATGTCACGACCCGAAGAGCACGTGACTGGCCCTTGAACCATATGAAGTTTATAGGACCCCATCTGATCCAAGTAAGCTAAAAGCCCAGCAATCTAAAACCATTTAAAGAGTAAATAAGGAAAACTGTTTTTGAAAAGTAAGGAAATCATGTTTGGAAATCAAAGTTTTTAAATAACTAAGCCGAATATGCATTTTTTTAAAATGTGTAACCTTTCCTGAAAATTTCGGCAGAGTTTCCTTTGTAAAAACTGGCCCCGAACGGGGTACAACAAGAATAATATATATGAAATGATAAAAGGCATCCCCAAGCGGGAGCTAGCTCTTCGTCCACCGACGGTCACAACCACGCAAGCAATAATAATATACAACGCCAAAGGGCGAGGATCAAAACCCAAAAAAAAGAAACTCAAAACAGCCAGAAAACCGTAATACTACTAGCGCGACTCTAAGGTCGAAATAAAACAACACTGTTTTCTAAGTCTGAAACAAACTACAAGTTTTGGTTGATGGACAATTCTAGATACAATAAATAATACATGAACAAGGGCGGTTCTGATACAAAAGAACCCACCTATCCAAGCAAGTCACCCATAAGGAAGCAGTGTGCCAGAAATGCCGCTATGGAATCTGTACGGCAAACCTGCAAGAACTGGGGCACAACGGGGGTGAGTTGCCAACTCGTGAATAGAAAGATATCTACAAGCAGAAATCAAATGCATGACCCATCCTAGGTCAAAACGATCAGATATACATAAACCTCAATATGAATAAAGCTGAAGCATGCTAAACTGGCAATGTAATCTCTATACATGAGTGTAGTGCTAAGTGCTCGTGCTAGTGCCTCAGGTAATAGCATGACATGAATATGAGTTATAACCAATGTAATCAAATCTGCACACTCGTGGATCCCGTCCACTCGTCACCCACTGACAATAACCACCATGCATGTAAATATCATGAATCATGTGCATGGGAAATAATATGAGGATATAACCACCCGTGTCCCTCGCGACACATCAAAATCATGGAACCAGGATGCCCAGCATCGACACCCGAAAACATCATGAAAACTGTGCCCAGCATCGGCACGTAAATCCTCATATATCGGGCTTCGTCAGTCCGGATCGGCCCGCGGGCTCTGTCTGCGGTATCGGCCCTCGGCCCCGGCTGTATGCCCAAAACATCTATTGACTCTGGTCGGTATCCTCCGGATAACCGCCAGGTCCAACCAATCACCGGTAGGTACTCGCCCGCCTCCAGGCTCAATCGGCAAAGCTCATCGATCATCTTGCCGAGGGGAACCATACCGGGTCCACCATGTACCCGCAATCGGCTCATCCACGCCTCGATTCGGGTTACACATGTCGCTCTCAGCACCGAGAAAACACATGGTGGACGCACTGAAATATCATATCAAGGGTAACCGGGTTTTTAAAGAAATGACATATTCTCTTTTGAAATACCCTCGGTTCCCAAATCCAGAAATATCATAGAAACAACATATCTCAATGCGTACAGTCAAAGCATGATGTATGCGGCATGTAACAGTAATGCAAGCATATCAGTAAGTCATGCAACATGGAATAATAATGTGCACATGTCGAGGGAGACCGCTCTTTTAAAAGGAATCTGTTTTTAAAGAGTATCTTGCGGTTCCCAAATCCCCAATCAAGCTAGAATCATCTATATATGTGTACAGGTATAAGTGTACAATATGCCATGCCAGAATCATATCATGAATGCAATAGTACTATAGTGTAGTGACATGGCAATTATCGATGATGAGTGTTTGAGCCGGCAACAAGTGTACGTGGAACATATACATCATCGATAATGGTGCTGGTGTCCTAGCAGCATGACTGAATGTCACAACAATACAAGCGATGCAATGCAAATAGCAGGAATATGCGGAAACGAATGATCAACGCAAAAGTACAGAACCCGCCCCAATAGATATGTCATGCAACCTTGCCTTTTGAAATAAGACGAATCAGGGCTTTTGGTAAAGTAAGGGCTACGGTGTTTTAAGAAAAGATGCATCATTTGAAAATATCTGTATAACCCTTCTGCTTATCTTTAAAATATCCCTGATTCGTTAGTTTTGAAATAGGTATGACTCGGTCTAGTCTAATGTCTACTAAATAATCTAGACAGGAGGGGTATGAAACCACCTAATCTGAGTCAATATATAAATATAGATATGATAGTCGGTGATCTCGCCTCAATAACATATCGTATGATATCCTCGAGTCATGAGTGCGGATCTATCATCAATATCGGCTCATACGGTAAATCGTCGTACGGCATCCCAATAGCTGGGTAGGGGTCAATATCACACTATCTCATCACATATCAGGTATCACTTATCATCAGATCACACAATCTGGGGTACTACTGTAAGTCTAGTACAAATCGACACCATCTATAAAATATGAATGCGGGTAAAGCACATGTCCAAAGGCCCGCTAAAACTATCATATCGCACCTCAAAGGCAAACTATGTCACATCGCCGATCTCACGACCTCACATCAAATATCATCTCAAACCCCGTATATAAACACATAGTCCCATACCCATGTGTAGATATACGCACCAATAAATGAAAGAATGTATGCAAGTATGTGTGTAAGTGTATGTGTGAGTGCAACCACTACTCTAGGGTTCGCACTATACTACACCAATATAATCTTAGCATCAAAAATACCATTATTACGATCAATGATCCTAAACAACACATAATAAATATACGTGTGTATACGTATTCGTATACATCACTACGGACTGCGGGGGTGCTATACGCCATCCACCCGACTTCTCCCCGTAGATATAAATCTACTCACCTCGCTTCTCGTGTGTCTGTGCCAATGTCGCCATCTTCATCCTCTTTGCCTCAACATCACTCGGGGTACCTACAAGGATATCATAACGCTAAAGCACATGAAAATCACATCGGAAACTAAAACAGCACACGCTACTCGCATAGGTAGAAACCTATCGCTTCGCATGTCAACACAATCAAAATCCACCCGTCGTTGACGTCCAAACGCCACCCGACAGGAATGAATCGCCAAAAACCAAAATCCATGCTAAAACAAGTGCAACAAGTGTGGAAAATGATATGTGCACATTTTTGCACAAAAAAGCTAAAAATCCAATTAGCGATTTTTAATCGCGATAAACACTAAATTAGCATATAACTAGTCTTAAAAACTTTAAAATGGCATAATTCCATAAAATACCTCATTTTAGAATTTTCCAAAATTTTCCATAATTTTCTCCATTTATTTATATTTAATTATTCCCGATTATTAAAATATTCATTAAAATAATATTAAAATATAAAAATTCCCGAAAATAATATTTTATTATTTTGGAAATGTTACAATCTACCCCCCTTAAAGAAATTCGGTCCCCGAATTTAAATTTAAAACCCCAAATTCTAAAACATTTCGATACGAATTCCAAGTCGTCGGGGCTTCGAAATCATCAACACATAAAACGTCACAGCGCAATGCATGCGCATGAGTACTGAGCAGATAACTCAAAAATAAACGCTCCATCAAGCATCCCGCAATCATCGGAGTCAAGGTAAGGACACAATGTCAAATCCAATACAAAACCGATATGATATGGATCAGAACTACACATGCAGACATCCAATCTATACATGTGAATAGCTGATGTAAAAGCATGCCAAATCCTTTTTAAGTCGCTGTGCGATGCGCATAACACTGCACAGTGGCGGACGTTTTTCATAAGAAAGTAACTATATATGTATATATATATCCTTTGTTTAATAAGCACGTTCCGCCGTTTTGAAAACAATCAGAAGGGTTTCCTTGTTTTTTTTTAAAACGTTTCGTGTCATATCGGACACGTAGGTATATACTGAGACTATAGCTCGCTTTTCGGAAATCCCTTCGATAACTATCGATGCATGCAAAATATATCCAGGCACTGTCCACTGACTAGTCCTGCTCAGTATGAAAGCAAATATCCCACATCATAAAAATGTACTGCTCCAAAAGGAATAAATTCCAAAAATGCACATAACACCACCCTGTGCGTCTGACGCGCACGGAAATCAAAATCCATATATGCGCTAAACATGTGCACAAAACAACATCTGGGTGCAACGGGTGTGCACGAAGCATCTGTCATAGGCAACATGTGTGCCTGACAGCCAAAACAGGTACATCTGACATGCACGAAGAATCTCGATTTAGTGCATCTGGTGTGCCCCAAAATCGTATCTCAAAACATGCGCCCAACATGCGTGAAAATCCAAATCGGTGCATCCATCATGCACGAATGAAAATCTAGACCCTGCGCACTCAATATGCATGGAATCACAAAATCCAATAGCAACGTCGAATATGCGTAAGTCCAGTCAAAAGCACGGAGTGCAAGAATCCACATCAATATCACAATCAAAATCGACATACCGAAAGGCATCAAATCGAAGTCAGGTGCAATCGTAATGCACAAAATATAAATCCGGTGCAACAAAGGCACGAAATATAAATCTGATGTGATAAACGCAAGAAACATAAAACTGGTGCGACAAATGCACGAAGTATAGAACTGGTGCATCCCATGCACAAATACCAAGCAATAACTCAAATACGTAAGCAGCAACACCAAGTGTATCCAGATATGAAGAAAATCATAAACGTGTGCAGCTGCGGGCACAAAACACATATCGATGCACTACAAGCACATATAAGCTATACCGAGTGCAAAATCAAAACACTAAAATTACATGAAACTCTGCTGGAAGCGTAAATCAAATCACCAGCATAAAATAGGCATGAAATCGCAATCAACAGCTCAAGAGTAATAACTATGTACAAGGTATAAATACCCAGTAGGTGCAACCATGGTGCACAAAATCAAATATCATGAAACTCAGTCATCAAGACTAAATCATGCGAATAGATTGCCCAAAATACCGAAATCCAAAGCAACGGATACGTGATAATCAAATCACAAATCATAATTACCGTCGTCGGTATACCCTCCTTCAGGGTCGAGAAGGTACCGGTACATCCGATGCTAGCGGCGCAAGATATCTACTTGCCTCTTGCTCGCGGCTGGCGTCCTCTGCCTCTGGTTCCTGATCTTTCCTGTAGATTACCAACTCGCAATCCATCGGCTCATCGGCCCGGTCAGGTATGCTGACAGGAACGATTCCGTTCTTGCACTTCCCTGGTCATCTCTCGGTCAATCCTCACGACCGCTCGTAAAGCAGCACATCTCTGGCGCCGACCTCGGGTCCTCTGAATGCATATCACACATCCGATCCTGGGTGCAACTCTTATTGCAGCAGTGTACTGGAAGGAATCCTACTCAAGGTCTCTTCTGATCTTGCCTAAGCCAAACTGTAAGGAGGCTGGTACTCTGGCGTAATCTTTTCTCGCTCTCTGGACCTCTGCGTCCTTAGTACAACATCTCCTCGGAAGATGGTCGCATCTATGCGCCTCTGTATACATGTCCGGCCTTTAATCTTAACGGGGTGTAGTAACAGCTCGTCTGCCTCTCGCACGAACTTCTTGTCCCGCTTGTCTGTATCATCGACCATTCGACGTCGCGTCTTTATCTGCACACTGCAATGTCCTCGGCTACGGTCCACCCGAAGTCTCTAACACGGACTCGAAATCACGAACTCAGTATCTTCATCACTCAGTAGAAGATATCTAGCCGAACACGTCCTCAGCGTGCATATCGCATCTCTGATGTCAGCGGAGTGGAACGTCATCTCGTCGAAATCTCGTGCAAACTCTTTACTCCACCTTGCTCCACTATCGACTGATTCGGACTCATCTCATCATGGCTACACAGACTGCGCTCCGACGGCTATGCTCGTATCTGGAGTCTCCCAAGCAGTGTCCCATCACAATATCCGAAAGATGTCGAACCATCCGATCGACTCGTCAGAACCTCATAATCCTCCAAGAGCTCACATCTCGGGTACAGTTTAATAGTATCGAGTACATGCCACAGCGTCGGTGGTCCAGCCGTAGAAGGGCAAACCCAAGCCTCACTAATGGCGTCGCGGAACTGCCGCAAACCCTAAGGTTCAAAGGCTTTCACACGGTCATTAAGTCGAGTTAGGGTTTCATTCTTCTAGAGGGTCCATAGAATCACCTGCATGTCTTTCCGTATACTTTAAACTTGGAAAATAGGTTCCTGACATTCGATCGTCTCAATCGACTCTCAACGAATCTGCGTGAAGTCGCCTCTAGCTGGAATCAATCTACCTGATGACCTCGCATCGGGGTAAGCGAACGAACTACATGTCCTAGTCATTCATCCTCGGTGACTAGCGACTCACTATCATGTCTCCAAGAACATGCCATGCTGCAGTAGCTCCAATCATCTGGGCGGTATCTCATCATTAGCAGCAACAACTGGCTCCTTCGTCTATACGCAAAATAGCGCCTCAACCACCCTGGATAAGCGATAATATCAACGGTCATCACAACCTGGCTGGCCTCTATCAGTGGCTCAATCCTTTGGTACCGACCGGTATGTCCTAGAAATCTCGCAACAGCGATCTGTCAAACGCCCAACGTGCGGAAACACAATAAGACGACGCCTCAATATGCAATCGTATTCCTCGGGAATCACGCCCTGGTCAGTCCTCGTCCACGACGAGCTCATGCTGACAACTCGAGCCGTAGCACACTCTGCCCGTGCAATCGCGGCAGCAAAACCATAACCAGTATCGATGAAGATAGATCATAGGAAGGAATATGACACAATGCAAGGAAATGTACAACCTAAGGTTTCTTAAGCGGAGTGGCGTGTCGTAAGTATGCCGTGGAACATACCCACGGTACGTCACTCTACTTTAGTCACCTATTCCATCAACCAAGGGTCATCCTACACGACGAAAGTTCGGGTCTAATACCCCCCTCGACCAAGTCTAAGTTCCGTAAGGTCAAGCCTAAGTTCCTTATAGATAACGCCCTAGGCTCCACATAGTCAAACTTAGACTCGAACCAAGGTCAACCTAGCGCTCTGATACCAACTTTGTCACGACCCGAAAGAGCACGTGACTGGCCCTTGAACCATATGAAGTCTATAGGACCCCATCTGATCCAAGTAAGCCAAAAGCCCAGCAATCTAAAACCATTTAAAGAGTAAATAAGGAAAACTGTTTTTGAAAAGTAAGGAAATCATATTTGGAAATCAAAGTTTTTAAATAACTAAGCCGAATATGTATTTTTTTAAAATGTGTAACCTTTCCTGAAAATTTCGGCAGAGTTTCCTTTGTAAAAACTGGCCCCGAACGGGGTACAACAAGAATAATATATATGAAATGATAAAAGGCATCCCCAAGCGGGAGCTAGCTCTTCGTCCACCGACGGTCACAACCACGCAAGCAATAATAATATACAACGCCAAAGGGCGAGGATCAAAACCCAAAAAAAAGAAACTCAAAACAGCCAGAAAACCGTAATACTACTAGCGCGACTCTAAGGTCGAAATAAAACAACACTGTTTTCTAAGTCTGAAACAAACTACAAGTTTTAGTTGATGGACAATTCTAGATACAATAAATAATACATGAACAAGGGCGGTTCTGATACAAAAGAACCCACCTATCCAAGCAAGTCACCCATAAGGAAGCAGTGTGCCAGAAATGCCGCTATGGAATCTGTACGGCAAACCTGTAAGAACTGGGGCACAACGGGGGTGAGTTGCCAACTCGTGAATAGAAAGATATCTACAAGCAGAAATCAAATGCATGACCCATCCTAGGTCAAAACGATCAGATATACATAAACCTCAATATGAATAAAGCTGAAGCATGCTAAACTGGCAATGTAATCTCTATACATGAGTGTAGTGCCAAGTGCTCGTGCTAGTGCCTCAGGTAATAGCATGTCATGAATATGAGGTATAACCAATGTAATCAAATCTGCACACTCGTGGATCCCGTCCACTCGTCATCCACTGACAATAACCACCATGCATGTAAATATCATGAATCATGTGCATGGGAAATAATATGAGGATATAACCACCCGTGTCCCTCGCGACACATCAAAATCATGGAACCAGGGTGCCCAGCATCGACACCCGAAAACATCATGAAAACTGTGCCCAGCATCGGCACGTAAATCCTCATATATCGGGCTCCGTCAGTCCGGATCGGCCCGTGGGCTCTGTCTGCGGTATCGGCCCTCGGCCCCGGCAGTATGCCCAAAACATCTATCGACTCTGGTCGGTATCCTCCGGATAACCGCCAGGTCCAACCAATCACCGGTAGGTACTCGCCCGCCTCCAGGCTCAATCGGCAAAGCTCATCGATCATCTTGCCGAGGGGAACCATACCGGGTCCACCATGTACCCGCAATCGGCTCATCCATGCCTCGATTCGGGTTACACATGTCGCTCTCAGCACCGAGAAAACACATGGTGGACGCACTGAAATATCATATCAAGGGTAACCGGGTTTTTAAAGAAATGACATATTCTCTTTTGAAATACCCTAGGTTCCCAAATCCAGAAATATCATAGAAACAACATATCTCAATGCGTACAGTCAAAGCATGATGTATGCGGCATGTAACAGTAATGCAAGCATATCAGTAAGTCATGCAACATGGAATAATAATGTGCACATGTCGAGGGAGACCGCTCTTTTAAAAGGAATCTGTTTTTAAAGAGTATCTTGCGGTTCCCAAATCCCCAATCAAGCTAGAATCATCTATATATGTGTACAGGTATAAGTGTACAATATGCCATGCCAGAATCATATCATGAATGCAATAGTACTATAGTGTAGTGACATGGCAATTATCGATGATGAGTGTGTGAGCCGGCAACAAGTGTACGTGGAACATATACATCATCGATAATGGTGCTGGTGTCCTAGCAGCATGACTGAATGTCACAACAATACAAGCGATGCAATGCAAATAGCAGGAATATGCGGAAACGAATGATCAACGCAAAAGTACAGAACCTGCCCCAATAGATATGTCATGCAACCTTGCCTTTTGAAATAAGACGAATCAGGGCTTTTGGTAAAGTAAGGGCTACGGTGTTTTAAGAAAAGATGCATCATTTGAAAATATCTGTATAACCCTTCTGCTTATCTTTAAAATATCCCCGATTCGTTAGTTTTGAAATAGGTATGACTCGGTCTAGTCTAATGTCTACTAAATAATCTAGACAGGAGGGGTATGAAACCACCTAATCTGAGTCAATATATAAATATAGATATGATAGTCGGTGATCTCGCCTCAATAACATATCGTATGATATCCTCGAGTCATGAGTGCGGATCTATCATCAATATCGGCTCGTACGGTAAATCGTCGTACGGCATCCCAATAGCTGGGTAGGGGTCAATATCACACTATCTCATCACATATCAGGTATCACTTATCATCAGATCACACAATCTGGGGTACTACTGTAAATCTAGTACAAATCGACACCATCTATAAAATATGAATGCGGGTAAAGCACATGTCCAAAGGCCCGCTAAAACTATCATATCGCACCTCAAAGGCAAACTATGTCACATCGCCGATCTCACGGCCTCACATCAAATATCATCTCAAACCCCGTATATAAACACATAATCCCATACCCATGTGTAGATATACGCACCAATAAATGAAAGAATGTATGCAAGTATGTGTGTAAGTGTATGTGTGAGTGCAACCACTACTCTAGGGTTCGCACTATACTACACCAATATAATCTTAGCATCAAAAATACCATTATTACGATCAATGATCCTAAACAACACATAATAAATATACGTGTGTATACGTATTCGTATACATCACTACGGACTGCGGGGGTGCTATACGCCATCCACCCGACTTCTCCCCGTAGATATAAATCTACTCACCTCGCTTCTCGTGTGTCTGTGCCAATGTCGCCATCTTCATCCTCTTTGCCTCAACATCACTCGGGGTACCTACAAGGATATCATAACGCTAAAGCACATGAAAATCACATCGGAAACTAAAACAGCACACGCTACTCGCATAGGTAGAAACCTATCGCTTCGCATGTCAACACAATCAAAATCCACCCGTCGTTGACGTCCAAACGCCACCCGATAGGAATGAATCGCCAAAAACCAAAATCCATGCTAAAACAAGTGCAACAAGTATGGAAAATGATATGTGCACATTTTTGCACAAAAAAAGCTAAAAATCCAATTAGCGATTTTTAATCGCGATAAACACTAAATTAGCATATAACTAGTCTTAAAAACTTTAAAATGGCATAATTCCATAAAATACCTCATTTTAGAATTTTCCAAAATTTTCCATAATTTTCTACATTTATTTATATTTAATTATTCCCGATTATTAAAATATTCATTAAAATAATATTAAAATATAAAAATTCCCGAAAATAATATTTTATTATTTAGGAAATGTTACAATATATTTGATATATTACTTTGCGTTAACTAGTATTGGTTCACTTTAAATGGATTTTCTCACTCGGTTTGTGCACATTGTATATGTGATATACTTTTGTACACATGATTGTATCATGTTTGATGATACATGTTTACTTGGTTAAGTGTAAAGAATTAAACCATGGTTAAACATATAATTAGGGTTTTATTTTCCATTACTTACATATTCATTTATTTATTTGTTTATATATATTGGAAAATAAATGGAAAAGAGAAAAGAATGGTGGCTTTATTTGTTGTTTAGTTGAAGCTTCATGATGCTTTGACCTAGTCCACCATTCTTATCTCATCCTTAACCCTAACCATTGCTTTAACCTTGGTCAATTCTCTACACATAACCATAGTTAGAATTATGATAAGAATTGATTTTCTATTCTATTCTAATAACTTATCATAACAATTATCTTCTTCTTCTTCATCTTCTTCAAAGAAGAAAACTTACTTCATCAATGGTGATTGATGAAAAAGAATGAGAAATCCAATTCTAAAGTCTACCCACTTTCTATTTCTTCATCCTCTACCTCTTGCCAAGTAGTAGAGTGTGTTTCCTTCACAAGTTTTTAGACTTGGTGAAGTTGGAGCTTGATCTAGCGATGCCTCGACGTAGATCATCTTCGGCATGGACATCGACGACCTAGCTCGCCATTTCTCCGACGAAGCCGACGCTAGAGCCCGGGAATTCATTTGGACAGCGAGGTACTTCGTTGCGGAGCTATGGAGGTGGAGCACCGGATCTACAAAGGTTGTATTTCCGTTTAAACTTTAGTTAAATTGTTAACTAGTTTGTTTTTCGCTTAGACATCTAGCCAACGATCCGTAGTTTAGGGTTTCTCGGCACCGTAAATTTTGAAATTGGCATGGTTGATGCCTTGTGAGACCTCATTAGGGTGCCTAGGAACCCTACAATTAGGAATTAGGTGATCATCCTCATTATATCGGAATTCGTTGTAATTGGTGATATTTGAGGAAGTCACCTGGGTTGTTTGCCGGACGACGAATATTTGGTTTTGAATATCCGTTATAATGCACCAATTTCAAATTGATATATCTGTACGTCTATTTTTATAGAGTGAGATATACCTTTTTGAAATTATGTCGATGACATTTACCTATATTAGTTGATGGTTAGATAAGGAGCATTAAACAGCGGTGTAATTCTTCTTAACCATAAGTACAATTTTCAACCTACGACACGCAGGGATTGAGTTATTAGACTCAGCGGAATTATACAGAGTTTTGTGTATTGTCCAGTGTCCATTAGGACAAAGGGGTAGGTACTCGTACTATATTCGGTTTACTTATCACTTCTCTAGTTCTTAGACAGGTGTTTCGTAGAAACACAGGGTCTAAGTTCTGAGAAGTTATAGGTATTTGAATAAAGTAGAGAACCAGGTGTTGCAAGTATCGGAATTCTTCAAGGTGATCGAAGATGTAGATACTTATGTAGGGTATTCAGTTGATAGTAATGATTAAGAGAACTTGCTTCTCTTTCAGGTTACTCATAATTGGAAGCACTCCTAAGTTGAGTAACGCTGATCGGCCTCCTTCCACTTATTTGACATACACTGGAGACAGCTGCATGATTTGAATCTGGTTCAATTAAATCAGTGCATTTGTTTCTATATTGGATATAGAACAGTTCATATCTTGACATTGTTAAGGTACGGGGAGTTGTCCAGCTTATGCTTAAAACCAGACTCTGGATGACTCAAGGCACGTTTCTGTAATGGTTGTTTGTGGGTTGACCCAGGCTATGACGAGGGTTAACTTTCTACCATCTGGAAGATTAATTGTGATATTGTTCTTAACTCGCCACAGTTTTAACAAAAATGGATTTTTTCAGAAAACAGTAGTGGGAGTATGGTAGAACTGGAAGTGATTCCAGAACCGCAAACGATTGCTGAAGATTTGATAAGAACCTAAAGATTCAATCTGGTTTGACATTCCATTGACCACTCCGCAGATATGGTGGGTAACCTCAGGCACCCGAGGGGTACTCCGATAGCCTCAAGGATGGTGGCAGGGAGGTTCTTGTTTATCCAGACTTGCCATTGCTGTTGTTCCAGACCGTGAGACCCGGCAGGAGGATGAGTATAGCGTCGTTCTAAACTAGCTTTAGAAGTGTACGTCTATATGACTCTGCCAGAGGGTTGTCGTGGTCAGTGGGAGCAGCGGAAGTATTGGTGGACAAGTGGCTTATGTCTATTTATAGACTAAAGCAGATGTAGCGGAGATAGATCATCTATTTCTGATGTGACAGTCATAGGTTTGACTTCATCAGAATAGGGGATGGATCTGTTGAGAAGGTAGTAGGGTGTGATGTCATGGTATTTGGATGACATACACAGAGTAGGAAGTGATATTCCTATACTACGATCGGTTATACTTTGGTCGTCACACAGTGGTTTCTCCACATGGGACTTGGACATTATATCAGACATACTGGTTATCTATGGTTTTAGATCTAGATTTGGGTGGTTTCCCAATTATGGATACTTAGACAACATTCTATGAGTATTTAGAATGGACAACTCCATGCACAGTAGTGTACCTGCAGGTGATGGAGTCACCCTCTCTAAAGGTGTCTTACAGACTAAAGGGGAGAGGGATGTTCATGATTGGCAGATCACTTGCTTAGGCAATTGAGTCAATCATGAGATGTCAAGTACCACACCAGATGTTGTTTTTGCACTAGATGCAATAAGTTGACATTGATCCAATCCTGGAGAAACAGTCGGAAGCAGTTTTAGAACATAAGTGGATGTTCTAGGGATATGATAACGACAGCCTCGTTCTGGAGACGGTTATCATTACAGGCTTCCAAGGTGACCTGGATGACAGAATGGCCGTCAGAGTTATAGTTTTCCCTCTGACGAGGGGCAGTATTTTGGACAGGTGGTCCAAGGAAATACTGAGGGAGGCATGGCGCAGGATACTGATTAAGTTCAGTTGACAATACAGTCTAAGAAGTTTGGATTTGGAGTTCATTTATGAGCTAGGTCCCATCAGACATCCAGACACATTCTAAGACAGGTATTGCTCATTTCGGGAGATGGCTTTCTCCGCGAACTTGAGATATAGAGAGACATAGAAAGAAACATCAAGGCTGATCCACTCACTGAGGCTATTCCTCGAACGCAATAGTTTCGCAAACGAGCTTTGTGAGACTGACTAGTAGAGGAGTTGGGTGTTCGGTATCACACGGGCTGTGAGTATGCGACATCGCAATAATTAGCCTTGAGTGCAAGTGGGAGATTGTTGGAGATAGTGCCCTCAGAGTCAATTATTGGATCACAGGCACGTGATTGCAATGATTGAGGGAGGACCTATCCCGGTAGGACAGTCTTACTCAAGATGATAGTATGCTATCTGGTTTATCTTTATCATCGTGTACTGCTTTAGGTGACCTGACAGGTCGCTATTGCACGTTGATAGAGCCCCTAGGATTCATGCTTGACTGCCAGCAGTATGAGGGCGATCATATACGTGGGAGCTGGTAGTCTATAAGCACATCCTTAAAAGGTCCCTAGTCGTGGAAGTTTCGAGACAGGGCATCGATACTCCAGAGTAGACTAGTGTATACAGTCGAGACCCCGACGAGGGGCGGTGGCCGGTCTCACAAGCCACTGGTGTCAGTTGGTTCACCTAAGATGTATACAGGTGCTCATTGGGTTATGAGTACACCGGACAGGACTCGCCGGGAACCTGCTAGTTGGGATTATACCAGACGTCAGATAGCAGTTCCCTGGTGACATGTGTACAGGTTAGTTCATCGACCCGAGGATCGTCATTTGTCTCGTGTGAGTTCCCACTGTACTTTGATTACTACCCTACCAAGCTTAAAGGAGACGTGCAAACAGGTTTTAGTTAGGTACAGTCCCGAGCCACATGGAGGCAGTGAGCAGATCTTCAGGGGTTCGTCTCTCCCGGTATTGGGGGTGAGGTCGCGCTGTGTCTAGGAGAGCCATTACACGAAGTCCTTGGCCAAGGCAGGAGATTTACTGGTAGGTATTCCAGTAGTATCTCAGGGTGTTCTGGGCTACACTCCGACACGACTTGTACCTCTTTTGGGGGTCTGACTTTTACCAACCCCCTAGGCCCGCCATGCGATGCTCATAGACGAACGGACCGGACTGTACGGATATTGTCACTGACAGGCTCAGTAGGGTGTCAGGATGAGTTCGCTCATAGACGTCCCTTTTGGTCAATAGCTAGTGGCCCGTCACGTATGGCTAATACCTCTGACGTGCTAGTGGTTAAATCCACAGCCATAGTATTGACGAGTCTTTAGAGTCCCCCACATTCAGTTGCTCAAGTTTTCGGGCGAAACGCTGTAGAGGCCGTATTGAGATATGGCAGGGTTCGATCAGATACGTGCGGTATTGCACGGATCATGATCGGACGGAATATACTAGAGGGCTTTGGTTTAAGCCGGATCCTAGTATAGTACAGTGTAGATTTTGTCTCATTGCATTTGTATTTCGGTCGGAATACAAATGCGGGTGTGTATACACAGTTGCGGGGTTTTCCTGTAATTTATTACGGGACCAGTTTTATGGAGTTGCCAGTTTGCTTTCCGTTTCGGCCATTTTCGTTTGTATCTTTCATTGGCCGAAGATTGGTGGAGGATGGCTTATTTGCATTTGTGCAAATAAGCATTGTGGAGGGTGGTCTTTGCATATTCTTGTGTCATGATGGTTGCACCATCATTTGACTTCCTCACTCCATGATTGCTTGACTTTGGTTATGATGATGGTTGTTTTGGAGTGAGGGTTTGTTATGTGATGATTATTTCTCATGATAACCTTTTTCTCTCTCCTTGATTATTGGCTCACACTCATTCCTTTGATACACACTCACTCCTCTCATTTTTTTCTCCCCTAGAGAATGATCGGCCAAGTTTGGGGATGCCCATGAATTTTTGGTAAGGATTTTTGGCTCTCTCATGCTTGCAAAAATCCCCAAGTTCACCACAAAATTCTATATCTCATTTCCTCCACATTATGGCAACTACCTTTACCCTAAGGAGACATATCACTACACTTCATTCTACAGCAAATCTTGGGCACGTCGACTCGCCAACTTCGTGCCCGAGTTGCCTCGGTCAAGAGGTGGGAGCCCATAAAAGAAGCCGGCCACGTGGTGCCCTTCCGGCGAGGAGGTGAAGACCGGAGACTCCGCGGTGAGATCGGGACGACGGCGAGAAGACCGAAGGACACGGATCGCTCGGTATATCTCTCTACCCCTTCTTGTTAGCTAGGACTAGTTTAATGGCACGATCCGGGTTTTTAGTGCGCGGTGGTGCCGGTTTGAAAAGTTAAAGTAAATCACCGCTTCCGCATTCCGGCGTCGGATTGACGGCCGGGGCGCCGCCCTGCACTTACAGGTGCTTCTTTAAGTGTCACAACTGTTAGTTATGTATATCCTCTAGAGGCCATTGTTGTACATGTGATGTATATTATAATGGATGATTGGATATATATAGAGAAGACTTTCTTGCTCGATATGATAGTATGCTATCTGGTTTCACATTATCTTAACGTGTTAACAAATACTGTTTTGTGATCACATGTTAGCCCTTAGGATATGTACTCGACTACTAGGACTATGATGAGATCATACTGGTGGGGCCAGGGTATTCAGCGAGTACATTCTATAACTGTTCCTAGTCGAGGGTGTATCGAGACAAGGCAACGATACTCCAGAGTAGACTAGCGTACACGCAACTTGACCCATATGATGGGCGATGGATGATCCCATATCCATTGGTGTTGGACATCAAAGATGGTGTACGGGTGCTTAGTGGAGACTGGATACACTGAACGGACTCGCCGAGAACTCTTAGATGGTATTATACCTATCGTTAGGTAGCAGCTCTCCGGTGACACTGGTGCAGGTTAGTCTGTAGACCCGAAATCGTTATAGAGTCTTGTATGATTCCCACTGTGCTTTGATTTCCACCTTACCATGTCCAAGAGGGCATGCAAAACGCTGGCTTTTGGGTACAGTCCCGAATCACATGGAGGCAATGAGCGATAGGAGGGGTTTCGTCTCTCCTGGTATAGGGAGTTGATGTTGTGCTGTGTTCGATTGGCTATAACTGGAAGTCCCTGGCCAGGGCTGATATGGAGATTTACTAGTAAGTGTTATCAGTAGTTTCTCGATCCGTTATGAGCCTTACATCGACACGACTTATCGGTTACTGGGGTCTGACGTTTACCACCCCTACACTAGATATGCAACATATCAGACGAAGAGACCGGACTATACGGTAGTGTTTACTGATTGGATTCACAAGAGAATGTACAGGCTTGCTTGTTGATCTTCTGATCGCTCAATACCTGGGTGGCTGTTACGTTTAGCTGACCGCTTGTAGCTTATGGGTGTTTGATATGATCATCACCTACTGCCGGCGTATTGACGATTCTTTAGAGTGTACACAGAGGTTTCCTGGCTCAGGCAAAACGGAGTAGGAGCACATATGTGATATGTGCGGGACCGAGAATAATACGATATGAGATACAGTATTATATTCTCGCGATATTAGATATCGGCCGGGTATATATGATATAGCCGGGTCATCGGATCAAGTGTTGATTCGATGAATTGGTACATGTTATATTAGTCGGTTATATGCAATATAGCCGGATTGTCGAATCAAGAGTTGATTCGATAATTTAATGTATAATTATATATGTGATATATTACATTACGTTAACTAATATAAGCTCGCTTTATTGATTCATTTTCTCACTGGATAATACATTGATGTATATGCGATATATGTTAATTGTATTATTTTCTTTTGTTACAAAATATATTGTATATGTGATATATAATATTGTAACAAGTTAGAGTTACAAATGCAACATGGTTGTTAAGTTTAAACAAAGTTAGGTTTTGGATTTGGGTTAGCTTTTGGGTTATTCATGAAGTTTCATGAAGCTTTCCTTTTGTCATTTTGCTCTGATATTTTGTGTAGATATTTGTTAACCTAGCCCAAACCCTTAACTCTAGTTTATTCTCTACATGAGTTAAAGCCTTCATTTTATTAACTCATGGTTGTAATTTGTAACCACAACAATAATTATTATTCATCACAAAAGCTTTCTTCTTCTTCCTCTTTGAAAAAGCTTTCTAGCTTTTTGTGTTGTGATGATTTAAAGTGAGAAATTGAAAAAAAAAAGAGAGAAAAATTCCAACTTCATCATCCTCATCTATTCTAGCCACTTAGATTAGGGTGTTCACTTCGCTAATACTTGATTAGAGAAGTAAGAGCTTGAGTTTGAGATTCTTCAAGGTAGATCATCTTCGTAAAGGAAGACTTCTAGCAAGCATGGATCATTCGACTTGTGGAGCCTCTCTAGTGTACGAAAGTTCATAGATCGCGGCGAAGGGACTACTACTCAGGGCTTATGAAGCGAAGGAACAGACTACAAAGGTTGTAATCCCTCTCTCTTAGATGTAAAGTTGTTTACATGCAAGTTAACCCTAATTCTCTAGTTAAGATCTTGGTTAGGGTTTGTTTAGCACCCCAAAAATTTTAAAGTAGCATGATTGATGCTTGCCAAAACCTTCACAAGATACTATGCTAACCCTACAGTGGTTACAGAGATAAGCTAGAGCATTAGGCGTAGTCTAGACGAAGTTTGAAGTCCGATCGAACCCCGAAACCCCGAAACGACCCCTTTTCTGGAAAATTTTTCAAAAGTTGAAATTTTTCATATTAAAAATACTCAGAAAATCATGCAGAGAATTTTATGGACCCACCTGAGGAACGAGTCCCTAACTCGCTACAGTGACCGCGTAACCGCGGCCAAAACCTGGTTTTGGCGGCGGTTCCGCGGCGCCACTATAGAGGCTTGGGACGGGCCCTTCAGCGACGGTCCATAGGTGCTGGGGCATGCTACTGGGAATTTTTATTTCTGCTCAAGTGTTGAGCTCACTGGGGTATTTTGGGAATTTGTTGTATCTTTCGAATTATCTAACTTTGCTTAGTTATCTGTAATGTTTATGTATTGCTGTGATATGTTATATTGGATCGTTGTGTATTGAATAACCGGGGGTTTATGTGAGATGAGAGTGTTCTTTTTCATTCATATAAAATTCATTTGTATGTAATATTCTTTTATTGGGGCACTTCCGAGTTGAGGATGATATCACCATTGTATATTATTTATTTTTCCGCATTAGGATAGACCCAAGACGGAGAGCACAAATAACCGGGTTCTAAGGTCCAGCGGGAGTCCATCTCGAGGAGTCAAGACCGGGTCTCCTAACCCTAGAATTGGCGGGGTTACTTGCCGCTCTCGTAGGGGTCTAGGGATGTGGGTTTGGCTATTCATCGCGACTGTGGAATCCGTGTTTTATACATGCTCAAAATAAAACACGGACGTCTTAGTATATCCAATATTTCATATGTTGACTTCTGCTGCAATATTCTGTGATGAGATCATATTACTGCCTGAGACGAATGCTTATACTACATATATGATATAAATATTACTGCTTTCATTTCTTCTGTGATGCTTAGGAAGCTTAAATGATGGGATTTATTAATGAGATTAATAAAAGAAAAGAAACCTAAAAGATGTTGTAGAATCAAATTTTCAAAAAGGGTAGATACAGTTTTTTGCTTTGCATAGTGGTATATGTGATATACCCTGCACCTTATTCAATGAGGAAAGAGCCGAGATCCCTTCACCGGGAGTGACCTCTTTAGCGAAACTGGCAGATGCTACAAACTCACGGTTTAGTTCTTGATTGCTTCTATAGTTCTTGCTTTGCACAGCGGTATTTGTGAAATATCCTGCACCTTAATCGATGAGGAAAGAACCGAGATCCCTTCACCGGGAGTGACCTCTTTAGAGAAACTAGAAAAGCCTAAAAAACACACCTTTTCAAAATCACTTGTTTCTACAACGATATCAAGTTCATTACACTCATGGTATTCAGAAAAACCTGCGTAGCCCTCCGTCATTTCAGATAAAGACTATTTAGTATTCGTGATGCGTTTGTTGGCCTTTGTCAAGGCGTAGTGTGCGGTAGCTGACTAGTACTTATCTGTTTAAGCATGTGATGCGATTGGATTAGAGTAATCGTACGACCTTGTTGGCTTTTGTCAAGGGTCGTGCGAGTGGGTTTATTTCAATCAAGAAATGACGGGTTGAACTTGACTAGCTTCCTATGGTTTGTTGGCCTTTGTCAAGATGATAGGGGGTTAGGGGTAAAAGATATTATCGGGAATTTCAAATGTTGAAATTTGCAATGAGATTGCATACCTTCTATGAGATAGATGGATCCCTATACCCGCTGCGAGTAAGAGTTACTCCTAGGAAAGTTTTACACATGACAATTAGCCGATCAAGTAGGTGTCTAGAAAGGTGTTAACGGGGTTATGCCTCTGGGAAAACGAGGTTTATTTTAATTAGGTCTGTGCGAAAGTAGGGGGAATCTCCCTCAAAGTACCAACACTGATCTGGCTGAAAGATTGGCGAACTTGTAAGGTGTAATTAATCCCGGCTAGTCTTACCTTTTAGGGTTTGAAGGAAGATTTGATAAAACTAGTGGGAGCCATCCTGATTAGATAGGATAATAACCAATCTAATCTTGCATGAGCGCACGCTAAAGTATTTTCTTCTCTCTCTCTCCAGGTAGCGACCATGTCATGCCTTAATCAAGATAATAATATGGATGTATTGACTGAACCCGCTTGTTATAATGAGCAGGGGAACGTTGGTCCCGCTCCCACTTACAATTGTTATAAATCCGAGCAGGGAATAGGAGAATATCTGGATTCTCACGCCACCCAAACTAAGAATAAGCATGTTGATGCATCTTCTACAGGTGTGTTAGTTACCGAGAATTGTTTCTCAGTTCACTCTACGTCCTGGGCATTAAATACAGGATCAGAATCCCACATATGCAATATATTGAATGGGCTAAAGAAAGGTAGAGAACTGGGAATGGGTGATCATTCCGTAAGAGTAGGGAATGGTGCAAATGTTGCAGCCAAAGCAGTTGGCGAATATCACCTTGTATTACCAAGTGATAATACATGGATTCTGAACGAATGCTATTATATACCGAACATGATATGCAACATTATATCAGTTTCTTTATTAAGTAAAGAAGGATATAATTTTGTAATACAGGATAATGTTATGAATATCTTCCTAAATCAAAAGTTGATTGGATCAGGCTCGTTACATAATGGCATATACGTTCTAAATCAAAACACAGTTCTTAATATACATAACACACACAAGAGGAAGAGTTCAGAAATGAACGAATCCTTCTTGTGGCATTGTAGACTAGGTCATATCAATGCGACACGACTAGCTAAGTTACATAAAGATGGATATTTGAATCCGTTCGAATTTTCATCTTATGACACTTGCCAGTCATGTCTCAAAGGCAAGATGACCAAAACTCCGTTTAGTGGACACGGAGAAAGAGTTACAGAACTCTTGAGACTGATAAATAGTGATGTATGTGGTCCCATGTCTACACATGCCAGGAACGGTTCTTCCTACTTCATTACATTTACTGACGATCTCTCAAGATACGGACATGTGTTCCTGATGAAACACAAGTCTGAAGCTTTTGAGAAATTCAGGGAATATAAGCACGAAGTAGAGAACCAAACAGGCAAAAGTATTAAGATCCTTCGATCTGATCGAGGAGGAGAATACTTGAGCAATGAGTTCATGGATTATTTAAAAGAGAATGTGATTCTCTCTCAGCTTACTCCTCCCTATACACCGCAGCACAACGGTGTATCGGAGTGAAGAAATCGCACCCTATTAGATATGGTGCGCTCTATGATGAGTACTGCTGAGTTACCAATTTCCTTTTAGGGTCATGCGCTTGAGACAGCAGCATACCTATTGAATCAAGTTCCGTCTAAATCTGTACCTACCACACCATATGAGATATGGAGTAAGAAGAGACCATGTCTTAAACGTGTTAAGATATGGGGTTGTCCGACCTATGTTAAAACACAAAATCCGGACAAACTCGAGGCACGGTCAGTTCTTTGTAAGTTTGTAGGATATCCTAAACATTCACATGGATATCTTTTCTACCACAGCGAGAAACAAAAGGTGATTGTTTCTCGACATGCCACCTTTTTAGAAAAGGAATTTCTTGTAAAAGAAATTAATGGTGAAGCGGTAGAGCTGGAAGAAGTTCCAGCACCAGAAACTACAGCTGAAGATTTAATAGAACCAGATGATTCAATAGTTCCCAACGAACCCCAGCCCCTCCGCCGATCTAGTAGGGTTCCTCATCCACCAGAGAGATACTACGGTTTTATCATTGATGGTGGGAGCGAGGATTGCATCATGGAAGATGATGACCCAACTAGTTTCGAGCAGGCCATCACGAGTGGTGACTCTGTGAAATGGCTGGATGCAATGCGATCTGAGATGGAATCCATGTACACCAACAAAGTATGGACTTTGGAAATTGCTCCTGAAGGGGTAAAACCCATTGGGAGCAAATGGATCTTTAAGAAGAAACTTGGTGTAGATGGAAAAGTTGAGACTTTCAAAGCTAGACTTGTTGCAAAGGGTTTTCGTCAACGACCAGGTGTGGATTATGATGAAACCTTTTCTCCAGTGGCTATGCTTAAGTCCATCCAGATATTACTTGCCATTGCTGCATACCATGACTACGAATTATGGCAAATGGATGTTAAGACCGCCTTTCTAAATGGTGATTTGGAAGAGTGCGTGAACATGACTCAGCCAGAGGGCTTCGTAGACAGTGGGAGCAGCGGAAAGGTGTGCAAGCTGCTTAAATCCATCTATGGGTTGAAGCAGGCATCGCGGAGTTGGAACATATGTTTTGATGTGGTAGTCAAAGAGTTTGACTTCATCAAAAACATAGATGAACCTTGTATATACAAGAAGGTAGCAGAGAGTAAGGTTGTCTTCCTCGTATTGTACGTGGATGACATACTCTTGATAGGAAACGATGTTCCTATGCTGCACTCGGTCAAGATCTTCTTATCACATAGATTCTCAATGAAAGATCTAGGTGATGCCTCCTGCATTTTGGGAATTAAGATCTATAGAGATAGATCTAGACGGATACTGGGATTGTCCCAATCAAGGTACATTGACACCATACTAAAGAGGTTTAGTATGGAAGAATCCAAGCGTGGGAACTTACCCACGATCTCTGGACCCACTCTCTCCAAAGAGATATCTCCCAAGACTGATTTTGAGAGAGCTCGCATGCAAGAGATACCCTATGCTTCGGCAGTAAGCTCTATCATGTACGCGATGCTATGTACCAGACCCGATGTAGCATACTCACTAAGTGTAGTGAGTAGATATCAAGCAGATCCTGGAGAGAATCACTGGACAGCTGTGAAGAACATTCTCAAGTACTTGAGAAAGACTAAAGAGATGTTCTTAGTGTATGGTAACGGATAACTCCAGGTGGAGTCCTTTACCGATTCGAGCTTCCAGAGTGATAAGGACGACTCTAAGTCGCACTCGGGATTTGTTTTTACCCTAAATGGAGTGGTGGTTTGTTGGAAGAGTTCCAAACAGGAAACCGTGGCAGACTCGACGATGGAGGCTGAATACATCGCTGCCAACGATGCTGCCAAAGAGGCTGTCTGGATAAAGAAGTTCATCACTGAACTTGGTGTGGTTCCGTCCATTGAGCATCCAATACGTCTGTATTGTGAGAACAATGGAGCTATGACTTTAGCCAAGGAACCCAGGTCCCATCAGAAGTCCAGACATATTCTAAGGCGGTATCACCTGATCCGGGAGATAGTTGATCGCCGGGAAATCGAGGTTAGGAGATTTGATACGAAGGACAACACTGTGGATCCACTCACAAAGGCCATTCCTCAAATACAATTTGAGAGACTCTTCAGGATGTTGGGTATGAGATACTACAACAGCTGGCCTTAGTACAAGTGGGAGATTGTTAGTTATGTATATGCCCTAGAGGCCATTGTTGTACATGTGATGTATATTATAATGGATGCTTGGATATATATAGAGAGGTCTTTCTTGCTCGATATGATAGTATGCTATCTGGTTTCACTTTATCTTAACGTGTTAACAAATACTGTTTTGTGATCACATGTTGATAAAGCCCTTAGGATATGTACTTGACTACTAGGACTATGATGAGATCATACTAGTGGGGCCAGGGTAGTCAACGAGTACATCCTATAACTGTTCCTAGTCGAGGGTGTATCAAGACAGGGCATCGATATTCCAGAGTAGACTAGCATACATGCAACTTGACCCATATGATGGGCGATGGAAAATCCCATATCCATTGGTGTTGGACATCAAAGATGGTGTACGGGTGCTCAGTGGAGACTGGGTACACTGAACGGACTCGCCGAGAACTCGTAGATGGTATTATACCTATCGTCAGGTAGCAGTTCTCCGGTGACACTGGTACAAGTTAGTCTGTAGACCCGAAATCGTCATAGAGTCTTGTGTGATTCCCACTGTGCTTTGATTTCCACCTTATCACGTCCAAGAGGGCATGCAAAATGCTGGCTTTTGGATACAGTCCCGAATCACATGGAGGCAATGAGCGATAGGAGGGGTTTCGTCTCTTCCGGTATAGGGAGTTGATGTTGTGTTGTGTTCAATTGGCTATAGCTGGAAGTCCCTGACCAGGGCTGATATGGAGATTTACTGGTAAGTGTTATCAGTAGTTTCTCGACCCGTTATGATTCTTACATCGACACAACTTATCAGTTACTGGGGTCTGACGTTTACTACCCCTAGACTAGATATGCAACATATCAGACGAAGAAACCGGACTGTACGATAGTGTTTACTGATTGGATTCACAGGAGAATGTACATGCTTGCTTGTTGATCTTCTGATCACTCAATAACTGGGTGGCTGTTACATTTAGCTGACTGCTTGCAGCTTGTGGGTGTTTGATATGATCATCACCTACTGCCGGCGTATTGACGATTCTTTAGAGTCCTACACAGAGGTTTCCTGGCTCAGGCAAAACGGAGTAGGAGCACATATGTGATATGTGCGGGACCGAGAATAATACGATATGAGATACCGTATTATATTCTCGCGATATTAGATATCGGCCGGGTATATGTGATATAGCCGGGTCATCGGATCAAGTGTTGATTCGATGAATTGGTGCATGTTATATTAGTCGGTTATATGCAATATAGCCGGATTGTCGGATCAAGAGTTGATTCGATAATTTAATGTATAATTATAATATATAACATTATGTTAACTAATATAAGCTCGCTTTATTGATTCATTTTCTCACTGGATAATACATTGATGTATATGCGATATATGTTAATTGTATTATTTTCTTTTGTTACAAAATATATTGTTTATGTGATATATAATATTGTAACAAGTTAGGGTTACAAATGCAACATGGTTGTTAAGTTTATACAAAGTTAGGTTTTGGATTTAGGTTAGCTTTTGGGTTAGCTTTTTTATGAAGCTTTCCTTTTGTCATTTTGCTTTGATATTTTTTATAGATATTTGTTAACCCAACCGAAACCCTTAACTCTAGTTTATTCTCTACATGAGTTAAAGCCTTCATTTCATTAACTCATGGTTGTCATTTGTAACCACAACAATAATTATATTCATCATAAAAGCTTTCTTCTTCTTCTTCCTCCTTGAAAAAGCTTTCTATCTTTTTGTGTTGTGATGATTTAAAGTGAGAAATTGAAAACAAAAGAGAGCAAAATTCCTACTTCATCATCCTCATCTATTCTAGCCACTTAGATTAGGGTGTTCACTTCACTAATACTTGATTAGAGAAGTGAGAGCTTGAGTTTGAGATTCTTCAAGGTAGATCATCTTCGAAAAGGAAGACTTCTAGCAAGCATGGATCATTCGACTTGTGGAGCCTCTCTAGTGTCCGGAAGTTCATGGATCGCGGCGAAGGGACTACTACTCGGAGCTTATGAAGCGAAGGAACGGACCACAAAGGTTGTAATCCCTCTCTCTTAGATGTAAAGTTGTTTACATGCAAATTAACCCTAATTCTCTAGTTAAGATCTTGGTTAGGGTTTGTTTAGCACCCTAAAAATTTTAAAGTAGCATGATTGATACTTGCCAAAACCTTCACAAGGTGCTATGCTAACCCTACAGCAACCTCAGTGCTCACCACACCTACATTCGAAAGGAACAAAATGTCATCAGAAGGGATTGCAAAACGAAAAGAATGCAGCGTTCCAAGACCTACCAGACAGGTCATCAGCCAAAATGGTGAAGGAAGCATCGCCAAGCATCACGACTTCTTCGATCTCATTCGGGGGATGTTTCACCGCCCGTGGCTTCATCCCCTGATTCCACGAGGGCCGTCGTGACACTCGCAATGCCAGGCGATGGCAGGAAACCACAGGTGGAAAGAGCGGCAATTGGAGCAGTCCCGGACTCTTGAGAAAGAGTAGCCACTTCGGGCTCGGTAGTTGTCGTCATCTCTCCTGCCACCTCCTCACCCTGACATGGCCTGCAGGATATGATATATGACAATCTGAAGATTAAATTCTAATAAAAGGACCCAGTGTTATGTTACCTTAGGTCGGCTTTTCAATTGCTTCCCGAGCCGTGCTTACCGCCTGTTTATGAGTGGTAGACAGGGCGACCGGAGCACCCTCTGATGAAGCAGGAATAGGGGAAGCAGCGCTCGAGCCTGCACCTACAGCCAAGGCGGCATTACGTTCTCTAGCTGCACGCCTCCTGCGCTTCCTTTCTACCTAGGCCGTGAGAGCTGATCTTCTTAAGACCTCCGATAAGGAGATGTCATCGTCCGAGCCAGGAGCTACCTCTGGAGCCGTTATGGCATCCGTCATCGGTTGCTTAAGTGAAGCCTCTTTTGGCGATACTAGGAGAGCTGGGACTTCGGCAACCGGCCTTAGGAGCATTGCCGCGTCACCACTCGCGATAGGCACTGCACTTGGGATAACCTGAGTCAAGGTAGTCCCTGCAATAAGATGGAAAAGAAGAGTTAGTTTACCCATAAAAATGGGAATGGATGCACAGTGAGCCAAAATGTACCAATGTCCAAGGAAGCACGAAGCCTTTCCTCCTCTTCAAAAGTCTTGAGAGAAGCCGCGAGAGCTTCTTCAGTGGAGATGCTTGTTGAAGAAGAAGTGTCAGTCAAAGCATGATAATAAAAATGTAACGGAAGAAAGATACGACTGAAGTCTACCTGACTGTGCAAGGGTGACCAGTCCTGCTTTGTGGCTAGCTAATCGCTCGGAAGCTGCAATAGCAGCCTCTAGATCAGTATCATCCGGCGCCATGAATAAGCCTTCATTAGTCCCGTATTCACTTATGCCCTCGCTGTAAGGAGCATGAGGCTCCTGGCCAAGAACGACGTCAGCAGAGAAGAGCGACTTCTTCTTTTTCTGCGAACCAGTGCCAGCAGCCGACAATACAAGCTTGCGCTTGGCGGGCAACTTTGGGCGATGAGTCCCAATTTCCGTACCCACCCCCGATTCAGGAGACGCCGCAGCTACCACTTTTACAGGAGCACAAGGATGGGGTAGCTCAGGGATAATACGTGGTACCGCAGCCGTAGCAGCTTCCCTCAAGGGAGGACGGACAATAGTCCGTCGTTTCAAGGGAACGACGGGGTTACCAGCCGAGGCGGTGCCCTTGCGATCAAGCAGCAATCGCTTTTCTTCCCTAATAACGGTGCCCATCAAATGTTGATACCACGCCACATAAACGTTCAGGGCTTTCGGAACACAACTCGGTTCACTGATGAAGAAGTTGGACCCTGTGTTTAGGCGCATAAAATGATGCGATGCGCTCCGGATACCCTCTTCAGTAGCAGCCGGTTCTGCCAAGAAGGCCTCAAGCGGGACGCACTGATTATAGCTTAACTGCTGGGCGAAATGATTCGGGTTGTATCTCATAAACAACGCCGAATTATTCTGCCTAAACATGAGAAAGCCTGGCCTGATGGAGTATAAATGAAGAATCTCCCGAGCTTTCAAGACAGTGGCCCCATCTTTAAAGATGTCCTGCAATGGCTGCACCATTTTTGTGGATTCCTGGCCGACGGTCAGAATTTTATCGGTGAAGGTCATGCCTTCTCCAATAGTGCGTGGATGAAGGACCAAACCCCTAGCTTCCCACGGTGTCGGATTTACAATGGATGCATCGACTAGCCGCATAATCCGAGGGAACTTACACTCGTCATAGAAGGAAGGCCTTTTGTGGATACCGAAGACGCCAAGTACATGTAGCTCGATCCATGACATAAAATAATGCATCGAGAAGTTCACGTGCTGCACCCCTGGTTCAGTAGTGTCTGCTGCCAAGCTGAGGCCGTGATACAAATGGGCCAACCCAGCGATCCCGACGGCCACTTGCATCCCAGCAACCATTCGGTGAGCTGGATAAAAAACGGACGGCCTCATATGGCGAGGGTGCATCGGAAGTGCAAACCAGTTTAGCCATACCCCGAGGAACCCCAAAAAGAATGTTTCTTCGTCAATTCCAGGAGTTGCAAGTTCTGTGAAAGAGACGACCGGGGTGTTGGGGAGAAAGAAATTTCTCTGATCCGCCTCTGCTGCCGGTTGGTTGTCCAAACCGAAACCAAAAGGATCGTCGAGTTTGGAAAATTTCGTGACTTCCTTCGACAGGACTTCCGAGAGGTGAAAACGGGCGATGAAATCTGTGAAATTAACCCCACGGCCTCCGGATTCGAGAAAGAGGCTCTCGTAGATATTCAACACCTTTATCAAACTCGAGAATTGGTGTTGAATGGCATTCTCTGGGGTAAGACCCATCACCACTGATTTGGTGGCAAAGATATACTCATCCGGAGGAAGCAGCTCCTCATAATGTTCTCCCCTAACCGGTAAGCCGGAAACCTCGGCAAACTCCTCTAAAGAAATTGAAACTTCTCGATCCAACAGAAGGAAGGTGTGGGTCAGAATGTTCCATTGCTCCAGAAAAGCCTTGACCCACCAGGTAGGAGGCGTGGAATACTGGAAGAGAGACGCATAAACTGTGGGATACAACCCGAGCTTCAGCAGTTGCGACTTCTTAGCCGACAAAATATAGCGGGCCTATTGCAGATATCCGGCTGGGTGACGGGGAGTTAAGCCTATGTTATATGGCTGTCCCCAAGGACGCAACTCACCCTGGCATATACGCCGTCCTAGAATATCCAAAGCCGCCGGCGGCTGTACGGGTATTGCGGCTATAGAAGGCTGAAGGAGACCCTCTGAAGTCCAATTGACCTCCTCCACGGCATAGTTTATTGGGGGTGCATCTGCATAAGGGATCGCCGAGATAGGCTCCGAAGGTGTCACGCAAGAAAAGCTTCGTCGGCCCCTGATAATCTGGTTGTACCATATTCCCCATAAATGAAGATTCTTGTGCTCTGGGTCATGATCTTTTATCAATGTGAAGACTTCCCTATCCACTGGCGCTGTAGGGAATCAGCCTTCTGAACGGACAAAGGGAAACGAAGTATCGAAAGACATAGTACCTGCGCAGAAAAGATCAAAGTTAGCCGTCAATGCTACAAGTCAAGTTCGGTACTTGGTACTTTAAATCCGTACCATACTATAATGTAGTAAAAAGGGACCAAAGGGGACCTACACAATCTAGATGATAACTCATAATTAATAAAACAGTCTCATCATTTGATGAGACTGTCATTAAACGATGAAATCCTCAAAGGATTCTTATTTAATGAGAATCTCTCGGGCCAAGAAGTAAATCTCCCATTAAGAGCAGTGCTCTGCAACAGACAGACAACTGTCATAATTAATCATGAGGGGAATAAAATTCTCCCCCAAAATCTCTAAAGAGCAATGCTCTGTAAGGAAGATGAAACAATCCATCAAGAAACCCTAAGAAGCAAAACTTCTACAGAGTGAAAACTCCAAGATCTTCAAGATCTGTGAATAAACCCTTAAGTTCTTCATGAACTATATTCCAGTTCATGGGTTAAAATCACCCTAAAAGAAGATTACATCTTGGAAATGAGCATAGCTCTGTTAATGGGTAAAACCCTAAAGATATATTTTTAGATCTATGATCTAAGGAGAGCAAAGCTCTGTTAAAAAGTTCAATTTTTACCTAAACTGGGCAGAGTTTTGACTCTTAAGAAATTTCTTAAAGGGAAGAGCTATGCTCTGAAAGAGAAATAATTCTCAGAAGGAAAAAAGTGAGAAGATGAACAGAGATCATCTAAAAGACCAAGGGTCCTATTTATAGGCACTGAGAGCCATTTCAACTCCTAAGTTGATCCAATGGCAGAGATGCTACCACCGCTGCACTCATGTGTGGGCCACATGAGCGCAACGGTGGGGGGCATTTGTTTCCCCCAATCATAGCAAAGCTCTGTTCAAATTTCAAAATAAATCAGTGCTTCATAGCAGCGCCAGCGCTGAGAGAGTTAAAGACTCTGAGATGGCACTCACGTGCAAAGCACATGAGCGCTAGTGCTAATAGCGCTGCACTCTAAGCAGCGCACCACGTGCAAAGCGCGTAAGCGTTAGCACTAAGTGCGCTGCACTCTAAGCAGCGCACCACGTGCAAAGCGCGTAAGCGCTAAGTGCGCTGCACTCTAAGAAGCGCACCACGTTCAAAGCACGAGAGCGCTAGCGCTGGAACTAAATGTTCCCAAACGTTGGATCAAAGATCAAATAAACATGATTAAAAATCATCAATTAACCAGAGTAAAATTCTGTTAAGGAAACATTCCTCACAATCTTTCCAAACAAGAAAGATTGTGCTCTGAAAATCAGAGCACCGTTGGATCAATGATCCAATGGTGATTAAAAATCACCAAAATACAGAATAAATTCTATATGGAAAAAGATTTCCTAATCTTGTTAAAAACAAGAAGATTGCCTTCTGTAAATCAGAAGCCCTTGGATCAAAGATCCAACGGGGAAAACATCTCCAAATCAATTAGAGAAAAGATCTCTTCAACTGATTCAACAAATCAGCTTGCCTTATATAAAGGCACCAAGACTTCAAGTCTGATAAAAGGGAACCCCCCTCCATAAACTTTGAGAAATTTTAAAAGAAAAAGAGCAAGCTCTCAGAAGAAGAAAATTTTCTTCAAGGTAAAAAAAAAGAAGAAGAAGAAAGAGAACAGAGAGATGAATTCATCTCATATAAAAAGAAGAATTTACTTCTTTTTCTAAGATCATAAATCTATAAGACCAAGGTCTTTCACAACAAAGATCAAAATATCTCATCACAAAAAATAAGGGGAATAACTTAATCTTCTTCAGAACATAGATCTATAAGACAAATTGTCTTTCAGAGATTATAATATCTCATTATAAAAGACGGGAGAATAATTCAATTCTCTTGGGATCACAGATCTAAAAATGCAAAGCCTTTCACAAAAAATATAAGAGATTGAATCTCCTATAAAAAAATAATAAGAACTTTGTTCTTAGATCCATGAGACAAAGTCTCTTATAAGAAAGAGAATTTAATTCTCAGGGCACAAAGCTGCCTAAAAAGAGCCATAGCACTCCAATCAAAAGAATCGCTTCAGTGCTCCAAAACTAACGCATAGCGTTGCAGAGCCTTAGCGCTCCTAACTTCACCAGAAGCGCAATGCGCTCATTGACTGGCGCTCAGCGCCAAGCGCGCCACGTGCTCCTCAGTGTGCGCTACTTCACCAGAAGCGCAATGCGCTCATTGACTGGCGCTCAGTGCCAAGCGCGCCACGTGCTCCTCATGTGTGTGCTACTTCACCAGAGGCGCAATGCGCTTATTAACTGGTGCTCAGCGCCAAGCACGCCACGTTCTCCTCACGTGTGCGCTACTTCACCAGAAGCGCAATGCGCTCATTGGCTGGCGCTCAGCGCCAAGCGCGCCACGTGCTCCTCACGCGTGTGCTACTTCACCAGAAGCGCAATGCGCTCGTTGTCTGGCGCTCAGCGCCAAGCACGCCACGTGCTCCTCATGTGTGCGCTACTTAAACAGAAGCGTTCTGCGCTCATTGACTGGCGCTCAGCGCCAAGCGTGCCACGTGCTCCTCACGTGTGCGCTATTTCACAAGAGGCGCTCTGCGCTCATTAACTGGCGCTCAGCATAAAGCGCACCATGTGCTCCTCACGTGTGCTCTGAGGGAACATAAACTGTTCTTTAAATAAAGCCCTAGAGCTATAATGAGTGCTCAGCACTCAATAAAAGACAAAAACAGTTGTCAGAATCCAAACCAATGCTCAGCATTATAAAATGAAAAAAAGGATTGAGCCTAATTAAATGTCCAGCATTTTAACTGAATGGGCCGAGCCCAAGTTGGCCACAGATCCCTAATTCAGATTACTTGAGCCCATATGCTCATAAATCTTTGATCTTAGTCCCAAATTAAACTATAGATCTCCCAACCAATATTGGTTCAAGGGTACATCTCTTCACTCCTCTGATATTTGTCGTTGTAATCGTTTAACGTATTCAGAGAGGTGACGGGTCCCGACAACTAGACATTTCACGGACTGTGGGGTCCTTAAACTCATGGACTATGATGTTCTTAAACTTTACAGACTATGATGTCTTTAAACTACTATGGTATGTAGGGTCCTTAAACGCATGGACTATGATGTCCTTCAACTTTATAGACTATGGCGTCTTTAAACTGGACCGCAAAGTCCCTAAACTAAAACAATAGAGTCCAAATGCTCTTTTGTTGGATCTAAATGATCCTGTTAAGTTGATCTTAGTCTAAAATTAGACTAACGTATCCTTAACAAATCGTTAAGTTGATCTTAGTCTAAAATTAGACTAACGTATCCTTAACAAACGTTTAAGTTGTCTTAGTCTCAAATGAGACTAACGCATCTTTAAGCCCAACCCAAAACCCAAATCTAGGAAGATACGGATTTGGACTAATCCACGCCCTATGGGTGACAACATAAATTAGTCTCCGTATACAATCCACGGGCAACCAAAAATAAAACAAACACACACAACACGAAGTGACCATCTGGAGAAGGAGAAAGTTGTTACCGCAATGCGGTAGCGTAATTAACTGCAGAGGCTTGCGCCTGCAGGGAAGAGCGTCCCCACAATCAAAAACCCTTCAAATAAGGGGGAATCTGACGAAGTCTGCTACAACAGTCGCATCCGTCTAAACCTCCGATATACGGTGCCATAAATCAACTTGGCATCTTCGGAGAGGTGGACGGATCAAACCAAATAGCATATGGCCCCTAAAATTCAAGCCGGACGCCCCAACATCCCGGTCGCGTTTTTCGGCGGAGAACAGAGTCATGGTGGAAGCTTCATGAAGCTTGTTGATAACCATTGACAAAGTCCACCCTTTTTGTTTTGCTTAAGATATTTTCTAACCCAACTATGACACATAGCCATGGTTAACTCTCTACAAGGGTTAGGTTTTCATATATACTAACCAAGGGTTGCATTTCTAACGTGATCTCATTCATTCATCTTCTTCTTCCTCATCTCATTTTTGCTCTCTAGATTTTGAGATCAAGAAGAAAAATAGTGAGAAATGAAATACTAAAGTGAGCTAAATTCCTACTTCATCATTCTCTTCTATACTAGCCATATAGATTAGTGTGTTAGCTTCACTAATTCCGTATTAGTGAAGAGTGAGCTTGAGTCCGTGTTTCCTCGACGTAGATCATCACAGACTTTGAAGACTTCAAGCAAGGATGCATCGTACATCTTGTGGAGCTGTTAGTTATACATATGCCCTAGAGGCCATTACTGTACATACGATGTATATTGTAGTGGATGCTTGGACATATATAGGGAGGACTTTCTTGCTCGACATGATAGTATGGTATCTGGTTACACTTTATCTTAACGTGTACTCTGATTGTCTCTATGTTACATGTTGATAAAGCCCTTAGGATATGTACTCGACTACTGGGACTATGATGAGATCATACTAGTGGGGCCATGGTAGTCGACGAGTACATCCTATAACTGTTCCTAGTCGAGGGTGTATCGAGACAGGGCATCGATACACCAGAGTAGAGTAGCGTATACGCATCTTGACCCATATGATGGGCGATGGATGATCCCATATCCATCGGTGTTTGACATCAAGGATGGTGTATGGCGCTCAGTAGAGACTGGGTATACTGGACGGACTTGCCGAGAACTCCCAGATGGTATTATATCTCACGTCAGATGGTGGTTCTCTGGTGACACTGGTACAGGTTAGTCTGTAGACCCGAAATCGTCATAGAGTCTTGTGTGATTCCCAATGTGCTTTGATTTCCATCATACCACGTCCAAGAGGGCGTGCAAAAAGGTGGCTTTTGGGTACAGTCCCGAATCATATGGAGGCAATGAGCGATAGGAGGGGATTCGTCTCTCCCGGTATAGGGAGTTGATGTTGCGCTGTGTTCGATTGGCTATAACTGGAAATCCCTGGCCAGGGTTGCTGAGATTTACTGGTAAGTGTTATCAGTAGTTTCTTGAACTATTATCGACCTCATATCGACACGACTTATCAAGCTACTGGGGTCTGACGTTTACCATCCCTAGGTGAGATATGCGACATATCAGACGAAGAGACCGGACTGTACGGGAGTGTTACTGATTGGATTCTCAAGAGAATGTATAGGCTTGCTTGTTGATCTTCTGATCGCTCAATACCTGGGTGGCTGTAACGTTTAGCTGACCGCTTGCAGCTTGTGGGTGTTTGATATGATCATCACCTACTGCCGGCGTATTGACGATTCTTTAGAGTTCTACACAGAGGTTTCTTGGCTAAGGCAAAACGGAGTAGGAGCACATATATGATATGTGCGGGACCGAGAACAATACGTGTATGTGATACCGTATTAGATTCTCACGATATGAGATATCGGCCGGGTATATGAGATATAACCGGGTCATCGGATCAAGTGTTGATTAGATGAACTGATACAGATTATATTAGTCGGTTATTTGTGAAATAGCCGGATTATCGGATCAAGTGTTGATTTGATAATTTAATGTATAATTATATATTTGATATATTAAATTACATTAACTAATATAAGCTCACTAAAAGATTCTTTTTCTCACTCGGGTAATACATTGATATATATGCGATATATGTTAATTGTATTATTTTATTTTGTTACAATAAATATTGTATATGTGATATATAATATTGTAACATGTTATAATTACTAATGCAACATGATTAGTGGAGATTAAGCAAGGTTAGGGTTTGATTTGGGTTAGCTCATTCTTGAAGCTTCTAAAAGCTTTTCTTTTTGTCATGAGCTAAGATATTTTGTTGATATTTTGTAACCCAAACCACACCCTCAACCCTAGTTAACTCTCTACAAAGGTTAGCTCATTTTATATTAGCAACCATGGTTGCATAAGTAATTATCAACACAATTCATTATTCATCACAAAGAAAATTGATTCTTCTTCTTCTTCCTTGAAAGTTTTCTAGGTTTTTGCTTAGTGATGATTTTGAGCGAGAAATAAAAAACAAATAAGAGCTAAAATCCTACTTCATCATCCTAATCTATCCTAGCCATTTAGATTAGGGTGTTCACTTCATTTATAAGTGAGAGCTTGTGTTAATGAAACTTTAAGGTAGATCATCTTTGTTATCGAATATCGGAAGCAAGTTTGCATCATTCTCTTCGTGGAGCCTTTCTAGAGTCCGGGTACATGATGATCGCAGTGAAGGGACCTCAACACGGAGCTTATGAAGCGAAGGACCGGACTACAAAGTTTGTAATCCCAAACTCTTAGATGTATAGATGTTTACATGCTTTGTTTCGCCTAATCTCTAGTTTAAAGATCTTGGTTAGGGTTGTTCGACACGTCTAAATTTTAAATCGGGCATGGTTGATGTCTTATAGACCCTTGTGAGAGTGCCTAGTAACCCTACAGTGGTATCAGAGACAAGCTAGAGTTTTAGGCGAAGTCTAGGCGAAATTTAAAGTCCGATCGAACTCCAAATACCCGTAAAACCCTAGTTTCTGGAAAATTTTCAAAAATGTTGATTTTTTCAGATTAAAAATACTCAAAAAATCAGCAGGGTATTTTAGGAATTACTGTGCAAAACGAGACACTAATCCCACGAAAGCGCCGCGGAACCACGGCCGTACCATGGCTTGCGCGGCGGTTCCGCGGCCGTATAGGAGAATTAGGTTTTACTGTTTTCACAGTAACATCCGTAGGTACTTCCTGATACTTCTGGAAATTTTTAATTTATACTCAAGTGTTGAGTTTTCTGAGATGTATTGGGGACTCGTTGATTCGATCGGATAATTTAACTTCGTTTATGTTTTTCCGGATAATTTTAGAACGTGTTAAAAAGTTCGAACGGATATCAATAACTCACTTTTTCCCCTGCCGGAAAATTTCCAAGCGTTGGATTTTTCCGTAGTTTAAGAACGTTCTAAGTCGTGCAAGTAACGCGGTGGACCCTCTAGAAGAACACAAACCTTAACTCGATTATGTGACCGTCTGAACCGCCTCTAAACCTTAGGGTTTGGGACAGTACGGCGTTGCCACATATGAGCCGTTGGTTTGACCCTTTTACTGCCGGACCATTGGTACTGTGGCATGTGATGGATGTTTTTGAACTCCGCTCAAGTGTTGAGCTATTTGGGAAAACATGGGTGTTTGATTATTCGATCGGAAAGTTTAACATTGTCTATTTATCTGGAATGTGATACAACATTTGGAATCCACAAGTAGTTATGAGATAACTAATTTGAATGTTATAAATCTAGCACTTTAGTCTCAGATGATCGGTTGTCACGGGATTTTGATGCGATCAAAAGTCCGTTGCAATCACATAGCGTACGCGGATACTCGCCGGGTAAACTTAATAGATAGCCACGCCCCATAACCCCGACTAAGTGACTGTAGGAGAACACTGTAGCGTCTTGAAAAGTCGTTTTGGTGTTTTCCTGAAATTCGGTGAAAATTCGGTATTTTTCCGAAAACCGTCTTTCTTGTTATTTTGCAGTTTAGGGATAATTATACTTAAAATGGATAGGTAATTACTTGTTTTTAGTAGCTAATGAGTTAATTATGAAATTCTGGTCGTTTAAAAATTTTCCCTAATTTTTCAATTTTTTAATATTATTTTAAGCCGGTAAGAAAATACATTAAATAAGCGATAAATACAAATTTTTCCGGGCTAATTTTAATCTCTAAAATTATGATAATTATAATCTAGTGATAACATGAATTTTTAGTAATTTATTTTGATTTTTAACAAATTTTTATGTTATGAAACGAATTTATTGAATTTTGAGCTAAAACTTGCAATTTTTGAGTTGTAGGGGGCCTTTTTGCATAAAATTTCTTTTGTAAAACCCCTCTCTCTTTTTCCTCAGCCCTAGGACAGCCCCACCTTGTGTGAGACCAGAAAATTCTGATCTCTTTTCTTTAGTTGCTTTCTTGAGCGATTTAAGGGGTTTTTTGGATTTATTTTAATTAAAATGAATAAAGTATGATACATTGACTTTGTGGACTTGACCCATGACCTTCCCCACTTGCCCACACCCTCCCCCATTCCTCCTCTGGCCGAAAATCCTGCACACCCTCTTCTTCCTCTCTTTTCTTTTCATTTTCTTCAATTTCTTCAAGAAAATACATCAAAATCCATGATTTAATTCAAAAATCCAAACAAAATCCTTAAGCTATCATTATCCTTAGCCATTCTTGCTTGGATCTTGGTGTTGAGGCCATCATTTGGAGCAAAATTTTCTTGCTTGATCCATAGATCAAGAGGTATAATTTCTATCATGTTAAATTCTTTTGTTTAAGTTTCTTATGTTGTATGGTTTAGTGTTAATTTAGTGTAGTTTAATCTAGTTTCTTAGGTTTTGCTTGAAAATTTTAGTTAGGGTTTTGAAGCCATAATACTTAATTAAGTTGTTTTATAGTTAATCTAATGGTTAATTAACTAATCTATATAGTTACCTTGTTGATATAGTTTTCAATTTTGCTAAATTAGTTAATTTTAGAAGGGTGAAATTGTTGTTTTAAATTTTCAAGAGAGGGTTTATGTTTGGTATTAGTTTGTGAAGCTTGTTTAGTGAGTGGATTAAGTTTTAGAAAGCATTATTTAATTGATTAAACCTAATTTGTTATCTAGTATTTTGCTAACCTAAATCTAAGGGGTGAACTTGCTAATTGGGTTTGAAATTAGTGTTAATTAAGTTTTTCAAGTATGGATTTTGATTTGCAATTGCTATTTATAAAAATCAAGAAAGGGTTTGGTTGTGGAATATAGGTTTTGGAGCATGGTTAATGTGTTGTAATTAGTGTGTGTGGATTGTTTGTAGTGTGCTTGGGTGAGTATGCTAGATTGTAGACGTTTTGTCGCAAATCGGCGATTTTTGCACCGATTTTGGATTGAAATGCTTACTAGATTTTTATATAAATTATGTGATGGATTAATTTTGATATCTTGATGATTGTAATGGCTTGTCCTGCGACTTTTAGGATGCGTGAGTGCGGTTTTTGGGTAGTCGGGTTTTAGTTTTGCCGGGCGACCAAATCGGCGTTTTTCGGCAGTTTTTTGCGATTTTCGCGTGTGTCCGTGCACCTTGTGCACGTTGTACCTAGCTACCGAACTTTAGCAGTTTCGTTGGGGTTTTGCGTCGTTCTTGATATGTAACCTTATATTTGGTACTGATGTAAATTCCAGGTTCGGTCGCGGAAACGTCAGACGCGGCGCGAAAGGGAAAGGCGGTGATTGGACACAGCTAGCCAGGGATTCCGGTGAGTAGATTTAACATCTACGGGGGACGATCGTTTGGATGGCGCAAGTCGCCCGATAGATTTAGTAAACTGGAAAATAGTAAATTGGATAATCACTTGTGACATTAGAATAATAATACTGGCATGATAATTGCTGCAATTAGATCAATATGTTATATCCATATACGCAAACTCAATTGTAGGACACATGCACCATTACCAGGTTTTATATGCAGCACGAGCACTATTCATGTTTACACACACACCCTGGTAATTGCCATGCCACCACACTAGATAACCTTTAATTTAAACCTTTTACTAATTGATACTTAAATTGTGCTATTTCCTTAAAATGAAACCGTAGGATTGCTATTCATGTGCATGTACTTCATCATATTCATTGTTCATGCTTAATACATTAATCACACATCGCAACTTGATTATTGATATCATACGCATTCATTATCATTGATATATGCACTTATGAGGATTTCTTGAGATTTTATGATATTGCTGGATTTCGGGGGGAAAACCGCAAAATTTCTAAACTTATTATATTTTAAAATATGTAAAAATTGCGGTTTTCTAGTGATGTAAGTGTCGTCCACCATGAGTTTGCTGTGGATTTGGAAATCCGTGTCGAGGAGTGGAGGAACCGGCACGGGTACATGGTGGGCCCGGTAAGGTACCCCGGGGCAAGAGGAATGTGGTGATGACGTTGAGCCTGGCAGGGGACGGATTACCTACCGGTGACTTTTTGGGACGGCGGATATCCAGAGGATACCGACCGTGGCCGCTAGATGATGAGATATTGATATTTGAGATGGGTCAGCCGGACGGCTGAGGCCAGAGATACATTTATGAGATTTGAGACAGCTTTTGGGTGTCGTTGCTGGACACCGATTTTTGTCGATTCATTGACATTATGCTGGCTTTCTAAAAGAGTTTCAAAAACAAAAAGAGAATAAATATTTCTTATATATACATATTGAGACCTCAGATATTCATGTTGCATACATATTAGCACACTGATATGATATACACACCTGCTAGTGCATCCAGTCTTACCTGTATTTTAGATGCTAGGATGCTTGTGTGCATGCATTCGATAGCCTTTGCAGATGTTATTTATTACTCACGAGTTGGCAACTCACCCCCGTTGTGCCACAGTCTTTTGCAGGTCCGCTCCGTCAGTTCAGTAGCGGCGGGCGCACTTGTTCTTTTGCCTGTTTTGCTTGGGCTCGAGATTTGCTCATAGGTGGGTTATGTTATTATTTTGTACCACCTTGTATATTCTTGTATCTAGTGTACTCCATCTACTGTTTCTACCAGATTTATTGTATATTGACCTAGAGATGAGACTGTGAGGTTTGTGGATTTTATGCTGTATTTTGGGGTCGAGCTCACTTGAGTCGACATGCTACCTTTTTTCATGCTTCCTTATGCTTTATTATGCTTGTTGTCATTTACATTGCGTGGGATTTGTGACCGCCTTATGGCGAAGAGCTAGCTCCCGCTTGGGGATGCCCTATTTTGTTGGATTCATGTATATATTTTGTTGTACCCATTTTTGGGGGTCAGTATTTACAAAGGAGACTCTGCCGAAATTTTCGGGAAAAATTGGTATTGTTTTTAAAAAGGGTTTTACATGACTTATTTGATAACTTGCTTTCAAATGATTGGGTTTTCTTCACTCTTTTGCTTAATTGGTTTTGTTTTCTGGGCTTTGGCTTACTTATTTTACGGACGCCTTTAGACGTTTCGTAAACTTAAGTGCCAGTCACGTTCCGTACCCTGCGGGTCGTGACAAAGTTGGTATCAGAGCGATAGGTTTTACCTTTGTGAGTGTAGGATGACCCTTGGTAGATGGAGTAAGTGACTTAAGCAGGGTAACGTAGCGTGCGTATGTCCGCGGCATACTTACGATACGGTACTCCGCCTAAGTGACTTTAGGATATACTTGCTTGAAAAATTCCTTCTTCAATTCCGTGTATCCTATGATCCTATTGCACTGTTCTTATTATCCGTTTTCCTGTAACAGCCACTATGCCGCCGAAGGCTACGAGGGCACAGAGGGCTGCCGCCAGAGACGAGATTCGAGCTGGCTCGTCCGAGACTAGGACTGAGCAGGGCGGTATGCCTACGCCGCAGGGACAGACCGATCCACCTTCCCCAGGCCGTATGGATAGGCTCGAGACCGGTATGGAGGAGTTGCGACAGATGATGGGAGGCATGCAGGAGCTACGTCAGATGGTAGGATCCCTAGTTGCAGCCAGTCGTACACCGAGGCCGGATGATGTACCTACTACATCACAGACGACCATGATACCTGCTCCTACTACTACCACCGTGGCCATTCCGGTTTCACTACAGGATTTCATGAGGCTGAGACCTCCAGTATTCACCGGCACCGAGACAGCGGAGGACCCACAGACGTTCCTTGATAGTTTAGCCAGGATCTGCCGTTCGCTGAGATGTTCGGATGATCGATGGGTAGAGCTTGCGAGTTTCCGACTAGAGGGTCTCGCGCAGACATGGTGGGAGTCAGTCTTGAGAGGTCGAGCTGCAGATCTACCACCTATGACTTGGGTCGAGTTTACAGCGGTCTTTCTAGCCCGTTTCCTTCCAGAGAGCGTTCGTGACGCCAGAGCTCACAGCTTCGAGGCCTTAGTCAAGACACCTGGGATGACGGTGTCTGAGTATGATATCCAGTTTACATAGCTATCCCGATATGCTCAGTATTTGGTGGATACCGAAGAGAAGATGGTGAAGAGGTTCGTACAGGGACTTGATGCCCAGCTATATCTTGCCATTGGCGCCCAGCACTACGACACTTATTCAGCTGCTATGGATACGGCATTGCGGATGGAGGCACGCATATCACGGACTTCGGCCGTTTCTGGGCCGAAGAGGATGCGCACCGATGTACCGTCTCAGAGGCAGCGCGCCAGATTCTTTCCGAGAGATAGGCCTAGCAGAGGATTTGGGCGGGGACAGTTATATGGTTCTTATCCCCAGGGGCAGCAGCCGTCGCCAGGATGTTTTGGGTGCGGGAGTCTGCACCATCTTGTCAGAGACTGTCCAGTGAGACGACAGGGAGCAGCGACAGTTCCGCATGTGACCCTACCACCATCACCACCCCCTCCTCAGAGAGCCCTACTTCCTACCCCAAGCGATGCTCCACGCCAGTTAGGTGCACCGAGAGGCCGTGGACGCGGCGGTCCTGTTCAGAGAGGACTAGGAGGCAGAGGCCGAGGTCGAGGTCAGCCCGCTATCGGTGGAGGACAGGCCCGAGTTTTTGCTTTGACACCGCAGGATGCGCAGGCATCCAATGCCGTTGTGACAGGTACTTTGCCAGTTTGTTCTTTCGACGCACGGGTATTATTTGACCCAGGTTCCACACATTCGTACGTCTCTACACACTTTGCACCGATGTTGGGCCGTGAGTCGTCGTCGTTAGATCAGCCGCTTGTTGTTGTTACTCCGGTAGGCGAGTCGTTTGTCGCTCGGTTTGTATTTCATTTGTGTTCCGTTCGTATCGGGGAGAGGGATTCATCAGTTGATTTAATACTCCTCGATATGTTGGACTTTGATGTGCTTCTGGGCATGGATTGGCTAGCCACTTGTTATGCTTCGGTGGACTACCGTGAGAAGGCAGTCAGATTTAGCTTTCCGGGAGAGCCAGTCCTTGTTATTCAGGGAGACCGCAGTGTCACCCTTCCCAGCTTAATTTCTTCTCTTCGCGCTGGTCAGCTCTTGCGGAAGGGATGTCAGGGATTCTTAGCGTTTGTTTGTGATACTCGAGCTGCAGAGGTTCCGTTGGACCGGGTCCCGGTAGTTTGTAAGTTCCCTGATGTTTTCCCTGATGAGCTACCTGGGCTACCGCCTGAGCGCGATGTTGAGTTCTGCATTGATTTGATTCCCGGTTCGGGGCCTATTTCTATACCGCCTTATCGGATGGCCCCGGCAGAGCTTCGAGAGCTGAAGGATCAGTTGCAGGATTTGTTGGATAAGGGGCTTATTCGACCGAGTGTTTCTCCGTGGGGTGCTCCGGTCCTGTTTGTCAAGAAGAAGGATGGAAGTTTGCGCTTATGTATCGACTACCGCCAGCTGAACAAAGTTACCGTTCGGAACAGATATCCGTTGCCGCGCATTGATGATTTGTTCGACCAGCTTCAGGGTGCGGGGTATTTTTCGAGGATCGACTTGCGATCAGGGTACCATCAGCTACGAGTTCGACAGGAGGATATACCGAGGACAGCTTTCCGCACGCGCTACGGCCACTACGAGTTTTTGGTGATGTCGTTCGGACTCACCAACGCCCTAGCAGCATTTATGGATTTGATGAACCGTACATTCAGGCTGTATATTGACTTGTTCATCATCGTATTTATCGACGATATCTTGGTGTACTCCCGGAGCAGAGAGGAGCACGAGCAGCACTTGCGGATTACGTTACAGACTCTGAGGGAGCACCAGCTGTTCGCGAAGTTCTCCAAGTGTGCTTTCTGGCTGGACAGCGTCGGATTCTTGGGTCACGTGGTTACGAGAGACGGCATTTGTGTGGACCCGAAGAAGATTGAGGCTGTTCAGCAGTGGCCCCGACCTACATCGGTTACTGAGATCCGTAGTTTTCTAGGCCTGGCGGGCTACTACAGGCGTTTTATTCAGGACTTCTCCCGTATAGCTGCACCGTTGACCGGTTTGACCCGGAAGGGAGTTCCTTTCGTATGGACGGAGGAGTGCGAGCGCAGTTTTCAGCAGTTGCGGACATGTTTGACTACGGCGCCGGTATTATCTTTACCTTCGGGATCAGGCAGATTTGTTGTCTACTGTGATGCTTCGCGAGTAGGATTAGGATGCGTATTGATGCAGCATGGCCGGGTGATCGCTTACGCTTCTCGGCAGTTGAAGAAGCATGAACAGAATTACCCCACTCATGATTTGGAGATGGCTGCAGTGGTCTTTGCACTGAAGATTTGGCGACATTACCTGTACGGTGAGTCGTGTCAGATATTCACCGATCACAAGAGCTTAAAGTACATATTTCAGCAGCGAGACCTGAACCTCAGACAGCGTCGTTGGATGGAGTTGGTGAAAGACTACGACTGCGAGATCTTATATCACCCCGGCAAGGCGAATGTGGTGGCAGATGCGTTGAGTAGGAGGCCCGAGGGTAGTCTATCCTTTTTGCGCACAGTGCAGAGGCAGTCGTCAGCAGATTGGCAGATGTTATGCGACAGCCGAGTTGAGTTCGAGTTCACTCAGACAGGGGGACAGCTCGCGCATGTTCGTGCACGCCCACAGTTGCTTGACCGTATATATGAGGCACAGCGCAGTGACGACCGTTGCTCAGAGATCATGGCACAGATAGGACAGGGCAGATTTTCCGAGTTCGTGATTGACGATCAGGGGGATTTTACGATATGAATCTAGACTGTGCGTACCAGATGCTGATGGATTGCGGCGCGACATTCTTGAGGAGGCACACCGATCAGTGTATAGTGTCCACCCCGGTTCCACCAAGATGTACCATGATATGAGAGAGACCTACTGGTGGGACGGGATGAAGAGGGACATTGCGGAGTTCGTTTCGAGATGCCTGACTTGTCAGCAAGTCAAGGCCGAGCACCAGTGGCCCGCAGGAGAGCTACAGCCGTTACCCATTCCAGAGTGGAAATGGGAGCAGATTTCGATGGATTTCGTTGTGGGTCTACCCAGGACCAGTCGAGGGTACGACTCCATCTGGGTGATCATGGATAGATTGACGAAAGCGGCTCACTTTCTTCCGGTGAAGACGACTTTCAGCTTCGCTCAGTATGCTCAGCTCTATATTGACGAGATCGTGCGACTACATGGCGTACCGACTTGTATCGTGTCAGATCGAAGCACTCAGTTCACCAGCCGACTTTGGCAGAGACTTCAGGAGGCTTTGGGCACTCGTTTGAGCTTCAGCACAGCGTTTCATCCGCAGACAGACGGACAGTCAGAGCGGACCATTCAGACTCTCGAGGACATGCTCAGAGCGTGCGTTTTAGACTTTGGTGGTAGCTGGGATCGTCATTTACCTCTAGTGGAGTTCTCCTACAACAACAGCTTCCAGGATACTATTCAGATGGCACCTTTCGAGGCATTGTATGGGAGGAGATGCAGATCGCCCGTTTGTTGGACAGAGCTCAGCGAGAGCAGCATTTTGGGGCCGCAGCTTGTTGAGGAGACGACAGCGAAGATACAGTTGATCCGAGACCGGATGAGAGCGGCTCAGAGCAGGCAGAAATCTTATGCAGACAGGCGCCATCGCAGATTAGAGTTCGCAGTTGGCGACCATGTTTTTCTGAGGGTCTCTCCGATGAAGGGCCTGATGCGTTTTGGGCGAAAGGGGAAGCTTAGCCCTAGATTCGTAGGTCCCTTCGAGATCCTCGAGCGTGTCGGCGCAGTTGCATATCGTTTGGCTCTTCCACCTAGCTTTCCCGATGTTCACCCCGTTTTTCATGTTTCGATGCTCCGCAAGTACCTTCACGACCCTTCGCATGCGATTTAGCACCCGACAGTCCAGCTAGAGCGCGACCTTTTTTTTGCAGAGCAGCCGGTGGCCATCCTGGATCGGCAGGTGAAGAAGTTGAGGTCGAAGATTATACCAACCGTCAAGGTCCTTTGGCGTAGCCCGAGCAGCGAGGAGGTTACCTGGGAGACCGAGGGCGAGATGAGGAAGAAATATCCCCATCTCTTCGAAGGTACGCGTAGCTATATTTTTAAATTCGGGGACCGAATTTCTTTAAGGGGGGAAGATTGTAGCGTCTTGAAAAGTCGTTTTGGTGTTTTCCTGAAATTCGGTGAAAATTCGGTATTTTTCCGAAAACCGTCTTTCTTGTTATTTTGCAGTTTAGGGCTAATTATACTTAAAATGGATAGGTAATTACTTGTTTTTAGTAGCTAATGAGTTAATTATGAAATTCTGGTCGTTTAAAAATTTTCCCTAATTTTTCAATTTTTTAATATTATTTTAAGCCGGTAAGAAAATACATTAAATAAGCGATAAATACAAATTTTTCCGGGCTAATTTTAATCTCTAAAATTATGATAATTATAATCTAGTGATAACATGAATTTTTAGTAATTTATTTTGATTTTTAAACAATTTTTATGTTATGAAACGAATTTATTGAATTTTGAGCTAAAACTTGCAATTTTTGAGTTGTAGGGGGCCTTTTTGCATAAAATTTCTTTTGTAAAACCCCTCTCTCTTTTTCCTCAGCCCTAGGACAGCCCCACCTTGTGTGAGACCAGAAAATTCTGATCTCTTTTCTTTAGTTGCTTTCTTGAGGGATTTAAGGGGTTTTTTGGATTTATTTTAATTAAAATGAATAAAGTATGATACATTGACTTTGTGGACTTGACCCATGACCTTCCCCACTTGCCCACACCCTCCCCCATTCCTCCTCTGGCCGAAAATCCTGCACACCCTCTTCTTCCTCTCTTTTCTTTTCATTTTCTTCAATTTCTTCAAGAAAATACATCAAAATCCATGATTTAATTCAAAAATCCAAACAAAATCCTTAAGCTATCATTATCCTTAGCCATTCTTGCTTGGATCTTGGTGTTGAGGCCATCATTTGGAGCAAAATTTTCTTGCTTGATCCATAGATCAAGAGGTATAATTTCTATCATGTTAAATTCTTTTGTTTAAGTTTTTTATGTTGTATGGTTTAGTGTTAATTTAGTGTAGTTTAATCTAGTTTCTTAGGTTTTGCTTGAAAATTTTAGTTAGGGTTTTGAAGCCATAATACTTAATTAAGTTGTTTTATAGTTAATCTAATGGTTAATTAACTAATCTATATAGTTACCTTGTTGATATAGTTTTCAATTTTGCTAAATTAGTTAATTTTAGAAGGGTGAAATTGTTGTTTTAAATTTTCAAGAGAGGGTTTATGTTTGGTATTAGTTTGTGAAGCTTGTTTAGTGAGTGGATTAAGTTTTAGAAAGCATTATTTAATTGATTAAACCTAATTTGTTATCTAGTATTTTGCTAACCTAAATCTAAGGGGTGAACTTGCTAATTGGGTTTGAAATTAGTGTTAATTAAGTTTTTCAAGTATGGATTTTGATTTGCAATTGCTATTTATAAAAATCAAGAAAGGGTTTGGTTGTGGAATATAGGTTTTGGAGCATGGTTAATGTGTTGTAATTAGTGTGTGTGGATTGTTTGTAGTGTGCTTGGGTGAGTATGCTAGATTGTAGACGTTTTGTCGCAAATCGGCGATTTTTGCACCGATTTTGGATTGAAATGCTTACTAGATTTTTATATAAATTATGTGATGGATTAATTTTGATATCTTGATGATTGTAATGGCTTGTCCTGCGACTTTTAGGATGCGTGAGTGCGGTTTTTGGGTAGTCGGGTTTTAGTTTTGCCGGGCGACCAAATCGGCGTTTTTCGGCAGTTTTTGCGATTTTCGCGTGTGTCCGCGCACCTTGTGCACGTTGTACCTAGCTAGCGAACTTTAGCAGTTTCGTTGGGGTTTTGCGTCGTTCTTGATATGTAACCTTATATTTGGTACTGATGTAAATTCCAGGTTCGGTCGCGGAAACGTCAGACGCGGCGCGAAAGGGAAAGGCGGTGATTGGACACAGCTAGCCAGGGATTCCGGTGAGTAGATTTAACATCTACGGGGGACGATCGTTTGGATGGCGCAAGTCGCCCGATAGATTTAGTAAACTGGAAAATAGTAAATTGGATAATCACTTGTGACATTAGAATAATAATACTGGCATGATAATTGCTGCAATTAGATCAATATGTTATATCCATATACGCAAACTCAATTGTAGGACACATGCACCATTACCAGGTTTTATATGCAGCACGAGCACTATTCATGTTTACACACATACCCTGGTAATTGCCATGCCACCACACTAGATAACCTTTAATTTAAACCTTTTACTAATTGATACTTAAATTGTGCTATTTCCTTAAAATGAAACCGTAGGATTGCTATTCATGTGCATGTACTTCATCATATTCATTGTTCATGCTTAATACATTAATCACACATCGCAACTTGATTATTGATATCATACGCATTCATTATCATTGATATATGCACTTATGAGGATTTCTTGAGATTTTATGATATTGCTGGATTTCAGGGGGAAAACCGCAAAATTTCTAAACTTATTATATTTTAAAATATGTAAAAATTGCGGTTTTCTAGTGATGTAAGTGTCGTCCACCATGAGTTTGCTGTGGATTTGGAAATCCGTGTCGAGGAGTGGAGGAACCGGCACGGGTACATGGTGGGCCCGGTAAGGTACCCCGGGGCAAGAGGAATGTGGTGATGACGTTGAGCCTGGCAGGGGACGGATTACCTACCGGTGACTGTTTGGGACGGCGGATATCCAGAGGATACCGACCGTGGCCGCTAGATGATGAGATATTGATATTTGAGATGGGTCAGCCGGACGGCTGAGGCCAGAGATACATTTATGAGATTTGAGACAGCTTTTGGATGTCGTTGCTGGACACCGATTTTTGTCGATTCATTGACATTATGCTGGCTTTCTAAAAGAGTTTCAAAAACAAAAAGAGAATAAATATTTCTTATATATACATATTGAGACCTCAGATATTCATGTTGCATACATATTAGCACACTGATATGATATACACACCTGCTAGTGCATCCAGTCATACCTGTATTTTAGATGCTAGGATGCTTGTGTGCATGCATTCGATAGCCTTTGCAGATGTTATTTATTACTCACGAGTTGGCAACTCACCCCCGTTGTGCCACAGTCTTTTGCAGGTCCGCTCCGTCAGTTCAGTAGCGGCGGGCGCACTTGTTCTTTTGCCTGTTTTGCTTGGGCTCGAGATTTGCTCATAGGTGGGTTATGTTATTATTTTGTACCACCTTGTATATTCTTGTATCTAGTGTACTCCATCTACTGTTTCTACCAGATTTATTGTATATTGACCTAGAGATGAGACTGTGAGGTTTGTGGATTTTATGCTGTATTTTGGGGTCGAGCTCACTTGAGTCGACATGCTACCTTTTTTCATGCTTCCTTATGCTTTATTATGCTTGTTGTCATTTACATTGCGTGGGATTTGTGACCGCCTTATGGCGAAGAGCTAGCTCCCGCTTGGGGATGCCCTATTTTGTTGGATTCATGTATATATTTTGTTGTACCCATTTTTGGGGGTCAGTATTTACAAAGGAGACTCTGCCGAAATTTTCGGAAAAAATTGGTATTGTTTTTAAAAAGGGTTTTACATGACTTATTTGATAACTTGCTTTCAAATGATTGGGTTTTCTTCACTCTTTTGCTTAATTGGTTTTGTTTTCTGGGCTTTGGCTTACTTATTTTACGGACGCCTTTAGACGTTTCGTAAACTTAAGTGCCAGTCACGTTCCGTACCCTGCGGGTCGTGACAAACACCGTCGCCAAAAGCATCCGTTCGGGTGCTCGCGGCAGCGGTGTTCCGCCTTAGTGCACTTCGTTGACGGCATCCGGGGGTGCAGCCGTCTACTAAAGTTTGCGACGAGCATTCGATCAGGATGTCGGGAATCTTGTTGAATTGCCCGACTTGATATTGAAAAGAGTTTCGATAATGAGACTAAAATGCGGGGTTTATAATTATTAGGCATGCGATGTCTAAGGAATTCATTTGGTTTGGCATGCGATGTCTAAGGAGGTTGCGGATTCCAACTGTTGTAGTTTTATACTTTCTTTTCTGTAACTGTAAGCGTAGTATGTGGTGTATCGCCGGCTTCGTTGCTATACATCAACGACAATCGAGATATGCATGCTTGCTTACGTTGATGATATGAGATATTATGTGTTGCTGTGATATGTTATATTGGATCGTCGTGTTCTGAATAGCCGGGGGTTTTATGTGAGATGAGAGTTTTTTTTCTTTTTTATTCATGTAAAATTCATTGTATGTAATATTCTTTTATTGGGGCACTTCCGGGCTGAGGATGATGTCATTATTGTATATTATTTACTTTTCCTCATTAGGTAGACCCAAGGCGGGGAGCACAAGTAACCGGGTTCTAGGGTCCAGTGGGAAATCATCTCGAGGAGTCGAGACCGGGTCTCCTAACCCTAGAATTGGCAGTGTTGCTTGCCACTCTCGTAGGGGTCTAGGGATGTAGGTTTGGCTATTCATCGCGACCGTGGAATCCGCGTCTTATACAGGCTCACATAAAACACGGAAATCCTAGTATATCCAATATTTCATATGTTCTTCTGCTGCAATGTTCTGTGATGAGATCATATTACTGCCTGAGACGAATGTTTATATTATATATATGAGATATATGTTATATTACAGATATCGTTTCAAATGTGATGCTTGTGAAGCATAATAAAATGGGACTTCATTAATGAGATTAATGAAACTAAAAGAAACCTAAAGATGTTGTAGAAACTTGTTTAAAAACTGGTTGCTCTAGTTCTTGCTTTGCATAGCGGTGTTCCCTGTAGAACATCCAGCACCTTATTCGATAAGGAAAAAGCCGAGATCCCTTCACCGGGAGTGACCGCTTTAGCGAAACTAGCAGATGCTGCATACTCGGTTTGTCTTTTGATTGCTTCTATAGTTTTTGCTTTGCATAGTGATATTTGTGAAATATCCTGCACCTTATTCGATGAGGAAAGAGCCGACGATCCCTTCACCGGGAGTGACCTCTTTAGCAAAACTAGAAAAGGCCTCAGAAACATTCCATTTAAAATCACTCGATTCTACAACGATATCAAGTTCATTACGCAAAGGGTTTTCTTAAAAATCTGTCGCAGCCCTCCATCATTTCAGATAAGTACTTCATAGCATTCGTTCTGCGTTTGTTGGCCTGCTTCAAGGCGTAGTGTGCGGTAGCTATTTATGCTTATCTGCTAAAGCATATGATGCGATTGGATTAGGGTAGTCGTGCGACTTTGTTGGCCTGCGTCAAGGGTCGTGCAGGTGGGTTTAATTCAATCGAGAAATGAAGGGTTGAACTTGACTAGCAGACTATGGTTTGTTGGCCTGTGTCAAGGTCATAGGACGCTAGGGGTAAAATATTATTGGGAAGTTCAAGTGTTGAAATTTGCAATGAGATTGCATACCTTCTATGAGATAGTCGGATCCCGATACCCGCTGCGAGTAAGAGTTACTCCTGGAAGAGTTTTACACATTACAATTAGCCGATCAAGTAGGTGTCTAGAAAGGTGTTAACGGGGTTATGCCTCTGGGAAAACGAGGTTTACTTTAATTAGGTCCGTGTGAAAGCACGGGGAACCTCCCTCAAAGTACCGGCACTGGCCTGGCTGAAAGATTGGCGAACTTATAGAGTGTAATTAATCCCGGCTAGTCTTTCCTTTTAGGGTTTGAAGGAAGATTTGACTAAAACAGTGGGAGACATCCTGATTAAATAAATTGATAACCAATCTAATCTTATAAAAGCGCACGCTGAGTGTTTTCTTCACTCTCTCTCTCTCCCCGTTACGACTATGTCACACATTAATCAAGATAATAATATAGATGTATTGATCGAACCCGCATGTTATACTGCGCTAAGGAACGTTGGTCCCGCTCCAACTTATAATTGTTATAAGACAGAGCAGGAAATAGGGGATTACCAGAATTCCCGTGCCGCCCAAACGAAGAAAGTGCATGCTGATGCATTATCTTTGGGTGTGTTCATTACAGAGAACTGTTTCTCAGTATCCTTTACGTCCTGGGTATGAGATACCGGATCAGGATCCCGCATATGTAATTTGTTACATAGGCTACAGATAGGTAGAGAACTGAGAACGGGTGATAAGTTTCATGAGATAGAAACGGTGCAAGTGTTGCAGCCATGTCTGTTGGTAGTTATCACCCTGTATTAGCCAATACATTGATTCTGAACGAATGTTATTAGATACCGAACCTGATATACAACATCATATCAGTCTCTTTATTAATAAAGAAGGATATAATTTTGTATTGTTGGATAATGTTTTGAACATTTCATATATCAAGAGTTGATCGGATCAGGCACGTTATCTAAAAACATAAACGTTCTAAATCAAACTACAGTTCTTAGTATATAGAACACACACAAGAGGAAGAGTTCAGAAATGAACGAATCCTTCTTGAGGCATTGTAGACTAGGTCATATCAATACGACCCGACTAGCTAAGTTACATTTAGATGCATATTTAAATTAGTTTGAATTTACATCTTGTGAAACTTGCCGGTCATGTCACAAAGATAAGATGACCACAGCTCTGTTTATTGGAAACAGATAAAGAGTTAGTGAACTCTTGGGATTGATACATGATGATGTATGTAAGTCCCCTGTCTACACATGCCAGGACTGGTTCTTTGTACTTCATTACATTCACTGATTATCTCTCAAGATTCGAACATATGTTCCTGTTGAAACACAAGTCTGAACCTTTTGAGATATTCACAGAATATAAGTTAGAAGTAGAGAACCAAAAAAACGAGTATAAGTATTATGTCCTTTGATGAGATCAGGGAGGAGAATACTTGAGCACGGAGATTCCTGGACTATTCTAAAGGAGAATGAGATTCTCTCTCAGCATTACTCCTCCGTATACACCACAGCACGTCGGTGTATCGGGGCGGAGCAAACACACCCTATTTGATATGGTGTGCTCTATGATGTGTACTACTGAGTTTCCTATTTCCTTTTGGGAATTATGCACTTGAGAAGCTGCATACCTATTGAATAGGGTTCCAATCAAATCAGTTGCCTACCACTTCATATGTGATATGGAATGGGAAGAGCCCATATCTTAAGTATGTTAAGATTTGGGGTTGTCCAGCCTATGTCTAAAAGCATAATCCGGACAAGCTCGAGGCAAAGTCAGTTCTGTAGAAGTTTGTTGGATATCCTAAGCATTCGTAAGGGAATATCTTCTACCTAAACGAAGAACAAAAGATGTTTTGTTTCTCAACATGCCACCTTTGTGAAAGGGAATTTCTTGTAAAGAAATTAATGGTCATGAGGTAGAACTGGAAGGAGTTCCAGCTATACAAACTGCAGTAGATGATTTGGTAGAACCAAAGGATTCAATAGATTCTAACGAACCTCAGCCTCTCCACCGATCTAGTAGGGTTCCTCACCCACCTGAGAGATACTTCGGTTTCTCTATGACAGTGGGAGCGAGGATTGCATCATGAGATGATGACCCAACTAGTTTCGAGCAGGCCATCAGGAGTGGGACTCCGTAAGAATGGCTGGATGCTTAGCGATCTGAGATGGAATCCTTATACACCAACAAAGTATGGACTTTGGTTAAATCCCCATCAGGAGCAAGTATATCTTGAGAAGATTACTTGGTGTACATGGAAAAGTTGAGACTTTCAAAGCTATGCTTAAGTCCATCCAGATCCCACTTGCCACGGCTACATACCATGACTACGATATCTGGTGGTTGGGTGTCATGACTGCTTTTCTAAATGATGATTTGGAAGAGAGCGTCTATAAGTACACAGCCAGAGGGCTTCGTAGACAGTGGGAGCAGCAGAAACGTGCGCAAGATGTTTTATGTGATAAATCAGGCATCGCGGAGTTGGAACATCTGTTTTGATGTGGTAGTCAAAGAGTTTGAATTCATCAAAATGGTAGATGAACCTTGTATATACAAAAAGGTAGTAGGGAGTATGGTGGTGATCCTTGTAGAGTACGTGGATGACATACTCTTGATAGGGAAGGAGTTTCCTATGCTATGCCCGGTCAATCTCCGCTTATCACAAGAATTCTCCATATAGGATCAAAGCGATACCTCCTAAATCCTAGGTTTTGGATCTATGAGATAGGTCTAATTGGATGTTAGCATACTCACTAGTTGTAGTGAGATGGTATCAATCGATCCTGGGGAGAATCACTGGAAAGGTTCCAGGGTGATAAGGTCGACTGAATGTCAGTCGCAGGCATTGTCTATACCCTCAGTGGAGGGACGGTATGTTGGAAAAGTTCCAAGCTAGATACCGTGACTTACTAGACGACTAAATGCAAGATACATCGTTACCAAGGATGCTACCAAAGAGGCAGCCTGGATATATATAAGTTCATGAGATGAACTTCGTTCCTACCATTATGTGACAATGGATTTGTGGCTTATGCCGAGGAACCCCCGTCCCATCAGAAATCCAAATATAATTCTTAGGCAGTATCACCTAATCATGGAGATGGTTGATCTCCAGGAAAGATCGAGATTAGGAGAGTAGACACAGAGGACAACAGCGTGGATCCACTCACAAAGGCCTTTTTCCCAGTAGAGACTTTTATGGGATGGTTGAGTATGAGATACTTCAACCACAGCTAATTGTTGGGTATGCGATACCACAACAGATGGCCCTAGTACAAGTGGGAGATTGTTAGTTATATATATGCCCTATAGGTCATTACTGTACATACGATGTATAGTAGTGGATGCTTGGACATATATAGGGAGGACTTTCTTGCTCGACATGATAGTATGCTATCTGGTTACACTTTATATTAGCGTGTACTCTGATTTTCTCTATGTTACATGTTGATAAAGCCCTTAGGATATGTACTCGACTACTGGGTCTATGATGAGATCATACTAGTGGGGCCACGGTAGTCGACGAGTACATCCTATAACTGTTCCTAGTCGAGGGTGTATCGAGACAGGGCATCGATACATCAGAGTAGATTGGCGTATACGCATCTTGACCCATATGATGGGCGATGGATGATCCTATATCCATCGGTGTCTGACATCAAGGATGGTGTACGGGTGCTCAGTAGAGACTGGGACCACTGGACGGACTCGCCGAGAACTCCCAGATGGTATTATACCTCACGTCAGATGGCAGTTCTCTGGTGACACTGTTACAGGTTAGTCTGTAGACCCGAGATCATCATAGAGTCTTGTGTGATTCCCACTGTGCTTTGATTTCCATCATACCACGTCCAAGAGGGCGTGCAAAAAGGTGGCTTTTGGGTACAGTCCCGAATCACATGGAGGCAATGAGCAATAGGAGGGGATTCGTCTTTCCCGGTATAGGGAGTTGATGTTGCGCTGTGTTCGATTGGCTATAACTGGAAATCCCTGACCAGGGTTGCTGAGATTTACTGGTAAGTGTTATCGGTAGTTTCTCGAACTGTTATAGACCTCATATCGACACGACTTATCAAGCTACTGGGGTCTGACATTTACCACCCCTAGGCGAGATATGCGACATATCAGACGAAAAGACCGGACTGTACGGGAGTGTTACTGATTGGATTCGCAAGAGAATGTACAGGCTTGCTTGTTGATCTTCTGATTGCTCAATACCTGGGTGGCTGTAACGTTTAGCTGACCGCTTGCAGCTTGTGGGTGTTTGATATGATCATCACCTACTGCCGGCGTATTGACGATTCTTTAGAGTTCTACACAGAGGTTTCTTGGCTCAGGCAAAACGGAGTATGAGCACATATATGATATGTGCGGGACCGAGTACAATACGTGTTGGGTTTCCTTAACACCTCGTTTAGGGTTTGGAAGCATCACACATGCCATAATTTTAAATTTATGAGGTGCTAAGTAAACTAAAGTAGGAATCGAACTAGAATTATGAAGTAACAATTAAAAGTATCATATCTAAAAGTTAATTTATACTAAGTGGATAGACTACAACCATTGTAGACCACCTAGGATGACTCCTTTGGTTTGGAAAGGTTCGCTTGATCACCTCCAAGTCCACGACGATCCACCCGAAGTCCTTTGCCCTAAGCTTGTTGCTTCACTCGATCTTTGAAAACCTTGAAGCAAAACACCCTACACAAGGTAGAAAGAGTTGTGTAGGATGATGAAGTGGTTGCTAATCTCACTTAATACATTTTCTTTTATTTATCTAGCTCAATTTAACACTTAAGAGAGAGCTAGAGAAAGGAAGAAGAAGATGGATTAATCTTTTTTCTTTTGGAATGAATAATGAAAAAGAAAATGAGAGAGAGAGAGATAATATCAAAAGAATAACCATAGTGAAAATAATATCTAGATATTTTCTTCTTGAGTTAAAGGCAAAGGAAAAATAAACCATGGTTGAGTCAAAGTCAACCATGGAAATGTGTAGAAGAAATGAGTCATGAACAAAGAAAAGAGTCATTTTCTTTTTCCTTTATCTTTAACTTTATTCAAAAATATCCATATATATATTTATCTACTATGTGATTCTTATATTGCCATCTATCTTGTATCATCAACCATGATACATTTTCATGTATGTATGTGTGTATGCACATCATCATGTACATATACATGCATGCATCCATTAAAAGAAAAGGGTTTAAATAAATGATATAAAAGTCAATATTAAATCAATACTTGATTTAATAAACCGGTCATATCTCATACGACCCGACTAGTATATAATGCCCGATTAAAATACAGTATCACATACTCGTATTTAATTGAGCTTCCGCACATATCTCATATGCACACCACTTCGTTTCGCCTGAGCCGAGAAACTTCTATATGGGACTCTAAGACTCGTCAATACGCCAGCAGTAGGTGATGATCATATCAAACACCCACAAGCCGCAAGCGGTCAGTTAAACGTAACGACCACCCGGGTATTGAGCGATCAGAATAAGAACAAGCAAACCTGTCAAAACTCCTGTCAATCCATCTGGCAACACTTACCGTACAGTCCGGTCTCTTCGTCAGATATGCTGCATATCGAGTCCAGGGATGGAATCGTCGACCCCAATAACTCAATATGTCATGCCGGTATATGGTCTATAACAGATCGAGAAACTTACTGATAGCATTTATCACTAATATCTCAGCAGCCCTGGCTAGGGACTTCCCGTTATAGCCAATCATGCACAGCACAGCATCAATCCCCAATACCGGGAGAGACGAAACCCCTCCTATCGCTCACTGCATCCATATGCCTCGGGACTATACCCAAAATCCACCTGTTTGTACGACTCTGTAAAGCCGTAGTAGGGTGGAGATCAAGTACAGTGGGAGGACACACAAGACTCTATTACGATCTCGGGGTCTACAGACTAACCTGTACCGGTGTCACCTGAGAACTGCTATCCGACGTATGATATAATACCATATAGGAGTTCTCGGTGAGTCCATTCAGTGTACCCAGTCTCACTGAGCCCCCGTATACTGTCTTTGGTGTCAACACACCAGACGGATATGGGATCATCCATCGCCCGTCATATGGAACAAGAATGGTATACGCTAGTCTACACTGGAATATCGATGCCCTATCTCGATATACCTATGACTAGGAACATTTCAAGGATATGCTTATAAACTACAGATGTCCCACTAGTATGATCCGCATCATAATCCCAGTAGTCAAGCCAATATCCTTAGGGCTTTATCTACATGTACCAAATGAATATAAACATGATCAAGTGAACATATGATAAAGTGAAACCAGATAGCATACTATCATGTCGAGCAAGACTGTCCTCTAAATATATATATATATATATATATATATATATATATATATATATACACACACACACACATCAGTACATACACTATCTCATAATGGCCTCTAGGGCATATATATATCCAACAATCTCCCACTTGCACTAAGGCCAGTTATTGGCGTATCTCATACCCAACATCTCAAAAAGTCGCTCATGCTGCGGCTGAGGGAGGGCCTTGGTGAATGGATCCGCAGCGTTGTTCTTTGTGTCTACTCTCTTAATCTCGATCTCGCGGCGATCAACTATCTCCCGGATTACATGATATCGCCTCAGGATGTGTCTGGACTTCTGATGGGACCTGGGCTCTTTGGCCAACGCCATAACCCCATTATTGTCACAATACAAAAGTATTGGATCAATAATGGTTGGAACTACTCCTAGCTCCATGATGAACTTCCTCATCCAGACGGCTTCCTTGGCAGCATCATTTGCAGCAATATATTCAGCTTCCATCGTTGAGTCTGCAACGGTATCCTGTTTGGAACTCTTCCAACTCACCGTCCCTCCATTGAGGGTAAATGCAAACCCTGAGATAGACTTGCTGTCATCCTTGTCACTCTGGAAGCTCGAATCGGTAAAGGCCTCCATTCGGAGATCCCCATTAGCATACACCAAGAACAATTCTTTAGTCCTTCGCAAGTACTTAAGAATGTTCTTCACAGCAATCCAGTGATTCTCCCCTGGGTTTGACTGATACCTGCTTACTATACTAAGTGCATAAGCAACATCAGGTCGTGTACATAACATCGCATACATTATCGATCCTACTGCTGAAGCATAGGGAATAATGCTCATGCGAGCTCTCTCTATATCAGACTTTGGGCAATCGTCCTTTGAGAGAGTGACTCCATGGCAAGCGGGTAAGGCACCCCGCTTGGAGTCTTCCATACTAAACCTCTTTAGGATGGTGTTAATGTACTTGGTTTGGGACAATCCCAATAACCGTTTGGATATATCTCTATAGATCCGTATGCCCAATATGTATGTGGCATCACCCAGGTCCTTCATGGAGAACCTTTGTGATAAGAATGATTTGACCGACTGTAGCATAGGAATGTCATTCCTATCAGAAGTATGTCATCCACGTACAATATGAGGAACGCGACATTTCTCCCTACAGTCTTCTTATAAACACAAGGTTCATCTGGATTTTTGATGAAATCAGACTCTTTGATAACATCATCAAAACAGATGTTCCAACTCTGTGATGCCTGCTTTAATCCATAAATGGATTTAAGCAACTTACAAGCTTTTCCGCTGCTCCCACTGTCAATGAAGCCCTCTGGCTGATCCATATAAACGCATTGATCCAAATCATCATTTAGAAATGCAGTTTTAACGTCCATCTGCCAGATTTCATAGTCTTAGTGAGCAGCAATAGCAAGTATGATCTGAATGGATTTAAGCATGGCTACCGGAGAGAAAGTCTCGTCATAGTCCAAACCTGGTCTCTGACGAAAACCTTTCGCCACCAACCTTGCCTTATAGGTCTCTACCTGTCCATCTACACCGATCTTTCTTTTAAAGATCCATTTGCAACCCACAGGTTTTATCCCGGAGGGTACATCTTCCAAAGTCCATACTTTGTTGGTGTACATGGACTCCATTTCAGATCTCATGGCATCCAGCCATTTCACAGAGTCACCACTCGTGATGGCCTGATGAAAACTAGCAGGATCATCATCATCCATGATGCAATCTTCTCTATCACCATCAATGAGAAAACCGTAGTATCTCTCCGGTGGGCGAGAAGTCCTACCAGATCTACGTAGTGGCTGAGGTTCATTAGATTCTGTTATAACTTCAGGTTCAGCCAAGTCATCATTTATAACTTGTGTCTCTAGAACCTCTTCTAGATCTACCATATTGCCATCAGCATCATTTGAAAAAATCTCATTTTCTAAAAAGGTGGCATACTGAGAAACAAACACCTTTTGTTCCTCCTTGTGGTAGAAAAGATACCTAAACGAATGTTTAGGATATCCCACAAATATACATTTGACAGATCGTGTCTCGAGTTTGTCTGGATTCTGCTTTTTGACAAAAGCCGGACAACCCCAAATCTTAGCTCTTTTAAGAGATGGTTTCTTCCCATGCCATATCTCATATGGAGTGGTAGACACAGTCTTGGTTGGAACTTTGTTTAACAGAAAAGTTGTTGTTTCCAATGCAAGCCCCCAAAACGAGAGAGGTAATTCAGAATCACTCATCATGGATCATACCATATCTAATAGGGTACGATTCCTTCGTTCTGACACACCGTTGTGCTGTGGTATGTAAGGTGGAGTGGGCTGAGAGAGAATCCAATTCTCTTTTAAGAAGTCCAAGAACTCAGTACTTAAGTACTCTCCACCTCGATCTGATCGAAGTATCTTGATACTCTTTCCTGTTTGGTTTTCTACTTCATGTTTATACTCCTTGAATTTCTCGAAAGCTTCAGACTTATGCTTTATCAAATACACATGACCGAATCTTGAGAAATCATCAGTAAAAGTTATGAAGTAAGAAAAACCGCCTCTTGCATATGTAGACATTGGTCCACATACATCACTATGTATGAGGCTTAAGAGCTCAGTAGCTCTTTCTCCGTGTCCTGTAAACGGAGTTTTGGTCATTTTACCTTTGATACAAGACTGGCAAGTTGCATAAGATTTATACTCAAATGAATTTAAATATCTATCTTTATGAAGCTTGTTTAGTCTTGTTTCATTAATATGACCAAGTCTACAATGCCAAAGAAAAGCTTCATTTATATCTGAAAATTTTCTTTTATTTGTGTGTTGTACGTTGAAAACTGTGTGTTGATTAAAGATGTATATCCCATTATTTAATGTACCACAACCAATCAAATCTTGATTAAGTCTAATGTGCATAACATTGTGTTGCACAGCAAAATGATACCCTTCATTGTCTAACAAGGAAATGGATATAATATTACAAAGCATACTTGGCACAAAATAACACGGGTTCAAAACCAATATACAACCCGAAGGCAACCCTAGGTGATACTCTCCTACTGAAACTGCATTTACAATGGAACCATTTCCAACTTGGAGAGTATGATCACCTGTCTTCAGAACTCTGCTATTTCTCAACGCCTGCACAGAATTGCAAATATGAGAACCCGAACTGGTATCCAATACCCAGGAAGCGGAGTTAATAGAAAAACAGTTTTCAATTACGAACACACCTGAAACTGAAGCATCACCATGCTTCTTCTTGAGTTCTAGGTACTCAATACAGTTCCTCTTCCACAGTGTCCCGTCTTTTTGCAGTGGAAACATTCTCCTTTCCCCAATTCCCCAACCTTGGACTTGCCTTTTCCCTTCACCTTTTTGACTCCACCCTTAGGTTTGGTGGGTTTCTTCTTCATCTTTTCCTTGGCCTTAGCCTTCGGGTAAGAAGAGGAGGATTGCCCAACACACATAACGGGAGTCTTCACTGACTTCAGTGTGCTCTCTGCACTCCTTAACATATTAAGGAGTTCAGGCAGTTCCTTCTCCATGTTGTGCATGCTGAAGTTAACAATGAACTGAGCAAAGGTGGAGGGGAGAGACTGCAGAATAATATTCGTATATTGTTCATTGTCCATTGTCCACCCAAGGTCCTCAAGCTCTTCTATGAGAGCTATCATTTTCAGAACATGGTCTCCTACTGCTGTGCCAGCGGTCATTCGCATCTGAAACAGTTTCTTAGATGCTTCGTATCGTAATACGCGAGATTGCTCTCCATACAACTCTTTTGTATGGAGGAATATGGCTTGTACGTCCATATTCTCGCGCTGCTTCTGATGTGTGTTATCCATCGATGCAAGCGCGAGGCATTTAGCCGTGGCACAATCAGCGTCCCATGTTTTGCGGATTTCCCTATCCGCAACTGAAGATTTAGGACCTAGGGTGGGCAAGGCTGGAGCCGTGAGGACATATGATACTTTATCATAAGTCAAGACAATGTTTAAATTCCTCAGCCAGTCTTTATAGTTGGTCCCATTCAGCTTGTTTTTATCTAATAGAAGTTTAAGTCCTGACATTTGAATCTGCTGTTAAGAGAGAGAAAAGAATACGCTTACCGAAAGCTCTTGCAAAGATCAGATTGGTTATTATCTTGTCTAATCGATGTCTCCCACTGTTTTTATCAAATTTTCTTTAAAACCTTTTAAAAAGAAAACTAGCCGGGATTAATTACATTCTACAACTTCGCTAACCGTTCAGCCAGGCCAGTGCCAGTACTTGAGGGAGGTTCCCCGTGCTTTCGCACGGACCTAATTAAAATAAACCTCATCCTCCCAGAGGCGTAGCCCCGTTTGACACCTTTCTAGACACCTACTAGGTTAGCTAATTGTAAAGTGCAAAATTCTTCCGGGAGCAACTTTTGCTCGCAGTGGGATCGGGATCCTACTATCATACAGAAGGTATACAATCTCATTGTAATTTTCAACTCTTGAAATTCCCGATATAGTTTTTACCCCTAGTACTCATGACCTTAACTAAAGTCAACATATTATAAGTACTAGTCAAGTTCTTCCCGTCATTTCGTGATTAACTAGACCCATCCATATGACCCTTAACTAAAGTCAACATAATCATATGAATGTCCTAACTAATCTGCATCATATGCAGTGTAGGAAGACATCACTTAGCTACCGTTCACTACGCCTTAACTAAAGTCAAAATGCGCAGCACGAATACTAAGTACTCTACTTCCTAAAATGACAGAGGGCTGCGGATAGTTTTTAAGAAAACTTTTAACGCTTTGAACTTGATATCGTTGTAGAATCTAATGGGTTTTAAAAGGAGCGGCTTAAGCTCCGCATTTTGAAACTTGCTTTTTCATAAAAGGCCGAGTGTGTTTCAATCTGATTCTACAACATCTTTTTAGGTTCATTTATCTTTTACATTAATCTCATTAATGTAGTCCCATCATTTAAATCCTAAGCCATTACAGAAAGAAACGAAAATATAACGTACACTTATGCCACTCGTATTCGCCACAGTGTCCTGATATGCACCGTTAGGTTACTTAACTAAGGGCATACCGGGACGGGGCTAGTGCGGGTGCAATACATAAGTAACGTCTATTATATACCATATATATAATATCGCAATCGTCTCAGATATATATTAAATGATCACATCAGATAATAAAAGCAGCAGAAGCACATTTAATTTAGGATATCTAGGAGGTCCGTATTTTGTATTTAGCCAGCAATAAAAATACGGATTCCACGGTCGCGATGAATAGCTAAGCCCACACCCCTAGACCCCTACGAAAGCGGCAAGCGACCCTACCAATTCTGAAGTTTAGGAGACCCGGTCTCGACTCCTCGAGATGGCCTCCCACTGAACCCTAGAACCCGGTCACTTGTGCCCTCCTCCTTGGGTCTATCCTAATGCGGAAAACTAAATAATATACAACACTGGTGACATCAACCTCAGCCCGGAAGTGCCCCAAATAAAAGAATATTACATACAATTTAATTTTACATGAATGAAAAGAAAACTCTCATCTCACATAAAACCCCTGGCTATTCATTGCGACAATCCTGCACATCAAATCTCATCGACACATAATATCAAATATCATCAACGTAAGTAAGTATGTATACACCGATCGTCGTTGATGTATAGCAACGAAAACCGGCAATACAACTACATACTACACTTACGGCCACAGAGAAATAAAATGCAAAACTACAACAATTGGAATCTTAACTGCCTTTAGACAATACAAACCCGGAATATCACATATACAAGATTTCATGCCTAATAATGTAAAGCTCACATTTGGGTCTCATCCAAGAAAACACCTTTTCAAAACAAACCGGATAATTCAACAAGATTTCCGTTTATCCCGAGACCGAACTGCTAGATTTACACGTAACAAACAAATTTGTAGATTCCAATTATTATATCACATACTAATAAACTAGGCGCAGTTAAAACATTCGATCGAACGATTAAACAACCACAGACTGCTCAGAAAGCTCAACACTTGAGCAGTTTTAAAAAATACCAGTTTCTACACAAAATACAAACGGGCCAGCACAAGAAATTATGGCCTATGAATCACCTACGGCGCCGCGGAACCGCCACAACAAGGCCACTAAGGCCGCGGTTCCGCGGTCGTACGGTCGATTCAAGGCATCGTATTTCTGGTAGGCCCATATAATACCCTGTTGAATTTTTTACGTATTTTTAATTTGAAAAAATCCAGGTTTTAGAAAAATTTCCAGAGAGCACCCCCCGGGCGTCGTTTTTCGTTCGTTCGAGGTTTTTAATGTCGTCTAGGTTACTCCAAAGCTCTAGCTTGGCTCTGATACCACTGTTAGGTTTCCTTAACACCTCGTTTAGGGTTTGGAAGCATCACACATGCCATAATTTTAAATTTATGAGGTGCTAAGTAAACTAAACTAGGAATCGAACTAGAATTATGAAGTAACAATTAAAAGTATCATATCTAAAAGTTAATTTATACTAAGTGAAGAGACTACAACCTTTGTAGACCTCCTAGGATGACTCCTTTGGTTTGTAAAGGTTCGCTTGATCACCTCCAAGTCCACGACGATCCACCCGAAGTCCTTTGCCCTAAGCTTGTTGCTTCACTCAATCTTTGAAAACCTTGAAGCAAAACACCCTATACAAGGTAGCAAGGGTTGTGTAGGATGATGAAGTGGTTGCTAATCTCACTTAATACCTTTTCTTTTATTTATCTAGCTCAATTTAACAGTTAAGAGAGAGCTAGAGAGAGGAAGAAGAAGATGGCTTAATCTTTTTTTCTTTTGGAATGAATAATGAAAAAGAAAATGAGAGAGAGAGAGATAATATCAAAAGAATAACCATGGTTAAAATAATATCTAGATATTTTCTTCTTGAGTTAAAGGCAAAGGAAAAATAAACCATGGTTGAGTCAAAGTCAACCATGGAAATGTGTAGAAGAAATGAGTCATGAACAAAGAAATGAGTCATTTTCTTTTTCCTTTATCTTTAACTTTATTCAAAAATATCCATATATATATTTATCTACTATGTGATTCTTATATTGCCATCTATCTTGTATCATCAACCATGATACATTTTCATGTATGTATGTGTGTATGCACATCATCATGTACATATACATGCATGCATCCATTAAAAGAAAAGGGTTTAAATAAATGATATAAAAGTCAATATTAAATCAACACTTGATTTAATAAACCGGTCATATCTCATACGACCAGACTAGTATATAATGCCCGATTAAAATACAGTATCACATACTCATATTTAATCGAGCATCCGCACATATCTCATATGCGCACCACATCGTTTCGCCTGAGCCGAGAAACTTCTATGTGGGACTCTAAGACTCGTCAATATGCCAGCAGTAGGTGATGATCATATCAAACACCTACAAGCCGCAAGCGGTCAGCCAAACGTAACGGCCACCCGGGTATTGAGCGATCAGAATAAGAACAAGCGAACCTGTCAAAACTCCTGTCAATCCATCTGGCAACACTTACCGTACAGTCCGGTCTCTTCGTCAGATATGCTGCATATCGAGTCCAGGGATGGAATTGTCGACCCCAATAACTCAATAAGTCATGCCGGTATATGGTCTATAACAGATCGAGAAACTTACTGATAACACTTATCAGTAATATCTCAGCAGCCCTGGCCAGGGACTGTAGGGTTCCTAGGCACACTCAAGAGGTTCCACAAGGCATCAACCATGCCAAATTCAAAAAAATTTCTATGTGCCTAGCAACCCGAAGGAAGATCGATACAAGAGGTAAGGCGAAAGAAGCATGTAAACAACATTATTGCTAAATGAACGAGGCTACAACCTTTGTAGATCCGGTCCTCCACTTCCTTAGCTCCGTGTTGACGTCCCTCCTCTGCGATCATCGAATCCCGGACTCTCGCGGTGGTTTCGTCGAAGAAATGGTCGGGCTAGGTCGACGACTTCGATGCCGAAGATGATCTACATCGAGGCAACTCAAGCTCAAGCTCCACCTTCACCAAGTCATGAAACTTATGAAGAAAACACCCTATACTACATAGCAAGTGGTAGAGGATGAAGAAATAGGAAGTGGGTTCACTTTGGATTTGGATTTCTCACTTGGAATCATCACTTGGAATTTCTAGCAAGCTTTCTTCTTCACTTGAAGAAGATGAAGAAGAATAGAAAAGAATGAATTATTTAATTAGAAAATTCAAGTGATGCTTATCATTTTGCAACCATGGGTGAGGCTAACTCATGTAGAGAATAAACTAGGGTTAAGGTAAATGGTTAGGGTTAAGGATAAAAACAAAATGGTGAAGCTTCATGAAACTCCAAGAATAAAACAAAGAAAGCCACCATATTTGTTTTTTCCCCAAAAATAAATGAATAAATCAAATAATTAAGTAAATCAAACCCTAACCATTAACCTAATCATGGCTTAATCATACACACCCAAGTTTGCATGTATCATCAAACATGTACAATCTAGTGCACAAACATATATCATATATATAATGTGCACATTCAAATGAGATAATCAATCTTAGGTGAACCAATACTAGTTAATGTAAATTAATATATCAAATATATAATTATACATTAAATCATTAAATCAACACTTGATTTAACGATCCGGTCATATCGCATATGACCGACTAATATCCAATGTATCGACTTATCGAATCAATCCTCGATTCGATAACTAGGTTATATCGCATACAACCAATCGATACATTCATCGCGAGAATAGAATACGGTATCACATACACGCATTATTCTCGGTCCCGCACATATCTCATATGCGCTCCTATTTCGTTTCGCTTGAGCCAGGAAACCTCTGTGTAGGACTCTAAAGACTCGTCAATACGCCGGCAGTAGGTGATGATCATATCAAACACCCACAAGCTGCAAGCGGTCTGCTAAACGTAACGGCCACCCAGGTATTGAGCGATCAGAAGATTATGAGCAATCCCGCTCACACTCCTGTGAATCCAACCAGTAACACTTACCGTACAGTCCGGTCTGATCGTCTGATATGTCTCATATCTCGCCTAGGGGTGGTAAACGTCAGACCCCAGTAGCTCGATAAGTCATGTCGATATGAGGTCTATAACAGTTCGAGAAACTACTGGTAACACTTACCAGTAAATCTCAGTAACCCTGGCCAGGGATTTCCGGTTATAGCCAATCGAACACAGCGCAACATCAACTCCCTATACCGGGAGAGACGAACGCTCTCCTATCGCTCATTGCCTCCATGTGATTCGGGACTGTACCCAAAAACCACCGTTTTGCATGCCCTCTTGGACGTGGTAAGGTGGAAATCAAAGCACAGTGAGAATCACACAAGACTCTATGATGATCTCGGGTCAACAGACTACTCTGTACCAGTGTCACCAGAGAACTGCCATCTGATGTAAGGTATAATACCATCTGGGAGTTCTCGGCGAGTCCGTCCAGTGTACCCAGTCTCCACTGAGCACCCGTATATCATCTCTGATGTCAAACACCAATGGATATAGGATCATCCATCGCCCATCTGTATGGGTCGAGAAGGTATACGCTAGTCTACTCTGGTTTATCGATGCCCCGTCTCGATACACCCACGACTAGGGACCTTGAAGGATGTACTTATGGACTACCATGTCCCCACTAGTATAATCCGCATCATAGTCCAGGTAGTCAAGTACACATCCTAAGGGCTTTACCAACATGTAACAGAGAGACAATCAGTATACACGTTAAGATAAAGAGCAACCAGATAGCATACTATCATGTCGAGCAAGAAAGTCCTCCCTATATATGTCCTAGCATCCACTACAATATACATCCTATGTATAGTAATGGCCTCTAGGGCATACATATAACTAACAATCTCCCACTTGCACTAGGGCCATCTGATAGCAGTGGTTGTAGTATCTCATACTCAACCATCCCATAAAATTCCCTCTCTGGGAAAAGGCCTTTGTGAGTGGATCCGCCGTGTTGTCCTCTGAGTCTGCTCTCCTAACCTCGATCCCCTAGAGATCAACCATCTCCATGATCAGGTGACACTGCCTTAGAATATGTCTGGATCACTGATGGGACGGACGTTCCTTGGCATAAGCCACAACTCCATTGTCACACAATAGGAGTAACTAAGTTCATCTAATGAACAAATATACACCCAGACAGCCTCTTAGGTAGCATCTTAAGTAGCGATGTATCCAGCCTTTATCGTCTAGTATACCACGGTATCTAGCTTGGAACTCTCCCAACATACCGTCCCTTTACTGAGAGTAAAGACAATGCCTGTGACTGACATTCAGTCATCCTTATCACCCTGGAATCTTTCCAGTGATTCTCCCCAGGATCGATTGATACCATCTCACTACAACTAGTGAGTATCCTAACATCCAATTAGATCTATCTCATAGATCCAAGACCCAGGATTTAGGAGGTATCACTTTGATCCTATATGGAGAATCATTGTGATAAGCGGAGATTGACCGAGCGTAGCATAGGAAACTCCTTCCCTATCAAGAGTATGTCATCCACGTACTCTACGAGGATCACCACCATATTTCCTACTACCTTTTTGTATATACATGGTTCATCTACCATTTTGATGAAGTCAAACTCTTTGACTAACATATCAAAACTGACGTTCCAACTCCGCGATGCCTGCTTTATCACATAAAACATCTTGCACACGTTTCCGCTGCTCCCACTGTCTACGAAGCCCTCTGGCTGTGTACTTATAAACGCCCTCTTCTAAAACATCATTTAGAAAAGCTGTCATGACACCCAACCACCAGATATCGTAGTCATGGTATGTAGCCGTGGCAAGTAGGATCTGGATGGACTTAAGCATAGGCCCCAGAAAAGGTTTCATTATTAGCCACAACTGGTCTACGATGCAAACCTTTAACAAGTCTAGCTTTGAAAGTCTCAACTTTTCCATGTACACCAAGTAATCTTCTCAAGATATACTTTCTCCTGATGGGGATTTAACCCTTCAGATATAGAAACCAAAGTCCATACTTTGTTGGTGTATAAGGATTCCATCTCAGATCGCTAAGCATCCAGCCATTCTTACAGAGTCCCACTCCTGATGGCCAGCTCGAAACCAGTTGGGTCATCATCTCATGATGCAATCCTCGCTCCCACTGTCATAGAGAAACCGAAGTATCTCTCAGGTGAGTGAGGAACCCTACTAGATCGGTGGAGAGGCTGAGGTTCGTTGGAATCTACTGAATCCTTTGGTTCTACCAAATCATCTATTGTAGTTTGTATAGCTGGAACCTTTCTAGTTCTACATTACAGACCTTGCCCCGAGCTTGTCCGGATTTTTGCTTTTAAACATAGCCCGGACAACCCCCAAATCTTAACCAACTTAAGATATGGGCTCTTCCCTTTCCATATCACATATGAAGTGGTAGGCAACCGATTTGATTCGAACCCTATTCAATAGGTATGCAGCTTCTCAAGCACATAACTCCCAAAAGGAAATAGGTAACTCAGTAGTACTCATCATAGAGCACACCTTATCATATAGGTTATGATTGCTCTGCCCCGATACACCGACGTGCTGTGGTGTATACGGAGGAGTAATGCTGAGAGAGAATCTCATTCTCCTTTAGAAAAGTCCAAGAATTCCGTGCTCAAGTATTCTCCTCATTGATCACATCAAAGGACATAATACTTATACCCGTTTTGGTTCTCTACTTCTAACTTATATTCTGTGAATATCTCAAAAGGTTCGGACTTGTGTTTCAACAGGAACATATGTCTGAATCTAAAGAGATCATCAGAGAATGTAATGAAGTACAAAGAACCGGTCTTGGCATTTGTAGACAGGGGACCTTCATACATCATCATGTATCAGTCCTAAGAGTACACTAACTCTTTCTCTGTTTCCAATAAACGAAGCTATGGTCATCTAATCTTTGTGACATGACTGGCAAGTTTCATAAGATGTAAATTCAAACAGATTTAAATATGCATCTAAATGTAACTTCAGCTAGTCGGGTCGCATTTATATGACCTAGTCTACAATACCTCAAGAAGGATCCGTTCATTTCTGAACCCTTCCTCTTGTATGTGTTCTGTATACTAGGAACTGTAGTTTGATTTAAAACGTCAATGCTTTTAGATAACGTGCCTGAACCGATCAACTATTGATATAAGAAATGTTCAAAACATTATCCAACAATACAAAATTATATCATTTCTTTACTAATAAAGAGACTGATATGATTTTGTATATCAGGTTCGGTATCTAATAACATTCGTTCAGAATCAATGTATTGGTAATACAGGGTGACAGTGACCAACAGACTTGGCTGCAACACTTGCCCCGTTTTCTGTCTCATGAAACTTATCACCCGTTCTCAGTTCTCTACCTTTCTGTAGCCCTATGTAACAGATTACATATCTGGGATCCTGATCCGGTATCAAATACCCAGGACGTAGAGGATATAGAGAAACAGTTCTTTGTAATGAACATACCCGAAGGAGATGCATCATATGCACTTTCTTCGTTTGGGCGGCACGGGAATTCTGGTAATCCCCAATTTCCTGCTCTGTCTTATAACAATTATAAGTTGGAGCGGGACCAACGTTCCCCAGCTCAGTATAACAAGCGGGTTCGGTCAATATTCCGTATTGTTATCTTGATTAAGGCGTGATATGGTCGCTACCTGGAGAGAGAGAGAAGAAAACACTCAGCGTGTGCTCTTGCAAGAATAGATTGGTTATTATTTTATCTAATCAGGATGTCTCCCACTATTTTTATCAAATCTTCCTTCAAACTCTAAAAGAAAAGACTAGCCGGGATTAATTACACACTACAAGTTCGCCAATCTTTCAGCCAGGCCAGTGTCGGTACTTTGAGGGAGGTCCCCCGTGCTTTCGCACGAACCTAATTAATGTAAACCTCGTTTTTCCAGAGGCGTAACCTCATTAACACCTTTCTAGACACCTACTTGATCGGCTAATTGTAATGTGTAAAACTCTCCCAGGAGTAACTCTTACTCGCAGTGGGTATCGGGATCCAACTATCTCATAGAATGTAACACCTTAGGATATGTTTAGTGGCTATTTATATTTAAATAAAAGGTTTTTAATAAAAAGTTTACCAAAATGAGTTTCAATTATTTTTCCAAATTTAATAAATATTTTTCTAGAATTTTCCTAGGCTTGCACACACATGTGCATGTAAACTAGGGTTTTTAAATGAGGTAATACCATGATTAGCAACCATGGTGGGTTTAATCATGGGGATTAAGTCTTTTAGGTTTTAATTAAGTTTAATTAGTTGTTTAATGGTTGCTTTAATTTGAATTCTTCTTTTGGGTGTTGACTTGGTGAGAATGAGAGAGAGAGAGAGAGAATGCATCATAGCAAAAGCCATGCATGCATTTAATGAAGAGAGAGAGTGGAGGGGTTGACATTTGGGGTTATGATTCCCTCTCATTCTTTTGTTGTTTTCTCTCAATCTCACTCACACACACACACACACTTACCTCCACAGCAGCAGCAGCAACCATCTCAGCAACAGAAGCAAGCAGCACAGCAGCAGCAAGCAGCAGAAAACAGCAGCACCAACAGTGAGAGCAGCAGCAGCAGTGAGCAGCAGCAGCAGCAACTTCAACTTCAGCTCCTTCCCTCCACTTCTTCTTCTTCCTCCAGCTCCCTAGGGTCGAGTGTGGGGTATATTTCCTGAACTTACTCCCTAGTTTACTTGTTTAGTGTAGTTTTGCTTTGGTTAGTATTTATTAGTGCGATTTAGTGCGATATGTGGTGATTAGTGGGAACCTTGAGCAAGTGATGTATGTTTTGGTGTTAGTAAGTTGCTGGAGTGTTGTTAGGGCCATATTAACCTAGCTTAACCCCCATTGCACTAAAATACTACCAGATCCCTATTTGATGCAAATTCATCGCTTTTAAGCAAAATTTGAGTTTCTGTAAACTGCTATCGACCCGATGAGTTCAGATTAAATTTGAGATGACTGTAGCATAATGGTTAGGATCTGATTCCTCTGGTAGAACCCGACCCCCATAGGACTCCTTCAGGCGGCCGGAATATTGTTTCTGGCCGCAATTTGCGGCCAGACGGAGAGGGTTTGGGTTGGGGTTTGGTCTTATAGGTGTCTGCTGCAACCCTTAGGCTCCTGGCATGTATAATTTTGTTTTATTCTTACAGTAGAAAAATCTTGAGCTATATACCTATTTCTCGTATTTTAAACCTTCGCGACACGCGTGATACGTGTGTGGGTTTGGGGTTTCTGCGTATTGCGACGCGTCGGGGTAGTTTCAGGTGCGTAATCACACGTTTTTACGTATCGCGCACACGCGCGCTTGGTTTACGACACGGGTCTCTAGGTTGACCCTAATATCACGTTTTTTGTGGATTTGAGCTCATGTATGATATATTGTGTGATTCTAGGTTCGCAGGCGAGTGAGACGGACGCGGCGAAGAAGGGAAACAAGTCGTCGGCTACACTTAGCGCGGGACTTCTGTGAGTAGATTTAACATCTACGGGGATATCGCCCGCATGGCATTATGCGTCAGGGCTGATAGGACCTTATAGTATATATTGCATTTACCTACATTGACTGTCATGTATACTATTGTTGCATACTACATTCCCTGCTATATGTGTGTAAACTTAGAATTGATAGAACACCGCACTATTACTAACGGTTCATGTTGCACGAGCACTAATCCGCATGTAACACACACACCGTTAGTAATTGCCATGACACACTCACTGTAGAACTGCCATGATTATATTGCCGTAGTTCATTTCATATATGATTCGATATGATTTTCATGGAAATTGGGAGCCGCATGATATCTTTAAAAACGGAAACTATTTTTAAAAGCGGTTTTCCCTTATACCTATATCATGGATTGATGTACATAGCACATCACATTGGATTTACTTCTTGGTGTTGGATTTTCATGTGATTTCTGGTTTTGAGGACCGTGGGATTTTTAAGAAAAGATGCACTATTTGAAAACCTGGTTCCTCGTGATATGATATTTTGGTGTGTCCACCACGCGTTTTCTCGGTGCTGAGACGTGTGCTTGAAACCCGATTCGAGGAGATGGATGATCCGTTTGCGGGTTCGTGGTGAACCCGGTATGGTTCCCCGGGGCGAGAAATGTTTTTCGTGGAGTAGACGATGAGCCTGGCAGGGTGGAGAGTACCTACCGGTGATTGGTTGGACCTGGCGGTTATCCGGAGGATACTGACAAGAGTCGAGAGATGGATGCGGGATGATCCGTACTGCCGGGGCCGAGGGCCGATACCGCAGACGGAGCCCGTGGGCTGATCCGGACTGACGGAGCCCGATATACGAGGATTTGCGTGTCGATGCTGGACACGAGTATTTTATGATATTTTGAGTGCCGATGTTGGGCACTCGTGATTCTCCGAGATTTACAGGATTTGAGGTCCGAGGAGAGTGCCGGCGCCTGAGTTTATTTAGGATTTGGGTGCAAGTTGGGGCACCGATTATTTTTCCATGTTGATATTTCCATGTAGATGTTGTTTATCCCATGCTCAGCATTGTTTATCATGCATTTCATCATGTAGTCGTTTTACTAGACAGAGCATTTGCATGATTATTGCACATACTGCTTATCACGCATTGATATCATCTGCTGGCATTTGTTAGAGTAGCGCAATACGTGCATGCTCGCGATTACCTTTATATGTTATCTCTATTCACGAGTTGGCAACTCACCCCTGTTGTGCCACAGTATTTGCAGGTTGCCCTTCAGAGTAGTCGCGGCAGGCTGCCTTTCGCATCTTTTGGCTACAGATACCACTACAGTTGGTGTGAGAGCTGTCTTGCATTTTAGGTGGGTTGTGGTATCTGATTACTTTTATTGTACTCCTTTAGTATCTAGTATTCTCCATCTACCATTTATGTACTGGACTTAGATACTGTGTGAGGACGATGTTATGTATTTTGTATTCTGGTGTCGAGCTCGTGGGAGCCGACTGTTTTTATATGTTGTTTATATTCTGTGATGTTTACTTATTGCTCATTCTTCGCTACGGCGTCGTATATTACTCTTGTGATGATGGTTTCCGCCGTTGGGCGTGATTGCTCCCGTTTGGGAATGTTTTGTTTCATTATATCTCATTTTCACTCATATCCTCTTTTATACCCGGTCTCGGGGCTACTTTTACAAAGGAAATGCTGCTAAAATTATTTAAATGATTAAGTAACTTTAAAAGAACTTATTGGATTATTTAAGGTTTTCTAAATGTTTTAACTAAATGTTTTCAACACTCACTATTTTAAATGGTTTTGATTTCTGGGTTCGGCTTACTCAGTCGCGTTACGACTGTAGACGTAGCGTGGTTAAGTGCCGGTCACGAGTCGGAATATTTGGGTCGTGACATAGAAGGTATGCAATCTCATTGCAAATTTCAACACTTGAAATTCCCGATAATATTTTGCTCAAAGCCTCCTATGACCTTGACAAAGGCCAACAAATCATAGGCTGCTAGTCAAGTTCAACCCATCATTTCTTGATTGAAATAAACCCACCCGCACGGCCCTTGAAAAAGGCCAACAAGGTCGCACGACTACCCTAATCCAATCTGCATCATATGCATAAGCAGATAAGTACTAGTCAGCTACCGCACACTACGCCTTGACAAAGGCCAACAAACGCAGCACGAATACTAACTACTACTTATCTGAAATGACGGAGGGCTACGACAGGTTTTTCTGAAAACCTATTGCGTAATGAACTTGATATCGTTGTAGAATCAAATGATTTTGAAATGGAGTGTTTTTGAGGCTTTTCTAGTTTTGCTAAAGGGGTCACTCCCGGTGAAGGGATCGTCGGCCCTTTCCTCGTCGAATGAGGTGCAGGATATATCATATATATCACTGTGCAAAGCAGAAACTATAGAAGCTGTCAAAAGACAAACCGAGTGTGTAGCATCTGCCAGTTATTGCTAAAGGGGTCACTCCCGGTGAAGGGATCGTCGGCCCTTTCCTCATCGAATAAGGTGCAGGATATATCATATATACCGCTGTGCAAAGCAAGAACTGTAGCTACCTGTTTTATTTTTGAAATTCGATTCTACAACATCTTTAGGTTTCTTTTTCTTTCATTAATCATATTAATGAAGTCCCATCATTTAAGCACCTAAACATCACAGATAAATACGACGTACACTTATGCCATTCGCATTCGCCTCGATGTCCCCTCATGCACCGTTAGGTTAGGTAACTAACGACAGAGCGGGGCAGGGCTAGCGCGGGTGTAAAACATAAGTAACGTCTATATAATATATCATATATACTATATACAACATCTATCACAACATATCAAATGATCACATCACAGATAACGCAGCAGAAAATTATATGAAACATTGGATATACTAGGACGTCCGTGTTTTCAATACGAGCCAGTATAAAACACGGACTCCACGGTCGCGATGAATAGCCAAACCCACACCCCTAGACCCCTACGAGAGCGGCAAGCAACCCTACCAATTCTAGGGTTAGGAGACCCGGACTCGACTCCTCGAGATGGTCTCCTACTGGACCCTAGAACCCGGTTACTTGTGCTCCCCTCCTTGGGTCTATCCTAGTGCAGAAAAGTAAATAATATACATCAACGGTGACATCTTCCGCAACCTGGAAGTGCCCCAATAAAAGAATATTACATACAAGTTTTTACATAAATGAAAATGAAAAACACTCATCTCACATAAAGCCCCCGGCTATTCAAACACGACGATCCAATATAACATATCCAGCAACACATAACATCACATGTCATCAACGTAAGTAAACATGCGTATCCCAATTGTCGTTGACATATAGCAACGAAACCGGCGATATCACATATTACACTTACGGTCACAGAAAAGAAAGTGTAAAACTACAACAGTTGGAATCCGCAACCTCTTTAGACATCGCATGCCTAACCAAATGAATTCCTTAGACATCACATGCCTAACAATTATAAACCCCGCATTTTAGTCTCAAAATCGAAAACACTTTTCAATATCAAGTCGGGCAATTCAACAAGATTCCCGACATGCTGATCGAATGCTCGTTGCAAACTTTAGTAGACGGCCGCACCCCCGATACCATCGACGAAGTGCACCAAGGCGGAACACCGCTACCGCGAGCACCCGAACGGATGCTTTCGGCGACGGGGTTCTCCTACAGTCACTTGGTCGGGGCTAATGGTTGTAGCTGTCTATTAAGTTTATCCGGCGAGTATCCGCGTACGCTACGTGATTGCGACGGACTTTTGATCACATCAAAATTCCGTGGAAACCGATCAAGTGAGACTAAAGTGCTATGTTTATAACATTTAAATCATTTATCTCATAACTCCTTGTGGATTCCAAATATTGTATCACAATCCAGATAAGTAGAAAGTGTTAAACTTTTCGATCGAACAATCAAACACCCAAGTTTTCCCGGAACAGATCAACACATGAAATAAGTTTAAAAACATTCACTTCATGCCTCAGTACCAACGGTCCAGCCGTAGAAGGGTCAAGCCAACGCCTCACATTAGGCACGCCGTACTGCCCCAAACCCTAAGGTTCAAAGGGCAGTTCAAGACAGTCACATAATCGAGTTAAGGTTTGTTGTCTTCTAGAGGGTCCATCGCGTTACTTGCACTACTTAGAACGTTATTAAACTACGGAAAAATCCAACAATTGGAAATTTCCCAGCGGGGGAAAAATTGGGTATTTATATCCGATCGAACTTTTTAACATATTCTAAATTACTCGGAAAAACTCATAGACGCAGTTAAAGATTCTGATCGAATCATCGAATCCCCAATACAACCCAGAAAACTCAACTCTTGAGTAAAGATTAAAATTACCCAGAAAACACAGGAGTCAAATAGAAACATTACTCTGCAAAGTTTAGTCAACGAAGCAACAATATGGCCGCGGAACCGCCGCGCCAGGTGGGGTAAGGCCGTAGTTCCGCGGCATTTTTATGGAGTTAGGACCCCGTATTGCACAGTAATTCATATAAAACCCTGCTTATTTTTCTGCATATTTTTAATTTGGAAAAAACCACTTTTTCATAAAATGTACATAGAGTGGTTTTGAATTAGGGTTTCGAGTTCGATCGGGTTTCTAACATCGTCTACACATCGCCTAAAGCTCTAGCTAGGCTCTGATACCACTGTAGGGTTCCTAGGCACACTCAAGAAGTTCCACAAAGCATCAACCATGCCAAATTCAAAAAAAATTCTATGTGCCTAGCAACCCGAAGGAAGATCGATACTAGAGGTAAGGCGAAAGAAGTAAGTAAACAACATTATTGCTAAATGAACGAGGCTACAACCTTTGTAGATCCGGTCCTCCACTTCCTTGGCTCCGTGTTGACGTCCCTCCGCTGTGATCATCGGATCCCGGACTCTCGCGGTGGTTTCGTCAAAGAAATGATCGGGCTAGGTCGACGACTTCGATGCCGAAGATGATCTACGTCGAGGCAACTCAAGCTCAAGCTCCACCTTCACCAAGTCATGAAACTTGTGAAGAAAACACCCTATACTACATGGCAAGTGGTAGAGGATGAAGAAATAGGAAGTGGGTTCACTTTGGATTTGGATTTCTCACTTGGAATCATCACTTGGAAATTTCTAGCAAGCTTTCTTCTTCACTTGAAGAAGATAAAGAAGAATAGAAAAGAATGAATTATTTAATTAGAAAATTCAAGTGATGCTTATCATTTTGCAACCATGGGTGAGGCTAACTCATGTAGAGAATAAACTAGGGTTAAGGTAAATGGTTAGGGTTAAGGATAAAAACAAAATGGTGAAGCTTCATGAAACTCCAAGAAGAAAACAAAGAAAGCCACCATATTTGTTTTTGCCCCAAAAATAAATGAATAAATCAAATAATTAAGTAAATCAAACCATAACCATTAACCTAATCATGGTTTAATCATACACACCCAGGTTTGCATGTATCATCAAACATGATACAATCTAGTGCACAAACATATATCATATATACAATGTGCACATTCAAGTGAGATAATCAATCTTAGGTGAACCAATACTAGTTAATGTAAAGTAATATATCAAATATATAATTATACATTAAATCATTAAATCAACACTTGATTTAACGATCCGGTCATATCGCATATGACCGACTAATATCCAATGTATCGACTTATCGAATCAATCCTCGATTCGATAACTAGGTTATATCGCATACAACCAATCGATACATTCATCGCGAGAATAGAATACGGTATCACATATACGCATTATTCTCGGTCCCGCATATATCTCATATGCGCTCCTATTTCGTTTCGCTTGAGCCAGGAAACCTCTGTGTAGGACTCTAAAGACTCGTCAATACGCCGGCAGTAGGTGATGATCATATCAAACGCCCACAAGCCGCAAGCGGTCTGCTAAACGTAACGGCCACCCAGGTATTGAGCGATCAGAAGATCGACGAGCAAGCCCGCTCACACTCCTGTGAATCCAACCAGTAACACTTACCGTACAGTCCGGTCTGATCGTCTGATATGTCGCATATCTCGCCTAGGGGTGGTAAACGTCAGACCCCAGTAGCTCGATAAGTCGTGTCGAAATGAGGTCTATAACAGTTCGAGAAACTACTGGTAACACTTACCAGTAAATCTCAGCAACCCTGGCCAGGGATTTCCGGTCATAGCCAATCGAACACAGCGCAACATCAACTCCCTATACCGGGAGAGACGAATCCCCTCCTATCGCTCATTGCCTCCATGTGATTCGGGACTGTACCCAAAAACCACCGTTTTGCATGCCCTCTTAGACGTGGTAAGGTGGAAATCAAAGCACAGTGGGAATCACACAAGACTCTATGACGATCTCGGGTCAACAGACTACTCTGTACCAGTGTCACCAGAGAACAGCCATCTGACGTAAGGTATAATACCATCTGGGAGTTCTCGGCGAGTCCGTCCAGTGTACCCAGTCTCCACTGAGCAACCGTATATCATCTCTGATGTCAAACACCAATGGATATGGGATCATCCATCGCCCATCTGTATGGGTCGAGAAGGTATACGCTAGTCTACTCTGGTATATCGATGCCCCGTCTCGATACACCCACGACTAGAGACCTTGAAGGATGTACTTATGGACTACCATGTCCCCACTAGTATGATCCGCATCATAGTCCAGGTAGTCAAGTACACATCCTAAGGGCTTTACCAACATGTAACAGAGAGACAATCAATATATACGTTAAGATAAAGAGCAACCAGATAGCATACTATCATGTCGAGCAAGAAAGTCCTCCCTATATATGTCCTAGCATCCACTACAATATACATCCTATGTATAGTAATGGCCTCTAGGGCATACATATAACTAACAGGGACTTCCCGTTATAGCCAATCATGCACAGCACAGCATTAACCCCCAATACCGGGAGAGACGAAACCCCTCCTATCGCTCACTGCCTCCATATGCCTCGGGACTATACCCAAAATCCACCTGTTTGTACGACTCTGTAGAGCCATAGTAGGGTGGAGATCAAAGTACAGTGGGAGGACACACAAGACTCTATGACGATCTCGGGTCTACAGACTAACCTGTACCAGTGTCACCTGAGAACTGCTATCCAACGTATGATATAATACCATATAGGAGTTCTCGATGAGTCCGTTCAGTGTACCCAGTCTTACTGAGCACCCGTATACTATCTTTGGTGTCAACACACCAGACGGATATGGGATCATCCATCGCCCATCATATGGAACACGAATGGTATACGCTAGTCTACTGTCACGACCCGCTGGGTACGGAACGTGACTGGCACTTAAGTTACGAAACGTCTCAAGGCGTCCGTAAATAGTAAGCCAAAGCCCAGAAAGCAAAACCTGATTAAGAAATAGAGTGAAGGAAAAACCAATTTATTTAAAGCACTTTATTCCATTAAATCACATCAAGTCTTTTTAAAAGAAACATCCCTTTTTCCCAAAAATTCCGGCAGAGTCTCCTTTGTAAAAGAAGCCCCCAGACGGGTGCAAAACAGGAGTATAAATGAATAACATGAATATGGCATCCCCAAGCGGGAGCTAGCTCTTTGCCTCAAGGCGGTCACAAATCCTACGCAATGTAAAATAACAATGTGTGTAAATAAGCATGAAAAGCACAAGTAAAATAACATATCGACTCAAGTGAGCTCGACCCCAAATATAACATAAAATCCACAAGTCTCACAGCCTCATCTCTAGGTCAATATACAATTATCCAAATAACAGGTACAGCTGAAATAGTAGCAGATAGAGTACTCTAGATACAATGAATATATAAGGGAGTACAAAATGACATCATAACCCACCTATGAGCAAAAGCCTTGAATCCAGGCAAGAAGGGCAAAAATAGCTAGTGCGTCCGTCGCTACAGTACTGAAGGAACGGACCTGCAGAAAAGCTGTGGCACAACGGGGGTGAGTTTCCAGCTCGTGAGTAATAAATAACGTCTACAAAGGCTATCGCATGCATGCACACAAGTATTCTAGCATCTCTAAACAGGTATGTCTATATGTACTAGCAGGTATGTATGCAACATCAGTGTACTAGCAGGTATGTATGCCACATAGATGTACTAGCATGTATGTATGCCATATGAATCTGTAAGTCCATGCTACCTCTCCCGGTACTTACGGGCTTGCGGAATTTGATGAAAAACAATTTTCTAGAGGCGGCAACATGGACTCAAAACGGATCTTTATTAAACTATCTACCTAACAACCTAACTAGGAGTTGTTAACTACTCGGTTAGGGGGTTATACCTTTCTTTTCTTGAACTCCTTCATCTTCAAGCCTCGATGGTGTACGGATCGGCTTCACCCCGTCGTCTTCTTGCGCCGAAGATCGATCCACCCGAAAGCTTCTACCTTTGGCTTCTTCTTCGAACTTTGAAGAAACTAGTTCACTCGGTTTGCTAAACCTTGTGAACTAGAATGAGCAGAGGAGAGTGTGTTGGGATTTTTCTCTATGGTTCTTGCTTCTCAACACATGAGACAAGTGAACCATAGACTAGAGAAAGAGAGAGAGCAAGAGGAAGAGGGTAAGAGCTCAAGCCAAGAGAGGGAAAGGAAATGAGAGAATGAGCAAGACTTTTCTCTCTTGGCTCTCATAATCCAAAGCCATCATAACCAATAATAGCAATCAAGTATTAGTGATGGTTTAAGTCAAAATAGCCATATCATTTCATGCACTCATTTTGCACAAGATAAACAAGCAAGCAAAAGACTTTGCCATGAAATGATAGCTATTGTCATGATGATGGTCAACTAGTCCAACCTAGTCAACCGGTCAACAAAGTCAACAAGTCAACAAAGTCAACCCCTCAACAACCATGTCACTATAATACTTAATTAATATTATTGTTAATCATATATCATATTCTCATTAGGGTTTAGCAAAAATTCAATGGTCAATAGTCAACAGTCAACAACCCTAATGAGAATCCTCTGCCTCTGTCTCTCTGTCAACTGTGCATACACACCAGCATCCGCGTTCCGAGGAACACGAATACATACGAGATAAAATCAATCCCAAAACGTACACTAGGATCTGGCTTAAACCAAAGCCCGCTAGTGTTAACTTTCCGGACACTAAACGTGCACAAGTGCACGGATGTGACCGAACCCTGTCGCAAAACCATGCGACCTCTACTCTTTTGCCTAAAGGCGAATAGCTTTCTGTGGGGACTCTAAAGACTCGACACTACGCTGGCAGTGGGTTTAACCACAGACTGCAAGCGGCACTAGCTGTGCGTAATTGTCCCCAGGTAGATGCCGACAAGAAGACTGACGAGGTGAAACCCATCTGAACTCCTACTGAGCCTGAATGTGACAGTCTCCGTACAGTCCGGTCTGTTCGTCTGATACATCGCATGGCGGGCCTAAGGGGCGGTAAACGTCAGTCCCCTAATAGCGGTACAAGTCGTGTCGGAGTGAAGCCCAGAACACCCAGAGATAACACTGGAAACCAACCAGTATATCTCGCTTACTTTGGCCAGGGACTACTCGTGTAATGGCTCTCCTAGACACAGCGCGATGTCAACCCCCAATACCGGGAGAGACAAATCCTGTCTAACCGTCACTGCCTCCAAGTGCTTCGGGATTGCACCCAACTACTACCTGTTTGCACGACTCCTTTAAGCCGTGGTAGGGTAGTAATCTAAGTACAGTGGGAACACACTCGAGGCGAAGTGACAGTGTCAAGTCAGCGGACTAAGCTGTACTCATGTCACCTGGGAACTGATAACTGACGATAGGTATAGTACCAACCAACAGTTCCAGACGAGCCCTGTCCAGTATACTCATAACCCAACGAGCACCCGCATACTATCTCCAGTACGACGTACTGATGGCTGTGGGACAGACCATCTCCCACACTAGGATGAGAAGCGCATACGCTAGTCTACTCCGGAGTATCGATGCCCTGTCTCGATAGTCCTGCGACTAGGGACCTGCATAAGGATGTGCTTATAGATTACCCAGCCCCCACTAGTGTGACTGCCATCACAATGCTGGTAATCAAGCAAAGATCCTAAGGGCTCCACTAATGTGTATAGGTGATATACTAAAATAAACACATGTACACATTGAAGTAGAAACAAACCAAGTAGCATACTACTATTTTGAGCAAGATTGTTTATACAAGGTGAATATCCCAAGCTTCCATTAAGTAATATACAAACTAGTATGATACAGTAATGGCCTCTAGGGCATATACACTAACAATCTCCCACTTGCACTAAGGCCATGTACGGGCGTATCGAAGACCTATCATCTCGATCAGCCGCTCGAACTGAGTCTGGGGCAAGGCCTTGGTGAATAGATCTGCAGTGTTATCTTCTGAAGCAACCCTCCGAACCTCAATCTCCTGGCGATCCACGATCTCCCTGATCAGGTGATACCGCCTCAAGATGTGTCTGGATTTCTGATGGGACCTGGGTTCCTTCACTAAAGCTATAGCCCCGTTGTTGTCGCAATACAGAGGTATTGGATCAACAATGGACGGAACCACCTGAAGTTCTTTCAAGAACTTCCTCATCCAGATGGCTTCTTTTGCGGCATCAGATGCAGCGATGTATTCCGCTTCCATAGTCGAGTCAGCAACGGTTTCCTGTTTGGAACTCTTCCAACACACCGCCCCTCCATAGAGGGTAAAGACAAAACCCGACATAGACTTGGAATCATCCTTGTCACTCTGGAAGCTGGAGTCAGTAAAGGCCTCGATCTGGAGGTCTTTTCCGCCATACACCAAGAACATCTCCTTAGTCCTTCTCAGGTACTTGAGAATGTTCTTTACCACTATCCAGTGTTTCTCCCCAGGGTTTGACTAATACCGGCTTACCATACTCAGTGCATAAGCTACATCCGGTCTGGTACACAACATCGCATACATTATAGAGCCTACCGCAGAAGCGTAGGGTATAATAGACATGCGATCCCTCTCTAAATCAGTCTTGGGAGACATACCTTTAGAGAGGGTGATCCCGTGACAAGCCGGTAGGTTACCGTGCTTGGAATCTTCCATACTGAATCTTTTCAGTATGGTGTCGATGTACCTGGACTGCGAAAGTCCTAATATCCTCTTGGATCTATCACGATAGATCCGGATCCCCAGGATGTATGAGGCATCACCCAGGTCTTTCATGGAGAACCTGTGTGACAAGAACCCCTTGACAGATTGTAGCATAGGAATGTCATTTCCTATCAAAAGAATGCCATCCACGTATAAAACGAGGAATACGACAGTTCTTGCTACAAATCTACTATAGATGCATAGTTCATCTGGATTTTTGATAAAGCCAAATTCTTTGACCGTCTCATCAAAACAGATGTTCCAACTCCGCGATGCCTGCTTTACTCCATAGATGGACTTAAGCAACTTGCACACCTTTCCGCTGCTCCCACTCTGAATGAAACCCTCTGGCTGGTCCATATAGACACACTCCTCTAAATTTCCATTTAGAAAAGCGGTCTTTACGTCCATCTGCCAAATCTCATAATCGTGGAAGGCAGCAATGGCAAGAAGGATCCGAATGGATTTCAGCATAGCCACTGGAGAAAAGGTTTCATCATAGTCCAAACCAGGTCTTTGACGAAAACCCTTTGCAACAAGTCTAGTTTTATAGGTCTCAACCTGTCCATCTACACCAATCTTCCTTTTGAAGATCCACTTGCATGCTACGGGTTTTACCCTATCTGGAGCAATGTCCAACGTCCATACTTTGTTAGTGTACATGGACTCCATTTCGGTCCGCATTGCATCCAGCCATTTTACCGAGTCAGCGCTCTAAACGGCCTGCTGGAAGCTAGTAGGCTCATCATAATCTATGATGCAATCCTCTCTATCCCCGTCTATGAGAAAACCGTCGTATCTCTCGGGCGGATGAGACTGCCTACTACTCCTACGGAGCGGTGTAGGAATGTCCTGTTCTTTTGAACCCTCTGGTTCCACTAAGCTTTCAGTAATAGTCTGTGGTTCTGGATTTTCTTCCAGTTCTACTGCGCTCCCACTAATTTCCTTTTCTAAGAACTGGTGTTCTAGAAAGTGGGCATGACGAAAAACAAAAACCTTTTGTTCCTCTTCGCAGTAGAAGAAATATCCCTTGGAGTTCTTTGGATATCCCACAAACTGGCACTGTACTGAGCGTGCCTCGAGTTTGTCCACATGCTGCTTTTTGACAAAAGCTGGACTTCCCCATGTCTTAATGTGATTAAGATGGGGCCTTTTCCCACACCACATCTCATATGGTGTGGTAGGCACAGTCTTAGTGGGAACTCGGTTCAAAAGGTATGCAGCTGATTCTAGCGCATACCCCCAGAATGATCGGGGTAACTCAGCGTTACTCATCATGGACCGTACCATATCCAATAGGGTTCGGTTCCGTCTCTCCGATACACTGTTATGTTGTAGAGTGTATGGAGGGGTAAGCTGAGAGAGAATTCCATTCTCTTTTAAGTAATCCAGGAACTCGGCACTCAAGTATTCACCACCTCGATCCGATCTTAGAATCTTAATACTTTTGCCAGTTTTTTTTTCTACTTCATTCTTATATTCCTGGAACTTTCCAAAGGCTTCGGATTTATGTTTCATTAAGAAGACATAACCGTAACTTGAAAAGTCATCCGTAAAAGTAATGAAGTAAGAATAACCGCTTCGTGCATGTGTAGACATTGGACCGCACACGTCGCTGTGTACGAGTCCCAAGAGCTCGCTCGCTCTTACTCCGTGTCCAGAGTCTTTGTCATCTTTCCTTTGAAACAGGATTGACAAGTGGCATACGATTGATATTCGAACGGATCCAAATATCCTTCTGTATGTAACTTAGTCAATCTTCTCTCATTGATGTGACCCAGTCTACAATGCCACAAGAAAGTCTGATTGATTTCTGGAGACTTTCTTTTGTGTGTATTCTGGACATTGAAAATCTGTGGTTGGTTTAATACGTATATACCATTGCTCAATGTACCTGACCCAATCAGAACTTGATTAAGGTGAATGTTTACAACATTGCTTAAAAACGCAAATTCATAACCTTCTTTAGAAACCAAAGATACAGAAATGATATTACAAGTTGCGTTGGGTACAAAAAAGCAATTACGCAAAACCAAAACATGTCCATCTGACATTCCCAGGTGATAGTCCCCCACGGCCTTAGCATCCATGCTAGCTCAGTTTGCAACTTTGAGGGTCATGTCACCTGCCTTCAAAACCCTACGGTTTCTCAACGCCTGCAAAGAATTACAGATATGAGATCCTGATCCGGTATCCAATACCCAGGAAGTAGAGTTTATTGATAGACAGTTTTCAATAACATACACACCTGAAGCTGAAGCCGCAACTTGCTTCAGTTCCTGTGTTCTGGCTTTCCAAGCCCTGCAATCATTCTTCCAGTGTCCACTCTTATGACAATAGAAGCATTCTTCTTTATCCACAAGCTTCCCCACTTTCTTTGTTGCTTTTGCCTTTCCCTTCGTATCCACTTTACTAACACCGCCCCTTGGTTTGGCGGGGGCTTTCTTCTTCTTTCCCTTGGCTTTCGTCTTGGACCTAGAAGAAGAAGATCGTCCTACAAACAAAGTGGATGTTTCCCTACCTTTCTGTAGGGTACCCTCTGCGCTCCTCAGCATGTTGAGGAGTTCTGAAAGTTCAACTTCCTTTTCTTGTAAGTTGAAGTTCAGGATAAACTGGGCGTAAGTGGAAGGAAGGGACTGGAGAATCAAGTCCGTATAGAGCTCATTCTCCAACGTGGTCCCAAGGTCCGCGAGCTCCTCAATGTAGCCAATCATCTTAAGCACGTGTTTCGCTACCGATGATCCGACGGCCAATCTTGCCGAAAATAACTTCTTCGACACTTCATATCTTGCGATACGAGATTGCTCTCTATACAGTTCTTTTGTATGGAGAAATATGGATTCGAGGTCCATATTCTCGTGCCTCCTCTGATGTTCATTGTCCATAGAGGCAAGCACGAGGCACTTGGCCTTCACGCAGTCTAGTTCCCAGGTCTTACGGATTTCCTTATCCACGACGCTGGTTTTGGGACCTGGGACAGGGGGAGCTTTGGTGGTAAGAAGATACCCCAGCTTGTCGTAAGTGATTGCCATCTTGACATTCCTGAGCCAATCTTTGTAGTTTGGCCCTGTCAGTATGTTTTTATCTAGAAGTAACTTAAGTCCAGTCATGTCGATTGGTCGCTGCAATTAGGAGAGAGAGAAGAAACACTCAGCATGATGCTCTAGCAAGTTTAGAGTGGTTTTTAGTTTATCTAAACAGGATGGCTCCCACTGTCTCTCGAATCCCTCCTCAAACCAAAAAGGAAGAATTAGTCAGGATCAATTTCACCGTACAATTCTTGCTTAACCGTTAGGCCAGGCTGGTGTCGGTACTTCGAGGGAGGTTTTCCAACGCTTTCGTGAAGTTCCTTAATTAAATAACCTCTTTTCCCTGTGGGCGTAGCCCCGCTAACACCTTTCTAGACACCTACTTAGTTTATAGCATTGATCGTTAAGTGAGAAATTTCCCGAGGAGTAGCATATACTCACAGTAGGATCGGGATCCAAATATCATCGCGTGACAAAACTGAAGGAATCCTACCAGAATCATCACACTCCAAATGGTATACAGCGCTAGCAAGTTTTAGTACTTATGAAACTCCCGATGTGGATTTTTGCCCCATGCTCTTATGACCTTGACTTTGGCCAAAATATCATAAGTCGCATGTCAAGTTCTACCCGTCATTCTCCAGGTTAATTTGGACCCACCCGCACCTACCCTTGACTTTGGCCAAAATGGCAGTACGACTGTCCCAAACCAACGCATCTATCTATGCTGCACATGAATACCCAATAGCTACCAATCATTATGCCTTGACTTTGGCCAACATACATAGCTCGAATACTATTGACCATTCATGTGAAACGACGGAGGGCTACGAATGGTTTTGGCGAAACCGTGAACGTAGTGAACTTGATATAATCGATGGAACGAGATAGCTTTTAAAAGGAGTGGCTTAAGCTCCGCATTTAAAAGTTGGTTTTGAAAAGAACCGAGTGGTTTTTCGAAAGTGTTCCAACGACTTTTTCTTGGTTTATTTTCTTGCATCAGTTCTTTTAATGCATATTTTTCTTGCATTAGTTCTTTTAATGCGTCCCATCATTTAATCCTACCATTGCAGAAAACAACCAAAATATGACGTACGCTTATGCCATTCGCATTCGCCACGGGGCCCCGTCATTACCCGTTAGGTTACTTAACTAACGACAGAGCGGGGGCTGGGCTAGCGCGGCTGTAAAACATAAGCAACGCCTAAATAATATCATATATAGATATATTGCAATGATAGCCATTTCAGATCACAGATGAATACATTGGATATGCTAAGAATCCGCAATTCGTACGAGCCTGTAACGAAAAGCAAATTACACGGTCACGGAGAATAGCCAATACCCCACCCAAGACCCCTACGGGTGCGGCAAACTACCCGCCAAGTACCCGAAGCGGAGCAACCTCCCTCAACACCGTGAGTAGGCCACTCGGCACTTCGAGATACCCGGTAGTTTGTGCACCCCCTCCATGGGTCTATCCTAGGAGCAAAAACAGTAAAAAGAAATTATACAATGATGGCTACAACCCCGACCCGGTTGTGCGGCCGTACAAATAATTATTACATCAATTTACAAATTTACATTAATTGAAAGAAAAGAAAACTCTCGTCTCACAACCCCCCGGCTATTCACCCGCGACAATCCAATGAATTCATATACACATTCCAATAACATTACAGATCACAGATTTGTATAACCCCTACTAATCGACATATAGCGATTAGCAGACGTTCAATACAAATATCACATCACAGATAAATACCCGTCAGCTTAAGTCTTTAGAAACTCGATCAAAATACGGTTTTTAAAGCCCCAAAAACAAATTTTTCTTTCTGGAAAATCTGAGCTGAAAAAACATATACCAAAAATCCCAAAATACCCCATAGAACAAACTGCAATAAAGACGATTCACAGAGGAGCTAAATCGGCCGCGGAACCGCGGCAATAGCAAGCTATTGCCGCGTTTCCGCGGCGGTTTGGTGGGATCTCTGGAGAGTTTTTCTACAGTAGACTATAAAAACCCTGAGTCGATTTTTAAAGCATGATTTATTATTTTTACAGAACTTTGAAAATCGACAGCAAGCTTGATATCGGGGTGTATTTCGCGACTTTTTCTCCGATCGAATTTCTAGTTACTATGCTAACATGTTAGGTAGTGTTTAACTAGGCTCTGATACCACTGTAAGTCCATGCTACCTCTCCCGGTACTTACGGGCTTGCGGAATTTGATGAAAAACAATTTTCTAGAGGCGGCAACATGGACTCAAAACGGATCATTGTTAAACTATCTACCTAACAACCTAACTAGGAGTTGTTAACTACTCGGTTAGGGGGTTATACCTTTCTTTTCTTGAACTCCTTCGTCTTCAAGCATCGATGGTGTACGGATCGGCTTCACCCCGTCGTCTCCTTGCGCCGAAGATCGATCCACCCGAAAGCTTCTACCTTTGGCTTCTTCTTCGAACTTTGAAGAAACTAGTTCACTCGGTTTGCTAAACCTTGTGAACTAGAGTGAGTAGAGGAGAGTGTGTTGGGATTTTTCTCTATGGTTCTTGCTTCTCAACATATGAGACAAGTGAACCATAGACTAGAGAAAGAGAGAGAGCAAGAGGAAGAGGGTAAGAGCTCAAGCCAAGAAAGAGAAAGGAAATGAGAGAATGAGCAAGACTTTTCTCTCTTGGCTCTCATAATCCAAAGCCATCATAACCAATAATAGCAATCAAGTATTAGTGATGATTTAAGTCAAAATAGCCATATCATTTCATGCACTCATTTTGCACAAGATAAACAAACAAGCAAAAGCCTTTGCCATGAAATGATAGCTATTGTCATGATGATGGTCAACTAGTCCAACCTAGTCAACCGGTCAACAAAGTCAATAAGTCAACAAAGTCAACCCCTCAACAACCATGTCACTATAATACTTAATTAATATTATTGTTAATCATATATCATATTCTCATTAGGGTTTAGCAAAAAGTCAATGGTCAATAGTCAACAGTTAACAACCCTAATGAGAATTCTCTGCCTCTGTCTCTCTATCAACTGTGCATACACACTGTAGCGTCTTGAAAAGTCGTTTTGGTGTTTTCCTGAAATTCGGTGAAAATTCGGTATTTTTCCGAAAACCGTCTTTCTCGATATTTTGCAGTTTAGGGTTAATTATACCTTAAATGGATAGGTAATTACTTGTTTTTAGTGACTAATGAGTTAATTATGAAATTTTGGTCATTTAAAAATTTTTCCCTATTTTTCAATTTTTTAATATTATTTTAAGCCGGTAAGAAAATACATTAAATAAGCGATAAATACTAATTTTTCCGGGCTAATTTTAATCTCTAAAATTATGATAATTATAATCTAGTGATAACATGAATTTTTAGTAATTTATTTTGATTTTTAACCAATTTTTATGAATTGAAACGAATTTATTGAATTTTGGGCTAAAACTTGCAATTTTTGAGTTGTAGGGGGGCCTTTTTGCATAAAATTTCTTTTGTAAAATCCCTCTCTCTTTTTCCTCAGCCCTAGGACAGCCCCACCTTGTGTGAGACCAGAAATTTCTGGCCTCATTTTCTTTGGTTGCTTTCTTGAGTTGTTTTGATGGTTTATGGTTTTATTTTAATTAAAATGGATAAAGTATGATACTTTGACTTTGTGGACTTGACCCATGACCTTCCCCACTTGACCACACCCTCCCCCATCCCTCTTCTGGTCGAAAATTCCAGCAGCCCTCCCCCTTCACCTTCCTCTTTTCATTTCCTCCAAAATTTCATCAAAATTGCTACAAAAATCCATATAAATCCACAAATCCTTCTCTTTTTCAACACAAAATCCTTGTGCTACCTCTTCTCAAGCCTAATATGGTTGAAATCATGTGGAAAGGAGGCATTTTTGGAGCAAACTTTCTTGCTTGATCCATTGATCAAGAGGTATAATTCCTATCTTGTTAAAATCCTTTGTTTAAGTGCTTATGTTATATGGTTAGTGTTAATTTAGTGTAGATTAATCTAGATTTCTTAGATTTTGTTTGAAAATTCTAACTAGGGTTTGAAAGCCATAATAGTTAATTAAGTTATTTTATAGTTAATCTAGTTGTTAATGACTAATCTATATGGTTACCTTGTTGATATAGTTTTCGATTATGCTAATTTGATTAAATTTAGAAGTGTGAAATTTGCTTTTTAGGATTTTCAAGAAAAGGTTTTTGTATGGAAATGGTATTTGAAACATGATTAGTGAGTTGATTAAACCTAATTTGTGTTGATTAAACCTAATTTGCTATCTAGTGTTTTGCTAACCTTAATCTAAGTGGTTAATTTGCTTATTAGGCTAAAATATAGTGTTAAAGTAAGGTTTTCATATATAGTTTGGGTTATGTTTGCTAAATACAAAAATCAAGAAAAGGTTTTGTTATGTAAATTAGGTTTTTAAGCTTAGTTAATGGTTTAGAATTTGTGTATTGGCTAACTTTTTGGTTAGTTTGGAATGTTGGTGTTGGGTGGTGTTGACTTTGTCGCTATATTGTCGATGTTTGCATCAAATTGCAATTTCTGCTTACTAGATTTTTTTATCAAAGTTATGTGATGAATTAATTGTGGCATCTTGATGATTGTGTTGGCTTGTCCTACGACTTTTAGGATGCGTGAGTGCGGTTTTTGGGTAGTCGGGTGTTAGTTTTGCCGGGTGACCCAAATCGGCGTTTTTGGCAGTTTTTGCGATTTTCGCGTGTGTTCCGCGCACTTTGTGCACGTTGTACCTAGCTAGCGAACTTTAGTAGTTTCGTTGGGGTTTGCGTCGTTCTTGATACGTAACCTTATATTTGGTATTGATATAAATTCCAGGTTCGGTCGCGGAGACGTCAGACGCGGCGCGAAAGGGAAAGGCGGTGATCGGACACAGCTAGCCAGGAATCCCTGTGAGTAGATTTAACATCTACGGGGGACGATCGTTTGGATGGCGCAAGTCGCCCGATAGATTTAGTAAACTGGAAAATAGTAAATTGGATAATCACTTGTGACATTAGAATAATAATAATGGCATGATAATTGCTGCAATTAGATCAATAGGTTATACCCATATACGCAAACTCAATTGTAGGACACATGCACCATTACCAGGTTTTTATATGCAGCACGAGCACTATTCATGTTTACACACACCCTGGTAATTGCCATGCCACCACACTAGATAACATTTAAATTTAAAACTTTTACTAATTGATACTTAAACTGGTGCTATTGCCTTTAATTCCTTAAAATGAAACCGTAGAATTGCTATTCATGTGCATGTACTTCATCATATTAATTGTTCATGCTTAATCCATTAATCACACATCGCAACTTGATTATTGATATCATATGCATTCATTATCACTGATATATGCATTTATGAGGATTTCTTGAGATTTTATGATATTGCTGGATTTCGGGGGAAAGCCGCAAAATTTCCAAACTTATGATATTTTTTAAAACATGTAAATTGCGGTTTTCTAGTGATGTAAGTGTCGTCCACCATGAGTTTGCTGTGGCTTTGGAAATCCGTGTCGAGGAGTGGAGGAACCGGCACGGGTACATGGTGGGCCCGGTAAGGTACCCCGGGGCAAGAGGAATGTGGTGATGACGTTGAGCCTGGCAGGGGACGGATTACCTACCGGTGACTGTTTGGGACGGCGGATATCCAGAGGATACCGACCGTGGCCGCTAGATGATGAGATATTGATATTTGAGATGGGTCAGCCGGACGGCTGAGGCCTGAGATACATTTATGAGATTTGAGACAGCTTTTGAGTGTCGTTGCTGGACACCGATTTTGGTCGATTCATTGACATTATGCTGGCATTCTAAAAGAGTTTCAAAAAAACAAAAAGAGATAAAATGTTTCTTATATATACCTATTGAGACCTCAGATTTTCATGTTGCATACATATTAGCACACTGATATGATATACACACCTGCTAGTGCATCCAGTCATACCTGTATTTTAGATGCTAGGATGCTTGTGTGCATGCATACGATAGCCTTTGTAGATGCTATTTATTACTCACGAGTTGGCAACTCACCCCCGTTGTGCCACAGCCTTTTGCAGGTCCGCTCCGTCAGTTCAGTAGCGGCGGGCGCACTTGTCTTTTGCCTCTTTTGCCTGAGCTCGAGATTTGCTCATAGGTGGGTTATGTTATTTTTGTACCACCTTGTATATTCTTGTATCTAGTGTACTCCATCTACTGTTCTACCAGATTATTGTATATTGACCTAGAGATGAGACTGTGAGGTTTGTGGATTTTATACTGTATTTGGGGTCGAGCTCACTTGAGCCGACATGCTACTTTTCATGCTTCCTTATGCTTTATTATGCTTGTTGTCATTTACATTGCGTGGGATTTGTGACCGCCGTATGGCGAAGAGCTAGCTCCCGCTTGGGGATGCCCTATTTTGTGGATTCATGTATATATTTTGTTGTACCCATTTTTGGGGGCCAGTATTTACAAAGGAGACTCTGCCGAAATTTCGGAAAAATTAGTATTGTTTTTAAAAGGGGTTTTTACATGACTTATTTGATAACTTGCTTTCAAATGATTGGGTTTTCTTCACTCTTTTGCTTAAATGGGTTTTGTTTTCTGGGCTTTGGCTTACTTATTTTACGGACGCCTTTAGACGTTTCGTAAACTTAAGTGCCAGTCACGTTCCGTACCCTGCGGGTCGTGACAAAGTTGGTATCAGAGCGATAGGTTTACCTTTGTGAGTGTAGGATGACCCTTGGTAGATGGAGTAAGTGACTTAAGCAGGGTAACGTAGCGTGCGTATGTCCGCGGCATACTTACGATACGGTACTCCGCCTAAGTGACTTTAGGATATACTTTCTTGGAAATTCCTTCTTCAATTCCGTGTATCCTATGATCCTATTGCACTGTCCTTACTATCCGTTTTCCTGTAACAGCCACTATGCCGCCGAAGGCTACGAGGGCACAGAGGGCTGCCGCCAGAGACGAGATTCGAGCTGGCTCGTCCGAGACTAGGACTGAGCAGGGTGGTATGCCTACGCCGCAGGGACAGACCGATCCACCTTCCCCAGGCCGTATGGATAGGCTCGAGACCGGTATGGAGGAGTTGCGACAGATGATGGGGGGCATGCAGGAGCTGCGTCAGATGGTAGGATCCCTAGTTGCAGCCAGTCGTACACCGAGGCAGGATGACGTACCTACTACATCACAGACGACCATGATACCTGCTCCTACTACTACCATTGTGTCTATTCCGGTTTCACTACAGGACTTCATGAGGCTGAGACCTCCAGTATTCACCGGCACCGAGGCAGCGGAGGACCCACAGACGTTCCTTGATAGTTTAGCCAGGATCTGCCGTTCGCTGAGATGTTCGGATGATCGATGGGTAGAGCTTGCCAGTTTCCGACTAGAGGGTCTCGCGCAGACATGGTGGGAGTCAGTCTTGAGAGGTCGAGCTGCAGATCTACCGCCTATGACTTGGGTCGAGTTTACAGCGGTCTTTCTAGCCCGTTTCCTTCCAGAGAGCGTTCGTGACGCCAGAGCTCGCAGTTTCGAGGCCTTAGTCAAGACACCTGGGATGACGGTGTCTGAGTATGATATCCAGTTTACACAGTTATCCCGATATGCTCAGTATTTGGTGGATACCGAGGAGAAGATGGTGAAGAGGTTCGTACAGGGACTTGATGCCCAGCTATATCTTGCCATTGGTGCCCAGCGCTACGACACTTATTCAGCGGCTAGGGATACGGCATTACGGATGGAGGCACGCATATCACAGACTCCGGCCGTTTCTGGGCCGAAGAGGATGCGCACCGATGTACCGCCTCAGAGGCAGCGCGCCAGATTTTTTCCGAGAGATAGGCCTGGCAGAGGATTTGGATGGGGACAGTTATATGGTTCTTATTCCCAGGGGCAGCAGCCGTCGCCAGGATGTTTTGGGTGCGGGAGTTTGCACCATCTTGTCAGAGACTGTCCGGTGAGACGACAGGGAGTAGCGACAGTTCCGCATGTGACCCTACCACCATCACCACCCCCTCCTCAGAGAGCCCTACTTCCTACCCCAGGCGATGCTCCACGCCAGTTAGGTGCACCGAGAGGCCGTGGACGCGGCGGTCCTGTTCAGAGAGGACGAGGAGGCAGAGGCCGAGGTCGAGGTCAGCCCGCTATCGGTGGAGGACAGGCCCGAGTTTTTGCTTTGACACCGCAGGATGCGCAGGCATCCAATGCCGTTGTGACAGGTACTTTGCCAGTTTGTTCTTTCGATGCACGGGTATTATTCGACCCAGGTTCTACACATTCGTACGTCTCTACACACTTTGCACCGATGTTGGGCCGTGAGTCGTCGTCGTTAGATCAGCCGCTTGTTGTTGTTACTCCGGTAGGTGAGTCGTTTGTCGCTCGGTTTGTATTTCGTTTGTGTTCCGTTCGTATCGGGGAGAGGGATTCATCAGTTGATTTGATACTCCTCGATACGTTGGACTTTGATGTGCTTCTGGGCATGGATTGGCTAGCCACTTGTTATGCTTCGGTGGACTGCCGTGAGAAGGCAGTCAGATTTAGCTTTCCGGGAGAGCCAGTCCTTGTTATTCGGGGAGACCGCAGTGTCACCCTTCCCAGCTTAATTTCTTCTCTTCGCGCTGGTCAGCTCTTGCGGAAGGGATGTCAGGGATTCTTAGCGTTTGTTTGTGATACTCGAGCTACAGAGGTTCCGTTGGACCAGGTACCGGTAGTTTGTGAGTTCCCTGATGTTTTCCCTGATGAGCTACCTGGGCTACCGCCTGAGCGCGATGTTGAGTTCTGCATTGATTTGATTCCCGGTTCGGGGCCTATTTCTATACCACCGTATCGGATGGCCCCGGCAGAGCTTCGAGAGCTGAAGGATCAGTTGCAGGATTTGTTGGATAAGGGGCTTATTCGACCGAGTGTTTCTCCGTGGGGTGCTCCGGTCCTGTTTGTCAAGAAGAAGGATGGAAGTTTGCGCTTATGTATCGACTACCGCCAGCTGTTCGCGAAGTTCTCCAAGTGTGCTTTCTGGCTGGACAGCGTCGGATTCTTGGGTCACGTGGTTACGAGAGACGGCATTTGTGTAGACCCGAAGAAGATTGAGGCTGTTCAGCTGTGGCCCCGACCTACATCGGTTACTGAGATCCGTAGTTTTCTAGGCTTGGCGGGCTACTACAGGCGTTTTGTTCAGGACTTCTCCCGTATAGCTGCACCGTTGACCAGTTTGACCCGGAAGGGAGTTCCTTTCGTTTGGACGGAGGAGTGCGAGCGCAGTTTTCAGCAGCTGCGGACATGTTTGACTACGGCGCCGGTATTATCTTTACCTTCGGGATCAGGCGGATTTGTTGTCTACTGTGATGCTTCGCGAGTGGGATTAGGATGCGTATTGATGCAGCATGGCCGGGTGATCGCTTATGCTTCTCGGCAGTTGAAGAAGCATGAACAGAACTACCCCACTCATGATTTGGAGATGGCTGCAGTGGTCTTTGCACTGAAGATTTGGCGACATTACCTTTACGGCGAGTCATGTCAGATATTCACCGATCACAAGAGCTTAAAGTACATATTTCAGCAGCGAGACCTGAACCTCAGACAGCGTCGTTGGATGGAGTTGGTGAAAGACTACGACTGCGAGATCTTATATCACCCCGGCAAGGCGAATGTGGTGGCAGATGCGTTGAGTAGGAGGCCCGGGGGTAGTCTATCCTTTTTGCGCGCAGTTCAGAGGCAGTCGTCAGCAGATTGGCAGATGTTATGCGACAGCCGAGTGGAGTTCGAGTTCACTCAGACAGGGGGACAGCTCGCGCATGTTCGTGCACGCCCACAGTTGCTTGACCGTATATATGAGGCACAGCGTAGTGACGACCGTTACTCAGAGATCATGGCACAGATGGGACAGGGCAGATTTTCCGAGTTCGTGATTGACGATCAGGGGATTTTACGATATGGATCTAGACTGTGCGTACCAGATGCTGATGGATTACGGCGCGACATTCTCGAGGAGGCACACCGATCAGTGTATAGTGTCCACCCCGGTTCCACCAAGATGTACAATGATATGAGAGAGACCTACTGGTGGGACGGGATGAAGAGGGACATTGCGGAGTTCGTTTCGAGATGCCTGACTTGTCAGCAAGTCAAGGCCGAGCACCAGAGACCCGCAGGAGAGCTACAGCCGTTACCCATTCCGAAGTGGAAATGGGAGCAGATTTCGATGGACTTCGTTGTGGGTCTACCCAGGACCAGTCGAGGGTACGACTCCATCTGGGTGATCGTGGATAGATTGACGAAAGCAGCTCACTTCCTTCCAGCGAAGACGACTTTCAGCTTCGCTCAGTATGCTCAGCTCTATATTGACGAGATCGTGCGACTACATGGCGTACCGACTTGTATCGTGTCAGATCGAGGCACTCAGTTCACCAACCGACTTTGGCAGAGACTTCAGGAGGCTTTGGGCACTCGATTGAGCTTCAGCACAGCGTTTCATCCGCAGACCGACGGACAGTCAGAGCGGACCATTCAGACTCTCGAGGACATGCTCAGAGCGTGCGTTTTAGACTTTGGTGGTAGCTGGGATCGTCATTTACCTCTAGTGGAGTTCTCCTACAACAACAGCTTCCAGGATACTATTCAGATGGCACCTTTCGAGGCATTGTATGGGAGGAGATGCAGATCGCCCGTTTGTTGGACAGAGCTCAGCGAGAGCAGCATTTTGGGGCCGCAGCTTGTTGAGGAGACGACAGCGAAGATACAGTTGATCCGAGACCGGATGAGAGCGGCTCAGAGCAGGCAGAAATTGTATGCAGACAGGCGCCGTCGCAGATTAGAGTTCGCAGTTGGCGACCATGTTTTTCTGAAAGTCTCTCCGATGAAGGGCGTGATGCGTTTTGGGCGAAAGGGGAAGCTTAGCCCTAGATTCGTAGGTCCCTTCGAGATCCTCGAGCGTGTCGGCGCTGTTGCATATCGTTTGGCTCTTCCACCCAGCTTTCCCGATGTTCACCCCGTCTTCCATGTTTCGATGCTCCGCAAGTACCTTCACGACCCTTCGCATGCGATTCAGCACCCGACAGTCCAGCTAGAGCGCGACCTTTCTTTTACAGAGCAGCCGGTGGCCATCCTGGATCGGCAGGTGAAGAAGTTGAGGTCGAAGATTATACCAACCGTCAAGGTCCTTTGGCGTAGCCCGAGCAGCGAGGAGGTTACCTGGGAGACCGAGGGCGAGATGAGGAAGAAATATCCCCATCTCTTTGAAGGTACGCGTAGCTATATTCTTAAATTCGGGGACCGAATTTCTTTAAGGGGGGAAGATTGTAGCGTCTTGAAAAGTCGTTTTGGTGTTTTCCTGAAATTCGGTGAAAATTCGGTATTTTTCCGAAAACCGTCTTTCTCGATATTTTGCAGTTTAGGGTTAATTATACCTTAAATGGATAGGTAATTACTTGTTTTTAGTGACTAATGAGTTAATTATGAAATTTTGGTCATTTAAAAATTTTTCCCTATTTTTCAATTTTTTAATATTATTTTAAGCCGGTAAGAAAATACATTAAATAAGCGATAAATACTAATTTTTCCGGGCTAATTTTAATCTCTAAAATTATGATAATTATAATCTAGTGATAACATGAATTTTTAGTAATTTATTTTGATTTTTAACCAATTTTTATGAATTGAAACGAATTTATTGAATTTTGGGCTAAAACTTGCAATTTTTGAGTTGTAGGGGGGCCTTTTTGCATAAAATTTCTTTTGTAAAATCCCTCTCTCTTTTTCCTCAGCCCTAGGACAGCCCCACCTTGTGTGAGACCAGAAATTTCTGGCCTCATTTTCTTTGGTTGCTTTCTTGAGTTGTTTTGATGGTTTATGGTTTTATTTTAATTAAAATGGATAAAGTATGATACTTTGACTTTGTGGACTTGACCCATGACCTTCCCCACTTGACCACACCCTCCCCCATCCCTCTTCTGGTCGAAAATTCCAGCAGCCCTCCCCCTTCACCTTCCTCTTTTCATTTCCTCCAAAATTTCATCAAAATTGCTACAAAAATCCATATAAATCCACAAATCCTTCTCTTTTTCAACACAAAATCCTTGTGCTACCTCTTCTCAAGCCTAATATGGTTGAAATCATGTGGAAAGGAGGCATTTTTGGAGCAAACTTTCTTGCTTGATCCATTGATCAAGAGGTATAATTCCTATCTTGTTAAAATCCTTTGTTTAAGTGCTTATGTTATATGGTTAGTGTTAATTTAGTGTAGATTAATCTAGATTTCTTAGATTTTGTTTGAAAATTCTAACTAGGGTTTGAAAGCCATAATAGTTAATTAAGTTATTTTATAGTTAATCTAGTTGTTAATGACTAATCTATATGGTTACCTTGTTGATATAGTTTTCGATTATGCTAATTTGATTAAATTTAGAAGTGTGAAATTTGCTTTTTAGGATTTTCAAGAAAAGGTTTTTGTATGGAAATGGTATTTGAAACATGATTAGTGAGTTGATTAAACCTAATTTGTGTTGATTAAACCTAATTTGCTATCTAGTGTTTTGCTAACCTTAATCTAAGTGGTTAATTTGCTTATTAGGCTAAAATATAGTGTTAAAGTAAGGTTTTCATATATAGTTTGGGTTATGTTTGCTAAATACAAAAATCAAGAAAAGGTTTTGTTATGTAAATTAGGTTTTTAAGCTTAGTTAATGGTTTAGAATTTGTGTATTGGCTAACTTTTTGGTTAGTTTGGAATGTTGGTGTTGGGTGGTGTTGACTTTGTCGCTATATTGTCGATGTTTGCATCAAATTGCAATTTCTGCTTACTAGATTTTTTTATCAAAGTTATGTGATGAATTAATTGTGGCATCTTGATGATTGTGTTGGCTTGTCCTACGACTTTTAGGATGCGTGAGTGCGGTTTTTGGGTAGTCGGGTGTTAGTTTTGCCGGGTGACCCAAATCGGCGTTTTTGGCAGTTTTTGCGATTTTCGCGTGTGTTCCGCGCACTTTGTGCACGTTGTACCTAGCTAGCGAACTTTAGTAGTTTCGTTGGGGTTTGCGTCGTTCTTGATACGTAACCTTATATTTGGTATTGATATAAATTCCAGGTTCGGTCGCGGAGACGTCAGACGCGGCGCGAAAGGGAAAGGCGGTGATCGGACACAGCTAGCCAGGAATCCCTGTGAGTAGATTTAACATCTACGGGGGACGATCGTTTGGATGGCGCAAGTCGCCCGATAGATTTAGTAAACTGGAAAATAGTAAATTGGATAATCACTTGTGACATTAGAATAATAATAATGGCATGATAATTGCTGCAATTAGATCAATAGGTTATACCCATATACGCAAACTCAATTGTAGGACACATGCACCATTACCAGGTTTTTATATGCAGCACGAGCACTATTCATGTTTACACACACCCTGGTAATTGCCATGCCACCACACTAGATAACATTTAAATTTAAAACTTTTACTAATTGATACTTAAACTGGTGCTATTGCCTTTAATTCCTTAAAATGAAACCGTAGAATTGCTATTCATGTGCATGTACTTCATCATATTAATTGTTCATGCTTAATCCATTAATCACACATCGCAACTTGATTATTGATATCATATGCATTCATTATCACTGATATATGCATTTATGAGGATTTCTTGAGATTTTATGATATTGCTGGATTTCGGGGGAAAGCCGCAAAATTTCCAAACTTATGATATTTTTTAAAACATGTAAATTGCGGTTTTCTAGTGATGTAAGTGTCGTCCACCATGAGTTTGCTGTGGCTTTGGAAATCCGTGTCGAGGAGTGGAGGAACCGGCACGGGTACATGGTGGGCCCGGTAAGGTACCCCGGGGCAAGAGGAATGTGGTGATGACGTTGAGCCTGGCAGGGGACGGATTACCTACCGGTGACTGTTTGGGACGGCGGATATCCAGAGGATACCGACCGTGGCCGCTAGATGATGAGATATTGATATTTGAGATGGGTCAGCCGGACGGCTGAGGCCTGAGATACATTTATGAGATTTGAGACAGCTTTTGAGTGTCGTTGCTGGACACCGATTTTGGTCGATTCATTGACATTATGCTGGCATTCTAAAAGAGTTTCAAAAAAACAAAAAGAGATAAAATGTTTCTTATATATACCTATTGAGACCTCAGATTTTCATGTTGCATACATATTAGCACACTGATATGATATACACACCTGCTAGTGCATCCAGTCATACCTGTATTTTAGATGCTAGGATGCTTGTGTGCATGCATACGATAGCCTTTGTAGATGCTATTTATTACTCACGAGTTGGCAACTCACCCCCGTTGTGCCACAGCCTTTTGCAGGTCCGCTCCGTCAGTTCAGTAGCGGCGGGCGCACTTGTCTTTTGCCTCTTTTGCCTGAGCTCGAGATTTGCTCATAGGTGGGTTATGTTATTTTTGTACCACCTTGTATATTCTTGTATCTAGTGTACTCCATCTACTGTTCTACCAGATTATTGTATATTGACCTAGAGATGAGACTGTGAGGTTTGTGGATTTTATACTGTATTTGGGGTCGAGCTCACTTGAGCCGACATGCTACTTTTCATGCTTCCTTATGCTTTATTATGCTTGTTGTCATTTACATTGCGTGGGATTTGTGACCGCCGTATGGCGAAGAGCTAGCTCCCGCTTGGGGATGCCCTATTTTGTGGATTCATGTATATATTTTGTTGTACCCATTTTTGGGGGCCAGTATTTACAAAGGAGACTCTGCCGAAATTTCGGAAAAATTAGTATTGTTTTTAAAAGGGGTTTTTACATGACTTATTTGATAACTTGCTTTCAAATGATTGGGTTTTCTTCACTCTTTTGCTTAAATGGGTTTTGTTTTCTGGGCTTTGGCTTACTTATTTTACGGACGCCTTTAGACGTTTCGTAAACTTAAGTGCCAGTCACGTTCCGTACCCTGCGGGTCGTGACACACACCCGCATCCGCGTTCCGAGGAACACGAATACATACGAGATAAAATCAATCCCAAAACGTACACTAGGATCTGGCTTAAACCAAAGCCCGCTAGTGTTAACTGTCCGGACACTAAACGTGCACAAGTGCACGGATGTGACCGAACCCTGTCGCAAAACCATGCGACCTCTACTCTTTTGCCTAAAGGCGAATAGCTTTCTGTGTGGGACTCTAAAGACTCGACACTACGCTGGCAGTGGGTTTAACCACAGACCGCAAGCGGCACTAGCTGTGTGTATCGATCCCCAGGTAGATGCCGACAAGAAGACTGACGAGGTGAAACCCATCTGAACTCCTACTGAGCCTGAATGTGACAGTCTCTGTACAGTCCGGTCTATTCGTCTGATACATCGCATGGTGGGCCTAGGGGGCGGTAAACATCAGTCCCCTAATAGCGGTACAAGTCGTGTCGGAGTGAAGCCCAGAACACCCTGAGATAACACTGGAAACCTACCAGTATATCTCGCTTGCCCTGGCCAGGGACTACTCGTGTAATGTCTCTCCTAGACACAGAGCGATGTCAACCCCCAATACCGGGAGAGACGAATCCTGTTTAACCGTCACTGCCTCCAAGTGCTTCGGGACTGCACCCAACTACTACCTGTTTGCACGCCTCCTTTGAGCCGTGGTAGGGTAGTAATCTAAGTACAGTGGGAACACACTCGAGGCGAAGTGACAGTGTCAAGTCAGCGGACTAAGCTGTACTCATGTCACCAGGGAACTGATAACTGACGATAGGTATAGTACCAACCAACAGTTCCCGACGAGTCCTGTCCAGTGTACTCGTAACCCAACGAGCACCCGCATACTATCTCCAGTACGACGTACTGATGGCTGTGGGACAGACCATCTCCCACACTGGGATGAGAAGCGCATACGCTAGTCTACTCCGGAGTATCGATGCCCTGTCTCGATAGTCCTACGACTAGGGACCTGCATAAGGATGTGCTTATAGATTACCCAGCCCCCACTAGTGTGACTACCATCACAACGCTGGTAATCAAGCAAAGATCCTAAGGGCTCCACTAATGTGTATAGGTGATATACTAAAATAAACACATGTACACATTGAAGTAGAAACAAACCAAGTAGCATACTACTATTTTGAGCAAGATTGTTTATACAAGGTGAATATCCCAAGCTTCCATTAAGTAATATACAAACTAGTATGATACAGTAATGGCCTCTAGGGCATATACACTAACAGAATCAACTCAAGATCTCAACATGTAAGTATAAGAACTATTCTTTCTTTTGTTTTGAAACTCTTTTTAAATATCATCGTAATATCCATAGAATCAACAAAATCCGTGTCCAGCAACGACACCTCAAAACTGTCTCAATCTCATATATCCATGTCATAGTATCTCTGGCCTCAGCCGTCCAGCTGACCCATCTCAAATATCAATATCTCATCATCTCGCGGCCACGGTCGGTATCCTCTGGATATCCGCCGTGCCAAATAAAATCACCGGTAGGTAATCCGTCCCCTTCCAGGCTTAACGCCATCTCCTGCGATCTTCTTGGCCCGGGGTACCTTACCGAGCCCACCATGTACACGAGACGGTTCGTCCACGTCCTCGAAACGGGTCTCGAAAACCACAGCAAAACTCATGGTGGACGACAGTTTACATCACTCGAAAACCGCAACTTTTATATTTTAAAAGATTATAAGTTTGAAATCTTGCGGCTTTCCCCCAAAATTCAGAAATATCATAAAGTCTCAAGAAATCATTATGGGTGCATATGTCAATGATAATGAATGCATATGGTATCAATGTTCAGGTTGCAATTTATGATTTATCACTAGGCATGAATAAATGATATAATGATGTATATGCATGAGAATAGAAATTCTATGATTTCATTTTAAAGATTTATTGCAATAGCACAGGTCTAAGAACCAATTATTAACATGTTTCAGATTATAAGTTATCTAGTGTCGTGACATGGCAATTACCAGGGGGGGTGTACACATGAATAATGCTCGTGCTTCATATAAAAACCCTGGTAATGGTGCATGTGTCCTACAGAATGAGTTCGCACATGTAGGTACAGTATATAGATCCTGATTGTAGCAAATATCATGCAAGTATATGATTTCTAATGTCATAAGCAATTTTTAAGTTTACTAAATCTATCGGGCGACTTGCGCCATCCAAACCATCGTCCCCCGTAGATGTTAAATCTACTCACCCGTGATCTCGCGCTAGGTGTGTCCGACCACCTGCTTTCCTTTCTCCGCGGCGCTCGAAGTTCCCGCCGACGAACCTAGAATTTACAAAAGCCACACACATAAGGCAAATCCTGCAAAAAATGCGATATATCGATCAAAAGGATAACGCGTACGTGAAACTAAATGCGCGTGCACTCAATGCGTCGCGATGTGCGTAATCTCACCAGAACCACTCCGACACGCTGTGTCGCGCAGCGCGCCACAGAACCACGCGGATCACACACGTGTCGCACAAGTTTAAAACGTCGATAAATGGTTTTAAGCTCCAGATTTTGACTCTGGTCCCAACACAAAAAGTTACAGATACCAAAAACCCTAGCTACCCAGCATAAACCCACACACCAAAACCCAACACCCCCACCCCCATCCTGGCCGTAATTTGCTGCCAGATCGAATATATCTGCGGCCAAGAGTGGGAGATGGGTCCTCGTACTTTGTGTGTGTGTGTTTGACATGGTCACTATACTACGGTCTTCTCAATTTTTACCTGAATGGCTCGGGTCAAAAGCAGATTCCAGAAAGGCTTAAAAAACCATAAAAATGCCAAATTACGCCGACTCGAAACTTTTCAGGTATATCTATGAAATCTGGGGCAAATCTATGGTTAACTGGTCTCAACAGCACCTAATTAGGTTATACTAACAATCCAAACCATCACTTTGCCACTCTCACTCAAATTTACCCTAAACTAGCACTAAACTACATAATATAAACACTAAATTATACTAACAACCATAACTTAGCAAATAGGAGTCGAGTTAAGGGGGTTATATCTCTAGAGATCCTAGATGAAGGAGAAGAGGAGAAGGAGAAGTGTGTTGTGCTGCCGAAGTGCTGCTGCTACAGCTCCAAGTGCTTCAATTCTTTGGCTGAAATGTGCTGATCTGCTCACTGCTGATGCTGTTGCTGTTGTTTTATTTTTGCTTGTGTTAGTTGCATTTGTTGCAGCAGCTGAAGTGTTGGTGTGGGTGCTTTTGTGGCCGGTGTTGTGTTGTGGTGCTGGTGTTAGGGGTTATGTAGCTTGTTGCAGCTGATTTGAGGCTGGTGTGGCTGTTGTAGCTGCTGATGTTGTTGTTTTATTGCTGCTGCTGTGCTGTGCTGATGATGTTTTGGTGGCTGAAAAGTGTTGATCTGCTCACTGCTGATGGTGCTGATGCTGTTGCTGTGTTATTGTGGCTGATGTTGTTGTGTTGGTGTTGTGGCTGATGTTGTTGTGTTGGTGTTATGGCTGATGCAGCTGCTGCTGGGCTGATGTGGTGTGGTGTTGTAGTGCTGTTGTTATGTAGCTGGTGTGGTGTTGTGGTGCTGCTGCTGATGCTATGGTGTTGTTGTTGTAGCTGCTGCTGTTCTTGCTGCTGTTGCTGCTTCAGATGTGGCTGCTGCTGTTGTTTTTGATGATGTTGTTGCTGCTGTGGCTGTTGTTGCAGCTGCTGCTGATGTTTTGGGTGTGTGTGTGTGTGTGAGTGAGAGGGAGAGATGTGAGTGAGAGAAAGCAATAGATTTGAAACAAACAATGAGAGTCAACCCCTCTCACCCTCTCTCTTCATTAAATGCTAAGCATGCCTAAATCATCATGGCCTCTCTCTCTCTCACACCTACCTACTAGTCAACCCCTGAAACAATTTAAATTTTAAAACTAAAAACCCTTAATTAAACACAATTAACTTAACCAAAAGGGTTAGGCCACCATGGTTGTCTAAACATGGTTTAACCCTAGGTTTAACCCGAGTTAACATGCACATGTGTGTGCAGTCCAGATAGAAATCTAATAAAATAACCATAAAACCAGATAAATTATTAGAAGCCCGTTTTGGTAAACTTTTTACCAAAAACCCCACATTAACACACAATTACCACTAAACCTATTCTCAGGTCTTACAGTCTTCCTCCCTTAAGAAAATTCGTCCCCGAATTTAAAAATATAACGACGCGTACCTTTAAAGAGATAAGGGAATTTCTTCCGCATCTCTCCCTCAGCCTCCTAAGTGATCTCCTCACCATTCGGGCTGCGCCAAAGAACCTTCACAGACGGCAGGACCTTCGATCAAAGTTTCTTCACCTGCCGATCCAATATCTCTATTGGCTGCACGGTGAACGAAAGGTCGGGTTTAAGCTGAACGGACTGATGCTGAATCGTGTAGGAAGGGTCATGAAGATATCTGCGTAGCATCGACACGTGGAAGACGGGGTGAACATCTGAAAAGCTGGATGGAAGAGCCAAACGATATGCAACCGTACCGACACGCTCGAGGATCTCGAAGGGACCCACGAATCTGGGGCTAAGCTTTCCCTTCCGCCCAAATAGCATCACGCCCTTCATTGGAGAGACCCTCAGAAAAACATGATCGCCAACTGCGAACTCTAGTCTGCGACGGCGCCTGTCTGCATACGATTTCTGCCTGCTCTGAGCTGCTCTCATCCGATCTCGAATCAATTGTACTTTCTCGGTCGTCTCCTGCACGATCTGCGGCCCAAAAATACTGCTCTCGCTCAGCTCAGTCCAACAGACGGGCGATCTACATCTCCTCCCATACAAAGCCTCGAAAGGTGCCATCTGAATAGTGTCCTGGAAGCTGTTGTTGTAGGAGAACTCCACTAAAGGTAAATGACGATCCCAGCTACCACCAAAGTCCAAAACACACGCTCTGAGCATGTCCTCGAGAGTCTGAATAGTCCGCTCTGACTAGCCGTCAGTCTGCAGATGAAATACCGTGCTGAAACTCAAACGGGTGCCCAATGCCTCCTGAAGTCTCTGCCATAGTCTGCTGGTAAACTGGGTGCCTCGATCTGACACTATACAAGTCGGTACGCCATGCAACCGCACGATCTCGTCGATGTAAATCTGGGCATACTGAGCAAAACTGAAAGTGGTCTTCACTAGCAGGAAGTGAGCCGCTTTCGTCAATCGATCCACGATCACCCAAATGGAGTCGTACCCTCGACTGGTCCTGGGTAGACCCACAAAGAAGTCCATCGAAATCCGTTCCCATTTCCACTCCGGAATGGGTAAAGGCTGCAACTCTCCTGCTGGCCTCTGGTGCTCGGCCTTGACTTGCTGACAAGTCAGGCATCTCGATACGAAGTCTGCGACGTCCCTCTTCATCCCGTCCCACCAATAGATATCTCTCAAATCGCGGTACATCTTGGTGGAACCCGGATGAACGTTGTATGTCGATCTATGCGCCTCCTCAAGAATCTCACTCCGCAGTCCCTCGGAATCTGGTACGCACAGTCGAGTCCTAAATCGCAGTACTCCCTGATCATCGATCACGAACTCGGAATCTCTGCCCTGCCTAATCTGCTCCATGATCTCCAAAAGACGGTCATCACTAGGCTATGCCTCTCGAATATGGTCAAGTAACTGCGGACGTGCACGAACATGCGCAAGCTATCCCCCTGTCGGAGTGAATTCGAACTCAACTCGGCTGTCGCATAAAATCTGCCAATCTGTTGACGACTGCCTCTGCACTGTGCGCAAACAAGATAGACTACCCCCGGGCCTCTTACTCAAAGCATCCGCCACTATATTAGCCTTGCCCGGGTGATACGAGATCTCACAATCGTAGTCTTTCACCAGCTCCATCCAACGACGTTGTCTGAGGTTCAGGTCTCGCTGCTGAAATATGTACTTTAAGCTCTTGTGATCAGTGAATATCTGACACGACTCGCCATATAGGTAATGTCGCCAGATCTTAAGTGCAAAGACCACTGCAGCCATCTCCAAATCGTGAGTGGGGTAGTTCTGTTCATGTTTCTTCAACTGCCACGAAGCATACGCGATCACCCTGTCATGCTGCATCAATACGCACCCTAGCCCCACTCGTGAAGCGTCACAATAGACCACAAATCCGCCTGATCCTGAAGGCAAAGATAATACCGGCGCCGTAGTCAAACAAGTCCGTAGCTGCTGAAAACTGTGCTCGCACTCCTCCGTCCAAACGAAAGGAACTCCCTTCCGGGTCAAACCGGTCAAAGGTGCAGCAATACGGGAGAAATCCTGAACGAATCGCCTGTAGTAGCCAGCCAGGCCTAGGAAACAACGGATCTCCGTAATTGACGTCGGTCTGGGCCACTGCTGAACGGCCTCGATCTTCTTCGGGTCCATACATATGCCATCTCTCGTAATCACGTGACCCAAGAAACCAACGTTGTCCAGCCAGAATGCACACTTGGAAAATTTTGCGAAAAGCTGGTGCTCCCTCAAAGTCCGCAACGTAATCCACAAGTGCTGCTCGTGCTCCTCTCGGCTCCGGGAATACACCAAAATATCATCATTGAACACTATGATGAACAAGTCGAGATACGGCCTGAATGTATGGTTCATCAAATCCATGAATGCTGTTGGGGCGTTGGTGAGTCCGAACGACATCACCAGAAACTCATAGTGGCCATAGCGCGTACGGAAAGCTGTCTTCGGTATATCTTCCTGTCGAACTCGCAGCTGATGGTATCCTGATCCCAAGTCGATCTTCGAATAATATCCTGCCCCGTGAAGCTGGTCGAACAAATCGTCAATGCGTGGCAAGGGATATCTGTTCCGCACGGTCACTTTGTTCAGCTGACGGTAGTCGATACACAGACGCAAACTGTCGTCCTTCTTCTTGACAAACAGGACAGGAGCACCCCATGGAGAAACACTGGGTCGAATAAGGCCCTTATCTAACAAATCTTGCAGCTGAACCTTCAACTCTCTAAGCTCCGTCGGGGCCATCCGATAGGGCGGCATAGAAATAGGCCCCGAGCCGGGAATCAAATCAATACAGAACTCAACATCGCGCTTGTTAGTTACATGTATGCCCTAGAGGCCATTACTGTACATTGGATGTATATTGTAGTGGATGCTTGGACATATATAGGGAGTACTTTCTTGCTCGATATGATAGTATGCTATCTGGTTGCTCTTTACCTTAACGTGTACACTGATTGTCTCTCTGTTACATGTTGGTAAAGCCCTTAGGATGTGTACTTGACTACCTGGACTATGATGCGGATCATACTAGTGGGGACATGGTAGTCCATAAGTACATCCTTCAAGGTCCCTAGTCGTGGGTGTATCGAGACGGGGCATCGATATACCAGAGTAGACTAGCGTATACCTTCTCGACCCATACAGATGGGCGATGGATGATCCCATATCCATTGGTGTTTGACATCAGAGATGATATACGGGTGCTCAGTGGAGACTGGGTACACTGGACGGACTCGCCGAGAACTCCCAGATGGTATTATACCTCACGTCAGATGGCAGTTCTCTGGTGACACTAGTACAGAGTAGTCTGTTGACCCGAGATCGTCATAGAGTCTTGTGTGATTCCCACTGTGCTTTGATTTCCACCTTACCACGTCCAAGAGGGCGTGCAAAACGGTGGTTTTTTGGGTACAGTCCCGAATCACATGGAGGCAATGAGCGATAGGAGGGGATTCGTCTCTCCCGGTATAGGGAGTTGATGTTGCGCTGTGTTCGATTGGTTATAACCGGAAATCCCTGGCCAGGGTTGCTGAAATTTACTGGTAAGTGTTATCAGTAGTTTCTCGAACTGTTATAGACCTCATATCGACACGACTTATCGAGCTACTGGGGTCTGACGTTTACCACCCTTAGGCGAGATATGCGACTTATCAGACGACGAGACCGGACTGTACGGTAAGTGTTACTGATTAGAGTCACAGGAGTGTGAGCGGGCTTGCTCGTTGATCTTCTGATCGCTCAATACCCGGGTGGCCGTTACGTTTAGCACACCGCTTGCGGCTTGTGGGTGTTTGATATAATCATCGCTTACTGCCGGCGTATTGACGAGTCTTTAGAGTCCTACACAGAGCTTTCCTGGCTCAAGCGAAATGAAATAGGAGAGCATATGATATATGTGCGGGACCGAGAATAATACCAGTATGTGATACTGTATTCTATTCTCGCGATTTGTATCATTGGACGGTTATATGAGATATAGCCGGGTTACCGAATCAAGTGTTGATTCGATACATTGATACACTTGATATTAGTCGGTTATATACAATATGACCAGATCATTAAATCAAGTGTTGATTTAATGATTTAATGTATAATTATATATTTGATATATTACTTTACATTAACTAGTATTTTTTCACTTAAGATTGATTTTCTCACTTGATTGTGCACATTGTATATATGATATATGTTTGTGCACTAGTTTGTATCATGTTTGATAATACATGCAAACATGGGTGTGCATGCTTTAAACCATAGTTTAGGTTAATGGTTAAGGTATTATTTATTTATTTATTTATTTTGGCAAGAAATAAAATGGTGGCTTATTTTGTTTTATTCTTGAAGCTTCATGAAGCTTTGAAAGTCTTAACCATTTTGTTTCTTTCCTTAACCTAACCATTTACTTAAACCCTAGTTTAGTCTCTACACAAGTTAACTCACCCATGGTTGCTAAATGATAAGCATCACTTGATTTTCTATTTTGGGGATTATTATTCATTTTATTCTTTTCCTTCTTCTTCTTCTTCTTCAAGAAGAAAGAAAACCTTTGCTAGAAAATTTCAAGTGTTGAAATCAAGTGAGAAATCCAAATCCAAAGTGGACCCACTTCCTATTTCTTCATCCTCTACCACTTGCCATGTTGTATTGGGTATTTTCTTCACAAAGTTCATGACCAAGTGAAGATGGAGCTTGAGTTAGAGTTGCCTCGACGTAGATCATCTTCGGCATCGAAGTCAACGACCTAGCCCGCTCATTTCTCCGACGAAACCATCGCTAGAGTCCGGGATCCCGGTGATCGCAGCGAAGGGACGTCATCACGGAGCTAAAGAAGTGGTGGACCGGATCTACAAAGGTTGTAATCCCTTTCACTTATTAGCAAAGTTGTTTGCTTTCTTGTAGTTTCGCCTATCCTCTAGTTAACGATCTATATTAGGGTTTCTCGGCACCTAAATCGTTGAATTTGGCATGGTTGATGCCTTGTGGAACCTCTTGAGTGTGCCTAGTAACCCTACAGTGGTATCAGAGCCTAGCTAGAGCTTTAGGCGATGTATAGACGATGTTAGAAACCCGATCGAACCCCGAAACCCTAATTGATACCCCTTTCTGTACATTTTCTGAAATTGTGGATTTTTCCAGATTAAAAATATCCAAAAAATTCAGCAGGGTTTTATATGAGTTACTGTGCAGCACGTACCCTTGATTCGACAGATGCGCCGTGGAACCGCGGCCCCACCCTGGCTTGCGCGGCGGTTCCGCGGCCAAAGTGATGAATCAATGCACGTGGTTTGCACAGTAATTTGTTTCTGCAAGTACTGTATTTTCTGGGAATTTTTAATACTTACTCAAGAGTTGAGTTTTCTGGGTTGTATTGGGGACTCGGTGTTTCGATCGGGAAGTTTAACTTCGTCTGTGTTTTTCCGGATAATTTTAGAAAATGTTGAAAAGTTCAACCGGATATAAATACCCAATTTTTCCCCTGTCAGGAAATTTCCAAGTGTTGGATCTTTCCGTAGTTTAAGAACGTTCGAAGTAGTGCAAGTAACGCGATGGACCCTCTAGAAGACAACAAACCTTAACTCGATTATGTGACCGTCTTGAACTGCCCTTTGAACCTTAGGGTTTGGGGAAGTACGGCGTGCCACATGTGAGGCGTTGGCTTGACCCTTCTACGGCTGGACCGTTGGTACTGAGGCATGAAGTGAATGTTTTTTAAACTTATTTCATGTGTTGAGCTGTTTCGGGAAAACTTGGGTGTTTGATTGTTCGATCGGAAAGTTTAACATTTTATATTTATCCGGAATGTAATACAATATTTGGAATCCACAAGGAGTTATGAGATAACTGATTTGAATGTTATAAACATAGCACTTTAGTCTCACTTGATCGGTTGCCACGGAATTTTGATGTGATCAAAAGTCCGTCGCAATCAAGTAGCGTACGCGGATACTCGCCGGGTAAACTTAATAGATAACTACGCCTCATAGCCCCGACCAAGTGACTGTAGGAGAACCCCGTCGCCGAAAGCATCCGTTCGGGTGCTCGCGGCAGCGGTGTTCCGCCTCAGTGCACTTCGTCGATGGCGTCCGGGGGTGCGGCCGTCTACTAAAGTTTGCGACGAGCATTCGATCACTTATCAGGAATCTTGTTGAATTGCCCGACTTGATATTGAAAAGTGTTTTCGATAATGAGACTAAAATGCGGGGTTTATAATTGTTAGGCATGTGATGTCTAAGGAATTCAGATGGTTAGGCATGCGATGTCTAAGAAGGTTGCGGATTCCAACTGTTGTAGTTTTACACTTTCTTTTATGTGACCGTAAGTGTAATATGTGATATCGCCGGTTTCGTTGCTATATGTCAACGACAATTGGAATACGCATGTTTACTTACGTTGATGACATGTGATGTTATGTGTTGCTGGATATGTTATATTGGATCGTCGTGTTTGAATAGCCGGGAGTTTTTTATGTGAGATGAGTGTTTTTCATTTTCATTCATGTAAAAACTTGTATGTAATATTCTTTTATTGGGGCACTTCCAGGTTGCGGAAGATGTCACCATTGTATATTATTTTCTTTTTCGCACTAGGATAGACCCAAGGAGGAGGGCACAAGTAACCGGGTTCTGGAGTCCAGCGGGAGACCAACTCGAGGAGTCGAGTCCGGGTCTCCTAACTCTAGAATTGGTAGGGTTGCTTGCCGCTCTTGTAGGGGTCTAGGGATGTGGGTTTGGCTATTCATCGTGACCATGGAATCCGTGTTTTATACTGGCTCGTATTGAAAACACGGACGTCCTAGTATATCCAATGTTTCATATGTTTCTTCTGCTGCGTTATCTGTGATGTGATCATTTGATATGCTGTGATGGATACTGTATATAGTATATACGATATATTATATAGACGTTACTTATGTTTTACACCCGCGCTAGCCCTGCCCCGCTCTGCCGTTAGTTACCTAACCTAACGGAGCACGAGGGGACATCGAGGCGAATGCGGATGGTATAAGTGTACGTCGTATTTATCTGTGATGTTTAGGTGATTTAAATGATGGGACTTCATTAATGTGATTAATGAAAGAAAAGAAACCTAAGATGTTGTGGAATCGAATTTCAAAAATAAAAACAGGTAGCTACAGTTCTTGCTTTGCATCGCGGTGTTCCTTATAGAACATCCTGCAACTTATTCGATAAGGAAAGGGCCGAGATCCCTTCACCGGGAGTGACCCCTTTAGCAATAACTGGCAGATGCTACAACCCTCGGTTTTTCTTTTGATTGCTTCTATAGTTTTTGCTTTGCACAGCAGTATATATGATATATCCTGCACCTTATTCGATGAGGAAAGGGCCGACGGTCTCTTCACCGGGAGTGACCCCTTTAGTAAAACTAGAAAAGCCTCAAAAACACTCCATTTCAAAATTCATTCGATCCTACAACGATATCAAGTTCATTACGCAATAGGTTTTCAGAAAAAACTGTCGTAGCCCTCTGTCATTTCAGATAAGTAGTAGGTAGTATTCTTGCTACGTTTGTTGGCCTGCGTCAAGGCATAGTGTGCGGTAGCTAACTAGTATTTATCTGCTTATGCATATGATGCAGATTGGATTAGGGTAGTCGTGCGACTTTGTTGGCCTGCGTCAAGGGTCGTGCGGATGGGTTTAATTCAATCAGGAAATGACGGGTTGAACTTGACTAGCGCACTATGGTTTGTTGGCCTGCGTCAAGGTTATAGGACGCTAGGGGCAAAATTATCGGGAATTTCAAGTGTTGAAATTTGCAATGAGATTGCATGCCTTCTATGAGATAGTTGGATCCCGATACCCACTACGAGTAATTGTTACTCCTGGGAGAGTTTTACACATTACAATTAGCCGATCTAGTAGGTGTCTAGAAAGGTGTCAACGGGGTTACGCCTATGGGAAAACGAGGTTTACTGTAATTAGGTCCGTGTGAAAGCACGGGGAACCTCCCTCAAAGTACCGACACTGGCCTGGCTGAAAGATTGGAGAAATTGTAGGGTGTAATTAATCCCGGCTAGTCTTTCCTTTTAGGGTTTGAAGGAAGATTTGATAAAAAAAACAGTGGGAGTCATCCTGATTAGATAAAATAATAACCAATCTGATCTTGCAGGAGCATACGCTGAGTGTTTTCTTCTCTCTCTCTCCAGGTAGCGACCATGTCATGCCTTAATCAAGATAATAAAACGGATATATTGACCGAACCCGCTTGTTTTACTGAGCTGGGGAACGTTGGTCCCGCTCCAACTTATAATTGTTATAAGACCGAGCAGGAAATAGGGGAATACCAGAATTCCTATGCCGCCCAAACGAAGAAAGTACATGTTGATGCATCATCTTCGGGTGTGTTCGTTACATAGAACCGTTTCTCAGTATCCTTTACGTCCTGAATATGTGATACCGAATCAGGATCCCGCATATGTAATCTGTTACATGGGCTACAGATAGGTAAAGAACTGAGAACGGGTGATAAGTTTCATGAGACAGAAAACGGTGCAAGTGTTGCAGCCAAGTCTGTTGGTCACTGTCACCCTGTATTCCAAATACATTGATTCTTAGCGAATGTTATTAGATACCGAACCTGATATACAAAATCATATCAGTCTCTTTATTAGTAAAGAAATGATAAAATTTTGTATTGTTGGATAATGTTTTGAACATTTCCTATATCAAAAGTTGATCGGTTCAGGCACGTTATCTAAAAGCATTGATGTCCTAAATCAAACTACAGTTCTTAGTATACGGAACACACACAAGAGGAATAGTTCAGAAATGAACGGATCCTTCTTGAGGTATTGTAGACTAGGTCATATCAATGCGACCCGACTAGCTAAGTTGCACATAGATGCATATTTAAATCAGTTTGAATTTACATCTTGTGAAAACGTGCCCGTCATGTCACAAAGATAAGATGACCACAGCTCTGTTTATTGGAAACAGAGAAAGAGTTAGTGAACTCTTGGGACTGATACATAGTGATGTATGTAAGGTCCACTGTCTGCACATGCCAGGACCGATTCTTTGTACTTCATTACATTCTCTGATAATCTCTCAAGATTCAGCCATATGTTCCTGTTGAAACATAATTCCGAAGCTTTTGAGATATTCACAGAATATAAGTTAGAAGTAGAGAACCAAAATACGGATATAAGTATTATGTCCTATGATAAGATCAGGGAGGAGAATACTTGTGCATGGAATTCCTCGACTATTCTAAAGGAGAATGAGATTCTCTCTCAGCATTACTCCTCCGTATACACCACAGCACGTTGGTGTATCGGGGCGGAGCAATCACACCCTATATGATAAGGTGTGCTCTATGATGAGTACTACTGAGTTTCCTGTTTCCTTTTGGGAGTTATGCACTTGTGAAGCTGCATACCTATTGAATGGCGTTCAAATCAAATCAGTTGCCTACCACTTCATATGTGATATGGAAAGGGAAGAGCCAATATCTTAAGTTTGTTAAGTTTTGGGGTTGTCCGGCCTATGTCTAAAAGCAAAATCCGTACAAGCTCGAGGCAAAGTCAGTTCTGTAGAAGTTTGTTGGATATCCCAAGCATTCGCAAGGGAATATCTTCTACCAAACCGAGAAACAAAAGTGTTTTATTTTTCAACATGCCACCTTTGTAAAAGGGAATTTCTTGTGAAGAAACTAGTGGTCATGAGGTAGAACTGGAAGGAGTTCCAGCTATACAAACTACAGCAGATAATTTGGTAGAACCAAAGGATTCAATAGTAACCAACGAACTTCGGCCTCTCCGCCGATCTAGTAGGGTTCCTCACCCACCTGAGAGATACTTTGGTTTCTCTATGACAGTGGGAGCAAGGATTGCATCATGAGATAATGACCCAACTAGTTTCGAGCTGGCCATCAGGAGTGGGACTCTGTAAGAATGGCTGGATGCTTATCGATCTGATATGGAATCCTTATACACCAACAAAGTATGGATTTTGGTTGCTATATCTGAAGGGTTAAATCCCCATCAGGAGCAAGTATATCTTGAGAAGATTACTAGGTGTAGATGGAAAAGTTGAGACTTTCAAAGCTAGACTTGTTAAAGGTTTTCGTCATCAACCAGGCGTGGATAATGATGAAACCTTTTCAAGTAGCTATGCTTAAGTCCATCCAGATCCTACTTGCCACGGCTACATACCATGACTACGGTATCTGGCGGTTGGGTGTCATGACTGCTTTTCTAAAATGATGTTTTAGAAGAGAGCGTCTGTAAGTATACAGCCAGAGGGCTTCGTAGACAGTGGGAGCAGCGGAAACGTGTACAAGATGCTTTATAAGATTAAAGCAGGTATCGTGGAGATGGAACATCTGTTTTGATGAGATAGTCAAAGAGTTTGACATCATCAAAATGGTAGATGAACCTTGTATATACAAAAAGGTAGTAGGGAGTATGGTGGTGATCCTCGTAGAGTACATGGATGACATACTCTTGATGGGGAAGGAGTTTCCTATGCTACGCTCAGTCAATCTCCGCTTATCACAAGGATTCTCCATATAGGATCAAAGTGATACCTCCTAAATCCTGAGTTTTGATCTATGAGATAGAAGTAATTGGATGTTAGGATTCTCACTAGTTGCAGTGAGATGGTATCAATCGATCCTGGGGAGAATCACTGGAAAGGTTCCAGGGTGATAAGGACGACTGAATGTCAGTCACAGGCATTGTCTTTACCCTCAGTAAAGGGACGGTATGTTGGAAGAGTTCCAAGCTAGATACCGTGGCATACTAGACGATAAAGGTTGGATACATCGCTACTTAAGATGCTACCAAAGAGGCAGTCTGGGTGTATATTAGTTCATGAGATGAACTTTGTTCCCTCCTTTGTGTGATAATGGAGTTGTGGCTTATACCAAGGAACGTCCGTCCCATCAGTGACCCAGACGTATTCTGAGGCAGCATCACCTGATCATGGAGATAGTTGATCTCCAGGGTGATCGAGGTTAGGAGAGTAGACTCGGAGGACAACACGGCGGATCCACTCACAAAGGACTTTTCCCAGAGAGAGAATTTTATGGGATGGTTGAGTATGAGATACTGCAACCACTGCTACAGATGGCCCTAGTGCAAGTGGGAGATTGTTAGTTATATGTATGCCCTAGAGTCCATTACTGTACATTGGATGTATATTGTAGTGGATGCTTGGACATATATAGGGAGGACTTTCTTGCTCGACATGATAGTATGCTATCTGGTTGCTCTTTACCTTAACGTGTACACTGATTGTCTCTCTGTTACATGTTGATAAAGCCCTTAAGTTTTGTACTCGACTTCCAGGACTATGATGCAGATCATACTAGTGGGGCATGGGTAGTCAATGAGTACATCCTTCACTGTTCCTAGTCGCGGGAATATCGAGACGGGACATCGATATACCAGAGTAGACTAGCGTATACCTTCTCGACCCATACAGATGGGCGATGGATGATCTCATATCCATTAGTGTTTGACATCAGAGATGATATACGGGTGCTCAGTGGAGACTGGGTACACTGGACGGACTCGCCGAGAACTCCCAGATGGTATTATACCTCACGTCAGATGGCAGTTCTCTGGTGACACTAGTACAGAGTAGTCTGTTGACCCGAGATCGTCATAGAGTCTTGTGTGATTCCCACTGTGCTTTGATTTCAACTTACCATGTCCAAGAGGGCATGCAAAACGGTGGTTTTTTAGGTACATTCCCGAATCACATGGAGGCAATGAGCGATAGGAGGGGATTCGTCTCTCCCGGTATAGGGAGTTGATGTTGCGTTGTGTTCGATTGGCTATAACCGGAAATCCCTGGCCAGGGTTGCTGAGATTTACTGGTAAGTGTTATCAGTAGTTTCTTGAACTTTTATAGACCTCATATCGACATGACTTATCGAGCTACTGGGGTCTGACGTTTACCACCCCTAGGCGAGATATGCGACATATCAGACGACGAGACCGGACTGTACGGTAAGTGTTACTGATTGGATTCACAGGAGTGTGAGCGGGCTTGCTCGTTGATCTTCTGATCGCTCAATACCCGGGTGGCCGTTACGTTTAGCAGACCGTTTGCGGCTTGTGGGTGTTTGATATGATCATCGCCTACTGCCGGCGTATTGACGAGTCTTTAGAGTCCTACACAGAGCTTTCCTGGCTCAAGCGAAACGAAATAGGAGCGCATATGATATATGTGCGGGACCGAGAATAATACCAGTATGTAATACTGTATTCTATTCTCGCGATTTGTATCATTGGACGGTTATATGAGATATAGCCGGGTTACCGAATCAAGTGTTGATTCGATACATTGATACACTTGATATTAGTCGGTTATATGCAATATGACCGGATCATTAAATCAAGTGTTGATTTAATGATTTAATGTATAATTATATATTTGATATATTACTTTACATTAACTAGTATTTGTTCACTTAAGATTGATTTTCTCACTTGCTTGTGCACATTGTATATATGATATATGTTTGTGCACTAGTTTGTATCATGTTTGATGATACATGCAAACTTAGGTGTGCATGCTTTAAACCATAGTTTAGGTTAATGGTTAAGGTATTATTTATTTATTTATTTATTTTGGCAAGAAATAAAATGGTGGCTTATTTTGTTTTATTCTTGAAGCTTCATGAAGCTTTGAAAGTCTTAACTATTTTGTTTCTTTCCTTAACCTAACCATTTACTTAAACCCTAGTTTAGTCTCTACACAAGTTAACTCACCCATGGTTGCTAAATGATAAGCATCACTTGATTTTCTATTTTGGGGATTATTATTCATTTTATTCTTTTCCTTCTTCTTCTTCTTCTTCAAAAAGAAAGAAAACCTTTGCTAGAAAATTTCAAGTGTTGAAATCAAGTGAGAAATCCAAATCCAAAGTGAACCCACTTCCTATTTCTTCATCCTCTACCATTTTCCATGTTGTATTGGGTGTTTTCTTCACAAGGTTCATGACCAAGTGAAGATGGAGCTTGAGTTAAAGTTGCCTCGACGTAGATCATCTTCGGCATCGAAGTCAACGACCTAGCCCGCTCATTTCTCCGACGAAACCATCGCTAAAGTCCGGGATCCCAGTGATCGCAGCGAAGGGACGTCATCACGGAGCTAAAGAAGTGGTGGACCGGATCTACAAAGGTTGTAATCCCTTTCACTAATTAGCAAAGTTGTTTGCTTGCTTGTAGTTTCGCCTATCCTCTAGTTAACGATCTATATTAGGGTTTCTCGGCACCTAAATCGTTGAATTTGGCATGGTTGATGCCTTTTGAAACCTCTTGAGTGTGCCTAGTAACCCTACAGCGCTCAGGCGGTTGTCCAGGCAGCTCATCAGTGAAAACATCGGGGAACTCGCATACAATCGGAACCTGGTCCAATAGAACATTTGTAGCTCTAGTATCGCAAACATAGGCTAGAAATCCCCGACATCCCTTCCTCAACAGCTGTCCAGCGCGAAGGGAAGAAATCAATACGTGAGGGGCGGCACCACGGTCCCCCTGCACGACAAAAGCTGGCTCGCCGGGAAAACAGAATCTAACTGTCTTCTCACGGCAGTCCACAGACGCATAGCACGTGGCTAACCAATCCATGCCTAAAATAACGTCGAAGTCCAACATCTCAAGAAGGATCAAGTCGACAGGCAGCTCTCTCTCTCCAATACGGACGATACAGGATCGGAACACGTGTCTAGCAACAAACGACTCTCCCACAAGAGTGGTCACAACAAGCGGCTGATCAAGCAAACCGGACTCTCTACCCAAACTCGGCATGAAGTGTGTGGAAACGTACGAGTGCGTGGATCCGAGATCAAACAACACGTGTGCATCAACAGAACCTACTGATAGGGTACCTGTCACAACGGCGTTGGATCCATGTGCATCCTGCGGTGTCAACACAAATACTCGAGCCTGACCTCCACCAATAGTGGGCTGACCTCTGCCGCCTCGGCCTCTGCCTCCTCGTCCTCTCTGGATAGGACTGCCGCTTCCACGGCCTCTGGGTGCACCTAACTGGCGTGAAGCATCGCCTGTGGCAGGAAGTAGAGCTCTCTGAGGAGGGGGTGGTGATGGTGATAGGGTCACATGTGGAACTGTCGCCACTCCCTGTCGTCTCACCGGGCAGTCTCTGATACGATGGTGCAGACTCCTGAACCCATAACATCCTTGCGACGGCTGTTGTCCCTGAGGATACGAACCATACATCTGACCTCGTCCAAACCCTCTGCCGGCCCTATCTCTCGGAAAGAATCTGGCATGCTGCCTCTGATCTGGCGTACCGGTATGAATCCTCTTCGGCCCGGAAACGGTCGAAGTCGCTGAAATACGTGCCTCCATCCGTAATGTCGTATCCATAGCAGCTGAATAAATATCAAAATTCTGGGCGCCAATGGCAAGATATAGCTGGGCATCAAGTCCCTGTATGAACCTCTTCACCCTCTTCTCTTCGGTATCCACCAAATACGGAGCATATCTGGATAACTGCGTGAACTGGACGTCATACTCAGACACCGTCATCCCTGGAGTCTTGATCAAGGCCTCAAAACTACGAGCTCTGGCGTCACCAATGCTCTCCGGAAGAAAATGGGCTAAAAATACCGCTGTGAACTCAGTCCAAATCATAGGCGGTAGACCTGCAGCTCGACCTCTCAAGACTGACTCCCACCATGTCTGCGCGAGACCCTCTAGCCGGAAACTCGCAAGCTCCGCCCATCGATCGTCAGAACACCTAAGCGAACGGAAAATCCTGGCTAAACTGTCAAGGAATGTCTGAGGATCCTCTGCTGCGTTGGTGCCCGTGAAGACTGGAGGTCTCAGCCTTATGAAATCCTGTAGCGAAACCGGGATAGCCACGGTGATAGTAGTAGAAATAGGTATCATGGTCGTTTGTGAGGTAGTAGGTACGTCCTCCGGCCTCGATGCACTACTGGCCGCTACTAAGGATCCAACCATCTGTCACAACTCCTGCATACCTCAGATCATCTGTCATGGCTCCTCTATACCAGACTCAACCCTATCCATACGGCCTGGGGAAGGCGGATCAGTCTGTCCCTGCGGCGTAGGCATACCACCCTGCTCGGTCCTAGTCTCGGACGAGCCTGCTCGGATCTCATCTCGGGCGGCAGCCCTCTGCGCTCTCGTAGCCCTCTGCGGCATAGTGACTGGTATAGGAAACAGGACAATAAGAACGGTGCAATAGAATCATAGGATACACGGAATTGAAGAAGGAATTTCAAGCAGGTATATCCTAAAGTCACTTAGGCGGAGTACCATATCGCAAGTATGCCGCGGACATACGTACGCTACGTCACCCTTCTTAAGTCACTTACTCCATCTACTAAGGGTCATCCTACACTCAGAAAGGTAAAACCTATCGCTCTGATACCAACTTTGTCACGACCCGCAGGGTACGGAACGTGACTGGCACTTAAGATTCGAAACGTCTCAAGGCGTCCGTAAATAAGTAAGCCAAAGCCCAGAAAGAAAAACCTGATTAAGAAATAGAGTGAAGGAAAAACCAATTTATTTAAAGCACTTTATTCCATTAAATCACATCAAGTCTTTTTAAAAGAAACATCCCTTTTTCCCAAAAATTCCGGCAGAGTCTCCTTTGTAAAAGAAGCCCCCAGACGGGTGCAAAACAGGCGTATTAACGAATAACATGAATATGGCATCCCCAAGCGGGAGCTAGCTCTTCGCCTCAAGGCGGTCACAAATCCTACGCAATGTAAAATAACAATGTGCGTAAATAAGCATGAAAAGCACAAGTAAAATAACATGTCGACTCAAGTGAGCTCGACCCCAAATATAACATAAAATCCACAAGTCTCACAGCCTCGTCTCTAGGTCAATATACAATAATCCAAATAACAGGTATAGCTGAAATAGTAGCAGATGGAGTACTCTAGATACAATGAATATATAAGGTGGTACAAAATGACGACATAACCCACCTATGAGAAAAAGCCTTGAATCCAGGAAAAAAGAGCAAAAGTAGCTAGTGCGTCTGTCGCTACAGTACTGACGGAACGGACCTGCAGAAAAGCTGTGGCACAACGGGGGTGAGTTGCCAGCTCGTGAGTAATAAATAACGTCTACAAAAGCTATCGCATGCATGCACACAGGTAATCTAGCATCTCTAAACAGGAATGGCTATATGTACTAGCAGGTATGTATGCAACATCAGCGTACTAGCTGGTATGTATGCCACATGGATGTACTAGCATGTATGTATGCCATATGAATCAACTCAAGATCTCAACATGTAAGTATAAGAACTATTCTTTCTTTTGTTTTGAAACTCTTTTTAAATATCAGCGTAATATCCATAGAATCAACAAAATCCGTGTCCAGCAACGACACCTCAAAACTGTCCCAATCTCATATATCCATGTCATAGTATCTCTGGCCTCAGCCGTCCGACTGACCCATCTCAAATATCAATATCTCATCATCTCGCGGCCACGGTCGGTATCCTATGGATATCCGCCGTGCCAAATGAAGTCACCGGTAGGTAATCCGTCCCTTGCCAGGCTCAACGCCATCTCCTGCGATCTTCTTGCCCCTGGGTACCTTACCGGGCCCACCATGTACCTGAGACAGTTCATCCACCTCCTCGAAACGGGTCTCGAAAACCACAGCAAAACTCATGGTGGACGACAGTTTACATTAATAGAAAACCGCAACTTTTATATTTTAAAAGATTATAAGTTTGAAATCTTGCGGCTTTTCCCCGAAATCCAGAAATATCATAAAGTCTCAAGAAATCATTATGGGTGCATATGTCAATGATAATGAATGCATATGGTATCAATGTTCAGGTTGCAATGTATGATTTATCACTAGGCATGAACAAATGATATAATGATGTATATGCACGAGAATAGCAATTCTATGATTTCATTTTAAAGATTTATTGCAATAGCACAGGTCTAAGCACCAATTATTAACATGTTTCAGATTATAAGTTATCTAGTGTCGTGACATGGCAATTACCAAGGGGTGTGTGTACACATGAATAGTGCTCGTGCTGCATATAAAATCCCTGGTAATGGTGCATGTGTCCTACAGAATGAGTTCGCACATGTAGGTACAGTATATAGATCCTGATTGTAGCAAATATCATGCAAGTATATGATTTCTAATGTCATAAGCAGTTTTTAAGTTTACTAAATCTATCGGGAGACTTGCGCCATCCAAATGATCGTCCCCCGTAGATATTAAATCTACTCACCCGTGATCTCGCGCTAGGTGTGTCCGACCAGCTGCTTTCCTTTCTCCGCGGCGCTCGAAGTTCCCGCCGGCAAACCTAGAATTTACAAAAGTCACACACATAAGGCAAATCCTGCAAAAAATACGATATATCGATCAAAAGGATAACGCGTGCGTGAAACTAAACGCGCGTGCACTCGATACGTCGCGACGTGCGTAATCTCACCAGAACCACTCCAACACGCTGTATCGCGTAGCGCGCCACAGAACCACATGGATCACACACGTGTCGCACAAGTTTAAAACGTTGATAAATGGTTTTAGGCTCCAGATTTTGACTCTGGTCCCAACACAAAAAGTTACAGATACCAAAAACCCTAGCTACCCAGCATAAACCCACACACCAAAACCCAACACCCCCACCCCCATCCTGGCCGCAATTTGCGGCCAGATCGAATATATCTGCGGCCAAGAGTGGGAGATGGGTCCTCGTACTTTGTATGTGTGTGTCTGACATGGTCACTGTACTACGGTCTTCTCAATTTTTACCTGAATAGCTCGGGTCAAAAGCAGATTCCAGAAAGGCTTAAAAAAAACCATAAAATTGCCAAATTACGCCGACTCGAAACTTTTCAGGTATATCTATGAAATCTGGGGCAAATCTATGGTTAACTGGTCTCAACAGCACCTAATTAGGTTATACTAACAATCCAAACTATCACTTTGCCACTCTCACTCAAATTTACCCTAAACTAGCACTAAACTACATAATATAAACACTAAATTATACTACCAACCATAACTTAGCAAATAGGAGTCGAGTTAAGGGGGTTATACGTCTAGAGATCCTAGATGAAGGAGAAGAGGAGAAGGAGAAGTGTGTTGTGCTGCCAAAGTGCTGCTGCTACAGATCCAAGTGCATCGATTCTTTGGCTAAAATGTGCTGATCTGCTCACTGCTGATGCTGTTGATGTTGTTTTATTTTTGCTTGTGTTAGTTTCTGTTGTTGCAGCAGCTGAAGTGTTGGTGTAGGTGCTTTTGTGGCTGGTGTTGTGTTGTGGTGCTGGTGTTAGGGGCTATGTAGCTTGTTGCAGCTGATTTGGGGCTGGTGTGGCTGTTGTAGCTGTTGATGTTGCTGTTTTATTGCTGCTGCTGTGCTGTGCTGATGATGTTTTGGTGGCTGAAAAGTGCTGATCTGCTCACTGCTGATGGTGCTGATGCTGTTGCTGTGTTATTGTGGTTGTTGCTGTGTTGGTGTTATGGCTGATGTTGTTGTGTTGGTGTTATGGCTGATGTTGTTGTGTTGGTGTTGTGGCTGATGCAGCTGCTTTGGTGTTATGGCTGATGCAGCTGCTGCTGGGCTGATGTGGTGTGGTGTTGTGGTGCTGTTGTTATGTAGCTGGTGTGGTGTTGTGGTGCTGCTGCTGATGCTATGGTGTTGTTATTGTAGCTGCTGCTGTTCTTGCTGCTGTTGCTGCTTCAGATGTGGCTGCTGTTGTTGTTTTTTATGATGTTGTTGCTACTGTGGCTGTTGTTGCAGCTGCTGCTGATGTTTTGGGTGTGTGTGTGTGTGAGAGTGAGAGGGAGAGATGTGAGTGAGAGAAAGCAATAGATTTGAAACAAACAATGAGAGTCAACCCCTCCCACCCTCTCTCTTCATTAAATGCTAAGCATGCCCAAATCATCATGGCCTCTCCCTCTCTCTCTCACCTACCTACTAGTCAACCCCTAAAACAATTTAAATTTTAAAACTAAAAACCCTTAATTAAACACAATTAACTTAACCAAAAGGGTTAGGCCACCATGGTTGTCTAAACATGGTTTAACCCTAGGTTTAACCCGAGTTAACATGCACATGTGTGTGCAGTCCAGATAGAAATCTAATAAAATAACTATAAAACCAGATAAATTATTAGAAACCCGTTTTGGTAAACTTTTTACCAAAAACCCCACATTAACACACAATTACCACTAAACCCATTCTCAGGAGTTACATTTACACTGGAATATCGATGCCCTATCTCGATATGCCTACGACTAGGAACATTTCAAGGATATGCTTATAAACTACAGATGTCCCACTAGTATGATCCGCATCATAATCGCAGTAGTCAAGCCAATATCCTTAGGGCTTTATTTACATGTACCAAATGAATATAAACATGATCAAGTGAACATATGATAAAGTGAAACCAGATAGCATACTATCATGTCGAGCAAGACTGTACTCTGAATATATATATATATACACACATCAGTACATACACTATCTCATAATGGCCTCTAGGGCATACATATATCCAACAATACGTGTATGTGATACCGTATTAGATTCTCACGATATGAGATATCGGCCGGGTGTATGAGATATAGCCGGGTCATCGGATCAAGTGTTGATTCGATGAACTGATACAGATTATATTAGTCGGTTATTTGTGAAATAGCCGGATTATCGGATCAAGTGTTGATTTGATAATTTAATGTATAATTATATATTTGATATATTAAATTACATTAACTAATATAAGCTCACTAAAAGATTCTTTTTCTCACTCGGGTAATACATTGATATATATGCGATATATGTTAATTGTATTATTTTATTTTGTTACAGTAAATATTGTATATGTGATATATAATATTGTAACATGTTATAATTACTAATGCAACATGATTAGTGGAGATTAAACAAGGTTAGGGTTTGATTTGGGTTAGCTCATTCTTGAAGCTTCTAGAAACTTTTCTTTTTGTCATGAGCTAAGATATTTTGTTGATATTTTGTAACCCAAACCACACCTTCAACCTTAGTTAACTCTCTACAAAGGTTAGCTCATTTTATATTAGCAACCATGATTGCATAAGTAATTATCAACACAATTCATTATTCATCACAAAGAAAATTGATTCTTCTTCTTCTTCCTTAAAAGCTTTCTAGCTTTTTGCTTAGTGATGATTTTGAGTGAGAAATAGAAAACAAATAAGAGCTAAAATCCTACTTCACCATCCAAATCTATCCTAACCATTTAGATTAGGGTGTTCACTTCATTTATAAGTGAGAGCTTGTGTTAATGAAACTTCAAGGTAGATCATCTTTGTTATCGAAGATCGGAAGCAAGTTTGCATCATTCTCTTCGTGGAGCCTTTCTAGAGTCCGGGTACATGATGATCGCAGCGAAGGGACCTCAACACGGAGCTTATGAAGCAAAGGACCGGACTACAAAGGTTGTAATCCCAAACTCTTAGATGTAAAGATGTTTACATGCTTTGTTTCGCCTAATCTCTAGTTTAAAGATCTTGGTTAGGGTTGTTCAGCACGTCTAAATTTTAAATCGGGCATGGTTGATGCCTTATAGACCCTTGTGAGAGTGCCTAGTAACCCTACAGGAGCCTCTCAAGAGTTCGGGAGCTCGTTGATCGCAGCGAAGGAACCACTACTCGGAGCTTGTGAAGCGAAGGAATGGACTACAAAGGTTGTAATCCCTATCACTTAGATGTAAAGTTGTTTACATGCAAAGTTAACCCTAATTCTCTAGTTCGATTACTTGGTTGGTTTGTTTAGCACCCAAAAATTTTAATATAGCATGTTTGATACTTGCCAAAACCTTGCTAAGGTGCTAAGCTAACCCTACAGTAGTATCAGAGCCAAGCTAGAGCATTAGGCATTGTCTAGACAAAATTAGAATTCTGATCGAACCCCGAAAACCCGAAATGGACCCCCTCTCTGGAAATTTTTCAAAAGGTTGGATTTTTCCATGTTAAAAATACTCAGAAAATCATGCAGGGAATTCTATGGACACACCTGAAGAACGAAATCCTAACTCGTCTAAGTGACCGCGGATCCGCGGCCAAAACATGGTTTTGGCGGTGGATCCGCGGCGCCACTTAAGAGGCTTGGGTCGGGCCCTTCAGCTGTATGTCCGTAGGTACTTTGGTATGTCTCTGGTTGACTTTAACAATGCTCAAGTGTTAAGCTCTCTTAGAAATTTTGGGAATTCGTTGAATCGATCGAATTGTCTAACTTCGCCTAGCTATCTGTGATTGCGATACAATATGTGGAATTCATATAGTTAGGCATGAAATCCGTAATATGTGATATTTCGGGTTTATGATGTCTAAGGTAATTGTGGATTCCAAATGTTGTAGTTTTACATTTTCTTTTCTGCGACCGTAAGTGTAATATGTGGTGTATCGCCGTTTTTATTGCTATACATCAACGACAAATGGGATACACATATTTACTTACGTTAATGACATGTGATGTTATGTGTTGCTGTGATATGTTATATTGGATCGTCGTGATTAGAATAGCCGATGGATTTTATGTGAGATGAGAGTTTTTATTTTCATTCATGTAAAATTCAATATATGTAATATTCTTTTATTTGGGCATTTCCGAGTTGAGGATGATGTTACCATTATTGTATATTATTTACTTTTCCGCATTAGGATAGACCCAAGGCGGGGAGCATAAGTAACCGGGTTCTAGAGTCCAGTAGGAGACCAACTCGAGGAGTCGAGTCCGGGTCTCCTAACTCTAGAATTGGTAGGGTTACTTGTCGCTCTCGTAGGGGTCTAGGGATGCGGGATTGGCTATTCATCGTGACCGTGGAATCCGCGTTTTTACTGGCTTAAATAAAACACGGAATTCCTAGTATATCCAATATTTCATATGTGATTCTTCTGCTGCTGATATTCTGTAATGTGAGCATTTTATATCCGTAAGACGAATGCTTATACTATTTATATATGATATATAAATATTATTGCTTTCGTTTCTTATGTGATGCTTAGGAAGCTTATATGATGGGAATTCATTAATGAGATTAATGAAAAGAAAAGAAACCTAAAAGATGTTGTAGAATCAAATTTTCAAAAAGGATAGCTCTAGTTTTTGCTTTGCATAGCGGTATTCCTTGTAGAATTTCCAGCACCTTATTCGATAAGGAAAGAGCCGAGAGTCCTTCACCGGGAGTGACCTCTTTAGCGAAACTAGCAGATGCTACAACACTCGGTTTTGTTTTTGATTGCTTCTATAGTTTTTGCTTTGCATAGCAGTATTCCTTGTAGAATATCCAGCACCTTATTCGATAAGGAAAGAGCCGAGATCCCTTCACCGGGAGTGAGCTCTTTAGCGGAACTAGTAAAAGCCTAAAAAACACTCCTTTTTCAAAATCACTTGTTTCTACAACGATATCAAGTTCATTACGCTCATGGTTTTCTTAAAAACCTGCGTAGCCCTCTGTCATTTAAGATAAAGATTATTTAGTATTCGTGCTGCGTTTGTTGACCTCTATCAAGGCATAGTAAGTGGTAGCTGATTAGTACTTATCTGTAAAGCATGAGATGGGATTGGATTAGGGTAGTCGTACGACCTTGTTGACCTCTGTCAAGGGTCGTGCGGGTGGGTTTAATTCAATCAAGAAATGACGGGCTGAACTTGACTAGTGCACTATGGTTTGTTGACCTCTGTAAAGGTCATAGCACACTAGGGGCAAAAGATATTATCGGAATTTCAAGTGTTGAAATTTGCAATGAGATTACATACCTTCTATGAGATAGTTGGATCCCGATACCAGCTGCGAGCAAGAGTTGCTCCTAGGAAAGTTTTGCACTTTACAATTAGCTAACCCATTAGGTGTCTAGAAAGGTGTTAATGGGGCTACCCCTAAGGGAAAACGAGTTTTATCTTAATTAGGTCCGTGCGAAAGCGCAGGGAACCTCCCTCAAAGTACCGGCACTGGCCTGGCTGAACGGTTAGCGAAGTTATAGACTGTAATTAATCCCGGCTAGTCTTTCCTTTTTTAAAGGTTTTTTGAAGGAAGATTTGATCAAAACAGTGGGAGCCATCCTGATTAGATAAGATGATAACCAATCTAATCTTGCAAGAGCATACGCTAAAGTGTTTGCTTCTCTCTCTCTCCAGGTAGAGACCATGTCAGGCCTTAATCAAGATAATACCATTGATGTATTGACCGAACCCGCCTATTATACTGAGCAGAGGAACATTGGTTCTGTTCATTCTTATAATTGTTATAAGACTGAACAGGAGATAGGAGAATATCCGGATTACCACGCCACCCAAATGAAGAATAAGTATGCTGATGCATTTTCTCCAGGTGTGTTAGTTATTGAGAACTGTTTCTCAGTTCACTCTATGTCCTGGGCATTAGATACCGGATCAGGATCCCACATATGCAATATGTTGCAAAGGCTATGGAAAGGTAGAGAACTGGAAATAGGTGATCATTCTGTAAGAGTAGGGAATGGTGCAAATGTTGCAGCCAAAGCAGTTGGCGAATATCACCTTGTATTACCAAATGGTAATACATTGATTCTGAACGAATGCTATTACATACCGAACCTGATATGCAATCTTATATCAGTTTCTTTATTAAGTAAAGAAGGATATAATTTTGTAATACAGGATGATGTTATGAATATCTTCCGAAATAAAAAGTTGATTGGATCAGGCTCGTTACATAATGACATATACATTCTAAATCAAACCACGGTTCTTAAAGTACAAAACACACACAAGAGGAAGAGTTCAGAAATGAATGAATCCTTCTTGTGGCATTGTAGACTAGGTCATATCAATGCGACACGACTAGCTAAGTTACATAAGGATAGATATTTGAATACGTTCGAATTATCATCTTATGAAACTTGCCATTCATGTCTCAAAGGCAAGATGACCAAAACTCCGTTTAGTCGACACGGCGAAAGAGCTACTGAACTCTTGGGACTGATACATAGTGATGTATGCGGTCCCATTTCTACACATGCCAGGGATGGTTCCTCATACTTCATTACATTCAATGACGATCTCTCAAAATACGAACATGTGTTCCTGTTGAAACACAAGTCTGAAGCTTTTGAGAAATTCAAAGAATATAAGCACGAAGTCGAGAACCAAAAGGGTAAAACTATTAAAATCCTTCGATCTGATCAAGGAAGAGAATACTTGAGCAATGAGTTCTGGGACTATCTAAAAGAGAATGGGATTCTCTCTCAGTTTACTCGTCCATATACACCACAGCACAACGGTGTATCAGAACGGAGGAACCGCACCCTATTAAATATGGTGCGCTCTATGATGAGCGCGCTGAGTTACCTATTTCCTTTTGGGGTTATGCGCTGGAGACAGCAGCATACCTATTGAATCAAGTTCCATCTAAATCGGTGCCTACTACACCATAAGAGATATGGAGTGGGAAGAGACCATGTCTTAAACGAGTTAAGATATGGGGTTGTCCGGCCTATGTCAAAAGGCAAAATCCGGACAAACTCGAGGCACGGTATGTTCTTTGCAAGTTTGTGGGATATCCAAAACATTCAAATGGATATCATTTCTACCCCAGTGAGGAAAAAAGGGTGTTTGTTGCTCAACATGCCACCTTTTTAGAAAAAGAATTTCTTGCAAAAGAAATTAGTAGAAATGAGGTAGAACTGGAAGAAGTTCCAGCTACACAAACTGCAACAGAAGATTTGGTGGAACCAGAGGATTCAGTAGTTCCCAACGAACCCTAGCCTCTCCGCCGATCTAGTAGGGTTCCTCATCCACCTGAGAGATACTACGGTTTTCTCATAGACGGTGGGAGCGAGGATTGCATCATGGAAGATAATGACCCAACTAGCTTCGAGCAGGCCATCACGAGTAGGGACTCTGTGAAGTGGCTGGATGCAATGCAATCTGAGATGGAATCCATATACAGCAACAAAGTATGGACTTTGGAAGTTGCTCCTGAAGGGGCAAAACCCATTAGGAGCAAATGGATCTTTAAAAGAAAACTTGGTGTAGATGGAAAAGTTGAGACTTTCAAAGCTAGGCTTATTGCAAAGGGTTTTCGTCAATGACCAGGTGTGGATTATAATGAAACCCTTTCTCCAGTGGCTATGCTTAAGTCCATCTGGATCCTACTTGCCATTGCTGCATACCATGACTACGAAATCTGGCAGATGGATGTTAAGACCGCCTTTCTAAATGGTGATTTAAAGGAGTGTATGTACATGACTCAGCCAGAGAGCTTCGTAAACAGTGGGAGAAGCGGAAAGGTGTGCAAGCTGCTTAAATCCATCTATGAGTTAAAGCAGGCATCGCGGAGTTGGAACATCTGTTCTGGTGTGGTAGTCAAAGAGTTTGACTTCATCAGGAACATAGATGAACCTAGTATATACAAGAAGGTAGCAGAAAGTAAGGTTGTCTTCCTCGTATTGTACGTGGATGGCATACTCTTGATAGGAAACGATGTTCCTATGCTGCACTCGGTCAAGCTCTTCTTATCACAAAGATTCTCAATGAAAGATCTAGGCGATACCTCCTGCATTTTGGGGATTAAGATCTATAAAGATAGATCTAAACGGATACTGGGATTGTCCCAATCCAGGTACATTGACACCATACTAAAGAGGTTTAGTATGGAAGAATCCAAGTGTGGGAACTTACCCACGATCTCTGGACTCACTCTCTCCAAAGAGATGTCTCCTAAGACTGATTTGGAGAGAGCTCGTATGCAAGGGATACCCTATGTTTCGGCAGTAGGCTCTATCATGTACGCGATGCTATGTACCAGACCCGATATAGCATACTCACTAAGTGTAGTGAGTAAGTATCAAGCAGATGCTGGAGAGAGTCACTGGGCAGCTGTGATGAACATTCTCAAGTACTTAAGAAGGACTAAAGAGATGTTCTTGGTGTATGGTAACGGAGAACTCCAAGTTGAGTCCTTTACCGAACTCCAAGTTGAGTCCTTTACCGATTCGAGCTTCCAAAGTGATAAGGACGACTCTAAGTCGCACTCGGGATTTTATTTACCCTAAATGGAGGGGCGGTGTGTTGGAAGAGTTCCAAACAGGAAACAGTTGCAAACTCGACGATAGAGGCTGAATACATCGCTGCCAACAATACTGCCAAAGAGGCTGTTTAGATAAAAAAGTTCATTACCGGACTTGGTGCGGTTCCGTCCATCGAGCATCCAATACCTTTGTATTGTGATAACAATGGAGCTGTGGCTTTGGCCAAGGAACCCAGATCCCATCAGCGATCCAGGTATATTCTAAGGCGGTATCACCTGATCCGGAAGATAGTTGATCGACGGGAGATCGAGGTCAGGAGAGTAGATACGAAGGATAACATTGCGGATCCATTCACGAAGACTATTCCTCAGATACAATTTGAGAGACTCTTTGGGATGTTGGGATACAATTTGAGAGACTCTTTGGGATGTTGGGTATGAGATACTACAACAGCTGGCCTTAGTGCAAGTGGAAGATTGTTAGTTATGTATATGTCCTAGAAGCCATTGTTGTACATATGATGTATATTATAGTGGATGCTTGGATATATATAGAGAGGACTTTCTTGCTCGACATGATAGTATGCTGTCTGGTTGCACTTTACCTTAACATGTTAACAAATACTGTTTTGTGATCACATGTTGATAAAGCCCTTAAGATAAGTACGTGACTACTAGGACTATGATGCAGATCATACTAGTGTAGGGTTAGCATAGCACCTTGTGAAGGTTTTGGCAAGCATCAACATGCTACTTTAAATTTTTTTGCGGTGCTAAACAAACCCTAACCAAGATCTTAACTAGAGAATTAGGGTTAACTTGCATGTAAACAACTTTACATCTAAGAGAGAGGGATTAAAACCATTGTAGTCCGTTCCTTCGCTTCATAAGCTCCGAGTAGTAGTCCCTTCGCCACGATCCATGAACTTCCGCACTCTAGAGAGGCTCCACAAGCCGAATGATCCATGCTTGCTAGAAGTCTTCCTTTTCGAAGATGATCTACCTTGAAGAATCTCAAACTCAAACTCTCACTTCTCTAATCAAGTATTAGTGAAGTGAACACCCTAATCTAAGTGGCTAGAATAGATGAGGATGATGAAGTAGGAATTTTGCTCTCTTTTGTTTTCAATTTCTCATTTCAAATCATCACAACACAAAAAGCTAGAAACCTTTTTCAAGGAAGAAGAAGAAGAAGAAAGTTTTTGTGATGAATAATGAATTATTGTTGTAGTTACAATTACAACCATGAGTTAATAATATGAAGGCTTTAACTCATGTAGAGAATAAACTAGAGTTAAGGGTTTGGGTTGGGTTAACAAATATCTACACAAAATATCAAAGCAAAATGACAAAAGGAAAGCTTCATGAAGCTTCATGAAAAAGCTAACCCAAAAGCTAACCGAAAAGCTAACCCAAATCCAAAACCTAACTTTGTTTAAACTTAAAAACCATGTTGCATTTGTAACCCTAATTTGTTGCAATACTATATATCACATTTACAATATATTTTGTAACAAAAGAAAATAATACAATTAACATATATCGCATATACATCAATGTATTATCCAGTGAGAAAATGAATCAATAAAGCGAGCTTATATTAGTTAACGTAATGTAATATATCGCATATATAATTATACATTAAATTATCGAATCAACACTTGATCCGACAATCCGGCTATATTGCATATAACCGACTAATATAACATGTACCAATTCATCGAATCAACACTTGATCCGATGACCCGGCTATATCGCATATACCCGGCCGATATCTCATATCGCGAGAATAGAATACGGTATCTCATATCATATTATTCTCGGTCCCGTACATATCACATATGTGCTCCTACTCCATTTTGCCTGAGCCAGGAAACCTCTGTGTAGGACTCTAAAGAATCGTCAATACGCCGGCAATAGGTGATGATCATATCAAACACCCACAAGCTGCAAGCGGTCAGCTAAACGTAACAGCCACCTGTGTATTGAGCAATCAGAAGATCAACAAGCAAGCATGTACATTCTTCTGTGAATCCAATCAGTAAACACTACCGTACAGTCCGGTCTCTTCATCTGATATGTTGCATATCTAGTCTAGGGACCCCAGTAAACGATAAGTCGTGTCGATGTAAGGCTCATAACGGGTCGAGAAACTACTGATAACTCTTACCAGTAAATCTCCATATCATCCCTGGCCAGGGACTTCCAGTTATATCCATTCGAACACAGCATGACATCAACTTCCAATACTGAGAAAGACGAAACCCCTCCTATCGCTCATTGCCTCCATGTGATTCGGGACTATACCCAAAAGCCACCATTTTGCACGCCCTCTTGGACGTGGTAAGGTGGAAATCAATGCACAGTGGGAATCACACAAGACTCTATGACGATCTCGGGTTTACAGACTAACCTGTACCAGTGTCACCGGAGAACTGCTATCTGACGATAGGTATAATACCATCCAGGAGTTCTCGGCGAGTCCGTTCAGTGTACCCAGTCTTTACTGAGCACCCGTACACCATCTTTGATGTCCAACACCAATGGATAAGGGATCATCCATCACCCATCATATGGGTCATGATGCGTATATGCTAGTATATTCTGGAGTATCGATGCCCTGTCTCGATACACCCTCGACTCGGAACAGTTAGAGGATGTACTCATGGACTACCCAGGCCCCACTAGTATGATCTCATCATAGTCCTACTAGTCGAGTACATATCCTAAGGGCTTTATTAACACGTGATCACAAAACAGTATTTGTTAACATGTTAAGATAAAGTGAAACCAGATAGCATACTATCATATCGAGCAAGAAAGTCATCTCTATATATATCCAAGCATCCACTATAATATACATCATATGTACAACACTGGTCTCTAGGGCATATATATAACTAACAATCTCCCACTTGCACTAAGGCCAGCTGTTGTAGTATCTCATACCCAACATCCCGAAGAGTCTCTCAAATTGTATCTGAGGAATGGCCTTTATGAGTAGATCCGCGGTGTTGTCCTTCGTATCAACTCTCCTGACCTCGATCTCCCAGCGATCAACTACCCCCCGGATCTGGTGATACCGCCTCAGAATATGTCTGGACTTCTGATGGGACCTGGGTTCCTTGGTTAAAGCCACAGGTCCATTGTTATCACAATACAGAGGTATTGGATGCTCAATGGACGGAACCACACCAAGTTCAGTGATGAACTTCTTTATCCAGACAGCCTCTTTGGCAGCATCGTTGGCAGCGATGTATTCAGCCTCCATCGTCGAGTCTACCACGGTTTCCTGTTTGGAACTCTTCCAACAAACCGCCCCTCCATTTAGGGTAAAGACAAATCCCGAGTGCGACTTAGAGTCGTCCTTATCACTTTGGAAGCTCGAATCGGTAAATGACTCCACCTGGAGTTCTCCGTTACCATACACCAAGAACATCTCTTTAGTCCTTCTCAAGTATTTGAGAATGTTCTTCACAGCTGTCCAGTGATTCTCTCCAGCATCTGCTTGATACCTACTCACTACATTTAGTGAGTATGCTACATCGGGTCTGGTACATAGCATCACGTACATGATAGAACCAACTGCTGAAGCATAGGGTATCCCTTGCATGCGAGCTCTTTCCAAATCAGTCTTGGGAGACATCTCTTTGGAGAGAGTGAGTCCAGAGATCATGGGTAAGTTCCTACGCTTGGATTCTTCCATACTAAACCTCTTTAGTATGGTGTCAATGTACCTGAATTGGGACAATCCCGGTATACGTCTAGATCTGTTACGACCCAAAGTTTAGCCCGTGACCGGCACTTAACCACGTAACGTCTACAGGCGTAACGCGACTAAGTATGCCGAAAACCCAGAAATCAAACCAGTAAAAGTATAAAGTGTTTTAAGCATTTAATAGAACCAATTACAAAGATGTCAAGAAACCTTAAGTAGACAATCACCAAGATAACAATATACGACGCCGTAGCGAAGAAAAATGAGCAACAAGTGGGAAACATCACAGATAGAATAAACTGCATAAGTATAGTCGGCTCACAATGAGCTCGACGCCAGAATACAAAATAATATACATCGTCCTCACAACTGGTCTCTAAGTCAATACATAAGTGGTAGATGGAGAGTACTAGATACAACAATGTACATAACTGAAAGATAACCAGATACCGCACAAAACCCACCTATCAGCAAAAGAGCTAGTACACCAACTGTAGGGGTATCTGTGATAAAAGATGCAAGAACGCAGCCTGCCACGACTACTCCGAAGGGCAACCTGCAAACACTGTGGCACAACGGGGGTGAGTTGCCAACTCGTGAATAGAAGATAACATAAAAAGGTAATCGCAAGTATGCACGTGCAACGATACTCTAACCTATACCAACAGATAACATCTATATGATGAACTGGATGCTCAAATCATGCAACAAGTGCGATCTAATAACATCTCCAAGTGATGAACAAGATATGCGATGATCAGGTATAGCAAGTGCGATCTAATAACATTTCCCCGTAGATGTTAAATCTACTCACCTGGTCGTGCACTACTCGTAGCCGACCACCTACTTTCCTATCTTAGCTTCGTCCGACGTACCCGCCTGCGAACCTGCAATTACACAAGAATCCATATATAAGCAACTATCTCGCAAAACGCGATATCGAAGTCAAACGATACGCTCGCGTCGCGAACTAAACGCACGTGCGTACGATACGCTAAACGTGTGCACGCGTCTAAAACTAACCCCGACCCGCCGCGATACGCTGAATCATGGAACCCTCTCGCGTATCGCGCGTATCGTGCGAACCAAACATACTAAAAATAGGATAAAACGTCCCAGATTCTACCCAGGCTAACAACTTACAAAACTATACATACCACTGGCCTAGAAATAACAACAGACTCCTACCCATGCAAACATCACCCAAAAATTCCCCTATCTAAACCGGTGGCCTCGCTATGGGGTGGGGGTCTCGGGCTCTGGTGGTGTGGTCTATACCTTGTATACAGGCTCCGGTTAACTCAATTTCAACCTGAACTACTCGGGCCTATAGCAGATCACATAGATCCAAAAAGTTCACTTAAAAACACTAAATTTTGCACAATTAGAAACCCTATGGTATTTTGGTGTAATCTGGGGTCTAACTAGGTTTACATGGTCTTAATAACACCTAATTAGGCTAGGTTAACCAATACTAACAGCACTAAACCATAAGTCCACACAATTCACCATTTCAAGCACAAAATCTCACTTTTTACACAAACCGAAGCAAATCCTACGTAAGTTAAGCAATCTAGAGGGTTAGGCTCAAAGATTATACCTTACTAGACCTTATGAAGCAGGAAGAGGGAGGAGGAGGAGAAGAGGTGAGCTGTTGTTGCTGCTGCCTGTTGTGCTGCTGCTGATGCTGTAGCTGCTGCTGATGCTGATGCTTCTGCAGCTGATGCTGGTGTTGTGGCTGCTGCTGATGCTTCTGCAGCTGCTGCCTCTCCCTCTCAGCTGAGTGTGTGTGTGTGAGAGAGAGTTGTGAGAATGAGAAGTGAGAGTGAGAAAATGAGGCTCTAAGTCAAAAAAAAAACCTCTCTCTTTCCTTCTCTCTTCATTTAATGAGCATGGCTCAAGCCATACCCATACTCCCTCTCTCATGCACCAAGTCAACAAAAGAAAAAGAAAAGAAATTCAAATAAACAAAACACACAAATAAATAAAACCCAATTAAAGCCCAAAACATTTAATACAAATAGGTTAACCCACCATGGTTGCTAATCATAGTTTTAACCCCAAATCTAAACCCTAGTTAAATGCACAAGTGTGTGTGCCTAGAAAAATCCTAATAAAATATTCATTAATTAGAATAAAATATCTGAAACTTAATTTAGTAAACTTTTTACCAAAAACTATCTATTAAAATATAATTAACCCCTAAACACGACCTAAGGTGTTACAATCTTCCCCCTTAAAGAAAATTCGTCCCCGAATTTTAAAATACAAAGCTACGCATACCTTCAGAGAGATGAGAGAACTTCTTCCGCATCTCGCCTTCAGCCTCCCAAGTGATCTCTTCACTATTTGGGATGCACCAAAATACCTTCACTGATGGCAAGACCTTCGATCGAAGTTTCTTCACCTGCCGGTCCAATATTACTACTGGCTGTTGGGTGAACGAAGGATCACGCTCGAACTAAATAGTCTGGCGCTGAATCCAATGAGAAATGTCATGAAGGTAATTGCAAAGTATCGACGTAGGGAACACGGGGTGAATACTCAATAATCTGGGTGGAAGTGCCCAACTTAAGGCAACGAACCAACTCGCCTTAAGGATCCTAAAAAGACTTACTATCCTGGAAAGCTTCCCAAAACTCAACATGTCATTTATCGGAAATTTTCGTGGGAATACATGATCTTCCATTGCGAACTCGAATCTGCGACCCTCTTGGTCAGCACCTGATCTCTATCCACAATGGACCATTCTCATCCTGACCTAAAACAACTGGGTCATTTCCGAAGTTTCTAAACTAGCTGAGGTCCAATAATCCTATAACACGGAGTTAGGAAAAATAGACCGGTGATCGACACGACCTAACCTCTAAACCTAAAGGTTACCAATTGGAGTGTCTCCTGATAACTGCTATCAAAGGAGAACCCTATCGATGGCAAACGACGATCCCCAACTGCCGACAACAATTTCTACATACACACAACTTAACAAGAACAACTGAGTATCACTGGATGACAAGCATCCGAATGGAGTCACATCCTGATAACTCCTGGGTGGACACCATAACGAATTTCGGGGAGGTCTGCTCTCGTTCGCTCTTCGGAACGGTTAAAGGTTGCAACTCCCCCGTCAGTCTCAGTTGCTCAACTCAAGTACACAACAAGACAGACACCTTGAAACGAATCCCGAGACTTCTCTTTCTATCCCTGCCCACCCATAACTACCTTACAAGTCACGTTAACAGTTGGTGGGGCTTGAATGAGTAGAGAGAGTTGACCGATGTGCCTGCCCTAGGATTCTACGTCTCTTTCCTATAATATTAGGTACACAAGTGTCTCTCTAACCTAGAACACCCTTGCCACAAGTCAAGGATTCAAAATCATTACCCAGCCGAGTAGGCTCCAATATCTCTGACAAACGAGCGTCGGCGGGCAGTGTCTCACGAAAGCGATTTAAGAAAAGTGGTCGGGCGCGGACATGAGCAAGCTGTCCCCTCAGTAGAGACGAACTTAAGCTGTACTCAACGATCGCCCAAGAACTGTGAATCTGCGGAGGACTATCACAACAATCAAATTCCGCCGCAGGAAAATGTACATTTGACTCTTGTGGTCCGTGAAAATCTGACACGACTCTCAAACAAGTGGTGTCTCTAATCTCCAACGCAAAACCATCTCGGCCATCTCCAGATCATGAGTGGGATATCCTTCTCGTACTTCCTCCAAATGTAGGGAAGCAAAAGCGATAACTCCATTGTGGCACCTTAGTACACAGTCGAGTCCTACTCACGAAACATCACAGTTAGACCACAAAGTCGCCCGAACCAAAAAGCAAAGAAGGAGCTGATGCAGTTGTTAACCGAGTCTTCGACTGCCGAGACTCCATACACAAGCCTCAGTCTAAAGAAAAGAAACCTCCATTCCAGTCGATTTAGTCAACGGTGCAGCATTACATTAGCAATCCTGCAAGAAACGGCGGTAAAAACGTATTAAGCCCAAAAATCTGCGGACCTCCGTCCTGCTCACAAGTCTGGGCCTAAATTGTATGGCCACGATCTTCCTCGGAACCATACAAAGTCGTCTCCGTAACTACAAAACCTAGGAGTCAATACAAACAAGCTTGACGGGACACTCCGAGAATCTAGCAAACCGCTGGGGCTCTCCCAGTATCCGTATAACAGATCCTCAAGTGCCACCCTATCCCTCAAGTCACACTAAAAAGACCAGGATGTCGTAACTAACACAACAATAACTAGTCGAGGAACGGCCCGAAGAAAACCAGTTCATCATACCTACGAATGCTACTAGAGCATTGGTGAGTCCAGTGACACACCCAAAACACACAAAGCCCGTAGCTCGCACAAGGCAGTCTTCGGAATGTCATCACTCCGAACCCGCAACAATGATGACCTGATCCCAAACGAACTTAGACAAAGTCCCGCACTCTGACACTGATCGAAGAAATCGTCAATGCGAGGTACAGGATACCTATCCGCACCGTAAGCCGGTTCAATTGACGATCCATCAATACACAACCTCAATCTGTCATCTTTCTCCTTGACAAACAGAAATAGGAACTTCCTAATGCGAAACACTCAGACGCACAAACTCCCCCAACAACAACTCTGCAGCAGATCCTTAAGCTCCATAAGCCTTGACGGCTCATCTGGAACAACGTCAGAAAACTCTCCCCACTAAAGAAAACCGGCCCAACACACCAACTGTGGCTATGGTATCACGAAAAACGCCAAGAATCCACGACATCTCCTCAAAGCTGACTAGCGAACAAGGCTAAATTCAAGCTGTAAGAGGCGGCACCACTATCCACCAGCACCACAAGACTGACTCGCCCGGGAAAACAAAACCTAACTGTTTCCTCACGGTAGTCCACAACTCCTAGCACGTAGCTAGCCAGTCCGTGCCCAGGAGATCGCCAAATCCAACATCTTTAGGAGGATCAAAATGACAGACGAATCTCTATCTCCTATCTGATGGTCACACGATCGAATTACGTGTCGCGCAACAAAAGGATTACTGACAGAAGTTAACACAACAAACGGCTGATCTACCTAGCATGACTCTCGTCCTAAACTCGGCACGAAGTGTGTAAACATACGAGTGCAACAAAAGGACATACTGAAAGAGTACTTGTAGGCTCCGCATTGGACGCCCTCGCGTCCCGATGAGTCGAAGCGAAAACTTGTGCATGTCCTTCATCTACGACTGATCGAACTCCTCCTCTACTAGCCTGACCCCTCTGTGCAAACCCTCCGTGTCCACGACGTCTCAGAATACGACCCTGACGTGGTGTGAAGGAACACTGCCTGATGAGGTGTTGAAGGCTTCCGCATCGTAAACACCTACGCGCTGACTGCTGTCCTGCCTGGGGATGAAAGCCAAACGACTGTCCTCGTCCCAAGGCTCTGCTCTAGGCTGGTACACCAGTACGATTCCACAACTGTTCCGGAACTCTCACGGTCTCGTAAACTGGAGCTGCCTCCACCGGTGCTATATAGGAGACGGAATACTGCATGATGATCGCAAGGAACAACTGGGTAACAGGGGTGACAACCACCTGTCGCTGCGCTCGAACGACCTCTACCAATGAGCTCATCGTCTGGCGCAAGCCCTACATCTCTGCCACTAGTCTAGCGATTTGATCTGTCGTAGGGGGAACAATCTGTCCTGGTACAACAGGGGTACTACTCGGATCGGTCCTCGTCTCAGATAAATCAACTCGAACCTCGGCTCTCCCGGCCTCTCTCTGCACCCTCGTAGTCCTTGGCGGCATAATGGCAGAAAAGAAGGTAGGATTCGATGAGGATACGGAAATCGAATCACAAGGATGTATACAATCATGAAGAAAATTCAATCAATAAGTCCTAAGGTCGCTTAGGCGGAGTACCGTGTCGTGAGTATGCCGCGGAACATACGCACGCTACGCTACTCTGCTGCAGCTACCTACTCCATCATACCAGGGTCATCCTACACTCCGAAGGTAAAACCTACGCTCTGATACCAACTTTGTCACAACCCAAAGTTTGGCCCGTGACCGGCACTTAACCACGTAATGTCTACAGGCGTAACGCGACTAAGTAAGCCGAAAACCCAGAAATCAAACCAGTAAAAGTATAGAGTGTTTTAAGCATTTAATAGAACCAATTACTAAGATGTCAAGAAACCTTAAGTAGACAATCACCAAGATAACAATATACGACGCCGTAGCGAAGAAAAATGAGCAACAAGTGGGAAACATCCCAGATAGAATAAACTGCATAAGTAAAGTCGGCTCACAACGAGCTCGATGCTAGAATACAAAATAATATACATCGTCCTCACAACTGGTCTCTAAGTCAATACATAAGTGGTAAATGGAGAGTACTAGATACAACAATGTACATAACTGAAAGATAACCAGATACCGCACAAAACCCACCTATCAGCAAAAGAGCTAGTACACCAACTGTAGGGGTATCTGTGACAAAAGATGCAAGAACGCAGCCTGCCGCGACTACTCCGAAGGGCAACCTGCAAACACTGTGGCACAACGGGGGTGAGTTGCCAACTCGTGAATAGAAGATAACATAAAAAGGTAATCGCGAGTATGCACGTGCAACGATACTCTAACCTATACCAACAGATAATATCTATATGATGAACTGGATGCACAAATCATGCAACAAGTGCGGTCTAATAACATCTCCAAGTGATGAACAAGATATGCGATGATCAGGTATAGCAATGCAATCTAACAACCCTATATAGAATGAACAGGATATGAAATGATCGTGCAAGCATGTGTACTATATCAGGTACAATAGATACAGGATGAGATATCAATTACTACATACTGAGCATGGGAAATATAACATCTACACGGAATGTCATCGTGGAAAGTAGAATCGGTACCCATCAATGCACCTAAATCCCAATACTACTCAGGCGTCATCATCCTCCCCGGTCCTCAAATCCTGTAAATCTCATATAATCGTGAGTGCCCAACATCGGCACCCAAAATATCAAGAAATACTCGTGCCAAGCATCGACACGCAAATCCTCCTGTATAGGGCATCCGTCAGTCCGGATCAGCCCACGGGCTCTGTCAGCGGTATCGGCCCTCGGCCCCGGCAGTATGAGTCGTCCCGTATCCATCAATCGACTCTGGTCAGTATCCTCCGGATAACCGCCAGGTCCAACCAATCACCGGTAGGTAGTAGTCCCTCTGCCAGGCTCACCGTCTACTACACAGCGAAACCGTTCTCGTCCCGGGATACCATACCGGGTCCACCATGTACCCGTAATCGGCCTCATCCAACTCCTCGATTCGGGTTCACATATATCACTCTGGCACCGAGAAAACACATAGTGGACGCACCGAAATATCATATCAAGGGAAACCGGGTTTTTAAATAATTAACTATTCTCTTTTGAAATATCCACGGTTCCCCAAATCTATAATTTACATGGAAACAATATATCTCAATGCGTAATCTAAGCAAGTATGAAGATATCAATGTGTGTGTGCACTGGTATGAATATACAGTGTGCATGTGCGCAGGTATGAAGATATCAATATATGTCCAAGCATAAATATATGATGTATGCAGTACAAGTATAGGTATGTGATGCATATGTGCCCAAATATGGATATAACATATGCTGTTAGGCGGCAAATCATGACAACATCAATAAGGTGGAATCGGTATGATATATGATTTATAGCAATCCTATAATGTGAGTGTCATGGCAATCACTAATGGTGTGAGTGTAGCATATCAATCGTGCTCGTGCGACTTGAACCGTTAGTGACAGTGCAGTGTCCTATGCTATCATTTCTATATGCAACAAAAGGGTAAGCTACTACAGTCCATATGAACATCTATACTAAATATCCTAACACGCCCTGACGCTTAACGCCATACGGTCGATTTCCCCGTAGATGTTAAATCTACTCACCTGGTCGTGCACTACTCGTAGCCGACTACCTGCTTTCCTATCTTAGCTTCGTCCGACGCATCCGCCTGCGAACCTGGAATTACACAAGAATCCATATATAAGCAACTATCTCGCAAAACACGATATCGAAGTCAAACGATACGCTCGCGTCGCGAACTAAACGCGCGTGTGTATGATACACTAAACATGTGCACGCGTCTAAAACTAACCCCGACCCGCCGCGATAGGCTGAATCATGGAACCCTCTCGCGTATCGCGCGAACCAAACGTACTAGAAATACGATAAAACGTCACAGATTCTACCCAGGCTAACAACTTACAAAACTATACATACCACTGGCCTAGAAATAACAACAGACTCCTACCCATGCAAACATCACCCAAAAATTCCCCTATCTGGCCGCAAATTGCGGCCAGAATGAATAAACCGGCGGCCTCGCTATGGGGTGGGGGTCTCGGGCTCTGGTGGTGTGGTCTATACCTTGTATACAAGCTCCAGTTAACTCAATTTCAACCTGAACTAGTCGGGCCTATAGAAAATCACAGAGATCCAAAAAGTTCACTTAAAAACACTAAATTTTGCACAATTAGAAACCCTATGGTATTTTGGTGTAATATGGGGTCTAACTAGGTTTACATGGTCTTAATAATACCTAATTAGGCTAGGTTAACCAATACTAACAGCACTAAACCATAAGTCCACACAATTCACCATTTCAAGCACAAAATCTCACTTATTACACAAACCGAAGCAAATCCTACGTAAGTTAAGCAATCTAGAGGGTTAGGCTCAAAGATTATACCTTACTAGACCCTATGAAGCAGGAAGAGGGAGGAGGAGGAGAAGAGGTGAGCTGTTGTTGCTGCTGCTGATGCTGTAGTTGCTGCTGATGCTGATGCTTCTGCAGCTGATGCTGGTGCTGTGGCTGCTGCTGATGCTTCTGCAGCTGCTGCCTCTCCCTCTCAGCTGAGTGTATGTGTGAGAGAGAGAGTAGTGATAATGAGAAGTGAGAGTGAGAAAATGAGTCCCCAAGTCAAAAACCCCCTCTCTCTTTCCCTCTCTCTTCATTTAATGAGCATGGCTCAAGCCATGCCCATACTCCCTCTCTCATGCACCAAGTCAACAAAAGAAAAAGAAAAGAAATTCAAATAAACAAAACACACAAATAAATAAAACCCAATTAAAGCCCGAAACATTTAATACAAATAGGTTAACCCACCATGGTTGCTAATCATGATTTTAACCCCAAATCTAAACCCTAGTTAACATGCACAAGTGTGTGTGTGCCTAGAAAAATCTTAATAAAATATTCATTAATTAGAATAAAATATCTGAAACTTAATTTAGTAAACTTTTTACCAAAAACTATATATTAAAATATAATTAACCCCTAAACACGACCTAAGGTGTTACAAGATCTATCTCTATAGATCTTAATCCCCAAAATGCAAGAGGCGTCACCTAGATCTTTCATTGAGAATCTATGTGATAAGAAGAGCTTGACCGAGTGCAGCATAGGAACATCGTTTCCTATCAAGAGTATGTCATCCACGTACAATACGAGGAAGACAACCTTACTCTCTGCCACCTTCTTGTATATACAAGGTTCATTTATGTTTTTGATGAAGTCAAACTCTTTGACTACCACATCAAAACAGATGTTCCAACTCCGCGATGCTTGCTTCAACCCATAGATGGATTTAAGCAGTTTGCACACTTTTCCGCTTCTCCCAATGTCTACGAAGCCCTCTGGCTGAGTTATGTACACGCTCCCTTCCAAATCACCATTTAGAAAGGCGGTCTTAACATCCATTTGCCAGATTTCGCAGTCATGATATGCAGCGATGGCAAGTAAGATCCGGATGGACTTAAGCAAAGCCACTGGAGAAAAGGTTTCGTTATAATCCACACCTGGTCGTTGACGAAAACCATTTGCAACAAGTCTAGCTTTGTAAGTCTCAACATTTCCATCTACACCAAGTTTCTTCTTAAAGATCCATTTGCTCCCAATGGGTTTTACCCCTTCTGGAGAAACTTCCAAAGTCCATACTTTGTTAGTGTACATGGATTCCGTCTCAGATCGCATTGCATCCAGCCATTTCACAGAGTCACCACTCATGATGGCCTGCTCGAAGCTAGTTGGGTCATCATCTTCCATGATGCTATCCTCGCTCCCACCATCAATGAGAAAACCGTAGTATCTCTCAGGTGAATGAGGAACCCTACTAGATCGGCGGAGAGGCTGGGGTTCGTTGGGAACTACTGAATCCTCTGGTTCTACAAAATTTTCTGTTTCAGTTTGTGTAACTGGAACTTCTTCCAGTTCTACCTCCTTGCCACTAATTTCCTTTGCAAGAAATTCCTTTTCTAAAAAGGTGGAATGCTGAGCAACAAATACCTTTTGTTCCTCAGGGTGGTAGAAGATATGTCATCGCGAATGCTTGGGATATCCTATAAACTTGCACAAAAACGATCTTGCCTCGAGGTTGTCCAGATTTTGCTTTTTAACATAGGCCGGGCAACCCCATATCTTAACGAAATTAAGACACGGTCTCTTCCCCTCCTATATCTCATATGGAGTGGTAGGTACTGATTTGGTTGGAACTCTATTCAATAGGTATATGACTGTCTCAAGCGTATACCCCCAAAAGGAAATAGATAACTCAGCAGTGCTCATCATAGAGCGCACCATATCTAATAGGGTGCGATTCCTCCGCTCTGATACACCGTTGTGCTGTGGTGTATAGGGAGGAGTAAGCTGAGAGAGAATCTCATTCTCTTTTAGATAGTCCAGGAACTCATTGCTTAAGTATTCTCCTCCTCGATCAGATCGAAGGATCTTAATACTTTTACCCGTTTGGTTTTCTACTTCATTTTTATATTCTCTGAATTTCTCAAAAGCTTCAGACTTGTGTTTCAACAGGAACACATGTCCGTATCTTGAGAGATCGTCAGTGAATGTAATGAAGTACGAGGAACCATTCCTGGTATGTGTAGACATGGGACCGCATACATCACTATGTAATAGTCCTAAGAGTTCTGTAACTCTTTCTCCGTGTCCACTAAACGGAGTTTTGATCATTTTTCCTTTGAGACATGAATGGCAAGTTTCATAAGATGATAATTCGAACGCATTTAAATAACCATCTTTATATAACTTAGCTAGTCGTGCCGCATTGATATGACCAAGTCTACAATGCCACAAGAAGGATTCGTTCATTTCTGAACTTTTCCTCTTGTGTGTGTTCTGTATATTAAGAACTGTGTTTTAATTTAGAACGTATATGCCATTATTTAACGAGCCTGATCCAATCAACTTTTGATTTAGGAAGATGTTCATAATATTATCCTGTATTACAAAATTATATCCTTCTTTACTTAATAAAGAAACTGATATAATGTTGCATATCATGTTCGGTATATAATAGCATTCGTTCAGAATCAATGTATTACCACTTGGTAATACAAGGTGATATTCGCCAACTGCTTTGGCTGCAACATTTGCACCATTCCCTACTCTTACGGAATGATCACCCATTCCCAGTTCTCTACCTTTCTTTAGCCCATGCAATATATTGCATATGTGGGATCCTGATCTGGTATCTAATGCCCAGGACGTAAAGTGAACTGATAAATAGTTCTCGGTAACTAACACATCCAAAGAAGATACATCAACATGTTTATTCTTCATTTGGGCGGCGTGTGAATTCTGGTATTCCCCTATTTCCTGTTCAGTGTTATAACAATTATAAGAAAGAACGGAACCAACGTTCCCCTGCTCAGTATAACAAGCGGGTTCGGTCAATACATCCATATTATTATCTTGATTAAGGCCTGACATGGTTGCTACCTGGAGAGAGAGAGAAGAAAACACTTTAGCGTGCGCTCTTGCAAGATTAGATTGGTTATCATCTTATCTAATCAGGATGGCTCCCACTGTTTTAATCAAATCTTCCTTCCCACCCTAAAAGGTAAGATTAGCCAGGATTAATTACACCATATAAGTTCGCCAATTTTTCAGCCAGATCAGTGTTGGTACTTTGGGAGGTTCCCCGTTCTTTCGCACGGACCTAATTAAAATAAACCTCGTTTTCCCAGAGGCATAACCCCGTTAACACCTTTCTAGACACGTACTTAATCGGCTAATTGTCCTGTGTAAAATTCTCCCAGGAGTAACTCATACTCGCAGTGGGTATCGGGATCCATCTATCTCATAGAAGGTATGCAATCTCATTGAAAATTTCAACACTTGAAATTCCCGATAATATCTTTTACCCCTAGCGTCCTATGACCTTGACGGAGGTCAACAAACCATAGGCTACTAGTCAAGTTCAACCCGTAATTTCCTGATTGAATTAAACCCACCCGTATGACCCTTGACGGAGGTCAACAAGGTCGTACGACTACCCTAAAACAATCGCATCTCATGCTGCAGATAAATACTAATCAGCTACCGCACACTACGCCTTGACGGAGGTCAACAAACGTAGCACGAATACTAAGTAGGACTTATCTGAAATGACGGAGGGCTACGCAGGTTTTTCTGAAAACCACGAGCGTAATGAACTTGATATCGTTTGTAGAAACAAATGAATTTAACAAGGAGTGTTTTTTAGGCTTTTCTAGTTTCGCTAAAGAGGTCACTCCCGGTGAAAGGATCCCGGCTCTTTCCGCATCGAATAAGGTACAGGATATTTTATAAATACCGCTGTGCAAAGCAAGAACTATAGAAGCAATCAAAAACTAAACCGTGAGTTTGTAGCATCTGCTAGTTTTTCTAAAGAGGTCACTCCCGGTGAAAGGATCTCGGCTCTTTCCTTATCGAATAAGGTGCTAGATATTCTATAAGGAATACCGCTATGCAAAGCAAAAATTGTAGCTACCCTTTTTGAAAATTTGATTCTATAACATCTTTTAGGTTTCTTTTCTTTTATTAATCTCATTAATAAAACCCATCAATTAAGTTTCATAAGCATAACAGAAGAAATGAAAGCAATAATTTATATATATCAACATATACATATAGTATAAGCATTCGTCACAGGCAGTAATATGATCTCATCACAGAACATTGCAGCAGAAGTCAACATATGAAACATTGGATATACTAGGACGTCCGTGTTTTATTTTGAGCCTGGATAAAATACGGATTCCACAGTCGCGATGAATAGCCAAACCCATATCCCTAGACCCCTACGAGAGCGGCAAGTAACCCTGCCAATACTAGGGTTAGGAGACCCGGGCTCGACTCCTCGAGATGGCCTCCCATTGGACCCTAGAACCCGGTTACTTGTGCTCTCCGTCTTGGGTCTATCCTAATGCGGAAAAGTAAATAATATACAATGGTGACATCATCCTCAACCCGGAAGTGCCCCAATAAAAGAATATTACATACAAATGAATTTTACATGAATGAAAAAGAAAACTCTCATCTTACATAAAACCCCCAACTATTCAATACACAACGATCCAATATAACGTATCACAGCAATACATAAACATCACAGATAACTAGGCGAAGTTAGATAATTCGATAGATACAACGAATTCCCAAAATGCCCCAGTGAGCTCAACACTTGAGCAGAAATAAAAATTCCCAGTAGCATGACCCAACACCTATGGACCGTCGCTGAAGGGCCCGTCCCAAGCCTCCACGGTGGCGTCGCGGAACCACCGCCAAAACCAGGTTTTGGCCGCGGTTACGCGGTCACTGTAGCGAGTTAGGGACTCGTTCTTTAGGTGGGTCCATAAAATTCCCTGCATGATTTTCTGAGTATTTTTAATATGAAAAATTTCCAGAAAAGGGGTCGTTTCAGGGTTTCGGGGTTCAATCGGACTTCTAACTTCGTCTAGACAACTCCTAATGCTCTAACTTGGCTCTGATACCACTGTAGGGTTAGCATAGCACCTTGTGAAGGTTTTGGCAAGCATCAATCATGCTACTTTAAAAAAAATTGGGGTGCTAAACAAACCCTAACCAAGATCTTAACTAGAGAATTAGGGTTAATTTGCATGTAAACAACTTTACATCTAAGAGAGAGGGATTACAACCTTTGTAGTCCATTCTTTCGCTTCATAAGCTCCGAGTAGTAGTCCCTTCGCCGCGATCCATGAACATCCGGACTCTAGAGAGGCTCCACAAGTCGAATGATCCATTCTTGCTAGAAGTCTTCCTTTTCGAAGATGATCTACCTTGAAGAATCTCAAACTCAAGCTCTCACTTCTCTAATCAAGTATTAGTGAAGTGAACACCCTAATCTAAGTGGCTAGAATAGATGAGGATGATGAAGTAGGAATTTTTCTCTCTTTTGTTTTCAATTTCTCACTTTAAATCATCACAACACAAAAAGCTAGAAAGCTTTTTCCAGGAGGAAGAAGAAGAGGAAAGCTTTTGTGATGAATAATGAATTATTGTTGTGGTTACAATTACAATCATGAGTTAATAATATGAAGGATTTAACTCATGTAGAGAATAAACTAGAGTTAAGGGTTTGGGTTGGGTTAACAAATATCTACACAAAATATCAAAGCAAAATGACAAAAGGAAAGCTTCATGAAGTTTCACCAAAAAGCTAACCCAAATCAAAAACCTAACTTTGTTTAAACTTAATAACCATGTTGCATTTGTAACCCTAACTTTTTACAATATTATATATCACATATACAATATATTTTGTAACAAAAGAAAATAATACAATTAACATATATCGCATATATATCAATGTAATATCCAGTGAGAAAATGAATCAATAAAGCGAGCTTATATTAGTTAACGTAATGTAATATATCACATATATAATTATACATTAAATTATCGAATCAACTCTTGATCTGACAATCCGGCTATATTGCATACAACCAACTAATATAACATGTACCAATTCATCGAATCAACACTTGATCCGATGACCCGGCTATATCGCATATACCCGGCCGATATCTCATATCGCGAGAATAGAATATGGTATCTCATATCGTATTATTCTCGGTCCCGCACATATCACATATGTGCTCCTACTCCGTTTTGCCTGAGCCAGGAAACCTCTGTGTAGGACTCTAAAGAATCGTCAATACGCCGGCAGTAGGTGATGATCATATCAAACACCCACAAGCTGCAAGCGGTCAACTAAACGTAACAGCCACCCGTGTATTGAGCAATCAGAAGATCAACAAGCAAGGCTGTACATTCTCCAGTGAATCCAATCAGTAAACACTACCGTACAGTCCGGTCTCTTCATCTGATATGTTGTATATCTAGTCTAGGTGTCACGACCCGCAACTCGGCCCGTAACCGGCACTTAAACTACGTAACGTCTACAGGCGTACGTAACTTAAGCAAGCCGAAAACCCAGAAATCTAAACCACCCAAAACTGGATCAACGGAGAAAACATAATTTAAAAGTATTAGAAGTCGCCATTTAAAAATCTCTAACTCTAGTTTTCTTTCCTGAAAATTTCGGCAGCACTTCCTTTGTAAAACTGGCCCCGAAAACGGGTACAACACAGATAATATATGAAACATCCCAAGTGGGAGAAAAATCACGCCCACTGGCGGAGACAATCACCACAGCAAGTATACGACGCCAAAGCGAAGAAATATCAAAGAAACGACTAAAAAGAAAGTAAACATCTCCAAATAACCTGCTTATACGAGCACGATTCCCAAAACCAATATACAACACTGATATCTCACCAGTCGTCTCTAAGTCATATACAACAGGGGTAGATAGAGAATACTAGATCCAACAAAAGATATACAATATACAACAGATAACCGCAAACCCACCTATAATGCAACGGCCTCACTGCCAAAGGTAGCGGTATCCACAAAAGTAGTGATGATAAGCTGCCCTGCCGCGACTACTCAGAGGGTAAGTCCTGCAAAACTGTGGCACAACGGGGGTGAGTTGCCAACTCGTGAATAGTAATTAACATCATACAGTAATCGCAAATATGCACTAACAGCAATGATCAATAACATGTGAACTGATAGCATGAGTATGACAATAGGAATATGCAACTATCATGATCAAGGTATACCACCAGGATACTATGTCTACATGAATCCTATGTATATCAACTGAATACTGAGTGCGGAATAGTAAATGATCTCATGCACAAATCATAAGCATGAAAAACACGGTGTAACTCAATAACACCCAAATTCCAAAATACTCAGATCGGCCCTCAGATCGGCCCTCCAATCCTGTACATCTCATGAAACCTGAGTGTCAAACATCGACACTCAAAAACATCATGAAAACCAGTGCCTATCATCGACACATAAATACTGATATCCATACGTTCCTCGAAACACAAGTATCCCTCTTCGACACTTATATTCCACGCATCGGTCTTTCTGATATCCATACGTTCCTCGAAACCCAAGTATCCCACCTCGACACTTGTATTTCCACGTATCGGTCTGTCAAACCCCATATATCTCTCGGAAAGTAAGTGCCCAAGATCGACACTTTAATTTCCCATATCGCATCTCAAATGCATAAATCCATAAAAAAGTAGCATATGCAACATAAAACATCAATATGAGCATATCACGGAACGATTCGCCAAATAATGCATCAAGTCATTAAATGTATCTCGCGGTTCCCAAAAATCCAAATCCAGAATACATATATATACAGCGTCCCATACCACCGATATATATGCAATAAAAACTGATCATATAACAATAGCAAGGTATATGTGCGAACGAGTAATATAGCATGGCATACATATGAGCATGTAGGTATACAGGTATGTTCTATGTAATATGTACTATCGCACAAGTATAACTGTTTAATGTCGCTAACCAATAGCAAGGTATATAAATGCGCATTTGTGTTGTGCGTAGCATGGCAATTATCAACAGTGTGTGTAGCATATCATTGGTGCTCGTGCAACATGAACTGTCGATAATAGTGCAGTGTACAGCAGGTATAGTATCATGCACAACAAGTAACTATATGCAACATGAATCATGCAATATCTCTATATAAGCAAATAAGCATACGGCTAATATTATATCATGTCTAGCCCCGACGCGTAGCGCCATACGGGCGATTCCCCGTAGATGTTAAATCTACTCACACTGTGGTCTTCAGCTATGAAAATCCGACCACCTGCTTCCCTTTGTTCACAGCGTCTGAAGTCCCCGCTTGCGACGCTATAATATCACAAACACAAGAAATAAAGCGAACATCTCAGAAGCAATCACAATAACGAAAAACTACGTATTATAAAACGCATCAACGCACTAAACCAACTCACGAGTACACGTCTAGTGCAAACACACGATTATAGGTAATCGATCCCAGATTTTGCATACTGCATTTACCAAGTAAATCAACAGTACCAACAACCCAAAACCATAGCAGACAACACCCACAGAAAACCCACCCCAAACCCTTACTATTAGGCCGGCGTCGCCGGTCCCCTCTTCAAGTCTCGCCGGCCCCGGCCGGTGGGATGGCCCCCGTCTCCTAGGTGGTGTCTCAGGTCAACCTGCACACTCCTCTGAAGTTGTTGATTCAGTCACTAAAATTCCCCGGTCACAGCAGATACTAAAAACTCTAAAAAGACACTAAAAACCCGATATCGCCTCAACCGATAAAAACTAAGTTCTACGCAACAATTAACGATCAAAACCACACAAAAACTCTAAATTAACAGTAAAGAGAGTATACCTAACAACTTTGCTCTCAAGTTCCAAGCTTTTCCCTATCTCCAAGTGATCAAGATCAAGAAATCCTAAGCTTTAGCTATTTTGTGATATGTTTATGGATTTTTGAGGGTTTTGTGATAGAAATCAATTAAAATGAGAAGGGAATTGATCAAGTGCAGTAGAGGAAGAGATATTTTCGGCCAAGGGAGTGAGGAGGTGGAGTTGTGAAGAATTTCCAAGCAATTTCCTTCATTTAATGCCATTTGCACACATACACACACATGCATGCATCTAATCCTTCTCTTTTCTTTTCTTTTTCTTTTAATTTCCTAACTTAATTCCTAGTCCACACATTATGCTAAGTGAAGTGAGAAGGAAATTCTTAACTCAATTATTTAAAGAAAAGATCGCATGTAGAAATTTTCCCAAAATTTGAATACCGCATTAAAATAATATTAAAAATTGGGAAAAACCAAATTGAACCAAAACGTCCCATATACTCCCAAAGCACGCGCACTAGCTTTATTTTAGCTAAACAAGGTGCCGGCAAGTCTATATGGTCGTTTGTTCACAGTCGGGTAAAAACGGAAAATACCGACAAACTTACCCTAAAACGGACAAAATCGCCTAACGATTTCCAAAACGTTACAATCTCCCCCCCTTATAGAAATTCGGTCCCCGAATTAAAATTCATACTAAACGTACCTTCAAAAAGATGGGGGAATTTCTTCCGCATCTCGCTCTCGATCTCCCAAGTGATCTCCTCACCAGTCGGACTACGCCACAAAACCTTTACAGAAGGCAAGTCCCTAGACCGAAGTTTCTTCACCTGCCGATCCAGAATAACTATCGGCTGCTCGGTGAACGAAAGATCACGCTCAAGCTGAACGGTCTCGTGCTGAATCATATGAGAAGGATCATGAAGGTATCTTCGAAGCATCGACACATGAAAAACGGGGTGAACATCTGGAAAACTAGGCGGGAGCGCTAGACGATAAGCAACCGAACCCACTCGCTCGAGGATCTCGAAAGGACCTACGAATCTGGGACTAAGCTTCCCTCTCTTCCCAAATCGCATAACGCCCTTCATCGGAGAAATCTTCAGGAATACATGATCTCCCACTGCGAACTCAAGCCTGCGACGACGACGGTCGGCATAAGACTTCTGCCTGCACTGGGCTGCTCTCATCCTGTCCTGAATCAGCTGGATCTTCTCCGTAGTCTCCTGAACAAGCTGGGGTCCCAAAACCAAACTCTCACTAAGCTCGGTCCAACAGACTGGCGATCGACACTTCCTACCATATTGTCACGACCCGAAGTACGGAACGTGACCGGCACTTAGATTACGAAGCGTCTAGAGGCGCCACGTAACCTAAGTAAGCCGAAGCCCAAAAATCTAAACCATAGAAGAAGAAGAAGAAGAAGAAGAAGAAGAAGAAGAAGAAAAAGAAAACAAGTTTAAAAGCATCAGCAATTTTCCCAAAAATTTCGGCAGAGTCTCCTCTGTAAAAACTGGCCCCCAAACGGGTACAACAAGTATAATATACATAAACAATAAAAAACATCCCCAAACGGGAGCTAGCATCAACACCAACAGGCGGAAACAACCACAGCAAGCACAATAATATACAACGCCAATAGGCGAGGCTCAAAACTCAAAAGAAAACAAAACCACCAGATCTGAATAACACATGCGCGACTCTAAGGTCGAAATAAACAACTGGTCCAATAAAATTATCAAGTAATACAAATATGGTTGATGGAGCTTACTAGATACAAATGAATGAATAAAAGTACAATGGTGGTTCGGATACAAGTGAACCAACCTACCGTGCAAATCACCCTGAAGAAAAGATGTGCCAACAAGCTGCCACGGAAACCTATATATCGAACCTGTAAAGAATTTGGCACAACGGGGGTGAGTTGCCAACTCGTGAGTAGAAGACATCTACGAAAAGAAATCGAATGCACGACGCTATCCTAGGTCATAATAATAATACACTATAATATCCCAATCATCTAGTAATAGCAGGGTAATACTACGTGTAAGTGCAAATACTCCGTGTCGTGTCAGTGCCTCATATAATACTGTGTCATATGAATGAAATGCATGCACCATGAAGGTAAAGTAACAAATCCTGAAATCCAGATATATATGTATAAGAAATCTTTAGCTATTATCATAGTAGAATGTGTATAAGAATCTGAAATCTGAATAATGAAACCCATGGAAATCCGTGTCAAACATCGACACAACACATGCAATCTCAAGTCTCAATATCTCGGGCTCCGTCAGTCCGGATCGGCCCATATCATCAAATCTCACGACAACGGTCGGTATCCTTCGGATATCCGCCGCGCCAGACATCACCGGTAGGTAGCCTTCCCCTGACAGGCTCATCGTCTACAACTCGATCTTCTTGCCCCGGGGTACCATACCGGGCCCACCATGTACCCGAGACGGTTCATCCACTCCTCGAATCGGGTCTCGAAATCCAACAGAAAACATGAAATACTCATGGTGGACGACACATACATCACGAGAAAACCGCATCTTATTTTAAAAAGAGAAGAGGAGAGAGAGAGAGAAGTTTTTATATATTTTTGCGGTTTCCCCCAAAAATCCAGAAATCTCATAGAAATCCAAATCTCAAAATCATAAGTAACTATATGATAAGTGTCGGCATATGCCCATAATACTGCATGATAACATGAAAATATGAATGTCTAATCAATGAATATCATGTCTGTACTAATGTCAGAGAATAATCACAATATTATATCTGTCTAGTTGTTAACTGATTCTATCCATAAAAGACAATATGATCTAAAGTGTACGTGACATAGCAATTACCGATGATGATGTGTGTGAGCCGGCAAATAAGTGTGCGTGGAATATGCGCATCATCGGTAATAGTGCCGGTGTCCTAACAGGTAAAGTTTATACTGATTATAGCAACATATAAAAGAACATGCACCATGATGATTACAGTATGAATGCAAGACAGATGTGCATTATCCACCCCTCTGCGACATACGAGAACAACTATCACTATGTGAGTCGAACCTAAACCAGTGTCCATCTAACATCCTAAGGAACTAAACCTAATAGACTAGTCAGTAAGAAACTAGAGTCTACCTAAGGTCTAAATCAATATCTCTAATAGTCGGCGATCCTGCCTCAATAGCGTCACGTACGTAGTACGGCTTCCTCGAATCAAGAGTGCGGATCAATCATCAAATCTAAGCCTCGTACGGTAAAATCCATCGTACGGCATCCCAATATCGGGGTACGGTCAAGTATCTCCTAGGTGTCTCCTCATTCGTATAATGTCATCATCAGCACATCTCATGATCAAGGTGTTAAACTGTGATCGCATACATCAATCATATATCATTGCCATCATGATAAGCATCATTAGTTTATCCTCAGAAATATCATGTCGTAATCAAGTTATACATATATCATATCGTGATCAGTCACCAGTTACAGTCCGGGTACTATTCTAGCGTCCCATGTACATCAATATCACCACCACTCTTTATAATTTATATATGCATGTTCATTATCTCATTCTCTAATGATCCGCTAACACTTTATTACGACTGTATAGTCAACAATCACGGCATCAAGCCCAGTTATACTGTTTCATCATACCTCGGATATCATATCACATCAATGAATCCCATATACGTGTGGTGTATATATATACACCTATACCTAGTTTTATATATATACACACATATACGTATACGCCAAGTCAAGTTTTAGTGTGTGCGTGTATGTTTCTATCAGAAACCTACGAACCTTTCCTAAAGTATTCATCCTCAGGTATGGTTTTCCTAAATCAGTCTAGTCCCGCCTAGGGTCATTACTAGGGTCCTGCTCGGTAAGAATCTAGGGTCACATCGGGTTTCCTAATGTCACTAAGTACTATTCCTATTCTACGTTGCGGGGGTGCTAAACGCCATCCACCCGACTTCCCCCCGTAGATATACATCTACTCACCTGGTCCATGTCTGCCGAAGACAGTGTCGCCATCCTCCTCTTCATCGCCCGCAGTCCACGTGAGGGGTACCTAGACGCAAACATTTAAATAGCATCGTAATCTGAATCACATACAAAAGTCAAACGATACAAAGAACAAGCATAGGTTAAAACCTATGTCCCGTCCACGCAAAAGAACCAAATACCGCTCGATATCGGCGTATAAACTCCGATGGATCGAGATAACATCATCAAACAACTTGTAGTTTAAAAACACATTACTTATACCATAAAACACGATTAAATCCATCGAAACCCTAAAATCTATCAAACTGTCCAATTTCGCAAAAACCCGAAAATGCCAATATACCGTTTTTCATCAAAACTTGACATTTAAATGAAACTAATGGTCATAAAACTCATTAAATAGCATTACTAGACTATACAAACCATTACTATATTTTTATTACACAAATTTATATAAATTTGAAATTTCTAGTTTACAACATTTAACAATTTTCAACATTTTTCAAGCAAAATACCACAATTCCACCTCAAAACATGATTTTGCATAAATTAATGACTTAAACCACAATTTATGATGATAATGATATAACGAAACCAATATTATATTTTAAATCCCTTTTATTTAGAATTTTCCAAAATCTAGTTAACAAAATAATAGCATTTTATTACTATTTTCCAATTATCAATTGAATCTAGTGATCAAACTAAGTTTTTCATTCAATTAATATGCTAATATTTCCACTAAAACTACATTCCAATGATAACAACCCAAATCTAAATTTTATATCAACCACAAACACATTTTGCAAAAACCTAGTTAGTTAATTTCTTTATTTAAAAAGATTTTAAATGAAAATTTTACAATTCAACAACCATGCAATATTTTCCAATTCTAAAAGTGTTAAACTAACTATTATAACCCTAATTAATTATTAAAAACCCTAACTTGAATTTACAACCCTAACTTGCATTTTAAAAATTAAACATAGAATTAATATAATAAATCTAATTATGCTTTAAAAGAACATTTAATAGAAATAATTCAAAAGAGAAAGATTTATACCTCCACAATCTCATGTCCAAACTTGAAAATGAGCCTCAAAAATACATGCTTTCCCACTCCAAAATCCATGTAAAGAAGAGTAGAGAATAAAGGGTATGAAATAATTAGGATTTTGTGTATTTTTTATTGAATTTTTGATGTAATTTGATGGATTTTTATGCAAAAATGAGGTGGGAAATGGGGAGGGGCAGCCATGGGGGGTTGTGGCCGGCCTTGGTGAGGTGAGGGAGAGAAAGAAATGAGTGTGAAAGTGTGTAGAAGTTTCAAGAGGAGAAATATCACTTAAAGGTCTTTTCATGGTTTATTTAATTATTTATTTATTTGTTTACTATAGCAACTCAAGAAAGCTCTAGAAAATAGGAAAAATTTGCAAATAAATTTTGAATGATACACACTAATTTCTAATATGCCATGGTTCATTTTTACAAATTAAAACCATTTAAATTTGTAATTTACACTAATTTAGTGTAAAAATAAAGCTTATGTTAATATTTAAAATAATTAATTTAGGAAAAATATTTTATTAAACTAAAAATTTATAAGTGGCTAAATAAACACCATTTACTAGTAATTTCATAATTAAAATAGATATTTTAAATTTTATAATGAAAAAAATCACGGTTTGGTTTTACGAAAAATACATTTTACTTTACCGAAAATCCTAAAATTCACTTAAACACTTTTATTCATTTAATTATTTATTTAATCATTTTTAACACGTTACAATCTTCCCCCCTTTTAGAAATTCGGTCCCCGAATTTAAATTAAAACTTCCCCTCCAAATACTAAAACGTTTAGCAAAACATTCAAATCGTCGAGGCTCCGAAATCATCAATACATAACAAAAATCAACTCCGTCAAGCATGACGCAATCATCGGAGTTATGGCGATAATAAAATTTCAAAACTCAATATGAAAATCATCATAATATACATCAATCTGTAACTTATATATAGTGCGCATCATAGTAAAACCGTACAAATATCTGGATAAGGCAATATGCAAACACCCCTTTTTGAAAATTGCCGTGTGATGCACGTGTCACGGCATAAATAGCGGACGTTTAAATAATAAAAAAATTAGCTATATATATATATCTTTTATTTAACATACACGTCCCGCCTGGTTACTAAATCAAATAATAATGATTATGAAAATATACTGCTCAAACTGAAATCAATCCCAATCACATCAATAGAATATCATGTGCGTCCGGTGCGCACTGAAATCGAAACCAAATACAGATACCATGAATACACACAACAACAAAACTAAGTGCAACAGGTGTGCACCAAAAACATCTGTCAAGTGCAACGGGCGTGCACGACTTAATATCAGGTGCATCCAATCTGCACAAAACCCCGATTTAGTGCATCTGGTGTGCACAAAATCGCATCAAGTGCGCCAAGTATGCGCAAGAATCCTAATCAGGTGCACATGGTGCACGAAAACATACATTGAATATCAAAATCGAAATCACAGAACAAAAATGCATGAAAACTAGGTCGAAACATATGTAAAAATCATGTGTAACCATATGCACGAAATCAAATCAAAATCACAAAAGGTATTAAAACCAAATCAAGTGCACTGGGTATGTACTAAACAACATCAATACAACTGATATATGAAACACAAATAGAATGAAATGAAGGTACACACATGAAATACCAATCGTAGAACAAAGTCCTCAAAATACCAAAATCCAATCAACGAAAATATGAAATTCAAATCACTAAATCACAATCGTAAACACTATCGTCAATGTGCGCCTCTTTCCTCTGATGTCGGCTGCTTTAAACTCGCCTCTTCGTAGCTATGCAGACTGCGCTACCAACGGCAACACTCATATCTAGAGTCTCCCATGTAATCGATCCCTTCACCTGATATCCGGACTACATTAAACTTTTCGATCGATCCATCAAAATCCCATAATTCCCCGAGAGCTCAACACTCAAGTACAGTTTAAAAATATCCGGTACATACCCCAGCATCGATGATCCAGCTGTAGAAGGGCAAACCCAAGCCTCACTAATGGCACAGCGGAACTGCCGTAAACCCTAAGGTTCAAGGGCGTTCTCGTGGTCATTATGTCGAGTTAGGGTTTCATTCTTCTAGAGGGTCCATCGAAATACCTGCATGTTCTTCCGAATACTTTAAACTTAGGAAAATGGTTTTCTGATAATCGTTCGAACCCTTTAACTTCATCCGGACGGCATGTGAATACCCTTCGCCCGCACGCTAAGCAATGCTTCAATTCTCAAGAATAACCAATACTCTAATGGTTATCGCATTCGAGCCGCAGCTTCCTCTGCCAGTGCGCCCATGGTAACCGAACCACCCTCCGACATCGACGAAGATTGATCAAAGGAACGAATGAAATACGGTGCAAACAAATGTACATCCTGAGGCTCCTTAAGCAGAGTAGCGTATCGTAAGTATGCCGCGGACCATACCCATGGTACGTTACTCTACCTAACTCGCCTACTCCATCAACCAAGGGTCACCTAGACTTATACAAGGTTAAACCTAGCGCTCTGATACCAACTTTGTCACGACCCGAAGTACGGAACGTGACCGGCACTTAGATTACGAAGCGTCTAGAGGCGCCACGTAACCTAAGTAAGCCGAAGCCCAGAAATCTAAACCATAGAAGAAGAAGAAGAAGAAGAAGAAGAAGAAGAAGAAGAAAAAGAAAACAAGTTTAAAAGCATCAGCAATTTTCCCAAAAATTTCGGCAGAGTCTCCTCTGTAAAAACTGGCCCCCAAACGGGTACAACAAGTATAATATACATAAACAATAAAAAACATCCCCAAACGGGAGCTAGCATCAACACCAACAGGCGGAAACAACCACAGCAAGCACAATAATATACAACGCCAATAGGCGAGGCTCAAAACTCAAAAGAAAACAAAACCACCAGATCTGAATAACACATGCGCGACTCTAAGGTCGAAATAAACAACTGGTCCAATAAAATTATCAAGTAATACAAATATGGTTGATGGAGCTTACTAGATACAAATGAATGAATAAAAGTACAATGGTGGTTCGGATACAAGTGAACCAACCTACCGTGCAAATCACCCTGAAGAAAAGATGTGCCAACAAGCTGCCACGGAAACCTATATATCGAACCTGTAAAGAATTTGGCACAACGGGGGTGAGTTGCCAACTCGTGAGTAGAAGACATCTACGAAAAGAAATCGAATGCACGACGCTATCCTAGGTCATAATAATAATACACTATAATATCCCAATCATCTAGTAATAGCAGGGTAATACTACGTGTAAGTGCAAATACTCCGTGTCGTGTCAGTGCCTCATATAATACTGTGTCATATGAATGAAATGCATGCACCATGAAGGTAAAGTAACAAATCCTGAAATCCAGATATATATGTATAAGAAATCTTTAGCTATTATCATAGTAGAATGTGTATAAGAATCTGAAATCTGAATAATGAAACCCATGGAAATCCGTGTCAAACATCGACACAACACATGCAATCTCAAGTCTCAATATCTCGGGCTCCGTCAGTCCGGATCGGCCCATATCATCAAATCTCACGACAACGGTCGGTATCCTTCGGATATCCGCCGCGCCAGACATCACCGGTAGGTAGCCTTCCCCTGACAGGCTCATCGTCTACAACTCGATCTTCTTGCCCCGGGGTACCATACCGGGCCCACCATGTACCCGAGACGGTTCATCCACTCCTCGAATCGGGTCTCGAAATCCAACAGAAAACATGAAATACTCATGGTGGACGACACATACATCACGAGAAAACCGCATCTTATTTTAAAAAGAGAAGAGGAGAGAGAGAGAGAAGTTTTTATATATTTTTGCGGTTTCCCCCAAAAATCCAGAAATCTCATAGAAATCCAAATCTCAAAATCATAAGTAACTATATGATAAGTGTCGGCATATGCCCATAATACTGCATGATAACATGAAAATATGAATGTCTAATCAATGAATATCATGTCTGTACTAATGTCAGAGAATAATCACAATATTATATCTGTCTAGTTGTTAACTGATTCTATCCATAAAAGACAATATGATCTAAAGTGTACGTGACATAGCAATTACCGATGATGATGTGTGTGAGCCGGCAAATAAGTGTGCGTGGAATATGCGCATCATCGGTAATAGTGCTGGTGTCCTAACAGGTAAAGTTTATACTGATTATAGCAACATATAAAAGAACATGCACCATGATGATTACAGTATGAATGCAAGACAGATGTGCATTATCCACCCCTCTGCGACATACGAGAACAACTATCACTATGTGAGTCGAACCTAAACCAGTGTCCATCTAACATCCTAAGGAACTAAACCTAATAGACTAGTCAGTAAGAAACTAGAGTCTACCTAAGGTCTAAATCAATATCTCTAATAGTCGGCGATCCTGCCTCAATAGCGTCACGTACGTAGTACGGCTTCCTCGAATCAAGAGTGCGGATCAATCATCAAATCTAAGCCTCGTACGGTAAAATCCATCGTACGGCATCCCAATATCGGGGTACGGTCAAGTATCTCCTAGGTGTCTCCTCATTCGTATAATGTCATCATCAGCACATCTCATGATCAAGGTGTTAAACTGTGATCGCATACATCAATCATATATCATTGCCATCATGATAAGCATCATTAGTTTATCCTCAGAAATATCATGTCGTAATCAAGTTATACATATATCATATCGTGATCAGTCACCAGTTACAGTCCGGGTACTATTCTAGCGTCCCATGTACATCAATATCACCACCACTCTTTATAATTTATATATGCATGTTCATTATCTCATTCTCTAATGATCCGCTAACACTTTATTACGACTGTATAGTCAACAATCACGGCATCAAGCCCAGTTATACTGTTTCATCATACCTCGGATATCATATCACATCAATGAATCCCATATACGTGTGGTGTATATATATACACCTATACCTAGTTTTATATATATACACACATATACGTATACGCCAAGTCAAGTTTTAGTGTGTGCGTGTATGTTTCTATCAGAAACCTACGAACCTTTCCTAAAGTATTCATCCTCAGGTATGGTTTTCCTAAATCAGTCTAGTCCCGCCTAGGGTCATTACTAGGGTCCTGCTCGGTAAGAATCTAGGGTCACATCGGGTTTCCTAATGTCACTAAGTACTATTCCTATTCTACGTTGCGGGGGTGCTAAACGCCATCCACCCGACTTCCCCCCGTAGATATACATCTACTCACCTGGTCCATGTCTGCCGAAGACAGTGTCGCCATCCTCCTCTTCATCGCCCGCAGTCCATGTGAGGGGTACCTAGACGCAAACATTTAAATAGCATCGTAATCTGAATCACATACAAAAGTCAAACGATACAAAGAACAAGCATAGGTTAAAACCTATGTCCCGTCCACGCAAAAGAACCAAATACCGCTCGATATCGGCGTATAAACTCCGATGGATCGAGATAACATCATCAAACAACTTGTAGTTTAAAAACACATTACTTATACCATAAAACACGATTAAATCCATCGAAACCCTAAAATCTATCAAACTGTCCAATTTCGCAAAAACCCGAAAATGCCAATATACCGTTTTTCATCAAAACTTGACATTTAAATGAAACTAATGGTCATAAAACTCATTAAATAGCATTACTAGACTATACAAACCATTACTATATTTTTATTACACAAATTTATATAAATTTGAAATTTCTAGTTTACAACATTTAACAATTTTCAACATTTTTCAAGCAAAATACCACAATTCCACCTCAAAACATGATTTTGCATAAATTAATGACTTAAACCACAATTTATGATGATAATGATATAACGAAACCAATATTATATTTTAAATCCCTTTTATTTAGAATTTTCCAAAATCTAGTTAACAAAATAATAGCATTTTATTACTATTTTCCAATTATCAATTGAATCTAGTGATCAAACTAAGTTTTTCATTCAATTAATATGCTAATATTTCCACTAAAACTACATTCCAATGATAACAACCCAAATCTAAATTTTATATCAACCACAAACACATTTTGCAAAAACCTAGTTAGTTAATTTCTTTATTTAAAAAGATTTTAAATGAAAATTTTACAATTCAACAACCATGCAATATTTTCCAATTCTAAAAGTGTTAAACTAACTATTATAACCCTAATTAATTATTAAAAACCCTAACTTGAATTTACAACCCTAACTTGCATTTTAAAAATTAAACATAGAATTAATATAATAAATCTAATTATGCTTTAAAAGAACATTTAATAGAAATAATTCAAAAGAGAAAGATTTATACCTCCACAATCTCATGTCCAAACTTGAAAATGAGCCTCAAAAATACATGCTTTCCCACTCCAAAATCCATGTAAAGAAGAGTAGAGAATAAAGGGTATGAAATAATTAGGATTTTGTGTATTTTTTATTGAATTTTTGATGTAATTTGATGGATTTTTATGCAAAAATGAGGTGGGAAATGGGGAGGGGCAGCCATGGGGGGTTGTGGCCGGCCTTGGTGAGGTGAGGGAGAGAAAGAAATGAGTGTGAAAGTGTGTAGAAGTTTCAAGAGGAGAAATATCACTTAAAGGTCTTTTCATGGTTTATTTAATTATTTATTTATTTGTTTACTATAGCAACTCAAGAAAGCTCTAGAAAATAGGAAAAATTTGCAAATAAATTTTGAATGATACACACTAATTTCTAATATGCCATGGTTCATTTTTACAAATTAAAACCATTTAAATTTGTAATTTACACTAATTTAGTGTAAAAATAAAGCTTATGTTAATATTTAAAATAATTAATTTAGGAAAAATATTTTATTAAACTAAAAATTTATAAGTGGCTAAATAAACACCATTTACTAGTAATTTCATAATTAAAATAGATATTTTAAATTTTATAATGAAAAAAATCACGGTTTGGTTTTACGAAAAATACATTTTACTTTACCGAAAATCCTAAAATTCACTTAAACACTTTTATTCATTTAATTATTTATTTAATCATTTTTAACACGTTACACATATAAAGCCTCAAAAGGTGCCATCTGAATAGTCTCCTGAAAACTGTTGTTGTAGGAGAACTCAATCAACGGCAAGTGACGATCCCAACTGCCCCCAAAATCAAGCACACATGCACGGAGCATATCCTCCAGTGTCTGAATAGTCCGCTCCGTCTGACCATCGGTCTGCGGATGAAAAGCGGTGCTAAAACTCAATCTGGTACCCAAAGCTTCCTGAAGCTTCTGCCATAGACGGCTAGTAAACTGGGTACCTCTGTCAGATACTATGCATGTGGGAACACCGTGCAAACGCACAATCTCATCTATATAAAGCTGAGCGTACTGAGCATAGCCGAAAGTGGTCTTCACTGGAAGGAAGTGAGCCGCTTTCGTCAACCGGTCTACAATAACCCAAATGGAGTCATACCCTCTACTGGTCCTGGGTAGACCCACAATGAAGTCCATGGAAATCTGCTCCCATTTCCACTCCGGAATGGGTAAAGGCTGCAACTCTCCAGCCGGTCTCTGATGCTCAGCCTTGACTTGCTGACAAGTCAGGCACCTCGAAACGAAGTCCGAAATATCGCGTTTCATCCCTTCCCACCAGTAGAAGTCTCTCAAGTCTCGGTACATCTTGGTGGAACCTGGATGAACGCTAAAGGCCGACTGATGTGCATGCTCTAGGATCTCGCGTCTCAACCCATCAACATCTGGTACACACAAGCGAGTCCCGCATCGTAGCACACCCTGGTCATCAATCATGAACTCCGAAACTGTACCCTGTCGAACAAGCTCAAGAATCTCAGACACACGAGCATCACTGGGTTGCGCCTCCCGAATACGATCAACAAGTAGTGGACGGGCGCGGACATGAGCAAACTGTCCCCCGGTGGAAGTGAACTCGAACTGCACTCTACTATCACACAAGAGCTGCCAATCTGCAGAAGACTGACACCGAACGGCGCTCAGCTGGGACAAGCTACCCACGGGCCTACGACTCAAAGCATCGGCTACCACATTCGCCCTGCCCGGGTGATAAAGGATCTCACAATCATAATCCTTCACTAGCTCCATCCATCGGCGCTGTCTCAGGTTCAGATCTCGCTGCTGGAAGATGTACTTCAGACTCTTGTGATCCGTGAAGATCTGACACGACTCTCCATACAAGTAGTGTCTCCAGATCTTCAACGCAAAGACTACCGCTGCTATCTCAAGATCGTGAGTGGGGTAATTCTGCTCGTGCTTCTTCAGCTGTCTAGAAGCATATGCAATCACCCTATCATGCTGCATCAAAACACAGCCGAGCCCCACTCGAGAAGCATCACAATACACAATGTAGCCTCCCGATCCAAAAGGTAAAGAAAGAACTGGTGCTGTCGTCAACCGAGTCTTCAACTGCTGAAAACTCTGCTCGCACGCATCAGTCCAGAGAAAAGGAACCCCCTTCCGGGTCAGTCCAGTCAGCGGTGCAGCGATACTCGAAAAATCCTGCACAAAACGGCGATAATAACCAGCTAAGCCCAAAAAGCTGCGGACCTCCGTCACCGATACAGGTCTGGGCCAAAGCTGTACAGCCTCGATCTTCCTCGGGTCCACAAGAATACCATCACTAGTCACTACATGACCCAGGAAGTCAACTCGATCAAGCCAAAATGCGCACTTTGAGAATTTTGCATACAGCTGGTGCTCTCTCAGTATCTGCAAAGTAATCCCCAAGTGCTGCTCATGCTCCTCTCGACTCCTAGAGTAAACCAGTATGTCATCAATAAACACGATAATGAACTGGTCGAGGAACGGCCTGAAAATCCGGTTCATCAGATCCATGAACGCTGCTGGCGCATTAGTGAGTCCGAACGACATCACCAAAAACTCATAGTGCCCATAGCGCGTACGAAAAGCAGTCTTCGGAATGTCATCATTCCGAACCCGCAACTGATGATAACCCGAACGCAAATCAATCTTCGAAAAATGTTTCGTACCCTGGAGCTGATCGAATAAATCGTCAATGCGGGGCAAAGGATACCTGTTCCGCACCGTAACACGGTTCAACTGACGATAATCCACACATAGCCTCAAACTGCCGTCCTTCTTCTTGACAAACAGAACAGGAGCTCCCCACGGCGAAACACTCGGACGCACAAGTCCCAAATCAAGCAACTCTTGCAATTGATCTTTAAGCTCTCTAAGCTCTGCCGGAGCCATCCGATAAGGCGGTATAGAAATAGGCTCCGTGCCAGGAATCAGATCAATGCAAAACTCAATATCGCGCTCTGGCGGCATCCCAGGTAACTCATCGGGAAAAACATCGGGAAACTCTCGCACGGTAGAAACCTGGTCCAGCAACTCCACTGTGGCTCCAGTATCATGAATGAACGCCAAGAATCCCCGACATCCCCTCCTTAAAAGCCGACTAGCGCACAAAACAGAAATCAAGCTGTGAGGGGCGGCACTACGGTCCCCCTGCACAACAAACACTGACTCGCCGGGAAAACAAAATCTAACTGTCTTCTCGCGGCAGTCCACGGACGCATAGCAAGTAGCTAGCCAATCCATGCCCAACAGAACGTCGAAGTCCAACATCTCCAGAAGGATCAAGTCGACGGGCAGATCTCTGTCACCAATATGGACGACACAAGATCGAAACACAAAACGCGCAACAAACGACTCTCCCATAGGAGTAGTCACGATCAGCGGCTGATCCAGCAAACACGACTCCCGGCCTAACCTCGGCACGAAGTGCGTAGAAACATACGAATGCGTGGATCCCGGATCAAAAAGAACATGCGCATCAAAAGAACATACAGAAAGAGTACCTGAAACCACGGCATTGGACGCCTGAGCGTCCTGGTGAGTCAAGGCAAAAACCCTAGCCTGACCTCTACCGGCTACTGGCTGTCCTCTGCCTCTGCCACCTCGACCTCTCGATACAAAACCTCCGCGACCACGACCTCGCTGAACAGGAGTCTGACGCGGCGCAACAACAGGAATAAGAGGCAACGCTCTCTGAGGTGGAGAAGGTGGTAAGGTAACCTGCGGTACTGCTGGCTCGTTCACACGCGGCTCTGTACAATCTCGAACCCGATGACCCAAACTACCGCACCGGTAACATCCAGAAACAAACTGCCGATCATCCTGAGGGTAAGAACCATAGAGCCGACCTCGTCCCGAACTGCCACTATCAGAACGGAAACTGTCTCGACGTCTAAACGCCTGCCTCGCTGCCGGATCACCTATACGAACTCTCTTTGGTCCCGGAGCAACTGATGACTCAGCTAAACGCTCCTCTACCACAAGAGCTGCATCCACCGCTGCCGCATACGTGTCACAATGCTGAATGCTGATGGCTAAGAATATCTGGGTAAGCAGGCCTCGAACAAACCTCTTCACCCTCATCTCCTCAGTCGCCACCAGGTATGGAGCATATATCGACAGCTCAGTAAACAATACATCATACTCCGACACCGTCATCCCTGGCGTCTGACATAAAGACTCAAATCTGCGCGCTCGCGCATCCCTGACGCTCGGTGGAAGAAAACGAACAAGAAACGACGTCACAAACTCAGCCCAGGTCATAGGAGCAAGACCAACGGCTCTGCCCCTCTCCAACGACTCACACCACTTCTGGGCCATACCCTCCAGACGAAAACTGGCAAACTCTACCCATCTCTCGTCGGAACATCGGAGTGAGCGACAAATCCTGGCCATCCGGTCGATGAACGACTGCGGATCCTCAGTAGCATCTGTGCCCGTAAACACCGGAGGTCTCAACCTCATGAAATCCGTCAACGACACAGCAATAACCTCCGGAACTGCAACTGCGACTACCGGAACCGTAGGTACCATCGTGGCCTCCGCAGCGGGTGGAACAACTGCCTGCCCCTGCGCTCGGATGGTCTCTACCAAAGTCCCCACAATCTGGCGCAGATCCTGCATACCAGCTCCAATCATAGCAATATACTCCGGTACAACAGGCGTACCACCCTGGTCAGTTCTCGCCTCAGGCGAGTCAACCCTGACCTCGGCCCTCGCGGCCGCTCTCTGAGCCCTCGTAGTCTTCGGCGGCATATGGGCTGGAAATTGAAACAAGATTCGATAAGGAAACGGAAATCGAATCACAAGATATATATCAATCACGGAAGGAACATCAATCAATAAGTCCTAAGGTCACTTAGGCGGAGTACCGTGTCGTAAGTATGCCGCGGAACATACACACGCTACGTCACTCTGCTTAAGCTACCTACTCCATCATACCAAGGTCATCCTAGACTCCGAAAGGTAAAACCTAAGGCTCTGATACCAACTTTGTCACGACCCGCAACTCGGCCCGTAACCGGCACTTAAACTACGTAACGTCTACAGGCGTACGTAACTTAAGCAAGCCGAAAACCCAGAAATCTAAACCACCCAAAACTGGATCAACGGAGAAAACATAATTTAAAAGTATTAGAAGTCGCCATTTAAAAATCTCTAACTCTAGTTTTCTTTCCTGAAAATTTCGGCAGCACTTCCTTTGTAAAACTGGCCCCGAAAACGGGTACAACACAGATAATATATGAAACATCCCAAGTGGGAGAAAAATCACGCCCACTGGCGGAGACAATCACCACAGCAAGTATACGACGCCAAAGCGAAGAAATATCAAAGAAACGACTAAAAAGAAAGTAAACATCTCCAAATAACCTGCTTATACGAGCACGGTTCCCAAAACCAATATACAACACTGATATCTCACCAGTCGTCTCTAAGTCATATACAACAGGGGTAGATGGAGAATACTAGATCCAACAAAAGATATACAATATACAACGGATAACCGCAAACCCACCTATAATGCAACGGCCTCACTGCCAAAGGTAGCGGTATCCACAAAAGTAGTGATGATAAGCTGCCCTGCCGCGACTACTCAGAGGGTAAGTCCTGCAAAACTGTGGCACAACGGGGGTGAGTTGCCAACTCGTGAATAGTAATTAACATCATACAGTAATCGCAAATATGCACTAACAGCAATGATCAATAACATGTGAACTGATAGCATGAGTATGACAATAGGAATATGCAACTATCATGATCAAGGTATACCACCAGGATACTATGTCTACATGAATCCTATGTATATCAACTGAATACTGAGTGCGGAATAGTAAATGATCTCATGCACAAATCATAAGCATGAAAAACACGGTGTAACTCAACAACACCCAAATTCCAAAATACTCAGATCGGCCCTCAGATCGGCCCTCCAATCCTGTACATCTCATGAAACCTGAGTGTCAAACATCGACACTCAAAAACATCATGAAAACCAGTGCCTATCATCGACACATAAATACTGATATCCATACGTTCCTCGAAACACAAGTATCCCTCTTCGACACTTATATTCCACGCATCGGTCTTTCTGATATCCATACGTTCCTCGAAACCCAAGTATCCCACCTCGACACTTGTATTTCCACGTATCGGTCTGTCAAACCCCATATATCTCTCGGAAAGTAAGTGCCCAAGATCGACACTTTAATTTCCCATATCGCATCTCAAATGCATAAATCCATAAAAAAGTAGCATATGCAACATAAAACATCAATATGAGCATATCACGGAACGATTCGCCAAATAATGCATCAAGTCATTAAATGTATCTCGCGGTTCCCAAAAATCCAAATCCAGAATACATATATATACAGCGTCCCATACCACCGATATATATGCAATAAAAACTGATCATATAACAATAGCAAGGTATATGTGCGAACGAGTAATATAGCATGGCATACATATGAGCATGTAGATATACAGGTATGTTCTATGTAATATGTACTATCGCACAAGTATAACTGTTTAATGTCGCTAACCAATAGCAAGGTATATAAATGCGCATTTGTGTTGTGCGTAGCATGACAATTATCAACAGTGTGTGTAGCATATCATTGGTGCTCGTGCAACATGAACTGTCGATAATAGTGCAGTGTACAGCAGGTATAGTATCATGCACAACAAGTAACTATATGCAACATGAATCATGCAATATCTCTATATAAGCAAATAAGCATACGGCTAATATTATATCATGTCTAGCCCCGACGCGTAGCGCCATACGGGCGATTCCCCGTAGATGTTAAATCTACTCACACTGTGGTCTTCAGCTATGAAAATCCGACCACCTGCTACCCTTTGTTCGCAGCGTCTGAAGTCCCCGCTTGCGACGCTATAATATCACAAACACAAGAAATAAAGCGAACATCTCAGAAGCAATCACAATAACGAAAAACTACGTATTATAAAACGCATCAACGCACTAAACCAACTCACGAGTACACGTCTAGTGCAAACACACGATTATAGGTAATCGATCCCAGATTTTGCATACTGCATTTACCAAGTAAATCAACAGTACCAACAACCCAAAACCATAGCAGACAACACCCACAGAAAACCCACCCCAAACCCTTACTATTAGGCCGGCGTCGCCGGTCCCCTCTTCAAGTCTCGCCGCCCCCGGCCGGTGGGATGGCCCCCGTCTCCTAGGTGGTGTCTCAGGTCAACCTGCACACTCCTCTGAAGTTGTTGATTCAGTCACTAAAATTCCCCGGTCACAGCAGATACTAAAAACTCTAAAAAGACACTAAAAACCCGATATCGCCTCAACCGATAAAAACTAAGTTCTACGCAACAATTAACGATCAAAACCACACAAAAACTCTAAATTAACAGTAAAGAGAGTATACCTAACAACTTTGCTCTCAAGTTCCAAGCTTTTCCCTATCTCCAAGTGATCAAGATCAAGAAATCCTAAGCTTTAGCTATTTTGTGATATGTTTATGGATTTTTGAGGGTTTTGTGATAGAAATCAATTAAAATGAGAAGGGAATTGATCAAGTGCAGTAGAGGAAGAGATATTTTCGGCCAAGGGAGTGAGGAGGTGGAGTTGTGAAGAATTTCCAAGCAATTTCCTTCATTTAATGCCATTTGCACACATACACACACATGCATGCATCTAATCCTTCTCTTTTCTTTTCTTTTTCTTTTAATTTCCTAACTTAATTCCTAGTCCACACATTATGCTAAGTGAAGTGAGAAGGAAATTCTTAACTCAATTATTTAAAGAAAAGATCGCATGTAGAAATTTTCCCAAAATTTGAATACCGCATTAAAATAATATTAAAAATTGGAAAAAACCAAATTGAACCAAAACGTCCCATATACTCCCAAAGCACGCGCACTAGCTTTATTTTAGCTAAACAAGGTGCCGGCAAGTCTATATGGTCGTTTGTTCACAGTCGGGTAAAAACGGAAAATACCGACAAACTTACCCTAAAACGGACAAAATCGCCTAACGATTTCCAAAACGTTACACTAGGGGTGGTAAACGTCAGACCCCAGTAACCGATAAGTCGTGTCGATGTAAGGCTCTTAACGGGTCGAGAAACTACTGATAACTCTTACCAGTAAATCTCCATATCACCCTTGCCAGGGACTTCCAGTTATAGCCAATCGAACACAGCACAACATCAACTCCCAATACAGGGAGAGACGAAACCCCTCCTATCGCTCATTGCCTCCATGTGATTCGGGATTGTACCCAAAAGCTACCGTTTTGCACGCCTTCTTGGACGTGGTAAGGTGGAAATCAAAGCACAGTGGGAATCACACAAGACTCTATAACGATATCGGGTCTACAGACTAACCTGTACCAGTGTCACCGGAGAACTGCTATCTGACGATAGGTATAATACCATCCAGGAGTTCTCAGCGAGTCCGTTCAGTGTACCCAGTCTCTACTGAGCACCCGTACACCATCTTTGATGTCCAACACCAATGGATATAGGATCATCCATCGCCCATCATATGGGTCAAGATGCGTGTACGCTAGTCTATTCTGGAGTATCGATGCCCTGTCTCGATACACCCTCGACTAGGAACAGTTATAGGATGTACTCGTGGACTACCCTGGCCCCACTAGTATAATCTCATCATAGTCCTAGTAGTTGAGTACATATCCTAAGGGCTTTATCAACACGTGATCACAAAACAATATTTGTTAACATGTTAAGATAAAGTGAAACCAGATAGCATACTATCATATCGAGCAAGAAAGTCCTCTCTATATATATCCAAGCATCTACTATAATATGCATCATATGTACAACAATGGCCTCTAAGGCATATATATAGCTAACAACTAGTGGGGCCAGGGTAGTCCACAAGTACATCCTATAACTGTTCCTAGTCGAGGGTATATCGAGACAGGGCATCGATACTCCAGAGTAGACTAGCGTATACGCATATTGACCCATATGATGGGCAATGGATGATCCCACATCCGATTGTGTTTGACATCAAAGATGGTATACGGGTGCTCAGTGGAGACTGGGTACACTGAACGGACTCATCGAGAACTCCTTGTTGGTATTATACCTATCGTCAGATAGCAGTTCTCTGGTGACACTGGTACAGGTTAGTCTGTAGACCCGAGATCGTCATAGAGTCTTATGTGATTCCCACTGTGCTTTGATTTCCACCTTACCACGTTCAAGAGAACGTGCAAAAGGGTGGCTTTTTGGTACAATCCCGAATCATATAGAGGCAATGAGCGATAGGAAGGGTTTCGTCTCTCCCGGTATTGGGGTTGATTTTGCGTTGTGCTCGATTGGCTATAATTGGAAGTCCCTGGCCAGGGCTGATATGGAGATCTACTGGTAAGTGTTATCAGTAGTTTCTCGACCCGTTATGAGCCTCACATCGACACGACTTATCGGTTACTGGGGGTCTGACGTTTACCACCCCTAGACTGGATATGCGACATATCAGACGAAGAGACCGGACTGTACGGTAGTGTTACTGATTGGATTTATTGGAGTTAGAGAAGACTTGCTTGTTGATCTTCTGATCGCTCAATACCTGGGTGGCCGTTACGTTTAGCTGATCGCTTGCGGCTTGTTGGTGTTTGATGTGATCATCACATACTGCCGGCGTATTGACGAGTCTTTAGTGTCCTACATAGAGGTTTCCAGGCTCAGGCAAAACGGAGTAGGAGCACATATGAGATATGTGCGGGATCGAGATTGATACGAGTATGTGATACCGTATTCTATTCTCGCGATATGTGATATCGGCCGGTTATTTGTGATATAGCCGGGTTATCGGATCAAGTGTTGATTCGATGAAATAATATATATATATATATATATATATATATATATATATATATATATATATATATTATGCTCACTTAAATATTTATTATTCTCACTTATGATGCATTTAACATATATGTGATATATGTTTATTGTATTGTTTTTTTTTGTTACACAAATATTATATATGTGATATATAATATTTTGGCATGCTAGGTTATACATGCAACAAGGATGTATGAGAATTATACTATGCTACATATAATGTTTGGGTTTAAATTCTTAAGTAATTCAAAAATGTGGAAATGAGTTATGGTGGAAGCTTCATGAAGCTTGTTGATAACCATTGACAAAGTCTACCCTTTTTGTTTTGCTTAAGATATTTTCTAACCCAAACATGACACATAGCCATGGTTAACTCTCTACAAGGGTTAGGTATTCACATATACTAACTAAGGGTTGCATTTCTAACATGATCTCATTCATTCATCTTCTTCTTCCTCATCTCATTTTTGCTCTCTAGATTTTGAGATCAAGAAGAAAAATAGTGAGAAATGAAATACTAAAGTGAGCTAAATTCCTACTTCATCATCCTCTTCTATACTAGCCATATAGATTAGTGTGTTAGCTTCACTAATTCCGTATTAGTGAAGAGTGAGCTTGAGTCCGTATTTCCTCGACGTAGATCATCACAGACTTTGAAGACTTCAAGCAAGGATGCATCGTACATCTTGTGGAGCCTCTCAAGAGTTCGGGAGCTCGTTGATCGCAGCGAAGGGACCACTACTCGGAGCTTGTGAAGTGAAGGAACGGACTACAAAGGTTGTAATCCCTATCACTTAGATGTAAAGTTGTTTACATGCAAAGTTAACCCTAATTCTCTAGTTCAATTACTTAGTTGGTTTGTTTAGCACCCAAAAATTTTAATATAGCATGTTTGATGCTTGCCAAAACCTTGCTAAGGTGCTAAGCTAAGCCTGCACCAGCATCATCTAAGGGACATCGGTTCATATTGGCAACGACCGATTACTTCTCCAAGTGGGCAGAAGTAATACCGTTAAGAGAAGTGAACACGGAGAACATCCTCCATTTCTTCAAGACACATGTCATCTACCGGTTCGGCACTCCGCGACTGATCATCTTGGATAATGGGCCGGCCTACAGAAGCCATAAGATCAGTCGCTTCGCATAACAGCATAAAATAGATTTGAGATATTCTTCAGTCTATAACCCCCGAGCTAACGGTCTAGCTGAGGCTTTCAACAAAACCTTGACGAAGATCATAAAGAAGACGGTGTCCAGAAATAAAAAGGACTGGCATGAGAGATTGCATGAAGCTCTCTGGGCTTATCGGACCACATTCAAGACAGCCACGAATACAACGCCATTCGCGTTGGTATTTGGCACAGAAGCAGTACTTCTCTTGGAGATAGAGCTACCCTCTCTACGAGTAGCGGTTCGATACGAGCTGACGGATGAAGAAAATGCCCATCTTCGACTTGAGGAGCTCGATGCCCTCGATGAAACTCGTCTCATGGCATAGCAAAACCTAGAAGCTTACAAAGCAAGGATGACGCACTCATACGAAAAATTGACTAGGCCGAAAACATTCCGCCAAGGCGAACTCGTGCTAGGTAAAAAGACCTATGATCCCCAATCATGCTAAACGGGGGAAATTCGAGCCGAACTATGAGGGCCTGAACATCATAAACAAGGTCTACCAAGGTGGGGCCTACTTGTTCATGGATATGCATGGCAAAAGACACTTCCGGCCAATAAACGGCCGGTTCCTTAGGAAATACTACGCTTGACAAGTCGCGGCTCAAGTTAATGATGGATGACGACGCTCGTGTCCGCTCGCTGTCTTCCTGAGCCCAAACTCTATAAGTAGTATCCAGCGTAACTTCGCCTCAAAACCCCCATGGACCGCAACGTCCTTAAACTAGCTATGGACCGAGATGTCCCTAAACTAACAACGGACCGCAACGTCCTTAAACAAGCTATGGACCGAGATGTCCTTAAACTAACGATGGACCGAGATGTCCTTAAACTAACAACGGACCGAGATTTCCCTAAACTAACAACGTCGCCTCAAACACGGCGATAGTGGAGTGCAAGTCCACAAGTCCCAACGGTGAGGACAGCAACTCAAATCCCACCGGCAAACAAATGGGTCACATGCGGCGAAACTATTCTCGAGAGTTTCATCGTACAAAAAAAACGGAACGTCAAAAAGTAAAATGGGCACGGATGAAAACCCTAAAGGGCTCCGTGAGTAAAAACAGAAGGACTTCCGGCGAGTTCGTGAAAACCCGAAAGGGGGCAGACGCGTAAAAAAAATTCATGCGCACTTGCGAGGTCCTCTCGACCTTGTGAGGAGAAAACACTTGCGTGAGATCCTTACGACTCACAAGGGAGCAACACACTTAGGGATCCCCACGATTCTCTAACATTTCATAAAAATAAAATATTATTTTTGGGGATTTTTATAATTAAATAATATTATATTGAATATTTTAATAAGGCGGTATAATTAAATACCGATAAATTGGGGAAAATTTGGAAAATTACAAATAACTAAAATGATGGTGCTTTATTGGATTTAAGCAAATTATGAAATTTTATGATTTATTATACACTATTTTATTGCTAATCACGGTAAAATATCGCTAATCGCGCATTAAGCTTGTTTTGTGCAAAACATGCACCATATCATTTTTAAACTTGTGTTATATTTTTCTACATGGCTTTCTTGTTTTGGGTTGGTTTTAGATGAGAGAAGAGAAGAGAGAAAGGAAAAGAAAATAGAAAAGAAAAAGGGAAATATTAAACAATATGGTATGGGGGAGAGAGAGAGAGAGAGAGGATGAGGGGTCAAACCTTGGTCATTGCCCTTTGTTACTTTCACCATCTTCATCTTTTTCTTCTCCCTCTTCAGCCCATGGCAGCACCCCTCCTCCACCTCCATTACAACCCCCAAAACATCATCAAAAACTCATCCAAAGTTCATCCCCACTTCACAAAAAGCATGCACAAGCTCACAAGCTACACTTTGGACCAAGAAAGCAAGGATTTTGGACACTTGGGGCAACTCAAGAATTTTCTTGAGTTGCCAAATGAAGTATTCTCTTAACCATTAGTATAGTATTTCCATTGCTTTTACATCCATGTTTGATTAGAACCGATTTAGTGTCGTTTAGTGAGGTTTGGAAATTTCTAGTTAGGGTTTGATGAATTCTTGAGTTGTGATGTGTAATTGAGGCTTATAGTGACCTTAAACCCCTGTAATGATTGTATTTTGGACCTAAAACGGAGACTCAAACCCCAATTCATGAACTTTGAATTCTGCAGATACGGAAATTGAGGGAATTGTGATGGTTTTTGGTAATCTACTAACACCCGGGTGACCTGGAAATTATTTAGTAAACACAGTGATACATGCAGGCAACCTAGGACCCCCTACTAAAACCCTAGCCCAATACCCCAACACCAGGCCGCAGAAATAATCCTTCTGGCTGCAATTTGCGGCCAGACCTGGGGCAATTTGGCTCGTGTTTGTTTCATGGCTCCAGTATCTGTAATCTAGACCTTCCACATATGCAAAATTGGTTGATTTAACCTAGGGTAAAATCTGGGACTAATTTCATGAGTTGCTATTTTGATTCGGGGTTATATTTTTCGTATTTTGGATTTTGGATTTTAGTATTTGTGTTTTACCTCGATCACTTGACTTTTGTACGACGATATCGAGGGTTGTTTGGTGGTTTGAAAGGCGTAGTCCGTAGGTTCTAACCTATAGGCTTTTAGCGTGTCGTTTTGGTTTTGATTTGGATTTTAATGCGATACGATACGTTGTGACATATAGGTACCCCATGTGGACTTTAGGACGACAAGCAAGCGCGTGGCGACGTCGGTAACGGCAAGCGAAGAGCAAAGTGAGTAGATACACATCTACGGGGGAAGTCGGGTGAATGGCGTATAGCACCCCCGCAGTTCGTAGCGTAGTGTATAGTATATATTAGATGGATATATTTATATGTTTATTGTGAGTTAATGGCTATCTAGATAGACTTTGGGATTCATGGATAATTTTAGTATAATTGGATGATAGTGTCATTAGTTAGTTTAGTCGCGGACCTTAGAAAAAGGTTTACACCCACACGCGCACGCACACATGTTTACGTTGTTTTACTTGTGCGGTTATGGGGAGATGTGTGTGTGTGTGTGTGTGTGTCTACGTATTCTTATACATGGATGATGAGGATTATTTATGGTACTTGAGGATGAGTCGATGAGATTAGGCATGATACCATGAGATCGGTGATATGTTTTGATTCGTATTAGAAGATACGACATGAGATATAGCGGGCCTTTAGGCGTGTGTTTTCATACACGCATATATTTGCAGATGGTATCAGTTTGTACTAGACTTAGATCAGTACCCCCAGTTCATTGAGATATGATGATAAGGATACCAGATAAATGATGAGATGAATGACCCGTACCCAGATTGGGATGCCGTATGATGGATTTACAGTACGAGCCTTATATTGATGATAGATCCGCACTCTTGACTCAAGGATGTCATGTTATTTATTATATCGTATGTGATACTATTGAGGAGGGATCGCCGACTATTATATTTATATGTATCGACTCAGATTTAGGTGATTTCCTTACCTTTCTATTTATCCTGTAGTTTACTTATAGATGTTAGACTAGACTCGAGTCATACCTATTTCAAAACTAACGAATCGTTAGTATTTTAAAGAAAGGCCAAGGGATTTTACGGATATTTCCAAAGACGTATCTTTTCCTAAAAGCACCGTAGCCCTTATTTTTCTAAACACCATGATTCGTGTTATTTCAAATGGCAAAACTGTATGACATATATATATTGATGTAGATTCTTCACTGTTGTGTTTATTATTCATTTTCCGCATATTCTTGCTATTCCCATCGCATTGCATGTTTAAATGTGTTTATTGTCATATTAAATCCATGTTGTCAGGACACCAGCACCATTATCGATGATGCGTATATTCCACGTACACCTACTTGCCGGCTCACACACTTCATCATCGATAACTGCCATGTCGCTACACAGTAGGACTGTTGCATCAGGATATGACCCCTTGCATGACATACTTGCGTACGTACATATTGTATACTCATACTTGCGTACACACATATTGTACACCCATACTTGCATACATACGTATTTGCACATACATAGATGATTCTGGCTTGATTTTGGAGATTTGGGAACCGCAAGATATATTTAAAAACTGGATTCATTTTAAAAGAGCGGTTTTCCCTCGATATGTGCATATTACTATTCTATGTTGCATGATATACGGTTATGCTTACATTTCTATTATATGTCGCATACATCATGCTATATGATTATACGCATTGAGATATGTTGTTTTCATGAGATTTCTGGATTTGGGAAGCGTAGTTATTTCAAAAGAGAGTATGTATTGTTTTAAAAACCTGGTTACCCTTGATATAATATTTCAGTGCATCCACCATGTGTTTTCTCGATTCTGATACGTGTGACATGTGAAACCCGATTCGAGGAGCCGAATGAGGCCGATTGCGGGTACATGGTGGACCCGGTATGGTACCTCGGGGTGAGAACGGATCTGTCGTGCAGTAGGCGATGAGCCTGGCAGAGGGACCACTACCTACCGGTGATAGTATTTGGGCTCGGCGGATATCCGAAGGATACCGACCGGAGTCGAGAGATGATACGGGCTGATCCGGACTGACGGAGCCCGTAGGCCGATCCGGACTGATGGAGCCCGATATATAAGGATTTACGTGCCGATGCCGGGCACGGGTTTCATGATGTTTTCGAGTGTCGATACTAGACACTCAGGTTCTATGATTTTGATGTGTCGCGAGGGACACACGTTGATTTATATCCTCATACTTTCATGCATATGCTTTATGATATTTACATGCATGATGTTTTTGTCATTGGTTGATCCGTGGACGAGATCCACATGCATACAGGCATTGATTACATGGTTGGATGATATCCACATACTTATAGACTTCATGATTTAGTTGACACTGATTTCAGGATGATTACATTGATCACACCTCATGTTTATAATATGTTGCTATCTGAGGCACTGACACGAGCACTTGGTATTACACTTGGTATAGATGTTTACCCTTGCCACTTTATCATGCTTCAGACTTTATCATATTGAGGATATATACTACCGATCGTATTGACCTAGGTTTGAGTCGTTCATACGATTTCTGCACTGTGATGTTTTCTACTCACGAGTTGGCAACTCACCCCCGTTGTGCCACAGTTTCTTGCAGGTTTTGCCGTACAGGTTTCATTGCGGCTTTGCTGGCACACTGCTTCCATTCCGGATGATTTGCTTTGGTAGGTGGGTTCACTCGCATTGTGACCACCATTGTACTTATTTATTTTCAGTTGTATCTAGTAAAATTCCATCAACCAGACTTGTATATTGATTCAGACTTAGAAAACCAATATATTATTCTTTCGACCGTAAAGTCGCGCTTGTATTATTATGGTTTTCTTGATGGTTTTGAGTTTCCTTTGAGTTTTGATCCTCGCCCTTCGGCGTTGTATATTTTATTGCTTGCGTGGTTGTGACCATCGATTGACGAAGAGCTAGCTCTCGCTTGAGGATGCCTTTATTCATATTATGCACGTTGTACCCCTTTTGGGGCCAGTATTTACAAAGGAAACTCTGCCAAAATTTTCAGAAAAGACTTGAGATTTTAAAATGCATATTCGGCTTATGTTATTTAAAAACCCCTTGATTTAAAACATGTTTTCTTCACTTCTTTCTTTAAATGGTTTAGATTTCTGGGATTTCTTGACTTACTTGAATTAGATGGGCCCTATAGACTTCATATGATTCAAGTGCCAGTCACGTACCATTTTGGGTCGTGACAAAGTTAGTATCAGAGCGCTAAGTTAATTTTGGTTCGAGTCTAAGTTTGACTATGCGTAGCCTAGAGCGTTTGTATATATTCGGAACTTAGGTTTGACCTTACGGAACTTAGACTTAGTCGAGGGGGTATTAGACCCGAACTTTCGTCACGTAGGTTGACATTGGTTGATGGAGTAGGTGACTTAAGGAGAGTGACGTACCGTGTGTATGTTCCGCGGTATACTTACGATACGCTACTCCGCTTAAGAAGCTTTAGGATGTACATTTCCTTGCACAGTATTATATTCATTCATGATCTATCCTCATCGATATTGGTTTATGGTTTTGCTGCCACGATTGCATGGGCAGAGAGAGCTACTGCTAGAGTTGCGTCAACACGAGCTCGTCACGGACGAGGACTGACCAAGGCGTGATTCTAGGGACACACGATTGCATAGAGGTGTCATTTTATTGTGTTTTCGCGCCGTGAGCGTTTGATGGATCGCTTTTACGAGATTTATCGGACGTGCAGATCGGCACCAGAGGATCAGGCTACTGCTAGAGGCCAGCCAGAATGTGATGACCGTCGATGCACCGATTATTTGATGTTTGAGGCACTGTTCAGCGTGCGGACAAATGAGCCAGTTGTTGCTGCGAATGACGAGATATCGCCCCAGATGTTAGAGGTATGCCGCACGAGTTATACTTAGAGATATGATAGAAGATCACTAGTCACCCAAGGAGGAATGGCTAGGACATGTGATTTGTTGCCTACCCCGATGCGAGGTCATCAGATTGATTGATTCCAGCTAGAGACGATCGAATGTCAGAAACCCATTTTCCAAGTTTAAAGTATTCAGAGACAAATGCAAGTAATGCTATGGACGCTCTAGAAGTATGAAACCCTAACTCGACATAATGACCATGAGAATGCTTTGAAACCTTAGGGTTTGCGGCAGTTCAGTGGTGCCATTAGTGAGGCTTGGGTTTGCCCTTCTACGGTTGGTCCATAGGTACTGTGGCATGTACTAGAATACTATTAAACTGTACCCAAGATGTTGAGCTTTTGGAGGATTATGGAACCTTGACGAATCGATCGAAAGGTTAGACATCATTCGGATATCATGTGATAGGATACATTGCTTGGGAGACTCCAGATACGAGTATAGCCGTTGGAACGTAGTCCATGCAGCTACGAAGAGATGAGTCCGAAGCAGTCGACATTAGAGAAAAGTGGAGTAAAAGGTTCATACGAGATCTTGATAAGATGACGTTCCACTCCGCCGACATCAGAGATATGATACGCATGCAGAGGCATTGTATATGGATATATCTTCCAGAAGGAGTCGCGATGAGTATGCAGCCGTTCCAGAATAAGATACAGATTTAGTAAAAGATGATAACTTCCGGGCAGTTCAGCAGAAACGAGATTTGGGAGAGACCTCGACAGGACCTTTCTGGAATACTATACGAAAATACTTGGACCCATGAACGGTCATATTACGCACACCCAGCAGGCCAGAGTTCGGCATCGTCGACGATACATGTTATGAGTGACCATGATAGTTGGCCAGAGATCTTTAGAGGATGTGCCAGAGAGGGACTGTTTCCGTCGTCATTCCATATTGGTCCGTTGAGCCGAGGAGCTATATATCTAGCAATTCACAGTGAGAGACAAGAGCCTAAAAGCACCAGGCGCCAGACCATGAACAGGAGGCAAGTAGATATCTTGCTCTGCTAGCATTGGATGCACCGACACCTTCTCGACTTTGAAGGAAGGACATATCGACGACAGTGTTTACGATCTGGGATTTGGTGATTCGAATATCACGCATCCGACATTTTTGGATTTCGGTATTTTGGACGATTTGTTTGCATGATTGAGATTTTGTACATTACGGTTGCACTTGACTTCGATTTGATGTCATTCGAGAGGTTGATTTTGATTTCATGCCTATGATATGCATATGATTTGACTTGTGCTTTCGCCATAGTTTTCATGCACTTTTAGTGTTTTGATTTGATTTGTGCACGTTGATGCACATGGTTGTGAGATTATATACCGCGGTATACCTGATTTGGATTTGGATTGAAATGTGCTGTATACCGTCGATTTCGATTGTGATACTCGATATTTGTTTTGTACACCTTGTGCACCGGATTGGATTTTGCGCATGTTCGGCGCTTGATATTGGATTTTGTGATTTCGTGCATGTTAAATGCTTATGATTTAGATTTTATTCGTGGATGATGGATGCACCTGATTTGGATTTTCGCGCATGTTGGGCGCATGTTATGAGATGCGATTTTGGTGCACACCAGATGCACTAAATCGGGATTCTTCATGCATATCAGATGCACCTGATATTGTTGTCTGGCACACCCGTTGCCTTTGACAGGTGTTTTGTCCACACCCGTTGCACTTAGATTTTGTTTCTGTGCACATGTATGGCATATTCATGGATTTCGATTTTCTTGCGCACCAGACTCACAGGGTATTCTTATATACATTTTGGGATTGATTTCTTATATAGCAGTACAATTTTATAATATTTGCTATTTGTTTTCGTACTGAGCAGGACTAGTCAGAGGACAGTACCTGGATATATTTTGCATGTGTTGATAGTTATCGAAGGGATTTTCAAAAAGAGAGCTATAGCCTCAGTATTTACCTACGTGTCTGAGATGACACAAAACATTTTATAAAGGAAACCCTTCTAAATTATTTTCAAAAACGGCAGGACGTACATATTAAACAAAGGATAAGTATATATATAGTTATTTTCTTACAATAGACGTCCGCTACTGTGTCGCGATACGTGCATCGCACAGCAACATGAAAGGTTTGGCATGCATTTCCTTCAGATGTATTATCATGTTAGTTTTCGTATTGGATTTTGACATTGATGTCTTCACCATAACTCCGATGATTGTGGAATGCTTGACGGAGTTTTGATTTTGAGTTATCTGCTCATTGTTCAAGCGCATGAATTGCGCTATGATGCGTTTTATGTATTGATGATCTCGGAGCCCCGACGACTTGAACTTTTCACTGAAATGTTCTAGTATTTGAGGGGTTTAAATTTAAATTCGGGGACCGAATTTCTTTAAGGGGGGAAGATTATAAAATTTCAGAAAAATAAAATATTATTTTTGGGGATTTTTATAATTAAATAATATTATATTGAATATTTTAGTAATGCGGTATAATTAAATACCGATAAATTGGGGAAAATTTGGAAAATTACAAATTACTGAAATGATGGTGCTTTATTGGATTCAAGCAAGTTATGAAATTTCATGATTTATTATACACTATTTTAATGCTAATCGCGGTTAAATATCGCTAATCGCGCATTAAGCTTGTTTTGTGCAAAATATGCACCATATCATTTTTACACTTGTGTTACATTTTCCTACATGGCTTTCTTGTTTTGGGTTGGTTTTATATGAGAGAAGAGAAGAGAGAAAGGAAAAGAAAATAGAAAAGAAAAAGAAAAATATTAAACAATATAGTATGGGCAAGAAAGAGATAGAGAGAGGGTGAGGGGTCAAACCTTGGTCATGGCCCTTTGTTTCTTTCACCATCTTCATCTTTTTCTTCTCCCTCTTCAGCCCATGGCAGCACCCCTCCTCCACCTCCACTACAACCCCCAAAACATCATCAAAAACTCATCCAAAGTTCATCCCCACTTCACAAAAAGCATGCACAAGCTCACAAGCTACACTTTGGACCAAGAAAGCAAGGATTTTGGACACTTGGGGAAACTCAAGAATTTTCTTGAGTTGCCAAATGAGGTATTCTCTTAACCATTAGCATAGTATTTCTATTACTTTTACATCCATGTTTGATTAGAACCGATTTAGTGTCGTTTAGTGAGGTTTGGAAATTTCTAGTTAGGGTTTGAGGAATTCTTGAGTTGTGGTGTGTAATTGAAGCTTATAGTGGCCTTAAACCCCTGTGATGATTGTATTTTGGACCTAAAACAGAGACTCAAACCCCAATTCACAATCTTTGAATTCTGCAGATACGGAAATTGAGGGAATTGTGATGGTTTTTGGTAATCTGCTAACACCCGGGTGACCTGAAAATTATTTAGCAAAGACAGTGATACATGCAGGCAACCTAGGACCGCCCACTGAAACTTTAGCCCATACCCCAACACCAGGCCGCAGAAATAATCCTTCTTGCCACAATTTGCGGCCAGACCTGGGGCAATTTGGCTCGTGTTGTTTCATGGCTCCAGTATCTGTAATCTAGACCTTCCACATATGCAAAATTGACTGATTTGACCTAGGGTAAAATCTGGGACTAATTTCATGAGTTGTTGTTTTGATTCGGGGTTATATTTTTCGTATTTTGGATTCTGGATTTTAGTATTTGTGTTTTACCTCGATCACTTGACGTTTGTACGACGATATCGAGGGTTGTTTGGTGGTTTGAAAGGCGTAGTCCGTAGGTTCTAACCTATAGGCTTTTAACGTGTCGTTTTGGTTTTGATTTGGATTTTAATGCGATACGATACGTTGTGACATGTAGGTACCCCCCATGTGGACTTTGGGACGACAAGCAAGCGCGTGGCAACGTCGGTAACGGTAAGCGAAGAGCAAGGTGAGTAGATACACGTCTACGGGGTAAGTCGGGTGGATGGCGTATAGCACCCCCGCAGTTCGTAGCGTAGTGTATAGTATATATTAGATGGATATATTTATATGTTTATTGTGATTTTATGGCTATCTAGATAGACTTTGGGAGTCATGGATAATTTTAGTATAATTGGATGATAGCGTCATTAGTTAGTTTAGTCGCGGACCTTAGAATAAGGTTTACACCCATACGCACGCACACACATGTTTACATTGTTTTACTTGTGCGGTTATATATATATACTTATACATGGATGATGAGGATTGTTTATGGTACTTGAGGATGAGTCGATGAGATTAGGCATGATGCCATGAGATCGGTGATATGTTTTGATTCGTATTAGGAGATACGACATGAGATTATAGCGGGCCTTTAGGCGTGTGTTTTTATACACGCATATATTTGCAGATGGTATCAGTTTGTACTAGACTTAGATCAGTACCCCTAGTTCATTGAGATATGATGATAAGGATACCAGATAAATGATGAGATGAATGTGATATTTGACCCGTACCCAGATTGGGATGCTGTACGATGGATTTAACGTACGAGCCTTATATTGATGTTAGATCCGCACTCTTGACTCGAGGATGTCATGTTATTTATTGTATAGTATGTGATACTATTGAGGCAGGATCACCGACTATTATATTTATATGTATCGACTCAGATTTAGGTGGTTTCCTTACCTTTCGATTTATCCTGTAGTTTACTTATAGATGTTAGACTAGACTCGAGTCAAACCTATTTCAAAACTAACGAATCATAAGTATTTTAAAGACAAGCCAAGGGATTTTATGGATATTTCCAAAGACGCATCTTTTCCTAAAAACACCGTAGCCCTTATTTTTCCAAACACCACGATTCGTGTTATTTCAAATGGCAAAACTGTATGACATATATATATTGATGTAGATTCTTCACTGTTGTGTTTATTATTCATTTTCCGCATATTCTAGCTATTCGCATCGCATTGCATGTTTAAATGTGTTTATTGTCATATTAAACCCATGCTATCAGGACACCAGCACCATTTTTGATGATGCGTATGTTCCACGTACACCTGCTTGTCGGCTCACATACTTCATCATCGATAACTGCCATGTCACTACACAGTAGGACTGTTGCATCAGGATATGACCCCTTGCATGACATACTTTCGTACGTACGTATTGTACACTCATACTTGCGTACACACATATTGTACACCCATACTTGCATATATACGTATTTGCACATACATAGATGATTCTGGATTGATTTTGGAGATTTGGGAACCGCAAGATATATTTAAAAACTGGATTCATTTTAAAAGAGCTATTTTCCCTCGAAATGTGCATATTACTGTTCCATGTTGCATGATATACGGTTATGCTTACATTTCTATTATATGTCGCATACATCATGCTATATGATTATACGCATTGAGATATGTTGTTTTCATGAGATTTCTGGATTTGGGAACCGTGGTTATTTCAAAAGAGAGTATGTATTGTTTTAGAAACCTGGTTACCTTTGATATGATATTTCAGTGCATCCACCTTGTGTTTTCTCGGTTCTGAGACGTGTGACATGTGAAACCTGATTCGAGAAGCCGGATGAGGCCGATTGCGGGTACATGGCGGACCCGGTATGGTACCCCGGGGCGAGAACGGATCTTTCATGCAGTAGGCGATGAGCCTGGCAGAGGGACCACTACTTACCGGTGATAGTATTTGGGCTCGGCGGATATCCGGAGGATACCGACTAGAGTCGAGAGATGGTACGGGCCGATTCGGACTGACAGAGCCCATGGGCCGATCCGGACTGACGGAGCCCGATATATGAGGATTTACGTGCCGATGCTAGGCACGGGTTTCATGATGTTTTCGAGTGTCGATGCTAGACACTCAGGTTCCATGATTTTGATATGTCGCGAGGGACACACGTTGATTTATATCCTCATACTTTCATGCATATGCTTTATGATATTTACATGCATGATGTTTTTGTGTCATTGGTTGATCCGTGGACGAGATCTACATGCATACAGGTATTGATTACATAGTTGGATGATATCCACATACTTATAGATGTCATGATATAGTTGACACTGATTTCATGATGATTATATTGATCACACCTCATGTTTATGATATGTTGCTACCTGAGGCACTGACACGAGCACTTGGTATTACACTTGGTATAGATGTTTACCCTTGCCACCTTATCATGCTTCAGACTTTATCATATTGAGGATATCATATTGAGGATATATACTACCGATCGTATTGACCTAGGTTTGAGTCGTACATAGGATTTCTGCTCTGTGATGTTTTCTACTCATGAGTTGGCAACTCACCCCCGTTGTGCCATAGTTTCTTGCAGGTTTTGCCGTACAGGTTTCATTACGGTTTTGCTGGCACACTGCTTCCATTCCGGGTGATTTGCTTTGGTAGGTGGGTTCACTCGCATCGTGACCACCATTGTACTTATTTATTTTCAGTTGTATCTAGTAAAATTCCATCAACCAGACTTGTATATTGATTCAGACTTAGAAAACTAGTGTATTATTCTTTCGACCGTAGAGTCGCGCTTGTATTATTATGGTTTTCTTGATGGTTTTGAGTTTCCTTGGAGTTTTGATCCTCGCCCTTCGGCATTGTATATTTTATTGCTTGTGTTGTTGTGACCGTCGATTGACGAAGAGCTAGCTCCCACTTGGGAATGCCTTTATTCATATTATGCACGTTGTACCCCTTTTGGGGCCAGTATTTAAAAAGGAAACTCTGCCGAAATTTTCAGAAAAGACTTGAGATTTTAAAATGCATATTCGTCTTATGTTATTTAAAAACCCCTTTTTTTAAAATATGTTTTCTTCACTTCTTTCTTTAAATGGTTTAGATTTCTGGGATTTCTTGGCTTACTTGAATTAGATGGGGTCCTATAGACTTCATATGATTCAAGTGCCAGTCACGTGCCATTTTGGTTCGTGACAAATTCCTAAGGAGAAATTACACTTACGAGATCCTCACGACTTGTAAGGAGAATTCCCCCTATGAGACCCTTATGGCTCGTAGGATTCAAAAGCCTCAAGCTACAGGGATCTGATCTGTTCTTTAGCAATCACACTCCCCAGATTGCCCTACAAGCGGTTCAATATTGACCCTTGTATACAATCCATGGGCACAAATAAACGTTTCCCCCACCAAGTCCCACCAACGACGAGGAATGTCCTCATGTGGTGAACGACACTTGTAAGTCCTCTCGACTTATAAGGAGAAAACACTCTTGTAAGATCCTTATGACTTATAAAAGAACATACACTAAGGAATCCTCACGGCTCCTAAGGAGAAAACACACCTACAAGATCCTCACGACTCGTGGGGAGAAACACCTTTATGAGACCCTTACGGCTCATGAAGTCAAAAGCCTTAGTCGATAGGATCTTAACCCTGTTTGCTAAGACATCTTTGTTCGAATCGACAAAGGCAAATGATGATTTGCTCCTGGCAATATCCCAGTTGTAGCGATGCTGATGCCTAAATCGGTATCAAATTCTAAGTCCTTTCACTGTAAATGATGATTCGCTCCTGGCCATATTCCAGTCGCAGCGATGCTAATGCTAAGATTGGTTTCAGATCTCAAGTTCCATACTCGCAGCAAAAAAATCAGCGAGCCAAAAATGCATATGAAATAGCCAAAATGTTAGGGCAACCCTCAACAAAAATCAGCAAGTAAAATATATGCATATAAAAATAGCCGAAATGATTGGGCAACTCGCAATAAAAACCAGCGAGTAAAGAAAAAGAAAAATAGCCGAAATGATTGGGCACCACAAAAAATAGCCGAAATGATGGGGCAATCGCGACTTTCGCGATATAAAAAGCTGAAATGATAGAGCATCGCAGAAAGAAACAAAAAAATAAAACTTTTGCCCTGCAGATGAGATCACATCGACCCTGTATACAATTCATGGGCACAAACGAAAAGGGAACCATATTATCCCACCAGGCTTTGTCAAAGGGAAGCTAGATTTCTATGGCTACATCTATAGCCTAGAGATCAACAACAACGTTCTTCCTCCCTCCAGCAGGATGCAAACGCGACATCAACAAACGGATCCATGGCAAAGTCCCCTAATTCCAAATCTCAACGGTTCACAGACAGCCTAGAGACTATCTCGGAGCCACGGCAAAGTCCCCTAGTTCCAAATCTCGACGGTTCATAGACAACCTAGAGACTATCTCGGAGCCACAGCAAAGTCCCTTAGTTCCAAATCTCGACAGTTCAAAGACAACCTAGAGACTACCTCGGAGCCATGACAGAGTCCCTAGTTCCAAGGCTCTACGGTTACATCTACGGCCTAGAGATCAACAACAACGTTCTTCCTCCCTCCAGTAGGATGCAGACGTGACATCAACAAACGGAGCCGTGGCAGAGTCCCCTAGTTCTAAATCTCAATGGTTCACAGACAACCTAGAGACAACCTCGACATTCGTTGCAATATTGCAGACACAATGTCAACAAATGAAACCAAGGAAAATCCCTCGCTTCAGGGTCTTGATGGCAACTCAAATGAGACCTGAAAAGACTATCGGAGATCATCCCACACCAGCGCGGAGTGGTCATAACTCATCGGGGCTCCCAAAATGAGCCTAACCTCAAGTAAAAAGCGACATGGAAAATCCCTAACGCTTGCTCTTTTGACGGAAATATCACCTGGAAGATTACTTGAAGACGTCTTGTCTAGCCCCCAAAGGGATCAAAGACACGACAGTCGCGGGGCTACTCGAACAGCAAGATTGCGTATTGAGGAATACACCCGCCAATGCGGCGGTACGACGGGTATAAAACCCTAGTACCACAGACCCTAACGGACTTCTATTAGCTGGAGTTAACTGTGACGTTAGGACATCCTTGCGAGAACTTCTCGATTCGTCTCGACTCGTAAGGAAATTAGTGTCTTTGTGAGAACTTCTCGGTTCGTCTCGACTCGTAGGGAAAAGCCTTAGGCAATGGGGATAAGGACCTATTTCCTCAGCACTGAGGCACTGCAAATCGGTTCAAAATGGACTATTGCATACTATTCACGGGCCACACTCTCCAAAGTCAAATATCGACAAGGAGGGAAACAACCACTTACGAGTCCTCTCGACTTGTAAGCGGGAAAATTCTCTTGTGAGATCCTTACGACTCTCAAGAGAAAACACACTCAAGAGTCCTCGCGACTCCTAAGGAGAAAATACACCTACGGGATCCTCTCGACTCGTATAGAGAAAAGTCTTTATGAGACCCTCACGGCTCATAAAGTTGAAAAGTCTTAGGCGGCAGATCTAAACATGTTTCCTAAGCCATCACTGCCCTGCAAGGAGATCAAGATAGACTATCTACTAGACGTATTTGCTAAAAGAGACACGCCAGTATGAAATAAAATATATGTTTTATTCATGAATCCAAATGAATACAGGGTACATTTCATAAAAGAATCAAAATGAATACAAGACACTCTCATTTAGGAGTAAATACAAAAAAAAAAGAATATAAAAAAAATCTTCAAGCCGGCGGATGGTGCAATAAGTTCGTCAGTTCATCATTCTTCCGCTGGGCCTCGGGTTCAAGCTTTGTTATTGCCACAAGACGGGTCTCCGCATGAGACTGTTGAGTCCGATACGAAGCGAACCGGCTCTCAAGTGTAAGTTATATGTATGCCCTAGAGGCCATTACTGTACATGCGATATATATTATAGTGGATGCTTGGACATATATAGGGAGGACTTTCTTGCTCGATATGATAGTATGCTATCTGGTTGCTCTTTATCTTAACATGTACACTTATTGTCTCTCTATTACATGTTGATAAAGCCCTTAGGATGAGTACTTGACTACAAGGATTATGATGTAGATCATACTATTAGGGACAGGGTAGTCGGTAAGTACATCCTTCAATTGTTTCTAGTCGTGGGAATATCGAGACAGGGCATCGATACTCCAGAGTAGACTAGCGTATGCGCTTCTTGACCCATATGATGGGCGATGGATGATCCCACATCCATTAGCATTTGACATCAGAGAAGGTATACGGGTGCTCAGTGGAGACTGGGTACACTGAACGGACTCGCCGAGAACTCCTAGATGGTATTATACCTATCGTCAGATAGCAGTTCTCTGGTGACACTGGTACAGGTTAGACTGTCGACCCGAGATCGTCATAGAGTCTTGTGTGATTCCCACTGTGCTTTGATTTCCGCCATACCATGTTCAAGGGATCGTGCAAAAAGATGGTTTTTGGGTACAGTCCCGAATCACATGGAGGCAATGAGTGATAGTAGGGGATTCGTCTCTCCCGGTATTGGGGTTGATGTTGTGCTATGCTTGATTGGCCATAACAGGAAATCTCTGGCCAGGGTTGCTGAGATCTACTGGTAATTGTTATCAGTAGTTTCTCGAACCGTTATGGACCTTGCATCGGCATGACTTATCAGGCTATTGGGGTCTGTCGTTTTACCACCCCCCAGGCTGCGATATGCGACATATCTAACGAAGAAACCGGACTGTATGGTAGTGTTACTGATTGGATTCGTAGGAGCATGAGCAGGCTTGCTTGTTGATCTTCTGATCGCTCAATATCCGGGTGGCCGTTATGTTTAGCAGACTGCTTGCGGCTTATGGGTGTTTGATATGATCATCGCCTACTGCCGGCGTATTGACGAGTCTTTAGAGTCCTACACAGAGGTTTCCTGGTTCATGTGAAACGAAGTATGAGCATATATGTGATATGTGCGGGACCGAGATTAATTCGCGTATGTGATACCGCATTCTATTCTCGCGATATGTGATATCGGTCGGTTATATGTGATATAGCCGGGTTATCAGATCAAGTGTTGATTCGATAGATTGTTACATTTTATATTAGTCGGTTGTATGTGATATAGTCGGATTATTAAATCAAGTGCTAATTTAATAATTTAATGTATAATTATATATTTGATATATTAACTTACATTAACTAATATTTGCTCACTAAACATTTCTTTTTCTCACTTATGTGCATATAGTATATATGTGATATATATTTATGTACATTTTATTTGTGTCATGCTTGATGCCACATGCTTCATGGGTGTATGAGACTCACACCATGCTTGATATAATGGAGGGTTTTATTTATCTAAAGTTAATCAAAATTAGATGGAAATTGTCACATGGTTGAAGCTTGGAGAAGCTTGTGGAACCATTGACCAAGTCCACTAATTTTGTTATACTTATAGATATTTATTAACCTAACCATATTTGTTTAGCCATGGTTTATTCTCTATATGAGTTAGTGTATGACACTAACTCACCCATGGTTGCTATTCTCACCTTATGAGTTTCATTCTCATCCACTCTTCATCTTCTTCTTCCTCATGGAAAAGCTTTCTAACTTTTGAAAAGGTGTTGAAATATTGTGAGAAAAATTAATCTAAAGTGAGCCCATTTTCTACTTCATCATCCTCTACTATATTAGTCATTTAGTTTAGGGTGTTTGCTTCACTAATCTACCATTAGTGAAGAGGTAGCATGAGCTTGAGTCTCCTCGACGTAGATCATCTTCGGCCTCGAAGACTTCGAGCAAGCTTGTTCATTTTTTCATGTGAACCCTTACTAGATTTTGGTTGTTCACTACTTGGAGCGAAAGGACTACTACACGGAGCTTTAGAAGTGAAGGACCGGTCTACAAAGGTTGTATTCCTTATTCACTATGTATATAAAGTTGTTTACATATTTTATTTTCTAAATCTCTAGTTAAGATTCTAGGGTTAGGGTTCTTTAGTACGGCAAAAAATTGAAATTGGCATGGACGATACCTCCCGAAACCTTGCTACCGCGCTAGGTAACCCTACAGTGGTATCAGAGCCATGCTAGAGAATTAGACGATATTTGTAGAATTACGAAACCGAAACAACTTCGAAACACCCGATATACAATCCTAGTTTATGTCGAATTTTAAATGGCTTCTAAAAAATTTTTTAGCAACTGCAGAATGTTATATGAGATGTAACATGAACACAGTACAAATTTGAACCCTTCCCACCTTCTTTTGGCCGGCCACATGCGCATTATTTTCGAGCTCATCGGTTCCATTTGGGAATTTGGGCGTCAAATTTTTTCTGTGTTCCAGTTTCTGGGTTTTAGTATTTCAGGTGTTGCTTGTTTTTGCTAAAATTGCATGTGTTGTTAACTTTCTGCAAAGGCAATTCGGAGTGTTTCGTAATCATAATTCTAACATCTATTCAAGTTATTTAGACGACGTTAAAAAGCTCAAACGGATATCAATAACCTAATTTTTCCCTCGCAGGAAATTTTCTAAGAGTTGGATTTTTTCCAAGTTTAAAATATTCAGAAAACCATGCAAGCAATTCTGTGGACCCTCTAGAAGAACGATACCCAAACTCGACTTTTTGGATCGCGGAACTGCGGTCATACCCTAAGGTTTATGGCAGTTCCGTGGCAACATGAGTGAGGCATGGGTCGGCCCTTCTACGGATAGTTCATAGGAGCTGTGACATGTTCTGGGTTCTTTTTAAACTCCGCTCAAGTGTTGAGCTCTTTGGGAAATTTTGGGTGTTTGTTTATTCGACCGAAAAGTTTAATATCGTCTAGCTATCTGTGATTGTGATACAATACTTGGAATCCACAATAATTAGTTATGTGATAACTAGTTTGAATTTTATAAATCTAGCAGTTTAGTCTCATTTGATCGTTTGCCACGGAATTTCGATGTAGATCAAAAGTCCGTCGCAATTACGTAGCATACGCGGATACTCACCAGGAAACCTTACTAGATAGCCACGCCCGATAGCCCTGACCAAGTAACTGTAGGAGAACCCCGTCACCAAAAGCATCCGTTAGGGTGCTCGCGGCCGCGGTGTTCCACCTTAGTGCATTTCGTCAACGGCATCGGGGGTGCGGCCCTCTACTAAAGTTTCCGACAAGCATTCGATCAGATTATCGGGAATCTTGTTGAATTACCCGACTGGTTATTGGAAAGTGTAACGTTTCAGAAATCGTTTTGCGAATTTTTCCGTTTTAGGGCAAAATTGTCGGTATTTTCCGTTTTAACCCGATTTCGATCAAACGTCCGTAGAAACTTGCCGGCACCTAGTTTTGCTAAAATTAAAGCTAGTGCGCGAACTTTGAGGGTATATGGGAGGTTTTGGTTCAGATAGAATTTTTCCCAAATAAAATATTATTTTAGCCGGTAAAATTTGCACGTAAATCGGGAAATTTCTTCTAATGAAAATCCTTGGAAATTATCACTACATTATTTTAGAACCTTCTTTTTAAATATCTAGATTTTCTTTTGGTCAAAGGATTTAAATTTTTTAAAGAAAAAGAAAAAGAATGAAATGGTGGCATTTGCATTTAATGTTGCATTTATTGCATATTGCTAGAATTTTCTTTATGTTTATTACACAAAATACCCCCCTCCTCAATATTAGCCAAGCCCTCCCACTTCAGCACCAATCTTTTTCCTTGCTCATTTCTTTTACTTCAAGCTTTCTAAATTCTTCAAAATCCTAAAATAAATCCACAAAATTCCTAAACAAAAAATTAAACCATCATCCTTCTTCACTAACTAGCTCGGATCTTCAAGAAAAAGGTGATTTTTGGAGGATCAAATTTGGTGTTGGTCACTTATTAGTGTTCTTAAGGAGGTATAAAAATCCTAACCCCAATCCTTATTTGTTGTGTTTAATCATTAAACTTGCTTGTTTAGTGTTTATTATTGCTTAAAAATTCATGTTTTGCTAATTCATGATAATTAGTATAAATTGATAGTTAGGATTTTATATGGTTAAAGTGGTTAATCTTGAAGCTTAGATTTGGAAAAGTGAAGTATTTTGTGAAAATGTTAATTGTTATTTTTCTTAATCGCCTATTAAGCTTAATCGCAAACTAGATTTTTCTAACTCATTTTTGGGAAAGATTAAAAATATGAAAGTGGTTTGGATAGCTTAGTTAAGCTTTTGTATGATGTTTGAAATCGCTAGAATTGTTAAATTTCTAGACTTGTGCTAAATTGAGAGAAAAAGATAAATACTGCTTACTAGATTTCGGTAACTTTTAGGCGTGGGTTTCTTTTGACGTTGCGATGTTATTTATAATGAGATCACGTTTATTATTGTGTTTTGAATGCGCGATCGGGACGATCGGATTCTAGACTAGGTGTTTCGTAGTTTAGCGACCCTAGTTAGGGTTTTTGGCCGATGTCGTGCGCGATAGATACGCAGTGTAATTTTCCGGGCGTTTTCGTCGCGTTTCGTTGTCTTTTCGTCATTTTAGGATATTTTGCTTATGTGATGTGTTTGTGAAATTTTAGGTTCGCAAGCGGGGACTTCGGACGCTACGACAAAAGAAAACAGGTGGTAGGCTTCACTTAGCCAGGAGCGTTGGTGAGTAGATTTAACATCTACAGGGGGATCGCCCACATGGTATTATGCGTCTGGGCTAGATCAAATGATATGACCTTTAGTGTTTAGTATATGGACTCGTTTGTGCATGTGTTTTTCGTTGCATATCTCATTTACCTATTGTATTTGGACATAGTATTAATGAGACACAACACTATTATTGACGGCTCATGTTGCACGAGCACTGATTATATGCCACTCACACCGTCAATAATTTCCATGACACGCACAACACCTATACATATGTGATATTGGATTGCTTAGGGACATTGAGACATGATCCTTATTTTCATTGTGCATATGACATATAGCATACCTGCATACCTACATGCTTACACATATGCCCTGACATGCTTACATGCTAGTTATCTATATATTTATAGGATAGTGTACCTTTAGTGATAGGTATATACATATATGAGACATAGCTACATGTACATCTGGCATACATACATATACCTGGAGGGTATTTTGGATAGGTATAGAGACATACCTTGCTACAGATACTTTTACATCATACATACTTACATATGGACACACATATCTTGCTATACCGACATGGTTACGCTTACCTTGTTATAGCTACATGTTCATCTGTATATGATGTTGCATCTGATTTCAGAGAAATCAGGAACCACATGATATATTTAATAACTTGTTGCAGTTAAATAGCGGTTTTCCTTTATATGCTCATATTACTGTTTCATGTTTGTATATATTACATCCATGGATTTCATATGATGTCTCTGATATTTTTACTCCTGTATATATAACAGTGGAATGGGACGCTGTTATATATGCCTTTACACCAATATTAGTGGAATGGGACGCTAATATATGTGTATTGATTCATGCATTTATACTTATTCATTACTTGATGTTTTCTGAATTTGAGGACTGTGGTTGTTTCATGGAATTATGCAAGTATTCTTATTCTTTACTTGATATTTGGATGCATCCACTCAGAGATTTGTTATATACCGATATGTGGAACATAGGTGTCGAGGTGAGACACTTGGGTTTCGAGGGACGTATAGAAATTGAGAAAGACCGATACGTGGAACACAAGTGTCGAGGTGAGATACTTGGGTTTCAAGGAACGTATAGAAATTGAGAAAGACCGATACGTGGATCACGGGTGTCGATACCGGACACTTACGATTCGAGGAACGTATGGATTTGAGTATTTCTGTGTCGATGCTTGACACTTGTTTCATGATGTTTTTGAATGTCGATGTTGGACACTCACTTTATATGAAACTTACTGGATTCAGGATATATGAGATTCACTTGATATTGGATTCAGGATATATGAGATTTATTTGATATTATATATTCAGGATTTGTGAGACTTACATGATATGAGAGCCAATTTGGGGGCTGGTTTGAGGAATTGGGATTTGGATTGTCTTGATGGACTTTGGTCCTACCACGATGTCAGGATTCCGTGGAAATGACATGTTTCATTCCATACTCCACATTTATTATTTATGCACTGCTTCATGTATTAATTGTGCCTGCTAGAGTACCTTTCATGACTGTTGCATATATACATTGTCATATCATCGCTTCATGTATTAGTTGTACCTGATAGAGTACCTTACATGATTGTTGCATACAGATTGTCATATTACTGCTTCATGTATTAGTGATACCTGCTAGTGTACCTTTCATGACTATTGCACACATATGACTTTTATTGCTATTAGTTGCTTATGTTAGATTCGCGTTGTACGTGCATACTTGTGATTACCTGCATATGTTATTTACTATTCACGAGTTGGCAACTCACCCCCGTTGTGCCACAGGGTTTTGCAGGTTGTTCCCCAGATTAGTCGAGGCAGGCTATTCATCTATCTTATCATCTTTTGCTGTGGATACTGTATCAGCTCACAGTGTACAGTTTGCTTAGGTGGGTTTTGTGGTTATTCGTTGGTTTATTGTATATTCGTTGTATCCTTGTACTCTCCATCTACCATTATCTTGTATGACTTAGAGACTTGATGTGAGGACGATATTGTATATTTGGGGACTTGGATGTCTTTTATGCAGTTTTATTTATATCGTCTTTTATTTCTTCGCTACGGCGTCGTATATCTGTTGTGGTGGTTGTTTTCCGCCGTTGGGCATGGATTTTCTCCCGTTGGGGATGCTTTACTTTATATTTATGTTGTACCCATTTTTGGGGTTGGTTTTTACAAAGGAGGTGCTGCCGAAATTTTCAAGAAAGAAAAGTTGGACTTAAAGAATTTATACTTGAGATTTTCAAAGGTTTAAACAATGTTTCTTATCTTTTCTTGTCTTTTAATGGTTTAGATTTATGGGTTTTGGCTTTCTTTTACTGCGTTACGCCTGTGGACATTGCGTAGTATTAGGGCCGTCACGTGCCAATTTCGGGTCGTGACAGAAAGTGTTTTCAATATCGAGACTAAAATACGGGGTTTATAATTGTTAGGCATGAGATGTCTAGGGAATTCATTTGGTTGGGCATGAAATCCAAAGTATGTGATACATTGGGTTTATGATGTCTGAGATGGTTGCGGATTCCAATTGTTGTGGTTTTTCACTTTCTTTTCTGCGACCGTAAGTGTAATATGTGGTGTATCGCCGGTTTCGTTGCTATATGTCAACGACAATTGGGATACGCATATTTACTTACGTTGATAACATGTGATTTTATGTATTGCTGTGATATGTTATATTGGATCATCGTGTTTTGAATAGCCGGGGTTTTTTATGTGAGATGAGAGTTTTCATTTTCATTCATGTAAAAGCTTGTATGTAATATTCTTTTATTGGGGTGAGGATGATGTCACCATTGATGTATATTATTTACTTTTCTGCATTAGGATAGACCCAAGGAGGAGAGCACAACTAACCGGGTTCTAGGGTCCAGTGGGAGACCATCTCGAGGAGTCGAGACCGGATCTCCTAACTCTAGAATTGGGAGGGTTGCTTGCTGCTCTCGTAGGGGTCTAGGTATGTGGGTTTGGCTATTCATCACGACCGTAGAATCCGTGTTTTTACTGGCTTAATTTAAAACACGGAATTCCTAGTATATACAATATTTCATATGTGTTCTTCTGCTGCTGATATTCTGTGATGTGATCACTTGATATTCTGAGACGAATGCCTATATTATATATATGATATATAATAACTATTGATGCATTCGTTTCTTATGTGATGCTTAGGAAGCATATATGATGGGACTTCATTAATGAGATTAATGGAATAAAAGAAACCTAAAGATGTTGTAGAAACTTGTTTAAAAACTGGTAGCTCTGGTTCTTGCTTTGCATAGCGGTATTCCTTGTAGAATATCCAGCACCTTATTCGATAAGGAAAGAGCCGAGATCCCTTCACTGGGAGTGAGCTCTTTAGCGAAACTGGCAGATGCTACAACCCACTCGGTTTGTCTTTTGATTGCTTCTATAGTTTTTGCTTTGCATAGCGGTATTTGTGAAATATCCTGCACCTCATTCGATGAGGAAAGAGCCGAGATCCCTTCACCGGGAGTGACCTCTTTAGTAAAACTAGTAAAAGCCTCAAAAACACTCCTTTTCAAAATTACTCGATTCTACAACGATATCAAGTTCATTACGCAAAAGGTTTTCTTAAAAACCTGTCGTAGCCCTCCGTCATTTCAGATAAGTAGTATTTAGTATTCGTGCTATGTTTGTTGACCTTGTCAAGGCGTAGTGTGTGGTAGCTGATTTGTGCTTATCTGCAAAATATATGATGCGATTGGATTAGGGTAGTCGTGCGGCCTTGTTGACCTTACCAAGGGTCGTGCGGGTGGGTTTAATTCAATCAGGAAATGACGGGTTGAACTTGACTTGCGGTCTATGGTTTGTTGACCTTGTCAAGGTCATAGATCGCTCGGGGCAAAACATTATCGGGAATTTCAAGTGTTGAAATTTGCAATACGATTGCATACCTTCTATGAGATAGTTGAATCTCGACACCTAATGCGAGTAAGAGTTACTCCTGGGAGAGTTTTACACATAACAATTAGCCGATCAAGTAGGTGTCTAGAAAGGTGTTAATGGGGTTACGCCTCTGGGAAAACGAGGTTTATTTTAATTAAGTCCGTGCGAAAGCACGAGGAACCTCCCTCAAAATACCTACACTGGCCTGGACGAAAGATTAGCAAACTTATAGGGTGTAATTAATTCCGGCTAGTCTTACCTTTTAGGGTTTGAAGGAAGATTTGATAAAAATAGTGGGAGCCATCTTGATTAGATAAAATAATAACCAATCTAATCTTGCAAGAGCGCGCGTAGAGTGTTTTCTTCTCTCTCTCTCCAGATAGTGACCATGTCACGCCTTAATCAAAATAATAATATGGATGCATTGACCGAACCTGCTTATTATACTGAGCTGGGGAACGTTGGTTCCGCTCTATCTTATAATTGTTATAAGTCCGAGCAGGAAATAGGGGAATATCCGGATTTCCATGCGACCCATTCGAGGAATAAGCATGTTGATGCATATTTTTTGGGTGTGTTCGTTACCCAGAACTGTTTCTCAGTATCCTCTACGTCCTAGGTATGAGATACCGGATTAGGATCCCATATATATAATTTGTTACATGGGCTACAGACAGGTAAAGAATTGAGAATAGGTGATTGTTCTCTAGTGTAAAGAATGGTGCAATATTTGCAGCCAAGTCAGTTGGCAAATATCACCTTGTATTACCAAAAGGTAAATACATTGATTCTGAACAAATGTTATTGCATACCGAACCTGATATACAACATTACATCATATTCTTTATTCAGTTAAAGAAAGATATAATTCTGTATTGGAGGATAATGTTGTGAACATTTTCCTGAATCAAGAGTTGATTGGATCAGGCACGTTATGTAATGGCATATATGTTCTAAATCAAACCACAGTTCAAAGTATGTAGAACACACACAAGAGGAGTAGTTCAGAAATGAAAGAATCCTTCTTGTGGTATTGTAGACTAGGTCATATCAATGCGACACGACCAGCTAAGTTACATAAGGATGAATATGAGAATCTGTTCGAATTTTTATCTTATGATACTTTCCAGTCTTGTCTCAAAGGTAAAATGACAATACTCTGTTTACTGGAAACAGAGAAAGAGTTACTGAACTCTTAGGACAGATACATGATGATGTATACGGTCCTATGTCTACAAATGCCAGGGTTGGTTCTTGGTACTTCATTGCATTCATCGACTATCTCTCAAGATTCGGACATGTGTTCCTGTTGAAACACAAGTCTGAAACTTTTGAGAAATTCAAGGAATATAAGCTTGAAGTTGAGAACCAGACGGGTAGAAGTATTAAAGTCCTTCGATGTGATCGAGGAGGAGAATACTTGGGCATGGAGTTTCTTGGATTTTCTAAACGGAGAATGGGATTCTCTCTCAGCTTACTCCTTCATATACACCACAGCACAACGGTGTATCGGGGCGGAGGTATCGCACCCTATGAGATATGGCGCGTTCTATGATGAGTATTGCTGAGTTGCCTGTTTCCTTTTTGGGGGTTATGCACTTAAGAAGCTGCATACCTATTGAATAGGGTTCCATCCAAATCAGTGCCTACCACTACATATGAGATATGGAATGGGAAGAGACCATGTCTTAAACGGGTTAAGATATGGAGTTGTCCGGCCTATGTTGAAAAGCAAAATCCGGACAAGCTCGAGGCAAGGTCAGTTCTATATAAGTTTGTTAGGATATCCCAAACATTTGCGAGGGAATATCTTCTACCACACTGAGGAGCAAAAGGTGTTTTGTTTCTCAGCATGCCACCTTTTTAGAAAAGAAATTTCTTATGAAGAAATTAGTGGTCATGAGGTAGAACTGGAAGGAGTTCCAGCTAGACAAACTAACAGCTGATGATTTGGTAAAACCAAAGGATTCAATAGTCTCCAACGAACCTCAGCATCTCCGTGAATCTAGTAGGGTTCCTCATCCACTTGAGAGATACTACGGTCTTCTCGGTAACAGTTGGAGCGGGGATTGCATCATGGTAGATGATGGCCCAACTAGGTTCATACAGGCCATCACGAGTGGGGACTCTTTGAATTGGCTGGATGCTATGCAATCAAAGATGGAATCCATGTACACCAACAAAGTATGACTTTGCATGTTGCACCTGAAGGGGTAAAACCCATTGGGAGAAAAATGGATCTTGAAAAGATTTTGGTGTAGATGGAAAAGTTAAGACTTTCAAAGCTATGCTTAAGTCCATCAGGATTCAAGCAAGCATCGCGGAGTTGGAACATCTGTTTTGATGTGTCAGTCAAAGAGTTTGACTTCATCAAGATAGATGAACCTTGTATATACAAGAAGGTTGTAGAGAGTAAGGTTGTCTTCCACGTATTGTACGTAGATGACATACTCTTGATAGGAAATGGTTTCCTATGCTACACTCGGTCAAGCTCCTCTTATCATGAAGATTCTCCATGGAAGATCTGGATGATACCTACTACATCTTGTGGATTATGATCTATGGTGATAGATCTAAGTGGATGTTGGGAGTGTCCCAAATCTAGGTACATTAACACCATACTAAAGGGGTATAGTATAGAAGGTTCTAAGCGTGGTGGTTCTCCCACTTACTCAGGAATCACTCTCTCCAAAAAGATATCTTCTAAGACTGATTTGGAGAGAGCTCGCGTGCAAGGGATACCCTATGCTTCGGCAGTAGGCTCTATCATGTGTGCGATGTTATGTACCAGACCAGATGTAGCTAACTCACTAGGTGTAGTGATCAGGAATCAATCGGATCTTGGGAGAATCACTGGACAGCTATGGAGGACATTCTTAAGTACTTGAGAAGCACTAAATGAATGTTCTTGGTTCGAGCTTCTAAAGTGATAAGGTCGACTGAGAGTCGGTCACATGCATTGTCTTTACCCTCAGTGGAGAGACGGTATGTTGGAAGAGTTCCAAGCTAGATACCGTGACATACTAGACGATAAAGGCTGAATACATCGCTACCAACGATGCTGCCAAAGTGGCTGTCTGGGCATTTCTTGTTCATGAAATGAACATGGTTCCTACCATTGAGCGTCCAATAACAATTATTATGACAACAATGGAGTTGTTACTTTGGCCAAGGAACGTCGGTCCCATCAGCGATCCAGACATATTATGAGGCAAGTATCACCTGATCAGGGAGATGGTTGATCTCCAAGGGATCGAGGTAATGAAAGTTGACGCGAAGGATAACACGGCAGATCCACTCACAAAGGTCTTACCCTAGAGAGACTTCTATAGGATGTTGAGTATGAGATACTGCAACAAATGGCCTCAGTGCAAGTGGGAGATTATTAGTTATATGTATGCCCTAGAGGCCATTACTGTACATGCGATGTATATTGTAGTGGATGCTTGGACATATATAGGGAGGACTTTCTTGCTCGACATGATAGTATGCTATCTGGTTGCTCTTTATCTTAACATGTACACTTATTGTCTCTCTATTACATGTTGATAAAGCCCTTAGGATGAGTACTTGACTACCAGGATTATGATGCAGATCATACTTATAGGGACAGGGTAGTCGGTAAGTACATCCTTCAATTGTTCCTAGTCATGGGAGTATCGAAACAGGGCATCGATACTCCAGAGTAGACTAGAGTATGCGCTTCTTGACCCATATGATGGGCGATGGATGATCTCACATCCATTGGTGTTTGACATCAGAGAAAGTATACGGGTGCTCAGTAGAGACTGGGTACACTGAACGGACTCACCGAGAACTCTTAGATGGTATTATACCTATCGTCAGATAGCAGTTCTCTAGTGACACTGGTACAGGTTAGTCTGTCGACCCAAGATTGTCATAGAGTCTTGTGTGATTCCCACTGTGCTTTGATTTCCACCATACCACGTTCAAGGGATCATGAAAAAAGGTGGTTTTGGGTACAGTCCCGAGTCACATGGAGGCAATGAGCGATAGGAGGGGATTCCTCTATCCCGGTATTGGGGGTTGATGTTGCGCTATGCTTGATTGGCCATAACAGGAAATCCCTGGCCAGGGTTGCTGAGATCTACTGGTAAGTGTTATCAGTAGTTTCTCGAACCGTTATGGACCTTGCATCGGCATGACTTATCAGGCTATTGGGGTCTGACGTTTTACCACCCCCAGGCTGCGATATGCAACATATCTGACGAAGAGACCGGACTGTACAGTACTGTTACTGATTGGATTCACAGGAGTATGAGCAGGCTTACTTGTTGATCTTCTGATCGCTCAATACCCGGGTGGCCATTACGTTTAGTAGACCGCTTGCGGCTTGTGGGTGTTTGATATGATCATCACCTACTGTCGGCGTATTGACGAGTCTTTAGAGTCCTACACAGAGGTTTCCTGGTTCATGCGAAACGAAGTAGAAGCACATATGTGATATGTGCGGGACCGAGATTAATGTGCGTATGTGATACCGCATTCTATTCTCGCGATATGTGACATCTGTCGGTTATATGTGATATAGCCGGGTTATCGGATCAAGTGTTGATTAGATAGATTGTTACATTTTATATTAGTCGATTGTATGTGATATAGCCGGATTATTAAATCAAGTGCTGATTTGATAATTTAATGTATAATTATATATTTGATATATTAACTTACATTAACTAATATTTGCTCACTAAACATTTCTTTTTCTCACTTGTGTGCATATAGTATATATGTGATATATATTTATGTACATTTTATTTGTGTCATGCTTGATGCCACATGCTTCATGGGTGTATGAGACTCACACCATGCTTGATATAATGTAGGGTTTTATTTATCTAAGTTAATCAAAATTAGATGGAAATTGTCACATGGTTGAAGCTTGGAGAAGCTTGTGGAACCATTGACCAAGTCCATTAATTTTGTTTTACTTAAAGATATTTATTAACCTAACCATATTTGTTTAGCCATGGTTTATTCTCTACATGAGTTAGTGTATGACACTAACTCACTCATGGTTGCTATTCTCACCTTATGAGTTTCATTCTCATCCTCTCTTCATCTTCTTCTTCCTCATAGAAAAGCTTTCTAGCTTTTTAAAAGGTGATGAAATATTGTGAGAAAAATTAATCTAAAATGAGCCCATTTCCTACTTCATCATCCTCTACTATATTAGCCATTTAGTTTAGGGTGTTTACTTCACTAATCTACAATTAGTGAAAAGGTAGCATGAACTTGAGTCTCCTCGACGTAGATCATCTTCGACCTCAAAGACTTCGAACAAGCTTGTTCATTTCTTCATGTGAACCCTTACTAGAGTTCGGATGTTCACTACTTAGAGCGAAGGGACTACTACACGGAGCTTTGGAAGTGAAGGACCGGTCTACAAAGGTTGTATTCTTCATTCACTATGTATGTAAAGTTGTTTACATATTGTATTGTCTAAATCTCTAGTTAAGATTCTAGGGTTAGGGTTCTTTAGTACGGCAAAAATTTGAAATTGGCATGAATGATGCCTCCCGAAACCTTACTGCCGCGCTAGGTAACCCTACATCAAGCTCCTTCTCAGCGACTTTATAAGCTTCAACCATCTCGTGGGTAAAGATAACGGCTTTATCAAGAGCTACCACCTCTGTCATAGCTCCTTGAAGCACCCGCCAAATTTCGTACGCACGGGTGGTCTTAGTAGTGAGTTGAGCCTGGAGTTCCCCAAAAGCATTTGAAGCTAGCTCCCTCTCCAAAAATTTCCGGTTGAGCCTCTTCTCGCAAGACTGTAGATTAGCGGCGCACCATTCAATCCACCCCCGCAGGCTCACCTTTGCAGTTAGGAGCTCGGAAAGAAGGCGTATGCACTCTAGATTATGTAAGCAAGCCTCCACTTGGCGAAATTACTCAACCCAAACATGCACCAATGTTTCGTCATGATAAGTAGCAAGGAAGGGCAAAGAAGTATTGGCTTCGGCAGCAAATTCTTCGGCCATAACAGAACTACCAGCACGAAGATCTTCAATGAGGGCCGACAAGGAGTGAATGCTTTATCTTGCCATCCTTTCAGACGCACGTCGGGCATATGGGCCTGGTGGCATAGAGATTCGGGACTCTAACGGAGCTAGAGCTGGCAAAGTTGTTAAGATTTATGAATAGTCAATGAGACTGGCGAACATGGAATAAATAAAACAATGCCAAGGGTAAAGCTTTACTTACCCACAGTCGTGCAAATGGGGTTTGAAAGATCCCCAGGCCCATCAAGGATCTCCACTTCGTCGTCAGCTTCTAGAACTGCAAAGGGCGTATTAGCATCGTTGTAAAAAAAGTGATAATAAAGCAAAGGGGTCAAAAAACACTGACCTTGCCCGGAAGAAAGGACGATACTTTGCGGGGATATCGCCTGTAGGGCAGCCATATCAAGTAAGCGCTGGAAGGACTTCCTAGGAGATAGGTCCACTATAGAAGCCACCAATTCCCGCAGTTCTAAAGGAATGTGGAGTTCAGATAATGAGGGGATCATTAAAATAAAATGTAAGAGATTACCTTCGACTCTCCGCTCGCCTTGAAATGGAGGGATAGCAGCTTCGGCAGCCTCCTCCACGCCCTCGGGCACATCACCGGGGATAGTTGCTGGTGTAGCAGCTTCTAGTTGCGGAGCAACGGCCGCCACTTCAGGCTCCAAAGAGGGAACAGTGGCCTTGGCGGTCCTTCCTACAATCTTCAAGACGCTACCAGAAAGATCCATTAGGTCTACGACCGGCAAGGTCGCCTCTATGGAAAATACAGACGCTGAAGAAGTGGAAGTCATCACCGGGAGCTCTAAGATAGAACTAACAGCTTTGACAATCTCTTCTACACCCGTCGGTGCATCACTAGAGACATCCATAGGGTCCGCGGCCAATAGGGTCACCTCCGCTCGAGGAATGGACACCGACGGAACAAGAGTCGCCACCGGAAGCTCCACAACAGGAACGGCGGCCGTAGTGATCCCTTCTGCACCTGCCGATGCGTCATGGGAGACATCTATAGAACCTACAGTCATGGCACGACCTAGGATCAAATCCTCTTTCATTACTGAAGTCCCTGCAAAGTTTTCGCAAAGATAAGAAGATATAAAAAGCGATACAAATTACTTGCCAAAAGAAAAATACGGAAAACACGCATACCGATACGCCAGGATGCTTCTAGTATGGCTTTTTCAAGCTGTCGTTCCTTCCTGAGGAAATGTGCTCGCCAGGCTTCAAATACATATTCATGCCCACCGGTCTTCAGTGCTAGCTCATCTTCAGAAGCAGCTGAGATGGGTTGCTTGAAGGCTCTTTCATCTTCCTTTCGCAGAGGACCCATATGTACTCTCCGTAGGGAAGAGGGATCTTCATAGAAGATAACCGGGGGTAGGTCTTTTTCGGGATGTGCACATTTTCGGTCTCATCCTGCGAGCATCTTAAAGCTTCAATTAATTGCGAGGCTTCCTCAGCGGATGAGCCAAGGTAAATAAGACCATCATCCGGCTCTTGTATGGAGATGGGTTCGTCTTGAACTATAGGCTCAGATTCGAGCAAGAGCTCAAGCAAGCCAGCAACTGTTTTCTTCTTCCTTTTCGAGCTGGAGCAAACACTGGAAGAGGATCGCTTCCTTCCCTTCGGAGCTTCGGCGCGACGTTGGCCAACCTCGCTTCCGGTATCCCCTTTTGGCGACACCACCGCTGATGACACCGCCACTGATGGCACTGCCGCTGGCGCTTCATCGGAGGCCTTTGCTTAAGCTCTAGTGCGCACTGGCATCCCAGCAATGAGAGGAGTTGATTTTGTTTCTGCAGCTTTCGGGATAAGAACCATGCCGCTATCCCTCAATCGAGGGCGAACCACTGTCCGTGGCCGCAACGGAACACCAGTGGCTTGGGACGGAGCTGAATATCGACATTCAAAGAGTACCCACCTCTCCTCGACAATAATGGGACCGACTCGATAATGATACCAACCCGTAAAAGACCACACACGCCTTGGAATATAGTCAGCCTCGTGGATCATGAAACGGGAGCCGGTGTTCAGCCGCATGAAGTGATGGGTGACGTCACGCGTGACTTCCAGAGACGGAGTAGGTTCAACTAAGAATGCCTCGAAAGGAACACCATGGTTATAGCCCAACTGCTAGCCGAAGCGGTGTAGATTGTACCGTATAAAAAGGGCTGCGTTATACTGACGGAACACCAAGTAGCCTGGCCTAATCAAGTATAGGTGCATGATCTCCGTAGGCTTTAAAGACGACGCTCCACCTTTCGACAGATCAAACAGCTGCTGGATAGACCAAGCAGGAGCAGAGAGGCCTCGGTCGCTAAAAACCATCCCACCCTCGTTGGAGTACGGGTTAAGCAGCACGCGGAGGGCTCCTAGCTGGGTCGGATCGGGAGCGGAAGCATTCACCAACCTCATAACCCGTGGAAAGGTGTAGGAATTATAGAAATCTGGCTGCCGATGCGCTGCGAACGCTCCCAGTACATGTATCTCAATCCACGACGTGAAGTAGTGGAGGGAGGAATTCACGACATCTGTACCTGGGGTTGAAGTGTTGGCCGTAACACTTAATCCATGATAAAGATGCGACAGTCCCGCGATGCCAACGGCCAACCGTGCCCCTTCGGCTACGCGATGAGCGAGGTAGAAGACGGAAGCTCTCATGAAGTGTCGATGTGTCGGCATGGCGAACCAATTGAGCCAAAGACTGACGAAGCCGACGAAGAAGGTCTCTTCGTCCATGCCAAGGGCTGCAATTGGATCGAAGGGCACGGACGACGAGGCCGGAATGTAAAACTGCGGCAAGTCCTCTTCTTTGGCCGGCAGCTTATTCAGCCCAAACCCAAAAGGGTCATTAATGTTCGCAAATTTCGGAGCCTATTTTGATAAAACATCTTCACGGAGAAAACAGGCGATGAAGCTCTTAAAGGTGACGCCTTGTCCTTCTGACTCCGCGAACGGCTTCTCGAAAATACACAGAGTCTTGATTAGACTGGGGTACTTATGACGAATGGCGTTTTCAATCGTCAAGCCGCTAAGCGTAGCAGGCATGGTCGTGAATACATCAGAAGGCAGCAACTCTTCATAATGCTCTCCCATGATCGGCAATCCGGAGATCTCGCGGAACTCTTCCAGCGAAATCGAGACCTCACAATTTGGTTCAGGAAAGCTTTAACCCACCAGACGTGAGGAGCCGGGTAATGAAAAAGAGACGCGTACACCGCTTGATACAGCCCAACCTTCTGCAACTGTGCACGGTGGGCGGAAAGAACATACCGAGCCCAGGGAAGATAGCCTACTGGGTGGCTAGGGGTAAGTCCTACTTTATAGACTTGTCCCTAAAGTTGGGCTTCACCTTGACAGATGCGGCGCCCCAAGATATCTATGGCCGGCAAGAGCTGGTTGGGTATCCCGATTGTTGACGGCTCAAGCCAGCCTGCAGGAGTCCAATTAGCTACCTCCACCGCATAAGCGGTCTGCGGATGCTCCATCAGTGATATCGGGCGGAGAGACTCTATTGGCATCTCACAAGTAAAGCTGCGGCGGCCCCGGATGATGTGCCCATACCAAACTCCCCATAGGAGCAAACTCGTACAGTCTCTGTCATGGGCCCTGATCATTGCCATAGCCTCCGCATCCGATGGCGATTGCGGGAAGGCGGCATCCGAGCGAGTAAAAGGAAAGTAGGGAAGAGAAGTCATTGTTCCTGAAATAAGGGAAAGAAAAAACCGTTAATGAAACCTATATATATATATATAACAACAAAGAGAAACGACAGAGAGTTTGTTCCATGGGACCAGTGATTGCAAAACTAACGGACCCCACAAAATCGATTTGGCGGCTCGCCAATGATGAGACAGGACAATCATTGTGAAAATAAAAAAAAAGGATTCTCATTAAACAGACATGGGAGTTTAAACAACTCTTGACATCCTCATAGAGAAAACAAGTTCTGTTAAAATACCCAACGAATTTAAATTCGTGCAAATAAAAAAAAACCTGTGAAAATGTTCTCAAGAACACCAGGGAATGAAATTCCTGAAGGGCCCTTTTGAGCTTTCAGAGCTAAGCTCTTCAGTGAGGAATTAAATTCCTTTTATGCGGTGGAATTAAATTCCAGAAACCCCCATGATGAGGAAATGAAAAATAAAAATGCCATGAATCCTAAAAGGTCAGAGGAGGAATGCAAAAGATATTGAGGTTTACTACTCAAAGACCATGTTTTTGGATCTCTGAGAGATGGGTTTCAGAAGAGAGCAAAGCTCTTATGGTGGATTTAAAATCCAGGGAAATTTATTTTGAAGAAAAGGGTTTCTTTGTTATTCAATATCGTTGCCTAAAAAGAGTTTCTTTTTCTGACAGAGTTTAACTCTGAAATTACAATGGGCAGAGAACTAAGCTCTGAAGAAATTGAATTCTCGAAGAAGACAAGGGAGGAAGAAGATGAAAGAACAGCGGCTTCTCAAAGACCAAACCCTTGCATTTATAAGACATGACAATGGCGGTTCACCTCCCCATTCCCCTAGGCAATCCAACGACTGTAAAGGTGATAGCGTTGCACTCACGTGCAAGCCACGTGAGAACAACGCTGTGGGGGCATTTGTTACCTTATAAAAAATAAATAAAAAATAAAAAGCGATGGAAAAATTCCCCAAGTGGAGCATCACGTGCCCACACGTGATGCGCCTTGGAGCAAAGATCATAGGCATTGCGCTTAACAAATAAGGCTGAAATTGAGCCTCACGTGCAGGCACATGAGCATCTATATACAAAGTATATAGGCGCCTTCCTATAACAAATAACAGGCCAGAAAAGCTCACGTGTCAGCACGTGATACTCTTTGTTGGGCTTAATTTCGTGGGGGGTCGCGTGCCACACGTGACATTCCTGAACATCAGCTCACGTGCCGACACGTGATGCCTTTCTCTGGGACTGCTGCATATAAGCAAACCGGTTTAATGCCATGGGGGTCACGTGCTACACGTGAGGGTTCTTAATGCCTTCTGAGCCGATAGAATTAAACTCTAAATAAGAAAGATCAAAACCCTATTTGGAAAATAATTCCTTAGATCTTTCTAAACAAGAAAGGTTACGCTCTGTAAAACAGAGCACCGTTGGATTAAAAGATCCAATGGTGATTAAAAATCACCAAGCTACAGAATAAGCTCTGTATGGGAAAATATTTCCCCGATATTTCTAAACAAGAAAGATTACACGCTGTAAAACAGAGCACTGTTGGATTAAAGATCCAATGGTGATTAAAAATCACCAAGCTACAGAATAAGCTCTCTATGGGAAAATATTTCCCCGGCCTTTCTAAACAAGAAAGATTACGCTCTGTAAAACAGAGCACCGTTGGATTAAAGATTCAATGCTGATTAAAAATCACCAAGCTACAGAATAACCTCTGTATGAGAAAATATTTTCCCAATCTTGTTAAAAACAAGAAAAATATCTTCTGTAAAACAGAAGTCCCTGGATCAAAAATCCAACGGTGGATAAAATCCCCGAATCAATCAAAAAATCTCTCAATGAGAGATTTCCTTAACTAAATCAACAAACTTGCATCTACTATATAAAGGACCCGAGACTAAAATGAACAAAGAGGAGCCCCCCCTAAAAGATTTGAGAAACAAAAAAGAAGAGGAGGAGTTCTCTTTGAAGAAAAGAAACCCTAGGTAAAAATAAGACCTAGAGATCATTTTATCTCCTATTACAAGAGTTTAACTCTCCCAAACAAGAACTTAGTTCTTTCTCTGGTTGAGGTCTGCAGAAGCAGATCTCCCCACAAGTTGATAATTTAATTCTCATCGGGGAGATTCTGTTATGCAGTCCCAAAACTTAGAGGAAAGAACTAAGTTTGAAGAATTTAATCCTTCCAAAAGATATAGGAATTTAATTCCTATGATGAAACTAGGGTTTAACCCTACATAAGAATTTAATTCTTATAAAACAAAGTATCTGAAATTCTCAAAACTCGGGTCAAGATCTTCATGCATATAAAAGAAACGATTAGCGTACAATGATATAACAACAGATCACGTGTTCCCATATGAGCACCTCTGAGGAACAGAAAGGAACAACTGAGATCGAGTCACGTGATTCCACGTGACCCCCTAATAGTGCTTAGCACTTTCAAAAGGAAGAGGGGAATAAATTCAGACAGTTCCCATTTTTGGGTCGCCTCACGTGGTCCCACGTGACCCCCAATAGTGCTTATCACTTATAAAAAAAGAGGCAATAAACCTTAAGACAGTTCTCATTTCGGGGGCGCCTCACGTGTCCACACGTGATGGCCACAAGATTTAAGTGTTTGACACTTATATGTATAAACGGGGATGTGAACCCAAGGGCACCACACCAACTTTCGGGTGCCTCATGTGCCATACGTGAACGTCTCAATTTTCAGTGTTTAACACTGCTTTAGAGCCTCACGTGGGAGCACGTGAGCGCCGAGCAAATATCAGTGTTTAACACTGTGAGAGGCCAACCTTAGCCCAAATTAGCCAAATCTCCCGAGACCAAAACCTTTTGACCATCAATCAACCGAGTCCTCCTATACTCAGGTCTCCCCAAATCGATCTTAGTTCCAAAGATGACCAATGATCTCCTGACACATGGTATCTAAAATGATGTTCGTTCCACCATGGTCCCTCCCTTCAATCTGGAGTTCGGTTCAAGGGTACATCTCTCCACACCTCTGATACATGTCGTTGTAATTATTCAACGATGTCAGAGAGGTGGAGGGTCCTGACAACCAGCAGCTCTTGGATGCACTCCCAAACCCATGAGCATACCCCAATGGACCGCAATGTCCTTAAACTAGCCATGGACCGTAATGTCTTTAAACTAGCTGTAGACCTCAACGTCCTTAAACTAAACACTCATACCAAAAGTGGTGATCAGTAGACCGTAACGTCCTTAAACTAAAGCAATAGAGCCCAGATGCTCTTTTGTTGGGTCTGAATGATCCTAAAAATCATGCTGAGTAGATCTTAGTCTAAAATTAGACTAACGTATCATCAACAAACATCTAAATTGATTTTAATCTCAAACAAGGTTAACGATCCTTAAAACAAACCAAACCCAAATCTAAGAATATACGGATTTGGACTAATCCACGCCCTACGGGCGACAACACAAATTAGTCTCCGTATACAATCCACGGGCAGCCAAAAATAAAACAAACACACACGACACGAAGTGAACATCTGGAGCAGGAGAAAGTGGTTATCGCTATACGGTAACGTAATTAACTACAGGGTCTTGCGCCTGCAGGGAAGAGCGTCCCCACAATCAAAAACCCCTCACAGTGAGAGGGAATCTGACGAAGTCCGCTACAACGGCCGCATCCGTCTAAACCTCCGAAACACAGTGCCATAAATCAACTTGGCATCTTCGGAGAGGTGGACGGATAAATCCAAATAGCATCTGCCCCCAAATTCAGGCAAGACGACCCTACACGGTTTCTTCTATGTTTTCGGCGGTAAACGGTGAGTAGCAAGTAATATCTAATAAGGCTATCATAAGCATGTACGCAAATGCGTCACAACCTATATACAATTTTGATGCGAATGCACTAGTATGAATGCGACATGAATGAATGATCAATATGAAATCTGGATATATCTGGTATAAGAAAATATGTATTCTTATCTTAGTAAAATTTTTGTATGATAAAACTGGAGTATCATCAATGAAATCGAAAAAAAATCCGTGTCAAGCATCGACACAATATATATATATATAGCCGTCTCTCAGATCGGCCCTCAAATCTGTCACATCCCACGACTCTGGTTGGTATCCTCCAGATAACCGCCGGGCCAATAATAACCGGTAGGTATATGCTTCCCCTGCTGGGCTCGTCGTCCACAACTCGAGCTTCTTGCCCCGGGGTACCTTACCGGGTCTACCATGTACCCGAGACGGTTCATCCAACTCCTCGAATCAGGTCTCGAAAACCAACTCAAATCAAGAAAACTCATGGTGGACGCCATACACATCATATCATGAGAAAACCGCAACTTGCATTTTTAAAGTGATAATAAGTTTATAAAATTCTTGCGGTTTTCCCCCAAATCCAGAAATCTCATAAGTACTAAAATCTCCAAGAAGAATCACAATATAGGAACATGTCGGTAATGATGGATGTCTATGATATCAATAATATGCAATGTGATGTATGACTAGAAAGTTATGTATGAATGATGATGCAATGAGGTATATGTTGGGTTACGGCAGCGCCCTGGCCATCAAACCGTGACCAAATGCGGAACAAAAAATTTCTAAAGTGACGCTACCACAACCCGATGCCCGGATCTACCCTACACCCTATACTAGCAAGCATATAAAGAGAAGTTAGATGGTTATACCGAATGAACCAAGTCCTTCGGGTCTTCAACCATCATCCCAAGCTTCTAGTGGTCGCGGATCGAATTTGGTTGCCGGCCTTTCTCAATCTACGATGATCCACCAGAGGAAAACGGCGCAAGCTCCAGCCTCACCTAGCGAGGCAATCGACGCTCCAAGATTGCTAGCAATGGAGAGTGGAGGTGTAGGATTATCTCACTGTAATTTTTTCTCATCAAAAATGCTCAAAAGAGGAACCATAGAAGATGAAGAAGGAGGTGAGGAAAACTAATGGCATGAGCAACCATGGAAAGAATTGCTAAGTCTCTCAAGAGAGAGAAAATGATCAAATGAACCAAGAATATCAAAATTGGATGGCATGTAAAGAATATGGCTACTTTAATTTTGAACCATGCATACAAAATATCTCCTCAATTTTTCAATAAACAAATGAGAGCCATGCTTCTCTACATGCCAAGCCATGCCCATGCTAACTCACCCCTCCACCTCATTTCCAAAATGATTTTCTAAAAAGAAAATCTAATAATGAGGTGGCCATCTTCTAGAATCTATTCTGTATAAATACGGAATACTACCCGGTACACGTATCGAAATACATATACGCGTATTCGTATCAAAATAGGAATAGCCAAGAGAGAAAATGAATAGTGAACAATAATACTAGAATACATATATATAAATACATATATAAATTATTAAATCAAAACCTGATTTAATAATCCGGCTCAATCCTAAACCGCTAGTATTATCAACCGTCCGATTAAAGTCTGTGCAGCCTTTACACATATTTAATCGGACACCTGTATGTACCAACATACGTCATCCACACCATATCGCCTGAACCGTAAAAACCCTCTGTGTGGGACTCTAAAGACTCATCAATACGCTGGCGGTGGGTTTAACCACAAGCACGTCAGCGGCACTAGCTGTACGTAACGGCTATCCAGGTATTAAGCGAAAGGAAGGCCGACGAGCAAACTCATCCAAACCCCTACTGAGCCTGACAGTGACAATATCCGTACAGTCCGGTCTGTTCGTCTAAGAGTATCGCATATCGGGTCTAGGGGGTGGATAAAGTCAGACCCCTAATAACGCGGCATTTAGTGTCGGTATGAAACCCATCATCACTTGAGAAACTATCGATCCTAGATCGGTAATTCTCGTCCACCCCGGCCGAGGATTTCTGGTGATGGCCACCCGTGCACAACGCGACATCAACCCCCAATACCGGGAGAGACGAATCCCCGACGATCCGCTCACTGCCTCCATGTGGCTCGGGACTGTACCCAACTAAAACCTGTTTGCACGACTCCTTTGAGTCGTGGTAGGGTAGTAATCAAAGCACAGTGGGAACTCACACGAGACAAATGACGATCTCAGGTCGACAGACTAACCTGTACACATGTCACCTAAGAACTGCCATCTGACAATAGGTATAATACCCTCTTGCAGGTTCCCGGCGAGTCCATCCAGTGTACTCATAACCCAATGAGCACCTATATACCACCAATGGCTTGTGAGACCTGGCCACCGCCCTTCGTCAGAGTCTCGATCAGTATACACTAGTCTACTCTAAAGTACAGATGCCCAGTCTCGATACTCCCACGACTAGGGACATTTAAGGATGTGCTTATAGACCACCCATCTCCCACGTATATGATCGCCATCATAATGCTGGTAGTCAAGCAAGAATCCTATAGGTTCTATCAACATGTAATAGTGATCTGTAATACCACCTGAAGCATGTACATGATGATAAAGACGAACCAGATAGTATACTATCATCTCGAGTAAGACTGTTCTACCGGTATAAGTCATCCCTCAATCATCACAATCGCGTGCCTGCGATTCAATAATTGACTTGAGGGCACTATAGCCAACAATCTCCCACTTGCACTTAAGGCTAATTATTGCGGTGTCGCATACTCACAGCCCGTGTGATACCAAACACCCAACTCCTCTACTAATCAGTCTCGCAAAGCCCGTTTGAGAAACTATTGCGTTCGAGAAATAGCCTCAGTGAGTGGATCCGCTCCAGTGTTTCTTTCTGTATCTCTCTATATCTCAACTTCACGGAGAAAGCTATATTCCGAAATGAGCAATACATGTCTTAGAATATGTCTGGATATCTGATGGGACCCAGTTCACAAATGAACTCCAAATCCAGCAAACTTCTTAGACTGTATCGTCCACTCAACTTAATCAGTATATTGCGCCATACCTTCCTCAGTATCCGCTTGGACCATATTTCCAACATACTGTCCCTCAAAAGAGGGAAAAATAAAACTTTGACAGTCACTCTATCATCCAAGTCACCTTGGAAGCTTGAAATTATAACTGTCTCCTGAAGGAGGCTGCCATTACCATATCCCAAGAACATCCACTTATGTTCATAACCGCTTCCCAATGTTTCTCCAGGATTGGATTAATATATGTTTATTGCAGCTAGTGCAAAAGCAATATCTGGTGTGGTACTTGACATCACATGATTGACTCAATTGCCTAAGCAAGTGATATGCCAATCATGCAAATCCCTCTCCCCTTTAGTCTATAAAACGTCCTTTAGAGAGGGTGACTCCATCACCTGCAGGTTCACCACCATGCCAGGAGTCGTCCATTCTAAAACACTTTAGAATAGTGTCAAAGCACCCAAATTGGGAAAATTCCCAAATCTAAATCTAAAACCATAGATCTAGTGATAAGAAAACCTGATATTTTATCCATATCCTGTGTGGAGAAAAACCTTGTGACAACCACTGTATAACCGATCGTAGTATAGGAAGATCTCTTCCTATCAAGAGTATGTCATCCAAATACCAGGACATCACTCCCTACTACCTTCTTACCAGATCCATCTCCTATTCTGATGAAGTCAAAACCTAAGATTGTCACATCAAAAATAGATGATCTATTTCCGCTATACCTGCTTTAGTCTGGAAATAGACATAAGTCACTTGCCCTCTATGCTTCCGTTGCTCCCACTGATAACAACAACCCTCTGGTAGAGTCATATATACGTGCACTTCTAAAACTAGTTTAGAACGACGCTATACTCATCCTCCTGCCGGGTCTTATAGTCTAGAACAGCAGCATTGGCAAGTCTGGGTAAACAAGAACCTCCCTGTCACCGTCTCTGAGAAGACCGAAGTACCTCTCGGGTGCCTGAGGTTACGCACCAAATCTGTGGAGTGGCTAATGGAATGTCGAAACCAATTGAATCTTTAGGTACTTTTAAATTTTCAGTAATCGTTTGTGGTTCTGGAATCACTTCAAGTTCTACCATACTCCCACTACTGTTTTCTGAAAAAGTCCATTTTGCTAAAGCTGTGGCGAGTCAAGAACAATATATCTATTGATCTTCCAGATGGTAGAAAGTTAACCCTCGTCATAGCCCGGATAACCCATAAACTGCCATTACTGAAACGTACATTGACTTTGTCCAGAGTCCGGTTTTAAGCATAAGCCGGACAACTCCATATACCTGAACATCGTTAAGATATGAACCATTCTATATACAATATAGAAACAAAAACACTAATTTAATTGGAACCAGATTCAAAATCATGCATCTCTCTCCAGTGCATATCAACCAAATGGAAGGAGGCCAAACAGCATTACTCATCTAGGAGTGCATCCATATATGAGTAACCTGAAAGAGAAGTAAGTTCTCAAAACCATTACTATCAACGGAATACCAAACACAGGTATCTACATCTTCGATCACCTTGAAGAATACTGATGCTTGCAATATATGGTTCTATACTTTATTCTTATACCTACAACTTCTCAAAATTTGGACCTTGTATTTCAACGAAATACTTATCTAGAACTGGAAAAGTCATGAGTAAACAGAATATAGTACGAGTACCAACCCCTTTGTCCTAATGGACACTGGACAACATACAATACATTGTATAAGTCTCCTGAGTTCAATAACTCAAACCCTATGCGTTGTAGGTTGAAAACTGTTCTATGGTTAAGAAGAATTACACTGCTGTTGAATGCACCTTAACTAATCACCAACTGATATAGGTAAATGTCATACACATAATTTTAAAAAGTTATATCTCACTTTATAAAATAAATGTACAGATATATCAGTTTGAAATTGGTGCATAACAATCGGATATTCAAAACTAAATATTTGTCGCCAGGCAAAAACCCAGGTGATTTCCTCAAATATCACCAATTACAATGAATTCCGATATAATGAGGATATAATCACATAATTCCCAATATTCTACTCCCACGCATCATCTTTAACATTATACAAATGTGAGAATCAAAGTAGGTAAATACATACCTTGGAATCAGAATCTAATTGGGAAATCCGTTTTCAATTAACACTGCACAGGGAAACTGAAACATGAAAATGTTTCGAAGGGGTATCCGGGTATTCCTAGTAACGCCTCTTCCACTATCTAGATTCATGCCTATAATCGTATAGTTCCATGCCCTCACTCCAATTCCTATATATGTCTTTACTAATTACCTTCTGTACACCACCTGTTGGATATATGTATGCCCTAGAGGCCATTATATGATAGTGTATGTACAGGTGTGTGTGTGTGTGTGTATTCAGGGGACATTCTTACTCGACATGATAGTATGCTATCTGGTTGCACCTTTTATCCTGACATGTTCATTTGATCATACTTTCATTCATTTGGTACATGTTGATATAGCCCTTAGGATGATGCAGGACTACTGAGATTATGATGCGGATCATACTAGTGGGACATGTGTAGTCTATGAGCATATCCTTGAAATATTCCTAGTCGTGGGTGTATCGAGATGGGGCATCGATATCACCAGAGTACACTAGCGTATACGTTACTTGTCCCATATGATAGGCGATGGATGATCCTATATCCATTGGTGTGGTGACACCAAAGATTGTATATGGGTGCTCAGTGGAGACCGGGTACACTGAACGGACTCGCCGAGAACTTATATATGGTATTATATCTATCGTCGGATAGCAGTTCTCAGGTGACACTGGTACAGGTTAGTCTGTAGACCCGAGATCATCATAGAGTCATGTGTGTCTCCCACTGTAGTTTGATCTCCACCCTACCACGGCTCTACTGAGTCGTGCAAACAGGTGGATTTTGGGTACAGTCCCGAAGCACATGGAGGCAATGAGCGATAGGAGGGTTTCATCTCTCCCGGCATTGGAGGTTGATGTTGCACCATGTACGATTGACTATAAGAGGAAATCCCTGGCCAGGGCTGCTGAGATTTACTGATAAGTGTTATCAGTAGTTTCTCGATCTGTTATGAGCCATATACCGGCATGACTTATTGGGTTATTGGGATCAACGATACCATCCCTAGACTCACATATGCAGCATATTTGACGAAGAGACCGGACTGTACGGTAAGTGTTACCAGTTGGCTCGACGGGAGTTTTAGCAGGTTTGCTTGTGTTTCTTCTGATCGCTCAATACCTGGGAGCCATTACGTACAACTTGTGCCACTGACGGTTTGTGGGCATGTGATGTGATCACTGCCTACTGCTAGCGTATTGACGAGTCTTAGAGTCCCACAAAGGAGTCTCCTAGCTCAGGCGAAATGATGTAGGGTGCATATGTGATATGCGCGGGAGCTCGATTAAATGCGTGTATTGGATCCGTATTTGAATCGGACGTTTTCTATTAGACGGGTCATATGTGATATGACCGGGTTATTAAATCAAGTGTTGATTTAATATTAAGTCCATTAGCTTATTTATTAAAACCTATTTCTTTATGTTGCATGCATGAGTGTATGTATATGTTGATGTGCATGCACACATGCAAGCATACATGTGTCATGGTTGATGATACATTGGTGGTGGCAATGCAAGACTCACATGGTTATATATTTAGATATTTTAATTATTTGAGAAAAGCAAAATGGGTTAAAATCATGATTGACTATTCAACTCTCTTGAGTTGAAAAAGTCAATGGTTTCATTTGGCCATGGTTTTGGCCCATGGTTTTGCTTAAACTCAAGTTACAAAATATCTAGATATTTTGTAACCATGGTTTAGCATAGATGACTACTCATACTCTCTTGAGTTTAGGGTGGGGTTATCTTATTATTCTCATATTATTCTCTCTCTTGAGTTTAGCTTGAGCCATCCCCTTCTTCCTCTCTCTCCTCAAAGCTCACTAGGGTTTTAAAAGAAAGAGAAAGGATTAAAAAGAAAAGGATTTTAATTGAGATCCAAACCCAAATCACCATTCTACTTTAGTCTAGCCCACATGAGTGGAGTGTTTGCTTCTTTTCATCCTTGATCAAGAGAAGCTTGGAGCTTGGTGCAAAGAGACTTCGTGGTGGATCATCATGGACGCGGAAGGATACAAGCCAACCAACTCAAACCCTACACGATCCAAAGAGTCTAGGAGGAGGTCTACAAAGGTTGTATCTCTCCCCACTTAGTGTTAGACACTTTTAATATATGATACTAGCTAGTTGTTACTCTATTTTTCTAGTTCGATTCATATTTGGAATTGTTTAGCACCCTCTAAATTTTTGTTATAGCATGTGTGATGCAACCCTAAACCTAGTGTGGTGCTATAGAATCCCTACACCACCTTCAGGCTAATTGGTTTTCTTCCTTCCCTACCTTTCGGCACCAGCCTAAGGTTTGGAAGAAGACTATCCAATAAGCTTAATAGGTGTACCCTCCTAATCTTAGGAGCCCTCGCATCCTGAGAGAAGGTAAAGGGAAAAGACAACTGAATAATCCTTATTCTATTTCTCCTGAACTGGAAACCATCCTCGAAATGAAACAAGTTCCTTCGAGTTCGTATGTAACTATACGATGGCATGTCCAATAAAAGTGGATCTTCATAGTGATACGGAATGTTCCGGAGAAATGCAAAGGTGAAGTAGGAGTGGCAGGGGTATACGCGGTTTCGTCATGAATGATAGTAGTCGCAATGTCCTTTGCCCTTATTCTAATCCCTTTATATGTCTTTACTTATTACCTTCTGTACACCACACTTAGGCTTAATTGGTTTTCTTCCTACCTTACCTTTTGGCACCTGCCTATGGTTTGGAAGAAGACTATCCAATAAGCGTAATAGGTGTACTCTCCTAATCCTAGGAGCTCTCGCAACCTGAGAGAAGGTAAAGAGCAAAGACAACCGAATAATCCTATTCAATTTCTCCAGAACCGGAAACCATCCTCGAACTGGAACAAGTTACATCGAGTTCGTATGTAACTATACGATGGCATATCCTATAAATGTGGATCTTCATAGTGATATGGAATGTTCCAAAAAATGCAAAGGGAAACTAGTAGTGGCAATGAGTTATGCAATACCGTGACATTCCAAAAGCCGAAGTATTTTAAGAAGGTTCGGTTAACTTGGTTCATGAGTTTTAGTTTAGGGTCGGGCCATGGTTGCTGCCAAAGATAGAGAGAGAGAGAAGAAACACTCAGCGTGTACTCTAACCTAGATCAGAATGGTTAATCACTTTATCTAATCAGGATGTCTCCCACTGTATCCTCGAATTCTCCTCTAAACCTAAAAGGAGAATTAGTCGGGATCATCTAAAATCACCCAAGGAGTAATCCTACTCATCAGTAGGAATCGGGATACAACTATCATCGCATGACAACTTGATGGAAGCCTTTCAAGTCACCACACTCCAAAAGGTAAGCACATGCCTGGCAAGTTTCCTGTATGTTTGAAACTCCCGATGTGATTTTTACCCCTAGGATCCAAGTGACTTTGATGAGGTCAACAAGTCAAAGGGTCCTAGTCAAGTTCAACCCGTCACTATCTTGATTGCATTAGACCCACCCGCACCGACCCTTGACGAGGTCAACAAGGTCGAACGACTGTCCTGACCAATCCATATATTCATACGACAAAAAAGTATTACAGAGCTACCGCATACTACGTCTTGACAAAGTCAACAAACGCAGCACGAATACTAAGCAATACTAATCTGAAATGACAGAGGGCTACGGCTGGTTTTTGACGAAAAACCTTTAACGTAATGAACTTGATATCGTTGAAGGAATCCAAGTGGTTTTACAAATATATAACGGTGAAAACTTTTGCTAAAGAGGTCACTCCCGTTGAAGGGATCTCGGCTCTTTCCTCGTAAATGAGGTGCAGGATATTCCAAACTGAATACGACGATGCAAAGCAAAAATATCGACTATAGTAAAGTTATTACGTTGACACAAACTTTTACCCAAGGGGTCACTCCCGATGAAGGGATTTCGGCCCTTGCCTCGTCGAATGAGGTGCAAGATATTCCAAACTGAATACCACTGTGCAAAGCAAAAGAAAACGTCTGTAATGTCAGTTTTTAAAAACTTGGTTCCAACAACATCAAACAGGTTTGTTTTCCTTGCATTTATCAGAATCAACGCAGTCCCATCAATTAATCACACCAGAAAAGAACGAAAATATGATGTACGTATATGCCATCCACATTCGCCACTGGGTCCCGTCATCATCCGTTAGGTTACTTAACTAACGACAGAGCGGGGACTGGACTAGCGCGGGTGCAAAACATATACAACATCTACTAGTATATATATAAATATATATAACAATCATCCCAGGCATGATATAAGCAACATCAAAGAAGCATAGCCAAGCAACACATAGTGGTGGATAATCCTGGAGCCCCGGGTTTCACTTGAGCCGCAAATGAGACCCGACGTTCCATGTCGTATGGATAGCCTGTGCAATGAAAACCTAGATCCCTACGAGTGCGGCAAGTTACCCACCAATCCCAGAAGCGAGGCAACCCCAATCAACAACGTGAGTGGGTCACCCAGCACTTCACGGAATCCGGTAACTTGAGCACCCCTTCGTGGGTCAACCTATACCCCCTACGAGTGCGGAGAATAGCCCGCCAATTCTAGAGTAAGGTCCCCTCCGTCTCAATGCCATGAGATGCGGACCCGTTGCCCTCTAGAACCCGGCTATTCGTGCACTCCACCGCGGGGTAATCCTAGTACAGAAAAGAAAATAATACGTACAAGGGTGACATCGACCTCAACTCGGTCGTGCCCTAAACAAATAATATACAAACTGGCAGTGACGGCAGTCCACATGTCGGACGCTCGTCCCGCAATATCAAATGTACAAATGAAACTAAACTGTACTAACATTGCACCCAAGCTATCCACCATGACGATCCAACCACAATCACAGCACAACACAGAACATCAACGTGAATTTCACATTCGTAAACCCGTCTAAAAGAACATATAGCAATTAGACGAGTTGTGCCACTCGAATGAAATTCACGGTCGCAGATAGTAATGCATGTACTGATAAACATTTAAACAGTGTTAAATTATCGATTTCGAAACACCCCGAATTTCCCCTGAACAATAGATAACAAAATATCCAAACTAGGCAAAACAAACATACCATTACACCAATATTCCAGAGACTAGATAACCCTGCAAAACTTAAGTCTTGACTCCATCAAAAAACCGGCCACACCCGTTTTTTTTGCAATTCTCGCCGGGTCAAATCCGGCGGATGGGGCTCATTTTTGTAGGGTGTTCTAGTTGTCTCATAAATAGCCTTCTGCAATTGCTTAAAAAAATTTTGAAGACTTTGAAAAATCGACAGAAACTGAAATACATCGGGATGTTGTTTCGGAGTTGTTTCAGTTTCGATACTTTAACATTGTCTAAAACTGCTAGTAAGGGGTTTACGGGTTGACTCTGATACCATGTTAGGTTACGGCAGCGTCCCGGCCATCAAACCTTGACCAAATGCGGACAAAAATTTTCTAAACTGGTGCTACTACAACCCGATGCCCGGATCTACCCTAAACCCTATACTATCAAGCATATAAAGAGAAGTTAGATGGTTATACCGAATGAACCAAGTCCTTCGGGTCTTCAACCATCATCCCAAGCTCCTAGTGGTCGCGGATCGAATTTGGTTGTCGGTCTTCCTCCATCTACGATGATCCACCCGAAGGAAACGGCGTAAGCTCCAGTCTCGCCTAGCGAGGCAACCGACGCTCCAAGGTTGCTAGCAATGGAGAGTGGAGGTGTAGGATTATCTCACTATAATTTTCTCTCATCAAAAATGCTCAAAAGAGCAACCATAGAAAATGAAGAAGGAGGTAAGGAAAACTAGTGGTATAAGCAACCATGGAAAGAAATGCAAAGTCTCTCAAGAGAGAGAGAATGATCAAGTGAACAAAGAATATCAAAATTGGATGGCCTGTAAAGAATATTGCTACTTTAATTTTGAACCATTCATACAAAATATCTCCTCAATTTTTCAATAAACAAATGAGAGCCATGCTTCTCTACATGCCAAGCCATGCCCATGCCAACTCACCCATCCACCTCATTTCCAAAATGATTTTCTAAAAAGAAAATCTAATAATGAGGTGGCCATCTTCTAGAAACCATTCTGTATAAATACGGAATACTACCCGGAACACGTATCGAAATACATATACGCGTATTCGTATCAAAATAGGAATAGCCAAGAGAGAAAATGAATAGTGAAAAATAATACTAGAATACATATAAATAAATACATATATAAATTATTAAATCAAAACCTGATTTAATAATCCAGCTCAATCCTAAACCGCTAGTATTATCAACCGTCCGATTAAAGTCTGTGCAGCCTTTACACATATTTAATCGGACACCTGTATGTACCAATATGCGTCATCCACACCATATCGCCTGAACCGTGAAAACCCTCTGTGTGGGACTCTAAAGACTCATCAATACGCTGGCGGTGGGTTTAACCACAAGCACGTCAGCGGCACTAGCTGTACGTAACGGCTACCTAGGTATTGAGCTAAAGGAAGGCCGACGAGCAAACACATCCAAACCCCTACTGAGCCTGACAGGGACAATATCCATACAGTCCGGTCTGTTCGTCTAAGAGTATCGCATATTAAGTCTAGGAGGTGGATAAAGTCAGACCCCTAATAACGCGACATTTAGTGTCGGTATGAAACCCATCATCACTTGAGAAACTATCGATCCTAGATTGGTAATTCTCATCCACCCTGGCCGAGGATTTCTGGTGTACTCATAACCCAATGAGCACCTGTATACTATCTTAGGTGAACAAACTAACACCAATGGCTTGTAAGACCTGGCCACCGCCCCTCGTCGGAGTCTCGATCAGTATACACTAGTCTACTCCGGAGTACAGATGCCCAGTCTCGATACTCCCACGACTAGGGACATTTAAGGATGTGCTTATAGACCACCCAACTCCCACGTATATGATCGCCATCATAATGCTGGTAGTCAAGCAAGAATCCTATGGGTTCTATCAACATGTAATAGTGATCTGTAATACCACCTGAAGCATGTACATGATGATAAAGACGAACCAGATTGCATACTATCATCTCGAGTAAGACTGTTCTACCAGTATAGGTCCTCCCTCATTCATCACAATCGCATGCCTGCGATTCAATAATTGACTTGAGGGCACTATAGCCAACAGTATATGACTAGCAAACCTACATATCCATCCTGATGCAATGAATATACAACTAAAAGTCTACATATCATACATGATGCAAAATGCACAGATACCGATTTAGGCAAGTTCTATAGTGTTCGTGACATAGCAATTACCAATGGTGTGTGTGTTCGCATAAAATAGTGCACATGCGGAATGAACCAATGGTAATGGTGCAAGTGACCTAGGTGATAATATCATATGTAAGAAGATGCAATGCAATGAGATGAATGACTGGGAGACTACACATATAAATGCAAGAACTACTAATAATCCCAACTATCGAGCACGTTACATCATCCAAATGATCCCCCCATTGATGTGTACATCTACTCACCGGAACGCCTCAGCTAATCAACTCCTATCGACGTCTTTCCTTTCATTTCCACGTCCGACGTCTCTGCAACCGATCCTAAAATCGTACAATTATCGATATATAGAAAGCTAAACATTCGATAAAATGCGAAGACAAAACGATACGAAAGAATTAACGCCATGAGTTAAAATACGTGTGCACTTGGTGCACAAGACGTGCGTGACATCGCTCAAACCAACCCGATTGGCTGATTTCACAGAAACGCCAAACCATGACTCGAATCGTACGTATCGCGAAAGACACAACACTCATAATATAGGGAAATGGTCCCAGATTTTATCTGGAACAAAACTAGGTAAAACAAACAAGACCAGATACCATAAAATACCTACAGATAACTACCTGCAAAACCCCAATACCTAAATAAACCCAAGGGCCGGCGGCGCCGGGGATTCTCCAATTCTCGCCGGGCTAAGCTTGGTGAAGGGGGTCCGGGTTTCTACGATACACTCAGGGCTCTATAAATAGTCTGCTGTATATGTTTTTTTAATTAGAAGACAAACGTAAAGATAGCAGATTCCAAATATCATAAAACTTGATTAAAACCCGTTTTAAAACACTAATCTGTAACATTATGGTATTTTAGTGTAAACTTGTTGGATTAATAGGATTATTAGACACTAATCTACTCTTATCTATCCTAATAAACCATTCACACATTAAACATAACCTAACCCTCTCTTTAGATCTAAACTTGCATTAATTTCCACATTAGCACCTAATTAAGCCTAATAAAACCAAAAGTTTAGCAAAGATATAATTAAACTAGGTTTTATACCTCAAGATGATATGGGAATAATTCAAACTTGATAGCCTTACCTCCCAAATTGAAAACTTGCTTCATGAACCATAAAGAGATTTGAAATTAAGCGTTTGAATTGATTTGTGAAGACTTGAGAGATTTTGTGTGAGGTAGAGAGATTAAACCATGGGAGAAAGAAGGAAGAGGAAGGGGGTGGCTGCCTCAAAGAGAGGGAGAGAGTGTTCTAGAGAGTTATAAAGGAGAAGAGTGGACCATGCCAAGCATTAAATGCCCCCATACCCTATTTTTTTTTTCTTTTTAATTTTCATATTCAAGAGAATTCTAGAACCAAGGAAAGAAGAGAAAGAACATGCTAAAAAAATGTTGTTAAGTAGCCATGGTTATATATTAACCTATACTTACTTGCGATTAACACTAATTAGTGTGTGTGTGTGTGTGTGTGCATGTTAAAAATAATCTTTAATTAATTAATACATAAGAAAATAATTAAGTGAGCAATAGATTAAATAATAACTAATAAAACACAAATATATATGTAATTACATAAGTAAAATAGATATATTCATGTTTATGTGGAAAATAATTATTAACTAGGTTTTACGAAAAACACGTATTATCACTAGTTAACATATAATTAACCTAAACGAATTTTCAAAGCGTTACAACATTGTTATTACACTTATGCTTATATTATTACCTTTACTACCACTCGATGTTATTGTATTATTATTATAATACTGTATGGCCTAAGAGATCGTCATACATTCGGTTTCTATCCGGTGATATCTTCTACTCATGAGTTGGCAACTCATTCCCGTTGTGCTACAGTTTTCTTGCAGGTTTGACCGCACAGGTTCCGTAGTGGATTTGCTGGCACACCGCTTTCTTCCAGGTGATTTCTTTGGTAGGTGGGGTACCCTAGCTTCATGACCATCATTTGTACTTGTATATTTATTCAGTTGTATCTAGTTAAAAGCTCCATCAACCGACTATGTTTATTTGTAGGCTTAGAAACCACTGTTGTATATTCTTTCGGATTTAGAGTCACGCTCATGTATTTATTCTTTAATTATGTTTCCTTTGATCATGTTTTGGTTTCCTTTCTTTTCTGCATTTGATCTTCGCCTTAAGGATTCGAATATATTATTACGTGGTTGTTTCCGCTAATTGACGAAGAGCTAGCTCCCGCTTGGGAATGCCTATTACTATTATTGCTTGTATTGTTTTCGGGTTAAAATTTACAAAGGAGGTGCTGCCCAAATTTCAAATGACGAAAATATTTTCAAGATAGATACAAAATATTACATTTTCATATGATATTACTTATACTTTTGGAAGAAGAACTTGATTTCATTATACCATTATTTCAAAACTTCACCTCCACTTTTTCCCTAAAAGGTTTAGATTTCTGGGCTTTTGGCTTACTTGAATTAGGTAGGGTCCTATAGACTTCACATGATTCAAGTTCTAGTCACGTGCTTTTTCCGGGTCGTGACAAAGTTGGCATCAGAGCGTTAGGTTTAACATTTGTTCGAGTCTAGGTTTGACTATGCGGAGTCTAGGGCGTATATATATTTCGGAAGCTAGGTTTGACCTTACGGAACTTAGACTTGGCTGAGGGGGTATTAGACCCGAACTTTTGTCGCGTAGGTTGACTTTGGTTGATGAAGTAGGTAACTTAAGTAGAGTGACGTACCTTGTGTATGTTCCGCGGCATACGTACGATACGCTACTCCGCTTAAGTAGCCTTAGCATGTACATTTCTTAGGCACTGTATTTCCATTCGTTTCTATGATTTATCCTCATCGATATCGGATTGCGGTTTCCGTTACCTTGGCTACACGAGCAGAGAGAGCTTCGGCTAGAGATGCGATCAGAGCGAGTTCATCAGGGACGAGGACTGACCAGGATGTATTCCGGTGACGTACGAACACATTGATATATTGTTTTACTAGGATTTCTCGTTGACGTGAATGTTCGGGATCTGCACCAGATGATTGGGCCATTGCTAGAGGCCGGCCAGATTGTGAAGACCGTTGATGTACCGTCTACTCCAGATGATTGAAGCGTTGTCTACTGTGTGGACGGATGAGCCAGCCGTTGCTGAGTTTGATAAGATATCGCCCCCAGACTTTTGAAGCTAATGCCACATGAGTTTACAGGCAGGGATGTGATAGAAGATCGCTAGTCACCTTGGGTAAGTGACTAGGACATTTTGTTCATTTGGGTGCTCCTATGCGAGGCCATCGACTTGACTAGCTTCAGCTAGAAGGGAACCTCATTTAAGCGTGTTGTGAGTCGATTGAGAAAGAACGAGCAAAAGCGTATTCCTCCGATGACTTGGACGAGTTTCCAAGAATATATTTGCCTAGATTCCTTCTATAGAGTATTGGAGATGCCGAGTTCGTAGCTTCGAAAAAGAATCTGGATGTGACTATAACTAATTGGAGCGCAGTCTACACAGCTATGAAGAGATGATTCCAAATAGATCCATATCGAAGGGAAGCAGAGTAAGAGGTTCATGCGAGATTTTGACGAGTTATCATTCCACTCCGTTGATATTAGAGACTTGATATGTGTGCTGAGGTGTTGAATATGGCCACATTTCCAGAAAAAAGTCGTGATGGGAATGCAGTTGTCCCGGAACAAGAAACGGATTATGTAAAGAGTGCCAACTTCCGGACAGTCTGGCAGAGACGTGATTGGGAGAGAACTTGGCAGGTTCTTTTGGGAATACTACTCGATAAAGACTTGGACCCAGAATCGGTTGTATCGCGCACACTCAGTAGGCCAGAGGCTACCATCATTGACGTGATACGTTATGAGTGACCATGTTAATTGGTCAGGAGATCTTCAGAGAAGCGCCAGAACGGGACTGTTTCCGTCATTACTCTGAATCGGGCTGTTGAGCCGAGGAGTCATGTAACTGGTAATCCGCAGAGAGAAACGAGGATCTAAGAGCAGAGGATGCCAGACCGTGGGCAGGAGGCAAGTAGATATTCTTGCTCTGCCAGCCTTGGATGCACCGGCGCCTTTCGACATTGAAGGAGGGGCACCTCGATGTCAGTTATTGTGAATTGCGCCTTGGTGATTCGAATATCACGTTTTCATCATTTTGATTCTAGTATTTTGAGGATTTAGTTTCATGAATGATATTTCCTATGTGCACCACAGTTGCACTTGATTCGTATTTCATGTATCAGTTGTACTGATTTTCGTTTTCGTGCCTACCCATTTGCACTCGATTTAATTATTACGCACTTCGAGATACTTGATTTTGATTTCGTGCATATAGTATGCACATGATTTTGACTTATGCATTTGGTGTAGTTTACACACGCTTTCAGTACTTTATAGGGGTTTTTATGCACGCAGTTGCACACGTTTACGAGTTTACATCCCGCGGTATACTTGATTTTGAATTGCTGTATGTTGTATACCGTTGATTTTGATTTTGATACTCGATGTTCGTTTTTGTGCACCTTATGCACTTGGTTTAGATTCTTGTGCACACTTGGTGCACTTGATGTGATTTTGTGCATACCCGATGCACTTAATCTAGATTCTATGTGCATATTAGATGTACTTGATATTGTTGTCATACATACCCGTTGCACTTGACAGATACTTTTGTGCACACCCGTTGCACTTAGTTTTGTTTCTATGCAAATTCATGGCACCTGTATTTGATTTCGATTTTCATGCGCACCAGACGCGTGTAGTATTTTTATATGTACACTATTTAAAATTGATTTCTTTCGAGCATCATGTTTTCATGACATATACTATATTATACAATAACCGAGTAGAAATAGTCTGAGGACGGTACTTGAGTATTTTGCATGCATCGATATTTACCAAGGGGATTTTCAAAAGGAGCTATAGTCTCAATATTTTTCTGCGTGTCCATGACGACACGAGATTTTACAAAGAAGCTATTCCAAATCATTTTCAAAAGGAAGAACGTATATGTTAAACAAAAGATACGTAGATATATATAGCTGTTTTCTTTATAAATGAACGTCCGCTACTTGTGTCGTGATATGCGCATCGCACGACGAATTGAAAAGGGTTTTGCATGCACTTTTATTCAGTTGTTTTGACGATTTCACAACAATGCGTACTATATATATGTTATAGTCCTAATTATATTACACTTGATTTCAACAATAGATTTGGAAACTGGTATTTTCGCATTAACTTCCATGATGGCGTGATGCTTGACGGAGTTTCGATTTTGAGTTTTGCACTCATTTTCATGCACATGCGTTGTGCTATGATATATCTTATGTATTCGTGATTTCGGAGTCCCGTTGACTTAATCATTTTACTGAAATATTTTAGTAATTGGAGAGTTTAAATTTAAAATTCGGGGACCGAATTTATTTAAGGGGGAAAATTTGTAACATTTCAAAAAAATAAAATATTAATTTTGGAATTTAAATAATTAAAATAATAAATTTTATGGATATTACAAAAATATGGAAATTGATTTAATGAAATAGTATGATTTGTAAGTCTACGGTAGCGCCCCGGCTATCTATCCGAGGCCAAAATGCGGAAACGAAAACTTTTTCAAAACTAGAAATCGGCGCTATCGTATACTTTAAATCCGGATCAAACCATTAACCTACAACTAGCAAACTAGAGAAAGGGTTGGAAAAGCTATACCGATCGATCCGTGTCCTTCGGTCTTTGGCCACCATCCCAAGCTCCTCACGGCATCTCCGATCTCGATTTCCTCGTCGGAAAGGGCACCACATCTTCGAGTCTTTTTACGGGCTCCCGCTTCATCCGAAGCAACTCGGGCACGAAGTTCGCTAGCCGACGTGTCCAAGGCGATGTAGAGAATGTGTGTGACAACTTTGTCTCTTGCATCCATTATATGGATGGAGGTTGAAGGTGAAGCCATCAATGGAGATTGTGAGCTAGAGGAAGAAGAAAAAGAAGAACAAGCCTTTTTCTTTCTTTTTTGTGTTGTATGATATAATGAGAGAGTGAGAGTGTAAGAATAAAAAATACAAGAGCTACCCCCTCTCATGGCTGCCCTCCCTCTCTCCTCTTATCATATCAACACACAAATCAAACAATAATATGACATATGCACATAAAAAGAGACCATGAGTCACTACCCTTGCATATGCCACATTAAATGCACAAAATGATGATTTCTAGCTCATAATTTCCATTTGTAAACATTAATCCAAATGTTTACAACAACAAAAAGATACGGCAACATCTAAAGTAAACTCGTGACGGATCACAAGGATACCCTTCACCTATATATACATACCTACATCTGCATTCCGACCGAATGCGAATACGATGAGACTAAAGTAATCCAACAAATCTAATATTAGGATCCGGCTTAAACCAAAGCCCACTAGTATGATCCGCCCGATCATGATCCGTGCACTACTGCACGTATATGATCGGACCCTGCCATATATCATACGGCCTCTACAACGTTTCGCCCGAAACTTGAAAACTGTCTGTGGGGGACTCTAAAGACCCGTCAATACATTGGCTGTGGATTTAACCACTAGCACGTCAGTGGTACTAGCCGTACGTAACGGGCTACCAAGTATTGACAAAAAGGGAGGTCGATGAGCGAACTCGTCCTGACACCCTACTGAGCCTGTCAATGACAATATCCGTACAATCCGGTCTGTTCGTCTATGAGCATCGCATGGCAGGCCTAGGGGGTTGGTAAAAGTCAGACCCCCAAAAGCGGTACAAGTCGTGTCGGAGTGTAGCCCAGAATACCCTGAGATACTACTGGAATACCTACCAGTAAATCTCCTGCCTTGGCCAAGGACTTCGTGTAATGGCTCTCCTAGACACAGCGCGATCTCACCCCCAATACTGGGAGAGACGAAACCCCTGCCGATCCGCTCACTGCCTCCATGTGTCTCGGGACTGTACCCAACTAAAACCTGTTTACACGACTCCTTAGAGCCGTGGTAGGGTAGTAATCAAAGCACGGTGGGAACTCACACGAGACAAATGACGATCTCATGTCGATGAACTAACCTGTACACATGTCACCAGGGAACTGCTATCTGACGTCAGGTATAATACCAACTAGCGTGTTCCCGGCGAGTCCTGTCCGGTGTACTCATAACCCAATGAGCACCTGTATACATCTCAGGTGATCCAACTGACACCAATGGCTTGTGAGATCGGCCACCGCCCCTCGTCGGGGTCTCGACTGTATACACTAGTCTACTAATGGAGTATCGATGCCCAGTCTCGAAACTCCCATGACTAGGGACCTTTTAAGGATGTGCTTATAGACCCCAGCTCCCACGTATATGATCGCCATCATACTGCTGGCCGTCAAGAAAGAATCCTAAGGGCTCTATCAATGCGCAATAGTGATCTTTAAGGTCACCTGAAGCAGTACACGATGATAAAGATAAACAAGATAGCATATTATCATCTTGAGTAAGACTGTCCTACCGGTATAGGTCCTCCCTCAATCATTGCAATCACGTGCCTGTGATCCAATAATTGACTTTGAGGGCACTATATCCAACATGATTATATACTTATAGTTTGGAAAATAATTGGAAAATTAATATGAATTATTGATTTTGAAGGAATTTATTGGATTTGGACATTTTATAAATTATTTATATACAAGTTATGTTAAACTTGATTAATGCACTACTGATCACGCTTTAAACTAAATCCATTTTTAAATGACCATTGCTAATATGCCATGACACATTAGCTTGTTACATGCATGGTTCTACTTTGTGTTGTATTTGTTTTTTTTAAAAGAAAAGGAAAAGGGAGAAAATAAAATAAAAATAAAAATAAAAGAAAAGAAGAGATGAGACATGAGGGGACAAAAGAGTATGGCATGAGAGAGGGGGGTCTGCTCTCCACCATGGCTCCATTCCTCTTTATCTTTTCCTCCTTCATTTTCTTCTCCATCTCATCCTCCACCTCCTTCTTCCTCATCCTCCACCCCCAAAACTTAACCAAAACCTCACACTCTCTTCATAAAAAATGACCAAAACTTCATCACAAACTCCATGGTTGAATCAAGTTGGGACTTTGAGCACTTTGGGCCATCCTAGAATTTTCTTTAGTTGCTTCATGAGGTATATTCCCATACTTTTAAGTAAGTAATTAGTTTTCCTAATCTCCTATAGTATATTAGAGCTAAACTAGTGTATGTTTATGATCTTGGTAAGTTGAGATTTAGGAGATGTTTTGAATTATAGAGGTGTAATTGAGGTGTAATTAGTGACCACAACCCTTCTAGTATTAGAATTCTGGACTAAACTTGAGACTTGAACCCCAAAACATGAACTTGGAAATTTCCGATATCGGGTTTTGTGGAAAATGTGGTGATAATATAGGATCTGCTATAGCTCGGAGACTCTGAAAAATATTTAGCAAACACAGAGAGGTGTGCAGGCTACTAGGAAGCTATCCCTAAAACCCGAGCCCCCATCTCCCATTCAAGGCCGCAGATTTATTGGAAATGGCCGCAATTTGCAGCCACATTTTTGAGTTAGGGGTTGGTTTTTGGTCCATGGTTCTCTTATCTGATATATAGACCTACCCTATATGCAAAATGTTCTAATTCAACTTAGGGTAAAATCTGGAAGTGTTTTCATGAGTTGCTGTTTTCGTTTTGTGACTTTTATTGACTTGAATTTTGGTATTTGAGTTTTGACTCGGTCATCTGACGTCTGTACGTCAACGTCAAGAGTTGCTTGGTTATTCTTGCATGCGTAGGCCGTACCTATGTGCACTTTGCGTGCCATATCGGTTTTCGTATTCGATTCTTGTTTATGATACGACGTGCTTGAACTGTAGGTACCTTCACGTGGACTTCGGGACGATAAGGAAGAGCAAGGCGTTCATCGACTCTGGATAAGCAAGGATAGTGGGTGAGTAGATGTATATCTACGGGGGAAATCGGGTGGATGGTGTATAATACCTCCGCAACCGTAGATTAGAATACTTATGTGTGTGTGTGTATGTGTGTGTCAATGTGAGATATGGATACTTAGCAAATAGGGTTCTAGAAGACTATAGGTTAGATTAAGCGTACTCGTAGGAAGGTATACCCTCAGTCCTATTTCTCTTAGTCGTGAGCCTTTGGATTTATGTTGACACACACACGCACACGCACACGCACCACACACTTGGTATGATGTGTGTGTGTGTGTGTATAGGTTGATATATATACACACACACACATACATATACGTGTAAGATGAGAATGTGATATGTTAAATGGATATGAGTCGATATAATCGGATATAATGTCACGAGATTATGATATATGATTTGAGATTGAGACATCGTATTATAATTTGATATGTTAAAGGATCATTAGGCGATATACACATAACATGCGATAACATGTGACTTGATGAGATAATAGAATGTACGTGACCTTAGATCCGTACCCTTGATTATGCGTACAACGGATTATACCATACGAAATATGATATATATATAAATGATATTTGAGCCGTACTCTCTATTTGAGGATGTTGTACGATAGATTTTACCGTACGAGATATATATATATATATGATGATTGATCCGCACTCGTGACTCGAGAATGCCTTACGATGGACTATACCGTACGCGACGCTATGAGGCTGGATCGCCGACTGATGGATATATTGACTCGGAAATGTTATTGATTTCTAATCACTTTCGACTCGGAATTAGTTTAGCCTTTTAGTCACTTAAGTAGATGTTAGAATAATTTTAGAGTCATGCATATTTTCAAAACTAACGAATCGTAGGCATTTCCAAAAGACAATCCGAGGGATGCTACGGATTTTCAAAAGGTATATCTTTTCTCAAAAACACCATAGCCCCTACTTTTCTAAAAACAACGATTCATGCTATTTTAAATACGATAACTGTATGGCTCGTATATAGATATATATTCTATATTGTTGCGTAAACTGTTTACTTTCCTGTTATGATTGTTCTCATTGCATTTTATATATATACATGTTCTTTCATTAGCTGTTATGATCTCTTCTGCTAGGACACATACACCATTACCGATGATGCGCATGTTGCACGTACACTTACATGCCGGTTCACACACATCATCATCGGTAATTGCCATGTCGTGTACACATTAAAAACCGTTACTTCGCTCGTACAATCTGATAATTTGTAGCTTAGTAGTATTGTTTAGCATTCATGATCTCACATGCTAGTTTAGATATTGCATTTCTTACTTAGATGCCACATGCATTTATAAATATACATTCTAGTTATGCACTGTAGATTGGCTCTATGCCAGTATTCATAGTGTCATTATTAGCTCATGATTATAAGATTTCTGGATTTAGGAAACCGCATGCGAATTTTGAAAACTTATGATCATTTTAAAAAGAAAAATGCGGTCTCTCGTGATATGATGTGTGTCGTCCACCATGAGTTTTCTCGGTTCTGATATATATATATATATACCCGATTCGAGGAGAGAGGAGACACCATTTGCGGGTATATGGTGGACCCGGTGCGGTACTCCGGAACAAGAAGATCGTATAAAGAGACGTTGAGCCTGGCAGGGGAACACTACCGACCGGTGATATTTGGCTCGGCGGATATCCGGAGGATAACGATCGAATTCGTGAGATCAGATGGATATGGGGCCGATCCGAACAGACGGAGCCCGAGATATGAGGATTATGTGTCGCTGCTGGACACGGTTTTTATGATGTTTTCGAGTGTCGATACTGAGCATTCAGGTTTTTGTTAGTTGTATGTATTGTTGAATATGTATTCCCTAGAGGCCATTATTGTATAGTACTAGTTTGTATAATACATTTTGGAGGCTTGGGATATATATATACGGGTTTACGACAGTCTTGCTCGATATAGTAGTATGCTACTTGGTTTGTTTCTATCTTAATATGTGTATGTGTTTCTTTTAACATATCGCTAAAAAACATATTGATGGATCCCTTAGGATCTTTGCTTGACTACCGGCGTTGTGATGGCGATCACACTAGTGGGGGCTGGGTAGTCTATAAGCACATCCTTATTTTGGTCCCTAGTCGTAGGATTATCGAGACAGGGCATCGATACTCCAGAGTAGACTGGTGCATATGCTTCTCATCCCAGCAGGGGAGATGGTCTGTCCCATAGCCATCAGTACGTCGTACTTGAGATAGTATGCAGGTGCTCATTAGGTTACGAGTACACTGGACAGGACTCGTCGAGAACTGTTGGTTGGTATTATACCTATCGTCAGTTAACAGTTCCCAGGTGACATGAGTACAGCTTAGTCCGCTGACTTGACACTGTCACTTCGCCTCGAGTGTGTTCTCACTGTTCTTAGATTATTACCCTACCACGGCTCTACTGAGTCGTGCAAACAGGTAGTAGTTGGGTGCAGTCCTGAAGTACTTGGAGGCAGTGGCGGTTAGACAGGATTCGTCTCTCCCGGTATTGGGAGTTGATATCACGCTGTGTCTAGGAGAGCCATTACACATAGTCGTCCCTGGCCAGGGCAAGCGAGAATTACTGGTAGGTTTTCCAGTAGATTCTCAGGGTGTTTTGGGTTATACTCCAACACGACTTGTACCGCTATTAGGGGACTGACGTTTACCCCTTAGGCCCGCCATGCGATACTCTCAGACGAACAGACCGGACTGTACGGAGATTGTCACATTCAGGCTCAGTAAGAGTTTGGATGGGTTTACCTCATCGGCCTTCTTATCGACATCTACCTGGGGACCGTTACGTACAGCTAGTGCCACTTGCGGTCTGTGGTTAAACCCACTGCCAGCGTAGTGTCGAGTCTTTAGAGTCCCATGCAGAGAGTTTCTCTGCACTGGGCAAAAGGTGTAGAGGCCGTATGGTTTTACGGCAAGGCTACGATCACTTACGTACACTTGTGCGCGTATGCTGTTCGGGCAGACAATACTAGTGGGCTTTGGTTTAAGCCGGATCCTAGTATTGTATGGATGGATTAGTTTTGTCTTCTGTGCATTTGCATTCTATGGAATGCGGATGCGGGTGTGTATGCACAGTTGTGAGGAGCGAAGAAGAAGGAGGTGCCTCAATGGGGTTTTGACAGTTGGTTCGGTCGAGACCATTATGAGGTAGGGACATTATTTACTAATCTTTTTAATGATAATTGTGTTATGGCTAATTGCTTTGACCATTTGACCATATTTGACCTTGTTGGCAATTTGACCATTGTTGACTAGGATCTTTCATGTGAGATCTAGAGTCTTCTTTTTGTTTTGTATTTATTTTGAGATGATAATGGTCATATCAATGTAGCCATCAAGTTTATCTTGATAAAGATTAGTAATTATTTTGTTTATGGAATCATTGTTCTCTTCTCATTCTCTCTCTTCAAGTGAGCCATGGTTCCTCCTTCTTCTTCCTCTCTAGTTTTTTCCCTAGCTCTCATGTGTTGAGAAAATAGGGTTCTAAATAGACAAACAAATCCACCACCATCTTCTACACCACCTAGGACATCAAGAGTAGCACACTTGTTGCCCTAGTTACACATCAAGAGTAGCACACTTGTTGCCCTAGTTACCTCGGCTTGAGGTAGAGCTCGGAATACAAACTCTCGGGTGGATCGTCTTCGACTCAAAGAGGCCGCGGAGGTGAGCAAGATCCGGATCGATCCTTGGAGCTTGTGTGGACGAGGAGGAAAGCGGAGAGAAGACCCGAAGGACATGGTTCGTGACGTATAACCACTCAACATAGTAGCTAGAACTTGTTGTTTAGTATGTTAGTTTTTGTTTAGCAAAGATCCTTCATAGTTGGTCCATGTCACCTTGTGAGAAAATTTTGATTTTTACCTATTCCGCCTCCCCGAAAGAACCGGGGTGGGTAACGTGGACCTAACAGTGGTTTCAGAGCTTAGCTAAACAATAACTAACTGTTAGCAAAGTGTTTAGAACTTCGATCCGGAAAAAATCCCAAAAACATGTCAAAAACCATACTTTCTGCCGGTTTTTAAAACTGCTCTAAAAATTATTTCACATACCTTAAAAATCGGTGCAGGGTTTTCTAAGAACAGGCAAGAAATATGAGCCCACGACTCGGTCAACTCGCCGCGGAAGCGCGGCGAAACCACGCATTTCGCCGCGGATCCACGGCCGAGTTGACTCGGCCGCGACTCCGATTTCTTGCAGATTGCTCAGTTTGGTATTTTGGGATTTTTAAGATGTTTTGTTTCTGCCCAGTTTTTACAGAGAACAATATTGTGTTTAGGGGTAGTTACAAATTGGTATTTTAATCGGAGTTCTACAAATTTTGGCTAAATGGTTATATCTGTAATGTGATATATACACTGAACGTCAACTAATCGCTATACGTCGATTAGTGGGGGTTGTGCATATCTGTGATCTGTAATGTTATTGGATTGTGTATATGAACTCGTTGGATTGTCGCGGATGAATAGCCGGGGTTTGTGAGATGAGAGTTTATTTATCTTTCATTTGATGTAATATGTAAATTGATGTAATATTATTTTTTATGGCCGCACATCCGGGATGAGGTTGTAGCCGCCATTGTATATTATTTTTTTAACTGTTTTTGCTCCTAGGATAGACCCAAGGTGGGGTGCACAAACTACCGGGTACTTTGAAGTGCCGAGTGGCCTACTCACGTTGTTGAGGGAGGTTGCTTCACTTCGGGTACTTGGCGGGTAGTTTGTCGCACCTGTAGGGGTCTAGGGTGGGGTTTGGCTATTCATCGCGACTGTGTAATCCGTCTTTCGTTGCAGGCTCGAACGAAACGCGGATTCCTAGCATATCCAATGTGTTCATTTGTGATCTGGAATGGCTATCATTGCATCTGACGAATGTATATATTTATATATGATATCTAGTAGGCATTGCTTATGTTTTGCATCCGCGCTAGTCCATCCCCCGCTCTGTCGTTAGTTAAGTAACCTAACGGGTGATGACGGGGCCCCGTGGCGAATGCGAATGGCATAAGCGTACGTCATATTTTCGTTGTTTTTTACAATGGTAGGATTAATCTGATGGGACGCATTATGTTAATGCAAAGAAAAACAAACCTAAAAGACGTTGTTGGAACAATTTTAAAAAAAAAAAAGCTGTTATTGCAAGGACGTTCTCTTTTGTTTTGCACAGAGGTATTCGGTTATGGATGCCCAGCACCTCATTCGACGAGGTAAGGGCCGAGATCCCTTCATCAGGAGTGACCCCTTGGAAAAAAGTTTGCGTCGGGGTAATAACTTCACTAGAGTCGATTATTCTTGCTTTGTATCGAGGTATTCAGTTTGGAATATCCTGCACCTCATTCGACGAGGAAAGAGCCGAGATCTCTTCATAGGGAGTGACCTCTTTAGCAAAAGTTTTCGCCATTATATTTTTAAAAAGGGTTATCAGGTTCCTTCAACGATATCAAGTTCATTACGTTAACGGGTTTTTCGCCAAAAACCCAGCCGTAGCCCACCGCCATTTCTTATAAGTTATACTTAGTATTCGTGTTGCGTTTGTTGACTGTGTCATGGCGCAGTGAACGGTAGCTGAGTATTGCTTATCTGCAGGATACAATATGATTGGTTAGGACAGTCGTGTAACCTTGTTGACTGTGTCAAGGGTTATGCGGGTGGGTTTAATGCAATCAAGATAATGACGGGTTGAACTTGACTAGGACTCTTTGACTTGTTGACTGTGTCAAGGTCACTTGGGTCCTAGGGAAAAAAATCCACATCGGGAGTTTCTAAAGAAACTGAAACCTGCAGATTTAGCATACCTTCTGGAGTGTGGTGACTAGAGTGGATTCCATCTAGGACATCACACAATGATAGTTGGATCCCGATCCCACTGATGAGTTGGATTACTCTCGGGAGATTATTTCACTTAACAATCAATGCTATAAACCAAGTAGGTGTCTAGAACGGTGTTAGCAGGGCTACGCCTCCAGGGAAAAGAGGTTATTTAATTAAGGAACTTCGCGAAAGTGTTGGAAAACCTCCCTCGAAGTACCAACACTAGCCTGGCTAAAAGGTTAAGCAAGTATTGTGACGTGCGATTAATCCTAACTAGTTCTTCTTTTAGGGTTTGAAGAAGAATTTGAGGAAACAGTGGGAGCCATCCTGGTTAGATAAATTAATAAACCAATCTAATCTTGCAAGAGCACACGCTGAGTGTTTCTTTTCTCTCTCTCCAGGTAGCAACCATTTCACGCCCTAATCAAGATAATAAAATGTATCGCTTGACCAATCCGAATTCTTATTCGGGGCTGGGGAACGTCGGTTCGGCTCTAACTTGTGACAACAGTCATAAGTATGAGCAAGGAAAAGAGGATTGTATGGATTCCAAGGATACCCAATTGAAGAAGAAGCATAGTTTTGCATCTACTTCAGGTGTTCTTGTAATTGAGAACTGCTTAACGGTCAGCCCTACCTCCTGGGTACTTGATACGGGATCAGGATCTCATATCTGTAATATATTGCAGGGACTGAGAAAAAGTAGGAGAGTTGCACTTGGTGATATGTCGCTCAGGGTAACGAACGGAGCACAAGTTAATGCTGCAGCCGTCGGTGAATATCACATAGTGTTGCCAAATGGCAATACTATGATTTTGAACGATTGCTACTATGTACCTTCTATGGTTTGCAACATCATATCAGTTTCTTTACTCGATAAAAATGGATATAACTTTGTTCTTGATAGAAATATCATGAACATTTACCTTCATAAGGTACTGGTTGTAGAAGGTACAATGTGTAATGGTATCTACGTTCTAAATCATAATACAGTTCTCAATGTACAAAGCACACGCAAGAGGAAGAGTTCAGATACGAATGAATCCTACTTGTGACATTGTAGACTTGGTCATATCGGAGAGAAAAGACTAAGTAAGTTCCATAAAGATGGACTCATGGATACGTTCGAATTTTCATCTTATGAAACTTGTCAGTCTTGTCTCAAAGGAAAGATGACCAAATCTCCGTTCACCAGACATGGAGAAAGGGCAGCAGAGCTCTTGGGACTCATACACAGTGATGTATGTGGTCCAATGTCTATACATGCAAAGGGTGGGTTCTCGTACTTCATCACATTCATTGATGATCTCTCTAGGTTCGGATATGTGTATCTGATGAAACACAAATCTGAAGCTTTTGAGAAATTCAAGGAATTCAGAAACGAAGTAGAGAACCAAACTGGCAAAAGTATCAAGATCCTCCGATCGGATAGGGGAGGGGAGTACTTAAGCAAGGAATTCCTAGATTACTTAAAAGAGAATGGTATTCTCTCTCAGCTTACTCCTCCTTATACACCACAGCACAACGGTGTATCGGAACGGAGGAATCGTACCCTATTGGATATGGTTCGCTCCATGATGAGTAGTGCTGAGTTGCCTCTTTCATTCTGGGGATATGCACTTCAAACAGCAGCACATCTATTGAATCAAGTTCCGTCCAAATCCGTGCCTAAGACTCTGTATGAAATATGGAGTGGTAAGAGTTTGTATCTTAAACGTATTAAGATTTGGGGTTGCCCAGCTTATGTCAAAAAGCAGAACCCAGACAAACTTGAGGCACGGGCAGTTTTGTGTATGTTTGTAGGATACCCAAAAGATTCTAGTGGGTATCTATTCTACCATGCAGAGGAACAGAAGATAATTGTTTCCAGGAACGCCACATTTTTGGAAAAAGAATTTCTTGTTAAAAATATTAGTAGCAGCACGGTAAAACTGGATGAAATTCCAGAAACACAAACTTTAACTAAAGATTTGGTAGAACCGCTAGATTCAGTTACACCCCGAACCTCAGCCACTCCGCAGATCTGGTAGGATTTCTCATCCGCCCGAGAGATACTACGGTTTTCTCATAGACGGGGATCGAGAGGATTGCATCTTCGAAGAAGATGATCTTACCAGTTTCAGGCAGGCCATTATCAGTAGGGACTCGGATAAGTGGCTGGATGCCATGCAATTCGAGATGGAGTCCATGTACACCAATAAAGTGTGGACTTTGGATATTGCTCCACCTGGGGTAAAACCTATTGGATGCAAATGGATCTACAAAAGGAAACTTGGTATAGATAGGCAGGTGGAAACCTATAAGGCTAGACTCGTTGCAAAAGGTTTTCGTCAAAGACCTGGTGTGGTCTATGACGAAACTTTTTCTCCAGTGGCTATGCTCAAATCCATTCAGATCCTACTTGCCATTGCTGCCTTCCATGACTATGAAATCTGGCAGATGGACGTAAAAACGGCTTTTCTAAACGGCTGTTTAGAAGAGTGCGTTTACATGGATCAGCCAGAGGGTTTTGTAGACAGTGGGAGCAGCAGGAAGGTGTGCAAGTTACTTAAATCCATTTATGGATTAAAACAGGCATCGCGGAGCTGGAACATCTGTTTTGATGAAGCAATCAAGGAATTTGATTTCATCAAGAACGAAGATGAACCTTGTATCTATAAGAAGATTGTAGGACGAATTGTAGTGTTCCTAATCTTGTACGTGGATGACATTCTTTCGATAGGAAATGACATTCCTATGCTACAATAGGTCAAGCTATTCTTGTCACAACGGTTCTCCATGAAGGACCTGGGTGATACCTCGTACATTCTGGGGATCAAGATCTACAGAGATAGATCCAAGAGATTACTGGGACTTACACAGTCCAGGTACATAGAAACCGTACTGAAGAGATTTAGTATGGAAGATTCCAAGCGCGGTAATATACCCGCATTGCACGAAATCACCCTCTCCAAGAAGATGTCTCTTAAGACTGACGAGGAGAGGGTTCGCATGAGCACTATGTAAGTGCACGGCGGCGCCCCGGCCGTCAATCCGACGCCGGAATGCGGAAGCGGTGAAAAACTTTATGATCTTGCGGACTTTGCAAACCGGCACCACCGCGCACTAAACTCCGGATCGAACCATTAACTAGTCTAAGCTATCTACAAGAATGGGAATAGAGATATACCGACGATCCAAGTCCTCCGGTCTTCTCTTCATCATCCCGATCTCCCGCGGAAAGTCTTGGCTCCACATCGTCGCCTCCTCGCCGGAAAGGGCACCACATCGCCTTCGTCTTTTACGGGCTCCCGCCTCAATACCGAGGCAACTCGAGCATGAAGCCGGCAACTCGACATGCTCAAGATATGCTGTAGAATGTAGTGTAGAAGATGCTTGTCTCTTTGGGGTTATGTTGTTGCCAATGAGGATGATGGAGGAAACAAGGATTAGAAAAATGGTGCTTGCATTTTTCTAGCATGAAAACTAGATCAAGAAAGAAAACTCTCATGAATGAAGCTCTCTCTCCTTCTTCTCACAACCATGAAAGACTTATTCATCAAGTGAGAATAAAGGGTGGAGGAAAAAACCATATGAAGCTAGAAGGGAGGTGAGTGTAGGAGAAGTCAAGAGGTGACCACAAACAAACATGAACCATGCTTGTTCTACTATTCAACCCATACCCTTTCAATCACAATAAAAAGCAAGTCAATGGTGCAAAAAAATATGAAAGCTATCATATCAATCTTTTACAAGAAAACCCCTCCACAATTGTAATTTGCAAAACTGCAAATTACCCCCTCCATCGGAAAAGTCCGGCCGGGAAAGAACAAAGGAAAACCGGCCGGAACGGAATGCAAACTGGCAACTCCAGAAAACTGGTCCCGTAATAAATTACAGGAAAACCCCAATACTGTGCATACACACCCGCATCTGTATTCCGACCGAAATACAAATGCAATGAGACAAAATCTACACTGTACTAAACTAGGACCGGCTTAAACCAAAGCCGGCTAGTTAAATCCGTTCGATCCTGATCCGTGCAATACCGCACGTATCAGATCAAACCCTGCCATATAACTATACGGCCACTAGTACAAAACTGTCCGATCCTGATCCGTGCAATACCGCACGTATCTGATCGGACCTTGCCATATCTCCATACGGCCTCTACAGCGTTTCGCCCGAAAGCTGAGTAACTGAAAGTGTGGGGGACTCTAAAGACTCGTCAATACAATGGCTGTGGATTTAACCACTAGCACGTCAGAGGTATAAGCCAATACGTAACGGGCCACCAGCTACTGACTAAAAGGGACGTCGATGAGCGAACCCATCCTGACACCCTACTGAGCCTGTCAGTGACAATATCCGTGCAGTCCGGTCCGTTCGTCTATGAGTATCGCATGGCGGGCCTAGGGGGTTGGTAAAAGTCAGACCCCCAAAAGCGGTACAAGTCGTGTCGGAGTGTAGCCCAGAACACCCTGAGATACTACTGGAATACCTACCAGTAAATCTCCTTGCCTTGGCCAAGGACTTTGTGTAATGGCTCTCCTAGACACAGCACGACCTCACCCCCAATACCGGGAGAGACGAACCCCTGAAGATACGCTCACTGCCTCCATGTGGCTCGGGACTGTACCCAACTAAAACCTGTTTGCACGACTCCTTTGAGCCGTGGTAGGGTAGTAATCAAAGTACAGTGGGAACTCACACGAGACAAATGACGATCCCCAGGTCGATGAACTAACCTGCACACATGTCACCAGGGAACTGCCATCTGACGTCTGGTATATGACCAACTAGCATGTTCCCGGCGAGTCCTGTCCGGTGTACTCATAACCCAATGAGCACCTGTATACATCTTAGGTGATCCAACTGACACCAGTGGCTTGTGAGACCGGCCACCGCCCCTCGTCGGGGTCTCGACTGTATACACTAGTCTACTAATGGAGTATCGATGCCCGGTCTCGAAACTCCCACGACTAGGGACCTTTTAAGGATATGCTTGTAGACCCCCAGCTCCCACTTATATGATCGCCCTCATACTGCTGGTGGTCAAGCAAGAATCCTAGGGGCTCTATCAACGTGTAATAGCGACGTGTCATGTCACCTAAAGCAGTACACGATGATAAAGGTAAACCAGATAGTATACTATCATCTCGAGTAAGACTGTCCTACCGGGATAGGTCCTCCCTCAATCATTGCAATCACGTACCTGTGATCCAATAATTGACTCTGAGGGCACTACCTCCAACAATCTCCCACTTGCACTCAAGGCTAATTATTGCGATGTCGCATACTCACAGCCCGTGTGATACCGAACACCCAACTCCTCTACTAGTCAGTCTCACAAAGCTCGTTTGCGGAACTATTGCGTTCGAGGAATAGCCTCAGTGAGTGGATCCGCTTAGTTGTTTCTTTCCATGTCTCTCTATATCTCAAGTTCGCGGAGAAAGCCATCTCCCGAAATGAGCAAAATCAGTCTTAGAATATGTCTGGATGTCTGATGGGACCTAGCTCATAAATGAACTCCAAATCCAAACTTCTTAGACTGTATCGTCAACTGAACTTAATCAGTATCCTGCGCGCCATGCCTCCCTCAGTATTGCCTTGGACCACCTGTCCAAAATACTGCCCCTCATCAGAAGGAAAACTATAACTCTGACAACCTCCTTGCCGTCCATGTCACCTTGGAAGCCTGGAATGATAACTGTCTCCTAAATGAGGCTGTCGTTATCATCTCCCTAGAACATTTGCTTATGTTCTAAAACTGCTTCCGACTGTTTCTCCAGGATTGGATCAATGTCAGCTTATTGCATCTGGTGCAAGAACAACATCTGGTGTGGTACTTGACATCTCATGATTGACTCAATTGCCTGAGCAAGTGATCTGCCAATCATGCACATCCCTCTCCCCTTTAGTCTGTAAGACACCTTTGGAGAGGGTGACTCCATTACCTGCAGGTACGCTACCGTGCCAGGAGTCGTCCATCCTAAATACTCTTAGAATGCTGTCAAGTACCCTGATTGGGAAACCACCCAAATCTAGATCTAATACCATAGATCCAGTAACCAGTATGTCTGATATAATGTCCAATTCCTGTGCGGAGAAAACACTGTGTGACGACCAAAGTATAACCGATCGTAGTGTAGGAGTTTCCTTTCCTACTCTGTGTACATCATCCAAATACCAGGATATCACATCCTACTACCTTCTCAACAGATTCATCCCATATTCTGATGAAGTCAAACCCATGACTGTAACGTCAGAAATAGATGATCTATCTCCGCTACTTCTGCTTTAGTCTATAAATAGACATAAGCTACCTGTCCACCAATGCTTCCGCTGCTCCTACTGACTACGACAACCCTCTGGCAGAGTCATATAGACGTACACTTCTAAAACTGGTTTAGAATGACGCTATACTCATCCTCCCGCCGGGTCTCGCAACCTGGAACAACAGCAATGGCAATTGTGGGTAAACAAGAACTTCCCTGTCACCGTCCTTGAGGCCACCGTAGTGCCCCTCGGGTGCCTGAAGTTACCCACCTTATCTGCGGAGTGGCCAATGGAATGTCAATCCAGATTGAATCTTTAGGTTCCTTATCAAATCTTCAGTAATCGTTTGTGGTTCTGGAATCACTTCCAGTTCTACCATACTCCCACTACTGTTTTCTGAAAAAATCCATTTTTTAATAAAACTGTGGCGAGTCTAGAACAATATCGCTATTGTTCATCCAGATGGTAGAAAGTCAACCCTCGTCATAGCCTGGGTCAACCCACAAACAGCCATTATAGAAACGTGCCTTGAGTTGTCCAGTGTCTTGTTTTAATCATAAACCGGACAACTCCCCGTACCTTAACATCGTTAAGATATGAACTGTTCTATATCCAATATAGAAACAGAGGCACTGATTTAATTGAACCAGATTCAAATCATGCAGCTGTCCCCAGCGCATGTCAACTAAATGGAAGGAGGCCGATCAGCGTTACTCAACTTAGGAGTACTTCCAATTATGAGTAACCTGAAAGAGAAGCAAGATCTCTTTATCATTACTATCAGCTGAATACCATACACAAGTATCTACATCTTCGATCTCTTTGAAGAATCCCGATACTCGCTATACCTGGTTCTCTACTCTATTCAAATACCAATAACTTCTCCAAATTCGGACCCTGTGTTTCCACGAAACACCTGTCTAAAACTAGAGAAGTCATAAGTAAACCGAATATAGTACGAGGACCAACCCCTCTGTCCTGATGGACCCTGGACAACATACAATACTCTGTACAAGTCCCTTGAGTCTGATAACTCATTCACTGTGTGTCGTAGGTTGAAAACTGTACTTATGGTTAAGAAGAATTACACCGCTGTTTAATGCTCCTTACCTAACCATCCACTGATATAGGTAAATGTCGTAGACATAATTTCAGAAAGGTATATCTCACTCTATGAAAATAGACGTACAGATATATCAATTTGAAATTGGTGCATAACAGCGGATATTCAAAACTAAATATTTGCCGACCGGCAAACAGGCCAGGTGATTTCCTCAAATATCACCGATTACAACGAATCCCGATATAATGAGGATAATCACCCAATTCCCAATAACCTACTCCCACTCATCATCTGTAAAACCATACAGATGTGAGAATCATACCTGGTAAATACATACCCTGGAGTAAGTGTCTAATTGGGAAATCAGTTTTCTTTTAATAGTACACAGTGAAACTGAAACATTGAAATGTTTCGTTGGGGTATCCTGGTATTCCTAGTAATGCCTCTACCAGATTCACGACTGTAACCGTATAGTTCTTTGCCACCTCTCCAAATCCCTTCATATGTCTTTAGTCTTTACCTTCTGTACACCCCTTAAGCCAAATGGTTTTCTTCCTTCCCTACCGTTCGGCACCAGCCTATAGTTTGGAAGAAGACTATCCAATAAGCATAATGGGAGTACTGTCCCAATCTTAGGAACACTCGCAACACGAGAGAAGGTGAAGATAAAAGACACCCGAATGTACTTTATTCCTATTTCTCCTGAACCAGGATCCATCCCCGAACTGGAACAAGTTCCTTTCGAGTTCGTATATAACCATACGATGGAGTATCCAAATAAACTGTGGATCTTCGTAGTGATACGGAGTGTCCTGGAGAAATACAAAGGTGATGTGGGAGTGGTAACGAAATATTTGGTTTGGTCGTGAATATCTGTTGCAATTTACTTTGCCCTCTTACTAATCCCTTGCTTTGTCTGAACTTAATACCTTCTGCACACCATCGTTATGCTAATTGGTTTTCTTCATTCCCTACCGGTCGGCACCAGCCTAAGGTTTGGAAGAAGACAATCCAATTTGCGTAATAGGTGTACTACCCCTAAACCAAGGAGTACTCGTAACCTGAGAGAGGGTAGAAGGAAAAGACAACTGAATAATCCTATCCGTTTTCTCCAGAACCGGAAACCATCCTCGAATCCCTTCGAGTTCGTATCTAACCATACGATGGTTTTGTCCAATGGAAGTGGACGTTCGTAGTAAAACGGGGTGTCCTGGAGAAAAGGGTAAAAGTAGGAGTGGCAATGAGGTCTGCAACTCTGACAATCCAAAAGCCAGTGTTTAAGAAGGTTCGGTCAACTTGGTCACTGAGTCATAGTCTTAGGGTCGGGTCAATGGTCGCTGCCAAAGAGAGAGAGAAAAGAAACACTCAGCGTGCACTCTAACCTAGATCAGAATGGTCACCAATTTATCTAATCTGGAATCCTCCCACTGTACCTCAAATTCTCCTCCAAACCTGAAAGAAGAATTAGTCGGGGTCACCCGAGGAGTAAACTAACTCATCAGTGGGAATCGGGATCCAACTATCACCGCGTGATAACGTGACGGAATCCGCTCACGGTATCACACTCCAGAAGGTATGCGCATATCTGGCAAGTTTCAGTTCTTTTGAAACTCCCGATGTGATTTCTGCCCCATGCTCTTATGACCTTGACGAAGGTCAACAAATCATAAGTCACATGTCAAGTTCCACCCGTCATTGTCCAGGTTAATTTGAACCCACCCGTACAAGCCCTTGACGAAGGTCAACAAGGCTGTACGACTGTCCCAAACCAACGCATCTATCTATGCAACAGAAAGGTAACAAGCAGCTACCATACACTATGCCTTGACGAAGGTCAACAAACATAGCATGAATACTACGTGCTACCCGTCTGAAACGACGGAGGGCTACGAATGGTTTCTGGCGAAAACCTTTAACGTAATGAACTTGATATCGTTGAAGGAACGGATAGCTTTTAAAAAATATAGTGACGAAAACCTTTACTAAAGAGGTCACTCCCGGTGAAGGGATCTCGGCTCTTTCCCCGTAGAATGGGGTGCAGGATATTCCAAATGAATACCACGATGCAAAGCAAAAGTAATCGGCTATAGTGAAGTTAATGCCCTGACGCAAACTTTTTGTCCAAGGGGTCACTCCCGGTGAAGGGATCTCGGCCCTTGCCTCGTCGACTGAGGAGCAGGATATTCTAAATGAATACCGCGATGCAAAACAAAAGTGAACGTCCTTGCAATAACAGCTTTTTGAAAAGTGTTCCAACAACATCTGATTAGGTTTGTTTTTAACTTGCATTGATCCGAATCAATGCAGTCCCATCAATTGATCACACCAAAAAGAACGAAAATATACTGATGTACGTATATGCCATCCGCATTCGCCACTGGGTCCCGTCATTACCCGTTAGGTTAGCTAACTAACGACAGAGCGGGGACTGGACTAGCGCGGATGTAAAACATATACAACATCTACTAATATATATACCAATATATTATATTTCGCTCAAGGCGTGAATAAAATGCGACATCACAGAAATGTACAGCATCACAGAACAATACAGATATCTGGGATCCCCGGGTTTCACAGAGCCACTACTGAAACCCGACGTTCCCCTGGTCGTGTGGATAGCCTGTGCAATGAGAATCCTAGACCCCTACGGGCGCGGCAAGTCACCCGCCAAAACCTGAAGCGAGGCAGCCCCCTTCAGCGCCGTGAATGGACCACCCAGCACTTCACGGAATCCGGCAACTTGGGCACCCCTCCTGGGTCAACCTGTACCCCCTACGAGTGCGGCGAATAGCCCGCCAATTCTAGAGTGAAGCCCCCTCCGTCTCAATGCCATGAGATGCGGGCTTGTTGCCCTCTAGAACCCGGCTATCCGTGCACCCCTCCGCGGGGCAATCCTAGTACAGAAAGTAGAATATACATACAACGGGTACATCGACCGCAACCAGGTCGTGCCCCAAAATAATAATACAAACAGGCAGTGACGGCAGTCCACATGTCGGACGCTCGCCCCGCAATATCAAATGTACATAATACAACAAAAACCGTACTAGCATTGCATCCAGGCTATCCCCCACGACCGATCCGCAACATCACAGCAAAAACAGAACATCAACGTGAAAGTCACGTTCGCAAATCCGTCTAACCGGGCTATAGCAGTTAGACCGGATTTACCGATCGAGTGACATTCACGGTCGCAGATATAATGTAAATACTGTGAAAAATGTGTTTAAAATTTTCCGATTGATCAAACCTTAACAAGTGGGCCCCCAAACAAAACTGTAGCACTCACAGAAAACCTGGGCCCAAGTTTAATATTCCAAAGCCCATATATTAAACCCAGAAAACACCTGAAAATAAATCGTGCAGTGATGTGAACAGTGTGCCGCGGAAGCGCGGCGGAATGGGTGTTTCCGCCGCCCTTCCGCGGTCGTACGGATGGATCATGCTACGAAATTTTTCCAGTGTTCTTACATCTCCCTGCACATTATTCTGAGACCACCTGAAAAATTTTTAGACTCCAAAAAATTTCGACAGAAACTGATGCGAAGGGAATACGGGTTTTGGAACTTTTTGATCGATCGGAAATGCAAAACACATTACACAAAGCTAGACTAAGTTAATGGGGAGGCTCTGATACCGCTGTAAGTGCACGGCGGCGCCCCGGCCGTCAATCCGACGCCGGAATGCGGAAGCGGTGAAAAACTTTATGATCTTGCGGACTTTGCAAACGGGCACCACCGCGCACTAAACTCCGGATCGAACCATTAACTAGTCTAAGCTATCTACAAGAATGGGAATAGAGATATACCGACGATCCAAGTCCTCCGGTCTTCTCTTCATCATCCCGATCTCCCGCGGAAAGTCTTGGCTCCACATCGTCGCCTCCTCGCCGGAAAGGGCACCACATCGCCTTCGTCTTTTACGGGCTCCCGCCTCAATACCGAGACAACTCGAGCATGAAGCCGGCAACTCGACATGCTCAAGATATGCTGTAGAATGTAGTGTAGAAGATGCTTGTCTCTTTGGGGTTATGTTGTTGCCAATGAGGATGATGGAGGAAACAAGGATTAGAAAAATGGTGCTTGCATTTTTCTAGCATGAAAACTAGATCAAGAAAGAAAACTCTCATGAATGAAGCTCTCTCTCCTTCTTCTCACAACCATGAAAGACTTATTCATCAAGTGAGAATAAAGGGTGGAGGAAAAAACCATATGAAGCTAGAAGGGAGGTGAGTGTAGGAGAAGTCAAGAGGTGACCACAAACAAACATGAACCATGCTTGTTCTACTATTCAACCCATACCCTTTCAATCACAATAAAAAGCAAGTCAATGGTGCAAAAAAATATGAAAGCTATCATATCAATCTTTTACAAGAAAACCCCTCCACAATTGTAATTTGCAAAACTGCAAATTACCCCCTCCATCGGAAAAGTCCGGCCGGGAAAGAACAAAGGAAAACCGGCCGGAACGGAATGCAAACTGGCAACTCCAGAAAACTGGTCCCGTAATAAATTACAGGAAAACCCCAATACTGTGCATACACACCCGCATCTGTATTCCGACCGAAATACAAATGCAATGAGACAAAATCTACACTGTACTAAACTAGGACCGGCTTAAACCAAAGCCGGCTAGTTAAATCCGTTCGATCCTGATCCGTGCAATACCGCACGTATCAGATCAAACCCTGCCATATAACTATACGGCCACTAGTACAAAACTGTCCGATCCTGATCCGTGCAATACCGCACGTATCTGATCGGACCTTGCCATATCTCCATACGGCCTCTACAGCGTTTCGCCCGAAAGCTGAGTAACTGAAAGTGTGGGGGACTCTAAAGACTCGTCAATACAATGGCTGTGGATTTAACCACTAGCACGTCAGAGGTATAAGCCAATACGTAACGGGCCACCAGCTACTGACTAAAAGGGACGTCGATGAGCGAACCCATCCTGACACCCTACTGAGCCTGTCAGTGACAATATCCGTGCAGTCCGGTCCGTTCGTCTATGAGTATCGCATGGCGGGCCTAGGGGGTTGGTAAAAGTCAGACCCCCAAAAGCGGTACAAGTCGTGTCGGAGTGTAGCCCAGAACACCCTGAGATACTACTGGAATACCTACCAGTAAATCTCCTTGCCTTGGCCAAGGACTTTGTGTAATGGCTCTCCTAGACACAGCACGACCTCACCCCCAATACCGGGAGAGACGAACCCCTGAAGATACGCTCACTGCCTCCATGTGGCTCGGGACTGTACCCAACTAAAACCTGTTTGCACGACTCCTTTGAGCCGTGGTAGGGTAGTAATCAAAGTACAGTGGGAACTCACACGAGACAAATGACGATCCCCAGGTCGATGAACTAACCTGCACACATGTCACCAGGGAACTGCCATCTGACGTCTGGTATATGACCAACTAGCATGTTCCCGGCGAGTCCTGTCCGGTGTACTCATAACCCAATGAGCACCTGTATACATCTTAGGTGATCCAACTGACACCAGTGGCTTGTGAGACCGGCCACCGCCCCTCGTCGGGGTCTCGACTGTGTACACTAGTCTACTAATGGAGTATCGATGCCCGGTCTCGAAACTCCCACGACTAGGGACCTTTTAAGGATATGCTTGTAGACCCCCAGCTCCCACTTATATGATCGCCCTCATACTGCTGGTGGTCAAGCAAGAATCCTAGGGGCTCTATCAACGTGTAATAGCGACGTGTCATGTCACCTAAAGCAGTACACGATGATAAAGGTAAACCAGATAGTATACTATCATCTCGAGTAAGACTGTCCTACCGGGATAGGTCCTCCCTCAATCATTGCAATCATGTACCTGTGATCCAATAATTGACTCTGAGGGCACTACCTCCAACACACTATACCCTACGCTTCGGCGGTAGGATCTATAATGTATGCGATGCTATGTACAAGACCAGATGTAGCTTACGCGCTGAGCGTGGTGAGCCAGTATCAGTCAGACCCAGGTGAGAACTACTGGACGGCAGTGAAGAACATTCTCAAGTACCTGAGAAGGACTAAGGAGATGTTCCTGGTTTACGGTAATGGAGACCTCAGGGTCGAGTCCTTTACCGATTCAAGCTTCCAGAGTGACAAGGATGACAGCAAGTCTAGCTCGGGTTTTGTGTTTACCCTCAACGGAGGGGCGGTGTGTTGGAGGAGTTCCAAACAGGATACCGTCGCAGACTCGACGATGGAGGCTGAATACATTGCTGCAAGCGATGCCGCAAAAGAGGCGGTATGGATGAAGAAGTTCATTAGTGAACTTCAGGTGGTTCCGTCCATTGTTGACCCAATACCTTTGTATTGTGATAACAATGGGGCTATAGCTTTAGCGAAGGAACCAAGGACCCATCAGAAATCCAGACATATCTTAAGGCGGTATCACCTGATCAGGGAGATCATTGATCGCCAGGAGATCGAGGTACGGAGAGTGGACACAAAAGACAACACGGCGGATCCATTCACAAAGGCCCTCCCTCAAACACAGTTCGAGCGACTTTTTGAGCTATTGGGTATGCAGTACGCCAGCAGCTGGCCTTGAGCAGACGTTGGGTATGCGGTACACCAATTACTGGCCTTTAGTGCAAGTGGGAGATTGCTGAATATGTATGCCCTAGAGGCCATTATTGTATAGTACTAGTTTGTATAATACATTTTGGAGGCTTGGGATATATATATATACGGGTTTACAACAATCTTGCTCGATATAGTAGTATGCTACTTGGTTTGTTTCTATCTTAATATGTGTATGTGTTTCTTTTAACATATCGCTAAAAAACATATTGATGGAGCCCTTAGGATCTTTGCTTGACTACCGGCGTTGTGATGGCGATCACACTAGTGGGGGCTGGATAGTCTATAAGCACATCCTTATTTTGGTCCCTAGTCGTAGGATTATCGAGACAGGGCATCGATACTCTAGAGTAGACTGGTGCATACGCTTCTCGTCTCAGCAGGGGAGATGGTCTGTCCCACAGCCATCAATACGTCGTACTTGAGATAGTATGCAGGTGCTCGTTAGGTTACGAGTACACTGGACAGGACTCGTCGGGAACTGTTGGTTGGTATTATACCTATCGTTAGTTAACAGTTCCCAGGTGACATGAGTACAGCTTAGTCCGCTGACTTGACACTGTCACTTCGCCTCGAGTGTGTTCCCACTGTTCTTAGATTACTACCCTACCACGGCTCTACTGAGTCGTACAAACAGGTAGTAGTTGGGTGCAGTCCCGAAGCACTTGGAGGCAGTATCGGTTAGACAGGATTCGTCTCTCCCGGTATTGGGAGTTGATATCGCGCTGTGTCTAGGAGAGCCATTACACATAGTCGTCCCTGGCCAGGGCAAGCAAGAATTACTGGTAGGTTTTCCAGTAGATTCTCAGGGTGTTTTGGGCTATACTCCGACACGACTTGTACCGCTATTAGGGGACTGACGTTTACTGCCCCCCTAGGCCTGCCATGCGATACTCTCAGACGAACAGACCGGACTGTACAGAGATTGTCACATTCAGGCTCAGTAGGAGTTCGGATGGGTTTACCTCATCGGCCTTCTTATCGACATCTACCTGGGAACCGTTACATACAGCTAGTGCCGCTTACGGTCTGTGGTTAAACCAACTGCCAGCGTAGTATCGAGTCTTTAGAGTCCCACACAGAGAGTTTCCCTGCACTGGGCAAAAGGTGTAGAGGCCGTATGGTTTTACGGCAAGGCTACGATCACTTACGTACACTTATGCGCGTATGCTGTTCGGGCGGAAAATACTAGTGGGCTTTGGTTTAAGCCGGATCCTAGTATTGTATGGGTGGATTAGTTTTGTCTTCTGTGCATTCACATTCTACGGAATGCGGATGCAGGTGTGTATGCACAGTTGTGAGGTGCGAAGAAGAAGGAGGTGCCTCATTGGGGTTTTGACAGTTGGTTCGGTCGAAACCATTATGAGGCAAGGAAATTACTTACTAATCTTTTTAATGATAATTGTGTTATGGCTAATTGCTTTGACCATTTGACCATACTTTACCCTATTGACAATTTGACCATTGTTGACTAGGATCTTTCATGTGAGATCTAGAGTCTTCTTTTTGTTTTGTTTTTATTTTGAGATGATAATGGTCATATCAATGTAGCCATCAAGTTTATCATGATAAAGATTAGTAATTATTTTGTTTATGGAATCATTATTCTCTTCTCATTCTCTCTCTTCAAGTGAGAAGCTCCCATGGTTCCTCCTTCTTCTTCCTCTCTAGTTTTTTCCCTAGCTCTCATGTGTTGAGAAAATAGGGTTCTAAATAGACAAACAAATCCACCACCATCTTCTACACCACCTAGGACATCAAGAGTAGCACACTTGTTGCCCTAGTTACCTCGGCTTGAGGTGGAGCTCGGAATACAAACTCTCGGGTGGAACGTCTTCGACTCAAAGAGGCCGCGGAGGTGAGCAAGATCCGGATCGATCCTTGGAGCTTGTGTGGACGAGGAGGAAAGCGGAGAGAAGACCCAAAGGACATGGTTCGTGAGGTATAACCACTCAACATAGTAGCTAGAACTTGTTGTTTAGTATGTTAGTTTTTGTTTAGCAAAGATCCTTCATAGTTGGTTCATGTCACCTTGTGAGAAAATTTTGATTTTTACCTATTCCGCCTCCTCGAAAGAACCGGAGTGGGTAACGTGGACCTAACATGTATGCCCCAGAAGCCAGTATTGTACATATGATGTATATTATATTGGATGCTTGGACATATAGAGAGAGGACTTTCTTGCTCGATATGATAGTATGCTATTTGGTTGCTCTTTATCTTAATATGTATACTTGTCTCTGGATACTGTCTTATGGTTACATGTTGGTAAAGCCCTTAGGATGTGTACTTGACTACCAGGACTATGATGTAAATCATACTAGTGGGACCATGGTAGTCCATAAGTTCATCCTTTAATGTTCCTAGTCATGGGTGTATCGAGACAGGGCATCGATATACCAGAGTAGACTAGCGTATACGCTTCTCGACCCATGAGATGGGTGATGGATGATCCCATATCCATTGGTGTTTGACATCAGAGATGGTATACGGGTGCTCGGTGGAGACTGGGTACACTGGACGGACTCGCCGAGAACTCCCAGATGGTATTATACCTCACGTCAGATGGCAGTTTTCTGGTGACACTTGTACAGGTTAGTCTTTAGACCCGAGATCATCAAAAAGTCTTGTGTGATTCCCACTGTGCTTTGATTTCCACCTTACCACGTCCAAGAGGGCGTGCAAAACGATGGTTTTTAGGTACAGTCCCGAGTCACATGGAGGCAATGAGCGATAGGAGGGGTTTCATCTCTCCCGGTATTGGGAGTTGATGTTGCGCTGTGCTCGATTGGCCATAACAGGGAAGTCCCTGGCCAAGGCTGATTTAGAGATTTACTGGTAAGTGTTACCAGTAGTTTCTTGACCGGTTATGAGGCTCACATCGGCATGACTTATCGGTTATTTGAGTCTGACGTTTACCACCCCTAGACTTGATATGCGACATATCAGACGAGGAGACCGGACTGTACGGCAAGTGTTACCGTCAGGCTTTTGCAGGAGTTGGAGCGGGCTTGCTTGTTGATCTTCTGATCGCTCAATACCCGGGTAGCCGATACGTCCAGCTAGTACTGCTAACGGCTTGTGGGTGCTTGATGTGATCATCACCTACTGCCGACGTATTGACGGGTCTTTAGTGTCCTACATAGAGGTTTTACAGGCTCAGGCAAAACGGAATAGGGGCACATATGTGATATGTGCAGGACCGAGAATAATGCGAGTATGTGATACCGTATTCTATTCTCGCGACTTTTGTATCGGTCGGTTATATGTGATATAGCCGGGTTTTCGAATCAAGTGTTGATTCGATAAGTCGATACATTGGATGTTAGTCGATTATATGTGATATAGCCGGATTATTAAATCAAGTGTTGATTTAATAATTTAGTGTATAATTGTATATTTGATATACTAATTTACGTTAACTAACATTTGCTCACTTAAACATTTTTTCTCACATGTGCACATTTATTATATATGAGATATATATTAAATTGTGCATAGTTTTGTATCATGGTTGTTGATACACACTACATGGGTGTATGAGACTTACACCATGCTAATTATGATGTTGGGTTTTGATATTTAAAGTAATTCTAAAATTAGTGGATAATTAGCATAATGCATGAAGCTAGTAGAAGCTTGTGGATGCATTGACTAAGTCCACTAGGTTTGTTTTACTATAGATATTTGTTAGCCCAACCATTTGAATTAGCTATGGTTATGTCTCTACATGAGTTAGTATATGATACACACTCACCATGGTTCACTCTCTCACTTGATCATTATTCTCATTTCATTTTGGTTCATCTTCTTCCTCATGCTCAAAAGCTTGCTAGGGTTTTGATAAAGTGAGAAAGCAAAGTGAGAAAAGAAATTCTAAAGTGAACCCACTTCCTATTTCATCATCCTCTACTAGACTAGCACTTTAGTTTAGGGTGTTTGCTTCACTAATTCTCTAATTAGTGAAGTAGAAGCTTGAGCTAGTATTCTTTCAATGTAGATCATCTTCGGTATCGAAGACTTCAAGCAAGATCGCTCATTTCTCTACGCGAAGCCATGCAAGAGTCCGGGAGTTCGACGATCGCAGCGAAGGGACTACTACAAAGAGCTTATGAAGTGAAGGACCGATCTACAAAGGTTGTATTTCCTTTTTTCACTTAGATAGTAAATGGTTTACTAAGTTTCCGTATTGTATTCTAGTTAACGATCATGTTTAGAGTTCTTTTTAACGGCAAATTTTTTTAAATGGCATGGATGATGCCTTCCGAAACCTTGCTGCCGTCGATAGGAACCCTACAGTGGTATCATAGCATGGCTATAAAATTATACGGATAATGTTAGGTTATGAATACGAAACGAACTCCGAAACTTGAAATCCCAAATCCATGTTTCTATCGATTTTAAAAAAAGCTCCAAAAATTTTCCAAACAAGTGCAGAATCATCTTTAAGCAAATATAGGAGCAGGGAAGAAACTTGGGACCCTGTGCTCGGATTTGGACCGAGCACATGGGTTCCAAAACCGAGGAGGCCGGCCTGGGTATGTCCCCTGGGTCCCAAATTTTTTTTCTTGCTCTGGCCTCTGGGATTTGGGGTTTCAGGTATTGTTTATTTTTGCTGCTTTTTCATGTGATGATTAACTCAAAGCAAAGACAACTTGGAGTGTTTCGTAGTCATAATTTTAACTGTTTTCGGGTAATTTTAGACGTTGTTAAAAGGTTCAATCGGATATCAAATACCCACTTTAACCCTTGCCAGAAAAATTTCCAAGTGTTGGATTTTTCCCGTAGTTAAAAAGCTTTCAAAGATCATGCAAGTTATGCGATGGACCCTCTAGAAGAACAAAACCTTAACTCAATTATGTGACCGTCAGGACCGCCACTGAACCCTCGGATTTGTGGCGGTTCAGCGGTGCCACATGTAAGGCGTTGGTTTGGCCCTTCTATGGCTGGTTCATTGGTACTGTGGCGTGTGCTGAATAACTTTAAAACTATGCTCAAGTGTTAAGCTTTTTGGGTAATTTTGGGTGTTTAATGATTCGATTGGAATGTTTAACATCGTCTAGTTTTCTCTGTAATGTGATAACATATGATGTTATGTGTTGCTGGATATGTTATATTGGATCGTCGCGTTTTGAATAGCCGGGGGTTTTATGTGAGATGAGATTTTTTATTTTCATTCATGTAAAATTAAATGTATATAATATTCTTTTATTGGGGCACTTCCGGGTTGAGGTTGATGTCACCATTGATATATATTATTTACTTTTCCGCATTAGGATAGACCCACGGAGGAGAGCACAAGTAACCGGGTTCTAGAGTCCAGTGGGAGACCAACTCGAGGAGTCGAGTCCGGGTCTTCTAACTCTAGAATTAGTAGGGTTGCTTGCCGCTCTCGTAGGGGTCTAGGGGTGTGGGTTTGGCTATTCATCGCGACCGTGGAATCCATATTTTATAGAGGCTCAAAATAAAACACGGACCTCCTAGTATATCCAATATTTCATATATTTCTTCTGCTGCGATACCTGTGATGTGATCATTTGATATGTTGAGATGGATACTGTATATAGTATATATGTTATATTATATAGACATTAATTATGTTTTACACCCGCGCTAGCCCTGCCCTGCTCTGCCGTTAGTTACCTAACCTAACGGTGCATGACGGGACATCAAGGCGAATGCGGATGGCATAAGTGTACGTCGTATTTATCTGTGATGTTTAGGTGACTTAAATGATGGGACTTCATTAATGTGATTAATGAAAGCAAAGAAACCTAAAAGATGTTGTAGAATCAAATTTTTCAAAAAGGGTAGCTATAGTTTTGCTTTGCATTATGATATATATGATATATCCCGCACCTTATTCGATGAGGAAAGAGCCGAGATCCCTTCACCGGGAGTGACCTCTTTAGCAAAACTGGCAGATGCTATAGCACTCGGTTTGTCTTTTGTTGGCTTTTGGAGTTTTTCTTTGAATAGTGATATATATGATATATCCCACACCTTATTCAGTGAGGAAAGAGCCGAGATCCCTTCACCGGGAATGACCTCTTTAGCAAAACTAGTGAAAGCCTCAAAAACACTCCATTTCAAAATTCACTCGATTCTACAACGATATCAAGTTCAATACGCAATAGGTTTTCTGAAAAAACCTATCGTAGCCCTCCGTCATTTCAGATAAGTCCTACTTAGTATTCATGCTACGTTTGTTGACCTCCGTCAAGGCATAATGTGCGGTAGCTAACTAGTATTTATCTGCTTATGCATGTGATGCAGATTGGATTAGAGTAGTCGTACGACCTTGTTGACCTCCGTCAAGGGTTGTGCGGGTGGGTTTGATTCAAACAAGAAATGACGGGTTGAACTTGACTTGCACCCTATGGTTTGTTGACCTCCATCAAGGTCATGGGATGCTTGGGGAAAAATATTATCGGGAATTTCACGTGTTGAAATTTGCAATGAGATTGCATACCTTCTATGAGATAGTTGGATCCCGATACCCACTGCGAGTAATTGTTACTCCTGCGAGAGTTTTACACAGGACAATTAGCTGATCAAGTAGGTGTCTAGAAAGGTGTCAACGGGGTTATGCCTCTGGGAAAACGAGGTTTATTTTAATTAGGTCCGTGCAAAAGCATGAAGAACCTCCCTCAAAGTACCGACACTAGCCTGGCTGAAAGATTGGCGAAATTGTAGGGTGTAATTAATCCCGGCTAGTCTTTCCTTTTAGGGTTTGAAGGAAGATTTGATAAAAACAGTGGGAGCCATCCTGATTAGATAAAATAATAACCAATCTGATCTTGCAAGAGCATACGTTAAAGTATTTTCTTCTCTCTCTCTCCAGGTAGCGACCATATCATGCCTTAATCAAGATAATAATATAGATGTGTTGACCGAACCCGCATGTTATACTGTGCTGGGGAACGTTGGTTCCATTCTTTCTTATAAAAGTTATAAGACTGAACAGGATATAGGGGAATACCAGGATTCCCATGCCACCCGAATGAAGAAAGTACATGTTGATGCATTTTCTTCGGGTGTGTTCGTTACAAAGAACTGTTTCTCCATTTGCTCTACGTCCTGGGTATTAGATACCAGGTCAGGATCCCATATATGTAATAAGTTACATGGGCTGAGAAAAGATAGAGAACTTGTAGAAGATGATAAAGACATAAGGGTTGGAAATGGTACAATTGTTGCAGCTAAAACCGTCGGGGAATATCACCTTGTATTACCAACTGGTAATACATTGATTCTGAACGAATGCTATTACATGTCGAACCTGATATGCAATATTATATCGGTTTCTTTATTAAGTAAAGAGGGATATAATTTTGTATTACAGGATAATGTTATGAACATTTTTCTAAACCAAAAGTTGGTTGGATCAGGCACGTTGTGCAATGGCATTTATGTTCTAAATCAATCAACAGTTCTGAGCATAACAAACACACACAAGAGGAAGAGTTCAGAACTGAATGAATCCTTCTTGTGGTATTGTAGACTAGGCCACTGATTTACGTAGGTTTTACGATCACCAAAAATATTTTACCGCAATCAGAAACGGCGTCGCTTTGCAGCTAGCCGGTGAATACGGGTCGGTCCACAGGGATGTGTAATTTTCCTAAGTGTTCTTACGAGCTGATTCCAATGGTTGTTTGGTCTTTTAATTGAATCTAAAAACTAAGTTGTACGATGATCAAGAGACTTGCTAGGATTAGGTCTAAGGTGAGTTTGATAACATTAATATTAACACCTCTTTCAATGCCCTCAATTAAATCTTTTTAGAAGTTATAACAATTATTAGTAAAGGGGATTAGGATGATTGGGAAGAAACGAAGTTTTCTTCCTCTAGATCCTTGTCCGTCCTTTCCTACTAATTGTTCTAACCTTCATGGAAGTCATGCATGTCCGGTCCTTTATACTACGGTTTCACCGTTACCTCGTGGGTAGGATGCCGTAGGGAGCGGATCATGCATGTGTGCATGAAGTTCTAGTTATTACAAATTATTGGGCTTAAAAGAGATGAGAGATATTCATCTCTCAATCCCTCCCTTATTCCTAACCCTAACAAACGAGGAAATTACTCGCTCATTAGGGGATCTTTTAAAAACAACATTTTAAAATTACTTACCTACTGTAGTTTAAGAAAGACTACACTTAGATTAAACTAGGGCAAATGAAGGATTTATCTAAGGCAAGAATTAATTTAGAATACTACTGCAGAAAATAAAAGATATTTACAAGAGTGATGCTCTTAATCTTGCAAGGAATCTGAATTTTATTTATTGAAAAGAGGCATCCCTATTACAATATTTTGATTATAATTTTATAGGGAAACAGGGAAATTTAGGGTTACGGGATTCGCACATGTGCGATTACAAAAATACCCCCGAAAAATCTTAACAAAGTCACCGACACACCGCCACCAAAAATCTGCACCGACACGTGCATCAGGAGGCCGCGGAACCGCGGCATAAGTGGGGGTAGGGCCGCGGTTCCGTGGCCCTTTGGTGAGAACAATGTGTCAATTTTTGTGGGCTGCTTCTCTGATGTTTGGGCTTTTTATTTTTGTAGTTGTTTTCTCCATTTGGCTTCTGGGTCTTCTCCAGATCTTCAGTGAAAACTTGTAATGGTCTTTTAACCGTTCACTTTGACATTTTGGACCATGCATTGCCTTGTACCTTTGTGAGTTGTTCTACGTCTAGGCTTGACTAGGATCCTTCTACTTATTGGTCAAAAGTCCCGCTTTTGTATCATCTTTTGTCTTTTTCACTGTTTTCGCTCCAAAAACCTGTATCATGTAATATGGAGCAGACATGCGTCAAAAGCACCTATTTATTTATAAACGCATAAGAATGGGGAATATAAAATGCAATATTATGATATGAACAAATACCCCCAAACTTATCTTTTGCTCGTCCTCGAGCAAACTTATTATTTTATTCTCGATAAAACCTAACCGCACTTTCGCAGGGAATCGCGATTGCACTGAGCTCGTGCAACAAGCCGTTAAACCTCTAAGTGTCCCTAGTAGGAGGAGTGCTGTCTCCTGAGGGTTTTCAGCGGATACTACCCACAAAATCCTATCAATTAGGCCCACTGACTTTAATTCTCCAATTAGGTTTTATAATAAGAAATTCTATTATCATTGACTCATAAATTACCCACCCATATTCTTCACACTTCCTCATCATTTAACTTCAGATTATATATGTTCGATAGACTCACTCAGCTTTCAGCATTTCTTAAGTTTTCCTTCTAAGGTTCCATCTCCACTTGGGAATTTTTCTATCAACTCTACTAAAGATACAAGTTCTATTCTTCATTCCTTTCTCTTATCTCAATTTTAATCATATATCCCCACGTGTGTGTATAAATCACCCCCACACTTGGAAATTCAAATCAATCAATCATACTCTTGTCCGTTGTCCAAAGCACTAATTAACTGGTAAATTCACATACTTCATGCGACTGTTAATACTTCTTGAGGTACCAACAACCGATTACAAGATATGTTTGCACTTTAAAGCGTAATTCCTAATCTTGCAACACCCAAGGCTTTTAGCAGTGACTCCCAAACCAGTTGGTCTAAGGCACTAGGTGATGAAGCACCCTCGCTAAATATTTCTTCTATTTTTGCAGCCTTAAGTAATCACAAAGACCAGTGTTCATTTTTTTCTTTATTCATATTTTTTTTTCTTCGTACTAAGGACTTTAGACAAAAGCATTTCAAGGTCTCTTCTACTATTCCAAGTTTCAAGGTGCATGATTGTGCAATTTGTAGGGTATACATTTTCAGAATATAGACTTAAGTTAGGAATTATTTTTCAAACTTATACTCTAATAAGAATATCAATATTTTTCCTTTATTTCAACTTAGCCCAAAAAGTAAACTCAAAATTTGCCTAGTTCTAAATAAACTACAAAGACATATACTTTCTACCGTTAATCTTTAAAGAAGGTTATTTTTAGGGTTTTTAATTTACTAGGTCTAAGATCTAGTTGTTCCTGGCCAGTTAACCTATCTGTCAAACTCAAGTTAAATATGGCCAAAATTGAATACAATATTTTTTATAATTTTTCAATTTTTATGGGTTTTAAAATAAGTATGCAAATGGAAAAATATGTACAAGTGAATGCGAAGGAAGAAAACGTACCGAGCATACTCCCAAACTTAAACTTGACAGTGTCCTCACTGTCATGCTGCACCAAGAGGGTCAAAATGTTGACACTCCCCTGTTTATTTATTTTTAATTTTTTTTATTTTATTGTTAAAAGAAAAACAAAAATATATACAGAAAGCCCCCCCAAACTTCAGTGAAACAATGTTAGACATTACTGCCAAACTTTGCACAGACCAAACGTCAACACCAACCAGTCGAAAAATTTATCTGTAAAGAGTATCGGTTGGTGGAAGAACATGTTGTACCGATCCAAAAAGAATTGGGGAAGATAGAAATGGTGGTGGGGCAAGTATGGAAGTGAATAGATATGATGTGGTGATGAATCAAAACGAGAATGGGAATGATCAGCAATCAGTGGAATATTGGCATTCTCGTAGCTTATTAAAAGAAATGGGGGTGGTTCAACTTCTAAAGGAGGAGGTTGACTCACCACAATATCCCCAAAATGTTTCTGTGGATCCTTTATTGACTTGGCATCATCCATCATTTGCATATGATATTCAATTATGAGAGAACTAATCTCCTCGATGTCCGCCATAGTCCAACCGAAAACTTGCCGCCTATCTTGTAAGACCTTTAAAATAGCGTTCTCTTGCTCGAAGGCTAGAGAGGCTGATATTATAATGGGAGAGGTCTCATTCTTACCTATGTAAGCATATTTAAGGTGAGACGGCAAGGACATAAGTTCGAGTTTCGGAGGCGAAAGAATCATTGCGGAATCTACCTCGAACTCAAAGGACTCCAACACAGGTTCGAAATCACTGCAAACAACCGATTCGGATGGTTCAACTAACTCATCCAAAAATTCAAAAGACTCATATTCGGGCTGTGAGTCGTCGTCATCCGAAAAAGTGAAACTTTTATAATCAATATCGGTTGTGTCAACTGTGGTAGGCTCAAGGAGGGACGCACTAGTGGCGTCAAAACTGTTCTCATCAAACAAGAATCTTTCAAACTCGCAGTCCTCCTGCGTGATTTCGTGAATAGAGCAAACTTCTCGTGTACTAGTATTAGGCACGGGGGGCAGACTTCCTAACTTGTAAATATTGAACTCACTAGACGTCTTCCCGAAGGATAGAGTCATGGAGCCATTGCGACAGTTTATTACGGCATTGGAAGTGGTTAAAAATGGTCGACCGAGGATCACCGGAATTTGGTTCCGTGAGTTAGCAACAGGTTGTGTGTCCATAACAATAAAATCAACGGGGAATATGAACTCCCCAACTTTGATCAACACATCCTCTAGCTCACCCCTTGGACGGGTGATCGATCGATCAGCCATTTGGAGAGTACAGTGAGTGGGCTTAAGCCCTCCAATGCCTAATTGCTCGTACACAGAATAAGGTAGCAAATTGACACTTGCACCAAGATCTAGTAGTGCTTTATTGATGTTCTTGTCCCCAATTGTTATCGAAATGGTAGGACAACCGGGGTCCTTTTGCTTTTGGGGTAAAGAATTGACAAGAGCATCGCTAATAGCACTAGCCACAAACACTTTCTTTGGTACTTGTGACTTCCTCTTTTTGGTGCATAAGTCCTTTAAGATTTTTGCATATGAAGGAACTTGTTGGATTGCATCCAAAAGAGGGATATTTATGCTAACCTATTTGAACAGCTCAACAATCTTCTCCATTTGTGGAGTTGGTTTATTGGATCTCAACCGATTTGGAAAAGGAACATTTTGAAAGATTGTTGAGTCCAATTTTTGCTGATCAGATTGTTGAGTTGGAACGGAACCCCGTGTAGATGTGTTCGTGTTGTGAGAAGTGGGTCCGTTGGAGCTAGAAGAAGTAGAGCCGTGTGAAGGATGGAAAATAGGCTCTAGCGAAGAAGAAGTATAAGAAGAAAGTGAAGAAGATGAACCACCGGCAGGGGTGTCATTGTGAATACCCACATTGTTTTGCAACATTTTTCCCGATCTCAACGTGGTCACAGCATTTACGTTATGAGTTTGCTGTTGATATGCATCATGTGCGTGACCGGGATTGGGTAGTGGTTGAGATGGGAGCTTTCCTTTTTCTCGCTCGCTCAATACTGCATTGAGTTGTGCAATTTGTGCCTCAATAGATTTGATGCTTTGATCGTGTGAGGCACTGTTTTGCACCAAAGATTGAATAGAAGTCTCTAATCTTGCTGTAGATTGTGTGGATTGCTTAAGGAACGCATCTAGACTTCTTTCGAGCGAGCTAACCTTGTCATTATTAGGTTGAACAAAATTGTTTGGCGCGTAAGAATTGTTAGGCACAAAATTGTTCACTTAATTAGGGTAAGGTTGCTGTTGGAAAGGTTGTTGAAATTGAGTTTGTGGGGGTGCTTGTTGTTGTGGAGGCCCTTGAAAATTGTTATTTCCTTGGAATTGTTGATTTTGGTTCCAAGCGAAATTTGGGTGACTCCTCCAACCCGGATTATATGTAGAAGAGTATGGATCGTTTCTTTGTCGTTGCTGAAAGGCAGCATTGACTTGATCATGTCCTTGAGTAGATGCATTGTAAGGACACTCTTCGGTTAAGTGTGATGGAGCCGAACAACAAGCACACACAGTTCGTGGAGGCATAACAGGGGCAGGAGAAGGCAACGAGATTTTGGTCTCAATCGCTTCTAGCTTTTTCGTAAGAGCGGCCATCTCGGCCTTCATAGCAATTGACATCTCTACTTGATGTATGCCTGCCCTAGATTGACCACTAGAAGAAGATGATGTGGTCTTGGAGCTCTCCTACTGAATTGTTTATTCACTAAGATCCTCAAGAAACTGCCACGCTTCCTCACTAGATTTGGAGAGAAAGTGACCTTGACAGATGGTTTCTAGCAACTGCTTCGTTGCCGAGTTCAATCTCTCATATAATGTTTGGCAAAGTTGCCAACTTTCGATCCCATGATGAGGGCATTGAACGAATAGGTCTTTAAATCTCTCAAAACACTTCCAAAATGGTTCGGAAGGAAGCTGTGAAAATTGTATAATCTCATTGCGGATTCTAGCAGTTTTGTGATGAGGATAGAACTTTTTAAGAAAAGCTTTCACAAACTCGTCCCAATTTCTAATGGAATGTGATGCTGTGCTGTATAGCCACTTCTCGGCTAGGTCACATAAGGTGAAATGAATGACCCTTAGCCTTATAGCGTCATCACTTAATTGGGTCGTTTTCATCATAGTGCAAACATTTTGGAATTTATTAATAAAAATATACGCATCTTCTGATTCCAAACCGTGAAATTTTGGCAGCATATTGATGAAATGTGGTTTTATTTCAAAATTGTCCCCATTTGCCGGTGGGGGTGAAAGACAGGTAGGTAAAGAAGTGCGGACATGGTAGAAGAAATCCTGGAGCGCGACTCGTGTGGGCGCTTCAACAGGCGGTTGATTCGGGTTATTCGCACCTAACGGGGGTGGAATCATTCCCGTCGATAAGGTATTGTTGGGGTAGAATCCCGACATGTCTTCGGAAGAAGAATTTGAAGGTGGAGGTAAGAAAGTGGACGGAATGTCGACTTCGGTGTCGAAGGGTTCGTCGGTCGGTACCAACGAAACACGGACTAATCGGGCGTTAGTGTCCCTAATCCAAAGTGACATACATTAAAGGGGTAGTGTAGTCAGAAAAAAAATGAAAGACAGAATGTGGAGGTAAGATAACGTCAATGAAAGGAAGTGGTGTAAGTGAGTTGCAAGATTTCTTTAGCGACAAGTTGCAAGTTTTGAAAAGTTTATTTTTCTTTTTCTTTTTTTATGTGAGATTTTTGCAAAAAAAATTTTGACAAGAGACTTGTGACACAAATACGATCAACCACACATGCACAATCAGGCCTAGATCTAGGGTCACCTAGGTCAGCTAGACAGCTCCTAACTAGGATTAGAAATAGGACCTCAAACCGCCTCTTCACCGCCAATTGCGGCCAAGTAAGTGCCAGGTAAGTGGGAGGCTCCCCGCTACAAGTAGCGGTCCTAATTAAGTAACCACTTGCCTTGACACACTTGCCTAGACAACGCAAAGTCAGTTAGGATAAACGGTCGATGCCTATGTCTAGTCCTTTGTCCTATTGAGCTCGAAGTCCTTAGGGCTGAGTCTAATATTTTTTAATTAAGAGTGGTCGATGCAAATGCTTTAAGTGCTTTCTGGGGTCCTGGGAAGGGTGATGAAATCCCCACCCAATCTGAGTTTGGTCAATAGCCCCTTAAAGTCCGATTAAATTATGCAAAACATTAAATTCACTTGCAATCAATTATTTTTAGCGCGGCGCAAAGAAACCTGCAGAAAATCTGTTATTTAGAAGGGGGAAGAAGAATTTTTAGCGTAAAGAAATCCTGCAGAAAAATTGACAAAGGGTATATGGAGGTTGGCAGAGGGGGTACAGAAAACAAACCAGCAAAATTTCAGGAGCTGACGTGGCAAGCTTACCGCGGAACCGCGGTTTTGTGCGCATAAACGCCGCGAAAACGCGGCGTTGTGGATGGACGGTCTTCGAAAAAAATCTGCCGTACCTTTGTTCCAATCCTCCTCTGTTCTGATGTACCAATTTCTGTTTTGCCCTCTGTAAATTTCCAGATCCGAAATTCTTCGCTGTTCCTGCAAGATTCAAATAATAAACCCTTCAAACAATAACAAAAATTGAAAACTTTTTGTACTTTTTATATTTTCAGATTTTTATGATTTTTTTAAAATTTATATCAACCCGAAATCACAAAAAGGAAATTTTTACGCCATCCCTGGCAACGGCGCCATTTGATTTATGTAGGTTTTACGATCACCAAAAATATTTTACCGCAATCAGAAACGGCGTCGCTTTGCAGCTAGCCGGTGAATACGGGTCAGTCCACAGGGATGTGTAATTTTCCTAAGTGTTCTTACGAGCTGATTCCAATGGTTGTTTGGTCTTTTAATTGAATCTAAAAACTAAGTTGTACGATGATCAAGAGACTTGCTAGGATTAGGTCTAAGGTGAGTTTGATAAGATTAATATTAACACCTCTTTCAATGCCCTCAATTAAATCTTTTTAGAAGTTATAACAATTATTAGTAAAGGGGATTAGGATGATTGGGAAGAAACGAAGTTTTCTTCCTCTAGATCCTTGTCCGTCCTTTCCTACTAATTGTTCTAACCTTCATGGAAGTCATGCATGTCCGGTCCTTTATACTACGGTTTCACCGTTACCTCGTGGGTAGGATGCCGTAGGGAGCGGATCATGCATGCGTGCATGAAGTTCTAGTTATTAAAAATTATTGGGCTTGAAAGAGATGAGAGATATTCATCTCTCAATCCCTCCCTTATTCCTAACCCTAACAAGCGAGGAAATTACTCGCTCATTAGGGGATCTTTTAAAAACAACATTTTAAAATTACTTACCTACTGCAGTTTAAGAAAGACTACACTTAGATTAAACTAGGGCAAATGAAGGATTTATCTAAGGCAAGAATTAATTTAGAATACTACTGCGGAAAATAAAAGATACTTACAAGAGTGATGCTCTTAATCTTCCAAGGAATCTGAATTTTATTTATTAAAAAGAGGCATCCCTATTACAATATTTTGATTACAATTTTATAGGGAAACAGGGAAATTTAGGGTTACGGGATTCGCACATGTGCGATTACAAAAATACCCCCGAAAAATCCTAACAAAGTCACCGACGCACCGCCACAAAAAATCTGCACCGACACGTGCATCAGGAGGCCGCGGAACCGCGGCATAAGTGGGGGTAGGGCCGCGGTTCCGCGGCCCTTTGGTGAGAACAATGTGTCAATTTTTGTGGGCTGCTTCTCTAATGTTTGGGCTTTTTATTTTTGTAGTTGTTTTCTCCATTTGGCTTCTGGGTCTTCTCCAGATCTTCAGTGAAAACTTGTAATGGTCTTTTAACCGTTCACTTTGACATTTTGGACCATGCGTTGCCTTGTACCTTTGTGAGTTGTTCTACGTCTAGGCTTGACTAGGATCCTTCTACTTATTGGTCAAAAGTCCCGCTTTTGTATCATCTTTTGTCTTTTTCACTGTTTTCGCTCCAAAAACCTGTATCCTATAATATGTAGCAGACATGCGTCAAAAGCACCTGTTTATTTATAAACGCATAAGAATGGGGAATATAAAATGCAATATTATAATATGAACAGTCACATCAATGCGACACGGCTAGCTAAGTTGCATAAGGATGGATATTTGAATCCGTTCGAATTTTCATCTTATGACACTTGCCAGTCATATCTCAAAGGCAAAATAACCAAAACTCTGTTTACGGGACACGGAGAAAGAGTTACTGAACTCTTAGGACTGATACATAGTGATGTATGCGGTCCCATGTCTACACATGCCAGGGATGGTTCTTCGTACTTCATTACATTCACTGACGATCTCTCTAGATTCGGATATATGTTCCTGATCAAACACAAATCAGAATCTTTTGAGAAATTTAGAGAATATAAATAAGAAGTCGAGAACCAAACCGAGAAAAGTATTAAAATCCTACGATCTGATCGAGGAGGTGAATACTTGAGCAATGAATTCCTGGACTTCCTAAAAGAGAATGGGATTCTCTCTCAGCTAACTCCTCCATATACACCACAACACAACGGTGTATCGGAACGGAGGAACCACACCCTATTAGATATGGTGTGCGCTATAATGAGCATAGCTGAGTTACCTATTTCATTCTGGGCGTATGCACTGGAGACAGCGGCATACCTACTGAACATAGTTCCTACCAAATCCGTGCCTACCACCCCATATGAGATATGGGAGGGGAAGAGACCGTATCTTAATTTTATTAAGATATGGGGTTGCCTGACCTATGTCAAAAGACAAAAACCGGACAAACTCGAGGCAATGTCTGTTTTGTGTAAGTTTGTTGGATATCCCAAGCATTCGCGAGGGTATATCTTCTACCACAATGAGGAACAAAGGGTGTTTGTTGCTCAACATGCCACCTTTTTAGAAAAGGAATTTCTTGCAAAAGAGATTAGTGGCTCTGAGGTAGAACTAGAAGAAGTTCCAGCTGTACAAACCACAACAGAAGATTTGGTGGAACCAGAGGATTCGGTAGTTCCCGATGAACCCCAGCCACTCCGCCGATCTAGTAGGGTTCCTCATCCATCTGAGAGATACTACGGTTTTCTCATGGATGGTGGGAGTGAGGATTGTATCATGGAGGATGATGACCCAACTAGCTTCGAGCAGGCCATCACGAGTGGTGACTCAGTGAAATGGCTGGATGCAATGCGGTCCGAGATGGAATCCATGTACACCAGCAAAGTATGGACTTTAGAAGATGCTCCTGAAGGGGTAAAACCTATTGGGAGCAAGTGGATCTTCAAGAAAAAAACTTGGTGTAGATGGGAAAGTGGAGACTTTCAAAGCTAGACTTGTTGCAAAGGGTTTTCGTCAACGACCAGGTGTGGATTATGACGAAACCTTTTCTCCAGTGGCTATGCGTAAATCCATCCGGATCATGCTTGCCATCGCTGCATATCATGACTACGAAATCTGGCAAATGGATGTTAAGATCGCCTTTCTAAACGGTGATTTAGAAGAGAGCGTGTACATGACTCAGCCGGAGGGCTTCGTAGCTAGTGGGAGCAGCGGGTGTTGGATATATGTATGCTCTAGAGGCCATTGTATGATAGTGGATGTATTTATACATGTAAATATATATATATATATATATATATATATATTCAATGTACATTCTTGCTCGACATGATAGTATGCTATCTGGTTCTTCTTTATCTGACATGTTGATTTGATCATACTTTTATTCATTCATACATGTTGATAAAGCCCTGAGGATATAGGCTTGACTACTGTGATTATGATGGAGATCATACTAGTGGGACATCTGTAGTTTATAAGCATATCCTGGAATGTCTCTAGTCGTAGGTGTATCGAGACGGGGCATCGATATACCAGAGTAGACTAGCGTATATGATACTAGACCCATATGATGGGCGATGGATGTTCCCACATTCATCGATGTTTGACATCGAGATCGTATACGGGTGCTCAGTGGTGACTGGGTACACTAGACGGACTCACCGAGAACTCCTATATGGAATTATATCTATCGTCGGATAGCAGTTCTCAGGTGACACTGGTGCAGGTTAGTCTGTAGACCCGAGATCGTCATAGAGTCTTGTGTTCTCCCACTGTACTTTGATTACCACCCTACCATGGCTCTACTGAGTCGTGCAAACAGGTGGCCATTGGGTACAGTCCCGAGACACACGAAGGCGATGAGCGATAAGGAGGGGTTTCGTCTCTCCCGGTATTGGGAGTTGATGCTGTGCTGTGCTCGATTGGCTATATCAGTAAGTCCCTGGCCAGGGCTGTTGAGATTTACTGATAAGTGTTATCAGTAGTTTCTCGATCTGTTATAGACCATTCAACGGCACGACTTATTGAGTTATTGGTGTCGACGTTACTATCCCTAGACTCGATATGCAGAATATCTGACGAAGAGACCGGACTGTACGGAAGTGTTGCCGGTTGGCTCGACGGGAGTTGTGACAGGTTCGCTTGTTTTCTTCTGATCGCTCAATACCCGGGTGGCCGTTACGTTTAGCTGACCGCTTGCGGCTTGGGAGTGCTTGATATGATCATCACCCACTGCCGGCGTATTGACGATTCTTAGAGTCCCACAATGGAGTTGCCTAGTCCAGGCGAAACGATGTGGTGCGCATATGAGATATGCGCGTGGACCCGGTTAAAATGCGCGTATGTGATACCGTATATTAATCGGGCGGTTTGCTTTTGGTCGGGTCGTATGCGATATGACCGGTTTGCTAAATCAAGTGTTGATTTATCATTGACCATTAGTTTCTCACTTTAAACCCTTTCTTGTCTTTTTGTTGTATGCATGCATGTATGCATTTATTCTCATTCATGCACATAGGATGTGCATGCACACATACATGCATACATAATCTATCATGGTGTAGGGTTCCTAGGCACACTAATGAGGTCTCACAAGGCAACAACCATGCCAATTTCAAATTTTACAAGTGCCGAGAGACCCTAATACGGATCGTTAACTAGAGATTAGGCGAAAACTAGAACTAGTAAACTGCTTTACTAATAAGTGAACGGAAATACAACCTTTGTAGATCCGGTCCTCCACCTCCATAGCTCTGTAATGAAGTCCCTCCGCTGTACCCATCGGATCCCGGACTCTCGCGGTGGTTTCATCGAAGAAATGATCGGGCTAGGTCGTCGACTTCGATGCCGAAGATGATCTACATCGAGGCAACACAAGATCAAGCTCCAACTTCACCAAGCCATGAAACTTGTGAAGAAAACACCCTATACTACTTGGCAAGTGGTAGAGGATGAAGAAATAGGAAGTGGGTTCACTTTAGAATTGGATTTCTCACTCTCTTCATGAAATCACCATTGAAGGTTGCAAGCTCTCTTCTTCTTGAAGAAGAAGAAGAAGAAGAAAAAGAATCTCATAAGTCTTTTAAAATTGGAAATAAAATGATACTTATCATATTAGCAACCATAGTTAGGTGTAGAGAATAAACTAAGGTTAGGTTGAATGGTTAGGGTTAAGCATGAAACAAAAATGGTGGACTTATTTAAAGCTTCATGAAGCTTCAACAAAGAAACAAAAGTAGCAACCATTTCATTTCTTGCCAAAATGAAATAAATAAATAAATGAATAAATAAATTAAACAAAACCCTAACCATTTACTTAACCAAGGTTTAAAACAAACCTACACCCAAGTTTGTATGTATCATTGATACAAGCAAGTGCACAAAAATATATCACATATACCACTTGTGCACATCAAGTGAGAAAATCCATTTAAAGTGAACCAATATTAGTTAATGCAAAGTAATATATCAAATATATAATTATACATTAAATCATTAAATCAACACTTGATTTAACGATCCGGTCATATCGCATATGACCGACTAATATCCAATGTATCGACTTATCGAATCAATCCTCGATTCGATAACTAGGTTATATCGCATACAACCAATCGATACATTCATCGCGAGAATAGAATACGGTATCACATACACGCATTATTCTCGGTCCTGCACATATCTCATATGCGGTTTCGCTTGAGCCAGGAAACCTCTGTGTAGGACTCTAAAGACTCGTCAATACGCCGGCAGCAGGTGATGATCATATCAAACACCCACAAGCCGCAAGCGGTCTGCTAAACGTAACGGCCACCCGGGTATTGAGCGATCAGAAGATCGATGAGCAAGCCCGCTCATACTCCTGTGAATCCAACCAGTAACACTTACCGTACAGTCCGGTCTCGTCGTCTGATATGTCGCATATCTCGCCTAGGGGTGGTAAACGTCAGACCCCAAAAGCTCGATAAGTCGTATCGATATGAGATCTATAACAGTTCGAGAAACTACTGGTAAAACTTACCAATAAATCTCAGCATCCCTGGCCAGGGATTTCCGGTTATAGCCAATCGAACACAGCGCAACATCAACTCCCTATACCGGGAGAGACGAATCCCCTCCTATCGCTCATTGCCTCCATGTGATTCGGGACTGTACCCAAAAACCACCGTTTTGCACGCCCTCTTGGACGTGGTAAGGTGGAAATCAAAGCACATTGGGAACCACACAAGACTCTATGACAATCTCGGGTCAAGAGACTACTCTGTACCAGTGTCACCAGAGAACTGCCATCTGACGTAAGGTATAATACCATCTGGGAGTTCTCGGCGAGTCCGTCCGGTGTACCCAGTCTCCACTGAGCACCCGTATATCATCTCTGATGTCAAACACCAATGGATATGGGATCATCCATCGCCCATCTGAATGGGTCGAGAAGGTATACGCTAGTCTACTCTGGTATATCGATGCCTTGTCTCGATACACCCACGATTAGGGACCTTGAAGGATGTACTTATGGACTACCATGTCCCCACTAGTATGATCCGCATCATAGTCCAGGTAGTCAAGTACACATCCTAAGGGCTTTACGAACATGTAACAGAGAGACAATCAGTGTACACGTTAAGGTAAAGAGCAACCAGATAGCATACTATCATGTCGAGCAAGAAAGTCCTCCCTATATATGTCCAAGCATCCACTACAATATACATCCTATGTTTAGTAATGGCCTCTAGGGCATACATATAACTAACAATCTCCCACTTGCACTAGGGCCATCTGATAGCAGTGGTTGTAGTATCTCATACTCAACCATCCCATAAAAGTCTCTCTCTGTGAAAAGGCCTTTGTGAGTGGATCCGCCGTGTTGTCCTCTGAGTCTACTCTCCTAACCTCGATCACCCTGGAGATCAACCATCTCCATGATCAGGTGATACTGCCTTAGAATATGTCTGGATCACTGATAGGACGGACGTTCCTTGGCATAAGCCACAACTCCATTGTCACACAATGGGAGGAACTAAGTTCATCTCATGAACCACTATACACCCAGACTGCCTCTTTGGTAGCTTCTTAAGTAGCGATGTATCTTGCCTATAATCATCTAGTATGTCACGGTATCTAGCTTGGAACTCTTCCAACATACCGTCCCTTTACTGAGGGTAAAGACAATGCCTGTGACTAACATTCAATCGTCCTTATCACTCTGGAACTTTTCCAGTGATTCTCCCCTGGATCAATTGATACCATCTCACTTCATCTAGTGAGTATCCTAACATCCAATTACATCTATCTCATAGATGAAAACTCAGGATTCAGGAGGTATCACTTTGATCCTATATGGAGAATCCTTGTGATAAGCGGAGATTGACCGAGCGTAGCATAGGAAACTCCTTCCTTATCGAGAGTATGTCATCCACGTACTCTACGAGGATCGCCACCATACTCCCTACTACCTTTTTGTATATACAAGGTTCATCTACCATTTTGATGAAGTCAAACTATTTGACTATTAAATCAAAACAGATGTTCCAATTCCGCGATGCCTGCTTTATCCTATAAAGCATCTTGTACACGTTTCCGCTGCTCCCACTGTTTACGAAGCCCTCTGGCTGTGTACTTATAGACGCCCTTTTCTAAAACATCATTTAGAAAAGCTGTCATGACACCCAACCACCAGATATCGTAGTCATGGTATGTAGCCGTGGCAAGTAGGATCTGGATGGACTTAAGCATAGGCCCCAGAAAAGGTTTCATCATTATCCATACCTGGTTGATGACGAAAACCTTTAACAAGTCTAGCTTTGAAAGTCTCAAATTTTCCATCTACACCAAGTAATCTTCTCAAGATATACTTGCTCATGATGGGGATTTAACCCTTCAGATATAGCAACCAAAGTCCATACTTTGTTGATGTATAAGGATTCCATCTCAGATCGCTAAGCATCCAGCCATTCTCACAGAGTCCCACTCTTGATGGCCAGCTCGAAGCTAGTTGGGTCATCATCTCATGATGCAATCCTCGCTCCCACTGTCATAGAGAAACAGAAGTATCTCTCAGGTGGGTGACAAACCCTACTAGATCGGCGGAGAGGCTGAGGTTCGTTGGTATCTACTGAATCCTTTGGTTCTACCAAATCATCTGCTGTAGTTTGTATAGCTGGAACCTTTCCAGTTTTACATGACTGACCTTGCCTCGAGCTTGTCCGGATTTTGCTTTTAGACATAGGCCGGACAAATCTTAACTTGCTTAAGACATGGGCTCTTCCCATACCAGATCTCATATGGAGTGGTAGGCTGTGATCTGATTCAAACCCTATTTAATAGGTATGTTGCTTCTCAAGTGCATAACCCCCAAAAGGAAACAGGTAACTCAGTAGTACTCATCATAGAGCGCACCATATCGAATAGGGTGCAATTGCTCCGCCCCGATATACCATCGTGCTATGGTGCATACGGAGGAGTAATGCTGAGAGAGAATCTCATTCTCCTTTAGAATAGTCCAGGAATTCCGTGCTCAAGTATTCTCCTCCCTGATCGCATCAAAGGACATAATACTTATACCCTCATTTTGGTTCTCTACTTCTAACTTGTATTCCGTGAATATCTCAAAAGGTTCGGACTTGTGTTTCAACAGGAACATATGTCTGAATCTTGAGAGATCATCAGAGAATGTAATGAAGTACAAAGAACCGGTCTTGGCATGTGTAGACAGGGGACCTTTATACATCAACATGTATCATCCCAAGAGTTCATTAACTCTTTCTCTGTTTCCAGTAAACGGAGCTATGGTCATCTTATCTCTGTGACATGACTGGCAAGTTTCACAAGATGTAAATTCAAACTGATTTAAATATGCATCTACAAGTAACTTCAGCTAGTCGGGTCGCATTGATATGACCTAGTCTACAATGCCCCAAGAAGAATTCGTTCATTTATGAACTCTTCCTCTTGTGTGTGTTCTGTATACTAAGAACTGTAGTTTGATTTAGAACATTAATGCTTTTAGATAACGTGCCTGAGCCGATCAACTTTTGATATAGGAAATGTTCAAAACATTATCTAACAATACAAAATTTTATTATTTCTTTACTAATAAAGAGACTGATATGATTTTGTATATCAGGTTCGGTATCTAATAACATTCGTTTAGAATTAATGTATTTGTAATACAGGGTGACAGTGACCAACAGACTTGGCTGCAACACTTGCCCCGTTTTCTGCCTTATGAAACTTATCACCCGTTCTCAGTTCTCTACCTATCTGTAGCCCTATGTAACAGATTACATATCTGGGATCCTGATCCGGTAACAAATACCAAGGACGTAGAGGATACTGAGAAACAGTTCTTTGTAATGAACACACCCGAAGGAGATGCATCATATGCACTTTCTTCGTTTGGGCGGTACGGGAATTCTGGTAATCCCCTATTTCCTGCTCTGTCTTATAACAATTATAAGTTGGAGCGGGACCAACGTTCCCCAGCTAAGTATAACAAGCGGGTTCGGTCAATACATCTGTATTATTATCTTGATTAAGGCGTGATATGGTCGCTACCTTGAGAGAGAGAGAGAGAAGAAAACACTCAGCGTGCGCTCTTGCAAGATCAGATTGGTTATTTATTTTATCTAATCAGGATGGCTCCCACTGTTTTTTATCAAATCTTCCTTCAAACCCTAAAGGGAAAGACTAGCCGGGATTAATTACACGCTACAAGTTCGCCAATCTTTCAGCCAGGCCAGTGTCGGTACTTTGAGGGAGGTCCCCCGTGCTTTCGCACGAACCTAATTAATGTAAACCTCGTTTTCCCAGAGGCGTAACCTCGTTAACACCTTTCTAGACACCTACTTGATCGGCTAATTGTAATGTGTAAAACTCTCCCAGGAGTAACTCTTACTCGCAGCGGGTATCGGGATCCAACTATCTCATAGAAGGTATGCAATCTCATTGCAAATTTCAACACTTGAAATTCCCGATAATATTTTGCCCCAAGCCTCCTATGACCTTGACAAAGGCCAACAAATCATAGGCTGCTAGTCAAGTTCAACCCGTCATTTCTTGATTGAAATAAACCCACCCGCACGGCCCTTGACAAAGGCCAACAAGGTCGCACGACTACCCTAATCCAATCTGCATCATATGCATAAGCAGATAAGCACCAGTTAGCTACCGCACACTACGCCTTGACAAAGGCCAACAAACGCAGCACGAATACTAACTACTACTTATCTGAAATGACGGAGGGCTACGACAGGTTTTTCTGAAAACCTATTGCGTAATGAACTTGATATCGTTGTAGAATCAAATGATTTTGAAATGGAGTGTTTTTGATGCTTTTCTAGTTTTGCTAAAGGGGTCACTCCCGGTGAAGGGATCGTCGGCCCTTTCCTCATCGAATGAGGTGCGGGATATATCATATATCACTGTGCAAAGCAAGAACTATAGAAGCAATCAAAAGACAAACCGAGGGGTGTAGCATCTGCCAGTTATTGCTAAAGTAGTCACTCCCGGTGAAGGGATCTCGGTCCTTTCCTCGTCGAATGAGGTGCGGGATATATCATATACATCACTGTGCAAAGCAAGAACTGTAGCTACCTGTTTTATTTTTGAAATTCGATTCTACAACATCTTTAGGTTTTTTTTACTTTCATTAATCATATTAATGAGGTCCCATCATTTAAGTACCTAAACATCACAGATAAATATGACGTACACTTATGCCATCCGCATTCGCCTCAATGTCCCCTCGTGCACCGTTAGGTTAGGTAACTAACGACAGAGCGGGGCAGGGCTAGCGCGGGTGTAAAACATAAGTAACGCCTATATAATATATCATATATACTATATACTGTATCTATCACAGAACATATCACATGATCACATCACAGATATCGTAGCAGAAAATATCATATGAAATATTGGATATACTAGGACGTCCGTGTTTTTAATACGAGCCAGTATAAAACACGGATTCCACGGTCGTGATGAATAGCCAAACCCACACCCCTAGACCCCTACGAGAGCGGCAAGCAACCCTACCAATTCTAGAGTTAAGAGACCCGGACTCGACTCCTCGAGTTGGTCTCCCACTGGACTCCAGAACCCGGTTACTTGTGCTCCCCTCCTTGGGTCTATCCTAGTGCGGAAAAGTAAATAATATACAAAAGGTGACATCTTCCGCAACCTGGAAGTGCCCCAATAAAAGAATATTACATACAACTTTTTACATAAATGAAAATGAAAAACACTCATCTCACAGAAAAACCCCCCGGCTATTCAAACACGACGATCCAATATAACATATCCAGCAACACATAACATCACATGTCATCAACGTAAGTAAACATGCGTATCCCAATTGTCGTTGACATATAACAATGAAACCGGCGATATCACATATTACACTTACGGTCACAGAAAAGAAAGTGTAAAACTACAACAGTTAGAATCCGCAACCTGCATAGACATCGCATGCCTAATCAAATGAATTCCTTAGACATCGCATGCTTAACAATTATAAACCCCGCATTTTAGTCTCATTATCGAAAACACTTTTCAATATCAAGTCGGGTAATTCAACAAGATTCCCGACATCCTGATCGAATGCTCGTCGCAAACTTTAGTAGGCGGCCGCACCCCCGATGCTGTCGACGAAGTGCACCAAGGCGGAACACCGCTGCCGCGAGCACCCGAACGGATGCTTTCGGCGACGGGGTTCTCCTACAGTCACTTGGTCGGGGATATAGGGTGTAGCTGTCTATTAAGTTTACCCGGCGAGTATCCGCGTACGCTACGTGATTGCGACGGACTTTTGATCGCATCAAAATTCCGTGGCAACCGATCAAGTGAGACTAAAACGCTATGTTTATAACATTCATTCAGTTATCTCATAACTACTTGTGAATTCCAAATATTGTATCACATTCCAGATAAAATAGTAAATGTTAAACTTTCCGATCGAACATTCAAACTCCCAAGTTTTCCCGAAACAGATCAACACATGAAACAAGTTTAAAAACATCCAGTTCATGCCTCAGTACCAACGGTCCAGCCGTAGAAGGGTCAAGCCAACGCCTCACATGTGGCACGCCGTACTGCCCCAAACCCGAAGGTTCAAAGGGCAGTTCAAGACGGTCACATAATCGAGTTAAGCTTTGTTGTCTTCTAGAAGGTCCATCGCGTTACTTGCACTACTTAGAACGTTATTAAACCACGGAAAGATCCAACACTTGGAAATTTCCCGACAGGGGAAAAAGTGGGTATTTATATCCGGTCGAACTTTTTAACATATTCTAAAATTATCCGGAAAAGATTACGAATTTAAAAATTCCGATCGAAACAACGACTACAAAATAAACCACAAAATACTCAATACTTGAATCAGTATTAAAAATACCCAAAAAACTGCAGGAATAACTATTGATATTACTGTACAGAAACCCGTCCCTAATTCCCTATTCTTGCCGCGGAACCGCCGCAAATGGGGGGTTATTGCCGCGGGTCCGCGGCCATATAGAGGATTTAGGGGCACGTTTTTTTATGGTAATTCATATAAAACCCTGCTGAATTTTTTAAGCATTTTTAATATGGAAAAATCCCAGATTTTGAAAAATGTACAGAGAGCAATTTATTTTGTCGATACCGGGTTCGATCGGGGTTTTAACTTCGTAAACACATCGCCTAATGCTCTAGCTAGGCTCTGATACCACTGTAGGGTTCCTAGGCACACTAATGAGGTCTCACAAGGCAACAACCATGCCAATTTCAAATTTTACAAGTGCCGAAAGACCCTAATACGGATCGTTAACTAGAGATTAGGCAAAAACTAGAACTAGTAAACTACTTTACTAATAAGTGATCGGAAATACAACCTTTGTAGATCCGGTCCTCCACCTCCATAGCTCCGTGATGAAGTCCCTCCACTGTACCCATCGGATCCCGGACTCTCGCGGTGGTTTCATCGAAGAAATGATCGGGCTAGGTCGTCGACTTCGATGCCGAAAATGATCTACATCGAGGCAACACAAGATCAAACTCCAACTTCACCAAGCCATGAAACTTGTGAAGAAAACACCCTATACTACTTGGCAAGTGGTAGAGGATGAAGAAATAGGAAGTGGGTTCACTTTAGAATTGGATTTCTCACTCTCTTCATGAAATCACCATTGAAGGTTGCAAGCTCTCTTCTTCTTGAAGAAGAAGAAGAAGAAGAAGAAAAAGAATCTCATAAGTCTTTTAAAATTGGAAATAAAATGATACTTATTATATTAGCAACCATAGTTAGGTGTAGAGAATAAACTAAGGTTAGGTTGAATGGTTAGGGTTAAGCATGAAACAAAAATGGTGGACTTATTCAAAGCTTCATGAAGCTTCAACAAAGAAACAAAAGTAGCAACCATTTCATTTCTTGCCAAAATGAAATAAATAAATAAATGAATAAATAAATTAAAAAAAACCCTAACCATTTACTTAACCAAGGTTTAAAACAAACAAACACCCAAGTTTGCATGTATCATCAAACATGATACAAGCAAGTGCACAAAAATATATCACATATACCACTTGTGCACATCAAGTGAGAAAATCCATTTAAAGTGAACCAATATTAGTTAATGCAAAGTAATATATCAAATATATAATTATACATTAAATCATTAAATCAACACTTGATTTAACAATCCGGTCATATCGCATATGACCGACTAATATCCAATGTATCGACTTATCGAATCAATCCTCGATTCGATAACTAGGTTATATCGCATACAACCAATTGATACATTCATCGCGAAAATAGAATACGGTATCACATACACGCATTATTCTCGGTCCTGCACATATTTCATATGCGGTTTCGCTTGAGCCAGGAAACCTCTGTGTAGGACTCTAAAGACTCGTCAATACGCCGGCAGCAGGTGATGATCATATCAAACACCCACAAGCCGCAAGCGGTCTGCTAAACGTAACGGCCACCCGGGTATTGAGCGATCAGAAGATCGACGAGCAAGCCCGCTCATACTCCTGTGAATCCAACCAGTAACACTTACCGTACAGTCCGGTCTCGTCGTCTGATATGTCGCATATCTCGCCTACGGGTGGTAAACGTCAGACCCCAATAGCTCGATAAGTCGTGTCGATATGAGGTCTATAACAGTTCGAGAAACTACTGATAACACTTACCAATAAATCTCAGCAACCCTGGCCAGGGATTTCCGGTTATAGCTAATCGAACACAGCGCAACATCAACTCCCTATACCGGGAGAGACGAATCCCCTCCTATCGCTCATTGCCTCCATGTGATTCGGGACTGTACCCAAAAACCACCATTTTGCACGCCCTCTTGGACGTGGTAAGGTGAAAATCAAAGCACAGTGGGAACCACACAAGACTCTATGACGATCTCGGGTCAAGAGACTACTGTGTACCAGTGTCACCAGAGAACTGCCATCTGACGTAAGGTATAATACCATCTGGGAGTTCTCGGCGAGTCCGTCCAGTGTACCCAGTCTCCACTGAGCACCCGTATATCATCTCTGATGTCAAACACCAATGAATATGGGATCATCCATCGCCCATCTGAATGGGTCGAGAAGGTATACGCTAGTCTACTCTGGTATATCGATGCCCTGTCTCGATACACCCACGACTAGGGACCTTGAAGGATGTACTTATGGACTACCATGTCCCCACTAGTATGATCCGCATCATAGTCCAGGTAGTCAAGTACACATCCTAAGGGCTTTACCAACATGTAACAGAGAGACAATCAGTGTACACGTTAAGGTAAAGAGCAACCAGATAGCATACTATCATGTCGAGCAAGAAAGTCCTCCCTATATATGTCCAAGCATCCACTACAATATACATCCTATGTATAGTAATGGCCTCTAGGGCATACATATAACTAACACATGGTTGTTGATATAGTGGATGGTGGCAATATAAGACTCACACCATATATAAATATATATAGATATTATTTATTGGAAAAGAAAAATGGAAATGGAAATTGTTATCATGGTTTAATATTTTATTATTTCACTAACCCTTTGGTTTAACCATGATTCATTTTCTATGGCCACTTTTGTTCCAAACTAAAATATCTAGATATTTTATAACTATGGTTAAGAATGAGAAAGTGAAAATATATATATTTTCATTTCTCATTTTTATTCATAAGTTCATCATTATCTTGAGCTCTTTACAAGCCATCATCTTCTTCCTCCTTTCTCTCTTGCTCTTTAGTTTTCTCAAGTGAGCAAAAGAGTCACCAAGTTAGGATTTTGAAGTGAGAAAACAAACCACATCACCAATCTACACTAGTCTTGCCCATTAGTGTAGAGTCTTAGCTTCCATTTCTTCTCTTGATCTAGTGGAGCTGTTTGTGTTGCCCTAAATTTTCTAGCATGATCCTTAAGAATGTTTCTTTAGCACCATAAAAAATTTAAATATGGCATGTGTGTTGCCTCCAAACCCTTGTAGTGGTACTGTAGGAAACCCTTCATGGTATCAGAGCCAAGCTAGAGCTTTAGGCGACGTTTAGGCGAAGTTAAAACTCCGATCGAACCACGAAATACGGTTTTTAACCCTTCTCTGGACATTTTTTGAAACTGTGTTGTTTTCTGAATTAAAAATACTTAGAAAATTCAGCAGGTGAATATAGGCAATACTGTAGAAAACGACACCATGATCCGTACATATCGCCGCGGAACCGCGGCCATACCTTGCTTGGGCCGCGGATCCGCGGCCGTACAGAATCCTTATGGCATCGATTTTGTACAGTAATGTCAGTAGCTGCTTGTACATATTTTTGGGTATTTTTAATCTGACTCAAGTGTTGAGTGTTCTGGGGATTATTTTGGATTCGTTGATTCGATCGGAAAATTTAATTTCGTGCTGTTTTCGGGTAATTTAGAAAGTATTAAAAAGTTCGAACGGATATCATTAACTCACTTTTTCCCGGCATGAAAAACTTTCAAATGTTGAATTTTTCTCGAGTTTAAATCTTTCGGAAATACGTGCAAGTAACGTGGTGGACCCTCTAGAAGAACACAAATCTTAACTCGATTATGTGACCGTCTGAACAGCCTCTAAACCTTAGGGTTTGGGGCAGTACGGCGTGCCACATGTGAGGCGTTGGCTTGACCCTTCTACGGCTGGACCACTGCTACTGTGACATGTTCCGGGATTTTTGAACTCCGCTCAAGTGTTGAGCTATTAAGGAAATCTTGGTATTTGATTATTCGATCGGAAAGTTTAATACTGTCTATTTATCTGGAATGTGATACAATATGTGAAATTCATATAGTTAGGCATGAAATGCGAAGTATGTGATATTTCAGATTTACGATGTCTAAAGTGATTGTGGATTCCAAATGTTGTAGTTTTACACTTTTTTTTTCTGTGACCATAAGTGTAGTATGTTGCATATCACCGGTTTCGTTGCTATACATCAACGACAATCGGGGTACGCATACTTACTTACGTTGATGATATATGATGTTATATGTTGCTGAGATATGATGTGCAGGATTGTCGCGATTGAATAGCCGGGGTTTTTTTTATGTGAGATAAGAGTTTTCTTTTCATTCATGTAAAATTCAAATGTAATGTAATATTCTTTTATTTGGGACACTTCCGGGTTGAGGTTGATGTCACCAGTGTTGTATATTATTTACTTTTCCGCATTAGGATAGACCCAAGGAGGGGAGCACAAGTGACCGGGTTCTAGGGTTCAGAGGGAGGCCATCTCGAGGAGTCGAGACCGAGTCTCCTAAACTCCAGAATTGGTAGGGTCGCTTGCCACTCTCGTAGGAGTCTAGGGGTGTAGGCTTGGCTATTCATCGCGACTGTGGAATCCGTATTTTCTATTGTTGGCTAAATACTAAATACGGACGTCCTAGTATATCTTATATTATCATATGTGTGTTTCTGCTGCCTGTATTCTGTGATGTGATATCTGAGACGAATGATATATTATATATAAGATATATAGTAGACGTTGCTTATGTTTTACACCCGTGCTAGTCCCGTCCCGGTATGTCGTTAGTTAAGTAACCTAACGGTGCATAACAGAACATTGCGGCGAATGCGGATAGCATAAGCGTACATTGTATTTTCGTTTCTTTTCTGTGATTGGCTTAAGGACTTAAATGATGGGGATACATTAATATGATTAATGTAAAGAAAATAAACCTAAAAAGATGTTGTAGAATCGGATTTGAAAACCACTCGGCTCTTTATGAAAAAGCTACATTTCAAAACTACGGAGCTCAAGCCACTCCTTTTGAAAACCATTTGATTCTACCACGATATCAAGTTCAAAGCGTTAAAGATTTTCTTAAAAATCATCCGCAACCCTCCGTCATTTTAGAAAGTAGAGTACTTAGTATTCGTGCTACGTTTGTTGACCTTAGCCAAGGCGTAGTGTACGATAGCTAAGTGATGTCTTCCTACAATGCATATGATGTAGATTAATTAGGACGGACATGTGACTTTGTTGACCTTAGCCAAGGGTCATGTGAACGGGTCTAATTAATCAAGAACTGACGGGTTGAACTTGACTAGTGCTTGTGATTTGTTGACCATAGCCAAGGTTATGAGTACTAGGGGTAAAAACCACATCGGGAATTTCAATAGTTGATATTTGCAATGAGATTGCATACCTTCCATATGATGGTTGGATCCCGATCCCACTGTGGGCAATAGTTGCTCCCAGGAGAGTTTTGCAGTTTACAATTAGCTAACCCATTAGGTGTCTAGAAAGGTGTTAACGGGGCTACGCCTCTGGGAAGACGAGGTTTACTTTAATTAGGTCCGTGCGAAAGCACGGGGAACCTCCCTCAAGTACCGACACTGGCCTGGCTGAACAATTAGCGAAGTTGTAGACTGTAATTAATCCTGGTTAGTTTTCTTTTTAAAGTTTGAAAGAAAAACTTGATTAAAGCAGTGGGAGACATCGATTAGATAAGATAATAACCAATCTGATCTTTGCAAGAGCTTTCGCTGAGTGTATTCTTTTCTCTTTCTTAATGGCAGATACCAATGACAGGACTCAAGCTTCTACTAGATAAAAATAAACTGAATGGGACCAATTATAAAGAATGGCTGAGGAATCTGAACATTGCCTTGACTTATGATAAAGTATCATATGTCCTCACGGCTCCAACCCCGCCCGTCCCAGGTCCAAAATCCTCAATTGCGGATATTGAAGTCCGCAAGACATGGGATGCTGACTGTGCCACGGCCAAATGCCTCGCGCTTGCATCGATGGATAACACATATCAAAAGCAGCACGAGAATATGGACATTCACGCCATATTCCTCCATACAAAGGAGTTGTACGGAGAGCAATCCCGCGTATTACGATACGAAGCATCAAAGAAATTGTTTCAGATGCGAATGGCCCCTGGCACACCAGTAGGAGACCATGTTCTGAAGATGATAGCTCTCATAGAAGAGCTTGAGGGCCTTGGATGGACGATGGACAATGAACAATACATGGATATTATTCTGCAGTCCCTCCCCTCCACCTTTGCTCAATTTATAGTTAACTTCAACATGCACAACATGGAGAAGGAACTACCTGAACTCCTTAATATGTTAAGAAGTGCAGAGAGCACACTGAAATCAGTGAAAACTCCCGTTTTGAGTGTTGGGCAATCTTCCTCTTCTCGCCCAAAGGCTAAGGCTAAGGGAAAGATAAAGAAGAAGCCCACCAAGCCTAGGGGTGGAGTTAAAAAGGTTAAAGGGAAGGACAAGTCCAAAGCTGAAGAATCGGGGAAAGGGGAATGTTATCACTGCCACAAAACAGGATATTGGAAGCGCAACTGCACGGAGTACTTAAATCTCAAGAAGAAGCATGGGGATGCTTCCGCTTCAGGTGTGTTTGTGACAGAAAACTGTTTTTCAATAAACTCTGCTTCCTGGGTATTAGATACCGGTTCAGGTTCTCACATTTGCAATTCTATGCAGGGGCTGAGAAATAGCAAGGTTTTGAAGACAGGTGACCATACTCTCCGCGTTGGAAATGGTTCCAATGTACATACAGTTGCAGTAGGAGAGTATCATTTGGGGTTGCCGTCTGGGTGTATATTGGTTTTGAACCCATGTTATTTTGTACCTAGTATGCTTTGTAATATAATATCCGTTTCTTTGTTAGACAATGAAGGATATAATTTTGTATTGCAGAACAATGTTATGAACATTCACCTGAATCAAATGTTGGTTGGGTATGGTACGCTTAATAACGGGATATACGTCCTAAATCAACACACAGTTTTCAGCATACAACACACTAATAAAAGAAAATTTTCAGATTTAAATGAAGTTTTTCTTTGGCACTGTAGACTTGGTCATATTAACGAAACAAGACTAAACAAGTTACACAAAGATGGATATTTAAACCCTTTTGAATATAAATCTTATGCGACTTGCCAGTCTTGTATCAAGGGTAAAATGACCAAAACTCCATTTACGAGCTACTGAGCTCCTAGGCCTCATACATAGTGATGTATGTGGGCCAATGTCTACACAGGCTAGAGGCGGTTTTTCATACTTTATTACTTTCACTGACGATTTCTCAAGATTCAGTCATGTATTTTTATTAAAGCACAAATCCGAAGCTTTCGAGAAATTCACTGAATATAAACTCGAAGAAGAAAAACAAACCGGCCTGAGTATCAAAATGCTTCGATCAGATCGAGGTGGGGAGTACCTCAGTACAGAGTTTGCAAACTTCCTAAAAGAGAATGGGATTCTCTCTCAGCTTACTCCTCCTTACACACTACAGCACAACGGTGTGTCTGAACGATGGAATCAGACCCTATTAGATATGGTCTGATCCATGATGAGTGATGCCGAGTTACCCGTCTCATTTTGGGGGCATGCAGTGGAGACTGCAGCGTTTCTACTGAACAGGGTCCCAACCAAAACTGTGTCTACCACACCATATGAGATATGGCATGGGAAGAGACCATCTCTTAAGAGAATTAAGATTTGGGGTTGCCCGGCCTATGTTAAAAAGCAGAATCCGGACAAATTCGAGACACGGTCGGTCATGTGTAATTTTGTAGGGTATCCAAAGAATTCTTATGGATATCTTTTCTACCACAAGGAGGAACAAAAGGTGTTTGTTTCTCAGCATGCCACATTTTTGGAAAAAGAGTTTTTCACAAATGAAACTGATGGCAATGTGGTGGATCTAGAAGAGGTTTTAGAGACACAAACTACAAATGACGACTTGGTTGAACCGGCTGTTGCAATAGAAACTGAGGAACCTCGACCACTCCGTAGGTCTGGTAGGACTTCTCGCCCAACAGAGAGGTACTACGGTTTCCTCATTGATGGTGACAGAGAAGACTGCATCATGGAGGATGATGATCCTACCAGCTTTCAGCAAGCTATCACGAGTGGAGACTCTGTGAAGTGGCTGGATGCCACGAGATCCGAAATGGAGTCTATGTACACCAACAAAGTATGGAATTTGGACGTTGTACCCCCTGGGGTAAACCCTGTAGGGTGCAAATGGATCTTTAAAAGAAAGATTGGTGTAGATGGGCGGGTAGAGACATATAAGGCAAGACTTGTGGCGAAAGGTTTTCGTCAAAGACCAGGTTTGGACTATGACGAGACTTTTTCTCCCGTAGCCATGCTTAAATCCATTCGGATCCTACTTGCTATTGCTGCTCACAACGACTATGAAATCTGGGAGCAGCAGGAAAGCATGTAGATTTCTTAAATCCATTTATGGGTTAAAGCAGGCATCACGGAGTTGGAACATCTGTTTCGATGATGTTATCAAAGAGTTTGATTTCATCAAAAATCCAGATGAAACTTGTGTTTATAAGAAAGCTGTAGGGAGAGCTGTCGCATTCCTCGTATTGTACGTGGATGACATTCTTCTGATAGAAAATGATATTCCTATGCTACAGTCGGTCAAATCTTTCTTATCACTAAGGTTCTCCATGAAGGACCTGGGTGATGCCACATACATTCTGGGCATTAGGATCTATAGGGATAGATCCAAGAGGTTATTGGGATTGTCCCAAACCAGGTACATCAACACCATCCTAAAAAGGTTTAGTATGGAAGACTCCAAGCGGGGTGCCTTACCCGCTTGCCATGGGGTCACTCTCTCTAAGGACTCTTGCCCAAAGACCGATGAAGAGAGAGCTCGCATGAGCATTATACCCTATGCTTCGGCAGTAGGATCTATAATGTATGCGATGTTATGTACACGCCCAGATGTAGCTTATGCACTCGGTGTTGTAAGCAGGTATCAATCCAACCCAGGGGAGAATCACTGGATAGCTGTGAAGAACATTCTTAAGTACTTACGAAGGACTAAAGAATTGTTCTTGGTGTATGGTAATGGAGATCTCCAAATGGAGGCCTTTACCGATTCGAGCTTCCAGAGCGATAAGGACGACAGCAAATCTATCTCCGGGTTTGTATTTACCCTCAATGGAGGGGCGGTAAGTTGGAAGAGTTCCAAACAGGATACCGTTGCAGACTCTACGATGGAGGCTGAGTACATTGTTGCGAATGATGCCACCAAGGAAGCCGTCTGGATGAAGAAGTTCGTCTCGGATCTAGGAGTAGTTCCAACCATTATTGATCCAATATCATTGTATTGTGATAATAATGGGGTTATGGCGTTAGCCAAGGAACCCAGGTCCCATCAGCAGTCCAGACACATCCTGAGGCGCTTTCATTTGATCCGGGAGATTGTAGATCGCCGCGAGATCGAGATTAGGAGAGTAGACACAAAGAATAACACCGCGGATCCACTCACCAAGGCCCTCCCTCAGCCGCAGCATTAGCGACTTTTTGAGATGTTGGGTATGAGATACGCCAATAACTGGCCTTAGTGCAAGTGGGAGATTGTTGGATATATGTATGCCCTAGAGGCCATTATATGATAGTGGATGTATTTATACATGTAAATATATATATTCAGCGTACATTCTTGCTCGACATGATAGTATGCTATCTGGTTCTTCTTTATCTGACATGTTGATTTGATCATGTTTTTATTCATTCACACATGTTGATAAAGCCCTGAGGATATAGGCTTGACTACTGTGATTATGATAGAGTTCATACTAGTGGGACATCTGTAGTTTATAAGCATATCCTGGAATGTCCCTAGTCGTAGGTGTATCGAGACGGAGCATCGATATACCAGAGTAGACTAGCGTATATGATACTAGACTCATATGATGGGCGATGGATGTTCCCACATTCATCGATGTTTGACATCGAGATCGTATACGGGTGCTCAGTGGTGACTGGGTACACTGGACGGACTCACCGAGAACTCCTATATGGAATTATATCTATCGTCGGATAGCAGTTCTCAGGTGACACTAGTGCAGGTTAGTCTGTAGACCCGAGATCGTCATAGAGTCTTGTGTGTTCTCCCTCTGTACTTTGATTACCACCCTACCACGGCTCTACTGAGTCGTGCAAACAGGTGGCCGTTGGGTACAGTCCCGAGACACACGAAGGCGATGAGCGATAAGGAGGGGTTTCGTCTCTCCCGGTATTGGGAGTTGATGCTGTGCTGTGCTCGATTGGCTATATCAGTAAGTCCCTGGCCAGGGCTGTTGAGATTTACTGATAAGTGTTATCAGTAGTTTCTCGATCTGTTATAGACCATTCAACGGCACGACTTGTTGAGTTATTGGGGTCGACGTTACCATCCCTAGACTCGATATGCAGCATATCTAACGAAGAGACCGGACTGTACGGTAGTGTTGCCGGTTGGCTCGACGGGAGTTCTGACAGGTTCGCTTGTTTTCTTCTGATCGCTCAATACCCGGGTGGCCGTTACGTTTAGCTGACCGCTTGCGGCTTGGGGGTGCTTGATATGATCATCACCCACTGCCGGCGTATTGACGAGTCTTAGAGTCCCACAATGGAGTTGCCTAGTCCAGGCGAAACGATGTGGTGCGCATATGAGATATGCGCGTGGACCCGGTTAAAATGCGCGTATGTGATACCGTATATTAATCGAGCGGTTTGCTTTTGGTCGGGTCGTATGCGATATGACCGGTTTGCTAAATCAAGTGTTGATTTATCATTGACCATTAGTTTCTCACTTTAAACCCTTTCTTGTCTTTTTGTTGTATGCATGCATGTATGCATTTATTCTCATTCATGCACATAGGATGTGCATGCACAGATACATGCATACATAATCTATCATGGTTGTTGATATAGTGGATGGTGGCAATATAAGACTCATACCATATATAAATATATATATATATATATATATATATATATATATATATTATTTATTGGAAAAGAAAAATGGAAATGGAAATTGTTATCATGGTTTAATATTTTATTATTTCACTAACCCTTTGGTTTAACCATGATTCATTTTCTATGGCCATTTTTGTTCCAAACTAAAATATCTAGATATTTTATAATTATGGTTAAGAATGAGAAAGTGAAAATATATAAATTTTCATTTCTCATTTTTATTCATAAGTTCATCATTATCTTGAGCTCTTTACAAGCCATCATCTTCTTCCTTCTTTCTCTCTTGCTCTCTAGTTTTCTCAAGTGAGCAAAAGAGTCACCAAGTTAGGATTTTGAAGTGAGAAAACAAACCACATCACTATTCTACACTAGTCTTGCCCATTAGTGTAGAGTGTTAGCTTTCATTTCTTCTTTTGATCAAGTGGAGCTTCAAGCTTGGACAAAGAGGACTCCGGGTGGATCGTCGTGGACCTAGAGGATCTTAAGCGAACCTTTTTCCAACTCTCAAGTAGCCAAGGAGTCTAGCGTAGGGAGCTACAAATGTTGTACTCTCAAAACCCTAGCTTTTACTACTTGTGTTTGTGTTGCCCTAAATTTTCTAGCATGATCCTTAAGAAAGTTTCTTTAGCACCATAAAAAATTTAAATATGGCATGTGTGTTGTAGGGTTGCTAGGCACGCGCACAAGGTTCTACAAGGCATCAACCATACCCGATTAAAAAATTAGCCGTGCCGAACAACCCGAAGCCGGATCTTTAAACTAGGGTTTAGGCGAAAACCCTAATCCAAACCCTAACCAAGTTTAAACCCTAAACCATTGTTAAATTTGTAACCCTAACATGTTACAATATTATATATCACATATACAATATATTTTGCAACAATAGAAAATAATACAATTAACATATATCGCATATATATTAATGTATTATCCCGTGAGAAAATGAATCTTTTAGTGAGCTAATATTAGTTAATGTAATTTAATATATCATATATTATTATACATTAAATTATCAAATCAACACTTGATCCGACAATCCGGCTATATCGCATATAACCGACTAATACGATGACCCGGCTATATCACATATACCCGGCCGATATCTCATATCGCGAGAATTCAATACGGTATCACATACCGCATTATCCTCGGTCCCGCGCATATCACATATGTGCTCCTACTCCGTTTTGCCTGAGCCAAGAAATCTCTGTGTAGGACTCTAAAGAATCGCCAATACGCTGGCAGTAGGTGATGATCATATCAAACACCCACAAGCTGCAAGCGGTCAGCTAAACGTAACAGCCACCCAGGTATTGAGCGCTCAGAAGATCAACAAGCAAGCGTGTACATTCTCCTGTGAATCCAATCAGTAACACTCCCGTACAGTCCGGTCTCGTCGTCTGATATGTCGCATATCTCGCCTAGGGGTGGTAAACGTCAGACCCCAGTAGCTCGATAAGTCATGTCGATATGAGGTTTATAACAGTTCGAGAAACTACTGATAACACTTACCAGTAAATCTCAGCAACCATGGCCAGGGATTTCCAGTCATAGCCAATCGAACACAGCGCAACATCAACTCCCTATACCGGGAGAGACGAATCCCCTCCTATCGCTCATTGCCTCCATGTGATTCGGGACTGTACCCAAAAGCCACCTTTTTGCATGCCCTCTTGGACGTGGTATGATGGAAATCAAAGCACAGTGGGAATCACACAAGACTCTATGACGATCTCGGGTCAACAGACTACTCTGTACCAGTGTCACCGGAGAACTGCCATCTGACGTGATGTATAATACCATCTGGGAGTTCTCGGCGAGTCCGTCCAGTGTACCCAGTATCTACTGAGCACCCGTACACCACCCTTGATGTCAAACACCGATAGATATGGGATCATCCATCGCCCATCATATGGGTCAAGATGCGTATACGCTAGTCTACTCTGGTGTATCGATGCCCTGTCTCGATACACCCTCGACTAGGAACTGTTATAGGATGTACTCGTCGACTACCGTGGCCCCACTAGTATGATCTCATCATAGTCCCAGTAGTCGAGTACATATCCTAAGGGCTTTATCAACATGTAATATAGAGACAATCAGAATACATGTTAAGATAAAGTACAACCAGATAGCATACTATCATGTCGAGCAAGAAAGTCCTCCCTATATATGTCCAAGCATCCATTACAATATACATCGTATGTACAGTAATGGCCTCTAGGGCATACATATAACTAACAATCTCCCACTTGCACTAGGGCCATCTGTTGTGGTATCACATACCCAACAATTAGCTGTGGTTGAAGTATCTCATACTCAACCATCCCATAAAAGTCTCTTCTGGGAAAAAGGCCTTTGTGAGTGGATCCGCGCTGTTGTCCTCTGTGTCTACTCTCCTAACCTCGATCTCCCTGGAGATCAACCATCTCCATGATCAGGTGATACTGCCTAAGAATTATATCTGGATTTCTGATGGGACGGTAGTTCCTTGGCTAAAGGCACAACTCCATTGTGACACAATGGTAGGAACGAAGTTCATCTCATGAACTTATATATATCCAGACTGCCTCTTTGGTAGCATCCTTGGTAACGTTGCCTTTAATCGTCTAATATGTCACGGTATCTAGCTTGGAACTCTTCCAACATACCGTCCCTCCACTGAGGGTAAAGACAATGCCTGCGAGACATTCAGTCATCCTTATCACCCTGAAATCTTTCCAGTGATTCTCCCCAGGATCGATTGATACCATCTCACTACAACTAGTGAGAATCCTAACATCCAATTAGATCTATCTCATAGATCCAAAACCTAGGATTTAGGAGGTATCACTTTGATCCTATATGGAGAATCTTTGTGATAAGCGGAGATTGACCGAGCGTAGCATAGGAAACACCTTCCCTATCAAGAGTATGTCATCCATGTACTCTACGAGGATCTCCACCATACTCTCTACTACCTTTTTGTATATACAAGGTTCATCTACTATTTTGATGAAGTCAAACTCTTTGACTACCACATCAAAACAGATGTTCCAACTCCGCGATGCCTGCTTTATCCTATAAAGCATCTTGCACACGTTTTCGCTGCTCCTACTGTCTACGAAGCCCTCTGGCTGTGTACTTATAGACGCTCTCTTCCAAATCATCATTTAGAAAAGCAATCATGACACCCAACCGCCAGATATTGTAGTCATGGTATATAGCCGTGGCAAGTAGGATCTGGATGGACTTAAGCATAGCTTTGAAAGTCTTAACTTTTCCATGTACACCAAGTAATCTTCTCAAGATATACTTGCTCCTGATGGGGATTTAACCCTTCAGATAAAGCAATCAAAGTCCATACTTTGTTGGTGTATAAGGATTCCATCTAAGATCGATAAGCATCCAGCCATTCTTATAGAGTCCCACTCCTGATGGCCAGCTCGAAACTAGTTGGGTCATCATCTCATGATGCAATCCTCGCTCCTACTGTCATAGAGAAGCCGAAGTATCTCTCAGGCGGGTGAGGAACCCTACTAGATCGACGGAGAGGCTGAGGTTCGTTGGAAACTATTGAATCCTTTGGTTCTACCAAATCATCAGCTGTAGTTTGTATAGCTGGAACATTTCCAGTTCTACATAACAGACCTTGCCTCGAGCTTGTCCGGATTTTGCTTTTAGACATAGGCCGGACAACCCCAAATCTTAACAAACTTAAGATATGGGCTCTTCCCTTTCCATATCACATATGAAGTGGTAGTCAACGGATTTGATTGGAACCCTATTCAATAGGTATGCAGCTTCTCAAGTGCATAACTCCTAAAAGGAAATAGGAAACTCAGTAGCACTCATCATAGAGCACACCATATTACATAGGGTGCTATTGCTCCGCCCCGATACACCGACATGCTATGGTGTATACGGAGGAGTAATGCTGAGAGAGAATCTCATTCTCCTTTAGAATAGTCCATGAATTCCGTCCTCAAGTATTCTCCTCCTTGATCTCATCAAAGGACATAATACTTATACCCGTTTTTGGTTCTCTGCTTCTAACTTATATTCTGTGAATATCTAAAAAGCTTCGGACTTGTGTTTCAACAGGAACATATGTCTGAATCTTGAGAGATCATCAGTGAATGTAATGAAGCACAAAGAACCGGTCTTGGCATGTGTAGACAGGGGACCTTCATACATCAGCATGTATCAATCCCAAGAGTTCACTAACTCTTTCTCTGTTTCCAACAAACAGAGCTATGGTCATCGTATCTTTGTGACATGACTGGCAAGTTTCACAAGATGTAAATTCAAACTAATTTAAATATTCATCTTTATGTAACTTCAGCTAGTCGGGTCGTATTGATATGACCTAGTCTACAATGCCTCAAAAAGGATTCGTTCATTTCTGAACTCTTCCTCTTGTGTGTGTTCTGTATACTAAGAACTGTAGTTTGATTTAGAACGTCAATGCTTTTAGATAACGTGCCTGAACCAATCAACTCTTGATATAGGAAATGTTCAAAACATTATCCAACAATACAAAATTATATCCTTTCTTTACTTATAAAGAGACTGATATGATGTTGTACATTAGGTTCGGTATCTAATAACATTCGTTCAGAATCAATGTATTCTGGTAATACAGGGTGATAGTGACCAACAGACTTGGCTGCAACACTTGCACCGTTTTCTATCTCATGAAACTTATCACCCGTTCTCAGTTCTCTACCTATCTATAGCCCATGTAACAAATTACATATGTGGGATCCTGATCTGGTATCAAATACCCAGGACGTAAAGGATATTGAGAAACAGTTCTCTGTAATGAACACACCCGAAGATGATGCATCAGCATGCACTTTCTTCGTTTGGGCGGCACGGGAAATCTGGTATTCCCCAATTTCCTGCTCTGTCTTATAACAATTATAAGTTGGAGCAGGACCAACATTTCCTAGCGCAGTATAACAAGTGGGTTCGGTCAATACATCCGTATTATTATCTTGATTAAGGCGTGATATGGTCGCTACCTGGAGAGAGAGAGAAGAAAACACTCAGCGTATGCTCTTGCAAGATTAGATTGGTTATCTAATATATCTAATCAGGATGTCTCCCACTATTTTTGTCAAATCTTCCTTCAAACCCTAAAAGGAAAAACTAGCCTGGATTAATTACACGCTACAAGTTCGCCAATCTTTCAGCCAGGCCAGTGTCGGTACTTTGAGGGAGGTCCCCCGTGCTTTCGCACGAACCTAATTAAAGTAAACCTCGTTTTCCCAGAGGCATAACCCCGTTAACACCTTTCTAGACACCTACTCGATCGGCTAATTGTAATGTGTAAAACTCTCCCAGGAGTAACTCTTACTCGCAGCGGGTATCGGGATCCAACTATCTCATAGAAGGTATGCAATTTCATTGCAAATTTCAACACTTGAAATTCCCAATAATATTTTACCCCTAGCGTCCTATGACCTTGATAGAGGTCAACAAACCATAGGCTGCTAGTCAAGTTCAACCCGTCATTTCCTGATTGAAGTAAACCCACCCGCACGACCCTTGACAGAGGTCAACAAGGTCGCACGACTACCCTAAATCAATCACATCATATGTTTATACAAATAAGCACTAATCAGCTACCGCACACTACGTCTTGACAGAGGTCAACAAACGCAGCACGAATACTAAATATTACTTATCTGAAATGACGGAGGGCTACGACAGGTTTTTAAGAAAACCCTTTGCGTAATGAACTTGATATCGTTGTAGAATCGAGTGATTTTAAATAGAGTGTTTTTGAAGCCTTTCTAGTTTTGCTAAAGGGGTCACTCCCGGTGAAGGGATCGTCGGCCCTTTCCTCATCGAATAAGGTGCAGGATATTTCACAAATATCACTATGCAAAGCAAGAACTATAGAAGCAATCAAAAGTCAAACCGAGTTTGTAGCATCTGCTAGTTTCGCTAAAGAGGTCACTCCCGATGAAGGGATCTCGGCTCTTTCCTTATCGAATAAGGTGCTGGATGTTCTACAAGGAACACCGCTATGCAAAGCAAGAACTAGAGCTACCAGTTTTTAAACAAGTTTCTACAACATCTTTAGGTTTCTTTTAGTTTCATTAATCTCATTAATGAAGTCCCATTTTTATTATGCTTCACAAGCATCACATTTGAAACAAAATCTGCAATATAACATATATCTCATATATATAATATAAACATTCGTCTCAAGCATTAATATGATCTCATCACAGAACATTGCAGCAGAAGAACATATATGAAATATTGGATATACTAGGACGTCCGTGTTTTAGTACGAGCCTGTATAAAACACGGATTCCACGGTCGCGATGAATAGCCAAACCCACGTCCCTAGACCCCTACGAGAGCAGCAAGCAACACTGCCAATTCTAGGGTTAGGAGACCCGGTCTCGACTCCTCGAGATGGTCTCCCACTGGACCCCAGAACCCGGTTACTTGTGCTCCCCGCCTTGGGTCTACCTAATGTGGAAAAGTAAATAATATACAATGGTGACATCATCCTCAGCCCGGAAGTGCCCCAATAAAAGAATATTACATACAATTGAATTTTACATGAATGAAAAAGAAAAAAAACTCTCATCTCATATAAAAACCCCGGCTATTCAAAACGCGACGATCCAATATAACATATCACAGCAACACATAATATCTCATATCATCAACGTAAGCAAGTATGCGTATCCCGATTGTCGTTGATGTATAGCAACAAAGCCGGCGATACACCACATACTACGCTTACGGTCACAGAAAAGAAAGTGTAAAACTACAACAGTTGGAATCCGCAACCTTCTTAGACATCCATGCCTAACCAAATGAATTCTTTAGACATCGCATGCCTAAGAATTATAAACCCCACATTTTAGTCTCATTATCGAAAACTCTTTCCAATATCAAGTCGGGCAATTCAACAAGATTCCCAACATCCTGATCGAATGCTCGTCGCACACTTTAGTAGACGGCCGTACCCCCGGATGCCGTCGACGAAGTGTACTAAGGCGGAACATCGCTGCCGCAAGCACCCGAACGGATGCTTTTGGCGATGGGGTTCTCCTCCAGTCACTTGGTCGGGGCTATGGGGTGTCGCTGTCTATTAAGTTTACCCGGCGAGTATCCGCGTACATTACGTGATTGCGACGGACTTTTGATCTCATCAAAATTCCGTGGCAACCGATCATTTGAGACTAAACTGCTATGTTTATAATATTCAAATTAGTTATCTCATAACTACTTGTGGATTCCAAATATTGTATCACATTCCAGATAAATAGACAATGTTAAACTTTCCGATCGAATAATCAAACACCCAAGATTTCCCCAATATATCTCAACACTTGAAATTAGTTTAAAAACATCCATCACATGCCACAGTACCAATGGTCCAGCCGTAGAAGGGTCAAGCCAACGCCTCACATGTGGCACACCGTACTGCCCCAAACCCTAAGGCTTAGAGGCAGTTCAAGACGGTCACATAATCGAGTTAAGGTTTGTTGTCTTCTAGAGGGTCCACCGCGTTACTTGCACGACTTAGAACGTTCTTAAACTCGAGAAAAAAATCCAACTTTTGAAAAAATTTCCGACAGGGGAAAAAGTGAGTTATTGATATCCGTTCGAACTTTTTAACAGTTTCTAAAAATTATCCGGACAAAACTAAACAAAGTTAAATTATCTGATCGAATCAACGATTCCCCAATACAACCCTAGAAAACTCAACACTTGAGTGGAATTAAAAAATTCCCAAAAAAAAATAACAAGAAAGTACCTAGGAATAATTACATGAAATTACAGGGACTAAGTCATAATTTTGGCCGCGGAACCGCCGCCAAACCCTTGGTTCCGCCGCGGTTCCGTGGTCATATTAGCGAATTAGAGAGCCGTACTTCACAGTAATTCTTAGTTTTTCCTGATTGTTTTTCTGAGTATTTTTAATTCATAAAAAACCACATTTTTGAAAAATGTACGGAGAAGGGTAAACATCGGGGTTTCCGGGTTCGATCGGACTTTAAACTTCGTCTAGACTTTGCCTAAAGTTCTAGCTTGGCTCTGATACCACTGTAGGGTTGCTAGGCACGCGCACAAGGTTCTACAAGGCATCAACCATGCCCGATTAAAAAATTAGCCGTGTCGAACAACCCGAAGCCGGATCTTTAAACTAGGGTTTAGGCGAAAACAAGCATGTTAAACTCTTTAACACTAAGTGAGAGGGATTACAACCTTTGTAGATCCAGTCCTTCACTTCTTAAGCTCCGTGTTGAGGTCCCTTCGTTGCGATCATCGTGTTCCGGACTCTCGAGAGGGTTCACGAAGAGAATGATGCAACCTTGCTTCCGATCTTCGATAACATAGATGATCTATCTCGAAGTTTCGTTAACACAAGCTAACACTAATAATATGAAGTGAACACCCTCATCTAAATGGCAAGGATAGATGAGGATGATGAAGTAGGATTTTTGCTCTCATTTATAATCTTTTTCTCACTCACTTTCATCACAAAAGCAAAACTAGAAAGCTTTTCAAGAAGAAACTCAAGCAAGAAGAAGAATGAATAATCTATTTTCTTTTGTGATGAACAATGAATTATTGTAGTGGTTACAAATATAACCAAAGGTCAAGTATGAAAGAGTTAACCCTTGTAGAGAGTTAACTAGAGTTAATGGTTTGGATTGGGTTAACATAATATTTTCACAAAATATCAAGCAACCACAAAGTCAAAGCTTCATGAAGCTTCATGGAAGCTTCATGCAAAAGCTAACCCTAATCCAAACCCTAACCAAGTTTAAACCCTAAACCATTGTTAAATTTGTAACCCTAACATGTTACAATATTATATATCACATATACAATATATTTTGCAACAATAGAAAATAATACAATTAACATATATCGCATATATATTAATGTATTATCCCGTGAGAAAATGAATCTTTTAGTGAGCTAATATTAGTTAATGTAATTTAATATATCATATATATTATTATACATTAAATTATCGAATCAACACTTGATCCGACAATCCGGCTATATCGCATATAACCGACTAATACGATGACCCGGCTATATCACATATACCCGGCCGATATCTCATATCGCGAGAATCCAATACGGTATCACATACCGCATTATTCTCGGTCCCGCACATATCACATATGTGCTCCTACTCCGTTTTGCCTGAGCCAAGAAATCTCTGTATAGGACTCTAAAGAATCGCCAATACGCTGGCAGTAGGTGATGATCATATCAAACACCCACAAGCTGCAAGCGGTCAGCTAAACGTAACAGCCACCCAGGTATTGAGCGCTCAGAAGATCAACAAGCAAGCCTGTACATTCTCCTGTGAATCCAATCAGTAACACTCCCGTACAGTCCGGTCTCGTCGTCTGATATGTCGCATATCTCGCCTAGGGGTGGTAAACGTCAGACCCCAGTAGCTCGATAAGTCATGTCGATATGAGGTCTATAACAGTTCGAGAAACTACTGATAACACTTACCAGTAAATCTCAGCAACCATGGCCAGGGATTTCCAGTCATAGCCAATCGAACACAGCGCAACATCAACTCCCTATACCGGGAGAGACGAATCCCCTCCTATCGCTCATTGCCTCCATGTGATTCGGGACTGTACCCAAAAGCCACCTTTTTGCACGCCCTCTTGGACGTGGTATGATGGAAATCAAAGCACAGTGGGAATCACACAAGACTCTATGACGATCTCGGGTCAACAGACTACTCTGTACCAGTGTCACCGGAGAACTGCCATCTGATGTGATTTATAATACCATCTGGGAGTTCTCGGCGAGTCCGTCCAGTGTACCCAGTCTCTACTGAGCACCCGTACACCATCCTTGATGTCAAACACCGATGGATATGGGATCATCCATCGCCCATCATATGGGTCAAGATGCGTATACGCTAGTCTAGTCTGGTGTATCGATGCCCTGTCTCGATACATCCTAGACTAGGAACTGTTATAGGATGTACTCGTCGACTACCGTGGCCCCACTAGTATGATCTCATCATAGTCCCAGTAGTCGAGTACATATCCTAAAGGCTTTATCAACATGTAATATAGAGACAACCAGAATACATGTTAAGATAAAATACAACCAGATAGCATACTATCATGTCGAGCAAGAAAGTCCTCCCTATATATGTCCAAGCATCCATTACAATATATATCGTATGTACAGTAATGGCCTCTAGGTCATACATATAACTAACATATGTTGCCTCCAAACCCTTGTAGTGGTGCTGTAGGAAACCCTTCAGTGGGAAGGTGTGCAAGCTGCTTAAATCCATTTATGGATTAAAGCAAGTATTGCGGAGTTGGAACATCTGCTTTGACTTCGTTATCAAAGAGTTTGATTTCGTCAAAAACATAGATGAACCTTGTATATACAAGAAGGTGGCAGAGAGTGTAGGGTTACTAGGCACACTAACGAGGCTCTACAAGGCATCGCCCATGCCAAAAATAAATTTTTATGTGCCGAATAACACTAAGCAAGATCGTTAACTAGAGTTTAGGCGAAACAATTAGCAAGTAAACATCTTTACTCTAAAGGGAATACGAAATACAACCTTTGTAGATCGGTCCTTCGCTTCTAAAGCACCTTGATGAAGTCCCTTCGCTACGATCAAGGTTCTTCCGGGCTCTTGCATGGCTTCACGACGCGTGGGATGCGACTTTGCTTGAAGTCTCCGAGGCCGAAGATGATCTACGTCGAGGGAATTCCGACTCAAGCTCCTACTTCACTAATTTGAGAATTAGTGAAGGAAACACCCTATACAAGAGTGCTAGTCTTGATGAGGATGGAGAAATAGGAAGTGGGTTCTCTTTGGATTTTTAATTCTCACAAAGTTTCACTCTTTTTCAAAACCCTAGCAAGCTATTTCTTTTGCTCAATGAAGAAGATGAACAAAAGAAAGGAATGAGGATAATGATCAAGTGAGAAGAGTAACCATGGTGAGTGAGTATCATATAGTAACCCTTGTAGAGCCATAACCATAGCTAATTGATTATGGTTGGGTTAAAAAGGAATCTAAGGTAAAGACAAACCTAGTAGACTTTGTCAAAGCAAGTTAAGCTTCTACAAGCTTCATGCTCATTCCAAAACTCCACTAATTTTGTAATTATCTTAAATAATCTTAACCCATCATAATTCATAGAATGGTGTATGTCTCATACACACAAGTCATGTGTATCATCAACCATGATACAATATGATAACACATTTTAACATATATCATATACATGTTAAAATAGTGTGCATGTGAGAAAAACCCTAAAGTGAACAAGTGTTAGCAAATGTAAATTAGTATATCTAATATACAATTATACACTTAATTATTAAATCAACATTTGACTTAATAATCTGGTCATATCTCATATAACCGGCTAACATCCATCGTATCGACTTATCGAATCAACACTTGATTCGATAACCCGGTCATATCATATATAACCTGACCGATACAAAAAGTCGCGAGAATAGAAAACGGTATCACATACACGCATTTATTCTCGGTCTCGCACATTTCACATACGTGCTCCTATTTCTTTTCGCCTGAGCCAGTAAAACCTCTGTGTAGGACTCTAAAGACTCGTCAATACGCCGGCAGTAGGTGATGATCACATCACGCACCCACAAGCCGTCAGCGGTACTAGCTGGACGTAACGGCTACCCGGGTATTGAGCGATCAGAAGATCAGCAAGCAAGCCCGCTCCAACTCCTGTGAAAGCCAGCCGGTAACACTTCCCGTACAGTCCGGTCTCCTCGTCTGATATGTCGCATATCAAGTCTAGGGGTGGTAAACATCAGACCCCAATAACCGATAAGTCGTGCCGATGTGAGGCTCATAACGGGTCGAGAAACTACTGGTAACACTTACCAGTAAATCTCTGAACAGCCCTGGCCAGGGACTTCCCTGTTACGGCCAATCGAGCACTGCGCAACATCAACCCCCAAAAATACCGGGAGAGACGAAACCCCTCCTATCGCTCATTGCCTCCATATGACTCGGGACTGTACCCAAAAACCACCGTTTTGCACGCCCTCATGGACGTGTTAAGGTGGAAATCAAAGCACAGTGGGAATCACACAAGACTCTATGACGATCTCGGGTCTACAGACTAACCTGTACAAGTGTCACCAGAGAACTGCCATCTGACGTGAGGTATAATACCATCTGGAAGTTCTCGGCGAGTCTGTCCAGTGTACCCAGTCTCCACTGAGCACCCGTATACCATCTCTGATGTCAAACACTAATGGATATGGGATCATCCATCGCCCATCTCATGGGTCGAGAAGCGTATACGCTAGTCTACTCTGGTATATCGATGCCCCGTCTCGATACACCCACGACTAGGGACCTTGAAGGATGTACTTATGGACTACCATGTCCCCACTAGTATGATCCGCATCATAGTCCAAGTAGTCAAGTACACATCCTAAGGGCTTTACCAACATGTAACAATAAAACAGTATAAAGAGACATGTATACATGTTAAAGTAAAGAGCAACCAGATAGCATACTATCATGACGAGCAAGAAAGTCCTCTCTATATATGTCCAAGCATCCAATATAATATACATCATCTGTACAATACTGGACTCTAGAGCATACATACAACTAACAATCTCCCACTTGCACTAGGGCCAACTGCTGTAGTATCGCATACCGAGCATCCCGAAAAGTCTCTCAAACTGTATCTGGGGAATGGCCTTCGTGAGTGGATCCGCTGTGTTATTCTTCGTGTCAACCCTCCTGACCTCGATCTCCCGGCGATCAACTATCTCCCGGATCAGGTGACACCGCCTCAGAATATGCCTGGATCGCTAATGGGACCTGGGTTCCTTGGCTAAAGCCACCGCTCCATTGTTATCGCAATACAAAGGTATTTGATGCTCAATGGATGGAACCACTCCAAGTTCAGTAATGAACTTCTTGATCCAGACAGCCTCTTTGGCAGCATCGTTGGCAGCGATGTATTCAGCCTCCATTGTCGAGTCTGCCACAGTTTCCTGCTTGGAACTCTTCCAGCTAACCGCCCCTCCGTAAAGGGTAAAGACAAAATCCGACTGCGACTTAGAGTCATCCTTATCACTCTGGAAGCTCGAATCGGTAAAGGACTCCACTTGGAGTTCTCCGTTACCATACACCAAGAGCATCTCTTTAGTCCTTCGCAAGTACTTGAGAATGCTCTTCACAGCTGTCCAGTGACTCTCTCCAGGATCAGCTTGATACCTACTCACTACACTTAGTAAGTATGCTACATCAGGTCTGGTACATAGCATCGCGTACATGATAGAGCCTACTGCCGAAGCATAGGGTATCCCTTGCATGCGAGCTCTCTCCAAATCAGTCTTGGGAGACATCTCTTTGGAGAGAGTGGGCCCTGAGATCGTGGGTAAAAACCCACGTTTGGACTCTTCCATACTAAACCTCTTTAGTATGGTGTCAATATACCTGGATTGGGACAATCCCAATATCCTTTTAGATCTATCTCTATAGATCCTAATTCCCAATATGCAGGAGGCATCACCAAGATTTTTCATTGAGAATCTTTGTGATAAGAAGAGCTTCACCGATTGTAGCATAGGAATGTCATTTCCTATCAAGAGTATGTCATCCACGTACAATACGAGGAAGACAACCTTACTCTCTGCCACCTTCTTGTAGATACAAGGTTCATCTATGTTTTTGACGAAATCAAACTCTTTGATAACGACGTCAAAGCAGATGTTCCAACTCCGCGATGCTTGCTTTAATCCATAAATGGATTTAAGCAGCTTGCACACCTTTCCGCTGCTCCCACTATCTACGAAGCCCTCTGGCTGAGTCATGTACACGCACTCTTCTAAATCACCGTTTAGAAAGGCGGTCTTAACATCCATTTACCAGATTTCATAGTCATGATATGCAGCGATGGCAAGCATGATCCGGATGAATTTAAGCATAGCCACTGGAGAAAAGGTTTTGTCATAGTCCACACCTGGTCTTTGACGAAAACCCTTTGCAACAAGTCTAGCTTTGAAAGTCTCCACTTTCCCATCTACACCAAGTTTTTTCTTGAAGATCCACTTGCTCCCAATAGGTTTTACCCCTTCAGGAGCAATTTCCAAAGTCCATACTTTGTTGGTGTACATGGATTCCATCCCAGACCGCATTGCATCCAGCCATTTCACTGAGTCTCCACTCGTGATGGCCTGCTCGAAGCTAGTTGGGTCATCATCAACCATGATGCAATCCTCACTCCCACCATCCATGAGAAAACCGTAGTATCTCTCAGGTGGGTGAGGAACCCTACTAGATCAGCGGAGTGGCTGGGGTTCATCGGGAACTACCGAATCCCCTGGTTCTACCAAATCTTCTGTTGTGGTTTGTACAGCTGGAACCTCTTCCAGTTCTACCTCAGAGACACTAATCTCTTTTGCAAGAAATTCCTTTTCTAAAAAGGTGGCGTGTTGAGCAACAAACACTCTTTGTTCCTCACTGTCGTAGAAGATATACCCTCGCGAATGCTTGGGATATCCAACAAACTTACACAAAACAGATCTTGCCTCGAGTTTGTCCGGTTTTTGTCTTTTGACATAGGCCGGGCAACCCCATATCTTAATAAAATTAAGATATGGTCTCTTCCCCTCCCATATCTCATATGGGGTGGTAGGCACAGATTTGGTAGGAACCCTATTCAGTAGGTATGCTGTTGTCTCCAGTGCATATCCCCAGAAGGAAATAGGTAACTCAGCTACACTCATCATTGAGCGCACCATATCTAATAGGGTGCGGTTCCTCCGTTCCGATACACTGTTGTGCAGTGGTATATATGGAGGAGTTAGCTGAGAGAGAATCCCATTCTCTTTTAGGAAGTCCAGGAATTCATTGCTCAAGTATTCACCTCCTCAATCAGATCGAAGGATTTTAATACTTTTCCCGGTTTGGTTCTCGACTTCTTGTTTATATTCTCTAAATTTCTCAAAAGCTTCTGATTTGTGTTTCATCAGGAACACATATCCGAATCTAGAGAGATCGTCAGTGAATGTAATAAAGTACAAAGAACCATCCCTGGCATGTATAGACATGGGACCGCATACATCACTATGTATCAGTCCCAAGAGTTCGGTAACTCTTTCTCCGTGTCCCGTAAACGGTGTTTTGGTCATCTTGCCTTTGAGACATGACTGGCAAGTGTCATAAGATGAAAATTCAAACGGATTTAAATATCCATCCTTATGCAACTTAGCTAGCCGTGTCGCATTGATGTGACCAAGTCTACAATGCCACAAGAAGGATTCGTTCAGTTCTGAACTCTTCCTCTTGTGTGTGTTTGTTATGCTCAGAACTGTAGATTGATTTAGAACATAAATGCCATTGCACAACGTGCCTGATCCAACCAACTTTTGGTTAAGGAAAATGTTCATAACATTATCCTGTAATACAAAATTATATCCCTCTTTACTCAACAAAGAAACCGATATAATGTTGCATATCAGGTTCGGCATGAAATAGCATTCGTTCAGAATCAATGTATTACCAGTTGGCAATACAAGGTGATATTCCCCGACGGTTTTAGCTGCAACAATTGCACCATTTCCAACCCTTATGTCTTTATCACCTTCTCCAAGTTCTCTACCTTTCCTAAGCCCATGTAACTGATTACATATATGGGATCCTGACCCGGTATCCAATACCCAGGACGTAGAGCAAATGGAGAAACAGTTCTCAGTAACGAACACACCCGAAGAAAATGCATCAACATGTACTTTCTTCATTCGGGTGGCATGGGAATCCTGGTATTCCCTTATATCCTGATCAGTCTTATAACTCTTATAAGAAAGAACGGAACCAACGTTCCCCAGCACAGTATAACATGCGGGTTCGGTCAATACATCCATATTATTATCTTTATTAAGGTATGATATGGTCGCTACCTGGAGAGAGAGAGAAGAAAACACTTTAGCGTATGCTCTTGCAAGATCAGATTGGTTATTATCTTATCTAATCAGGATGGCTCCCACTGTTTTTATCAAATCTTCCTTCAAACCTTAAAAGGAAAGACTAGCCGGGATTAATTACACCCTACAACTTCGCCGATCTTTCAGCCAGGCCAGTGTCGGTACTTTGAAGGAGGTTCCCCGTGCTTTCGCACGGACCTAATTAAAGTAAACCTCGTTTTTCCAGCGGCGTAATCCCGTTGACACCTTTCTAGACACCTACTTGATCGGCTAATTGTCCTGTGTAAAACTCTCCCAGGAGTAACAATTCTCGCAGTGGGTATCGGGATCCAACTATCTCATAGAAGGCATGCAATCTCATTGCAAATCTCAACACTTGAAATTCCCGATAATATTTTTCCCAAAGCTTCCCATGACCTTGACGGAGGTCAACAAACCATAGGGTGCAAGTTAAGTTCAACCCGTCATTTCTTGATTGAATCAAATCCACCCGCACGACCCTTGACGGAGGTCAACAAGGTCGTACGACTACCCTAATCCAATCTGCATCATATGCATAAGCAGATAAATACTAGTTAGCTACCGCACACTACGTCTTGACGGAGGTCAACAAACATAGCACGAATACTAAGCAGGACTTATCTGAAATGACGGAGGGCTACGACAGGTTTTTCTGAAAACCTATCGCGTAATGAACTTGATATCGTCGTAGAATCATGTGAATTTTGAAATGGAGTGATTTTTTAGGCTTTTATTTGTTTTGCTAAAGAGGTCACTCCCGGTGAAGGGATCTCGGCTCTTTCCTTATGGAATAAGGTGCAGGATATATCATATACATCACTATGCAAAGCAAAACTCCAAAAGCAGTCAAAAGTCAAACCGTGTGTTGTAGCATCTGCCAGTTTTGCTAAAGAGGTCACTCCCGGTGAAGGGATCTCGGCTCTTTCCCCATCGAATAAGGTGCAGGGTATATTATATATACCGCTATGCAAAGCAAAACTGTAGCTACCCTTTTATTTGAAAATTTGATTCTACAACATCTTTTAGGTTTCTTTTCTTTCATTAATCACATTAATGAAGACCCATCATTTAAGTCACCTAAACATCACAGATAAATACGACGTACACTTATGCCATCCGCATTCGCCTCGATGTACCCTCGTGCACCGTTAGGTTAGGTAACTAACGGCAGAGCAGGGCAGGGCTAGCGCGGGTGTAAAACATAAGTAACGTCTATATAATATATCATATATACTATATACAGTATTTATCACAGAACATCAAATGATCACATCACAGATATCGCAGCAGAAGAAATATATGAAACATTGGATATACTAGAACGTCCGTGTTTTATCTTGAGCCTCTATAAAACATGGATTCCACGGTCGCGATGAATAGCCAAACCCACACCCCTAGACCCCTACGAGAGCGGCAAGCAACCTTTCCAATTCTAGGGATAGGAGACCCGGACTCGACTCCTCGAGTTGGTCTCCCACTGGACCCTAGAACCCGGTTACTTGTGCTCCCCTCCTTGGGTCTATCCTAGTGCGGAAAAGTAAATAATATACAAATGGTGACATCAACCTCGACCCGGAAGTGCCCCAATAAAAAATATTACATACATTTAAATTTTACATGAATGAAAATAAAAACTCTCATCTCACATAAAAAAAAAACCCGGCTATTCAGAACGCGACGATCCAATATAACATATCCAGCAACACAGAACATCACATGTCATCAACGTAAGTAAATATGCGCATCCCAATTGTCGTTGACATATAGCAACAAAACCGGCGATATCACATATTACACTTACGGTCACAGAAAAGAAAGTGTAAAACTACAACATTTGGAATCCACAATCTCTTTAGACATCGTAAATCCGAAATATCACATATTTCGCATTTCATGCCTAACATGTATGAATTCCACATATTGTATCACATTCCAGATAAATAGACAGTATTAAACTTTCTGATCAAATAATCAAATACTCAAGATTTCCATAATAGCTCAACACTTGAGCGGAGTTTAAAGATTCCAGAATACGTCACAGTAGCAACGGTCCAGCCGTAGAAGGGTCAAGCCAACGCCTCACATGTGGCACGCCGTACTGCCCCAAACCCTAAGGTTCAAAGGGCAGTTCAAGACGGTCACATAATCGAGTTAAGGTTTGTTGTCTTCTAGAGGGTCCGTCACATTTCTTGCACGTTTTTCCGAAATAATTAAACCCGAGAAAAATTCAACACTTGAATGTTTTTCGTGCCGGGAAAAATTGAGTTAATGATATCCGTTCGAACATTTTAATACTTTCTAAATTATCCGGAATAACAAAACAAAATTAAATTCTCCGATCGAATCGACGATTACAAAATGAACCCCTGAAAACTCAACACATGAGTCAAATTAAAAATACCCAGAAAATAACAATCACAGAATCTAGAATTACTGTGCAAAAATAAGATCCAACGGTCACCATACTGCCGCGGTTCCACGGCATAAGCAGGTATTTGCCGCGGAACCGCGGTCAACTTTTCGATTCAGGTCCTCGTTTTGCACGATAATTCTTATAAAACCCTGCTGATTTTTTTAGATATTTTTAATTCACAAAAAACCCAGATTTTGAAAATTGTCCAGAGAGGGGGTCGTTTTGTCGTATTCGGGTTCGTTCGGAGTTTTAACTTCGTTAACTCATCGTCTAATGCTCTAGCTAGGCTCTGATACCATTGTAGGGTTACTAGGCACACTAACGAGGCTCTACAAGGCATCGACCATGCCAAAAATAAATTTTTATATGCCAAATAACACTAAGCAAGATCGTTAACTAGAGTTTAGGCGAAACAATTAGCAAGTAAACATCTTTACTCTAAAGGGAATACGAAATACAACCTTTTTAGATCGGTCCTTCGCTTATAAAGCTCCTTGATGAAGTCCCTTCGCTGCGATCAATGTTCTTCCGGGCTCTTGTATGGCTTCACGACGCGTGGGATGCGACTTTGCTTGAAGTCTCCGAGGCCGAAGATGATCTACGTCGAGGGAATTCCGACTCAAGCTCCTACTTCACTAATTTGAGAATTAGTGAAGGAAACACCCTATACAAAAGTGCTAGTCTTGATGAGGATGGAGAAATAGAAAGTGGGTTCTCTTTAGATTTTTAATTCTCACAAAAGTTTCACTCTTTTTCAAAACCCTAGCAAGCTATTTCTTTTGCTCAATGAAGAAGATGAACAAAAGAAAGGAATGAGGATAATGATCAAGTGAGAAGAGTAACCATGGTGAGTGAGTATCATATACTAACCCTTGTAGAGCCATAACCATAGCTAATTGATTATGGTTGGGTTAAAAGGAATCTAAGGTAAAGACAAACCTAGTAGACTTTGTCAAAGCAAGTTAAGCTTCTACAAGCTTCATGCTCATTCCAAAACTCCACTAATTTTGTAATTATCTTAAATAATCTTAACCCATCATAATTCATAGAATGGTGTATGTCTCATACACACAAGTCATGTGTATCATCAACCATGATACAATATGATAACACATTTTAACATATATCATATACATGTTAAAATAGTGTGCGTGTGAGAAAAACCCTAAAGTGAACAAGTGTTAGCAAATGTAAATTAGTATATCTAATATACAATTATACACTTAATTATTAAATCAACACTTGACTTAATAATCCGGTCATATCTCATATAACCGGCTAACATCCATCGTATCGACTTATCGAATCAACACTTGATTCGATAACCCGGTCATATCATATATAACCTGACCGATACAAAAAGTCGCGAGAATAGAATACGGTATCATATACACGCATTTATTCTCGGTCTCGCACATATCACATACGTGCTCCTATTTCTTTTCGCCTGAGCCAGTAAAACCTCTGTGTAGGACTCTAAAGACTCGTCAATACGCCGGCAGTAGGTGATGATCACATCACGCACCCACAAGCCGTCAGCGGTACTAGCTGGACGTAACGGTTACCCGGGTATTGAGCGATCAGAAGATCAGCAAGCAAGCCCGCTCCAACTCCTGTGAAAGCCAGCCGGTAACACTCCCGTACAGTCCGGTCTCCTCGTCTGATATGTCGCATATCAAGTCTAGGGGTGGTAAACGTCAGACCCCAATAACCGATAAGTCGTGCCGATGTGAGGCTCATAACGGGTCGAGAAACTACTGGTAACACTTACCAGTAAATCTCTGAACAGCCCTGGCCAGGGACTTCCCTGTTACGGCCAATCGAGCACTGCGCAACATCAACCCCCAATACCGGGAGAGACGAAACCCCTCCTATCGCTCATTGCCTCCATGTGACTCGGGACTGTACCCAAAAACCACCGTTTTGCACGCCCTCATGGACGTGTTAAGGTGGAAATCAAAGCACAGTGGGAATCACACAAGACTCTATGACGATCTCGGGTCTACAGACTAACCTGCACAAGTGTCATCAGAGAACTGCCATCTGAGGTGAGGTATAATACCATCTGGGAGTTCTCGGCGAGTCCTTCCAGTGTACCCAGTCTCCACTGAGCACCCGTATACCATCTCTGATGTCAAACACTAATGGATATGGGATCATCCATCGCCCATCTCATGGGTCGAGAAGCGTATACGCTAGTCTACTCTGGTATATCGATGCCCCGTCTCGATACACCTACGACTAGGGACCTTGAAGGATATACTTATGGACTACCATGTCCCCACTAGTATGATCTGCATCATAGTCCAGGTAGTCAAGTACACATCCTAAGGGCTTTACCAACATGTAACAATAAAACAGTATAAAGAGACATGTATACATGTTAAAGTAAAGAGCAACCAGATAGCATACTATCATGACGAGCATGAAAGTCCTCTCTATATATGTCCAAGCATCCAATATAATATACATCATCTGTACAATACTGGCCTCTAGGGCATACACACAACTAACAGAGTGTAAGGTTGTCTTTCTCGTATTGTACGTGGACGACATACCCTTGATAGGAAATGACATTCCTATGCTGCAATCGATCAAGCTCTTCTTATCACAAAGATTCTCAATGAAAGATCTAGGAGATGCCTTCTACATCTTGGGGATTAAGATCTATAGAGATAGATCTAAACGGATACTGGGATTGTCTCAATCCAGGTACATTGACACCATACTAAAGAGGTTTAGTATGGAAGAGTCCAAGCGTGGGTTTTTACCCACGATCTCAGGGCTCACTCTCTCCAAAGAGATGTCTCCCAAGACTGATTTGGAGAGAGCTCGCATGCAAGGGATACCCTATGCTTCGGCAGTAGGCTCTATCATGTACGCGATGCTATGTACCAGACCCGATGTAGCACACTCACTAAGTGTAGTGAGTAGGTATCAAGCAGATCCTGGAGAGAGTCACTGGACAGCTGTGAAGAGCATTCTAAAGTACTTATGAAGGACTAAAGAGATGCTCTTGGTGTATGGTAACGGAGAACTCCAAGTGGAGTCCTTTACCGATTCGAGCTTCCAGAGTGATAAGGACGACACTAAGTCGCACTCGGGATTTGTCTTCACCCTTTACGGAGGGGCGGTATGCTGGAAGAGTTCCAAGCAGGAAACCATGGAAGACTCGACGATGGAGGCTGAATACATCGCTGCCAACGATGCTTCCAAAGAGGCTGTCTGGATCAATAAGTTCATAACTGAACTTGGAGTGGTTCCATCCATTAAGAATCTAATACCTTTGTATTATGATAACTTTGGAGCGGTGGCTTTGGCCAAGGAACCCATGTCCCATCAGCGATCCAGGCATATTCTGAGGCGGTATCACCTGATCCGGAAGATAGTTGATCGCCGGGAGATCGAGGTCAGGAGGGTTGACACGAAGAACAACACAACGGATCCACTCACGAAGGCCATTCCCCAGATACAGTTCGAGAGACTCTTCGGGATGCTTGGTATACGATACTACAGCAGCTGGCCCTAGTGCAAGTGGGAGATTGTTAGTTGTATATATGTCCTAGAAGCCAGTATTGTACATATGATGTATATTATATTGGATGCTTGGACATATATAGAGAGGACTTTCTTGCTCGATATGATAGTATGCTATTTGGTTGCTCTTTATCTTAACTTGCATACTTGTCTCTTGATACTGTCTTATGGTTATATGTTGGTAAAGCCCTTAGGATGTGTACTTGACTACCAGGACTATGATGTAGATCATACTAGTGGGACCATGGTAGTCCATAAGTTCATCTTTTAATGTTCCTAGTCATGGGTGTATCGAGACAGGGCATCGATATACCAGAGTAGACTAGCGTATACGCTTCTCGACCCATGAGATGGGCGATGGATGATCCCATATCCATTGGTGTTTGACATCAGAGATGGTATACGGGTGCTCAGTGGAGACTGGGTACACTGGACGGACTCGCCGAGAACTCCCAGATGGTATTATACCTCACGTCAGATGGCAGTTCTCTGGTGACACTTGTACAGGTTAGTCTGTAGACTCGAGATCGTCATGGAGTCTTGTGTGATTCGCACTGTGCTTTTATTTCCACCTTACCACGTCCAAGAGGGCGTCCAAAACGGTGGTTTTTGGATACAGTCCCGAGTCACATGGAGGCAATGAGCGATAGACGGGGTTTCGTCTCTCCCGGTTTTGGGAGTTGATATTGCGCTGTGCTTGATTGGCCATAACAGGGAAGTCCCTGACCATGGCTGATTTAGAGATTTACTGGTAAGTGTTACCAGTAGTTTCTCGACCAGTTATGAGCCTCACATCGGCATGACTTATCGGTTATTGGGGTCTGACGTTTACCACCCCTAGACTTAATATGCGACATATCAGACGAGGAGACCGGACTGTACGGCAAGTGTTACCGTCAGGCTTTTGCAGGATTTGGAACGGGCTTGCTTGCTGATCTTCTGATCGCTCAATACCCAGGTAGCCGTTACTTTCAGCCAGTACCGCTGACGGCTTGTGGGTGCTTGATGTGATCATCACCTACTACCGGCATATTGACGAGTCTTTAGAGTCCTACATAGAGGTTTTACTGGCTCAGGCAAAACGGAATAGGGGCACTGTAACGTTTTAGAAATCGTTATGCGAATTTTTCCGTTTTAGGGTAAAATTGTCGGTATTTTCTGTTTTAACCCGACTGTGATCAAACGACCATATAAACTTGCCAGCACCTAGTTTAGCTAAAATAAAGCTAGTGCGCAAGCTTTGGGGGTATATGGGACGTTTTGGTTCAATTTGAATTTTTCTCAATTTTAATATTATTTTAATACGGTATTCACATTTTGGGAAATTTCTCTTAAGTCATCTTTTCAACAAATTAAGTTTGAGTTAATAAAACCCTCACTTAATATCTAGATATTTGTTTGGATATTAGGTTTAAAATTTAATAAAAAAAAGAATTGAAGAAGATGCATGAATGTGTGTGTGAATGCATTTATTGATAGAATGAGCTAGAAAACCCTACACAACTCCTCACACTCCCCCTTGGCCGAATTCTTCCTCATTACTCTGCCCTTGATCACTTCTTTCACTATTTGCAACAATTCCTAGCAAATTAAATCTCCAAAATTCCATTTTTTTTATATCACAAAATACCCCAAGTCTTGAATTAGCATCTTGGAGCTAGAAAAGCTTGGATCTTGGGAGCTAGATTTGTTAGGTATAATCCCTAATCTGTTATTTATGAGTTTTTATGATGGGTAGCTCGTTGGTTATTGTTTATAACACGTTAGATATCGATTAGTGCAATATCGTGTTTTCAGTGTCTTTTTAGAACCTCTGTATCTGCTGTGGCCTGGAAATTTTAATGAATGACCAAACAAATTAGTAGCGATGTACTAGTGATCCTGGAGCACCACCTGAGACCCGAGCACCAACCCACCGGCCTCGGCCGGCGACACTTTGACAATTTCCGGCGACGCCGGCTATGGGGGAAGTGCTAGGGTTTGGTTTTTGTGGGTAGTTGTCTTCTGTAGTTTAGGGGTGTTTGGTACTGTTTACTTTTTTAGTATTTACAGTATGCAAAATTTGGGATTGTTTTCCTATAATCTAGTGTTTTGTGTCCGCACGATACGTTATACGTCATGGATCGTGCACTTTGTGTGATTTTGCTCTTAGGTTGTTTTCGTCGTGTCGCTGCGCACGTTAGCCACAATACGAACACTTGAGAGTATGTTTTATGTTGTTGTGTCGATTAAATGTAGCTTGTGCGTGTTTTGGGTCCATTATTAATATATACTTGCTTTATTGTTTTAATGTGGTAGGTTCGCAGGCGGGGACTTCGGACACTGCTACCAGGGGAAAACAAGTGGTTGGCTTCACTTAGCCAGGAGCGTTGGTGGGTAGATTTAACATCTACAGGGGAATCGCCAGCATGGCGTTATGCGTCTGGGCTAGAAATGACTTGACTTGTTGCATATTCTATTTCATATTTAGAATTGCGCATTCACCCTACTGCTTAGTTAAGTGTTGTGCTTGGACCAGTATCCTTAGGACACTGCACTATTATTGACGGCTCATGTTGCACGAGCACTGATTGTATGCCACACACACCGTCAATAATTGCCATGTCACGCACAACCCACATATAGAAATGATATTGTTTGGTTAGGGACATTGAGACATTAATTCATATTTCTTTATGCATATGACTTATAGCATACCTGTATACCTACATGCTTACACATATGTCCTGGCATGTTTACATGCTAGTTAACCATATACCTATAGGGTAGCGTACCATTAGTGATAGGTATATACACATATGAGACATAGCTACCTATACATCTGGCATAAATACATACATATATCTGGAGGGTACTATGGATAAGCATAGAGACATATCTTACTATACTGACATGGTTACGCATACCTTGTTATAAGTTACATGTTCACCTGTCTTTATTGTTGCATCTGATTTCGGGGAAATTAGGAACCGCGTGATATATTTAGTAACTTGTTGCAGTTAAATAGTTGTTTTCCTTTATATGCTCATATTACTGTTTCATGTTGCATATACTACATTCATAGATGTCATATGATGTTCTCTGATATTTTTACTACTATGTATATATAACAGTGGAATGGGACGCTGTTATATATGCCTATACACATATATTAGTGGAATGGGACGCTAATATGTATGTATTGATTCATGCATCCATACGTATTCACTACTTGATGTTTTCTGGATTTGAGGACCGTGGTTGTTTCATGAAATTTATGCATTTTTTGAAAAACCCGGTTTCTCTTGATATGATATTTCTGCAGCCACCATGAGATTTCTCGGTTCTGAGCTTATATATGCCCCACGCGAAGAAAGGAAGGGTCCGTGTGCGGGTACATGGTGGGGCCCGGAGGTACCCGGGGCAAGAAGTCCGTGGAGTAGACGATGAGTTGGTGGGGAAACCATACCAACCGGTGACATTACCAATGACTCGGCGGTTATCATGGGAATACCGACGGGAGTCATGTACGTATGGATACGTCGAAAGACGAGGGTCAGAGGTAGGCACTCGGGCTTTTCGGTATAGCGTATGATACGTACCTATCAGGGGACCAGTCGTGGTGACAGCACCTGATAGATCAGTATTTCTGTGTCGATGCTTGACACTTGTTTCATGATGTTTTGGGTGTCGATGTTAGACACTCACCTTATATGAAACGTACTTGATACTGATATTGTACACACAGGATATGTGGGATATACTGATATTGTACACACAGGATATGTGGGATATGCTGATATTATACATACATGATATATGAGATATACTTGATGTTGGACATTCAGGATATATGAGATTTACATGATATGAGAATCAATTTGGGGGCTGATTTGTGGAAATTGCGAATTGGACTGTCTTGTTGGATTTTGGTCCTACCACGAAGTTAGGATTTCCGTGGAAATGTCATGTTTTATTCCATACTTCACATTTATTGTTTATGCACCGCTTCATGTATTATTTATACCTGATAGAGTACTTTCCATGACTGTTGCATTTACATACTATTATATGCATTGTTTCATATATTATTGTACCTGATAGAGTACCTTACATGATTATTACATACCGATTGTCATATTATTACTTCATGTATTAGTAGTACCTGCTAGCGTACCTTTCATGACTGATGCATTACATATGACTATTCATTGCTATTAAATGCTTATGTTAGATTCGCGATGTACGTGCATACTCACGATTACCTGCATATGTTATTTACTATTCACGAGTTGGCAACTCACCCCCGTTATACCACAGTGTTTTGCAGGTGTTCCTCAGGATAGTCAGAGGCAGAGCTATTTCCATCCATCGTATCATCTTTTACTGCGGATACCGCTTCGTCTGACAATGTGCAGTTTTGCTTAGGTAGGTTTTGCGGTTATCCACTGTCGCTTGTTGTATATATTTCGTTGTATCCTATACTCTCCATCTACCATTATCTTGTATGACTTAGAGACTTGATGTGAGGACGATATTGTATATTATTTTGTGACTTGGAGGTTTTTATGCAGTTTTATTTATATCGTCTCTTTCTTCGCTGCGGCGTCGTATATCTGTTGTGGTGGTTGTTTTCCGCCTTTTTGGCGTGGATTTGCTCCCGTTGGGGATGCTTTTATTTTATATTTATGTTGTACCCATGTTTGGGGTTGGTTTTTACACAAAGGAGGTGCTGCCGAAATTTTTAAGAAAATATATTGGATTTAAAGAAATTATACTTGAGATTTTCAAAAGTTTAAACAATATTTCTTATCTTTTCTTATCTTTTAATGGTTTAGATTTCTGGGTTTTGGCTTTCTTTTACTGCATTACGCCAGTAGACGTTGTGTAGTATTAGGGCCGTCACGTGATAATTTCGGGTCATGACAGGCACATATGTGATATGTGCAGTACCGAGAATAATGCGAGTATGTGATACCGTATTCTATTCTCGCGACTTTTGTATCGGTCAGTTATATGTGATATAGCCGGGTTTTCGAATCAAGTGTTGATTCAATAAGTCGATATATTGGATGTTAGTCGGTTATATGTGATATAGCCAGATTATTAAATCAAGTGTTGATTTAATAATTTAGTGTATAATTGTATATTTGATATACTAATTTACATTAACTAACATTTGATCACTTAAACAGTTTTTCTCACATGTGCACATTTATTATATATGAGATGTATATTAAATTGTGCATAGTTTTGTATCATGGTTGTTGATACAAACTACATGGGTGTATGAGACTTACACCATGCTAATTATGATGTTGGGTTTTGATATTTAAAGTAATTCTAAAATTAGTGGATAATTAGCATAATGCATGAAGCTAGTAGAAGCTTGTGGATGCATTGACTAAGTCCACTAGGTTTGTTTTACTATAGATATTTGTTAACCCAACCATTTGAATTAGTCATGGTTATGTCTCTACATGAGTTAGTATATGATACACACTCACCATGGTTCACTCTCTCACTTGATCATTATTCTCATTTCATTTTGGTTCATCTTCTTCCTCAAGCTCAAAAGCTTGCTAGGGTTTTGCTAAAGTGAGAAAGCAAAGTGAGAAAAGAAATTCTAAAGTGAGCCCACTTCCTATTTCATCATCCTCTACTAGACTAGCACTTTAGTTTAGGGCGTTTGCTTCACTAATTCTCTAGTTAGTGAAGTAGAAGTTTGAGATAGTATTCTCTCGACGTAGATCATCTTCGGCATCGAAGACTTCAAGCAAGATCGCTCATTTCTCTACGTGAAGCCATGCAAGAGTCCGGGAGTTCGACGATCGCAACGAAAGGACTACTATAAGGAGCTTATAAAGTGAAGGACCGATCTACAAAGGTTGTATTTCCTTTTTTCACTTAGATAGTAAATGGTTACTAAGTTTCCATATTGTATTCTAGTTAACGATCATGTTTAGAGTTCTTTTTAACGACAAATTTTTTAAAATGGTATGGACGATACCTCCCGAAACCTTGCTGCCGTCGATAGGAACCCTACAGTTTTATCATGATTTTGTGTGTCGTTGTTGGACACACGTTGGATGATATATTTATACATGATACAGATGACATGTTACCATATTATAACACGGATATGAGTACATTGTTATTAGACTTATAATTATATTATTACCTTTGCTACCACTCGATATTATTGTATTATTATTATAATATTGTATGACCTAGAAGATCGCCATACATTCGGTTTCTACCGGGTGATGTCTTCTACTCACGAGTTGGCAACCCACTCCCGTTGTGCCATAGTTTTCTTACAGGTTTGACCGTACAGGTTCTGTAGCGGCTTTGCTGGCACACCGCTTTCTTCCAGATGATTGCTTTGGTAGGTGGGGTACTTGTAATACCCCATGTATTATCCGGTATACCCATTTATACCAGATAAGCATGGGGACCCACTGTAAAACAATGGAGAATATTCGGAATACATTCCGAAAGAGGACAGATCTGTACTATAAATGGAATGATACCATTCTTCAATACATAGGCGCTTTTTAAGTGAACTGGCACTACAGGAGTTTAAGAACTCCGTAGTTAAGCGTGCTCGGGCCAAGAAAGTCCTGAGATGGGTGACCTCCTGAGAAGTGGCCCCTGGTCGGGTCCAGTTCGCCCCGAAGGAAAAAACTGTGCGGGTTCGGCCAAAGCGGACAATACTCTCTGTATTAGGGGTGGGTCGTGACAGAATGGTATCAGAGATGGTTCCTCAATAGTAGGTCTGTGGTTCGAGGACGAACCATTGTTCTAAGTGGGGGAGAATGTAATACCCCATGTATTATCCGGTATACCCATTTATACCAGATAAGCATGGGGACCCACTGTAAAACAATGGGGAATTTTCGGAATACATTCCGAAAGAGGACAGATCTGTACTATAAATGGAATGATATCACTCTTCAATACAGAGGCGTCTTTTAAGTGAACTGGCACTACAGGAGTTTGAGAACTACGTAGTTAAGCGTGCTCGGGCCAGGGAAGTCCTGAGATGGGTGACCTCATGGGAAGTGGCCCCTGGTCGGGTCCAGTTCGCCCCGAAGGACAAAACTGTGTGGTTTCGGCCAGAGCGGACAATACTCTCTGTATTGGGGGTGGGTCGTGACAGTACACTAGCTTCGTGACTACCATTTGTACTTGTATATTTATTCAGCTGTATTTAGTTAAAAGATCTATCAACCAGACTATGTTTATTTGTAGATTTAGAAACCACTGTTGTATATTCTTTCGGATTTAGACTCACGCTCATGTATTTAATCTTTAATTATGTTTCCTTTGATCATGTTTTTGTTTCCTTTCTTTTCTGCCTTTGATCTTTGCCTTAGGGCATCGTATATATCATTGTGTGGTTATTTCCGCCAATTGGCGAATAGCTAGCTCCCGTTTGGAGATGCCTATTACTATTATTGCTTGTATTGTTTTCGGGTTAAAATTTACAAAGGAAGTGTTGCCCAAATTTCAAATGACGAAAATGTTTTCAAGATAGATACAAAATATTACATTTTCATATGATATTACTTATATTTTTGGAAGAGAAACTTGATTTCATTATACCGTTATTTCAAAACTTCACATCCACTATTTTTCCTAAAAGGTTTAGATTTTTGGGCTTTTGGCTTTACTTGAATTAGGTGGGGTCCTATAGACTTCACATGATTCAAGTGTCAGTCACGCTTTTTCCGGATCGTGACAAATTCCTGAATGAGAAATACTTATCTACTTTTATTTTCTATCCACGTGATACAAGAGTTAGATTCATATCATTTATCTAATGGTGCCATATGAGTATCATCGTATTTATCTTTTGGGTTGTATGAGGATAGGAGTAAAATGGGTAAGAAAAGTATATTTCTTTTTGAATATGAATATGAAAAAGCAACGTTACATAAAGACCGAGAATAATCAGTGCAGATGCTCATTGTCAAGAGAAAGTTGAACAGCTCTTTTTCTACTCTCTCCTTTTGGTAGTCTACTGCACATGTACTTGCTTTTGTAACCCTTCTTTTTTTTAATAATACATGGGATTACCCAAAAAATAAAATAAAATATTAACAGCTCTTATTTTAGAATTGGTTTAAGGTCCGTTTTGTTTATAAGGAATTGCCAAAACTTATAGAAATAGGGGAAACAAGCCACCATTTTGGAAATTGAAATCATCAAAATGGGAATTGACGTCACCTTTTTGACAATTCTAAATCCAAGTGTTTTTTGGATGAAATTGCTAATTCTCAAAGACACATAAGTTTTTACAAAGGGTATTTTGGGCTCCTCAGCCTTACAAACTGCCCGGAGGCCTACAAAAAATTCCAAAAACAACAAAATAAAAGGAGGAGGAAGACGGGGGCTTTAGGCCTCGGGGCCGGGCACGACCTCGTGGTCCTCGACATCCACCACGGGACGAGCAGGGTCCTCGGCGATTTCCTCGTTAGGAATCACTTCCCCCTGCTCCTTGGCGTCCGCGAGGGGGTATTCGGCCTAGAGCTCTTCGTCGGCGAACTCCGGCATCCGGGCCTTAACGGCGTCGAGGGCCTCATGCCAAATGAGGGTTGTGGCCACGGCCAGGTCATCATAGAAGTCCTTCAACTTCTTGTAGCCCTCTGCCGAGAGGTTGGCCAACTTCGCCGCTCTCAGGTCGGCCGACTTCGCCGACTCGGCCGCCGCCCCCAGCTCCTTTCGGAGGGTCTTCACCGTCTTCTTTAGGTTGCCGGTGAACACCTGAGCGTCCTCAAGCTTGGCCTCGGCAGCCATGGCGGCCTCACGGTACCGGGCAACCTCCCGTTTCCTGGCCTCCACCTCGCCCTCCGAGGCGGCAACCTTTTCCATCACCGCCTCCAGCTCCCACTTGGAGCTCTCTTCCAGCAAGGCGAGCTGGCCCGCAGCCTTCATCGCCGGGGCTATCACCTCGGCCTCCATGCGTAAGGCGAGGGCAACGTGCTGGAGAACCTGAAAGACAGGAAAGAGATCAGAAAGATGAAAGAGCCACCGAATCTCACAAAAAAACCAAACACTTGCCTGCACGGACTCCTGGGCGATGGATGCCATCTGGACCCTGAAGGTCCCCCCAGGGACCCTACCCCCCGCCGATTTCTCTATCTCATGAAGCAGGCTATCCGCGACGGACAGCCCCGAGGGCACCGCGAACTGGAGGCCTCCTTCCTCCACCATGATCGGTGAGGGCGGGCCCCGTGAAGACCTCCGGGAACCCCTCTTGAGCGACTCCGATGGAGAGCCGATCTCCTCTTCCGAGGCCGGGTCTTCCAGGATCCGAGCCCGCTTCCGGCCCGGCGCTCTACTAGGTCCCGGGGCGGGATCCGCCCCGGAACGCTCACGGGATACGACCACCGGAGGAGAAGGAGCCGGGGCGGGCTTCGAGCGGGAAGGGCCGGCGCCTCCGGCCTTCGTGACCCTCCTTGGCTAGCGCATGGAGGCTTTGAGCTCGTCCATATCCATGGGTCCTGCGCAAAACCAAATGCAAAGAAGTCAGCGACACAAGCAATATACAAGCCAAAAAGCAAGCCTAACTTACCGACGAACTCAACGGGGCAAATCCCGACCCAACTCAGAACCCTCTCAGACAGCAGCACGTCAAATCGGGGGATGGGCTCCCACGACGCTACTCTCACCGCGGCGGGGTCATTGGACTGGTTCCCCGGCAGGCATTTTTCCCTCGACCACTTGGTAGGCACGGGCCAGTCCTCGCCCTCGGGAGGGGAAACGAAGAAGAACTTCTTCTTACAGTCGTGAATGGAAGAAGGCAGAGCCACACCCCTATCCAGGCGGCGCCCCCCTGTCGCTTTCTGAAAGAGAGGTGGACCCACCTCGGGGCGCCTCCTCGACCCCCAAGATGATTTTTGAAAACGAGGGAAGAATCGAGGAGGGAGAGGCTGAAAGGAACCGCCTGTAACTTCAGGCGGATCAGGAACCCAAAGAGAATCCTCCATGAGTTCGGCACTAACTGGCCTGAGGCTAACCCGAAGAAGTTCAGCGCTTCGACGACCTCGGGAGAGAAGGGCAGGCGCATTCAACCCCAAAAAGCTTCCAAGTATAGGGCGATCTTCCTACCTCGTACTTGTTCTGCCCTCTCTCCCTCCCTGGCCAGACGAAGAGCATAACGTGAGGGGATGTGGAAGCGAGCCCGAGTATTGGCGAGCTCGTCCTCATGCTTCACCCAACACAAGGCGCCGAGGGCAGCATCTACCGCCTCCTCCCTGGGGGCTGCCCCCGCCGCACGATCCCGAGAAGAGGGTCCGATCCCTACCCCCCGAGAAGACTCGGGCTCAACTAAAAGGACCCTAGAACCTACCCCTACGACATCTACAGATTCCCTGAGAGAAGACATCTAACCTGAAGAAGATAGATCCTCGGGAAACGAAAGCAGATAAAAGCAGAAGAACGCTGAGCAGCCAAGACTTAGAAGAAAGGAAATATGAAAGAGTAGGGACCCTGGAATGGGCCCCGCCTCTACTTATCACCGCGAACGACCTCATCCAATGGCGTCCTTCATCTCCTTCCAAAACGCCTCCCCGCGTCCAACGGCTCTGATTGCTCCACTTGTCGTTCCCACACTGGACCGCACCCCATCAGGCGTCGCAGGTCTGCACACGTCTCGTCGGCCAACCGACGCTTGACACGTGGACCGTCTCCTCAGTGGTAGGATGCACGAACTGACGCACCTTCCTTAAATGCAAAGATCTCGCTCTGATTCGCGGGCAGAAAAGACAGCTGATAGCCCGGGGACGCGTCCCGACGAAACTTTAGGAAGGAGCTCACCCCGGACGGCCCGGCAGTCCACTCCTGACCCGACCCGCTAGCTGGTCGGGACAAGAGTGGGGGCCTAATGATGATGCTCAATATTGGCGATCTCCAAGATCAGGACACGTGGCAGATAACGTGTCCCAGAACTCAGAAGAAAGGGCCCACAGGGGGCCGACCAGGCCACCCCTGTACCCGACCTGCAAGGACAAGCTGGCTCTCCTCAGAGCCCCCTGAAAATTGGCCTACTCGGCCTTTCAGCTTGCCCCGAGCTGCCGCAGGACCAAGACTCCTCGACCCACTCGCTCGTTCCCGAGCTCCCCAGCTGAGGCCATCTTCCTCGGTCCACCGACCGACCAACTCCACCACTCGCAGGCGTAACCGCCGCTCCGCAAATCTTGCCATGCGCAGATTCTCCGCCAGCAACATCCCACGTTCCACGCCATCACGATCCCCATTAATGGGCGATCCGCTCTTTACGCGGGCGTGACGTCGGGAGCGTAACTGCCGGCGAGATTCTCGCGCCTGCTGCTGCGTGCTGCCGCCGCTATATAAACCCCCATCACAGAGGGGTCAAGTAAGCCATTTTTATTCCACTTAGCCGTTACTCTGCTCGGATCTCGTGCTAACTTGATCGTCGGAGGGTCCTCGGTGGTACCAAACTATCCCGGGACTTCTTTGCAGGTACTCGGCGCCAATCTTCTCAAAACCCATTGAGACCCACACGCAACAAGAGATCACCTCCAAAATCCACCGAGAGATCGACGGAAGACAACATCTGACGGAGACCCGAAAAGGACCTCCATCAGGGGAACAAGCCACCAATTTGGAAATTGAAATCATCAAAATGGGATTTGACGTCACCTTTTTGACAATTTTAAATCCAAGATTTTTTTGGATGAAATTGCTAATTCTCAAAGACACATAGGATTATAAATATTATTTTATTTGGGAAAAATTATGGTTAACTATTTTCTCCTTCTTCTCTTTATCCAATTCCTAAAACTCAATTCCCGTTTTTCTTTGTTCAACCAAACAAAAGAAAAAATACAAAATCCATTCCAATTCTTTAGAAATAACCAGGGAATAACAATTTGAGAAGAATTTTTTTTGTTTGTAAGATCTCAATTTTCAATTTTTATTTTTTTATTCCAGGTAAAAAAACAAACGGCCCCATATCCAAGAATTAGTTTTGAGAGAATTGAAATCCCAAAATTATGCCATCAGCGATAAGGAATAGTCTCCGCTTTCACTATCCAAAAGCTCCACGCCAAACTCCAAGCTCCAGCTCACCCTTCCCCTCGTTGCAGAGCTCTAGAGAAATGGCTACCCTCATTTCTTCTGCATTTTGCCCATTCCCTTGTATTACAAAGTGGACAAATGCACAAATGAATCCTTCTTTTCTTAAAATATCCTCAAAATCCCCCCTAGTCTCTCCCATATTCCACCATTCAAGCCGCTCAACAAAGAGTACCGTTTCTTCTCTCTCTCCAAAAGCTTCAGGTATAACTATCAAAACCCACAGTAATCAAAATCCCACTTGGGTATTGTTGATTCCCTCAACACTATACACATCGGCTGATTCGGCTTCATACCAACTCGAGCACAAGTTATTTGAGGAAAGTTTTGCTTGAATAGAAGTTGAGATTGTTGGCTGGTTTGCAGTGAGCGGTGTAGAGTATGTTGTGGAGCCAAGCACCGATGTTAAGTTTGCGAAAGAAGTGACAGTTCCAGGCTGCTCGGATTCTTTGGTTTTACTTGGCACAGGTATTCTTTTCAAATGTATCCTCTTCTTCTTATTGTTGATTAAGTAAGTATGAAAAATTAAGAATATGATAACCACAACAACAACAACTGAGCCTTTTATCCCAAGCCTATGGGTTAGACTACATGAACCAACATGAGAATCAAGCCTGGCCGAGCACATGAATCCTTTGGCTCCACTCACTCCTATCAAACAATATACTTTCATTAAGGTCTTTGGCATCCATATCTTGACGTATCGCCTCCGTCCACGTTTTCTTCGATCTCCCTTTCGCCCTTTTGACTTGGCCTAAATTTGGAATATCCATTTTGTCAAACTGGTAATTCCTTAGGTCTGCTTCGCACATGCCCAAAGCAACTTAGGCGGTTTTATCGCATCTTCTTCTTCACAGGTGTTACACCAACCTTTGCGCGAATATATTCCTTATCTTTTCTAGTGTTATCACACATCCAACAAAGTACGCACATCTCTTCTACATGCATCTTCTATGCATGATGTTGGAAGAAGAAATATAGTACGTTGGAAGTTCTTCTATAGCGACATGATAAGATGAATTTTTGTTTACGAGGAGGAAGTAATTTTTAAACTAGTTCCTCATTCCGTTACAGGACCACGACTAGGTGTGAACATAATGGGGTTCGGATGCTGATCTATAGTAGTATGAACGATTCTACATTAATTACTTGTTTCGGCAGATTAGGCATTTATCTTGAAGAAATCTGGAAAATGGAAACTTGAGCCTGATACAAGAAGAACCAGCTTATTGCGATGCAGCAATAGCCTAAGGTCCGGGATAACAACACAAAGTTGATATAGATAATTATAGAAATGTCAACCGGATGCAAGTGCTGAACAGAGATCTTGAGACAACTCGTTTTGATGAAACTAGTATTACCATCCATTCAATGTAGACGTCCTAGAAACTCACAATATTCGAATATGATTCATGCTCTATCAATGGGTAAACCCTCGACATTAAAGACATTATTTCGGCATTGCAAAAATCCGCTCAAAAGTTTCCTTAGGAGTTTGACTGTGTTACACTTTAGGATGGACCTGGCCTAAACCGACCCAATCAAGTGGGCAGGTCAAGTTGACGTCAGGTCTTGAGTGGCCGAGCCCGACTAAGGCTCGGCTTGGCTCAGGTATGGTAGCCCACACCAATTGGGTGCAGGTGTGATGGGTCGGCCATGAGCTGAATCCAAGATTGGCTAGGATTCGGGCATTGGCTAATCTCGGTCATCGATTGCTTTCTCCTCCAGGCTATATACAGACACCTTTATTGAGGAGAAGATATTTATATATCAGAGAATGCATTATTTGTAGCCAACATAAAGTTGGTTCTTTGAAGTTCTCTCCTTCGACAGCAGTGTTTGCTATCCGGCTGTTGTGATATCATATAGCTGCTGCCTGACAAGTGCGGACCATCATGACAAAGACGATGATCCTGTGATCCAAATTAAGAAACTGCATCCCCTCCAAATTGATGGAAATTCTTGATCCTAAGCTCATAGGCCAGAAATTTTGTATAATATTATGCTGGAACTAAATCTGAGCAACGTATTGATTCGGATCTGATACAGAGATTAAGTATGTTTACCGTTAGCCTACATTGAGACTAACAGCTCTGTCACTTTGCCGTGACTGATAATTACAATGATCACATACCCGGGGTACGACAATAGTGGGAGCCACTAACAAAAGGTCGACACTCTCCATGTGGGCGAGGATGGGTCAGAGAAGTGATTGCTTTCTTAGGTTGATAGTCGCACGACAGCATTGCACGTTTGAACTATAGTCTTAGGGTTGAGAACACTGATGACAACCGATAGAAAAGACGCCTACTTGATTGTACGAGTGGGAGTATATTGGAATTGTAGCCCTATCTGTCCCAAACCAACACAATCAAGTTGGCGGGTCTAGTCAGGGTTGGACCCGGCCTGCTTTGAGCGACCTCGCCTAGGGCTTGGGACAACCTGGGTATTGTAGCCCACACTAATTCGGTGCCGCTGTAATGTGTTCGGCTATGAGCCGAATCCTCTCGGCCATTGATCGCTTTCTCCCTAAGGCGATATAAAATGTCCCTTAATGAGGCGTGTTCTGTTGCAAATTGGTTTGCTTTTTTTAAAAACGAGTACCGTCTATCTACGACATATTTTAATGACCCGATCCGTCCCGGTCTGTTTAAGTTGATCACCCTATCTTCAAATCTATGTGTATGGAAAAAACAAAGGATTTGAAGACCTCTATCCAATATTTCGAATAGTGAAAAATGAACGTTTTTCGATGATGTAACATAAATTACATCTGATGCATAAGTTAGAGGTTTTCAAATCCTTTGACTTTTTATGAACATAAATTTAAAGGTAAAGTGATCAACTTGAACGGATCAGATCATTAAAATATATCGTATATCGATAGTTCTCGTTTTGAAAAACATGAACCAATTTGCAATAGATCACTTCCCTATATATATATATATCAGAGAACGCAATACCCAGGGTTTTGTAACCACCATAAAAGTTAGGACTTTGAAGTTCTCTTCCATGACACTAGCATCAGCTATCTAGTTCTGTGATTTCAGATACCTCTCGCCTAACAAGTGTGGTTGGATTAATCAGCCATCCGATAAAGACGACGATCTGGCGATCCCAACAAAAGTGGAGAACAAAGAGAACTTTATGTCCAGTTAAAAAAAGAACATTATGTAGGAAATAGATGTTTATCTATGAGAAGTGGTGTGAGCTGTTATGCCCGCAGTTAGATAAGAAGGATGCTAGACAAGAAGCACAATTTTGAAAAGTTTGACATGATGTTATGTGTTGTCAATTGGCACCTAGCACATAGTGAAATACCAATCTACAACCGACGGAAGGAGGGTTTCAAATAGGGTGTTAAACAAATCTTGCTCTTTGCAAGCCAATTAACTATATACTACAAATTATAACAATTAAATAATATAAATCTGATAATGTAAAAGAGACAAGATAACAATGCAAATGCAAACTAAACGGATTTTAAGTGATTCGATGTCCCACGTCTCCATGCGCCTCCACGACTCTATTAATTTTTAAGTAGGTGGGTCCTAAAGGCATCTGAAAGGACATCTATAAAACAAAACAACTCCATCCATGCTTACATCAACAACACATGTGTTATGTTGTTTTGAATAAATAAAAATGCATATAATCCATTTTTATATGCCTTTTTTGGTTTAAAACAACTCATAACAAACTAAGTTACTTAAATAAATTCTTAACATACAATATGCTTGTATTGTAGTTTCCAAGGTATGTTTAACACATGCTTGCCTAAGAAATAATATAGGCAACACCACTTAGGTATTCACGGTTAAACAAGTTAAATACAAGTAAACCAAGTAAAAGTGATTATAAAAAAACCATAGTTAAAGATTTAACCTTTTGATGATAAATGAAATAGAAAAGTCTCTAAAAATTATGAAAAAAAATATTTATTATCGTAAAATATGAAAAATTATTGACACTAATTTTGAAACAATACGATATAAATTTTGAGCTCAATTTCTCATGTACCAAATATTTTCAGTCTATATATAAATTATATGAAATAATCCATGTGATGGAGGGTTGGATCTCCTTCAGATGTTGCTTCCCATTGATCTGCGGATGGCTGCGATGTGTGGCTGAGATTGGATCTGGAGGCTGTCGCTCCTGAAGCGTGTGGATCTCAATGGGTTGAGGTTGTGGTTGCTGAGTTACCTGTAAGGAAGTCCTGGGGTGGTTGTACTACCGAGGACCCTCCGACGATCAAGTTAGTCTAGAGATCCGAGCAGAGTAACGGCTTAGTGGAGTAGAATTGGCTTACCTTGACCGTCTGAAAGTGGGGTTTAAGTAGCGGTGGCAGCATGCGCGAGAATCACGCCGGCCGTTACGCTCCCGACGTCACGCCCACGTGATGAGCGGGACCTCCCATTAATGGCGAGACAGGCTCGTTAATGGGGGATCGTGGTGGCGTGGAACGTGGGATGTGGCCGGCGGAGATCTCGCGCATGGCGTGATTCGCAGGATGGCGGTTACGCCTGCAAGCAGTGCTGTTGGTCGGTCGATGAGACCGAGGAAGATGACCTCGGCGGGAGAGCTCGCGGAGGAGCGGGAGAGCTGAGCTATCTAGTTTCTGCGGTAGCTCGGGAACGAGCTGTGAGGCCGAGAAGGCCAATTGTGCTAGGGCTTGAAGGTGAGCCAGCCTCGTCGGTAGGATAGGCATAGAATCAGTCTGGTCGTCTCCTGTAGGTCCTTTCTTGCATGCTCTGGGACACGTCATGTGCCACGTGTCATGATCTGGGAGGTCACCGATATCGAGCATCATCATTAGCCCCCCACTTTCGTACCGACCTGCTGACGGGTCGGGTCGAGAGTGGTCTGCCGGATCACCCGAGGTGAGATCTCTTCCGAAGATATCGTCGGGCGTGTACCCGGGCAATCCGTTGTCTTTTTCTGGATGACGCAGGCGAACCAGGGTGAGATCTTCTGCATTAAAGAGGGGCGTCGGATCGTACGCACTTTTGACGAAGTGGCGGCCCACGTGTCAAGCGTTGGTTGGTGGACACGACGGGCCGCAGACCTCTGACGTCTGATGGGATGCTGTCCAATGCGCGTACGCCAGGTGGAGCGGTCTGGGTCGTCGAATGTGAAGGGTTGTTTTTGGCGGGAGTCGACGATCACCGTTGGATGGGGGCGCCAGAGGCTATAGGTAGAGGTGGGGCCCTCTTCAGGGCCCATCTCTCTTCATATTTTCCTCATCTTTCATCTCGTAAGCTCGGCGCTCTCATCTTAGGTCGGATCTTCTGCTTTCCCGTGGGTTTCTCAATCAGGTTAGATGTTTTCTTCTGGGGAGTCTGTAGATGTTGTAGGGGTATATTGTAGGGATTCTTCTGCCGAGTCGGGGTCTTCCCGGGAAGATGGGGTCAGATCCTCTCCCCGTGGTCGTGTGCCAGGAGCGGATCCCCGAGTGGAGGTGGCGGAAGCCCCCGGCGTGCCTTCCTTAGTGAGGTACGAGGGAGATCTTGCCACCGCTCGGGCCCGCTTCCATATCCCTTCTGGCTATACTCTGTGTTTGGCCGAGGAAGAAGAGAGGGCAGATCAGGTGCGGGGTAAAGAGATTGCCCTGTACCTGGAATCCTTTTGGACCGGAATGCGCTTGCCCTTCTCTCCCGAGGTCGCTGTAGCGCTGTCTTACTTCGGGTTAGCCCCGAACTAGTTAGTGCCGAACTCCTAGAGGATTCTCCTTGGGTTTCTGGTCCGCTTGAAATTGCAGATGGTCCCTTTCGGTCTGTCCATCCTTGCCTCCTCTCTCATCTACAAAAGTCATCCTTGCTCTCACGCTGGCGACCCGAGGTGGGTCTATCTCTCCTTTAGGAAACGTCGGGAGAGTGCACCCGGGTCGGGAGTCGTCGTCCCGCCTTCTATCCACAACTGGAAGAAGAAGTTTTTCTTCGTCGGGCCGCCAGAAGGTGAGGACTGGCCCGTATCCGTCCAGTGGTCTAGGGATAAGTGCTGGCAGAGAAACCCGTCTAATGACCTCGACGCGGCGAGAGTGGCGGCGTGGGAGCCCATTCCTCTAGCCGATGTGTTGGTTTTTGATCGGGCCCTTAGTTGGGCCGGGCTCATCCCTGCGCAGTTCGTCGATAAGTTAGGCTTGTATTTATTTTGATTTTTGCTTGAGTCACTGACCCCATTTTATCTCGTTTTGTGCAGAACCCATGGATTTGAGCCACCTTCGAGCGGCTATGCGCAAGCCGAAGAAGGGATCGAGGGCTGGAGGGATCAGCTCTTCTCGTCAAGCGCCGACCCCGGCTCCTCCGGCAGCCGTCCAGCACCAGCGCTCAAGCGCGGATCGGGCCCTGGAGTCCAGCAGGGCGCCGACCCGAAAGAAGGCTCGAGGGCAGGAAGCCTCGACCTCGGAGGCGGAGATCAATCCGCTGCCGCCGGCTCTCAAGAGGTTCCTCCGTGCAGCCCCGTGGACCCGGCCTCCCCGATCTTGGTGGACGATGGTGAGCTTCGCTTTGAGGTGCCCTCGGGGCTCTCCGTCGCCGACTGCCTTCTGCACGACATGGAGAGGTCGGCCGGGGGTAGGGTCATCGGAGGAAGTCTGAAGGGGCAACTGGCGTCCATCGCTCAAGAGGCCGTACAGATCAGTGCTCGTACTTTGCTCATTTCATCTTTCGTGAGACTTGGTGATCTTTCTTCTTTCTGACCCCTTTCTTGTTTCCCCAGGTCCTCCACCACGTTGCTCTTGCTATTCGGATGGAGGAGGAGGAGATAGGCCCGGCGGTCCGAGCCTCGGGCGAGTCCTCCTCGCTGAGTGAGAGCTCGAGGCGGGCGTTGGAAGCGGCGACGGCGAGGGCCGCCGCTCTCGAGGCCGAGGTGGTGGCCGGGAAGCAGGAGGCGGCGACTGTGAAGCAAGAGGCGGCGGCCGTGAAGTAGGAAGTGGCGGCGGCGGTGAAGCAAGAGGCTGCCAGGCTCCGCGAAGTCGTCCAGGCTGCTGAGGCTAAGCTTTAGGACTCCACGGTGCTTGTCGGCACCATGAAGAAGTCGATGAGCACCCTCCGGAAGGAGCTGGGGGCGGCGGTAGAGGCGGCGAAACGGGCCGACCTTTTGGCGGCGAAGGCGGTGGAGAACTTCCAGAAATTGGAAGAATTTTACACCGTCCTAATCTCGGCCACTACCGCCATCTGTTATGAGGCCCTTGATGCCGTCAAGGATCGGGGGCCGGGGTTCGCCGACCAGGATCTCCGAGTCGAATATCCTCGCGGGGATGACGAGCAGGGGGAAGATCTCGGGGCCGAGGCCGAGGAGGTGGCGCCCGGTGTGGGTAACGCCGAGGCCCCTGCCGCGGTCACTGAGCTTCCCGGGGATGCGCCCGGCCTTGAGGCCTGAGACCCGTCGTCTTTTGCTTTTCTTTTTTTCTTTTTATTTGTTTCCTCGGGAGTTTGGTAGGCCTCCGGGGGGTTTTGTAAGGCTGGGGAGCCCACATTACCTTGTAGAAGCTTTAACTTTTGCGAATAAAGGTATTTTTCTTGCAGTCTTGTTTGCACGCGTATTTTTCTTCTTGTTGTGTGAACACTTGTATCTGCGTGGGACTGCCTTTCTGTTGTGTCGTCTCTTTGTCTGGCGATTACGTGTCGACTTGAGTCTGCTCTCTTGCTCAGTGTTCCAAAGCAGACAGTAAAACGGTATTTTCATGGCCCCGAAGTTGACGTGTAGATCACTAAGACGTTGATAGATTGGATGCCTCTTGTTGAGTTCACGTTGCTTAGTTGTTGGAGGGGCCGTAATTGGCCAACTGAGGATATTGCCGAGCAGGGTAGCTGCTCGGTGCCTCTTGGCGATGGCTTTGATTCTTAGCACTGGAGGGGCCGTGAGAGGCCTGCGAAGGATGGCCGAGCAGTGTAGCTGCTCGGTGCCTCTTGGCGAGGGTTTTGATCCTCAGCGCTGGAAGGGCCGTGAGAGGCCTGCTGAGGACGGCCGAGCAGGGTAACTGCTCGTGCCTCTTGGCGAGGGCTTTGATCCTCAGCGTGAGGCGGCCGTGAGAGGCCTGCTGAGGATGGCTGAGCAGGATAGCTGCTCGATGCCTATTGGCGAGGGCTTTGATCCTCAGCGCTGGAGGGGCCATGAGAGGCCTGCTGAGGATGGACGAGCAGGGTAGCTGCTCGGTGCTTCTTGGCGAGGGTTTTGATCCTCAGCGTGAGGGGGGCCGTGAGAGGCCTGCTGAGGATGGCCGAGTAGGGTAGCTGCTCGGTGCCTCGTGGCGAGGGCTTTGATCCTCAGCGCGAGAGGGGCCGTGATCGGCCTGCTGAGGACGGCCGAGCAGGGTAGCTGCTCGGTGCCTCTTGGCGAGGGCTTTTATCCTCAGCGTGAGAAGGGCCGTGATAGGCCTGCTAAGGATGGCCGAGCAGGGTAGTTGCTTGTTACCTCTTAGCAAGGGCCTTGATCCTCAGCGTGAGAGGGGTCGTGAGAGGCCTGCTGAGGATGGCCGAGCAGGGTAGTTGCTCGGTGCCTCTTGGCGAGGGCTTTGATCCTTAAGGATGCCCGAGCGGGGTTGCCGTCCGGTGCCTCTTGGCGAGGGCTTTGATCCCTGGCGTTCTGCCAGGAATAACCGAGCACGGATTGTGCTAAGCGGTTGCCTCTTTCGAGGGCTTTTCATCCTTAGCACGGGAAGGGCGTGGGATGCCTACTAAGGGTGCCCGGGCGGGGTTGCCGCCGGTGCCTCATGGCGAGGGCTTTGATCCCTGGTGGTGTGCCAGGGATAACCGAGCATGGTTAGTGCTAAGCGGTTGCCTCTTTCGAGGGCTTTTGGGTCCTTAAGGATGGCCGAACAGGGTTGCTGCCCGACCGCCTCTTGTCGAAGGCTTTGATCCCTGGCGTTGTGGGGGTAGGGAAGCTACCAGCCGGGGATAGCCGAGCAGGGTAGCCGCTCGGCTGTCTCTTGTTGAGGGCTTTGATCCCTGGCGTTGTGGATAGGGAAGCTACCAGCTGGGGATATCCGAGCAGGGCAGCCACTCGGCTGCCTCTTGTTGAGGGCTTTGATCCCTGGCGTTGTGGGTAGGGAAGCTACCGGCCGGGGATAGCGCAGCAGGGTAGCTGCAGGGCTGCCTCTTCGTGAGGGTTTTGTTCCCTGGCGTTGTGGGGTAGGGAAGCTACCAGCCAGAGATGGCCGAGCAGGGTAGCCGCTCGGCTGCCTCTTGTTGAGGGCTTTGCTCTATGAAGAAGGACCGAGCAGTGAAGCTGCTCGGTTGCCTCTTGGCGAGGCTCTGTCCGACCTTCCCATGTGAGCACCGAGGATTGGGACGACATCGAAGACACGTGTCGTGAGGGCGCTGTGAAGGCGAAGCGCCGGAGTCTCGTCGTTTCAGTTTCGCATGGGGAGGCGCGACGCTTGCCGCGTGGCGCCTGCGTTGCGTGTGAAACGGGCGACTGTTGGATTCCCAAGCGTCGTTGGCTATAAGATGGAATCATTTGGGATTGTTGATTACTCTTTTCCTTGCAACCGAAACGCAAAAATGTAGGACTTCCCCTACACCATCGAAGACATCGTAAGCTTCGAGGATATCTACCTCTATGACCTGTACTGCACTGAGGACATGGTGCAGTTGGTAATAGGCAGGATCGAGGACCACTTTGACCGATTGCTTTCCCGGCGGTCCTCCCTCCTTCAGCTGCTAATGTATTCCATCTGGAGGGCGTTGCCGGGGCTTTACGACCCCTTATCCGAAACGCTGTTCGATGAGACCATAGGCAAGCTAAGGTCTCTGAGGCGCTTCGGCCTGATCTCCGCGAGCCGGCTAAACCGCTTGGAAGCGCTCGTCCGTGAGTGCTACCAGTTAAGGCTCGACGCCGAAGCTCGCGAGGGATCGGAGGCAGAGGTTAGACTCTGCGAGGGCTCGGTTGGAGGAGATATGCTCATAGTACCACGAGCAGTGCTCTCTGCACCCCATTCCCTCGCTGTTGTAATAATAAATTTTTTTCTTTTTTGTGTATGGCTGAGGAGCCGAAGTACCTTTTGAATGAATAAGATTCTTTTTTTCTTTTCTGCAATGCTCTATTGATTCTTTTATTGTATAAACAAAAGATCTTAAGAAGATGGTACATTGCTTTGAAAAGAAAATACATGCTAGTAGATGCTTTTATTCATGCAGCTTGAGCCCCCTATACGTCTGCTGGTATCTGTGCTCGGCATGGGGTACCGGGCTTCGGGGGTACCAGTCGCATGCTCTGCTGACACTACCATGATTTGGCCGATTGTCTGCTTGGCTGGAGGGGGACGCTGCTCCTGCTCGCGGTCAGCTTGCCGCTTGTCCCTCAGGTACGCCGTGAGGTGCCCCGAACGGATCAGCTCCTCGATGTAATCTCGGAGTTGTTTGCAGCTCTCCGTTGAGTGGCCCAGCGACCTATGAAAGCCGCAGTAGGGGCCCCGGGTTCGCTTTGAAGCCGAGCGTGGGATCGGGGGGAACTTGAAGAACTCTTCGCCCTTGGCCTCCTTAAGTAGCACTGTCTGGGAGACATTAAGCGACGCGTACTCCTGGAACTTTGGGGGATAGGGCTTTTGCCGTTCCGGTCCTCTTCTCTCGTGCCTGGCCCTCTTTTTCTTGTCGGCTTGCTCTGCTCGAGGGAGGCTTGCGTCCTCAGACTCGAGCTGGACCTCGCGCTCGGTCCAGGCCTTTACCTCGGCCATGGTCTTAGGTTGCGCCAGTGCAAAAGAGCGTAACCGCTTCTTGTGCCTAAGACCAGACCTTAGAGCTGTGATGACCGTTTCGTCCTGCTGCTCTGGGACCTCGAGAAGGGCGTTGTAGAAACGGGTGACGTAGGCCTTGAACGTCTTCCTGTCCCTGCTCTTGATCATGAAGAGGTGGTCGACTGTGCGCTTCTGCCGCCTGTTCCCGACGAAGTGGCCGAGGAATTGTGTGGCCAGCTCATCAAAGGTTGAGATCGAGCGCGGCTCGAGGCCTCGGAACCAGTCTCGCCCGACACGGATGAGAGTGGCCGGGAAAGCTCAGCACTGGGCGGCATCGGAGTGGTCTTGGAAGCTCATTCCTGCGGTGAATGCATCCAACTGGTCCTTCGGGGTCAGATTTGCCATCGAAGAGGGAAACCTTTGGGGGCTTGTTGCGGGAGGAGACGTGGACGGTGAGCAGCTCCTCGGTGAACGGTTTTGTGAGCGAGTCGGCGGCATACTTAGCCCCGTCGCTCGAACGGTGACCTTCCCGATGCAGACTCTCGATCTTCTTCTCGAGGGTGTCGAGTCGGCAATGGTACCCCGACGACTCGGCGCATTCTGACCCCAGGCCCCTGCTGTTGGCAGCCTGCGTCTGGCCTCGGCCGCGGTTTCTCTCAATGAGGTTCCTCAAATCCCCGGGTGAGGTGGCCCTTGAGCTGCCTTGACGAGCCCCGTCTGCGTGGCCCCGTCGGGGGAGGGTGTGTCGGTCATGCCTGGTGACAGGCGAGCTGACCGACATTTCCTCAGGAGGGACAGGCATATGAAAGATCTCGGGGCGGGGCGCTCTAGCGACGGACCTCGGTGTCGAGCTGTTGGGCGCCCAGCGGGTCGCAGAACGTACTGGCCCGGGGGATCCGCGGCCGTGGGAGGCAGTGAGACGGCGGTCGGCTGTGCCGACGCGGGCTTAGTTTTCTCTTCCCTCATAGGGGTCCTGGTCCCGAGGCGTGGGAGCGGCGACCTTGGGATTTTGCCCTGTCGTTTGGATGCGGACGAGCGCCTCCACGAAGGATGCGAGTCGGTCTATCCGGCCGGCGAGGGCGTTGATGGCATTCGGCGGAGGAGGCTCGTCTGTGCCACCGTTGAGAGGGAGGCGGCGGTTGGCGCTTGGATCGTCTTGATGATCGCTCGCCATTGGAGTGAGATCGAGAGACGAACTTTTGTTTTTGTGGAATCTACTTTCCCACAGACGGCGCCAACTGATGGAGGGTTGGATCTCCTTCAGATGTTGCTTCCCGTTGATCCGCGGATGGCTGCAACGTGTGGCTGAGATTGGATCTGGAGGCTGTCGCTCCTGAAGCGTGTGGATCTCAATGGGTTGAGGTTGTGGTTGCTGAGTTACCTGCAAGGAAGTCCCGGGGTGGTTGTACCACACCTTCCGACGATCAAGTTAGTCTAGAGATCCGAGCAGAGTAACGGCTTAGTGGAGTAGAATTGGCTTACCTTGACCGTCTGAAAGAGGGGTTTAAGTAGCGGTGGCAGCAGGTGCAGCAGGTGCGAGAATCACGCCGGCCGTTACGCTTCCGACGTCACGTCCGCGTGATGAGCGGGACCTCTCATTAATGGCGAGACAGGCTTGTCAATGGGGGATCGTGGTGGCGTGGAACGTGGGATGTGGCCGGTAGAGATCTCGCACATGGCGAGATTCGTGGGATGGCGGTTACGCCTGCAAGCGGTGGTGTTGGTCGGTTGATGAGACCGAAGAAGATGACCTCGGCGGGAGAGCTCGCGGAGGAGCGGGAGAGCCGAGGTATCTAGTTTCTGCGGTAGCTCGGGAACGAGCTGTGAGGCCGAGAAAGTCAATTGTGCTGGGGCTTGGAGGTGAGCCAGCCTCGTCGGTAGGACATGCATAGGAGCAGTCGGGTCGGCCCCTGTAGGTCCTTTCTTGCATGCTCTGGGACACGTCATCTGCCACGTGTCATGATCTGGGAGGTCACCGATATCGAGCATCATCACCATAACTCATAGATATTCTTAAAATTTATCTATTAGAAAAAAACATCTATGTTGTGCATATGTATTGATCAAGCTCTCTATCATTCTAGTCTTTTTACATTAATTTCTTAGAGGAGAATTTATTTTAAAAATACACTAAACTAAGCGAATAAAATTACCTTATGAGCCTAAAAACTTTCTTTTTTATATTTGGGCTTCAAAGTCATCTTCGAAATAGCTTTGTGAAATCCCAATTTGATATTTTATCCTCTTATGAATTAACAATTTCGTTTTTTACCTCCGACTTCCATTAAGTGTTCCGTATATATAAGTATGTAAAACTTGCGCGTAATGCAGCAAGGGGTTTATCAATAATCAAAACTTGATCTCTAATGGGATGGGACCAACACCTAGGCCTTAACTATTCTTAAATTTATCAATACAGGGACAAAATAAAAGTTATACATGAATAATTGAATTGAATTCTTAGGTCCTGTTTGGATATGGACTTAGGATAAGTATAGTTTTCTTTTAAGTGGGGGTAGGGGATGCAAACTATAGGTTGTAAGCTCCAAACTAGAACGGATTCGGATACGGGTTACGATACGATACGAATTCGTAGATTCACAATTTTCCAAAAACCTATGATACGGGATACGTTTTTATATCAATTTTACATTAACTAAATATGAATATATATTTAGGTATACATACTAATATATAATAATATAAATAAATAATGGCGTTAAGTTGGATATTTAATGCACTTTCAAGATTTTGAGTGCCTTAGTTTTCGAGAGAAGGAGAAGATGTATCAATTCAAGAGTGGCCCGTGTGACGTTTAGAATTTCGAGCGACTCCAAAAGAATCCAAGAGTTTCCCAAAGTTTCGGACTCCGATACACGATCGGGGACTATTCATGAGGCATATATAAGTATCCGTGCTTCATAGGGCCCCCAAACTCAAAAATGGAGTTTACAAAACTTTGATCATGTTGGAATAGTTTAGACTATATTGTTATTAGGGTACACCATACCATAATGTTTGGGTATCAAGTAATTGTAATTTTTATATAAAAAGACCTTTGGTCACATAATAAAATCATTCTTTCTTCTCTATTTTAACTTTAATATAATATCAGAGCATAGGAAGAGTTGGATGTTCAGACGTCGATACCAGCAAATGGTAGAAATAGCAGCAAATACGGAATGTGACATATCCAAGTAGTACATGCCATTAACTTCTTTACCTCCACCAATCTATTCCTTCGTCTTGTTGTCCTGAATCACAATGTTATTAGAAGAGAAATTTATTGAACAGTTGAAATCATTGGTAAGACGAACAGATAAAAGATTTGTATGAAGTGAAGAAACAACGAGAATATTTTTAATCGGTAAGGAAGATTTCACATCAATATTGGTACAACTATGAATAGAAAGGACATCCCATTGGCAATGGAAATGAATTTATGCGAAGTGGAAAATATAGAGTTAGAAGCAGTATGAATCATGTGGTCGGAAGTCTCGGAGTCAAGAACCTAAAGGTTTGACTGAGATAGTAGAGATATACCTGATGTGGTTAAGTTGGTAGTAGAGACATGAGAGAAAATACGCCGTAGGTGCTGCAAGTTTTCAGGAGAGATCTGTGTGGATGATGATGCTGGCGGTTAGGTTGCTGTGGATGGAGAAGCAGTACTCTGTCGGGTAGTAGGAGTCTGGTCCGGATAGCCATGTGTCGCCTAGAAGAATTGATCTATATGGTTGGTACGACTGCAATAAGAGCAAGAAAGATAACTACAACCACGTCCGCGACCCCATTCCTTATGACCCTGAGTACTAATAGGAGCACGGCCACGATCAGGGAGAAGTCTGCAGGGTGTTTTTCGTCACCCCATTGAGATGAGAATATGCGTCGCTTGTCAGGCGTATACGGATTCCCCCTGTCTAGGGTAGGCCAAGCTTTATTGATTGTGGGGATCCAAATCTACGGCAGCCACGGTCTAAACTGTCGTTAATTACCCCTCGCTTTTGAAGCGAGTGAACCTCCGATTGAAGTGTCAAAATAGTCATGCAAGCTCAATATGAAGTGTCGGTCTTTGAAAACAATGCAGAAGGGCATGTTTATTTCATTTTATTTATTATATTTATGACAAATGATTTTTTTTATTCAAAGAACTTTTTTATGGAGTTAAACTCCAAAAGATTTTATTTGGAGTTGATCTCCAAAAAAATATTTTATTTAGAGTTAAACTCCTAAAAGTTTCTGTAGAGAGTTAAACTCCCTTTTATTCAATTTTTTTATAGAGTAAACTCCAAAAGATTTTATTTAGAGTTAAACTAAAAAAAAAAATTATTTAGAGTTAAACTCCCAAAAGTTTTTATGTGGAGTTAAACTCCCAAAAGTTTCTTTATGGAGTTAAACTCCAAAAAAAAAAGAAAAAAGGAGGGGAAGCCCCCTTCCCACTTACGTAAGAGCCTATCCCTCACGTGAAGAGAGGAGGGGCTCCCCCTCACGTGAGAGAGAGCAGGGGCTCCCACTTAGTAGGAGCCTCCCCCTCATGTGAGGGGGGAAGCTCCTACTCCTCCATGTGAGGGAGCAGGGGCCTCCCACTTAGTGGGAACCTCCCCTCACGTAGGGAAGGGAACCCCCTCAGTGGGCTCCAAAGAACAACTTCTTTTTTTAATAGAGTTAAACTCCAAAAAAAATTATTTAGTTAAATTGTTAAAAAAATTTATATGGAGTTAAACTCTAAAAAATTTTAAGTGGAGTAAAACTCCCTAAAAGGATTTTAGTGTGGAGTTCTACTCCAAAAGAATTTTTATCATGGAGTTAAACTTAAAAAGATATATTTTTTTTATAAAGTTAAACTCCCAAAAGCATTTGTATGGAGTTAAACTCCAAAAGATTTTTTTTATGAAGATAAACACCCAAAAGTATTTGTTTGGAGTAAATCTCCAAAAGATTTTTCGTCGAGTTAAACTCCCCAAAAGTTTTTGTATAGAGTTAAATTCCAAAAGATTTTACGTGGAGTTAAACTCCCCAAAAGAATTTTTACTGTGGAGTTAAACTCCAAAATCAAAACTTTTTTTTTTGATTTTGATTTTTTTAAGAGGAAATTCTCACAGAGTGGGAGCTTCCCTTTCTCACGTGAGAGGGAGCAAGGGGCTTCCATTTTTTGGGAGCCTCCCCCTCACATGATAGGGAGCAAGGAGCTTCCCTTCCCCTCACGTGGGGGGAAGTGGAGGGTACCCACTGGTTTGGAGTTAAACTCCAAAATATTTTTTTTGTTATAATTATTATGGAGTTAAACTCCAAAAGGTTTTTAAATATGAAGTTGAACTCCCAAAATAATTTTATTTGGAGTTAAACTCCCAAAATATTTTTATTTTAGAAAACCCAAAAGAGATCTCTTGAAACTTCAAGATCTATGTCTTGGATGATGAAAGAGGGCCCCTTTCTCTTTTTTGAGCAAATCCTCTCAAAGTGATGTACTTTTTGAGGATGGGTCTCCTTCTCCCTCTTCTCTCTTCTTTTATTGGATCTAGGGAGGGAAGGGTGATGAGATTTAAAATCTCCCATTTTCAGAGATTTAATATGAGATTTGAACTCATCTTCAAAGGTTTTATGGTGAAACTATTTCCTTTTTTAGAAAATAAGAGTTAAACCTTTGATTTAATTCCAAAAAAAGAAAAGGAGGTTTTGAACCTTGAAGAAAGAGGCACAAAACTCTACATTGATATGGAAAGAATCTTGTTTGTTATCATTTATTATGAACCTTTTATAAGCTTTACATTTTACATATTGTCCCTTAGGCTTTTCAAAATGGCACATGTGCATTTCCCATGCCATGTGTTTTTTTCTTTCTTTTTGCACATAAGCCACGGGTTTTTACATAATTTGGGTTTGTTACTCATTTTACTACATTTATTCATAAAAAATTACATTAAGTCTATTTATGTTTTAACAATTATTCCTTTGGTATGGGAGGCCGGCCTCTTCATGCTTGGGCTCGACCTGGGCATGGGTCCACTTGCTTGGACTTGGGTTCGGATTTGGGCCCACTTGTCTTAGGGTTGACTTCGATTTTGACCTGGTCAACCGGGGTGTAATTTTTGACCCAACAAAGTCCTCGGCCATGGCCCTGAGTAATAAGAGCGAAAGATGGAGCCTCTACTGTAGAACCGCCTGGTGGAGGAACACGATAGTTACCAACGAGAATACTATTCAGGATAGGTGTACCGTCCTAAGAGAAAAGAAATGAGCGAACTCTATCCAAGTGAGGCTTCATCTTAGCCAAATAAAAAGTCCCAATAAGAGCATCACGCTGACTCTTGGTAACGGCCGGATAAGAGGAAATGGGTTGATACATTTTCCATTCTTTTAGAAGGCCCTGGAAGCGGGCTCGAAAGACATGTAGATCATCATCTGGAGTAGCGATAGTGAGTTCATTAAAGATATTATAGAGTCAATCAAGGCTATCTTCTGACGAGTAAAGAGATTTGAGATGGAACCATATCTCCTTCGCAGTAGGGAGATACATAATAGCGCGATAACAGCTGTGCTCCATAGAGTGTAAGCCAAGTGCAAACTTTGTTGTCATTTTGAGATCAAGATGAATACTGCGTATCGGAGGTTGGTGGAGCTTCCTAAAAGAAATAGATGTTGGCTATAGTGCCCTCAAGTCAATTATTGAATCGCAGACACGCGATTGTGATGATTGAGGGAGGATCTATACCGGTAGAACAGTCTTACTCGAGATGATAGTATGTTATATGGTTTGTCTTTATCATCAGGTACATACTTCAGGTGGTATTACAGATTACTATTACATGTTGATAGAGCCCATAGGATTATTTCTTGACTACCAGCATTATGACGACGATCATATAAATAGGAGTTGGGTGGTCTATAAGCACATCCTTAAATGTCCTTAGTCGTGGGAGTATCGAGATTGGGCATCATTACTCCGGAGTAGACTAGTGTATACTGATCGAGACCACGACGAGGGGCGGTGGCCAGGTCTCATAAGCCATTGGTGTTAGTTTGTTCACCTAAGATAGTATACAGGTGCTCATTGGGTTATGAGTACACTGGACGGACTCGTTGGTAACCTGCTAATTAGTATTATACCTATTGTCAGATAGCAGTTCCCAGGTGACATGTGTACAGGTTAGTCTGTCGACCTGAGATCGTCATTTGTCTCGTGTGAGTTCCCACTGTGCTTTGATTACTACCCTACCATGGCTCAAAGGAGTCGTGCAAACATGTTTTAGTTGGGTACAGTCCTGAGCCACATAGAGACAGTGAGTGGATCGTCGGGGATTCGCCTCTCCCGGTATTGGGGGTTGATGTCGTGTTGTGCACGGGTGGCCATCACCAGAAATCCTCGGCCGGGTAGACGAGAATTACCGATCCAGAATCGATAGTTTCTCAGGTGGTGATAGGTTACATACCGACACGAATTATCGCGTCAGTAGGGGTTTGACTTTATCCATCCTCCTAGACTCGATATGCGATACTTTTAGACGAACAGACCGGACTGTACGGATATTGTCACTGTCAGGCTCAGTAGGGGTTTGGATGAGTTTGCTCGTTGGCCTTCCTTTCGCTCAATATCTGGGTAGCCGTTACGTACAACTAGTGCCGCTGACGTGCTTGTGGCTAAACCCACTGCCAGCGTATTGACGAGTCTTTAAAGTCCCACACAGAGTATTTTCACGGTTTAGGCGATATGGTGTAGAGAACGTATGTTGGTATATACAGGTGTCCGATTAAATATGTGTAGAGGCTCCACAGACTTTAATCGGACGGTTGATAATACTAGCGGCTTAGGATTAAGCCGGATTATTAAATCAGGTTTTGATTTAATAATTTATATATGTATTTATATATATGTATTCTAGTATTATTGTTCACTATTCATTTTCTCTCTTGGCTATTCGTATTTCTATACGAATACGCGTATATGTATTTCGATGTGTGTACCGGGTTGTATTCCGTATTTATACGGAATAGCTTCTAGAAGATTTGACACCTCATTATTTGATTTTTCTTTTTGGAAAATCATTTTGGTAAATGAGGTGGAGGGGGTGAGTTGGCATGGACATTGTTTAGCATGTAGAGAGGCATGGTTCACATTTGTTTATTTGGAAAATGAAATGAGATATTTTTGTGATGAGAGAGAGGGGGCATCCACTTGGCTTTGGATGGCTTGCTCATTTGTTTTTCCTCACCTGCTTCATTGCTTATTTTTCTCTTCTAACTTGGAGACTGAGCCATTTTCTTTAGTTTCTCATGTCACTTGGTTTCCTCACCTCCTCTTCATCTTCTATGGTTGCTCATGGAGCATTTGTGATGAGAGAAAAATTACAGTGACACATTCCTACACCTCCATTCTCCATTGCTAGCAACCTTGGAGCGTCGGTTGCCTCGCTTGGCGAGGCTGGAGCTTGCGCCGTTTTCCTAAGGTGGATCATCGTAGATGGAGGAAGACCGGCAACCAAATTCGATCAATGAGCCTCTAGGTGCTTGGGATGATGGTTCAAGACCGAAGGACACAGATCAACTCGGTATAACCATCTAACTCCTAGTCTTACATATTGCTAGTATAGGGTTTAGGGTTGATCCGGGTATCGGGTTGTGGTAGCGCCAGTTTAGAAAATTTTTGTTCCGCATTTGGCCACGGTTTGATGGCCGGGACGCTACCGTAACCCAACATGGTATCAGAGCCAACCCGTAAACCCCTTACTAGCAGTTTTAGATAATGTTAAAGTATCGAAACCGAAATAACTCCGAAACAACATCCCGATGTATTCCAGTCTCTGTCGAATTTTTAAAGTCTTCAAATTTTTTTTAAGCAACTGCAGAAGACTACTTAAGTGACCACTAAACCACACCCCAAATGCGAGCCAGTTTCACCCGTATTGAACCGACCACATTTGCAATTTTTCCGAGCCGGTCGGCCTTGCACTTGAGTTAGGGTTTTGTATTTTGGGTGTATGTCACTCTCTGGAATATTGGTGCAGTGATATTGCTTGTTTTGCCCATTTTGGATATTAGGTTATCTTTTTTTCAGGGGCAATTCGGGATGTTTCGAAGTCGATAATTTAACACTGTTTAAATGTTTACAGTACATGCATTACTATCTGCGACCGTGAATGTCATTCGAGCGGTACAACTCGTCTAATTGCTATATGTTCTTTTAGACGGGTTTGTGAACGTGACATTCACGACGATGTTCTGTGTTGTGCTGTGTTGTGGTTGGATCGTCATGGTGGATAGCTTGGGTGCAATATTAGTACAGTTTAGCTTCATTTGTACATTTGATATTGCGGGGCGAGCATCCGACATGTGGACTGCCGTCACTGCCCGTTTGTATATTATTTGTTTAGGGCACGACCGGGTTAAGGTCGATGTCATCCTTGTACATATTTTTTTTTTCTGTACTAGGATTATCCCGCGGTGGAGTGCACGAATAGCCGGGTTCTAGAGGGCAACGGGTTCGCATCTCATGGCTATTGAGACGGAGGGGACCTTACTCTAGAATTGACGGGCTATTTGCCGCACTCGTAGGGGTATAGGTTGACCCACGGCGGGGTGCCCAAGTTACTGAATTCCGTGAAGTGTTGGGTAGCCCATTCACGTTGTTGATTGGGGCTGTCTCGCTTCTGGGATTGCGGGTAACTTGCCGCACTTGTAGGGGTCTAGGTTTTCATTGCACAGGCAATCCACACGACAGGGGAACGCTGAGTTTCATTTGCGGTTCAAGTGAAACCTGGGGCTCCAAGATTATCCACCATTCTGTGTTGCTTCTGTGATGCTTCTGTGATGTTGCTTTATATCATGCATGGGACGATTGCTATATATATTTATATATATACTAGTAGATGTTGTATATGTTTTGCTCCCGCGCTAGTCCAATCCCCGCTTTGTCGTTAGTTAAGTAACTAACGAGTGATGGCGGGACCCAGTGGCGAATGCGGATGGCATATACGTATATCATATTTTCGTTCTTTTCTGGTGTGATTAATTGATGGGACTGCGTTGATTTTGATCAATGCAAGGATAAAACAAACCTATATGATATTGTTGGAACTAAGTTTTTTTAAAAAACAGACATTACAGACGTTTTCTTTTTCTTTGCACAGTGGTATTCTGTTATGAATATCCAGCACCTCATTCGACGAGGCAAGGACTGAGATCCCTTCATCGGGAGTGACCCCTTGGGCAGAAGTTTACGTCAACATAATAACTTCACTATAGTCGATTCTTTTGCTTTGCATCACGGTATTCAGTTTGGAATATCCTGCACCTCATTCGATGAGGACAGAGCCGAGATCCCTTCACCGGGGGTGACCTCTTTAGCAAAAGTTTTCGCTACTATATATTTGAAAACCACTTGGATTCCTTTAGCGATATCGAGTTCATTACGTTAAAGGTTTTTCTCCAAAAACCAGCCGTAGCCCTCCGTCATTTCATATTAGTATTGCTTAATATTCGTGCTACGTATGTCTTGCTTAGCCGAGGCGTAGTGTTCGGTAGCTATGTAGTGCTTTTCTGTTGCATGGATATGCGATTGGTTAGGACAGTCGTGCGGTCATTTTCGCTTAGTCAACGGCTCATGCGGGTGGGTCTAATGCAATCAAGATAATGATGGGTTGAATTTGATTAGGATCCTTTGATATGTTGGCTCAGTCAAGATCACTTGGATCCTAAGGGCAAAAATCCACATCGGGAATTTTTAAAGAAAATGAAACTTGCCAGGCATGCGCATACCTTCTGGAGTGTGATAACTTGAGTGACTTCCATCAAGTTATCATGCGATGATAGTTGGTTCCCGATTCCCACTGATGACTAGGATTACTCCTCGGGTGATTAGATGATCCCGATTAATTCTTCTTTTGGGTTTGGAGGCGAATTCGAGGAAACAGTGGGAGCCATGCTGATTAGATAACCATCCTGATTAGATAACTATTCTGATTTAGGTTAGAGTGCACGCTGAGTGTTTCTTTTCTCTCTCTTTTTGGCAGCGACCATGGCCCGCCCTAGACTAAAACTCATGAACCAAGTTAACCGAACCTTCTTTAAACATTTTGGATTTTGGAATGTCACGGTGTCGCATATATCATTGCCATCTCTAGATCACCTTTGCGTTTCTCCAGAACACCCTGTATCACCACGAAAATCCGCACTTATTGGATAAATCCATCGTATTGTTACGTACGAACTCGAAGGAACTTGTTCCAGATTCGAGGATGGATTCTGGTTCTGGAGAGATTGAATAGGATTATTCGGTTATCTTTTCCCTTTACCTTCTCTCAGGTTGTGAGGGCTTCTAGGATTAGGAGAGATTACACCTATTGAGCTTATTGGATAGTCTTCCCCCAGGAGAAAACCAATTAGCCTAAATGTGGTGTACAAAAGGTAATAAGTAAAGACATATAAAAGGATTAGAATAACAGCAAAGAAAATTGCGACTACTATCATTCACGACAAAACCGTATATACCCTTGCCACCCTCACATCCACTTTGGATTTCTCCAGAACACTTCGTATCATTACGAACGTGCATAATGCTTGGACATGCCATCGTATAGTTACATAAGAACTCGAAGGAATTTGTTTCAGATTCGAGGATGGTTTCCGGTTCAGGAGAAATAGAATATGATTATTCAGATATCTTTTCCCATTACCTTCTCTCAGGTTGCGAAAGCTCATGGCATAAGGAGTGTACACCTATTACGCTTATTGGATAGTCTTCTTCCAACCCTTAGGCTTGTGCCGAAAAGTAGGAAAGGAAGAAAACCAATTAGCTTAAAGAAGGTGTACAGAAGATAATAAGTAAAGACATAATAAAGGGATTGAAGTGAGGGCAGGTAAGTATATGGTTATTGTCATGAATCAGGATAGTGGTAGAAGCGTTGCTAGGAATACCAGGTTAACCCCTTCGAAACATTTTCATGTTTCAGTCCGACTGTGCGATGTTAATTGAAAATTGTTTTCCTAATTGGAATCTAACTCCAGGGTATTGTTGGGGTAAAAATTTACACCCCGGTTGACCGAGTCAAAATCAAGGTCAACCCCCAAGCTAAGTGGGCCCAAGCCCAGGTCAAGCAGGCCCCTGCCCAAGTCGAGCCCGTGGCCAGCCTCCCCAAGCCAACAACAAAATTATGTAATAAATAATTTTTATGTAATTTTTTTATACATGAATGTATGCAAAATGGGCATAAAGCCAATATTTTATAAGCCCATGGTTTATGTGCAAAAATGAAATGGCACATGAGCCATGGGATAGGCAAAATGCCATTTTGAAAAGCCCAAGGGGCTATATGTAAATATGTAAGCCTATAAAAGGCAAAATGATGATGAATAAAGAACACTTTATCATTCTCTCAAAAAAACCTAGGGTTTGTGCCTCTTTCCCTTTTCTGAAGGTTTCAAACCTTCTTCTTTTTTGAATTAAATCAAGAGTTTCACTCCCTTTTTCAAAACTAAATAGTTTTCCACCACAAAACCCACAAAGGGGAACTTGGATCTGCCATTAGATCTCAAAAAGAAGAGATATTTAGATCTCACATCTCTTGATCCAGCCAACAGAGGAGGAAGAAGAAGAACCCATTCCTCAAACAAAACATTTTTAGGAGTTTTAACTCCATATATATATATATATAACAACAAATATTTCCTTTTTGAAGCATACCTTCTGTTGCTGGGGCTAAAAGCCCTCTTTTCCTCGCCGGCGCTCGAGCGCCGAGCGCCCACGTGCCGACACGTGGCGCGCTAGCGCTCAAGCGCAAAGCGCCCACGTGCCGACACGTGGCGCACTTGCGCTCCTGCGCTCGAGCGCAAAGCGTCCACTTGCCGACATGTGGCGCGCTTGCGCTCGAGCGCCCAGCGCTTATGGGCAAAGCGCCCACGTGTCGACACGTGGCGCGCTTGCGCCTGAGCGTACAGCACCTAAGCGCACAGCGCTCATGGCGCTGGCCCCACGCATCCCTTGGATGCCTTTTCCCCCTCTTTTTATGTACATACATATACATATATATATGTATACATATCTGGACACATATATACACCACGACACTGTCCCTGTTAGAAAAAAATTTCTAACGGGGCGCTGTCCCGCACCCCGCAAGGGGGCTGCTAGCCCCCTTGACCCCCAGCCCGCTATCCGGGTAGCGGGACCCCCGTAAAAACTCTGCGTGGCCCCCGATATATCCGAAACCCCCTTTCAAAACACAACACACGTACACTGCACATTGAGTTCGCATGACCAGTTTAATCCATCAATCGGAGGTTCCCTCGCTCCAAAGGCGAGGGGTAATTAACGGTAGCTTAGTCCGCGGCTGCCGGAGATTCGGATCCCCACAATCATTAAACCCCGGCCTACCCTAGACAGGGGGAATCCGTAACCAGCGCGCGCGTATTCCCATCTCGATGGGGTGACGAAAAACACCCTACAGATTCTGGCACGCCCGGTGGGACTAATCTCTCCTCCCATATTTCGGGTTAAGCGTTCATGCGAACTCAATCAATGTACATATCTATATTTATACTAAAATAATGCTCTTTCATGCAGGTCTTCAAGCAATCACCTTTCAACAATGTCTCCAAAGATGAACTCAGCTCCCATCTTCTACACAATGAAGATGGACGCCAGGACGGTCCTCCCGGCCAGTCTCGGACGACAATGGGAGGAGCCGCCGCTACCATTCGGCTTCATCCTGTTCGTGTCAGCTAACGCCATCCCAGCTCCTCAAGTCCCGGTGGCAGACAAGCCGGCCTCGAAAGGCAAAAGGCCAAATGTGGTGGTCTCGAAGGCGTCCCAGCCCAAATGCAAATCGGTGTCTGGACGGCTTTCCATGGCCCCAACTGGGAGCAAAGCCATCAGAACAAAAGAAGTTTCCAGACCTCGTGGGCAAGCCCAGGCGATACCTTCGACGGACACGCGGGCAGACGTCTTCTCTGAAAGGTTTGCCTAGCACCCTATGTATAGTTTTGAAGCATCACATGTCACAAAGTTTAAATTTTTATGGTGCTAAGCAAGCATACAAAGGAATCGATCTTAGAAAATTAGGGTTTCGAAACTTAAAGCCAATAAAACTAGGGTTTCGAGACTACAACCTTTGTAGCTCCCTTTCGCTGGACTCTTTGATCTCTTGGGTGTAGGAAGAAGGTCCTCTTGAAGTCTTCTTGCGTCCACGACGATCCACCCGGAGTTCCTCGTCCATGCTCGCAACTTCGATTATCAAGATGAGAATCGAAGAGATCACTCTAAACAAGTTGGCTAAACTTGTGTAGAATGATGTTGTGGTTAAGATTCTCACTTCAAAAACCTTTCTTTATGTGTATTTTACTCACTAGAAGAAACTAGAGAGCAAATAGTGAAGGAGGAAGAAGATGGAGGCTTTCTTTTTAACAAGAGTAAATGATAACCATTGAAAAGAAATGAAATATATCTATATATATTTTATTTCTTCTCACTACAAACCATGGTTAAATCTTTTTGTTGTTATTTAATTAGGGTTTAAAACATGTAAGGAAAGGTTAATCCAAGGTTAAGGGTAGGTGAGAATGGTTATGTTAAAGAAGAATGTAGAAGCAAGTGAAGAATTATCCTTTACTTTTTCTATTTTGTTTTAAACCTAAAATCAAATAATAATCCATAGATTTTTCCATGGTGTGAGTCTTATATTGCCACCATTTCCATGTGTAATCAACCATGATAGATGGGTGTATGTATGTATGTATGTGTGCACATCCATATGTGCATGAAACTAGAAAGAAAGAAACACATACATGCATGCATACATCCATCATATTCAAGAAAGGTTTTAAGTGAGAAAACTAATGGTTAAATGATAAATCAACACTTGATTTATCAATCCGGCCATATCACATATGACCCCACCAAAAGCAAGCCGCCCGATCAATGTTCGGTATCCTATACGCGCATTTTAATCGGGTCCATGCGTATATCGCATACGCGCACCACAACGTTTCGCCTGGACTAGGTAACTCCTGTGTGGGACTCTAAGACTCGTCAATACGCCGGCAGAGGGTGATGATCATATCAAGCCACCCCAAGCCGCAAGCGGTCAGCTAAACGTAACGGCCACCCGGGTATTGAGCGATCAGAAGAAAACAAGCGAACCTGCTACAACTCCCGTCGAGCCAACCGGCAACACTACCGTACTGTAACACCTTAGGATGTGTTAGTGACTAATTATATTTAAATACTGGGTTTTTAACAAAAAGTTTACAAAATTGTGTTTTAAACATTTTTCCTAATTTAATAAATATTTTTTCCAAAATTTTCCTAGGCTTGCACACACATGTGCATGTAAACTAGGGTTTTTAAAATGAGTTTTACCATGATTAGTAGCCATAGTGGATTAATCTTGAGGATTAAAGTCTTATGGGTTTTAATTGAGTTTAATTAGTTAATTAAAAGTTACTTTAATTTGAATTGTAGTGGGTGTTGACTTGTGAGAGAGAGAGAGGGGGCATCATGGCTCAAGCCATGCTTGCCATTAATGAAGAGAGAGAGAGGAGGGTTGACAAGTGAGTGACAATTGTTGCCTCTCATTTCCTTTTGTTTTTCTCTCAAAACTCACACACACTCACACATACACACACTTACCTCTCTGCTCCAGAACCCCAGCACCAAGCAGCATAGCAGCAGCAACAACAGCAGGCAATCAGCAGCAGCAACAGCAAGCAATTCAGCAGCAGCAACAGCACCAGTAGCAGCAGCTAGCAGCAGCAACAGCCTCTTCCCTTCACCTCTTCATCTTCCTTCAGCTCCCTAGGGTTAAGTATGAGGTATATTTCCTAAACTTATTCCCTAGTTTGCTTGGTTAGTGTCGTTTTGCATCGGTTAGTGGTTTTTAGTGCGTTTTAGTGCGATTTGAGGTGTTTAGTGGGAATCTTGTGCTAATGTGGTGTGATTTGATTTCAGTAAGTTGTTAGTGAGTTATTGAGACCATGTTAACTTAGCTTAACCCCGATTGCACTAAAATACCACCAGTTGCCCTAATTGATGCAAATTCGTCGTATTTGAGCAAAACTGAGTTTTCTGGAACTGCTTTTGACCCGATGAGTTCTGAGTGAAATTGGGAAGACTGCAGTATAGTGGAGATGTGCTGATACCCCAGATTTAACCCGACCCCCTAACTGCTACAGTAGGCCGCCAATTAATTCGTTCTGGCCGCCAATTGCGGCCAGATGGGTAGGGTTTGGGTTGGGGTTTGGTCCTGTAGGTGTCTGTTAGTGTGTAGGGTGCTGTGATATATATATTTTTGTAAGTTTAGTTCTGTATAGAAATCTGGGACCAAATACCTATTTTGCCGTTTTTCTAAACCTTCGCGACACGCGTGATACGTGAGTAGGTTTGGGGCTTTTGCGTATCACGACGCGTCGGGGTAGTTTCAGGCGCGTGATCACACGTTTTAGCATATCGCGCATACGCGCGATTGGTTTGCGACACGGGTCTCTAGTTGGACCGTAATGTCGCGTTTCTGTGAAATTGAGCTTATGTGTGATATCTGTTATGTGATTCTAGGTTCGCAGGCCAGTGAGACGGACGCTGCGAAGAAGGGCAAGCAAGTTGTTGGATACACTTAGCGCGAGACACGGTGAGTAGATTTCACATCTACGGGGATATCGCCCGCATGGCGTTATGCGTCAGGGCTGATAGGACTTTACTATTATATGTTGCATGTACCCCATAGACTGTCATCGCATATTGCATTCCCTGCTATATATATATATATATGCTTAGAACTGATAGAACACTGCACTATTACTAACGGTTTATGTTGCACGGGCACTAATTTACATTCTACACACACCGTTTGTACTTGCCATGCCACACTCACTGTAGAGCTGTCATGATTATATTGTTGTAATTCATCTTACATATGATTGGTGGTGATTTCCTGGAAATTGGGAGCCGCATGACATCTTTAAAAACGGAAACTATTTTTAAAAGCGGTTTTCCCCTTGTGCTTATACCATGGATTGATTTACATTGTACCTCGCATCTGGATTTACTTATTGGTGTTGGATTTCATGCGATTTCTGGTTTTGAGGACCGTGGAAATATTTAAGAAAAGATGCTCTATTTTGGAAAAACCCGGTACCTCGTGATATCATATTTTGGTGCGTCCACCACGCGTTTTTCTCGGTGCTGAGACGTGTGCTTGAAACCCGATTCGAGGAGTGGATGATCCGTCTGCGGGTTCGTGGTGGGCCCGGTATGGTTCCCCTCGGCGAGATGATCAATGGGTTTGCCGATTGAGCCTGGAGGCGGGCGAGTACCTACAGGTGATTGGTTGGACCTGACAGTTGTCCGGAGGATACTGACCAGAGTCGAGAGATGGATGCGGGATGATCCGTACTGCCGGGGCCGAGGGCCGACACCACAGACGGACCCCGTGGGCCGATCCGGACTGACGGAGCCCGATATACGAGGATTTGCGTGTCGATGCTGGACACGAGTATTTTATGATATTTTGGGTGCCGATGTTGGGCACTCGTGATTTCTCAGAGATATACAGGATTTGAGGGCCGATGGGTGTGCCGGCGCCTGAGTGTATTTGGGATTTGGGTGCAGCCTGAGGCACCGATTATTGTTTTCCATGTTGACATTGTAAGTCTACGTTAGCGCCCCGGCAGTCTACAGACGCCAATTGCGGAATAAAACTTTTTAACTTGGCGCTATCGTATACTTTAACCCGGATCTGCCATTATTGCTAAACTAACAAACAGTAAAGAGTGTAGAAATGTTGTACCGACTGATCCGAGTCCTCCGGTCTTCATCTCCACTCCGATCTCCTCGCGGGATCTCCGTCCGTCTCCTCCTCGTCGGAAAGGGCACCACATCGCCTGTAGCTTTTACGGGCTCCCACCTCAATACCGAGGCAACTCGGGCGCGAAGCTGGCGAATCGACGCGTCCAAGATTTGCTGTAGGAAGTGTAGTGTAGAGGCTACTTGTCTCTTTGGGGTTTGTTGCCTTTGGATGGAGGAATGAAGATTGAACTTTGGAGGGAAAAGAAGCTACCAATTTTGCAAGCCAAAAGAGATGAACAAATGAAGCACATAAAACAATCTCTCATTTTTCTCTACTCATCATGAAGTGGCCGGCCATTGCAAAGTGGGAATGGTGGAGGGAAATTGAGTGGATGCATGAAGGGAGGTAATGGTAGGAAAAAGCAAGTGGTAACCTTAACAAAACATGAACCATGCTTACAACATACCTCCACCCATACCCTTTCCAATCAACATTAAAGCAAGAATGGTGCAACAAATAATGATATCATCATAATAAATCTATTAGCAATAAAACCCCTCCACAAAAGTAATTTGCAAAACTGCAAATTACCCCCTCCATCGGAAAAGTCCGGCCGGGAAAGAACAAAGGAAAACCGGCCGGAACGGAATGCAAACTGGCAACTCCAGAAAACTGGTCCCGTAATAAATTACAGGAAAACCCCGATACTGTGCATACACACCCGCATCTGTATTCCGTCCGGATACAAATGCAAAAAGACAAAATCTACACTGTACTAAACTAGGACCGGCTTAAACCAAAGCCGGCTAGTAATATCCGTTCGATCCTGATCCGTGCAATACCGCACGTATCTGATCGAACCCTGCCATATACCTATACGGCTACTAGTACAAACCGTCCGATCCTGATCCGTGCAATACCGCACGTATCTGATCGGACCCTGCCATATCTCCATACGGCCTCTACAGCGTTTCGCCCGAAAGCTGAGTAACTGAAAGTGTGGTGGACTCTAAAGACTCGTCAATACTATGGCTGTGGATTTAACCACTAGCACGTCAGAGGTATAAGCCAATACGTAACGGGCCACCAGCTATTGACCAAAAGGGACGTCGATGAGCGAACTCATCCTGACACCCTACTGAGCCTGTCAGTGACAATATCCGTACAGTCCGGTCCGTTCGTCTATGAGCATCGCATGGCGGGCCTAGGGGGTTGGTAAAAGTCAGACCCCCAAAAGCGGTACAAGTCGTGTCGGAGTGTAGCCCAGAACACCCTGAGATACTACTGGAATACCTACCAGTAAATCTCCTGCCTTGGCCAAGGACTTCGTGTAATGGCTCTCCTAGACACAGCGCGACCTCACCCCCAATACCGGGAGAGACGAAACCCCCGAAGATCCGCTCACTGCCTCCATGTGGCTCGGGACTGTACCCAACTAAAACCTGTTTGCACGACTCCTTTGAGCCGTGGTAGGGTAGTAATCAAAGTACAGTGGGAACTCACACGAGACAAATGACGATCCCCAGGTCGATGAACTAACCTGTACACATGTCACCTGGGAACTGCTATCTGACGTCAGGTATAAGACCAACTAGCATGTTCCCGGCGAGTCCTGTCCGGTGTACTCATAACCCAATGAGCACCTGTATACATCTTAGGTGATCCAACTGACACCAGTGGCTTGTGAGACCGGCCACCGCCCCTCGTCGGGGTCTCGACTGTATACACTAGTCTACTCTGGAGAATCGATGCCCTGTCTCGAAACTCCCACGACTAGGGACCTTTTAAGGATGTGCTTGTAGACTCCAGCTCTCACTTATATGATCGCCCTCATACTGCCGGTAGTCAAGCAAGAATCCCAGGGGCTCTATCAACGTGCAATAGCGACATGTCATGTCACCTAAAGCAGTACACGATGATAAAGGTAAACCTGATAGCATACTATCATCTCGAGTAAGACTGTTCTACCGGGATAGGTCCTCCCTCAATCATTGCAATCACGTGCCTGTGATCCAATAATTGACTCTGAGGGCACTATCTCCAACAATCTCCCACTTGCACTCAAGGCTAATTATTGCGATGTCGCATACTCACAGCCCGTGTGATACCGAACACCCAACTCCTCTACTAGTCAGTCGCACAAAACCTGTTTGCGAAACTATTGCGTTCGAGGAATAGCCTCAGTGAGTGGATCCGCTCTGAAATTTCTTTCTATGTCTCTCTAAATCTCAAGTTCGCGGAGAATGCCATCTCCCGAAATGAGCAATACCTGTCTTAGAGTGTCTGGATGTCTGATGGGACCGAGTTCATAAATGAACTCCAAATCCAAACTTCTTAGACTGTATCGTCAACTGAACTTAATCAGTATCCTGCGCCATGCCTCCCTCAGTATTGCCTTGGACCACCTGTCCAAAATACTGCCCCTCGTCAGAGGGAAAACTATAACTCTGACAACCTCCTTGTCGTCCAGGTCACCTTGGAAGCCTGGAATGATAACTGTCTCCTGAATGAGGCTGTCGTTATCATATCCCTAGAACATCCACTTATGTTCTAAAACTGCTTCCGATTGTTTCTCCAGGATTGGAACAATATCAACTTAATGTACTTTCTGCAAGAACAACATCTGGTGTGGTACTTGACATCTCATGATTGACTCAATTGCCTAAGCAAGTGATCTGTCAATCATGCACATCCCTCTCTACTTTAGTCTATAAGACACCTTTAGAGAGGGTGACTCCATCACCTGCAGGTACACTACCGTGCCAGGAGTCGTCCATTCTAAATACTCTTAGAATGCTGTCAAAGTACCCTGATTGGGAAACCACCCAAATCTAGATCCAAAAACATAGATCTAGTAACCAGTATGTCTGATATAATGTCCAAGTCCCATGTGGAGAAACCACTGTGAGACGACCAAAGTATAACCGATCGTAGTATAGGAGTTTCCTTTCCTACTTTGTGTATGTCATCCAAAACCCGGATATCACACCCTACTACCTTCTCAACAGATCCATCCCCTTTTCTGATGAAGTCAAACCCATGACTGTCACGTCAGAAATAGATGATCTATCTCCGCTACATTTGCTCTAGTCTATAAATAGACATAAGCTACCTGTCCACCAATGCTTCCGCTGCTCCCACTGACTACGACAACCCTCTGGCAGAGTCATATAGACGTACACTTCTAAAACTGGTTTAGAACGACGCTATACTCATCCTCCCGCCGGGTCTCGTAACCTGGAACAACAGCAATGGCAATTGTGGGTAAACAAGAACTTCCCTGTCACCGTCCTTGAGGCTACCGTAGTACCTCTCGGGTGCCTGAAGTTACCCACCGTATCTGCGGAGTGGCCAATGGAATGTCAATCCAGATTGAATCTTTAGGTTCCTTATCAAATCTTCAGTAATCGTTTGTGGTTCTGGAATTACTTCCAGTTCTACCATACTCCCACTATTGTTTTCTTGAAAAAATCCATTTTTAATAAAATTGTGGCGAGTCTAGAACAATATCGCTATTGTTCATCCAGATGGTAGAAAGTCAACCCGCGTCATAGCCTGGGTCAACCCACAAACAGCCATTACAGAAACGTGCCTTGAGTTGTCCAGTGTCTGGTTTTAAGCATAAACCGGACAACTCCCCGTACCTTAACAATGTTAAGATATGAACTGTTCTATATCCAATATAGAAACAGAGGCACTGATTTAATTGAACCAGATCCAAATCATGCAGCTGTCCCCAGCGCATGTCAACTAAATGGAAGGCGGCCGATCAGCGTTACTCAACTTAGGAATGCTTCCAATTATGAGTAACCTGAAAGAGAAGCATGTTCTCATTACTATCAACTGAATACCATACACAAGTATCTACATCTTCGATCTCTTTGAAGAATCCCGATACTTGCTACACTTTGTTCTCTACTCTATTCAAATACCTATAACTCCTCAAAACTTAGACCCTGTGTTTCAACGAAACACATGTCTAAGAACTAGAGAAGTTAAAAGTAAACAGAATATAGTATGAGGACCAACCCCTCTGTCCTAATTGACACTGGACAACATACAATACTCTGTATAAGTCCCTTGAGTCTGATAACTCTTTCACTGTGTGTCGTAGGTTGAAAACTGTACTTATGGTTAAGAAGAATTACACCGCTGTTTAATGCTCCTTACCTAACCATCCACTGATATAGGTAAATGTCGTAGACATAATTTCAGAAAGGTATATCTCACTCTATGAAAATAGACGTACAGATATATCAATTTGAAATTGGTGCATAACAGCGGATATCCAAAACCAAATATTTGCCGACCGGCAAACAGCCCAGGTGATTTCCTCAAATATCACCGATTACAACGAATCCCGATATAATGAGGATAATCACCCAATTCCCAATAACTTACTCCCACTCAACATCTGTAAAACCATACAGATGTGAGAATCGTACCTGGTAAATACATACCCTGGAGTAAGTATCTAATCGGGAAATCAGTTTTCCTTTAACATTACACAGTGAAACTGAAACATTGAAATGTTCCGATTGGGTATTCTGGTATTCCTAGTAATGCCTCTTCCAGATTCACGACTGTAACCGCATAGTTCTTTGCCACCTCTCCAAATCCCTTCATATATCTTTAGTCTTTACTTTCTGCACACCCTTTTAGGCCAAATGGTTTTCTTCCTTCCCTACCGTTCGGCACCAGCCTATGGTTTGGAAGAAGACTATCCAATAAGCATAATGGGTGTACTGTCCCAAACCTAGGAACACTCGCAATGAGAGAGGGTGAAGATAAAAGACAACCGAATAAACCTTATTCCTATTTCTCCTGAACCAGGATCCATCCCCGAACTGGAACAAGTTCCTTTCGAGTTCGTATATAACCATACGATGGATTATCCAATAAAATGGGATCTTCGTAGTGATACGGAGTGTCCTGGAGAAATACAAAGGTGATTTAGGATTGGCGAAGAAATACTTGGTTCGGTCGTGAATAGCAGTCGCAATTTACTTTGCCCTCTTACTAATCCCTTGTTTTGTCTGAACTTAATACCTTCTGTACACCGTTTAGGCTAACTGGTTTTCTTCATTCCCTACCGGTCGGCACCAGCCTATGGTTTGGAAGAAGACTATCCAGTTTGCGTAATAGGTGTACTACTCCTAAACCAAGGAGTACTCGCAACCTGAGAGAAGGTGAAAAGAAAAGACAACTGAATAATCCTATTCGTTTTCTCCAGAACCGGAAATCATCCTCGAATTCCTTCGAGTTCGTATCTAACCATACGATGGTTTTGTCCAATGGAAGTGGACTTTCGTAGTAATACGGGGTGTCCTGGAGAAAAGGGTAAAAGTAGGAGTGGCAATGAGGTCTGCAACTCTGACAATCCAAAAGCCAGTGTTAAGAAGGTTCGGTCAACTTGGTCACTGAGTCAAAGTCTTAGGGTCGGGTCAATGGTCGCTGCCAGAGAGAGAGAGAGAAGAAACACTCAGCGTGCACTCTATCCTAGATCAGAATGGTTACCAATTTATCTAATCTGGAAACCTCCCACTGTACCTCAAATTCTCCTCCAAACCTGAAAGAAGAATTAGTCGGGGTCACCCGAGGAGTAAACCAACTCATCAGTGGGAATCGGGATCCAACTCTCATCGCATGACAACGTGACGGAATCCGCTCACGGTATCACACTCCAGAAGGTATGCGCATATCTGGCAAGTTTCAGTACTTTTGAAACTCCCGATGTGATTTCTGCCCCATGCTCTTATGACCTTGACTTTGGCCAACATATCATAAGTCACATGTCAAGTTCTGCCCGTCATTCTCCAGGTTAATTTGAATCCACCCGTACATACCCTTGACTTTGGCCAAAATGGCAGCACGACTGTCCCAAACCAACGCATCTATCTATGCTGCATATGAATACCCCAATAGCTACCAATCACTGTGCCTTGACTTTGGCCAATATACACAGCTTGAATACTATTGACCACCCATATGAAACGACGGAGGGCTACGAATGGTTTCTGGCGAAAACCTTTAACGTAATGAACTTGATATCGTTGAAGGAACGGATAGCTTTTTAGAAAATATAGTGACGAAAACCTTTACTAAAGAGGTCACTCCCGGTGAAGGGATCTCGGCTCTTTCCCCGTAGAATGGGGTGCTGGATATTCATAACCGAATATCACTGTGCAAAGCAAAAGTAATCGGCTATAGTGAAGTTAATGCCCTGACGCAAACTTTTTGTCCAAGGGGTCACTCCCGGTGAAGGGATCTCGGCCCTTGCCTCGTCGACTGAGGAGCAGGATATTCCAACTGAATACCACGATGCAAAACAAAAGTGAACGTCCTTGCAATAACAGCTTTTTGAAAAGTGTTCCAACAACATCAGAATAGGTTTGTTTAACTTGCATTGATCCGAATCAACGCAGTCCCATCAATTGATCACACCACAAAGAACGAAAATATACTGACGTACGTATATGCCATCCGCATTCGCCACTGGGTCCCGTCATCACCCGTTAGGTTAGCTAACTAACGGCAGAGCGGGGACTGGACTAGCGCGGATGAAAAACATATACAACATCTACTAATATATATACCAATATATTATATTTCGCTCAAGGCGTGAATAAAATGCAACATCACAGAGAATGAACAGCATCACAGAAACAATACAGATATCTGGGATCCCCGGGTTTCACAGAGCCACTACTGAAACCCGACGTTCCCCTGGTCGTGTGGATAGCCTGTGCAATGAAATCCTAGACCCCTACGGGCGCGGCAAGTCACCCGCCAAAACCTGAAGCGAGGCAGCCCCCTTCAGCGCCGTGAATGGACCACCCAGCACTTCACGGAATCCGGCAACTTGGGCACCCCTCCTGGGTCAACCTGTACCCCCTACGAGTGCGGCGAATAGCCCGCCAATCCTAGAGTGAAGCCCCCTCCGTCTCAATGCCATGAGATGCGGGCTTGTTGCCCTCCAGAACCCGGCTATCCGTGCACCCCTCCGCGGGGCAATCCTAGTACAGAAAGTAAAATATACATACACCGGGTACATCGACCGCAACCAGGTCGTGCCCCAAAATAATAATACAAACAGGCAGTGACGGCAGTCCACATGTCGGACGCTCGCCCCGCAAAATCAAATGTACATAATACAACAACACAGTACTAGCATTGCATCAAGGCTATCCCCCACGACCGATCCGCAACATCACAGCAAATACATAGAACATCAACGTGAAAATCACGTTCGCAAATCCGTCTAACCGGGCTATAGCAGTTAGACCGGATTTACCGATCGAGTGACATTCACGGTCGCAGATATAATGTAAATACTGTGAAAACTAACGAGTTTAAATTTCGATCGACAAAATATCAAGAAGTGGGCCCCACGACTTACTGGTGAACAGTAACAAAATCTGGGCAAAAACGATATATATCAAAAACCCCAAAATCCAAGTGAGAACAACCTGACAAAATTTGGGAGCACGTGCTCCCCACGTGGCCGCGGTTGCGCGGCCAAACCATGGGTTTGGCCGCGCTTCCGCGGCAGCTTGGAGGGATCACGACCCCAAATTTTGTCGTGACTCTTAAAAGTTCCTGCTCTGATTTTTAAGACATCCAGAAATCATTTTTGAGACCGTTTAAAAACAACAGAAACTGTCGGCTTGGATTTTTGCAGTTTTCGATTTCCGGTCGGATCGAAGTTTTAAACGCGTTAGCACAAGTTAGCATAGCAAAATGGTGAGGCTCTGATACCACTGTAAGTCTACGTTAGCGCCCCGGCAGTCTACAGACGCCAATTGCGGAATAAAACTTTTTAACTTGGCGCTATCGTATACTTTAACCCGGATCTGCCATTATTGCTAAACTAACAAACAGTAAAGAGTGTAGAAATGTTGTACCGACTGATCCGAGTCCTCCGGTCTTCATCTCCACTCCGATCTCCTCGCGGGATCTCCGTCCGTCTCCTCCTCGTCGGAAAGGGCACTACATCGCCTGTAGCTTTTACGGGCTCCCACCTCAATACCGAGGCAACTCGGGCGCGAAGCTGGCGAATCGACGCGTCCAAGATTTGCTGTAGGAAGTGTAGTGTAGAGGCTACTTGTCTCTTTGGGGTTTGTTGCCTTTGGATGGAGGAATGAAGATTGAACTTTGGAGGGAAAAGAAGCTACCAATTTTGCAAGCCAAAAGAGATGAACAAATGAAGCACATAAAACAATCTCTCATTTTTCTCTACTCATCATGAAGTGGCCGGCCATTGCAAAGTGGGAATGGTGGAGGGAAATTGAGTGGATGCATGAAGGGAGGTAATGGTAGGAAAAAGCAAGTGGTAACCTTAACAAAACATGAACCATGCTTACAACATACCTCCACCCATACCCTTTCCAATCAACATTAAAGCAAGAATGGTGCAACAAATAATGATATCATCATAATAAATCTATTAGCAATAAAACCCCTCCACAAAAGTAATTTGCAAAACTGCAAATTACCCCCTCCATCGGAAAAGTCCGGCCGGGAAAGAACAAAGGAAAACCGGCCGGAACGGAATGCAAACTGGCAACTCCAGAAAACTGGTCCCGTAATAAATTACAGGAAAACCCCGATACTGTGCATACACACCCGCATCTGTATTCCGTCCGGATACAAATGCAAAAAGACAAAATCTACACTGTACTAAACTAGGACCGGCTTAAACCAAAGCCGGCTAGTAATATCCGTTCGATCCTGATCCGTGCAATACCGCACGTATCTGATCGAACCCTGCCATATACCTATACGGCTACTAGTACAAACCGTCCGATCCTGATCCGTGCAATACCGCACGTATCTGATCGGACCCTGCCATATCTCCATACGGCCTCTACAGCGTTTCGCCCGAAAGCTGAGTAACTGAAAGTGTGGTGGACTCTAAAGACTCGTCAATACTATGGCTGTGGATTTAACCACTAGCACGTCAGAGGTATAAGCCAATACGTAACGGGCCACCAGCTATTGACCAAAAGGGACGTCGATGAGCGAACTCATCCTGACACCCTACTGAGCCTGTCAGTGACAATATCCGTACAGTCCGGTCCGTTCGTCTATGAGCATCGCATGGCGGGCCTAGGGGGTTGGTAAAAGTCAGACCCCCAAAAGCGGTACAAGTCGTGTCGGAGTGTAGCCCAGAACACCCTGAGATACTACTGGAATACCTACCAGTAAATCTCCTGCCTTGGCCAAGGACTTCGTGTAATGGCTCTCCTAGACACAGCGCGACCTCACCCCCAATACCGGGAGAGACGAAACCCCCGAAGATCCGCTCACTGCCTCCATGTGGCTCGGGACTGTACCCAACTAAAACCTGTTTGCACGACTCCTTTGAGCCGTGGTAGGGTAGTAATCAAAGTACAGTGGGAACTCACACGAGACAAATGACGATCCCCAGGTCGATGAACTAACCTGTACACATGTCACCTGGGAACTGCTATCTGACGTCAGGTATAAGACCAACTAGCATGTTCCCGGCGAGTCCTGTCCGGTGTACTCATAACCCAATGAGCACCTGTATACATCTTAGGTGATCCAACTGACACCAGTGGCTTGTGAGACCGGCCACCGCCCCTCGTCGGGGTCTCGACTGTATACACTAGTCTACTCTGGAGAATCGATGCCCTGTCTCGAAACTCCCACGACTAGGGACCTTTTAAGGATGTGCTTGTAGACTCCAGCTCTCACTTATATGATCGCCCTCATACTGCCGGTAGTCAAGCAAGAATCCCAGGGGCTCTATCAACGTGCAATAGCGACATGTCATGTCACCTAAAGCAGTACACGATGATAAAGGTAAACCTGATAGCATACTATCATCTCGAGTAAGACTGTTCTACCGGGATAGGTCCTCCCTCAATCATTGCAATCACGTGCCTGTGATCCAATAATTGACTCTGAGGGCACTATCTCCAACAGACATATCCATGTAGATGTTATTTATCCCATGCTCAGTATTGATTACTATATACCTCATCCTGTAGCATTTACCTGATAGAGCTCTTGCATTACTATTGCATCCACTGTTTGTCATGCATTGACATCATCTGCTGGCATTAGTAGAGCCGCGCTATATGTGCATGCTCGCGATCACCTTTATATGTTATCTCTATTCACGAGTTGGCAACTTACCCCCGTTGTGCCACAGTATTTGCAGGTTGCCCTTGGGAGTAGTCGCGGCTGGCTGTTTACCGCATCTTTTGGCACAGATACCATTGCTGAGGCGAGTTAGCCTTTTGCTGTTAGGTGGGTTTTTGTACGGTATCTGTTATCTTTCAGTTGTATATTGATGTATCTAGTACTCTCCATCTACCTTTCTGTATTGACTTAGAGACAGTTGTGAGGACGATGTGTATGATTTTATACTCTGGTGTCGAGCTCGCATGTGAGCTGGCTTTATTTTATGCAGTCTTACCTTTTGTGATATTGTCCTTGCTTTACCGTGTATTCTTCGCTACGGCGTCGTATATCATATTGGGATGCTTTATTTATTTCACTTGTTATTTCTGCTACACCCTGCTTTTACCCGACTTACGGGACAAATGTTTAAAAAGGAAATGTTGCCAAAATTATAAAAGTTATAACTCCTGAACTTAAAAAGGATTTCTACTAAATTAATTAAAGTTTCTCAGATATGTATGACTGTTTTTACAAAAGATGTTTTAATCACTTTTTATTTATTGGTTTTGATTTCTGGGTTCGGCTTACTTAGCCGCGTTACGCCTGTAGACGTTGCGTGGTTAAGTGCCGGTCACGAGTCGAAATTCTCGGGTCGTGACAAAGTTGGTATCAGAGCGTAGGTTTTATCTTCGGAGTGTAGGATGACCCTGGTATGATGGAGTAGGTAGCTGCAGCAGGGTAGCGTAGCGTGTGTATGTTCCGCGGCATACTCACGACACGGTACTCCGCCTACGCGACCTTAGGACTTGTTGATTTAAATTCCTTCTCGAATACATACATTCCTGCGATTCGATTTCCGCGTTCTTATCGAATCCTAATTTTCCTTCAGCCACTATGCCGCCAAAGACTACGAGGGCACAGAGAGCGGCTGCGAGGGCCGAGATTCGAGTTGACTCGTCCGAGACGAGGACTGATCCGGGCAGTGCACCCGTTGTACCCGAGCAGGCTGTTCCTGCCATGACAGATCAGATCGCCACGCTAGGGGCTGGTATGCAGGAGATGCGTCAGACGGTGGGATCTAGCATGCAGGAGATGCGCCAGATGATAGGATCGCTAGTTGAGACGCTTCGAGCGCAGCGACCAGAGGTAGCTCCACCCGTTCCAGAGACCGCGATGGTACCTACCGCACAGCCAGTTGCCCCTGCAGCCACAGAGGTGACTACAGTTTCGCTATCAGAGTTCATGAGGTTGAAGCCTCCGGTCTTCACAGGCACCGATACAGCCGAGGACCCACAGTCTTTCATCGACAGGATGGCCCGGATATGCCGTTCCCTCAGATGCGCAGATACGAGATGGGTTGAGTTCGCGAGCTTTCGTCTGGAAGGTCTTGCGCAGAAGTGGTGTGATTCAGTTGAGAAGGGCAGAGCCGCAGGTCTTCCTCCTATGACCTGGACGGAGTTCGTGACCATATTTCTAGCCCGTTTCCTTCCCCAGAGTGTTAGGGATGCCCGAGCACGCAGATTTGAGTCCTTGCGCCAGACGCCAGGGATGACAGTGGCAGAGTATGACGTGCTGTTTACAGAGCTAGCAGTCTATGCCCCATATTTAGTGGCTACCGAGGAGTTGCGAGTCAGGAGATTTGTTCGAGGCTTGCTTACACCACTGTTCCTCGCGATCAGCGCGCAGCACTACGAGACCTATGCAGCAGCTGTAGACGCAGCCCTAGTAGTCGAGGAGCACCTTGCTGAGACTTCGGTAGTTCCAGAGCCGAAGAGAGTTCGTACCAGTATTTCCGCACGGAGGCAGTCATTCAGACGCCGCGACAGGTATCGTTCTGGTACGAGGAGTAGCAGAGATTCGGGACGGAGCCAGATGTTTAGTTCCTATCCACGAGAGAGTCAGCAGTCGCCGCGGGGTTGCTTTAGATGCGGCAGCCTACTTCACCTCGTTAGGGATTGTCCCGAGACACACCGGAGGGAGGCGGCAGCACCGCATGTTACTTTACCACCTTCACCACCCCAGAGGGCATTGCCCGTTGTACCTACCGTTGCTCCGCGCCAGACTCATACACAGCGAGGTCGTGGCCGTGGAGGAGTTGCTCAGAGAGGACGAGATGACCGAGGCAGAGGGCAGTCAATTGCAGGTGGTGGACAGGCACGGGTCTTTGCTTTGACGCATCAGGACGCGCAGGCGTCCAATGCAGTGGTTTCAGGTATCCTTCCTGTTTGTACAGTTGATGCACACGTATTGTTCGATCCCGGATCCACACACTCGTACGTATCCACACACTTTGTGCCGAGTTTGGGTAGAGAGTCCGGTTTGCTTGATCAGCCGCTTGTGGTGACCACTCCTGTGGGAGAGTTGTTTGTTGCTAGGCACGTGTTCCGATCCTGTACCGTCTGTATTGGCGAGAGAGAGTTGCCTGTCGACTTGATCCTTCTGGAGATGTTGGACTTCGACGTTCTCTTAGGTATGGATTGGTTAGCCACGTGCTATGCTTCTGTGGACTGCCGTGAGAAGACAGTTAGATTCTGCTTTCCCGGCGAGTCGGTTTTTGTTGTGTTGGGGGACCGTGGTGCCGCCCCTCACAGTGTGATTTCTTCTTTTCGCGCTGGACAGCTTTTGAGGAAGGGATGTCAGGGATTTCTCGCCTATGTTTGCGATGCTCGCGCTACAGAGGTCCCATTGGATCAGGTTCCGGTTGTTAGCGAGTTTCCTGATGTGTTCCCTGCCGAGCTTCCAGGGTTGCCGCCCGAGCGCGACATTTCTTTCTGTATTGATTTGGTTCCTGGCTCGGGGCCTATCTCCATACCGCCTTATCGGATGGCCCCGGCGGAACTTCAAGAGTTGAAGGGTCAGTTGCAAGATTTGTTGGATAAGGGACTTATTCGACCCAGTGTTTCTCTTTGGGGTGCTCCAGTCCTGTTTGTCAAGAAGGACGGCAGTTTGCGTCTGTGTATCAACTACCGCCAGCTGAACAGGGTGACAGTGCGGAACATGTATCCTTTGCCGCGCATCAACGATTTGTTCGACCAGCTTCAGGGGGCAGGGTACTTTTCGAGGATCGATTTACGATCGGGCTATCATCAGCTGCGGGTTCGACAGGAGGACATTTCCAGGACAGCTTTTCGTACGCGCTACGGCCATTACGAGTTTTTGGTGATGTCGTTCGGACTCACCAATGCGCCAGCAGCATTCATGGACTTGATGAACCGTATTTTCCGGCCATATTTGGATCTGTTCATCATAGTCTTCATTGACGATATCTTGGTGTATTCCCGGAGTAGTGAGGAGCACGAGCAGCACCTGCGGATTACCTTGCAGACCTTGAGGGAGCACCAGCTTTATGCGAAATTCTCCAAGTGTGCTTTTTGGCTGGACAGCGTGGACTTCTTGGGACATGTGATTTCACGAGACGGTATATGTGTAGACCCGAGAAAGATCGAGGCCGTTCAGCGTTGGCCCAGACCCACATCGGTGACGGAGATTCGCAGCTTTTTGGGGCTGGCCGGTTACTACAGACGTTTTGTGCAGGACTTCTCCCGTATTGCTACACCGTTGACCGGGTTGACCCGGAAGGGAGTTCCTTTCGATTGGACGGAGGAGTGCGAGCACAGTTTCCAGCAGTTACGGACTCGGCTGACGACGACACCGGTGTTATCTTTACCTTCCGGATCGGGCGGATTTGTGGTATATTGTGATGCTTCTCGAGTGGGGTTAGGGTGCGTACTGATGCAGCATAACAGGGTGATCGCGTATGCCTCGCGACAATTGAAGAAACATGAGCAGAACTACCCCACTCACGATTTGGATATGGCGGCAGTGGTCTTCGCACTTAAGATCTGGCGACATTACCTATACGGCGAGTCGTGCCAGATATTCACGGATCACAAGAGTCTGAAATATATATTCCAGCAGCGGGACCTGAACCTTCGACAGCGCCGATGGATGGAGTTAGTGAAGGATTACGAATGCGAGATCTTATATCACCCGGGCAAGGCAAATGTGGTGGCGGATGCTTTGAGTAGGAGGCCCGGGGGTAGTCTATCTTGTTTGAGCGCAGTACAGGAGCAGTCATCCGCGGACTGGCAGATATTATGCGACAGCCGGATACAGTTCGAGTTCATGCCGATTGGAGGACAGATCGCGCATGTCCGTGCACGCCCACAATTGATCGATCGTATACGTGAGGCACAGCTCAGTGATGACCGATGTTCAGAGATCATGGCACAGATTGGACAGGGCAGATTTTCCGAGTTCGTGATTGATGATCAGGGGATACTACGATTTGGAGTCAGACTGTGCGTACCTGATGCTGAGGGACTGAGGCGCGAGATTCTTGAGGAGGCATATCGATCGGTATATAGCGTCCATCCTGGTTCCACCAAGATGTATCATGATATGAGAGGTGTTTACTGGGACGGAATGAAGAGGGACATCGCAGATTTTGTGTCGAGATGCCTGACTTGTCAGCAAGTCAAGGCTGAGCACCAGAGGCCCGCGGGAGAGCTACAGCCGTTACCCGTTCCCGAGTGGAAATGGGAACAGATTTCGATGGACTTCATTGTGGGATTACCCAGGACTAGTCGGGGGTATGACTCCATCTGGGTGATCGTGGATCGTTTGACGAAAGCGGCTCACTTCCTACCGGTGAAGACGACTTTCGGATTTACTCAGTATGCCCAGATCTACATCGACGAGATTGTGCGACTACACGGAGTCCCGACATGCATTGTGTCCGACAGAGGCACCCAGTTTACCAGTAGACTATGGCAGAGGCTTCATGAGGCTTTGGGCACTCGCTTGAGTTTCAGTACGGTATTTCATCCGCAGACCGACGGACAGTCAGAGCGGACGATTCAGACTCTCGAGGACATGCTCAGAGCGTGTGTATTAGATTTCGGAGGTAGCTGGGATCATCACTTACCCTTGGTAGAGTTCTCATACAATAACAGCTACCAGGAGACCATTCAGATGGCACCGTTTGAAGCTCTCTACGGGAGGAGATGCAGGTCGCCCACTTGTTGGACAGAGCTCAGTGAGAGCAGTATCTTAGGGCCACAGATTATTGAGGAGACGACCGCGAAGATCCAGTTGATTCGCGATAGGATGAGAGCGGCACAGAGTAGGCAGAGATCTTATGCAGACCGTCGGCGACGCAGACTTGAGTTTTCTGTTGGTGATCATATTTTCTTGAGGGTCTCCCCGATGAAAGGTGTGATGAGGTTTGGGAAGAAGGGGAAGCTCAGTCCCAGGTATGTGGGCCCCTTCGAGATCCTCGAGCGTGTTGGTACAGTAGCCTACCGTTTAGCCCTTCCGCCCAGCTTTCCAGATGTGCACCCCGTGTTTCATGTCTCGATGCTCCGCAGATATCTTCATGATCCTTCGCACGCGATTCAGCACCCGACGATCCAGCTGGAGCGCGACCTTTCCTATGCAGAGCAGCCGGTGATGATTTTGGATCGACAAGTGAAGAGGTTGAGATCGAAGGACATTCCATCAGTTAGGGTACTTTGGCGTGGTCAGAACCGTGAGGAGGCCACTTGGGAGACCGAAAGCGAGATGATGAAGACGTATCCCCATCTTTTTGAAGGTACGTGTAGTTAGATTTTTGAAATTCGGGGACGAATTTCTTTAAGGGGGAGAGATTGTAACACCTTAGGATGTGTTAGTGACTAATTATATTTAAATACTGGGTTTTTAACAAAAATTTTACCAAATTGTGTTTTAAACATTTTTCCTAATTTAATAAATATTTTTTCCAAAATTTTCCTAGGCTTGCACACACATGTGCATGTAAACTAGGGTTTTTAAAATGAGTTTTACCATGATTAGTAGCCATAGTGGATTAATCTTGAGGATTAAAGTCTTATGGGTTTTAATCGAGTTTAATTAGTTAATTAAAAGTTACTTTAATTTGAATTGTAGTGGGTGTTGACTTGTGAGAGAGAGAGGGCATCATGGCTCAAGCCATGCTTGCCATTAATGAAGAGAGAGAGAGGAGGGTTGACAAGTGAGTGACAATTGTTGCCTCTCATTTCTTTTTGCTTTTCTCTCAAAACTCTCACACACTCACACACACACACACACTTACCTCTCTGCTCCAGAACCCCAGCACCAAGCAGCATAGCAGCAGCAACAACAGCAGGCAATCAGCAGCAGCAACAGCAAGCAATTCAGCAGCAGCAACAGCACCAGTAGCAGCAGCTAGCAGCAGCAACAACCTCTTCCCTTCACCTCTTCATCTTCCTTCAGCTCCCTAGGGTTAAGTATGAGGTATATTTCCTAAACTTATTCCCTAGTTTGCTTGGTTAGTGTCGTTTTGCATCGGTTAGTGGTTTTTAGTGCGTTTTAGTGCGATTTGAGGTGTTTAGTGGGAATCTTGTGCTAATGTGGTGTGATTTGATTTCAGTAAGTTGTTAGTGAGTTATTGAGACCATGTTAACTTAGCTTAACCCCGATTGCACTAAAATACCACCAGTTTCCCTAATTGATGCAAATTCGTCGTATTTGAGCAAAACTGAGTTTTCTGGAACTGCTTTTGACCCGATGAGTTCTGAGTGAAATTGGGAAGACTGCAGTATAGTGGAGATGTGCTGATACCCCAGATTTAACCCGACCCCCTAACTGCTACAGTAGGCCGCCAATTAATTCGTTCTGGCCGCCAATTGCGGCCAGATGGGTAGGGTTTGGGTTGGGGTTTGGTCCTGTAGGTGTCTGTTAGTGTGTAGGGTGCTGTGATATATATATTTTTGTAAGTTTAGTTCTGTATAGAAATCTGGGACCAAATACCTATTTTGCCGTTTTTCTAAACCTTCGCGACACGCGTGATACGTGAGTAGGTTTGGGGCTTTTGCGTATCGCGACGCGTCGGGGTAGTTTCAGGTGCGTGATCACACGTTTTAGCGTATCACGCACACGCGCGATTGGTTTGCGACACGGGTCTCTAGTTGGACCGTAATGTCGCGTTTCTGTGAAATTGAGCTTATGTGTGATATCTGTTATGTGATTCTAGGTTCGCAGGCCAGTGAGACGGACGCTGCGAAGAAGGGCAAGCAAGTTGTTGGATACACTTAGCGCGAGACACGGTGAGTAGATTTCACATCTACGGGGATATCGCCCGCATGGCGTTATGCGTCAGGGCTGATAGGACTTTACTATTATATGTTGCATGTACCCCATAGACTGTCATCGCATATTGCATTCCCTGCTATATATATATATATATATATATGCTTAGAACTGATAGAACACTGCACTATTACTAACGGTTTATGTTGCACGGGCACTAATTTACATGCTACACACACACCGTTAGTAATTGCCATGCCACACTCACTGTAGAGCTGCCATGATTATATTGCTGTAATTCATCTTACATATGATTGGTGGTGATTTCCTGGAAATTGGGAGCCGCATGACATCTTTAAAAACGGAAACTATTTTTAAAAGCGGTTTTCCCCTTATGCTTATACCATGGATTGATTTACATTGTACCTCGCATTTGGATTTACTTATTGGTGTTGGATTTCATGCGATTTCTGGTTTTGACGACCGTAGAAATATTTAAGAAAAGATGCTCTATTTTGGAAAAACCCGGTACCTCGTGATATGATATTTTGGTGCGTCCACCACGCGTTTTTCTCGGTGCTGAGACGTGTGCTTGAAACCCGATTCGAGGAGTGGATGATCCGTCTGCGGGTTCGTGGTGGGCCCGGTATGGTTCCCCTCGGCGAGATGATCGATGGGTTTGCCGATTGAGCCTGGAGGCGGGCGAGTACCTACCGGTGATTGGTTGGACCTGGCAGTTGTCCGGAGGATACTGACCAGAGTCGAGAGATGGATGCGGGATGATCCGTACTGCCGGGGCCGAGGGCCGACACCGCAGACGGACCCCGTGGGCCGATCCGGACTGACGGAGCCCGATATACGAGGATTTGCGTGCCGATGCTGGACACGAGTATTTTATGATATTTTGGGTGCCGATGTTGGGCACTCGTGATTTCTCAGAGATATACAGGATTTGAGGGCCGATGGGTGTGCCGGCGCCTGAGTGTATTTGGGATTTGGGTGCAGCCTGAGGCACCGATTATTGTTTTCCATGTTGACATATCCATGTAGATGTTATTTATCCCATGCTCAGTATTGATTACTATATACCTCATCCTGTAGCATTTACCTGATAGAGCTCTTGCATTACTATTGCATCCACTGTTTGTCATGCATTGACATCATCTGCTGGCATTAGTAGAGCCACGCTATATGTGCATGCTCGCGATCACCTTTATATGTTATCTCTATTCACGAGTTGGCAACTCACCCCCGTTGTGCCACAGTATTTGCAGGTTGCCCTTGGGAGTAGTCGCGGCTGGCTGTTTACCGCATCTTTTGGCACAGATACCATTGCTGAGGCGAGTTAGCCTTTTGCTGTTAGGTGGGTTTTTGTACGGTATCTGTTATCTTTCAGTTGTATATTGATGTATCTAGTACTCTCCATCTACCTTTCTGTATTGACTTAGAGACAGTTGTGAGGACGATGTGTATGATTTTATACTCTGGTGTCGAGCTCGCATGTGAGCCGGCTTTATTTTATGCAGTCTTACCTTTTGTGATATTGTCCTTGCTTTACTGTGTATTCTTCGCTACGGCGTCGTATATCATATTGGGATGCTTTATTTATTTCACTTGTTATTTCTGCTACACCCTGCTTTTACCCGACTTACGGGACAAATGTTTAAAAAGGAAATGTTGCCAAAATTATAAAAGTTATAACTCCTGAACTTAAAAAAGGATTTCTACTAAATTAATTAAAGTTTCTCAGATATGTATGACTGTTTTTACAAAAGATGTTTTATTCACTCTTTATTTATTGGTTTTGATTTCTGGGTTCGGCTTACTTAGCCGCGTTACGCCTGTAGACGTTGCGTGGTTAAGTGCCGGTCACGAGTCGAAATTCTCGGATCGTGACACGTACAGTCCGGTCTCTTCATCAGATATGCTGCATATCGAGCCTAGGGATGGTCACGTCGACCCCAATAACTCAATAAGTCGTGCCGGTGAATGGTCTATAACAGATCGAGAAACTACTGATAACACTTATCAGCAAATCTCAGCAGCCCTGGCCAGGGACTTACTGATATAACCAGTCGGGCACAACACGGCATCAACTCCCAATACCGGGAGAGACGAAACCCCTCCTATCGCTCATTGCCTTCGTGTCTCAGGACTGTACCCAACGGCCACCTGTTTGCACGACTCAGTAGAGCCGTGGTAGGGTAGCAATCAAAGTACAGTGGGAGAGCACACAAGACTCTATGATGATCTCGGGTCTACAGACTAACCTGTATCAGTGTCACCTGAGAACTGCTATCCGACGATAGATATAATTCCATATAGGAGTTCTCGGTGAGTCCGTCCAGTGTACCCAGTCACCACTGAGCACCCGTGTATGATCTTGATGTCAAACATCGATGAATGTGGGAACATTCATCGCCCATCGCAAGGGTCTAGTATCATATATGCTTGTCTACTCTGGTATATCAATGTCCCGTCTCGATATACCTACGACTAGGGACTTTCCAGGATATGCTTATAGACTACAGATATCCCATTAGTATGATCTCCATCATAATCAGAGCAGTCAAGCCGATATCCTCAGGGCTTTATCAGCATGTATGAATGAATAAAAGCATGATCAAATCAACATGTCAGATAAAGAAGAACCAGATAGCATACTATCATGTCGAGCAAGAATGCATACTGAATATATATATACATGTATAGATACATCCACTATCATATAATGGCCTCTAGGGCATACATATATCCAACAATCTCCCACTTGCACTAAGGCCAGTTATTGGCGTATCTCATACCCAACATCTCAAAAAGTCGCTCATGCTGCGGCTGAGGGAGGGTCTTGGTGAATGGATCCGCGGCGTTATTCTTTGTGTCTACTCTCCTAATCTCGATCTCGCGGCGATCTACAATCTCCCGGATCAAATGAAAACGCCTCAGGATGTGTCTGGACCGCTGATGGGATCTGGGCTCCTTGGCTAACACCATAGCCCCATTATTATCACAATACAAAGGTATTGGATCAATAATGGTTGGAACTACTCCTAGCTCCGAGACGAACTTCTTCATCCAGACGGCTTCCTTGGCAGCATCATTTGCAGCAGTGTACTCAGCTTCCATCGTAGAGTCTGCAACGGTATCTTGTTTGGAACTCTTCCAACTCACCGCCCCTCCATTGAGGGTAAATACAAACCCAGAGATAGATTTGCTGTCGTCCTTATCGCTCTGGAAGCTCGAATCGGTAAAGGCCTCTATTTGGAGATTTCCATTACCATACACCAAGAATAATTCTTTAGTCCTTCGCAAGTACTTAAGAATGTTCTTCACAGCTGTCCAGTGGTTTTCCCCTGGGTTAGATTGATACCTGCTTACAACACTAAGTGCATAAGCTACATCTGGGCGTGTACATAACATCGCATACATTATAGATCCTACTGCCGAAGCATAGGGTATAACACTCATGCGAGCTCTCTCTTCATCGGTCTTTGGACAAGAGACCTTGGAGAGAGTGACCCCATGGCAAGCGGGTAAGGCATCCCGCTTGGAGTCTTCCATACTAAATCTTTTTAGGATGGTGTCAATGTACCTGGTTTGGGACAATCCCAATAACCTTTTGGATCTATCCCTATAGATCCTTATGCCCAGAATGTATGTGGCATCACCCAGGTCCTTCATGGAGAACCTCAGTGATAAGAAAGATTTGACCGACTGTAGCATAGGAATATCATTTCCTATCAGAAGAATGTCGTCCACGTACAATACGAGGAATGTGACAGCTCTCCCTACAGCCTTCTTATAAACACAAGGTTCATCTGGATTTTTGATGAAATCAAACTCTTTGATGACATCATCGAAACAGATGTTCCAACTCCGTGATGCCTGCTTTAACCCATATATGGATTTAAGCAATTTACATGCTTTCCCGCTGCTCCCACTGTCAATGAAGCCCTCTGGCTGATCCATATAAACGCATTCTTCTAAATTTCCATTTAGAAATACAGTTTTAACGTCCAAATACCAGATTTCATAGTCGTAGTGAGCAGCAATAGCAAGTAGGATCCTAATAGATTTAAGCATGGTTACGGGAGAAAAAGTCTCGTCATAGTCCAAACCTGGTCTTTGACGAAAACCCTTCGCCACAAGTCTTGCCTTATAGGTCTCCACCTGCCCATCTGCACCAATCTTTCTTTTAAAGATCCATTTGCACCCCACAGGTTTTACCCCAGGGGGTACAACGTCTAAAGTCCATACTTTGTTGGTGTACATAGACTCCATTTCGGATCTCATGGCATCCAGCCACTTCACAGAGTCTTTACTCGTGATAGCTTGCTGAAAACTGGTAGGATCATCATCATCCATGATACAGTCTTCTCTGTCACCATCAATGAGGAAACCGTAGTACCTCTCCGGTGGGCGAGAAGTCCTACCAGACCTACGGAGTGGCCGAGGTTCTTCAGTTTCTGTTGTAATAGCCGGTTCAACCAAATCGTCATTTGTAGTTTGTGTCTCCAGAACCTCTTCTAGATCCACCACCTTGCCATCATCTTTATCTGTGAAAAACTCCTTTTCCAAGAATGTGGCATACTGAGAAACAAACACTTTTTGTTTCTCTTTGTGGTAGAACAGATATCCATAAGAATTCTTTGGATATCCCACAAAGTTACACATGACTGACCGTGTCTCGAGTTTGTCCGGATTCTGCTTTTTAACATAGGCCGAGCAACCCCAAATCTTAATTCTCTTAAGAGATGGTCTCTTCCCATGCCATATCTCATATGGCGTGGTAGACACGGTTTTGGTTGGAACCCTGTTTAGCAGAAACGCTGCAGTCTCCAATGCATGCCCCTAAAACGAGACTGGTAACTCAGCGTCACTCATTATGGACCGGACCATATCTAATAGGGTCCTATTCCGTCGTTCTGACACACCGTTGTGCTGTGGTGTGTAAGGAGGAGTGAGCTGAGAGAGAATCCCATTCTCTTTTAGGAAGTTTGCAAATTCTGTACCGAGATACTCACTACCTCGATCTGATCGAAGCATCTTGATACTCAAGCCGGTTTGTTTTTCTACTTGTTTATATTCAATGAATTTCTCGAAAGCTTCGGACTTGTGCATTAATAAAAATACATGACCGAATCTTGAGAAATCGTCAGTGAATGTAATGAAGTATGAAAAACCGCCTCTAGCCTGTGTAGACATTGGCCCACATACATCACTATGTATGAGGCCTAGGAGCTGAGTAGCTCTTTCTCCGTGTCCGGTAAACAGAGTTTTGGTCATTTACCCTTGATACAAGACTGGCAAGTCGTATAAGATTTATATTCAAAAGAGTTTAAATATCCATCTTTGTGTAACTTGTTTAGTCTTGTTTCGTTAAATGACCAAGTTTACAGTGCCAAAGAAAAACTTCATTTAATTCTGAAAGTTTTCTTTTATTAGTGTGTTGTATACTGAAAACTGTGTGTTGATTTAGAACATATATTCCGTTATTAAGCGTACCATACCCAACCAACATTTGATTCAGGTGAATGTTCATAACATTGTTCTGCAATACAAAATTATATCCTTCATTGTCCAACAAAGAAACGGATATTATATTACATAGCATATTTGGTACAAAGTAACATGGATTCAAAACCAAAATACATCCAGATGGCAACCCTAAGTGATACTCTCCCACTGCGACTGTATGTACATTGGAACCATTTCCAACGCGGAGAGTATGGTCACCTGTCTTCAAAACCTTGCTATTTCTCAGCCCCTGCATAGAATTGCAAATGTGAGAACCTGAACCGGTATCCAATACCCAGGAAGCAGAGTTTATTGAAAAACAGTTTTCTGTCACAAACGCACCTGAAGCAGAAGCATCACCATGCTTCTTCTTGAGACTTAAGTACTCGGTGCAGTTGCGCTTCCAATGTCCTGTCTTGTGGCAATGAAAACATTCACCCTTCCCCGAGTTTCCAGCCTTGGACTTTTCCTTTCCCTTCACCTTTTTAACTCCACCTTTAGGATTGGTGGGCTTCTTCTTTTTCTTTCCCTTGGCCTTAGCTTTCGGGCGAGAAGAAGAAGATTGTCCAACAGTCATAACGGGAGTTCTTGCTGACTTCATAGTGCTCTCTGCACTCCTTAACATATTAAGGAGTTCAGGGAGTTCCTTCTCCATGCCATGCATGTTGAAGTTCACTATGAACTGAGCAAAGGTGGAGGGGAGGGACTGCAGAATAATATCTATATATTGTTCATTGTCCATCGTCCATCCAAGGTCCTCAAGCTCTTCTATAAGAGCTATCATCTTCAGAACATGGTCTCCTACTGGTGTACTAGGGGCCATTCGCATCTGAAACAATTTCTTTGATACTTCGTATCGTAATACGCGGGATTGCTCTCCATACAACTCCTTTGTATGGAGCAATATACCGTGAATGTCCATATCCTCGTGCTGCTTTTGATGTGTGTTATCCATCGATGCAAGCGCGAGGCATTTTGCCGTGGCACAGCCAGCGTTCCATGTCTTGCGGATTTCAATGTCCGCAACTGAGGATTTTGGACCTGGGACGGGCGGGGCTGAAGCCGTGAGGACATATGATACTTTATCATAAGTCAAGGCGATTTTCAGATTCCTTAGCCAGTCTTTATAGTTGGTCCCATTTAGTTTGTTTTTATCTAGTAGAAGCTTGAGTCCAGTCATGGGTATCTGCCATTAAGAGAGAGAAAAGAATACACTCAGCGAAAGCTCTTGCATAGATCAGATTGGTTATTATCTTGTCTAATCGATGTTTCCCACTGCTTTTATCGAGTTTTTCTTTCAAACCTTAAAAAGAAAAACTAGCCAGGATTAATTACAGCCTACAACTTCGCTAATCGTTCAGCCAGGCCAGTGTCGGTACTTGAGGGAGGTTTCCCGTGCTTTCGCACGGACCTAATTAGAGTAAACCTCGTTTTCCCAGAGGCGGAGCTCCGTTAACACCTTTCTAGACACCTAATGAGTTAGCTAATTGTAAACTGTAAAACTCTCCTAGGAGCAACTTTTGCCCACAGTGGGATCGGGATCCAACCATCACATGGAAGGTATGCAATCTCATTGCAAATTTCAACTATTGAAATTCCCGATGTGGTTTTTACCCTTAGCACTTATGATCTTAACTAAGGTCAACAAATCATAAGTACCAGTCAAGTTCTACCCGTCATTTCTTGATTAATTAGACCCATTCATATGACCCTTAACTATAGTCAACAAAGTCATAAGAATGTCCTAATTAATCTGCATCATATGCAATGTAGGAAGACATCACTTAGCTACCGTACACTACGCCTTAACTATAGTCAACAAACGTAGCACGAATACTAAGTACTCTACTTCCTAAAATGACGGAGGATTGCGGATGATTTTTAAGAAAATCTTTAACGCTTTGAACTTGATATCGTTGTAGAATCAAATGGTTTTCAAAAAGGAGTGGCTTAAGCTCCGCAGTTTTGAAATATAGCTTTTTCATAAATAGCCGAGTGGTTTTCAAATCCGATTCTACATCTTTTTAGGTTTATTTTCTTTACATTAATCACATTAATGTAATCCCATCATTTAAGTCCTTAAGCCAATCACAGAAAAGAAACGAAAATAACACGTACGCTTATGCCATCCGCATTCGCCGCAATGTTCCGTTATGCACCGTTAGGTCACTTAACTAACGGCATACCGGGACGGGACTAGCGCGGGTGTAAAACATAAGCAACGTCTACTATATATCATATATATAATATGTCATTCGTCTCAGATATCACAGAACACAGGCAGCAGAAACATAGATATAAAGTGGGATATACTAGGACGTCCGTATTTAGTATTTAGCCAGAATAGAAAATACGGATTCCACAGTCGCGATGAATAACCAAGCCCACACCCTGGACCCCTACGAGAGCGGCAAGTGACCCTACCAATTCTGGAGTTTAGGAGACCCGGTCTCGACTCCTCGAGATGGCCTCCCACTGAACCCCAGAACCCGGTCACCTGTGCTTCCCTCCTTGGGTCCATCCTAATGCGGAAAAGTAAATAATATACAACACTGGTGACACAACCTCAACCCGGAAGTGCCCCAAATAAAAGAATATTACATTACATTTGAATTTACATGAATGAAAATATAAAACTCTCATCTCACATAAAACCCCCCGGCTATTCAATCGCGATAATCCTGCACATCATATCTCAGCAATACATAATATCTCATATCATCAACGTAAGTAAGTATGCATACCCCAATTGTCGTTGATGTATAGCAACGAAACTGGTGATATCGAACATACTACACTTACGGTCACAGAAAAGAAAGTGTAAAACTACAATATTTGGAATCCACATTCTCTTTAGACATCATAAATGCGAAATATCACATATTTCGTATTTCATGCCTAAACTATATGAATTCCACATATTGTATCACATTCCAGATAAACAGACAGTATTAAAGTTTTCGAACGAACGATCAAGTACCCAAGACTCACTAAAGCTCAACACTTGAGCAGGGTTCAAAAATCCGGAGTGACACAGTAGTAGCGGTCCAGCCGTAGAAGGGTCAAGCCAACGCCTCACATGTGGCACGCCGTACTGCCCCAAACCCTAAGGTTCAAAGGACAGTTCAAGACGGTCACATAATCGAGTTAAGGTTTGTTGTCTTCTAGAGGGACCACCACAAAAAGACTTGCACGTATCTCCAAAGTATTTAAACCCCGTGAATAGTTAGCAAATGATACTCGTTCAAACACTTCAATACTTTCTAATTTACCCGGAAAAGCAACGAAATGAAAATTCCGATCGAATCTACGTGTTCAAAACCATCTCCAGAAAATACAGTGCTATTTTCAGATTAAACATACCTAAAACACTGTACAAGCAGTTCTAAGAATTACAGTAGAAATTTCATGCAATGATACCTCTGTACGGCCGCGGAACCGCGGCCTAAGCCAGGAAATGCGGCGGTTCCGCGGCAGTTTACACTGTTCAGGTCATCGAATTTCACTGTTATTCTTAGAATTTCCTGCTGTATTTTTTAAGTATTTTTAATTCTGAAAAATGTCAGATTTCAAAAATTGTCCAGAGAAGGCTTCGAAATGTCGTATTTTTGTCCGATCGGGATTTTTACTTCGTAAAAGCATCGCCTAATGTTCTAGGTCGGCTCTGATACCAATGAAAGGTTTGCCTAGCACCATATGTATAGTTTTGAAGTATCACATGTCACAAAGTTTAAATTTTTATGGTGCTAAGCAAGCATACAAAGGAATCGATCCTAGAAAATTAGGGTTTCGAAACTTAAAGCCAATAAAACTAGGGTTTCGAGACTACAACCTTTGTAGCTCCTTTTCGCTGGACTCTTTGATCTCTTGGGTGTAGGAAGAAGGTCCTCTTGAAGTCTTCTTGCGTCCACGACGATCCACCCGGAGTTCCTCGTCCAAGCTCGCAACTTCGATTATCAAGATGAGAATCGAAGAGAACACTCTAAACAAGTTGGCTAAACTTGTGTAGAATGATGTTGTGGTTAAGATTCTCACTTCAAAAACCTTTCTTTATGTGTATTTTACTCATTAGAAGAAACTAGAGAGCAAATGGTGAAGGAGGAAGAAGATGGAGGCTTTCTTTTTAACAAGAGTAAATGATAACCATTGAAAAGAAATGAAATATATCTATATATATTTTATTTCTTCTCACTACAAACCATGGTTAAATCTTTTTGTTGTTATTTAATTAGGGTTTAAAACATATAAGGAAAGGTTAATCCAAGGTTAAGGGTAGGTGAGAATGGTTAGGTTAAAGAAGAATGTAGAAGCAAGTGAAGAATTATCCTTTCCTTTTTCTATTTTGTTTTAAACCTAAAATCAAATAATAATCCATAGATTTATCCATGGTGTGAGTCTTATATTGCCACCATTTCCATGTGTAATCAACCATGATAGATGGGTGTATGTATGCATGTATGTGTGCACATCCATATGTGCATGAAACTAGAAAGAAAGAAACACATACATGCATGCATACATCCATCATATTCAAGAAAGGTTTTAAGTGAGAAAACTAATGGTTAAATGATAAATCAACACTTGATTTATCAATCCGGCCATATCACATATGACCCCACCAAAAGCAAGCCGCCCGATCAATGTTCGGTATCCTATACGCGCATTTTAATCGGGTCCATGCGCATATCGCATACGCGCACCACAACGTTTCACCTGGACTAGGTAACTCCTGTGTGGGCTCTAAGACTCGTCAATACGCCGGCAGAGGGTGATGATCATATCAAGCACCCCCAAGCCGCAAGCGGTCAGCTAAACGTAACGGCCGCCCGGGTATTGAGCGATCAGAAGAAAACAAGCGAACCTGTTACAACTCCCGTCGAGCCAACCGGCAACACTACCGTACAGTCCGGTCTCTTCGTCAGATATGCTGCATATCGAGCCTAGGGATGGTCACGTCGACCCCAATAACTTAATAAGTCGTGCCGGTGAATGGTCTATAACAGATCGAGAAACTACTGATAACACTTATCAGCAAGTCTCAGTAGCCCTGGCCAGGGACTTACTGATATAACCAGTCGGGCACAGCACAGCATCAACTCCCAATACCGGGAGAGACGAAACCCCTCCTATTGTTGCCTTCGTGTGTCTCGGGACTGTACCCAACGGCCACCTGTTTGCACGACTCAGTAGAGCCGTGGTAGGGTAGCAATCAAAGTACAGTGGGAGAGCACACAAGACTCTATGACGATATCGGGTCTACAGACTAACCTGTACCAGTGTCACCTGAGAACTGCTATCCGACGATAGATATAATTCCATATAGGAGTTCTCGGTGAGTCCGTCTAGTGTACCCAGTCACCACTGAGCACCCGTATATGATCTTGATGTCAAACATCGATGAATGTGGGAACATTCATCGCCCATCGTATGGGTCTACTATCATATACGCTAGTCTACTCTGGTATATCAATGCCCCGTCTCGATATACCTACGACTAGGGACTTTCCAGGATATGCTTATAGACTACAGATGTCCCACTAGTATGATCTCCATCATAATCAGAGTAGTCAAGCCGATATCCTCATGGCTTTATCAGCATGTATGAATGAATAAAAGCATGATCAAATCAACATGTCAGATAAAGAAGAACCGGATAGCATACTATCATGTCGAGCAAGAATGCATACTGAATATATATATACATGTATAGATACATCCACTATCATATAATGGCCTCTAGGGCATACATATATCCAACATTCTCAAGCATCCCTATCACTCGGCCTATGGCGGCTTCCCGAAGAGCAGAAGCCTGCCAAGCGCTTAAGGCAGAGAAGCTGAGGCGGAAGCGGCTCAGATACAGAGCCAACAAAAGGGCTAGGGCTCTGCCCATGTTAAAATTTATGAATTTCCAAAGCCCGGACCGCTCCGCGAAATCAGCCGCCAAAGACAAAGAGATGGCTGGGTATGTGGTCCGCACTGTCTATTTGGTCGGACATGAAGAAACGAACCCGCCTACGCTTCACAGCCAGGGTGACGATACGGTGGACGCTACCAAACGTCAACTCAATCTAAATGACGAAGAGCCCGCTCAGGCCGATAAGCCAGAGGAGCCCGTGGTTCCTGCGGAATTGAGCTCAGGAAATAAAGGTTACCCGGCTGTCATAGCCGGAACTACAGAATAAGCGTTATTCCGATGGCTTCAGAGGCAGCTTCAGGACAGGGACGAGAAGTTAGCCAAGGTCCATTCCAAAGTCGACGAGCTGGCAAACGTCGTGGCAGATCTCATGAACTAAGTCGCCCGATTGCAATTACAGCAGAATCAAATGTTGGTTCACGAGCTAGGGGGTGATACCCGGAGGCAGCCAACTGATACCCCCTTCAACCTAAGGGCGGAGCGTCTTCGCGGAAAACGGCCGCAATCAGCCTCCAGTCCCTCCGACACATAGCCGGGGAGGAATCGCTTCTGAAAGAGAAATTGGAAAAAGTCTATTCCTTCAAAAGGGAAAAGGTCCACAAGATATTTAGGGACGTCCTAAGAAACGGTCTACAACTGCCGGAATCAAAGAGACCGCAAGAAGCGAATATGACCGACGACCCAGAATATTGCCCCTATCACAGAGTGATAGGTCATGCCATTGAGGACTGCTTCGTCTTCAGAGATTGGGTCGAAAGGCAATACAGGACGGGAGAGATAGAACTGTCCAAAGGCGCGTTAGCAAACAGTCAAGCTACGACCGCCAATTTCATGCAAATGGGGACCGAAGCCTTTCGGGAACCTAATCCTCCCAGACATGTGCCATCATCTGAAAAGGGCGAACCAAAGACCGATCGGCCTCGAGGACCAGCATCAGTAAAAGCACCTACTCCAATGGAGAGAAAGAAGAAGGTATAATCCTTCAGGAGGGATGAAGTCCGCAAAATATTCATGGACGCCTTCAACAACGGTCTGCAACTACCCGTTCCAAAGAGGCCACAGGAAATGAACATGACCGGCAATCCTATATACTGCCCATATCATAGAGTGGTGGGTCATATCATCGAAGACAGCTATATTTTCAAAGATTGGGCAGAGGACCAATATAAGCTTGGAAAAACCTCACAATCCCCGGACGTATCGGCAAGCCACAGAGCTAGGTCATCAACACAGCTCCGCCATGATTAAAGTTCAAGGAGCTGGGATAAGCAAAAAGGACCACCACGTCGTTAAACTGGGAACACCCGCTGACCACCACGTCGTTAAACTAGGAATGACAGACCACCAAGTCTTTAAACTGGGAATAATCGACCTCTAAGTCGTTAAACTGGGAATGTAAAAATATATATATATATATATGTGTGTGTGTGTGTAAATAAAAAAAAATGTGTAAATAAAAGAAAAATAAAGAAAAGCCGAAATGATGGGGCAACTCACAATAAAAATCAGCGAGTAAAATAAAGATAAAAATAAAGCCGAAATGATGGGGCAACCGCGAATAAAAGCCGAAATGATAGGGCAATCGTGATCTTCGCGATAAGAAAAGCTGAAATGATAGAGCAACCGCGGTAAAACAAAACAAAAAAAACGGCGAATGATGAGTCGCTCCTGGTACCATATTCTAGTGCAGCGATGCAGACGCCAATCATAATCCAGTTTCCCGAAATTTGTCCGGCCCTACGGTCAGTCCCCAAATTGACTGCCGTATACAATCCACGGGCTCAAATAATTCTCGTCATACCCATGCCCTACAGCAATCACCAATTACGCGGCTGGACTCCGCCTTTGGAATTATGCTCCATTGAGAAGACCCACTCATGTGTCCTCACGATACATGAGGAGAACCAACCTTTGTGGGATCCTTACGACTCACAAAAAAAAAACACTTAGGAGTCCCCACGACTCCTAAAGAGAAAATACACCAGCGGGATCCTTACGCCTCGTAGGGAGAAATGCTTTTATGGGACCCTCACGGCCCGTAAAATTGAAAAGCCTTAGGTTATAGGGACCTAAACCTGTCTCCTAAGCCATCGCTCCCCCAATAGGAACAGGCAAATGATGAATTACTCCTGGCACCTCTGCTTCAGTGTTAGCAACGCTGATGCCGGCCCCTACCCCAAAATTCCAAGCTCGCCATCAGTAGACCTCTAAGTCTTTAAACTGGAAACAGATGACCTCTAAGTCGTTAAACTGGAAACAGTAGACCTCTAAGTCTTTAAACTGGAAACAGATGACCGCTAAGTCGTTAAACTGGGCACAGTAGACCTTTAATGTCTTTAAACTGGAAATAGATGACCACCACGTCGTTAAACTGGAAACAGATGACCGCTAAGTCGTTAAACTGGGCACAATAGACCCCTAAGTCTTTAAACTGGAAACAGATGACCTCTAGGTCGTTAAACTGGAAACAGTAGACCTCTAAGTCTTTAAACTGGAAACAGTTGACCTCTAAGTCGTTAAACTGGAAACAGTAGACCTCTAAGTCTTTAAACTGGAAACAGATGACCGCTAAGTCGTTAAACTGGGCACAGTAGACCTCTAAAGTCTTTAAACTGGAAATAGATGACCACCACGTCGTTAAACTGGAAACAGATGACCGCCAAGTCGTTAAACTGGGCACAATAGACCCCTAAGTCTTTAAACTGGAAACAGATGACCTCTAAGTCGTTAAACTGGAAACAGTCGACCTCTAAGTCATTAAACTGGGAACGAGGGAAATCCACTCATGTGTTCTCATGATACATGAGGACAACAAACCTTTGTGGGATCCTTACGACTCACAAAGGAAAAACACACTTAGGAGTTCTCACGACTTCTTAGCAGAAAATACACCTGCGGGATCTTTATGACTCGCAGGGAGAAAATGCTTTTATGGGACCCTTACGGCCCATAAAATTGAAAAGCCTTAGGCGACAGGGATCTAAACCTGTCTCCTAAGCCATCACTTCCCAATTCTCAAGTGGCGAATGATGAGTCGCTCCTGGTACCATATCCCAGTGCAGCGATGCAGACGCCAACAAAATTCCAAATCCCAATCCCCAAGTGGCGAATGATGAGTCGCTCCTGGTGCTATATTCCAGTGCAGCGATGCAGACGCCGACCAAATTCCAAATCCCATACCCCAATGGCAAATGATGAGTCGCTCCTGGTACCATATTCCAGTGCAGCGATGCAGACGCCAACAAAGTCCCAAAATTTTTTTGGCCCTACGGTCTGGATCATACATCCTGCAAAACCGTATACAATCCACGGGAGTAAAACAATTCCAATCTCTCCCAAGTCCTACTGGTGAGACCGCATTCAAAGTCAAAAAAAAATGAATGAAAAATGAAAAAAATAAAATAAATAAAATGGTATGTCCACAAGCAAAATGGGCACGGATGAAAACCCGAAAGGGCTCCGTGAGTAAAAACAGCAGGACTGCCGGCGAGTTTGTGAAAACCCGAAAGGGCGCAAACTTGTGAAAAATAGATGAAATGCACTCGCAAAGTCCTCTCGACTTCGTGAGGAGAAAATTCCCGCGTGAGATCCTTACGACTCACAAAGGAGCAACACACTTAGGAGTCCCCACGACTCCTAAGGAGAAAATACACGTACGGGATCCTTACGACCCGTAGGGAGAAAATGCTCTGTGAGACCCTTACGGCTCACAAAATTGAAAAGTCTTAGGTGATAGGGACCTAAAACCTGTCTCCTAAGCCATCGTTTCCAACGCAAATGATGATTCGCTCCTGGTACCATATTCCAGTGTAGCGATACAGATGCCAAACAAAAAACAATTCCCAAATCCTCTCGGGGCAAATGATGGGTTGCTCCTGGCATTATTCCAATGTAGCAATGCAGATGCCAAACAAAAACCCCAATTCCCAAATCCTCTCGGGGCAAATGATAAGTTGCTCCTGGCATTATTCCAGTGCAGCAATGCAGAAGCCAAACAAAAACCCCAATTCCCAAATCCTCTCAAAGACGGATGATGATTCGCTCCTGGTACCATATTCCAGTGTAGCGATGCTGATGTCGACTCAAATCAAACAAATCAAACCAACCAATTCCAACATCGACCTCTGCGTCAACAAGCGACACTCTGCATCGGGGAAACGTCCAACACAGACACTCCGCATCAGGGAAACGTCCAACAAAGACACTCCGTAATGGGGAAACGTCAAGCAGACACTCCGTCTCGGGGACACGTAAAACAGCAACACTCCGTGTCGGGGAAACGTCAAGCAGATACTCCGTGCCGGGGACACTTCGATCAGCGACACTCCGCGCCGGGGAAAGGTCAACCCGACACTCCGCGCCGGGAAAAAGTTGATCAGCGACACTCCGTGCCAGAGAAAAGTCAACCAGCGACACTCCGCGCCGGGGAAAAGTCGATCAGCGACACTCCGTGCCAGGGAAAAGTCAACCCGACACTCCGCGCCAGGGTAATGTCGATCAGCGACACTCCGTGCCTGGAAAAAGTCAACCCGACACTCCGCGCCGGGGAAAAGTCGATCAGCGACACTCCGTGCCGGGGAAAAGTCGATCAGCGACACTCCGTGCCGGGGAAAAGTCAACCCGACACTTCGCGCCGGGGAAAAGTCGATCAGTGACACTCCGTGCCGGGGAAAAGTCAACCCGACACTCCGCGCCGGGGAAAAGTCGATCAGCGACACTCCGTGCCGGGGAAAGTCAACCAGTGACATTCCGTGCCGGGGAAAAGTCAACCCGACACTCCGCGCCGGGGAAAAGTCGATCAACGACACTTCATGCCGGGGAAAAGTCGACCAGCGACACTCCGCGCCGGGGAAAAGTCGATCAACGACACTTCATGCCGGGGAAAAGTCGACCAGCGACACTCCGCGCCGGGGAAAAGTCGATCAGCGACACTCCGGGCCAGGGAAACGTCTACCACGGTCACTCTGTCTTGGAGACGCGTCAAGCGTCGACCGTCCACGTCGTAAAATAAGCTGTGCATTCCAAAAAGTGGGAACCAAAGCTAGTCGCCTCCACGTGAAAGAAGGTCCATCAATTTCATGTACATGACCCACATATACAGTGTGCAATTATTGATGGGGGGCAATTTGTTGGGGTAAAAATTTACACCCCGGTTGACCGAGTCAAAGTCAAGGTTAACCCCCAAGCTAAGTGGGCCCAAGCCCAGATCAAGCGGGCCCCTGCCAAAGTCGAGCCCGCGGCCAGCCTCCCCAAGCCAACAACAAAATTATGTAATAAATAATTTTTATGTAATTTTTTTATACATGAATGTATGCAAAATGGGCATAAAGCCAATATTTTGTAAGCCTATGGCTTATATGCAAAAATGAAATGGCACATGAGCCATGGGATAGGCAAAATGCCATTTTGAAAAGCCCAAGGGGCTATATGTAAATATGTAAGCTTATAAAAGGCAAAATGATGATGAATAAAGAACACTTTTTCATTCTCTCAAAAAAACCTAGGGTTTGTGTCTCTTTTCCCTTTCTGAAGGTTTCAAACGTTCTTCTTTTTTTGAATTAAATCAAGAGTTTCACTCTCCCTTTTCCAAAACTAAATAGTTTTCCACCACAAAACCCACAAAGGGAAACTTGGATCTGCCATTAGATCTCAAAAAGAAGAGATTTTTAGATCTCACATCTTTTGATCCAGCCAACAGAGGAGGAAGAAGAACCCATTTCCTCAAACAAAACATTTTTAGGAGTTTAACTCCATATATATATATAACAACAAATATTTCCTTTCTGAAGCATAGCTTCTGTTTCTGGGGCTAAAAGCCCTCTTTTTCTCGCCGGCGTCCAAGCGCTCAAGCGCCGAGCGCCCACGTGCCGACACGTGGCGCGCTAGTGCTCAAGCGTAAAGCGCCCACGTGCCGACACGTGGCGCGTTTGCGCTCCAGCGCCCTGCGCTCGAGCGCAAAGCGCCCACGTGCCGACTCGTGGCGCGCTTGCGCCTGAGCGTACAACACCTAAGCGCACAACGCTCAAGGCGCTGGCCCCACGCATCACTTGGATACCTTTCCCCCCTCTTTTTATGTACATACACATACATATACATATACATATGTATACATATCTGCACACACATATACACCACGACACTGTCCCTGTTAGAAAAAAATTTCTAACGGGGCGCTGTCCCGCATCCCGCAAGGGGGCTGCTAGCGTCCTTGACCCCCAACCCGCTATCCGGGTAGCGGGACCCCCGTAAAAACTCTGCGTGGCTCCCGATATATCCGAAACCCCCTTTCAAAACACAACACATGTATACTGCACATTGAGTTCGCATGACCAGTTTAACCCGTCAATCGGAGATTCCCTCGCTCCAAAGGCGAGGAGTAATTAACGGTAGCTTAGTCCGCGGCTGCCGGAGATTCGGATCCCCACAATCATTAAACCCCGGCTTACCCTAGACAGGGGGAATCTGTAGTACGCCTGACCAGCGCGCGCGTATTCCTATCTCGATGGGGTGACGAAAAACACCCTACATGTATGTATTTACCAAATAAGTTTCTCACATCTGTGTGGTGTTACAGATGGTGAGTGGGAGTAAGATATTGGGAATTGGGTGATTAGAATCTCATTATATCGGAATTCGTTATAATTGGTGATATTTGAGGAAATCATCTGGCTTTTGCCGGATGCCAAATATTTAGTTTTGAATATCCGTTGTTATGCATCAATTTCAAACTGATATATCTGTACGTTTATTTTATAAAGTGAGATATAACTTTTTGAAATTATGCCTATGATATTTACCTATATCAGTTGGTGATTAGGTAAGGTGCATTCAACAACGGTGTAATTCTTCTTAACTATAGTATAATTTTCAACCTACGACGCATATGGTTTGAGTTATTGAACTCAGTGGACTTATACAAAATATTGTATGTTGTCCGGTGTCCATTAGGACAAAGAGGTTGGTACTCGTACTATATTCTGTTTACTCATGACTTCTCCAGTTCTAGACAAGTATTTCATTGAAATGCAAGGTCCAGATATTGAGAAGTTATAGGTATAAGAATAAAGTAGAGAACCATTTGTTGGAAGTATCTGGATTCTTCGAGGCAGTCGAAGATGTAGATACTTGTGTTTGATATTCCGTTGATAGTAATGGTTTTGAGAACTTGCTTCTCTTTTAGATTACTCATATGTGAATACACTCCTAGATGAGTAATGCTGCTTGGCCTCATTCCACTTACTTGACATGTACTGCAGACAGATGCATGATTTGAATCTAGTGCCAATTAAATTAGTGCTTTTGTTTCTATATTGGATATATATATATATATATAATCAATTTATATCTTAACGATGCTAACGTATAAGGAGTTGTCCGGCTGATGCTTAAAACCAGAATCCGGATAAACTCAAGGCACGTTTCAGTAATGGCAGTTTGTGGGTTATCCCAGTCTTTGACGATGGCTAACTTTCTACCATCAGAAAAATCAATAGTGATATTGTTCTTGACTCGCCACAGTTTTAGTAAAATGGATTTTTTCAGAAAACAGAAGTGGGAGTATGGTAGAACTGGAAGTGATTCCAGAACCACAAACGATTACTGAAAATTTGATAGAAACTAAGGATTCAATTGGATTTGATATTCCATTAGCATTCCGCAGATTTAGTGGGTAACCTCAGGCACCCGAGAGGTACTTCGGTCTTTTCAGAGACGGTGAAAGGGAGGTTATTGTTTACCCAGACTTGCCATTGCTGCTGTTCTAGACTATAAGACCCGACAGGAGGATGAGTATAGTGTCGTTCTAAACTAGCTTTAGAAGTGCACGTGTATATGACTCTGCCAGAGGGTTGTTGTAGTCAGTGGGAGCAGCGGAAGCATAGAGGGCAAGTATCTTATGTCTATTTCTAGACTAAAGCAGGTATAGCCGAAATAAATCATCTATTTTTGATGTGACAGTCATTGGCTTTGACTTCATCAGAATAGGAGATGGATCTGGTAAGAAGGTAGTAGGGTGTGATGTCCTGGTATTTAGGATGACATGCACTTTATAGGAAGTGAAATTCCTATACTACGATCGGTTATACTTTGGTTGCCACACAGTTGTTTCTCCACATAGGACATGGATATAATATCAGGTTTTCTGGTTACTAGATCTATGGTTTTAGATCTAGATTTGGGAAGTGTCCCAATTTGGGTACTTGACACTATTCTAAAGTGTTTTAGAATGGACGACTCCTGGTATGGTGGTGTACCTATAGGTGATGGAGTCACCCTCTCTAAAGGCCTCTTATAGACTAAAGGGGAGAGGGATCTGTATGATTAGCATATCATTTGTTTAGGCAATTGAGTTAATCATGAAATGTCAAGTACCACACCGGATATTGTTTTTGCACTAGCTGCAATAAGCATATATATTAATCCAATCAAGAAGAAACATTGGGAAGCAGTTATGAACATAAGTGGATGTTCTTGGGATATGGTAACGGCAGCCTTCTTCGGGAGACGGGTATCATTTCCGGCTTCCAAGGTGACTTGGGTGACAGAGTGGCTGTTTGAGTTATAGTTTTTCTCTCTTCTGAGGGACAGTATGTTGGACAGTTGGTCCAAGCGGATACTGAGGAAGGTATGGCGCAGTATACTGATTAAGTTCAGTGGACGATACAGTCTAAGAAGTTTTCTAGATTTGGAGTTTATTTGTGAACTGGGTCCCATCAGATATCCCGACATATTCTAAGACAAGGTATTGCTCATTTCAGGAGATGGTTACTCTCCGCGAAATTGAGATATAGAGAGATAAAGATAGAAACACTAGAGCGGATCCACTCACTGAGGCTATTTCTCAAGCGCAATAGTTTCGTAAACGGGCTTTGCGAGACCGATTAGTAAAGGAGTTGGGTGTTCGGTATCACACGGGCTGTGAGTATGCGACACCGCAAAAATTAGCCTTAAAGTGCAAGTAGGAGATTGTTGGCTATAGTGCTCTCAAGTCAATTATTGAATCGTAGGCACGCGATTGTGATGATTGAGGGATGATTTATACCGGTAGAACAGTCTTATTTGAGATGATGGTATGCTATCTGGTTTGTCTTTATCATCATGTACATGTTTCAGGTGGTATTACAGATCGCTATTACATGTTGATAGAGCCCATAGGATTCTTGCTTGACTATCAGTATTATGATGGCGATCATATAGGCGGGAGATGGGTGGTTTATAAGCACATCCTTAAATGTTCCTAGTCGTGAGAGTATCGAGACTGGGCATCGGTACTCCGGAGTAGACTAGTGTATACTGATCGAGACCCCGACGAGGGGCGGTGGCCAGGTCTCACAAGCCATTGGTGTTTGTTTGTTCACCTAAGATAGTATACAGGTGCTCATTGGGTTATGAGTACACTGGACGGACTAGCCGGGATCCTACTAGTTGGTATTATATCTATTGTCAGACAGTAGTTCCCAGGTGACATGTGTACAGGTTAGTCTGTCGACCTGAGATTGTCATTTGTCTCGTGTGAGTTCCCACTGTGCTTTGATTACTACACTACCACGGTTTAAAGGAGTCGTGCAAACAGATTTTAGTTGGGTACAGTCCCGAGCCACATGGAGGCGGTGAGCGGATAGTCGGAGATTCACCTCTTCCGGTATTGGGGGTTGATGCCGCGTTGTGCACGTGTGGCCATAACCAGAAATCCTCGGCCGGGGTAGACGAGAATTACCGATCCAGGATCGATAGTTTCTCAGGTGCTGATGGGTTACATACCGATACGAATTATCGCGTCAGTAGGGGTTTGATTTTATCCACCCCCTAGACTCAATATGCGATATTCTTAGACGAACAGACCGGATCGTACGAATATTGTCACTGTCAGGCTCAGTAAGGGTTTGGATGAGTTTGCTCGTCAGCCTTCCTTTCGCTCAATATCTGGATAACCGTTACGTACAACTAGTGCCGCTGACGTGCTTGTGGCTAAACCCACTGCCCGCGTATTGACGACTCTTTAAAGTCCCCCACAGAGGGTTTTCACGGTTCAGACGATATGGTATAGATGACGTATATTCATACATACATGTGTCCGATTAAATATGTGTACGGGCTGCACAGATTTTAATCGGACGGTTGATAATACTAGCGGTTTAGGATTAAGCCGGATTATTAAATCAGGTTTTGATTTAATAATTTATATATATGTATTTATATATATGTATTTTAGTATTATTGTTCACTATTCATTTTCTCTCTTGGCTATTCGTATTTCTGTACGAATACCCGTATATGTATTTCAATACGTGTACCGGATTGTATTCCGTATTTATACGGAATAGCTTCTAGAAGATTTGACACCTTATTATTTGATTTTTCTTTTTGGAAAATCATTTTGGGAAATGAGATGGAGAGGGTGAGGTGGCATGAACATTGTTTAGCATGTAAAGAGGTATGGTTCACATTTGTTTATTTGGAAAATGAAATGAGATATTTTTGTGATGAGAGAGAGGGGGCAGCCACTTGGCATTGGATGGCTTGCTCATTTGTTTTTCCTCACTTGCTTCATTGCTTATTTTTCTCTTCTCACTTGGAGACTTAGCCATTTTCTTTAGTTGCTCATGCCACTTGGTTTCCTCACCTCCTCGTCATCTTCTATGGTTGCTCATGAAGCATTTGTGATGAGAGAAAAATTACAGTGACATTCCTACACCTCCATTCTCCATTGCTAGCAACCTTGGAGCGTTGGTTGCCTCGCTTGGTGAGACTGGAGCTTGCGCCGTTTCTCTCAGGTGGATCATCGTAGATGGAGGAAGACCGGCAACCAAATTCGATCAAGAAGCCTGTAGGAGCTTGGGATGATAGTTTAAGACCGAAGGAAATGGATCAACTCGGTATAACCATCTAACTCCTAGTCTTACATATTGCTAGTATAGAGTTTAGGGTAGATCCGGATATCGAGTTGTGATAGCGCCAGTTTAGAAAATTTTTGTTCCGTATTTGGCCACGGTTTGATGGCCGGGGCGCTGCCGTAGCCTCACAATAGCAATGAAGGCCCCTGCTTTTGAGGGCTCGTTCAATGGCTTGCGTCCATTCCAAAAAATTGGTAGAGCCAGAGAGAGTCGAGGCAGTTAGACAGAGATCCGTTTTGTAATCAAAAGCAAGAGGATCAATCTTTTTGTCCGTCATATTGAACGTCGTACGCAAATAGAGCAAGCAATAGAAAGTGCAAATTTAATACATAAAGAGAGAAAAATACTTGCCTCAAAATCAAGATCAAGTCATCAATAAGCAGTCGATGGCTGGAGGATCTGGAGGCAATATGGACTTTTGAAGGCGAGGGCTGTTGACGGCATCAGTACCTTCGAGGGAGGGTCTCGAGGGAGATCAGGTACCTTCGAGGGTTTAGAGGAATCTCGAGGGAGTTGAGGGAGGCAAACAGAGGCGTCAAGGGAGAGTCTCGAGGGAGTTGGAGGGAGGCGAGGTGAGATTTGATCGCTGGAGGGAGGGAGGGAGGGACTCAAGTGCAGGCGACTCGATCTGGCGAGGGCAGAGGCGACTCGATCTGGCGAGGTTATTGACTCGAGGGCAGAAGCGAGGCGAGGGCAGAAAGAGGAGGACGAGGGCTTGGAGCTGCGCAGGCGAGGGCGCAAAAAGAGGCGAGGGCGAGCGGCGCAGGGAGGGGTCGAGCGAGGAAGATGAGTCGAGGAAGACGAGGTGTGGGTCTTTTTTTTATAAAAGAGAGGGTTAGGGTTTAGGAGACCTGCTTTCCTTATGTGTAAAATTAGATGGATCTGCCGGTCTTCTTGTGAAATTTATCTTTTTTAGGACTATACTGAATTTATCGAATTATGCCCGAGGAAATTGTTGTTGAAAAGAAAGTCAATTTTATCATGTTTCTACTCATGCACAGATTGTAGATATTTGACGAAAGCTCTTCCAAGACCTGCATTCGTTCATCTATTGTCCAAACTATGTATCACTAATATCCATGCTCCAGTTTAAGAGAGAGTGTTGGAATAGTTTAGACTATATTGTTATTAGGGTACACCGTACCATAATTCTTGGATATCAAGTAATTGTAATCTCCATATAAAAAGACCTTTGGTCACATAATAAATCCTTTCTTTTTTCTCTCTTTTAACTATAACAGATAAGATTGGAGTTGTGATTGTTGCAGTTATTGTAATATTTGGTTTGAGGTATCTACAGTTTTCTCAACTCCAAAATAGTAGCCAAACATAGTATTTTGGAGTTTGGCCTTACTAATTTTATGAAACTAAAGTTAGAAAATATAACTCCGTTCCAAAACAGGGTCTTAAAAGTTACAACGATACAAAAGAATTTTTTGAAAAAAATAATGAATTTACATGGCATTGAGCAATGTAACCTAATAATGGGATGTGTGTAAAAACAGAGCATAAATTGCCAATCATTCTATTCATTGATCCATGTGCGAGATTGTTTTGCAAACACTACAAAATTGTAGACTAGAATGAAAAGATGTAAAGAGACATTGATCAATAAATAATGTGTTACATGCTCCGACACTGTAGGAATGGATTGTATATTCTGCATCCTCTGTGTTTGTGAAAGAGAGGGGGAGAGAGAAGTATTCTCTAGACAATAGAGAAAAAGCTAGAGAAGCAAACACTTAGTTAATAGAAGTTGGAGATGTAGATTGCTTAATTCTTCTTAAGACTTTTTTTGCATAGGTGAGCTGATCAGCTAAAAAATCGAGCTAGGAACTTTAAGGCCCTGTTTAGGAATGGAGTTAAGTTTTCTAAACTATGGTTTTATAAAGCTAGAAAGACTTAACTCTAAAATTCTAACTTTACCTTGTTCGGGTTTATTTTGGAATTGAGATTACTACAATTATTTCATCTTTGAAAATGAGAAAATTATAGATTATCTAACTCCAATCCGATCAAAGTTTAGATAACTTCATTTTTGGAGTTTGAGGTTTGCAAACCACAATTGCATCTCTCTACCTCAACTTAAAAATAAACCGTGATTATCTAAACTCTATTCCCAAACAAGGCTTAAATGTTTAATTCCACTTCCTAATTTCAAATTCTGTGCAGTTGGGGATACATGTTATTACATGGCCATCTTGGCTTATATATATATATATATATATATATATATTTATATATGAGAATAATGGAGGAAAGAGGCCATATGAGGGAATTTCCACTTATGGCGTCGAAAAAATACAACCTCTATCGTGTTTTCCGATGATCGGAATCCATCATCTTCATCGTTATTATCTAAGATGTGGATACACCAAATTTCATGTGATTCTACAATTTTTTCACCGTTGATTTAGCAATGTAAAAAGTTCTATTGTCGGTAAACCGTTAATTTTGAACCCACTAATTCAACGGTGAAAAGTTGTAGAATCACATGAAATTTGGTGTACCCACATCTTAGATGATAACGATGAAGATGATGGATGCCGATCGTCGGAAAAAAGATGGAGGTTGTATTTTTTCGACGCCATAGGAGCAAATTTCCTCATATGGCATCTTTTCTCCGTTATTCTCTCTCTCTGTGTGTGTGTGTGTGCGCGTGTGTGTATATATATGGGAGTGCTCTATTGCAAACCGGTTCCTGTATTTTAAAAATAGGAACTCTCGATCTACGACATATTTCAATGATCTGTTTCGTTTAAGTTGATCATCCTACTCTCAAATGTGTGTGAAAAATTAAAGAATTTGAAGACCTGCAACCAATGTATTGAATGGGTGCAAAAATAAACGTCATTCGATAATGCAACATAAATTTCATTCGATGTATTTGTTATAGATCTTCAAATCTTTTGATTTTCATACACATACATTTAAGGATAGAATGATTAATTTGAACGGATCAGATAATTCAAATACGTCGTAGATCGAGAGTTCCCGTTTTTAGAAAACGTGTACCGGTTTGCAATGGATCACTCCCCTATATATTCACGACATATTTGAACGATTGGCACCGTTCATGTTTTTTATACCTCCAAACCTATATATATATATATATATATGTATATATATATATATATATATATATATAGATATATGAAAATTTGAAAATTCAAAAGATTTGAAAGTCTCTAACCCATGCATCGGATGATGTTTATGTTGTATTACCGATATACGTTCATTTTTGCACACATTCGATGCGTGTGTTAGAAATCTTCAAATCCTTCGATTTTTCACACGCATAGTTAATTTAGGAGGTAGGGTGATCAAGTTGAACGGTTCGGATCGTACGAATATGTCGTGGATCAAAAGTTTTCCTTTTTAAAAAAACATGGACCGATTTGCATTGGAGCATCCCCTATATATATATATATATATATATATATATATATATATATATATATAAGAACAATGAAGAAAATATGCCTTAGAAGGCTTTTTCGTTAGGTAGCGTCAAAAATCTATATCCTCCATAACTTTTTCAACGATCAGCAACTATCATCTTTATCATGTAAGATATGGATACACAAAATTTCATGAGATTCATCCGCTTTTTCACCGTTGAATTAGCAATGTAAAAAGTTCTATTGTCGGTAAAGTATTAATTTTGCATCCACTAAATCAATGGTGAAAAAGTGAAGGGATCACATGAAATTTGGTGTATCCATCTTAAGATGACGATGATGATGGGTGCCTATCGTCGAAAAAAATCATAGGGGGTATATTTTTCGACGCCATAAGATGAATTTTCTTCCTATGGCACCTTTCCTTCATTATATATATATATATATATATATATATATATATATATATATATATATGCTCATTTACCAAAAATTCCTTATAGATCTGGGTTCATGACAGAAAACTATCATGACTTAATGGTCAACGTTGGTTAACTTTAACGGTGTTAAATTTTATATAAAAGGACATTTTGCCTTTTCCATAACACAATTAATTAATTAAATTTTAATTAATTATTAAATATTAATTATATAGTTAATGATGATGGCGGGTGGAGGAGGTTGGCAGCCACGGCGGTAGGTAGAGGAAGTCATTTGTGGTTAGAGAGGAGGGCAGAGGCGATGGGTTAATGAAGAAGATAATGGTGATGGAGTTGATGATGAAGGGGGCATGGGTTGCGAGGGTGGAGGTGAAGAATAAGGGATGAAGGGTGGAGGTCGAGCATTGAAAGGTGAAGCTTGAGGAGCTGGGGTTGAGGGTGTGGGCTAAGAGGCAAGGGTGGAAGAGAGCTGGGGTTTGGGATCAAGGGTGGATGCAGGGGATCGAGGCAGACGGGTGAGGGGTCAAAGCGGGGATGGAAGTAGGGGTCGAGGCTAGGGGTAAGGGAAGGGGTGGAGGCAGGGATCGACGGCGCGAGGTAGATTTGTAGGATATAAAGATGGATGTGAAGGAGAAAGAACATGAAGGTTTGATTAATGTTAGGATGTGAGAGTTCGGATGGATGAGGAAGAAAATTGTGATTTAGAAAGAGGATTGGGAGAAGTAGCTATTGGCGTCGTCGACGCCGGCGGTGGCGGCGTCTAGAGAAGGAGGGTATTTTGATTTTTGGAAGTTAGAGTTAGAGTTAGAAGAGAAGGATAATTTTGGGTTTTTAATTTTTTGCGGACGTGACAATTTAATTGACGTGGCACAATCAATGATCATGCGGATCGTTAAGTACAGCAGTTTTCTATAGTTTTGAGAGAGAAAGATAGTTTTTGTCACAGGCCCAAACCTATGAGGTACTTTTGGCAAATAAGCGTGTGTATGAGAATAATGGAGGAAAGACGCCCTAGGATATTTTTTCGTTAGATGGTGTCAAAAAGCACACCCTCCACCATTTTATTCGACGATTGACACCGTCCATTGTGATCTTCATCATGTAATATGTCGATACACCAAATTTCATGTGATTCTAACACATTTTCACCGTATCGATATATTGGACGATGAAGATCAAGATGGAAGATACCGATAGTCGAAAAAAATGATGGAAGATGTAGTTTTTGACTCCACCCAACAAATAAAGCCTCCTAGGGCCTCTCTCTCTCTCTCTCTCTCTCTATATATATATATATATATATATATATATATATATATATATAAAATGCCGAATGAGTGGTGTAAGTAGCAGGTGAAATCCCCTTCTAATTTGCCGTCACCTAAGCAACGATGATGTGCAACTTATTTGGATTTTTTAACCGTTTGAGAAGTATCTTAAATATCTATAGTTAAGATAATAACTCTTTAATTTTTTTTAAGACAATAAAGAATATTGAAGACTTTTAACATAGATTTTTAAAGACATGACAAATCTCAAAATCATAAAAAATTATAAGATCTACAAAGATTCTTAATGACTTTCAGAAGATATTCTATCTTTTAGAGATTTTTAGGTAAGATTACAAAGATATTCATGTCAAACCTTTATTTTAATACAGACACCGCATGTGCAAAATACTAGTATATATATAATGTTGATAGGAAGAAGAACCAGGTTCAACATCAGGAAGAAGAAGGGAGACAATAACACCTATGCAAGCCTTGTTAGTTGTTATACAACAACTATAAGGACATAACATATAGCTGTTGGAACTAAGGTGAAAGCGAGCAAAAGACAAGCATGCTTCAGGATTTTCCTTATAGAGTTGGCACTTCTATCAAGAAGCCATCTCCATGTCATACACAATGTTTGGTCAGCATAATTCTTGCAATTCCATTACAATTTGGCATGATTTATTTTAGGATTTCTTCTGTGCAAGTGTCTTTTAATGGCATTTCCACGCTGGCGTGACCATGCTTCTTGGATGGTTTCAGAAGATAGAGTGATACTTAGAATTGCAAGGGTTGAAGTTTCCTCACACCGAGGCTACGGCCCGCCCGAGCCCACCCAAGGCAAGATATAAGATCATTACACTATATTACCGTAGTAAAACTTATATCCCATTAAATAATGATGAATTATCTAATATAAAACTATATTAGAACTGAGCAATTGTGTAGCTTAGAAAAGTAAAACTAAATATTCTTTATTACAATTTTGTGTTGATGCCCTTTCTAACTCTACTAACTATACAAGTTGTAGTTTTGTAGTGTTTCTAATAACAGTGTAGAAAGTATTTTCCTTTTCCACAATATTTATACTTCGTTGCCAATGTTTCAGAATTTCTCATTATCTGTTTTAATAGTGACAACTTTCAAATAATCTCAGGATACTTAGATGATCTTTCCGTTTTCTTATATACAAAAGATAATAATTATTGATTGCCATGGCGAGAGAAAGCAAACTTGAGTCCTCTGCATAATTTTATTACCATCATAGTCGAGTTTTCTTATGCCACTTAAATGGCACTGGTTGGCGGGCAATTTCATAAACGCATCTCAATCTTGGCCACTCTAAAAAATCTCATGATGTGTCTCACAAGCAGAAGAAACCTAGTAACATGTAACATGTAAAAGAAGCTAAAGAATATCTCTGAATATTTATAAGCACCTTCCTGTTTTCACATTACAGGTTACAGGGAGAAATTTTTTGCAATTATTGGAGTGAAGGTCTATGCAGCAGGATTCTACACCAAGCTATCTGTCAGACAAGCCTTAGAATTGTGGAGAGGGAAATCGGAGAATGAAGTTTTAGATGATTCCTCACTATTCAGCTCCATTTTTCATGGTATAACCCTCAAGACATTTAATTTATTTGTTGGAAAGCCATAAAGGTCAGATTGATTACTTCTTATTCCTTCAGCGCCCTTGGAGAAGTCATTAAAAATAAAGCTTGTAAGAGATGTTGATGGCAAGACCTTTTGGAATGCCTTAAATGATGTCATCACTCCGAGGATCAAGGAACCTACAACTATCGATGAATCTGCACTATCAACTTTTCGTGACGCCTTTGAGACCCGCGATCTTAAGAAAGGGACTCTAATAATTTTGACTTGGATCGAGCCATCAAAGATGCTGGTGAGGAATTAAAGCATTATAGATGCCATCTCTCCCCATGCCTCCTAGTTGGCATTAGCTTAATAGCACAAAACACCCCCTGTAGCTTACCCTGTTTTGCACCTAGACCTCCTCAAATGATTTGTTAGTGCAAACACTCCCTCTGCTCATCAACCAAAACCCTAAATGATTGGTTGCTTATCTCTAGACTTATTTGTCTTGTGTAGAGGAGAATTTGAATGTTTTGGTTGATAACGGGATGGTGTTTGCACTTTGAAATCACTTGAGGTGTTCGCACTTTGCTACATGGGGTAGATTAAGGGGATTCTGTTAAATTGCCATTTATATTTGGCATGAGTTCCAGTTAGTCTTTGTGGTATTTTCAGGTTTCAATCTCATCTGATGTTTTTCCGGCCCATATAGATGCTGAAATTGAGTCAGTTAATGTGACATCATCGCTTTTTGATGCTTTCTTTGGAGAATCTCCTGTGTCGCCTACTTTGAAGGCCTCGGTTGCTAATGGTCTTGTGATGGTCCTCAAATAAACTCAGGCAATTATGTATGTATTTACGTATGTGTCTTGCAAATTCTTACGTGTTTTATTCAATGAAGCTTATATAATTTTTTTCCTTTCCGAGAAATTGACCTATACATGTTTTTAAGGTCAATCAGTATGTAAGTACTTCCTACACGATACTTATAAATTTGTCAACCTCAATTTTATTTCAAATCCACATAATCCACCTCTAAGCTCTTTAAACGGTAATCTCATTTTTAACTATGGTCTTCATTATTTGCTTTTGATCAGGTGATGTGTATTAGTAAGTAAGATATGGAGCAGATATTGCGGAATTTCTTCATCACACTCATCTGAAAGAAATTAATGGAATTAAATAAGTTGGTAGTGATAGATATGAAAACGCAGTAATCTTTCAGTGGTTTATGTTCCACGAAGATCTCAAGAGATAGTTATCCAGAAGAACATATTAGCTGAAAATCATTAGATAATTTACAGCCTGTTTACTATCTGTTTATAAAGATTCAAATGCTTATAAGTGTCATAAATCAGAAGTAACGGTAGAATATGTCGCACATGCATATAAATATATATAATAAACGAGAGATCGATCATCTAGACAGATGTAGATGAGATCAACATGACATAATATAGCGGAAGCAAATTATATCTAGCATGTGATATTTCTGGAGAAGAAAAGTGGATTGTACTAAAAAGCGGTCTAGGCGGCTGACTAGGCGGAAGCGGTGCGAATCCTCTCCGTTTCATCCCTAGATGGTTTAATTAAGCGGCTTAAGCACTTAGACGACCCAGCTCGCTTAAGATGGCGCCTAGGTGGATCCAACCACTTAATGGAATAAAAATTAGTCTTTTTCGATGCATAATGAGTCGGGTTTGTTCTCTTTACACCATTTTGACCCAAATTCATACTTAATGGAATAAAAGTTAGTGAATTTTGTCTCCTTTTTCTGAATAATTTTTGAATTATATAGCTCAAAATTTATATTTTGCTGACTTTTACTATTAAAATATCAATATGTTACGGGTTATCATACTAAATTATCAATATATTCATGTTTCTACTACTGAAATTTCAACATGTTGCTATTTTCTATGCTAAAGTGTGAATATATTGCTGATTTTCAATATGTATACATATTAAATATAATTTTATCTAAAATTAAAAAAAACCGCCCTTAAGCAGTTCCTAGACGACTAGGCGTTGGGCGGTACCCCAAACGCCCTTAAGCAGCTCCTAGATGACTAGGCGTTGGGCGGTACCCCAAACGCTCAGCTCCGCTTAACGCTTTTTACAATCTTGATTGTACCTCAACATCAAAAGATGAAGTTTTCTTATCCACGCCATGTATCGCGTCTTATTCTTGTACCAACGGTCGAAGGACAACCACATCGTCAACATGACGAGAAACCCCTATGAAATCACCTTAGGACTAACTCTAAAAAAATTAGAAGAGAAGAGGTTAAAGATAACAATTATTTTAGTTGGAGGAAATGAAATCCTTGAGTTCTATCTTTTTTGCACTTTTACATGCATAATCCTTGCAAACCCTAGGCTTGCAATATATAGGGTTTCATGAACCGCCTCGGTCAAGTTTGGGTTCGATCAACTTGTCCGCCCTATCACTTGCGAGGATATGGGTCGGGCGGCCCAATTCCAACATATTGACACTTACATAAGTGAGTGAGCGTAGTCCAAAGCTCCCTGAGCCGTTAACTCCCCGAGTCAATATCTTCATGAGAATCCTCTTTTCTGTTATTCTTCTCCATACATGTTAGTGCGGCGTGGACCATTGAGAACCTACAAGCGGGTAGTTTTGCAGCTAGATCCGTTAGGATCGACATAATGATCTCCCTAAGGATGAACATAAATAAAATGTTAAGCCTGCGAAATCTCGTACCTCGGATTTGACTAGTCATGTCTGCCGAAGCACTTTTGATCCCTTTGAAGCTTGCTTGAACACCCAGGTCTTCTCTTGATTTATCATACTCTCAAATCTCGCTCTCAACGTTAATAAGAGTTGGCCATCGATGTAATCACGAGATATGCCAATCGATCTTCCTTCGAATCTTAATAATTAGGTATGCTATTCACTAGCTTTTTCGCAGATGTAAATAACAGCCAAAGTAGCAGGCACTTATAACAAGCCTACTAAGACAACCCAATGTCTCTAAGGGTATGTTGACTGTCTACTATTTCAGTGGTCATCGATAAGGGCTCACACTGTGAGGGAGATATTGTAAGTCGATGTCGCACACCCCACACACTTGTGGGAAGGCGGAATTTACAAAAAAACGATTTTATACTTGCAACATCGACCTATCATACATGATCTTTTTCGGAAACCCTAGCTAGCTATGTTAGTGATATATGCTCTAGAAGTCATTATTGTATAGTACTGGTTTGTATATTACATTTTGGAAGCTTGGGATATACACGGATATAATAACAGTTTTGCTCGAAATAGTAGTATGCTTCCTGGTTTGTTTCTACCTCAATATGTGCATATGTTTTTTTTAGCATATCGCTTATACATATTGGTAGAGCCCTTAGGATTTTTGCTTGACTACCAGCGTTGTGATGGTAGTCACACTAGTGGGGGCTGGGTAGTCTATAAGCACATCTTTATACAGGTCCATAGTCGTAGGATTATTGAGACGGAGTATCGATACTCCAGAGTAGACTAGTGTATACGCTTCTCATCCCAGCAGGGGAGATGGTCTGCCCCACAGCCATTAGCACGTCGTACTGGAGATAGTATGCAGGTGCTCATCGGGTTATAAGTACACTGGACAAGACTCGTAGGGAGCTGCTGGTGGGTATTATACTTATCGTCGGGTAGCAGTTCTTAGGTGACATGAGTACAGCTTAGTCCGTCGACTGGACACTGTTACTTCGCCTCGAGTGTATTCCTACTGTTCTTAGATTACTACCCTATCATGGCTCAAAGGAGTCATGCAAATAGGTAGTAGTTGGGTGCAGTTCCGAAGCACTTGGAGGCAGTGGCGGTTAGATATGATTCATCTCTCCTAGTATGGGGGTTAATATCGCGCTGTGTTCGGAAAGCCATTACATAAAGTCTCTGGCTTGGGCAAGCGGGATTTACTGGTAGGTACTCCATTAGTTTCTCAGGGTGTTTTGGACTACACTCCGATATGACTTATTGCGCTATTAGGGGTCGGACGGCTACTGTCTCCAGGCCCGATATGCGATACTCTTAGAAGAACAGACCGGACTGTACGGAGATTGTTACAGATAGGCTCGGTAGGAGTTCGGATGAGTTTGCTCATCGACCTTCTTATCGACAGATACCTGGGTAGCCGTTACGTGCGGTTAGTACCGCTGACGGCTTATGGTTAAACCTACTGCCAGCATAGTGTCAAGTCTTCAGAGTCCCACACAGTGAGTTTCTCTGCATCGGGCAAAAGATGTAGAGGCCGTATGGTTTTATGGTAGGGCTTCGATCACATACGTGTATTTATGCATGTATGATGTTCGGGCGGATAATATTAGTGGGTTTTGGTTTAAGCCGGATCCTAGTATTATATTGATAGATTATTTTTGTCTCTTTGTATTCGTATTTTTCAGAATACGGATACGGGTATGTATATACGGATGATGGGCATTCTTGTAATTTACTCAAGATTGTTTCTAGAAAAAGAAAGCTCATTTTGTATTTAATCTTTTGATTAAAAGATAAATGAGGTGAAGGAAATGAGGTGGAGATTTACATTAAATGAGGCATGGCTCTTATGTGACTCATGGGGTGACTCATGAGGGTGACTCATGAGATATTTATTGAACCATGCTTGATATTTTGCTTTGCATTATTTGTATGGTTCATTATTCATCACAAACTAGCCATCTTCATTCTAATGTTCTTGCTTCACTCTATTTTCCTCAAGCTCCCCTTCTTTTTCCTCATACCCTTCATGTCTCATGTGTTGAGAAACCTAGGGTATTTAGAAACAAAGTAATCCATCTACACTCTCTACATCATCTAAGACATTTAGTTTAGTAAACTAGGTGCCTCAGTTATCTCGGATTTTAGGTTGGATCTCGGATTATAGACTCTTGGATGGATCGTCTTTGACTTGAGAGAATCGATGAGAAGGCCCGATTCATATACGATCTGAGGAGCTTATGACGAGGAGGAGGACGGCAAGAATACCCGAAGGACATGGTTTTGTGAGGTATAATTTTCTATCCGAGTAGTTAATCTCGTACAGTTTTGCTAGTTAGGGTTTAGTATCGATCCTGAAATTCAAGTCGGTGTTGCGAAGCCTGTAAAAATCGTTTTTTTCCGTATTCTGCCTCCCTGCGAACCCACGGGATGCGCGACATCGATTTACAGTGGTATCAGAGCCTACTAAACCTTCACTAACAGTTTAGACAACGTGTAAAACTACGAAACCGAAATAACTCCGAAATATCGAAACATAGATCCAAGTTTCTGTTGAATTTTTCAGAGACTCTAAATTTTTTGTAAACAATTGCAGAGTGCTCTTTTTCAAGTATGTAGAACACCATAGAAAGACGAGCACAAGGCTCAATTTCGGCCGGCCAAATGGGGTAAAAAACCGGCCTGGCCGGTTTGAATTAAGTGTTCTGTCTCGAAAATTTTTGGGTGTTCTGGAATGTTGGATTTAGGGTTTCAGGTGGTGTTTGATTTTTCCAAAATTGCATATACTGTTATCTTTCTGTTACGGCAATACGAAGTATTTCGAAGTCGCAGTTTTAACGTCGTTTAACATGTTTCAGTTGTTATATGTGTTCGTAAACTTCCGCTAACTACTGTATGTCGGTTAGTTGGGGGTTGCATATATCTGTGATGGTTTGTGTATATGAAATATTGGATCGTCGATGATGAATAGCCAGAGATGTGAGAAGAGAGTTTTCTTTCTTTCATTCGATGTAATTTAAAGTGATGTAATATTATTTTGCGGGGCATATCCGAGTTGAGGTTGTAGCCGCCGTTATATTATTTCTTTTACTGTTTTTTGCTCGTAGGATATACCCAAGATGGGGTGCACAAACTATCAGGTTCTTGAAGTGCCGAGTGGCCTATTCATTTTACTGAGGGATGCTGCTTTACTTCAGGAATTTGGCAGGTAGTTTGCTGCACCCGTAGGGGTTTATGGTGGGGTTTTGGCTATTCATCACGATCATGGAATTCGTCTTTCGTTACAGGTTTAAACGAAACGCGGAATTCCTAGTATATCCAATATGTTCATCTGTGATCTGGAATGCCTATTATTGCGTGAGACGAATAGATATATTATATATGTTATATAATAGACGTTGCTTATGTTTTGCACCCGCTCTAGTCTATCCTCCGCTCTGGCGTTAGTTAAGTAACCTAACGGTGTTAGACAGGGCCCAGTGGCGAATGTGGATGGCATAAGCGTACGTGGTATTTTCGATTCTTTCTGCAATGGTAGGTGTAAATGATGGGACTGCATTATATGTTTAATACAAAGCAAACAAACCAAAGCTGAATCGTTGGAACAATTTTAAAACCACTCGGTTTTTTTTTTCAAAAAGCAAACTTTTAAATGCGGAGCTTAAACCACTCTTTTAAAAGCTATCAGGTTCTTTCGATTATTTCAAGTTCATTACGTTTACGGTTTCGCAAAAACCATTCGTAGCCCTCCGTCATTTCAGATGGATATTTAGTAGTATTCAAGCTATGTATTTTGACCTTTGCCAAGGCATAGTGATTGGTAGCTGCTGGATATTCATCTTTTGCATAGATAGATGCGTTGGTTTGGGACAGTCGTACTACTATTTTGGCCTTCGTCAAGGGTATGTACGGGTGGGTTCAAATTAATCTAGACAATGACGAGTAGGACTTGACTTGCGACTTATAATATGTTGGCCTTCGTCAAGGTCATAAGAGCTTGGGGCAAAAATCCACATCGGGAGTTTCTAAGAAAACTGAAACTTGCTAGTGTTGCATATCATTTGGAGTGTGATAATTTTGGTAGGATTCCTTCAAGATTATCACACAATGATATTTGGATCCCGATCCTACTGCGAGTATCCGCTACTCCTCGGGAGATTTTTTCACCAAACAATCAATGCTATAAACCAAGTAGGTGTCTAGAACGGTGTTAGCGGGGCTACGCCTCCATGGAAAAGAGGTTATGTAATTAAGGAACTTCACGAAAGCGTTGGAAAACCTCTCTCGAATTATCAACACCGGCCTGGCCGAAAGGTTAAGCAAGTATTGTAAGAGTGAGATTAATCCTGACTAATCCTTCCTTTACGGTTTGAGGAAGGATTCGAGATACAGTGAGAGCCATCATGTTTAGATAAACTAAAAACCAATCTAAACTTGCAGGAGTATCATGTTGAGTTTTTTCTTCTCTTTCTTAATTGCAGTGACCAGGTGACCAGACATAGGTTACAGCTAGATAATAAATTGACTGAGCCAAACTATATTGATTGGCAAAGATTTGTCCAGATGTCCATTACCTATAACAAGCTGGGCCACCTCCTTACTATTAAAGTCCCCGCCGTCCCAGGTCCAGTTTCTACCGTCGCGGATGTTGATATCCGTAAGATAAGGGAAAAAGACAGTGTGAATGCCAAGTGCCTCGTGTTAGCCTCAGTAGATGGTGTAAACCAGAAGCAGCACGAGAAAATGGACTTAGCTTCCATCTTCCTCCATAACAAAGATTTATATGGAGAGCAATCTCATATCGCAAGATATGAGACCTCGAAAGAATTACTTCAAGCAAGTTTGGCTGTCGGGTCATCCGCAGGGGACCATGTCCTTACGATGATTAGCTATATTAAAGAGCTCACGGACCTTGCGACCAAGTTAGAGAATGAGTTATGTACTAATTTGATTCTACAGTCCTTCCCTTCTACTTACACCCTGAAGGAAATCAGGGAGACCCGTTCTGCTTATTGGGGAATCTTCCTCTTCTAGATCTAAGGCGAAAGCCAAGGAAAAGAAGAAGAAAGCCTTCACCAAGCCGATAGGCGGTGTTAGTAAGGTAGAAGGAAAGAGTAGGGCAAAAGTTTCGGGGCTAACAGTAGGGAAGAAGGGATGTTCATATTGTCATAGGAAAGGGTATTGGCAGAAAGAATGCAGGGCTTGGAAAGCCAGAATCCAGGATCCGAAGTACGTTGTGGGTTCGGCTTCGGGTGTGTTTATGATTAAAAACTGTATGTCAATTAACTCTACTTGCTGGGTGCTAGATACCGGATCAGGATCTCATATCTGTAATTCATTACAGACTTTGAGAAACCGTAGAGTTATCAAGGCAGGTGATATGACTCTCAGTGTTGCTAACGGAATGAGCGTGGACGCTGTATCCGTAGAGTAATATCACTTAGGATTGACAAGTGGGTATATATTGATTTTATGCAACTGTTTGTGTGTACCTAGTCTAGCTTGTAATATCATATCTGTATCTTTACTTTCTAAAGAAGGATATGATTTTACATTTGTAATCGATGTGGTTTACATCCACTTTAATCATGGTTTGATTGGGTCAGGTACACTAGAGGACGGTATATACGTGTTAAATCAAGCTCAGATTTTCAATATCCAGAACACACTTAAAAGAAAGTCGCCAGAATTAAATAGGCTTTCTTGTGGCATTGTATACTGGGTCACATCAATGAAACACGCTTGACGAAGTTATATAGAGGGATATTTGGATCTGTTCGAATATCGGTCTTATGCAACTTATCAATCTTGTCTCATAAGAAAGATGATAAAGATTCCATTCACTGGACATGGATTAAGAGCGAGCGAGCTCTTGGGACTCATACACAGCGATGAGTGCGGTCAAATGTCTACATATGCATGAAGTGGTTATTCCTATTTCATTACTTTTACGGATGATTTCTCTCGGCATGGACATGTATTTATGATAAAACATAAATCCGAGACCTTTGAGAAATTCCGAGAATATAAGAATGAAGTGGAAAAAAAACAGGCAAAAGTATCAAGACATTTAGATCTGATCGAGATGGTGAATACTTAAGTGCCGAGTTTCTGGATTACTTAAAAGAGAATGGAATTCTCTCTTAGTTTACTCCTCCATACACACCACAACACAACGGTGTATCAGAAAAGACGGAACCGAATCTTATTGGATATGGTACGTTCCATGATGAGTAACGCTGAGTTACCGCGATCTTTCTGGGGTTATGTACTATTTTTTGAACAAGCTTCCTACCAAGACCGTGCCTACCACACCATATCAGATGTGGAGTGGGAAGAAACCCTATCTTCAGTATCTGAAGATATGGGGTAGTCCAGCTTTTGTAAAAAAGCAGCATGCAGACAAGCTCGAAACACGCTCAGTACTTTGTAAGTTTGTGGGATACCCTAAGAACTCTAGAGAGTATCTTTTCTATTACATAGAGCAATAAAAGGTCTTTGTTTCTCGTCATGCCCACTTTTTGGAAAATCGATTTTTGGAAAAAGAAACTAGTGGAAGCGTAATAAAACTGGAAGAAATTCCAGAACCACAAGCTATTACTGAAAATATGGTAGAACCAGGGGTTTCGAAAGAATAGGACATCCCCGTGCCACTCCGCATGACTAGTAGGCAGTCTCATTCACCCGAGAGATACTATGGTTTTCTTATAGACGAGAATAGAGAGGATTGCATCATTGACAATGATGAGCCAACTACCTTCCAGTAAGCCATTCAGAGCGGTGACTCGGTAAAATGGCTGGATGCAATACGGATCGAGATGGAGTCCATGTACACCAACAAAGTATGGACTTTGGACATTGCTCCAGAAGGGATACCGTAGGTTGCAAATGGATTTTCAGATAGAAGATCGGTGTAGATGGACAGGTTGAAATCTATAAGGCTAGACCTGTTGCAAAAGGTTTTCGTCAAAGATCTGGTTTGGACTATGTTGAAACCTTTTTTCCAGTGGCTATGCTCAAATCCATTCGGATCCTTCTTGCCATTGCAGCCTTCCACGATTATGAGATTTGGCAGATGGACATAAAGTCCGCTTTTCTAAATAGTAATTTGGAAGAGGGTTTCTATATGGATCAGCCAGAGGGTTTCATTAAGAGTGGGAGCAGCGGGAAAGTGTGCAAGTTGCTTAAGTCTATTTATGGACTAAAGCAGGCATCACGGAGTTGGAACATCTGTTTTGATGAGACAGTCAAAGAATTCGACTTTATCAAAAATCCAGATGGACCATGCATCTATAGTAAGATTATAGCGAGAACTGTGGTATTCCTCGTCTTGTACGTGGATGACATTCTCTTGTTTGGAAATGACATTCCTATGCTACAATCAGTCAAAGGATTCTTTTCACAGAGGTTCTCCATGAAAGACTTGGATGATGCCTCCTACATTCTGGGATTCAGATCTATCGTGATAGATCTAAGAGGATGTTGTGACTTTCGCAGTTCAGGTACATCGACACCATACTAAAGAGATTTAGTATGGAAGATTCAAAACACGGTAGTCTGCCGGCTTGTCACGGAATCACCCTCTCCAAAGAGATGTTTTCCAAGACTGATTTGGAAATGGCTCGTATGTCGATTATACCCTACGTTTCTGTGGTAGGCTCTATAATGTATGCGATATTATGTACTAGACCAGATGTTGCTTACGCACTTAGCGTGATAAGCCAGTATCAGTCAAACCTAGGGGAGAACCACTGGATTGCAGTAGAGAATATTCTCAAGTATCTGAGAAGGACTACGGAGATGTTCTTGGTGTATGGAGGAAAAGACCTTCAGATCGAGGCCTTTGCTGACTCCAGCTTTCAGAATGACAAGGATGACTCTAAGTCCATATCGGGTTATGTCTTTACCCTTAATGGAAGGGCGGTATGTTGGAAAAGCTCCAAACAGGACACCGTTGCTGACTCGATGATGGAAGCGGAGTATATCGCTGCTTGTGACGTCGTGAAAGAAGCAGTCTGGATGAGAAAGTTCCTAACAGAACTTCAGGTGGTTCCGTCCATTATAGATCCAATATCTATGTATTGTGACAACAACGGCGCTATAGCTTTAGCGAAGGAACACAGGTCCCATCAGAAGTCCAGACATATCTTGAGGCAGTACCACCTGATCAGGAAGATCGAGGTGAGGAGAGTAGAGACGGAGAACACCAATGCAGATCCATTCACTAAAGCCATCCCTCAGATACAGTTCGAGAGGCTATTCGAGATAATAGGTCTACAATATGCCAATACACGGCCTTAGTGCAAGTGAGAGATTGTTAGTGATATATGCCCTAGAGGCTATTATTGTATAGTACTGGTTTGTAAATTACATTTTGGAAAGTTGGGATATACACGGATATAATAACAGTTTTGCTCGAAATGGTAGTATACTACCTGGTTTGTTTCTACCTCAATATATGCATGTGTTTCTTTTAGCATATCGTTTATACATATTGATAGAGCCCTTAGGATTTGCTTGACTACCAGCGTTGTGATGGCAGTCACACTAGTGGGGGCTGGGTAGTCTATAAGCACATCCTTATACAGGTCCCTAGTCGTAGGATTATTGAGACGGGGTATCGATACTCTAGAGTAGACTAGTGTATACGCTTCTCATCCCAGCAGGGGAGATGGTCTGTCCCACAGACATTAGCACGTCGTACTGGAGATGGTATGTAGGTGCTCATTGGGTTATAAGTACACTGGACATGACTCGTAGGGAGGTGCTGGTGGGTATTATACCTATCGTCGGGTAGCAGTTCCCAGGTGGCATGAGTACAGCTTAGTCCGTCGACTTGACACTGCTACTTCGCCTCGAGTGTATTCCCACTGTTCTTAGATTACTATTCTATCATGGCTCAAAAGAGTCAATGCAAACAGGTAGTAGTTGGGTGCAGTTCCGAAGCACTTGGAGGCAATGGCGGTTAGATAGAATTCGTCTCTCCTGGTATGGGGGTTGATATCGTGCTGTGTTCGGAAAGCCATTACACAGTTTCTGGTCAGGGAAAGCGGGATTTACTGGTAGGTACTCCAGTAGTTTCTCAGGGTGTTTTGGGCTACACTCCGACACGACTTATTGCGTTATTAGGGGTCGGACGGCTACCACCTCCAGGCCCGATATGCGATACTCTTAGATGAACAGACCGGACTGTACGGAGATTGTCACAGATAGGCTCGGTAAGAGTTCGGATGAATTTGCTCATCGGTCTTCTTATCGATAGAAACCTGGGTAGCCGTTACGTGCAGCTAGTACCGCTGACGGTTTGTGGTTAAACCCACTGCCAGCGTAGTGTCGAGTCTTTAGAGTCCCACACAGAGGGTTTCCCTGCATCGAGAAAAAAAATAGAGGCCGTATGGTTTTACGGCATAGTTTCGATCACATACGTGTACTTATGCACGTATGATGTTTGGACGGATAATACTAGTGGGTTTTGGTTTAAAGCTGGATCCTAGTATTATATTGATGGATTATTTTCGTCTCTTTGTATTCGTATTTTTCGGAATACGGATACGGGTATGTATATACGGATGAGGGGCATTCTTGTAATTTACTCAAAATTGTTTCTAGAAGAAGACACCTCATTTTATATTTAATCTTTTGATTAAAAGATAAATGAGGTGGAGGAAATGAGGTGGAGATTTACATTAAATGAGGCATGGCTCTTAGGTGACTCATGAGGTGACTCATGAGGGTGACTCACTAGATATTTATTGAACCATGCTTGATATTTTGCTTTGCATTATTGGTATGGCTCATTATTCATCACAATTAGCCATCTTCATTCTAATGTTCTTGCTTCACTCTCTTTTCCTCAAGCTCCCCTTCTTCTTTCTCATACCCTTCATATCTCATGTGTTGAGAAAGCTAAGTTATTTAGAGACAAAGTAATTCATCTACACTCTCTACATCATCTAGGACATCTAGTTTAGCGAACTAGGTGTCTTAGTTATCTCGGATTTGAGGTTGGAGCTCGGACTATAGACTCTCGGGTGGATCGTCTTTGACTTGAGAGGACCGACGAGGAGGCCTGATCCGTATACGATCTGAGGAGCTTATGATGAGGAGGACAGCTAGAAGACCCGATGGACATGGTTCTGTGAGGTATAACTTTCTATCCGAGTAGTTAACCTCATACAGTTTTGTTAGTTAGGGTTTAGTATCGATCGTGGAGTTCAAGTCGGTGTTGCGAATCTCGTAAAAATCGTTTTTTGCGTATTCCGCCTCCCCGTGAACCCGCGGGGTGCGCGACATCGACTTACAAGCTAAAGTACATAGAGTTCTAAACTACTATGTAAGTGTTTTATACCTTATTGAATCTAGTCTTCGAGTCTTCTTCTCCTTTCCTTGAACTCCTCAAAAGTGTGGATCTATCTCGGTCGTCGGCCTTCTCATGTCGAAGACGATCCACCCGAGAGTCTATGGTTCAGCTCCAACCTCAAAACCGAGATAACTAAAGTACCCAGTTCGCCAAATTAGATTGCTTAAGAGATGTAAAGTGTTCATTGGAGTATTTTATCTCAAATGACCGTAGGATTCACAATATCTGTGAGGGTTAAGGTCTTGAGGATGAAGGAGAAGAACAATGGAGAAAGAAAGAGATTGATAGAATGAGCAAGTGTTGTGCAAGTGAAGAATGGCTAATCTTTTCTCACACCAAGCATGCAATAATTTTCAATAGAAAATTGTAGCCATGTTTCAATAACAAGCCCAAACCAATAAACAAATGAATTAGCCATGCTTCACCCATGCCATAAATATCTCCATTTCCATCTCATTAATTTATTTTCCAAAAATAGATAAATCAAATAATGAGGTGTTCCCTTCTAGAAGCATCTCTTCTAAAATTACAAGAATGCCCTCACCGTATATACATACATGTATTCGTACTGTAAAAATACGAATACGATGAGATAATAATCCAATAATATAATACTAGAATCTGGCTTAAACCAAAGCACACAAGTATTATCCGCCCGAACAATATTCATGTAGCCAGTACACGTATATGATCAGAATCCTGCACGTAAAACCATACGGTTTCTATATCGTTTCGTTTGAACCAGGGAAATGCTCTGTGTAGGACTCTAAAGACTCGACAATACGCTGGCAGTAGGTTTAACCACAAGTCCGTCAGCGGCACCAGCTGAACGTAACGGCTACCCAGATACCTGTCGAAAAGAAAGCCGACGAGCGAACTCATCCGAACCACCACTAAGCCTATCCGTGATAATCTCCGTACAGTCCGGTCAGTTCGTCTAAGAGTATCGCATATCGGGCTTAGAGTGTGGTAAACGTCAGACCTCTAATAGCGCAATAAGTCGTGTCGGTGTAGAGCCCAATACACCCTGAGAAACTTCTGGTGTACCTACCAGTAAATTTCACTTGCCCTTGCCAGAAACTGTGTATTGGCTATCCGAACACAGCACGATATCAACTCCCAATACCGGGAGAGATAAATCCTTTCTATCCACTACTGCCTCCAAGTGCTTCGGGACTGCACCCAACTACTACATGTTTGCACGACTCATTTGAGCCGTGATAGGGTAGTAATCTAAGTACAGTGGGAACACACTCGAGACGACTAGTGATTTCAAGTCAACGGACTAACCTGTACTCATGTCACCCGGGAACTGCTAACTGACGATAGGTATAGTACCAACCAGCAGTTCCCAACAAGTCCGTCCAGTGTAACTCATAACCCAATGAGCATCTGTATACTATCTCTGGTACCGCATACCAATAGCTGCGGGACAGGCTATCTCCTCTGACTGGGATGAGAATCGTATACACTAGTCTACTCTAGAGTATTGATGCCCTGTCTCGATAATCCTACGACTAGGGACAAACTTAAGGATGTATCCTATCGATGCCCACTGGTGCGACTGCCATCACAACGCTGGTAGTCAAGCAAATATCCTAAGGGCTCTATCAATATGTATTAGCGATATGCTAAAAGAAACATATACACATATTAAGATAAAATCAAACCAGATAGCATACTATCATATTGAGCAAGACTGTTATTATATATGTATATATCCCAAGCTTTCAAAATGTAATATACAATCCAGTACTATACAATGATGGCTTCTAGGGCATATATCACTAACAATCTCCCACTTACACTAAGGTCATGTATTGGCATATCGCAGACCTGGCATCTCGAATAGCTTCTCGAACTGCGTCTGAGGGATAGCCTTTGTGAGTGGATCTGCAGTGTTGTTCTCTGTGTCTACTCTCCACACCTCAATCTCCCGTCGATCCACGATCTCTCTGCTCAAGTGATACTGCCTCAAGATATGTCTGGACTTCTGATGGGACCTTGGTTCTTTCGCTAAATCTATAGCCCCGTTGTTATCATAATACAAAGGTATTGGATCAATAATGGACGGAACCACTTGAAGTTCTGTTACGAACTTCTTCATCCAGACTGCTTCTTTCGTGGCGTCACATGCAGCGATATACTCTACCTCCATCGTCGAGTCAGCAACGGTATCCTGCTTGAAACTCTTCCAATAGACCGCCCTTCCATTGAAGGTGAAGACATAACCCGATATGGATTTGGAGTCATCCTTGTCACTCTGGAAGCTGGAGTCAGCGAAGACCTTGATCTGGAGGTCTTTACTACCGTATATCAAGAACATCTCCTTAGTCCTTCTCAGGTACTTGAGAATGTTCTTAACTGCTATCCAGTACTTCTCCCAAGGGTTTGACTGATACCTACTTACCACGCTCAGTGCGTAAGCAATATCTGGTCTGGTACACAACATCACATACATTATAAATCCTACCACAGAAGCGTAGGGGATAATACTCATGCGATCCCTTTCCAAATTAGTCTTGGGAGATATCTCTTTGGAGAGCGTGATCTCGTGACAAGCCGGTAGATTACCGCAATTAGAATCTTCCATACTAAATCTTTTCAGTATGGTGTTGATGTTGGAGATAGTGCCCTCAGAGTCAATTATTGGATCACAGGCACGTGATTGCAATGATTGAGGGAGGACCTATTCCGGTAGGACAGTCTTACTCAAGATGATAGTATGCTATCTGGTTTATCTTTATCATCGTGTACTGTTTTAGGTGACCAGACAGGTCGCTATTACACGTTGATAGAGCCCCTAGGATTCTTGCTTGACTGCCAGCAGTATGAGGGCGATCATATATGTGGGAGCTAGTAGTCTATAAGCACATCCTTAAAAGGTCCCTAGTCGTGGGAGTTTCGAGATAGGGCATCTGTTAGTTGTATGTATGCCCTAGAGGCCAGTATTGTACAGATGATGTATATTATATTGGATGCTTGGACATATATAGAGATGACTTTCTTGCTCGATATGATAGTATGCTATCTGGTTACTCTTTATCTTAACATGTACACTTGTCTCTTTATACTGTCTTATAGTTACATGTTGGTAAAGCCCTTAGGATATGTACTTGACTACCTGGACTGTGATGCAGATCATACTAGTGGGGAGATGGTAGTCCATAAGTACATCCTTCAAGGTCCCTAGTCGTGGGTGTATCGAGACGGGGCATCGATATACCAGTGTAGACTAGCGTATACGCTTCTCGACCCATGAGATGGGCGATGGATGATCCCACATCCATTGGTGTTTGACATCAGAGATGGTGTACGGGTGCTCAGTGGAGACTGGGTATACTGGACGGACTCGCCGAGAACTCCCAGATGGTATTATACCTCACGTCAGATGGCAGTTCTCAGGTGACACTTGTGCAGGTTAGTCTGTAGACCCGAGATCGTCATAGAGTCTTGTGTGATTCCTACTGTGCTTTGATCTCCACCTTACCACGTCCATGAGGGCGTGCAAAACGGTGGTCTTTGGGTACAGTCCCGAGTCACATGGAGGCAATGAGCGATAGGAGGGGTTTCGTCTCTCCCAGTATTGGGGGTTGATGTTGAGCAGTGCTCGATTGGCCGTAACAGGGAAGTCCCTGGCCAGGGCTGATCAGAGATTTGCTGGTAAGTGTTACCAGTAGTTTCTCGACCCGTTATGAGCCTCACATCGGCACGACTTATCGGTTATTGAGGTCTGACGTATACCACCCCTAGACTTGATATGCGACATATCAGACGAACAGACCAGACTGTACGGTAAGTGTTACTGGTTGGATTCACAGGAGTGTGAGCGGGCTAGCTCGTCGATCTTCTGATCGCTCAATACCCGGATGGCCATTACGTTTAGCAGACCGCTTGCGGCTTGTGGGTGGTTGATATGATCATCATCTGCTACCGGCGTATTGACGAGTCTTTAGAGTCCTACACAGAGGTTTTCTGGCTCAAGCGAAACGAAATAGGAGTGCATATGAGATATGTGCAGGACCGAGAATGATGCGTGTATGTGATACCGTATTTCATTCTCGCGATGAATGTTTCGATTGGCTATATGCGATATAACCTAGTTATCGAATCGTAGATTGATTCGATAAGTCGATACATTGGATACTAGTCGGTTATGTGAGACATGACCGGATCATTGAATCAAGTGTTGATTTAATGATTTAATGTATAATTATATATTTGATATATTACTTTGCATTAACTAGTATTGGTTCACTTTAATAGGATTTTCTCACTTGTAGTTCACAAGTTGTATATGTGATATACTTTTGTGCACTACAATGTGTCATGTTTGATGATGCATGTAAATTGGTTTTGTGTTAAGACTTAAACCATGGTTATGATAATAATTAGGGTTTTGTTTTATTTACTTATTTATTTATCTATTCTTTTTTGATAAATAAATAAAAGATAACAAAATGGTTTCTTTCATGAAGCTTGATGAAGCTTCATGAAGTTTTGACTAAAGTGACCATTTTGTCATCATCCTTAACCCTAACCATTCTCACTTGACCATGGTCTATTCTCTACACTTAACCAAGGTTAGAAGATGATAAGTATTCATTTTTATTATTCTTTTAACAACACTTATCATAATTCTAGCTTCATCTTCAAGAGAGAAAGCTTGATGCCATCAATGGCAACTTGAGTTCTAAAGTGAGAAATCCAATTCTAAAGTGAACTCACCTCCTATTTCTTCACCCTCTACCTCTTGCCAAGTTGTTTTGGGTGTTTTCTTCACAAGTTTCACAAATTTGTGAAGTCAGAGCTTGAATTTGTGACGCCTCGACGTAGATTATTTTCGGCACGAAGCCGACGACCTTGCCCGCTCGTTTTTCCGATGAAGCCGACAATCGAGTCTAGGATTCGAGATGGACAGCGAGAGGACGCCTACGTGGAGCTAAGGAAGTGGAGAACCGGATCTACAAAGGTTGTAGCCTCTCTCCTTTAGTTAAGTTGTTAACTAGTTTAGTTTTTCGCCTAAATTTCTAGTTAACGATCCGTATTAGGGTTTCTCGGCACCCGTAAAATTTGAAATTGGCATGGTTGATGCCTTGTGAGATCTCTTGAGAGTGCCTAGGAACCCTACAGTGGTATCAGAGCTACTAGGCATTAGATGTCGACCTATGGGGGGTTCTCACCGTGTGACAGTGTGGCGAAGCATAGGCTCTTACCCCCAGGGTGTCCCGAGACCGGAAGGTGTTCCGGCGGGTTGTAGTTCTCGTGAGGGGGCATGCGTAAAAAGTAGCTGCTGAGGGACCCGTAGGTGCCACGGTGACCCCATTAGATGGGGTGGCTGCCTGACCTACAGTGGTATCAGAGCCTAGCTAGAGCCTTAGACGAAGTCTAGACGACGTTGGAAACCCGAATACACATCGAAACCCTAACACATCATGCTCTCTGGACTTTTTCTAAAAACTGGGATTTTTCAAGATTAAAAATGCTTAAAAAATTCAGCAGGGAATTCTAAGAATTACGGTGCAAATTTTTTCCAATGAACAGTATATTGTGCGGCGGAACCGCGGCAGAATCATGGCTTCTGCGGCGGTTCCGCGGCCTACTGATGACGTCAGCCCTCCTCCTTTGCACAGTAATTCATCATTTCAGCAGCTGAGTTTTATGGGTATTTTTAATATTTATTCAAGAGTTGAATTTTCTGGGGTGTTTTAGAGCTTCGATGTTTCGATCGGATTATCAAATTTCGTCTTTGTGGCTTTCCAGATAACTTTAGAATATGTTAAAAAGTTCGACCGGATATAAATGCCCAACTTTTCCCCTGCCGGAAAATTTCCAAGTGTTGGATTTTTCTGTGGTTTAAGGACGTTCTGAGTAGTGCAAGTAACGCGATGGTCCCTCTAGAAGACAACAAACCTTAACTCGATTATGTGACCGTCTTGAACTGCCCTTTGAACCTTCGGGTTTGGGGCAGTACGGCGTGGCACATGTGAGGAGTTGGCTTGACCCTTCTACGGCTGGACCGTTGGTACTGAGGCATGAAGTGAATGTCTTTGAACCTATTTCATGTGTTGGACGGTTTCGGGAAAACTTGGGTGTTCGAATGTTCGATCGGAAAGTTTAATATTTTCTATTTATCCGGAATGGGATACAATAATTGAAATTCACAAACAGTTATGAGATAACTGAATGAATGTTATAAATCTAGCGGTTTAGTTTCATTTGATATTGAAAAGAGTTTTCGATAATGAGACTAAAATGCGGGGTTTATAACTGTTAGGCATGTGATGTCTAAGTATTTCATTTGATTAGGCATGTGATGTCTAAAAGGGTTGCGGATTCCAACTGTTGTAGTTTTACATTTTTTTTTCTTTGACCGTAAGTGTAATATGTGATATCGCCGGTTTCGTTGCTATATGTCAATGACAATTGGGATGCGCATATTTACTTACGTTGATGACATGTGATGTTATGTGTTGCTAGATATGTTATATTGGATTGTCGTGTTTGAATAGCCGGGGGTTTTTATGTGAGATGAGTGTTTTTCATTTTCATTCATGTAAAAACTTGTATGTAATATTCTTTTATTTGGGGCACTTCCAGGTTGCGGAAGTTGTCACCTTTTGTATATTGTTTACTTTTCCGCATTAGGATAGACCCAAGGAGGGGAGCACAAGTAACCGGGTTCTAGGGTCCAGTGGGAGACCAACTCGAGGAGTCGAGTCCGGGTCTCCTAACCCTAGAATTGGCAGGGTTGCTTGCCGCTCTCGTAGGGGTCTAGGGGTGTGGGATTGGCTATTCATCACGACCGTGGAATCCGTGTTTTATACTGGCTCGTATTGAAAACACGGACGTCCTAGTATATCCAATGTTTCATATGTTCCTTCTGCTGCGTTATCTGTGATGTGATCATGTGATGTTCTGTGATAGATACTTTATATAGTATATATGATATATTATATAGACGTTACTTATGTTTTGCACCCGCACTAGCCCTGCCCTGCTCTGTCGTTAGTTACCTAACCTAACGGTGCATGAGGGGACATCGAGGTGAATGCGGATGGCATAAGTGTACGTCGTATTTATCTGTGATGTTTAGGTATTTAAATGATGGGACTTCATTAATGTGATTAATGAAAGAAAAGAAACCTAAGATGTTGTAGAATCAAATTTTAAATAAAACAGGTAGCTACAGTTCTTGCTTTGCACAGCGGTATATGTGATATATCCTGCACCTTATTCGATGAGGAAAGGACCGAGATCCCTTCACCGGGAGTGACTCCTTTAGCAATAACTGGCAGATGCTACACACTCGGTTTGTTTTTGATAGCTTCTATAGTTTCTGCTTTGCACAGTGATATATATGATATATCCTGCACCTCATTCGACGAGGAAAGGGCCGACGATCCCTTCACCGGGAGTGACCCCTTTAGCAAAACTAGAAAAGCCTCAAAATCACTCCATTTCAAAACTTCATTTGATTCTACAACGATATCAAGTTCATTACGCAATAGGTTTTCAGAAAAACCTGACGTAGCCCTCCGTCATTTCAGATAAATTCTACTTAGTATTCGTGCTACGTTTGTTGACCTCCGTCAAGGCGTAGTGTGCGGTAGCTAACTAGTATTTATCTGCTTATGCATATGATGCAGATTGGATTAGGGTAGTCGTACGACCTTGTTGACCTCCGTCAAGGGTCGTGCGGGTGGGTTTGATTCAATCAAGAAATGACGGGTTGAACTTGACTTGCACCCTGTGGTTTGTTGACCTCCGTCAAGGTCATAGGATGCTTGGGGCAAAATATTATCGGGAATTTCAAGTGTTGAAATTTGCAATGAGATTGCATACCTTCTATGAGATAGTTGGATCCCGATACCCACTGCGAGTAAGAGTTACTCCTGGGAGAGTTTTACACATTGCAATTAGCTGATCAAGTAGGTGTCTAGAAAGGTGTCAACGGGGTTACGCCTCTGGGAAAACGAGGTTTACATTAATTAGGTTCGTGCGAAAGCACGGGGGACCTCCCTCAAAGTACCGACACTGGCCTGGCTGAAAGATTGGCGAACTTGTAGTGTGTAATTAATCCCGGCTAGTCTTTCCTTTTAGGGTTTGAAGGAAGATTTGATAAAAACCAGTGGGAGCCATCCTGATTAGATAAGATAATAACCAATCTGATCTTGCACGAGCATACGCTAAAGTGTTTTCTTCTCTCTCTCTCCAGGTAGCGACCATTTCATGCCCTAATAAAGATAATAATATGGATGTATTGACCGAACCCGCATGTTATACTGTGCTGGGGAACGTTGGTTCCGTTCTTTCCTATAAGAGTTATAGGACTGAACAGGATATAGGGGAATACCAGGATTCTTATGCCACCCGAATGAAGAAAGTACATGATGATGCATTTTCTTCGGGTGTGTTCGTTACAGAGAACTGTTTCTCCATTTGCCCTACGTCCTGGGTATTAGATACCGGGTCAGGACCCCATATATGTAATCAGTTACATGGGCTTAGGAAAGGTAGAGAACTTGGAGAAGGTGATAAAGACATTAGAGTTGGAAATGGTGCAATTGTTGCAGCTAAGACTGTCGGGGAATATCACCTTGAATTACCAACTGGTAATACATTGGTTCTGAACGAATGCTATTACATGCCGAACCTGATATGCAACATTATATCGGTTTCTTTATTGAGTAAAGAGGGATATAATTTTGTATTACAGGATAATGTTATGAACATTTTCCGTAACCAAAAGTTGGTTGGATCAGGCACGTTGTGCAATGGCATTTATGTTCTAAACCAATCAACAGTTCTGAGCATAACAAACACACACAAGAGGAAGAGTTCAGAACTGAATGAATTCTTCTTGTGGCATTGTAGACTGGGTCACATCAATGTGACACGACTGGCTAAGTTGCATAAGGATGGATATTTAAATCCGTTTGAATTTTCATCTTATGACACTTGCCAGTCATGTCTCAAAGGCAAGATGACCAAAACTCCGTTTACGGGACACGGAGAAAGAGTTACCGAACTCTTGGGACTGATACATAGTGATGTATGCGGTCCCATGTCTACACATGCTAGGGATGGTTCTTCATACTTCATTACATTCACTGACGATCTCTCTAGATTCGGGTATGTGTTCTTGATGAAACACAAATCAGAAGCTTTTGAGAAATTTAGAGAATATAAATAAGAAGTTGAGAACCAAACCGGAAAAAGTATTAAAATCCTACGATCTGATCGAGGAGGTGAATACTTGAGCATTGAATTCCTGGACTTCCTAAAAGAGAATGGGATTCTCTCTCAGCTAACTCCTCCATATACACCAAAGCACAACGGTGTATCTGAACGGAGGAACCGCACCCTATTAGATATGGTGCGCTCTATGATGAGTGTGGCTGAGTTACCTGTTTCCTTCTGGGGATATGCACTGGAAACAGCAGCATACCTACTGAATAGGGTTCCCACCAAATCTGTGCCTACCACACCATATGAGATATGGGAAGGGAAGAGACCATATCTTAATTTTATAAAGATATGGGGTTGCCCGGCCTATGTCAAAAGACAAAAACCGGACAAACTCGAGACAAGGTCTGTATTGTGTAAATTTGTTGGATATCCCAAACATTCGCGAGGGTATATCTTCTACCACAGTGAGGAACAAAGAGTATTTGTTGTTCAACATGCCACCTTTTTAGAAAAGGAATTTCTTGCAAGAGAGATTAGTGGCTCTGAGGTAGAACTGGAAGAGGTTCCAGCTGAACAAAACACAACAGAAGATTTAGTGGAACCAGAGGATTCAGTAGTACTCGACGAACCCCAGCCTCTCCGCCGATCTAGTAGGGTTCCTCGCCAGCCTGAGAGATACTACGGTTTTCTCATGGATGGAGGGAGCGAGGATTGCATCATGGAGGATGATGACCCAACTAGCTTCGAGCAGGCCATCACGAGTAGGGACTCAGTGAAATGGCTGGATGCTATGCGGTCCGAGATGGAATCCATGTACACCAATAAAGTATGGACTTTGGAAGTTGCTCCTGAAGGGGTAAAACCCATCGGGAGCAAGTGGATCTTCAAGAAAAAACTTGGTGTAGATGGGAAAGTGGAGACTTTCAAAGCTAGACTTGTAGCAAAGGGTTTTCGTCAAAGACCAGGTGTGGACTATGACGAAACCTTTTCTCCAGTGGCTATGCTTAAATCCATCCGGATCATGCTTGCCATCGCTGCATATCATGACTACGAAATCTGGCAAATGGATGTTAAGACCGCCTTTCTAAATGGTGATTTAGAAGAGTGCGTGTACATGACTCAGCCAGAGGGCTTCGTAGACAGTGGGAGTAGCGGCAATGTGTGCAAGCTGCTTAAATCCATTTATGGATTAAAGCAAGCATCGCGGAGTTGGAACATCTGCTTTGATGTCGTTATCAAAGAGTTTGATTTCGTCAAAAACCCAGATGAACCTTGTATTTACAAGAAGGTGGCAGGGAGTAAGGTTGTCTTCCTCGTATTGTACGTGGACGACATACTCTTGATAGGAAATGATATTCCTATACTGCAATCGGTCAAGCTCTTCTTATCATAAAGATTCTCAATGAAAGATCTTGGTGATGCCTCCTGCATATTGGGAATCAGGATCTATAGAGATAGATCCAAACGGATATTGGGATTGTCCCAATCCAGGTACATTGACACCATACTAAAGATGTTTAGTATGGAAGAATCCAAGCGTGGGAACTTGCCCACGATCTCTGGAGTCACTCTCTCCAAAGAGACGTCTCCCAAGACTGATTTGGAGAGAGCTCGCATGCAAGAGGTGCCCTATGCTTCGGCTGTAGGCTCTATCATGTATGCGATGCTATGTACCAGACCCGATGTAGCATACTCACTAAGTGTAGTGAGCAGGTATCAAGCTGATCCTGGAGAGAGTCACTGGACAGCTGTGAAGAGCATTCTCAAGTACTTACGAAGGACTAAAGAGATGCTCTTGGTGTATGGTAACGGAGAACTCCAAGTGGAGTCCTTTACCGATTCGAGCTTCCAGAGTGATAAGGACGACTCTAAGTCGCAGTCGGGCTTTGTCTTTACCCTTTACGGAGGGGCGGTTAGCTGGAAGAGTTCCAAGCAGGAAACCGTAGCAGACTCGATGATGGAGGCTGAATACATCGCTGCCAACGATGCCGCTAAAGAGGCTGTCTGGATCAAGAAGTTCATTACTGAACTTGGAGTGGTTCCATCCATTGAGCATCCAATACCTTTGTATTGCGATAACAATGGAGCGGTGGCTTTGGCCAAGGAACCCAGGTCCCATCAGCGATCCAGGCATATTCTGAGGCGGTATCACCTGATCCGGGAGATAGTTGATCGCCGGGAGATCGAGGTCAGGAGGGTTGACACGAAGAACAACACGGCGGATCCACTCACGAAGGCCATTCCCCAGATACAGTTTGAGAGACTCATCGGGATGCTCGGTATGCGATACTACAGCAGCTGACCCTAGTGCAAGTGGGAGATTGTTAGTTGTATGTATGCCCTAGAGGCCAGTATTGTACAGATGATGTATATTATATTGGATGCTTGGACATATATAGAGATGACTTTCTTGCTCGATATGATAGTATGCTATCTGGTTACTCTTTATCTTAACATGTACACTTGTCTCTTTATACTGTCTTATAGTTACATGTTGGTAAAGCCCTTAGGATATGTACTTGACTACCTGGACTGTGATGCAGATCATACTAGTGGGGACATGGTAGTCCATAAGTACATCCTTCAAGGTCCCTAGTCATGGGTGTATCGAGACGGGGCATCGATATACCAGTGTAGACTAGCGTATACGCTTCTCGACCCATGAGATGGGCGATGGATGATCCCACATCCATTGGTGTTTGACATCAGAGATGGTGTACGGGTGCTCAGTAGAGACTGGGTATACTGGACGGACTCGCCGAGAACTCCCAGATGGTATTATACCTCACGTCAGATGGCAGTTCTCAGGTGACACTTGTGCAGGTTAGTCTGTAGACCCGAGATCGTCATAGAGTCTTGTGTGATTCCCACTGTGCTTTGATCTCCACCTTACCACGTCCATGAGGGCGTGCAAAATGGTGGTCTTTGGGTACAGTCCCGAGTCACATGGAGGCAATGAGCGATAGGAGTGGTTTCGTCTCTCCCGGTATTGGGGGTTGATGTTGCGCAGTGCTCGATTGGTCGTAACAGGGAAGTCCCTGGCCAGGGCTGATCAGAGATTTGCTGGTAAGTGTTACCAGTAGTTTCTCGACCCGTTATGAGCCTCACATCGGCACGACTTATCGGTTATTGGGGTCTGACGTATACCACCCCTAGACTTGATATGCAATATATCAGACGAACAGACCAGACTGTACGGTAAGTGTTACTGGTTGGATTCACAGGAGTGTGAGCGGGCTAGCTCGTCGATCTTCTGATCGCTCAATACCCGGATGGCCGTTACGTTTAGCAGACCGCTTGCGGCTTGTGGGTGCTTGATATGATCATCATCTGCTACCGGCGTATTGACGAGTCTTTAGAGTCCTACACAGAGGTTTCCTGGCTCAAGCGAAACGAAATAGGAGTGCATATGAGATATGTGCAGGACCGAGAATGATGCGTGTATGTGATACCGTATTTCATTCTCGCGATGAATGTTTCGATTGGTTATATGCGATATAACCTAGTTATCGAATTGTAGATTGATTCGATAAGTCAATACATTGGATACTAGTCGGTTATGTGCGACATGACCGGATCATTGAATCAAGTGTTGATTTAATGATTTAATGTATAATTATATATTTGATATATTACTTTGCATTAACTAGTATTGGTTCACTTTAATAGGATTTTCTCACTTGTAGTTCACAAGTTGTATATGTGATATACTTTTGTGCACTACAATGTGTCATGTTTGATGATGCATGTAAATTGGTTTTGTGTTAAGACTTAAACCATGGTTATGATAATAATTAGGGTTTTGTTTTATTTACTTATTTATTTATCTATTCTTTTTTGATAAATAAATAAAAGATAACAAAATGGTTTCTTTCATGAAGCTTGATGAAGCTTCATGAAGCTTTGACTAAAGTGACCATTTTGTCATCATCCTTAACCCTAACCATTCTCACTTGACCATGGTCTATTCTCTACACTTAACCAAGGTTAGAAGATGATAAGTATTCATTTTTATTCTTTTAACAACACTTATCATAATTCTAGCTTCATCTTCTTCTTCATCTTCAAGAGAGAAAGCTTGATGCCATCAATGGCAACTTGAGTTCTAAAGTGAGAAATCCAATTCTAAAGTGAACCCACCTCCTATTTCTTCACCCTCTACCTCTTGCCAAGTTGTTTTGGGTGTTTTCTTCACAAGTTTCATAAATTTGTGAAGTCGGAGCTTGAACTTGTGACGCCTCGACGTAGATCATCTTCGGCACGAAGCCGACGACCTTGCCCGCTCGTTTTTCCGATGAAGCCGACAATCGAGTCTAGGATTCGAGATGGACAGCGAGAGGACGCCTACGTGGAGCTAAGGAAGTGGAGAACCGGATCTACAAAGGTTGTAGCCTCTCTCCTTTAGTTAAGTTGTTAACTAGTTTAGTTTTTCGTCTAAATTTCTAGTTAACGATCCGTATTAGGGTTTCTCGGCACCCGTAAAATTTGAAATTGGCATGGTTGATGCCTTGTGAGACCTCTTGAGAGTGCCTAGGAACCCTACAGCATCGATACTCCAGAGTAGACTAGTGTATACAGTCGGGACCCCGACGAGGGGCGGTGGCCGGTCTCACAAGCCACTGGTGTCAGTTGGTTCACCTAAGATGTATACAGGTGCTCATTGGGTTATGAGTACACCGGACAGGACTCGCCGGGAACATACTAGTTGGTCTTATACCTGACGTCAGATAGCAGTTCCCTGGTGATATGTGTACAGGTTAATTCATCGACCTAGGGATCGTTATTTGTCTCGTGTGAGTTTCCACCGTACTTTGATTACTACCCTGCTACGCTCAAAGGAGACGTGCAAACAGGTTTTAGTTGGGTACAGCCTCGAGCCACATGGGGGCAGTGAGCGGATCTTCAGGGGTTCGTCTCTCCCTGTATTGGGGATGAGGTCGCGCTGTGTCTAGGAGAGCCCTTACACGAAGTCCTTGGCCAAGGCAGGAGATTTACTGGTAGGTATTCCAGTAGTATCTCAGGGTGTTCTGGGCTACACTCCGACATGACTTGTACCGCTTTTGGAGGTCTGACTTTTACCAACCCCCTAGGCCCGCCATGCGATGCTCATAGACGAACGGACCGGACTGTACGGATATTGTCACTGACAGGCTCAGTAGGGTGTCAGGATGAGTTCGGTCATCGACGTCCCTTTTGGTCAATAGCTGGTAGCCCGTCACGTATGGCTAATACCTCTGACGTGCTAGTAGTTAAATCCAAAGCCATAGTATTGACGTGTCTTTAGAGTCCCCCACATTCAGTTACTCAAGTTTTTGGGCGAAACGCTGTAGAGGTCGTATGGACATATGGCAGGGTTCGATCAGATACGTGCGGTATTGCACGGATCAGGATCGGACGGTTTATACTAGCGGGCTTTGGTTTAAGCCGGATCCTAGTATAGTACAGTGTAGATTTGTCTCATTGCATTTGTATTCGGTCGGAATACAAATGCGGGTGTGTATGCACAGTAGCGGGGTTTTCCTGTAATTTATTACGGGATCAGTTTTTGGAGTTGCCAGTTTGTTTTCGGTTTCGGCCAATTTTCTTTGTATCTTTCATTGGCCGAAAATTGGTGGAGGAGGGCTTATTTGCAATTGTGCAAATAAGCATTTTGGAGGGTTGTTTTTGCAAATTGTTGGATCATTGCTTGACTTTCTTTAGTCATCATAGCTTGACTTTGGATGTGATGATGGGAGATAGTTGTTGAGTGTTGGACTTTGTTTTATAATGATTTCTTTTCATGATCAAAAATGATTCTCTCTTGCATTATTGTAAGGCTCTCCCCCATTCACTCACTCTCCCCTCACCATTTTGCATGGCCGGCCAAGCCCTGAAGGGGCTGTCCAAAATTTCATGTGTGGGGTTTTTGTGCTTTTGCTTTGGTAAAAATCCCACAAGATCAATCTCCATTAGCTTGTATCATCCCTCCACTAAAGGGCAATATCCACTATCCCAAAAATGAGATACAAGTTCTACACTACATTCTACAGCAAATCTTGGGCACGTCGACTCGCCAACTTCGTGCCCGAGTTGCCTCGGTATAGAGGTGGGAGCCCGTAAAAGAAGCCAGCGACGTGGTGCCCTTCCGGCGACGAGGTGGAGACCGGAGATTCCGCGAGGAGATCGGGACGACGACGAGAAGACCGGAGGACACGGATCACTCGGTATATCTCTCTTCCCATCTTGTAGTTAGCTAGATTTATGTTAATGGCACGATCCGGGTTTATAGTGCACGGTGGTGCCGGTTTGAAAAGTTAAAGTAAATAACCGCATCCTCATTCCGGCGTCGGATTGACGGCCGGGGCGCCACCGTGCACTTACAGTGGTATCAGAGCCTCGCCATTAACCTAGTCTAGCTTTGTCTAATGTGTTTACATTTCCGATCGAACAAAATTCCAAAATCCGCGTTTTTCAAGGCATCAGTTTTCTGTCGAATTATTTTTGGCTCGAAATTTTTTTCAGTACATTGCAGAATTATATGCAGGGAATTTTAAGCATTCTGGGAAAATTTGGTCATGTGAAGTCACCATATCACCGCGGAACCGCGGCCAAACCCAAGCATTGGCCGCGGTTCCGCCGCAGTCTAAACTGTTCACTGTACCAAAATTTTCCAGAGAGCTTCTGAGTTCAAAATGGGGTTTTTGGAATGTTATTTTTTGGGCCCAGATTTCTCTGAGTGCTACAGTAGTGCTTGGGGCCCACTTGGTAATTTTTGATCGATCGGATATTTTAAACACATTAGTTCACAGTATTTACATTATATCTGCGACCATGAATGTCACTTGATCGGTAAATTCTGTCTAACTGCTATAGCCCGGTTAGACGGATTTGCGAACGTGACATTCACGTTGATGTTCTGTGATTGTGCTGTGATATTGCGGATTGGTCGTGGGGGATAGCCTGGATGCAATGCTAGTACAATTTTTTGTTGTATTATGTACATTTGATATTGCGGGGCGAGCGTCCGATATGTGGACTGCCGTCACTGCCTGTTTGTATTATTCTTTTGGGGCACGATCAGGTTGCGGTCGATGTACCCGTTGTATGTATATTTTACTTTCTGTACTAGAATTGCCCCGCAGAGGGGTGCACGGATAGCCCGGTTCTAGAGGGCAACGAGCCCGCATCTCATGGCATTGAGACGGAGGGGGCTTTACTCTAGAATTGGCGGGCTATTCGCCGCACTCGTAGGGGGTACAGGTTGACCCAGGAGGGGTGCCCAAGTTACCGGATTCCGTGAAGTGCTGGGTAGTCCATTCACGTTGCTGAAGGGGGCTGCCTCGCTTCAGGTTTTGGCGGGTAACTTACCGCGCCCGTAGGGGTCTAGGATTTCATTGCACAGGCTATCCACACGACCAGGGAAACGTCGGGTTTCAGTAGCGGCTCTGTGAAACCCGGGGATCCCAGATATCTGTATTGTTCTGTGATGCTGTACATTTCTGTGATGTTGCATTTTATTACGCCTTGAGCGAAATATTATATATTGATATATATTTGTAGATGTTGTATATGTTTTGCATCCGCGCTAGTCCAGTCCCCGCTCTGTCGTTAGTTAGCTAACCTAACGGGTAATGACGGGACCCAATGGCGAATGCGGATGGCATATACGTACGTCATTATTTTCGTTCTTTATTGGTGTGATCAATTGATGGGGCTGCGTTGATTCAGATCAATGCAAGTTAAACAAACCTAATCTGATGTTGTTGGAACACTTTTCAAAAAGCTGTTATTGCAAGGACGTTCACTTTTGTTTAGCACGGTGGTATTCAGTTGGAATATCCTGCTCCTCAGTCGACGAGGCAAGGGCCGAGATCCCTTCACCGGGAGTGACCCCTTGGACAGAAGTTTGCGTCAGGGCAATAACTTCACTATAGCCGATTACTTTTGCTTTGCATCGTGGTATTCAGTTGGAATATCCTGCACCTCATTCTACGGGGAAAGAGCCGAGATCCCTTCACCGGTAGTGACCTCTTTAGCAAAGGTTTTCGTCACTATATTTTTAAAAGCTATCCGTTCCTTCAATGATATCAAGTTCATTACGTTAAAGGTTTTCGCCAGAAACCATTCGTAGCCCTCAGTCGTTTCACATGGGTGGTCAATAGTATTCAAGCTATGTTTGTTGGCCAAAGTCAAGGCATAGTGATTGGTAGCTATTGGGTATTCATATGCAGCATAGATAGATGCGTTGGTTTGGGGCAGTCGTAAAGCCTTGTTGGCCAAAGTCAAGGGCTTGTGCGGGTGGGCTCAAATTAACCTGGAGAATGACGGGTAGAACTTGACATGTGACTTATGATTTGTTGGCCAAAGTCAAGGTCATAAGAGCATGGGGCAAAAATCACATCGGGAGTTTCTAAAGAAACTGAAACTTGCCAGATATGCGCATACCTTCTGGAGTGTGATGACGTGAGCGGATTCCGTCACGTTATCATGCGATGATAGTTGGATCCCGATTCCCACTGATGCGTTGGTTTACTCCTCGGGTGATCCCGACTAATTCTTCTTTCAGGTTTGGAGGAGAATTTGACGGTATAGTGGGAGGTTTCCAGATTAGATAAATTGGTAACCATTCTGATCTAGGATAGTGTGCACGCTGAGTGTTTCTTTTCTCTCTCTTTGGCAGCGACCATTGACCTGACCCTAGACTATGACTCAGTGACCAAGTTGACCGAACCTTCTTAAACACTGGCTTTTGGATTGTCAGAGTCGCATACCTCATTGCCACTCCTACTTTTACCCTTTTCTCCAGGACACCCCGTATTACTACGAACGTCTACTTCCATTGGACAAAACCATCGTATGGTTATATACGAACTCGAAGGAATTTATTCGAGAATGGTTTCCGGTTCTGGAGAAAACGGATAGGATTATTCAGTTGTCTTTTCCTTTTACTTTCTCTCAGGTTGCGAGTACTCCTTAGTTTAGGAGATAGTACACCTATTACGTAAATTGGATAGTCTTCTTCCAAACCTTAGGCTGGTGCCGAACGGTGGGGAATGAAGAAAACCAATTAGCCTAACGATGGTGTATAGAAGGTATTATGTAAAGACAAAGAAAGGGATTAGTAAGAGGGCAAAGTAAATTGCGACTGCTATTCACGACCAAACCAAGTATTTTATTACCACTCCCACTTCACCTTTGTATTTCTCCAGGACACTCCGTATCACTACGAAGATCCACAGTTTATTGGATATTCCATCGTATGGTTATATACGAACTCGAAAGGAACTTGTTCTAGTTCGGGGATGGATTCTGGTTCAGGAGAAATAGGAATAAGGTTTATTCGGTTGCCTTTTATCATCACCTTCTCTCGCATTGCGAGTGCTCCTAGGATTAGGACAGTACACCCATTATGCTTATTGGATAGTCTTCTTCCAAACCATAGGCTGGTGCCGAACGGTAGGGAAGGAAGAAAACCATTTAGCCTAAGAGGGTGTACAGAAGGTAATGAATAAAGACATATAAAGGGATTTGGAGAGATGGCAAAGAGATATACGGTTACAGTTGTGAATCTGATAATGGAAGAGGCATTACTAGGAATACCAGGATACCCCATCGAAACATTTCAATGTTTCAGTTTCACTGTGTACTGTTAAAGGAAAACTGGTTTCCCGATTAGATACTTACTCCAGGGTATGTATTTACCAGGTATGATTCTCACATCTGTATGGTTTTACAGATGATGAGTGGGAGTAAATTATTGGGAATTAGGTGATCATCCTCATTATATCGGAATTCGTTGTAATTGGTGATATTTGAGGAAGTCACCTGGGTTGTTTGCCGGACGGCGAATATTTGGTTTTGAATATCCGTTATAATGCACCAATTTCAAATTGATCTATCTGTACGTCTATTTTTTATAAAGTGAGATATACCTTTTTTAAATTATGTCTATGACATTTACCTATATCAGTTGATGGTTAGGTAAGGAGCATTAAACAGCGGTGTAATTCTTCTTAACCATAAGTACAGTTTTCAACTTACGACACACAGGGATTGAGTTATTAGACTCAAGGGACTTGTACAGAGTATTGTATATTGTCCAGTGTCCATCAGGACAGAGGGGATGGTTCTCGTACTATATTCAGTTTACTTATGACTTCTCTAGTTCTAGACAGGTGTTTCGTAGAAACGCAAGGTCTGAGTTTTGAGAAGTTATAGGTATATGAATAAAGTAGAGAACTAGGTGTTGCAAGTATCGGGATTCTTCAAGGTGATCGAAGATGCAGATACTTGTGTAGGGTATTCAGTTGATAGTAATGATTAAGAGAAATTGATTCTCTTTCAGGTTACTCATAAATGGAAGCATTCCTAAGTTGAGTAACGCTGATCGGCCTCTTTCCATTTAGTTGACATGCGCTGGAGACAGCTGCATGATTTGAATCTGGTTCAATTAAATCAGTGCCTCTGCTCCTATATTGGATATAGAACAGTTCATATCTTAACATTGTTAAGGTACGGTGAGTTGTCTGGCTTATACTTAAAACCAGACTCTGGATAACTCAAGGCATGTTTCTGTAATGGCTGTTTGTGGATTGACCCAGGCTATGACGAGGGTTGACTTTCTACCATCTGGAAGATCAATAGTGATATTGTTCTAGACTCGCCACAGTTTTAATAAAAATGGATTTTTTTAGAAAACAGTAGTGGGAGTATGGTAGAACTGGAAGCGATTCCAGAACCGCAAACGATTACTGAAAATTTGATAACAACCTAAAGATTCAATCTGGATTGACATTCCATTGGCCACTCCGCAGATATGGTGGGTAACCTCAGGCACCCGAGAAGTACTCCGGCAGCCTCAAGGACGGTAGCGGGGAGGTTCTTGTTTACCCAGACTTGCCATTGCTGTTGTTCCAGACTGTGAGACCAGGCAGGAGGATGAGTATAGCGTCGTTCTGAACTGGCTTTAGAAGTGTACGTCTATATGACTCTGCCAGAGGGTTGTCATAGTCAGTGGGAGCAGCGGAAGCATTGGTGGACAAGTGGCTTATGTCTATTTATAGACTAAAGCAGATATAGCAGAGATAGATCATCTGTTTCTGATGTGACAGTCATAGGTTTGACTTCATCAGAATAGGGGATGGATCTGTTGAGAAGGTAGTAGGGTGTGATGTCATGGTATCTGGATGACATACACAGAGTAGGAAGTGATATTCCTATACCACTATCGGTTATACTTTGGTCGTCACACAGTGGTTTCTCCACATGGGACTTGGACATTATATCAGACATACTGGTTACTAGATCTATGGTTTTAGATCTAGATTTGGATGGTTTCCCAATTAAGGGTACTTAGACAGTATTCTAAGAGTATTTAGATTGGACGACTCCTGGTACGGTAGTGTACCTGCAGATGATGGAGTCAGCCTCTCTAAAGGTGTCTTACAGACTAAAGGGGAGAGGGATGTGCATGATTGGCAGATCACTTGCTCAGACAATTGAGTCAATCATGAGATGTCAAGTACCACACCAGATATTGTTTTTGCACTAGATGCAGTAAGTTGACATTGATCCAATCCTGGAGAAACAGTCGGAAGCAGTTTTAGAACATAAGTGCATGTTCTAGGGATATGATAACGACAGCCTCATTCGGGAGACAGTTATCATTCCAGGCTTCCAAGGTGACCTAGACGACAAGGAGGTTGTCAGAGTTGTAGTTTTCCTTCTGACGAGGGGCAGTATTTTGGACAGGTGGTCCAAGGCAATACTGAGGGAGGCATGGCGCAGGATACTGATTAAGTTCAGTTGACGATACAGTCTAAGAACTTTGGATTTGGAGTTCATTTATGAGCTAGGTCCCATCAGACATCTAGACACATTCTAAGACAGGTATTGCTCATTTCGGGAGATGGCTTTCTCCGCGAACATGAGATATAGAGAGACATAGAAGGAAACATCCTAGCGGATCCACTCACTGAGACTATTCCTCGAATGCAATAGTTTCGCAAACAGGCTTTATGAGACTGACTAGTAGAGGAGTTGGGTGTTCGGTATCACACGGGCTGTGAGTATGCGACATCGCAATAATTAGCCTTGAGTGCAAGTGGGAGATTGTTGGAGATAGTGCCCTCAGAGTCAATTATTGGATCACAGGCATGTGATTGCAATGATTGAGGGAGGACCTATTCCGGTAGGACAGTCTTACTCAAGATGATAGTATACTATCTGGTTTATCTTTATCATCGTGTACTGTTTTAGGTGACCAGACAGGTCGCTATTACACGTTGATAGAGCCCCTAGGATTCTTGCTTGACTGCCAGCAGTATGAGGGCGATCATATACGTAGGAGCTGGTAGTCTATAAGCACATCCTTAAAAGGTCCCTAGTCGTGGGAGTTTCGAGATAGGGCATCGATACTCCAGAGTAGACTAGTGTATACAGTCGAGACCCCGACGAGGGGCGGTGGCCGGTCTCACAAACCACTGGTGTCAGTTGGTTTACCTAAGATGTATACAGGTGCTCATTGGGTTATGAGTACACCGGACAGGACTCGCCGGGAACATGCTAGTTGGTCTTATACCTGACGTCAGATAGCAGTTCCCTGGTGACATGTGTACAGGTTAGTTCATCGACCTGGGGATCGTCATTTGTCTCGTGTGAGTTCCCACTGTACTTTGATTACTACCCTGCCACGCTCAAAGGAGACGTGCAAACAGGTTTTAGTTGGGTACAGTCCCGAGCCACATGGGGGCAGTGAGCGGATCTTCAGGGGTTCGTCTCTTCCGGTATTGGGGGTGAGGTCGCGCTGTGTCTAGGAGAGCCCTTACACGAAGTCCTTGGCCAAGGCAGGAGATTTACTGGTAGGTATTCCAGTAGTATCTCAGGGTGTTCTGGGATACACTCCGACACGACTTGTACCGCTTTTGGGGGTCTGACTTTTACCAACCCCCTAGGCCCGCCATGCGATGCTCATAGACGAACGGACCGGACTGTACGGATATTGTCACTGACAGGCTCAGTAGGGTGTCAGGATGAGTTCGGTCATCGACGTCCCTTTTGGTCAATAGCTGGTAGCCCGTCACGTATGGCTAATACCTCTGACGTGCTAGTGGTTAAATCCACAGCCATAGTATTGACGAGTCTTTAGAGTCCCCCACATTCAGTTGCTCAAGTTTTCGGGCGAAACGCCGTAGAGGCCGTATGGACATATGGCAGGGTTCGATCAGATACGTGCGGCATTGCACGGATCAGGATCGGACGGTTTATACTAGCGGGCTTTGGTTTAAGCCGGATCCTAGTATAGTACAGTGTAGATTTGTCTCATTGCATTTGTATTCGGTCGGAATACAAATGCGGGTGTGTATGCACAGTAGCGGGGTTTTCCTGTAATTTATTACGGGATCAGTTTTTGGAGTTGCCAGTTTGTTTTTGGTTTCGGCCAATTTTCTTTGTATCTTTCATTGGCCGAAAATTGGTGGAGGAGGGCTTATTTGCAATTGTGCAAATAACCATTTTGGAGGGTTGTTTTTTTCAAATTGTTGGAGCATCATTGCTTGACTTTCTTTAGTCATCATAAATTGACTTTGGATGTGATGATGGGAGATGGTTGTTGAGTGTTGGACTTTGTTTTATAATGATTTCTTTTCATGATAAAAAATGATTCCCTCTTGCATTATTGTGAGGCTCTCCCCCATTCACTCACTCTCCCCTCACCATTTTGCATGGCCGGCCAAGCCCTGAAGGGGCTGTCCAAAATTTCATGTGTGGGGTTTTTGTGCTTTTGCTTTGGTAAAAATCCCACAAGATCAATCTCCATTAACTTGTATCATCCCTCCACTAAAGGGCAATATCTACTACCCAAAAAATGAGACACAAGTTCTACACTACATTCTACAGCAAATCTTGGGCACGTCGACTCGCCAACTTCGTGCCCGAGTTGCCTCGGTATAGAGGTGGGAGCCCGTAAAAGAAGCCGGCGACGTGGTGCCCTTCCGGCGACGAGGTGGAGACCGGAGATTCCGTGGGGAGATCGGGACGGCGACGAGAAGACCGGAGGACACGGATCACTCGGTATATCTCTCTTCCCATCTTGTAGTTAGCTAGATTTATGTTAATGGCACGATCCGGGTTTATAGTGCGCGGTGGTGCCGGTTTGAAAAGTTAAAGTAAATCACCGCTTCCGCATTCCGGCGTCGGATTGACGGCCGGGGCGCCGCCGTGCACTTACAGTTGATGTACCTGGACTGTGAAAATCTCAACATCCTCTTAGATCTATCACGATAGATCATCTCCAGAATGTAGGAGGTATCACCCAAGTCTTTCATGGAGAGCCTTTGCGACAAGAACCCTTTGACTGATTGTAGCATAAGAATGTCATTTCGTATCAGTAGAATGTCATCCACGTACAAGACAAGGAATACTACAGTTCTTGCTACAATCTTACTATAAATGCATGGTTCTTCTGGATTTTTGATAAAGTCAAATTCTTTGATTGTTTCATCAAAGCAGATGTTCTAACTCCGCGATGCCTGCTTTAATCCATAAATGGATTTAAGTAACTTGCACACTCTTCCGCTGCTCCCACTCTCTATGAAACCCTCTATCTGATCCATATAAACACACTCTTCCAAATTTCCGTTCAGAAAAGTGGTCTTTATGTCCATCTACCAAATTTCATAATTATGGAAGGCAGCAATAGTAAGTAGGATCCGAATGGATTTAAGCATAGCTACTGGAGAAAAGGTTTCATCATAGTCCAAGCCAGGTCTTTTGACTAAAACCTTTTGCTACAAGTTTAGCCTTGTAAGTTTCAACCTGTCCATCTGCACCAATCTTTTTTCTGAAGATCCATTTGCAGCCTACGAGTTTTACCCCTTGAGATACAATGTCCAAAGTCCAAACTTTGTTGGTGTACATGGATTCCATTTCGGTCCGCATTGCATCCAGCCATTTTACTGAGTCTCTGCTCGTAATGGCCTGCTGGAAATTAGTTGGCTCATCATCATCGATGATGCAATCCTCTTTATCCTCGTCTATGAGAAAATCATAGTATCTCTCGGGCGGATGACACTGTCTACTAGATCTGCAGAGTGGTGCAGGGACGTCCGATTCTTTTGAAACTTCTGGTTTCACCATATTTTCAGTAATAGTTTGTGGTTCTGCAATTTCTTCCAGTTCTATTGCGCTCCCATTTATTTCTTTTTTAAGAAATTGAGTTTCCAGAAAGTGGGCATGCCGAGAAACAAAAACCTTATGTTTCTCTGCGTAGTAGAAAAGATACCCCCTGGAGTTCCTTGGATATCTCACAAACTTACATAGTACTGATCGTGCCTTGAGCTTGTCCGCATGCTGCTTTTTGACAAAAACTGGACATCCCCATATCTTAAGATACTTAAGATAGGGTTCTTTCCACTCCGTATTTCATATGGGGTGGTAGGCACTGACTTAGTAGGAACTTTGTTCAAAAGATATGTATCAGATTTTAGTGCATAACCCCAGAAGGATCGCGGTAACTCAGCGTTACTCATCATGGAACATACCATATCCAATAAGGTGCAGTTCCGCCTTTCTGATACACCGTTGTGCTGAGGTGTGTATGGAGGAGTAAGCCGAGAGAGAATTCCATTCTCTTTTAAATAATCCAGGAACTCGGCATTTAAGTATTCACCACCTCAATCAGATCGAAGTGTCTTGATACTTTTACCTGTTTATTTTTCCACTTCATTCTTATATCCTTGGAATTTTTCAAAGGCCTCGGATTTATGTTTCATCAAGAATACATGTTAATACCTTGAGAAATCAACCGTAAAAATAATGAAGTAGGAATAACCACTTCTTGCATGTGTAGATATTGAGCCACACACATCGCTGTGTGAGTTCTAAGAGCTCGGTGGCTCTTACTCCGTATCCAGTGAACGGAGTCTTTGTCATCTTTCTTTTGAGACATGATTGACAAGTTGCATAAGACAGATATTCAAACGGATCCAAATATCTCTCATTATATAATTTCGTCAACCGTGTTTCTTTGATATGACCTAGTCTACAATGCCATAAGAAAACTTGATTTAATTCTGGAGACTTTCTTTTAAGTGTGTTCTGGACATTAAAAACCTGGTGTTGATTTAATACGTATATACCGTTGTCTAGTATACCTGACCCAATCAAACCATAATTAAGATGGATGTTTACAATATCGCTTACAAATGTAAAATCATAACCTTCTTTTGATGGTAAAGATACAGAGATGATATTACATGTCAAACTAGGTACACAAAAACAGTTACGCAAAACCAAAATGTATCCACTTGTCAATCCTAAATGATATTCCCCTACGGAAACAGCATCCACGCTCGCTCCGTTAGCAACCCTGAGAGTCATATCAGCTGCTTTCAAAACTCTACGGCTTCTCAGTGCCTGCAATGAATTGTAGATATGAGATCCTGATCCGGTATCCAATACCCAGGAAGTAGAGTTGATTGACATATATTTTTCAATTATAAACACACCTGAAGCCGAAGCCACAACTTGCTTCGAATCCTGATTCTGGGCTTTTTAGACCCTGCACTCCTTCTTCCAATGGCCTTTCCTGTGACAATAGAAGCATTCCTCTTTCTTTACTGTCCGCCCCCAACTTTTGCCTTGCCCTTCCTCTGTACCTTATTGACACCTCCTTTCGGCTTGGTAGGGGGTCTTCTTCTTTTTACCCTTGGCTTTCGCCGTGGATCTAGAGGAGGAAGGTTCCCCAATAAGCAGAGCGGGTGTCTCCCTAGTTTTTTTCAGGGTGCCCTCTACACTCTTTAACATGTTGAGGAGTTCTGAAAGTGTAACTTCCTTATTTTAAATATTGAAATTCAAGATAAACTTGGCATAGGTAGAGGGGAGGGACTGTAGAATCAAGTCTGTATAAAACTCGTTCTCCAACGTGGTCCCAAGGTCCGTGTGCTCTTCAATATAGCTGATCATCTTTAGGACGTGGTCTCCTACAGATGACCCGATAGCTAATTTCGCCTGAAACAATTTTTTCGAGGTCTCGTATGTTACAATACGAGATTGCTCTCTATATAAATCTTTGGTATGGAGGAAGATGGAAGCTAAGTCCATCTTCTCGTGCCGCCTCTGGCGTTCATTATCCATTGAGGCCAGCACGAGGCACTTGGTTTTTGTATAGTCTATTTCCTATTTCTTACGGATTTCTATATCCACGACGGTGGAATCTGGACCTAAGACGGTGGGGGCTTTGGTAGTAAGGAGGTAGCCTAGTTTGTTATAAGTTATGGCTATCTGGACATTCCTTAGCCAATTTTTATAGTTTGGCCCCGTCAATATATTTTTATCTAGCAGTAACTTAAGCCCGGTCATTTTGATCTCTGCAATTAGGAGAGAGAAAGAAGAAACACTCAGTATGATGCTCTTTCAACTTTAGATTGGTTATTAGTTTATCTAAATAGGATGGCTCCCACTGTTTCCTCAAATCCCCCTTCAAATTATAAAACAAGAATTAGTTGGGATTAATCGCACCTTACAATTCTTGCTTAATCTTTTGGCCAGGCTAGTGTCAGTATTTCGAGAGAGGTTTTCCAACGCTTTCATGAAGTTTCTTAATTACAAAGCTCTTTTCCCTGGAGGCGTAGCCCCGCTAACACCGTTCTAGACACCTACTTGGTTTATAGCATTAATTGTTTAAGTGAAAAACTCTTCTGAGGAGTAATAAAACTCACGGTAGGATCGGGATCCAACTATCATTGTGTGACAACTTTGAAGGAATCCTACCAAAATCATCACACTCCAGATGGTATGCAAAACTAGCAAGTTTCATTTTCCTTTGAAACCCTCGATGTGGATTTTTTGCCCCAGGCTCTTATGATCTTAACGAAGGCCAAAATATCATAAGACGCAAGTCAAGTTCTACCCGTCATTGTCCAGCTTAATCTGAACCTGTTCGTACAAACCCTTGACGAAGGCCAAAATAGCTGTACGTCTGTCCTGGATTAACGCATCTATCTATGTTACGGATGAATACCCAGCAGCTACCAATCACCATGTCTTGACAAAAGTCAAAATACATAGCTTGAATACTCTAGAATACCCATCTGAAATGACGGAGGGCTACGGCTGGTATTGGCGAAAACCGTGAACGTAATGAACTTGATATACTCGAAGGAACCATGATAGTTTTTAAAAGGAGTGGTTTAGGCTTTACTTTTAAAAGTTGTTTTTAAAGAAAACCGAGTGGTTTTGAAATTGTTCCAACGATTTAATTTTGGTTTGATTTCTTTGCATTAATCAATATTAATGTTTTCCCATCATTTAACCTTATCATTGCAGAAAGAAACGAAAATAGAACGTACGTTTATGCCATCCGCATCGCCACGGGGCCCTGTCATGTATCGTTAGGTTACTTAATTAACGGCAGAGCGGGGGCTGGACTAGCGTGGGTGCAAAACATAAGCAACGTTTATATATATATATATATATATATAGCCATTCGTCTCACGCAATAATAGTCATTCCAGACTACAGATTACATCAACACAAATGAATATATTGAATACATTAGAATATCCGTTTTTCGTTTTAGCCTAAAACGAAAAACGGATTCCACGGTCGTGATGAATAGCCTAACCCTACCCTAGCCTCCTACGGGTGTGGCAAACTACCCGCCAAATTTCCGAAGTGAAGCAACCTCTCTCAATGAAATAAGTAGGTCACTTGGCACTTCAAGAACCCGGTAGTTTGTGCACCCCTTTTTGGGTCTATCCTATGTGCAAGAAAAAGTAAATGAAATAATACAACGGTGGCTACAAGCTCAATTCGGATGTGCCCCGCAAAAGAATATTACATCAATTTACAAATATATATGAATGAATGAAAAGAACACTCTTCTCACATCCCCCGGCTATTCATTCACGACGATCCAATATTTCATATCCACAAACCATCAAAAAGATACAAGATATGTGCAACCCCACTAATCGACATATAGCAATTAGTAGACATTTAGCAACACATATACAAACACAAATAAACAAGAATTTGGAATTTCGATCGATGACAACTTTCCGTGTTTACCCCATGCACAAACAAGTACACAATCAAATTTGTGCAAAAACCAAATGTACCAAAAATCTTATTTCCAAGAACCTGAACCCCAGAAAAAAATTTGAGCAATATAGCCATAATTAGGCCGCGGATCCGCGGCCAAATGATCTATTTGGCTGCGGATCCACGGTCTAATTAGGAGCTTATTTGCTCGAATTTTTTCCTTGGTCCTAGTAAAGCCTGCATGTAATTTTATGGCCACTGAAATAATTTTTTGAACAAGTTTAAAATTCGGATAGCAAGCAATACATGGAAATGCAATTTCGGGTAATTTCCGTCGATCGAAGTTCTAACTACTTGCTAATTAGCTATTTAAGATTTAAGTAGGCTCTGATACCATTGTAAGTCGATATCACACACCCCACGCATTTGTGGGGAGGCGGAATTTGCAAAAAACGATTTTATACTTGCAACATCGACCTATCATACAAGATCTTTTCGGAAACCCTAACTAGCTAAACTACATAGAGTTCTAAACTACTATATAAGTGTTTTATACCTTGTTGAATCTAGTCCTTCGGGTCTTCTTCTCCTTTCCTTGAGCTCCTTGAAAGTGTGGATCTAGCTCGGTCGTCGGTCTCCTCGTGTCGAAGACGATCCACCCGAGAGTTTATGGTTCAAGCTCCAACCTCAAAACCGAGATAATTAAAGTACCTAGTTTGCTAAACTTGGTAGCTTAAGAGATATAGAGTGTTAATTGAAGTATTCTATCTCAAATGGCCCTAGGATTCACAACACATGTGAGGGTTAGGGGCTTGAGGAAGAAGAATAACAATGGAGAAAGAAAGAGAATGATAGAATGAGCAAGTGTTGTGCGAGTGAAGAATGGCTAATCTTTTCTCACACCAAACATGCAATAATTTTCAATAGAAAATTATAGCCATGTTTCAATAGTAAGTCCAAACCAATAACAAATGAATTAGTCATGCTTCATCCATGCCACAAATATCTCTATTTCCATCTCATTAATGTATTTTCCAAAAATAGATAAATCCAATAATGAGGTGTTCCCTTCTAAAAGCATCTTTTGTAAAATTACAAGAATACCCTCACCGTATATACATACCTGTATTCGTACTGCAAAAATACGAATACGATGAGATAATAATAATCCAATAATATAATACTAGAATCTGGCTTAAACCAAAACCCACTAGTATTATACGTCCAAACAATATCTGTGTAGCCAGTACACGTATATGATCGGAACCTTGCACATAAAACCATACGACCTCTACATCGTTTCGCCTGAACCAGAGAAACTCTCTGTGGGGGACTTTAAGAACTCGATAGTACACTGGCAGTGGGTTTAACCACAAGTCCGTCAGCGGCACTAGCTGTACGTAACGGCTACCCAGATACCTGTCGAAAAGAAGGCCGACGAGCGAACTCATCCGAACCCCTACCGTGACAATCTCCGTACAGTCTGGTCTGTTCGTCTAAGAGTATCGCATATCGGGCCTAGGGTGTTATAAACGTCAGACCCTTAATAGCGCAATAAGTCGTGTCGGTGTAGAGCCCAATACATCATGAGAAACTACTGGTGTACCTACCAGTAAATCTCACTTGCCCTGGTCAGAGACTTTGTGTATTGGCTATCCGAACACAGCGCGATATCAACTCCCAATACCGGGAGAGACATCCTTTCTATCCACTACTGCCTCCAAGTGTTTCGGGACTGTATCCAACTACTGTTTGTTTGCACGACTCATTTGAACCGTGGTAGGGTAATAATCTAAATACAGTGGGAACACACTTAAGACGAATAGTGATGTCAAGTCAACGGACTAACCTGTACTCATGTCACCCGGGAACTGCTAACTGACGATATGTATAATAACAACCAGCAGTTCCTAACGAGTCCGTCCAGTATGACTTATAACCCAATGAGCATCTGTATACTATCTCTGGTACCGTATACCAATAGCTGTGGGACATGCCATTTTCCCTGACTGGGATGAGAAGCGTATACACCAGTCTAGTCTGGAGTATCGATGCCCTGTCTCGATAATCCTACAACTAGGGACAAACTTAAGGATGGGCTTATAGACCACCCAGCACCCACTAGCGTGACTGCCATCACAACGCTGACAGTCAAGCAAATATCCTAAGGGCTATATCAATATGTATTAGCGATATCCTAAAAGAAATATATACACATATTAAGATAGAATCAAACCAGATAGTATACTATCATATTGAGCAAGACCGTTATTATATCTATGTATATCCTAAGCTTCTAAAATATAATTTACAATCCAGTACTATGCAATAATGGCCTCTAAGGCTGTAAGTCCGTGTTGCCCACCCCGGTGCTTACGGGGAGGCGGAAAACATAATAAAAAACTGATTTTTAATGACTTAGGCAACATGGACTAAGCTTGTGAGGATCTTTGCTAAACATAAACTAGCTAACCCTAACTACAAAGTAGCTAAGTGATGAAAGGTTATACCTTTGGTCTTTAGTCCTTCTCTCCTTGCTCCTAGGTATGGTAGAAAGAGATCACCTTGCTTGTCTTCTCCCGTCAAAGAAAGATCCACTTGAAAGCCACCACCTTTAGCTTCAACTCCAAGCTAGGAGTAACTAGAGTGCAAGAAATGCTAAGACTTGAACCCTAGAAGTGAGTAGAGAAGATCAAGTGAAGGTTTTTCTCAAGCTTTTTGTTTCTCAACACATGAGAGGGAGAGAGCTTGAGGGAGAGGATGAGCAAGAGAGAGAAAAGATATGATAGAATGAAATATTAGTGAGCCATTCTCACTAATATGTGAGGATAATTTTAATTAGATAATTAGCTTGAAAATTGTCATGATAAATCATGACTTGACCATTATCATTTCAATTTTGCAAAGATCAAAGAGCATCTTCCAAATGAAATGATTATGGTCAAGTTGTCAACAAGGTCAACAAGTCAATGAAGTCAAATTGTCAACAACAACCATGCACAATAATTAAGCTAATTATCAATTAACAATAATCCACACAAAATCAATAGGGTTAATAAAATGACAAAAGCCATTAACCCTAAACAAGGTCCTCTCCCCCAATCTCAAGCAACTGTGCATACGCACCCGCATTCGTGATCCGAGGAACACGAATACCCTGAGAAAAACCAATCTCAAATCATATACTAGGATCCGGCTTAAACCAAAGCCCGCTAGTATAAACTGTCCGGACAGCAAACGTGCACAAGTGCGCGGATGCGAACGAACCCTGTCGCAAAACCATGCGACCTCTACTCGTTTTGCCTAAAGGCGAATAGCTCTCTGTGTGGGACTCTAAAGACTCGACACTACGCTGGCAGTGGGTTTAACCACAGACCGCAAGCGGCACTAGCTGTACGTAACGGTCCCCAGGTAGATGTCGATAAGAAGACTGACGAGGTGAACCCCATCTGCACTCCTACTGAGCCTGTATGTGACAATCTCCGTACAGTCCGGTCTGTTCGTCTGATACATCGCATGGCGGGCCTAGGGGGGCGGTAAACATCAGTCCCCTAATAGCGGTACAAGTCGTGCCGGAGTGAAGCCCAGAACACCCTGAGATAACACTGGAAACCTACCAGTATATCTCGCTTGCCCTGGCCAGGGACTACTCGTGTAATGGCTCTCCTAGACACAGCGCGATATCAACCCCCAATACCGGGAGAGACGAATCCTGTCTAACCGTCACTGCCTCCAAGTGCTTCGGGACTGCACCCAAAAACTACCTGTTTGCACGACTCCTTTGAGCCGTGGTAGGGTAGTAATCAAAGTGCAGTGGGAACACACTCGAGGCGAAGTGACAGTGTCAAGTCAGCGGACTAAGCTGTACTCATGTCACCTGGGAACTGATAACTGACGATAGGTATATTACCAACCAACAGTTCCCGACGAGTCCTGTCCAGTGTACTCGTAACCTAACGAGCACCCGCATACTATCCCAAGTACGACGTACTAACGGCTGTGGGACAAACCGTCTCCCACACTGGGATGAGAAGCGCATACGCTAGTCTACTCCGGAGTATCGATGCCCTGTCTCGATAGTCCAACGACCAGGGACCTGTATAAGGATGTGCTTATAGATTGCCCAGCTCCCACGAGTGCGAGCGCCATCACAACGCTGGTAATCAAGCAAAGATCCTAAGGGCTCTACTAATATGTATACCCGCAATATGCTAAAAGAAACACATGCACATATTAAAGCAGAGACAAACCAAGTAGCATACTACCATTTCGAGCAAGATTGTATATACAACTGTGAATATCCCAAGCTTCCATTAAGTAATATACAAACCAGTATGATACAGTAATGGCCTCTAGGGCATATACACTAACAATCTCCCACTTGCACTAAGGCCATGTACTGGCGTATCGTAGACCTATCATCTCGATCAGCCGCTCGAACTGAGTCTGGGGTAGGGCCTTCGTGAGTGGATCTGCAGTGTTGTTCTCCGTATTAACTCTCTTTACCTCGATCTCCTGGCGATCTATGATCTCCCTGATCAGGTGGTACCGCCTCAAAATGTGCCTGGACTTCTGATGGGACCTGGGTTCCTTCGCTAAAGCTATAGCTCCGTTGTTGTCGCAATACAGCGGTATTGGATCAACAATGGTAGGAACCACCTGAAGCTCCGTGAGGAACTTCTTCATCCAGACAGCTTCCTTTGCGGCATCGCAAGCAGCTATGTACTCCGCTTCCATTGTTGAGTCTGCAACGGTCTCCTGCTTGGAACTCTTCCAGCAAACCGCCCCTCCATTGAGGGTAAAGACATAACCCGACATGGACTTGGAGTCATCCTTGTCACTCTGGAAGCTGGAGTCAGCAAAGGCCTCGAGCTGGAGGTCTTTTCCGCCATACACCAAGAACATCTCCTTAGTCCTTCTCAGGTACTTGAGAATGTTCTTTACCGCTATCCAGTGTTTCTCCCCTGGGTTTGACTGATACCGGCTTACAACGCTCAATGCGTACGCTACATCTGGTCTGGTACACAACATCGCATACATTATAGAGCCTACCGCAGAAGCGTAGGGTATAATAGACATGCGATCCCTTTCCAAATCAGTCTTGGGAGACATCTCTTTGGAGAGGGTGATCCCGTGACAAGCCGGTAGATTACCGCGCTTGGAATCTTCCATACTGAACCTTTTCAGTATGGTGTCAATGTACCTTGACTGTGAAAGTCCCAACATCCTCTTAGATCTATCACGATAGATCTGGATCCCCAGAATGTAGTTGGCATCACCCAGGTCCTTCATGGAGAACCTCTGCGACAAGAATCCTTTGACTGACTGTAGCGTAGGAATATCATTTCCTATTAGGAGAATGTCATCCACGTACAAGACGAGGAATACCACAGTTCTCCCTACAATCTTACTGTAAATGCATGGTTCATCTGGGTTTTTGATAAAGTCGAATTCTTTGACAGTATCATCAAAGCAGATGTTCCAACTCCGCGATGCCTGCTTAAGTCCATAGATGGACTTTAGCAACTTGCACACTCTACCGCTGCTCCCACTCTGATTGAATCCCTCCGGCTGATCCATATAGACGCACTCTTCCAAATTTCCATTTAGGAAAGCCGTCTTTACGTCCATCTGCCAGATTTCATAATCGTGGAAGGCAGCAATGGCAAGTAGGATCCGAATGGATTTCAGCATAGCCACTGGAGAAAAGGTCTCGTCATAGTCCAAACCAGGTCTTTGACGAAAACCCTTTGCTACAAGTCTAGCTTTATAGGTCTCAACCTGCCCATCTACACCAATCTTCTTTCTGAAGATCCATTTGCAGCCTACGGGTTTTACCCCTTCTGGTGCAAAGTCCAAAGTCCAAACTTTGTTGGTGTACATGGACTCCATCTCGGCCCGCATAGCATCTAGCCATTTTACCGAGTCGCCGCTCTGGATGGCTTGCTGGAAGCTAGTAGGCTCACCATAATCCATGGTGCAATCCTCTCTATCCCCGTCTATGAGAAAACCGTAGTATCTCTCGGGCGGATGAGACTGCCTACTACTTCTGCGGAGTGGCGCTGGGATATCCGGTTCTCTTGAAACTTCTGGTTCTTCCAAGCTTTCAGTAATAGCTTGTGGTTCTGGAATTTCTTCCAGTTCTATTGCGCTCCCACTTATCTGATTTTCTAAAAATTCAGTTTCCAAGAAGTGGGCATGCTGAGAAACAAAAACCTTTTGTTCCTCTGCGGAATAGAAAAGATACCCCCTGGAGTTCTTCGGGTATCCCACAAACTTACACAGTACTGAACGTGCCTCGAGCTTGTCCGCATGCTGCTTTTTTACAAAAGCTGGACATCCCCATGTCTTAAGGTACTTGAGACAGGGTTTCTTCCCACTCCACATCTGATATGGGGTGGTAGGCACAGTCTTGGTTGGAGCCTTGTTCAAGAGATATGCAGCTGTTTCTAGTGCATAACTCCAGAAGGATCGCGGCAACTCAGCCTTACTCATCATGGAACGAACCATATCCAATAGGGTTCGATTCCTCCTTTCCGATACACCGTTGTGTTGTGGTGTGTATGGGGGAGTAAGTTGAGAGAGAATTCCATTCTCTTTTAAGAAGCCCAGAAACTCGGCACTTAAGTATTCTCCTCCTCGATCCGATCTTAGGATCTTGATACTTTTGCCTGTTTGTTTTTCAACTTCATTCTTGTATTCTTGAAATTTCTCAAAGGCCTCGGATTTGTGCTTCATCAAGAAGACATGCCCATACCTAGAGAAATCATCGGTGAAAGTAATGAAGTATGAATAACCACTTCGCGCATGTGTAGACATTGGACCACACATATCACTGTGTATGAGTCCCAAGAGCTCGCTTGCTCTTTCTCCGTGTCCAGTGAACGGAGTCTTTGTCATCTTTCCCATGAGACAAGATTCACAAGTGGCATAAGACTGATACTCAAACGGATTCAAGTATCCCTCTTTATGTAACTTTGTTAACCGTGTCTCATTAATGTGACCCAGTCTACAATGCCATAAGAAAGCCTGATTTGTTTCCGGAGACTTTCTTTTAAGTGTGTTCTGGACACTGAAGATCTGAGCTTGATTCAGTACGTATATACCGTTCTGTAATGTACCTGACCCAATCAGAACTTGATTTAGGTGGATGTTAACTACATCGCTTACAAAAGTAAAATCATATCCTTCCTTAGAAATTAAGGATACAGATATGATATTACATGTCGCACCTGGTACATAAAAACAGTTACGCAGAATCAATATCTGCCCAGTTGTCAGTCCTAGATGATATTCCCCTACGGATTCAGCATACATGCTCATTCCGTTAGCAACCCTGAGAGTCATATCACCTTTCCTGATAACCCTACGGTTTCTCAAAGCCTGTAATGAATTACAGATATGAGATCCTGATCCGGTATCCAATACCCAGGAAGTAGGGTTAACTGACATACAGTTCTCAATCACAAACACACCCGAAGCCGAAGCCACAACATGCTTCGAATTCTGGCTACTGGCTTTACAAGCCCTGCAATCCTTCTGTCCATGTTCATTCCCGTAACAATAGGAACATCCTTCTTTTACTACATCTGTTCCTGAAACTTCTGCCCTTCCCTTTCTTTCTACTTCCCTAGTTTCCTTTAGGGTAGTAGACAGAGACTGTTGAACTGAGTCAGCATCTGACCTGTTCTTCAACGTGGTCTTCAGGTCCGAGAGCTCAATAGAGCTGGTCTCTGTAAGGACGTTGCCCCCTACAGATGACCCGATAGCCAACCTCGCTGGAAGCAATTCGTTCGAGGTCTCATATCTTGCGATACGAGATTGCTCTCCATATAAAACTTTGTTATGGAGGAAGATAGAAGCTAAGTCCATCTTCTCGTGCTGCCTCTGGTATATACCATCAACTGAGGCTAACACGAGGCACTTGGCTTTCGCACAGACTTTTTCCGATGTCCTACGAATATCAATATCCGTGACAGGGGAAACTGGACCTGAGACGGCAGGGGTTGGATCAGTTAAGAGGTGTCCCAGCTTGTCCTGGGTAATGGACATCTGGACAGACCTTTGCCAGTCAAAACAGTTAGATTCAGTCATCTTATTATCTAGATGTAACCTAGGTGTGGTCACTGGGTCGCTGCAATTAAGAGAGAGAGAGAAGAAAACACTTAGCATGATGCTCTTGCAAGTTTAGAGTGGTTTTTAGTTTGTCTAAACTGGATGGCTCCCACTGTCTCTCGAATCCCTTCTCAAACCATAAAGAAAAGGATTAGCCGGGATCATTCTCACCGTACAATACTTGCTTAACCGTTCAGCCAGGCCAGTGTCGGTACTTCGAGGGAGGTTTTCCAACGCTTTCGCGAAGTTCCTTAATTAAGTAACCTCTTTTCCCTGTGGGCGTAGCCCCGCTAACACCTTTCTAGGCACCTACTAGGTTTATAGCATTGATCGTTAAGTGAGAGTTTTCCCGAGGAGTAGCATATACTCACAGTAGGATCGGGATCCAAATATCATCGCGTGATAAAACCGAAGGAATCCTACCAGAATCATCACACTCCAAATGGTATGCAACGCTAGCAAGTTTCAGTACTTATGAAACTCCCGATGTGGATTTTTGCCCCATGCTCTTATGACCTTGACGAAGGTCAACAAATCATAAGTCACATGTCAAGTTCTACCCGTCATTATCCAGGTTAATTTGAACCCACCCGTACATACCCTTGACGAAGGTCAACAAGGTAGTACGACTGTCCCAAACCAACGCATCTATCTATGCTACATATGAACACCCAACAGCTACCAATCACTATGCCTTGACGAAGGTCAACAAACATAGCTTGAATACTATTGAATATTCATACGAAACGACGGAGGGCTACGGATGGTTTTGGCGAAACCGTGAACGTAGTGAACTTGATCTAATCGATGGAACGAGATAGCTTTTAAAAGGAGTGGTTCAAGCTCCGCGTTTAAAAGTTTAGTTTTGAAAAGAACCGAGTGGTTTTCAAAGTGTTCCAATCGACTTTTACTTGGTTTATTTCTTGCATTAGTTCTTTTAATGCGTCCCATCATTTAATCCTACCATTGCAGAAAACAACCAAAATATGACGTACGCTTATGCCATTCGCATTCGCCACGGGGCCCCGTCATCACCCGTTAGGTTACTTAACTAACGACAGAGCGGGGGCTGGGCTAGCGCGGCTGTAAAACATAAGCAACGCCTAAATAGTTATTATATATAAATATATAGCAATGATAGACATTACAGATCACAGATGAATACATTGGATATACTAGGAATCCGCAATACGTTCGAGCCTGCAACGCAAAGCGGATTACACGGTCGCGGTGAATAGCCAATACCCCACCCAAGACCCCTACGGGTGCGGCAAACTACCCGCCAAGCACCCGAAGCGAAGCAACCTCCCTCACCACCGTGAGTAGGCCACTCGGCGCTTCGAGATACCCGGTAGTTTGTGCACCCCCTCCATGGGTCTATCCTAGGAGCAAAAACAGTAAAAAGAATTATACAATGACGGCTACAACCCCGACCCGGTTGTGCGGCCATACAAAGAATATTATTACATCAATTTACATGTTACAAATGAATGAAAGAAAAACAACGCTCATCTCACATCCACCCCGGCCATTCACCCGCGACAATCCAATCCATTCATATCCACAAACCAATAACAATCACAGATCATGTATAACCCCGGCTAATCGTCTTATAGCGATTAGCCGACGTTCAATACATGCAAGCATTACAGATATAACCGATATAGTTAAAGTGCAGTGAAGTTCGGAAAAATACGGAATTATAGGACCCCAAAAGGAAATTTCTTTCTGGAAAATCTGGGTACATATAATATATCCTAAAAATCCCAAAACCAACAACAACACACTCTGCACGAAAAACGATGCGCCGATAACGACAATCCGCGGCGGTTCCGCCGCATATACCTACTTCATGCGGCGGAAGGGCGGCGGCTTGTGGGAATTAGGGTATCGTTTTTCTTGGGTGTATTCACAAAACCCTGAGACGATTTTACATGTATAAAGTTTTTCATTTAGAGCAGGAAAAATTTTAACAGGAACTTGGATTTTGAAAAAGTTTGGTTTTGTGATTTTTCCGGTTCCGAACTTCGTTACACTTAACTACTTAACTAGTTTAGGTTTAGTTAGGCTCTGATACCACTGTAAGTCCGTGTTGCCCACCCCGGTGCTTACGGGGAGGCGGAAAACATAATAAAAAACTGATTTTTAATGACTTAGGCAACATGGACTAAGCTTGTGAGGATCTTTGCTAAACATAAACTAGCTAACCCTAACTACAAAGTAGCTAAGTGATGAAAGGTTATACCTTTGGTCTTTAGTCCTTCTCTCCTTGCTCCTAGGTATGGTAGAAAGAGATCACCTTGCTTGTCTTCTCCCGTCAAAGAAAGATCCACTTGAAAGCCACCACCTTTAGCTTCAACTCCAAGCTAGGAGTAACTAGAGTGCAAGAAATGCTAAGACTTGAACCCTAGAAGTGAGTAGAGAAGATCAAGTGAAGGTTTTTCTCAAGCTTTTTGTTTCTCAACACATGAGAGGGAGAGAGCTTGAGGGAGAGGATGAGCAAGAGAGAGAAAAGATATGATAGAATGAAATATTAGTGAGCCATTCTCACTAATATGTGAGGATAATTTTAATTAGATAATTAGCTTGAAAATTGTCATGATAAATCATGACTTGACCATTATCATTTCAATTTTGCAAAGATCAAAGAGCATCTTCCAAATGAAATGATTATGGTCAAGTTGTCAACAAGGTCAACAAGTCAATGAAGTCAAATTGTCAACAACAACCATGCACAATAATTAAGCTAATTATCAATTAACAATAATCCACACAAAATCAATAGGGTTAATAAAATGACAAAAGCCATTAACCCTAAACAAGGTCCTCTCCCCCAATCTCAAGCAACTGTGCATACGCACCCGCATTCGTGATCCGAGGAACACGAATACCCTGAGAAAAACCAATCTCAAATCATATACTAGGATCCGGCTTAAACCAAAGCCCGCTAGTATAAACTGTCCGGACAGCAAACGTGCACAAGTGCACGGATGCGAACGAACCCTGTCGCAAAACCATGCGACCTCTACTCGTTTTGCCTAAAGGCGAATAGCTCTCTGTGTGGGACTCTAAAGACTCGACACTACGCTGGCAGTGGGTTTAACCACAGACCGCAAGCGGCACTAGCTGTACGTAACGGTCCCCAGGTAGATGTCGATAAGAAGACTGACGAGGTGAACCCCATCTGCACTCCTACTGAGCCTGTATGTGACAATCTCCGTACAGTCCGGTCTGTTCGTCTGATACATCGCATGGCGGGCCTAGGGGGGCGGTAAACGTCAGTCCCCTAATAGCGGTACAAGTCGTGCTGGAGTGAAGCCCAGAACACCCTGAGATAACACTGGAAACCTACCAGTATATCTCGCTTGCCCTGGCCAGGGACTACTCGTGTAATGGCTCTCCTAGACACAGCGCGATGTCAACCCCCAATACCGGGAGAGACGAATCCTGTCTAACCGTCACTGCCTCCAAGTGCTTCGGGACTGCACCCAAAAACTACCTGTTTGCACGACTCCTTTGAGCCGTGGTAGGGTAGTAATCAAAGTGCAGTGGAAACACACTCGAGGCGAAGTGACAGTGTCAAGTCAGCGGACTAAGCTGTACTCATGTCACCTGGGAACTGATAACTGACGATAGGTATATTACCAACCAACAGTTCCCGACGAGTCCTGTCCAGTGTACTCGTAACCTAACGAGCACCCGCATACTATCCCAAGTACGACGTACTAACGGCTGTGGGACAAACCGTCTCCCACACTGGGATGAGAAGCGCATACGCTAGTCTACTCCGGAGTATCGATGCCCTGTCTCGATAGTCCAACGACCAGGGACCTGTATAAGAATGTGCTTATAGATTGCCCAGCTCCCACGAGTGCGAGCGCCATCACAACGCTGGTAATCAAGCAAAGATCCTAAGGGCTCTACTAATATGTATACCCGCAATATGCTAAAAGAAACACATGCACATATTAAAGCAGAGACAAACCAAGTAGCATACTACCATTTCGAGCAAGATTGTATATACAACTGTGAATATCCCAAGCTTCCATTAAGTAATATACAAACCAGTATGATACAGTAATGGCCTCTAGGGCATATACACTAACAAAGGCATATACGTGATCCATTCTTTTCCAAACTCCTTATATTCGGTCTTAGCATGCGTCGTATGGTAACGTGTAATGGTATTTGTTCTATTCTTGAGAGCATATGTTATTAAAGTTATACTGTACAGACCCAAGCTTAATCATCCCATGATTGACTTGTCCGGCCATACTGCCCCGTGATAATGCCAAGATCTCCTGACAAGCACGCATCTCGTGCGCCAAGTCAGACCTCTTGGTCAGCCTTTTGTAAACCTTACCCATTTTGATCGTTCGACATAGAAAATATCACAAACTCATCCTGATCCAGTCAGAGGACGACTTATTAAGTGCTCCCATTGTCGCCACACCCAGTAAGAGACAGTGAGGTCATTGCTCCTGCCATTTGACTCATTACACTTAGACTCACCATCGTCTGCTGCCACAATATTGAAGGGGATCTCTCGTATGAATGAGTTCCTGCCTGCTGATGTAATTTTGATAAATGTACATCCTGTACATTTAGTATACCATGTACATTCAATGTATGTCTTCATACCAAAATGACAAAGAAGTATCCCAATGTTGGAGGATTTCTCCAACGTTCTATAAGTTTTTGCAATCGAACGGTTCGCTAGAGAGTAGCTGTATCGATGAATATGGGTTGATCCCACGAAAGAAGGCATCCACCAAAAAAAATTCTTATTTCAGCCACTCTCATTTTTGGACATATTTCTTAGGCTTAATTCCAAAAAAACTATCAAATACTTTACCTCAGTTACGAGAAACTACCATATCCTTTCAAAATTACGAGAAACTACCATGGTTAAAATTTTTATAAGTTTTTGGTAGTTTCTTGCAATTTATTGCTGTTGTAGAATCTTATTTATGGTAGTTTTTCGTAATTTTTGAAAGTTTTGTGGTAGTTTCATGTAGTTTTTGAAAGTTTTGTGGTAGTTTCTCATAATTAGGCAAAATTATTTGGTAGTTTTTTTGGAATTAAGCCTATTTTTAATATCCATAAGTCAGCCCTGTTCTTATAGCTGTTCTGTAAACCTTTTCTAATTTTGGATATTCAACCAGCATATCCAATTTTGTCCACCTGAATTCATTTTTGGAAAATATTTTAATATTGAGCTTTATATCCATACAGCACCCATTTTTGTATATGTAATCATTTGAATAGAACAAACACGAATGCTGTGAAATCTACACCCACATTGTGCCCACTCCCCCACACTTCCATGCAGCATACATAGTCATTAGATTACACATGGTTTTGATGTAATAACTTGGAAGCAATTATAGGACACATTTACATACTGACACATGAACATAGCCACATCTTTACTATCATGATTTAAAATCTGTCAACTTGCTGCTTGATCGCTCAAGCAGCAAATGAACAACATTTATCTTTGTGGATTCAAGGTGCACGGTACTACTCTACTGGACTCTAGATACTTGTATCTCCTCATTTTCAGATGCCGCAGCTTTGGACCGACACCATTCCACTTAAATAACCGACGCATTCTACTTAATTGACACCAATGTAGGTATTCTGGATTCTGAATAAGGCTTGAGAATCTCTACATATTTCCGTCCAGATGGTGTTTATGCTGGTTAGTTACTCGAGTACCGCAAGTGCCTTAGTTAATTGGTGAAAACATGCAATTAGATTTGTCTCGAGCTTGAATGGAGAGATGGTTAGCAAATGAATATCTTGAGTTGCAACAGTGTTTTGTTGGTTCAAGGTGTGGTGAGTGTAAGATATTATTATATGCATAGGCTTAATTTACAAGAAACGCAACGATATAACACGGGTGTCTTTTTGTTGGATTATTATGTAATCTTTCATCTATAGAGGAAAATGAGAATTATGCCAGAGATTTGATTGGAAATTTACATCTGAAATCCATAGTTATGGGTGTTTTGGTGGAAATAATAGCAGGATCATAGAGTATTTTATATTTATAGGATGGATTGTAGCAGTCCAAACAAACTCCAATTGAGGATGTAGATTAAGAATGAAGGCTACAAGTTAGCATGATTAAACCAGACTTTCTTTTTCGAAGAAAATGATTAAATCAGACTTAATAGATCCTTTTGTGAGGAAAAAAAAATGATTTTCATTTAGTCAATCCCAACTTATTTGGAGGAATGCTCTATAATTGTTATTTATATAATTTCCATTTATGTGGCTGCTATTATTATATATTTACAAATCGTACTGAGCTTTAAGTTGCCAGGCTTGGTAATAAACGTAAAAAACTTGTTCAAGCTCGGCTCGTTTATTTTTCGAACAAGTCTGAGCAAGCTTTCACCGATCCCGAGCCGTGTCTCGAGCTTTATCAAGCCTATTTCAAATTTAGGATATAGCCACAAATAATTACAAAAATACATGAAAAAACTTATAGATGTTCAATTTTATTTTTTGACAACCTAAATAGAGAGAAATATTGTTGTTATTCCTAAATGAACGAGCTAGTTCTTGTTTAAAACTTTGTCGAAATTTAGATTCTTCGATATTGTGGTATTACAATACTTGACTAAATATATATGACGATTTGAATTTCGAGTTAATATTGACAGGTTAATAGATATCACCTGAATTTATGAATAAGTATCTATTTCATTATTATTACTGAATACAAATTAAGGCATAAACTATTCTAGCCTACAGGAGCCCTAAACGAGCCGAGCTTGTACACGAGCCAAGCTCGAACAAGCTTTTCTTTATGTATGTTCATTTATTTTATCAAAGCTTTAATTTGTGTTCAAGCTCGACTTATTTAATTATCAAAAGAGCTTGAACAAGCTTTAATCGAGCCGAGCCTTCGATCTTCAAGCTTAGCAACCCTACATATTTATAGACTTTAAGCATTCAGAAATCCTATTTACTGCCTTGATAAGTTGCGCATGCCTAGCGATAAAAAGAAATAGATATGTATTCTTTTGCGGTTTGCGTAATTTCACTTCATTACCTGTAATTTGGAGTTATGATAACATAAATGGCTCTTAGGCATCCACCAGTTCGTCAATTAAAGATTTTTCAGCAGTTATTGAGAGCCATAGATAGATAAATGGTGGCAGTTAAAACAGTAAAAGAATATAATTATTAGGATTCGGAGTGGTTTCTATTATGAGAATAATAGCATCCGTGCTATTACATCAAATGGTCCAGATCCATCCAACATAGAAATGAACGTTCGAGATTCGTGTGAAACAGAGACCTTTGGTATTGGTGTATTCTATATGCTTTGCACATAAGATACGTGGCCAAGATCCCCTACAGACATGGATACTATTATTTCCAACATAGCAGCCCCTCTCTTTCCTAGTTATTAGTGTAACCTAAAGAAGGACATGCCCCTTACAAAGCTGGATTGGGGGAAAAAAAATCTTATGTGGCAGCTCCCCCGGGTTTAAGTTTTGCTTTTGTTACTGTTTTTGTTCTTGCTCTACAACTAAATTTCATACAATATGTCTATTACAGTATTTAGAATTATGTCTATTGTATATATTGAAATGGATTGGATAGAGGAAGTGGGTTTAATTTGGGACGGGTTTAGGGTTCAGGCAGACGCGTTTTATGTTAACCCATACCTAACCTAAATTTTTTTATGCCTAGTCTTGTACCCGTCCGATTGGGTTCAGAAGGGTATGAAATGTTGAAAAATCCAAGAAATATCGGGTGAGTTAGGGTCGAGTTCGGGTCATACCCGACCCGACTTGCACCCCAACCTAACATAGGCATAGCATTTCTCGTCCTCGGCTGTGTTTTTTGCATCTTTTATATGTCTCTTTTTTTGTTCTTCTCGTTTTTTCTTATGTCATCTTACGTTTTTAGTGTTATGTCTCAAGATAGTATGTATATTTTTGTTTCAATCTATGAAATTGAAATTCAGATGATCGAGCATCTCATGTATTAAACGAGTTACGTCTATTGCAATTTCTTACCTTTGATAAGAAGACACACATGACCCATTACTGGTGTCTTGGTCTGATTCAACATGTCACAACAAAATACAGGATTGCTTTCAATCGATAATCCGAACATATCCGATTCGTTTGGAGGAAATGTGGGCTAAATTGCCCTTAAAAATCAAAGGTTACATTGATTTCACAGATTAATACCGAAGTTTCCATGAGTTCCATAAAGGGTTGCATCCAGATCAGGATATCAACCGGATATCTATATGGATTTTGATATCCGGCAGGATATAGATACAGATACGAATATATATTTAAATATTTTCCCGGATAAGGATAGTGTTTTAACTAAATTATTCAGATACGGATATCCAGATATGTGAATTCAGATATGGATACGGATCTGGATCCGGATATCCGTAGAAAAATACAAGAAAATATCTCTTTTTAAATTAATTTTTTGTTAATAATACCTATTTAAACGATACTTTTTTAATCATTTTATAAGCTATGCATTTAAAAGGATATTATGGCATTATTTCATCAGTTTTTTTCATAATTTTTTTAAAAAATACAGTAGTTATATTTAATATATTTGACATCATATTTATTTATTGATATAATATTCATTTTCATGCAACTATGTCTCTGTCAAATATTTTTTAAGTCATATTAAATAAGCATTCAATGAAATATATCGATTAAATACACATTTCCGCTTCACATTTATATTTGTTTTATATCAAATCTTATTTATACAAATATCCGATTCATATTCGTATCCATCTTTTTAATTACTGCTTCGTATCCGTATCCGTTTTCTCCGGATACGGATATGAATGTTTCTAACTGGATCATATCCGTATCAAAAACTAGAAAGCGGTTATGGATATGGCAATTTTCATATCTGATCCGTATCCGATCCGGATGCAACCCTAGCTACACATAAATATATCTTTGACGACTCGAGGATTTAAAAAAAACAATGTAAGGGGAACATAAATGCCTATATTGAACCCATGCCTCAATCAAGGGCAAATGATGGAGACAACGAAAACTTCCAAGATTAAGACATAGCTGGGTATCTAATAGCCTTAATACTTGGCCTGAACAACATGTTTTGTCAAGAACTATTTTACCTAAAAGTTTAAACTGTTAGGTTATAAAATAACAATGTATATATCAAGACAACATAATATTTTAATACCCCCCCTCATCGTGAGCCTTTGAACTTTGGGCCATGTGGCCTCTTGCGGACATTCTCGCTGGTATAGAAGGAATAAACGGGAGTAAAAAAAATATAATTTAAAATGAGAATTACGAGATTTGAACTCACGAACTTTTGAACTTGGTGTGCTATGATGCCATGTATATTAAAGAATTATATTGTCTTGATATATATATTGTTATTCCACAACCTGACAGCTTAAGCTTTTGAGTAAAGTAGTTCTGTTAGTGATATATGCCCTAGATACCATTATTGTATAGTACAGGATTGTATATTACATTTTGGAAACTTGGGATATATACATGTATAAAACAGTCTTACTCAATATGATATTATATTATCTGGTTTGTATCTATCTTAACATGTGTATATATTTCTTTTTACGTATCGTTAATACATGTTGATAGAGCTCTTAGGATCTTTACTTGACTACCAGCGTTGTGATGGAAATCATACTTGTGGAAGCCGGGTAGTCTATAAACACATCCTTAAAATTGTCTCTGGTCGTAGGATTATCGAGACCGGGTATCGATACTCCACAGTAGACTAGTGTATACGTTTCTTATCCCCGTCAGGGGAGATGGCCGGTCCCGCAGCCATTGGTATACGGTACCAAAGATAGTATACATGTGCTCATTAGGTTACGAGTTATACTGGACGGACTCGCTGGGAACTACTAGTTGATATTATACCTATCGTCGGATAGCAGTTCTCCGGTGACATGAGTACATGTTAGTTTGATGATTTGAGATCACTATTAGTCTCGAGTGTGTTCCCAATGTACATAGATTACTACCCTATTACGGTTTTAAAGAGTCGTGCAAACTGGTAGTAGTTGGGTATAGTCCCGAAGCACTTAGAGGTAGTAGACGATAGAAGGAATTCGTCTCTCCCGGTAATGGGAGTTGATATCGCGCTGTGTACTGTTGGCCGATACTACAGGTCCTTGACCACGGCAAATGAGATTTATTGGTAGGTACACTAGTAGTTTCTCAGGTTGTATTGGGTTCCACATCGACAAGATTTATCGCGCTAATAGAGCTTTGACGTTTACCACCCCCTGACCCGATATGCGATACTCTTAGACGAACAGACTGGACTATACGGAGAATGTCACCTATAGGCTCAGAAAGGGTTCGGACGAGTTTTCTTGTCGATCTTCCTTTCGACGGATATCTGGGTAGCCGTTACGTATAGATAGTGTCACTGACGTGTTTGTGGTTAAACCCACTGTCAGAATATTGTCGAGTCTTTAGAGTCCCATATAGAGAGTTTCTCGGTTCAAGCGAAATGGTGTAGTTTGCGTATTTCAATACGCTCGGGTGTTCGATTGAATACGTGTATTTTATACACATACTTTAATTAGACTATTTAGTAGTACTAGCAGATTTGAAAGATAGCCAGATTTGATACTAGTATTATATTGCTCTCTTTTGGGTATTTATATTTTAATACAAATACGATATTTATATGAATACGAGTATTTGTATGAATACAGGTATTTGTGTCTTAATACAAATACATGTATTTCTTTCTAAATATGAATACGCGTATTTTGTATTTTCGGTACAAATACGGTATTCGTATTTTGGTAGAAATATGGTATACGTATTTATTATAAATACATGTTTTGGTATAATTGATTATATACTTATATTTATATGTATGTGTATGTGTACCCAGTAAGGTGACCATTATCCACTCTCATCTCTTCTTGTTTATTCATGAAGTGTGTGGGCTTGTGACTTACACTAATGAGTCACAAGCCTACTCACTTCTTAATATTATTCTAGTATTGAAAAGTCATGAAGAGATGAGGGTGTGAGAGTGTACGGATTATTATTATCATTATTGATATTTTCTTGAGTTGCCATCTCTTCTTTTTCTTCCTTATCTTCTCTTGAGATTTTGAGAAATTTAAAGAGAGAATCTTGACACTTTAACCACACCCCTAAGCATCTAGTCCTAGCAAGACTTGATTTTTAGTTGCTTTTTGGAAGCTATCGCTTGAACCGACATTCTCGGATGGATCTTCTTCAACACGAAAGATCGACTTCGAAATCTCGATCTTTCAACCTTAAGAGCTCAAGGAGAGGACAACACAACACCCAAAGGACCAACATCAAAGGTTGTAGTCTATACTCAATAGTTAAACTCTTGTAGTTTAAGCTTTAGTTTAGTGTTTGGACTTTATATTCTAGGGTTTTAATATGTAGTGCTCATGTAAAATTAAAGTTTTTGATTCCGTATAGTCGTAGCAGTCACGATAAGGAGCGCTATACGCTTACACTGGTATCAGAGTCTATCCAAACACTTAAACTAATGATTTAGACGAAATTTAAAGTTTCGAAACCGAAATAATTCCGTATTCAAAAACCGAAATCTAAGTTTCTGTAAAACTTTTTTTGATCTCTGAAAATTATTTTTGCTTATTGCAAAGAGATCTATATTGTATTAGGATACCACTTTAGAAACACAAGCCCAAATGCTCACAATTTGGCTGCAGAAAAATTATTTTCCACCGCAATTTGCGGCCGTACAGTGAGCTCCAGTGTCGTGCTTCGTACAGTGGTTTGGTTACTTGGATTTAGGGTTTTTGGCATACTTGTTTTTGGCCCAGATTTCACTAGGTCTTATCTTTGTATTCGGGCATCACGAAATGTTTTTAAATCGAAATTTTAGTATCGTTTATTCGCTTTACTTTTGTATATGTGTTTCTAAACGTCGATTAATTGTTATACATCGATTAGTAGGGGTTGCACATATCTTACTTCTTATTTGTGTTGTGATGTTGATATGAAGTATTGGATCGTCATGATTGAATAGCTGGAGGATGTGAGAAGTGTTTTTTTTTCTTTCATTCATATAATTTGTAAAGTGATATAATATTCTTTTGTGGGGCACTTCCGGTTTGAGCTTGTAGCTACTGTTGTATTATTCATTTACTTTTCATGCACCTAGGATAGACCTAAGGTGGGGTGCTCAAACTATCGGGTTCTTGAAGTGATGAGTGGCCTACTTATCTCTTTGAGGGAGGTTGCTCCATTTCGAGAATTTGGCGGGTAGTTTGCCACACCCGTAGGGGTCTAGGGTGAGGGTTTTGGCTATTTCATCATGACCGTGGAATCCGTTTATCGTTCGAGCCTAAAACGAAACACGGAAATTCTAATATATCCAATATTTTCTTTTGTATTGCTTCTGCTGTGATCTGTGATATCTATTATTGAGTGAGACGAATTTCTATATATAGATTATATATAATAAACGTTGCTTATGTTTTGCATCCGTGCTAGTTCTGTCCCCTCCCTGCCTTAAGTTAAGTAACCTTACGGTGCAGACCCGGGACCCTGTGGTGAATGCGGATGGTATAAGTGTACGTTCTATTTTCGTTTCTTCTGCAATGATAGGGTTAAATGATGGGACCACATTAATTCTAATTAGTGCAAAGAAAACAAACCAAAAGCTTAAAATCGTTGGAACAATTTACAAAACCACTCGGTTTTCTTTAAAAACAACTTTTAAATCCGGAGCCTAAACCACTCCTTTTAAAACCTATTTGGTTCTTTCGACTATATCAAGTTCATTACGTTCACGGTTTTTGCCAAAACCAGCCGTAGACCTCCGTCATTTCAAATAGGTATCCACTAGTATTCAAGCTATGTATTTTGACCTTCACCAAGGCATATTGATTGGTAGCTAATGGATATTTATCTGTAGCATAGATAGATGCGATAATCTAAAACAGGCGTATAGTCATTTTGGCCTTCGTCAAGGGTTTGTACGAATGAGTCTAGCTTAACCAAGACAATGACGGGTAGAACTTGACTTGTGACTATGATATTTTGGCCTTCGTCAATGTCATAAGCGCTTAGGGCAAAAACCATATCAGGAGTTTCAAAAGAATATGAAACTTGCTAGTTTTACATGTCAGGGTTCGGTGCCCGCGCCGCAGAGGCCGTGGCCGAGACAGAAGCAAAAACAAAAAATTTACACGAGCACCAAACACCCGTAACCCAGGATACGATCTATACACCTAAACTAGCAAACTAAAACATGCAAAGGATATGAAATTACAACCTTCGACGCGTGCCAACCCAATTATGGAAGACCCCTCCAAGCTTGTAGCCACCGGGATCACGCTTGAAAGTTGACCACCCTCGCCGAAGAAGATCCACCCGAGGGAAACCGGAAAAAGCTCCGACCGACGATCCAAACTTACTAAGGATGGATGGTGGCTGATGTAGGAATTTTTCCATTAAATTTTTACTATCATTTTCTCAAGCTCAAGTGAGGAAGAGGAAGAAGAAGGAGAAGATGTGAAGAGAGAGTGGCTAGTCTTACCATGATGCATGAGCTTGTAGGATGAAAAATGATCAAGTGTAGAAAGAAAGAATGGCTACTACCTTTTAACCATGCATCAATAAATGCACTCCATAAATGATCACATAAAAGCCCAAGCCATACCTCTCTACATGCTCACACATGCCTCATGCCGCGTCACCTCCACCTCATTTTCCATTTGATTTTCCAAATGAAAATCAAATATGAGGTGTCATTCTTCTAAAAGTATTCCCGTATAAATACAGAATATTTCACCCGGTATATGTATCGCTACATATACACATATCCATATAAAAATACGGATAGCACCAAACATAGAAAATGAATAGTGAACAATAATACTAAAATATATGCATCAAAACACATATATAAATTATTAAATCAAAACCTGATTTAATAATCCGGCTTAATCCTAAGCCGGCTAGTATTATCAACCGTCCGATTAAAATGCGTGTATCCCATACACATATTTAATCAGACTCCTGCACGTACCAACGTACGGTCTCTACATCTGTCGCTTGAACCGGGAAAACCTTCTGTGTTGAACTCTAAAGACTCGACAATACGCTGGCAGTTGGTTTAACCACAAGTATGTCAGTGGCACTAGTTTTACGTAACGGCTACCTAGGTACTTGCCGAAAGGGGTTCGACAATCAAGTATGTACTTACCCTACTTAGCTTGAATGTGACAATCTCCGTACAATCCAGTCTCTTTGTCAAAGAGTATCACATATCGGGTCTAGGGGTGGATAACGTCAGATCCCTACTAACTCAATAAGTCGTGTCTGAGTCAAGCTTATCACCAACAGAGATACTACTGATCAACTATCACTAAATCTCATCTACCGTGGCTACGGATTTCTAGTGATAGCCAACCGAACACAGCGCGATTTCGACTCCTAATACCAGGAGAGACAAATCCCTGACAATCGACCACTGCCTCCATACGGATCGGGACTGTACCCAACTAAAACCTTTTTGCACGACTCTTTTGAGCGTGGTAGGGTATAATCAAAGTACAGTGGGAACTCACGTGAGAAAAATGACGATTTCAGGTCAAAGGACTAACCTGTACTCATACCACCTGAGAACTTCCATCTGACGATAAATATAATACCATCTATAAGTTCTCGGCGAGTCCGTCCGGTGTACTCACCTCCAGTGAACGCCTGTATACTATCTTCGGTGAGACAACGACAATAGCTTGTGAGACCGTCCATCGCCCCTCGTCGGGGTTTAAAAACGTATACACTAGTCTACTCAGGAATATCGATGCCCAGTTTCGATACTCCCACGACTAGGGACATTTAAGGATGTGCTTATGGACAACCCAGCTCCTACATATATGATCACCATCATAATACTGGTTATCAAGCAACAATCCTATGGGCTTCATTAATGATGAAGACAAACCAGACATCATATTATCATTTCAAGTGAGACTGTTCTACCTGTATAGGTCCTCATTCAATTATCATAATTGTCTACTTACAATCACAATAATTGCCTTGAGGGTACTATATCCAACAATCTCCCACTTGCACTTACGGCCAATTATCGCAGTATCATGTACCCACAGCTCGTGTGTTACCGAATACTCAACTTCTCTATTAATCAGTTTCACAAACTATGTTTGTGAAACTTAATGTGTTCGAGAAATAGCCTCAGTAAGTGGATCCGCTACAGTGTTCCAACTTCATCTCTCTATTTTTCAACCTTGCGGAGATCAACAATCTCCCAAACTGAGCGATACCCCGCCTCAAGAATTTGTCCGGATACTTGATGGGACCAAATTCATAAATGAACAACTCCTTCCAACAAACTTCTTAGGCTGTATCCTCGGTTGAGTCATAACCAGTATCATGCACCATGATTACCTCAGTATCCCTATTGGAACTCTATCCAATATAATGATCCTCCGAAGATGCTAATCTCAAAATTCTGACAGTATCTCTGTCATCTAGGTCACCTTAGAAGCCTGAACCGATAACCGCCTCTCAAAGGAGGCCGCCGTTACCTTATACCAAGAACATTCACTTATGTTCTTTACTGCTTCCCAATGTTTCTCCAGGATTGGATTAAAATATACTTATTCCAACTGGTGCAAAAGCAATATCAGGTGTTGTACAAGACATTGCATGATTGACTCAATCGCCTAAGCAAATGATATGTCATTCATGCCAATCGCTCTCCTCATTAGTCTAGAATACATCTCTTTAGAGAGGGTGACTCCATCACCTGCAGATACACCACCACGCCAGGAGTCATCCATTCTAAAATACTTTTAGAATGTTGTCCAAGTACCCGATTGGGAAACATTCCAAATCTAGATCTAAAACCAGAATTATCTATCTGGTTTTGTACAAGACATTGCATGATTGACTCAATTGTCTAAACAAATGATATGCCATTCATGCCAGTCCCTCTCCTCATCAGTCTAGAAGACATCTTTTTAGAGAGGGTGACTCCATCGCCTGCGGGTACATCACCATGTCAGAAGTCGTCCAATCTAAAACACTTTTAGAATGCTGTCTAAGTACCTGATTGGGGAACTTCATAAATCTAGATCTAGTCACCAGAATTCCTAATATATTATCCATATCTAACGTGGAGAAAACACTACGCGACAACCAAAATTTGACCGATTGTAGTATAAAAACATTACTTCCTATCTGAAGTATGTCATCCAAATCCCAGGATAGTACTCCATACACCCTTCTTATTAGGTTCATTTATTGTTTTGAGGAAGTCAATCATCTTGAATGTCACATCAAAATAAATGATCCTTCTCCGTTATCCTTGTTTTAGTCTATGAATTGGCATAAGCAACATGCACACCTTCCGCTGCTCTCACTGATTACGATAACCCTCTGGTAGAGTCATATACATGTGCACTTCCAAATTCCCATTTGGAATGACGTTATGTCATCCACCTCCAGATATCATAGCCATGAACTGCATTAGCGCCAAATCATATCCATATGGACTTCAGTGTAGATATTGAAGTAAAAGTCACATCACAATTCACAACGGGTATTTGATGAAAACTCTTTACAATAAGTCTATCCTTATTATGTTAGTAACTTTCCACCTGCACAGATTCCGAAAGATCTACTTCCTCCTAATGGGCTTCACCCATTCAGGAGCACCCAATAAAGTCTAAAATCCATAATTTGCTGAAGTGCATGGAGTCCATCTTGGATATGAAGTATCTGATCATCTGGAAATTACCACTTTCTATGACCTGCTGATAACAAGTAGGAGGAATAGCAGTGCCAAGTCATATCCGAATAAGTTTCAACATAGACACTGAAGTAAAAATCTCATTACAATCCACAACAGGTATTTGATGAAAACTCTGTTAGTTATGTATATGCCCTAGAGGCCATTGTTGTACATTTGATGTATATTATAATGGATGCTTGGATATATATAGAGAGGACTTTCTTGCTCGTCATGATAGTATGCTATTTGGTTTCACTTTATCTTAATATGTTGACTTGCATTGGTTTACTGTCTTTCTCTCACATGTTGATAAAGCCCTTAGGATCTGTACTCGACTACTGGGATTATGATGAGATCATCCTAGTGGGGCCACGGCAGTCGATGAGTACATCCTATAAATGTTCCTAGTCGAGGGTATATCGAGACAGGGCATCGATACACCAGAGTAGACTAGCGTATACGCATCTTGACCCATATGATGGGCGATGGATGATCCCATATCCATCGGTGTTTGACATCAAGGATGGTGTATGGGTGCTCAGTGGAGACTGGGTACACTGGACGGACTCGCCGAGAACTCCCAGTTGGTGATATACCACACGTCAGATGGCAGTTCTCTGGTGACATTGGTACAGGGTAGTCTGTAGACCCGAGATCGTCATAGAGTCTTGTATGATTCCCACTGTGCTTTGATTTCCACCTTACCACGTCCAAGAGGGCATGCAAAACGGTGGCTTTTGGGTACAGTCCCGAATCACATGGAGGCAATGAGCGATAGGAGGGGATTCGTCTCTCCCGGTATAGGGAGTTGATGTCGTGCAGTGTTCGATTGGCTATAACTGGAAGTCCCTGGCCAGGGCTGATATAGAGATATACTGGTAAGTGTTACCAGTAGTTTCTCGACCTGTTATGAGGCTCACATCGACACGACTTATCGGTTACTGGGGTCTGACGTATACCATCCCTAGACTTGATATGCGACATATCAGACGAACAGACCGGAATGTACGGGAGTATTACTGATTGGATTCACAGGAGAACGGACATGCTAGCTTGTTGATCTTCTGATCGCTCAATACCTGGGTGGCTGTTACGTTTAGCTGACCGCTTGCAGCTTGTGGGTGTTTGATATGATCATCACCTGGTACCGGCGTATTGACGATTCTTTAGAGTCCTACACAGAGGTTTTTTGGCTCAGGAAAAACGGAGTAGAGGCACATATGTGATATGTGCAGGACCGAGGATAATGCGATATGAGATACCGTATTATATTCTCGCGATATTTAGATATGAATCGGGACATCGGATCAAGTGTTGATTCGATGAATCGGTACATGATATATTAGTCGGTTATATTCGATATAGCCGGATCGTCGGATCAAGTGTTGATTCGATGATTTAATGTATAATGATATATATGATATATTGTATTACATTATCTACTATTGGCTCGCTTTATTATTTCATTTTCTCACCGGATTAATACATTGATATATATGCGATATATGTTAATTGCATTATTTTCTATTGTTGCAAATATATAATATATATGTGATATATATTATTGTGACATGATATGATTTATTATAAAACATGTTTAAGGATGATAAAAAGGGATTAGGGTTTGATTAGGGTTAGCTCTTTCAAGTTCATTCTAGAAGGATTCTATTTTGTCTTGGTTAAGATATTATGGTTGATATTTATCCTTAACCTAACCAAACCCTAACTCTAGTTTATTCTATACAAGTTTTATCCTATCATCCTTGACCATGGTTCTATAATCAATTATATACACTAGACTTCTATTCATCACAAAAGGATTATTCTTTCATTCTTCATCTTCTTCTCTCTTTGGTTTTTGAAAGAGAGAGCTCACTAGAAATTCCTTATGTGATGATTTATTGTGAGAAAGTGAAATAAAAAGATAGCATAAATACTACTCCATCATCCTCATCTAATCTAGCCCATTAGATTAGGGTGTTCATCTCTTTAGAGTGAGAAAGTCTGGGTTATAGCAACTTCGACGTAGATCATCGGAGAATCGGAACACTTCAAGCTAGAATGGATCGTTCGAGTCGTGGAGCCTCTCTTGAGTCCGGGAGATCGTGGATCGCGGCGAAGGGACTTCTACTCGGAGCTTGTGAAGCGAAGGAGCGGACTACAAAGGTTGTAATCCCTCACACTTAGCTTTAAAGATATTATCTTGCATGCTAAACCCTAATAATCTAGCAAAGATCCCGTCTTTGGGTTGTTCGGCACATGTAAAATTTTATTCGGGCATGTTTGATGCTTTATGAACCTTCACAAGTGTGCCTAGGAACCCTACAGTGGTATTAGAGCCTAGCTAGAGCATTAGGCGATGTGTTAACGAAGTTAAAACCCCGATCGAACCCGAATACGGAATTTCAAACCCCTCTCTGTACATTTTTTAAAATCCGGGTTTTTCCAGAATTAAAAATACCTAAAAAATTCAGCAGGAAAATATAAGAATTATGGTGAAACACGTGCCCCTAATTCGTCAATATAGCCGCGGAACCCCGGCAAATACCCACCTTTGGCGGCGGTTCCGCGGCAGTATAAGGGTATTAGGTACGGATGTTTACACAGTAATTCTTATCTCTGTGATTACTATTTTATGGGTATTTTTAATCTGACTCAAGTGTTGAGTATTCTGGGGTTTATTTTGTAATCGTCGATTCGATCGGGAATTTTAAATTCGTTATTATTATTTCCGGATATTTAGAAATTGTTAAACTGTTTGAACGGATATCATTAACTCACTTTTTCCTGGCACGGCAAACTTTCAAGTGTTGAATTTTTATCGGGTTTAAATCTTTCGGAAAAATTATACAAGTTAAGCGGTGGACCCTCTAGAAGACAACAAACCTTAACTCGATTATGTGACCGTCTTGAACTGCCTTTTGAACCTTCGGGTTTGGGGAAGTACGGCGTGCCATATGTGAGGCGTTGGCTTGACCCTTCTACGGCTGGATCACTGGTACTGTGACATATTCTGGGATTATTTGAACTCCGCTCAAGTGTTGAGCACTTTAGGAAATTTTGGGTGTTTGATTATCTGTTCGGAAAGTTTAATACTGTCTATTTATCTGGAATGTGATACAATATGTGGAATTCATTGTGTTAGGCATGAAATGCGAAGTATGTGATATTTCGGATTTACGATGTCTAAAGTGATTGTGGATTCCAAATATTGTAGTTTTACAATTTCTTTTCTGTGACCGTAAGTGTAGTATGTAGTTGTATTGCCGGTTTTCGTTGCTATACATCGACGACGATCGGTGTATGCATACTTACTTACGTTGATGACATGAGATATTATGTGTTGCTGAGATATGATGTGCAGGATTGTCGTGATTGAATAGCCGGGGGTTTTATGTGAGATGAGAGTTTTATATTTTCATTCATGTAAATTCAAATGTATTGTAATATTCTTTTATTTGGGGCACTTCCAGGTTGAGGTTGATGCCACCAGTATTGTATATTATTTACTTTTCCGCATTAGGATGGACCCAAGGAGGGGAGCACAGGTGACCGGGTTCTGGGGTTCAGTGGGAGGCCATCTCGAGGAGTCGAGACCGGGTCTCCTAAACTCCAGAATTGGTAGGGTCGCTTGCCGCTCTCGTAGGGGTCCAAGGTGTGGGCTTGGCTATTCATCGCGACTGTGGAATCCGTATTTTCTATTGTTGGCTAAATACTAAATACGGACGTCCTAGTATATCCCACATTATATCTATATTTCTGCTGCGATATCTGTGATGTGATCATTTGATATGTTGTGATGGATACAGTATATAGTATATATGATATATTATATAGACGTTACTTATGTTTTACACCCGCACTAGCCCTGCCCTGCTCTGTTGTTAGTTACCTAACCTAACGGTGCACGAGGGGACATCGAGGCGAATGCGGATGGCATAAGTGTACGTCGTATTTATCTGTGATGCTTAGGAAGCATAAGCTGATGGGATTTTTTATTAATGAGATTAATAAAAAGAAAAAGAAACCTAAAAGATGTTGTAGAATCAAAACTTTATAAAAGGGTAGCTACAGTTTTGCTTTGCATAGTGGTATATATGATATACCCTGCACCTTATTCGATGAGGAAAGAGCCGAGATCCCTTCACCGGGAGTGACCTCTTTAGCGAAACTGGCAGATGCTACAAAACTCGGTTTGTCTTTTGATTGCTTTTAGAGTTTTGCTTTGCACAGTGATATATATGATATGTCCTGCACCTTATTCGATGAGGAAAGAGCCGAGATCCCTTCACCGGGAGTGACCTCTTTAGCAAAACTAATGAAAGCCTAAAAAACACTCCATTTCAAAATTTCACATGATTCTACGACGATATCAAGTTCATTACGCTCATGGTTTTTCTGAAAAAACCTGCGTAGCCTTCCGTCATTTCAGATAGATATTATTTTAGTATTCGTGCTATGTTTGTTGACTTAGTCAAGGCATAGTGTACGGTAGCTAAGTAGTATTTATCTGCTAAAACATGAGATGTGATTGGATTAGGGTATTCGCACGGCCTTGTTGACTCAGTCAAGGGTCGTACGGGTGGGTTTAATTCAATCGAGAAATGTACGGGTTGAACTTGACTTGCGATTTATAGTTTGTTGACTTAGTTAAGGTCATAGATCGCTAGGGGCAAAATATTATAGGGAATTTCAAGTGTTGAAATTTGCAATGAGATTGCATACCTCCTATGAGATAGTTGGATCCCGATACCCACTGCGAGTAAGAGTTACTCCTGGGAGAGTTTTACACAGGACAATTAGTCGATCAAGTAGGTGTCTAGAAAAGTGTTAACGGGGTTACGCCTCTGGGAAAACGGGGTTTACTTTAATTAGGTCCATGCGAAAGCACGGGGAACCTCCCTCAAAGTACCGACACTGATCTGGCTGAAAGATTGACGAAATTGTAGCGTGTAATTAATCCCGGCTAATCTTGCCTGTTAGGGTTTGAATGTAGATTTGATAAAAACAGTGGGAGACATCCTGATTAGATAAGATAATAACCAATCTAATCTTGCAAGAGCATACGCTAAAGTGTTTTCTTCTCTCTCTCTCCAGGTAGCGACCATGTCAGGCCATAATCAAGATAATAATATGGATGTATTGACTGAACCCGCTTATTATACTGAGCAGGGGAACGTTGGACCCGTTCTTTCTTATAAGAGTTATAAGACTGAACAGCGAATAGAAGAATATCTAGATTCTCAAGCCGCCCAAAAGAACATGCATGTTGATGCATCTTCTTCAGGTGTGTTAGTTATTGAGAACTGTTTCTCAGTTCACCCTACGTCTTGGGTATTAGATACCGGATCAGGATCCCACATATGTAAATTGTTACATGGGCTACGTAAAGGTAGAGAATTGGGAAAAGACGATCATTCCGTTCAAGTAGGGAACGGTGCAAATGTTGCAGCCAAAGCAGTTGGCGAATATCACCTTGTATTGCCAAGTCGTAATACACTGATTCTAAATGAGTGCTATTATATACCGAACATGATGTGCAACATTTTATCAGTCTCTTTATTAAGTAAAGAAGGATATAATTTTGTAGTAAAGGATAATGTTATGAACATATTCCTAGATCAAAAGTTGATTGCATCAGGCTCGTTACATAATGGCATATTCATTTTAAATCAGAATACAGTCCTCAATATACAAAACACACACAAGAGGAAAAGTTCAGAAATGAACGAATCCTTCTTGTGGCATTGTAGACTTAGCCATATCAATGAGACACGGCTAGCTAAGTTACATAAAAATGGATATTTGAATTCATTCGAATTTTCATCTTATGATACTTGCCATTCATGTCTCAAAGGAAAAATGACCAAAGCTCCGTTTAGTGGACACGAAGAAAGAGTTACCGAACTCTTAGGACTGGTACATAGTGATGTATGCGGTCCCATGTCTACGCATGCCAGGAACGGTTCTTCCTACTTCATTACATTCACTGACGATCTCTCTAGATACGGGCATGTGTTCCTGTTGAAACACAAGTCTGAAGCTTTTGAGAAATTCAGAGAATATAAGCACGAAGCAGAAAAACAAACGGGCAAAAGTATTAAGATCCTTCGATCTGATCGAGGAGGAGAATACTTAAGCAATGAGTTCCTAGATTATCTAAAAGAGAATGGGATTCTCCCTCAGCTTACTCCTCCTTATACACCACAACACAACGGTGTATCGGAACGAAGGAATTGGACCCTATTAGATATGGTGCGATCTATGATGAGCGAAGCTGAGTTACCTATTTCCTTCTAGGGGTATGCGCTTGAGACAACCATATACATATTGAATCTAGTTCCGTCTAAATCTGTACCTACCACACCATATGAGATATGGAGTGGGAAGAGACCATATTTTAAATGAGTTAAGATATGGGGTTGTCCGGCCTATGTCAAAAGACAAAATCCGGACAAACTTGAGGCACGATCAGTTCTTTGCAAATTTGTAGGATATCCAAAGAATTCTCAAGGATATTTTTTCTACCACGCTGAGGAACAAAAAGTGTTTGTTGCCCAACATGTCACCTTTTTGGAAAATGAATTTCTTGCAAAGGAAATTAGTGGCAAAGAGGTAGAGCTGGAAGAGGTTCCAGAAACACAAATTGCAACTGAAGATTTAGTAGAACCAGAGGATTCAGTAGTACCCGACGAACCCCAGCCTCTCCGCCGATCTAGTAGGGTTTCTCGTCCACCTGAGAGATACTACGGTTTTCTCATTGATGGTGGAAGCGAGGATTGCATCATGGAAGATGATGACTCAACTAGTTTCGAGCAGGCCATCACGAGTGGTGACTCTGTGAAATGGCTGGATGCAATGCGATCTGAGATGGAATCCATGTACACCAATAAAGTATGGATTTTGGAAAATGCTCCTGAAGGGGTAAAACCCATTGGGAGCAAGTGGATTTTTAAAAAGAAATTTGGTGTAGATGGAAAAGTTGAGACTTTCAAAGCTAGACTTGTAGCAAAGGGATTTCGTCAACGACCAGGTGTGGATTATGACGAAACCTTTTCTCCAGTGGCTATGCTTAAGTCCATCCGGATCTTACTTGCCATTGCTGCATACCATGACTACGAAATCTGGCAAATGGATGTTAAGACCGCCTTTCTAAATGGTGATTTAGAAGAGTGCGTGTACATGACTCAGCCAGAGGGCTTCGTAGATAGTGGGAGTAGCGGAAAGGTGTGCAAACTGCTTAAATCCATTTATGGGTTAAAGCAAGTATCGCGGAGTTGGAACATCTGTTTTGATGTAGTAGTCAAAGAGTTTGACTTCATCAAAAACATAGATGAACCTTGTATCTATAAGAAGGTAGCAGAGAGTAAGGTTGTCTTCCTCGTATTGTACGTGGATGACATACTCTTGATAGGAAATGATATTCCTATGCTGCAATCAGTCAAGCTCTTCTTATCATAAAGATTCTCAATGAAAGATCTAGGTGATACCTCATGCATATTGGGGATAAGGATCTATAGAGATAGATCCAAACGGATATTGGGATTGTCCCAATCCAGGTACATTGACACCATACTAAAGATGTTTAGTATAGAAGAATCCAAGCGTGGGAACCAAACCATGATCTCTGGACTCACTCTCTCCAAAGAGATGTCTCCCAAGACTGATTTGGAGAGAGCTCACATGCAAGGGATACCGTAGGCTCTATCATGTATGCGATGCTATGTACCAGACCCGATGTAGCATACTCACTAAGTGTAGTGAGTCGGTATCAAGCAGATCCTGGAGAGAGTCACTGGACAGCTGTGAAGAACATTCTCAAGTACTTGCGAAGGACTAAAGATATGTTCTTGGTGTATGGTAACGGAGAACTCCGGGTGGAGTCCTCTACCGATTCCAGCTTCCAAAGTGATAAGGACGACTCTAAGTCGCACTCGGGATTTGTCTTTACCCTCAATGGAAGGGCGGTATGTTGGAAGAGTTCCAAACAGGATACTGTTGCAGACTCGACGATGGAGGCTGAATACATCGCTGCCAACGATGCTGCCAAAGAGGCTGTCTGGATGAAGAAGTTCATCACTGAACTTGGTGTGGTTCCATCCATTGAATATCCAATACCTCTGTATTGCGATAACAATGGAGCTGTGGCTTTGGCCAAGGAACCCAGATCCCATCAGAAGTCCAGACATATTCTGAGGCGGTATCACCTGATCAGGGAGATTGTTGATCGCCGGGAGATCGAGGTCAGGAGAGTAGATACAAAGGACAACACTGCGGATCCACTCACGAAGGCCATTCCCCAGATACAGTTTGAGAGATTATTCGGGATGCTAGGTATGAGATACTGCAGCAGCTGGCCATAGTGTAAGTGGGAGATTGTTAGTTATGTATATGCCCTAGAGGCCATTGTTGTACATTTGATGTATATTATAATGGATGCTTGGATATATACAGAGAGGACTTTCTTGCTCGTCATGATAGTATGCTATTTGGTTTCACTTTATCTTAATATGTTGACTTGCATTGGTTTACTGTCTTTCTCTCACATGTTGATAAAGCCCTTAGGATCTGTACTCGACTACTGGGATTATGATGAGATCATACTAGTGGGGCCACGGCAGTCGATGAGTACATCCTATAAATGTTACTAGTCGAGGGTATATCGAGACAGGGCATCGATACACCAGAGTAGACTAGCGTATACGCATCTTGACCCATATGATGGGCGATGGATGATCCCATATCCATCGGTGTTTGACATCAAGGATGGTATACGGGTGCTCAGTGGAGACTGGGTACACTGGACGGACTCGCCGAGAACTCCCAGTTGGTGATATACCACACGTCAGATGGCAGTTCTCTGGTGACATTGGTACAGGGTAGTCTGTAGACCCGAGATCGTCATAGAGTCTTGTATGATTCCCACTGTGCTTTGATTTCCACCTTACCACGTCCAAGAGGGCGTGCAAAATGGTGGCTTTTGGGTACAGTCCCGAATCACATGGAGGCAATGAGCGATAGGAGGGGATTCGTCTCTCCCGGTATAGGGAGTTGATGTCGTGCAGTGTTCGATTGGCTATAACTGGAAGTCCCTGGCCAGGGCTGATATAGAGATATACTGGTAAGTGTTACCGGTAGTTTCTCGACCTGTTATGAGCCTCACATCGACACGACTTATCGGTTACTGGGGTCTGACGTATACCACCCCTAGACTTGATATGCGACATATCAGACGAACAGACCGGAATGTACGGGAGTGTTACTGATTGGATTCACAGAAGAACGGACATGCTAGCTTGTTGATCTTCTGATCGCTCAATACCTGGGTGGCTGTTACGTTTAGCTGACCGCTTGCAGCTTGTGGGTGTTTGATATGATCATCACCTGCTACCGGCGTATTGACGATTCTTTAGAGTCCTACACAGAGGTTTTTTGGCTCAGGAAAAACGGAGTAGAGGCACATACGTGATATGTGCAGGACCGAGGATAATGCGATATGAGATACCGTATTATATTCTCGCGATATTTAGATATGAATCGGGACATCGGATCAAGTGTTGATTCGATGAATCGGTACATGATATATTAGTCGGTTATATTCGATATAGTCGGATCGTCGGATCAAGTGTTGATTCGATGATTTAATGTATAATGATATATATGATATATTGTATTACATTATCTAATATTGGCTCGCTTTATTATTTCATTTTCTCACCGGATTAATACATTGATATATATGCGATATATGTTAATTGCATTATTTTCTATTGTTGCAAATATATAATATATATGTGATATATATTATTGTGACATGATATGATTTATTATAAAACATGTTTAAGGATGATAAAAAGGGATTAGGGTTTGATTAGGGTTAGCTCTTTCAAGTTCATTCTAGAAGGATTCTATTTTGTCTTGGTTAAGATATTATGGTTGATATTTATCCTTAACCTAACCAAACCCTAACTCTAGTTTATTCTCTACAAGTTTTATCCTATCATCCTTGACCATGGTTCTATAATCAATTATATACACTAGACTTCTATTCATCACAAAAGGATTATTCTTTCATTCTTCATCTTCTTCTCTCTTTGGTTTTTGAAAGAGAGAGCTCACTAGAAATTCCTTATGTGATGATTTATTGTGAGAAAGTGAAATAAAAAGATAGCATAAATACTACTCCATCATCCTCATCTAATCTAGCCCATTAGATTAGGGTGTTCATCTCTTTAGAGTGAGAAAGTCTGGGTTATAGCAACTTCGACGTAGATCATCGGAGAATCGGAACACTTCAAGCTAGAATGGATCGTTCGAGTTGTGGAGCCTCTCTTGAGTCCGGGAGATCGTGGATCGCGGCGAAGGGACTTCTACTCGGAGCTTGTGAAGCGAAGGAGCGGACTACAAAGGTTGTAATCCCTCACACTTAGCTTTAAAGATGTTATCTTGCATGCTAAACCCTAATAATCTAGCAAAGATCCCGTCTTTGGGTTGTTCGGCACATGTAAAATTTTATTCGGGCATGTTTGATGCTTTATGAACCTTCACAAGTATGCCTAGGAACCCTACAAACTCTTTACAACATGTCTAGCGTTATTAGGTTGGTACCTTTCCACCTGCACAGATCTTGAAAGATCTACTTGCTCCTAATTAGTTTTACCCCTTCAGGAGCACCCAGCAAAGTCTAAAATCCATGATTTGCTGAAATGCGTGGAGTCCATCTTGGATATGAAGTATCTAGTCATCTGGAAGTTTCCACTTCCTATGACCTTCTGATAACCAGTAAGGTCATCATCACCATGATGCTGACCTCCCTGTCACTGTCTACGAGAAAACCGAAGTATCTCTCAGGTAGCTGAGGTCACCTACTTAATCTGCAGAATGGTTAATGGTTTATCAAGTCCAATTGAATTCTTAGGTACTACTAAATTTTCGGTAACCGTTTATAGTTTTGGAATCACTTCCAATTGTACCATATTCTCACTAACTTTTTTGCAAAAAGATTCCTTTTATAAAATGGTGGCGAGTCAAGAATAATGTAACTATTGATCTTGAAAATGGTAGAAACAAAATCCTAGCGATGTTTGGGATAATCCACAAACTGCCATTACCGAAGCGTGCCTTGAGTTTGTCCGGATTCTGCTTTTAAACAGAAACTGGATAACTCCATATCTTAACAATATCAAGATATGTAATTGTAACAACCCCAAATTTCCAATACAAGTTTTTATAAAAAAAATTCAAAAAATCCATAAAGGGGTATTTTAGCCCGAGCACAAGTTATAAGTAATTATTTTGCTTTTTAATTACAAGTTAAAAGAATGTAACAACTCCATTTTTAGTGTACAAAAATTTGCTTTAAAATTAATGTATACTTGGGGTATTTACATTTACTGTTATTATCTTAAGTAATTAATTAGCTCCATAATTACAAGAAGGAGCTTGTAGCTCATTGGTAATACCTTACACTGCTGAACCAAGCCACCTGAGTTCAAATCCCATACCCCACATTATTTTTCATATTGATTTTTTTTAAAACCTTTAGAATACCAAGAGTTTACACATGCATATCACACAAAAACCCCACTACACCCAAAGATGTAACATTTCCATGAGTTAGATGAACTGTCGGGGGGATCCCGGCCGCCTGACTCGGCCAGGAATCGGCCGGATCGGCCTTGACTCGGTCTGACTCCGTCCTCAGACCGAGTCACGGCCGAGTCGGCCGATTCCGGCGACGACCTCAACATGAAAGTTGTGTCTTTTCATATTCCTTATGCACCTGCAAAATTTCAGCCTCAGACCATTTCCAGAGCTCTTTTAAAACCCCAATTACTCCACTTTTAATACATTTTTATTACATTTTATCACATTTTTATTTTAAACTTTTCATCTACCCTAACCCTAGCCTAACCCTATAAATACCAATCCTACACATTACCCTCTCACCCCAAAATCCTGAGCCCACTCTCTCAAAATTTTTCCAAAGATCGTGTACTTTGAAAACAAGCTCAAGGCGAAGCTCCGACGAAATTCCGGCAGAACTTCCGGCGATCATCTTAGGAACTATCGGCGACGACGCAACACACCGACGATCCCTCTAGTTCCCTCTCACTCTCTTGAGTAATCTAAAACCCGTAAGTCCCTTTTCTATCTCTCTTTTCCATTCTCAAAATACGAAATTACAAAACCCGACGGAATCGGAACAAATCCGATTTCCGATTCGGTTTTCTATAAAATTCCACTTCTCACTAATACAATCATTCTTAAACTTCCTCATGTTGATTATTAAACACTAATTAAATAATTTGAACAAGTTTCGTCACATGAAATGATAGCCTTTTTAATTTATCGTATTTTTCACTTAAATACCACATTGTTTCAATCCTTTATTTAACCCATCAAACTGTAAGTGCACGGCGGCGTCTCGGCCGTCGATTCGACGCCGGAATGCGGAAGCGGTGATTTACTTTAATTTTTCAAACCGGCACCACCGCACACTAAAAACCCAGATTGGGCCATAAAACTAGTCCTAGCTAACTACAAGATGGGGAAGAGAGATATACCGAGCTCCGTGTCCTCCGGTCTTCTCGCCGTCGTCCCGATCTCTCGCGGAATGTCCGGTCTCCACCTCCTCGCCGGAAGGGTACCACGTCGCCTGCTTCTTTTACGGGCTCCCACCTCTATACCGAGGCAACTCGGGCACGAAGTTGGCGAGCCGACGTGCCCAAGGTTTGCTGTAGAATGTGTATAGAACTCATGTCTCATTTTGGGGTAGTGGAGGTTGCCATTTGGTGGAGGAATGATATGTGACCTTTTTGGAGATGAAACTTGGGATTTTATGAACACAAGAGAACCAAAAACCCACACCACAAAAAATGGGCAGCCCCAAAATTGGCCGGCCTCACTAGATTAAGGAGAGAGAGAGGAGTGAGCCAAGTGAGTGAGAATAATGCAAGGGAATAATGATAATCATGAAGGGAAATGATCACACACTCAAAACCACACTCAACCAACCATCATGTCCCTCCATCATCACTCACAAAAGTCAAGCTATGATGACTAAAGAAAGTCAAGCAATGATGGTGCAAGTATCATGATACAATAATATGCAAAGACCCCCTTCCAAATTGCTTATTTGCACAAATGCAAATAAGCCCTCCTCCACCAATCTTCGGCCAATGAAAGATACAAATGAAAATGGCCGAAACGGAAAACAAACTGGCAACTCCAAAAACCGATCCCGTAATAAATTACAGGAAAACCCCGATACTGTGTATACATACCCGCATCTGTATTCCGACTGAATACAAATGCAATGAGACAAAATCTACACTGTACAATACTAGGATCCGGCTTAAACCAAAGCCTGCTAGTATTAACCGTCCGATCCTGATCCGTGCAATACAACACGTATCTGATCGAACCCTGCCATATCTCCATACGGCCTCTACAGCGTTTCGCCCAAAAACTTGAGCAACTGAATGTGGGGGACTCTAAAGACTCGTCAATACAATGGCTGTGGATTTAACCACTAGCACGTCAGAGGTATTAGCTATACGTGACGGGCCACCAGCTATTGACCGAAAGGGACGTCGATGAGCGAACTCATCCTGACACCCTACTGAGCCTGTCAGTGACAATATCCGTACAGTCCGGTCCGTTCGTCTATGAGCATCGCATGGCGGGCCTAGGGGGTTGGTAAAATTCAGACCCCCAAAAGCGGTACAAGTCGTGTCAGAGATCAGCCCAGAACACCCTGAGATACTACTGGAATACCTACCAGTAAATCTCCTGCCTTGGCCAAGGACTTTTCATGTTCTGGCTCTCCTAGACACAGCGCGACCTCATCCCCAATACCGGGAGAGACGAACCCTCGAAGATCCGCTCACTGCCTCCATATGGCTCGGGACTGTACCCAACTAAAACCTGTTTGCACGTCTCCTTTGAGCGTGGTAGGGTAGTAATCAAAGTACAGTGGGAACTCACACGAGACAAATGACGATCCTCAGGTCGATGAACTAACCTGTACACATGTCACCAGGAAACTGCTATCTGACGTCAGGTATAAGACCAACTAGCATGTTCCCGGCAAGTCCTGTCCGGTGTACTCATAACCCAATGAGCATCTGTATACATCTTAGGTGAACCAACTGATACCAGTGGCTTGTGAGACAGGCCACCGCCCCTTGTCGGGGTCTCGAATGTATACACTAGTCTACTCTGGAGAATCGATGCCCTGTCTCGAAACTCCCATGACTAGGGACCTTTTAAGGATGTGCTTATAGACTACCAGCTCCCATGTATATGATCGCCCTCATACACCTGGTGGTCAAGCAAGAATCTTAGGGTCTCTATCAACGTGTAATAGCGACCTGTCAGGTCACCTAAAGCACTACACGATGATAAAGATAAACCAGATAGCATACTATCATCTTGAGTAAGACTGTCCTACTGGGATAGGTCCTCCCTCAATCATTGCAATTACGTGCCTGTGATCCAATAATTGACTCTGAGGGCACTATCTCCAACAATCTCCCACTTGCACTCAAGGCTAATTATTGCGATGTTGCATACTCACAGCCCGTGTGATACCGAACACCCAACTCCTCTACTAGTCAGTCTCACAAAACTAGTTTGCGAAACTATTGCTTTCGAGGAATAGCCTCAGTGAGTGGATCCACTTTGATGTTTCTTTCTATGTCCCTCTATATCTCAAGTTCACGGAGAAAGCCATCTCCCGAAATGAGCAATACTTGTCTTAGAATGTGTCTGGATGTCTGATGGGACCTAGCTCATAAATGAACTCCAAATCCAAACTTCTTAGACTGTATCGTCAACTGAACTTAATCAGTTTCCTGCGCCATGCCTCCCTCAGTATTTCCTTAGACCACCTGTCCAAAATACTGCCCCTCGTCAGAAGGAAAAATATAACTCTGACAACCTCCTTGTCGTCCAGGTTACCTTGGAAGCCTGGAATGATAACTGTCTCCCGAATGAGGCTGTCGTTATCATATCCCTAGAACATCCACTTATGTTCTAAAACTGCTTCCGACTGTTTCTCCAGGATTGGATCAATGTCAACTTATTGCATCTACTGCAAGAACAACATCTGGTGTGGTACTTGACATCTCATGATTGATTCAATTGCCTAAGCAAGTGATCTGCTAATCATGCACATCCCTCTCCCCTTTAGTCTGTAAGACACCTTTAGAGAGGGTGACTCCATCACCTGCAGGTACACTACCGTGCCAGGAGTCGTCCATTCTAAATACTCTTAGAATGCTGTCTAAGTACCCTTAATTGGGAAACCACCCAAATCTAGATCTAAAACCATAGATCTAGTAACCAGTATGTCTGATATAATGTCCAAGTCCCATGTGGAGAAACCACTGTGTGACGACCAAAGTATAACCGATCGTAGTATAGGAATATCACTTCCTACTCTGTGTATGTCATCCAGATACCATGACATCACACCCTACTACCTTCTCAACAGATCCATCCCCTATTCTGATGAAGTCAAACCTATGACTGTCACATCAGAAACAGATGATCTATCTCCGCTATATCTGCTTTAGTCTATAAATAGACATAAGCCACTTGTCCACCAATGCTTCCGCTGCTCCCACTGACTACGACAACCCTCTGGCAGAGTCATATAGACGTACACTTCTAAAGCTAGTTTAGAACGATGCTATACTCATCCTCCTGCCGGGTCTCACGGTCTGGAACAACAGCAATGGCAAGTCTGGGTAAACAAGAACTTCCCTGTCACCGTCCTTGAGGCTACCAGAGTACCTCTCGGGTGCTTGAAGTTACCCACCGTATCTGCGGAGTGGCCAATGGAATGTCAGACCAGATTGAATCTTTAGGTTCCTATCAAAATCTTCAGTAATCGTTTGTGGTTCTGGAATCACTTCCAGTTCTACCATACTCCCACTACTGTTTTCTGAAAAAATCCATTTTTTATTAAAACTGTGGCGAGTCTAGAACAATATCACTATTGATCTTCCAGATGGTAGAAAGTCAACCCTCGTCATAGCCTGGGTCAACCCACAAACTGCCATTACAGAAACGCGCCTTGAGTTATCCAGAGTCTGGTTTTAAGCATAAACCGGACAACTCCCCGTACCTTAACATCGTTAAGATACGAACTGTTCTATATCCAATATAGAAACAGAGGCACTGATTTAATTGAACCAGATTCAAATCATGCAGCTGTCTCCAGTGTATGTTAACTAAATGGAAGAAGGCCGATCAGTGTTACTCAACTTAGGAGTACTTCCAATTATGAGTAACCTGAAAGAGAAGCAAGTTCTCTTAATCATTACTATCAACTGAATACCATCCACAAGTGTCTACATCTTCGATCACCTTGAAGAATCCCGATACTTGCAATACCTGGTTCTCTACTTTATTCATATACCTATAACATCTCAAAATTCGGACCCTGTGTTTCCACGAAACACTTGTCTAAAAACTAGAGAAGTCATAAGTAAACAGAATATAGTACGAGGACCAACCCCTCTGTCCTGATGGACCCTGGACAACATACAATACTCTGTATAAGTCCCTTGAGTCTGATAACTCATTCACTGTGTGTCGTAGGTTGAAAATTGTACTTATGGTTAAGAAGAATTACACCGTTGTTTAATGCTCCTTACCTAACCATCAACTGATATAGGTAAATGTCGCAGACATAATTTCAAAAAGGTATATCTCACTCTATAAAAATAGACGTACAGATATATAAATTTGAAATTGGTGCATAACAGCGGATATTCAAAACCAAATATTTGCCGTCCGGCAAACAACCCAGGTGACCTCCTCAAATATCACCGATTACAACGAATCCCGATATAATGAGGATGATCACCTAATTCCCAATAACTTACTCCCACTCATCATCTGTAAAACCACACAGATGTGAGAATCTTACCTGGTAAACACATACCCTGGAGCAAGTGTCTAATTGGGAAATCGGATTTCTTTTAACAGTACACACTGAAACTGAAACATTGAAATGTTTCGTAGGGGTATCCTGGTATTCCTAGTAATGCCTCTTCCAGATTCACAACAGTAACCGTATAAATCTCTGCCACCTCTCCAAATCCCTTCATATGTCTTTAGTCATTACCTTCTGTACACCCCTTTAGGCCAAATGGTTTTCTTCCTTCCCTACCGTTCGGCACCAGCCTATGGTTTGGAAGAAGACTATCCAATAAGTATAATGGGTGTACTGTCCTAATCCTAGGAGCACTCGCAATGCGAGAGAAGGTGAAGATAAAAGACAACCGAATAAACCTTATTCCTATTTCTCCTGAACCAGAATCCATCCCCGAACTGGAACAAGTTCCTTTCGAGTTCGTATATAACCATATGATGGAATATCCAATAAACTGTGGATCTTCGTAGTGATACGGAGGGTCCTGGAGAAATACAAAGGTGAAGTGGGAGTGGTAATGAAATACTTGGTTTGGTCGTGAATATCAGTCGCAATTTACTTTGCCCTCCTTCTAATCCCTTTCTTTGTCTTAACTTAATACCTTCTGTACACCGTTTAGGCTAATTGGTTTTCTTCATTCCCTACCGGTCGGCACCTGCCTATGGTTTGGAAGAAGACTATCCAATTTGCATAATAGGTGTACTATCTTCTAAACCAAAGAGTACTCGCAACCTGAGAGAAGGTAAAAGGAAAAGACAACTGAATAGTCCTATTCGTTTTCTCCAGAACCGGAAACCATCCTTGAATAAATCCCTTCGAGTTCGTATATAACCATACGATGGTTTTGTCCAATGGAAGTGGACGTTCGTAGTAATACGGGGTGTCCTGGGGAAAAGGGTAAAAGTAGGAGTGGCAATGAGTTTTGCAACTCTGACAATCCAAAAGCCAGTGTTTAAGAAGATTCGGTCAACTTGGTCACTGAGTCATAGTCTAGGGTAGGGTCAATGGTCGCTGCCAAAGAGAGAGAGAAAAGAAACACTCAGCGTGCACTCTAACCTAGATCAGAATGGTTACCAATTTATCTAATCTGGAAACCTCCCACTGTACCGTCAAATTCTCCTCCAAACCTGAAAGAAGAATTAGTCGGGATCACCCGAGGAGTAAACCAACTCATCAGTGGGAATCAGGATCCAACTATCATCGCATGATAACATGACGGAATCCGCTCACATCATCACACTCCAGAAGGTATGCGCATATCTGGCAAGTTTCAGTTTCTTTAGAAACTCCCGATGTGATTTTTGCCCCATGCTCTTATGACCTTGACTTTGGCCAACATATCATAAGTCACATGTCAAGTTCTACCCGTTATCCTCCAGGTTAATTTGAGCCCACCCGTACATACCCTTGACTTTGGCCAAAATAGTAGTACGACTGCCCCAAACCAACGCATCTATCTATGCTGCATATGAATACCCAATAGCTACCAATCACTGTGCCTTGACTTTGGTCAACATACACAGCTTGAATACTATTGACCACCCATATGAAACGACGGAGGGCTACGAATGGTTTCTGGCGAAAACCTTTAACGTAATGAACTTGATATCGTTGAAGGAACGGATAGCTTTAAAAAATATAGTTACGAAAACCTTTGCTAAAGAGGTCACTCCCGGTGAAGGGATCTCGGCTCTTTTCCCGTAGAATGAGGTGCAGGATATTCCAACTGAATACCACGATACAAAGAAAAAGTGAACGGCTATAGTGAAGTTATTGCCCTGACGCAAACTTCTGTCCAAGGGGTCACTCCCGGTGAAGGGATCTCGGCCCTTGCCTCGTCGATTGAGGAGCAGGATATTCCAACTGAATACCACGATGCAAAACAAAAGTGAATTCCCTTGCAATAACAGCTTTTTGAAAAATGTTCCAACAACATCAGAATAGGTTTGTTTATCTTGCATTGATTCGAATCAACGCAGTCCCATCAATTGATCACACCACAAAGAATGAAAATATACTGATGTACGTATATGCCATCCGCATTCGCCACTGGGTCCCGTCATTACCCGTTAGGTTAGCTAACTAACGACAGAGTGGGGACTGGACTAGCGCGGATGCAAAACATATACAACATCTACTAGTATATATATAATATATAATTTTCGCTCAAGGCGTGATAAAAATACAACATCACAGAAATGTACAGCATCACAGAACAATACAGATATTTGGGATCCCCGGGTTTCACAGAGCCACTACTGAAACCCGACGTTCCCCTGGTCGTGTGGATAGCCTGTGCAATGAAATCCTAGACCCCTACGGGCGCGGTAAGTTACCCGCCAAAACCTGAAGTGAGGCAGCCCCCTTCAGCAACGTGAATGGACCACCCAGCACTTCACGGAATCCGGTAACTTGGGCACCCCTCCTGGGTCAACCTGTACCCCCTACGAGTGCGGCGAATAGCCCGCCAATTCTAGAGTGAAGCCCCCTCCGTCTCAATGCCATAAGATGCGGGCCCGTTGCCCTCTAGAATCCGGCTATCCGTGCACCCCTCCGCGGGGCAATCCTAGTACAGAAAGTAAAATATACATACAACGGGTACATCGACCGAAATCTGGTCGTGCCCCAAAATAATAATACAAACAGGCAGTGACGGCAGTCCACATGTCGGACGCTCGCCCCGCAATATCAAATGTACATAATACAACCAAAAACTGTACTACCACTGCAACCAGGCTATCCCCCACGACCAATCCGCAACATCACAGCAAAATCACAGAACATCAACGTGAATGTCACGTTCGCAAATCCGTCTAACCGGGCTATAGCAGTTAGACAGGATTTACCGATCAAGTGACATTCACGGTCGCAGATATAATGTAAATACTATGAACTAATGTGTTTAAAATATCCGATCGATCAAATTTTACCAAGTGGGCCCCTAAGCACTACTGTAGCACATGAAGAAATCTGGGCCCAAAAATTAACATTCCAAAAACCCTATTTTTAACCCAGAAAGCAACTGCAGAAATTTGATACATCAAGGAGATCATAGTGCGGCGGAACCGCGGCCCAAAGAGGGGTTTGGCCGCGGTTCCGCGCCCCCATAATTGAATCACTGTATGAAATTTCTCCAGAATGCTTAGAACTTCCAGTACATCACTTTTCAACAACCTGAAAAATTTTTCGAGCCAGAAAAAAATCGACAGAAACTGATGCTAGGAAAAATACGGGTTTTGGAATTTTGTTCGATCGAAAAAGTAAAACACATTAGACAAAGCTAGACTATGTTAATGGCGAGGCTCTGATACCACTGTAAGTGCACGGCGGTGCCCCGGCCGTCGATCCGACGCCGGAATGCGGAAGCGGTGATTTACTTTAATTTTTCAAACCGGCACCACCGCGCACTAAAAACCCGGATCGGGCCATTAAACTAGTCCTAGTTAACTACAAGATGGGGAAGAGAGATATACCGAGTGATCCGTGTCCTCCGGTCTTCTCGCCGTCGTCCCGATCTCTCGCGGAATGTCCAGTCTCCACCTCCTCGCCGGAAGGGCACCACGTCGCCTGCTTCTTTTACGGGCTCCCACCTCTATACCGAGGCAACTCGGGTACGAAGTTGGCGAGCCGACGTGCCCAAGGTTTTCTGTAGAATGTGTGTAGAACTCATGTCTCATTTTGGGGTAGTGGAGGTTGCCATTTGGTGGAGGAATGATATGTGATCTTTTTGGAGATGAAACTTAGGATTTTGTGAACAAAAGAGAACCAAAAACCCACACCACAAAAAATGGGCAGCCCCAAAATTGGCCGGCCTCACTAGATTAAGGAGAGAGAGAGGAGTGAGCCAAGTGAGTGAGAATAATGCAAGGGAATAATGATAATCATGAAGGGAAATGATCACACACTCAAAACCACACTCAACCAACCATCATGTCCCTCCATCATCACTCACAGAAGTCAAGCTATGATGACTAAAGAAAGTCAAGCAATGATGGTGCAAGTATCATGATACAATAATATGCAAAGACCCCCTTCCAAATTGCTTATTTGCACAAATGCAAATAAGCCCTCCTCCACCAATCTTCGGCCAATGAAAGATACAAATGAAAATGGCCGAAACGGAAAACAAACTGGCAACTCCAAAAACCGATCCCGTAATAAATTACAGGAAAACCCTGATACTGTGTATACACACCCGCATCTGTATTCCGACTGAATACAAATGCAATGAGACAAAATCTACACTGTACAATACAAGGATCCGGCTTAAACCAAAGCCTGCTAGTATTAACCGTCCGATCCTGATCCGTGCAATACAGCACGTATCTGATCGAACCCTGCCATATTTCCATACGGCCTCTACAGCGTTTCGCCCGAAAACTTGAGCAACTGAATGTGGGGGACTCTAAAGACTCGTCAATACTATGGCTATGGATTTAACCACTAGCACGTCAGAGGTATTAGCCATACGTGACGTGCCACCAGCTATTGACCGAAAGGGACGTCGATGAGCGAACTCATCCTGACACCCTACTGAGCCTGTCAGTGACAATATCCGTACAGTCCGGTCCGTTCGTCTATGAGCATCGCATGGTGGGTCTAGGGGGTTGGTAAAAGTCAGACCCCCAAAAGCGGTACAAGTCGTGTCAGAGATCAGCCCAGAACACCCTGAGATACTACTGGAATACCTACCAGTAAATCTCCTGCCTTGGCCAAGGAATTTTCATGTTCTGGCTCTCCTAGACACAGCGCGACCTCACCCCCAATACCGGGAGAGACGAACCCCCGAAGATCCGCTCACTGCCTCCATGTGGCTCGGGACTGTATCCAACTAAAACCTGTTTGCACGTCTCCTTTGAGCGTGGTAGGGTAGTAATCAAAGTACAGTGGGAACTCACACGAGACAAATGACGATCCTCAGGTCGATGAACTAACCTGTACACATGTCACCAGGGAACTGCTATCTGACGTCAGGTATAAGACCAACTAGCATGTTCCCGGCGAGTCCTGTCCGGTGTACTCATAACCCAATGAGCACCTGCATACATCTTAGGTGAACCAACTGATACCATTGGCTTGTGAGACCGGCCACCGCCCCTCGTCGGGGTCTCGAATGTATACACTAGTCTACTCTGAAGAATCGATGCCCTGTCTCGAAACTCCCACGACTAGGGACCTTTTAAGGATGTGCTTATAGACTACCAGCTCCCACGTATATGATCGCCCTCATACACCTGGTGGTCAAGCAAGAATCCTAGGGGCTCTATCAACGTGTAATAGCGACCTGTCAGGTCACCTAAAGCAGTACACGATGATAAAGATAAACCAGATAGCATACTATCATCTTGAGTAAGACTGTCCTACCGAGATAGGTCCTTCCTCAATCATTGCAATCACGTGCCTGTGATCCAATAATTGACTCTGAGGGCACTATCTCCAACACAAACTTGCTATACATTTAAAGTAGATCAAGAGATAACGACCTACCTCCTCACACACTTATATACAACACCCCCGAGAATCTAGAATACGAGAAAACAAACATTTTCATTTAAATACCACATACTTAATAAAACCAATTCTAAAAGATTTAGTTTTGATACACTTTTTAAAGAAGTACCACTTATTATGAAAATACGATAAGTTGTGGACATCGGTCGTTTATCTAAACCTGACTTTGTGGTGTCTAGGCTAGGCAAGTGAGAAAGGTAACTTTAAAAGGCCCGACTCACGGTGATTCGTGAGCGGATCCCTCCTTTCCTCACTTGTACTTACCTGGCCACAATTGGTGGTGAAGAGCCGATTTGAGACATCTCACAACTTGTCGTCTGGACCAGTTAGGAATGGACTAGTTGACTTAGGAGAATCTAGAACATACAATACGGAAAATATACACCTTTACAAATAAATACCATTTACTTCATAAAACAGTTTTCTAAAGGATTTAGTATTTACAATCTTTGCAAAGCGCCGCTACAACCCACTTTGGAGAACCCGTTCGGGATGGTGCGGTTTATCACACATCCTCGGGCTTAGTAGTGCGAGATTCAGACCTCCGCAAGGAGTATTCGGTCTCGAAAGATTTAAAATACGACATCTTAAGAAAATGGGATTTCTAGAATATAAAATATTTATTAAAATTATTTTTGTATAAATATATGTATATTTATCATTAAAATATCTATATTGTTAAGATATAAATATTCCACCTTTTTCTAAAAATCACAAGAATCAATTTTAGCTTAAAATACCATAAATTCCACATAAATCAACTTTACAAATAAATACCTTGATTTATGAAATTAGGATATTTTCACTAGAAATATCACAATATAAAATCCACCTTCATTACAACTCTAAAGATGAATAACGAATACTTGAGGTGTATTTTGAAAAGTATATAAAAGTATTTTTACATAAAACCCCTTCAAGTTTTATAAATTTCCCTAACGACCCTAGCAAATTATAGGTAAGAATTAATCAAGACTTCAATTTACATTTCTAATTGTCTGATTCAGGTTTGAGTCTGATTATATTTGACTTGAATATGATTCAAGTACAATCTATAATCTCCAATCTACAATATTTCAATGCAACATGAATCCATGAATCCAGTTATCAATCTATACAACTTGACCGAACCGAACCATGGATATACATTCCATTTACATGATTCTACAGTTATTCCATTTACATGATTATTCAGTTACATACGTTTACTGATATCATGGTTTTGGTCAGTCATCCAACTATACAATCTATACAATACAATACAACAATACAATCAAAACACTACGGGGTTTGAGAGGTAGATTGGTACGGAAGGTGTTAAAGGTGGCACTAGACGGTAAGATTAAGACACCTAATATGAATCCAATTGCTGTTGTTCTGGGTTATATAACGGAGCCTTGTACTTCCATTTGCCCCGGTCTCTAGCATACTGAGACCCCTCTCGTATACATTGGCATTCTTCTGTACCAAGCTACAAACAACAGCGTTAATACAACATTACAACAATATAATACAACATTAAAAGCTACTCTCTCTCTCTTTCTTCTTTTCTACTTCTCCCTTATCTTTGGGACTTACCGAGCGATCTGTTCGCTGACGACATTATATTTCTTTCTTATTTGGATGTCGTTAGGTGGTTTGGACCCGACAGAGATCGAGCCATCTGCAGAAGACTTGGATCAGCTTGCTGAAGAACCAGAGCTCTAGTTTCATTGTACATTTTCCATTCAGTACTTTTTATTTCCTGTCATGCCATTGTTTAGGCATTATTTTTATTTCAGTTGTATTTCCTTTTCATGCATTGTATAAAAGAATGTTAATAAATAAAAGTTGCTGTTTTTATTATACCCTGCCTCTTGTGTATTTTCTTTTATATTTCTTAGTTACACTTAGCGTATTTGCTTCTGAGTAAATACGTAGCGGGTCAGTCGCATCCCCTTCGCCGTATACCGGGAAGCGGGGCGTGACAGTAATCATTCTATGTCCATATAGAATCAAGGCACTAATTTAGATGGAATCAGATTCAAAAGTCATGCAGCTATTTTCAGGGCATATCACCTAATGGAAAAAAGCCAATACAACATTACTCATTATAGAGCACACCCACAGATGAGTAACCTGCGAGAGAATCAAGTTCTCAATATTACTATGATAGAATACCTAGCATAAGTATCCACATATTTGATCATCTCGAAGAATCCTGATACTTCCAACGTATGGTTCTCTACTTTATTCTTATACCTATAAACTTCTCAAAATCTTTGATCTTGTATTACTACGAATGCGTGTCTAAAACTAGAGAATTTATAGGTAAACCTGAATGAAATAAGAGTACCAACTTCTTGTCTCGAAGGACACTGGACAACATACATTTTCATGTATAAATCCCAAGATATACTAACTCAAATTCTGTGTTTTGTAAATTGAAAACTGTATCTTGGTTAAGAATGTCTTACACCATTATTCAATACACCTTACCTTATACTCAATTGATAAAAATAAATGTTTATAACACAATTTTCAAAATGCATATCTCACTTTATAAAATAAAGGTACATATATTTCATTTTAAAATTTGGTGCATAACAACGGTTATTAGAAACCAAATATTTGCCGTTAAGCAAAATCAGGCGATTTAATCCAATATCACCAATTACAACGAATTCCGATATTGAGGATCAAATCATCCATTTCCTAATATTCTACTCCTACCCAGCATCTGTAACACCGTATTGATGTGAGATTCCAAATCTGGTAAATACATACTCTGGAGTCAGAATTGATTGGGAAAACAGTTCTTGGTAATAAGTACACATAAAATCTAAAACATGAAAATGTTTCATAGTGGGTGGCCAGTGTAAGTCGATGTCGCATACCTCACGCACTTGTGGGGAGACGGAATTTACAAAAAACGATTTTTCATACTTTGCAATACCGACTTTAACTCTAGGATCTTTACAGAAATCTTAACTAACTATACTAGTTGGAGGTTCTAACTACTATGATAGTGTTTATACCTCCTTGTTACTTGTCCTTCGGGTGTTCTTCTCCTCCTCTTCTTGAGCTCCTCGAAGATCCGGATCGCGTTTGATCGTTGGCCTTCTAGTGTCGAAGATGATCCACCCGAGAGTCTATGCTTCAAATTTCAACCTCTAAACCGAGATAATTAAGGTACCTAGTTCGCTAAACTCGGTAGCTTAGAAGATGTTGAGTATTTATTGAAGTGTATTATCTCAAGAGACTTAATGGTTCACAACTCATGTAAGGGTTTTAGGTCTTGAGGAAGAAGGAGAGAGAAATGGAGAGAGAAAGAAATAGAGCAAATGAGCAAATGAGCTAGGTCTTGGCAAGTGAAGGATGACTCATTCCCTTACCTCCATCAAGCATGCAATATTTTCCAATTGAAAATATCAACCATGCTTGAATAGTGAGTCCAAACAAATAAACAAATGAAAACAAGCCATGCTTCATTATGCCACAAATATCTCCATTTTCCACCTCATTAATCTATTTCCATAAATAGATAAATCCAAATAATGAGGTGTCCTCTTCTAGAAGCATCTCTTGTGAAATTACAAGAATGCCCTCACCGTATATACATACCCGTATTCGTATTCCGAAAAATATGAATACAATGAGATAATAATAATCCAATAATATAATACTAGAATTCGGCTTAAACCAAAGCCCACTAGTATTATCCGTCCGGACAACATCCGTATAGCCAGTACACGTATATGATCGGAACCCTGCCGTAAAACCATACGGCCTCTACATCGTTTCGCCTGAGGCAGGGAAACCCTCTGTGTGGGACTCTAAAGACTCGACAGTACGCTGGCGGTGGGTTTAACCACAAGTCCGTCAGCGGCACTAACTGTACGTAACGGCTACCCAGGTATCGTCGATAAGAAGAACGATGAGCAAAGTCATCTGAACTCCTACTGAGCCTATCTGTGACAATCTCCGTACAGTCCAGTCTGTTCGTATAAGAGTATCGCATATCGGGCCTAGGGGTGGTAACTGTCAGACCCCTAATAGCGTAATAGGTCATGCCGGTGTAGAGCCCAATACACCCTGAGAAATTACTAGTGTACCTACCAGTAAATCTTGCTTTCCCTGGCCAGGGACTTTGTGCAATGGCTATCTGAACACAACGCGATATCAACCCTAATACCGGGAGAGACGAATCCTATCTAACCACTACTGCCTCCAAGTGCTTCAGGACTGCACCCAACCACTACCTGTTTGCACGACTCATTTGAGCCGTAATAGGATATTGATCTAAGTACAGTAGGAACACACTTGAGACGAATGGTGATGTCAAGTCAGCGGACTAACCTGTACTCATGCTACCCGAGAACTGCCAACTGACAATAGGTATAATACCAACCAGCAGTTCCCATCGAGTCCATCCAGTGTAACTCATAACCCAATGAGCACCTGTATACTATCTCCGGTATGGCATACCAATGGCTGCGGGACAGGTCATCTTCTGAACTGGGATGAGAAGCGTATACACTAGTCTACTCTGGAGTATCGATGCCCTATCTTGATAATCCTACGATTATGTATAAGTATAAGGATGTGCTTATAGACTACCCAGCCCCTACTAGTGCGACTGCCATCACAACGCTGATAGTCAAGCAAAAATCCTAATGGCTCTGTCAACATGTATTAGCGATACGTTAAAAGAAACACATACACATGTTAAGATAGAATCAAATCAGATAGTATACTATCATGTTGAGCAAGACCGCTATTATATCCGTGTATATCCCAAGCTTCCAAAATGTAATATACAATAATGGCCTTTAGGGTATATATCACTAACAATCTCCCACTTGCACTATGGCCATGTATTGGCATATCGTAGACCTATCATCTCGAATAGCCTCTCGAACTGCGTCTGAGGGATAGCTTTTGTGAGTGGATCTACAGTGTTGTTCTCCGTGTCTATTCTCCGCACCTCGATCTCCCTGATCAAGTGGTATCACCTTAAGATGTGTCTGGACTTCTGATGGGACCTTGGTTCCTTCGCTAAAGCTATAGCCCCGTTGTTGTCACATTACAAAGGTATTGGATCAAAAATGGACGGAACCACCTGAAGTTCTGTTACGAACTTCCTGATCCTGACTGCTTCTTTTGCGGCGTCACATGCAGCGATATACTCTGCTTCCATCGTCAAGTCAGCAACGGTGTCTTGCTTGGAGCTCTTCTAACAGACCGCCCCTCCATTGAGGGTAAAGACATAACCCGACATGGATTTGGAGTCATCCTTGTCACTTAGGAAGCTACAGTCGGCGAAGGCCTCAATCTGGAGGTCTTTACTGCCGTACACCAAGAACATCTCCTTAGTCCTTCTCAGGTACTTGAAAATGTTCTTAACTGCTGCCCAGTGCTTCTTCCCTGGGTTTGTCTGATACCTGCTTACCACGCTCAGTGCGTATGCAACATCTGGTCTGGTATACAGCATCACATACATTATAGAGCCTACTACAGAAGCGTAGGGTATAATACTCATGCGATCCCTTTCCAAATCAGTCTTGGGAGACATCTCTTTGGAGAGGGTGATCCCGTGACAAGCCGGTAGATTACCGTGCTTAGAATCTTCCATACTAAATCTTTTCAGTATGGTGTTGATATACCTGGACCGTAAAAGTCACAACATCCTTTTAGACCTATCATGATAGATCTGGATCCCCAGAATGTAGGAGGCATCACTCAGGTCTTTCATGGAGAACCTTTGTGACAAGAATCTTTTGACTAGTTGTAGCATAGGAATTTCATTTCCTATCAAGAGAATGTCATCCATGTACAAGACGAGAAATACCACAGTTCTCGCTACAATCTTACTATAAATACATGGTTCATATGGATTTTTGATAAAGTCGAATTCCCTGACCGTCTCATCAAAACAGATGTTCCAACTCCACGATGCCTGCTTTAATTCATAAATGGATTTAAGAAACTTGCACACTTTTCCGCTGCTCCCACTGTCTATGAAACCCTCTGGCTGATCTATATAAACACACTCTTCTAAATTTCCATTCAGAATAGCGGTCTTTACGTCCATCTGCCAAATTTCATAATCATGGAAGGCGGCAATGTCAAGAAAGATCCGAATGGACTTAAGCATAGCCACTGGAGAAAAGGTTTCATTATAGTTCAAATCAGGTCTTTGACGAAAACTATTTGCAACAAGTCTAACCTTATAGGTTTCAACCTGTCCATCTGCACCAATCTTCTTTCTAAAGATCCATTTGAAGCCTATGGGTTTTACCCCTTCTAGTGCAATGTCTAAAGTCCATACTTTGTTGGTGTACATGGATTCCATTTCGGTCTGCATTGTATCCGGCCATTTTGCCGAGTCTCTGCTCTTAATGGCTTGCTGGAAACTAGTTGGATCATCATCGTCGATGATGCAATCCTCTTGATCCCCGTCTATGAGAAAACCGTAGTATCTCTTGGGCGGATGAGATTGCCTACTAGATCTGCGGAGTGGTGCAAGGATGTCCAGTTCTTTCGAAACTTCTGGTTCCACCATGATTTCAGTAATAGCTTGTGGTTCTGAAATTTCTTCCAGTTCTTTTACGCTCCCACTTATTTCTTTTTCAAGAAATTGAGTTTCCAAAAAATGGGCATGCCGAGAAACAAAGACCTTTTATTCCTCCGCGTAATAGAAAAGATACCTCTTCTTTGGGTATCCCACAAACTTACACAGTACTGAGCGTGCCTCGAGCTTGTCCGCATGCTGCTTATTGACAAAAGCTGGACATCCCCATATCTTTAGATACTTTAGATAGGGTTTCTTCCCACTCCACATTTCATATGGTGTGGTAGGCACAGATTTAGTAGGAACCTTGTTCAAAAGATATGCAGCTGATTCTAGTGCATAACCTAAGAAGGATCATAGTAACTCAGCGTTACTCATCATGGAATGTACCATATCCAATAAGGTGCGGTTCCGCATTTTCGATACACCGTTGTGTTGAGGTGTGTATGGAGGAGTAAGCTGAGAGAGAATTCCATTCTCTTTTAAATAATCCAGGAACTCGGCACTTAAGTATTCACCATCTCGATCAGATCTAAGTGTCTTGATACTTTTGCCTGTTTGTTTTTCCACTTCATTTTTGTATTCTTGGAATTTCTTAAAGGCCTCAGATTTATATTTCATCAAGAATACATGTCCATACCTTGAGAAATCATCCGTAAAAGTAATGAAGTAGGAATAACCACTTCTTGCATGTGTAGACATTGGACTACACACGTCGCTGTGTATGAGTCCCAAGAGCTTGCTGGCTCTTACCCCGTGTCCAGTGAACGGAGTCTTTGTCATCTTTCCTTTGAGACATAATTGACAAGTTACATAAGACAGATATTCAAACGGATCCAAATATCCCTTTTTATGTAACTCGTCAACCGTGTTTCATTGATGTGACCCAGTCTACAATACCATAGGAAAGCTTGATTTAATTCCGGAGACTTTCTTTTATGTGTGTTCTGGATGTTGGGTTACGGCAGCGCCCCGACCATCAAACCGTGGCCAAATGCAGAACAAAAATTTACTAAACTGGCGCTACCACTACCCGATTCCCAGATCTACCCTAAACCCTATACTAGCAAGCATTATAAAGAGTTAGGAATGGTTATACCGAGTTGATCCGTGTTCTTCGGTCTTCAACCTTCATCCCAAGCTTCTAATGGTTTCTTGATTGAATTTGGTTGCCGGTCTTCCTCCATCTACGATGATCCACCTGAGAGAAACGGTGCAAGCTTCAACCTTGCCAAGAGAGGTAACCGACGCTCCAAGGTTGGTAGCAATGGAGAGTGGAGGTGTAGGAATGTGTCACTATAATTTTTCTCTCATCATAAGTGCTCCATGAGCAACCATAGAAGATCAAGAGAAGGTGAGGAAACATGTGGCATGAGCAACTAAAGAAAATGGCTAAGTCTCCAAGTGTGAAGAGAATGCAAGCAAGTGAAGAAAAGAAAATGAGCAAGAGCAACTCAAGAAGTGGTGGCTGCCTCCTCTCTCTCTCAATAATGCACAAAAAAAATCTTATTTCCTTTTTCAATAAAATAATGCAAACCATACCTCTCTACATGCCAAGTCCATGCTCATGCCAATTCACCCCTCCACCTCATTTGTAAAACAAATGATTTTCTTAAAAAGGAAATCATACAAATGAGGTGTCCACTTCTAGAAGCTATTCTATATAAATACGGAATACTTCTCGGTACTCGTATCGAAATACATATACGCATATTCGTACAAAAATATGAATAGCTAAGAGAGAAAATGAATAGTGAACAATAATACTAGAATACATATATACACACACATATATATAAATACATATATATAAATTATTAAATCAAAATCTGATTTAATAATCCGGCTTAATCCTAAGCCGCTAGTATTATCAACTGTCCGATTAAAATCTGTGCAGCCTGCACACATATTTAATCGGACACCTGTATGTACCAACATACGTCATCTACACCATATCGCCTGAACCGTGAAAACCCTCTGTGTAGGACTCTAAAGACTCGTCAATATGCAGGCAGTGGGTTTAACCTCAAGCACGTCAGCGACATTAGTTATATGTAACGGCTACCCAGGTATTGAGCGAAAGGAAGGCCGACGAGCAAACTCATCCGTACCCCTACTGAGCCTGACAGTGACAATATCCATACAGTTCGGTCTGTTCATCTAAGAGTATCGCATATCGAGTCTAGGAGGGTGGATAAAGTCAGACCCCTACTGACGCGATAATTCGTGTCGGTATGTAACCCATCACCACCTGAGAAACTATCGATTCTGGATCGGTAATTCTCGTCTACCCCGGCCGAGGATTTCTGGTGATGGCCACCCGTGCACAACGCGACATCAACCCCCAATACCAGGAGAGGCGGATCCCCGATGATCCGCTCACTGCCTCCATGTGGCTTGGGATTGTACCCAACTAAAACCTGTTTGCACGACTCATTTGAGCCGTGGTAGGGTAGTAATCAAAGCACAGTAGGAACTCACACGAGACAAATGACGATCTCAGGTCGACAGACTAACCTGTACACATGTGACCTGGGAACTGCTATTTGACAATAGGTATAATACCAACTAGCAGGTTCCCGGCGAGTCCGTCTAGTGTACTCATAACTCAATGAGCATCTGTATACTATCTTAGGTGAACAAACTAACACCAATGGCTTGTGAGACCTTGCCACTGCCCCTCGTCAGGGTCTCGATCAGTCTACACTAGTCTACACTGGAGTATCAATGCCCAGTCTCGATACTACCACGACTAGGGACATTTAAGGATGTGCTTATAGACCCCCAACTCCCACGTATATGATAGCCATCATAATGCTGGTAGTCAAGAAAGAATCCTATGGGCTCTATCAACATGTAATAGTGATCTGTAATACCACTTGAAGTATGTACATGATGATAAAGACAAACCAGATAGCATACTATCATCTCGAGTAAGACTGTTCTACTGGTATAGGTCTTCCCTCAATCATCACAATCGCATGCTTGCGATACAATAATTGACTTGAGGGCACTATAACCAACAATCTCCCACTTGCACTTAAGGTTAATTATTGCAGTGTCGCATACTCACTGCCCGTGTGATATCGAACACCCAACTTCTCTACTAACCAGTCTCGCAAAGCCTGTTTGCGAAACTATTGCGTTCGAGAAATAGCCTCAGTGAGTGGATCCACTCTAGTGTTTCTTTCATTATCTCTCTATATCTCAACATCATGGAGAAAGCCATCTCCCGAAATAAGCAATACCTGTCTTAGAATATGTCTGAATATCTGATGGGACCCAGTTCACAAATGAACTCCAAATCCAGAAAACTTCTTAGACTATATCGTCCACTGAACTTAATCAGTATACTGCGCCATGGCTTCCTCAGTATCCGTTTGGACCACCTGTTTAACATACTGACCCTCAGAAGAGGGAAAAACTATAACTTAGACAGCCACTCTGTCATCCAGGTCACCTTGGAAGCCTGAAATGATAATTGTCTCCTGAAGGAGGCTGTCATTACTATATCCCTAGAACATCTATTTATGTTCATAAACTGCTTCCCTATATTTCTCCAGGATTGGATTAATATATGTTTATTGCAGCTAGTGCAAAAACAACATCTGGTGTGGTACTTGACATTTCATGATTAACTCAATTGCTTAAACAAGTGATATGCTAATCATCCAGATCCCTCTCCCCTTTAGTCTGTAAGATACCTTTAAAGAGGGTGACTCCATCACCTGCAGGTATACCACCATGCCAGGAGTCATCCATTCTAAAACACTTTAGAATAGTGTCAAGTACCCAAATTGGGACACTTCCCAAATTTAGATCTAAAACCATAGATTTAGTAACCAGAAATCCTGATATTATATCCATGTCCTATGTGGAGAAACAACTGTGTGAGTCGTAGTATAGGAATATCTCTTCCCATCAAGAGTATGTCATCTAAATACCAGGACATCACTCCCTACTACCCTCTTACCAGATCCATCTCTTATTCTGATGAAGTCAAAACCTATGACCGTCACATAAAAAATAGATGATCTATTTCCGCTATACCTGCTTTAGTCTACGAGTAGACATAAGCTACTTGCCCTCTATGATTCCGCTGCTCCCACTGACTACAACAACCCTCTGGTAGAGTCATATACACTTGCACTTCTAAAGCTAGTTTAAAACGACGCTATACTCATCCTCCTACCGGGTCTCATAGTATAGAACAACAGCAATAGCAAGTTTGGGTAAATAAGAACCTCCCTGTCACCGTCTCTGAGAAGACCGAAGTAGCTCTCGGGTGCCTGAGGTTACCCACCATATCTGCGGAGTGGCTAATGGAATGTCAAACCCGATTGAATCTTTATGTTCTATTAAATTTTCAGTAATCGTTTGTGGTTCTGAAATCACTTCCAGTTCTACCATACTCCCACTACTATTTTCTGAAAAAATCCATTTTACTAAAACTGTGGCGAGTCAAGAACAATATCACTATTGATCTTCCTGATGGCAGAAAGTTAACCCTTGTCAAAGCCCAGGATAACCCACAAACTTCTATAACTGAAACGTGTCTTGACTTTATCCGGATTCTGGTTTTAAGCATCAGCCGGACAACTCCCTATACCTTAACATCGTTAAGATATAAATTGATTCTATATATATCCAATATAGAAACAAAAGTACTAATTTAATTGGAACCAGATTAAAAAAACATGCAGTTGTCTCCAGTGCATATCAACCAAATGGAAGGAGGCTAATCATCGTTACTCAACTAGGAGTGCATCTATATATGAGTAACCTGGAAGAGAAGCAAGTTTTCAAAAACATTACTATCAACGGAATACCAAACACAAGTATTTACATTTTCGAATACCTCGAAAAATCTTGATACTTCCAATAAATGGTTTTCTACTTTATTCTTATACCTATAACTTCTCAATATTTGGACCATGTATTTCAACGAAAAACTTGTCTAGAAGTGGAGAAGTCATAAGTAAACAGAATATAGTACGAGTACCAACCCCGTTGTCCTAATGGATACCGGACAACATACATTAATTTGTATAAGTCTCCTGAGTTCAATAACTCAAACCTTATGGGTCATAGGTTGAAAACTGTACTATAGTTAAGAAGAATTACACTGCTGTTGAATGCACCTTACCTAATCACCAACTGATATAGGTAAATGTCATAGACATAATTTCAAAAGGTTATATCTCACTTTATAAAATAAACGTACAGATATATCAGTTTGAAATTGGTGCATAACAACATATTCAAAACCAAATATTTGCCGTCCGGCAAAATCCCAGATGATTTCCTCAAATATCACCAATTATAACGAATTCTGATATAATGAGGATATAATCACCTAATTCCCAATATCTTACTCCCACTCACCATCTGTAACACCATACAGATGTGAGAAACTGATATGGTAAATACATACCCTGGAGTTAGATTTTAATTGGGAAAACAGTTTTCAATTAATATCGCACAGTCGGTCTGAAACATGAAAATGTTTCGAAGGGGTTAACCTGGTATTCCTAGTAACGCCTCTTCCACTATCCTGATTCATGATAGTAACCATATACTTGTAGGGTTACTTAGCACGGAAGCAAGGTTTCGGGAGCCATCGTCCATGCCATTTTCAAATTTTTGCCGTTCTAAAGAACCCTAACCCTAGAATCTTAACTAGAGTTTTAAACGAACATGCAATGTAAACAACTTTACAACTAAGTGAATACGAAATACAACCTTTGTAGACTGGTCCTTCACTTCAAATGCTCCGTGTAGAAGTCCCTTCGCTGCGAGTAATGATCTCCCGAACTTTTGAGAGGATCCACATGGTGAAAGATGCAAACTTGCTCGAAGTCTTCGAGGCCGAAGATAATTGTAACATTTCAGAAAAATAAAATATTATTTTTGGGAATTTTTATAACTAAATAATATTATATTGAATATTTTAATAAGGCGGTATAATTAAATACCGATAAATTTGGGAAAAATTTGGAAAATTATAGAAATTACTAAAAAGAGGGCGTTTTGTTGGATTTAAGCAAATTATGAAATTTTATGATTTATTATACACTATATTAATGCTAATCGCGGTTAAATATCGCTAATCGCGCATTAAGCTTGTTTTTTGCAAAACATATATCATATCATTCTTACACTTGTGTTATATTTTCCTACATGACTTTCTCTTCATTTTTCATTCATGGTTTGGGTTTTATGAGAGAAGAGAAAAGTAAGGGAAAAGAAAAAGAAAAAGAAAAATGAAAACATAAAATAAAAAGTGCATAGTGAGAGGTATGGGCATGAGAGAGAAGGAGAGGGGTTCATTTGACTTAGACCATTCTCTTCATCCCTTCATTTTTTCTCCTCCATCTTCAACCCATGTAAGCACCTATCCCTCCACCACCTCTTACACCTCACTTCACCATCAAAACAACATCAAAACCATACTTCCCTTCACAAAAAACTTGCACAAGCTCACAAGCTACACTAAGGACCAAGAAAGTTTGCATTTTGGTGCTCTAGGGGATCATGAGTGCCAAATGAGGTAATTCTTTCACATTAAGTATAGTATTCCATTTGCTTTAGCCTCTTTTCAATTTTAAAATCGATTTCGTGTAGTTTTGTGAACTTTGAAAATTCCTAGAAGAGAGTTGAGGGATTCTTGAGTTGTGGTTGTGAAATTGAGGCCTAGTAGTGACCTTAAACCCCCCTATGATATTAGAAACCAAGACCAATTTGAAACAAACACCCGGAACACAAAAACAGTAACTTGTTATGTCGGTTTGTGAACTATTCGGGTGTGCAGGGGAATCTGGGATGACCTGGAACTTTTACGAGATAAGCAAACAACTTCAGAGGCCTATATTGGACGCTAGAAAGACACCCTACCAATACGAGACCCCAACCCCCCTACAAAACCGAGGAGGCCGGATTTTCGTGGGGAGTGGCCGGCCACTTGGTGGGTGAGGGTGCCCAGGTTGCCCCTATAGCTCATATGCACCCTATACATCACCCAGTATTGTTTGTGCACCTTGTTTTGGCCTGAGGCAAAATCTGGAGCATGTTTTCATAGTTGCTGCCTTATGTTTTGTGATGTTTTCGAATCTAAGTTTTGGTATTTGGTTTTGTATACGATCACTTGACGTTTGTACGTCAAAATCGAGTGTTATTTGATTGGTTTGCGAGAGCAAACCATAGGTTTTGACCTATGTGAGTTTCGTGTGTCGTTTCGTTTTCGAATTGTATTTTAATGCGATACGATATGTTGTGATATGTAGGTACCCCCACGAGACTTTGAGACGACAAGCAAGCGCGTGGCTACGTCGGCATCGGCAAGCGAAGGTCAAGACGAGTAGATTATATCTACGGGGGAAGTCGGGTGGATGGCGTATAGCACCCCCGCAGTTCGTAGTATAGTGTATGGATATATTTATATGCTATTGTGAGGTTATGATTATCTAGATAGACTTTGGGAGTTATGAATAATTTTAGTATCATTGGATGATGGTGTCGCTAGTTAGTTTAGTCACGAGCCCTAGAATAAGGTTCACACCCACACGCACACACATGTTTACATTGTTTTACTTGTGCGTTTATGGGACTATGTATATACACACATGTATACATTGTTTTACTTGTGCATTTATGGGACTATACACACACACACACATGGATGATGAGGATTGTACATGGTATTTGGATATGAGTCGATGAGATTGGACATGGTGCCATGAGATCGGTGATATGATGTAGTTCGTATTATGAGATACGACATGAAATTTTAGCGGGCCTTTAGACGTGTGTTTCATACACGCATATATACATATATAGATGGAATCTGTTTGTACTAGACTTAGATCAGTACCCCAGTTCATGAGATATGATGACAAGGATACCAGATAAATGATGAGATTAATGTGATAATTGACCCGTACCCAGATTTGGGATGCCATACGACGGATTTACGTACGAGCTATATATTGATGATAGATCCGTACTCTTGACTCGAGGATGTCATATTGTATATTATATCGTATGTGATACTATTGAGGCAGGATCACCGACTATTATATTTATATATATCGACTCAGAAGTAGGTGGTTTCCCTTACCCTTTCGGTTAGATTGTTCGTTTAGTCCTGTAGTACTTATAGATGTTAGACTAGACTCGAGTCATACCTATTTCAAAACTAACGAATCGTGAGTATTTTAAAGACAGACTGTTCATACCATAATTTTGCATTATTATATTCCCTATTCTTATTCATTTTACAAATAAACAGGTGCTTTTGATCCATGTCTGCTACATAGTTGCAGGTTACAGGTTCTCGGAACAAAAACAGTGAAATTGATGAAAAGATGATAAAAAGTGAGACTATTACCGATAAATGGTGGAATCTTGATCATGCTTACATTTTGAGGGACAATGAAGATCAATGAACAAGTTCACAAAAGTACAAAGGCAGCGCAAGGTTGAAGACTTCGACACGAAGCAACGGTAAAAGTCCACTACAATTATTCACTGTGAAGATCTGGAAGAGAACTAGAAGACATTCTGAAGAACCAACTGAAGAAACAGGAAGACAAATACAACCTGAAGCAGCACAACAAAAATTAGCCCACAAGCTCTCCACTTGGCCGCGGAACCGCGGCCAAACCTGGCCTATGGCTGCGGTTCCGCGGCCGTGTGTCGCCCGTATCGGTGGAAATTTCTTTGACGGTGGGCGGCGCGTTGACTAGTCTTCCTAGGGGTATATGTGTAAAAGCAGATGTGTGTCGATTGTAACCCTAGGGTTTCTATGCTCTATAAATAGAAGTCCTAAAACTTGTTTTAGGTTATGCCTCTTTTTATTTAATCTATTCAGAATTTAATTCCAGTATAAATGTTTGGAGAGAGCTATCAATAAAGTAAGTAATTTTATTTCATTGCCCTAGTTAATTTTTATTCTGCCTTAGTATAATTTTATTATCTGCCCTAGTTAGATAGTTTAGAAATGTTTTTCAATTCCCTAATGAGTGAGTAGTCTCCTCGATTGTTAGGGTTAGATTTGGGGAAGGCTTGAGAGATGAAAATCTCTCACCCCTTTCTTGCCCATCACATATAATTAATAGGACTCCATGCATACATACACACACCGTTCCCTATGGCACCTTACCCCATGAGGTAACGGTGATACCGTAGTATAAACGACCGGTTGCGTATGTTTTCCATGGAGGTTAGGGTAAGAATTAAGAAAGGAAGGACTAGAACCTAGAGGAAGAAACATCGTTTCTTCCCGATACTAATCCCCTTTATTAATTTTTACCATAACACCTAAAAAGATCTAAATTAGGGCATTGAAAGCGGTGAGGAAATCTTCAATTTCCAAACTTAACCTAAACCTAACCCTAGCAAGATTCTAGTCTTAGTATAAATCAGTTTAGTTTTTAGCGATAATCTATTCACACCGTTTGGAATTAACTCGTTAGACCAAATTAGGAAATACACAACATCCCTGTGGACCGACCCGTACTCACCGGCTAGCTACCAAGCGACGCCGTTCTTGATTGTGGCAAAATTATTCTTTGATTAATCTTTTAAAAACGCACACGCGAAAACTCATTCAATCAAATGGCGCCGTTGCCGTGGATGGCGTAGTATTTTCTTCAATCAAATGGCGCCGTTGCCGGGGATGGCGTAGTATTTTCTTTTTGCAATTTCGAGTTAATATAAAATCATAAAAATCATAAAAATTGAAAAATTAAAAAATATAAAAATTTTATCATCTTTATATTGTTTGAAGGGTGTTTCGTATGAATTTTCGTAGGAACGACGAACGAATTCAGATCTGGAAAATCCAGAGAGCGAAACAGAAAACAGCAGATCTGAACAACCGAGGAGTACCATAACAGAGCAACAGAAAAGATTTGGAGATCTGAACAGAGCAACGGACCGCGAAACCGCCGCTGGAGGCCTCTTTCTGCCGCGGAACCGCCGCACCTTGATGACGTCATCATTCCAAAACCCCTCTGTAATTTTCTTCTTCTTCTCTGCAACCTCGATATCTCCTCTGTAAAATTTTCCTGCAGGATTCTTTGCGCTAAAAAAAAATCTCTCCCCTTTCCAATAATTGATCTTGTGCAGGATTCTTTACGCCGCGCTAAAAAATTGTTTGCAAGTGATTGTTTACTGCTTTGCATATTTTAATTGGACTTTAAGGGGCTTGAAACCAATCCAGATTGGGTGGGGATTTCATTACCCTTCCCAGGACCCCAGAAATCACATAAGGCATATTGCATTGACCATCAATTAATTAAAAAAGATTAGACTCAGCCCTAAGGACTTCGCGCTCAATAAGACAAAGGAATAGTTGTAGGTATCGACCGTTGATCCTAACCTGACTTTGTGGTGCCTAGGCTAGACCGGTAGTGAAAGGTAATTTTAAAAGGCCCATCTCACGGTGATTTGTGAGCGGATCCCTCCTTTCTTTACTTGTGCTTACCTGTCCACAATTGGCGGTGAAGAAACGGTTTGGGGTCCTACTTCTTGCCTTTTGGAACAGTTAGGAGCTGTCTAGCTGACCTAGGTGACCCTAGATCTAGGCCTGATTGTGCATTTGTGGTTGATTGAACGTGTGTCTAAGCCTTTTATCGAAAATCTTTTTTGCAAAAATCCCCACATATAAAAAAAAGGAATTTTTTTTTACAAAAACTTGCAACTTGTCGCTCAGAAATCCGTGCACCCCACTTACACCCACTTTCTTCTCATTAACGTTTTCTTACCTCCACATTCTGTTTTTCACTTTTTTGACTACACTACCTCTTTAGTGTATGTCCGGTTGGACTAGGGACACTAGTGCCCGATTAGTCCGTGTCTCGTTGGTACCGACTGACGAAGCTTTCGACTCCGAAGTCGAAATTCCTTTCACTTCCTTACCTTCACTTTCACATTCTTCCTCCGAAGGGATGTCGGGATATAATCCTAACAACACCTTACCCACGGGACTAATTCTACCTCCGCTAGGTGCGAATAACCCGCAACTCCCGCCTGTTGAAGCGCCCCAATGAATCGCGCTCCAGGATCTTTTCTACCCGATCCACACCGCCTTACCTACTTGTCTTTCACTCCCACCGGCAAATGGGGACAATTTTGAGATCCAACCCCACTTCATCAATATGTTGCCAAAATTTCACGGACTGGAATCCGAAGATGCCTATATCTTCATAAACAAATTCCAAAACGTTTGCGCAATGATGAAAACAACCCAATTATCAGATGATGCTATAAGGCTAAGGGCCATTCCTTTCACCTTATGTGACTTAGCCGAGAAGTGGTTATACAGCACAACATCATATTCAATTAAGAATTGAGAAGAGTTTGTTAAAGCTTTTCTTAAAAAGTTTTATCCTCATCACAAGACCGCGAGAATTCGCAATGAGATTATCCAATTTTCCCAGCTTCCTTCCGAACCCTTTTGGAAGTGTTTTGAAAAATTCAAAGACCTACTTGTTCAACGCCCTCACCATGGGATCGAAAATTGGCAACTTTGCCAAACTTTATACGAGTGATTGAACCCAGCAACGAAGCAGTTTCTAGAAACCATTTGTCAAGGTCACTTTCTAACCAAATCTAGCGAGAAATTGTGGCAGTTTCTCGACGATCTTGCTGAACAAACACTTTAGTGGGAAAGCACCAAGACCACTTCATCTTCTTCTATTGGTCAGTCTAGGGCAAGCATACATCAATTAGATATGTCGATAGCAATGAAGGCCGAGATGGCCGCACTTACGAAAAAGCTAGAAGCAACTGAGACCAAAATCTCATCGTCTTCTCCTGCCCCTGCTTTGCCCCCACGAACTGTTTGCGCTTGTTGTTCGGATCCATCACATCTTACCGAAGAGTGTCCTTATAATCCACCTGTTCAAGGACAAGATCAAGTAAATGCTGCCATTCAGCAACGACAAAGAACTGATCCATACTCTTCGACTTATAATCCAGGTTGGAGGAGTCACCCAAATTTTTCTTGGAATCAAAACCAGCAATTCCAAGGAAACAACAACTTTCAAAGGCCTCCTCCTCTACAACAACAAGCACCTCCACAAAATCAATACCAGCAACCTTTCCACCCACAACCTTATCTAAACCAAATGAACAATTTTGTGCCCAGCAACTCTTACCCTCAAAACAATTTTGTTCAACCAAATAATGATAAGGTTACCTCTCTAGAAAGAAGTCTAGATGTGTTCCTAAAGCAATCTACACAATCCGCAGCAAGGTTGGAGACTTCCATTCAATCTTTGGTGCAAAACAGTGCCTCACACGATCAAAGCATCAAATCTATTGAGGCACAAATTGCACAACTCAATGCTGCGTTGAGCGAGCGAGAAAAGGGAAAGCTTCCATCTCAACCACTGCCAAATCCCGGTCACACACATGTTGCATATGAACAGCAAAATCATAACGTAAATGCTGTGATCACGTTGAGATCCGGAAAAGTGTTGCACAATAATGTGGGTATTAATAATGACACCCCTGCCGGTGGTTCTTCTTCACATTCTTCTTCTTCATCTTCTTCTTCTTCATCTTCTTCTTCTTCGTTAGAGCCTATTCTTCATTCTTCATGAGGCTCTACTTCTTCTACTTCGAACGGACCCACTTCTCACATCACGAACACATCTACACGGGGATCCGTTCCAACTCCACAATCTAGTCCACAAAAATTGGACTCAACAAATTTTCAAAATGTTCCTTTTCCAAACAGGTTGAGATCCAATAAACCAACTCCACAAATGGAGAAGATTGTAGAGTTGTTCAAACATGTTAGCATAAATATACCTCTCTTGGATGTAATCCAACAAGTTCCTTCTTACGCGAAAATCTTAAAGGACTTATGCACCAAGAAGAGGAAGTCGCAAGTACCAACGAAAGTTTTCGTGGCTAGTGCTGTTAGTGATGCTCTTGTCCCATCTTTACCCCTAAAACACAAGGACCCCGGCTGTCCTACTATTTCGATAACAATTGGGGACAAGAACATCAATAGAGCGCTATTAGATCTTGGTGCTAGTGTCAATTTGCTACCCTATTCTGTGTATGAGCAATTAGGCGTTGGAGAGTTTAAACCCACTCATTGTACTCTCCAAATGGCCGACCGATCTATCACCCATCCTAGGGGTGAGTTGGAGGATGTGTTAATTAAAGTAGGGGATTTCATTTTTCCCGTTGACTTTATTGTTATGGATACACAACCTGTAGCTAACCCCCGGAGTCAAATTCCGGTGATACTTCGTCGACCATTCCTTGCGACTTCCAATGCGGTGATCAATTGTCGTAATGGTTCGATGAACCTATCTTTTGGAAATATGACGATTGAACTCAACATCTTTAAGTTGGGGAATCAGCCTTCCAAGCCTAATGCTAGTATACTTGATGTTTGCTCGATCCATGAGATCATGGAGGAGGACTGTGAGCTCGAACAATTTCTGTTCGATCACAGCAGTGTTGACGCCTCTAGTGCGTTCCTCCTAGAATCCGACACAGCTTTCACGCCGGACAACGATTATGAGTGTTTCATCTTTTTGGACGATTTTGAAGACTCACCACTCGAGTTTGAGTCTTTTGATTTTTCGGATGAGTTAGTTGAACCATCCGACTCGGTTGCGTACACTCTATTTGAACCATTGATGGAATCATTCGAGTTTGAAACAGTTTCACCAATGCTACCTTCAATTGTTTCACCTCCTAAACTCGAACTAAAGCTTTTGCAGTCGCACCTTAAATATGCTTACCTAGGTGAGAATGAGACCCTTCCTGTTATCACATCGGCCTCTTTAGCACTCGAGCAAGAGAAGGCCCTTTTAATGGTCTTACAAAATAATCGGCAAGCTTTTGGCTGGTCTATGGCGGACATCAAGGGGATTCTTCCCCTCATAGTTGAACATCATATACACTTGATGGATGATGCCAAGCCAGTAAGGGATCCACAAAAACGCCTCAACCCCATAATGAAAGAGGCTGTCAAGAAGGAGATTGTCAAATGTCTTGATAGTGGTATCATTTACCCTATCTCGAATAGCCAGTGGGTTAGCCCTATTCATGTTGTCCCAAAGAAATCGGTCATTACGGTCATAACCAATGAGGCAAATGAGTTAATACCTACTCGCACCCAAACTGGGTGGCGAGTTTGCATCGACTATAGAAAACTCAATACCGCGACAAGGAAAGACCACTTTCCTTTACCTTTCATTGAACAAATGCTAGAACGATTGGCTGCGCATGAGTTTTACTGCTTTTTGGATGGCTATTTCGGCTACAACCAAGTCCCCATCGCCGAGACAAGACTACATTTACTTGTCCTTTCGGTACTTTCGCTTACCGACGCATGCCCTTTGGGTTATGCAATGCACCCGCTACATTTCAGCGGTGTATGATAAGGAGCTTTTCAGACATGGTTTAAAAGTTTTTGGAGATCTTTATGGATGATTTCTCCATTTTTGGTGACTCCTTCAACGAGTGTTTGCTACACCTTGACGCAGTTCTTACCCGCTGTAGGGATAAGAACCTCACGTTAAATTGGGAGAAGTGCCACTTTATGGTACGAGAGGGTATTGTCTTAGGACATGTCATCTCGCAAAACGGCATAGAGGTTGATAAAGCCAAGATTGAGGTCATTTCCATTCTTCCTCCTCCTAAATGCGTCAAAGACATCCGAGCTTTCCTTGGCCATGCCGGTTTTTATAGACGGTTCATCAAGGATTTTAGCAAGATTGCTAGACCCTTGACTCACTTATTGGCCAAGGACACAACATTTTATTTTGACTCAACTTGTATGGAAGCGTTCGAGTCATTGAAACACTCTCTCATTTCTGCGCCCATTCTTTCATCTCCAGACTGGACGCATCCATTCGAAATTATGTGCAATGCATCAGATTTTACCATTGGTGCTATTCTTGGACAGCACATTAATAAGATGCCGCACGTAATTTATTACGCTAGCTGAACGTTAAATGAGGCCCAACTGAACTACACAACAACAGAAAAGGAATTTTTAGCAGTTGTGTTTGCACTTGAAAAATTCCGGCCTTATTTAATCGGCTCTCCAGTGATTGTGTATACGGACCATTCAGCTCTTCGCCACCTTTTTGCGAAGAAGGACGCTAAATCGAGACTAATACGTCGGATCCTCTTGCTACAAGAGTTTGACCTTGTCATAAGGGACAAAAGAGGATGTGAAAATGTAGTGGCCGATCACCTTTCACGACTTCCTTCTTCGCCTACACTTGAAATTCCAATTAAAGATGTTTTTCCCGATGAGCAACTCTTATCCGTGTCATGCGAACCTTGGTTCGTTGATATAGTAAACTACTTGGCCACCGGCTTGATACCTAAAGATTGGTCGAAACAGGATAAACTCCGATTCTTGTCCCAAGTAAAACATTTTTACTGGGATGAGCCGTATCTTTTTAAATACTGTTCCGACCAAATCATTCGTCGGTGTGTACCTGAAAATGAGTTTAAGAGTGTGCTGTCTTTTTGCCACGATCAAGCGTGTGGTGGGCACTTTGGCCCAAAGAAGACAGCCGAGAAAATCTTGCAGTGTGGTTTCTACTGGCCACGTCTCTTTAAAAATGCATATGAATACTGCAAGACATGCTCCCGGTGCCAACACTTGGGCCGGATATCGCGGAGAAACGAAATGCCGCTCCAACCAATTTCGGTTGTGGATATTTTTGATGTTTGGGGAATAGACTTCATGGGACCATTTCCCAATTCCTTTGGGAATGTGTATATTCTTTTGGCTGTTGACTATGTGTCAAAATGGGTCGAGGCTGTGCCTAGCCGAACGAACGATAACAAGGTTGTCGTTCGATTTGTTAAAGAACATATCTTTTCTCGGTTTGGGCACCCTCGAGCAATTATAAGTGATAATGGATCTCACTTCTGCAATAGGACTTTTGAGTCCTTAATGCGCAAATATTCCATTACTCACAAACTGTCAACGCCATACCATCCCCAAACATGTGATCAAGCCGAGGTTTCGAATCGGCAAATTAAGCAAATCTTGGAGAAAACGGTTTCTAAAAACCGTAAAGATTGGTCACACAAATTGATTGATGCACTATGGGCATTCCGTACTGCATACAAGACCAATCTTGGTATGTCTCCATACCGGCTTGTTTATGGGAAGGCTTGCCACCTCCCAGTTGAGATTGAGCACAAGGAATTTTGGGCGATCAAGGAGTTGAATTTATCAATGGGAGATGCGGGCAGCAATCGAAAGCTGCAATTAAACGAACTAGAAGAGCTGCGGGATGAAGTTTATGATAATGCTGTCATTGTTAAAAACCGAACTAAGGTGTTCCATGACAAACATCTTATGCGCAAAACGTTTAAACCTGGTCAATAAGTTTTACTCTACGACACTCGGTTACACTTTCACCCCGGCAAGCTCAGATCTAGGTGGAAATGGCCGTTTTTAGTACGCACCGTATATCCGCACGGTGCGGTAGATCTTGAAAATCCGAAGGACGGTATTTTATTTAAAGTAAACGGACATCGATTGAAACCGTTCCTCACTGCGGACTCGTCGGAGGAGCTCCTGTTTTTGCAGGAGCCGATTTACACCGATTGATTCTCATCCATTTTTACCCCCAAATTTCCGATCTTCTTGCCAAACTTTGTTTCAAATAAGTTTGGGGGTGTGTATCATTTGTAAATACATAAAAATACAAAATAACATAAAAAAAGATTTTTATTTGGGTATTTTTGTAAAATAAGAAAATAAACAGGGAAGTGCCGCCCATTTTGACCCTCTTGGTGTAACATGACAGTGAGGACACTGTCAAGTTTAAGTTTGGGGGTGTGCTCGGTAAGCCTTCTTCCTTCGCATTCATATGTATATTTTTGCATTTGCATACTTTAAAACCCATAAAAATTAATTTTTTTTAAAAATTATAAAAAATTAAAACATTCAATTTTGGCCTTAATCGACTTAAGTTTGACAAATAGGTTAACTAGGTAGGAACAATTAGATCTTAGACTTAGTAAATTAAAAACCTTAAAAATAACCTTTCTTAAAAATTTAACGGTAGAAAGTATATGTCTTTGTAGTTTATTTAGAAATAGGCAAATTTCGAGTTGATTTCTTGGGCTAAGTTAAAACAAGGGAAAAGTATTGCTATTTTTTTATTAAAGTGTAAGTCTGAAAAATAATCCCTAAGCTTAAGTCTAAATTCTGAAAATATATACCCTACAACTTGCACAAACACGAACCTTGAAACTTGGAATAGTAGAGGAGACCTTGAAATGCTCTTGTCTAAAATCCTTAGTATGAATGAAAATACAATAAAATACAAGTGTGAATAAAAAAAAATGAACACTGGTTTTTGTAATTACTTAAGGCTGCAAAATAAAATAAAAAAAATAATTAGCGAGGGTGCTTCATCACCTAGTATCTTGGGAGTCACTGCTAAAGCCTTATGTGTTACAAGACTAGGAATTACGCTTTAATGTGCAAACACATTTTGTAATCGGTTGTTGGTACCTCAAGAAGTATTAACGGTCGCATGAAGGATGTGTGAGCAAATTTCATCTAAAAAATTCACCAATTAAGAAGTGCTTTGGACAACGGACAAGAGTATGATAGCTTGATTTGAATTTCCAAGTGTAGGGGTGATACACACACACACGTAGGGGTATGTGATTGGGGTTTATATAAGAGATAGGAATAAAGAATAGGATTTATATCTTTAATAGAGATGATAAAAATTCCTAAGTTGAGATAGAACCCTAGAAGGAAAACTTAAAAGATGCCGAAAGCTAAGTAAGTCTACAGAACATATATAATCTTAAGTTAAATGATAAGGAAACGTGAAGAATACGGGTGGATGATTTATGAGTTGAAGATAATAGAATTCCTTGTTGGAAAACCTAATTGGAGAATAAAAGTTAATAGGCCGAATTGATAGGATTTTGTGGGTAGTATCCGCTGAAAACCCTCAAGAGACAACACTCCTCCTACTAGGGACACCTAGAGGTTTAACGGCTTGTTGCACGAGCTCAGTGCAATCGCGTTTCCCTGCAAAAGTGAGGCTAGGTCTTTTTCAAGAATAAAACTAGGTTTGCTCGAGGACGAGCAAAAGATAAGTTTGGGGGTATTTGTGCATACCATAATTTTGCATTATTATATTCCCCATTCTTATTCATTTTACAAATAAACAGGTGCTTTTGATCCATGTCTGCTACATAGTTGCAGGTTACAGGTTCTTGGAACAAAAACAGTGAAATTGATGAAAAGATGATAAAAAGTGAGACTACTACCGATAAATGGTAGAATCTCGATCGTGCTTACATTTTGAGGGACAACGAAGATCAATGAATACGTTCACAAAAGTACAAAGGCAGCGCAAGGTTCAAGACGTCGAAATGAAGCAACGGTAAAATTCCACTACAATTATTCACTGTGGAGATCTGGAAGAGAACTAGAAGACATTCTGAAGAACCAACTAAAGAAACAGGAAGACAAATACAACCAGAAGCAGCACAGCAAAAATCAGCCCATAAGCTCTCCACTTGGCCGCGGAACCGCGGCCAAACCTGGCCTATGGCCGCGGTTTCGCGGCCGTGTGTCGCCCGTATCGGTGGAAATTTCTTTGATGGTGGGCGGCGCGTTGACTAGTCTTCCTGGGGGTATATGTGTAAAAGTAGATGTGTGTCGATTGTAACCCTAGGGTTTCTATACTCTATAAATAGAAGCCCTAAAACTTGTTTTAGGTTATGCCTCTTTTTATTGAATAAAATTCAGAATTTCTATCATGTTTTGAGAGTATCAATTTTTGTAAGTAGTTTCTTTTATTTTGCCCTAGTTCTTAGTTTTTATTTCTGCCCTAGTTTAATTCATTCTCTGCCCTAGTTTAACTTAGATTAGAACTTTTTATTAATCTGCAGTAGTTAGATAATTAATCTCTTAAATCGAAAACTCAAATAAAAATCATGTCTTTCATAGATCCCCTAATGAGCGAGTAGTTCCTCGCTTGTTAGGGTTAGGAATATAGAAGGTTTGAGAGATGCAAATCTCTCACCCCTTTCTTGCCCATCACCTATTAATTATTAGGACTCCATGCATACATACACATACCGCTTCCTACGGCACCCTACCCACGAGGTAACGGTTAGTCTAAAAGACCGGATGTGCATATTTTCCATGGAGGTTAGGGTAAGGATTAAGAAAGGACGGACAAGGACCTAGAGAAGAAACATCGTTTCTTCCCGATCGTCCTAATCCCCTTTATTAATAATTACCATAACACTTAAAGAAGATCTAATTTAGGGCATTGAAAGCGGTGGGAAATCTTAATTTTCCAAACTTAACCTAAACCTAACCCTAGCAAGATTCTAAATCCTAGTCTAAATTAACTTAGTTTTTAGTGATAAAGATCTAAACACCATTTGGAATTAACTCGTTAGAACAATTAGGAAATACACAACATCCCTGTGGACCGACCCGTATTCACCGGCTAGCTACCAAGCGACGCCGTTCTTGATTGCGGTAAAAAATGTTTTTGATCTAAAAAATCTCTAAAATCAAATGGCGCCGTTGCCGGGGATCGAACCCGGTTCACCCGTGTGACAGGCGGGAATACTCACCACTATACTACAGCGACAATGCTTTTTAGTCATACCTATTTCAAAACTAACGAATCGTGAGTATTTTAAAGACATGCCAAGAGATTCTACGGATATTTTCAAAAGACGCATCTTTCCTTAAAACACCGTAGCCCTTATTTTCTAAACACCACGATTCGTGTTATTTTAAATGGAAAAACTGTATGACATATATATATTGATGTGGATTCTTCACTGTAGTGTTTATTATTCATTTTTCCGCATATTCTTGCTATTCGCATCGCATTGCATGTTTAAATGTGTTTATTGTTATATTAAACTCATGCTGTCAGGACACCATCACCATTATCGATGATGCGTACGTTCCACGTACACCCGCTTGCCGGCTCATACACTTCATCATCGATAATTGCCATGTCACTACACAGTAGGATTGTTGCATCAGAATATGACTCCTTGCATGACATACTTGCGTACATACATATTTGCACATACATAAATGATGCTGGCTTGACTTTGGAGATTTGGGAACCGCATAATATATTTTAAAACTGTATTCACTTAAAAGAGCGTTTTCCCCTCGATATGTGCATATTACTGTTTTATGTTGCATGATATACGGATATACTTACATTTCTATTATATGTCGCATACATCATGCTTTGTGATTATACGCATTGAGATATGCTATTTTCATGAGATTTCTGGATTTGAGAACCGTGGCTATTTCGAAAGAAAGTATGTATTATTTAAAAAACTCGGTTTCTCTTGATATGATATTTCAGTGCGTCCACCATGAGTTTTATCGGTTCAGATATATATATATACCCCATGCGAGGAGGAGTCGTGGGCCGTGTGCGGGTACATGGTGGGGCCGGGTATGGTACCCCGGGGCAAGAAAGGGATGCTGTTGTTAGTTATATGTATGCCCTAGAGGCCATTACTGTACATACGATGTATATTGTAGTGGATGCTTGGACATATATAGGGAGTCCTTTCTTGCTCGACATGATAGTATGCTATCTGGTTACTCTTTATCTTAACATGTACTCTGATTGTCTCTATGTTACATGTTGATAAAGCCCTTAGGATGAGTACTTGACTACCAGGATTATGATGCAGATCATACTAGTGGGGACAGAGTAGTCGCTAAGTACATCCTTCAAATGTTCCTAGTCGTAGGTGTATCGAGATATGGCTTCGATATTCCAGAGCAGACTAGCGTGTGCGCTTCTTGACCCATATGATGGGCGATGGATGATCCCATATCCATTGGTGTTTGACATCAGATAAGGTATACGGGTGCTCAGTGGAGACTGGGTACACTGGACGGACTCGCCGAGAACTCCCAGATGGTATTATACCTCACGTCAGATGGCAGTTCTCTGGTGACACTGGTACAGGTTAGTCTGTAGACCCGAGATCGTCATAGAGACTTTTGTGTGTAGGGTTACTAGGCACACTAACAAGGCTCTACAAGGTATCGACCATGCCAAAATTAAAATTTTATGTGCCGAATAACACTAAGCAAGATCGTATACTAGAGTTTAGGCGAAACAATAAGCAAGTAAACAACTTTACTCTAAAGGGATACAAAATACAACCTTTGTAGATCGTTCCTCCACTTCTTTAGCTCCTTGATGAAGTCCCTTCGCTACGATCATGGTTCTCCCGGACCCTTGCATGGCTTCACGAGGCGAAAGGTGCGACCTTGCTTGAAGTCTCCGAGGCTGAAGATGATCTACGTCGAGGGAATTCCGACTCAAGCTTCCACTTCACTAACTTGAGAATTAGTGAAGCAAACACCCTATGCTAAAGTTCTAATCTAGTAGAGGATGGAGAAATAGGAAGTGGGTTCTCTTTAGAATTTTATATCTCACAATCTTTTGCTCTCTTTTCAAAACCCTAGTTTGCTTTCTCTTTTGTTCAATGAAGAAGATGAACAAAAGAAAGAGGAAAGGATAATGATCAAGTGAGAAGTGTAACCATGGTGAGTGAGTATCATATACTAACCCTTGTAGAGACTTAACCCTAGGCTAATCTTTATGGTTGGGTTAAGAAATATCCATAGTAAAAACAAAACCGAGTTGAATTAGTCAATGCATCCACAAGTTTCATGCATTTTCTAATCCTCCACTTGATTTTATAATTACTTTAGATATTAAAAACCCTAAATAAAAATTAGCATAGTGTAAGTCTCATACACCCATGTATAGTGTATCATCAACCATGATACAAAAATACAACACATTTTCATATATATCATATGTAGTAAAAATGTGTACATGTGAGAAAAAACCCTAAGTGAACATGTGTTAGTAAATGTAAACTAGTATATCTAATATACAATTATACACTTAATTATTAAATCAACACTTGACTTAATAATCCGGTCATATCTCATATAACCGACTAACATTCATCATATCGACTTATCGAATCAACACTTGATTCGATAACCCAGTCATATCATATATAACCGACCGATACAAAAAGTCGCGAGAATAAAATACGGTATCAAATACACGCATTATTCTCGGTCCCGCATATATCACATACGTGCTCCTATTTCGTTTTGCCTGAGCCAGAAAAACCACTATGTTGGACTCTAAAGACTCGTCAATACGCTGGCAGTAGGTGATGATCACATTAAACACCCACAAGCCGTCAGCGGTACTAGCTGGACGTAACGGCTACCCGGGTATTGAGCGATCAGAAGATCAGCAAGCAAGCCCGCTCCAACTCCTGTAAAAAGCCTGCCGGTAACACTTCCCGTACAGTCCGGTCTCCTCGTCTGATATGTCGCATATCAAGTTTAGGGATGGTAAACGTCAGACCCCAATAACCGATAAGTTGTGCCGATGTGAGGCTCATAACGGGTCGAGAAACTACTGGTAACACTTACCAGTAAATCTCTGAATCAGCCCTGGCCAGGGACTTCCCTGTTACGGCCAATCGAACACAGCGCAACATCAACCCCTAATACCGGGAGAGACGAAACCCCTCCTATCGCTCATTGCCTCCATGTGACTCGGGAATGTACCCAAAAACCACCATTTTGCATGCCCTCATGGACGTGGTAAGGTGGAAATCAAAGCACAGTTGGAATCACATGAGACTCTATGACGATCTCGGGTCTACAGACTAACCTGCACAAGTGTCACCAGAGAACTGCCATCTGACGTGAGGTATAATACCTTCTGGGAGTTCTCGGCGAGTCCGTCCAGTATACCCAGTCTCCACTGAGCACCCGTATACCATCTCTGATGTCAAACACCAATGGATATGGGATCATCCATCGCCCATCTCATGGGTCGAGAAGCGTATACGCTAGTCTACACTGGTATATCGATGCCCCGTCTCGATACACCCACGACTAGGGACATTGAAGGATGTACGTATGGACTACCACGGCCCCACTAGTATGATCTGCATCACAGTCCAGGTAGTCAAGTACATATCCTAAGGGCTTTATCAACATGTAGCTATAAGACAGTATAAAGAGACAAGTATACATGTTAAGATAAAGAGCAACCAGATAGCATACTATCATATCGAGCAAGAAAGTCCTCTCTATATATGTCCAAACATCCAATATAATATACATCATCTGTACAATACTGGCCTCTAGGGCATACATACAACTAACAATCTCCCACTTGCACTAGGGCCAGCTGCTGTAGTATCGCATACCGAGCATCCTGAAGAGTCTCTCAAATTGTATCTGGGGAATGGCCTTCGTGAGTGGATCCGCTGTGTTGTTCTTCGTGTCAACCCTCCTGACCTCGATCTCCCGGCGATCAACTATCTCCCGGATCAGGTGATACCGCCTCAGAATATGTCTGGATCGCTGATGGGACCTGGGTTCCTTGGCCAAAGCCATCGCTCCATTGTTATCGCAATACAAAGGTATTGGATGCTCAATGGATGGAGCCACTCCAAGTTCAGTAATGAACTTCTTGATCCAGATAGCCTCTTTGGCAGCATCGTTGGCAGCGTTGTATTCAGCCTCCATCGTCGAGTCTGCCACGGTTTCCTGCTTGGAACTCTTCCAGCTAACCACCCCTCCGTAAAGGGTAAAGACAAATCCCGACTGCGACTTAGAGTCGTCCTTATCACTCTGGAAGCTCGAATCGGTAAAGGACTCCACTTGGAGTTCTCCGTTACCATACACCAAGAGCATCTCTTTAGTCCTTCGTAAGTACTTGAGAATGCTCTTCACAGCTGTCCAGTGACTCTCTCCAGGATCAGCTTGATACCTGCTCACTACACTTAGTGAGTATGCTACATCGGGTCTGGTACATAGCATCACGTACATGATAGAGCCTACCGCCGAAGCATAGGGTATCCCTTGCATGCGAGCTCTCTCCAAATCAGTCTTGGGAGACATCTCTTTGGAGAGAGTGAGCCCTGAGATCGTGGGTAAATACCCATGTTTGGACTCTTCCATACTAAACCTCTTTAGTATGGTGTCAATGTACCTGGATTGGAACAATCCCAATATCCTTTTAGATCTATCTCTATAGATCCTAATTCCCAATATGCAGGACGCATCACCAAGATCTTTCGTTGAGAATCTTTGTGATAAGAAGAGCTTGACCGATTGCAGCATAGGAATGTCATTTCCTATCAAGAGTATGTCGTCCACGTACAATACGAGGAAGACAACCTTACTCTCTGCCTCCTTCTTGTATATACAAGGTTCATCTACGTTTTTGACGAAATCAAACTCTTTGATAACGACGTCAAAGCAGATGTTCCAACTCCGCGATACTTGCTTTAATCCATAAATGGATTTAAGCAGCTTGCACACCTTCCCGCTGCTCCCACTATCTACGAAGCCCTCTGGCTGAGTCATGTACACGCACTCTTCTAAATCACCGTTTAGAAAGGCGGTCTTAACATCCATTTGCCAGATTTCGTAGTCATGATATGCAGCGATGGCAAGCATGATCCGGATGGATTTAAGCATAGCCACTGGAGAAAAGGTTTCGTCATAGTCCACACCTGGTCTTTGACGAAAACCCTTTGCAACAAGTCTAGCTTTGAAAGTCTCCACTTTCCCATCTACACCAAGTTTTTTCTTGAAGATCCACTTGCTCCCAATGGGTTTTACCCCTTCAGGAGCAACTTCCAAAGTCCATACTTTGTTGGTGTACATGGATTCCATCTCGGACCGCATTGCATCCAGCCATTTCACCGAGTCCCCACTCGTGATGGCCTGCTCGAATCTAGTTGGGTCATCATCAACCATGATGCAATCCTCGCTCCCACCATCCATGAGAAAACCATAGTATCTCTCAGGTGGGTGAGGAACCTTGCTAGATCGGCGGAGTGGCTGGGGTTCATCGGGAACTACCGAATCCTCTGGTTCCACCAAATCTTCTGTTGCAGATTTTGTAGCTGGAACCTCTTCCAGTTCTACCTCATGACCACTAATCTCTTTTGCAAGAAATTCCTTTTCTAAAAAGGTGGCATGCCGAGAAACAAACACTCTTTGTTCCTCAGTGTGGTAGAAGATATACCCTTGTGAATTCTTGGGATATCCTACAAACTTGCATAGAACAGACCGTGCCTCGAGTTTGTCCGGATTTTGTCGTTTGACATAGGCTGGACAACCCCATATCTTTACATAGTTAAGACATGGTCTCTTCCCTTTCCATATCTCATATGGAGTGGTAGGCACAGATTTGGTGGGGGCCATATTCAATAGATGTATGGCTGTTTCTAGCGCATACCCCCAGAAGGAAATAGGTAACTCAGCTGTGGTCATCATAGAGCGCACCATATCTAATAGGGTGCGGTTCCTCCGTTCTGATACACCGTTATGCTGTGGTGTATATGGAGGAGTCAGCTGAGAGAGAATCCCATTCTCTTTTAGGAAGTCCAGAAATTCATTGCTCAAGTATTCACTTCCTCGATCAGATCGAAGGATTTTAATACTTTTTCCGGTTTGGTTCTCGACTTCTTGTTTATATTCTCTAAATTTCTCAAAAGCTTCAGACTTGTGTCTTGACAAGAACACATGTCTGTATCTTGAGAGATCGTCAGTGAATGTAATGAAGTACGAAGAACCATCCTTGGCATGTGTAGACATGGGACCGCATACATCACTATGTATCAGTCCCAAGAGTTCGGTAACTCTTTCTCCGTGTCCCGTAAACGGAGTTTTGGTCATTTTGCCTTTGAGACATGACTGGCAAGTGTCATAAGATGAAAATTCGAATGGTTTCAAGTATCCATCCTTATGCAACTTAGCTAGCCGTGTCGCATTTATATGACCAAGTCTACAATGCCACAAGAAGGATTCGTTCAGTTCTGAACTCTTCCTCTTGTGTATGTTTGTTATGCTTAGAACCGTTGATTGATTTAGAACATAAATGCCATTGCACAACGTGCCTGATCCAACCAACTTTTGGTTAAGGAAAATGTTCATAACATTATCCTGTAATACAAAATTATATCCCTCTTTACTTAGTAAAGAAACCGATATAATGTTGCATATCAGGTCCGGCATGTAATAACATTCGTTCAGAACCAACGTATTACCAGTTGGCAATACAAGGTGATATTCCCCGACGGTTTTAGCTGCAACAATTGCACCATTTCCAACCCTTATGTCTTTATCACCTTCTCCAAGTTCTCTACCTTTTCTAAGCCCATGTAACTGATTACATATATGGGATCCTGACCCGGTATCTAATACCCAGGACGTAGAGCAAATGGAGAAACAGTTCTCCGTAACGAACACACCCGAAGAAAATGCATCAACATGTACTTTCTTCACACGGGTGGCATAGGAATCCTGGTATTCCCTTATATCCTGTTCAGTCTTATAACTCTTATAAGAAAGAATGGAACCAACGTTCCCCAGCACAGTATAACATGCGGGTTCGGTCAATACATCCATATTATTATCTTGATTAAGGCATGAAATGGTCGCTACCTGGAGAGAGAGAGAAGAAAACACTTTAGCGTATGCTCTTGCAAGATCAGATTGGTTATTATTTTATCTAATCAGGATGGCTCCCACTGTTTTTATCAAATATTCCTTCAAACCCTAAAATGAAAGACTAGCCGGGATTAATTACACCCTACAATTTCGCCAATCTTTCAGCCAGGCCAGTGTCGGTACTTTGAGGGAGGTTCCCCGTGCTTTCGCACGGACCCAATTAAAGTAAACCTCGTTTTCCCAGAGGCGTAACCCCGTTGACACCTTTCTAGACACCTACTTGATCGGCTAATTGTTCTGTGTAAAACTCTCCCAGGAGTAACAATTACTCGCAGTGGGTATCGGGATCCAACTATCTCATAGAAGGTATGCAATCTCATTGCAAATTTCAACACTTGAAATTCCCGATAATATTTTGCCCCTAACGTGCTATGACCTTGATGAAAGCCAACAAACCATAGCCCGCTAGTCAAGTTCAACCCGTACATTTCTTGATTGAATTAAACCCACCCGCACGACCCTTGACGAAAGCCAACAAAGCCGTACGACTACCCTAATCCAATCGCATCATATGCAGCAGATAAGCAGCATATAGCTACCGCACACTATACCTTGACGAAAGCCAACAAATGCAGCACGAATACTATATACAACTTATCTGAAATGACGGAGGGCTACGACAGGTTTTTCTGAAAACCTATTGCGTAATGAACTTGATATCGTTGTAGAATCAAGTGAAATTTTGAAATGGAGTGATTTTGAGGCTTTCATTAGTTTTGCTAAAGAGATCACTCTCGGTGAAGGGATCTCGGCTCTTTCCTCATCGAATAAGGTGCAGGACATATCATATATATCACTATGCAAAGCAAAACTCCAAAAGCAGTCAAAAGTCAAACCGAGTGTTGTAGCATCTGCCAGTTTTGCTAAAGAGGTCACTCCCGGTGAAGGGATCTCGGCTCTTTCCTCATCGAATAAGGTGCAGGGTATATCATATATACCACTATGCAAAGCAAACCTGTAGCTACCCCTTTTTATTTGAAAATTTGATTCTACAATATCTTTTACGTTTCTTTTCTTTCATTAATCACATTAATGAAGTCCCATCATTTAAGTCACCTAAACATCACAGATAAATACGACGTACACTTATGCCATCCGCATTCGCCTCGATATCCCCTCGTGCACCGTTAGGTTAGGTAACTAACGGCAGAGCAGGGCAGGGCTAGCGCGGGTGTAAAACATAAGTAACGTCTATATAATATATTATATATACTATATACAGTATTTATCACAGAACATCAAATGATCACATCACAGATATCGCAGCAGAAGAAACATATGAAATATTGGATATACTAGGACGCCCGTGTTTTATTTTGAGCCTCTATAAAACACGGATTCCACGGTCGCGACGAATAGCCAAACCCACACCCCTAGATCCCTACGAGAGCGGCAAGCAACCCTATCAATTCTAGAGTTAGGAGACCCGGACTCGACTCCTCGAGTTGGTCTCCCACTGGACTCCAGAACCCGATTACTTGTGCTCTCCTCCTTGGGTCTATCCTAGTGCGGAAAAGAAAATAATATACAAATGGTGACATCAACCTCGACCCGGAAGTGCCCCAATAAAAGAATATTACATACATTTAATTTACATGAATGAAAATAAAAACTCTCATCTCACATAAAACCCCTCGGCTATTCAGAACGCGACGATCCAATATAACATATCCAACAACACATAATATCACATGTTATCAACGTAAGTAAATATACGCATCCCAATTGTCGTTGACATATAGCAACGAAACTGGCGATATCACATATTACACTTACGGTCACAGAAAAGAAAGTGTAAAACTACAACATTTGGAATCCACAATCTCTTTAGACATCGTAAATCCGAAATATCACATATTTCGCATTTCATGCCTAACTGTATGAATTCCACATATTGTATCACATTTCAGATAAATAGAGAGTATTAAACTTTCCAAACAGATAATCAAATACCCAAGATTTCCATAATAGCTCAACACTTGAGCGGAGTTCAAAAATCCCAGAATACGTTACAGTGGCAACGGTCCAGCCGTAGAAGGGTCAAGCCAACGCCTCACATGTGGCATGCCGTACTGCCCCAAACCCTAAGGTTCAAAGGGCAGTTCAAGACGGTCACACAATCGAGTTAAGCTTTGTTGTCTTCTAGAGGGTCCATCACATTCTTTGCACGTTTTTTCGAAAGATTTAAACCCGAGAAAAATTCAACACTTGAACGTTTTTCGTGCCGGGAAAAATTGAGTTAATGATCTCCGTTCGAACATTTTAATACTTACTAAATTATCCGGAAAACAGAATAACGAATTTAAAACTCCCGATCGAATCGACGATTACAAAATAAATCCCAAAATACTCAACACTTGAGTCAGTTTTAAAAATACCCAGAAAATATAAATTACAGAAATAGAAATTACAGTGTAAAAATGATGGCTTATCTCCTCTGTACGGCCGCGGAACCGCGGCCCAAGCAGGGTATTGCCGCGGTTCCGCGGTGGAATGTACGGAACAGGCTGTCGTTTTTCACCACAATTCTTATATTTTCCTGCTGAATTTTTCAGGTATTTTTAATTCAGAAAAATCACAGATTTGAAAAAAATGTCCAGAGAGGGGTTGATTTTGACGTTATCGGGTTCGTTCGGAGTTTTAACTTCGTTAACATATCGCCTAATACTCTAGCTAGGCTCTGATACCACTGCAGGGTTACTAGGTACACTAACAAGGCTCTACAAGGCATCGATCATGCCAAAATTAAAATTTTATGTGCGGAATAACACTAAGCAAGATCGTATACTAGAGTTTAGGCGAAACAATAAGCAAGTAAACAACTTTACTCTAAAGGGATAAGAAATACAACCTTTGTAGATCGTTCCTCCACTTCTTTAGCTCCTTAATGAAGTCCCTTCGCTGCGATCGTGGTTCTCCCGGACCCTTGCATGGCTTCACGAGGCGAAAGGTGCGACCTTGCTTGAAGTCTCCGAGGCCGAAGATGATCTACGTCGAGGGAATTCCGACTCAAGCTTCCACTTCACTAACTTGAGAATTAGTGAAGCAAACACCCTATGCTAAAGTGCTAATCTAGTAGAGGATGGAGAAATAGGAAGTGGGTTCTCTTTAGAATTTTATATCTCACAATCTTTTGCTCTCTTTTCAAAACCCTAGTTTGCTTTCTTTTTTGTTCAATGAAGAAGATGGACAAAACAAAGAGGAAAGGATAATGATCAAGTGAGAAGTGTAACCATGGTGAGTGAGTATCATATACTAACCCTTGTAGAGACTTAACCCTAGGCTAATCTTTATGGTTGGGTTAAGAAATATCCATAGTAAAAACAAAACCAAGTTGAATTAGTCAATGCATCCACAAGCTTCCACAAGCTTCATGCATTTTCTAATCCTCCACTTGATTTTATAATTACTTTAGATATTAAAAACCCTAAATAAAAATTAGCATAGTGTAAGTCTCATACACTCATGTATAGTGTATCATCAACCATGATACAAAAATACAACACATTTTCATATATATCATATATAGTAAAAATGTGTACATGTGAGAAAAAACCCTAAGTGAACATGTGTTAGTAAATGTAAACTAGTATATCTAATATACAATTATACACTTAATTATTAAATCAACACTTGACTTAATAATCCGGTCATATCTCATATAACCGACTAACATTCATCGTATCGACTTATCGAATCAACACTTGATTCGATAACCCGGTCATATCATATATAACCGACCGATACAAAAAGTCGCGAGAATAAAATACGGTATCACATACACGCATTATTCTCGGTCCCGCACATATCACATACATGCTCTTATTTCGTTTTGCCTGAGCCAGAAAAACCTCTATGTAGAACTCTAAAGACTCGTCAATACGCCGGCAGTAGGTGATGATCACATCAAGCACCCACAAGCCGTCAGCAGTACTAGATGGACGTAACGGCTACCCGGGTATTGAGCGATCAGAAGATCAGCAAGCAAGCCGGCTCCAACTCTTGTAAAAAGCCTGCCGGTAACACTTCTCGTACAGTCCGGTCTTCTCGTCTGATATGTCGCATATCAAGTCTAGGGATGGTAAACGTCAGACCCCAATAACCGATAAGTCGTGCAGATGTGAGGCTCATAAAGGGTCGAGAAACTACTGGTAACACTTACCAGTGAATCTCTGAATCAGCCCTGGCCAGGGACTTCCCTGTTACGGCCAATCGAACTCAGCGCAACATCAACCCCCAATACCGGGAGAGACGAAACCCCTCCTATCGCTCATTGCCTCCATGTAACTCGGGACTGTACCCAAAAACCACCGTTTTGCACGCCCTCATGACGTGGTAAGGTGGAAATCAATGCACAGTGGGAATCACATGAGACTCTATGACGATCTCGGGTCTACAGACTAACCTGCACAAGTGTCACCAGAGAACTGCCATCTGACGTGAGGTATAATACCATCTGGGAGTTCTCGGCGAGTCCGTTCAGTGTACCCAGTCTCCACTGAGCACCCGTATACCATCTCTGATGTCAAACACCAATGGATATGGGATCATCCATCGCCCATCTCATGGGTCGAGAAGCGTATACGCTAGTCTATACTGGTATATCGATGCCCCGTCTCGATACACTCACGACTAGGGACATTGAAAGATGTACTTATGGACTACCACGGCCCCACTAGTATGATCTGCATCACAGTCCAGGTAGTCAAGTACACATCCTAAGGGCTTTATCAATATGTAGATAAAAGACAGTATAAAGAGACAAGTATACATGTTAAGATAAAGAGCAACCAGATAACATACTATCATATCGAGCAAGAAAGTCCTCTCTATATATGTCCAAGCATCCAATATAATATACATCTTCTGTACAATACTGGCCTCTAGGGCATACATACAACTAACAGTGTGATTCCCACTGTGCTTTGATTTCCATCATACCACGTCTAAGAGGGCATGCAAAACTGTGGCTTTTGGGTACAGTCCCGAATCACATGGAGGCAATGAGCGATAGGAGGGGTTTCGTCTCTCCCGGTATAGGGAGTTGATGTTGCGCTGTGTTCGATTGGATATAACTGGAAATCCCTGGCCACGGTTGCTCGGATTTACTGGTAAGTGTTATCAGTAGTTTCTCGAACTGTTATGGACCTCATATCGACACGACTTATCAAACTACTGGGGTCTGACGTTTACCACCCCTAGGCGAGATATGCGACATATCAGACGAAGAGACCGGACTGTACGGGAGTGTTACCGGTTGGATTCACAGGAGAATGTACAGGCTTGCTGTTGATCTTCTGATTGCTCAATACCTGGGTGGCTGTTACGTTTAGCTGACCGCTTGCAGCTTGTGGGTGTTTGATATGATCATCACCTACTGCCGGCGTATTGATGATTGTTTAGAGTCCTATACAGAGGTTTCCTGGCTCAGGAAAAACGGAGTAGGAGCACATATGTGATATGTGCGGGACCGAGAACAATACGTGTATGTGATACCGTATTAGATTCTCGCGATATGTGATATCGGCCGGGTATATGTGATATAACCGGGTCGTCGGATCAAGTGTTGATTCGATGAACTGATACAGATTATATTTGTCGGTTATTTGAGAAATAGCCGGATTATCGGATCAAGTGTTGATTCGATTATTTAATGTATTATTATATATTTGATATATTATATTATATTAACTAATAATAGCTCACTTAATTATTCTTTTTCTCACTTGGATAATACATTGATATATATATGTGATATATGTTAATTGTATTATTTTATTTTGTTACAATAAATATTCTATATGTGATATATAATATTGTAACAAGTTAGGGTTACAAATGCAATATGTTTTGTGGAGCTTAAATATGGTTAGGGTTTGGATTAGGGTTAAGCTTGGATAGAGCTTTCATGAAGTTTCATGAAGCTTTGACTTTGACTTTGATATTTTGAGTAGATATTTCTTTAACCCAACCCATATCCTTTACCCTAGTTAATTCTCTACAAGGGTTAAGTCTTCATTCTTAACCCATGGTTGATTTGTAACCATAGGAATAATTCATTATTCAACATAAATGAAATTGTTCTTCTTTTTCCTCTTGAAAAAAAAGCTTTCTAGCTTTTTGACATATGATGATAATGATGAGAAATTGAAAACAAAAGAGAGCTAAATTCCTACTGTAAGTGCACGGCGGCGCCCCGGCCGTCAAACCGACGGCCAAATGCGGAAGCGGTGATAAACTTTAATTTTGCGAACTTAGCAAACCGGCACCACCGCGCACTAAACCCCGGATCGGGCCATTAAACCTGACCTAGCTAACTAACAAGATAGGGGAGAGATGTACCGACTGATCCGAGTCCTCCGGTCTTCATCTCCACTCCGATCTCCTCGCGGGATCTCCGTCCGTCTCCTCCTCGTCGGAAAGGGCACCACGAAGCCTGGTACTTTTACGAGCTCCCACCTCAATACCGAGGCAACTCGGGCGCGAAGTTGGCTAGCGACGCGCCCAAGATTTGCTGTAGGCAAATGTAGAATACGTCTCTTTGGGGTTGGTTGCCACAGATGGAGGAATGGTATGAACTAGACTTTTCAAGTGGAGATGGAATTTGTGTAGCATGTAAGAATGATATGAAAACATTCTCTCATCTCAAAATGAACTCACTCACCCACTCAAAAGAATGGCCGGCCCCTCTTATTCAAGAGAATAGTGGTGGTGATCCAAAGATAAGAAGGGAGGTTATGGTAGTGTAAAGTGAAGGGGTGACCACATACAAAGACATCATGATAACAAAACCCATATCCAAATCAAATCCTTTCAAATCTCATTTAATACAAGTGATGGAAGAAAGATGCTTAACATATCATAATAAATATATTTGCAAGAAACCCCCTCCACAAATGTTATTTGCAAACTTGCAAATAACCCCCTCCATCTGAAAAGTCCGGCCGGGAAAGAACAAAGGAAAACCGGCCGGAACGGAATGCAAACTGGCAACTCCAGAAAACTGGTCCCGTAATAAATTACAGGAAAACCCCGATACTGTGCATACACACCCGCATCTGTATTTCGTCCGGATACAAATGCAAAGAGACAAAATCTACACTGTACTAAACTAGGATCCGTCTTAAACCAAAGTCGGCTAGTAATATCCGTCCGATCCTGATCCGTGCAATACCGCACGTATCTGATCGAACCCTGCCATATATCTATACGGCCTCTAGTACAAACCGTCCGATCCTGATTCGTGCAATACCGCACGTATCTGATCGGACCCTGCCATATCTCCATACGGCCTCTACATCGTTTCGCCCGAAAGCTTGAGTAACTGAAAGTGTGGTGGACTCTAAAGACTCGTCAATACTATGGCTGTGGATTTAACCACTAGCACGTCAGAGGTATAAGCCAATACGTAACGGGCCACCAGCTATTGACTAAAATGGACGTCGATGAGCGAACTCATCCTGACACCCTACTGAGCCTGTCAGTGACAGTATCCGTACAGTCCGGTCCGTTCGTCTACGAGCATCGCATGGCGGGCCTAGGGGGTTGGTAAAAGTCAGACCCCCAAAAGCGGTACAAGTCGTGTCGGAGTGTAGCCCAGAACACCCTGAGATACTACTGGAATACCTACCAGTAAATCTCCTGCCTTGGCCAAGGACTTCGTGTAATGGCTCTCCTAGACACAGCGCGACCTCACCCCCAATACCGGGAGAGACGAACCCCTGAAGATCCGCTCACTGCCTCCATGTGGCTCGGGACTGTACCCAACTAAAACCTGTTTGCACGACTCCTTTGAGCCGTGGTAGGGTAGTAATCAAAGCACAGTGGGAACTCACACGAGACAAATGACGATCTCAGGTCGATGAACTAACCTGTACACATGTCACCAGGGAACTGCTATCTGACGTCAGGTATAAAACCAACTAGCATGTTCCCGGCGAGTCCTGTCCGGTATACTCATAACCCAATGAGCACCTGTATACATCTTAGGTGAACCGACTAACACCAGTGGCCTGTGAGACCGGCCACCGCCCCTCGTCGGGGTCTCGACTGCATACACCAGTCTACTCTGGAGAATCGATGCCCTGTCTCGAAACTCCCACGACTAGGGACCTTTTAAGGATGTGCTTATAGACTCCAGCTCTCACTTATATGATCGCCTTCATACTGCCGGCAGTCAAGCAAGAATCCTAGGGGCTCTATCAACGTGCAATAGCGACCTGTCAGGTCACCTAAAGCAGTACACGATGATAAAGGTAAACCAGATAGCATACTATCATCTCGAGTAAGACTGTTCTACCGGGATAGGTCCTCCCTCAATCATTGCAATCACGTGCCTGTGATCCAATAATTGACTCTGAGGGCACTATCTCCAACAATCTCCCACTTGCACTCAAGGCTAATTATTGCGATGCCGCATACTCACAGCCCGTGTGATACCGAACACCCAACTCCTCTACTAGTCAGTCTCACAAAGCCTGTTTGGAAGACTATTGCGTTCGAGGAATAGCCTCAATGAGTGGATCCGCTCAGATGTTCCATTCTATGTCTCTCTATATCTCAAGTTCGCGGAGAATGCCATCTCCCGAAATGAGCAATACCTGTCTTAGAGTGTCTGGATGTCTGATGGGACCGAGCTCATAAATGAACTCCAAATCCAAACTTCTTAGACTGTATCGTCAACTGAACTTAATCAGTATCCTGCGCCATGCCTCCCTCAGTATCTGCCTGGATCACCTGTCCAGAATACTGCCCTTCATTAGAAGGAAAACTATAACTCTGACAACCTCCTTGTCGTCCATGTCACCTTGGAAGCCTGGAATGATAATTGTCTCCCAAATGAGGCTGTCGTTATCATATCCCTAGAACATCCACTTATGTTCTAAAACTGCTTTCGACTGTTTCTCCAGGATTGGATCAATGTCAACTTATTGCATCTTGTGCAAGAATAACATCTGGTGTGGTACTTGACATCACATGATCGACTCAATTGCCTAAGCAAGTGATCTGCCAATCATGCACATCCCTCTCTACTATAGTCTATAAGACACCTTTAGAGAGGGTGACTCCATCACCTGCAGGTACACTATCGTGCCAGGAGTCGTCCATTCTAAATACTCTTAGAATGCTGTCAAAGTACCCTGATTGGGAAACCACCCAAATCCAGATCTAAAACCATAGATCTAGTAACCAGTATGTCAGTTATAATGTCCAAGTCCCATGTGGAAAAACCACTGTGTGACGACCAAAGTATAACCGATCGTAGTATAGGAGTTTCCTTTCCTACTTTGTGTATGTCATCCAAAACCCGGATATCACACCCTACTACCTTCTCAACAGATCCATCCCCTATTCTGATGAAGTCAAACCTATGACTGTCACATCAGAAATAGATGATCTATCTCCGCTATATCTACTTTAGTCTATAAATAGACATAAGCCTGATGTCCACCAATGCTTCCGCTGCTCTCACTGACTATGACAACCCTCTGGCAGAGTCATATAGACGTGCACTTCTAAAACTAGTTTAGAATGACGCTATATTCATCCTCCTGCCGGGTCTCGGAGCCTGGAACAACAACAATGGCAAGTGTGGGTAAACAAGAACTTCCCTGTCACCGTCCTTGAGGCTACCGGAGTACCTCTCGGGTGCCTGAAGTTACCCACCTTATCTGCGGAGTGGCCAATGGAATGTCAAATCAGATTGAATCTTTAGGTTCCTTATCAAATCTTCAGTAATCGTTTGCGGTTCTGGAATCACTTCCAGTTCTACCATACTCCCATTACTGTTTTTGAAAAAATCCATTTTTATTAAAACTGTGGCGAGTCAAGAACAATATCACTATTGATCGTTCTTATGGTAGAAAGTCAACCCTCGTCATAGCCTGGGTCAACCCACAAACAGCCATTACAGAAACGTGCCTTGAGTTGTCCAGAGTCTGGTTTTAATCATAAGCCGGACAACTTCCCGTACCTTAACAATGTTAAGATATGAACTGTACTATATCCAATATAGAACCAGAGGCACTGATTTAATTGAACCAGATTCAAATCATGCAGCTGTCTCCAGTGCATGTCAACTAAATGGAGAGAGGCCGATCAGCGTTACTCAACTTAGGAATGCTTCCAATTATGAGTAACCTGAAAGAGAAGCAATTTCTCTTTATCATTACTATCAACTGAATACCATACACAAGTATCTACATCTTCGATCACCTTGAAGAATCCCGATACTTGCTACATCTGGTTCTCTACTCTATTCAAATACCTATAACTCCTCAAAACCTAGACCCTGTGTTTCTACGAAACACATGTCTAAGAACTAGAGAAGTTAAAAGTAAACAGAATATAGTATGAGGACCAACCCCTCTGTCCTAATAGACACTGGACAACATACAATACTCTGTATAAGTCCGCTGAGTCTAACAACTCTTTCACTGTGTGTCGTAGGTTGAAAACTGTACTTATGGTTAAGAAGAATTACACCGCTGTTTAATGCTCCTTACCTAACCATCCACTGATATAGGTAAATGTCATCGACATAATATCAAAAGGTATATCTCACTCTATGAAAATAGACGTACAGATATATCAATTTGAAATTGGTGCACAACAACGGATATTCAAAACCAAATATTTGCCGACCGGCAAACAGCCCAGATGATCTCCTCAAATATCACCGATTACAACGAATCCCGATATAATGAGGATGATCACCCAATTCCCAATAACTTACTCCCACTCATCATCTGTAAAACCATACAGATGTGAGAATCAAACCTGGTAAATACATACCCTGGAGCAAGTGTCTGATCGGGAAATCAGTTTTCCTTTAACAGTACACAGTTGAACTGAAACATTAAAATGTTTCGATGGGGTATCCTGGTATTCCTAGTAATGCCTCTACCATTATCCATATTCACAACTATAACCGTATAATTCTTTGCCACCTCTCCAAATCCCTTTATATGTCTTTAGTCATTACCTTCTGCACACCCCTTAGGCCAAATGGTTTTCTTCCTTCCCTACCGTTCGGCACCAGCCTATGGTTTGGAAGAAGACTATCCAATAAGCATAATGGGTGTACTATCCTAGTCCTAGGAGCACTTGCAATGCGAGAGAAGGTGAAGATAAAAGACAACCGAATAAATCTTATTCCTATTTCTCCTGGACCAGAATCCATCCCCGAACTGGAACAAGTTCCTTTCGAGTTCGTATATAACCATACGATGGAGTATCCAATAAACTGTGGATCTTCGTAGTGATACGGAGTGTCCTGGAGAAATACAAAGGTGATTTAGGATTGGCGAAGAAATACTTGGTTTTGTCGTGAATATCAGTTGCAATTTACTTTGCCCTCTTACTAATCCCTTGCTTTGTCTTAATCTTAATACCTTCTGTACACCATTTAGGCTAATTGGTTTTCTTCATTCCCTACCGGTCGGCACCAGCCTAAGGTTTGGAAGAAGACTATGCAATTTGCGCAATAGGTGTACTATCTCCTAAACCAAGAAGTACTCACAACTTGAGAGAAGGTAAAAGGGAAAAGACAACTGAATAATCCTATCCGTTTTCTCCAGAACCGGAAACCATCCTCGAAATCCTTCGAGTTCGTATCTAACCATACGATGGTTTTGTCCAATGGAAGTGGACGTTCGTAGTAATACGGGGTGTCCTGGAGAAAAGGGTAAAAGTAGGAGTGGCAATGAGGTCTGCAACTCTGACAATCCAAAAGCCAGTGTTAAGAAGGTTCGGTCAACTTGGTCACTGAGTCAAAGTCTAGGGTCGGGTCAATGGTCGCTGCCAGAGAGAGAGAGAAAAGAAACACTCAGCGTGCATTCTAACCTAGATCAGAATGGTTATCCCTTTATCTAATCTGGAAACCTCCCACTGTACCTCAAATTCTCCTCCAAACCTGAAAGAAGAATTAGTCGGGGTTACCCGAGGAGTAAACCAACTCATCAGTGGGAATCGGGATCCAACTATCATCGCATGATAACATGACGGAATCTGCTCACGGTATCACACTCCAGAAGGTATGCGCATATCCGGCAAGTTTCAGTTCTTTTGAAACTCCCGATGTGATTTTTACCCCATGCTCTTATGACCTTGACTTTGGCCAACAAATCATAAGTCACATGTCAAGTTCTACCCGTCATTCTCCAGGTTAATTTGAATCTATCCGTACCTACCCTTGACTTTGGCCAACAAGGCAGTACGACTGTTTCAAACCAACGCATCTATCTATGCTGCATATGAATAACTAACAGCTACCAAACACTGTGCCTTGACTTTGGCCAACAAACACAGCTTGAATACTATTGACTACCCATATGAAACGACGGAGGGCTACGAATGGTTTCTGGCGAAAACCTTTAACGTAATGAACTTGATATCGTTGAAGGAACGGATAGCTTTTTAGAAAATATAGTGACGAAAACCTTTACTAAAGAGGTCACTCCCGGTGAAGGGATCTCGGCTCTTTCCCCGTAGAATGGGGTGCAGGATATTCCAAATGAATACCTCGATGCAAAGCAAAAGTAATCGGCTATAGTGAAGTTAATGCCCTGACGCAAACTTCTGTCCAAGGGGTCACTCCCGGTGAAGGGATCTCGGCCCTTGCCTCGTCGACTGAGGAGCAGGATATTCCAAATGAATACCACGATGCAAAACAAAAGTGAACGTCCTTGCAATAACAGCTTTTTGAAAAGTGTTCCAACAACATCAGAATAGGTTTGTTTTAACTTGCATTGATCCGAATCAATGCAGTCCCATCAATTGATCACACCACAAAGAACGAAAATATACTGACGTACGTATATGCCATCCGTATTCGCCACTGGGTCCCGTCATCACCCGTTAGGTTAGCTAACTAACGGCAAAGCGGGGACTGGACTAGCGCGGATGAAAAACATATACAACATCTACTAATATATATACCAATATATTATATTTCGCTCAAGGCGTGAATAAAATGCAACATCACAGAAATGTACAGCATCATAGAACAATACAGATATCTGGGATCCCCGGGTTTCATAGAGCCACTACTGAAACCCGACATTCCCCTGGTCGTGTGGATAGCCTGTGCAATGAAAACCTAGACCCCTACGGGCGCGGCAAGTCACCCGCCAAAACCTGAAGCGAGGCAGCCCCCTTCAGCACCGTGAATGGACCACCCAGCACTTCACGGAATCCGGCAACTTGGGCACCCCTCCTGGGTCAACCTGTACCCCCTACGAGTGCGGCGAATAGCCCGCCAATTCCAGACTGAAGCCCCCTCCGTCTCAATGCCCTGAGATGCGGGCCCGTTGCTTTCTAGAACCCGGCTATCCGTGCACCCCTCCGCGGGGTAACCCTAGTACAGAAAGTAAAATATACATACAACGGGTACATCGACCGCAACCTGGCCGTGCCCCAAAAGAATAATACAAACAGGCAGTGACGGCAGTCCACATGTCGGACGCTCGCCCCGCAATATCAAATGTACATAATACAACCACAACTGTACTAGCATTGCATTCAGGCTATCCCCCACGACCGATCCTCAACATCACAGCAAAACATAGAACATCAGCGTGAAAGTCACGTTCGCAAATCTCTCTAACCGGGCTATAGCAGTTAGACAGGATTTACCGATCGAGTGACATTCACGGTCGCAGATATAATGTAAATACTGTGAAAAATGTGTTTAAAATATCCGATCGATCAAAAATTAACAAGTGGGCCCCCTAGCAATACTGTAGCACTCACAGAAATTATGGGCCCAATTTTAATATTCCAAAACCCCTATTTTTAGGCCACAAGCCCACTGCAAAAAAACGATCACATGATCCCTCATTACTGCGGCGGATCCGCGGCCTAAGAAAGGTCAATGGCCGCGGATCCGCGGTCTTACTGAGGGATTGTGTTGTCGAATTTTTCCAGTGTTCTTAGAACTCCCTGTACATCATTCTGAGACAACCTGAAAAATTTTTCGAGACCAAAAATTTTCAACAGAAACTGATGCTAACAAAAAATGCAAGTTTTGGAATTTTGGTCGATCGGAAATGTAAAACACATCAAACGAAGCTAGACGAAGTTAATGGCGAGGCTTTGATACCACTGTAAGTGCACGGCGGCGCCCCGGCCGTCAAACCGATGGCCAAATGCGGAAGCGGTGATAAACTTTAATTTTGCGAACTTAGCAAACCGGCACCACCGCGCACTAAACCCCGGATCGGGCCATTAAACTTGACCTAGCTAACTAACAAGATAGGGAAGAGATGTACCGACTGATCCGAGTCCTCCGGTCTTCATCTCCACTCCGATCTCCTCGTGGGATCTCCGTCCGTCTCCTCCTCGTCGGAAAGGGCACCACGAAGCCTGGTACTTTTACGGGCTCCCACCTCAATACCGAGGCAACTCGGGCGCGAAGTTGGCTAGCCGACGCGCCCAAGATTTGCTGTAGGCAAATGTAGAATACGTCTCTTTGGGGTTGGTTGCCACAGATGGAGGAATGGTATGAACTAGACTTTTCAAGTGGAGATGGAATTTGTGTAGCATGTAAGAATGATATGAAAACATTCTCTCATCTCAAAATGAACTCACTCACCCACTCAAAAGAATGGCCGGCCCCTCTTATTCAAGAGAATGGTGGTGGTGATCCAAAGATAAGAAGGGAGGTTATGGTAGTGTAAAGTGAAGGGGTGACCACATACAAAGACATCATGATAACAAAACCCATATCCAAATTAAATCCTTTCAAATCTCATTTAATACAAGTGATGGAAGAAAGATGCTTAACATATCATAATAAATATATTTGCAAGAAACCCCCTCCACAAATGTTATTTGCAAACTTGCAAATAACCCCCTCCATCTGAAAAGTCCGGCCGGGAAAGAACAAAGGAAAACCGGCCGGAACGGAATGCAAACTGGCAACTCCAGAAAACTGGTCCCGTAATAAATTACAGGAAAACCCCGATACTGTGCATACACACCCGCATCTGTATTCCGTCCGGATACAAATGCAAAGAGACAAAATCTACACTGTACTAAACTAGGATCCGGCTTAAACCAAAGCCGGCTAGTAATATCCGTCCGATCCTGATCCGTGCAATACCGCACGTATCTGATCGAACCCTGCCATATATCTATACGGCCTCTAGTACAAACCGTCCGATCCTGATTCGTGCAATACCGCACGTATCTGATCGGACCCTGCCATATCTCCATACGGCCTCTACAGCGTTTCGCCCGAAAGCTTGAGTAACTGAAAGTGTGGTGGACTCTAAAGACTCGTCAATACTATGGCTGTGGATTTAACCACTAGCACGTCAGAGGTATAAGCCAATACGTAACGGGCCACCAGCTATTGACTAAAAGGGACGTCGATGAGCGAACTCATCCTGACACCCTACTGAGCCTGTCAGTGACAATATCCGTACAGTCCGGTCCGTTCGTCTACGAGCATCGCATGGCGGGCCTAGGGGGTTGGTAAAAGTCAGACCCCCAAAAGCGGTACAAGTCGTGTCGGAGTGTAGCCCAGAACACCCTGAGATACTACTGGAATACCTACCAGTAAATCTCCTGCCTTGGCCAAGGACTTCGTGTAATGGCTCTCCCAGACATAGCGCGACCTCACCCCCAATACCGGGAGAGACGAACCCCTGAAGATCCGCTCACTGCCTCCATGTGGCTCGGGACTGTACCCAACTAAAACCTGTTTGCACGACTCCTTTGAGCCGTGGTAGGGTAGTAATCAAAACACAGTGGGAACTCACACGAGACAAATGACGATCTCAGGTCGATGAACTAACCTGTACACATGTCACCAGGGAACTGCTATCTGACGTCAGGTATAAGACCAACTAGCATGTTCCCGGCGAGTCCTGTCCGGTGTACTCATAACCCAATGAGCACCTGTATACATCTTAGGTGAACCAACTAACACCAGTGGCCTGTGAGACCGGCCACCGCCCCTCGTCGGGGTCTCGACTGTATACACTAGTCTACTCTGGAGAATCGATGCCCTGTCTCGAAACTCCCACGACTAGGGACCTTTTAAGGATGTGCTTATAGACTCCAGCTCTCACTTATATGATCGCCCTCATACTGCCGGCAGTCAAGCAAGAATCCTAGGGGCTCTATCAACGTGCAATAGCGACCTGTCAGGTCACCTAAAGCAGTACACGATGATAAAGGTAAACCAGATAGCATACTATCATCTCGAGTAAGACTGTTCTACCGGGATAGGTCCCCCCTCAATCATTGCAATCACGTGCCTGTGATCCAATAATTGACTCTGAGGGCACTATCTCCAACACCTACTTCATCATCCTCATGTATTCTAGCCACTTAGATTAGGGTGTTTTCTTTGCTAATACTTGATTAGTGAAGCATGAGCTTGGGTTTGAATTTCTTCAAGGTAGATCATCTTAGTTGTTGAAGATCGGAAGCAAGCTTGCATCTTTCTCTTTATGGAGCCTCTCTAGAGTCCGGGTACTTGATGATCGCAGCGAAAGGATCTCAACATGGAGCTTATGAAGTGAAGGAATGGACTACAAAGGTTGTAATCCCTAACTCTTAGATGTTAAAGTGTTTAACATGCTTGTTTGCCTAATTCTCTAGTAAAGATCTTGGTTAGGGTTTGTTTAGCACCCCAAAAATTTTAAAGTAGCATGATTGATGCTTGCCAAAACCTTGTTAAGGTGCTATACTAACCCTACAGTGGTATCAAATCCAAGCTAGAGCTTTAGGCATTGTCTAGACGAAGTTAAAAGTCCGATCGAACCCCGAAACATCGTTTTAGACCCCCTCTCTGTAAATTTTCTAAAAAGTTGGTTTTTTCGTATTAAAAATACTCAGAAAATTAAGCAGGGAATTCTAAGGATTACCGTGAAATACGAACTTCTAATTCCCTCAAGTCGCCGCGGAACCGCGGCAATGCCATGCTTTGCGCGGCGGTTCCGCGGCCGTACTTGGGTATTAAGGATAGGTGTTTCTAGGTAATATCCGTAGGTATTACTACATGCTTCTGGGAATCTTTAATATTACTCAAGTGTTGAGTGTTCTGGAGATCTTTAGAATTCGTTGATTCGATCGGAAAGTTTAACATCGTTTAGTTTTTCTGGGTAATTTAGAACGTGTAAAAAAAGGTTCGAACGGATATCAATAACTCACTTTTTCCCCTGCCGGAAAATTTCCAAGTGTTGGATTTTGTCCTAAGTTAAAGAACATTCATAGTCGTGCAAGTAACGCGGTGGACCTTCTAGAAGAACTAAAACCTTAACTCGATTATGTGACCGTCTGAACCGCCTCTAAATCTTAGGGTTTGTGGCAGTACGGCGTTGCCACATATGAGGCGTTGGTTTGACCCTTCTACGGCTGGACCATTGGTACTGAGGCATGTGATGGATGCTTTTAAACTAATTTCAAGTGTTGAGAACTAAAGGGAAATCTTGGGTGTTTGTTTATTCGATCGGAAAGTTTAACATTGTCTATTTATCTGGAATGTGATACAATATTTGGAATCCACAATTAGTTATGAGATAACTAGATTGAATGTTATAAATCTAGCAGTTTTTAGTCTCATTTGATCGGTTGCCACGGGATTTTGATGTGATCAAAAGTCCCTCGCAATCACGTAGCGTACGCGGATACTCGCCGGGTAAACTTAATAGATAGCCACGCCCCATAGCCCCGACCAAGTGACTGTAGGAGAACCCCGTCGCCAAAAGCATCCGTTTGGGTGCTCGCGGCAGCGGTGTTCCGCCTTCGTCGACGGTATCGGGGGTGCGGCCGTCTACTAAACTTTCCGACGAGCATTCGATCAGAATATCGGGAATCTTGTTGATTTGCCCGACTTGAGGTTGAAAAGTGTTTTCAAGATTGAGACTAAAATGCGGGGTTTATAATTGTTAGGCATGCGACGTCTAAGGAATTCATTTGGTTAGGCATGTGGTGTCTAAGGTGGTTGCGGATTCCAACTGTTGTAGTTTTTCACTTTCTTTTCTGCGACCGTAAGTGTAATATGTGGTGTATCGCCGGTTTCGTTACTATACATCAACGACAACTGGGATACACATATTTACTTACGTTGATGACATGTGATGTTATGTGTTGCTGTGATATGTTATATTGGATCGTCGTGTTTTGAATAGCCGGGGGTTTATGTGAGATGAGAGTTTTTCTTTTTCATTCATGTAAAATTCAATTGTATGTAATATTCTTTTATTGTGGCACTTCCGGGTTGAGGATGATGTCACCATTGTATATTATTTACTTTTCCGCATTAGGATAGACCCAAGGCGGGGAGCACAAATAACCGGGTTCTAGGGTCCAGTGGGAGACCATCTCGAGGAGTTGAGACCGGGTCTCCTAACTCTAGAACTGGTAGGGTTACTTGCCGCTCTCGTAGGGGTCTAGGGGTGTGGGACTGGCTATTCATCACGACCGTGGAATCCGTGTTTTATACAGGTTCGTATTAAAACACGGACCTCCTAGTATATCCAATATTTCATATATGTTCTTCTGCTGCAATGTTCTGTGATGATATCATATTACTGCCTGAGACGAATGTTTATATTATATATATGAGATATATGTTATATTGCTGATTTCGTTTCAAATGTGATGCTTGTGAAGCATAATAAAATGAGATTTCATTAATGAGATTAATGAAACTAAAAGAAACCTAAAGATGTTGTAGAAACTTGTCTCGAAAACAAGTAGCTCTAGTTGTTGCTTTTCATAGCGGTATTCCTTGAAGAATATCCAGCACCTTATTCGATAAGGAAAGAGCCGAGATCCCTTCACCGGGAGTGACCTCTTTAGCAAAACTAGCAGATGCTACACACTCGGTTTGTCTTTTGATTGCTTCTATAGTTTTTCTTTGCACAACGGTACTTGTGAAATATCCTGCACTTTATTCGATAAGGAAAGAGCCGAGATCCCTTCACCGGGAGTGACCACTTTAGAAAAACTGGAAAAGACCTCAAAAACACTCCTTTTCAAAATCACTCAATTCTACAACGAGATCAAGTTCATTACGCAAAAGGTTTTTTTAAAAACCTGTCGTAGCCCTCCGTCATTTCAGATAAATCCTACTTAGTATTCGTGCTACGTTTGTTGACCTGTGGGGTAGCTGACTAGTATTTATCTGCTGCATATGATGCGATTGTTTTAGGGTAGTCATGCGGCCTTGTTGACCTCCGTCAAGGGTCATGCGGGTGGGTTTAATTCAATCAGGAAATGACAGGTAGAACTTGACTAGCAGCCTATGGTTTGTTGACCTCCGTCAAGGTCATAGGACGCTAGGGGTAAAATATTATCTGGAATTTCATGTGTTGAAATTTGCAATGAGATTGCATACCTTCTATGAGATAGTTGGATCCCGATACCCGCTGCGAGTAAGAGTTACTCCTGGGAGAGTTTTACACATTACAATTAGCCGATCAAGTAGGTGTCTAGAAAGGTGTCAACGGGGTTAAGCCTCTGGGAAAACGAGATTTACTTTAATTAGGTCCGTGCGAAAGCACGGGGAACCTCCCTCAAAGCACCGGCACTAGCCTGGCTGAAAGATTGACGAACTTGTAGCGTGTAATTAATCCCGGCTAGTCTTACCTTTTAGGGTTTGAAGGAAGATTTGACTGAAATAGTGGGACACATCCTGATTAGATATATTAATAACCAATCTAATCTTGCAAGAGCATACGCTGAGTGTTTTCTTCTCTCTCTCTCTCCAGGTAGCGACTATATCACACCTTAATCAAGATAATAATACGGATGTATTGACTGAACCCGCTTGTTATACTGCGCTAGGGAACGTTGGTCTCGCTCCAACTTATAATTGTTATAAGACAGAGCAGGAAATAGGGGATTACCAGAATTCCCGTGCTGCCCAAACGAAGAAAGTGTATGCTGATGCATCTTCTTCGGGTATGTTCATTACAAAGAACTGTTTCTCAGTATCCTTTACGTCCTGGGTATGAGATACCGGATCAGGATCCCACATATGTAATATGTTACGTGGGCTACAAATAGGTAGAGAACTGAGAACGGTGATAAGTTTCAAGAGTTGGAAATGGTGCAAGTGTTGCAGCCATGTCTGTTGGCAGTTATCACCCTGTATTACCAGAATACATTGATTCTGAACGAATGTTATTAGATACCGAACCTGATATACAACATCATATCAGTCTCTTTATTAGTAAAGAAGGATATAATTTTGTATTGTTGGATAATGTTTTGAACATTTCCTATATCATGAGTTGATCGGTTCAGGCACGTTATCTGAAAGCATAGACGTTCTAAATCAAACTACAGTTCTTAACGTACAGAACACACACAAGAGGAAGAGTTCAGAAATGAACAAATCCTTCTTGAGGCATTGTAGACTAGGTCATATCAATGCGACCCGACTAGCTAAGTTACATGTAGATGCATATTTAAAACTGTTTTGAATTTACATCTTATGAAACTTACCAGTCATGTCACAAAGATAAGATGACCACAGCTCCGTTTATTAGAAACAGAGAAAGAGTTACTGAGCTCTTGGGATTGATACATGCTGATGTATGAAAGTCCCCTGTCTACATATGCCAGGACCGGTTCTTTGTACTTCATTACATTCACTGATGATCTCTCAAGATTCAGACATATGTTCCTATTACACAAGTCCGAAGCTTTTGAGATATTCACAGAATATAAGTTAGAGTTAGAGAACCAAAATAGGTATAAGTATTATGTCCTTTGATGTGATCAAGGAGGAGAATACATGAACACGGAATTCCTGGACTATTCTAAAGGAGAATGAGATTCTCTCTCAGCATTACTCCTCCGTATACACCATAGTACTTTGGTGTAACGGGGCGGAGCAATCTCACCTTATTAGATATGGTGCGCTCTATGATGAGTACTACTGAGTTTCCTATTTCCTTTTGGGAGTTATGCACTTGAGAAGCTGCATACCTATTGAATAGGGTTCCAATAAAATCAGTTGCCTACCACTTCATATGTGATATGGAATGAGAAGAGCCCATATCTTAAGTATGTTAAGATTTGGGGTTGTCCAGCCTATGCCTAAAAGCAAAATCTGGACAAGCTCGAGACAAGGTCAGTTCTGTGGAAGTTTTTTGGATATGCCAAGCATTCGCAAGGGAATATCTTCGACCAACCTGAGGAACAAAAGATGTTTTGTTTTCTTAGCATGCCACCTTTGGGAAAGGGAATTTCTTGTGAAGAGATTAATGGTCATGAGATAGAACTGGAAGTAGTTCCAGCTAAACAAACTGCAGCTGATGATTTGGTAGAACCGTAGGATTTAATAGTTTCTGACGAACCTCAGCCTCTCCGCCGATCTAGTAGGGTTCCTTACCCACCTGAGAGATACTTCGGTTTTCTCTATGACAGTGGGAGCGAGGAATGCATCATGAGATGATGACCCAACTAGTTTCGAGCAGGCCATCAGGAGTGGGACTCTGTAAGAATGGCTGGATGCTCAGCGACCTGAGATGGAATCCTTATACACTAACAAAGTATGGACTTTGGTTGCTTTATCTGAAGGGTTAAATCCTAATCAGGAGCAAGTATATCTTGAGAAGATTACTTGGTGTACATGGAAAAGTTGAGACTTTCAAAGCTATGCTTAAGTCCATCCAGATCCTATTTGCCATTGCTACATACCATGACTATGATTTTTGGCGGTTGGGTGTCATGACTGCTTTTCTAAATGATGATTTGGAAGAGAGCGTTTATAAGTACACAGCCAGAGGGCTTCGTAGACAGTGGGAGTAGCGGCAACGTATGCAAGATGTTTTATGCGATAAATCAGGCATCGCGGAGTTGAAACGTCTATTTTGATGTGGTAGTCAAAGAGTTTGACTTCATCAAAATGGTAGATGAACCTTGTATATACAAAAAAGGTAGTAGGGAGTATGGTGGTGATCCTCGTATTGTACGTGGATGACATACTCTTGATAGGAAAGGAGTTTCCTATGCTACGATCGGTCAATCTCCTCTTATCACAAAGATTCTCTATATAGGATCAAGGTGATATCTCCTAAATCCTGGGTTTTGGATCTATGAGATAGATCTAATTGGATGTTAGGATTCTCACTAGTTGTAGTGAGATGGTATCAATCGATCCTGGGGAGAATCACTGGAAAGGTTCCAGGGTGATAAGGACGACTGAATGTCAGTCGCAGGCATTGTCTTTACCCTCAGTGGAGGGACGGTATGTTGGAAGAGTTCCAAGCTAGATACCGTGACTTACTAAACTATTAAAGGAAAGATACATCGTTACCAAGGATGCTACCAAAGTGGCAATCTGGATATATATGAGTTCATGAGATGAATTTCGTTCCTACCATTGTGTGACAATGGATTTGTGGCTTATCCCTAGGAACCCCCGTCCCATCAGAGATCCAGACATATTCTTAGGCAGTATTGCCTGATCATGGAGATGGTTGATATCTAGGGAGATCAAGGTTAGGAGAGTAGACACAGAGGACAACAGCGCGGATCCACCCACAAAGGACTATTTCCCAGTAGAGACTTTTATGGGATGGTTGAGTATGAGATACTTCAACCACAGCTGATTGTTGGGTATGCGATACCACAACAGATGACCCTAGTGCAAGTGGGAGATTGTTAGTTATATGTATGCCCTAGAGACCGTTACTGTACATACGATGTATATTGTAGTGGATGCTTGGACATATATAGGGAGGACTTTCTTTCTCGACATGATAGTATGCTATCTGGTTACTCTTTATCTTAACATGTACTCTGATTGTCTCTATATTACATGTTGATAAAACCCTTAGGATGAGTACTTGACTACCAGGACTATGATGCAGATCATACTAGTGGGGACAGAGTAGTCGCTAAGTACATCCTTCAAATGTTCCTAGTTGTAGGTGTATCGAGATAGGGCATCGATATTCCAGAGCAGACTAGCGTGTGCGCTTCTTGACCCATATGATGGGCGATGGATGATCCCATATCCATTGGTGTTTGACATCAGAGAAGGTATATGGATGCTCAGTGGAGACTGGGTACACTGGACGGACTCGCCGAAAACTCGCAGATGGTATTATACCTCAAGTCAGATGGCAGTTCTTTGGTGGCACTGGTAAAGGTTAGTCTATAGACCCGAGATCGTCATAGAGTCTTGTGTGATTCCCACTGTGCTTTGATTTCCATCATACCACGTCCAAGAGGGCGTGCAAAATGGTGGCTTTTGGGTACAGTCCTGAATCACATGGAGGCAATGAGCGATAGGAGGGGTTTCGTCTCTCCCGGTATAGGGAGTTGATGTTGCGCTGTGTTCGATTGGCTATAACTGGAAATCCCTGGCCAGGGTTGCTCAGATTTACTGGTAAGTGTTATCAGTAGTTTCTCGAACTGTTATGGACCTCATATCAACATGACTTATCAAGCTACTGGGGTCTGACGTTTACCACCCCTAGGCGAGATATGCAACATATCAGACGAAGAGACCGGACTGTACGGGAGTTTTACTGGTTGTATTCATAGGAGAATGTACAGGCTTGCTTGTTGATCTTCTGATTGCTCAATACCTGGGCGGCTGTTACGTTTAGCTGACTGCTTGCAGCTTGTGGGTGTTTGATATGATCATCACCTACTGCCGGCGTATTGACGATTCTTTAGAGTCCTACACAGAGGTTTCCTGGCTCAGGAGAAACGGAGTAGGAGCACATATGTGATATGTGCGGGACCAAGAACAATACGTGTATATGATACCGTATTAGATTCTCGCGATATGTGATATCGGCCGGGTATATATGACATAGCCGGGTCATCGGATCAAGTGTTGATTCGATGAACTGATACAGATTATATTAGTCGGTTATTTGAGAAATAGCCGGATTATCAGATCAAGTGTTGATTCGATAATTTAATGTATAATTATATATTTGATATATTATATTACATTAACTAATAATAGCTCACTTAAAGATTCTTTTTCTCACTTGGATAATACATTGATATATATGTGATATATGTTAATTGTATTATTTTATTTTGTTACAATAAATATTGTATATGTGATATATAATAATGTAACAAGTTAGGGTTACAAATGCAATATGTTTTGTGGAGCTTAAATATGGTTAGGGTTTGGATTAGGGTTAAGCTTGGATGGAGCTTTCATGAAGCTTCACGAAGCTTTGACTTTGACTTTGATATTTTGAGTAGATATTTCTTTAACCCAACCCAAACCCTTTACCCTTGTTAATTCTCTATAAGGGTTAAGTCTTCATTGTTAACCCATGATTGATTTGTAACCATAGAAATAATTCATTATTCAACACAAATGAAATTGTTCTTCTTCTTCCTCTTGAAAAAAAAGCTTTCTAGCTTTTTGACATGTGATAATAATGAGTGAGAAATTGAAAACAAAAGAGAGCTAAATTCCTAGTTCATCATCCTCATCTATTCTAGCCACTTAGATTAGGGTGTTTGCTTTGCTAATACTTGATTAGTGAAGCATGAGCTTGGGTTTGAGTTTCTTCAAGGTAGATCATCTTAGTTGTTGAAGATCGGAAGCAAGCTTGCATCTTTCTCTTCATGGAGCCTCTCTAGAGTCCGGGTACTTGATGATCGCAGCGAAGGGTCCTCAACACGGAGCTTATGAAGTAAAGGAACGGACTAAAAAGGTTGTAATCCTTAACTCTTAGATGTTAAAGTGTTTAACATGCTTGTTTGCCTAATTCTCTAGTAAAGATCTTGGTTAGGGTTTGTTTAGCACCCCAAAAATTTTAAAGTAGCATGATTGATGCTTGCCAAAACCTTGTTAAGGAGCTATACTAACCCTATAGCTGTGTATACAGACGGTGAGCCTTGCAGAGGGACTACTACCTACCGGTGATTGTATTTGGGCTCGGCGGATATCCGGAGGATACCGATCGGAGTTGAGAGATGATATGGGCTGATTCGGACTGACGGAGCCCGTAGGCCGATCTGAACTGACGGAGCCCTATATATATGAGGATTTACGTGCCGATACTGGGCACAGGTTTCATGATGTTTTCGAGTGTCGATGCTGGACACTCAGGTTCCATGATTTTGATGTGTCGCGAGGGACACACGTTGATTTATATCCTCATACTGTCATGCATATGCTTTATGATATTTACATGCATGATGTTTTGTGTCATTGGTTGACCCGTGGATGAGATCCACACGCATACAAGCATTGATTATATTGTTGGATAGTATCCACATACTTATAGACTTGATGCTATAGTTGGCGCTGATTTCATTGATGATACCTCATGTTTGTGATATGTTGCTACCTGAGGCACTGAAACGAGCACTTGGTATTACACTTATGTTTAGATGTTTACCCTTGCCTCTTTATCATGCTTCAGGCTTTATCATATTGAGGATATATATATTGCTGATCGTATTGACCTAGGATTGAGTCATACATACGATTTCTGCTCTGTGATATTTTCTACCCACGAGTTGGCAACTCACCCCCGTTGTGCCACCGTTCTTGCAGGTTTTTGCCGTACAGGTTTCATTGCGGCTTTCTGGCACACTGCTTCCTTTCTGGGTGATTGCTTTGGTAGGTGGGTTCACTCGCATCGTGACCACCATTGTACTTATTTATTTTCAGTTGTATCTAGTAAAATTCCATCAACCAGACTTGTATATTTATTTCATACTTAGAAAACCAGTTGTGTATTATTTCGACCTTAGAGTCGCGCTTTGTAGTATTATGATTTTCTTAATGATTTTGAGTTTCCTTTTGAGTTTTTATCCTCGCTCTTCGGCGTTGTATATTATATTGCTTGCGTGGTTGTGACCGTCGATTGACGAAGAGCTAGCTCCCGTTTGGGGATGCCTTTATTCATATTATGTATGTTGTACCCCTTTTGGGGCCAGTATTTACAAAGGAAACTCTGCCGAAATTTTTAGAAAAGACTTGGGTTTTTAAAATGAATAATTCGGCTTATGCTATTAAAACCATTTCTTTAAAACCAGTTTTCCTTCATTTATTATTTAAAATGGTTTTAAATTTCTGGGCTTTTGGCTTACTTGAATTAGATGGGGTCCTATAGACTTCATATGATTTAAGGGCCAGTCACGTGCCATTTCGGGTCGTGACAATAATCTACGTTGAGGAGACTCAAGCTCATGCTATCTCTTCACTAAATTAGGGTTTAGTGAAGCAAACACCCTAAACTAAATGGTTAATAGTAGAGGATAATGAAGTAGGAAATGGGCTCACTTTAGTTTTCTTTTTCTCATAATATTTTCTCACCATTTCAAAAACTAGAAAGCTTTCTCAATGAAGAAGAAGATGGTCAAGTGAAGAATGAGTGAATGAACTCATGAGGTAAGAATATGAACCATGGGTGAGTTAGTGTCACGCACTAACTCATGTAGAGACTTAACTAGGGCTAGGGTTTATGGTTAGGTTAATAAATATCTACAAATCAAACAAAAAGAGTGGACTTGGTCAATATTTCCACAAGCTTCCACAAGCTTGTAGCCATGTCAAAAATCCATTTATTTTTGAATTACTTAGATAAATATAAACCTTACATTATCCTAACTATAGTATAAGTCTCATACACCCATATATCAGGCATCATCAAGCATGACATAATAAAATGTACATTAATATATATCACATATATACTATATGCACACAAGTGAGAAAAGAATACTTAGTGAGCAAATATTAGTTAATGTAAGTTAATATATCAAATATATAATTATACATTAAATTATCAAATCAACACTTGATTTAATAATCCGGCTATATCACATATAACCGACTAATATCATATGAATCAACTTATCGAATCAACACTTGATCCGATAACCCGGCTATATCTCATATAACCGACCGATATCACATATCGCGAGAATAGAATGCGGTATCACATACACGCAATAATCTCGGTCCCGCACATATCACATATGTGCTCCTATTTCGCTTCGCATGAACCAGGAAACCTCTGTGTAGGACTCCAAAGACTCGTCAATACGCGATGATCATATCAAACACCCCAAGCCGCAAGCGGTCTGCTAAACGTAACGGCCACCCGGGTATTGAGCGATCAGAAGATCAACAAGCAAGCCTGCTCATACTCCTGTGAATCCAATCAGTAACACTATCGTACAGTCCGGTCTCTTCGTCAGATATTTCGCATATCACAGCCTGGGGGTGGTATAACGTCAGACCCCAATAGCCTGATAAGTAATGTCGATGCAAGGTCCATAACGGTTCGAGAAACTACTGATAACACTTACCAGTAAATCTCAGCAACCCTGGCCAGGGATTTCATGTTATGGCCAATTGAGTATAGCGCAACATCAACTCTTAATACCGGGAGAGACGAATCCCCTCCTATTGCTCATTGCTTCGATGTGACTCGGGACTGTACCCAAAAACCACCTTTTTGCACGATCTCTTGACCATGTTATGGTGGAAATCAAAGTACAGTGGGAATCACACAAGACTCTATGACGATCTCCGGTCGACAGACTAACCTGCACCAGTGTCACCAGACAAGTGCTATCTGACGATAGGTATAATACCATCTAGGAGTTCTCGGCGAGTCTGTTCAGTGTACCCAGTCTCCACTGAGCACCCGTATACCTTCTCTGATGTCAAACACTAATGGATATGGGATCATCCATCACCCATCATATGGGTCGAGAAACGCATACGCTAGTCTACTCTGGAGTATCGATGCCCTGTCTCGATACTCCCACGACTAGGAACAATTATAGGGTGTACTTGTGGACTACCCTTGGCCCCACTAGTATGATTTCCATCATTGTCCTGGTAGTCAAGTACAAATCCTAAGGGCTTTATCAACATGTGAGAGCAAGACAACGTCACTTATACAAGTCAACATGTTAAGATAAAGAGCAACCAGATAGCATACTATCATGTCGAGCAAGAAAGTCCTCTATATATATGTCCAAGCATCCACTACAATATACATCACATGTACAGTAACGGTCTCTGTTGGAGATAGTGCCCTCAGAGTCAATTATTGGATCATAGGCACGTGATTGCAATGATTGAGGGAGGACCTATCCTGGTAGGACAATCTTACTCGAGATGATAGTATGCTATCTGGTTTATCTCCATCATCGTGTACTGCTTTAGGTGACCTTACGAGTCGCTATTACACGTTTATAGAGCCCCTAGGATTCTTGCTTGACTGCCAGCAGTATGAGGACGATCATATACGTGAGAGCTGGAGTCTATAAGCACATCCTTAAAAGGTCCCTAGTCGTGGGAGTTTCGAGACAGGGCATCGATTCTCCAGAGTAGACTAGTGTATACAGTCGAGACCCCGACGAGGGGCGGTGGCCGGTCTCACAAGCCACTGGTGTCAGTTGGGTCACCTAAGATGTATACAAGTGCTCATTGGGTTATGAGTACACCGGTCAGGACTCGCCGGGAGCCTGCTAGTTGGTATTATACCTGATGTCAGATAGCAGTTCCCTAGTGACATGTGTACAGGTTAGTTCATCAACCTGAGATCGTCATTTGTCTCGTGTGAGTTCCCACTGTGCTTTGATTACTACCCTACCACGGCTCAAAGGATTCGTGCAAACAGGTTTTAGTTGGGTACAGTCCCGAGCCACATGGAGGCAGTGAGCGGATCTGCAGGGGTTCGTCTCTCCCGGTATTGGGGGTGAGGTCACGCTGTGTCTAGGAGAGCCAGTACATGAAAAGTCCTTGGCCAAGGCAGGAGATTTGCTGGTAGATATTCCAGTAGTATCTCAGGGTGTTCTGGGCTACACTCCGACACGACTTGTACCGCTATTGGGGGTCTGACTTTTACCAACCCCCTAGGCCCGCCATGCGATGCTCATAGACGAACGGACCGGACTGTACGGATATTGTCACTGACAGGCTCAGTAGGATGTTAGGATGAGTTCGCTCATGGACGTCCCTTTTGGTCAATACCTGGTACCCCGTCACGTATTGGCTTATACCTCTGACGTGCTAGTGGTTAAATCCGCAACCAAAGTATTGACGAGTCTTTAGAGTCCACCACACACACAGTTACTCAGGTTTCGGGTGAAACGCTGTAGAGGTCGTATGGAGATATGGCAGGGTTCGATCAGATACTTGCGGTATTGCACAGATCGTGATCGGACGGTTTTTACTAGCCGGCTTTGGTTTAAGCCGGATCCTAGTATTAGTCAGTGTAGTTTTGACTCTTTGCATTTATGTTCAGTGGGAATACAAATGCGGGCATGTATTTGCAGTAGCGGGGTTTTCCTGTAATTTATTACGGGATCAGTTTTCTGTAGTTGCCAGTTTGCATTCCGTTCCGGCCGGTTTTCTTTTATTCCTTCACGACCGGACTTTCGATGGAGGGGGTTATTTGCACATTTGCAAATAACATTTGTGGAGGGGCTTTCTTGCCTATTTGTGGCCTCTTCATCATGAGATGCTTTTCTTGTCCATTTCATTGCTTTTCATATGATGGTTGTTTGATTTGATGAGAAATGAAATGGGTGTGACCATTTTATATTGTTTTATTCTTTTTTTTCTTCTCTTGATAAAGATTCCTTTTGAACTCCTCCACCATTCCATTCATAGGGGCCGGCCACTTCATGAGTGAGGAAGAGAGAAGTTCATTTTTGGATGTGTGGCATTTTTGCTTCATCTCATTTCTAGCTAGGAAAAATGAAAGCATCATTTTTCTTAACTTCATTCCTCCACAACTTCATCCATGGTAACTTCATAAATACCCCAAAGAGACATAGCATTCTACACTAGCCTACAGCAAATCTTGGACGCGTCGGCTAGCCAACTTCGCGCCCGAGTTGCCTCGGTCCAGAGGTGGGAGCCCGTATACGAACCCGGCTACGTGGTGCCCTTTCCGATGAGGACGTGACGGACGGAGATTCCGCGGGAGATCGGAGTGGAGACGAAGGCCGAAGGACACGGATCGCTTGGTATAGCTTCTCTACTCTTTTCTTGTATGCTAGTTGCTAGGTTAATGGCCTGATCCGGGTCGAAAGTGCGTGGTGGTGCCGGTTTGCTAGTTTGCAAAGTTTTTTGTTTCCGTGTTTCCGGCGTCGGATCGACGGCCGGGGCGCCGCCGCCGACTTAAATTGGTATCAGAGCCATGCCGTTAACCTACCTAGCTTGCTCTAGTATGTTTAAAACCCGATCGAACAAAAATCGCAAAAATCGTATTTCTAGTGCATGTGTTCTCTGTTGAAATTTTTCCAGCTCCAAAAATTTTTCAGGTCATTGCAGAAAGACATGCAAGAAATTCTAAGAATTCTGGGAAAATACGATTCACGGATTCCTTACTATGACCGCGGAAACGAGGCCAAACCCCTGGTTTGGCCGCGGTTCCGCGGTGGTTAAGTGGAATCACTGAACCAAATTTTTCTAGAGGGCTTTAGACTTGGAAATAGGGGTTTTGGGATATTATTTTTGGGCCCAGATTTTCTGTGGGTGCTACAGTATTACTTGGGGCCCACTTTGATAATTTTTGATCGATCGAAAAGTTTAAACATGTTAGTCAACAGTATTTACATTATATCTGCGATCGTGAATGTCATTCGATCGGTAAATCCAGTCTATCTGCTATAGCCCTTTTAGACGGATTTGCGAACGTGACATTCACGTTGATGTTCTGTGTTGTGCTGTGATGTTGCGGATTGGTCGTGGGGGATAGCCTGGATGCAATGTTAGTAAAGTTTTGTTTTATATGTACATTTGATATTGCGGGGCGAGCGTCCGACATGTGGACTGCCATCACTGCCTGTTTGTATTATTCTTTTGGGGCACGACTAGGTTGTTGGTCGATGTACCCGTTGTATGTATATTTATTACTTTCTGTACTACGATTACCCCAAGGAGGGGTGCACGGATAGCCGGGTTCTAGAAGGCAACGAGCCCGCATCTCATGGCATTGAGACGGATGGGGCTTTACTCTAGAATTGGCGGGCTGTTCGCCGCACTCGTAGGGGGTACAGGTTGGCCTAGGAGGGGTGCCCAAGTTACCGGATTCTGTGAAGTGCTGGGTGGTCCATTCACGTTGCTGAAGGGGGCTGCCTCGCTTCAGGTTTTGGCGGGTAACTTGCCGCGCCTGTAGGGGTCTAGGATCTCATTGCACAGGCTATCCACACGACCAGGGGAACGTCGGATTTCAGTAGCGGCTCTATGAAACCCGGGGATCCCAGATATCTGTATTGTTCTGTGATGCTGTACATTTCTGTGATGTTGCATTTTATCACGCCTTGAGCGAAAATTATATATTGATATATATACTAGTAGATGTTGTATATGTTTTGCATCCGCGCTAGTCCAGTCCCCGCTCTGTCGTTAGTTAGCTAACCTAACGGGTGATGACAGGACCCAGTGGCGAATGCGGATGGCATATACGTATGCCAGTATATTTTCGTTCTTTTTGGTGTGATCAATTGATGGGACTGCTTTGATTTGGATCAATGCAAGTTAAACAAACCTATTCTGATATTGTTGGAACATTTTTCAAAAAGCTGTTATTGCAAGGGCGTTCTCTTTTGTTTTGCACAGTGGTATTCAGTTGGAATATCCTGCTCCTCAGTCGACGAGGCAAGGGCCGAGATCCCTTCACCGGGAGTGACCCCTTGGACAGAAGTTTGCGTCAGGGCAATAACTTCACTATAGCCGATTACTTTTTGCTTTGCATCGTGGTATTCAGTTGGAATATCCTGCACCCTATCCTACGGGGAAAGAGCCGAGATCCCTTCACCGGGAGTGACCTCTTTAGCAAAGGTTTTCGTCACTATATTTTTAAAAAGCTATCCGTTCCTTCAACGATATCAAGTTCATTACGTTAAAGGTTTTCGCCAGAAACCATTCGTAGCCCTCCGTCGTTTCATATGGATAGTCAATAGTATTCAAGCTGTGTATGTTGGCCAAAGTCAAGGCACAGTGTTTGGTAGCTGTTGGGTATTCATATGCAGCATAGATAGATGCGTTGGTTTAGGACAGTCGTATAGCCTTGTTGGCCAAAGTCAAGGGCTTGTACGGGTGGGTTCAAATTAACCTGGATAATGACGGGTAGAACTTGACATGTGATTCATGATATGTTGGCCAAAGTCAAGGTCATAAGAGCATGGGGCAAAAATCCACATCGGGAGTTTCAAAAGAACTGAAACTTGCCAGATATGCGCATACCTTCTAGAGTGTGATAACGTGAGCGGATTCCGTCACGTTATCATGCGATGATAGTTGGATCCCGATTCCTACTGATGAGTTGGTTTACTCCTCGGGTGATCCCGGCTAATTCTTCTTTCAGGTTTGGGGAAGAATTTGACGTTACAGTGGGAGGTTTCCAGATTAGATAAAGTGATAACCATTCTGATCTAGGTTAGAGTGCACGCTGAGTGTTTCTTTTCTCTCTCTTTGGCAGCGACCATTGACATGACCCTAGACTATGACTCAGTGACCAAGTTGACCGAACCTTCTTAACACTGGCTTTTGGATTGTCAGAGTTGCAGACCTCATTGCCACTCCTACTTTTACCCTTTTCTCCAGGACACCCCGTATTACTACGAACGTCCACTTCCATTGGACAAAACCATCGTATGGTTATATACGAACTCGAAAGAATTCGAGGATGGTTTCCGGTTCTGGGGAAAACGAATAGGACTATTCAGTTGTCTTTTCTTTTTGCCTTCTCTCAGGTTGCGAGTACTCCTTGGTTTAGGAGTAGTACACCTATTACGCAAATTGGATAGTCTTCTTCCAAACCTTAGGCTGGTGCTGAACGGTAGGGAATGAAGAAAACCAATTAGCATAACGATGGTGTGCAGAAGGTATTAAGTAAAGACAAAGAAATGGATTAGTAAGAGGGCAAAGTAAATTGCGACTGCTATTCACGACCATACCAAATATTTCTTCGCCAATCCTTAATCACCTTTGTATTTCTCCAGGACACTTCGTATCACTACGAAGATCCCAAGTTTATTGGATAATCCATCGTATGGTTATATACGAACTCGAAAGGAACTTGTTCCAGTTCGGGGATGGATCCTGGTTCAGGAGAAATAGGAATTAAGTTCATTCGGTTGTCTTTTATCTTCACCTTCTCTCGCATTGCGAGTGTTCCTAGGACTAGGACAGTACACCCATTACGCTTATTTAATAGTCTTCTTCCAAACCATAGGCTGGTGCCGAACGGTAGGGAAGGAAGAAAACCATTTGGCCTAAAGGGGTGTACAGAAGGTAATGACTAAAGACATAAAAAGGGATTTGAAGAAGTGGCAAAGAATTATACGGTTACAGTTGTGAATCTGGATAATGGAAGAGGCATTACTGGGAATACCCGGATACCCCATCGAAACATTTCAATGTTTCAGTCTCACTGTGTACTGTTAAAAGAAAACTGATTTCCTAATTAGACACTTGTTCCAGGGTATGTATTTACCAGGTATGATTCTCACATCTGTATGGTTTTACAGATGATGAGTGGGAGTAAGTTATTGGGAATTAGGTGATCATCCTCTTTATATCGGAATTCTTTGTAATTGGTGATATTTGAGGAAATCGCCTGGGTTGTTTGCCGGGCGGCAAATATTTGGTTTTGAATATCCATTGTTATGCACCAATTTCAAATCGATATATCTGTACGTCTATTTTTATAAGAGTGAGATATATCTTTTGAAATTATGTCTATGACATTTACCTATATCAGTGGATGGTTAGGTAAGGAGCATTGAACAGCGGTGTAATTCTTCTTAACCATAAATACAGTTTTCAAACTACGACACACAGTGAATGAGTTATTAGACTCAGAGGACTTGTACAGAGTATTGTATATTGTCCAGTGTCCATTAGGACAGAGGGGTTGGTCCTCGTACTATATTCTGTTTACTTGTGATTTCTCTAGTTCTTAGACAGGTGTTTCGTAGAAACACAGGGTTTAAGTTTTGAGAAGTTATAGGTATATGAATAAAGTAGAGAACCGGATATTGCAAGTATCGGGATTCTTCAAGGTGATCGAAGATGTAGATACTTGTGTATGGTATTCAGTTGATAGTAATGATTAAGAGAACTTGCTTCTCTTTCAGATTACTCATAATTGGAAGTACTCCTAAGTTGAGTAACGCTGATCGGCCTCCTTCCATTTAGTTGACATGCACTAGAGACAGCTGCATGATTTGAATCTGGTTCAATTAAATCAGTGCCTCTGTTTCTTGGATATAGAACAGTTCATGTCTTGACATTGTTAAGATACGGGGAGTTGTCCGGCTAATGCTTAAAACCAGACTCCGGATAACTCAAGGCACGCTTCAGTAATAGCTGTTTGTGGGTTGACCCGGGCTATGACGAGGGTTGACTTTCTACCATCTGGAAGATCAATAGTGATATTGTTCTTGACTCGTCACAGTTTTAATAAAAATGTATTTTTTCAGAAAACAGTAGTGGGAGTATGGTAGAACTGGAAGTGATTCCAGAACCGCAAACGATTACTGAAGATTTGATAAGAACCTAAAAATTCAATCTGGTTTGACATTCCATTAGCCACTCCGCAGATATAGTGGGTAAACTCAGGCGCTCGAGAGATACTTCGGTATGCTCAAGGACGGTGGCAGGGAGGTTCTTGTTTACCCAGACTTACCATTGCTGTTGTTCCAGACTGTGAGACCCGGCAGGAGGATGGCTATAGCGTCGTTCTAAACTAGCTTTAGAAGTGTACGTCTATATGACTTTGCCAGAGGGTTGTCGTAGTCAGTGGGAGCAACGGAAGCATAGTGGGCAAGAGGCTTATGTCTATCTATAGACTAAATCAGATATAGCGGAGATAGATCATCTATTTCTGACATGACAGCCATAGGTTTGACTTCATCAGAATAGCGGATGGATCTGTTAAGAAGGTAGTAGGGTGTGATGTCCTGGTATTTGGATGACATACACGGAGTAGGAAATCATATTCCTATACTACAATCGGTTATACTTTGGTCGTCACACAGTGGTTTCTCCACATAGGTATTGGATCTTATATCGTACATTCTGGTTACTAGATCTATGGTTTTAGATCTAGATTTGGGTAGTTTCCCAATCAGGGTACTTAGACAGCATTCTATGAGTATTTAGAATGGACGACTCCTGGCACGGTAGTGTACCTGCAGGTAATGGAGTCACCCTCTCTAAAGGTGTCTTACAGACTAAAGTAGAGAGGGATGTACATGATTGGCAGATCACTTGCTTAGGCAATTGAGTCAATCATGAAATGTCAAGTACCACACCAGATGTTGTTCTTGCAGTAGATGCAATAAGTTGATGTTAATCCAATCCTGGAGAAACGTTAGGAAGCAGATTTAGAACATAAGTGCATGTTCTAGGGATATGATAACGACAGCCTCCTTTAGGAGACGGTTATCATTCCAGGCTTCCAAGGTGACCTGGATGGCAGAGTGGCTGTCAGAGTTTTAGTTTTCCCTCTGACGAGGGGCAGCATTTTGGACAGGTGGTCCAGGCGGATACTGAGGGAAGGATGGCGCAGGATACTGATTAAGTTCAGTTGATGATACAGTCTAAGAAGTTTGGATTTGGAGTTCATTTATGAACTAGGTCCCATCAGACATCCATACATTCTAAGACAGGTATTGCGCATTTTGGGAGATGGCTTTCTCCGCAAACATGGGATATAGAGAGACATAGAAAGAAACATCACAGCGGATCTACTCACTGAGGCTATTCCTCGAACGTAATAGTTTCGCAAACGAGCTTTGTGAGACTGACCAGTAGAAGAGTTGGGTGTTCGGTATCACACGGGCTGTGAGTATGCGACATCGCAATAATTAGCCTTGAGTGCAAGTGGGAGATTGTTGGAGATAGTGCCCTCAGAGTCAATTATTGGATCACAGGCACGTGATTGCAATGATTGAGTGAGGACCTATTCCGGTAGGACAGTCTTACTCGAGATGATAGTATGCTATCTGGTTTATCTCTATCATCGTGTACTGCTTTAGGTGACCTTACGAGTCGCTATTACACGTTGATAGAGCCCCTACGATTCTTGCTTGACTACCAGCAGTATGAGGGCGATCATATACGTGATAGCTGGAGTCTATAAGCACATCCTTAAAAGGTCCCTAGTCATGGGAGTTTCGAGACAAGGCATCGATTCTCCAGAGTAGACTAGTGTATACAGTCGAGACCCCGACGGGGGGCGGTGGCCGGTCTCACAAGCCACTGGTGTCAGTTGGTTCACCTAAGATGTATACAGGTGCTCATTGGGTTATGAGTACACCGGACAGGACTCGCCGGGAGCCTGCTAGTTGGTATTATACCTGACGTCAGATAGCAGTTCCCTGGTGACATGTGTACAGGTTAGTTCATCGACCTGAGATCGTCATTTGTCTCGTATGAGTTCCCACTGTGCTTTGATTACTACCCTACCACGGCTTAAAGGATTCGTGCAAACAGGTTTTAGTTGGGTACAGTCCCGAGCCACATGGAGGCAGTGAGCGGATCTGCAGGGGTTCGTTTCTCCCAGTATTGGGGGTGAGGTCGCGCTGTGTTTAGGAGAGCCAGTACATGAAAAGTCCTTGGCCAAGGCAGGAGATTTGCTGGTAGGTATTCCAGTAGTATCTCAGGGTGTTCTGGGCTACACTCCGACACGACTTGTACCGCTATTGGGGGTCTGACTTTTACCAACCCCCTAGGCCCGCCATGCGATGCTCATAGACGAACGGACCGGACTGTACGGATATTGTCACTGACAGGCTCAGTAGGGTGTCAGGATGAGTTTGCTCATGGACGTCCCTTTTGGTCAATACCTGGTACCCCGTCACGTATTGGTTTATACCTCTGACGTGCTAGTGGTTAAATCCGCAACCAAAGTATTGACGAGTCTTTAGAGTCCACCACACACACAGTTACTCAGGTTTCAGGCGAAACGCTGTAGAGGCCGTATGGAGATATGGCAGGGTTCGATCAGATACGTGCGGTATTGCACGGATCGTGATCGGATGGTTTTTATTAGCCGGCTTTGGTTTAAGCCGGATCCTAGTATTAGTCAGTGTAGTTTTGTCTCTTTGCATTTGTGTTCAGTGGGAATACAAATGCGGGCATGTATTTGCAGTAGCGGGGTTTTCCTATAATTTATTACGGGATCAGTTTTCTGTAGTTGCCAGTTTGCATTCCGTTCCGGCCGGTTTTCTTTTATTCCTTCACGACCGGACTTTCGATGGAGGGGGTTATTTGCACATTTGCAAATAACATTTGTGGAGGAGCTTTCTTGCCTATTTGTGGCCTCTTCATCATGAGATGCTTTTCTTGTCCATTTCATTGCTTTTCATATGATGGTTGTTTGATTTGATGAGAAATGAAATGGGTGTGACCATTTTATATTGTTTTATTCTTTTTTTTTCTCTTGATAAAGATTCTTTTTGAACTCCTCCACCATTCCATTCATAGGGGCCGGCCACTTCATGAGTGAGGAAGAGAGAAGTTCATTTTTGGATGTGTGGCATTTTTGCTTCATCTCATTTCTAGCTAGGAAAAATGAAAGCATCATTTTTCTTAACTTCATTCCTCCACAACTTCATCCATGGCAACTTCATAAATACCCCAAAGAGACATAGCATTCTACACTAGCCTACAGCAAATCTTGGACGCGTTGGCTAGCCAACTTCGTGTCCGAGTTGCCTCGGTCCAGAGGTGGGAGCCCGTATATGAACCCGGCTACGTGGTGCCCTTTCCGACGAGGACGTGACGGACGGAGATTCCACGGGAGATCGGAGTGGAGACGAAGCCCGAAGGACACGGATCGTTTGGTATAACTTCTCTACTCTTTTCTTGTATGCTAGTTCCTAGGTTAATGGCCCGATCCGGGTCAAAAGTGCGCGATGGTGCCGGTTTGCTAGTTTGCAAAGTTTTTTGTTTCCGCGTTTCCGGTGTCGGATCGACGGCCGGGGCGCCGCCGCGGACTTACAGCCTCTAGGGCATACATATAACTAACAATCTCCCACTTGCACTAATGCCATCTGTTGTAGTATCCAATACCCAACAATTTAGCAGTCCTTGTAGTATCCCATACTCAATCATCCCAAAATCTCTCAAATAGTATTTGGGAAAGCAGGCCTTGGTGAGTGGATCCGTTGTGTAAACCTCAAAATCTACTCTCCTTAGCTCGATCCATTGGAGATCAACTATCTCCCTGATCGGGTGATACTTGCCTCAAAATATGTCTGGATCGCTGATGGGACCGGCGTTTCTAGGCCAAAGCCACAACTTTATTGTTGTCACAATAACAGTTATTGGACACTCAATGGTAGGAACCTTATTCATCTCATGAATAAGAAATGCCCAGACTGCCACTTTGGTAGCATCGCTGGTAGCGATGTATTCAGCCTTTATCGTCTAGTATGCCACGGTATCTAGTTTGGAACTCTTCCAACATACCGTCCCTCCACTGAGAGTAAAGATAATGCTTGTGACTGACTTTCAGGCGTCCTTATCACCCTGGAAGCTCGAACCAAGAACTTTCTTTTAGCGCTTCTCAAGTACTTAAGAATGTCCTTCACAGCTGTCCAGTGATTCTCCCAAGATCCAATTGATTCCTAATCACTAAACCTAGTGAGTCATCTACATCTGGTTTGGTACATAATATCGCACACATGATAGAGCCTACTGCCGAAGCATAGGATATCCCTTGCACGCGAGCTCTCTCTAAATCAGTCTTGGAAGACATCTTTTTAGAGAGAGTGATTCCTGAGTAAGTGGATGAACCACCATGCTTATAATCCTCCATACTAAACCCCTTTAGTATGTTGTTAATGTACCTGGATTTAGGACACTCCCAACATGCACTTAGATCTATCACCATAGATCATAATCCACAAGATGTAGTAGGTATCATCCAGATCTTATATTGAGAATCCTCGTGATAAGAGGAGCTTGACCGAGTGTAACATAGGAAACCATTTCCTATCAAATGTATGTCATCTACGTATAATACGTTGAAGACAACCTTACTCTCTACAAGCTTCTTGTATATACAAGCTTCATCTACCATTTTGATGAAGTCAAACTCTTTGACTGCCACATCAAAACAGATTGTCTAACTCCGCGATGCGTGCATTGATCCTGATGGACTTAAGCATATCTTTGAAAGTCTCAAATTTTCCATCTACACCAAGAATCTGCTCAAGATCCATTTGCTCCCAATGGGTTTTACTCCTTCAGGTGCAGCATGCAAAGTCATACTTTGTTAGTGTACATGGATTCCATCTTTGATCGCATAGCATCCGGCCTTTTCACAGAGTCGCCACTCATGATGGCCTGCCTGAACCTAGTTGGGCCATCATCTACCATGATGCAATCCTCGCTCCCACTGTCACCGAGAAGACCGTAGTATCTCTCAAGTGGATGAGGAACCCTACCAGATTCGCGGAGAGGCTGAGGTTCGTTGGAGACTATTGAATTTTTTGGTTTCACCAAATCATCAGCTGTTAGTTTGTGTAGCTGGAACTCCTTCCAGTTCTACCTCATGACCACTAATTTCTTCACAAGAAATTCCTTTTCTAAAAAGGTGGCATGCTGAGAAACAAAACACCTTTTGCTCTTCAGAGTGGTAGAAGATATTCCCTGCAAATGTTTGGGATATCCTAACAAACTTTTACAGAACTGACCTTGCCTCGAGTTTGTCCGAACTCTACTTTTCAACATAGGCCGGACAACCCCATATCTTAACCGGTTTAAGACACGGTCTCTTCCCAAACCATATCTCATATGGAGTGGTGGGCACTGATTTGGATGGAACCCCATTCAATAGGTATGTAGCTTCTCAAGTGCATAACTCCAAAAGGAAACAGGTAACTCAACAGTACTCATCATAGAGCGCGCCATAACTCATAGGGTGCGATACCTTCGCCCCGATACATCGTTGTGCTGTGGTGTATACGAAAGAGTAAGCTGAGAGAGAATCATATTCTCCTTTAATTAATCCAGGAACTTCATACCAAGTATTCTATTCCTCGATCACATCGAAGGACTTAATACTTATACCTGTCTGGTTCTTTAACTTCAAGCTTATATTCCTTGAATTTCTCAAAAGTTTCAGACTTGTGTTTCAACAGGAACATATGTCTGAATCCTGAGAGATGATCAGTGAATATAATGAAGTACGAAGAACCAACCTTGGCATTTGTAGACATAAGACTATATACATCATCATGTATCCGTCTCAAGAGTTCAGTAACTCTTTCTCTGTTTCTGATAAACGGAGTATTGGTCATTTTACCTTTGAGACAAGACTGGCAAGAAGCATAAGATGAAAATTCGAACAGATTCTTATATTCATCCTTATGTAACTTAGCTGGTCGTGTCACACTAGTATGACCTAGTTTACAATGTTACAAGAAGGATTCGTTCATTTCAGAACTACTCCTCTTGTGTGTGTTCTAGATACTTTGAACTGTGGTTTGATTTAGAATGTATATGCTATTACATAACGTGCCTGATCCAATCAACTCTTGATTCAGGAAAATGTTCACAGCATTATCCCCTATACAGAATTATATCTTTCTTTAACTTAATAAAGAAACTGATGTAATGCTGTATATCAGGTTCGGTATGTAATAACATTCGTTTAGAATCAATGTATTAATACAAGGTGAATTCTGCTAACTGACTTGGCTGCAACAATTGCACCATTCTCTAACACTTAGAGATATATCACCCATTCCCAGTTCTCTACCTTTCTGTAGCCCATGTAACATATTACATATGCGGGATCCTGATTCGTTATTACATACCCAGGACGTAGAGGATACTGAAAAACAGTTCTTGGTATTGAACACACCCGAAGAAGATGCATCAACATGCACTTTCTTTGATTGGGTGGCATGAGAATCTGGACATTCCCCTATTTCCTGCCCGGACTTATAACAATTATAAGATAGAGCGGAACCAACGTGCCCTAGCATAGTATAATAAGCAGGTTCGGTCAATGCATCCATATTATTATCTTGATTAAGGCGTGATATGATCGCTATCAAGAGAGAGAGAGAGAGAGAGAGAGAGAGAGAGAGAGAAGAAAACACTCTGCGTGCGCTCTTTGCAAGATTAGATTGGTTATTATTTTATCTAATCAGGATGGCTCCCACTGTTTTTATCAAATCTTCCTTCAAATCCTAAAAGGTAAGACTTAGCCGGGATTTATTACACCCTACAAGTTCACCAATCTTTCGGCCAGGCCAGTGTCGGTATTTTGAGGGAGGTTCCCCGTGCTTTCCCACGGACCTAATTAAAATAAACCTCATTTTCCCAGGGGCGTAACCCCATTAACACCTTTCTAGATACCTACTTGATCGGCTAATTGTAATGTGTAAAACTCTCCCAGGTGTAACACTTACTCGCAATGGGTATCGGGATTCAACTATGTCATAGAAGGTATGCAATCTCATTGCAAATTTCAACACTTAAAATTCCCGATAATATTTTATCCCTAGCGTCCTATGACCTTGACGGAGGTCAACAAACCATAGGCTGCTAGACGAGTTCTACCTGTAAATTTCATGATTGAATTAAACCCACCCGTACGACCCTTGACGGAGGTCAACAAGGCCACACGACTACCCTAATCCAATCGCATCGTATGCAGCAGATAAGCACTAGTCAGCTATCCCACACTACGCCTTGATGGAGGTTAACAAACGTAGCACGAATACTAAGTAGCACTTATCTGAAATGACGGAGGGCTACGACAGTGTAACATTTCAGAAAAATAAAATATTATTTTTGGGAATTTAGATAATTAAATAATAATTATTACGAATATTTTAATAGGTGGAGATTAGTTTTAAAGGTTATGGTATAATTAAATACCGATAAATTAGGAAATATTTGGAAATTTATGTTAATTATTGTTTTTGAAAGAGATTATAAGAATGGAGCATTCTTAGAATTTTTATATAATTAATTTTATTCTATGTTAATGCTAAAATTGATTAATAATCATTAATTATGCATTAAGCGTGATTATGCACATGACATGCACCATGTCATATTTCTAACACTTGTTACATTTTATTCTACCATGGTTTTAATTCTCCATTTTTCCTTTATGCATGGTTTTGAATTTTGGTTAAAGAAAAGAAAAGAAAAGAAAAGAAAAATGAAAATATTAAAGAAATGGGTATGGGCAAGAGAGAGGAGAGAGAGAGGTGAGGGGTCATTTGACCAAGGCTCCCATTTATTTTCCCTTCATTTCCCTTCACCATTTTCTTGTCCTTCTTCATGCATGGCTGTCCTCCTCCCTCCACCACCTACACCACCTCACTTCACCCCCCAAAACACCTCAAAACATCTCATTCCTTTCATTAAAAATGTGCACAAGCTCACTACAAGTATGGGGGACCAAGAAAGTTAGGATTTTGAAGACTTGGGGCAACTCAAGAAAATTCTTGAGTTGCCAAATGAGGTATTTCCTGCACTATTAGTGTAGTATTAGAGTTTCTTTAGTTTCTATGTTAGTTTAGAATCGATTAAGCGAGGTTTAGTGAGCTTTATAAATTCCAAGATCAAGTTTAGGGATTCTTGAGTTGTGAGGGTGTAATTGAGGTTTAGTAGTGATCTTAAACCCCCTATAGTGCTAAAAACCTGTACCAAACAGAGCGTAGACCATGCAATGTGAATTGGATATCGAAATGTCGGTTTTATGTTTATATTAGGCCTACAGGGAATCTGGGATGACCTGAGACTTTTAGAAGAAAAAAAACAATACCACTAACCTAGATGGACCACTAGGAGGCCACCCAGCAAGTACGAGCCCAAACAGAGCCTCCCAAACCGAGCAGGCCAGATTTATAGGGTAAGTGGCCGTCCAGATTGAGGGAGTTTGGGTATAGGTTTGGTCTGTAGCTCATAAACCTCTTATACTACACCACTGTATTGTTTGTTTATCCCTATTTCACCTGAACTAAAATCTGGGACAAGTTTTCTAAGTTGCTGTTTATGTTTTGTGGATTTTAATGACTTAAGTTTTGATATTTGTGTTTTGTATCGGTCACTTGACGTTTGCATGTCGATATCGGGTGTTGTTTGGTTGATTTGCGTGAGTAGAACATAGGTTTTAACCTATGTGTGATTCGCATGTCGTTTTGGTTTTGAATTGGAAGTTTTGATGCGATACGATATATGTGATATGTAGGTACCCTCGCGTGGACTTCGGATAACAAGGAGGAGCATGGCAACATCGACTTCGGCAAGAAATGATCAAAGTGAGTAGATATATATCTACAGGGGAAGTTGGGTGGATGGCGTATAGCACTCCCGCAGTTTCGTACTGTAGCATACGAATGTGTTATATCTATATACTTATGTTTTATTATGAGATATCTATACTTAGCAAGAAATGCTTTAGGTGACTTTGGGTTAGTGTTAGCGTATTTAGAAGTTAATGCCTTGGTTTAGTTTTTACTCGTGAAACCCTAGAGTATAGTTGTTACATACACACGCACACACACACGCTTACATTTGATTTTCTTGTGCGTATATGGGGACACACACACACATATGTACGTGAGTATTTGTGTGTGTGTGTGTGTGTATATATATGTATGTATGTATGTATGTATACATATACACGTATGATGAGGATAGTATATGATACTTGGTGATGAGTCGATATGATTGGGCATGATGCCATGAGATCGGTGATGTGATTTGGGTCGTGTGATGAGACACGACATGATATTATAGCGGATTGTTGGACGGTGTGTTTTCATACACACGCGGATATATATATATATATATATATATATATATATGTTGATGGTATCGGAATATACTAGAATTTAGATCAGTACCCCTAATTCAGAATATGATGATAATGATACCAGATAAGTAATGTGTTATATGTGATATTGACCTGTACCCCGAATTGGGATGCCGTATGATAGATTTTACCGTACGATGTATAAATATGATGATTGATCCGCACTCTCGACTCGAGGATGTCATATTATATATTTTATCATACGTGACGCTATTGAGGCAGGATCACCGACTACTAGATATATATATCGACTCAGACTTAGGTGGATTTCCTTACCCCTTCGATTAGTCTCTTAGTTTAGTCCTGTAGTTTATCAGGTAGATGTTAGACTGGGCTCGAGTCATACTTATTTTCAAAACTGACGAATCGTGGGTATTTTAAAGACATGCCCTATTTTATAAAAACCATGATTCGTGCTATTTCAAATGCCAAAATTGTATGACTGGTACTTAGAAATGTATATTCTCCAATGTTGCGTTTACTATTCATTTTCCATTATATTCATGTTCTCATCATATCGCATGCTTATAAATGTGTTTTCTTTAGTTACTATGAACCCATGCTGTCAGGACACCAGCATCATTACCAATGATGCGTATACTTCACGTACACTTGCTTGTTGGCTCACACACATTATCTTCGGTAATTACCATGTCACGTACACTTTAGAGAATATTATTTCATTGAGATAACTTGCTAGCTGATAGTTCTAATATATCATTACTGTGCTGGTTTAGATATTGTATTTTGTATTTAGATACCCATGCATATATATATATTCATTTGTCATGCAATATTATGGGGCTTTATGCCGGTAATTCACTGTTTATTTACTCTTGAGTTTGGGATTTCGGATTTTCCATGAGATTTCTTGATTTGGAGAAACCGCAAAGATTTTATAAACTCATCATCAATTTTAAAGATAGAAATTGCGGTTTTCTCGTGATATGATGTGAGATATGTCCACCATGAGTTTTCTCGGCTCTTGAGCAGTATCATACACCCGATTCGAGGATGAGGATGAACCGTCCGCGGGTGCATGGTGGACCGGGTGCGGTACCCCGGGGCAAGATGGTCGCAGATAATGGCGTTGAGCCAGGCAGGGGAGCACTACCGACCAGTTATTTATGACACGTCGGATATCCGGAGGATACCGACATAGTCGTGAGATTTGATGATTTGGGCCAGTCCGGATTGCCGGAGCCCGGGGCCAGTCCGGATCGCCGGAGTCCGAGATATTGAGACATTGAGATATTGAGGTTAAATGACAGGGGCCAGTCCGGATTGCCGGAGCCCAAGATATTGGATATTGGGATATATGTTTTTTGTCGATACTTGACACGGGTTTTATGTTGATTTCATTGATGATACCTCGATTTTTATATACAAAAATCTCACTAATTTAAGAAAACCGTTTTCTTATTCATGATGTATTATGTTTTCATTTGTAATGCATTCATACATCATATATATGATATGTTGCTACCTGAGGCACTGACATGAGCACTTGGTATTACACTTATGTATAGATGTTTACCCTTGCCATTATTATTATGCTTCAGGCTATATTATTTTGAGGATATTACTATTGTATGACCTAAGATAGAATCATACATGCGATTTCTTCTCGGTGATGTTTTCTACTCACGAGTTGGCAACTCACCCCCGTTGTGCCACAGTTTCTTGCAGGTTTTGCCGTACAGGTTTCGTTGCGGCTTGCTGGCACACTGCTTCCTTCCGGATGATTGCTTTGGTAGGTGGGTTCACTTGCATCGTGACCACCGCAGTACTTTTATTTATTCTGTTGTATCTAGTAATCTCCATCAACCAGACTTGTATATTTTATAGACTTAGAAGACCAGTGTGTATTCTTTCGACCTTAGAGTCACGCGCTTGTATTATTATGGTTTTTCTCTGGTTTTCTTGAGGATATTGCTTTTCTTGTTGACTTTTGATCCTCTCCCTTCAGCGTTGTATATTATATTGCATTGCGTGGTTATATCCGCCAAGTGGCGAAGAGCTAGCTCCCGCTTGGGGATGCCTTTATTCATTATGTTTATTATGCGTGTTGTACCCGTTTGGGGCCAGTATTTACAAAGGAAACTCTGCCGAAATTTTTGGGAAAAGACTTGATGTTTTAAAATGCTACGAATTTCAAAGTGATTTATATTCAAACTTTTAAATAAGTTTTTCTTCACTTCTTCTTTAAAATAGTTTAGATTTCTAGGCTTTTGGCTTAGTTGAATTAGGTGGGGTCCTATAGATTTCACATGATTCAAGTGCCAGTCACGTGCTATTTCGGGTCGTGATTGTAAGTGCACGGCGGCGCCCCGGCCGTCAAACCGACGCCGGAATACGGAAGCGGTGAATAACTTAAATTTTGCGGACTTAGCAAACCGGCACCACCGCGCACTATAACCGGATCGAACCATTAACTAGTCCTAGCTAACTACAAGAAAGGGAATAGAGATATACCGACGATCCAAGTCCTCCGGTCTTCTCGTCATGGTCCCGATCTCCTGCGGAAAAGTCCCGTCTCCTCCTCGTCGCCGGAAGTGCACCACATCGCCAACTTTGTTTACGGGCTCCCACCTCAATGCCGAGGCAACTCGGGCACGAAGCCGGCTACTCGACGTGCCCAAGGTTTGCTGTAGAATGTGTAGTAGAGGATTGTGTCTCATTTGGGGTTCATGGAGGTGCCTTTTGGTGGAGGAAAAGATACAAGAACTATATGGAGGGACTTTAGGGATTTTGGAACATCAAATGAGCAAAAACCCCACTCCATAAAATTTGGACAGCCCCACTCAAGCTTGGGCCGGCCACTACAATAAGGAGAGTGAGAATGAGGAGGTTGTATCAAAAGAATATGAGAGAGGCCAAAAATCATCACCCATCCAAGAGAGAGAGAGGAAAGGTTATCATCCAAAAAGGAAATGATCACAAGTGTAAACTAACACTCCACCAACCTCACCCTTCATCATCAACAACCATCATGTCCCTCCATCATCATACAAAAGTCAAGCCATGATGAGGTTATGAAGTCAAGCCATCATGAAGAAATCAAGTCAAAAGATGGTGCTATCATGATACAACAAAATGCAAAGACCCCCTCCACAAATGCCTATTTGAAACAATGCAAATAAGCCCTCCTCCACCAATCTTCGGCCAATGAACGGAACAATGGAAATTGGCCGAAACGAAAAGCAAACTGGCAACTCCAGAAAACTGGTCCCGTAATAAATTACAGGAAAACCCCGATACTGTGCATACACACCCGCATTTGTATTTCGACCGAAATACAAATGCAATGAGACAAAATCTACACTGTACTATACTAGGATCCGGCTTATACCAAAGTCGGCTAGTAATATCCGTTCGATCCTGATCCGTGCAATACCGCACGTATCTGATCGAACCCTGCCATATAACCATACGGCCTATAGTACAAACTGTCCGATCCTGATCCGTGCAATACCGCACGTATCTGATCGGACCTTGCCATATCTCCATACGGCCTCTACAACATTTCGCCCGAAAGCTGAGTAACTGAATGTGGGGGACTCTAAAGACTCGTCAACACCTTGGTTGTGGATTTAACCACTAGCACGTCAGAGGTATAAGCCAATACGTAACGGGCTACCAGGTATTGACTAAAAAGGACGTCGATGAGCGAACTCATCCTGACACCCTACTGAGCCTGTCAGTGACAATATCCGTGCAGTCCGGTCCGTTCGTCTATGAGTATCGCATGGTGGGCCTAGGGGGTTGGTAAAAGTCAGACCCCCAAAAGCGGTACAAGTCGTGTCGGAGTGTAGCCCAGAACACCCTGAGATACTACTGGAATACCTACCAGTAAATCTCCTTGCCTTGGCCAAGGACTTTGTGTAATGGCTCTCCTAGACACAGCACGACCTCACCCCCAATACCGGGAGAGACGAACCCCTGAAGATACGCTCACTGCCTCCATGTGGCTCGGGACTGTACCCAACTAAAACCTGTTTGCACGACTCCTTTGAGCCGTGGTAGGGTAGTAATCAAAGTACAGTGGGAACTCACACGAGACAAATGACGATCCCCAAGTCGATGAACTAACCTGCACACATGTCACCAGGGAACTGCCATCTGACGTCTGGTATATGACCAACTAGCATGTTCCCGGCGAGTCCTGTCCGGTGTACTCATAACCCAATGAGCACCTGTATACATCTTAGGTGATCCAACTGACACCAGTGGCTTGTGAGACCGGCCACTGCCCCTCGTCGGGGTCTCGACTGTATACACTAGTCTACTAATGGAGTATCGATGCCCAGTCTCGAAACTCCCACGACTAGGGACCTTTTAAGGATAAGCTTATAGACCCCCAGCTCCCACTTATATGATCGCCCTCATACTGCTGGTGGTCAAGCAAGAATCCTAGGGGCTCTATCAACGTGTAATAGCGACGTGTCATGTCACCTAAAGCAGTACACGATGATAAAGGTAAACCAGATAGCATACTATCATCTCGAGTAAGACTATCCTACAGGGATAGGTCCTCCCTCAATCATTACAATCACGTACCTGTGACCTAATAATTGACTCTGAGGGCACTATCTCCAACAATCTCCCACTTGCACTCAAGTCTAATTATTGCGATGTCGCATACTCACAGCCCGTGTGATACCGAACATCCAACTCCTCTACTAGTCAGTCTCACAAAGCTCGTTTGCGGAACTATTGCGTTCGAGGAATAGCCTCAGTGAGTGGATCCGCTTTGTTGTTTCTTTCTATGTCTCTCTAAATCTCAAGTTCGCGGAGAAAGCCATCTCCCGAAATGAGCAATACCTGTCTCAGAATATGTCTGGATGTCTGACGGGACCTAGCTCATAAATGAACTCCAAATCCAAACTTCTTAGACTGTATCGTCAACTGAACTTAATCAGTATCCTGCGCGCCATGCCTCCCTCAGTATTGCCTTGGACCACCTGTCCAAAATACTGCCCCTCATCAGAAGGAAAACTATAACTCTGACAACCTCCTTGTCGTCCATGTCACCTTGGAAGCCTGGAATGATAACTGTCTCCCGAATAAGGCTGTCGTTATCATATCCCTAGAACATCCACTTATGTTCTAAAACTGCTTCCGACTGTTTCTCCAGGATTGGATTAATGTCAACTTATTGCATCTTGTGCAAGAACAACATCTGGTGTGGTACTTGACATCTCACGATTGACTCAATTGCCTGAGCAAGTGATCTGCCAATCATGCCCGTCCCTCTCCCCTTTAGTCTGTAAGACACCTTTGGAGAGGGTGACTCCATTACCTGCAGGTACACTACCGTGCCAGGAGTCGTCCATCCTAAATACTCTTAGAATGCTGTCAAGTACCCTGATTGGGAAACCACCCAAATCTAGATCTAAGACCATAGATCTAGTAACCAGTATGTCTGATGTAAAATCCAAGTCCCATGTGGAGAAACCACTGTGTGACGACCAAAGTATAACCGATTGTAGTATAGGAGTTTCTTTTCCTATTCTGTGTATGTCATCCAAATACCAGGATATCACACCCTACTACCTTCTCAACAGATCCATCTCCTATTCTGATGAAGTCAAACCTATGACTGTCACGTCAGAAATAGATGATCTATCTCCGCTACATCTGCTTTAGTCTATAAGTAGACATAAGCTACCTGTCCACCAATGCTTCCGCTGCTCCCACTGACTACGACAACCCTTTGGCAGAGTCATATACACGTACACTTCTAAAACTAGTTTAGAACGACGCTATACTCATCCTCCCGCCGGGTCTCGCACCCTGGAACAACAGCAATGGTAATTGTGGGTAAACAAGAACTTCCCTGTCACCGTCCTTGAGGCTACCGTAGTACCTCTCGGGTGCCTGAAGTTACCCACCTTATCTGCGGAGTGGCCAATGGAATGTCAATCCAGATTGAATCTTTAGGTTCCTTATCAAATCTTCAGTAATCGTTTGTGGTTCTGGAATCACTTCCAGTTCTACCGTACTCCCACTACTGTTTTCTGAAAAAATCCATCTTTAATAAAACTGTGGCGAGTCTAGAACAATATCGCTATTGTTCATCCAGATGGTAGAAAGTCAACCCTCGTCATAGCCTGGGTTAACCCACAAACAGCCATTACAGAAACGTGCCTTGAGTTGTCCAGTGTCTGGTTTTAATCATAAACCGGACAACTCCCCGTACCTTAACATCGTTAAGATATGAACTGTTCTATATCCAATATAGAAACAGAGGCACTGATTTAATTGAACCAGATTCAAATCATGCAGCTGTCCCCAGCGCATGTCAACTAAATGGAAGGAGGCCGATCAGCGTTACTCAACTTAGGAATACTTCCAATTATGAGTAACCTGAAAGAGAAGCAAGATCTCTTTATCATTACTATTAACTGAATACCATACACAAGTATCTACATCTTCGATTTCTTTGAAGAATCCCGATACTTGCTATACCTGGTTCTCTACTCTATTCAAATACCTATAACTTCTCAAAATTGGACCCTGTGTTTCCTACGAAACACTTGTCTAAAAACTAGAGAAGTCATACGTAAACCGAATATAGTACGAGGACCAACCCCTCTGTCCTTATGGACCCTGGACAACATACAATACTCTGTATAAGTCCCTTGAGTCTGATAACTCATTCACTGTGTGTCGTAGGCTGAAAACTGTACTTATGGTTAAGAAGAATTACACCGCTGTTTAATGCTCCTTACCTAACCATCCACTGATATAGGTAAATGTCACAGACATAATTTCAAAAGGTTATATCTCACTCTATGAAAATAGACGTACAGATATATCAATTTGAAATTGGTGCATAACTGCGGATATTCAAAACCAAATATTTGCCGACCGGCAAACAGCCCAGGTGATTTCCTCAAATATCACCGATTACAACGAATCCCGATATAATGAGGATGATCACCCAATTCCCAATAACTTACTCCCACTCATCATCTGTAAAACCATACAGATGTGAGAAACGTATCTGGTAAATACATACCCTGGAGTAAGGACTAATTGGGAAATCAGTTTTCCTTTAACAGTACACAGTGAAACTGAAACATTAAAATGTTTCGATGGGGTATCCCGGTATTCCTAGTAATGCCTCTTCCAGATTCACGACTGTAACCGTATAATTCTTTGCCACCTCTCCAAATCCCTTCATATGTCTTTAGTCTTTACCTTCTGCACACCCCTTTAGACCAAATGGTTTTCTTCCTTCCCTACCGTTCGGCACCAGCCTATGGTTTGGAAGAAGACTATCCAATAAGCATAATGGGTGTACTGTCCCAATCCTAGGAACACTCGCAATGAGAGAGGGTGAAGATAAAAGACAACCGAATAAACCTTATTCCTATTTCTCCTGGACCAGAATCCATCCCCGAACTGGAACAAGTTCCTTTCGAGTTCGTATATAACCATACGATGGAATATCCAAATAAACTGTGGATCTTCGTAGTGATACGGAGTGTCCTGGAGAAATACAAAGGTGATTTAGGATTGGCGAAGGAATACTTGGTTTGGTCGTGAATATCTGTTGCAATTTACTTTGCCCTCTTACTAATCCCTTGCTTTGTCTGAACTTAATACCTTCTGCACACCATCGTTATGCTAATTGGTTTTCTTCATTCCCTACCGGTCGGCACCAGCCTAAGGTTTGGAAGAAGACAATCCAATTTGCGTAATAGGTGTACTACCCCTAAACCAAGGAGTACTCGTAACCTGAGAGAGGGTAAAAGGAAAAGACAACTGAATAATCCTATCCGTTTTCTCCAGAACCGGAAACCATCCTCGAATAAATTCTTTCGAGTTCGTATCTAACCATACGATGGTTTTGTCCAATGGAAGTGGACGTTCGTAGTAAAACGGGGTGTCCTGGAGAAAAGGGTAAAAGTAGGAGTGGCAATGAGGTTTGCAACTCTGACTATCCAAAAGCCGGTGTTTAAGAAGGTTCGGTCAACTTGGTCACTGAGTCAAAGTCTTAGGGTCGGGTCAATGGTCGCTGCCAAAGAGAGAGAGAAAAGAAACACTCAGCGTGCACTCTAACCTAGATCAGAATGGTCACCAATTTATCTAATCTGGAATCCTCCCACTGTATCTAAAATTCTCTTCCAAACCTGAAAGAAGAATTAGTCGGGATTAGCCGAGGAGTAAACTAACTCATCAGTGGGAATCGGGATCCAACTATCATTGCATGATAACGTGACGGAATCCGCTTACGCTATCACACTCCAGAAGGTATGCGCATATCTGGCAAGTTTCAGTTCTTTTGAAACTCCCGATGTGATTTCTGCCCCATGCTCTTATGACCTTGACTTTGGCCAACAAATCATAAGTCACATGTCAAGTTCTACCCGTCATTCTCCAGGTTGTTTTGAATCCACCCGTACATACCCTTGACTTTGGCCAACAAGGCAGTACGACTGTTCCAAACCAACGCATCTATCTATGCTGCATATGAATAACCAACAGCTACCAAACACTGTGCCTTGACTTTGGCCAACAAACACAGCTTGAATACTATTGACTATCCATATGAAACGACGGAGGGCTACGAATGGTTTTTGGCGAAAACCTTTAACGTAATGAACTTGATATCGTTGAAGGAACGGATAGCTTTTTAGAAATATAGTGACGAAAACCGTTGCTAAAGAGGTCACTCCCTGTGAAGGGATCTCGGCTCTTTCCCCGTAGAATGGGGTGCAGGATATTCCAAATGAATACCGCGATGCAAAGCAAAAGTAATCGGCTATAGTGAAGTTAATGCCCTGACGCAAACTTCTGTCCAAGGGGTCACTCCCGGTGAAGGGATCTCGGCCCTTGCCTCGTCGACTGAGGAGCAGGATATTCTAAATGAATACCTCGATGCAAAACAAAAGTAAACGTCCTTGCAATAACAGCTTTTTGAAAAGTGTTCCAACAACATCAGATTAGGTTTTTTTTAACTTGCATTGATCCGAATCAATGCAGTCCCATCAATTGATCACACCAAAAAGAACGAAAATATACTGATGTACGTATATGCCATCCGCATTCGCCACTGGGTCCCGTCATTACCCGTTAGGTTAGCTAACTAACGACAGAGCGGGGACTGGACTAGCGCGGATGAAAAACATATACAACATCTACTAATATATATACCAATATATTATATTCGCTCAAGGCGTGAATAAAATGCAACATCACAGAAATGTACAGCATCACAGAAACAATACAGATATCTGGGATCCCCGGGTTTCACAGAGCCACTGCTGAAACCCGACGTTCCCCTGGTCGTGTGGATAGCCTGTGCAATGAAATCCTAGACCCCTACGGGCGCGGCAAGTCACCCGCCAAAACCTGAAGCGAGGCAGCCCTCTTCAGCGCCGTGAATGGACCATCCAGCACTTCACGGAATCCGGTAACTTGGGCACCCTTCCTGGGTCAACCTGTACCCCCTACGAGTGCGGCGAATAGCCCGCCAATCCTAGAGTGAAGCCCCCTCCGTCTCAATGCCATGAGATGCGGGCTTGTTGCCCTCCAGAACCCGGCTATCCGTGCACCCCTCCGCAGGGCAATCCTAGTACAGAAAGTAAAATATACATACAACGGGTACATCGACCGCAACCAGGTCGTGCCCCAAAATAATAATACAAACAGGCAGTGACGGCAGTCCACATGTCGGACGCTCGCCCCGCAAAATCAAATGTACATAATACAACAAAACTGTACTAGCATTGCATCCAGGCTATCCCCCACGACCGATCCGCAACATCACAGCAAAAACAAAACATCAACGTGAAAATCACGTTCGCAAATCCGTCTAACCGGGCTATAGCAGTTAGACCGGATTTACCGATCAAGTGACATTCACGGTCGCAGATATAATGTAAATACTGTGAAAAATGTGTTTAAAATATCCGATCGATAAAAAATTAACAAGTGGGCCTCCAATCAAAACTGTAGCACTCACAGAAATCCTGGGCTCAATTTTAATATTCCAAAACCCATATTTTAAGCCCAGAAGGCCTCTGTAAAAAATTGGTGAAGTGATCTCCAAAGTGTGCGGCGGAAGGGCGGCGGGAAGGGGGTTTTCGCGGCGGTTCCGCGCTCCAACTGTGGAGTTATTTCGTCGAATTTTTACAGAGCTCTTAGATTTTCCAGTACATCAATATTTTACAACCTGAAAAATTTTTCGACACCAAAAATTTCCAACAGAAAACTGATGTGGGCAAATACGGGTTTTTGGACATTTCGATCGATCGGAACTAAAAAACACATTACACAAAGCTAGACTAAGTTAATGGCGAGGCTCTGATACCACTGTAAGTGCACGGCGGCGCCCCGGCCGTCAAACCGACGCCGGAATGCGGAAGCGGTGAATAACTTAAATTTTGCGGACTTAGCAAACCGGCACCACCGCGCACTATAACCGGATCGAACCATTAACTAGTCCTAGCTAACTACAAGAAAGGGAATAGAGATATACCGACGATCCAAGTCCTCCGGTCTTCTCGTCATGGTCCCGATCTCCTGCGGAAAAGTACCGTCTCCTCCTCGTCGCCGGAAGTGCACCACATCGCCAACTTTGTTTACGGGCTCCCACCTCAATGCCGAGGCAACTCGGGCACGAAGCCGGCTACTCGACGTGCCCAAGGTTTGCTGTAGAATGTGTAGTAGAGGATTGTGTCTCATTTGGGGTTCATGGAGGTGCCTTTTGGTGGAGGAAAAGATACAAGAACTATATGGAGGTACTTTGGGGATTTTGGAACATCAAATGAGCAAAAACCCCACTCCATAAAATTTGGACAGCCCCACTCAAGCTTGGGCCGGCCACTACAATAGGGAGAGTGAGAATGAGGAGGTTGTATCAAAAGAATATGAGAGAGGCCAAAAATCATCACCCATCCAAGAGAGAGAGAGGAAAGGTTATCATCCAAAAAGGAAATGATCACAAGTGTAAACTAACACTCCACCAACCTCACCCTTCATCATCAACAACCATCATGTCCCTCCATCATCATACAAAAGTCAAGCCATGATGAGGTTATGAAGTCAAGCCATCATGAAGAAATCAAGTCAAAAGATGGTGCTATCATGATACAACAAAATGCAAAGACCCCCTCCACAAATGCCTATTTGCAACAATGCAAATAAGCCCTCCTCCACCAATCTTCGGCCAATGAACGGAACAATGGAAATTGGCCGAAACGAAAAGCAAACTGGCAACTCCAGAAAACTGGTCCCGTAATAAATTACAGGAAAACCCCGATACTGTGCATACACACCCGCATTTGTATTTCGAACGAAATACAAATGCAATGAGACAAAATCTACACTGTACTATACTAGGATCCGGCTTATACCAAAGTCGGCTAGTAATATCCGTTCGATCCTGATCCGTGCAATACCGCACATATCTGATCGAACCCTGCCATATAACCATACGGCCTATAGTACAAACTGTCCGATCCTGATCCGTGCAATACCGCACGTATCTGATCGGACCTTGCCATATCTCCATACGGCCTCTACAACATTTCGCCCGAAAGCTGAGTAACTGAATGTGGGGGACTCTAAAGACTCGTCAACACCTTGGTTGTGGATTTAACCACTAGCACGTCAGAGGTATAAGCCAATACGTAACGGGCTACCAGGTATTGACTAAAAAGGACGTCGATGAGCGAACTCATCCTGACACCCTACTGAGCCTGTCAGTGACAATATCCGTGCAGTCCGGTCCGTTCGTCTATGAGTATCGCATGGCGGGCCTAGGGGGTTGGTAAAAGTCAGACCCCCAAAAGCGGTACAAGTCGTGTCGGAGTGTAGCCCAGAACACCCTGAGATACTACTGGAATACCTACCAGTAAATCTCCTTGCCTTGGCCAAGGACTTTGTGTAATGGCTCTCCTAGACACAGCACGACCTCACCCCTAATACCGGGAGAGACGAACCCCTGAAGATACGCTCACTGCCTCCATGTGGCTCGGGACTGTACCCAACTAAAACCTGTTTGCACGACTCCTTTGAGCCGTGGTAGGGTAGTAATCAAAGTACAGTGGGAACTCACACGAGACAAATGACGATCCCCAGGTCGATGAACTAACCTGCACACATGTCACCAGGGAACTGCCATCTGACGTCTGGTATATGACCAACTAGCATGTTCCCGGCGAGTCCTGTCCGGTGTACTCATAACCCAATGAGCACCTGTATACATCTTAGGTGATCCAACTGACACCAGTGGCTTGTGAGACCGGCCACCGCCCCTCGTCGGGGTCTCGACTGTATACACTAGTCTACTAATGGAGTATCGATGCCCAGTCTCGAAACTCCCACGACTAGGGACCTTTTAAGGATAAGCTTATAGACCCCCAGCTCCCACTTATATGATCGCCCTCATACTGCTGGTGGTCAAGCAAGAATCCTAGGGGCTCTATCAACATGTAATAGCGACGTGTCAGGTCACCTAAAGCAGTACACGATGATAAAGGTAAACCAGATAGCATACTATCATCTCGAGTAAGACTGTCCTACCGGGATAGGTCCTCCCTCAATCATTACAATCACGTACCTGTGACCTAATAATTGACTCTGAGGGCACTATCTCCAACAGTGACAGACAGGTTTTTAAGAAAACCTTTTGCGTAATGAACTTGATATCGTTGTAGAATCGAGTGATTTTGAAAAAGGAGTGTTTTTTAGGCTTTTACTAGTTTTGCTAAAAAGGTCACTCCCGGTGAAGGGATCTCGGCTCTTTCCTTATCGAATAAGGTGCAGGATATTTCACAAATACCACTATGCAAAACAAAAACTATAGAAGCAATCAAAAGACAAACCGAGTGGGTTGTAGCATCTGCTAGTTTCGCTAAAGAGGCCACTCCCGGTGAAGGGATCTCGGCTTTTTCCTTATCGAATAAGGTGCTGGATATTCTACAAGAAATACCGCTATGCAAAGCAAGAACTAGAGCTAGCAGTTTTTAAAACAAGTTTCAACAACATTTTTAGGTTTCTTTTATTTCATTAATCTCATTAATGAAGTCCAAATAATTATGCTTCCCAAGCATCACATATGAAACGAAAGCAGCAATAGTTATTATATATCATATATATAATATAGGCATTCATCTCAGAACATATCAAGTGGTCACATCACAGAATATCAGCAGCAGAAGAACATATATGAAATATTGGATATACTAGGAATTCCGTGTTTTAATTAAGCCAATAAAAAACGCGGATTCCACGGTCGCGATGAATAGCCAAACCCACATACCTAGACCCCTAGGAGAGTGGCAAGTAACCCTTCCAATTCTAAAGTTATGAGACCCGGTCTCGACTCCTCGAGATGGTCTCCCATTGGATTCTAGAACCCGGTTACTTGTGCTCTCCTCCTTGGGTCTATCCTAATGTGGAAAAGTAAATACTATACATTAAAGGTGACATCATCCTTAACCCGGAAGTGCCCTAATAAAAGAATATTACATACAAGATTTTACATGAATGAAAATGAAAAACTCTCATCTCACATAAAAATCCCCGGCTATTCAAAACACGACGATCCAATATAACCTATCACAGCAACACATAACATCACATGTCATCAACGTAAGTAAATATGCGTATTCCAATTGTCGTTGACATATACTAACGAAACTGGCGATACACCTTAGACATCATAAAAGAAAGTGAAAAACTATAACAATTGGAATCCGCAACCACCTTAGACATCATAAACCCAATGTAACATATACTTTGGATTTCATGCCCAACAAAATGAATTCCTTAGACATCACATGCCTAACAATTATAAACCCCGCGTTTTAGTCTCGATATTGAAAACACTTTCTAATAACCTGTCGGGTAATTCAACAAGATTCCTGATAACCTGATCGAATGCTCATCGGAAACTTTAATAGATGGCCGCACCCCGATGTCGTCGACGAAATGCACTAAGGCGGAACACTGCAGCCGCGAGCACCCGAACGGATGCTTTTGGCGACGGGGTTCTCCTACAGTCACTTGATCGGGGCTATGGGGCATGGCTATCTAGTAAGGTTACCCGGTGAGTATCCGCGTACACTACGTAATCGCGACGGACTTTTGATCAACATCAAAATCCCGTGGCAACCGATTAAATGAGACTAAACTGCTAGATTTACAAAATTCAAACTAGTTATCTCATAACTAATTTTGTGGATTCCAAGTGTTGTATCACAATCACAGATAGCTAGATGAAATTAAACTTTTCGATCGAATAAGCAAGCACCCAAAATTTCCCAACAAGCTCAACACTTGAGCGGAGTTAAAAAAGTACCAAGAACACGCCACAGCTCCTATAAACCATCCGTAGAAGGGCCGACCCATACCTCACTCATGTTGCCACGGAACTGCGGCAAACCCTAGGGTAATACCGCGGTTCCACGATCCAAAAAGTCGAGTTTGGGTATCGTTCTTCTAGAGGGTCTACAGAATCGCTTGCATGATTTTTTGAAAATTTTAAGCTTGAAAAAAATCCAACTCTTGGAAAATTTCAGCGAGGGGAAAATTGGGTTACTGATATCCGTTCGAGCTTTTTAACATCATCTAAATAACCCGAATACATGTTAGAATTACAATTATGAAACACTCCGAGTTGCCTTTGCAGAAAATTAATATCACATGAAAATTTAGCAAAAACAAACAACACCTGAAACACCAAAACCCAGAGACTGGAACACTGAAAAAATTTGAAGCCAAAATTCCTTAATGGGGCCGGCCTCCTAGATTTTTAGGCTCATGTGCTCGGCCAAAAACCGGCCAAATGACTTCAAGTTTGCATAGTGTTCATATTATATCTCATACAATATTCTGCAGTTGTTTAAAATTTTTTTAGAGCACTTTAAAAATTCGACAGAATCCAGATTTAGTGTTTCAAGTTTCGGAGTAGTTTCGGTTTCGTAATCTAACAAACATCGTTTAAATCTCTAGCTTGGCTCTGATACCACTGTAGGGTTAGCGCGACAGCAAGGTTTCGGGAGGCATCGTCCATACCGTTTTCAAATTTTTGTCATTCTAAAGAACCCTAACTCTAGAATCTTAACTAGAGTTTTAAACAAACATGCAATGTAAACAACTTTACAACTAAGTGAATACGGAATACAACCATTGTAGACCGGTCCTTCACTTCAAATGCTCCGTGTAGAAGTCCCTTCGCTGCGAGTAATGATCTCCCGAACTCTTGAGAGGATCCACAAGGTGAAAGATGCAAACTTTCTCAAAGTCTTCGAGGCCGAAGATGATCTACGTCGAGGAGATTCAAGCTCATGCTACCTCTTCACTAAATTAGGGTTTAGTGAAGCAAACACCTTAAACTAAATGGCTAATGGTAGAGGATGATGAAGTAGGAAATGGGCTTTCTTTATTTTTCTTTTTCTCACAATATTTTCTCACCATTTCAAAAGCTAGAAAGCTTTCTCAATGAAGAAGGAGATGATCAAGTGAAGAATAAGAGAATGAACTCATGAGATGAGAATATGAACTATGGGTGAGTTAGTGTCATGCACTAACTCATGCAGAGACTTAACTAGGGCTAGGGTTTATGGTTAGGTTAATAAATATCTACAAATGAAACAAAAAAAGTGAACTTGGTCAATATTTCCACAAGCGTCTACAAGCTTGTAGCCATGACAAAAATCCATTTATTTTTGAATTACTTAGATAAATATAAACCCTACATTATCCTAACTATTGTGTATGTCTCATACACCCATGTATCATGTATCATCAAGCATGACACAATAAAATGTACATTAATATATATCACATATATACTATATGCACACAAGTGAGAAAAAGAATACTTAGTGAGCAAATATTAGTTAATGTAAGTTAATATATCAAATATATAATTATACATTAAATTATCAAATCAACACTTGATTTAATAATCCGGCTATACCACATATAACTGACTAATATCATATGAATCAACTTATTGAATCAACACTTGATCCGATAACCTGGCTATATCTCATAAAACCGACCGATATCACATATCGTGAGAATAGAATGCAGTATCACATACGCGCATTAACTTCGGTCCCGCACATATCACATATGTGCTCCTACTTCGTTTCGCATGAACCAGGAAACCTCTGTGTAGGAATCTAAAGACTCGTCAATACGCCGGCAGTAGGTGATGATCATATCAAACACCCATAAGCCATAAGCGGTCTTCTAAACGTAACGGCCACCCGGGTATTGAGCGATCAGAAAATCAACAAGCAAGCCTGCTCATACTCCTGTGAATCCAATCAGTAACACTACCGTACAGTCCGGTCTCATCGTCAGATATGTCGCATATCACAGCCTGGGGGTGGTATAACCTCAGACCCCAATAGCCTGATAAGTCATGTCGATCCAAGGTCCATAACGGTTCGAGAAACTACTGATAACACTTACCAGTAAATCTCAGCAACCCTGGCCAGGGATTTCATGTTATGGCCAATCGAGCATAGCGCAACATCAACTCCCAATACCGGGAGAGACGAATCCCCTCCTATCGCTCATTGCTTCCTTGTGACTCGGGACTGTACCCAAAAATCACCTTTTTGCACGATCTCTTGACCGTGGTATGGTGGAAATCAAAGCACAGTAGGAATCACACAAGACTCTATGACGATCTCTGGTCGACAGAATAACCTGTACCAGTGTCACTAGAGAACTGCTATCTGACGATAGGTATAATACCATCTAGGAGTTCTCGGTGAGTTCGTTCAGTATACCCAGTCTCTACTGAGCACCTGTATACCTTCTCTGATGTCAAGCACCAATGGATATGGGATCATCCATCGCCCATCATATGGGTCGAGAAGCGCATACGCTAGTCTACTCTAGAGTATCGATGCCATGTCTCGATACTCCTATGACTAGGAACAATTATAGGGTGTACTTGTGGACTACCCTTAGCCCCACTAGTATGATCTCCATCATAGTCCTGATAGTCAAGTACACATCCTAAGGGCTTTATCAACATGTGAGAGCAAGACGACATCACTTATACTAGTCAACATGTTAAGATAAAGAGCAACGAGATAGCATACTATCATGTCGAGCAAGAAAGTCCTCCCTATATATGTCCAAGCATCCACTACAATATACATCACATGTACAGTAATGGCCTCTAGGGCATACATATAACTAACAATACTTACCTGCCCTCACTTCAATCCTATTATTATGTCTTTACTTATTACCTTCTGTACACCTTCATTAGGCTAATTGGTTTTCTTCCTTTCCTACCCTTCGGCACCAGCCTAAGGTTTGGAAGAAGACTATCCAATAAGCATAATAGGTGTACACTCCTTATGCTAGGAGCCCTAGCAACTTGAGAGAAGGTAATGGGAAAAGACATCTGAATAATCCTATTTTATTTCTCCTAATCCGGAAACCATCCTCGAATCTGGAACAAATTCCTTCGAGTTCGTATGTAACTAGACGATGGAATGTCCAGGTATTATGGACGTTCGTAGTGATATGAAGTGCTCTAGAGAAATTCAAAGTTAATATGGGAGTGGCAGGGGTATACACGGTTTTGTCGTGAATGATAGCAGTCACAATTTTCTTTGCCGTTATTCTGATCCCATTTTTTGTCTTTACTTATTGTCTTCTGTACACCACGCTTAGGCTAATTGGTTTTCTTCCTTCCCTACCATTCGGCACCTGCCTATGGTTTGGAGGAAGACTATCCAATAAGCTCAATAGGTGTACCTTCTCCCAATCCTAGGAGCCCTCACAACCTGAGAGAAGGTAAAGGGAAAAAAAACCTAATAATCTTATTCAATCTCTCCAGAACCAGAATCCATCCTCGAATATGGAAGTTCCTTCGAGTTTGTATGTAACTATACTATGGATTATCCAATAAGTATGGATCTTCATAGTGATACGGGGTAGTCTGGAGAAACGCAAAGGTGATATAGAGGTGGCAATAATATATGCGACAACGTGACATTCTTAAAGCCAAAATGTTTTAAGAAGGTTCGGTTAACTTGGTTCATGAGTTTTAGTCTAGGGTCGGGCCATGGTCGCTGCCAAAGAGAGAGAGAAAAGAAACACTCAGCGTGCACTCTTACCTAGATCAGAATGGTTATTTATTTATCTAATCAGTATGGCTCCCACCGTTTCCTCGAATTCTCCTCCAAACCCTAAAAGGAGAATTAGTCGGGATCAACTAAAATCACCCGATGGGTAATCCTACTCATCAGTGGGAATCGGGATCCAACTATCATCGCATGATAACTTGATGGAAGCCACTTAAGTCACCACACTCCAGAAGGTATGCGCATGCCTGGCAAGTTTGCTGTATGTTTAAAACTCCCGATGTGATTTTTACCTCTAGGATCTAAGTGACCTTGACAGGGTCAACAAGTCATCGGTCCTAGTCAAGTTCAACCCGTCAATATCTTGATTGCATTAGACCCACCCGCACCGACTCTTGACAAGGTCAACAAGGTCGAACGAATTTCCTAACCAATCCACATATCCTTGTGACAGAAAAGTATTACAGAGCTACCGCACACTACGCCTCGGCAATGCACGACAAACGTAGCACGAATACTAAGTAATACCAATCTGAAATGACGGAGGGCTACGGCTGGTTTTTGGTAAAAACCTTTCACATAATGAACTTGATCTCGTTGAAGGAATCCAAATGGTGTACAAATATATAGTGGCGAAAACTTTTGATAAAGAGGTCACTCCCTGTGAAGGGATCTCGGCTCTTTCCTCATAGAATGAGGTGCAGGATATTCCAAACTGAATACCATGATGCAAAACAAAAGAATCGACTATAATGAAGTTATTACGCCGACACAAACTTTTGCTCAAGGGGTCACTCCCGATGAAAGGATCTCGGCCCTTGCCTCGTCGAATGAGGTGCTAAATATTCATAACCGAATACCACTATGCAAAGCAAAAGAGAACGTCTGTAATTTCAATTTTTAAAAACTTGGTTCCAACAACATCATATATAGGCTTGTTTTATCCTTGCATTGATCAGAATCAACACAGTCTCATCAATTAATCACATCAGAAAAGAACAAAAATATGATGTACGTATATGCCATCCGCATTCGCCACTGGATCCCGTCATCACCCGTTAGGTTACTTAACTAACGACAGAGCGGGGACTGGACTAGCGCGGGTGCAAAACATATACAACATCTACTAGTATATATATAAATATATATAACAATCGTCCCAGGCATGATATAAAACAACATCACAGAAACATCACAGAAGCAACACAGAATGGTGGATAATCTTAGAGCCCCGGGTTTCATTTGAGCCGCAAATTAGACCCGACGTTCCTTGTCGTGAGGATAGCCTGTGCAATGAAAACCTAGACCCCTACGAGCACGGCAAATTACCCGCCAAAACCAGAAGTGAGGCAACCCTCTTCATCAAAGAGAATGGGCCACCCGGCACTTCACGGAATCCGTTAACTTGAGCGCCCCTCCGTGGGCCATACCTATACCCCTTACGAGTGCAGCAAATAGCCCGCCAATTCTAGAGTGAGGCCCCCTCTGTCTCAACGCCATAAGATACGGGCCCGTTGTCCTCTAGAACCCGGCTATTCGTGCACTCCACCGTGGGGTAATCCTAGTACAGAAAAGAAAAAAATATGTACAAGGGTGACATCGACCTCAACCCGGTCATGCCCCAAACAAATAATATGCAAACCGGCAGTGACGGCAGTTCACATGTCGGACACTCGCCCCGCAATATCAAATGTACAAATGAAACTAAACTGTACTATCATTGCACCAATACTATCCACCACGACGATCCAACCATAATCCAGCACAACACAGAACATCAACGTGAATATCATGTTCGCAAACCCGTTGATTGATAATTTGTTTTCGATTGAATGAATTGTAGAATCATAATCAAAGAATTTATAACCGCAATCAATAATGGTGTCGATGTAGTTTGTTAATGAGTATGGGTCGTCCACTGAGATTCGTGTATTTATTCGTTCTTACTTTAGTTGAGCCGAAAGAAAATAGTAAAGAAAATTCAAGAAAATGAGATTTCAAGATTTAATTGAGTTTTTCATTTTAAGAAAATCAAGGAAAAGTTTAAGTTTTAGTAATCAAGAAATTGTCCAATATCAATTTTAGTTATCAAGAAATTGAAGAATAGCTTGTAGGATTCGATAGGAATTAGTAGCAATGATGAATACTAAAAATGACTCATCTTATCTATTGATGAATTATAGTTAGAACGATGGCGATGAATGAAGATTAGGGATCTATTGAAGAAACTAGGGTTTCTCTTTCACTATCCCTTGTCTTTTTATTGATCACCATTCAAATCTAGCCTTTAGCATAGAAAATCATCACTCATTTAATCCCAAATTGCAATGAAATTATCAAGAACGGTGATCTCGCTCCAAATTTGGTCGTTGACGATTCATTTTCCTAAAGTTCATAATTCTCAAAAGACTTAAAATGAGTTTAGGATTTCCTCACCATTTGATCTACCAAATTCCTTCGAATCCTTAGCAAGCGGAGATTTTATTCACGCATCATGAAAATGAAAGAATCAACAATTAGAAATTTCATAATGCGAAAACTTAAAGAAAGCGAGAATTAAGAAATTATCACCTTTATTAATCAACTTCTAATTATACTTTCCTTCAATCCGAGGTTACAAGAATTGCTCTCGATCGCTCCCTTGAAGTAGTAACTATTCCGTCGAATTTCGCTTCGCTCGATCTCTGTGGGACTTGGACCTGTCGAGGATCTTGTGCTCTTGATGATGATCGGCTTCACGTAAAGGATCTTGAATGTCGTCGCTCGATATTGTTCCCAATGATTCTTGATTTTGATCTTGAATTGGAATTGAATTGGATTTGGTTTTGGTTTGTGTGCTAGAAATCGACTACAATCAACAACCTCAACAATGTAGGCTTAGGTCCCTTTTTATAACCTTACACCAATCTTCCACTAGAAGCTAGGTTAATCTTCCACTAGAAGCTAGGTTAATCTTCTCCAAGAAGCTAGGTAGTTGTAGGGAAACTTCTAGAATAAGATAGTTATCAAGCTTTCTCAAGAAACTAGGTTGTTGTAGAGAAGTTTTCAGAACAAGTTTGTTACAATGGAGCATCTTCATCAAGCTAGGAGGTTGTAGGGAAGCTTCTGGAAAAGTCTAGTCACCGGAGCCCCCAACTCGGCCGCGGATCCACGGCGGATCGGCCTGACTCGGCCGCGGATCCGTGGCCGTTTTGTGAGATCGTTGCTTCATTTTTCTTGTGTAGTTTGGTGTTGGTCTTTGGGGTTATATGTGATATCTGGAATCTTCTTATCTCTTCTGAATCTCTGCCAGATTTTTACTCTTTGATTTGCTGTATTTTGTCGGCGAATTTACGATTCCGATATCTGTCCTAAAATAATTTTCTGCACAAAAATCTCAATGAAGATTGTTGAGATATACAATATCATGCGTGAAATAATAAACACACAATTTCCTTCCAAAATGTTGATTATAATGTATAACACGTGGTATTTGATATTTTCCAGACGAACTTGTAATACATGTTATATTTATAACAAATATCATTAGATGATTAGAAAAGTGAGGAAATTGTTATGTTAAAGATTGCAATATTTTCGACTGAACAAATTCCCCCAAACTTGATTTTGATCAACTTGAGCAAACTTCTTTTATTCAAGAGAAGGGGAAAATAGAAAGAGAGAGAAAAACTAACTAGCACACTTTCATAGGCAACACGATTGCACTGAGCACGTGCAACAAGCCTTTAAACTTCTAGGTGTCCCTGGTAGGAGGAGTGTTGTCTCCTGAGGGTTTTCAACGGATTGCACCCATAAAATCCCATAATAAAAGAAAGACTGTGTAAGTTTCACAGAAAGATAGGAACTATAAAAGAAAGACTTTGAAAATCAGAGTTTTCAACTATACTAGATTTTTGGTTGTCATGAGCCCTATCTTAATAGTCATGAATAGATGTTAGAAATCACATCATCCTTCAATAAAACATCGCCATTATTGTTCATCCTTACCTTTCTTCCAAACACCGATCATGTACCCCTATGTGTATGTAAAAGACATCCCTACACACGGAGAATTCAATTCAAGCTATCATACTCTTGTCCATCTACCTCAGTATTTTTTAGTTGGTGAATATTTTAGATAGAATTGCTCACACATTCTTCATGCGACTGTTAATACTTCTTGAGGTACTAACCGACCGACTACTAAATGTGCTCACATATTAGGCGTAATTAGCAATTTCCTCGCCTTGCAACACCTAAAGCTTAGCAGTGACTCCCAAACCAGTTTGTCTAAGGCACTAGGTGATGAAGCACCCTCGCTATATTTTTTTATGCTGCCTTGGTGATTACAAAACCAGTGTTCATTTTTTCTTCACAATTTTATACTTTTATGATTCATTTATTATTTTCTTCGTACTTTGGCTTTTAGACAAGAACATTTCAAGGTATTCTCTACTATCCCGAGTTTCAAGACGTGTGTAAGTGCGTATAGTAGGGTATCAACGTTCAAATGTTTGGCTTCCAGAATAGGAACTATTTTTCAGACTTATTTTTATTCTCATATTAGTGACTTCCTTAATCTTACTAACCCTTAGGACAATGGCTCATAACTACTTATTACTAGTTCCGTTTAAGAAAATATCTAACTTTCTTGGGTTTCTTAATATTTTCCAATCTTTTAAATGTAATTTTTCACTTTCTAATCTTTTATTATAAAAGAATTTTATTTTGAAAATTTTGTGCTTATGCAAAGTGTAATGCAAAGTGATCACTACTACAAATAAGGGATGCCCCTACGGTAATAGCCGTAGGGACAAGAAAATACTCTGTAGGTACAAACGCCGTAGGTGCAAGTTGAAGCTCTAAACTTGCCCCTACGGACAAAAACTTTCCCCTACGGAGTTATGTGTAGGTCCCGTTTACCCTACGGAGTAGGCCGTAGGGGAAAAAAATTTATTTTATTTATGGTTTTTAAAAATAGATTACTTGTACCTACGAATGAATCCGTAGGGCCAAGTAATAGCCCCTACGGATACATGCGTAGGGGCAAAATATCAGGATTCCTGATATTTTGCCCCTATGGATAACTCCGTAGGGGCATTTGTGTGCCCCTACGGATATATCCGTAGGGGCAAGCTCAACTCCCTGATACTGAGATCACAGGGGAAAATATCAGTTATCCTGATATTTTGCCCCTACGGATTACTCCGTAGGGGCAACGTTGGTACCTACGGATTAATCCGTAGGTACATATTATCAGTTTTTTTAAAAAAAAGAGCTGCCTATTTTTTTCTCGCCCTGTGCACAATAATATATACATCAATCAAATATTAAATTAATCATCACACAACATATATCGCAGTATTCATAATCACATCTCATGCATATAATATACAAAAGCAACCAAAAAACAAAATATGATATAAATGTAAACACCGTAGGACCACCAATATCAATATCATCCAAAATGTAGTACAATATGTATCATATAAATAAATAGATGTTTCAAAAAATAAGAATAAAAAAGCTACCCTAGCTTGGTCCAGCTCCACCTCTGATAAACGCTAGAATCTGGCGCGCCTGCTCCTCAGTCAATAAACCATGCAATTCGGAGCGTGCGGGAGTCTGAGCGGGCTGTGGAGCTGGCGATGTGGTCTGCGCAGTCGCCGTCGAGGTAGTGGCTTACGGAGCCGCGGCTACGGGAGTCTGAGCGGGCGGTGGAGCTATAGGAGCTGTCTGCGGAACCGCAGCCGATGTAGTGGCTTGCGGAGCCGCAGCCGAAGGAGATGCATGTGGAGGCTCGGCCGATGTACTCTGTCGCGTCTGGACCTAACGTATGTAATAAGCATGTAAGAATTGTGTATTATTCGAATTCGTATCATTACCAAGTTATTTCGAAACCCCATTTGGATATCTAGTTTGGAAAACCGTAGTTTATTTTAATTAGATATGTATGTATGATTAATCAAACCTAAGTCTACAACCAAATAAGCTCAGGCTACGTACTAATATTGGATATTTTGATATCTATACTATGACATGATATTTTACTATTAAGTAGTATACATACCAGCATCTCCTTCAACTCCTGAACGGTGGCCTTCAAGCTCTCCAGTTCCTGCTGGACACGCCGCTCACTGGAGACGGAGGAAGTAACCGCCGGGGTGGAGTCCAACATCATATGGGCCTTGCTAGGGCCTAGTCCCCGGCCTCTCTCCCAACCTCCGTGGTGCCCTCCGTGTGCGGCGTCCAGGACTGGGGTCAGCAGCCTCAGATCGCTCTGTCCGGTAAAATCGATCCCCGATGCCTCGGCCTGCTCAACCACCCACTCCTATACCCACATTAAGCAGTAAAGTATAAGTATAAAATTTAAATTTGAACCTTCCAAAACTAAAATTTCAAATAGGTGTTGAATAAATATTAACACTTACGCAATACTCCTAGGTAGCGACGTCGGGATATCGAAGCTCGCCCGTGGCGGGATCTGTCGAGGTGCCGTGGACAGCAAGATATGCGGACAGCACGCTCGGTGTACCACCTTGTGCCAGGGTCTGAGCTGTCTGAAATATTGGACCTTGCATCGGCATGACTTATCAGGCTATTGGGGTCTGAGGTTATACCACCCCCAGGCTGTGATATGCGACATATCTGACGATGAGACTGGACTGTACGGTAGTGTTACTGATTGGATTCACAGGAGTATGAGCAGGCCCTGCGTCTGCAAGAAATATCAAGACAATCAATATTAAGACAAAGTTGTATTAAGAAATCTAGGTTAAACAAAAATTGAAGTGTGATATATACCTCCGGTGACTAAAGCACGAGCCTGGGCCTGGGCAACAACACGAGCGGGACGATAGTTCCTTCGGTGAGGAACAGCCGGTGTCCCGGATGCGGACGCATCCCCTCCAACTAGAAAATAAACATTGACGCTAAATTTCCATGAAGTTCATATTTATTCTATAGAGCATATGTAAAATGAATAAATATTTTATATTTATTCATACTAACCTACAGACGATGCGGAGGGTACGGAAGTGGCAGGAGTGGCCCCTGCGTCAGATGTGGACGCACCACCTATAATTAGACAATTAAAAATAGATTATATAAGTAATTGCAAAAAGAATGTGTAGATCAATAATTATAACGTTCTAAATCAATATGCATGCACTATAGGATATATAAACATACCCGCAGGTGCGGTGGTGTCACCACCTACAGCTAGACAATAATAAAAATTACTATCTAAGTAAGAGCAAAAGGAATGTGTGTATATTTATGATATAGCATTCTAAATCAATATACATGCACTATATGATATATAAACATACCTGGAGGAGCGGGAGTGGCCTCTGTCCCTGATGTGGACTCATCACCAACAACTAGACAATCAAACATTGACAATATAAGTAATTTTGACATAAACAGGCATGAATATCTATAATATTACATTCAAAATGGATATGCGTGCAATATACCTGGAGGTGTGACAAAATCCACACGGAAGGAGGCATCCGAAGGGGTCTCCGATCTGGGTGCAAGACCGGCCCTTTGAAGCTCCCTACGCAGCTTTCCGGGCGGCAGAACCGCTCTGCCACTGCCTCTGCCGCGGCTGGAGCTCCTGCCGCCCCTCGCTGCTCCCGACATCGTCATCAAATCTAGATAAATGGTTCGTGGACGCATTAGACAATCATTAAAAGTATTGACTATATATGTATAGATCGTAAAATGTGAAGTAATAATATAACATTACTGATAACCTTTTTCGTTTTGTGGGCGCATTATACATATCTACTTGGATTTCATCGTCGATGTCATTTCTAACCCACGTTTCTATGTTTCAAGGACACCAAATCCTTTGTAATATGCAACCTCCATACTAGGAAATTGAGCTAAACATCTTGAATCACTCTCAAATGATGCAGACAAGTTCGGATCGTGGATCTAACAAAATAAATTTTACGAAAAATACATAACGATACAAGTTTAGATTGAAACTGATAGCAATAAAATGTTATTCGAATAACATACATGATCTGTGACCCAATCACAAAACTTATCCTAATGATATTTTTCCAATCGTTCTTCATTCCAATCAGGATGCCCCTCACGTACCTCGTTAAAATGAATTCTGTTTTCGACAAATAATGGTGACATTAATATTATATCATTTCATACACACACAAACACAAATATAACAATTAATCCAAAAAAACTTACTCTCTAATTTGTTCAAGACATGTACAATTAAGCAAGATAAACCGGTATATCTTGTTGATAAATATAGTGTCTACCCTCTTATACTCGGCTTTATCATATGGCCCGTCTTAAATTCTTCGAGGCCGGTTAAGTCTTGTCTCAATGTTCTCATCTAGATAGCAGGAACAAAATGTGGTTGCTTCATCAAGAAGATAACCTTGCATGATAGTCTGGTCGATTTTTATTGCGTATATACTTTTTACGAGTGTAGAGGTACCTAATGAAAATATGTTGAATAAATAAATATGGGCATACAGGACAACAATAAATTTATAAATTGCGCGAAATGAAAAATTACACGTACCTCTCGATGGGATACATCCATCGATATTGTACCGGTCTGGCTAACTTAGCCTCAGTTGCAAGATGAACCGTCAAGTGTATTATGATATCGAAGAATGACGGTGGGAAAATACGCTCAAACTTGCAAAGTATCAACGCAATAGAATTTTTTAGTTTATCCAGCGTCACAACCTCCAGTGTTTTAGCACACAACTCTCTGAAAAAACAACATAGGTCGTTGATTACTAGACCAACCGATTCGGGAAGAGAAGTTATGAGGGCTAATGGAAGAAGGTGCTCCACGATAACATGGTGATCATGACTTTTCAGCCCATCGATCTTGCCTTTCACAATTTTTATTTTCTTGCTGAATGATCTTGAGAAACCTGTGGGAACTTTCAAATCATGTAACACCTGCAGGAATCTTTTCTTCTCCGGTTGTGACATATGATAAGCGGCATTGGGAAGTACAAACTTGCCCGGTTTACCCACTACCGGTCTAGGGTGCAATTCACTTCTTATTCCCCACTCCTGTAGATCCATCTGAGCATTCAGGTTGTCTTTCGATTTCCCGTCTTTATAAAGAAGCAAGTTGAGTATGTGCTCTGATACTCCCTTCTCTATATGCATGACTTCCAGATAATGACGCACTAAATTTGTTGACCAGTACGGAAGCTCGAAGAAAATGCTTAACTTGTTCCAAAATGGTGGTTTGACCTGTTTCGTCGGATCCATCCCGAAGGTCACATTATTGTAATCATCCCATTGAGCAGACACGTCCTCTCCGGACAATGGGGATGGATGTCCAAGAAGCCCCTGATGACCATCAAAGTGAACCGTGTCTAACCTATAGGGGTGGTCTGGAGGCAGGAAACGTCGATGGCCGCAACAACAAACCTTCCTGCTAAAATTCAAGAATTTCGATGTTGTGTGTTCATGGCAATGAGGACATGCTTTGTGACCATGTACGGACCAACCTGATAGTATTCCATATGCAGGAAAGTCATTAATTGTCCACATTAAATCCGCACGCAGTATGAAGGTTGTATTTGTGTTTTGCATCGTATGTCTCTACACCATCAATGAACAAAGATTTCAACTCCTCGATCAGAGGTCGGAGATAGACGTCGATATTGTTTCCCGGTGAGTTTGGTCCGTCGATAAGAAGAGGCATCATAAAGTATGACTGGTCCATAGCCAACCAAGGCGACAGATTATAAATTATCATTACAACGGGCCATGTGCTGTGACTTCCAGCCATATAGTTGAATGGGCAGAAGCCATCCGTAGCCAGTCCGAGCCGGACATTGCGAGGATCGCTACTGAATATTGCGTGCCTCCTATCGAAATCCTTCCATGCCGGTGAATCTCTTGGATGGCTCATTTTTCCATCTTCACTTGAAGAAGCACGGTGATGCCAAATCATTGCCTCGGCTGTTTTCTTGCACCTGAATAGCCTCTGTAGCCTCTGTGTTATGGGAAAGTATCGTGCTATCTTAACAGGTATATCAGGCTTCTTATCAGAATCTTTAGGCTTATACCTGGCCTCTCCGCATGTTGGACACTCTTTCAATTCTGAATTCTCTTTCCTGTACAACACGCAGTTTTTAGGACATGCTTGAATCTTCTCGTACTTTAGACCTAAATCAGACATCATCTTCTGGGCTCCGTACCAGCTGTCGGGCACGTTATTTCCCGGGGGCATAGAATCTTTCAAGAACGAAAGAAGCATTGTGAATGACTTGTTATTCCATCCATTTAGGCAATTAATCTGGAAAAGTTGGACGAACCATGAGAGGGTGGAATACTTCGCATTCTCATAAATTGGTTTTCTAGTATCATTCATGAAATTTTCATATTTATCCGCACGCGGTCCTTGACCGGAATGAATGTCATCTTCGGTACGAATAGATTCACCTAGGGCAGCGTCTACCATATCCTCCATTTCTTCTGATGGAAATAAATTGCCTTCTTCTCCTTCTGCCGCATTACCGAATTCTCCTTCTTCTCCTGCCGCATTATCGTGTTCTCCTTCTTCTTCTGCCGCATTACTGCATTCTTCTCCTTCCCCGTGATATTTCCAAGTTGTATAAAGTCTAGTAAACCCATATTTTACAATATGAAGCTCTGCCAATTCTGCCTTCTGCCAGTACTTATTGCCACATCTATCACACGGACAGAGAATCTTCTTTATTATGATCTTATTATGTGCGCGTGCAAATTCAATGAATGCAGCAACTCCTGCGACAAACTTAGGTTGCATACGTTGTTGCCAATCCACATACATCCAGTTCTTAACTCTGACGTACTCATGGGCCATGTTAGACTGTATAACATATAAATTGTAGGTTATGGTGACTATATTGAGAAATATAAGAACGAGATAGTTACCGACAAAAGAGAAAATCCATGTATATGCTTTGTGTGTGCGTTTGTCGTTGAAAAGAATAAATTATCGAACGTATATTAACCGATAGACGGGGACTAAGTGACGCTTTTAGTTTCTATGAGTATCGATGAGAATATGAAGGTTTCATATTATCATCGAGTATCATATATTGGTTTTAACTTGAACATCTCGAATCACTCTCTAATTATGCGTTTGTTGTGTATTCTTGTTGTATGTGTGTGTTCCGGCTGTCGGGAGTAAGGCTTCTATCCCATTAAGAATGTATAGAGCGAACACCCATCACTTGTGCTTTCAACCGTTTCGAGTAAATTTCGGCAGCACCTCCCCGCTGTTCTCCGAGTACACTGTAATAGAATAGATAATCATTTCAAAGCTGTGAAACAACGTTGAAATGAACATCTAATCTATCTTTGTACACGGAGAACCAGCGGAAAGGTACTTACGAAATATCTCGAAACGGATGAAAACATAAGTGAATGAAGGTGTTTGCTTTATACATTCCTAACTTGTCCACACGGGACAAATCTATCGGTTACCATACAATTGAATCTTCTCGTCGCATAGACTATACGACGGTTGTTAGTATCGAGCTATACCGTCCGATATTTAACAACCTTCGTATAGTTCTATATCACGACGAACATCGCACGTATGTTAACCGATAAATGGGGACTAAGTGGCGCTTTTAGTTTCATATATGAGTATCGATGAGAATATGAAGGTTTCATATTATCATCGAGTATCATATATTGGTTTTAACTTGAACATCTCGAATCACTCTCTAACTATGCGTTTGTTGTGTATTCTTGTTGTATGTGTGTGTTCCGGCTGTCGGGGGTAAGGCTTCTATCCCATTAAGAATGTATAAAGCGAACACCCATCACTTGTGCTTTCAACCATTTCGAGTAAATTTCAGCAGCACCTCCCCGCTGTTCTCCGAGTACACTGTAATAGAATAGATAATTATTTCAAAGCTGTGAAACAACGTTGAAATGAACATCTAATCTATCTTTGTACATGGAGAACCAGCGGAAAGGTACCGACGAAATATCTCGAAACGGATGAAAACACAAGTGAATGAAGGTGTTTGCTTTATACATTCCTAACTTGTCCACATGGGACAAATCTATCGGTTACCATACGATTGAATCTTCTCGTCGTATAGACTATACGACGGTTGTTAGTATCGAGCTATATCGTCCGATATTTAACAACCTTCGTTTAGTTCTATGTCACGACGAACATCGCACTTATGTTAACCGATAGACGGGGACTAAGTGGCGCTTTTAGTTTCATATATGAGTATCGATGAGAATATGAAGGTTTCATATTATCATCGAGTATCATATATTGGTTTTAACTTGAACATCTCGAATCACTCTCTAATTATGCGTTTGTTGTGTATTCTTGTTGTATGTGTGTGTTCCGGCTGTCGGGGGTAAGGCTTCAATCCCATTAAGAATGTATAAAGCGAACACCCATCACTTGTGCTTTTAACCATTTCGAGTAAATTTCGGCAGCACCTCCCCGCTGTTCTCCGAGTACACTGTAATAGAATAGATAATCATTTCAAAGCTGTGAAACAACGTTGAAATGAACATCTAATCTATCTTTGTACATGGAGAACCAGCGGAAAGGTACTGACGAAATATCTCGAAACGGATGAAAACACAAGTGAATGAAGGTGTTTGCTTTATACATTCCTAACTTTTCCGCACGGAACAAATCTATCGGTTACCATACGATTGAATCTTCTTGTCGCATAGACTATACGACGGTTGTTAGTATCAAGCTATACCGTCCGATATTTAACAACCTTCGTATAGTTCTATGTCACGACGAACATCGCACTTATGTTAACCGATAGACGGGGACTAAGTGGCGCTTTTAGTTTCATATATGAGTATAGATGAGAATATGAAGGTTTCATATTATCATCGAGTATCATATATCGGTTTTAACTTTAACATCTCGAATCACTCTCTAATTATGCGTTTGTTGTATGTGTGTGTTCCGACTGTCAGGGGTAAGGCTTCTATCCCATTAAGAATTATAGAGTGAACACCCATCACTTGTGCTTTCAACCGTTTCGAGAAAATTTCGGCAGCACCTCCCCGTTGTTCTCCGAGTACACTGTAATAGAATAGATAATCTGTTGGATATAGTGCCCTCAAAGTCAATTATTGGATCGCAGGTACGTGATTGCAATGATTGAGGGAGGACCTATACCAATATGAAAGTCTTGCTCGAGATGATAGTATACTATCTGGTTTGTCTTTATCATCGTATACATGCTTTAGTTCACTATTGCATGATGATAGAGCCCATAGGATTCTTGCTTGACTGCCAGCAGTATGATGGCGATCATATACGTGGGAGCTGGGGTCTGTAAGCACATCCTTAAAGTGTCCCTAGTCGTGGGAGTTTCGAGACAGGGCATCGATACTCCAGAGTAGACTAGTGTATACAGTCGAGACCCCGACGAGGGGCGGTGGCCGGTCTCACAAGCCACTGGTGTCAGTTGGCTCACCTAAGATGTATACAGGTGCTCATTAGGTTATGAGTACATCGGACAGGACTCGCCGGGAACATGCTAGTTGGTATTATACATATCGTCAGATAGCAGTTCCCTGGTGACATGTGTACAGGTTAGTTTGTCGACCTGAGATCGTCATTTGTCTCGTGTGAGTTCCCACTGTGCTTTGATTACTACCCTACCACGCTCAAAGGAGACGTGCAAACAGGTTTTAGTTGGGTACAGTCTCGAGCCACATGGAGGCAGTGAGCGGATCGTCGGGGATTCGTCTCTCCCGGTATTGGGGGTTGATGTCGCACAGTGCATGGATGGCCATCACTAGAAATCCTCTGCCGGGGTAGTGGAGAATTACTGATTTGGATCAGTAGTTTCTCAGGAGGTGATGTGCTTCATACCGACACGAATTATCGCGTTATTAGGGGTCTGACTTTATCCACCCCCTAGACTCGATATGCGATACTCTTAGACGAATGGACCGGACTGTACGGATATTGTCACTGTCAGGCTCAGTAGGATTTCTGGATGAGTTCGCTCGTCAGCTTCCCTTCCAATCAATACATAGGCAACCGTTACATACAGTTAGTACCTCTGACGTGCTAGTGGTTATACCCAGTGCCAGTGTGTTGATGAGTCATTAGAGTCCCCTACAGACAGTTTCCTAAGTTCGGGTGAAACGTTGTAGAGGCCGTATGGTTTTATGGCAGGGTTCGGAAAATGCACGTGCGTTTACACACGTGTTATATTTCGGGCAGATAATACTTGTGGGCTTTGGTTTAAGCCGGATCCGAGTATTATACTGTGTAGATATAATATCTTTGTCTCAGTTGCATTTGTATTCAGTTGTAATACAAATGCGGGTATGTTTATACTGTTACGGGGTTATCCTGAAATTCGTTTCAGGATCGCTTTTGGAAGTTGCCAGTTTTCAGTTTTCTATCACCCGTATTTAACATTCGGTTTAATACGGATTTATCTTTTGTTCTTATGGGTGAGTCATGAGGTGAGTCATGAGTAGAAGCTTCTTGATATGGTGACTAGGATTAGTGACTCATGGTTGCATTAAATGGTTTGATGATGTGTTAAGTTGACTAGGTTAGATGATTCATTGTTGCATTAATGTTTATGCAAGGTGGATTATGACTCATTCCTTCTCTTTTAATATTGTGGTCACTCCCTCCTCTCTCCTACACTCACCTCCCCCTCCTCAAAAGAGGCCGGCCCTTCATGGTGAAGATAATGGTTGATTTTTGGAAAAAAGATTATGGTTTTGGTTTATGGAAATCAGTATACTCAATTCTCATTTCACCCGATTCCAAAAAGGCAACTTCTATAACCGTTCATCCATAGCTTTGGACGAAGCGAGACAAAGTGTTTTACTCATTCTCTACATCAATCTTGATCATCTCTTTTAGCAAACTTGATGATCGAGTTGCCTCGGTTCAGAGGCGGGAGCCCGTTTAAAGATCCGTTGACGTGGTGCCCCCTGGACGAGAAGACTAGAGATCGAGGAGATCGGAGCAGCCGCAACAAAGCGTGGGATGATGGTTGAAGACCGAAAGACTCGGATCGTTCGGTATAACATTTCTACCCACTTTGTAGTTTGTTAGTTTAGCTTTAATGGCAGATCCGGGTTATAGTACCCGATAGCGCCAGTTGTAAAAGTTTTTGTTCCGCATTTGGCATCTGTTAGACGGCCGGGGCGCTACCGTGGACTTACAGTGGTATCAGAGCCACACCATTAAGCTTTACTAACTTGTGCTAACGTGTTTAAAATATCGATCGATCGGAATTTCGAAAACTGCAATTTCCATGTTCAAAATTTCTGTCGATTTTTAAAAGGGTCTAAAAATTATTTTGCATATCACAGAAAATTGAGCAGGGTTTTTGAAGAATTATGGTGAAATTTGGGCACGTGTTACCACAGTAACGCCGCGGATCCGCGGTCAAAGCTAGGGTTTGACCGCGGAACCACGGCCAGTCTGTGGCAACAGTGTTCCAAAATTTTCCAGTAAGTTCTTCTTGGTAAATTGTGGTTTTTTGTACTGTTCTTTTGGGCCCAGATTTTGTTACTGTACAGCAGATGTATGTGGGGCCCAATTCGGGAAGTTTAGTCGATCGAAATTTTCAACTTTTTAGTATGCAGTAATTACATTATATCTCCGACCGTGAATTTCATTCGAGCGGTAAATTGCGTCTAATTGCTATAGACCTTTTAGACGGATTTGCGAACGTGGCATTCGCGTTGATGTTCTGTGTTGTGCTGTGATGTTGCGGATTTGTCATAGTGGATAGCGGTGTGCAATGGTAGTGCTTTTTGAATTTATTTGTACATTTGATATTGCGGGGCGAGCGTCCAACATGTGGACTGCCGTCACTGCTTGTTTGTATAATATTCTTTTAGGGCACGACCGGGCTGAGGTCAATGTACCCGTTATACATATTTTTATTTCTGTACTAGGTTTACCCCGCGACGGAGTGCACGGATAGCCGGGTTCTGGAGGGCAACTGGTCCGTATCTCATGGCTTTGAGAGGCAGAGGGGCCTCACTCTAGAATTGGCAGACTATTCACCGCACTCATAGGGGGTATAGGTTGACCCAAGGAGGGGTGCTCAAGTTACCGGATTCCGTGAAGTGCCGGGTGGTCCATTCATTTTGCTATATGGGGCTGCTTCGCTTCAGGTTTTGGTGGGTAACTTGCCGCACCCGTAGGGGTCTAGGTTTCATTGCACAGGCTATCCACACGACCAGGGGAACGTCGGGTTTCAGTAGCGGCTCTATGAAACCCGGGGATCCCAGATTATCTGTATTGTTCTGTGATGCTTATTACTTTTCTGTAATGTTGTATATTATCTGTAAGTCCACGGTAGCGTCCCGGCCGTCTAACAGACGCCAAATGCGGAACAAAAACTTTTACACTGGCGCTATCGCGTACTATAACCTGGATCTGCCATTAAAGCTAAACTAACAAATTACAAAGTGGGTAGTAATGTTATACCGAACGATCCGAGTCCTTCGGTATTCAACCATCATCCCACGCTTTGTTGCGGCTGCTCCGATCTCCTCGATCTCCAGTCATGTCGTCCAGGTTGCACCACGTCGACGGATCTTTAAACGGGCTCCCGCCTCTGAACCGAGACAACTCGGTCGTCAAGTTTTCTAAAAGAGACGACCAAGATGATGTAGAGAATGAGTAGAACACTTTGTCTCATTACGTCCAAGGCTATGGACGAACGGTTAATGAAGTTGCCTTTTGGATCGAATGGAAAAGAGAAATCGATCACATCTAATTTCTATGCACCAAAACTTATATCTTTTTTCCAAATAACAACCATGCTATCCACCAAATGAATGGCTAGCCATGATATAGGCAAGGGGGTGAGTGTAGGAGTTAGGAGGTGACCACAACAATGAAGCTTATCATGACTCACTAATGACACCAAGTATGAACACATTAAAAGCAAAGGATGAATCATTAAGCTTAGTCACACTTGCATTAAATGAACATTAAATACAACCATGAGTCAATAAGCTTGTCATCACTTCTAGAACCTTCTAGAAGCATGACTCACCCTCATGACTCACCCAAGAAGAAAAGATAAATCCGTATTTAACCGAATGTTAAATACGGCTGATAGAAAACTGAAAACTGGCAACTTCCAAAAGTGATCCTCAAACGAATTTCAGGATAACCCCGTAATGGTATAAACATACCCGCATTTGTATTATGACCGAATACAAATGCATCAGAGACAAAGATATTATATCTATACAGTATAATACTCGGATCTGGCTTAAACCAAAGCCCACCAGTATTATCTGCCCGAAAATGGACACGTACGAAAACGCACGTGGATTTTCCGAACCTTGCCATATAACCATACGGCCTCTACAACGTTTCGTCCGAACTTGGGAAAGTGTCTGTAGGGGACTCTAATGACTCATCAACACACTAGCACTGGGTATAACCTCTAGCACGTCAGAGGGATGAGCTGTACGTGACGGTTGCCTATGTATTGATTGAAAGGGAAGCTGACGAGCGAACTCATCTCATAAACCCTACTGAGCCTAACAGTGATAATATACATACAGTCTGGTCCGTTTGTCTATGAGTATCACATATCTGCCTAAGGGGCTGGTAACGTCAAACCCCCATTAGCGGTATAAGTCGTGTCAGAGAGTGGCCCAGAACACCCTGAGATACTACTGGAGTACCTACCAGTAAATCTCGTGCCTCGGCCGAGGGATTTGTGTAATGGCTCTCCTAGACACAGCGCGATCTCACCCCCAATACCGGGAGAGACGAATCCCCGACGATCCGCTCACTGCCTCCATGTGGCTCGGGACTGTACCCAACTAAAAGCTGTTTGCACAACTCCTTTGAGCATGGTAGGGTAGTAATCTAAGCACAGTGAGAACTCACACGAGACAAATGACGATCTCAGGTCGACAAACTAACCTGTACACATGTCACCAGGGAACTGCTATCTGATGATATGTATAATACCAACTAGTATGTTCCCGGCAAGTCCTGTCCGGTGTACTCATAACCCAATGAGCACCTGTATACATCTTAGGTGAACCAACTGACACCAAAGGCTTATGAGACCGGCCATTGCCCCTCGTCGGGGTCTCGACTGTATACACTAGTCTACTCTGGAGTATCGATGTTCTGTCTCGAAACTCCCACGACTAGGGACATTTTAAGGATGTGCTTACAGACCCCAGCTCCCACGTATATGATCGCCATCATACTGCTGGTAGTCAAGCAAGAATCCTATGGGCTCTATCATCATGCAATAGTGAACTAAAGCATGCATACGATGATAAAGACAAACCAGATAGTAAACTATCATCTCGAGCAAGACTGTCATATCGGTATAGGTCCTGCCTCAATCATTGCAATCACGTACCTACGATCCAATAATTGACTTTGAGGGCACTATCTCCAACAATCTCTCACTTGCACTTAAGGCTAATTATTGCGATGTTGCATCCTCACAGCCCGTGTGATGCCGAACATCCAACTCTTCTACTAATCAGTTTCACAAAGCTAGTTTGTAAAACTCTTGTGTTCGAGAAATAGCCCCAGTGAGTGGAGTCAAACCTATGACTGTCACATCAAAAATAAATGATCTATCTCCGCAATATCTGCTCAAGTCTATAAATAGACATAAGCTACTTGCCCTCTATGCTTCCGCTGCTCCCACTGACTACGACAACCCTCTGGTAGAATAATATATACGTACACTTCTAAAGCTAGTTTAGAACGACGCTATACTTATCCTCCTGCCGGGTCTCATAGTCTGGAACAGCAGTCATGTCAAGTCTGGGTAAACAAGAACTTCCCTGTCACCGTCCTTGAGGCTACCGGAGTACCTCTCGGGTGTCTGAGGTTACCCACTATATATGCGGAGTGGCTATTAGAATGTCAAACCTGATTGAATATATAGGTCCTATTAAATTTTTCGTAATCGTTTGCGGTTCTGGAATCACTTCCAGTTCTACCATACTCCCACTACTGTTTTATGAAAAAATCCATTTTAATAAAACTATGGCGAGTCAAGATCAATATCACTATTGATCTTCCAGATGGTAGAAATGTAAACCATCGTCAAAGCCAGGGTCAACCCACAAACCGCCATTACAGAAACGTGCCTTAAGTTATCCAGTATCTGGTTTTAAGCATAAGCTGGACAACTCTCCTTATCTTAACATCGTTAAGATATGAACCATTCTATATCCAATATAGAAATAGAGGCACTAATTTAATTGGAACCAGATTCAAATCATGCAGCTGTCTCCAGTGCATATCAACTTAATGGAAAGTGGCTACTCAGCATTACTCAACTTAGGAATCCATCCAATTATGAGTAACCTGAAAGAGAAACAAGTTTCTCAAAACCATTACTATCATCTGAATACCAATCACAAGAATCTATATCTTCAATCTTTTTGAAGAATCCCGATACTTGTGATACCTGGTTCTCTACTTTATTCTTATACCCACAACTTCTCAAAACTTAGACATTGTATTTCTACGAAACACTTGTCTAAAAACTTAGAGAAGTCACAAGTAAACAGAACATAGTACGGGGACCTACCCCTTTGTCCTTACGGATACTGGACAACATACAATACTCTGTATAAGTCCCCTGAGTTTGAATAACTCAAAACCTGTGCATCGTAAGTTGAAAACTGTACCCAGGCGATTTCCTCAAATATCACCAATTACAACGAATTCCGATATAATGAGGATGATTACCTTAATTCCCAATAACTTACTCCCACTCATCATCTGTAAAAACCATACAGATATGAGAATGAAACCTGGTAAATACATACCCTCGAGTAAGTATCTAATCGGGAAAACAGTTTTCCTTTTAACAATGCGCAGTGAAACTGAAACATTAAAATGTCTCATAGGGGTATCCTGGTATTACTAGTAATGCCTCTTCCATAATCCAATTCATGACTTTAACCGTATATTTCTTTGCCACCTCTCCAAATCCCTATATTTGTCTTTTGTCGTTACCTTCTGTACACCATCGTTAGGCTAAATGGTTTTCTTCCTTCCCAACCGTTCGGCACCAGCCTATGGTTTGGAAGAAGACTATCCAGTAAGCATAATATGTGTACTCTCCTAATCCTAGGAGTACTCGTAACTTGAGAGAAGGTGATGATAAAAGACAACTGAATAATACCTTATTCTATTTCTCCCAAACTGGAGAAAAAATAAAGGGGAAATAGGAGTGGCGATGAAGTACGTTGTTTGGTCGTGAATGATAGCAGTCGCAATTTACTTTGCCCTCTTTCCAATCCCTTAATTTTGTCTTTAGTTATTACCTTCTGTACACCCTACTTAGGCTAATTGGTTTTCTTCATTCCCTACCTTTCGGCACCTGCCTATGGTTTGGAATAAGACTATACAATAAGCGTAATAGGTATACTCTCCTAAACTAAGGAGCCCTCGCAACCTGAGAGAAGGTGATAACAAAAGACAACTGAATAAACTAATTCTATTTCTCCTGAACCTGGCTCCATCCTCGAAGAAGTCCCTTCGAGTTCGTATATAACCATACGATGGAGCTATCCAATGGAAGTGGATAACCGTAATAAAACGGGGTGTTCTGAGAAACACAAAGGGTAAAAGAAGGAGCGACAATGACTTATGCAACTTTAGACAATCCAAAAGCCAGTATTTTAAGAAGGTTCGGTCAACTTGGTCACTGAGTCATAGTCTAGGGTCGGTCAAAAGGTCGCTGTCAAAGAGAGAGAGAGAAAAGAAATACTCTGCGTGCACTCTAACCTAGATCAGAATGGTTATCACTTTATCTAATCAGGAAACCTCCCACTGTAATCTCAAATTCTCCTCCAAACCTGAAAGAAGAATTAGTCAGGATCACCCGAAGAGTAAACTAACTCATCAGTGGGAATCGGGATCCAACTATCATCGCATGATAATTTGATGGAAGCCACTCAAGTTATCACACTCCAGAAGGTATGCGCATGCTTGGCAAGTTTCCTGTATGTTTGAAACTCCCGATAAGATTTTTTCCCCATGCTCTTATGATCGTGACTTTGGACAACCCATCATAAGTCATATGCCAAGTTCTACCTGTCATCATCCAGGTTAATTTGAACCCACCCATACATACCCTTGACTTTGGCCAACAAGGTAATACGACTGTCCCAAACCAACGCATCTATCTACGCAACAGATGAATACTCAGCAACTACCAAACACTTTGCCTTGACTTTGGCCAAACAAACAAAGCTTGAATACTGTAGGGTTCCTAGGCACGCTAATGAGGTCTCACAAGGCATCAACCATGCCAATTTCAAAAATTACAAGTGCCGAGAAACCCTAATACGGATCGTTGGCTAGAAGTTTAGGCGAAACAAAGAAGCTAGTTAACATTTTATCTAAGTGAACGGAAATACAACCTTTGTAGATCCGGTCCTCCACCTCCATAGATCCGCAATGAAGTCTCCTCGCTGTCCAAATGGAAACTCGGGCTCTAGCGTCGGCTTCATCGGAGAAAAAGCGGGCTAGGTCATCGACGACGATGCCGAAGATGATCTACGTCGAGGCATCACAAGATCAAGCTCCACCTTCACCAAGCCATGAAAACTTGTGAAGGAAACACACTATACTACTTGGCAAGAGGTAGAGGATGAATAAATAGGAAGAGGGTTCACTTTGGAATTGGATTTCTCACTCATTTCATCAAGTCACCATTGATGAAGTCAAGCTTTCTTCATTGAAGAAGATGAAGAAGAAGAAGAAAGAATATTATGATAAGTTGTTTTTTAAAAACAAAATAAAAACCATACTCATCATATCTTAATCAAGGTCAAGTGTAGAGAGTTAACTTGAGTTAGGTTGAATGGTTAGGGTTAGAGAAGAAGACAAGAATGGTTGCTTTGGTCAAAGCTTCATGAAGCTTCAACAAGCTTCATGAAAGAATGAAAGAAACCATTTTTGTTTTTCTTTTATCTATTCCTCAAAAATGAATAGATAAATAAATATATGAATAAAACCAAAACCCTAACCATTAACATAACAATGGTATAAGTCTTTACACAAACCCTAGCTATCATGTATCATCAAACATGATACAATCAAGTGCACAAAAAAATATATCACATATACGATGTGCACAGGCGAATGAGAAAATCCATTTAAAGTGAACCAATACCAGTTAATGCAAAGTAATATATCAAATATATAATTATGCATTAAATCATTAAATCAACACTTGATTTAATGATCCGGTCATATCCAATATAACCGACTAATATCAACAGTAACTACTTATCGAATCAACACTTGATCCGATAACCCGGCTATATCGCATATAACCGATCAATGTCACAAATCGCGAGAATCGAATACAGTATCACATACTGGTATCATTCTCGGTCCTGCACATATCTCATATGCGCTCCTATTTCGTTTCGCTTGAGCCAGGAAACCTCTGTGTAGGACTCTAAAGACTCGTCAATACGCCGGCAGCGGATGATGATCATATCAAGCATCCACAAGCCGCAAGCGGTCTGCTAAACGTAACGGCCACCCGGGTATTGAGCGATCAGAAGAGCGAAGAGCAAGCCCGCTCACACTCCTGTAAATCCAACCAGTAACACTTACCGTACAGCCCGGTCTCATCGTCTGATATGTCGCATATCTTGCCTAGGGGTGGTAAACGTCAGACCCCAATAGCTCGATAAGTCGTGTCGATGTGAGGTCTATAACAGTTCGAGAAACTACTGGTAACACTTACCAGTAAATCTCAGCAACCCTGGCCAGGGATTTCCGGTTATAGCCAATCGAACACAGCGCAACATCAACTCCCTATACCGGGAGAGACGAATCCCCTCCTATCGCTCATTGCCTCCATGTGATTCGGGACTGTACCCAAAAACCACCGTTTTGCACGCCCTCTTGGACGTGGTGAGGTGGAAATCAAAGCACAGTGGGAATCACACAAGACTCTATGACGATCTCGGGTCTACAGACTAACCTGTACCAGTGTCACCAGAGAACTGCCATCTGACGTGAGGTATAATACCATCTGGGAGTTCTCGGCGAGTCCGTCCAGTGTACCCAGTCTCCACTGAGCACCCGTATATCATCTCTGATGTCAAACACCAATGGATATGGGATCATCCATCACCCATCTGTATGGGTCGAGAAGGTATACGCTAGTCTACTCTGGTATATCGATGCCCTGTCTCGATACACCCACGACTAGGGACCTTGAAGGATGTACTTATGGACTACCATGTCCCCACTAGTATGATCCGCATCATAGTCCAGGTAGTCAAGTACACATCCTAAGGGCTTTACTAACATGTAACAGAGAGACAATCAGTGTACACGTTAAGGTAAAGATCAACCAGATAGCATACTATCATGTCGAGCAAGAAAGTCCTCCCTATATATGTCAAAGCATCCACTACAATATACATCAAATGTATAGTAAGGGCCTCTAGGGAATATATATAACTAACAATCTCCCACTTGCACTAGGGCCATCTGATAGCAGTGGTTGTAGTATCTCATACTCAACCATCCCATAAAAGTCTCTCTCTGGGAAAAGGCCTTTGTGAGTGGATCCGCCGTGTTGTCCTCTGAGTCTACTCTCCTAACCTTAATCCCCTAGGAGATCAACCATCTCCATGATCAGGTGATACTGCCTTAGAATATGTCTGGATCACTGATTGGACGGACGTTCCTTGGCATAAGCCACAACTCCATTGTCACACAATGGGAGGAACTAAGTTCATCTCATGAACAAATATACATCCAGACTGCCTCTTTGGTAGCATCTGAAGTAGCGATGTATCGGGCCTTTATCGTCTAGTATGCCACGGTATCTAGCTTGGAACTCTTCCAACATACCGTCCCTTTACTGATGGTAAAGACAATGCCTGTGACTGACTTTCAGTCGTCCTTATCACCCTGGAACACTTCCAGTGATTCTCCCCAGGACCAATTGATACCATCTCACTACAACTAGTGAGAATCCTAACATCCAATTAGATCTATCTCATAGATCCAAAACCCAGGATTTAGTAGGTATCACTTTGATCCTATGTGGAGAATCATTGTGATAAGCGGAGATTGATCGAGCGTAACATAGGAAACTCCTTCCCCATCAAGAGTATGTCATCCACGTACTCTACGAGGATCGTCACTATACTCCCTACTCCCTTTTTGTTTATACAAGGTTCATCTACCATTTTGATGATGTCAAACTCTTTGACTAACACATCAAAACAGATGTTCCAACTCCGCGATACCTGCTTTATCCTATAAAGCATCTTGTACACGTTTCCGCTGCTCCCACTGTCTACGAAGTCCTCTGGCTGTGTACTTATAGACATTCTCTTCTAAAACATCATTTAGAAAAGCAGTCATGGCACCCAACCGCCGGATATCGTAGTCATGGTATGTAGCCGTGACAAGTAGGATCTGGATGGACTTAAGCATAGCCACTGGAAAAAGGTTTCATCATTATCCACGCCTGGTCGATGACGAAAACCTTTAACTAGTCTAGCTTTGAAAGTCTCAACTTTTCCATCTACACCAAGTAATCTTCTCAAGATATACTTGCTCCTGATGGGGATTTAACCCTTCAGATATAGCAACCAAAGTCCATACTTTGTTGGTGTACATGGATTCCATCTCAGATCGCTAAGCATCCAGCCATTCTTACAGAGTCCCACTCCTGATGGCCAGCTCGAAACTAGTTGGGTCATTATCCCATGATGCAATCCTCGCTCCCACTGTCATAGAGAAACCGAAATATCTCTCAGGTGGGTGAGGAACCCTACTAGATCGGCGGAAAGGCTGAGGTTCGTTGGTATCTACTGAATCCTTTGGTTCTACCAAATCATCTGCTGTAGTTTGTATAGCTGGAACCTTTCCAGTTGTACATTACAGACCTTACCTCGAGTTTGTCCGGATTTTGCTTTTAGACATAGGCCGGACAACCCCAAATCTTAACTAACTTAAGATATGGGCTCTTCCCTTTCCATATCACATATGAAGTGGTAGGCAACTGATTTGATTCGAACCTAATTCAATAGGTATGCAGCTTCTCAAGTGCATAACTCCCAAAAAGGAAATAGGAAACTCAGTAGTACTCATCATAGAGCATACCATATCACATAGGGTGCTATTGCTCCGCCCCGATATACCATCGTGCTATGGTGTATACGGAGGAGTAATGCTGAGAGAGAATCTCATTCTTCATTGGAATAATCCAGGATTTCCATGCTCAAGTATTCTCCTCCTTGAACTCATCAAAGGACATAATACTTATACCCGTTTTGGTTCTCTACTTCTAACTTATATTCTGTGAATATCTCAAAAGGTTCGGACTTGTGTTTCAACAGGAACATATGTCTGAATCTTGAGAGATCATCAGAGAATGTAATGAAGTACAAAGAACCTGTCTTGGTATGTGTAGACAGGGGACCTATATACATCAACATGTATCATCCCAAGAGTTCACTAACTCTTTCTCTGTTTCTAGTAAACGGAGTTATGGTCATCTTATCTCTGTGACATGACTGGCAAGTTTCACAAGATGTAAATTCAAACTGATTTAAATATGCATCTACATGTAACTTCAGCTAGTCGGGTCGCATTGATATGACCTAGTCTACAATGCCTCAAGTAGGATTCGTTCATTTCTGAACTCTTCCTCTTGCGTGTGTTCCGTATACTAAAGAACTGTAGTTTGATTTAGAACATCAATGCTTTTAGATAACGTGCCTGAACTGATCAACTTTTGATATAGGAAATGTTCAAAACATTATCCAACTATACAAAATTTTATCATTTCTTTACTAATAAAGAGATTGATATGATTTTGTATATCAGGTTCGGTATCTAATAACATTTGTTCAGAATCAATGTATTTGGAATACAGGGTGACAGTGACCAACAGACTTGGCTGCAACACTTGCCCCGTTTTATGCCTCATGAAACTTATCACCCGTTCTCAGTTCTCTACCTTTCTGTAGCCCTATGTAATAGATTACATATCTGGGATCCTGATCTGGTATCACATACCCAGGACGTAGAGGATACAGAGAAACAGTTCTTTGTAACGAACACACCCGAAGATGATGCATCAGCATGCACTCTCTTCATTTGGGCGGCACGGGAAATCTGGTATTCCCCAATTTCCTGCTCTGTCTTATAACAATTATAAGTTAGAGCGGGACCAACGTTCCCCAGCTCAGTATAACAAGTGGGTTCGGTCAATATTCCATATTATTATCTTGATTAAGGCATGATATGGTCGCTACCTGGAGAGAGAGAGAAGAAAACACTCAGCGTGCGCTCTTTCAAGAATAGATTGGTTATTATTTTATCTATTCAGGATGGCTCCCACTGTTTTAATCAAATATTCCTTCAAACCCTAAAAGGAAAGACTAGCCGAGATTAATTACACACCACAAGTTCGCCAATCTTTCAGCCAGGCCAGTGTCGGTACTTTGAGGGAGGTCCCCCGTGCTTTCGCACGAACTTAATTAATGTAAACCTCGTTTTCCCAGAGGTATAACCTCGTTAACACACTTTCTAGACACCTACTTGATCGGCTAATTGTAATGTGTAAAACTCTCCCAGGAGTAACTCTTACTCGCAGTGGGTATCGTGATCCAACTATCTCATAGAAGGTATGCAATCTCATTGCAAATTTCAACACTTGAAATTCCCGATAATATTTTGCCCCAAGCGATCTATGACCTTGACTGAGTCAACAAATCATAGACCACAAGTAAAGTTCAACCCGTCATTTCTCGATTGAATTAAACCCACCCGCACGACCCTTGACTGAGTCAACAAGGCCGCACGACTACCCTAATCCAATCGCATCATATGCTTTGCAGATAAGCACTAATCAGCTACCGCACACTACGCCTTGACTGAGTCAACAAACGCAGCACGAATACTAACTAGGACTTATCTGAAATGACGGAGGGCTACGTCAGGTTTTTAAGAAAACCTTTTGCGTAATGAACTTTATATCGTTGTAGAATCAAATGATTTTAAAAATGGAGTGTTTTTGAGGCTTTTCTAGTTTTGCTAAAGGGGTCACTCCCGATGAAGGGATCGTCGGTCCTTTCCTCGTCGAATGAGGTACGGGATATATCATATATATCACTGTGCAAAGCAAAAACTTTTAAAAGCAATCAAAAGACAAACCGAGTGTGTAGCATCTGCCAGTTATTGCTAAAGGAGTCACTCCCGGTGAAGGGATCTCGGTCCTTTCCTTATCGAATAAGGTGCAGGATATATCACATATACCGCTGTGCAAAGCAAGAACTGTAGCTACCTGTTTTATTTTGAAATTCGATTCTACAACATCTTTAGGTTTCTTTTATTTCATTAATCACATTAATGAAGTCCCATCATTTAAGTACCTAAACATCACAGATAAATACGACGTACACTTATGCCATCCGCATTCGCCTCGATGTCCCCACGTGCACCGTTAGGTTAGGTAACTAACGGCAGAGCGGGACAGGGCTAGCACGGGTGTAAAACATAAGTAACGTCTATACAATATATCATATATACTATATACTGTATCCATCACAGAACATATCACAAGATCATATCACAGATATCGCAGCAGAAGAATCATATGAAATATTGGATATACTAGGACGTCCGTGTTTTCAATACGAGCCAGTATAAAACACGGATTCCACGGTCGTGATGAATAGCCAAACCCACACCCCTAGACCCCTACGAGAGCGGCAAGCAACCCTACCAATTCTAGAGTTAGGATACCCGGACTCGACTCCTCGAGTTGGTCTCCCACTGGACTCCAGAACCCGGTTACTTGTGCTCCCCTCCTTGGGTCTATCCTAGTGCAGAAAAGTAAATAATATACAAAGGGTGACATCTTCCGCAACCTGGAAGTGCCCCAATAAAAGAATATTACATACAGATTTTTACATGAATGAAAATGAAAAACACTCATCTCACATAAAAAACCCCGGCTATTCGAACACGACGATCCAATATAACATATCCAGCAACACATAACATCACATGTCATCAACGTAAGTAAATATGCGTATCCCAATTGTCGTTGACATATAGCAACGAAACCGGCGATATCACATATTACACTTACGGTCACAGAAAAGAAAGTGTAAAACTACAACAGTTGGAATCCGCAATCTGCATAGACATCGCATGCCTAATCAAATGAATTCCTTAGACATCACATGCCTAACAATTATAAACCCCGCATTTTAGTCTCAAAATCGAAAACACTTTTCAATATCAGGTCGGGCAATTCAACAGGATTCCCGACATCCTGATCGAATACTCGTCGCAAACTTTAGTAGGCGGCCGCACCCTCGATACCGTCGACGAAGCGCACCAAGGAGGAACACCGCTACCGCGAGCACCCTGACGGATGCTTTCGGCGACGGGGTTCTCCTACAGTCACTTGGTCGGAGCTATGGGGTGAGGCTGTCTATTAAGTTTACCCGGCGAGTATCCGCGTACACTACGTGATTGCTACGGACTTTTGATCACATCAAAATTCCGTGGCAACCGATCAAGTGAGGCTAAGGTGCTTGATTTATAACATTCATTCAATTATCTCATAACTACTTGTGAATTCCAATTACTGTATCCCATTCCAGATAAATAGAAAATGTTAAACTTTCCGATCGAACATTCAAACACCCAAGTTTTCCGAAACAGATCAACACATGAAATAAGTTTAAAAACATCCAGTTCATGCCTCAGTACCAACGGTCCAGCCGTAGAAGGGTCAAGCCAACGCCTCACATGTGGCACGCCGTACCGCCCCAAACCCTAAGGTTCAAAGGGCAGTTCAAGACGGTCACATAATCGAGTTAAGGTTTGTTGTCTTCTAGAGGGGCCATCGCTTTACTTGCACTACTTAGAACGTTATTAAACTACGGAAAAATCCAACACTTGGAAATTTCCCGGCAGGGGAAAAAGTAGGTATTTATATCCAGTCGAACTTTTTAACAGTTTCTAAAATATCCGGAAAACTATAAACGAAGTTAAATTATCCGATCAAATTAACGAATCCCCAATAAAACCCTAGAAAACTCAACACTTGAGTGGAATTAAAAAATTCACATAAAAAATTGTCAAGAAAGGACTTAAGAATAAATATATGAAATTTGAGGGACTAAGTCCAAATTTGGGCCGCGGAAGCGCCGCCAAACCCCTGGTTTGGCCGTGGTTCCGCTGTCGAATTATGGAATTAGGAGCCCAAACTTCACAGTAATTCTTAGTTTTTCCTGCTTATTTTTCTGCATATTTTTAATTCACAAAATTCAACAGTTTTGAAAAATGTACAGAGAGCGATTTTGCAATGGGGTTTCGGTTCGATCGGATTTCTAACTCCGTCTACGCATCGCCTAAGGCTCTAGCTAGGCTCTGATACCACTGTAGGGTTCCTAGGCACGCTAATGAGGTCTCACAAGGCATCAACCATGCCAATTTCAAAAATTACAAGTGCCGAGAAACCCTAATACGGATCGTTGGCTAGAAGTTTAGGCGAAACAAAGAAGCTAGTTAACATTTTATCTAAGTGAACGGAAATACAACCTTTGTAGATCCGGTCCTCCACCTCCATAGCTCCGCAATGAAGTCTCCTCGCTGTCCAAATGGAAACTCGGGCTCTAGCGTCGGCTTCATTGGAGAAAAAGCGGGCTAGGTCATCGACGACGATGCCGAAGATGATCTACGTCGAGGCATCACAAGATCAAGCTCCACCTTCACCAAGCCATGAAAACTTGTGAAGGAAACACCGTATACTACTTGGCAAGAGGTAGAGGATGAAGAAATAGGAAGTGGGTTCACTTTGGAATTGGATTTCTCACTCATTTCATCAAGTCACCATTGATGAAGTCAAGCTTTCTTCATTGAAGAAGATGAAGAAGAAGAAGAAAGAATATTATGATAAGTTGTTTTTAAAAACAAAATAAAAACCATACTTATCATATCTTAACCAAGGTCAAGTGTAGAGAGTTAACTTGAGTTAGGTTGAATGGTTAGGGTTAGAGAAGAAGACAAGAATGGTTGCTTTGGTCAAAGCTTCATGAAGCTTCAACAAGCTTCATGAAAGAATGAAAGAAACCATTTTTGTTTTTCTTTTATCTATTCCTCAAAAATGAATAGATAAATAAATAAATGAATAAAACCAAAACCCTAACCATTAACATAACAATGGTATAAGTCTTTACACAAACCCTAGCTATCATGTATCATCAAACATGATACAATCAAGTGCACAAAAAAATATATCACATATACGATGTGCACAGGCGAGTGAGAAAATCCATTTAAAGTGAACCAATACCAGTTAATGCAAAGTAATATATCAAATATATAATTATGCATTAAATCATTAAATCAACACTTGATTTAATGATCCGGTCATATCGCATATAACCGACTAATATCAACAGTAACAACTTATCGAATCAACACTTGATCCGATAACCCGGCTATATCGCATATAACCGATCAATGTCACAAATCGCGAGAATCGAATACAGTATCACATACTGGTATCATTCTCGGTCCCGCACATATCTGATATGCGCTCCTATTTCGTTTCGCTTGAGCCAGGAAACCTCTGTGTAGGACTCTAAAGACTCGTCAATACGCCGGTAGCGGATGATGATCATATCAAGCATCCACAAGCCGCAAGCGGTCTGCTAAACGTAACGGCCACCCGGGTATTGAGCGATCAGAAAATCGACGAGCAAGCCCGCTCACACTCCTGTGAATCCAACCAGTAACACTTACCGTACAGTCCGGTCTCATCGTCTGATATGTCGCATATCTTGCCTAGGGGTGGTAAACGTCAGACCCCAATAGCTCGATAAGTCGTGTCGATGTGAGGTCTATAACAGTTCGAGAAACTACTGGTAACACTTACCAGTAAATCTCAGCAATCCTGGCCAGGGATTTCCGGTTATAGCCAATCGAACACAACGCAACATCAACTCCCTATACCGGGAGAGACGAATCCCCTCCTATCGCTCATTGCCTCCATGTGATTCGGGACTGTACCCAAAAACCACCGTTTTGCACGCCCTCTTGGACGTGGTAAGGTGGAAATCAAAGCACAGTGGGAATCACACAAGACTCTATGACGATCTCGTGTCTACAGACTAACCTGTACCAGTGTCACCAGAGAACTGCCATCTGACGTGAGGTATAATACCATCTGGGAGTTCTCGGCGAGTCCGTCCAGTGTACCCAGTCTCCACTGAGCACCCGTATATCATCTCTGATGTCAAACACCAATGGATATGGGATCATCCATCTCTTATCTGTATGGGTCGAGAAGGTATACGCTAGTCTACTCTGGTATATCGATGCCCTGTCTCGATACACCCACGACTAGGGACCTTGAAGGATGTACTTATGGACTACCATGTCCCCACTAGTATGATCCGCATCATAGTCCAGGTATTCAAGTACACATCCTAAGGGCTTTACTAACATGTAACAGAGAGACAATCAGTGTACACGTTAAGGTAAAGATCAACCAGATAGCATACTATCATGTCGAGCAAGAAAGTCCTCCCTATATATGTCAAAGCATCCACTACAATATACATCAAATGTATAGTAATGGCCTCAAGGGCATACATATAACTAACAAATAATACTGACCATCCATAAGACATGACGGAAGGCTACGGCTGGTTTTTGGCGAAAAACCTTTAACGTAATGAACTTGATCTCGTTGAAGGAAACTGATAGCTTTTTATAAAATATAGTGGCGAAAACCTTTTGCTAAAGAGGTCACTCCCGGTGAAGGGATCTCGGCTCTTTCCTCGTGGAATGAGGTGCAGGATATTCCAACTGAATACCGCTATGCAAAGCAACTTGTTATCGACTATAGTGAAGTTACTACCCTGACGTAAACTTCTGTCCAAAGGGTCACTCCCGGTGAAGGGATCTCGGCCCTTGCCTCGTGGAATGAGGTGCAGGATATTCCAACTGAATACCGCTATGCATAATAAAAGGAAACATCTTTGTAATAACACCTTTTAAAATTTGTTCCAACAACATCAAATATATGTTTGTTTTATCCTTGCAGTGATGAGAATCAATGCAGTCCCATCAATCAATCACACCAGAAAAGAACGAAAATAAAATGTATGTATATGCCATCCGCATTCGTCACTGGGTCCCGTCATCACCCGTTAGGTTACTTAACTAACGACAGAGCGGGGGCTGGACTAGCGCGGGTGTAAAATATATACAACATCTAATAGTATATATACCAATATACAATAATCGCTCCAGGCGTGATAATATGCAACATTACAGAAAAGTAATAAGCATCACAGAACAATACAGATAATCTGGGATCCCGACGTTCCCCTGGTCTTATGGATAGCCTGTGCAATGAAACCTAGACCCCTACGGGTGCGGCAAGTTACCCGCCAAAACCTAAAGCGAGGCAGTCCCCCACAGCATAGTGAATGGAACACCCAGCACTTCACGGAATCCGGTAAATTGAGCACCCCTCCTTGGGTCAACCTGTACCCCCTACGAGTGCGGCGAATAGTCTGCCAATTCTAGAGTGAGGTCCCTCTGCCTCTCAAAGCCATGAGATACGGACCCGTTCCCTCCAGAATCCGGCTATTGATTAGTTGTATTGGTTTTACGATCACCAAAAATATTTTACCGTAATCAGAAACTGCGTCGATTTGCAGCTAGCCGGTGAATACAGGTCGATCCACAGGGATGTGTAATTTTCTTACGTGTTCTAACGAGTTGATTCCAATGGTGGTTTGATTTTGCAGATTGATTCTAAAAACTAAGTTGTACGATGTTAAGGAACTTGTTAGGGTTAGGTCTAAAGTAGGGTTTGATAAGATTGATATTAACACCTCTTTCAATGCCATCGATTAAGTCTTTTCAGAAATTATAACAATTATTAGTAAAGGGGATTAGGATGATTGGGAAGAAACGAAGTTTCTTCCTCTAGATCCTTGTATGTCCTTTCCTAATATTTGCTATAACATTCATGGATGACATGCATGTCCGGTCCTTTATACTACGGTTTCACCGTTACCTCGTGGGTAGGATGCCGTAGGGAGCGGATCATGCACGCGTGCATGAAGTTCTAGTTATGAAAATTTATTGGCATTGAAAGAGATGAGAGATATACATCTCTCAATCCCTCCCTTACTCCTAACCCTAACAAGCGAGGAAATTACTCGCTCATTAGGGGATCTTCTAAAATTAACATTTTAAAATAACTTACCTACGGCAGTTTAAGAAAGATTACACTAGATTAAACTAGGGCAAAAGATTAATTAGATCTAGGGCAATAATTAAATTATCACTAAGGCAGAAATTAAAATAGAACTTACAAGAAAAGTGATGCTCTTCCCACTGAATTAATTCTGAATTTTATTTCATTGAAAGGAGGCATAGGATTACAATATTGTGATTACAATTTATAAGTAAACAGGGAAAACTAGGGTTACAAATTCTCGCGCATGTGCTTTTACAGATATGCCCACGAAAAATCCCAACCCACGCACCGACGCACCGTCACAAGAAGTTTGCACCGACACGTGCACTTAATGGCCGCGGAACCGCGGCATGGGTGGGGGTTGGGCCGTGGTTCCGCGGCCCTTTGGTCAGATCATTGAACCAAAATTTCTGGGCTTCTTCTTGATGATTTGGGCTTTCTATTTATATAGATCTTTTTCTCATTTAGCTTCTTGGTTCTCTCTAGATCTTTCAGTGAAACTTGTAGTGGTCTTTTAACTGTTTCCTTTGACATTTCGGACCATGCATTGCTTTATGAATTGTTCTTCGTCTAGGCTTGAGTAGGACCCTTCTATTTGTTGGTCAAAAGTCACTCTTTTGTATCATCTTTTGTCTTTTTCACTGTATTTGCTCTAAGGACCTGTATCCTGTAATATGCAGCAGACATGCATCAAAAGCACCTGTTTATTTATAAAACGAATAAGAATTGGAGAATATAAAATGCAATATTATGATGTGAACAAATACCCCCAAACTTATCTTTTGCTCGTCCTCGAGCAAACTTATTTCTATTCTCTACAAAAAATCTAACCGCACTTTCGCAGGGAAACGCGATTGCACTGAGCACGTGCAACAAGCCGTTAAACCTCTAGGTGTCCCTAGTAGGAGGAGTGTTATCTCCTGAAGGTTTTCAGCGGATACTACCCACAAAATCCTATCAATTCGGTCCATTGACTTTTGTTCTCCAATTATGTTTTCCAACAAGGAATTCTATTATCTTCTACTCGTAAATTATCCACCCTTATTCTTCACACTTCCTCATTATTTAACTTAAGATTATATATGTTCTGTAGACTTACATAGCTTTCGGCATTTCTTAAGTTTTCCTTCTAGGGTTCCATCTCCACTTAGGAATTTTTATCAATTCTACTAAAGATACAAGTTCTATTCTTCACTCCTTTCTCTCATCTAAACTCCAATCACATATCCCCACGTGTGTGTATAAATCACCCCTACACTTGGAAATTCAAATCAAGCAATCATACCCTTGTCTGTTGTCCAAAGTACTTATTAGTAGGTGAATTTAAATGAATTTTGCTTACACATCCTTCATGCGACCGTTAATACTTCTTGAGGTACCAACGACCGATTACAAGATGCGTTAGCACTTTAAAGCGTGCTTCCTAGTCTTGCAAAACCCAAGGCTTTAGCAGTGACTCCCAAACCAGTTGGTCTAAGGCACTAGGTGATGAAGCACCCTCGCTAAATATTTTTCTATTTTTACAGCCTTAAGTAATCACAAAAACCAGTGTTCATTTTTTATTCTTTATTCACACTTTTTTTTTCTTTTAATTTTTTCGTACTAAGGACTTTAGACAAGAGCATTTCAAGGTCTCTTCTACTATTCCAAGTTTCAAGGTGCGTGATTGTGCAAATTGTAGGGTATACGTTTTCAGAATCTAGACTTAAGCTAGGAACTATTTTTCAAACTTATACTCTAATAAGAACATCAATACTTTTCCTTTATTTCAACTTAGCCCATAAAGTGAACTCAAAATTTGCCTATTTCTAAATAAACTACACAGACATATACTTTCTACCGTTAATCTTTAAAGAAGGTTATTTTTAGGGTCTTAATTTACTAAGTCTAAGATCTAGTTGTTCTTAGCCAATTAACCTATTTGTCAAACTCAAGTTAAATATGGCCAAAATTGAATACAATAATTTTTATAATTTTTTGAAAATTTTCAATTTTTATGGGTTTTCAAATAAATATGCAAATGCAAAAATCTGTACAAATGAATGCGAAGGAAGAAGACGTACCGAGCATACCCCCAAACTTGAACTTGACAGTGTCCGCACTGTCATGCTGCACCAAGAGGGTCAAAATGTCGGCACTCCTATGTTTATTTATTAAATTTTTTTTTATTTGTTAAAAGAAAAATAAAAATATATACAGAAAGGCCCCCCCAAACTTCAGTGAAACAATGTTAGACATTACTGCCAGACTTTGCACAGACCAAATATCAACACCAACCAGTCGAAAAATTTATCTGTAAAGAGTGTCGGTTGGTGGAAGAACATGTTGTACCGATCCAAAAAGAATTGGGGAAGATAGGAGTGATGGTAGTGAAAGTGTGGAAGTGAATAGATATGATGTGGTGACGAATCAAAACGAGAATGAGAATGATCAGCAGTCAGTGGAATATTGGCATTCTCATAGCTTATTAAAAGAAATGGGGGTGGTTCAACTTTTAAAGGAGGAGGTTGACTCACCACAATACCCCCAAAATGTTTCTGTGGGTCCTTTATTGATTTGGCATCATCCATCAATTGCATATGATATTCAATTATGAGGGAACTAATCTCCTCGATGTCCGCCATAGTCCAACCGAAAACTTGCCACCTATCTTGTAAGACCTTTAAAATAGCGTTCTCTTGCTCGAAGGCTAGAGAGGCTGATATTATAATGGGAAAGGTCTCATTCTCACCTATGTAAGCATATTTAAGGTGAGACGGCAAGGGCATGAGCTTGAGTTTCTGAGGCGAAAGAATCATAGGTAAAATTAGGGAATCTACCTCGAACTCGAAGGACTCTAGCACAGGTTCGAAATCACTGCAAACAACCGATTCGGATGGTTCAACTAACTCATCCAAAAATTCAAAAGACTCATATTCGGGCTGTGAGTCTTCATCATCCGAAAAAGTGAAACATTCATAATCAATATCGGTTGTGTCAACTGTGGTAGGCTTAAGGAGGGATGCACTAGTGGCGTCAAAACTGTTCTCATCAAACAAGAAACTTTCAAACTCGCAGTCCTCCTGCGTGATTTCATGAATAGAGCAAACTTCTCGTGTACTAGTATTAGGCACGGGGGGCAGACTTCCTAACTTGTAAATATTGAACTCACTAGACGTCTTCCCGAAGGATAGAGTCATGGAACCATTGCGACAGTTTATTACGGCATTGGAAGTGGCAAAAAATGGTCGACCGAGGATCACCGGAATTTGGTTCCGTGAGTTGGCAACAGGTTGTGTGTCCATAACAATAAAATCAACGAGGAATATGAACTCCCCAACTTTGATCAACACATCCTCTAGCTTACCCCTTGGATGGGTGATTGATCGATCAGCCATTTAGAGAGTACAACGAGTGGGTTTCAACTCTCCAATGCCTAATTGCTCGTACACAGAATAAGGTAGCAAATTGACACTAGCACCAAGATCAAGTAGTGCTCTATTGATGTTCTTGTCCCCAATTGTTATCGAAATAGTAGGACAACCGGGGTCCTTTTGCTTTTGGGGTAAAGAATTGACAAGAGCATCGCTAATAGCACGAGCCACAAAAACTTTCTTTGGTACTTGTGACTTCCTCTTTTTGGTGCATAAGTCCTTTAGGATTTTTGCATATGAAGGAACTTGTTGGATTGCATCCAAAAGAGGGATAATTATGCTAACCTGTTTGAACAGCTCAACAATCTTCTCCATTTGTGGAGTTGGTTTATTGGATCTCAACCGGTTTGGAAAAGGAGCATTTTGAAAGGTTGTCGAGTCCAATTTTTGCGGATCAGATTGTTGAGTTGGAACGGAACCCCGTGTAGATGTGTTCGTGTTGTGAGAAGTGGGTCCATTTGTTGCGCCACGGCAGCGCCCCGGCCGTCTTACTCGAGGCCAAATTGCGGAATCAAAATTTTTCCTTACTCGGAAACCGGCGCTACCGCGGACAAAGAAAACCCGGATCGTTAACCATTAACCTACGCTAGCAATCAAGAGATAGGGTGAGAAGTATACCGAGTGATCCGAGTCCTCCGGTCTTCTCTTCATCATCCCGATCTCCCGTGGAAAAGCTTGGCTCCACATCGTCGCCTCCTCGCCGGAAAGGGCACCACATCGCCTTCGTCTTTTACGGGCTCCCGCCTCAATACCGAGGCAACTCGAGCATGAAGCCGGCAACTCGACATGCTCAAGATTTGCTGTAGGAAGTAGTGTAGAAACTTTGTCTCTTGGAGTTTATGTAGTTGCCATTGATGGATGGAGGAAGAGGTAAAGAAAATTGTTGCTTTCAATTTTCTAGCAAGAAGAAGATGAAATGAACTCTCTCATTCTTTTTCTTTCTCTCTTTCTTTTTCTTCTACTCTCTTTTTTTCATAACCATGAAAGACTTTCTTCAAGTGAGAATGAGAATGGTGGAGGAATGAAAAACTAAGGCAAAGGGAGGTGAGTGTAGGAGCATTCAAGAGGTGACCACATCCAAGGTCAAAGAAAACATCAACCATGCTTAAAACACTATGCACTCCATAACCTTTCACTTCTCATATAAATCAAGTGATGGATGAAAGAAATGAAATCTATCATAATCTAACTTTATGCAAGAAACCCCCCCACAAAGTGTAATTTGCAAAACTGCAAATTACCCCCTCCATCAGAAAAGTCCGGCCGGGAAAGAACAAAGGAAAACCGGCCGGAACGGAATGCAAACTGGCAACTCCAGAAAACTGGTCCCGTAATAAATTACAGGAAAAACCCCGACACTGTGCATACACACCTGCATCTGTATTCCGACCGGATACAAATGCAATGAGACAAAATCTACACTGTACTAGACTGGGACCGGCTTAAGCCAAAGCCGGCTAGTAAAATCCGTTCGATCCTGATCCGTGCAATACCGCACGTATCTGATCGAACCCTGCCATATACCTATACGGCTACTAGTACAAACCGTCCGATCCTGATCCGTGCAATACCGCACGTATCTGATCGGACCCTGCCATATCTCCATACGGCCTCTACAGCGTTTCGCCCGAAAGCTGAGTAACTGAAAGTGTGGTGGACTCTAAAGACTTGTCAATACTATGGCTGTGGATTTAACCACTGGCACGTCAGAGGTATAAGCCAATACGTGACAGGCCACCAGCTATTGACCAAAAGGGACGTCGATGAGGAAGCTCACCCCGACACCCAACTGAGCCTGTCAGTGACAATATCCGTACAGTCCGGTCCGTTCGTCTATGAGTATCGCAAGGCGGGCCTAGGGGGTTGGTAAAAGTCAGACCCCCAAAAGCGGTACAAGTCGTGTCGGAGTGTAGCCCAGAACGCCCTGAGATACTACTGGAATACCTACCAGTAAATCTCCTGCCTCGGCCGAGGGCTTTGCGTAATGGCTCTCCTAGACACAGCGCGACCTCACCCCCAATACCGGGAGAGACGAACCCCTGAAGATCCGCTCACTGCCTCCATGTGGCTCGGGACTGTACCCAACTAAAACCTGTTTGCACGACTCCTTTGAGCCGTGGTAGGGTAGTAATCAAAGCACAGTGGGAACTCACACGAGACAAATGACGATCCTCAGGTCGATGAACTAACCTGTACACATGTCACCAGGGAACTGCTATCTGACGTCTGGTATAAGACCAACTAGCATGTTCCCGGCGAGTCCTGTCCGGTGTACTCATAACCCAATGAGCACCTGTATACATCTTAGGTGAACCAACTGATACCAGTGGCTTGTGAGACCGGCCACCGCCCCTCGTCGGGGTCTCGACTGTATACACTAGCCTACTAATGGAGTATCGATGCCCAGTCTCGAAACTCCCACGACTAGGGACCTTTTAAGGATGTGCTTATAGACTACCAGCTCCCACGTATATGATCGCCATCATACTGCTGGTCGTCAAGCAAGAATCCTAGGGGCTCTATCAACGTGTAATAGCGACATGTCAGGTCACCTAAAGCAGTACACGATGATAAAGATAAACCAGATAGCATACTATCATCTCGAGTAAGACTGTCCTACCGGGATAGGTCCTCCCTCAATCATTGCAATCACGTGCCTGTGATCCAATAATTGACTCTGAGGGCACTAACTCCAACAATCTCCCACTTGCACTCAAGGCTAATTATTGCGATGTCGCATACTCACAACCCGTGTGATACCGAACACCCAACTCCTCTACTAGTCAGTCTCACAAAACCCGTTTGCGAAACTATTGCGTTCGAGGAATAGCCTCAGTGAGTGGATCCGCTTGGATGTTTCTTTCTATGTCTCTCTATATCTCATGTTCGCGGAGAAAACCATCTCCCGAAATGAGCAATACCTGTCTTAGAATATGTCTGGATGTCTGATGGGACCTAGCTCATAAATGAACTCCAAATCCAAACTTCTTAGACTGTATCATCAACTGAAACTAATCAGTATCCTGCGCCATGCCTCCCTCAGTATTGCCTTGGACCACCTGTCCAAAATACAGTCCCTCACTAGAGGGAGAACAATAACTCTGACAACCTGCTTGTCGTCCATGTCACCTTGGAAGCCTGGAGTGATAACCGTCTCCTAAAGGAGGCAGCCGTTATCATATCCCTAGAACATTTACTTATGTTCTAAAACTGCTTCCGACTGTTCCTCCAGGATTGGATCAATATCATCTTATTGCATCTAGTGCAAGAACAACATCTGGTGTGGTACTTGACATATCATGATTGACTCAATTGCCTAAGCAAGTGATCTGTCAATCATGCACATCCTCTCCCCTTTAGTCTGTAAGACACCTTTAGAGAGGGTGACTCCATTACCTGCAGGTATACTACCGTGCCAGGAGTCGTCCATTCTAAATACTCATAGAATGCTGTCAAAATACCCTGATTGGGAAACCACCCAAATCTAGATCTAAAACCATAGGTCTAGTAACCAGTATGTCTGATATAATGTCCAAGTCCCTTGTGGAGAAAACACTGTGTGACGACCAAAGTATAACCGATCGTAGTATAGGAATATCACTTCCTACTACCTTCTCAACAGATCCATCCCCTATTCTGATGACGTCAAACCCATGACTGTCACATCAGAAACAGATGATCTTACTCCGCTATATCTGCTTTAGTCTATAAATAGACATAAGCACAAAGTCCACCAATGCTTCCGCTGCTCCCACTGACTACGACAACCCTCTGCCAGAGTCATATAGACGTGCACTTCTAAAGCTAGTTTAGAACGACGCTATACTCATCCTCCTGCCGGGTCTCGCAGCCTGGAACAACAACAATGGCAAGTGTGGGTAAACAAGAACTTCCCTGTCACCGTCCTTGAGGCTACCGGAGTACCTCTCGGGTGCCTGAAGTTACCCACCTTATCTGCGGAGTGGCCAATGGAATGTCAAATCAGATTGAATCTTTAGGTTCCTTATCAAATCTTCAGTAATCGTTTGTGGTTCTGGAATCACTTCCAGTTCTACCATACTCCCACTACTTTTTCTGAAAAAATCCATTTTTAATAAAAACTGTGGCGAGTCTAGAACAATATTGCTATTGTTCATCCAGATGGTAGAAAATCAACCCTCATCATAGCCTGGGTCAACCCACAAACAGCCATTACAGAAACGTGCCTTGAGTTGTCCAGTGTCTGGTTTTAATGATAAGCTGGACAACTCCCCGTACCTTAACATCGTTAAGATATGAACTGTTCTATATCCAATATAGAACCAGAGGCACTGATTCAATTGAACCAGATTCAAATCATGCAACTATCTCCAGTGCATGTCAACTAAATGGAAGGAGGCCGATCAGCGTTACTCAACTTAGGAATGCTTCCAATTATGAGTAACCTGAAAGAGAAGCAATCTGTCTTCATCATTACTATCAACTGAATACCATACACAAGTATCTACATCTTCGATCACCTTGAAGAATCCCGATACTTGCTACACCTGGTTCTCTACTCTATTCAAATACCTATAACTCCTCAAAACTTAGACCCTGTGTTTCCACGAAACAGCTGTCTAAAATCTAGAGAAGTCATAAGTAAACCGAATATAGTACGAGGACCAACCCCTCTGTCCTGATGGACACTGGACAACATACAATACTCTGTATAAGTCCGCTGAGTCTAACAACTCTTTCACTGTGTGTCGTAGGTTGAAAACTGTACTTATGGTTAAGAAGAATTACACCGCTGTTTAATGCTCCTTACCTAACCATCCACTGATATAGGTAAATGTCGTCGACATAATATCAAAAGGTATATCTCACTCTATGAAAATAGACGTACAGATATATCAATTTGAAATTGGTGCACAACAGCGGATATTCAAAACCAAATATTTGCCGACCGGCAAACAACCCAGGTGACTTCCTCAAATATCACCGATTACAACGAATCCCAATATAATGAGGATGGTCACCTAATTCCCAATAACTTACTCCCACTCATCATCTTGTAAAACCATACGGATGTGAGAATCATACCTGGTAAATACATACCCTGGAGTAAGTGTCTAATCGGAAAATCAGTTTTCCATTAACAGTACACAGTGAAACTGAAACATTGAAATGTTTCGTCGGGGTATCCTGGTATTCCTAGTAATGCCTCTTCCATTAACCAGATTCACAACTGTTACCGTATATCTCTTTGCCATCTGTCCAAATCCCTTTATATGTCTTTAGTCAATACCGTCTGCACACCCCTTTAGGCCAAATGGTTTTCTTCCTTCCCTACCGTTCGGCACCAGCCTATGGTTTGGAAGAAGACTATCCAAAAAGCATAAAGGGTGTACTGTCCTAATCCTAGGAGCACTCGCAACGCGAGAGAAGGTGAAGATAAAAGACACCTGAATGTACTTTATTCCTATTTCTCCTGAACCAGAATCCATCCCCGAACTGGAACTAGTTCCTTTCGAGTTCGTATATAACCATACGATGGAGTATCCAATAAACTGTGGATCTTCGTAGTGATACGGAGTGTCCTGGAGAAATACAAAGGTGATTTAGGGTTGGCGAAGAAATACTTGGTTTGGTCGTGAATAGCAGTCGCAACTTACTTTGCCCTCTTACTAATCCCTTGCTTTGTCTAAACTTAATACCTTCTGTACACCATCGTTATGCTAATTGGTTTTCTTCATTCCCCACCGTTCGGCACCAGCCTAAGGTTTGGAAGAAGACTATCCAATTTGCGTAATAGGTGTACTACTCCTAAACCAAGGAGTACTCGCAACCTGAGAGAAGGTGAAAAGAAAAGACAACTGAATAATCCTATCCGTTTTCTCCAGAACCAGAAACCATCCTCGAAGTCCTTCGAGTTCGTATATAACCATACGATGGTTTTGTCCAATGGAAGTGGACGTTCGTAGTAATACGGGGTGTCCTGGAGAAAAGGGTAAAAGTAGGAGTGGCAATGAGGTCTGCAACTCTGACAATCCAAAAGGCCAGTGTTAAGAAGGTTCGGTCAACTTGGTCACTGAGTCATAGTCCAGGGTCGGGTCAATGGTCGCTGCCAAAGAGAGAGAGAAAAGAAACACTCAGCGTGCACTCTAACCTAGATCAGAATGGTTATCACTTTGTCTAATCAGGAAACCTCCCACTGTACCTCAAATTCTCCTCCAAACCTGAAAGAAGAATTAGTCGGGATCACCCGAGGAGTAAACCAACTCATCAGTGGGAATCGGGATCCAACTATCATCGCATGATAACTTGACGGAATCCACTCAAGTCACCACACTCCAGAAGGTATGCGCATGCCTGGCAAGTTTCAGTTCTTTTGAAACTCCCGATGAGATTTTTACCCCTAGGACCCAAGTGACCTTGACGAATAATCAACAAATCAAAAGGTCCTAGTCAAGTTCAACCCGTCATTATCTTGATTGCGTTAAACCCACCCGCACGACCCTTGACGAATAATCAACAAAGTCGCACGACTGTCCTAACCAATCCACATATCCATGCGACAGAAAGCATTACAGAGCTACCGCACACTACGCCTCGGCGAATAGCAACGACAAACGTAGCGCGAATACTAAGCAATACTAATCCGAAATGACGGAGGGCTACGAATGGTTTCTGGCGAAAACCTTTAACGTAATGAACTTGATATCGTTGAAGGAACTGGATAACTTTTATAAAAATATAGTGACGAAAACTTTTACTAAAGAGGTCACTCCCGGTGAAGGGATCTCGGCTCTTTCCCCGTAGAATGAGGTGCAGGATATTCCAACTGAATACCACGATGCAAAGCAAAAGTAATCGGCTATAGTGAAGCTATTGCCCTGACGCAAACTTCTGTCCAAGGGGTCACTCCCGGTGAAGGGATCTCGGCCCTTGCCTCGTCGACTGAGGAGCAGGATATTCCAAATGAATACCACGATGCAAAACAAAAGTGAACGTCCTTGCAATAACAGCCTTTTGAAAAATGTTCCAACAACATCAGAATAGGTTTGTTTAAACTTGCAATGATCCGAATCAATGCAGTCCCATCAATTGATCACACCACAAAGAACGAAAATATACTGACGTACGTATATGCCATCCGCATTCGCCACTGGGTCCCGTCATCACCCGTTAGGTTAGCTAACTAACGGCAGAGCGGGGACTGGACTAGCGCGGATGTAAAACATATACAACATCTACTAATATATATATACCAATATATAGTATTTCGCTCAAGGCGTGAATAAAAAGCAACATCACAGAAAAGTACAGCATCACAGAACAATACAGATATCTGGAAGCCTCGGGTTTCACAGAGCCGCTGCTGAAACCCGACGTTCCCCTGGTCGTGTGGATAGCCTGTGCAATGAAATCCTAGACCCCTACGGGCGCAGCAAGTCACCCGCCAAAACCTGAAGCGAGGCAGCCCCTCCAGTACCGTGAATGGACCACCCAGCACTTCACGGAATCCGGTAACTTGGGCACCCCTCCTGGGTCAACCTGTACCCCCTACGAGTGCGGCGAATAGCCCGCCAATCCTAGAGTGAAGCCCCCTCCGTCTCAATGCCATGAGATGCGGGCCCGTTGCCCCCTAGAACCCGGCTATCCGTGCACCCCTCCGCGGGGTAATCCTAGTACAGAAAGTAAAATATACATACACCGGGTACATCGACCGCAACCAGGTCGTGCCCCAAAAGAATAATACAAACAGGCAGTGACGGCAGTCCACAGGTCGGACGCTCGCCCCGCAATATCAAATGTACATAATACAACAAAACTGTACTAGCATTGCATCCAGGCTATCCCCCACGACCGATCCGCAACATCACAGCATAAACATAGAACATCAACGTGAAAGTCACGTTCGCAAATCCGTCTAACCGGGCTATAGCAGTTAGACCGGATTTACCGATCGAGTGACATTCACGGTCGCAGATATAATGTAAATACTGTGAAATAATGTGTTTAAAATTTTCCGATTGACCAAAAAATTAACAAGTGGGCCCCCAACCAAAACTGTAGCACTCACAGAAAACCTGGGCCCAATTTTAATATTCCAAATACCCTATTTTAATGTAAAAACCTCACTGGAAAATTCTGGTCCAGAGACCAAACTAAACCGCCGCGGAAGAGCGGCGCCAAGGAGGATTGCGCCGTGCTTCCGCGGCGGATCTACAGTAACTCGTGACCAAAATTTCCCAGATGTCTTATAATGCCATTTACATCATTCTGCAATCACCTGAAAAATTTTTGGACTTCAAAAAAATTCGACAGAAACTGATGTGCAATAAAAATACGGTTTTTGGAAATTTCGGTCGATCGGAAACGCAAACACATCAAACGAAGCTAGGTAAGGTTAATGGCGTGGCTCTGATACCATGTTGCGCCACGGCAGCGCCCCGGCCGTCTTACTCGAGGCCAAATTGCGGAATCAAAATTTTTCCTTACTCGGAAACCGGCGCTACCGCGGACAAAGAAAACCCGGATCGTTAACCATTAACCTACGCTAGCAATCAAGAGATAGGGTGAGAAGTATACCGAGTGATCCGAGTCCTCCGGTCTTCTCTTCATCATCCCGATCTCCCGCGGAAAAGCTTGGCTCCACATCGTCGCCTCCTCGCCGGAAAGGGCACCACATCGCCTTCGTCTTTTACGGGCTCCCGCCTCAATACCGAGGCAACTCGAGCATGAAGCCGGCAACTCGACATGCTCAAGATTTGCTGTAGGAAGTAGTGTAGAAACTTTGTCTCTTGGAGTTTATGTAGTTGCCATTGATGGATGGAGGAAGAGGTAAAGAAAATTGTTGCTTTCAATTTTCTAGCAAGAAGAAGATGAAATGAACTCTCTCATTCTTTTTCTTTCTCTCTTTCTTTTTCTTCTACTCTCTTTTTTTCATAACCATGAAAGACTTTCTTCAAGTGAGAATGAGAATGGTGGAGGAATGAAAAACTAAGGCAAAGGGAGGTGAGTGTAGGAGCATTCAAGAGGTGACCACATCCAAGGTCAAAGAAAACATCAACCATGCTTAAAACACTATGCACTCCATAACCTTTCACTTCTCATATAAATCAAGTGATGGATGAAAGAAATGAAATCTATCATAATCTAACTTTATGCAAGAAACCCCCCCACAAAGTGTAATTTGCAAAACTGCAAATTACCCCCTCCATCAGAAAAGTCCGGCCGGGAAAGAACAAAGGAAAACCGGCCGGAACGGAATGCAAACTGGCAACTCCAGAAAACTGGTCCCGTAATAAATTACAGGAAAAACCCCGACACTGTGCATACACACCTGCATCTGTATTCCGACCGGATACAAATGCAATGAGACAAAATCTACACTGTACTAGACTGGGACCGGCTTAAGCCAAAGCCGGCTAGTAAAATCCGTTCGATCCTGATCCGTGCAATACCGCACGTATCTGATCGAACCCTGCCATATACCTATACGGCTACTAGTACAAACCGTCCGATCCTGATCCGTGCAATACCGCACGTATCTGATCGGACCCTGCCATATCTCCATACGGCCTCTACAGCGTTTCGCCCGAAAGCTGAGTAACTGAAAGTGTGGTGGACTCTAAAGACTCGTCAATACTATGGCTGTGGATTTAACCACTGGCACGTCAGAGGTATAAGCCAATACGTGACGGGCCACCAGCTATTGACCAAAAGGGACGTCGATGAGGAAGCTCACCCCGACACCCAACTGAGCCTGTCAGTGACAATATCCGTACAGTCCGGTCCGTTCGTCTATGAGTATCGCAAGGCGGGCCTAGGGGGTTGGTAAAAGTCAGACCCCCAAAAGCGGTACAAGTCGTGTCGGAGTGTAGCCCAGAACGCCCTGAGATACTACTGGAATACCTACCAGTAAATCTCCTGCCTCGGCCGAGGGCTTTGCATAATGGCTCTCCTAGACACAGCGCGACCTCACCCCCAATACCGGGAGAGACGAACCCCTGAAGATCCGCTCACTGCCTCCATGTGGCTCGGGACTGTACCCAACTAAAACCTGTTTGCACGACTCCTTTGAGCCGTGGTAGGGTAGTAATCAAAGCACAGTGGGAACTCACACGAGACAAATGACGATCCTCAGGTCGATGAACTAACCTGTACACATGTCACCAGGGAACTGCTATCTGACGTCTGGTATAAGACCAACTAGCATGTTCCCGGCGAGTCCTGTCCGGTGTACTCATAACCCAATGAGCACCTGTATACATCTTAGGTGAACCAACTGACACCAGTTGCTTGTGAGACCGGCCACCGCCCCTCGTCGGGGTCTCGACTGTATACACTAGCCTACTAATGGAGTATCGATGCCCAGTCTCGAAACTCCCACGACTAGGGACCTTTTAAGGATGTGCTTATAGACTACCAGCTCCCACGTATATGATCGCCATCATACTGCTGGTCGTCAAGCAAGAATCCTAGGGGCTCTATCAACGTGTAATAGCGACATGTCAGGTCACCTAAAGCAGTACACGATGATAAAGATAAACCAGATAGCATACTATCATCTCGAGTAAGACTGTCCTACCGGGATAGGTCCTCCCTCAATCATTGCAATCACGTGCCTGTGATCCAATAATTGACTCTGAGGGCACTAACTCCAACACCATTCGAGCTAGAAGAAGTAGAGCCGTGTGAAGGATGGAGAATAGGCTCTAACGAAGAAGAAGAAGGTGAAGAAGAACCATCGGCAGGGGTATCATCGTGAATACCCACATTGTTTTGCAACATTTTTCCCGATCTCAACATGGTCACAGTGTTTACGTTATGAGTTTGCTGTTGATTTGCAGCATGTGCGTGACCGGGATTGGGCAGTGTTTGAGATGAGAGCTTTCCTTTTTCTCGCTCGCTCAATGCTGCATTGAGTTGTGCAATTTGTGCCTCAATAGATTTGATGCTTTGATCGTGTGAGGCACTGTTTTGCACCAAAGATTGAATAGAAGTCTCTAGTCTTGCTGTAGACTGTGTAGATTGCTTTAGGAACGCATCTAAACTTCTTTCGAGCGAGCTAACCTTGTCATTGTTAGGTTGAACAAAATTGTTTGGCGCGTAAGAATTGTTAGGCACAAAATTGTTCACTTGATTAGGGTAAGGTTGTTGTTGGAAAGGTTGCTGTTGAACTTGAGTTTGTGGAGGTGCTTGTTGTTGTTGTCGAGGAGGCCCTTGAAAATTGTTATTTCCTTGGAATTGTTGATTTTGGTTCCAAGCGAAATTTGGGTGACTCCTCCACCCCGGATTGTATGTCGAAGAGTATGGATCGTTTCTCTGTCGTTGCTGAAAGGCAGCATTGACTTGATCCTGTCCTTGAGTAGATGCATTAGGACACTCTTCGGTGATATGTGATGGACTCGAGCAACAAGCACAAACAGTTCGTGGAGGCACAACAGGGGCAGGAGAAGACGATGAGATTTTGGTCTCAATCGCTTCTAGCTTTTTCGTAAGAGAGGCCATCTCGGCCTTCATAGCAATCGACATCTCTACTTGATGTATGCCTGCCCTATATTGACCACTAGAAGAAGATGATGTGGTCTTGGTACTCTCCCACTAAATTGTTTGCTCACTAAGATCCTCAAGAAACAGCCATGCTTCGTCACTAGATTTGGAGAGAAAGTGACCTTGACAGATGGTTTCTAGCAACTGCTTCGTTGCCGAGTTCAATCCCTAGTATAATGTTTGGCAAAGTTGCCAACTTTCGATCCCATGATGAGGGCATTGAACGAGTAGGTCTTTAAATCTCTCGAAGCACTTCCAAAATGGTTCGGAAGGAAGCTGTGAAAATTGTATAATTTCATTACAGATTCTAGCAGTTTTGTGATGAGGATAGAACTTTTTAAGAAAAGCCTTCACAAACTCGTCCCAATTTCTAATGGAATGTGATGCGGTGCTGTATAGACACTTCTCGGCTAGGTCACATAAGGTAAAAGGAATGACCCTTAGCCTTATAGCGTCATCACTTAATTGGGTCATTTTCATCATAGCGCAAACATTTTGGAATTTATTGATAAAAATATAAGCATCTTCAGATTCCAAACCATGAAATTTTGGCAGCATATTGATGAAATGTGGTTTTATTTCAAAATTGTCCCCATTTGCCGGTGGGGGTGAAAGACAGGTAGGTAAAGAAGTGCGGACAGGGTAAAAGAGATCCTGGAGCGCAACTCGTGCGGGCGCTTCAACAGGCAGTTGATTCGGGTTATTCGCACCTAACGGAGGTGGAATCATTCTCGTCGGTAAGGTATTGTTGGGGTTGAATCCCGACATGCCTTCGGAGGAAGAATTTGAAGGTGTAGGTAAGAAAGTGGACGGAATTTCGACTTCGGTGTCGAAGGGTTCGTCGGTCGGTACCAACGAAACACGGACTAATCGGGCGTTAGTATCCCTAGTCCAAAGTGACATACACTAAAGGGGCAGTGTAGTCAGAAAAAAAATGAAAGACAGAATGTGGAGGTAAGATAATGTCAATGAAGGAAAGCGGTGTAAGTGAGTTGCAAGTTTTCTTTAGCGACAAGTTGCAAGTTTTGAAAAGATTTTTCTTTTTTTTTATATTTATGTGAGAATGTTTGCAAAGAGATTTTTGAAAAGAGATTCGTGACACAATTGCTATCAACCACACATGCACAATCAGGCCTAGATCTAGGGTCTCCTAGGTCTGCTAGACAGCTCCTAACTAGCGCTAGAAATAGGACCTCAAACCGTCTCTTCACCGCCAATTGCGGCCAGGTAAGTGCCAGATAAGTGGGAAGGAACCACCGTAGTGGGCCTAATTAATAACCACTAGCCTAGACACACTTGTCTAGACACCGCAAAGTCAGGTTATGATAAACGGTCGATGCCTATACTAGTCCTTTTCCTATTGAGCTCGAAGTCCTTAGGGCTGAGTCTAGTATTTTTTAATTAATTTTGGTCAATGCAAATGCTTTAAAGTGATTTCTGGAGTCTTGGAAAGGGTGATGAAATCCCCACCCAATGTGAGTTTGGTCAATTAGCCCCTTAAAGTCCGATTAAATTATGCAAAACATTAAATTCACTTGCAATCAATTTTTTTTAGCGCGGCGTAAAGAAACCTGCAGAAAATCTATTATTTAGAAGGGGGAAGAAGAATTTTTAGCGCAAAGAAATCCTGCAGAAAATTTTCACAAAAGATATATGGAGGTTGACAGAGGAGAGAGGAAGAAAACAAACCAACTAAATTTCAGGTGCTGACGTGGCCATAGCGCCGCGGTTCCGCGGTTTTGGGCCCTCCTGAGCCGCGGTTCCGCGGTTCTTCTGAGGGAACGTGCTCTGAGAAAAATTCTGCTGTTCTGTACTTGCAATCCCTCTCTGTTATGATGTACCAATTTCTGTTTTACCCTCTGTAAATTTCCAGATCCCAGTTTCTTCGCTGTTCCTGCAAGATTCAAACAATAAACCCCTTCAAACAGATAAAAAATGATAAAATATTTTTATACTTTTTCTATTTTCAGATTTTTATGATTTTTAAAATTTATATCAACCAGAAATTACACAAAAGAAATTTTACGCCATCCCCGGCAACGGCGCCATTTGATTAGTTGTATTGGTTTTACGATCACCAAAAATATTTTACCGTAATCAGAAACGGCGTCGCTTTGCAGCTAGCCGGTGAATACGGTTCGATCCACAGGGATGTGTAATTTTCTTACGTGTTCTAACGAGTTGATTCCAATGGTGGTTTGATTTTGCAGATTGATTCTAAAAACTAAGTTGTACGATGTTAAGGAACTTTCTAGGGTTAGGTCTAAAGTAGGGTTTGATAAGATTGATATTAACACCTCTTTCAATGCCATCGATTAAGTCTTTTCAGAAATTATAACAATTATTAGTAAAGGGGATTAGGATGATTGGGAAGAAACGAAGTTTCTTCCTCTAGATCCTTGTATGTCCTTTCCTAATATTTGCTATAACATTCATGGACGACATGCATGTCCGGTCCTTTATACTACGGTTTCACCGTTACCTCGTGGGTAGGGTGCCGTAGGGAGCGGATCATGCAGGCGTGCATGAAGTTCTAGTTATGAAAAATTATTGGCATTGAAAGAGATGAGAGATATACATCTTTCAATCCCTCTCTTATTCCTAACCCTAACAAGCGAGGAAATTACTCGCTCATTAGGGGATCTTCTAAAATTAACATTTTAAAATAACTTACCTACGGTAGTTTAAGAAAGATTACACTAGATTAAACTAGGGCAAAAGATTAATTAGATCTAGGGCAATAATTAAATTATCACTAAGGCAGAAATTAAAATAGAACTTACAAGAAAAGTGATGCTCTTCCCACTGAATTAATTCTGAATTTTATTTCATTGAAAGGAGGCATAGGATTACAATATTGTGATTACAATTTATAAGTAAACAGGGAAAACTAGGGTTATAAATTCTCGCGCATGTGCTTTTACAGATATGCCCACGAAAAATCCCAACCCACGCACCGACGCACCGTCACAAGAAGTTTGCACCGACACGTGCACTTAATGGCCGCGGAACCGCGGCATGGGTAGGGGTTGGGCCGCGGTTCCACGGCCCTTTGGTCAGATCATTGAACTAAAATTTCTGGGCTTCTTCTTGATGATTTGGGCTTTCTATTTATATAGTTCTTTTTCTCATTTGGCTTCTTGGTTCTCTCCAGATCTTTCAGTGAAACTTGTAGTGGTCTTTTAACTGTTTCCTTTGACATTTCGGACCATGCATTGTCTTATGAATTGTTCTTCGTCCAGGCTTGAGTAGGACCCTTCTACTTGTTGGTCAAAAGTCACTCTTTTGTATCATCTTTTGTCTTTTTCACTGTATTTGCTCCAAGGACCTGTATCCTGTAATATGCAGCAGACATGCGTCAAAAGCACCTGTTTATTTATAAAACGAATAAGAATTGGGGAATATAAAATGCAATATTATGATGTGAACAACTATCCGTGCACTCTTTCGCGGGATAAACCTAGTACAGAAATAAAAATATGTACACCGGGTACATCGACCTCAACCCGGTCGTGCCCCAAAAGAATATTATACAACAGGCAGTGACGGCAGTCCACATGTTGGACGCTCGCCCCGCAATATCAGATGTACAAATAAATCTAAACTGCACTACCATTTCACACTGCTATCCACCACGACATATCCGCAACATCACAGCACAACAAAGAACATCAACGCGAATGTCACCTTCGCAAACCCGTCTAAAAGAACTTTAGCAATCAGACGCGGTTTACCGATCAAATGACATTCCCGGTTGGAGATATAATGTAAATACTGCATACTAACAAATTTAAAATTTCGATCGACCAAATTTCCAGAAGTGGGCCCCACGTACATCTGCTGTACAGTAACAAAATCTGGGCCCAAAAGAAGTATACCAAAAACCACAATTTCCACATAGAAGCTCTCTGGAAAAAACTGAAGCACTGTTCCTATTGAAGCGCCGCGGTTCCGCGGTGCTATTGTGGGATCACGTGCCCAACTTTTTCCAGTATGCTTAAAAAACCCTGCACGTTTTTCTCTGATATGCAAAATTATTTTTAGGCCCTTTGAAAAATCGACAGAAACTCAGTGTGCATAAAATTGCGATTTCGGAAATTCCGTTCGATCGATCTTTTAAACGTGTTAGCACAAGTTAGTATAGCTTAATGGTGAGGCTCTGATACCACTGTAAGTCCACGGTAGCGCCCCGGCCGTCTAACAGACGCCAAATGCGGAACAAAAACTTTTACACTGGCGCTATCGCGTACTATAACCCGGATCTGCCATTAAAACTAAACTAACAAATTACAAAGTCGGTAGAAATGTTATACCGAACGATCCGAGTCTTTCGGTATTCAACCATCATCCCACGCTTTGTAGCGGCTGCTCCGATCTCCTCGATCTCCAGTCTTGTCGTCCAGGTGGCACCACGTCGACGGATCTTTAAACGGGCTCCCGCCTCTCAACCGAGGCAACTCGGTCGTCAAGTTTGCTAAAAGAGACGACCAAGATGATGTAGAGAATGAGTAGAACACTTTGTCTCGTTACGTCCAAGGCTATGGACGAACGGTTAATGAAGTTGCCTTTTGGATCGAATGGAAAAGAGAAATCGATCACATCTAATTTCTATGCACCAAAACTTATATCTTTTTTCCAAATAACAACCATGCTATCAACCAAATGAATGGCCGGCCATGATATAGGCAAAAGGGGGTGAGTGTAGGAGCTAGGAGGTGACCACAACAATGAAGCTTATCATGACTCACTAATGACACCAAGTATGAACACATTAAAAGCAAAGGATGAATCATTAAGCTTAGTCACACTTGCATTAAATGAACATTAAATACAACCATGAGTCACTAAGCTTGTCATCACTTCTAGAACCTTCTAGAAGCATGACTCACCCTCATGACTCACCCAAGAAGAAAAGATAAATCCATATTTAACCGAATGTTAAATACGGCTGATAGAAAACTGGAAACTGGCAACTTCCAAAAGTGATCCTCAAACGAATTTCAGGATAACCCCGTAATGGTATAAATATACCCGCATTTGTATTACGACCGAATACAAATGCATCAGAGACAAAGATATTATATCTACACAGTATAATACTCGGATCCGGCTTAAACCAAAGCCGACCAGTATTATCTGCCCGAAAATGGACACGTGCGAAAACGCACGTGCATTTTCCGAACCTTGCCATATAACCATACGGCCTCTACAACGTTTCACCCGAACTTGGGAAAGTGTCTCTATGGGACTCTAATGACTCATCAACACATTGGCACTGGGTATAACCTCTAGCACGTCAGAGGTACGAGCTGTACGTGACGGTTGCCTATGTATTGATTGGAAGGGAAGCTGACGAGCGAACTCATCTCATAAACTCTACTGAGCCTAACAGTGACAATATACATACAGTCCGGTCCGTTCGTCTATGAGTATCGCATATCTGCCTAGGGGGCTGGTAACGTCAGACCCCCATTAGCGGTATAAGTCGTGTCAGAGAGTAGCCCAGAACACCCTGAGATACTACTGGAGTACCTACCAGTAAATCTCCTGCCTCGGCCGAGGGCTTTGTGTAATGGCTCTCCTAGACACAGCGCGATCTCACCCCCAATACCATGAGAGACGAATCCCCGACGATCCGCTCACTGCCTCCATGTGGCTCGGGACTGTACCCAACTAAAACCTGTTTGCACAACTCCTTTGAGCGTGGTAGGGTAGTAATCTAAGCACAGTGGGAACTCACACGAGACAAATGACGATCTCAGGTCGACAAACTAACCTGTACACATGTCACCAGGGAACTGCTATCTGACGATATGTATAATACCAATTAGCATGTTCCCGGCGAGTCCTGTCCGGTATACTCATAACCCAATGAGCACCTGTATACATCTTAGGTGAACCAACTAACACCAATGGCTTGTGAGACCGGCCATTGCCCCTCGTCGGGGTCTCGACTGTATACACTAGTCTACTCTGGAGTATCGATGCCCTGTCTCGAAACTCCCACGACTAGGGATATTTTAAGGATGTGCTTACAGACCCCAGCTTCCACGTATATGATCGCCATCATACTGCTGGTAGTCAAGCAAGAATCTTATGGGCTCTATCATCATGCAATAGTGAACTAAAATATGTATACGATGATAAAGACAAACCAGATAGCAAACTATCATCTCGAGCAAGACTGTCATATCGGTATAGGTCATGCCTCAATCATTGCAATCATGTACCTGCGATCCAATAATTGACTTTGAGGGCACTATCTCCAACAATATCACGCCTGGAGCGATTATTGTATATTGGTATATATACTATTAGATGTTGTATATGTTTTACACCCGCGCTAGTCCAATCCCCGCTCTGTCGTTAGTTAAGTAACCTAACGGGTGATGATGGGACCCAGTGGTGAATGCGGATGGCATATACGTACATTTTATTTTTCGTTCTTTTCTGGTGTGATTGATTGATGGGACTGCGTTGATTCTGATCAATGCAAGGATAAAACAAACCTATATTTGATGTTGTTGGAAAATTTTTTAAAAGGTGTTATTACAAAGATGTTTCCTTTTGTTTTGCATAGCGGTATTCAGTTAGAATATCCTGCACCTCATTCGACGAAGCAAGGGCTGAGATCCCTTCACCGGGAGTGACCCCTTGGGCAGAAGTTTACGTCAGGGTAATAACTTCACTATAGTCGATTACAAGTTGCTTTGCATAGCGGTATTCAGTTAGAATATCTTGCACCTCATTCCACGAGGAAAGAGCCGAGATCCCTTCACCGGGTTTGGCCTCTTTAGCAAAGGTTTTCGTCACTATATTTTTATAAAAAACTATCAGGTTCCTTCAACGAGATCAAGTTCATTACGTTAAAGGTTTTTCGCCAAAAACAAGCCGTAGCCCTCCGTCATTTCTTATGGATAGTCGGTAGTATTCAAGCTATGTTTGTTGGCCAAAGTCAAGGCATAGTGTTTGGTAGCTGCTGAATATTCATCTGTTGCATAGATAGATGCGTTGGTTTGGCACAGACGTATTACCTTGTTGGCCAAAGTCAACAGTATGTACGGGTGGGTTCAAATTAACCTGGATAATGACAGGTAGAACTTGACATGTGACTTATGATTTTTTGGCCAAAGTCAAGGTCATAAGAGCATGTGGTAAAAATCATATCGGGAGTTTCAAACATACAAGAAACTTACCAGGCATGCGCATATCTTCTGGAGTGTGATAACTTGAGTGGCTTCTATCAAGTTATCATGCGATGATAGTTGGATCCCAATTCCCACTGATGAGTTGGTTTACTCTTCGGGTGATCCCGATTGATTCTTCTTTCAGGTTTGGAGGAGAATTTGACGGAACAGTGGGAGGTTTCCTGATTAGATAAAGTGATAACCATTCTGATTTAGGTTAGAGTGCACGTAGAGCATTTCTTTTCTCTCTCTCTTTGGCAGCGACCATTGACCGACCCTAGATTTTGACTCAATGACCAAGTTGACCGAACCTTCTTAAAATACTGGCTTTTGGATTGTCTAAAGTTGCATAAGTCATTGCCGCTTTTTCTTTTACCTTTTGTATTTCTCAGAACACCCCGTATTACTACGGACATCCACTTCCATTGGATAGATCCATCGTATGGTTATATACGAACTCGAAGGTACTACCTCGAGGATGAATCCAGGTTCAGGAGAAATAGAATTGGTTTATTCAGTTGTCTTTTATTATCACCTTCTCTCAGGTTGCGAGGGCTCCTTAGTTTAGGAGAGTACACCTATTACGCTTATTGGATAGTCTTATTCCAAACCATAGGCAGGTGCCGAAAGGTAGGGAATGAAGAAAACCAATTAGCCCAAGCAGGTGTACAGAAGGTAATAACTAAAGACAAAATAAAGGAATTAGAAAGAGGGCAAAGTAAATTGCGACTGTTATCATTCACGACCAAACCGCGTACTTCATCGCCACTCCTATTTCACCTTTGCTTTTTTCCCAGTTCGGGAGAAATAGAATAAGGTATTATTCAGTTGTCTTTTATCATCACCTTCTCTCAAGTTGCTAGTACTCCTAGGATTAGGAGAGTACACCTATTATGCTTACTGGATAGTCTTCTTCCAAAGCATAGGATGGTGCCGAACGGTAGGGAAGGAAGAAAACCATTTAGCCCAACGAAGGTGTACAGAAGGTAACGACTAAAGACAAATAAAGGGATTTGGAGAGATGGCAAAGAAATATACGGTTATAGTCATGAATTGGATTATGGAAGAGGCATTACTAGGAATACCAGGATATCCCTATGAAACATTTTCATGTTTCAGTGCATTGTTAAAGGAAAACTGATTTCCCGATTAGATACTTACTCCAAGGTATGTATTTAGCAGGTATGATTCTCACATCTGTATGGTTTTTACAGATGATGAGTGGGAGTAGGTTATTGTGAATAAAGGTGATCATCCTCATTATATCGGAATTCGTTATAATTGGTGATATTTGAGGAAATCGCCTGAGTTTTTGCCGGACGGCATGTATTTGGTTTTGAGTATCCGTTGTTGTGCACCAATTTCAAAATGATATATCTGTACGTTTATTTTTATAAAGTGAGATATAACTTTTTGAAATTATGTCCGTGACATTTACCTATATCAGTTGACGATTGGGTAAGGTGCATTAAACAACGGAGTAGTTCTTAAACCATAAGTACAGTTTTCAACCTATGATGTGCAGGTTTTGAGTTATTCAACTCAGCGGACTTATACAGAGTATTGTATGTTGTCCAGTGTCCATCAGGACAAAGGAGTAGGCCCTCGTACTATGTTCTGTTTACTTATGACTTCTCTAGTTTTTTAGACAAGTGTTTCGTAGAAATACAAGGTCTAAGTTTTGAGAAGTTGTGGGTATAAGAATAAAGTAGAGAACCAGATGTCGCAAGTATCGGGATTCTTCAAAGAGATCGAATATATAGATTCTTGTGATTGGTATTCAGATGATAGTAATGTTTTTGAGAAACTTGTTTCTCTTTCAGGTTACTCATAATTGGATGGATTCCTAAGTTGAGTAATGCTGATTAGCCTCTCTCCATTAAGTTGCTATGCACTGGAGACAGCTGCATGATTTGAATCTGGTTCCAATTAAATAAGTGCCAAAGTTTCTATATTGGATATAGAATGGTTCATATCTTAACGATGTTAAGGTACGATGAGTTGTCCAGCTTATGCTTAAAACCAGACACTGGATAATTCAAGGCATGTTTCTGTAATGGCAGTTTGTGGGTTGACCCTGGCTTTGACGAGGGTTGATTTTCTACCATCTGGAAGATCAATAGTAATATTGTTCTTGACTGCCACAGTTTTAGTAAAATGGATTTTTTCAGAAAACAGTAGTGGGAGTATGGTAGAACTGGAAATGATTCCAGAACCGCAAACGATTACGGAAAATTTAATAGGACCTATATATTCAATCAGGTTTGACATTCCATTAGCCACTCCGCAGATATGGTGGATAACCTCAGACACCCGAAAGGTACTAAGGTAGCCTTAAGGACGGTGACAGGGAGGTTCTAGTTTACCCAGACTTGACACTACGGTTGTTCCAGGCTATGAGACCCGGCAGGAGATTATGTATAGCGTCGTTCTAAACTAGCTTTAGAAGTGTATGTATATATTATTTTGCCAGTGGGTTGTTGTGGTCAGTGGGAGCAGCGGAAGCATAGTGGGCAAACACTCCTATATGGTAGAATACTAGCAGGTACGTGATTGCAATGATTGAGGGAAGACCTATACCGATATGAAAGTCTTGCTCGAGATGATAGTATACTATCTGCTTTATCTTTATCATCGTATACATACTTTAGTTCACTATTTCATGATGATAGAGCCCATAGGATTCTTGCTTGACTGCCAGCAGTATGATGGCGATCATATACGTGGGAGCTGGGGTTTGTAAGCACATCCTTAAAGTGTCACTAGCCGTAGGAGTTTCGAAACAGGGCATCGATACTCCAGAGTAGACTAGTGTATACAGTCGAGACCCCGACGAGGGGCGATGGCCGGTCTCACAAGCCACTGGTGTCAGTTGGTTCACCTAAGATATATACAGGTGCTCATTAGGTTATGAGTACACCGGACAGGACTCGCCGGGAACATGCTAGTTGGTATTATACATATCGTCAGATAGCAATTCCCTGGTGACATGTGTACAGGTTAGTTTGTCAACCTGAAATCGTCATTTGTCTTGTGTGAGTTCCCACTGTGCTTTGATTACTACCCTACCACGCTCAAAGGAGACGTGAAAACAGGTTTTAGTTGGGTACAGTCCCGAGCCATATGGAGGCAGTGAGCGGATCGCCGGGTATTCGTCTCTCCCGGTATTGGGGGTTGATGTCGCACAGTGCACGGGTGGCCATCACTAGAAATCCTCGGCCGGGGTAGTGGAGAATTACTGATTTGGATCAGTAGTTTCTCAGGAGGTGATGGTCTTCATACCGACATGAATTATCGCGTTATTAGGGGTCTGACTTTATCCACCCTCCTAGACTCGATATGCGATAGTCTTAGATGAACGGATCGGACTGTACGGATATTGTCACTGTCAGGCTCAGTAGGGTTTCTGGATGAGTTCGCTCGTCAGCTTCTCTTCCAATCAATACATAGGCAACCGTTACGTACAGTTAGTACCTCTGACGTGCTATTGGTTATACCCAGTGCCAGTGTGTTGTTGAGTCATTAGAGTCCCCCACAGACAGTTTCCCAAGTTCGGGCGAAACGCTGTAGAGGCCGTATGGTTTTATGGCAGGGTTCAGAAAATGCACGTGCGTTTACGCACGTGTCATATTTCGGGCAGATAATACTTGTGGGCTTTGGTTTAAGCCAGATCCGAGTATTATACTGTGTAAATATAATATCTTTGTCTCAGTTGCATTTGTATTCGTTCGTAATACAAATGCGGGCATGTTTATACTGTTACGGGGTTATCCTGAAATTCCTTTTAGGATCGCTTTTGGAAGTTGCCAGTTTCCAGTTTTCTATCACCCGTATTTAACATTCGGTTTAATACGGATTTATCTTTTGTTCTTATGGGTGAGTCATGAGGTGAGTCATGAGTAGAAGCTTCTTGATATAGTGACTAGGATTAGTGACTCATGGTTGCATTAAATGGTTTGATGATGTGTTAAGGTGACTAGGTTAGATGATTCATTGTTGCATTAATGTTTATGCAAGGTGGATTATGACTCATTCCTTCTCTTTTAATGTTGTGGTCACCCCCTCCTCTCTCCTACACTCACCTCCCCCTCCTCAAAAGAGGCCGACCCTTCATAGTGAAGATAATGGTTGATTTTTCGAAAAAGATTATGGTTTTGGTTCATGAAAATTAGTATACTCAATTCTCATTTCACCCGATTCCAAAAAGGCAACTTCTATAACCGTTCGTCCATAGCTTTGGACGAAGCGAGATAAAGTGTTTTACTCATTCTCTACATCAATCTTGATCATCTCTTTTAGCAAAATTGATGATCGAGTTGCCTCGGTTCAGAGGCGGGAGCCTGTTTAAAGATCCGTCGACGTGGTGCCACCTGGACGAGAAGACTGGAGATCGAGGAGATCGGAGCAGCCGCAACAAAGCGTGGGATGATGGTTGAAGACCGAAGGACTCGGATCGTTCGGTATAACATTTCTACCCACTGTGTAGTTTTTTAGTTTAGCTTTACTGGCAGATCCGGGTTATAGTACACGATAGCGCCAGTTGTAAAAGTTTTTGTTCCGCATTTGGCGTCTGTTAGACGGCCGGAGCGCTACCATGGACTTACATAATCATTTCAAAGCTGTGAAACAACGTTGAAATGAACATCTAATCTATCTTTGTACACGGAGAACCAGCGGAAAGGTACCGACGAAATGTTTCGAAACGGATGAAAACAGAAGTGAATGAAGGTGTTTGCTTTATACATTCCTAACTTGTCCACACGGGACAAATCTATCGGTTACCATACGATTGAATCTTCTCGTCGCATAGACTATACGATGGTTGTTAGTATCAACCTATACCGTCCGATATTTAACAACCTTCGTATAGTTCTATATCACGACGAACATCGCACATATGTTAACCGATAGACGGGGACTAAGTGGCGCTTTTAGTTTCATATATGAGTATCGATGAGAATATGAAGGTTTCAAATTATCATCGAGTATCATATATTGGTTTTAACTTGAACATTTTGAATCACTCTCTAATGATGCGTTTGTTGTGCATTCATGTTGTATGTGTAACATGATTTTAAACCATTGAGATCAATATTGATAGAACTGATCATCCTACATTGCAATGGTATTCATCTACCAAAAACTATTATTGCAATGGCATTCATCTATAACAATCAACAATTAAAACTACAAATGTAGGATACTGATATCATAAAGCGTTATACGCAATATATGAATTCACATGACTGAAACATGCATCAAAAAAACATGTTCATCCAAAAGAAAGGCCACTGTCAACAAATATAGACAAATATGTCATAAAAACAGTAACTAATTAACAAGTTGATTAGCATCTGGATCAAGAAAATGAAAGGAAAAACAATTGACTATGATCTATAATGACAAGTCTATTACCATGACTCTCGACTAACAAAGGTGGCTTTTCGTCTTCGGTAGCTTGATAATTGGGATTTCATGGCGAATAAAAATATGCATATGCCGTTTGACCGGGAACTTCAATAAGAAACTCAATGAGGTTGGGTGTACTGAAGTACGCTTTGTATTTCGCTATATCAGGTGATGAAGCCCATGCCCTAGCTAGCCCCAGCCCCACCCCAACCGAACCCTATCGAAGGTAAAGAACGTCCTTACACTTTCAATGTTCACGAAAACCTATCGTCTTTCTAAGAAATTTTTTCGAATTTCATTTCATTGTTTTCAAATTTGACAATTCCTACAGGTTTCCATTTGGTTTGAGTTGGGGTTGAGATTTCGGGTTAAATTATTGCAAAAATTTAGAATTTATAGATTCAATTGAGAATTCAATTACTAGAAGATAGTTACTCCTGTTGATTGATGGCACTATAGTTGCAGCAACTTATCTATAAAGAGATATAAGGGATTATATTGAACTATTTTTTATTGTACAACTAAAATTTGTGCTGAATTTATGAGAAGAGATAATTGTGACTCAATGTGTCAACTTGCTGACTTCATGCATGAGGGATACAAAAGAGTTATTACAGCATCCTACATTGCAATACAATTTTCATAATTAATATAATAGCTCTGCGGTCTGAAGATAATATTTGTATGTAGTAATTGTTGAGCAGTAGTTTCTGATTATCATTATTTATTTTTGGTTAAAGACACCAAAAACTACAACAAGAAAGACACGAATTCTTCCCATGTCTCCTCATGTCTCCATGGAAATTGGGGCAACATCGTCATAAACTACATTGTGGACCTGCATAAGATCGGCCCCGGCTCCTCCACCATCTACGGCGGCTGCGATCCCCCAGCCCGAGCCCAGCCCCAACCCCAACCGAACCCTAGCCCTAGCCCAGCCCAGCCCCACCCCAACCGAGCCCTAGCCCTAGCCCCAGCCCCAGCCCAGCCCCAACCCCAACCGAACCCAAGCCTCAGCCCCAGCCCAGCCCCAACCCCAACCCCAACCGAACCCCACAACCGAACCCTAACCCTAACCCTAACCGAACCCGATGCCGACGCCGACGCCGATGCCAAACCCTCACCCCTACCCGAACCTGGCCTGAACCCTAGACTACATCATCAAAATTAAAAATAATTTGAGATTTAATTAATAACCGTGCGCGCGGTGTTAGTTGTATGTATGCCCTAGAGGCCAGTATTGTACAGATTATGTATATTATATTGGATGCTTGGACATATATAGAGATGACTTTCTTGCTCGACATGATAGTATGCTATCTGGTTGCTCTTTATCTTAACATGTACACTAGTCTCTTTATACTGTCTTACAGTTACATGTTGGTAAAGCCCTTAGGATTTGTACTTGACTACCTGGACTATGATGCAGATCATACTAGTGGGGACATGGTAGTCCATAAGTACATCCTTCAAGGTCCCTAGTCGTGGGTGTATCGAGACGGGGCATCGATATACCAGAGTAGACTAGCGTATACGCTTCTCGACCCATGTGATGGGCGATGGATGATCCTATATCCATTGGTGTTTGACATCAGAGATGGTATACGGGTGCTCAGTGGAGACTGGGTACACTGGACGGACTCGCCGAGAACTCCCAGATGGTATTATACCTCACGTCAGATGGCAGTTCTCAGGTGACACTTGTACAGGTTAGTCTGTAGACCCGAGATCGTCATGGAGTCTTGTGTGATTCCCACTGTGCTTTGATCTCCACCTTACCACGTCCATGAGGGCGTGCAAAACGGTGGTCTTTGGGTACAGTCCCGAGTCACATGGAGGCAATGAGCGATAGGAGGGGTTTCGTCTCTTCCGGTATTGGGGGTTGATGTTGCGCAGTGCTCGATTGGCCGTAACAGGGAAGTCCCTGGCCAGGGCTAATCAGAGATTTGCTGGTAAGTGTTACCAGTAGTTTCTCGACCCGTTACGAGCCTCACATCAGCACGACTTATCGGGTTATTGGGGTCTGACGTATACCACCCCTAGACTTGATATGCGACGTATCAGACGAAGAGACCGGACTGTATGGTAAGTGTTACTGGTCGGATTCGCAGGAGTGTGAGCGGGCTAGCTTGTCGATCTTCTGATCGCTCAATACCCGGGTGGCCGTTACGTTTAGCAGACCGCTTGCGGCTTGTGGGTGCTTGATATGATCATCATCTGCTACCGGCGTATTGACGAGTCTTTAGAGTCCTACACAGAGGTTTCCTGGCTCAAGCGAAACGAAATAGGAGCGCATATGAGATATGTGCAGGACCGAGAATGATGCGTGTATGTGATACCGCATTTCATTCTCGCGATATATGTTTCGATTGGTTATATTCGATATGACCTAGTTATCGAATCATTGATTCGATAAATCGATGCATTGAATACTAGTCGGTTATGTGCGACATGACCGGATCATTGAATCAAGTGTTGATTTAATGATTTAATGTATAATTATATATTTGATATATTACTTTGCATTAACTAGTATTGGTTCACTTTAAACGGATTTTTCTCACTTGGATTGCACATTGTATATGTGATATGCTTTTGTGCACTTTTTGTATCATGTTTGATGATACTTGATCATTTAGTTAAGTGTATAAAATTAATCCATGGTTAATATGATAATTAGGGTTTTGCATTTTCATTTATTTATTTATTTATTTGAAATGAGTTATGATAAGAATGGTGGCTAAGTTTGTTTTATATTGAAGCTTCATGAAGCTTTGACTTTGCTAACCATCCTTATCTTCATGCTTAACCCTAACCCATCTAAGTGACCATGGTTAATTCTCTACACTTAACCCTAGTTCAAGTTATGATAAGTATTTTGATTTATATTTATTTTTATCATAACACTTATGATATTCTTTTCTTGAGCTCATCTTCTTCTTCTTCTTCAAGCTTGCTACTCCAATGGCAACTTGAGCTTTAGTGAGAGAAATCCAAATCTAAAGTGAACCCACCTCCTATTTCTTCACCCTCTACCTCTTGCCAAGTTGTTTTGGGTGTTTACTTCACAAGTTTCACAAGTTTGTGAAGTCGGAGCTTGAGTTTGTGCAACCTCGACGTAGATCGTCTTTGACACAAAGCCGACAACCTATTCCGCTTGTTTTCCCGATGAAGCCGACGGAGGAGTCTAGGATTCATGATGTACAGCGAGAAAACTTCGTTGCGGAGCCGTGGAGGTGGATATCCGGATCTACAAAGGTTGTAATTTCCGTATCATAGTAGTTAAGAGTTAACTAGCTTTCTATTTCGCCTAAACATCTAGTTGAAGATCTGTAGTCTAGGGTTTCTCGGCACTAAAAATTTTAAATTGGCATGTTCGATGCCTTGTGAGACCTTACTAGAGTGCCTAGGAACCTTTCACTGGTATCAGAGCCTAGCTAGAGCCTTAGGCGAAGTCCCGACGACGTTTGAAACCCGATCGAACCGAAATCCAAAACCTAAAAATGCTCTCTGGACTTTTTCTAAAAATTCGGATTTTTGTCAATTAAAAATATGTAGAAAATCAAGCAGGGTGTTATTAGAATTACTGTGAAATACGAGGGGGTAATTCAACTTTTCCACCGCGGAAGGGCGGCACATGCTAGGCATGTGCGGCGCTTCCGCGGCCGTACTGTTCCCTTTCATAATTATTTCTGCACAGTAACTCTTGTAATATAATGCTATATTTTCTGGGATATTTTTATTGTGACTTTACAGAAGAGTATTCTAGGGTTGTATAGGATATCAATGATTCGATCGGATTATCAAATTTCGTCTTTGTGTTTTTCCAGATAACTGTAGAATATGTTAAAATGTTTGACCGGATACAAATACCCAACTTTTCCCTTGCCGAAAAATTCCAAGTGTTGGACTTTTCTGTGGTTAAAAGACGTTCGAAGTAGTGCAAGTAACGCGATGGTCCCTCTAGAAGACAACAAACCTTAACTCGATTATGTGACCGCCTTGAACTGCCCTTTGAACCTTCGGGTTTGGGGCAGTACGGCGTGCCACATGTGAGGCGTTGGCTTGACCCTTCTACGGCTGGACCGTTGGTACTGAGGTATGAAATGAATGTCTTTGAACCTATTTCATGTGTTGATCGGTGTCGGGAAAACTTGGGTGTTCGAGTGTTCGATCGGAAAGTTTAATATATTCTATTTATCCGGAATTGGATACAATAATTGGAATTCACAAACAGTTATGAGATAACTGGATGAATGTTATAAATCTAGCAGTTTAGTCCCATATGATATTGAAAAGAGTTTTCGATAACGAGACTAAAATGCGGGATTTATATCTGTTAGGCATGCGATGTCTAAAGAAGTTGCGGATTCCAATTGTTGTAGTTTTACACTTTCTTTTCTGTGACCGTAAGTGTAGTATGTTCATATCGCCGGTTTCGTTGCTATACGTCAACGACAATTGGGGTATGCATACTTACTTACGTTGATGACATGTGATGTTATGTGTTGCTGGATATGTCATATTGGATCGTCGTATTCGAATAGCCGGGGGTTTTTATGTGAGATGAGTGTTTTTCATTTTCATTCATGTAAAAACTTGTATGTAATATTCTTTTATTTGGGGCACTTCCAGGTAGCGGAAGCTGTCACCCTTTGTATATTATTTACTTTTCCGCATTAGGATAGACCCAAGGAGGGGAGCACAAGTAACCGGGTTCTGGGGTCCAGTGGGAGACCAACTCGAGGAGTCGAGTCCGGGTCTCCTAACCCTAGAATTGGCAGGGTTGCTTGCCGCTCTCGTAGGGGTCTAAGGGTGTGGGATTGGCTATTCATCACGACCGTGGAATCCGTGTTTTATACTGGCTCGTATTGAAAACACGGACGTCCTAGTATATCCAATATTTCATATGTTTATTCTGCTGCGATATCTGTGTTGTGATTCTGTGATGGATATAGTATATAGTATATATGATATATTATATAGACGTTACTTATGTTTTACACCCGCGCTAGCCCTGCCCTGCTCTGTCGTTAGTTACCTAACCTAACGGTGCACGAGGGGACATCGAGGCGAATGCGGATGGCATAAGTGTACGTCATATCTATCTGTGATGTTTAGGTATTTAAATGATGGGACTTCATTAATGTGATTAATGAAAGATAAGAAACCTAAGATGTTGTAGAATCAGATTTTAAATAAAACAGGTAGCTACAGTTTTTTGCTTTGCATAGCGGTATATATGATATACCCCGCACCTCATTCGACGAGGAAAGGACCGAGATCCCTTCACCGGGAGTGACTCCTTTAGCAATAACTGGCAGATGCTACACACTCGGTTTGCTTTTGACTGCTTTTGCGATTTTGCTTTGCATAGCGGTATATATGATATACCCCGCACCTCATTCGACGAGGAAAGGACCGAGATCCCTTCACCGGGAGTGACTCCTTTAGCAAAACTAGAAAAGCCTCAAAATCACTCCATTTCAAAACATCATTTGATTCTACAACGATATCAAGTTCATTACGCTCATGGTTTTTATGAAAAACCTGCGTAGCCCTCCGTCATTTCAGATAAAGACTGTTTAGTATTCGTGCTGCGTTTGTTGGCCTTTGTCAAGGCGTAGTGTGCGGTAGCTGAATAGTGCTTATCTGTTTATGCATATGATGCAGATTGTTTCAGGGTAGTCGTACGACCTTGTTGGCCTTTGTCAAGGGTCGTGCGGGTGGGTTTGATTCAATCAAGAAATGACGGGTTGAACTTGACTAGCATCCTGTGATTTGTTGGCCTTTGTCAAGGTCATAGGACACTAGGGGCAAAATATTATCGGGAATTTCAAGTGTTGAAATTTGCAATGAGATTGCATACCTTCTATGAGATAGTTGGATCCCGATACCCGCTGCGAGTAAGAGTTACTCCTGGGAGAGTTTTACACAGTGCAATTAGCCGATCAAGTAGGTGTCTAGAAAGGTGTTAACGAGGTTACGCCTCTGGGAAAATGAGGTTTACAGTAATTAGGTTCGTGCGAAAGCACGGGGGACCTCCCTCAAAGTACCGACACTGGCCTGGCTGAAAGATTGGCGAACTTGTAGTGTGTAATTAATCCCGGCTAGTCTTTCCTTTTAGGGTTTGGAGGAAGATTTGATAAAAAGCAGTGGGAGCCATCCTGATTAGATAAGATAATAACCAATCTGATCTTGCACGAGCTTACGCTAAACTGTTTTCTTCTCTCTCTCTCCAGGTAGCGACCATTTCATGCCTTAATAAAGATAATAATATGGATGTATTGACCGAACCCGCATGTTATACTGTGCTGGGGAACGTTGGTTCCGTTCTTTCCTGTAAGAGTTATAGGAATGAACAGGATATAGGGGAATACCAGGATTCCCATGCCACCCGAATGAAGAAAGTACATGATGATGCATTTTCTTCGGGTGTGTTCGTTACTGAGAACTGTTTCTCCATTTGCTCTACGTCCTGGGTATTGGATACTGGGTCAGGATCCCATATATGTAATCAGTTACATGGGCTTAGGAAAGGTAGAGAACTTGGAGAAGGTGATAAAGACATTAGAGTTGGAAATGGTGAGATTGTTGCAGCCAAGACTGTCGGGGAATATCACCTTGTATTACCAACTGGTAATACATTGGTTCTGAACGAATGCTATTACATGCCGAACCTGATATGCAACATTATATCGGTTTCTTTATTAAGTAAAGAGGGATATAATTTTGTATTACAGGACAATGTTATGAACATTTTCCATAACCAAAAGTTGGTTGGATCAGGCACGTTGTGCAATGGCATTTATGTTCTAAACCAATCAACAGTCCTGAGCATAACAAACACACACAAGAGGAAGAGTTCTGAACTCAATGAATCCTTCTTGTGGCATTGTAGACTGGGTCACATCAATGCGACACGACTAGCTAAGTTGCATAAAGATGGATATTTAAATCCGTTTGAATTTTCATCTTATGACACTTGCCAGTCATGTCTCAAAGGCAAGATGACCAAGACTCCGTTTACGGGACACGGAGAAAGAGTTACCGAACTCTTAGGACTGATACATAGTGATGTATGCGGTCCCATGTCTACACATGCCAGGGATGGTTCCTCGTACTTCATTACATTCACTGACGATCTCTCTAGATTCGGATATGTGTTCCTGATGAAACACAAATCAGAAGCTTTTGAGAAATTTAGAGAATATAAACAAGAAGTCGAGAACCAAACCGGAAAAAGTATTAAAATCCTTCGATCAGATCGGGGAGGTGAATACTTGAGCAATGAATTCCTGGACTTCCTAAAAGAGAATGGGATTCTCTCTCAGCTGACTCCTCCTTATACACCACAGCACAACGGTGTATCTGAACGGAGAAACCGCACCCTATTAGATATGGTGCGCTCAATGATGAGTACAGCTGAGTTACCTATTTCCTTCTGGGGTCATGCGCTGGAGACAGCAGCATACCTATTGAATCAAGTTCCATCTAAATCTGTACCTACCACACCATATGAGATATGGAGTGGGAAGAGACCATGTCTTAAACGAGTTAAGATATGGGGTTGCCCGGCCTATGTCAAAAGGCAAAATCCGGACAAACTCGAGGCACGGTCAGTTCTATGCAAGTTTGTGGGATATCCAAAACATTCACATGGATATCTTTTCTACCATACAGAGGAACAAAAAGTGTTTGTTTCTCGCCATGCCACCTTTTTGGAAAAGGAATTTCTTGCAAAAGAAATTAGTGGCGATGAGGTAGAACTGGAAGAAATTCCAGCAACACAAACTCAAACTGAAGATTTAGTGGAACCAGAGGATTCAGTAGCTCCCGACGAACCCCAGCCTCTCCGCCGATCTAGTAGGGTTTCTCGTCCACCTGAGAGATACTATGGTTTTCTCATTGATGGTGGTAGTGAGGATTGCATCATGGAGGATGATGACCCAACTAGCTTCGAGCAGGCCATCACGAGTGGGGACTCAGTGAAATGGCTGGATGCTATGCGGTCCGAGATGGATTCCATGTACACCAACAAAGTATGGACTTTGGAAGTTGCTCCTGAAGGGGTAAAACCCATTGGGAGCAAGTGGATCTTTAAGAAGAAACTTGGTGTAGATGGGAAAGTGGAGACTTTCAAAGCTAGACTTGTAGCAAAGGGTTTTCGTCAAAGACCAGGTGTGGACTATGACGAGACGTTTTCTCCAGTGGCTATGCTTAAATCCATCCGAATCATGCTTGCCATTGCTGCCTTTCATGACTACGAAATCTGGCAAATGGATGTTAAGACCGCCTTTCTAAATGGTGATTTAGAAGAGTGCGTGTACATGACTCAGCCAGAGGGCTTCGTAGACAGTGGGAGCAGCGGGAAGGTGTGCAAGCTGCTTAAATCCATTTATGGATTAAAGCAAGCATCGCGGAGTTGGAACATCTGCTTTGACGTCGTTATCAAAGAGTTTGATTTCGTCAAAAATCCAGATGAACCTTGTATCTACAAGAAGGTGGCAGAGAGTAAGGTTGTCTTCCTCGTATTGTACGTGGACGACATACTCTTGATAGGAAATGATATTCCTATGCTGCAATCGGTCAAGCTCTTCTTATCACAAAGATTCTCAATGAAAGATCTTGGTGATGCCTCCTGCATATTGGGAATCAGGATCTATAGAGATAGATCCAAACGGATTTTGGGATTGTCCCAATCCAGGTACATTGACACCATACTAAAGAGGTTTAGTATGGAAGAGTCCAAGCGTGGGAACTTACCCACGATCTCTGGAGTCACTCTCTCCAAAGAGATGTCTCCCAAGACTGATTTGGAGAGAGCTCGAATGCAAGGGATACCCTATGCTTTGGCAGTAGGCTCTATCATGTATGCGATGCTATATACCAGACCCGATGTAGCATACTCACTAAGTGTAGTGAGCAGGTATCAAGCTGATCCTGGAGAGAGTCACTGGACAGCTGTGAAGAGCATTCTCAAGTACTTGCGAAGGACTAGAGATATGTTCTTGGTGTATGGTAACGGAGAACTCCAAGTGGAGTCCTTTACCGATTCGAGCTTCCAGAGTGATAAGGACGACTCTAAGTCGCAGTCGGGCTTTGTCTTTACCCTTTACGGAGGGGCGGTTAGCTGGAAGAGTTCCAAGCAGGAAACCGTGGCAGACTCGACGATGGAGGCTGAATACATCGCTGCCAACGATGCTGCTAAAGAAGCTGTTTGGATCAAGAAGTTCATTACTGAACTTGGAGTGGTTCCATCCATTGAGCATCCAATACCTTTGTATTGCGATAACAATGGAGCGGTGGCTTTGGCCAAGGAACCCAGGTCCCATCAGCGGTCCAGGCATATTCTGAGGCGGTATCACCTGATCCGGGAGATAGTTGATCGCCGGGAGATCGAGGTCAGGAGAGTTGACACGAAGAACAACACGGCGGATCCACTCACGAAGGCCATTCCCCAGATACAGTTTGAGAGACTCTTCGGGATGCTCGGTATGAGATACTACAGCAGCTGGCCCTAGTGCAAGTGGGAGATTGTTAGTTGTATGTATGCCCTAGAGGCCAGTATTGTACAGATTATGTATATTATATTGGATGCTTGGACATATATAGAGATGACTTTCTTGCTCGACATGATAGTATGCTATCTGGTTGCTCTTTATCTTAACATGTACACTAGTCTCTTTATACTGTCTTACAGTTACATGTTGGTAAAGCCCTTAGGATTTGTACTTGACTACCTGGACTATGATGCAGATCATACTAGTGGGGACATGGTAGTCCATAAGTACATCCTTCAAGGTCCCTAGTCGTGGGTGTATCGAGACGGGGCATCGATATACCAGAGTAGACTAGCGTATACGCTTCTCGACCCATGTGATGGGCGATGGATGATCCCATATCCATTGGTGTTTGACATCAGAGATGGTATACGGGTGCTCAGTGGAGACTGGGTACACTGGACGGACTCGCCGAGAACTCCCAGATGGTATTATACCTCACGTCAGATGGCAGTTCTCAGGTGACACTTGTACAGGTTAGTCTGTAGACCCGAGATCGTCATGGAGTTTTGTGTGATTCCCACTGTGCTTTGATCTCCACCTTACCACGTCCATGAGGGCGTGCAAAACGGTGGTCTTTGGGTACAGTCCCGAGTCACATGGAGGCAATGAGCGATAGGAGGGGTTTCGTCTCTCCCGGTATTGGGGGTTGATGTTGCGCAGTGCTCGATTGGCCGTAACAGGGAAGTCCCTGGCCAGGGCTGATCAGAGATTTGCTGGTAAGTGTTACCAGTAGTTTCTCGACCCGTTACGAGCCTCACATCAGCACGACTTATCGGGTTATTGGGGTCTGACGTATACCACCCCTAGACTTGATATGCGACGTATCAGACGAAGAGACCGGACTGTATGGTAAGTGTTACTGGTCGGATTCGCAGGAGTGTGAGCGGGCTAGCTCGTCGATCTTCTGATCGCTCAATACCCGGGTGGCCGTTACGTTTAGCAGACCGCTTGCGGCTTGTGGGTGCTTGATATGATCATCATCTGCTACCGGCGTATTGACGAGTCTTTAGAGTCCTACACAGAGGTTTCCTGGCTCAAGCGAAACGAAATAGGAGCGCATATGAGATATGTGCAGGACCGAGAATGATGCGTGTATGTGATACCGCATTTCATTCTCGCGATATATGTTTCGATTGGTTATATTCGATATGACCTAGTTATCGAATCATTGATTCGATAAATCGATGCATTGAATACTAGTCGGTTATGTGCGACATGACCGGATCATTGAATCAAGTGTTGATTTAATGATTTAATGTATAATTATATATTTGATATATTACTTTGCATTAACTAGTATTGGTTCACTTTAAACGGATTTTTCTCACTTGGATTGCACATTGTATATGTGATATGCTTTTGTGCACTTTTTGTATCATGTTTGATGATACTTGATCATTTAGTTAAGTGTATAAAATTAATCCATGGTTAATATGATAATTAGGGTTTTGCATTTTCATTTATTTATTTATTTATTTGAAATGAGTTATGATAAGAATGGTGGCTAAGTTTGTTTTTATATTGAAGCTTCATGAAGCTTTGACTTTGCTAACCATCCTTATCTTCATGCTTAACCCTAACCCATCTAAGTGACCATGGTTAATTCTCTACACTTAACCCTAGTTCAAGTTATGATAAGTATTTTGATTTATATTTATTTTTATCATAACACTTATGATATTCTTTTCTTGAGCTCATCTTCTTCTTCTTCTTCAAGCTTGCTACTCCAATGGCAACTTGAGCTTTAGTGAGAGAAATCCAAATCTAAAGTGAACTCACCTCCTATTTCTTCACCCTCTACCTCTTGCCAAGTTGTTTTGGGTGTTTACTTCACAAGTTTCACAAGTTTGTGAAGTCGGAGCTTGAGTTTGTGCAACCTCGACGTAGATCGTCTTTGACACAAAGCCGACGACCTATTCCGCTTGTTTTCCCGATGAAGCCGACGGAGGAGTCTAGGATTCATGATGTACAGCGAGAAGACTTCGTTGCGGAGCCGTGGAGGTGGATATCCGGATCTACAAAGGTTGTAATTTCCGTATCATAGTAGTTAAGAGTTAACTAGCTTTCTATTTCGCCTAAACATCTAGTTGAAGATCCGTAGTCTAGGGTTTCTCGGCACTAAAAATTTTAAATTGGCATGTTCGATGCCTTGTGAGACCTTACTAGAGTGCCTAGGAACCTTTCACGCGGTGGAGGAGACGACAGAAATCGGTGTTCGACGACGATCGGCGAAGGTGGCGACGAGGCGCGGGAAGTCGACGAAAGTGTGGGAACGACCGACGAAGGTGGCGACGAGGCGCGGAGCGCGGTGGCGACGAGGCGCGGGAACAGGCGATGAGAGGCGCGGGAGTGAGAGAGAAATTTTGGGAACGATGAATAATTTTTCTGTGCTTTTTTTTATTAATAACCTATTTAGATGCCCCTACGGACATCACCGTAGGTCCACCATTTGCGGCTCCGTAGGGCCAAACAAAAAATTAGAACTTAAGGCACCGTAGGGACAACGATGTGGCCCTACGGATAAATCCGTAGGGGCAAGAAATATTTGCCCCTACGGATTCCCGAGTTCGTAGGGGCAACCCCATATTGTAGTAGTGGATACGTAAATAAGCACAAACCTCCCCCAAACCTATTTACAGCAGTGTCCTCACTGTTGTCACTTTTAAATCTCAAAAACCTGTAGGCTTGGGAGGAAAAGTTATTCACGGGGACAAGAATAAATGAAAGCGAAAATCTTCCCCCAAACTTATTTTTTTATTTTATTTTATTTATTTATTTTTATGTACAATTTTGCATTTTTTTATATTATTTTTTTTATCAAATGACTCACCTCCATTCTAAAGATGAAACAATATTACCGAGACATGGAGTTGAGGTGGAGGAAAATTAGTCATTATAAAACGGCTCCTGTTAAAACAGGAGCTCTTCCGTGGGGTCAGTGGAAAAATACGGTTTTAATCTATACCCATTCACTTTGAAAATTGTACCATTTTTTTTATTTTCAACTTCAATTGTACCGTGCGGGTAGACATACCGCACAACAAATGGTCCTTTCCAACGAGATCGTAGCTTCGCATGAAGATGGAGACGGTAATAATTAAGAAGAACTTGTTGACCTGGAATAAAAGTTTTTCTCAAAATATTTTTATTGTGAAATACCTTAGTCCGATTCTTTACAATCACCGCATTATCGTAAGCTTCATCACGGAGTTCGCTTAGCTCATTTAATTGCAGCTTCAAAAAGTTGCAGGCTTGATTTAAATCGAAGTTAAGTTCTTTAATGGCCCACAATGCTTTATGTTCGATCTCGACCGGAAGGTGGCAAGCCTTTCCAAAAACTAGGCGATAAGTAGACATACCAAGATCGATCTTATAAGCGGTACGAAATGCCCAAAGAGTATCCATCAATTTGGTTGAGCAATTTTTCCAGTTTTTAGAAACTGTCTTATCCAGAATTAGTTTGATCTGCCTATTGGAAATCTCAGCTTGCCTGCTCGTTTGGGGATGATATGGCGTTGAAAGTTTGTGGTTGATTGCATATTTCCGCATCAAAGTCTCGAAAGACCGATTACAGAAATGCGTCCCGTTGTCGCTAATGATAGCACGCAGATGTCCAAATCGCGAAAATATATTTTCTTTAAGGAACTTAATAACATCCTTGTTGTCATTAGTGTGACATGGAATAGCTTCCACCCATTTCGAGTCGTAATCAACCGCTAACAAGATGTACAAATTCCTAAAAGAGTTGGGAAAATGACCCATAAAATCGATACCCCAAACGTCGAAAATTTCAACAACCAAGATCGGTTGAAGTGGCATCTTATTTCTTTTAGAAATCCGACCCGTGTTTTGGCATTGTGGACAGGTTTTGCAATGATCATATGCATCTTTGAATAAAGTGGGCCTGTAAAATCCACATTGCAAAACCTTCTCCGCCGTCTTACGTGGACCAAAGTGACCTCCACATGCCTGATCATGACAGAAAGACAAAACACTCTTGAATTCATCATTGGGGACACATCTGTGAATGATTTGGTCAGGACAATACTTAAACAAATAAGGTTCATCCCAGTAAAAATGCTTTACTTGGGATAGAAATCGATAATTGTCTTGTTTAGACCACTCGCTTGGAATCAGTCCCGTTGCAAGATAATTCACAATATCCACGAACCAAGGTTCGCTAGATACGGTCAAGAGTTGTTCGTCCGGGAAAGAGTCGTTAATTGGCAAGATCACAGTTGGTGAAGAGATGCGTGAAAGATGGTCGGCTACTACGTTTTCACATCCTTTCTTATCTCGAATGACAAGATCAAATTCTTATAATAATAGGATCCAACGTATTAACCTACTTTTAGCATCTTTCTTCGATAAAAGATGTTTTAGGGCGGAGTGATCAGTGTAAGCCACAATCGGTGAGCCAATCAAGTAAGGCATGAATTTTTCTAATGCAAATACAACTGCCAAGAGTTCTTTCTCGGTGGTTTTATAATTAATTTGGGCATCATTCAAGGTTTTACTTGCATAATAAATCACAAGTAGCATCTTATCAATATGCTGTCCTAAGAATGCACCAACAGCAAAATCTGATGCATCACATATTAACTCAAACGGGTGGTTCCAATCGGGAGATGATAGAACATGGGCTATAGTGAGGGAATTTTTAAGTGAGTCAAATGCAGCCTTACAATCCGAATCAAAGTGAAATGTGGTATCCTTGGCCAAGAGAAGAGTTAAGGGTCTAGCAATTTTTCTAAAATCCTTAATGAATCTCCTATAAAATCCTGCATGACCAAGGAAAGATCGTATATCTTGGATGCACTTGGGATGAGGAAGGTTATGAATGACATCTATTTTAGCTCTGTCGACCTCAATGCCTTTCCGTGAAATGACATGTCCAAGCACAATACCCTCTTGGACCATGAAATGACATTTTTCCCAATTCAAATTCAAGTTCTTATTTTTACAACGAGTAAGAACCGCGTCAAGATGAGATAGGCAATCATCAAAGGAGTCCCAAAATATCGAGAAATCGTCCATGAAAATCTCCAGAAAATTCTCGACCATGTCCGAGAATATCCCCATCATTCACCGCTGAAATGTAGCGGGAGCATTGCATAATCCAAAGGGCATGCATTTATAAGAAAAAGTACCGAGAGGACAAGTAAATGTGGTTTTATCTTGATCATTTTCGGCAATAGGGACCTGGTTATATCCATAGTATCCGTCCATGAAACAATAATATTCATGTCCAGCTAATCGTTCCAACATCTGGTTAATAAAAGGTAGAGGGAAGTAGTCTTTCCTCGTTGCGGCATTGAGTTTTATGTAATCAATACATACACGCCACCCAGTTTGAATGCGTGTCTGTAACAACCCCAAATTTCCTATACAAATTTTTTCAAAATATTTTTTCAAAAATCCATAAAGGTGTATTTATTGCCTGAGCACAAGACTTAAGTAATTGATTGGCAATTTAATTACAAGAAGGAGTTTGTAGCTCATTGGAAACACCTTGCATTGCTGAACCAAGCCACTAGAATTCAAATCTCATGCCCCACATTATTTTTAATATTTATTTTGTTTTAAATTTTTCTTCAATGTTGTGTCTCTTCATCTTCTAAACCCACCTGTACACTTCAAATTCCTAGATCGGTTTCAGAGACCTTTGAAATCCCCATTTACTCCATTTTAATGATTTTTTAATGCATTTTTACATTAAAACCTTTCATATACCCTATTTACTCCAATTTTTAATGATTTTATACATTTTTATATTTTTTTATTTAAAAACCCTTCACCTACCCTACCCCTAGCCTACTCTATAAATACACTCCCTCCCCTCTACCCTCTCATCCTAAAAATCCTAAACTCATTCTCTCAAAATTTTCCAAGAAGTGTGTACTTTGAAAACAAGTTCGCAGCGAAGCTCCGACGAAATTCCGGCGACGTTTTTAGAAACAATCGGCGACAAAACAACGCCTCGGCAACCCCTCTAGTCCCCCCTTCACTTCTTTGCTTAATCGAAACTCGTAAGTCCCATTCTATCCTCCTTTCTATTTCTTTAAAATACGAAATTTGAAACCCGACGGAATCGGAACAAATCCGATTTCCGATTCGGTTTTCTATAAAAGTTCACTTCTCACCAATACATTCATGTTTAAACATCTTTATCTTGACTATTAAACTTTTAAAAATCAATTTGAACAAGTTTTCTCACATTAAATGATAACCTTTCCAATTTACCGTATTTTTTCACTTTAATACCATCATGTTTCAATTTCACATTTAACCCTTAACCTTACTATACATTCAAAGTAGAGCACGAGCTAATGACCTACATCCACACACACGCAAATACAACCCTAAATGACATCATCAAAACTTAGAATACGATAAAACGAAACTTTCATTTAAATACCATAATCTTAATAAAACCATTCTTAAAAGTTTTAGATTTGATACACTTTTAAATAAATACCTTGTATTAGGAAAATACGATAAGTTGTGGACATCGATCGTTTATCTAAACCTAACTTTATGGTGTCTAGGCTAGGCAAGTGAGCTTAGGTAACTTTAAAAGGCCCGTCTCACGATTCGTGAGCGGATCCCTCCTTCCTCACTTGTACTTACCTGGCCACAATTGGCGGTGAAGAGGCGATTTGAGGCTTCTAACGACTTGTCGTTTAGACCGTTTAGAAATAGGCTAGTTGACTTAGGAAACCCTAGAACCTAAAATACTGAAAATTTACACCTTTGCAAATAAATACCTTTTACTTTATAAAACCGTTTTCTAAAGGATTAGTATTTTACAATCTTTACAAAGCGCCGCTTCAACCCACCTTTGGGGAACCCGTTAGGGATAGTACGGTTTATCGCGCACTCTCGAGCTAGTAGTGCGAGATTCAGACCTCCATAAGGAGCATTCGGTCTCGAAAGGTTTAAAATACGACATCTTAAGAAAATGAGGTTTTTGGAGTATAAAAATATTTATTAAAATTATTTTCTGTATAAACATATGTATATTTATCATTTAAATACCTATTTTATTATAATATAAATTTTCCACCTTTTTCTAAAAATCACAAGAATAAAGTTTACACTAAAATACCATGAATTTCAAATAATCAATATTACAGATAAATACCCTTATTTATAAAACTAGGATATTTTCACTAGAAATGCCACAACATAAAATCCACCCTCATTACAACTCTAAAGACGAACAATAAATACTTGAGGTGTATTTTGAAAAGTATATAAAATCATTTTTACATAAAACCCCCTCAAGTTTTATAAATTACCCTAAGGACCCTAGCAATTATAAGACTTCGATTCACATTTCTGATTGTTTGACTCGGGTTTGAGTCTGATTAATCTGACTTGAATATGATTCAAGTCAATCTACAATCTACAATATTCCAATTCAATATGAACACATGAATCCATGAATCCAATTATCAATTTATACAACTTGACCGAACCAAACCATGGATATATTCCTTTTAGATGATTCTCAGTATTCCATTTACATGATTCTACGGTTACAACCGTTTACTGATATCATGGTTTCGGTCAGTTAATCAATCTTACAATTAATACAATTTACAAGATAACAATACAAACAAGATATCGCGGGGTTTAAGGGGTAGATTGGTACGGAAGGTGTTAAAGGTGGCACGAGGTGGTCAGATTTAATACACTTAACATGAATCCAATTGCCGTTGTTCCGGGCCTTCTAACGGAGCCTTGTACTAAATGTGCCTCTAGTCTCTGGCATATAGAGACTCCTCCCGTATACACTGGTATTCTTCTGTACCAAGCTACAAACAATAGCGTTAATACAACATTACAACAATATAATACAACATTAAAAGCTACTCTCTCTCTCCTACTCTTTGTCTATTTCTCCCCTATCTTTGGGGCTTACCGAGCGATCTGTTCGCTGACGACATTCTATTTCTTTCTTCTTTGAATGTCGTCAGGTGGTTTGGACCCGGCGGAGATCGAGCCATCTCAAGAAGACTTGGAGCAGTTTGCCGAAGACCCTGCACTTTAGTTTCATTGTACACTTTTCCTTTCTGAATTTTTCATTTCCTGTTATGCCACTGTTTAGGCATCTTTATTTTCAGTTGTATTTCCTTTTCATGCATTGTACAAAAGAATGTTAATAAATAAAAGTTGCTGTTCTCTTTTATTTCTTGTCTCTTGTGTATTTATTGCTTAGATACGCTTAGCGTATGTACTTCTGAGTATATACGTAGCGGACCGGTCGCGTCCCCTTCGCCGTACAATGGGAAGCGGGGCGTGACAGGTTTTGTTGGCGGCCCATGCAGGTCAGAACTGTATGGAACCCTAAGCAATATAAAACACAAAACCCGCAACTAAAACATTCTTTACAATCATGTTCCTTGAATCCCATCATTTCTTATTCTTTGAATCATATATCTTGAATCTGTCCTAACCCAAAATTCCCTCAGCTCTTTTACAATTTTACCAAAACCTCCGCATCCTTTCATTCCTTCACACAATCTTCACATTTTTAAAACCCTTGCACTACCTTGTTATTTTTCATATACTGTCAGCACACCAGCACCAAACTTTCCTTGGATCTGTTACACTTTCCTTTTACAAATTTCGAGGATGAAATTTTTATAAGGAGGGTAGAATGTAACAACCCCAAATTTCCTTTACAAATTTTTTCAAAATATTTTTTCAAAAATCCATAAAGGGGTATTTATTGCCTGAGCACAAGACTTAAGTAATTGATTGGCAATTTAATTACAAGAAGGAGCTTGTAGCTCATTGGTAACACCTTGCATTGCTGAACCAAGCCACCAGAGTTCAAATCCCATGCCCTACATTATTTTTAATATTTATTTTGTTTTAAATTTTTCTTCAATGTTGTGTCTCTTCATCTTCTAAACCCCCCTGTACACTTCAAATTCCTAGATCGGTTTCAGAGACCTTTGAAATCCCTATTTACTCCATTTTAATAATTTTTTAATGCATTTTTTACATTAAAACCTTTCATATACCCTATTTACTCCAAATTTTAATGATTTTATACATTTTTATATTTTTTTAATTTAAAAACCCTTCACCTACCCTACCCCTAGCCTATTATATAAATACACCCCCTCCCCTTTACCCTCTCATCCCAAAAATCCTAAGCTCACTCTCTCAAAATTTTCCAAGAAGTGTGTACTTTTAAAACAAGTTCGCGGCGAAGCTCTGACGAAATTCCGGCGGAAATTCCGGCGAAGTTTTTAGAAACAACCGGCGACGAAGCAACGCCTCGGCAACCCCTCTAGTCCCCCCTTCACTCCTTTGCTTAATCGAAACCCGTAAGTCCTATTCTATCCCCCTTTCTATTTCTTTAAAATACGAAATTTGAAACCCGACGGAATCGGAACAAATCCGATTTCCGATTCGGTTTTCTATAAAAGTTCACTTCTCACCAATACATTCATGTTTAAACATCTTTATCTTGACTATTAAACTTTTAAAAATCAATTTGAACAAGTTTTCTCACATTAAATGATAACCTTTCCAATTTACCGTATTTTTTCACTTTAATACCATCATGTTTCAATTTCACATTTAACCCTTAACCTTACTTTACATTTAAAGTAGAGCACGAGCTAATGACCTACATCCACACACACGCAAATACAACCCTAAATGACATCATCAAAACTTAGGATACGATAAAACGAAACTTTCATTTAAATACCATAATCTTAATAAAACCATTCTTAAAAGTTTTAGATTTGATACACTTTTAAATAAATACCTTGTATTAGGAAAATACGATAAGTTGTGGACATCGATCGTTTATCTAAACCTAACTTTGTGGTGTCTAGGCTAGGCAAGTGAGCTTAGGTAACTTTAAAAGGCCCGTCTCACGATTCGTGAGCGGATCCCTCCTTTCTCACTTATACTTACCTGGCCACAATTGGCGGTGAAGAGGCGATTTGAGGCTTCTAACGACTTGTCGTTTAGACCATTTAGAAATAGGCTAGTTGACTTAGGAAACCCTAGAAGCTAAAATACGGAAAATTTATACCTTTGCAAATAAATACCTTTTACTTTATAAAACTGTTTTCTAAAAGATTAGTATTTTACAATCTTTGCAAAGCGCCGCTACAACCCACCTTTGGGGAACCCGTTAGGGATAGTACGGTTTATCGCCCACCTTCAGGCTAATAGTGCGAGATTCAGACCTCCGCAAGGAGCATTCGGTCTCGAAAGGTTTAAAATACGACATCTTAAGAAAATGAGATTTTTGGAATATAAAAATATTTATTAAAATTATTTTCTGTATAAAAATATGTATATTTATCATTTAAATACATATTTTATTATAATATAAATTTTCCACCTTTTTCTAAAAATCACAAGAATAAAGTTTACACTAAAATACCATGAATTTCAAATAATCAATATTACAGATAAATACCCTTATTTATAAAACTAGGATATTTTCACTAGAAATGCCACAACATAAAATCCACCCTCATTACAACTCTAAAGGTGAACAATAAATACTTGAGGTGTATTTTGAAAAGTATATAAAAGCATTTTTACATAAAACTCTCTCAAGTTTTATAAATTACCCTAAAGACCCTAGCAATTATAAGACTTCGATTCACATTTCTGATTGTCTGACTCGGGTTTGAGTCTGATTAATCTGACTTGAATATAATTCAAGTCAATTCACAATCTACAATATTCCAATTCAATATGAACACATGAATCCATGAATCCAATTATCAATTTATACAACTTGACCGAACCGAACCATGGATATATTCCTTTTAGATGATTCTCAGTATTCTATTTACATGATTCTACGGTTACAACCGTTTAGTGATATCATAGTTTCGGTCAGTTAATCAATCTTACAATCAATACAATTTACAAGATAACAATACAAACAAGACATCGTGGGGTTTAAGAGGTAGATTGGTACGGAAGGTGTTAAAGGTGGCACGAGGTGGTCAGATTTAATACACCTAACATGAATCCAATTGCCGTTGTTCCGGGCCTTCTAACGGAGCCTTGTACTAAACGTGCTTCTAGTCTCTGGCATATAGAGACTCCTCTCGTATACACTAGCATTCTTCTGTACCAAGCTATAAACAACAGCGTTAATACAACATTACAATAATATAATACAACATTAAAAGCTACTCTCTCTCTCTCTCCTACTCTTTGTTTATTTCTCCCTATCTTTGGGACTTACTGAGCGACCTGTTCGCTGACGACATTCTATTTCTTTCTTCTTTGAATGTCGTCAGGTGGTTTGGACCCGGCGGAGATCGAGCCATCTCAAGAAGACTTGGAGCAGTTTGCCGAAGACCCTGCACTTTAGTTTCATTGTACACTTTTCCTTTCTGAATTTTTCATTTCCTGTTATGCCACTGTTTAGGCATCTTTATTTTCAGTTGTATTTCCTTTTCATGCATTGTACAAAAGAATGTTAATAAATAAAAGTTGCTGTTCTCTTTTATTTCTTGTCTCTTGTGTATTTATTGCTTAAATACGCTTAGCGTATGTACTTCTGAGTATATACGTAGCGGACCGGTCGCGTCCCCTTCGCCGTACAATGGGAAGCGGGGCGTGACAGTGTCTGGATCAACTTATTAGCCTCATTAGTTATGACCGTGATGCCAGATTTCTTAGGGACTACATGAATAGGACTCACCCATTGGCTATCAGAGATTGGGTAAATGATACCACTGTCACGGCATTTGACGATTTCTTTCTTTACCGCCTCCTTCATGACGGGATTTAACCGTCTTTGTGGTTCTCGGGTTGGCTTGGTTTCATCCATCAAATGTATATGATGTTCAACAATCAAGGGACTAATCCTTTTGATGTCAGCCATTGTCCAACCAAAGGCTTGCCTATTAGATCTCAAGACCATCAAAAGAGCGTTCTCTTGCTCTAAAACTAGAGAAGCGGATATGATCACAGGAAAAGACTCATTCTCACCTAAATATGCAAATTTAAGGTGAGAAGGTAACAATTTGAGATCTAATATCGGCGGAGAGACAATAGAAGGTGGGGTAAGTGAATGACATTTGGATTCTTGAAGAAGTTCATAGCCTGCAAAGAATACAGACTCGAAAAGTGTGACAGAATTTTGTGATGAGTCAGAAGGTTCAAACTCAGGGGTGGACTCGTCAAAGGTGTCCTCACTATTGTTGAATATGTATGCCCTAGAGGCCATTATTGTATAGTACTAGTTTGTATAATACATTTTGGAGGCTTGGGATATATATATATATATATATATATATATATATATATGGGTTTACAACAGTCTTGCTTGATATAGTAGTATTGTCACGCCCCGCTTCCCAGAGTACGCTAAAATGGGCACGTGACATAGCCAACCATGCTACCTTTGGGTAGGAAGCATCTATCCACAGTCACATTACGGCTGTAGAGATATCAAGAACAAAATAAAACTATCTAAAACATGTCCATAATCCAGGATAACATGAGTCAATAATAAATAAATGCGGAAGCAAAAGATCCAATACAAAATAACTGGAATGTATGTCCCATAATGCGGGCTCACATCAGGAAATAAACGCAGGAGATAAAACTAACTACTACTGAACTCACAGCTCAGCCTGCTGGCTGAAGTACTCCTGCTCGGACTGCAACAGCGGTACGGAATCTGGGCCATGCAAAACCCAGACGTCAGCGCGTCGTGTCATCAAGTAATATAATATAAACAGGGTAACAGGCAATGCAATATAACATGAATAAAACAAGGGTAACAATAATATGAATCAAAGCAGTGCAGGGTAGTGTGCAGTGGGTAAACTAAACTGTTCTATCAGGTTTTCTATTCTAAAGTCTTTGAAACCAATTGATGAATCGTCGATGTAACTCAATAGTATCCTGTGCGTGCCCGGGACCACGGTCTAAGACTCTCGGGCTGAAACCGAGACGTGCCGCTAGGCAGTAACAGGTAGCAGGTATAGGCGAGTGATGTCAGCTTCATCACTCCGGGGCTGGCCTAGCCCGTAAGACTGATCAGAACAGGTATCGAACTGTTGAGTTACAAGTCAGGTTTCACCTTTGATTTCCCCATACCCCCAAGTTATGTATGTCAACTCAGGTGTTCAGTAATCAAGAACTAATGCCAACACAGGATCAGGTAAAAGCAGGTTTGTCTGGATAGACAACAGGAACGGTCCATGAGGACTACATGTCAGGTTTGTTGGCATTAGACACCAGATCAGGTAACGGGTCAGGTCATGGTACATCAGGTCAAGTCAACAGCATACGGAACCATGTCAGGTATATCAATATATATATATGTAGCAAGTCAGGTCAAGATGTAAACAATATCGTGGGTGTGCTCACAGTCAGTTATATAATCAAGCATGGGTATCAACAACATGAGATAAGCAATGAATTAAGTAATAGGCAGTTTCATTCAATTAGCAATACCGTCATCAAGTGTGTCACAGATACGATTTCAACCATATAAGCATGCAGTAAGACAATGATAGCCGTTTAGTCATGTTAACAAGTTTAAGAACCCTTAGAGGTGCAATGATTTATATAACGGTTCAGTGTAGCTATTACAGGTTAAATGCATACGAGTGTCCGAATGGAACAAAACTACAGAGATAGATGCCATATGCTATGTCAATATTAAAAATGCGATTAAACAGGTAAATGTGGTTATTAGGTTCAATTTGCAAACTGTAGGTTCCAAGTGTAGCGGTAAAATGATATAATACAATATTGTACATGAAAATGAGGAATGATTATACCAAAGCTAAATTTACAGGTTTAGGGTGTCATAATGTATATGTAAATATTGTATAGCATGTAGCAAGGGGTACTTGCCTCGACGGGTCGTGAACCGGGAAAAACGGGACGATAAACGTCCGCAGGGAAACTCGCGACGGGCGCACGGTTCACGGAATGAACCCAAACAACGAACAATAGAACCACACGGGTCGGGGTACCTCGCTGGAATGTCGGGTCACGTAGTTGGCATCGTCGGATTCCGGTGAGATGCAAAACAGCGACGTCAAGAATTGCGATCAAGAAAAGAAAAGAAACAAAGAAGGAGAGAAGGCTTACCAAGGTTTTGCTCCTGCGGTTTATCTAGAGGGGAGACGTGAAGGTGACGGCGAGGTCGACGGAGCTCCGGCGGTGGCCAACGACGGCAGCGACGAGATCTGCAGTTCAAGAAAATTTTCTACAGAGAAGGGAAAGAAGGAGGAAAGGAAAGAGGAGGAGAGGGAGAGAAGGCTTACAGAGGCGTTCAAAGGTGGTTTGGTGATCGCCGGCGACAACCAGGGGCGGCGCAGACACGTGCAGGGGGGGCGCTGGTGGCCGCGGCGAAGATGCAGGGTGCTGGGAAGAAGGGAAGCGAGGAAGGAGGAAGAGGGAGCTTGGTGAGATGAGGCTGAGGAGGCGAGGAGGTTGGTGGTAGAGGCGTCGGCGTCGGGGCTGCGGCGGCGACGGGGAACGAGGCGGCCGGGGACTGTTGCGATGGTTAGGGTTCGTGTAAAAGAAATGAGAAGGAAGAAATTATATATAAGAGAGAGAAAGAGATTTGAGGGGGAGAGAGAGAGATATGAGGGGGGGGAGAGAGAGAGAGAGAGAGAGAGAGATATGTGGGGAGAGAGAGAGATATATACGGGAGAGGGGAAGAGAGAGAGATAAGAGTGAGGGGCCCACGTGAAATTAATGGGAGGGGTTGATTGGCTGAGCGATAAGATTTGTGGGTTTAAGAAATTTTAGATAATGATTTAAACAGTAAATTTTATATAGTTATGAAAATATACTGGATGGTTTAAATATTAAAGTTTGGGATTTTGGCGCAAAGTAAAACATCTCCAAATCGCGTCCGGGCCGGGTCCAAAAATTTGAAATTGAAATAATAGAATTTTAAGCAGGATCCAAAATTTAAAATGAAGTGTTTTATGATCAAAAAGCATACCCCCAAAACGGACACCCGTACGTGCACGTAGTCATGCAAACTCGCCCGTTTCACTGAACGGGACGAGAACACGACGCACGGTCGCCACCATAAGGCTAGGGGTGTCAAGTAGGCCAAGATGGATATTTTTAATTTTATTTTAGATACTAAAATTTGTTATATGCAGAAATGAATTTGCCGGGTAAAATTGTACAGTAAGTAACAATCAAGCAAGATAAAGGAAATAAGTGACACCCTACGCTCTAACAGTAACAGAAATTAGTGGCATTGGGCTCGGGTGTTACATTATACCCAACTACAAAAAGAATTTCGTCCTCGAAATTCCAAGAATACAAAGATAGATAACTACAAGAAAAGGTGAGGAAATTTCTGCCGGATTTCATCTTCTCGTTCCCAAGTGGACTCTCCATGTGAGCGATTACCCCAAGAAATAAGCATAAGGGTGATAACCTTGTTCTTAAGAACCTTTTCCCTTCGATCCACAATTTCAATCGGTCGCTCCTCAAAAGTCAGGTCTTCCCGTACCGTTAGCTCCGAATGATCCAATACATGCGTTTCATCACGAACATACTTACGGAGTTGAGATACGTGAAACACATCATGCACATTCGCCAAGGACTGCGGTAGCGCCAAACAATACGCTACCTCACCAACACGCTCCAAGATCTCAAAGGGTCCAACGAATCGAGGACTATGCTTTCCTCGACTTCCAAAACGAATCACCCCTCTAGTCGGTGATATCTTCAAGAATACCAAATCACCCACGGCGAACTCTAGAGGTCTTCTTGACATGTCAGCCCAACTCTTCTGTCTGTCTTGTGCTGCCTTCATATGATTCCTGATAGTGTTAACCTTCTCAACGGTCTGCACAATCAAATCTGGTCCCAATAATCTTCGTTCATCGACATCATCCCAACAAACAGGTGAACGGCACTTACGACCATACAATGCTTCAAATGGAGCCATCTGGATAGTTGCCTGAAAACTGTTGTTGTAAGAAAACTCCACCAAATGTAGATGATCCTCCCATGAACCCTTGAAGTCCAACATGCATGCTCTCAACATATCTTCAAGAGTTTGGATCGTTCTCTCCGACCGACCATCAGTTTGAGGATGATAAGCTGTGCTAAACTTCAATCGAGTCCCCAAACTTTCCTGTAAACTCCGCCAAAAGTGTGATAAGAACCGAGTGTCCCGATCGGACATGATGCTCACCGGTACTCCATGCAATCTTACAATCTCCTGCATGTACCGCTCTGCCAAAGTCTCTGTTGATTGACCAACCCGGAAAGGAATAAAGTGAGCTGCCTTGGTCAACCGATCGACAATCACCCATACTGCATTGTTGCCTTTTGGACTCCGCGGTAAAGCCGTCACGAAATCCATGGTTATGTGTTCCCACTTCCACTGAGGAATCGGAAGTGGTTGCAATAAACCAGCAACCCTTTGATGTTCAGCCTTAACTTGCTGACACACCAAGCACTTTGCCACAAAGCGAGCAATCTTCCGCTTCATGCCTTCCCACCAGAAATGCTGTCGAATATCTCGGTACATCTTTGTGCCTCCTGGATGTACAGAATAAGCTGAACTGTGTGCCTCCTTCATAAGCTCTTCACGAATACCCCCCTTTGGCACACACAAACGGCTACCATACCTCAATGAACCATCTTCGTGGATCAGTAAATCTGTTCATAGTCCGGCTTCAACCTGCTCTCGAAACTTTTGCAGTCTAGGATCCTGCGATTGTGCTTCTTTAATATTCTCGGTTAAAGATGAATGTACTTGCAGCTGCATCAACAGTCCCGTAGAATGCGGTAGCACAACCTCCAAGTCAAATCTTCGAAAATCTTCAACGATCTCCTTCTGCGTAGTTAACACCTGAATTGCTGGTAACCGACTAAGCGCATCCGGCACGTCGTTAACCTTCCCCGGATGGTACTTAAGATCAAGATCGTAGTCAGCCATCAGCTCCAACCATCTACGCTGCCTCATATTAAGCTCCTTCTGTGTGAATACATATTTCAAGCTCTTATGATCAGTGGAAACTTTGACCCTTTTGCCTAAAAGGTAGTGTCTCCAAATCTTCAAAGAGAAAATCACAGCCGCAAGTTCCAAGTCATGAGTTGGATAATTCTTCTCATGGGTCTTCAACTGTCTCGATGCGTATGCTACAACCTTCCCATGCTGCATCAAAACACATCCCAATCCTTTCCCAGATGCGTCGCTGTGAATCACCAATCCTCCGGAAGTGTCTGGTACGGTCAGAATAGGGGCGGTTATCAACTTCTGCTTCAACGTATCAAAAGCTATTGCACATCTGTCCGTCCATACAAAAGGTACCTCCTTACGTGTAAGCTCGGTCAACGGCTCCGCCAGATGAGCAAAGTTCTCCACAAGTCTTTTGTAGTATCCGTCGAGTCCAAGAAAACCTCTTATCTCCACAACATTCCTTGGAATCGGCCAGTCTCGAACTGCTGCAATCTTATCTGGATCGACGGCAATTCCATCGCCAGACATAACATGCCCCAAAAACTTTACTTCCTCCAGCCAAAACTCGCACGTACTCATCTTCGCTTACAACTTCTCTTGTCTTAGCGTTTGCAGTGCGATCTTCAAATGCTCAGCATGCTCTTCAAAACTCTTCGAGTAAACCAGAATATCGTCAATGAATACCACAATAAACTGGTCCAAGAAAGGTGAAAAGATTCGGTTCACCAAGTCCATGAATACTTCCGGCGCATTCGTTACTCCGAAGGGCATCACTAAGTATTCGTAATGTCCGTACCGAGTTCGAATCATCGTCTTGCAAATATCTTCTGCTTTCACTCGAACCTGATGATATCCGGATCGCAAATCCAGCTTCGAGAATACCCTCGCGCCACCAAGCTGCTCAAAAGTTCTCCAATGCGAGGGATATGGTACTTGTTCTTAATAGTCACCCGGTTTAATTCTCGATAGTCGATGCACATCCTTCATGTGCCATCCTTCTTCTTTACTAGAAGAACTGGAGCTCCCCAAGGAGAGTTACTGCTTCGAATCCAACCCTTCTCAAGCAATTCAGCAACCTGTTTCTTGACTTCTTCCAACTCTACTGGTGCCATAGGATAATACGCTTTGGATACCGGCGCTGCACCAGGAATAAGATCAATTGCGAACTCCACGTCTCGCTTCGGCGGTAAACCCGATATATCTTCAAACACGTCCATAAAATCACGAACAACAGCCGGCTCTTCACTTCCATTGATGCAAGAATATTGTTTGTCGTCTTAGGCCTAAACTCGACTGGCCTGACAGAACTGCTTCCTTACCGCAACTGTTGTCTGCTGCAAACTCCCCTTTATCCCAGATAAACTTTGCTGCTTTCGGCTGCCGCAAGTACTTGTGAGAAAGTGGTCAAACCCAGGGAGACAATCTGCCTCTGGATGTCCATGTCCAAGCTGCGCATGAACCTCCGTGCCCTGTCTGCATCGTTGGCAACTAAAGATCCAGCGAATCTACTGAGTCTTGTCCCTTCTGCGGCATGCACATCTACGGGTGCTCCATTCTGCTTCAGCCCGATGAATTTCTCTTCCATTTCCTCCCGTGCAGTCCGCGGGAAGAACTTCTCCAGGAAACTCTTAGAAAAATCCGCCCACTTGATCGGCTTGGGCAAACGGTTCTCCTCCACAAGCCACCATTCTCGGGCGTAGTCCACTAACTGAATGTGTACCACATCAACTCTTTTCTCATCTGGAATCTGTGCCGCAACAAGCAAATTCTCTGTGTCAACTAGCCACTGCTCCGCTGGCAATGGCTCATCCAAACCAGTAAATATAGACGGACCCAAACGTTTGAAATCTGCTACTGTCCCTACTCGGTCAACTGGTTTAGCTCCAACATTGTTCACAGACTGCTGAACGATCTACAAACCTTCCTGAAATGAGTCCGCTTGCTGCTGGATCAGCTCGGTCTGTTTCTTTTGATTCTCCAGCATCCCTCTTATCACTCCGAGCATGGCGGCTTCGTCCACACGCCTCTGGTATGTCTTCAAATTCTTACCGGCCATAATCCTGAACTCAAAACACCCAACATTAGCATGATGATAGATACTGAATATAGATCAAGGCTAGAACTCCAAGATACTTAAATAGAGTACCGCATTGTAACTATGCAGCGGTACCATAGCCACAATTACTTAACTTCACCCAAGTCGCCTAAGTCCTAGAGATAACAAGGAATCAGGTTCTCGAGTCGATATGCAAAGGAAGTTTGCACATCGTAAAAGATATAATCAGGAAGAATGCGATTCAAGAATGGTAAACGGCAAGGTGGAAGGACATGTTTCCTAAACACGGGTATTCTGATTCGTGTATGGGTACAATACCCAACTACAAAGAATCAACCCAACTAACCTATGGCTCTGATACCAAAAGAACCATGTCATGCCCTGCTTCCCAGAGTACGCTAAAATGGGCACGTGACATAGCCAAGCATGCTACCTGTGGGTAGGAAGCATCCATCCACAGTCACATTACGGCTGTAGAGATATCAAGAACAAAATAAAACTATCTAAAACATGTCCATAATCCAGGATAACATGAGTCAATAATAAATAAATACGGAAGCAAAAGATCAAATACAAAATAACTGAAATGTATGTCCCATAATGCGGGCTCACATCAGGAAATAAACACAGGAGATAAAACTAACTACTACTGAACTCACAGCTTAGCCTGCTGGCTGAAGTACTCCTGCTCGGACTGCAACATCGGTACGGAATCTGGGCCATGAAAAACCCAGACGTCAGCACGTCGTGTCATCAAGTAATATAATATAAACAGGGTAACAGGCAATGCAATATAACATGAATAAAACAAGGGTAACAATAATATGAATCAAAGCAGTGCAGAGTAGTGTGCAGTGGGTAAACTAAACTGTTCTATCAGATTTTCTATTCTAAAGTCTTTGAAACCAATTGATGAATCGTCGATGTAACTCAATAGTATCCCGTGCGTGCCCGGGACCACGGTCTAAGACTCTCGGGCTGAAACCGAGACATGCCGCTAGGCAGTAACAGGTAGCAGGTATAGGCGAGTGATGTCAGCTTCATCACTCCGGGGCTGGCCTAGCCCGTAAGACTGATCAGAACAGGTATCGAACTGTTGAGTTACAAGTCAGGTTTCACCTTTGATTTCCCTATACCCCCAAGTTATGTATGTCAAGTCAGGTATTCAGTAATCAAGAACTAATGCCAACACAGGATCAGGTAAAAGCAGGTTTGTCTGGATAGACAACAGGAACGGTCCATGAGGACTACATGTCAGGTTTGTTGGCATTAGATACCAGATCAGGTAACGGGTCAGGTCATGGTACATCAGGTCAAGTCAACAGCATACGGTACCATGTCAGGTATATCAATATATAAATGTAGCAAGTCAGGTCAAGATGTAAACAATATCGTGGGTGTGCTGACAGTCAGTTATATAATCAAGCATGGGTATCAACAACATGAGATAAGCAATGAATTAATTAATAGGCAGTTTCATTCAATTAGCAATACCGTCATCAAGTGTGTCATAGATACGATTTCAACCATATAAGCATGCAGTAAGACAATGATAGCCGTTTAGTCATGTTAACAAATTTAAGAACCCTTAGAGGTGCAATGATTTATATAACGGTTCAGTGTAGCTATTACAGGTTAAATGCATATGAGTGTCCGAATGGAACAAAACTACAGAGATAGATGCCATATGCTATGTCAATATTAAAAATGTGATTAAACAGGTAAATGTGGTTATTAGGTTCAATTTGCAAACTGTAGGTTCCAAGTGTAGCTGTAAAATGATATAATACAATATTGTACATGAAAATGAGGAATGATTGTACCAAAGCTAAATTTACAGGTTTAGGGTGTCATACTGTATATGTAAATATTGTATAGCATGTAGCAAGGGGTACTTTCCTCGACGGGTCGCGAACTGGGAAAAACGGGACGATAAACATTGGCGGGGAAACTCGCGACGGGCGCACGGTTCACGGAATGAACACAAACAACGAACAATGGAACCACACGGGTCGGGGTACCTCGCTGGAATGCCGGGTCACGTCGTCGGCATCGTCGAATTCCGGTGAGATGCAAAACAGCGACGTCAAGAATTGCGATCAAGAAAAGAAAAGAAACAAAGAAGGAGAGAAGGCTTACCAAGGTTCTGCTCCTGCGGTTTATCTAGAGGGGAGACGTGAGGGTGACGGCGAGGTCGACGGAGCTCCGGCGGTGGCCAACGATGGTAGCGACGAGATCTGCAGTTTAAGAAAATTTTCTACAGAGAAGGGAAAGAAGGAGGAAAGGAAAGAGGAAGAGAGGGAGAGAAGGCTTACAGAGGCGTTCAAAGGTGGTCTGGTGATCGCCGGCGACAACCAGAGGCGGTGCAGACGCGTGCAGGGGGGCGCTGGTAGCCGCGGCGAAGATGCAGGGTGCTGGGAAGAAGGGAAGTGAGGAAGGAGGAAGAGGGAGCTTGGTGAGATGAGGCTGAGGAGGCGAAGAGGTTGGTGGTAGTGGCGTCGGCGTCGGGGCTGCGGCGGCGACGGGAAACGAGGCGGCCGGGGACTGTTGCGATGGTTAGGGTTCGCGTAAAAGAAAGGAGAAGGAAGAAATTATATATAAGAGAGAGAAAGAGATTTGAGGGAGAGAGAGAGAAAGAGATATGAGGGGGAGTGAGAGAGAGAGATACGGGAGAGGGGGAGAGAGAGAGAGAGAGATAAGAGTGAGGGGCCCACGGGAAATAAATGGGTGGGGTTGATTGGCTGAGCGATAAGATTTGTGGGTTTAAGAAATTTTAGATAAAGATTTAAACAGTAAATTTTATATAGTTATGAAAATATACTCGATGGTTTAAATATTAAAGTTTGGGATTTTGGCGCAAAGTAAAATATCTCCAAATCGCGCCCGGGTCGAATCTAAAAATTTGAAATTGAAATAATAGAATTTTAGGCGGGATCCAAAATTTAAAATGAAGTGTTTTATGATCAAAAAGCATACCCCCAAAACGGACACACGTACATGCACGTAGTCATCCAAACTTGCCCGTTTCACTGAACGGGACGAGAACACAACGCACGGTCGCCACCACAAGGCTAGGGGTGTGAAGTAGGCCAAGATGGATATTTTTAATTTTATTTTAGATACTAAAATTTGTTATATGCAGAAATGAATTTGCCGGGTAAAATTGTACAGTAAGTAACAATCAAGCAAGATAAAGGAAATAAGTGACACCCTACTCTCAAACAGTAACAGAAATTAGTAGCATTGGGCTCGGGTGTTACAAGTATGCTACTTGGTTTGTTTCTGTCTTAATATGTGTATATGTTTCTTTTAACATATCGCTAAAACATATTGATGGAGCCCTTAGGATCTTTGCTTGACTACCGGCATTGTGATGGCGATCACACTAGTGGGGGCTGGATAGTCTATAAGCACATCCTTATTTTGGTCCCTAGTCGTAGGATTATAGAGACAGGGCATCGATACTCTAGAGTAGACTGGTGCATACGCTTCTTTTCCCAGCAGGGGAGATGGTCTGTCCCACAGCCATCAGTACGTCGTACTGGATATAGTATGCAGGTGCTCATTAGGTTACGAGTACACTAGACAGGACTCGTCGGGAACTATTGGTTGGTATTATACCTATCGTCAGTTAACAGTTCCTAGGTGACATGAGTACAGCTTAGTCCGCTGACTTGACACTGTCACTTCGCCTCGAGTGTGTTCCCACTGTTCTTAGATTACTACCCTACCACGGCTCTACTGAGTCGTGCAAACAGGTAGCAGTTGGGTGCAGTCCCGAAGCACTTGGAGGCAGTGACGGTTAAACAGGATTCGTCTCTCCCGGTATTGGGAGTTAATATCGCGCTGTGTCTAGGAGAGCCATTACACATTATCGTCCCTGGCTAGGGCAAGCGAGAATTACTGGTAGGTTTTCCAGTAGATTCTCAGGGTGTTTTGTGCTACACTCCGACACGACTTGTACCGCTATTAGGGGACTGACGTTTACCGCCCCCTAGGCCCGCCATGCGATACTCTTAGACGAACAGACCGGACTGTACGGAGATTGTCACATTCAGGCTCAGTAGGAGTTCGGATGGGTTCACCTCATCAGTCTTCTTGTCGGCATCTACCTGGGGACCGTTACGTACAGCTAGTACCGCTTGCGGCCTGTGGTTAAACCCACTGCCAGCGTAGTGTCGAGCCTTTAGAGACCCACACAGAGGGTTACTCGCCTTTGGGCAAAACAGAGTAGAGGTCGCATGGTTTTGCGACGGGGTTCGTTCACATCCGCGCACTTGTGCACGTTTGGTGTCCGGGCAGTTGTTACTAGCAGGCTTTGGTTTAAGCCAGATCCTAGTATTTGTTTTGGGATTGGTTTTGTCTCAGTGTATTCGTGTTCCTCGGAACATGGATGCGGGTGTGTATGCACAGTTGACAGAGGCAGAGGCAGAGGATTCTCATTAGGGTTGTTGGCCATTTGACTTTGGTTGACTTGTTGACCGTTGACTTTTTCCAAACCCTAATGAGAATGAGGAATATGGTTAATAATATTAATTAAGGATAATTATGCTATGGTTAGGGTTGTTGACAATTTGACTTTTGTTGACTTGTTGACCTTGTTGACCGGTTGACCATTGTGGTCTTGTTGACCATCATCATTTCATTTCAATGATTCTTCTTGTTCTTTGGAAAATGCATTAAATGAAGGTAATGATAGTGGTCATTCATAAACTAACCATCACAATTCTTAATCATTATTATTATTATCATTATTCCAAAATATGTGAGCATGGTTGCATTATGAGAGCTCATTCTATGATATTCTTTCTCTCTCTTGAAAGAAAGCTCTCCCTCTTCCTCTCCAAAAGTTTAAGTGTTCCATGAGTTGGAAATCATAAACTTTTGAGACAAAACCACCATAACTCTTCTCTATTCATTCTAAGGTTCTAGGTTTAACAAACCAAGCACCTTAGTTATCTCTAGGTTGAGATAGGAGCTCAAGTTCGAGGCCCTTAGGTGGATCCATCTACGGCAAAGAGGAGACGACGAGGAGGAGCCATTCAAACCACTACAAGGAGCAAGCAAGGAGGAGAACCACAAAAGTAGAGAAGGAGTTCAAGACCTAGGTATAACCATTCTACATAGTAGCTAAAACTTGTAGTTTATTTGTTAGTTTTGTTTAGCAAAGATCCTTCATGAATGGTCCATGTTACTTAGTGAGGAAAAATTTGATTTTTACCTATTCCGCCTCCCCGAAAGAACCGGGGTGGGTAAAGTGGACCTAACAACTATAATGTGCAAGATCAAACAATGATGTGCTATTGTCGTCAAGATCATCAAAGCAAAGTTCATCAGCCTTGCAGCTTTCGAGAGCTATCTCGTGGACAGAACATACATCAAGAATATGAGCAGAGGGTTCAGATGGCTGACTTCCAATCTAGTAAATGTTAAGCTCAATTGTTATTTTCCTAAAGGATAGGTTCATGGAACCATTTCGATAATTAATGACAGCATTGGAAGTGGCTAAGAAGGGTCGACCGAGAATCACCGGAATTTGGTTCCGTGGGTTTGCTACAGGTTGTGTATCTAAAACAATAAAGTCCACAGGGAATATAAATTCCCCAACTTTTATCAACACATCCTCAAGCTCACCCCTACGTTTGGTGATGGATCGGTCTGCCATCTGGAGAGTACAATGAGCTGGTTTCAACTCTCCAATTCCTAACTGCTCGTAGACAGAGTATGGAAGCAGGTTAACACTAGCGCCAAGGTCGAGTAAAGCACGGTTAATATTTTTACCCCCAATAGAAATAGAGATTGTTGGACATCCAGGGTCCTTACATTTCTTTAGTAATTGTGGGGTAAAAGCTGTGCTAACATTATTCGTCATGAATACGTTTTTGGGCACTTGAGTCTTCCTCTTCCTAGTGCACAAGTCCTTAAGGATTTTCGCATAAGCAGGAACTTGTTGTATAGCATCTATGAGAAGGATATTGATGTTAACCTGTTTAAATATTTCCATAATCTTCTCCATATATGGACTTGGTTTGTTTCCCCTTAACCTGTTAGGATAAGGAGCTTTAGCAATAAGAGCTGGGTCTAACATTAGAGATGGTTGTGTGGGTGGAACAGATCCAAGATTTGGAATGGAGATCGTCTTTGGTTGACTAGAAGAAGTAGGCTGAGGGTTCGAGCCTTGAGGAAAACGGAGAATAGGCTCGGAAGAAGATGAACTAGGGTCAGAAGTGGAAGTGGAAGTGGAAGCTGGGTGTCATTGATAGATTCATCATTATCAATATCAATCTATTCACCGACTTGATTATTTAGCACTCTTCCGGATCTCAACGTTGTAATGGCACTCACATTGTAGTGTTGTGTATGCCCAGGGTTCGGTTGGGGTTGAGATGGAAATTTCTCTTTTTCTCTAGCACTCATTTCGGCATTTAATCATGCAATTTGTGCTTCTATCGATTTAATTCTCTCACCGTGGGAGCCGGAGTTCTTCTTTATATCACCGATGGAAGACCTTATATCAGCCGACACTTAGATGGAATGTTTCATGAACAAATCCAAGGTTCGTTTGAGTGAAGAGGAATTATCGGTACCGGCCAATTGCAAAGAATTATTATATGGTGCAGAAGTGTTGGCCGGATTTTGAAAATTTTGTCGTTGAAAGGGGTGCTGACTCAGTTGTAGTGGTTGCTGTTGTTGTGGAGGGACCCTTTGAAAGTTATTTTGGTTTGGAACCATATTTTTAGTTTGGTGTTGGTTCCAAGCAAAATTATGGCGATTCCTCCAACCTTGATTATATGTGGAAGAATAAGGATCGTTTCTAGGTCGTTGCTAAAAAGCAGCACTAGTGTCTTCTTGAGCTTGAAACGGAGAATTCAAAGGACATTCTTCAGTCAAATATGATGGATCAGAACAGCATCCACACACGATTTTAGGGAGTGTGACCGGGTTTAGAGAGGCTAATAAAAATTTGTGTTCCATAGCTTCAAGTTTCTTTTGCATTGCTGCCATTTCGGCTTTGACTGCTATGGAAACATCAAGTTGATGGATACCCCCCTTAGATGATGGTTGATTAACACTCTCCTATTGTAAAGTTTTTCAGCAAAATCTTCTAAAAATTTCCAAGCTTCACCATCATCTTTAGACATGAAATTGCCTTGACACATGGATTCAAGCATCTGCTTTGTTGTTTGATTAATGCCCTCATATATGATTCGGCACAGATCCCATCTATGGATTCCGTGATGAGGACATTGGACAAGCAGATCCTTGAACTGTTCAAAACACTTCCAAAATTGTTCATTGGGAAGCTGGGTAAATTGATTGATTTCTCTACGGACACGGGCGGTCTTATGATTGGGATAAAATTTCTTAAGGAATGCTATGACGAATTCATCCCAGTTTGAAATAGAGTGTGCAGCTGTGTTATAAAGCCATTTTTCGACTAAATCACTCAAAGTGAATGGGAGAAGACGCAATCTCATAGCTTCCACAGAAAGTTGTGAAGTGCCCATCATAGCACATACGTTTTCAAATTTGGTAATAAAAACGTATGCGTCTTTAGAATCGAGATCGTGAAATTTAGGTAAAAGATTGATGTAGTGTGGTTTGATTTCGAAATTATCCCCGTTGGCTGGTGGAATGGAAAGACAAGTAGAAAGAGGACCACGTATAGGGTAGCATCTCTCTTGGAGAAACATACGTGGTAGATTCTGCGCACCTACGGGCGGTGGCAAAGTGGTGTTATAATTTTATGGAGATCCGTCCATCTCAGTGGATGTGGTGAGTAGTGAGGAAAAATAAAATGTAGAATTACCGACTTCGGAGTCGATAGGAGGAACGCAGACAAGACGGGCACTAGAATCCCGTGTCCAGCCGAGCATGCACTAAGCGGGTTTAGCGCAAGTAGCGGGTTTAGCGCAAGTAGGAGCGTTTGTGATAATTAGAGAAAGTGGTTTGTTTTAATTTTTGGTTTGTTTTGGAAAAGTCGGATTTTGAAAAATCACACAAAAAATACACAATCAACCCTAGATCTACGGTCATCCAGGTCAAGTCACTAGACCACTCCTAGACTTCCAGAAGACAAATCGCAGGATAAATCCTCTACTATCTCTTTATCCCTCCTGTGGCCAGGTAAGTATCAGGTAAGTGGGAGGTATTCGCTACGTAAGTAGAAGGCCTAATTAAGTAACCACTTGCCTTAGACACACTTGCCTTAGACACCACAAAAGAAATGCGGATAAGCAATAGATTACCCACGACCTTCTTCTGTCCTAATTGAGCACGACGGTCCTTAGAGTCTTGTCTAGATATTTTTTAGTTAATGAAGGGTGATGCGGATGCTAGTTTTTGTGATTTGCGGGGCTTAGGAAGGGTAATGAAATCCCCACCTAATCTGAATTTGGTCTTTGCCCCTTAATTTCCGTATTAAAATATGCAAAACAACCAAAATAAAAACTCGCAACAATTTGTTTTATTTTTGAGCGGCGAATTTTTACAAAGAATCCTGCAGAAAAGTTGTTATTGGACAGATCAGAGAAGAGATAAGAAAGTATAGAATATACCAGAGAATTATGGAACCCTAAATCGTCAAAACAGCCGCGGTTCCGCCGCGGATTGTAGCTTCTTGCCGTGGTTCCACTGCGGATTGTAGCTTCTTGCCGCGGTTCCGCGGTCATATGAACAGTTCTTTGAACGATTTTTTTGTACTGCTGCTCCCTTTGCTCCTCTGTCATAGATGAAATGATCTGAATAATTTTCTCCCTGCTGCAGTGATTCCAGATTTCCTTGCAAAATTCACACACTAATTGTTAAGCACACGATGCGATTTTGATTCAAATTTTTGATGGAATAATAATATTTCAACTCAAATAGCAAGCACGAACAAATTACGCACGGATCCCCGGCAACGGCGCTATTTGATTGATAATTTGTTTTCGATTGAATGAATAGTAGAATCACAATCAAAGAATTTATAACCGCAATCAATAACGGTGTCGATGTTGTTCGTTAATGAGTATGGGTCGTCCACTGAGATTCATGTATTTATTCGTTCTTATTTTAGTTGAGCCGAAAGAAAATAGTAAAGAAAATTCAAGAAAATGAGATTTCAAGATTTAATTAAGTTTGTCATTTCAAGAAAATTAAGGAAAAGTTTAAGTTTTAGTAATCAAGAAATTATACAATATCAATTTTAGTTATCAAGAAATTGAAGAATAGCTTGTAGGATTCGATAGGAATTAGTAGCAATGATGAATACTAAAAATGACTCATCTCTTCTATTGATGAATTACAGCTAGAACGATGGCGATGAATGAAGATTATGGATCTATTGAAGAAACTAGGGTTTCTCATACACCATCCCTTGTCTTTTCATTGATCACCATTCAAATTTAGCCTTTAGCATAGAAAAATCATCACTCATTTAATCCCAAATTGCAACGAAATTATCAAGAACGGTGATCTCGCTCCAAATTTGGTCATTGACAATTCTTTTTCCTAAAGTTCATAATTCTCATAAGACTTAAGATGAGTTTAGGATTTCCTCACCATTTGATCTACCAAATTCCTTCGAATCCTTAGCAAGCGGAGATTTTACTCACGCATCATGACAATGAAAGAATCAACAATTAGAAATTTCATAATACGAAAACTTAAAGAAAGCGAAATTAATAAATGATCACCTTTATTAATCAACTTCTAATTACACTTTCCTTCAATCCGAGGTTATAAGAATTGCTCTCGATTGCTCCCTTGAAGAGGTAACTATTCCGTCGAATTTCGCTTCGCTCTATCTCCGTGAGACTTGGACCTGTCGAGGATCTCGTGCTCTTGATGACGATCGACATCGCGTAAAGGATCTTGAATGTCGTCACTCGATGTTGTTTTCAACGATTCTTGATTTTAATCTTGAATTGGAATTGAATTGGATTTGGTTTTGGTTTGTGTGCTAGAAATCGACTACAATCAACAACCTCAACAATGTAGGCTTAGGTCCCTTTTTATAGCCTTTCACCAATCTTCCACTAGAAGCAAGGTTAATCTTCCCCAAGAAGCTAGGTAGTTGTAGGGAAACTTCTAGAATAACTTTCTCAAGAAACTAGGTTGTTGTAGAGAAGTTTCCAGAACAAGTTTGTTACAATAGAGCATCTTCAACAAGCTAGGAGATTGTAGGGAAGCTTCTGGAAAAGTGTCATCACCGGAGCCCCCAACTCGGCCGCGGATCCGTGGCGGATCGGCCTGACTCGGTCGCGGATCCGCGGCCGTTTTGTGAGATCGTTGCTTCATTTTTCTTGTGTAGTTTGGTGTTGGTGTTTGGGGTTATATATGATATCTGGAATCTTCTTATCTTTTCTGAATCTCTGCTAAATTTTTACTCTTTGATTTGCTGTATTTTGTCAGCGAATTTACGATTCTGATATCTGTCCTGAAATTATTTTCTGCACAAAAATCTCAATGAAGATTGTTGAGATATACAATATCACGCGTGAAATAATAAACACACAATTTCCTTCCAAAATGTTGATTATAATGTATAACACGTGATATTTGATATTTTCCAGACGAACTTGTAATACGTGTTATATTTATAACAAACATCATTAGATGATTAGAAAAGTGAGGAAATTGTTATGTTAAAGATTGCAATATTTTCGATTGAACATATGTCCGAAAGAACATATAGCAATTAGACGAGTTGTACAGCTGTAATGACATTCACGGTCGCAGATAGTAATGCATGTACTGTAAACAATTAAACAGTGTTAAATTATCGACTTCAAAACACCCCGAATTGCCCCTGAACAAAAGATAACATAATATCCAAAATGGGCAAAACAAGCAATACCACTGAACCAATATTCCAGAGACCAGACCACACCCAAAAAACGAAGCCCAAATTCAAGTACAAGACCAGCGAGCTCGAAAAATTTGCAAACGTGGCCGGTTGAAAACGGGTGAAACTGGCTCGTTTTTGGGGTGTAGTCTAGTGGTCACCATAGTAGTCTTCTGCAGTTGCTAAAAATTTTTTTGAAGACTTTAGAAAAACGACAGAGACTGGAATCTACAGGGTATCAATTCGGGGTTGTTTCGATTTCGATACTTTAACATCGTCTAAACAAGCTAGTAAGGGGTTTACAGGTTGGCTCTGATACCATGTTGGGTTACGGTAGCGCCCCGGCCATCAAACCGTGGCCAAATACAGAACAAAAATTTACTAAACCGATGCTACCACAACCCGATGCCCGGATCTACCCTAAACCCTATACTAGCAAGCAATATAAACAGTTAGGAATGGTTATACCGAGTTGATCCGTGTCCTTCAGTTTTCAACCTTCATCCTAAGCTCCTAGTGGTTCCTTGATCGAATTTGGTTGCCGGTCTTCCTCCATCTACGATGATCCACCTGAGGGAAACGACGCAAGCTTCAACCTCGCCAAACGATGTAGCCGATGCTCCAAGGTTGCTAGCAATGGAGAGTGGAGGTGTAGGAATGTGTCACTATAATTTTTCCTTCATCACAAGTGCTCCATGAGCAACCATAGAAGATCAATAGGAGGTGAAGAAACATGTGGCATGAGCAACTAAAGAAAATGGCTAAGTCTCCAAGTGTGAAGAGAATGCAAGCAAGTGAAGAAAAGAAAATGAGAAAGAGAAACTCAAGAAGTGGTGGCTGTCTCCTCTCTCTCTCAATCATGAACACAAAAAAACTCATTTCCTTTTTTAATAAAATAATGCAAACCATACCTCTCTACATGCCAAGTCCATGCTCATGCCAACTCACCCCTCCACCTCATTTGTAAAACAAATGATTTTCTAAAAAAGGAAATCATACAAATGAGGTGTCCACTTCTAGAAGCTATTCCGTATATATACGGAAAACTTCCCGGTACACGTATCGAAATACGTATATCCGTATTCGTACAAAAATACGAATAGCCAAGAGAGAAAATGAATAGTGAACAATAATACTAGAATACATATATATATAAATGCATATATATAAATTATTAAATCAAAACCTGATTTAATAATCCGGCTTAATCCTAAGCCGCTAGTATTATCAACCGTCCGATTAAAGTCTGTGCAGCCTGTACACATATTTAATCGGACACCTGTATGTACCAACATACGTCATCTACACCATATCACCTGAACTGTGAAAACCCTATGTGTAGGACTCTAAAGACTCGTCAATACGCTGGCAATGGGTTTAACTACAAGCACGTCAGCGGCACTAGCTGTACGTAATGGCTACCCAGGTATTGAGCGAAAGGAAGGCAGACGAGCAAACTCATCCGTACCTTACTGAGCCTGACAGTGACAATATCCGTATAGTCCGGTCTATTCGTCTGAGAGTATCGTATATCGTGTCTAGGGGGTGGATAAAGTCAGACCCCTACTGACGCAATAATTCGTGTCGGTATGTAACCCATCACCACCTGAGAAACTATCGATCCTGGCTCGGTAATTCTCGTCTACCACGCCCGAGGATTTCTAGTGATGGCCACCCGTGCACAACGTGACATCAACCCCCAATACTGGGAGAGGCGAAACCCCGATGATTCACTCACTGCCTCCATGTGGCTCGGGACTGTACCTAACTAAAACCTGTTTGCACGACTCCTTTTAGCCATGGTAGGGTAGTAATCAAAGCATAGTGGGAACTCACACGAGACAAATGACGATCTCAGGTCGACAGACTAACCTGTACACATGTCACCTGGGAACTGCCATCTGACAATAAGTATAATACTAACTAGCAGGTTCCCGGCGAGTCCGTCCAGTGTACTCATAACTCAATGAGCACTTATATACTATCTTAGGTGAACAAACTAACACCAATGGCTTGTGAGAACTTGCCACCGCCCCTCGTCAGGGTCTCGATCAGTATACACTAGTCTACACTGGAATATCGATACCCAGTCTCGATACTCCCACGACTAGGGACATTTAAGGATGTGCTTATAGACTCCCAGCTCCCACGTATATGATCGCCATCATAATGCTGGCAGTCAAGTAAGAATCCTATGGGCTCTATCAACATGTAATAGTGATCTGTAATACCACCTGAAGTATGTACATGATGATAAAGACAAACTATATAGTATACTATCATCTCGAGTAAGACTATTCTACCGGTATAGGTCCTCCCTCAATAATCACAATTGCGTGCCTGCGATTCAATAATTGACTTGAGGGCACTATAGCCAACATTTTGGACATTGAAAACCTGAGCTTGATTTAATACGTATATACCGTTATCTAGTGTACCTGACCCAATCAAATCAGGATAAAGTGGATATGGACGACATCGCTTACAAATGAAAAATCATAACCTTCTTTAGATTGTAAAGATACAGAGATGATATTAAATGTCAAACTAGGTACACAAAAACAGTTACGCAAAACCAAAATCTGCCCACTTGTCAATCCTAGGTGATATTCCCCTACGGATATAGCATCCACGCTCATTCTGTTAGCAACCCTGAGAGTCATATCACCTGCCTTGATAACTCTACGGTTTCTTAGAGCCTGTAATGAATTACAGATATGAGATCCTGATCCGGTATCTAGTACCCAGGAAGTAGAGTTAATTGACAGAAAGTTTTCAATCAAAAACACACCTGAAGCCGAAACCACAACGTGGTTCGATTCCTGGTTTCTGGGTTTCCAAGCCTTGCAGTCCTTCTTCTAATGGCCTTTCCCGTGACAATAGAAACATTCCTCCTTCCCTATCGTCGGCCTCGAAACTTTTGCCTTACTTTACTGACACCGCCTTTCGGCTTGGTGGGGGCTTTCTTCTTCTTCCCCTTGGCTTTTGCCTTGGATCTAGAAGAGGAAGATTCCCCAATAAGCAGAGCGGGTGTCTCCCTGGTTTTCTGTAGGGTTCCCTCTGCACTCCTCAACATAATAAAGAGTTATGGAAGTGAAACTTCCTTATCCTGAATATTGAAATTCAAGATAAACTGGGCGTAAGTAGTGGGGAGGGATTGTAGAATCAAGTCCGTATACAACTTGTTCTCCAATGTGGTGCCAAGGTTCGCGAGCTCTTCAATGTAGCTAACTATCTTACGGACATGGTCCCCTACAGATGGTCCGACAGCCAAGCTCGCCTTAAACAATTTCTTCGAGGTCTCATATCTTGTGATATGAGATTGCTCTCTATATAAATCTTTGGTATGGAGGAATATGGAAGCTAAGTCCATCTTCTCATGCCGCATCTGGTGTTCATTATCCATTGAGGCCAACACGAGATACTTGGCTCTCGCACTGTCTATTTCCCATGTCTTACGAATTTCAACATCCGCGACGATGGAATTTGGACTTGATGTAAGGTTCTTAAGCACTAGAACAAGGTTCTACAAGGCATCAAACATGCCAAGTTTAAATTTGTCAAGTGCCAAACAACCTAAGCAAGGATCTTAATTAAAGAATTAGGGTTAGATACTTAAAGAAAACAAATTTACTACTAAGTGAGAGGGATTACAACCTTTGTAATCCGTTCCTTCGCTTCATAAGCTCCGAGTTGAGGTCTCTTCGCTGCGATCATCATGCTCACGGACTCTTGAGAGGCTCCATGAAGTGAATGATGCATCCTTGCTAGTAATCTTCACAATCCAAGATGATCTACCTTGAGGAATCACAAACCCAAGCTCTCTTTTCACTAATTAGGTATTAGTGAAGTGAACACCCTAATCTAAGTGGCTAGAATAGATGAGGATGATGAAGTAGGAATTTTTCTCTCTTTTGTTTTCTATTTCTCACTTTAATTCATCACAAATGAAAAAACTAGAGAGGTTTTGTGAGAGGAAGAAAAAGATAAGTTGTGATGAATGAATTATTGTTGAGGTTAGAAAAGCAACCATGGGTTAAGCCTGGTATGCTTAACCCTTACAGAGAATAAACCATGAGGTAGGGTTAGGGTTGGGTTAATAAATATCAAGGAAAATATCTAAAGAGTGGACTTTGTCAACCATGACAAATATCTCACATAATTTAGAATTAACCCAAAACAAAACATTAACCCTAATCCAAACCTTAGAATGGTTTAATCTCAAAACCCTAGTTGCATTTGTAACCCTAGCATGTTACAATATTATATATCACATATATAATATATAATGTAACAAAAGAAAATAATACAATTAACATATATCACATATATATCAATGTATTATCAAGTGAGAAAAAGAATCATTTAAGTGAGCTTATATTTGTTAATGTAATGTAATATATCACATATATAATTATATATTAAATTATTAAATCAACACTTGATTTAATAATCCAGCTATAATACAAATAACCGACTAATATAATATGTATCAATTTATCGAATCAACACTTGATTCGATAACCCGGCTATATCACATATACCCGGCCGATATCACATATCGCGAGAATCGAATACAGTATCTCATATCGTATTAATCTCGGTCCCGCACATATCACATATGTGCTCCTACTCCGTTTTGCCTGAGCCAGGAAACCTCTGTGTAGGACTCTAAAGAATCGTCAATTCGCCGGCAGTATGTGATGATCATATCAAATACCTACAAGCTGCAAGCGGTCAGCTAAACGTAAGAGCCACCCGGGTATTGAGCGATCAGAAGATCAACAAGCAAGCTTGTACATTCTCCTGTGAATCCAATCAGTAACACTACCGTACAGTCCGGTCTCTTCGTCTGATATGTCGCATATCTATTCTAGGGGTGGTAAACGTCAGACCCCAGTAACCGATAAGTCGTGTCGATGTGATGCTCATAACGGGTCAAGAAACTACTGATAACACTTAGCAGTAGGTCTCCATATTAGCCCTGACCAGGGACTACCAGTTATAGCCAATCGAACACAGCGCGACATCAACCCCCAATACCGGGAGAGACGAAACCCCTCCTATCACTCATTGCCTTCTTGTGTTTCGGGACTGTACCCAAAAGCCACCGTTTTGCACGTCCTCTTGAACGTGGTAAGGTGGAAATCAAAGCACAGTGGGAATCACACAAGACTCTATGACAATCTCGGGTCTACAGACTAACCTGTACCAGTGTCACCAGAGAACTGCTATCTGACGATAGGTATAATACCATCTAGGAGTTCTCGGCGAGTCCGTTCAGTGTACCCAGTCTCCACTGAGCACCCGTACACCTTCTCTGATATCAAACACCAATGGATATGGGATCATCCATCGCCTATCATATGGGTCGAGAAGCGTATACGCTAGTCTACTCTGGAGTATCGATGCCCTGTCTCGATACTCTCTCGACTAGGAACATTTATAGGATGTACTCTTGGACTACCCTGGCCCTACTAGTATGATCTACATCATAGTCCTAGTAGTCGAGTACATATCCTAAAGGCTTCATCAACATGTGAGAGCAAGACAGTAAACCAATACAAGTCAACATGTTAAGACAAAGTGAAACCAGATAGCATATTATCATGTCGATCAAGAAAGTCATCTCTATATATATCCAAGCATCCACTATAATATACATCATATATACAACAATGGCCTCTAGGGCATATACATAACTAACAATCTCCCACTTGCACTAAGGCCAACTGTTTTAGTATCTCATACCCAACATCCCGAAGAGTCTCTCAAATTGTATCTGGGGTATGGCCTTCGTGAGTGGATCCGCAGTGTTATCCTTCGTCTCAACTCTCCTAATCTCGATCTCTTGGCGATCAACTATCTCCCGGATCAGGTGATACCGCCTCAGAATATGCCTGGATCTCTGATGGGACCTGGGATCCTTGGCCAAAGCCACAGCTCCATTGTTATCACAATACAAAGGTATTGGATGCTCAATGGATGGAACCACACCAAGTTCAGTGATGAACTTCTTTATCCAGACAGCCTATTTGGCAGCATCGTTGGCAGCGATGTATTCAGCCTCCATCGTCAGGTATACCACGGTTTCTTACTTGGAACTCTTCCAACAAACCGCCATTCCATTTAGGGTAAAGACAAATCCCAAGTGCGACTTAGAGTCGTCCTTATCACTTTGGAAGATTAAATCGGTAAAGGACACCACCTGGAGTTCTCCGTTACCATACACTAAGAACATCTCCTTAGTCCTTCTCAAGTACTTGAGAATGTGTTTCACAGCTGTCCAGTGACTCTCTCCTGGATCTGCTTGATACCTACTCACTACACTTAGTGAGTATGCTATATCGGGTCTGGTACATAGCATTGCGTAAATGATAGAGCCTACTGCCGAAGCATAAGGTATCCCTTGCATGCGAGCTCTTTCCAATTCAGTCTTAGGATACATCTCTTTGGAGAGAGTGAGTCTAGAGATCGTGGGTAAATTCCCACACTTGGATTCTTCCATACTAAATCTCTTTAGTATGGTATCAATGTACCTGGTTTGGGACAATCCCTGTATCCGTTTAGATCTATCTCTATAGATCTTAATCCCCAAAATGCAGAAGGCATCACCTAGATCTTTCATTGAGAATCTATGTGATAAGAAAATCTTGACCGAGTGCAGCATAGGAACATCATATCCTATCAAGAGTATGTCATCCACGTACAATACGAGGAAGACAACCTTACTCTCTACAACCTTCTTGTATATACAAGGTTCATCTACGTTTTTGATGAAGTCAAACTCTTTGACTACAACATCAAAACAGATGTTCCAACTCCGCGATGCCTGCTTTAACGCGTAGATGGATTTAAGCAGCTTGCACACCTTTCCGCTGCTCCCACTGTCTACGAAGCCCTCTGGCTGAGTCATATACACGCACTCCTCTAAATCACCATTTAGAAATGCGGTCTTAACATTCATTTGCCAGATTTCGTAGTCATGGTATGCAGCAATAACAAGTAGAATCCAGATAGACTTAAGCATAGCCACTGGAGAAAAGGTTTCGTCATATTCCACACCTGGTCGTTGACGAAAACCCTTTGCAACAAGTCTAGCTTTGAAAGTCTCAACTTTTCCATCTATACCATGTTTCTTCTTAAAGATCCATTTGCTCCCAATGGGTTTTACCCCTTCAAGAGCAACTTCCAAAGTCCATACTTTTTTGGTGTATATGGATTCCATCTCAGATCGCATTGCATCCGGCCACTTCACAGCGTCCCCACTCGTGATGGCCTGCTCGAAGCTAGTCGGGTCATCATCTTCCATGATGCAATCCTCGCTCCCACCATCTATGAGAAAACCTTAGTATCTCTCAGGTGGATGAGGAACCCTACTAGATCGGCGGAAAGTCTGGGGTTCGTCAGGAACTACTGAATCCTTTGATCCTACCAAATCTTCTGTTGCAGTTTCTGTAGCTGGAACTTCTTCCAGTTCTACCTCATTGCCACTAATTTCTTTTTCAAGAAATTCTTTTTCTAAAACGGTGGCATGCTGAGCAACAAACACCTTTTGTTCCTCAGGGTGGTAGAAGATATGTCCTCGCGAATGCTTGGGATATCCTATAAACTTGCACAGAACTGATCTTGCCTCGAGCTTGTCCGGATTTTGCTTTTTGACATAGGCCGGGCAACCCCATATCTTAAAAAAATTAAGACTCGGCTTCTTCCCCTCCCATATCTTATATGGAGTGGTAGGCACTGATTTGGTTGGAACTCTATTCAATAGGTATATGGCTGTCTCAAGCTCATACCCCCAAAAGGAAATAGACAACTCAGCAGTGCTCATCATAGAGCGCACCATATCTAATAGGGTGCGATTCCTCCACTCCGATACACCGTTGTGCTGTGGTGTATATGGAGGAGTAAGCTGAGAGAGAATCTCATTTTCTTTTAGATAGTCCAGGAACTCATTGCTCAAGTATTCTCCTTCTCGATCAGATCGAAGGATCATAATTCTTTTACCCGTTTGGTTCTCGATTTCGTGCTTATATTCTCTGAATTTCTCAAGAGCTTCAGACTTGTGTTTCAACAGGAACACATGTCCGTATCTTGAGAGAGTGTCAGTGAATGTAAAAAAGTATGAGGAACCATTCCTGGCATGTGTAGACATGGGACCGCATACAGCACTATGTATCAGTCCCAAGATTTCCGTAACTCTTTCTCCGTGTCCACTAAACGAAGTTTTGGTCATTTTGCCTTTGAGACATGACTGGCAAGTATCATACGATGATAATTCGAACGGATTCAAATATCCATCCTTATGTAAATTAGCTAGTCGTGTTGCATTGATATGGCCTAGTCTACAATACCACAAGAAGGATTCGTTCATTTCAAAACTCTTCCACTTGTATGTGTTTTGCACATTAAGTACTGTAGTTTGATTAAGAATGTATATGCCGTTATTTAACGAGCCTGATCCAATCAACTTTTGATTCAGGAAGATGTTCATAACATTATCCTGTACTACAAAATTATATCCTTCTTTACTTAATAAAGAAACTGATATAAGATTGCATAACAGGGTCGGAATGTAATAGTATTTATTCAGAATCAATGTATTACCATTTAGTAACACAGGGTGATATTCGCAACCTGCTTTTGCTGCAACATTTGCACCATTCCCTACTCTTATGGAATGATCATCCATTCCCAGTTCCCTACCTTTCCTTAGCTCATGTAACATATTACATATGTGGGATCCCGATCCGGTATCTAATACCAAGGACGTAGAGTGAACTGAGAAACAGTTCTCGATAACTAACACACCCGAAGAAGATGCATCAACATGCTTATTCTTCGTTTGGGCGGTGTGAGAATCCAGATATTCTCTTATTCCCTGCTCGGACTTATAACAATTATAAGTTTGAGAGGGACCAACGTTCCCCTGCTCAGTATAATAAGCGGGTTCGGTCAATACATCCATATTATTATCTTGATTAAGGCCTGACATGGTCACTACCTGGAGAGAGAGAGAGAAGAAAATACTTCAGCGTATACTCTTGCAAGATTAGATCGGTTATTATTTTATCTAATCAGGATGGCTCCCACTGTTTTCATCAAATCTTCTTTCAAACCCTAAAAGGTAAGACTAGCCGGGATTAATTACAACTTACAAGTTCGCCAATCTTTCGGCCAGGCTAGTGTTGGTACTTTGAGGGAGGTTCCCCGTGCTTTCGCACGGACCTAATTAAAATAAATCTCGTTTTCCCAGAGGCATAACCCCGTTAACATCTTTCTAGACACCTTCTTGATCGGGTAATTGTCATGTGTAAAACTCTCCCAGGAGTAACTCTTACTTGCAGTGGGTATCAGGATCCAACTATCTCATAGAAGGTATGAAATCTCATTGCAAATCTCAACACTTGAAATTCCCGATAATGTTCTGCCCCTAGCTTCCTATGATCTTGACGGAGGTCAACAAACCATAGGCTACTAGTCAAGTTCAACCCGTCATTTCCTGATTGAATTAAACCCACCCGCATGACCCTTGACAGAGGTCAACAAGGTCGTATGACTAAGCTAAAACAATCGCATCATATGCAGCAGATAAATACTAGTCAGCTACCGCACACTACGCCTTGACGGAGGTCAACAAACGTAGCACGAATACTAAGTAGGACTTATCTGAAATGACGGAGGGCTATGACAGGTTTTTCAGAAAACCTTTCGCGTAATGAACTTGATATCGTTGTAGAAATAAGTAATTTTGAAAAGGAGTGTTTTTGAGGCTTTTACTAGTTTTGCTAAAGAGGTCACTCCCGGTGAAGGGATCTCGGCTCTTTCCTTATCGATTAAGGTGCAGGATATTTCACAAATACCATTATGCAAAGCAAATACTACAAAAGCAATCAAAAACAAAACCAAGTGTATGTAGCATCTGCTAGTTTTTCTAAATAGGTCACTCCTGGTGAAGGGATCTCGGCTTTTTCCTTATCGAATAAGGCGCTGGATATTCTACAAGGAATATCGCTATGCAAAGCAAAAACTAGAGCTACCCTTTTTTTTATAAATTTGATTCTACAACATCTTTTAGGTTTCTTTTCTTTCATTAATCTCATTAATGAATCCCATCATTTAAGCTTCCTAAGCATCAGAGAAGAAACGAAAATACAACATACGCTTATGCCATCCGCATTCGCCACAGTGTCCCGTTATGCACCGTTAGGTTACTTAACTAACGGCATACCGGGACAGGACTAGTGCGGGTGCAAAACATAAGCAATGTTTATTATATATCATATATACAATAATAAAGCATTCGTCTCATGTATATAATATGATCACATCACATAATATCAGCAGCAGAAGAAACATATGAAATATTGGATATACTAAGAGGTCCGTGTTTTATTGTGAGCCTGTATAAAACACGGATTTCACGGTCGCGATGAATAGCCAAACCCACATCCCTAGACCCCTACAAGAGCAGCAAGCAACCCTCCAAATTCTAGGGTTAGGAGACCCGGTCTTGACTCCTCGAGATGGTCTCCCACTGGACCCTAAAACCCAGTTACTTATGCTCTCCTCCTTGGGTCTATCCTAATGCGGAAAAGTAAATAATATACAATGGTGACATCATCCTCAACCCGGAAGTGCCCCAATAAAAGAACATTACAAACAATGAATTTTACATGAATGAAAATAAAACCCCCCATCTCACGTAAAACCCCCGGCTATTCAAAACACGACGATCCAATATAACATATCACAGCAACACATAACATCACATGTCATCAGCGTAAGTAAATATGCGTATCCCAATTGTCGTTGACATATAGCACCAAAACCGGCGATACACCATATATTACACTTACGGTCGCAGAAAAGAAAATGTAAAACTACAACATTTGGAATCGTAACTGCCCTTAGACAACACAAACCCGGGACATCACATATCCAAGATTTCATGCCTAACAATGTAAAGCTCGCATTTAGGTCTCACTCATGAAAACACTTTTCAAAATAAGTCAGATAATTCAACAAGATTTCCGATTACACCCGAGACCGAAATGTTAGATTTACACGCAACAAATAAATTTATAGATTCCAATTATTGTATCTCATTACAATAAGCTAGACGACGTTAAACAATTCGATCGAATCAACGAATTCCTAAAATTCCTAGAGAGCTCAACACTTAAGCATAATTAAAAGTTCCCAGAAGCATGCCTCAGTACCTACGGACCTACAGCTGAAGGGCCCGACCCAAGCCTCTCAAGTGGCGCCGCGGATCCGCCGCCAAAACCTTGTTTTGGCCGCGGATCCGCGGTCACTTAGATGAGTTAGGGCTTGCTTCTTCAGGTGTGTCCATAGAATTCGCCGCTTGTTTTTCTGAATATTTTTAACATGAAAAATTTCAACGTTTGAAAAAATATCCAGAGAGGGCGTATAATTTGGGTTTTCAGGGTTTGATCGGATTTTTAACTTCACCTACGCAACGCCTAATGCTCTAGCTAGGGTCTGATACCACTGTAAGGTTCTTAGGCACTAGAACAAGGTTCTACAAGGTATCAAACATGCCAAGTTTAAATTTTTCAAGTGCCAAACAACCTAAATAAGGATCTTAACTAGAGAATTATGGTTAGATACTTAAAGCAAACAACTTTGCTACTACGTGAGAGGGATTACAACCTTTGTAGTCTGTTCTTTCGCTTCATAAGCTCCGAGTTGAGGTCCCTTCGGTGCGATCATCATGCTCGCGGACCCTTGAGAGGCTCCATGAAGTGAATGATATATCCATGCTAGTAATCTTCACAATCCAAGATGATCTATCTTGAGGAATCACAAACCCAAGCTCTCTTTTCACTAATTATGTATTAGTGAAGTGAATACCCTAATCTAAGTGGCTAGAATAGATGAGGATGATGAAGTAGGAATTTAGCTCTCTTTTGTTTTCTATTTCTCACTTTAATTCATCACAAATGAAAAAACTAGTGAGCTTTTGTGAGAGGAAGAAAAAGATAAGTTGTGATGAATGAATTATTGTTCAGGTTAGAAAAGCAACCATGGGTTAAGCATGGCATGCTTAACCCTTATAGAGAATAAGCCATGAGGTAGGATTAATAAATATCAAGGAAAATATCTAAAGAGTGGACTTTGTCAACCATGACAAATATCTCACATAATTTAGAATTAACCCAAAACAAAATATTAACCCTAATCCAAACCCAAGCATGGTTTAATCTCGAAACCCTAGTTGCATTTGTAACCCTAACATGTTACAATATTATATATCACATATATAATATATAATGTAACAAAAGAAAATAATACAATTAACATATATCACATATATATCAATGTATTATCAAGTGAGAAAAATAATCATTTAAGTGAGCTTATATTAGTTAATGTAATATAATATATCATATATATAATTATACATTAAATTATTAAATCAACACTTGATTTAATAATCCGGCTATAATACAAATAACCGACTAATATAATATGTATCAATTTATCGAATCAACACTTGATCCGATAACCCGGTTATATCACATATACCCGGCCGATATAACATATCGCGAGAATCGAATATGGTATCTCATATCGTATTAATCTCGGTCCCGCACATATCACATATGTGCTCCTACTCCGTTTTGCCTGAGCCAGGAAACTTCTGTGTAGGACTCTAAAGAATCGTTAATACGCCGGCAGTAGGTGATGATCATATCAAACACCCACAAGCTGCAAGCGGTCAGCTAAACGTAAGAGCCACCCAGGTATTGAGCGATCAGAAGATCAACAAGCAAGCCTGTACATTCTCCTGTGAATTCAATCAGTAACACTACCGTACAGTCCGGTCTCTTCGTCTGATATGTCGCATATCTAGTTTAGGGATGGTAAACGTCAGAACCCAGTAACCGATAAGTCGTGTCAATGTGAGGCTCATAACGGGTCGAGAAACTACTGATAACAGTTACCGGTAGGTCTCCATATCAACCCTGTCCAAGGACTTCCAGTTATATCCAATCGAACATAGTACAACATCAACCCCTAATACCGGGAGAGAAGAAACCCCTCCTATCGCGCATTGCCACCATGTGATTCGGGACTGTACCCAAAAGCCACCGTTTTGCATGTCCTCTTGAATGTGGTAAGGTGGAAATCAAAGCACAGTGGGAATCACACAAGACTTTATGACGATCTCGGGTCTACAGACTAACCTGTACCAGTGTCACCAGAGAACTGCTATCTGACAATAGGTATAATACCATCTAGGAGTTCTCGGCGAGTCCGTTCAGTGTACCCAGTCTCTACTAAGTACCCGTACACCTTCTCTGATGTCAAACACCAATGGATATGGGATCATCCATCGCCCATCATATGGGTCGAGAAGCGTATACGCTAGTCTACTCTGGAGTATCGATGCCCTGTCTCGATACTCCCTCGACTAGGAACATTTATAGGATGTACTCTTGGACTACCCTGGCCCCACTAGTATGATCTACATCATAGTCCAAGTACTCGAGTACATATCCTAAGGGCTTCATCAACATGTGAAAGCAAGACAGTAAACCAATACAAGTCAATATGTTAACACAAAGTGAAACCAGATAGCATAATATCATGTCGAGCAAGAAAGTCATCTCTATATATATCCAAGCATCCACTATAATATACATCATATGTACAACAATGGCCTCTAGGGCATATACATAACTAACAATCTTCCACTTGCACTAAGGCCAGCTGTTGTAGTATCTCATAACCAATATCCTGAAGAGTCTCTCAAATCGTATCTGGGGTATGGCCTTCGTGAGTGGATCCGCAGTGTTATCCTTCGTGTCAACTCTCCTGACCTCGATCTCTCGGCGATCGACTATCTCCCGGATCAGGTGATACCGCCTCAGAATATGCCTGGATCTCTGATGGGACCTGGGTTTCTTGGCCAAAGCCATAGCTCCATTGTTATCACAATACAAAGGTATTAAATGCTCAATGGATGGAACCACACCAAGTTCAGTGATGAACTTCTTCATCCAGACAGCCTCTTTGGCAGCATCGTTGGCAGCGATGTATTCAGCCTCTATCGTCGAGTCTGCCACGGTTTCTTGCTTGGAACTCTTCCAACAAACCGCCCCTCTATTTAGGGTAAAGACAAATCCCGAGTGTGACTTAGAGTCGTCCTTATCATTTTAGAAGCTCGAATCGGTAAAGGACTCCACCTGGAGTTCTCCGTTACCATACACCAAGAACATCTCCTTAGTCCTTTTCAAGTACTTGAGAATGTTCTTCACAGCTGTCCAGTGACTCTCTCCTGGATCTGCTTGATACCTACTCACTACACTTAGTGAGTATGCTATATCGGGTCTGGTACATAGCATCGCGTACATGATAGAGCCTACTGCCGAAGCATAGGGTATCCCTTCCATACGAGCTCTTTCCAAATCAGTCTTAGGAGACATCTCTTTGGAGAGAGTGAGTCCAGAGATCATGGGTAAATTCCCATGCTTAGATTCTTCAATACTAAATCTCTTTAGTATGGTGTCAATGTATCTGGATTGGGACAATTCCAGTATCCGTTTAGATCTATCTCTATAGATCTTAATCCCTAAAATGTATGAGGCATCACCTAGATCTTTCATTGAGAATCTATGTGATAAGAAGAGCATGACCGAGTGCAGCATAGGAACATCATTTCCTATCAAGAGTATGTCATCCACGTACAATACGAGGAAGACAACCTTACTCTCTTCAACCTTCTTGTATATACAAGGTTCATCTACGTTTTTGATGAAGTCAAACTCTTTGACTACAACATCAAAACAGATGTTCCAACTCCGTGATGCCTGCTTAAACCCGTGGATGGATTTAAGCAGCTTGCACACCTTTCCGCTGCTCCCACTGTCTACGAAGCCCTCTGGCTGAGTCATGTACACGCACTCCTTTAAATCACCATTTAGAAAGGCGGTCTTAACATCCATTTGCCAGATTTTGTAGTCATAGTATGCAGCAATGGCAAGTTGGATCCAAATGGACTTAAGCATAGCCACTGGAGAAAAGGTTTCGTCATAATCCACACCTGGTCGTTGATGAAAACCGTTTGCAACATGTCTAGCTTTGAAAGTCTCAACTTTTCCATCTACACCAAGTTTCTTCTTAAAGATCCATTTGCTCGCAATGGGTTTTACCCCTTCAGGAGCAACTTCCAAAGTCCATACTTTTTTGGTGTACATGGATTCTATCTCATATCGCATTGCATAGAGCCACTTCACAGAGTCCCCACTCGTGATGGCCTGCTCGAATCTAGTCGGGTCATCATCTTCCATGATGCAATCCTCGCTCCAACCGTCTATGAGAAAACCATAGTATCTCTCAGGTGGATGAGGAACCCTACTAGATCGGCAGAGAGGCTGGGGTTCGTCAGAAACTACTGAATCCTCTGGTTCTACCAAATCTTCTGTTGCAGTTTGTGTAGCTGGAACTTCTTCCAGTTCTACCTTATTACCACTAATTTCTTTTTTAAGAAATTCCTTTTCTAAAAAGGTGGCATGCTGAGCAACAAACATCTTTTGTTCCTCAGGGTGGTAGACGATATGTCCTCGCGAATGCTTGGGATATCCTATAAACTTGCACAGAACTGATCTTGCCTCGAGCTTGTCCGGATTTTGCTTTTTGACATAGGCCGGGCAACCCCATATCTTAACAAAATTAAGACACGGTCTCTTCCCCTCCTATATCTCATATTGAGTGCTAAGCACTGATTTGTTGGAACTCTATTCAATAGGTTTATGGCTGTCTCAAGCGCATTCCCCCAAAAGGAAATATGCAACTCAGCAGTGCTTATCATAGAGCACACCATATCGAATAGGGTGCGATTCCTCCGCTCCGATACACCATTGTGCTGTGGTGTATATGGAGACGTAAGCTGAGAGAGAATCCCATTCTCTTTTAGATAGTCCAGGAACTCATTGCTCAAGTATTCTTCTCCTCGATCAGATCAAAAGATCTTAATTCTTTTACTCGTTTGGTTCTCGACTTCGTGCTTATATTCTCTGAATTTCTCAAAAACTTCAAACTTGTGTTTCAACAGGAACACATGTCCGTATCTTGAGAGATCGTTAGTGAATGTAATAATGTATGAGGAACCATTCCTGGCAAGTGTAGACATTGTTAGTGTTTATGCCCTAGAAGGCCATTACTGTATCATACTAGTTTGTATATTACTTAATGGAAGCTTGGGATATTCACATGTATATAACAGTCTTGCTAAACATGGTAGTATGCTACTTGGTTTTTCTATCTTAATATGTGAGTATACGTATTGATAGAGCTCTTAGGATCTTGCTTGACTACCAGCGTTGTGATGGCAGTCACACTAGTGGGGGCTGGGTAGTGTACAAGCACATCCTTATTCAGGTCCCTGGTCGTTGGATTATCGAGACAGAGCATCGATACTCCGGAGTAGACTAGTGTGTACGCTTCTCATCCCAGTTGGGGAGATGGTCTGTCCCACAGCCGTCAGTACGTCGTACTGGAGATAGTATGCAGGTGCTCGTTGGGTTACGGGTACACCGGACAGGACTCACAGGGAACTGTTGGTTGGTTTTATACCAGTCGTCAGTGAACAGTTCCCAGGTGACATGAGTACAGCATAGTCCGCAGACTTGACACTGCTACTTCGCCTCGAGTGTGTCCCACTGTTCTTAGATTGCTATCCTACCACGGCTCAAAGGAGTCGTGCAAACAGGTAGCAGTTGGGTGCAGTCCCGAGCACTTGGAGGCAGTGGCGGTTAGACTGGATTCGTCTCTCCCGGTATTGGGAGTTGATATCGCGCTGTGTCAGAGAGCCATTACGCAAAGTCCCTGGCCAGGACAAGCGAGATTTGCTGGTAGGTTCCAGTAGTTTCTCAGGATGTAATGGGCTTCCCTCCGACACGACTTATACCGCTATTAGGGGACTGACGCTTGCCGCCCCCCTAGGCCTGATATGCGATAGTCTAAGACGAACGGACCGGACTGTATGGAGATTGTCACATCAGGCTCAGTAGAAGTTCGGATGGGTTTCCTCATCGGCCTTCTTATCGACATCTACCTGGGGACCGTTACGTACAGCTAGTGCCGCTTGCGATCTGTGGTTAAACCCACTGCCAGCGTAGTAGTCGAGTCTCTAGAGTCCCACACAGAGAGTTTCCCTACTCCAGGCGAAACGATATAAAGGTCGTATGGTTTTACGACAAGGGTTCGGACGCATACGTGTGTTTACGCACGTACGACTTTCGGACAGTTTTTATCAGTCGGCTTTGGTTTAAGCCAGTTACTGGTATCCGGTTATTGGATTTATACAGTCTAATGTTTTTCCGTATTTTTGCGGAAAGGAGGGGCGTTCTCGTAATTGCGCGAGAAGCTTCTAGAAGATGGTGGCTAAGGAGGTTTAGGTGGCATATACATTGAATGAGATTAGTGAGTCATATGGATGATTCATCCATGTCATTAATGCTTCATAATTGCTTAATGACTCATGGAGATGAATCACCACAAGATATTTATCAAGCATGGTTGTAAAATGATTTCTTTTCTTTTCTTGATAAAAAGAAATGCTTGATATATATTATGATAACTCATTCTTCTCACTTCACTATTATCCTCACCTTCTCTCTCCTCAAGCTCTCCCTCTTCAAACCCTAATCCTCCCCTCTCATGTGTTGAGTACAAGGATTAGTTAGACTACTTAATCCATAACCCTCTCTATATTTCACCTAGCGTCTTTGATTAGCACTTAGAGAAGTTTAGTTGCCTCAAGTTTAGAGGCTAAGCTTGGAGTAAAGCTCTCGGGTGGATCGTCTACTACTTCGAGAAGGCCGAGGAGGAGGTGGAGTTCGCAAAGACGAAGGACACGATTCGTTAGGTATAATCCCTAAACATAGTAGCATAGAAACTCTATGTTTTAAGTTAGTTATCGTTTAGCTTCGATTCAAGCGGTTAGTCGATGTTTGTTCACTAAACAAGTTCGTTTTTGAAAATTCCGCCTCCCCACAAGTATTGGGGTGTTGTATATCGACTTACAGTGGTATCAGAGCCTCGCTAAACAATAAATAACTTTTTTGCAAATTTGAATGAATCTCGAACGGAAAAAAAACGAAACCGGAAAACCCTAAAATATCAAGTTTCTGTCGATTTATAAATGAAGTCCAAAAATTTTTCAGGGATGTTCAGAAAGCTTAAAATGACAGTAGTAGAACACACAAAAAATTTGGTCCCCTGAATCGCCTACGGCGCCGCGGAACCGCGGCGGATAGCACCGATCCGCCGCGCTTCCGCCGCCGAGTTGACGATTCAGGGACCCATTTTTCTTGTGATGGTTCTCTGTGATATTTGGGATTTTCTGGTATTTTTTAATTTTGCTCAGGTTTCAAGTTTACAGAGAAGTATTGGAGCAATATTAAATGTGTTTAATCAATCGAAATTATACAGTATTTGCTTATTGGATTATATCTGTGTTTGTGTAATGTGTTCGTAAACCTCCCCTAACTGCTGGTATGTCGGTTGGCAGGGGGTTGCACATTTCTGTAATGGATTTTTATCTGTTTGTGCATATGAACTGTGTTGGACTGTTGTGATGTATAGCCCGGGGTTTTGTGACGGGTTATTATTTAATTCATTTGATGTAAATGTAATTTGTTGTAATATTATTTTGCGGGGCACATCCAGGTTGCGGTTGTAGCCACCGTTGTATTATTTCATTTTACTGATTTTGCTCCTAGGACAGACCCAAGGTGGGGTGCACAAACTGCCGGGTGGGTAGTTTTCCGTACCCGTTGGGGTCTTGGGTGGGGTAATGGCTATTCATCACAACTGTGTAATCCGTCTTTTGTTGCAGGCTCAAAACAAACACGGATTACTTGCAAATCCAATAAAGTTCATCTGTGATCTGGAATGCCTATTATTGCGTCTGACGAATGTACAATATCTATATATGATAGCTATTTAGACGTCACTTATGTTTTACACCCGCGTTAGCCCAGACCCGCTCTGTCGTTAGTTAAGTAACCTAACGGGTGATGACGGGACCCCGTGGCGAATGCGGATGGCATAAGAGAACGTTGTATTTTCGTTGTTTTCTGCAATGATAGGTTAATGATGGGACGCATTATCTATAATGCAAAGAAAAACAAACCAAAGTTTAATCGTTGGAACAATTTAAAAGAAACCACTCGGTTAATTTTAAAAAACAGATATTTTTAAATGCGGAGCTTTAACCACTCCTTTTAAAAGCTATCAGGTTCCTTCGGTTATATCAAGTTCACTACGTTCACGGTTTCGCCAAAACCATTCGTAGCCCTCCGTCATTTCATTTGGGTATTCAGTAGTATTCAAGCTATGCATTTTGGCCAAAGTCAAGGCACAGTGTTTGGTAGCTGCTGGGTTTTCATTTGTTGCATAAGATAGATGAGTTAGTTTGGGACAGTCGTATTATCATTTGACCAAAGTCAGGGGTATATACGGATGGGTTCAAATTGACAAGATAATGACGGGTAGAACTTGACATGTGACTTATGACATTTTGACCAAAGCCAAGGTCATAAGAGCATGGGGCAAAAATATATATCGGGAATTTCTAAAGAAACTGAAATTTGCAAAGAGTTGCATACCATTTGGAGTTTGATGAATGTTGGTAGGATTCCTTCAACATTATCATACAATGATATTTGGATCCCGATCCTACTGTGAGTATATGCTACTTATCAGGAGATTCGTCACTTAACGATCAATGCTATAAACCAAGTAGGTGTCCAGAAAAGTGTCAGCGGGGTTACGCCCACAGAGAAAAGAGGTTATTTAATTAAGGAACTTCGCGAAAGCGTTGGAAAACCTCCCTCGAAGTATCGACACTGGCCTGGCTGAACGGTTAAGCAAGTATTGTACGGTGAGAATAGTCCTGGCTAATTCTTCTTTTATGGTTTGAGGAAGGATTCGAGAAACAGTGGGAGCCATCCAGTTTAGATAAACTAAAAACCACTCTAAACTTGCAAGAGCATCATGCTAAAGAGTTTTCTTCTCTCTCTCCTAATTGCAACGACCCTGAAAATGACTGGACTTAAGTTACTTTTAGAGAAAAATATACTGACAGGGCCAAACTATAAAGATTGGCTGCGGAATGTCAAAATGGCTTTGACCTATGACAAATTGGGGTACGTCCTCACCGCTACGGCACCTGCTGTCCCTGGTCCCAAATCCAGCAATGCGGATAAGGAAATCCGCAAAACCTGGGATTTAGATTGCGCGAAAGCCAAGTGCATCGTGCTTGCCTCAATGAACAATGAACATCAGAGGAGGCACGAGGATATGGGCCTTGATGGCATATTTCTCCATACAAAAGAACTTTATGGAGAGCAATCTCGTATAGCAAGATACGAGACCTCTAAGAACTTGTTTCGAGCGAGGTTGGCTGTCGGGTCATCAGTAGGAGAACATGTCCTAAAGATGATCGGCTGTATTGAAGAGCTCGCAGACCTTGGGACGACTTTGGATAATGAGCTCTATACAGACCTTATTCTCCAGTCCCTTCCTCCCACCTACGCCCAGTTTATCCTGAACTTCAACCTTCAAAGAAAAGAAGTTGAACTTCTGGAACTCCTGAACATGTTAAGGAGTGCAGAGGGCACCTTGCAGAAGGCAAGGGAAACACCCGCTATGTTTGTTGGCGGTGCATCTTCTTCCGGGTCCAAGGCTAGGGCCAAAGGAAAGAAGAAGAAGGCCGTCCCATGACCTAGAGGAGGTGTTAGTAAGGTGGGAGGGAAGGGAAAGAAAAAGTTTGCGGTACCGGTAGTTGGTCAGGATGAGTGCTTCCATTGTCACAGGAAAGGGCACTGGAAGAAAGATTGCAAGGCATGGAACGCCAAGAACCAGGAACCGAAGCAAGCTGTGGCTTCGACTTCAGGTTGCTGAAGGAAGGTGATATGACCCTAAAGGTTGCTGACGGAGCTAGCGTGGGAGCTGCGTCCGTCGGGGATTATCACCTAGGATTGACGAGTGGACACATTTTGGTTTTACATAACCGTTATTTTGTACCAAGCTTAACGTGTAATATCATATCAGTTTCCTTGTTATCAAATAAAGGTTATGATTTCACGTTTGTAAGAGATGTTGTTAACATCCACCTTAATCATGGTTTGATTGGGTCAGGTACACTAAATAACGGTATATATGTTTTAAACCAACTCCAAATTTTCAATGTCCAGAACACACTAAAAAGAAAGTCTCCAGATTTAAATAAAGCTTTCTTATGGCATTGTAGACTGGGTCACATCAATGAGAGAAGGTTGACTAAGTTGCATAGAGAAGGATATTTAGACTCGTTCGAATATCTAACTTATGACACTTGTCAATATTGTCTCAAAGGAAAGATGACAAAAACTCCATTTATTAGACAAGGAGTAAGAGCGAGCGAGCTCTTAGGACTCATACACAGCGATGTATGCGGTCCGATGTCTACACATGCAAGAGGTGGTTTTTCCTATTTCATTACTTTCACGGATGATTACTCAAGATACGGATTCATTTATCTGATGAAACATAAATCCGAGGCTTTTGAGAAATTCCAAGAGTATAAGAATGAAGTAGAAAACCAAACCGGCAAAAGTATTAAGACACTGAGATCTGATCGAGGTGGAGAATACTTAAGTGCCGAGTTCCTAGGTTACCTAAAAGAGAAAGGAATTCTCTCTCAGCTTACTCCTCCATACACTCCACAGCACAACGGTGTATCGGAGAGACGGAATCGAACCCTATTGGATATGGTACGATCCATGATGAGTAATGCTGAGTTACCGCGATCTTTCTGGGGTTATGCGCTAGAATCAGCGGCATATCTTTTGAACAGGGCTCCTACCAAGACTGTGCCTACCACTCCATATCAGATGTGGACTGGGAAGAAACCCCATCTTCAACATATGAAGATTTGGGGATGTCCAGCTTTTGTTAAAAAGCAGCATGTGGACAAGCTCTAGGCACGATCAGTAAAATGTATATTTGTGGGATATCCAAAGAACTCCAAGGGATATTATTTCTATTACGCAGAGGAACAAAAGGTTTTTGTTTCTCGTAATGCCCATTTTCTGGAAAATCAGTTTTTAGAAAAGGAAATAAGTGGGAGCGAAATAGAACTGGAAGAAATTCCAGAACCACAAACTAATACTGAAAGTTTGGTAGAACCGGTAGTTCAAGAAGAACAGGACATTCCCGCACCACTCCGCAGGAGTAGTAGGCCGTCTCATCCGCCTGAGAGATACTACGGTTTTCTCATAGATGGGGATAGAGAGGATTGCATCATAGATGATGATGAACCTACTGACTTCCAGCAGGCCATCCAGAGCGGCGACTCGGTACGATGGCTAGATGCAATGCGGACCGAAATGGAGTCCATGTACACCAACAAAGTATGGACTTTGGACTTTGCTCCAGATGGGGTAAAACCCATAGGATGCAAATGGATCTTCAAGAAAAAGATTGGTGTAGATGGACAGGTGGAAACCTATGAGGCTAGACTTGTTGCAAAGGGTTTTCGTCAAAGACCTGGTTTGGACTATGACGAAACTTTTTCTCCAGTGGCTATGCTCAAATCCATTCGGGTCCTTCTTGCTATTGCTGCCTTCCATGATTATGAAATCTGGCAGATGGACGTAAAGACGGCTTTTCTGAATGGAAATTTAGAAGAGAGCGTCTATATGGATCAGCCAGAGGGTTTCAATCAGAGTGGGAGCAGCGGGGAAGTATGCAAGCTGCTTAAGTCCATTTATGGACTAAAGCAGGCATCGCGGAGTTGGAACATCTGTTTGATGAGACAGTCAAAGAATATGACTTTATCAAAAATCCAGATGAACCGTGCATATATAGTAAAGTTGTAGCCAGAAGTGTCGTATTCCTCGTCTTGTACGTGGATGACATCCTATTGATAGGAAATGACATTCCTATGCTATAATCTGTCAAAGGATTCTTGTCACACAGGTTCTCCATGAAAGACCTGGGTGATGCCTCTTACATTCTGGGGATCCGGATCTATCGTGATAGATCTAAGAGGATGTTGGGACTTTCGCAGTCCAGGTTTATCGACACTGTACTGAAAAGATTCAGTATGGAAGATTCTAAGCGCGGTAATCTACCGGCTTGTCACGGAATCACCCTCTCCAAAGAGATGTCTCTCAAGAATTATTTGGAAAGGGAACGCATGTCTATTATACCCTACGCTTCTGTGGTAGGCTCTATAATGTATGCGATGTTGTGCACCAGACCAGATGTAGCTTACGCACTGAGCGTGGTAAGCCGGTATCAGTCAGACCCAGGGGAGAAGCACTGGATAGCAGTAAAGAACATTCTCAAGTACTTGAGAAGGACTAAGGAGATGTTCTTGGTTTACGGCGGAAAAGACCTCAGGTTGGAGGTGTAACGTTTTGAAAATCGTTTCGGTGAAATTTCGAAAAAATCGGTAAAATAAGGGGGTTTTCTGTAAAAAGTCAAAATACAAATATCTTATTATAAAAATTAAATATACATATTCTAGTTATGTAATTGCTATTATTTGGTATTTATTGAGCCGCTGGTGAAATTTCAAATTTTCTGAAAAAAAAATATTATTTTATTATTATTTAAGCCGTCACTAATACATTTAATTAGGGAAAATTACAAATTGGAATGAGTTGAAACAAATTTTGTGCATCATAAAACATTAAATAAAATTTTATCATGTGATTTTTGGAACGAAATTATTTGCCAAAACGGTTTAGAAATTATTGAAGAAAAAAGGCTTTTTTTTAGCGTAAATGGATGTTTGGGGTATTGTATTTATCATTTTTCATCACCCCACACCCGTACCCACACCCACACACCCCCACTTACTCCTCCCCATGGCTGAATTCAGCAGCCACCATATTTTTCCCCACTTGATTTTCAAAGGAAAAGATATGAAAGAAAAGAAAAGAAAATGGGTGAATTAGGTGGACTTTTGACTTTGGTTGACCTTGACTTTCACCCCCACTTTCTCTACCTCCCTCTCTCTCCTCTCCCACTCCAATTCAGCCGACCTCCCTCTCTCTCCTCTCCCACTCCAATTCAGCCGACCTCCTTCCCTCCTACAGCACCAACAGCCCCCCCCATTCCCCTTCTCTTTTCTCTTCAAAACTTCTTCAAAAATTGCCCCAAAATCCATCAAAAAAATCCCAAAACCCAAATCCGACTCCTACCCATTTTAGCTTAGCCAAAATTGCATGGATCTAGGGAACAAGATTCCAATTTGGGAGGCTATGTGTGTGCTTGTGGATCTTCATATGTTTTGGGTATAATTCTAAACATTTTTGTTGCTTAAATTGTTACTAATGTCTTAAGCTAAATTAATTAAGTGTTAATTTGGATATGTGAGTTTAATTGCAAGTTTTGAAATTCAAGTTATGAATTTGAATGCAAGTTAGGGTTTTGTAAAATTAGTGTATGGTTGTGTGTTATATTTAGGCTTTTGTCATATTAATACAAGATTAGTAGCTTGTGCTAATGGTTAGTTTAAAATTGTGTTAAATTGCTAATTTGCTTACTAGCTTTTTGAAATTGGTTAAATACTTGGGATTAGAAATGTGTTTAGGTTTTTCATGACTTCATTAACTTTATTAAGTGTGGTTTAATGCTTTAGATCATGAAAATCCAACCTAGATTGTAGTTTGTGCATTTTTGCTTTGAAATTGTTAAATTTTAGGTATTTTGTAAACTAGAATATTAGGGTTTTTGGAATTTAATGAGATTAAATTCCGGGAATTGTTTATATGACTTATTTAAGATATTTAATAAGTATATTGGCTGCTACATTCATTTAAACGTCATGTTTTGTACAAAAACGGCTAATTGTGCTTGCTAGATTTTCGGAAAAATGACTTTTTAAGTGAAATTGGGGTTTTTGTGAGTTTTAACCTGGTTTATATTAAAATTAGTGTTCGTGAATGTGCAAATGAGTGTGATTGGATTTTTCTCGATGGTTTGACGTTTGTACATCGACATCGAGGGTTGGTTTGACTATTCTTGCATGCGTAGGCGATAGGTTTGGACCTATGCGTGATACGCGTGCCGATTTGATTTTCGTATGCCGTTTCGATTTCGAATTTAGTTTTAATGCGATATGGTGCGTTATGATATGTAGGTAACCCCATGTGGACTTCGAGACGACAAGCAAGCGCGTGGCGACGTCGGCACCGACGGGCGAGGACCAGGTGAGTAGATTTATATCTACGGGGAGAAGTCGGGTGGATGGCGTATAGCACCCCCGCAATTCGTGGTGATGTATACGAATACGTATACACACATATATATATTGTTTATATATTGTTTGAGTATATTGATGATAATATGGATATTTGGTGTTCTTTGATGATTTAGTGTCGTGAAATCCTAGAGTAGTGGTCGCACTACACATGCACACACCAACCCATACTTGCATACTTTCTTCCTTCTTTTGTGCTTTACGGAAAATATAGTTATGTGTTCACATGGGTATGGGACTATGTGTTCACATACGGATTTGAGGATGATATTTGGGTTTGAGATGAGTCGATGAGATTTGTATTGAGGTTGTGAATTCGGTGACCTAGCACGGTTCGTATTTGAGATACGACATGACGTTGTAGCGGGTCCTTGACGTAGTGTTTCACACACGTCCATTCATACTTAGGCGGTATCAGTATTATGCAAGACATAGGTCAGTACCCTAGACTATGATCTTGGATAAAGAGGATACTAGGTGAATAGTAGGATGAATGTGATATTGACCCGTACCCAGATTTGGGATGCCGTACGACGGATTTACGTACGAGCTATATTGATGATTGATCCGCACTCTTGACTTGGGATGCCTGATTATAGATATGGTATCGGATATGATATTATTGAGGCAGGATCACCGACTATACATATACAGGTATGTATATGGATCGACTCAGATGTTAGGCGGTTTCCTTACCTGTAGTTCAGCTTGTTAGTTCAGCCGTATAGTTTAGTGTAGTTGTTAGATTAGATTAGACTCCTACCTATTTCAAAACTAGCGGATCGTGGGTATTTTAAAAGACAGGTCAAGGGATCTACGGATATTTTCAAAAGACGTATCCTTTCTTAAAAACCACCGTAGCCCTATTTTCAAAACCCCGCGGTTCGGGATATTTCAAATGGCACCATTTGTAGGACTTATATTAGATTAATGCAGATTAGTTATAGCTGCATCTAGTTTTTAGCTTCCGCTCATTTTTGTTGCTCGCTCCGCATCGCATATTTACATTGTTATTTCATATTGCATTGTTGACATCATACTGTTAGGACACCAGCACCATTACCGATGATGCGTATGTACCACGTACACTTATTTACCGGCTCACACACATCTTCATCGGTAATTGCCATGTCACGTACACCTTAGAAAATATTATTGCTTGACATAGCCTGTTAACTAATAGTTAGACATGATATTAGTGTACTTGCCTTATATCTTAGTTTAGACATTGTAGTGATTACCTGCTACTTTATGCATACTGTTATTCATCGTTATGCCGCATTCATGGATTCTCATGCATATATTCACTATTTTACGTGTTATTGAGATTTTGGATTCGGATTTCCATGAGATTTTCTGGATTTGGAGGAAAACCGCAAAAACATAAATAAACCTTTTCTCTCTTTTAAAATAAAAAGTGCGGTTTTCCTATGATGTATGAATCGTCCACCATGAGTTTGCTGATGGATTTTGAGACCCGATTCGAGGAGTGGAGGAACCGTTTCGGGTACATGGTGGACCCGGTATGGTACCCTGGGGCAAGATGAATGTGGTGTTGACGTTGAGCCTGGCAGGGGACAGATTACCTACCGGTGATATTACCCGACGCGTCGGATATCCGGAGGATACTGTCGTGGTCTTGAGATGGATGGTAGGGGCCGGTCTGGACTGACGGCGCCCTAGATATTGAGATTGAGACATTGATATTTCGAGACAGTAAGGTTTATGTTTTGTGTCGATGCTAGACACGGTTGATACTGATTTTATTTATGATACCTCACTTTAAAAGTATAGAAATCTCACTAATTTATGAAAACAGTTTCTTCATTTACATGTATTCTGTTTTCATGCATTCATACCTCACTCATATGATATATTGCTACCTGAGGCACTGACACGGGCACATGAGTTTACACTCGGGTTAGATATTTACCCTAGCCTTGTTATAGGCTACGTGTTATTCATATATTTGAGGATATATTATGATCATTGACCTAGGTTGCGTTATTTATGCGATTTCTGTGCGTAGATGTTTTTCTATTCACGTGTTGGCAACTCACCCCCGTTGTGCCCCAGTTTCTTGCAGGTTTGCCGTACAGGTTTCATTACGGCTTTGCGGGCTCAGTTTCATTCGGGTGACTTGCTAGTAGGTGGGTTTTTCTTGTATCGTACCCATCATATTACCTTGTATAATATTATTCCGTTGTACCTAGTAAATTCCATCAACCAGACATGTACTTATTGAGATAGAGACCAGTGTTGTTTATTCTTTCGACCTTAGAGTCGCTCGTTATATTTCTGGTGGTCTTGAGTTTCCTTTTGAGTTTTGATCCTCGCCGTTGGCGTTGTATATTATATTGCTTGTGTGGTTGTGACCGTCGATTGACGAAGAGCTAGCTCCCGCTTAGGGATGCCTTTTTCTTGATTTCGTATACTATTCATGTTGTATCCCGTTTGGGGGCCAGTATTTACAAAGGAGACTCTGCCGAAATTTTCAGTAAAATTTTGATGTTTTAAAAACCGCATAATTCGGCTTATGCTATTGAAATTACTTGCTTTAAGTTGGTTTTTCCTGCACTCTGCTACTTTTCTTGGTTTGGATTTCTGGGTTTTCGGTTTACTTAGATTACGTACGTCTCGAGACGTTCGTAGTTTAAGTGCCGGTCATGTTCCGTACTTTCGGGTCGTGACAAAGTTGGTATCAGAGCGTTAGGTTTTACCTTCGGAGCGTAGGATGACCCTTGGTTGATGGAATAGGTGACTAAAGTAGAGTGACGTACCGTTGGTATGTTCCGCGGCATATTTACGACACGCCACTCCACTTATGAAGCCTTAGGATGTACATTTCCTTGTTCAGTATTATATTCCTTCCTGATCTAGCCTCATCGGTACCAGTTTGGTTTTGCTGCTACGGTTACGGGCAGGGAGAGCTACGGCTAGAGTTGCGGTCAGCACAAGCTCGTCACGAACGAGGACTGACCAGGGCGAAATTCCGGCGACACACGATTGCAGAGAGGTGTCTTTTTATTGTGTTTTCGCACCACGAGCGTTGATTGATCACTGTATGAGATTACTCGGACAGACAGATCAGCACCAGAGGATTGAGCCAATGATAGAAGGTCGCTAGTCACCCATGGATGAATGACTGAGACATGTGATTCGTTCGCCTACCTGATGAGAGGTCATCAGATAGATTGATTCCAGCTAGAGACGACTTCGCGCAGAGACGTTGGGAGTCGACAGAGACGATCGAATGTCAGAAACCTATTATTCCAAGTTTAAAGTAGTCGGAAAGACATGCAGGCAATTCTATGGTCCCTCTAGAAGAATGAAACCCTAACTCGACTTAATGACCGTGTGAAAGCCTTTGAACCTTCGGGTTTGCGGCAGTTCTACGGCTGGACCACCGATGCTGTAGTATGTACTCGATACTATTAAACTGTACCTAAGATGTTGAGCTCTTGGGGGATTATGAGGTTTTGACGAATCGATTGGATGGCTCGACTTAATTCGGATGCTAGGTGGTGAGATGCATTTCTTGGGAGATTCCAGATACGAGGATAGCCGTTGGAGCTCAGTCCATGCAGCCACGACGGGACGAGTCCGAAGCAGTCGACATTAGAGAAAAAGTGGAGTAAGAGGTTCGTACATACCTGGATATGATGACGTTCCCCTACGCCGACATCAGAGATGCGATGCGCATGCCGAAGCATTGTACTTGGATATACCTTCCAGAAGGAGTCGCGATGAGTATGCAGTCGTTCCAGAGCAAGATGCAGATATAGGAAAGGACAACGTCTTCCGGACAGTTGGCAGAGACGAGGCATGGAATAGACCGTGAGCAGGATTCCTTCCAGGCCACTGATGCAATGATATTTGCACCCAGGATCAGATGTGTCACGTGCATTCAGAGAGCCAGAGGCCGACGCCAGTGATATGCTGCCTTGACAGGGCCGATGAGCCGATGGGTTGTGAGATTGGTAATCCACGGAGAAGACTTGGACCCAGGAGTGGTCATGTTACGCACACCAGCAGGCCAGAGTTCACGATCATCGACGAGACGTCCCACTAGTGACCGCGACAGTTGGCCCGAGATTATTAGAGAATGCACTTGAGCGGTACTGTTCCGCCATTATTGATTTCGATATTTTGGGTGATTTATTCGTATGATTTGATTTTGATGATTGAGGATTTACGATCTTTGCACAGTGTTTCACTTGATATCGTTTTCGTGCTTTAGTTTCACATGTTTGTGATTTTACGGTTTTAGACATTTGAGTTGATTTTGTGCGTATGTAGGCATATGAATTGGTTTTTGCACTCAGTATAGTTCACATATGCTCGCAGTGCAGTGATACGCATTTTGTGCACTTAGATGCACTGGACTTCGATTTCGATTGTGATACTCGATGTTTGTTTTATGCACCTTGTGCACCTGATTTGATTTTACGCATGTTCGGCGCTTGATATTGGATTTCATGATTTCGTGCATGATGGATGCCCCTGGTTTCGGGTTTTCACGCATGGTTGAGCGCAGGTTTTGAGATACGATTTTGGTGCACACCAGATGCACTAAATCGAGATTCTTCGTGCATGTTAGATGCACCTGGTTTTGCAGTCAGGCACACATGTTGCCTACGACAGATGTTTCGTGCACACCCGATGCACTTAGATGTTGTTTATGTGCGCATGTATGGCACATTCATGGATTTTGATTTCCGTGCGCACCAGACGCACGTAGCATTCATGTGGATATTTTGGGATTGATTTCGTATAGAGCAGTACGTTTTTATGATATTGCTATGTGTTTTCGTACTGAGCAGGACTAGTCAGAGGACAGTACCTGAATATATTTTTGCATGCATTGATAGTTATTGAAGGGATTTCCAAAAAGCGAGCTATAGCCTCAGTATTTACCTACGTGTCTGATATGACACGAAATGTTTAAAACAAGGAGACCCTTCTAAATTGTTTCCAAAACGGCAGAACGTACATTTCAAACAGAGGTATATATGTATATAGTTATTTTCTTATGATAGACGTCCGCCGCTGTGCAGTGTTATACGCGTTGCACAGCGACTTAAAGAGATTTGGCATGCATTTCCTTCAGATACTTACAGATATAGATTCGATGTTTACATGTATAGTTTCGAGTTATATCATATTGGTTTGATTTAGATTTGGCATTGATGTCTTCTCCATGACTCCGATGATTGCGGGATGCTTAACGGAGTTTTGATTTGAGTTATATACTCATTTTTCAAGCGCATGCGCTGCGCTACGATTTGTTTTATGTATTTACAATTTCGGAGCCCCGACGACTTGATGGTTTTCTTAGATGTTTTAGTATTTGGGGGAGTTTGAATTTAAATTCGGGGACCGAATTTCTTTAAGGGGGGAAGATTGTAACGTTTTGAAAATCGTTTCGGTGAAATTTCGAAAAAATCGGTAAAATAAGGGGGTTTTCTGTAAAAAGTCAAAATACAAATATCTTATTATAAAAATTAAATATACATATTCTAGTTATGTAATTGCTATTATTTGCTGTTTATTGAGCCGCTGATGAAATTTCAAATTTTCTGAAAAAAAAATATTATTTTATTATTATTTAAGCCGTCACTAATACATTTAATTAGGGAAAATTACAAATTGGAATGAGTTGAAACAAATTTTGTGCATCATAAAACATTAAATAAAATTTTATCATGTGGTTTTTGGAACGAAATTATTTGCCAAAACGGTTTAGAAATTATTGAAGAAAAAAGGCTTTTTTTTAGCGTAAATGGATGTTTGGGGTATTGTATTTATCATTTTTCATCACCCCACACTCGTACCCACACCCACACACCCCCACTTACTCCTCCCCATGGCTGAATTCAGCAGCCACCATATTTTTCCCCACTTGATTTTCAAAGGAAAAGATATGAAAGAAAAGAAAAGAAAATGGGTGAATTTGGTGGACTTTTGACTTTGGTTGACCTTGACTTTCACCCCCACTTTCTCTACCTCCCTCTCTCTCCTCTCCCACTCCAATTCAGCCAACCTCCCTCCCTCCTACAGCACCAACATCCCCCCCCATTCCCCTTCTCTTTTCTCTTCAAAACTTCTTCAAAAATTGCTCCAAAATCCATCAAAAAAATCCTAAAACCCAAATCCGACTCCTACCCATTTTAGCTTAGCCAAAATTGCATGGATCTAGGGAACAAGATTCCAATTTGGGAGGCTATGTGTGTGCTTGTGGATCTTCATATGTTTTGGGTATAATTCTAAACATTTTTGTTGCTTAAATTGTTACTAATGTCTTAAGCTAAATTAATTAAGTGTTAATTTGGATATGTGAGTTTAATTGCAAGTTTTGAAATTCAAGTTATGAATTTGAATGCAAGTTAGGGTTTTGTAAAATTAGTGTATGGTTGTGTGTTATATTTAGGCTTTTGTCATATTAATACAAGATTAGTAGCTTGTGCTAATGGTTAGTTTAAAATTGTGTTAAATTGCTAATTTGCTTACTAGCTTTTTGAAATTGGTTAAATACTTGGGATTAAAAATGTGTTTAGGTTTTTCATGACTTCATTAACTTTATTAAGTGTGGTTTAATGCTTTAGATCATGAAAATCCAACCTAGATTGTAGTTTGTGCATTTTTGCTTTGAAATTGTTAAATTTTAGGTATTTTGTAAACTAGAATATTAGGGTTTTTGGAATTTAATGAGATTAAATTCCGGGAATTGTTTATATGACTTATTTAAGATATTTAATAAGTATATTGGCTGCTACATTCATTTAAACGTCATGTTTTGTACAAAAACGGCGAATTGTGCTTGCTAGATTTTCGGAAAAATGACTTTTTAAGTGAAATTGGGGTTTTTGTGAGTTTTAACCTGGTTTATATTAAAATTAGTGTTCGTGAATATGCAAATGAGTGTGATTGGATTTTTCTCGATGGTTTGACGTTTGTACATCGACATTGAGGGTTGGTTTGACTATTCTTGCATGCGTAGGCGATAGGTTTGGACCTATGCGTGATACGCGTGCCGATTTGATTTTCGTATGCCGTTTCGATTTCGAATTTAGTTTTAATGCGATATGGTGCGTTATGATATGTAGGTAACCCCATGTGGACTTCGAGACGACAAGCAAGCGCGTGGCGACGTCGGCACCGACGGGCGAGGACCAGGTGAGTAGATTTATATCTATGGGGAGAAGTCGGGTGGATGGCGTATAGCACCCCCGCAATTCGTGGTGATGTATACGAATACGTATACATACACATATATATTGTTTATATATTGTTTGAGTATATTGATGATAATATGGATATTTGGTGTTCTTGGATGATTTAGTGTCGTGAAACCCTAGAGTAGTGGTCGCACTACACATGCACACACCAACCCATACTTGCATACTTTCTTCCTTCTTTTGTGCTTTACGGAAAATATAGTTATGTGTTCACATGGGTATAGGACTATGTGTTCACATACGGATTTGAGGATGATATTTGGGTTTGAGATGAGTCGATGAGATTTGTATTGAGGTTGTGAATTCGGTGACCTAGCAGGGTTCGTATTTGAGATACGACATGACGTTGTAGCGGGTCCTTGACGTAGTGTTTCACACACGTCCATTCATACTTAGGCGGTATCAGTATTGTGCAAGACATAGGTCAGTACCCTAGACTATGATCTTGGATAAAGAGGATACTAGGTGAATAGTAGGATGAATGTGATATTGACCCGTACCCAGATTTGGGATGCCGTACGACGGATTTACGTACGAGCTATATTGATGATTGATCCGTACTCTTGACTTGGGATGCCTGATTATAGATATGGTATCGGATATGATATTATTGAGGCAGGATCACCGACTATACATATACAGGTATGTATATGGATCGACTCAGATGTTAGGCGGTTTCCTTACCTGTAGTTCAGCTTGTTAGTTCAGCCGTATAGTTTAGTGTAGTTGTTAGATTAGATTAGACTCCTACCTATTTCAAAACTAGCGGATCGTGGGTATTTTAAAAGACAGGTCAAGGGATCTACGGATATTTTCAAAAGACGTATCCTTTCTTAAAAACCACCGTAGCCCTATTTTCAAAACCCCGCGGTTCGGGATATTTCAAATGGCACCATTTGTAGGACTTATATTAGATTAATGCAGATTAGTTATAGTTGCGTCTAGTTTTTAGCTCCCGCTCATTTTGGTTGCTCGCTCCGCATCGCATATTTACATTGTTATTTCATATTGCATTGTTGACATCATGCTGTTGGACACCAGCACCATTACCGATGATGCGTATGTACCACGTACACTTATTTGCCGGCTCACACACATCTTCATCGGTAATTGCCATGTCACGTACACCTTAGAAAATATTATTGCTTGACATAGCCTGTTAACTAATAGTTAGACATGATATTAGTGTACTTGCCTTATATCTTAGTTTAGACATTGTAGTGATTACCTGCTACTTCATGCATACTGTTATTCATCGTTATGCCGCATTCATGGATTCTCATGCATATATTCACTATTTTACGTGTTATTGAGGTTTTGGATTCGGATTTCCATGAGATTTTCTGGATTTGGAGGAAAACCGCAAAAACATAAATAAACCTTTTCTCTCTTTTAAAATAAAAAGTGCGGTTTTCCTATGATGTATGAATCGTCCACCATGAGTTTGCTGATGGATTTCGAGACCCGATTCGAGGAGTGGAGGAACCGTTTCGGGTACATGGTGGACCCGGTATGGTACCCCGGAGCAAGATGAATGTGGTGTTGACGTTGAGCCTGGCAGGGGACAGATTACCTACCGGTGATATTACCCGACGCGTCGGATATCCGGAGGATACCGTCGTGGTCTTGAGATGGATGGTAGGGGCCGGTCTGGACTGACGGCGCCCTAGATATTGAGATTGAGACATTGATATTTCGAGACAGTGAGGTTTATGTTTTGTGTCGATGCTAGACACGGTTGATACTGATTTTATTTATGATACCTCACTTTAAAAGTATAGAAATCTCACTAATTTATGAAAACAGTTTCTTCATTTACATGTATTCTGTTTTCATGCATTCATACCTCACTCATATGATATATTGCTACCTGAGGCACTGACACGGGCACATGAGTTTACACTCGGGTTAGATATTTACCCTAGCCTTGTTATAGGCTACGTGTTATTCATATATTTGAGGATATATTATGATCATTGACCTAGGTTGCGTTATTTATGCGATTTCTGTACGTAGATGTTTTTCTATTCACGAGTTGGCAACTCACCCCCGTTGTGCCCCAGTTTCTTGCAGGTTTGCCGTACAGGTTTCATTACGGCTTTGCGGGCTCAGTTTCATTCGGGTGACTTGCTAGTAGGTGGGTTTTTCTTGTATCGTACCCATCATATTACCTTGTATAATATTATTCCGTTGTACCTAGTAAATTCCATCAACCAGACATGTACTTATTGAGATAGAGACCAGTGTTGTTTATTCTTTCGACCTTAGAGTCGCTCGTTATATTTCTGGTGGTTTTGAGTTTCCTTTTGAGTTTTGATCCTCGCCGTTGGCGTTGTATATTATATTGCTTGTGTGGTTGTGACCGTCGATTGACGAAGAGCTAGCTCCCGCTTGGGGATGCCTTTTTCTTGATTTCGTATACTATTCATGTTGTATCCCGTTTGGGGGCCAGTATTTACAAAGGAGACTCTGCCGAAATTTTCAGTAAAATTTTGATGATTTAAAAACCGCATAATTTGGCTTATGCTATTGAAATTACTTGCTTTAAGTTGGTTTTTCCTGCACTCTGCTACTTTTCTTGGTTTGGATTTCTGGGTTTTCGGTTTACTTAGATTACGTACGTCTCGAGACGTTCGTAGTTTAAGTGCCGGTCATGTTCCGTACTTTCGGGTCGTGACAGGAGGCCTTTGCTGATTCCGGCTTCCAAAGTGATAAGGACGATTCCAAGTCCATGTCAGGTTATGTCTTTACCCTCAATGGAGGGGCGGTGTGCTGGAAGAGCTCCAAGCAGGACACCGTTGCTGACTCGACGATGGAAGCGGAGTATATAGCTGCTTGCGATGCCGCAAAAGAAGCAGTCTGGATGAAGAAGTTCTTAACAGAACTTCAGGTGGTTCCTACCATAGTTGATCCAATACCTCTGTATTGCGACAACAACGGAGCTATAGCTTTAGCGAATGAACCAAGGTCCCATCAGAAGTCCAGACACATCTTAAGGCGGTATCACCTGATCAGGGAGATCATTGATCGTCAGGAGATCGAGGTTCGGAGAGTTGCTTCTGAAGAGAACATTGCTGATCCATTCACGAAGGCCCTACCTCAGATTCAGTTCGAGAGGCTACTCGAGATCATCGGTCTTCGATACGCCAGTACATGGCCCTAGTGCAAGTGGGAGATTGTTAGTGTTTATGCCCTAGAAGGCCATTACTGTATCATACTAGTTTGTATATTACTTAATGGAAACTTGGGATATTCACATGTATATAACAGTCTTGCTAAACATGGTAGTATGCTACTTGGTTTTTCTATCTTAATATGTGAGTATACGTATTGATAGAGCTCTTAGGATCTTGCTTGACTACCAGCGTTGTGATGGCAGTCACACTAGTGGGGGCTGGGTAGTGTACAAGCACATCCTTATTCAGGTCCCTGGTCATTGGATTATCGAGACAGAGCATCGATACTCCGGAGTAGACTAGTGTGTACGCTTCTCATCCCAGTTGGGGAGATGGTCTGTCCCACAGCCGTCAGTACGTCGTACTGGAGATAGTATGCAGGTGCTCGTTGGGTTACGGGTACACCGGACAGGACTCACAGGGAACTGTTGGTTGGTTTTATACCAGTCGTCAGTGAACAGTTCCCAGGTGACATGAGTACAGCATAGTCCGCAGACTTGACACTGCTACTTCGCCTCGAGTGTGTCCCACTGTTCTTAGATTGCTACCCTACCACGGCTCAAAGGAGTCGTGCAAACAGGTAGCAGTTGGGTGCAGTCCCGAGCACTTGGAGGCAGTGGCGGTTAGACAGGATTCGTCTCTCCCGGTATTGGGAGTTGATATCGCGCTGTGTCAGAGAGCCATTACGCAAAGTCCCTGGCCAGGGCAAGCGAGATTTGCTGGTAGGTTCCAGTAGTTTCTCAGGGTGTAATGGGCTTTCCTCCGACACGACTTATACCGCTATTAGGGGACTGACGCTTGCCACCCCCTAGGCCTGATATGCGATAGTCTAAAACGAACGGACCGGACTGTATGGAGATTGTCACATCAGGCTCAGTAGGAGTTCGGATGGGTTTCCTCATCGGCCTTCTTATCGACATCTACCTGGGGACCGTTACGTACAGCTAGTGCCGCTTGCGATCTGTGGTTAAACCCACTGCCAGCGTAGTAGTCGAGTCTCTAGAGTCCCACACAGAGAGTTTCCCTACTCCAGGCGAAACGATATAGAGGTCGTATGGTTTTACGACAAGGGTTCGGACGCATACGTGTGTTTACGCACGTACGACTTTCGGACAGTTTTTACCAGTCGGCTTTGGTTTAAGCCAGTTACTGGTATCCGGTTATTGGATTTATACAGTCTAATGTTTTTCCGTATTTTTGCGGAAAGGAGGGCGTTCTCGTAATTGCGTGAGAAGCTTCTAGAAGATGGTGACTAAGGAGGTTTAGGTGGCATATACATTGAATGAGATTAATGAGTCATATGGATGATTCATCCATGTCATTAATGCTTCATAATTGCTTAATGACTCATGGAGATGAATCACCACAAGATATTTATCAAGCATGGTTGTAAAATGATTTCTTTTATTTTCTTGATAAAAAGAAATGCTTGATATATATTATGATAACTCATTCTTCTCACTTCACTATTATCCTCACCTTCTCTCTCCTCAAGCTCTCCCTCTTCAAACCCTAATCCTCCCCTCTCATGTGTTGAGTACAAGAATTAGTTAGACTACTTAATCCATAACCCTCTCTATATTTCACCTAGCTTCTTTGATTAGCACTTAGAGAAGTTTAGTTGCCTCAAGTTTAGAGGCTAAACTTGGAGTAAAGCTCTCGGGTGGATCGTCTACTACTTCGAGAAGGCCGAGGAGGAGGTGGAGTTTGCAAAGACGAAGGACACGATTCGTTAGGTATAATCCCTAAACATAGTAGCATAGAAACTCTATGTTTTAAGTTAGTTATCGTTTAGCTTCGATTCAAGCGGTTAGTCGATGTTTGTTCACTAAACAAGTTCGTTTTTGAAAATTCCGCCTCCCCACAAGTATTGGGGTGTTGTACATCGACTTACAGACATAGGACCACATACATCACTATGTATCAGTCCCAAGAGTTCCGTAACTCTTTCTCTATGTCCACTAAACGGAGTTTTGGTCATTTTGTCTTTGAGACATGACTTGCAAGTATCATAAGATGATAATTCGAACGGATTCAAATATCCATTCTTATGTAACTTAGCTCGTCGTGTCGCATTGATATGACCCAGTCTACAATACCACAAAAAGAATTCGTTCATTTCTGAACTCTTCCTCTTGTATGTGTTTTGCACATTAAGTACTGTAGTTTGATTGAGAACGTATATGCCATTATTTAACGAGCCTGATCCAATCAATTTTTGATTCAGGAAGATGTTCATAACATTATCATGTACTACAAAATTATATCCTTCTTTACTTAATAAAGAAACTGATATAAGATTGCATATCAGGGTCGGAATGTAATAGCATTCGTTCAGAATCAATGTATTACCATTTGGTAACACAAGGTGATATTCACCAACTGCTTTGGTTGCAACATTTGCACCATTCTCTACTCTTATGGAATGATCACCCATTCACAGTTCCCTACCTTTCCTTGGCCCATGTAACATATTACATATGTGAGATCCCGATCCGATATCTAATACCTAGGACGTAGAGTGAACTAAGAAACAGTTCTCGATAACTAACACACCCGAAGAAGATGCATCAACATGTTTATTCTTTGTTTGGGCGGCATGAGAATCCGGATATTCTCCTATTCCCTGCTCGGACTTATAACAATTATAAGTTTGAGCGGGACCAACGTTCCCTTACTCAGTATAATAAGCGGGTTCGGTCAATACATCTATATTATTATCTTGATCAAGGCTTAACATGAGCGCTACCTAGAGAGAGAGAAGAAAACACTTCAGCGTATGCTCTTGCAAGATTAGATTGGTTATTATCTTATCTAATCAGGATGGCTCCCACTGTTTTCATCAAATCTTCCTTCAAACCCTAAAAGGTAAGACTAGCCGGGATTAATTACACCTTACAAGTTCGCCAATTTTTCGGCCAGGCTAGTGTTGGTACTTTGAGGGAGGATCCCCGTGCTTTCGCACGGACCTAATTAAAATAAACCTTGTTTTCCCAGAGGCATAACCCCGTTAACATCTTTCTAGACACCTGCTTGATCGGCTAATTGTCATGTGTAAAACTCTCTCAGAAGTAACTCTTACTCGCAGTGGGTATCAGGATCCAACTATCTCATAGAAGGTATGCAATCTCATTGCAAATCTCAACACTTGAAATTCCCGATAATATTCTGCCCCTAGCGTCCTATGACCTTGACGGAGGTCAATAAACCATAGGCTACTAGTCAAGTTCAACCCGTCATTTCCTGATTGAATTAAACCCACCCGCACGACCCTTGATGGAGGTCAACAAGGTCGTACGACTATCCTAAAACAATCGCATCATATGCAGCAGATAAATACTAGTCGGCTACCGTACACTACGCCTTGACGGAGTCAACAAACGTAGCACGAATACTAATTAGGACTCATCTGAAATGATGGAGGGCTACGACAGGTTTTTCAGAAAACCTTTCGCGTAATGAACTTGATATCGTTGTAGAAACAAGTGAATACAAGTAGTTTGTACACCCTATCTTAGGTTTATCCTAGTTGCAAGAAAAATTAAATGAATTAATACAACGGTGGCTACACGCTCAACCCGGATGTGCCCTGCAAAAATAATATTTCATCAATTTACAAATTTATATGAATGAAAGAAAAAACGCTCTTCTCACATCCCATGGCTATTCATTCACGACGATCCAATACTTCATATACACAAACCATCAAGAACATACAGATACATGCAACCCCTATTAATCGACATATAGCAATTAGCAGACGTTTAGCAACACATATACAAACACAGAATCACAGATTAGCTAAGAACTTAGAATTTTGATTGATAATTACTTTCCGTGTCTACCCCATTTACATAGCAGTACAAAAACAAATCTGGATAGAAATCAAATATACCAAAATTCTTAATTCCAAATACAGGACCTACTGGAAAAATTGTGAGTGAATCTGCCCTAACTCGGCGGCGGATCCACGGCCAAATGGCATGTTTGGCCGTGGTTCTGCGGTCTAGTTAAAAGATTAGGATCTCAAAAATTTTCTTTGTTCTTAAAAATGACTGCATGTATTTTTAAGGTTACTGAAATGATTTTTCGAACTGTTTTGAAAATTGACGGCAAGCATGTTTTGAAATGTGATTTCGGGCAATTTTTCGTCGATCGAAAATCTAATCACTTTCTAATAAGCTTGTTAAGGTTTAGTAGGCTCTGATACCACTGTAAGTCGATGTCGCACACCCCACGCACTTGTGGGGAGGCAGAATTTACAAAAAAAATGTTTTTTTATACTTTGCAACAATGACTTTAACTCCAGGATCTTTACAGAAAGCTTAACTAGCTATACTACTTGGAGGTTCTAACTACTATGATAATGTTTATATCTCCTTGTTACTTGTCCTTTGGGTCTTCTTCTCCTCTTCTTCCCGAGCTCCTCAAAGATCTGGACCGTAGTTGATCGTCGGCCTCCTCGTGTCGAAGATGATCCACCCGAGAGTGTATGCTTCAAGCTCCAACCTCTAAACCGAGGTAACTAATTCGCTAAACTAGATAGCTTAAAAGATGTAGAGTATTTATTAGAGTGTATTATCTCAAGAGACCTAATGGTTCATAACTCATGTGAGGGCTTTAGGTCTTGAGGAAGAAGGAGAGAAAAATGGAGAGAGAAAGCAAAAGAGCAAATGAGCTAGGTCTTGGTAAGTGAAGGATGGCTCATTCCCTTACCCCCATCAAGCATGCAATATTTTCCAATTGAAAATATCAACCATGCTTGAATAGTGAGTCCAAACAAATAAACAAATGAAAACGAGCCATGCTTCACCATGCCACAAATATCTCCATTTTCCACCTCATTAATCTATTTTCATAAATAGATAAATCCAAATAATGAGGTGTCCCCTTCTAGAAGTATCTCTTGTGAAATTACAAGAATGCCCTCACCGTATATACATACCCGTATTCGTATTCCAAAAATACGAATACAATAAGATAATAACAATCTAATAATATAATACTAGAATACGGCTTAAACAAAAGCCCACTAGTATTACCCGTACAAACAACATCCGTATAGCCAGTACACGTATATGATCGGAACCCTGCCGTAAAACCATATGGCCTCTACATCGTTTCGTCCGAGCTAGGGAAACCCTCTGTGTGGGACTCTAAAGACTCAACAGTACGCTGGCAGTAGGTTTAACTACAAGTTCGTCAACGGCACTAACTGTACATAACGGCTATCCAGGTATTTGTCGATAAGAAGGCCGATGAGCAAAGTCATCCGAACTCCTACTGAGCCTATTTGTGACAATCTCCATATAGTCCGGTCTGTTCGTGTAAGAGTATCGCATATCGGGCCTAGGGGTGGTAACTGTCAGACCCTTAATAGCGCAATAAGTCGTGCCGGTGTAGAGCCCAATACACCCTGAGAAACTACTGGTGTACCTACCAGTAAATGGCTATCCCTGGCCAGGAACTTTGTGTAATGGCTATCCGAACACAGTGCAATATCAACCCCAAAACTAGGAGAGACGAATCCTATCTAACCACTACCGCCTCCAAGTGCTTCGGGACTGCACCCAACCACTACCTGTTTGCACAACTCATTTGAGCCGTGGTAGGGTAGTGATCTAAGTATAGTGGGAACACACTAAAGATGAATAGTGATGTCAAGTCAGCGGATTAACCTGTACTCATGCCACCCGGGAACTGCTAACTGACAATAGGTATAATACCAACCAGCAGTTCTCATCGAGTCCGTCCAGTGTAACTCATAACCCAATGAGCACCTGTATACTATCTCCGGTATTGCATACCAGTGGCCGCGGGGACAGGCCATCTCCCGAACTGGGATAAGAAGCGAATACACCAGTCTACTCTGGAGTATCGATGCCCTATCTCGATAATCCTACGACTAGGGATAAGTACAAGGATGTTCTTATAGACTACCCAGCCCCACTAGTGTGACTGCCATCACAACGCTGGTAGTCAAGCAAAAATCCTAAGGGCTCTATCAACATGTATTAGCGATATGTTAAAAGAAACACATACACATGTTAAGATAGAATCAAACCAGATAGCATATAATCATGTTGAGCAAGACTGTTATTATATCCGTGTATATAATAATCATCCAAAATGTAATATACAATCCAGTACTATACAATAATGGCCTCTACGGCATATACCACTAACAGCCAGGTATTCCTAGTAATGCCTTTTCATTATCCAGATTTATGACAGTAGTCGCAATTTCTTTTTCCCTCCCTTCAATCCCTTTATATGTCTCTGCATCTTACCTTCTATGCACCGCACTTAGGCTAATTGATTTTCTTCCTTCCCTACCTTTCGGCACCAGTCTAAGGTTTGGAATAGGTGTACTCTTCTAATACAAGGAGCTCTCACAACCTGAGAGAAGGTAAAGGGAAGAGACAACCGAATAATCCTATTCGATTTCTCCAGAACCTGTGGCCAACCTCTACTGAAGTAACTTCTTCGAGTTCGTATGTAGCTATACGATGGCTGTTCCAAGCAATATGGATCATCGTAGTGATACGGCGTGTTCTGAAGAAATGCAGAGGGTAAAGTATGAGTGGCAGGGATATGTGTGACTTTGTTGTGAATCATGACAATCCAAAGCCAAAAGGTGTAAGAAGGTCCGGTTAACATGGTTCATGAGTTTTAGTTTAAGGTAATTCATGGATCACTATAGCAGAGAGAGAAAAGAAACACTCAGCGTGCACTCTATCAAGATTAGATTGGCTATTAATTTATCTAATCAGGATGGCACCCACTGTTTCCTTGAATTCTTCTTCAAACCCTCAAAGGAGAACTAGTCGAGATCATATACACTCTACAAGTTCACTAACCGTTCAGCCAGGCCAGTGTTGGTACTCCGAGGGAGGTCCTCCGTGCTTTCGCATGGACCTAATTAATCATCCCGTTTCCACAGAGGCGTAATCTTATTAACATTTTCTAGACACCTAATAGGTTAGCTAATCATGAAGTGAAAATCTCCCGAGGAGTAATACATACTCATCAGTGAGAATCAGGACCCAACTATTATTGTGTGATAACTTTGATAGAAGCTGACCAAAATTACCACACTCCAGAAGGTATGCGCAAACTAGGAAAGTTTCCTGTATATTTGAAATTCCCGATATGGTTATTGCCCCAAGCGTCTTATGTCCTTGATAAAGGCCAACAAATCATAAGTCGTAAGTCAAGTTTTACCCGTCATTGTCCTGATTAATCTAAACCCACCCGTACTCGCCCTTAACGAAAGCTAATAAGGTTGTACGACTGTCCTAAATTAATGCATCTCTATACTACAGAAAAGTAACACATAGCTACCATACACTATGTCTTGACGAAGGCCAACAAATATAGCATGAATATTAGGTGCTACACGTCTGAAATGACAGAGGCTTACGGCTGGTTTTTGGCGAAAAACCTTTAACGTAATGAACTTGATATCGTTGAAGGAACTCAAGTGGCTCGGAAATGGAGTGGTTTAAGCTCCGCTTTTTAAAACTAATAACATAAACCTTTACTTAAGAGAGAACTCCCAATGAAGGGATCAAGGTTCTTCCCTCATAGAATGAGGTGCGGGATAATCCTAACCGAATACCTCTATGCAAAGCAAGGGAATACGACTATGAGTTTTGAAAAAAACCGAATAGTTTCAAAATTGGTTCAGAGGGATGTCGAAAGGGGTTGCAAGTAATGCTCAAATCCATTTATCAAGAGAATATATACCGGCCTTAGCCCTTTGAGCCATAACCCTATCACGAATACTTGCCGGGTTACTAGTTACTATACTAAACTCAAGAAAATAATTGAGTGTGAAGGAATCCTACCAAAATTATCACACTCCAGATGGTATGCAATTGGTCATTTCATATGGTGTAGTAGGCACAGACTTAGTCGGAACTTTGTTCAAAAGATATGCAACAGATTCTAATGCATAACCCCAGAAAGATCGCGGTAACTCAGCATTACTCATCATGGAACGCACCATATCCAATAAGTGCGGTTCCTCCTTTCTGATAAATCGTAGTGTTGAGGTGTGTATGGAGGAGTAACCCGAGAGAGAATTCATTTCTCTTTTAAATAATCCAGGAACTCGACACTCAACTATTCACCACCTAGATCAGATCCAAGTGTCTTGATACATTTTCCTGTTTCTTTTTCCACTTCATTCTTGTATTCCTGGAATTTCTCAAAGGTTTCGGATTTATGTTTCATCATGAATATATGTCCATATCTTGATAAATCATCCGTAAAAGTAATGAAGTAGGAATAACCACTTCTTTCATGTGTAAACATTAGACCACACACGTCGCTGTGTATGAGTCCCAAAAGCTCAGTAGCTCTTACTCCGTGTCCAGTGAACGAAATGTTTGTTATCTTTCCTTTGAGACATGATTGACAAGTTGCATAAGACAGATATTCAAATGGATCAAAATATCTCTCTCTATATAACTTCATCATCCGTGTTTCATTGATGTGACCTAGTTTACAATGCCATAAGAAATCTTGATTTAATTCTGGAGTCTTTCTTTTGAGTGTGTTCAGGACATTGAAAATCTGGTGTTGATTTAAAACATATATACCATTGTCTAGTGTACCTGACTCAATCAAACCATGATTAAGGTGAATGTTTACAAAATCACTTAGAAATGTAAAATCATAACCTTCTTTAGATAGTAAAGATGCAGAGATGATATTACATGTGAAAATAGGTACACAAAAATAGTTACGCAAAACCAAAATATGTCCACTTGTCAATCCTATGTGATATTCCTCAACGGAAATAGCATCCACGCTCGCTCCATTAGCAACCCTTAAGGTCATATAACCTTCCTTTATAACTCTACGGCTTCTTAGCACCTGCAATGAATTACAGATATGAGATCCTGAATCGATATCCAATACCTTGGAAGTAGAGTTGATTGACAGACAATTTTCAATCATAAACATACCTGAAGCCGAAGCCACAACTTGCTTCGAATCCTGGTTTTTGGCTTCCAAGTCCTGCGGTCCTTCTTCCAATGGCCTTTCATGTGACAATAGAAGCATTCCTCTTTCTCTACTGTTCGCCCCCCAACTTTTGCCTTGCCCTTTTCCTGCACCTTACTGACACCCCCATTCGGCTTAGTAGGGGCCTTCTTCTTCTTCTCCTTGGCTTTCGCCTTGGATTTAGAGGAGAAAAATTCCCCAATAAGCAGAGCAGGTATCTCCCTAGTTTTCTTTAGGGTGACCTCGGCACTCTTCAACATGTTGAGAAGTTCTGGAAGTGTAACTTCCTTCTCTTGAATATTGAAATTCAATATAAACTGGGCATAAGTAGAGGGGAGGGACTGTAGAATCAAGTATGTATACAATTCGTTCTCCAACGTGGTCCCAAGGTCCGCGAGCTCTTCAATATAGATAATCATCTTAAGGATGTGGTCCCCTACAGATGACCCGTTAACCAAGCTCGCCTGAAATAATTTCTTCGAGGTCTCGTATCTTGTAATACGAGATTGCTCTCCATATAAATCTTTGGTATGGAGGATGATGGAAGCTAAGTCCATCTTCTCGTGCTGCCTCTGGTGTTCATTATCCATTGAGGCGAGCACGAGGCACTTGACTTTCGCACGGTCTATTTCTCATGTCTTACGGATTTCAATATCCGCGACGGTGGAATCTGGACCAGGGACGGCAGGGGCTTTAGTAGTAAGGAGGTATCCCAGCTTGTCATAGGTAATGGCCATCTGGACATTTCTTAGCCAATCTTTATAATTTTGCCCCATCAATATATTTTTATCTTGTATTAATTTAAGCCTGGTCATCTTTGTCGCTACAATTTGGAGAGAGAGAAGAAACACTCAGCATGATGCTCTTGTAAATGTAGATTGGTTATTAGTTTATCTAAACAGGATGGCTCCCACTATTTCCTTAAATCCTCGTTCAAACCATAAAAGAAGAATTAGTCGGGATTAATCTCACCCTACAATTCTTGTTTAACCTTTCGGCCAGGCTAGTGTTGGTACTTCGAGAAAGGTTTTACAACGTTTTCACGAAGTTCCTTAACTAAATAACCTCTTTTCCCTGGAGGTGTAGCCCCACTAACACCGTTTTAGACACCTACATGGTTTATAGCATTGATTGCAAAGTGAAAAACTCTCCCGAAGAGTAATAAAACTCACGGTGGGATCAGGATCCAACTATCATTGTGTGACAACTTTGAAAGAATCCTACCAAAATCATCACACTCCAGATGTTATGCAAAATTAGCAAGTTTCCTTTTCCTTTGAAACTCCCAATATGGATTTTTGCCTCAGGCGCTTATGACCTTGACGAAGGCCAAAATGTCATAAGATGCAAGTCAAGTTCTACCCGTCATTGTTCAGGTTAATTTGAACCCATTTGTATAAACTCTTGATGAAGGCCAAAATAGTTGTACGCCTGTCCCAGATTAATGCATATATCTATGCTATAGATGAATACCCTGAAGCTACCAATCACTATGCCTTAGCGAAGGTCAAAATATATAGCTTGAATACTACTGAATACCCATCTGAAATGACGGAGGGCTACGGCTGGTTTTGGCGAAAACCGTGAACGCAATGAACTTGATATAGTCGAAGAAATCATGATAGCTTTTAAAAGGAGTGGTTTAGGCTCCGCATTTAAAAGTTATTTTTAAAGAAAACCGAGTGGTTTTGAAATTGTTCCAACGATTTAACTTTGGTTTTTTTCTTTTCATTAAACAATATTAATGTTGTTCTATCAATTAACCCTATCATTGCAGAAAGAAATGAAAATAAACATACGCTTATGCCATCCGCATTCTCCACGGGGCCCTATCATGCACCGTTAGGTTACTTAACTAACGACAGAGCGGGGGTAGGGCTAGCGAGCAAAACATAAGTAACGTTTATTATATATAATCTATATATATAGCCATTCGTCTCATGAAATAACAGCCATTCCAGATCACAGATCACAGCACAAGTAACACAGATGAATATATTGGATATACTAGGATTTCCGTGTTTCGTTTAAGCCTATAACAAAAAGCGGATTCCACGGTCGTGATGAATAGCCAAAACTTCACCCTAGCCCCCAATGGGTGCGACAAACTACCCGCCAAATCCCCGAAGTGAAGCAACCTCCCTCAATGAGATGAGTAGGCCACTCAGCACTTCAAGAACCCGATAGTTTGTGCACCCCACCTTGGGTCTATCATAGATGCAAGAAAAAGTAAATGAAATAATACAACGGTGGCTACAATCTCAACCCGGATGTGCCCCACAAAAGAATATTACATCACTTTACAAATTACATGAATAAAAGAAAAGAACACTTTTCTCACATCCCCCGGCTATTCAATCACGATGATCCAATACTTTATATCCACAAACCGCAAACACAAGATACTAGCTATGTGCAACCCCTATTAATCGACATATAAAAATTAGTCGACGTTTTGAAACACATATACAAATTTAAAGCGAATAAATGATGTTAAAATTTCGATTTAGAAACACTCCGTATTGCCCATGCACAAAGATAACATTAGATGAAATCTAGGAAAAATCAAACAATACCATAAATCCTAAATCCAAGAGTGCAAAACACTACAAGAAACACAAGACACAAGTCCTTAGAAAAACCGGCGAGGGCAGGAAAATCCCCATTTCTGGCGGTTTTGGTTTGGACCGAGTGGCTCGTTTTTCTCTAGTGTTCTAATTACTTTACGAGGAGCATTCTACACTTGTTTAAAAAAATTTAGAAGCTCTTTTAAAATCGACAAAACTTGGATCTAGGTTTTATTGTTTCGGAGTTTTTTCAGTTTTGAAACTCTAAATTTTGTCTATTTAGTTAGTTAAGTGTTTGGGTAGGCTCTGATACAAGTGTAAGTGTATATGTGCTCCTTACCGTATCAACTACGGCTGTGCGGAATCAAAAACTTTAAAATCTTGAGCACATAACACTAAATCCTTAAGATACAAGCCTGTTCCCCGCCGAACACAGAGATGCGACCGCGTAGGTCCGTCTTGACTGAAATTCGGGGCAGATGCTAATTGGTGCTATCCGTCCATCTCTCCGAAGATGCCAAGTTGATTTATGACACCATGTATCGAAGGTTTAAATGGATGCGGCCGATGTAGCAGACTTCATCAGATTCCTCCTCATTTGAGGGGTTTTTGATTATGGGGACGCTCTTCCCTGCAGGCGCAAGCCCCTGCAGCTAATTACGCTACCGCATCGCGGTAACAACTTTCACTTTCTTCAGATGGTCACTTCGTGTCGTGGGTGTTTGTTTTGTTTTTGGTTGCCCGTGGATTATATACGGAGACTAATTTATATTGTCGCCCGTAGGGCGTGGATTAGTCCAAATCTGTATCTTCTTAGATTTGGGTTTGGGGGTTGGGTTTAAGGATACATTAGTCTCTTTTGAGACTAAGATCAACTTAAACGTTTGTTAAGGATACGCTAGTCCAATTTTTAGACTAAGATCAACTTAACAGGATCGTTTAGATCCGAAAAGAGAGCAATTGGGCTCTATTGTTTAGTTTAGGGACATTGCGGTCGATTACCAGTTTAAGGACATGGTGGTCCAACATTAGTTTAAGGACATTACGGTCCATGGGCTTAAGGACCCCACAGTCCAGGTTAAGGACATCATAGTCCGTGAGCTTAAGGACCCCACAGTCCAGGTTAAGGATATCGTAGTCCGTGAGTTTAAGGACCCCACAGTCCAGGTTAGGGACATCCTAGTCCATGAGTTTAAGGACTCCACAGTCCAGGTTAGGGACATCGTAGTCCATGAGTTTAAGGACCCCACAGTCCGGTTTAAAGACATCGTAGTCTATGGAATGTATGGTTGTCGGGACCCGTCACCTCTCTAAAGACGTTGATGGATTACAATGACAAATATCAGTGGAGTAAAGAGATGTACCCTCGAACCGGTGTGAGTTGGTTGGAAAATCTGTAGTCCAATTTGGGACTAAGATCTGTTGAAATATTCATGAGCAGATGTGCTCAATTAAATATGAGTTGAGGACTTATGGCCAGAATTGGGCTAAGTCCAATAATATTAAAATGTTTAACATTTTATTGTTCTGGGCTGTTGAGCCTTTACTTGGGCTTGGCCCTTTTAATAATGCTGAGCATTAGATCCTGCCATTTTTTGTCTTGTATCGAATGCATCGCATTCATTAGAACGATGTGTTTTCTGACAGCACGCCACGTGGCGTGCCAGGCGCTTTGCGCCAATTAAAGAGCGCATTGCGCTTCTGCCAAGTAGCGCACACGAAAAGGACACGTGTCGCGCTTAGCGCTAAGCGCTAGTTTTATTAGCGCATTGCGCTTTCAATTTATGAGCGCTTTGCGCTGATTTAATAGCGCACCAGTGCGTGACACGTGGCGCGCTTGGCGCTGAGCGTCAGTCCATGGGCGCAGTGCGCTGTTTCAGAAGCGCAAAGCGCAAGCTGTATGTGTGATTGACACGTGGTATGCTTTGGCGCTGAGCGCCTGTCCAATAAGCGCAAAAGCGCAGTTCATGAGTGCAAGGCACTTTTTATTAGCGCAAAGCGCATTTGATCAATATTTATGATCAGAGAACAAGTTTATGTTCTGTTTAAAGGAGGTTTTTCCTCAAGATTCAAGTACAAAACTTCTTATTTATAAAAAAAGGCACTGCCTTTGTAGATCAATGATCTGTGAATGAAGTAAATACTTCTTTTGTTTTTATGATAGGATCTTTTGATCTCTTTTTATGAAAGACTTTGGTCTTTGTAGATCTATGATCTTTTAAGAAGATAATTCTTCTTTTTTAATGAGATGATTTCATCTCTTTGTTCAAGAATCATTCTTTTTATCTTGAAGAAATGATCTTCTTTCAAGAGCTTGCTCTCTTTCTTTTTGAGTTTTCTCAAAGTTTGTAGGGGGGTTTCTCTCTTTCGGACTTGAAGTCTTGGGGCCTTTATATAGGGCAAATTGATTTGTTAAATCAGTTAAAGAGATCTTTCTCTGATTGATTTGGGGATGTTTCCTCACCGTTGGATTTTTGATCCTAGGGCTTCTGTTTTACAGAAGGCAATCTTCTTGTTTTTAACAAGATTGAGAAAATCTTTCCATAACAGAATTTTAATTCTGATTAATGATTTATCATTATTAGATCTTTTGATCTAACGGTGGAGAATTTTTAATTCCAGCGCTGGCGCACCTGTACTTTGCACGTGTTGCGCTGCTCAGAGCGCAACGTACTTTGCGCTAGCGCACCTACGTTTGACACGTGGCGCGCAGCGCAGAGCGCAGCGCAACTGCGCTAGCGCACACGTGTTTGACACGTGGCGCGCAGCGTGCCTAGCGCTAGCGCACTCATGGTGCACTGCCTAGGGCGCAGCGCACCTGGCGCTAGCGCATCCGTGTTTGACACGTGGCGCGCAGCGCAGAGCGCTGGATCTGAAGCGTTGCTTTAATTCTTTTTAATTTTGAATTTTAAAACAGAGCTTTGCTCTGATGGGGGGAAAACGAAGCGTCGCTTCAATTCAAATCTCGGAATTTGAACAGAGCTTTGCTCTGATTGAGGAAACAAATGCCCCCTCACCGTTGGGCTTACGTGGTCCATACGTGAATGCGGCGGCGGTAGCATCTCAACCATTGGATCAATTTTTGGAAGTTGAGACGGCTCTCAATGCCTATAAATAGGACCTTTGGTCCCTTAGATGATTTTCATCTTCTTCTTTGAGAACTTTTATTCAGAGCATTGCTCTTCAGTTTAAGAACTTTTCAAGAGTAAAACTCTGTCAAAACTTAGGTAAAGTTTTAAAACTTTTAATAAATTAGGGTTTTACCCATTAACAGAGCCTTGATCTTCATAGATCTTTGATCCATAGAAAACCCTTTTAGGGTTTCATTAATAAAGCTTTGCTCTCTTCAGATCATGAACCCATAGTTCTAAGAAGATCTTAGAATTTTTAATTCATAAAAATTGATTTTAATTTTCTTTTCTGATGGGTTTTTCATCATCTTTACAGAGCCAGGCTCTTAGCATTCTCGGGGAATCTTTTTAAATTCCTTTCATAATTAACTTTGACAGGTGTCATTCCTGTCTGCCGAGTATTGCTCTCGAGGAGTTTAACTCCTAGACCCGAGGGGTCGCTCATTAAATGAGATCCCATTTTATTTTTTAGTTTTTTAGGATTTCTCGCAAATTCAAATTTTGTTAGGTGTCATAATTAGAATTTGTTTTCTCCACGGGGATATCAAGAGCTGTTTAAATCCATGTGCCTGTTTTTTCCTCATTACTAATCTTTTAATGATGTTTCTTTTCAGGCACTATGGCTGTTCATTTATACAGTCTGAACGAGTTCATTACTTATGAGGATATCCGCGTACAGGGCCGTTGCTAAAACCAAGAGTTTACAGATGCCCAATGTGCGGAGATTATAGGTCGTCTGTATACACGCGTCGGTTGGCTGCTTCCTCGCCGTTCCGCTCTCTTGAAAATCGTAATGGGAGCAATTTGGAGAGCACTTCCGGGGTTTCACGAGGCCATGCCGCTTAATGCGCTGGATGATGCCGAAGACAAGGTGCATTCAGTGTACCTGTTGGGGCTGATCTCGAAGAAGCGGTGAGATAACCTCATTGATATTCTGCATCAAACTTTTCAACAGACGACGATAATCGCTTCTTATCAAAGGGAGGGGGACATTGCTGAGGATCTCGACACCCGTGAGCGCGAGAGGATGCACACGAGAATGGTCAGAAAGGCCAGAAAGATTCTGTACGGCCTTACTTTCGAATTCCTCAATCCATGCCCTGGATCTGAGGTTTTACCATTGTAATCATTTTGATGATGTTTTCATTTACTGCTTTCATGATTGTAAGAACTTTTCGAAGTATGAATGGCAAATTCCTCATTTTAGTGTGTTTTACTCTATGTACTAAATCTTTTGCACATGAACGGGTAGGTTTCGAACGCTTAACCAAATGCGAATCAAATGTTCTCCTTATCGCTTTCTTCTCTTTTCCTTGTTGTTGGTATGTCACTCTGGCAAGTGTGGCCTGTAGATAATAAAGAACATTTCATCTTGAACTCTCTGAGAGGTAGTGATGGCTTAGGAAGCAGGTTCAGATCTGCTACCTAAGACTTTTCAACTTCATGAGCCGTGTGGGTCTCATGAAGGCTTTTCTCCCTTCGAGTCGAGAGGATCCCGTAGGTGTATTTTCTTCTTAGGAATCGTGAGGATTCCTAAGCGCATTTTTTTAGAGTCGTAAGGATCTCACAAGAGAATTTTCCCTCTTACAAGTCGAGAGGACCCGTAAGCGGTTGTTTCCCTCCTTGTCGAGATTCGACTTTAGAGAGTGTGGTCCGTGAATAGTATGCAAGTGTCCATCTTGGACTGACTTGCAGGACCCCAGTGCTTAGGAAACATATCCTTATCCCCATTGCCTAAGGCTTTTCCCTACGAGTCGAGACGAATCGAGAAGTTCCCGTAAAGACACTAATTTCCTCACGAGTCGAGACGAATCGAGCAGTTCTCGCAATAATGTCCTAACGTCACAGTTAACCTCTGCTCTTTACGACAGAGGTCCGTTAGGGTCTGTGGTACTAGGGTTTTGTCTGTCGTACCGTCGCGTTGGCTGATGTATTCCTCGATAGGCAATCTTGCTGTTCGAGTAGCCTTGCGACTGTCGTGTTTCTGATCCCTTCGGGGGCTGGACAAGACGTCTTCAAGCAATTCTCCTAGGTAGTTTGACCGTCGGAAGAGCAAGCATTAGGAATTTTGCCATGCCGCTTTTTAGTTGAGGTTAGGCCCATTTTGGAGAGCCCCGATGAGTCATAACCACTCCACACTGGTGTGGGATGATCTCCGATAATCTTTCAGGTTTTATATGAGTTGCCGTCAAGACCCTGAAGCTAGGAATTTGGCCTTCACTTCGTTTGCTGGCATTGCGTCTTCTGTATCAGGACGCATGTTGCGGTTGTCTCTAGGTTGCTGGTGAGCCGTCGAGGTCTGGAACTAGGGATTTTACCGTGGCTCCGTTGTTTGATTGTCGTGTCTGAATCCTGCTGGAGGAAGAACGCTGTAGTGACATCTCGTCTGCTGTATTGAGACGAACGTCGAGGTGGTGACAACTGTGAGATGATCTCCGATAGTCTTTCAGCTTTTATATGAGTTACCGTCAAGACCCTGAAGCTAGGAATTTGGCCTTCGCTTCATTTGCTTTGGCACGTCCGAATCCTATTGGAGGAAGAACGCTGTGGTGATATCGTGTCTACTGTATCGAGACGAACGTCGAGGTGGTGACCATTCCGCGCTGATGTGGGATGATCTCCGATAGTCTTTCAGGTTTTATATGAGTTCCCTTCAAGACCCTAAAGCTAGGAATTTGGCCTTCGCTTCGTTTGCTTTTGTTAGTTATATGTATGCCCTAGAGGCCATTACTATACATAGGATATATATAGTAGTGGATGCTGGGACATATATAGGTAGGACTTTCTTGCTCGACATAATAGTACGCTATCTGGTTGCTCTTTATCTTAACGTGTATACTTTCTGTCTCTCTGTTACATGTTGATAAAGCCCTTAGGATGTGTACTCGACTTCCAGGACTGTGATGCAGATCATACTAGTGGGGCCTGGATAGTCCATGAGTACATCCTTCAATGTTCCTAGTCGATGGAATATCGAGACGGGGCATCGATATTCCAGAGTAGACTAGCGTATATCTTCTTGACCCATGTGATGGGTAATGGATGATCCCATATCCATTGGTGTTTGACATCAGAGATGGTATACGGGTGCTCAGTGGAGACTGGGTACACTGAACGGACTCGCCGAGAACTCCCAGATGGTATTATACCTTACGTCAGATGGCAGTTCTCTGGTGACACTGGTGCATAGAGTCTTGTGTGTCTCCCACTGTGCTTTGATTTCCACCCTACCACGGCTCTAATGAGTCGTGCAAACAGGTGGTTTTTGGGTACAGTCCCGATTCACATGGAGGCAATGAGTGATAGGAGGGGATTCGTCTCTTCCGGTATTGGGGGTTGATGTTGCGCTATGCTTGACTGGCCATAACAGGAAATCCCTGGCCAGGGTTGCAGTGATCTACTGGTAAGTGTTATCAGTAGTCTCACACATGTTATGGACCTTACGTCGACATGACTTATCGAGCTACTGGGGTCTGACGTTTACCACCCCTAGGCAAGATATGCGACATATCAGACGAATAGACCGGACTGTACGGTAAGTGTTGCTGGTTGGATTCACAGGAGTGTGAGCGGGCTTGCTCGTCGATCTTCTGATCGCTCAATACCCGGGTGGCCGTTACGTTTAGCAGACCGCTTGCGGCTTGTGGGTGCTTGATATGATCATCATCTGCTGCCGGCGTATTGACGAGTCTTTAGAGTCCTACACAGAGGTTTCCTGGCTCAAGCGAAACGAAATAGGAGCGCATATGAGTTATGTGCAGGACCGAGAATAATGCATGTATGTGATACCGTATTTCATTCTCGCGATGAATGTATCGATTGGTTATATGCGATATAACCTAGTTATCGAATCGAAGATTGATTCGATAAGCCGATACATAGGATACTAGTCGGTTATACGCGATATGACCGGATCGTTAAATCAAGTATTGATTTAATGATTTAATGCATAATTATATATTTGATATATTACTTTGCATTAACTAGTATTAGTTCACTTTAAAAGGATTTTCTCACTTGATGTGCAAGTTGTATATGTGATATACTTTTGTGCACATGATTGTATCATGTTTGATGATATCATGTTAAGTGTAAAGAATTAAATCATGGTTAAACTAATGATTAGGGTTTTGTTTATCCATTACTTATTTATTCATTTATTTATTTACTTTTTCATTTTGGAAAGGATAAATGAATGGTGGATTGGTTTGTTTCTTAGTTGAAGCTTCATGAAGCTTTGACTAAGTCATCATTCTTGTCTTATACTTAACCCTAACCATTCAAGTTAACCATGGTCTATTCTCTACACTCAACTAAGGTTAGTATATGATAAGTATTTCTTTAATTTTCTAAATTATTCAACACTTATCATATTCTTTCTTCTTCATCTTCATCTTCATCAAAAAGAAAGCTTGCCTCATCAATGGCAAGTGAAGAAATCAAGTGAGAAATCCAATTCTAAAGTGAACCCACTTTCTATTTCTTCATCCTCTACCTCTTGCCAAGTAGTATAGGGTGTTTTCTTCACAAGTTTCATGACTTGGTGAAGTGGGAGCTTGATCTTGTGATGCTTCGACGTAGATCATCTTCGGCATCGAAGCCGACGACCAAGCCCGCCCATTTTTCCGATGAAGCCGATGCTAGAGTCCGGGATCCAATTTGGACAGCGGAGGGACATCATCGCGGAGCTTAGGAAGTGGTGGACCGGATCTACAAAGGTTGTAGTCCCTTTCCTTTTAAGTTAAAGTCGTTAACTTGCATCGTATAGCCTATAAATCTAGTTAACGATCCGTATTAGGGTTTGTAGGCACATGTAAAATTTGAATTAGCCATGTTTGATGCCTTGTGAGACTTCATTAGTGTGCCTAGGAACCCTACAGCTTTGGCGCGTCCGAATCTTGTTAGAGGAAGGTCGCTGTAGTGACATCTTGTCTGCTGTATCGAGGCGAACGTCGAGGTGATGACCATTCCGCTGGTGTGGGATGATCTCCGATAGTCTTTCAAGTTTTATATGAGTTGCTTTCAAGACCCTGAAGCTAAGAATTTGGCCTTCACTTCGTTTGCTTTGGCTCGTCCGAATCCTGTTGGAGGAAGGGCGCTGTAGTGACATCTCGTCTGGTGTATCGAGGCGAACGTCGAGGTGATGACCATTCTGCTGGTGTGGGATGATCTCCGATAGTCTTTCAGGTTTTATATGAGTTGCCTTCAAAACCCTGAAGCTAAGAATTTGGCCTTCGCTTCATTTATTGATATTGCGTCTGCAATATTGCGATGAATGTCGAGATTGTCTCTAAGTTGTCTATGAACCGTCAAGATTTGGCTTCACTTTGACAAAGCCGGGTGGGACGATTTGATCCCCTTCTTGTTTGTGCCCATGAATTGTATACAGGGGTCAATGTGACCTCACCTACAGGGCAAAAGGCTTCATTTCAGTTCATCATTTTTTTTCTTTCCGCGATGCTCTATCGTTTCAGCTTTTATATCGCGAAGGTCGCGATTGCCCAATCATTTTGGCTATTTTTCGCGGCGCCCAATCATTTCGGCTATTTATTTTATTTTTACTCGCTATTTTTTATTGCGAGCTGCCCAATCATTTCGGCTATTTTGCATGCTTACATTTTGCTGCTTTTGTTGCAAGTTGCCCCATCAGTTCGGCTATTTTGTATGCATGTGTGGCTTGCTGGCTTTTCGCTGCAGGCCTGGAATTTAGACACCGATTTCGGCATCAGCACCGCTACAACTGGGATATTGCCAGGAGAGAATCATCATTTGCCTCTGTCGATGTCGAACAAAGGTGGCTTAGCGAACAGGGTTAGGATCCTGTCGACTAAGGCTTTTAACTTCATGAGCCGTAAGGGTCTCATAAAGGTATTTCTCCCTACAAGTCGTGAGGATCTCGTAGGTGCATTTTCTCCCTAAGAATCGTGAGGATTCCTAAGTGCATGTTCTCTTATAAATCGTAAGGATCTTACAAGAGCGTTTCTCCTTATAAGTCGAGAGGACTTACAAGGGTTGTTCACCGTGTAGACATATCTCTAGTCACGGATGGGACTTTGTTAGGGAATTGTTTATTCGCACACGTGGATTGTATACAAGGGTCAGCATTGAGCCGCTTGTAGGGCAGTATCGAAGGTTGTGGTGGCCGCTTAAGAACAGATTCAGATCCCTGTAGCTTAAAACTTTTGAATCTTATGAGCCATGAGGGTCTCATAAGAGGGTTCTCCTTACGAGTCGTGAGGATCTCGCAAGTGTAATTTCTCCTTAGGAATCGTGGGGATCCCTAAGTGTGTTGCTCCCTTGTGACTCGTAAGGATCTCACACAGGTGGTTTCTCCTCACAAGGTCGAGAGGACCTTGCAAGTGTCTTTTAACGAGATTGCGCCCTTTCGGGTTTTCACAAAAACTCGCCGGTAGCCCTACTGTTTTTACTTACGGAGCCCTTTCGGGTTTTCATCCGTGCCCTTTTTGCTTATGGATATACCTTTTTTTTTACGAGTCTGAGCTTTTTCGGGTTTTCGCAAATATCGCCGGTAATCCTGCTGTTTTTACTCACGGCGCCCTTTCGGGTTTTCATCCATGCCCATTTTGCTTATGGACGTACCGTTTTTTTTGTTCTTTTTTTTAACTACGACGCCAGCCTGAGGATGCCGCGGGTTGGTAGTAGTTTAACGACGTTTCGATCATTTGCAAGTTTTAGGACATTGCGGTCCATCGTTAGTTTAACGACGTTTCGGTCTATAGCCAGTTTTAGGACATAGCGGTCCATCGTTAGTTTAACGACGTTTCGGTCTATGGGGCTTTTTCTATGAATGAGTACGATGCCCCCGGCATGTCCACCTTTTTAGGAGCATGAGGTTGTGGCGGTTTCACCTTCCAGTTTTCCGATAATATGAATTTTCCTTGTTGGCATTGGTCCTCGATCCAGTTTTTGAAGACGTAGCAGTCTTCGATCGGATGGCCCAATACTCGGTGGTAGGAGCAGTAATTAGGATCGTTGACGTCGTTTGGCTGCAACGGTCGTTTTGGATTCGGTAGATTGATGAGCCTGTTGCGCACTGCCAGCTCGAACAGTCTCCTCGTTTTATCTTGGGGAAACGAGTAAGGACGTCCTAGTCTCTCCTCAAGGGATGGGCGTGGAACCATATTGTTTTGGCGAACAACTGGTTTTAAGTTGCTCGGCTGTTGTTGAATATTGGCGACGAAAGTTGCTTTTCCTTTCCCCTTTTCATTCCGAGGATCCGTCTTTGGAGGAGACGGTCTATGACCCATCTGGTCCATTTGGGCCAGCTTGTCAATCAGGGCTTAGAATGTGGTCGCCTTGAAGAATATCATGAATTGGGAAATAGTTGTATTAGGGTCCAAAGTGCCTACGAACATGCCCACCGCCGGTGCTTCTTCGATGCGCTGTTCGCATTTTGACCACAGGTTCCGCCATCGGATTGCGTATTGAACCCATGTCTCACCTGGCTTCACCCTGGCATTGATCAATGCCGTTATTGGGGTGCGTTCACTAGCCCTCGCAAATCGCTGGGTGAATAACAGCTCCATTTCTGCGGAAGTCTTGACGGAGTCGTTTGGAAGTTCATAGTACCATTCAAACGCCGTCTCCGACAAGCTGCCGACGAATTGACGGAGAAAAAGTTTATCATCGCCCCTGGTGTTGCCACAAAGAGCCCTGAACTGAGCGACATGTTGATGGGGATTGCCCGTCCCTTTGTATACATGAAATTTGGGGATCGTATATCCCGGCGGGTAACTTATTTGGTCATACCAGCCCGGATAGGGTCGTCCAGTCTTGACAACTTGGCCAGCCATTTTGTTTGCTCAGTGAGCTCGTATTTGTTGAGCAATATAGTCATCCAGAGCAGCCTTGGAAATGGTTTTCTCTTTGGCTGCTGAAAGAGCCGGAGGAGGGTTCGATGTCTCTCTCCTGTCATCTTCAATTATAATCGGAGGGTCTTCAGCTGGAGGCTCCGGCTGTAATATCATCCCAGCCATGTCTTGGAAAAAAAGAGTCATTCGTTTTATGTTGGTTGCTTGCTCCGCGGCTTCTTTTTCTTTCCTCTCGAGCATTCTTCGGAGGAATTCAGCATCAGTTTCTTGTTCATGACGCTGCTCTGATGACGCCTCCTGGCTTTCTTTTGGCCCGGTGAGTGCGGCCATTTGCGTTAGCATTTCCTGAAGCTTCTGTTGTTGTTCCTGGACTTTTGCCACGGATCGGGTGAGCGGTCAGTGACCCGTCGAAGCGCGGCTTTCCTCTTTTCCGGAAGCCATATAAACGGTATGCACCATTATGCCTCCAGACTTGGGGCGTTTGGGCTCAGCGTTTTTGCAATCTGCCGTAGTCACAGGGGCTTTCTCTAGCCTCCTTCTCTTTTGTGCAGTTGACGTTGAGGGGGCCGTTGCAGTGGGCACCCAGACGGATGACATCTTCTGTGGTACCTCAGGATGGCTCTTTTCTCGCTGAGCTTTGAGCTTTTTTGTCGGCGAGAGTAGTCCTGGTCAATCACCGATTCTTGAACCCGTTGCCAGACTTTGTAAACCTTGGAGGACAGCCACTGAGGGGGCTGATCCAGCTTTATTTCTGTAACATTCTCCACTGGTGGAGGAGATCTTTTCAGTACGGCGGCAGGAGAATTCCTGTGCACCTTGTTCAGCAGTTCAAAGCTGTTTCCGGTTGGAACAGCAGCATTGAATTCCACCGTTGAGGCTGGTGGAGTTAGCCCAGAGGGGGAGTTGCCCCCAGCTGTAAGTGCACGGCGGCGCCCTGGTCGTCAATCCGACGGCCAAATGCGGAAACGGTGATAAACTTTATTTTTTGCGAACTTTGCAAACCGGCACCACCGCGCACTAAACCCCGGATCGGGCCATTAAACTATATCTAGCTAACAACAAGACGGGTTAGAGATATACCGAGTGATCCGAGTCCTCCGGTCTTCTCATCGTCGTCCCGATCTCTCGCGGAATGTCCGGTCTCCATCTCCTCGCCGGAAGGGCACCACATCGTCTGTATCTTTTACGGGCTCCCACCTCAATACCGAGGCAACTCGGGCACGAAGCTGGCTAGTCGACGTGCCCAAGGTTTGCTGTAGAATGAGTAGTGCTTTGTCTCTTTGGGGTTATGTCGCCTTGATGGAGGAATCAACAAGATATGAACTTGGGGATTTTTGTGGCAATGGAAAAATGATATAAATGATTAATTTTTCCCACACCCTCACCAAATGAAATGAATCATCTCCCTCTCTCTCAAAATGGTCGGCCACTCCATTATAGGAATGGTGGTGGAGGTGTGAACAAAATGCAAGAGGGAGGTAAGTGTAGGAAAAGAAAGAGGTGACCATAAACAAACATCATGATAACAAAACCCATATCCAAATCAAATCCTTTCAAATCTCATTTAATGCAAGTGATGGAAGAAAGATATCATAATCAATACAATTGCAAGAAACCCCCTCCACAAATGTTATTTGCATAATTGCAAATAACCCCTCCATCGGAAAAGTCCGGCCGGGAAAGAACAAAGGAAAACCGGCCGGAACGGAAAGCAAACTGGCAACTCCAGAAAACTGGTCCCGCAATAAATTACAGGAAAACCCCCATACTGTGCATACACACCCGCATCTGTATTCCGTCCGGATACAAATGCAAAGAGATAAAATCTACACTGTACTATACTAGTATCCGGCTTAAACCAAAGCCGGCTAGTAATATCCGTCCGATCCTGATCCGTGGAATACCGCACGTATCTGATCGAACCCTGCCATATATCTATACGGCCTCTAGTACAAACCATCCGATCCTGATCCGTACAATACCGCACGTATCTGATCGGACCCTGCCATATCTCCATACGGCCTCTACAGCGTTTCGCCCGAAAACTGAGTAACTGAAAGTGTGGTGGACTCTAAAGACTCGTCAATACTATGGTTGTGAATTTAACCACTAGCACGTCAGAGGTATAAGCCAATACGTAACGGGCCACCAGCTATTGACCAAAAGGGACGTCGATGAGCGAACTCATCCTGACACCCTACTGAGCCTGTCAGTGACAATATCCGTACAGTCCGGTCCGTTCGTCTATGAGCATCGCATGTCGGGCCTAATGGGTGGGTAAAAGTCAGACCCCCAAAAGCGGTACAAGTCGTGTCGGAGTGTAGCCCAGAACACCCTGAGATACTACTGGAATACCTACCAGTAAATCTCCTGCCTTGGCCAAGGACTTCGTGTAATGGCTCTCCTAGACACAGCGCGACCTCACCCCCAATACCGGGAGAGACGAACCCCCGAAGATCCGCTCACTGCCTCCATGTGGCTCGGGACTGTATCCAACTAAAACCTGTTTGCACGACTCCTTTGAGCCGTGGTAGGGTAGTAATCAAAGCACAGTGGGAACTCACACGAGACAAATGACGATCCCCAGGTCGATGAACTAACCTGTACACATGTCACCTGGGAACTGCTATCTGACGTCAGGTATAAGACCAACTAGCATGTTCCCGGCGAGTCCTGTCCGGTGTACTCATAACCCAATAAGCACCTGTATACATCTTAGGTGAACCAACTGACACCGGTGGCTTGTGAGACCGGCCACCACCCCTCGTCGGGGTCTCGACTGTATACACTAGTCTACTCTAGAGAATCGATGCCCTGTCTCGAAACTCCCACGACTAGGGACCATTTAAGGATGTGCTTAAAGACTACCAGCTCCCACTTATATGATCACCCTCATACTGCTGGTGGTCAAGCAAGAATCCTAAGGGCTCTATCAACGTGTAATAGCGACCTGTAAGGTCACCTGAAACAGTACACGATGATAAAGGTAAACCAGATAGCAAACTATCATCTCGAGTAAGACTGTCGTACCGGGATAGGTCCTCCCTCAATCATTGCAATCACGTGCCTGTGATCCAATAATTGACTCTGAGGGCACTATCTCCAACAATCTCCCACTTGCACTCAAGGCTAATTATTGCGATGTCGCATACTCACAGCCCGTGTGATACCGAACACCCAACTCCTCTACTAGTCAGTCTCATAAAGCTCGTTTGCGAGACTATTGCGTTCGAGGAATAGCCTCAGCGAGAGGATCCGCTCTGATGTTTCTTTCTATGTCTCTCTATATCTCAAGTTCGCGGAGAAAACCATCTCCCGAAATGAGCAATACCTGTCTTAGAGTGTCTGGATGTGTGATGGGACCGAGCTCATAAATGAACTCCAAATCCAAACTTCTTAGACTGTATCGTCAACTGAACTTAATCAGTATTCTGCGCCATGCCACCCTCAGTATTTCCTTGGACCACCTGTCCAAAATACTGCCTCTCGTCAGAAGGAAAACTATAACTCTGACAACCTCCTTGTCGTCCATGTCACCTTGGAAGCCTGGAATGATAACTGTCTCCCAAATGAGGCTGTCGTTATCATATCCCTAGAACATCCACTTATGTTCTAAAACTGCTTCCGACTGTTTCTCCAGGATTGGATCAATGTCAACTTATTGCATCTAGTGCAAGAACAACATCTGGTGTGGTACTTGACATCTCATGATTGACTCAATTGCCTAAGCAAGTGATCTGCCAATCATGCACATCCCTCTCTACTTTAGTCTATATGACACCTTTAGAGATGGTGACTCCATCACCTGCAGGTACACTACCGTGCCAGGAGTCGTCCATTCTAAATACTCTTAGAATGCTGTCTTAGTACCCTGATTGGGAAACCACCCAAATCTAGATATAAAACTATAGATCTAGTAACCAGTATGTTTGATATAATGTCCAAGTCCCATGTGGAGAAACCACCGTGTGACGACCAAAGTATAACCGATCGTAGTATAGGAATATCACTTCCTACTTTGTGTATATCATCCATAACCCGGATATCACACCGTACTACCTTTTCAACAGATCCATCCCCTATTCTGATGACGTCAAACCCATGACTGTCACATCAGAAATAGATGATCTATCTCCGCTATATCTGCTTTAGTCTATAAATAGACATAAGCCTGATGTCCACCAATGCTTCCGCTGCTCCCACTGACTACGACAACCCTCTGGCAGAGTCATATAGATGTGCACTTCTAAATCTAGTTTAGAACGACGCTATACTCATCCTCCTGCCGGGTCGCGCAGCCTGGAACAACAACAATGGCAAGTGTGGGTAAACAAGAACTTCTCTGTCACCGTCCTTGAGGCTACCGGAGTACCTCTCGGGTGCCTGAAGTTACCCACCTTATCTGCGGAGTGGCCAATGGAATGTCAAATCAGATTGAATCTTTAGGTTCCTTATCAAATCTTCAGTAATCGTTTGCGGTTCTGGAATCACTTCCAGTTCTACCATACTCCCACTTATGTTTTCTGAAAAAATAACCATTTCATTTTAAAATGTGGCGAGTTAAGAACAATATCACTATTGATCTTCCAGATGGTAGAAAATCAACCCTCGTCATAGCCTGGGTCAACCCACAAACTGCCATTACAGAAACGTGCCTTGAGTTGTCCAGTGTCTGGTTTTAATCATAAGCCGGACAACTCCCCGTGCCTTAACAATGTTAAGATATGAACTGTACTATATCCAATATAGAACCAGAGGCACTGATTTAATTGAACCAGATTCAAATCATGCAGCTGTCTCCAGTGCATGTCAACTAAATGGAAGGAGGCCGATCAGCGTTACTCAACTTAGGAATGCTTCCAATTATGAGTAACCTGAAAGAGAAGTAATTTCTCTTTGTCATTACTATCAACTGAATACCATACACAAGTATCTACATCTTCGATCACTTTGAAGAATCCCGATACTTGTTACACCTGGTTCTCTACTCTATTCAAATACCTATAACTCCTCAAAACTTAGACCCTGTGTTTCTACGAAACACATGTCTAAGAACTAGAGAAGTTAAAAGTAAACAGAATATAGTATGAGGACCAACCCCTCTGTCCTTATGGACACTGGACAACATACAATACTCTGTATAAGTCCGCTGAGTCTAACAACTCTTTCACTGTGTGTCGTAGGTTGAAAACTGTACTTATGGTTAAGAAGAATTACACCGCTGTTTAATGCTCCTTACCTAACCTGTAAGTCCATATTGCGACCCCCGGTTCTTACGGGGAGGCGGAAACGGTATACAAAACAAATTTTTTATCGCAAGAGGCAACATGGACTAAACAAGGTCGGGATCGTGTCTAAACTAAAACTAGCATACTAAGCTAAAGAGATTTAGCTACTCGGATAGAGATGGTTATACCTAAACTTGAACTCCTTCTTCTTCAAACTTTGTGGAGGTTGATGGTTCTCTTCTCTTGTCGCCTTCTTCCGTCGAAGATGGATCCACCTCGAAGGCTCGACCTTGGGCTCTTTCTCGGACTTGGAGTGAACTAGAATCGCCGGCTTGCTAAACCCTTGATCCTAGAGTGAGTAGAGAGAGTGTCTAAGGGTTGCTTTTGTTTTAAAGAGAAGGATTCTCAACACATGAGAAGGTTTCTCTTTTGCTAGAGGAAGAAGAAGATGAAGAGAGGAGAGAGAATGAGAATGATAGAATGAGCTATATTTTTTTCTTTCTTGCAACCATAATGCAAAAGAAAAGAATTATCTAATAATAATAATTGAAAATGAGAATAGTTGATGGCAATTTGGAATGACCACAACCATGCTTCATTTAAAAATGTAAGCATAAATCAAGGAAGACTTTTGAAGCATGATGGTGGTCAACTTTCAACCATGGTCAACAAGTCAACCATGGTCAACAAGTCAACAAAATCAACCATAACAAAATTCTCATTTAATTACTATTATAAATAGATAATCCATAAATCCATTAGGGTTTGGAAAAAGATAACTGTCAACTGTGCATACGCACCCGTTCCGAAACCCTAATGAAATACCTCATCCTCCGCCTCAAGCAACTGTGCATACACACCTGCATTCTCGTTCCAAGGAACAAGAATACCAAGATATAAAAGCAACCCCAAATATATATACCAGTATCTGGCTCAAACCAGAGCCTGCCAGTATAATCCGTCCGGACTCCAAACGTGCACAAGTGCGCGGATGAGAACGAACCCTGTCGCAAAACCATGCGACCTCTACTCTGTTTTTCCCAGAGGCGAATACCCTCTGTGTGGGACTCTAAAGACTCGACACTACGCTGGCAGTGGGTTTAACCACAGACCGCAAGCGGCACTAGCTGTGCGTAACGGTCCCCAGGTAGATGCCGACAAGAAGGCTGACGAGGTGAAACCCCATCTGAACTCCTACTGAGTCTGAATGTGACAGTCTCCGTACAGTCCGGTCTGTTCGTCTGATACATCGCATGGCGGGCCTAGGGGGTGGTAAACGTCAGTCCCCCAATAGCGGTACAAGTCGTGCCGGAGCGAAGCCCAAAACACCCTGAGATAACACTGGAAACCTACCAGTATATCTCGTTTGCCCTGGCCAGGGACTACTCGTGTAATGGCTCTCCTAGACACAGCGCGATGTCAACCCCCAATACCGGGAGAGACGAATCCTGTCTAACCGTCACTGCCTCCAAGTGCTTCGGGACTGCACCCAACCACCACCCGTTTGCACGACTCCTTTGAGCCGTGGTAGGGTAGTGATCAAAGTGCAGTGGGAACACACTTGAGGCGAAGTGCCAGTGTCAAGTCAGCGGACTAAGCTGTACTCATGTCACCTGGGAACTGATAACTGACGATAGGTATAATACCAACCTGTCAGTTCCCGACGAGTCCTGTCCAGTGTACTCGTAACCCAACGAGCACCCGTATACTATCTCCAGTACGACGTACTGATGGCTGTGGGACAGACCATCTCCCACACTGGGATGAGAAGCGCATACGCTAGTCTACTCCGGAGTATCGATGCCCTGTCTCGATAGTCCTGCGACTAGGGACCTGTATAAGGATGTGCCTATAGATTACCCAGCCCCCACTAGTGTGACTGCCATCACAACGCTGGTAATCAAGCAAAGATCCTAAGGGCTCCACTAATGCGTATAAGTGATATACTGAAATAAACACAAGTACACATTGAAGTAGAAACAAACCAAGTAGCATACTACTATTTTGAGCAAGATTGTATATACAAGGTGAATATCCCAAGCATCCATTAAGTAATATACAAACTAGTATGATACAGTAATGGCCTCTAGGGCATATACACTAACATAACCATCCACTGATATAGGTAAATGTCATCGACATAATATCAAAAGGTATATCTCACTCTATGAAAATAGCCGTACAGATATATCAATTTGAAATTGGTGCACAACAGCGGATATTCAAAACCAAATATTTGCCCACCGGCAAACAGCCCAGGTGATCTCCTCAAATATCACCGATTACAACGAATCCCGATATAATGAGGATGATCACCCAATTCCCAATAACTTACTCCCACTCATCATCTGTAAAACCATACAGATATGAGAATCAAACCTGGTAAATACATACCCAGGAGCAAGTGTCCAATCGGGAAATCAGTTTTCCTTTAACAGTACACAGTTGAACTGAAACATTGAAATGTTTCAATGGGGTATCCTGGTACTCTTAGTAATGCCTCTACCATTATCCAGATTCACAACTATAACCGCATAATTCTTTGCCACCTCTCCAAATCCCTTTATTTGTCTTTAGTCGTTACCTTCTGCACACCCCTTAGGCCAAATGGTTTTCTTCCTTCCCTACCGTTCGGCACCAGCCTATGGTTTGGAAGAAGACTATCCAATAAGCATAATGGGTGTACTGTCCTAGTCCTAGGAGCGCTCGCAATGCGAGAGAAGGTGAAGATAAAAGACAACCGAATAAACCTTATTCCTATTTCTCCTGGACCAGAATCCATCCCCGAACTGGAACAAGTTCCTTTCGAGTTCGTATATAACCATACGATGGAGTATCCAATAAACTGTGGATCTTCGTAGTGATACGGAGTGTCCTGGTGAAATACAAAGGTGATTTAGGATTGGCGAAGAAATACTTGGTTTGGTCGTGAATATCAGTCGCATTTTATTTTGCCCTCTTACTAATCCCTTGCTTTGTCTGAACTTAATACCTTCTGCACACCATCGTTATGCTAATTGGTTTTCTTCATTCCCTACCGGTCGGCACCAGCCTAAGGTTTGGAAGAAGACTATCCAATTTGCGTAATAGGTGTACTATCCCCTAAACCAAGGAGTACTCGCAACCTGAGAGAAGGTAAAAGGAAAAGACAACTGAATAATCCCATCCGTTTTCTCCAAAACCGGAAACCATCCTCGAATAAATTCCTTCGAGTTCGTATCTAACCATACGATGGTTTTGTCCAATGGAAGTGGACGTTCGTAGTAATACGGGGTGTCCTGGAGAAAAGGGTAAAAGTAGGAGTGGCAATGAGGTCTGCAACTGTGACAATCCAAAAGCCAGTGTAAAGAAGGTTCGGTTAACTTGGTCACTGAGTCATAGTCTTGGGGTCGGGTCAATGGTCGCTGCCAAGAGAGAGAAAAGAAACACTCAGCGTGCACTCTAACCTAGATCAGAATGGTTATCACTTTATCTAATCTGGAAACCTCCCACTGTACCTCAAACTCTCCTCCAAACCTGAAAGAAGAATTAGTCGGGTCACCCGAGGAGTAAACCAACTCATCAGTGGGAATCGGGATCCAACTATCATCGCATGATAACGTGACGGAATCCGCTCACGCTATCACACTCCAGAAGGTATGCACATATCTGGCAAGTTTCAGTTCTTTTGAAACTCCCGATGTGATTTCTACCCCATGCTCTTATGACCTTGACGAAGGCCAACAAATCATAAGTCGCATGTCAAGTTCTACCCGTCATTCTCCAGGTTGATTTGAACCCACCCGCACAAGACCTTGACGAAGGCCAACAAGGCTATACGACTGTCCCAAACCAACGCATCTATCTATGCTGCAGAAAGGCAACAAGCAGCTACCATACACTATGCCTTGACGAAGGCCAACAAACATAGCATGAATACTACGTGCTACCCGTCTGAAACGACGGAGGGCTACGAATGGTTTCTGGCGAAAACCTTTAACGTAATGAACTTGATATCGTTGAAGGAACGGATAGCTTTTTAGAAAATATAGTGACGTAAACCTTTACTAAAGAGGTCACTCCCGGTGAAGGGATCTCGGCTCTTTCCCCGTAGAATGGGGTGCAGGATATTCCAAATGAATACCACGATGCAAAGCAAAAGTAATCGGCTATAGTGAAGTTAATGCCCTGACGCAAACTTCTGTCCAAGGGGTCACTCCCGGTGAAGAGATCTCGGCCCTTGCCTCGTCGACTGAGGAGCAGGATATTCCAAATGAATACCACGATGCAAAACAAAAGTGAACGTCCTTGCAATAACAGCTTTTTGAAAAGTGTTCCAACAACATCAGAATAGGTTTGTTTTAACTTGCATTGATCCGAATCAACGCAGTCCCATCAAATGATCACACCACAAAGAACGAAAATATACTGACGTACGTATATGCCATCCGCATTCGCCACTTGGTCCCGTCATCACCCGTTAGGTTAGCTAACTAACGGCAGAGCGGGGACTGGACTAGCGCAGATGAAAAACATATACAACATCTACTAATATATATACCAATATATAGTATTTCGCTCAAGGCGTGAATAAAAGTGCAACATCACAGAAATGTACAGCATCACAGAACAATACAGATATCTGAGATCCCCGGGTTTCACAGAGCCACTACTGAAACCTGACGTTCCCCTGGTCGTGTGGATAGCCTGTGCAATGAAAACCTAGACCCCTACGGGCGCGGTAAGTCACCCGCCAAAACCTGAAGCGAGGCAGCCCCCTTCATCACCGTGAATGGACCACCCAGCACTTCACGGAATCCAGTAACTTGGGCACCCCTCCTGGGTCAACCTGTACCCCCTACGAGTGCGGCGAATAGCCCGCCAATTCCAGACTGAAGCCCCCTCCGTCTCAATGCCCTGAGATGCGGGCTTGTTGCCCTCCAGAACCCGGCTATCTGTGCACCCCACCGCGGGGCAATCCTAGTACAGAAAGTAAAATATACATACAACGGGTACATCGACCGCAACCAGGTCGTGCCCCAAAAGAATAATACAATCAGGCAGTGACGGCAGTCCACATGTCGGACGCTCGCCCTGCAATATCAAATGTACATAATACAACAAAACTGTACTAGCATTGCATCCAGGCTATCCCCCACGACCGATCCGCAACATCACAGCAAAACACAGAACATCAACGTGAAAGTCACGTTCGCAAATCCGTCTAACCGGGCTATAGCAGTTAGACTGGATTTACCGATCAAGTGACATTCACGGTCGCAGATATAATGTAAATCTGTGAAAAATGTGTTTAAAATATCCGATCGATCAAAAATTAACAAGTGGGCCCCCAAACAATACTGTAGCACTCACAGAAAATCTGGGCCCAATATTAATATTCCAAAACCCCTAAAATAAGCCCAGAAGCCCACTGGAAAAATATGATACAGCGATGACACCAATGTGCGGCGGAACTGCGGCCCAAGTGGGGGTTTGGCCGCGGTTCCGTGCTTCAATGGTCGACTGACTGTGTCGAATTTTCCCAGTAGTCTTAGGTCTTCTAGCACAGTACTTTTATACAACCTGAAAAAATTTTCGAGACCAAAAATTTTCAACAGAAACTGATGCTAACAAAAAAGTAGATTTTGGAATTTTTGTCGATCGGAAATGCAAAACACATCAAACGAAGCTAGACGAAGTTAATGGCGAGGCTCTGATACCACTGTAAGTGCACGGCGGCGCCCTGGTCGTCAATCCGACGGCCAAATGCGGAAACAGTGATAAACTTTATTTTTTGCGAACTTTGCAAACCGGCACCACCGCGCACTAAACCCCGGATCGGGCCATTAAACTATATCTAGCTAACAACAATACGGGTTAGAGATATACCGAGTGATCCGAGTCCTCCGGTCTTCTCGTCGTCGTCCCGATCTCTCGCGGAATGTCCGGTCTCCATCTCCTCGCCGGAAGGGCACCACATCGTCTGTATCTTTTACGGGCTCCCACCTCAATACCGAGGCAACTCGGGCACGAAGCTGGCTAGTCGACGTGCCCAAGGTTTGCTGTAGAATGAGTAGTGCTTTGTCTCTTTGGGGTTATGTCGCCTTGATGGAGGAATCAACAAGATATGAACTTGGGGATTTTTGTGGCAATGGAAAAATGATATGAATGATTAATTTTTCCCACACCCTCACCAAATGAAATGAATCCTCTCCCTCTCTCTCAAAATGGCCGGCCACTCCATTATAGGAATGGTGGTGGAGGTGTGAACAAAATGCAAGAGGGAGGTAAGTGTAGGAAAAGAAAGAGGTGACCATAAACAAACATCATGATAACAAAACCCATATCCAAATCAAATCCTTTCAAATCTCATTTAATGCAAGTGATGGAAGAAAGATATCATAATCAATACAATTGCAAGAAACCCCCTCCACAAATGTTATTTGCATAATTGCAAATAACCCCCTCCATCGGAAAAGTCCGGCCGGGAAAGAACAAAGGAAAACCGGCCGGAACGGAAAGCAAACTGGCAACTCCAGAAAACTGATCCCGTAATAAATTACAGGAAAACCCCCATACTGAGCATACACACCCGCATCTGTATTCCGTCCGGATACAAATGCAAAGAGACAAAATCTACACTGTACTATACTAGGATCCGGCTTAAACCAAAGCCGGCTAGTAATATCCGTCCGATCCTGATCCGTGCAATACCGCACGTATCTGATCAAACCCTGCCATATATCTATACGGCCTCTAGTACAAACCGTCCGATCCTGATCCGTGCAATACCGCACGTATCTGATCGGACCCTGCCATATCTCCATACGGCCTCTACAACGTTTCGCCCGAAAACTGAGTAACTGAAAGTGTGGTGGACTCTAAAGACTCGTCAATACTATGGTTGTGGATTTAACCACTAGCACGTCAGAGGTATAAGCCAATACGTAACGGGCCACCAGCTATTGACCAAAAGGGACGTCGATGAGCGAACTCATCCTGACACCCTACTGAGCCTGTCAGTGACAATATCCGTACAGTCCGGTCCGTTCGTCTATGAGCATCGCATGTCGGGCCTAGGGGTGGGTAAAAGTCAGACCCCCAAAAGCGGTACAAGTCGTGTCGGAGTATAGCCCAGAACACCCTGAGATACTACTGGAATACCTACCAGTAAATCTCCTGCCTTGGCCAAGGACTTTGTGTAATGGCTCTCCTAGACACAGCGCGACCTCACCCCCAATACCGGGAGAGACGAACCCCCGAAGATCCGCTCACTGCCTCCATGTGGCTCGGGACTGTACCCAACTAAAACCTGTTTGCACGACTCCTTTGAGCCGTGGTAGGGTAGTAATCAAAGCACAGTGGGAACTCACACGAAACAAATGACGATCCCCAGGTCGATGAACTAACCTGTACACATGTCATCTGGGAACTGCTATCTGACGTCAGGTATAAGACCAACTAGCATGTTCCCGGCGAGTCCTGTCCGGTGTACTCATAACCCAATGAGCACCTGTATACATCTTAGGTGAACCAACTGACACCAGTGGCTTGTGAGACCGGCCACCGCCCCTCGTCGGGGTCTCGACTGTATACACTAGTCTACTCTGGAGAATCGATGCCCTGTCTCGAAACTCCCACGACTAGGGACCATTTAAGGATGTGCTTAAAGACTACCAGCTCCCACTTATATGATCGCCCTCATACTGCTGGTGGTCAAGCAAGAATCCTAAGGGCTCTATCAACGTGTAATAGCGACCTGTAAGGTCACCTGAAACAGTACACGATGATAAAGGTAAACCAGATAGCAAACTATCATCTCGAGTAAGACTGTCGTACCGGGATAGGTCCTCCCTCAATCATTGCAATCACGTGCCTGTGATCCAATAATTGACTCTGAGGGCACTATCTCCAACACCAGCCTTCCTTACTCGGCGCCAGTGGCGACGTCGAGCGTGTCGAGCTGTTGGGATTGTTTCAGCTTGAGGGGTGACTTCGTCATGCCCCCTGTTCAGGTGATGTGCTGCCGGTACCAGCCTCTTGAAGACCGACGTCCGTTGAGTAGCGGTGTCTAACCTGTCAAATACAGACTTTTAAGCAGGAACGGGTGCCGGAGTGGGAGCCAGAACAGTCAGTCTTGTGAAGACCGACCCTTTGGCAGGAGAAGCCGTCTTGACGATTTCGGGAGTAGGGATGGTTATCCTTTTCGGAATAGCCTTTTCTTGAATTGCAGGCTTCATCACGGGCCCACATGAACTTTGGCACAATCTGTTAAAGACTGAGGTGTTGGATTTGGGCGACCCATTGAGAGGGGCCAAGGTAATGGTAAGTCGATCAAAGACCGACTTCTTTGGGGCTTCTTGTGACAGCAGCGGGGCATTGAAGCTCATCGGTGGGATCATGGTCCCAAAGAACAGCTGAGTGGTGGCCTGAGTTACTTGCTCCACTAGCATAGCGAAGATGGAGGCCGCTTAGGGCCCGTAAGTCACTCCTCCAGACGGGACAGAGCGAGAATTGCAGTGGCGGTTAGTGCAGTTTGAAGCCATTGATCTTCTGTTTTCTGCGCCAAGCAAGAAACCAAATCTTAGTACCTCGAACCCACGGGCAACCATATCAAACCGCGATTCGTTCGCGAACAAGACACACGAAGTGTGGAGTGGAAAGAGGAAAAGGTCCCACCGGGCGTGCCAGAATCTGTTCCCCGCCGAACACAGAGAAGCGACCGCGTAGGTTCGTCTTGCCTGAAATTCGGGGCAGATGCTAATTGGTGCTATCCGTCCACCTCTCCAAATATGCCAAGTTGATTTACGACACCATGTATCGAAGGTTTAAACGGATGCGGCCGATGTAGCAGACTTCATCAGATTCCCCCTCATTTGAGGGGGTTTTGATTGTGGGGACGCTCTTCCCTGCAGGCGCAAGCCCCTGCAGTTAATTACGCTACCGCATCGCGGTAACAACTTTATCCTTCTCCAGATGGTCACTTCGTGTCGTGGGTGTTTGTTTTGTTTTTGGTTGCCCGTGGATTGTATACGGAGACTAATTTATGTTGTCGTCCGTAGGGCGTGGATTAGTCTAAATCCGTATCTTCTTAGATTTGGGTTTGGGGGTTGGGTTTAAGGATATGTTAGTCTCTTTTGAGACTAAGATCAACTGAAACGTTTTTTAAGGATACGTTAGTCAAATTTTTAGACTAAGATCAACTTAACAAGATCATTTAGATCCGACAAGAGAGCAATTGGGCTCTATTATTTAGTTTAGGGACATTGTGGTCGATTACCAGCTTAAGGACATGGTGGTCCAACATTAGTTTAAGGACATTACGGTCCATGGGCTTAAGGACCCCACAGTCCAGGTTAAGGACATCGTAGTCCGTGAGATTAAGGACCCCACAGTCCAGGTTAGGGACATCGTAGTCCATGAGTTTAAGGACCCCATAGTCCAGGTTAGGGACATCGTAGTCCATGAGTTTAAGGACCCCACAGTCCGGTTTAAAGACATCGTAGTCTATGGAATGTATGGTTGTCGGGACCCGTCACCTCTCTGAAGACGTTGAAGGATTACAACGACAAATATCAGAGGAGTAAAGAGATGTATCCTCGAACCGGTGTGAGTTGGTTGGAAAATCTGTAGTCTAATTTGGGACTAAGATCTGTTGAAATATTCATGAGCAGATGTGCTCAATTAAATATGAGTTGAGGACTTGTGGCCAGAATTGGGCTAAGTCCAATAATATTAAAATGTTTAACATTTTATTGTTCTGGGCTGTTGAGCCTTTACTTGGGCTTGGCCCTTTTAATAATGCTGAGCATTAGATCCTGACATTTTTTGTCTTGTATTGAATGCATAACATTCATTAGAACGATGTGTGTTCTGACAGCGCGCCACGTGGCGTGCCAGGCGATTTGCGCCAATTAAAGTGCGCATTGCGCTTCTGCCAAGTAGCGCACACGAAAAGGACACGTGTCGCACTTAGCGCTAAGCGCTAGTTTTATTAGCGTATTGTGCTTTCAATTTATGAGCGCTTTGCGTTAATTTAATGGCGCACCAGTGAGTGGCACGTGGCGCGCTTGGCGCTAAGTGCCAGTCCATGGGCGCAGTGCACTGTTTCAGAAGCGCAAAGCGCAAGATGTGTCTGTGATTGACACGTGGCATGCTTTGGCGCAGAGCGCCTGTCTAATAAGCGCAAAAGCGCAGTTCATGAGTGCAAGGCACTTTTCAGTAGCGCAAAGCGCATTTGATCAATATTTATGATCAGAGAACAAGTTTATGTTCTGTTTAAAGGAGGCTTTGCCTCAAGATTCAAGAAAAAAAGTTCTTATTTATAAAAAAGGCGCTGCCTTTGTAGATCAATGATCTGTGAATGAAGTAAATACTTCTTTTGTTTTTATGATGGGATCTTTTGATCTCTTTTTATGAAAGACTTTGGTCTTTGTAGATCTATGATCTTTTAAGAAGATAATTCTTCTTTTTTAACGAGATGATTTCAACTCTTTGTTCAAGAATCATTCTTTTTACCTTGAAGAAATGATCTTCTTTCAAGAGCTTGCTCTCTTTCTTTTTGAGTTTTCTCAAAGTTTGTAGGGGGGTTTCTCTTTTTCAGACTTGAAGTCTTGGGGCCTTTATATAGGGCAAATTGATTTGTTAAATCAGTTAAAGAGATCTTTCTCTAATTGATTTGGGGATGTTTCCTCACCGTTGGATCTTTGATCCTAGGGCTTCTGTTTTACAGAAGGCAATCTTCTTGTTTTTAACAAGATTGAGAAAATCTTTTCATAACAGAATTTTAATTCTGATTAATGATTTATCATTATTAGATCTTTTGATCTAACGGTGGAGAATTTTTAATTCCAGCGCTGGCGCACCCGTGCTTTGCACGTGGTGCGCTGCTCAGAGCGCAACGCACTTTGCGCTAGCGCACCTACATTTGACACGTGGCGCGCAGCGCAGAGCGCAGCGCCACTGCGCTAGCGCACACGTGTTTGACACGTAGCGCGCAGCGCGCCTAGCGCTAGCGCACTCATGGTGCACTGCCTTGGGCGCAGCGCACCTGGCGCTAGCGCATCCGTGTTTGACATGTGGCACGCAGCGCAGAGCGCTGGATCTGAAGCGTTGCTTCAATTCTTTTAAATTTTGAATTTTAAAATAGAGGTTTGCTCTGATTGGGGGAAAACGAAGCGTCGCTTCATTTCAAATCTCGGAATTTGAACAGAGTTTTGCTCTGATTAGGGAAACAAAGCCCAAACATTATACTAAACAAACCCTAACTAGAGTTTTAGCTACTCGGTTGAAATTACAATATTTGTAGACGGTCCTTCGGGTCTTGAAAGTTGACTCCTCAATCTCCTTGGGTTGATAGAACGAGCTCTCGAAACCGATCTTCCGCGTTAAATACGATCCACTCGTGGATACTGATTCAAGTGATAGTTTCGTCCGAAGTAACTAAAGATCAAGTCTTCCCAAGACAAGATGCTTAGATTGGTATAGTTTGTGAAACTAAATGCTCTCTTTTAATCCTCACAACTCAAGAGAGAGGATTGAGGAAAAATAGGAAGATGGCTAGCAACTAGAGAATTTTCCTCACATGAGGAAGATCAACCATCACTTGAAAATATCTCTTACTCTCATACTTATCTCTACTCACCCAAAAAGAAAGAGTGGGTGAGCTTGGTTACTCATTAGGGTGAGTCACAAATCCACACACTTTCATGTTAAATGGTGAAGAGAAGAGAGAGAGTGTGTAGCTACCTCACCATGATATACATACACATACAAATACTAATATGTGTATAATAAAGTATACCAAAACCTGTATTTATAATAAATAAGTATACCGTATTTCTACAAAAAATACGAATACCGTATTTGTACTAAAAATACAAAATACGTGTATTCATATTCAGAAAGAAATACATGTATTTGTATCAAAGCACAAATACCCGTATTTATACAAATACACGTATTCGTATAAATACTGTATTCATGTTAAAATACAAATATCCAAAAGAGAGCAATATAATACTTGTTAGTTGTATGTATGCCCTAGAGGCCAGTATTGTACAGATGATGTATATTATATTGGATGCTTGGACATATATAGAGATGACTTTCTTGCTCGATATGATAGTATGCTATCTGGTTGCTCTTTATCTTAACGTGTACACTAGTCTCTTTATACTGTCTTATAGTTACATGTTGGTAAAGCCCTTAGGATGTGTACTTGACTGCCTGGACTATGATGAAGATCATACTAGTGGGGACATGGTAGTCCATAAGTACATCCTTCAAGGTCCCTAGTCGTGGGTATATCGAGACGGGGCATCGATATACCAGAGTAGACTAGCGTATACGCTTCTCGACCCATGTGATGGGCGATGGATGATCCCATATCCATTGGTGTTTGACATCAGAGATGGTATACGGGTGCTCAGTGGAGACTGGGTACACTGGATGGACTCGCCGAGAACTCCCAGATGGTATTATACCTCACGTCAGATGGCAGTTCTCAGGTGACACTTGTACAGGTTAGTCTGTAGACCCGAGATCGTCATAGAGTCTTGTGTGATTCCCACTGTGCTTTGATCTCCACCTTACCACGTCCATGAGGGCATGCAAAACGGTGGTCTTTGGGTACAGTCCCGAGTCACATGGAGGCAATGAGCGATATGAGGGGTTTCGTCTCTCCCGGTATTGGGGTTGATGTTGCGCTGTGCATGATTGGCCGTAATAGGGAAGTCCCTGGCCAGGGCTGATCAGAGATTTGCTGGTAAGTGTTACCAGTAGTTTCTCGACCCGTTATGAGCCTCACATCGGCACGACTTATCGGGTTATTGGGGTCTGACGTATACCACCCCTAGACTTGATATGCGATGTATCAGACGAAGAGACCGGACTGTACGGTAAGGGTTGTGTTGCGCCACGGCAGTGCCCCGGCCGTCTTATTCGAGGCCAAATTGCGGAATCAAAATTTTTCCTTACTCGGAAACCGGCGCTACCGCGGACAAAGAAAACCCGGATCGTTTACCATTAACCTACCTAGCAAACAAGAGATGGGATAAGAAGTATACCGAGTGATCCGAGTCCTCCGGTCTTCTCTTCATCGTCCCGATCTCCCGCGGAAAGTCTTGCCTCCACATCGTCGCCTCCTCGCCGGAAAGGGCACCACATCGCCTTCGTCTTTTACGGGCTCCCGCCTCAATACCGAGGCAACTCGAGCATGAAGCCGGCAACTCGACATGCTCAAGATTTGCTGTAGGAAGTAGTGTAGAAACTTTGTCTCTTGGAGTTTATGTAGTTGCCATTGATGGATGGAGGAAGAGGTAAAGAAAATTGGTGCTTTCAATTTTCTAGCAAGAAGAAGATGGAATGAACTCTCTCATTCTTTTTCTTTCTCTCTTTCTTTTTCTTCTACTCTCTTCTTTTTTTCATAACCATGAAAGACTTTTTTCAAGTGAGAATGAGAATGGTGGAGGAATGAAAAACATAAGGCAAAGGGAGGTGAGTGTAGGAGCATTCAAGAGGTGACCACATCCAAGGTCAAAGAAAACATCAACCATGCTTAAAACACTATGCACTCCATAACCTTTCACTTCTCATATAAATCAAGTGATGGATGAAAGAAATGAAATCTATCATAATCTAACTTTATGCAAGAAACCCCCCCACAAAGTGTAATTTGCAAAACTGCAAATTACCCCCTCCATCAGAAAAGTCCGGCCGGGAAAGAACAAAGGAAAACCGGCCGGAACGGAATGCAAACTGGCAACTCCAGAAAACTGGTCCCGTAATAAATTACAGGAAAAACCCCGACACTGTGCATACACACCTGCATCTGTATTCCGACCGGATACAAATGCAATGAGACAAAATCTACACTGTACTAAACTAGTACCGGCTTAAACCAAAGCCGGCTAGTATAATCCGTTCGATCCTGATCCGTGCAATACCGCACGTATCTGATCGAACCCTGCCATATAACTATACGGCCACTAGTACAAAACTGTCCGATCCTGATCCGTGCAATACCGCACGTATCTGATCGGACCCTGCCATATCTCCATACGGCCTCTACAGCGTTTCGCCCGAAAGCTTGAGTAACTGTAAGTGTGGTGGACTCTAAAGACTCGTCAATACTATGGCTGTGGATTTAACCACTGGCACGTCAGAGGTATAAGCCAATACGTGACGAGCCACCAGCTATTGACCAAAAGGGACGTCGATGAGGAAGCTCACCCCGACACCCAACTGAGCCTGTCAGTGACAATATCCGTACAGTCCGGTCCGTTCGTCTATGAGTATCGCATGGCGGGCCTAGGGGGTTGGTAAAAGTCAGACCCCCAAAAGCGGTACAAGTCGAGTCGGAGCGTAGCCCAGAACGCCCTGAGATACTACTGGAATACCTACCAGTAAATCTCCTGCCTCGGCCGAGGGCTTTGCGTAATGGCTCTCCTAGACACAGCGCGACCTCACCCCCAATACCGGGAGAGACGAACCCCTGCAGATCCGCTCACTGCCTCCATGTGGCTCGGGACTGTACCCAACTAAAACCTGTTTGCACGACTCCTTTGAGCCGTGGTAGGGTAGTAATCAAAGCACAGTGGGAACTCACACGAGACAAATGACGATCTCAGGTCGATGAACTAACCTGTACACATGTCACCAGGGAACTGCTATCTGACATCTGGTACAAGACCAACTAGCAGGTTCCCGGCGAGTCCTGTCCGGTGTACTCATAACCCAATGAGCACCTGTATACATCTTAGGTGAACCAACTGACACCAGTGGCTTGTGAGACCGGCCACCGCCCCTCGTCGGGGTCTCGACTGTATACACTAGTCTACTAATGGAGTATCGATACCCAGTCTCGAAACTCCCACGACTAGGGACCTTTTAAGGATGTGCTTATGGACCCCAGCTCCCACGTATATGATCGCCATCATACTGCTGGTCGTCAAGCAAGAATCCTAGGGCCTCTATCAACGTGCAATAGCGACATGTCAGGTCACCTAAAGCAGTACACGATGATAAAGATAAACCAGATAGCATACTATCATCTCGAGTAAGACTGTCCTACCGGGATAGGTCCTCCCTCAATCATTGCAATCACGTGCCTGTGATCCAATAATTGACTCTGAGGGCACTAACTCCAACAATCTCCCACTTGCACTCAAGGTTAATTATTGCGATGTCGCATACTCACAGCCCGTGTGATACCGAACACCCAACTCCTCTACTAGTCAGTCTCACAAAACCTGTTTGCGAAACTATTGCGTTCGAGGAATAGCCTCAGTGAGTGGATCCGCTGTGATGTTTCTTTCTATGTCTCTCTATATCTCAAGTTCGCGGAGAAAGCCATCTCCCGAAATGAGCAATACCTGTCTTGGAATGTCTGGATGTCTGATGGGACCTAGTTCATAAATGAACTCCAAATCCAAACTTATTAGACTGTATCGTTAACTGAACTTAATCAGTATCCTGCGCCATGCCTCCCTCAGTATTGCCTTGGACCACCTGTCCAAAATACTGCCCCTCGTCAGAGGGAGAACTATAACTCTGACAACCTCCTTGTCGTCCATGTCACCTTGGAAGCCTGGAGTGATAACCGTCTCCTAAAGGAGGCAGCCGTTATCATATCCCTAGAACATTCACTTATGTTCTAAAACTGCTTCCGACTGTTTTTCCAGGATTGGATTAATATCAACTTATTGCACCTACTGCAAGAACAACATCTGGTGTGGTACTTGACATCTCATGATTGACTCAATTGCCTAAGCAAGTGATCTGTCAATCATGCGTATCCCTCTCCCCTTTAGTCTGTAAGACACCTTTAGAGAGGGTGACTCCATTACCTGCAGGTACACTACAGTGCCAGGAGTCGTCCATTCTAAATACTCTTAGAATGCTGTCAAAGTACCCTGATTGGGAAACCACCCAAATCTAGATCTAAAACCATAGATCTAGTAACCAGTATGTCTGATATAATGTCCAAGTCCCTTGTGGAGAAAACACTGTGTGACGACCAAAGTATAACCGATCGTAGTATAGGAATATCACTTCCTACTACCTTCTCAACAGATCCATCCCCTATTCTGATGACGTCAAACCCATGACTGTCACATCAGAAACAGATGATCTTACTCCGCTATATCTGCTTTAGTCTATAAATAGACATAAGCACAAAGTCCACCAATGCTTCCGCTGCTCCCACTGACTACGACAACCCTCTGCCAGAGTCATATAGACGTGCACTTCTAAAGCTAGTTTAGAACGACGCTATACTCATCCTCCTGCCGGGTCTCGCAGCCTGGAACAACAACAATGGCAAGTGTGGGTAAACAAGAACTTCCCTGTCACCGTCATTGAGGCTACCGGAGTACCTCTCGGGTGCCTGAAGTTACCCACCTTATATGCGGAGTGGCCAATGGAATGTCAAATCAGATTGAATCTTTAGGTTCCTTATTAAATCTTCAGTAATCGTTTGCGGTTCTGGAATCACTTCCAGTTCTACCATACTCCCACTGCTGTTTTTGAAAAAATCTATTTTTAATAAAACTGTGGCGAGTCTAGAACAATATTTCTATTGATCTGCCAGATGGTAGAAAGTCAACCCTCGTCATAGCCTGGGTCAACCCACAAACAGCCATTACAGAAACGTGCCTTGAGTTATCCGGAGTCTGGTTTTAAGCATAAGCCGGACAACTTCCCGTACCTTAACATCGTTAAGATATGAACTGTTCTATATCCAATATAGAAACAGAGGCACTGATTCAATTGAACCAGATTCAAATCATGCAGCTGTCTCCAGTGCATGTCAACTAAATGGAGAGAGGCCGATCAGCGTTACTCAACTTAGGAACGCTTCCAATTATGAGTATCCTGAAAGAGAAGCAATCTGTCTTCATCATTACTATCAACTGAATACCATACACAAGTATCTACATCTTCGATCTCTTTGAAGAATCCCGATACTTGCTACACCTGGTTCTCTACTCTATTCAAATACCTATAACTCCTCAAAACTTAGACCCTGTGTTTCCACGAAACACATGTCTAAGAACTAGAGAAGTTAAAAGTAAACAGAATATAGTATAAGGACCAACCCCTCTGTCCTGATGGACACTGGACAACATACAATACTCTGTATAAGTCCGCTGAGTCTAACAACTCTTTCACTGTGTGTCGTAGGTCGAAAACTGTACTTATGGTTAAGAAGAATTACACCGCTGTTTAATGCTCCTTACCTAACCATCCACTGATATAGGTAAATGTCATCGACATAATATCAAAAAAAACATATCTCACTCTATGAAAATAGACGTACAGATATATCAATTTGAAATTGGTGCATAACCGCGGATATTCAAAACCAAATAATTGCCGACCGGCAAACAACCCAGGTGACTTGCTCAAATATCACCGATTACAACGAATCCCGATATAATGAGGATGATCACCCAATTCCCAATAACTTACTCCCACTCATCATCTGTAAAACCATACAGATGTGAGAATCAAACCTGGTAAATACATACCCTGGAGCAAGTGTCCAATCGGGAAATCAGTTTTCTTTTAACAGTACACAGTGAAACTGAAACATTGAAATGTTTCGATGGGGTATCCTGGTATTCCTAGTAATGCCTCTACCATTATCCAGATTCACAACTGTAACCGTATATCTCTTTGCCATCTGTCCAAATCCCTTTATATGTCTTTAGTCATTACCGTCTGCACATCCCTTTAGGCCAATTGGTTTTCTTCCTTCCCTACCGTTCGGCACCAGCCTATGGTTTGGAAGAAGACTATCCAATAAGCATAAAGGGTGTACTGTCCTAATCCTAGGAGCACTCGCAATGCGAGAGAAGGTGAAGATAAAAGACACCTGAATGTACTTTATTCCTATTTCTCCTGAACCAGAATCCATCCCCGAACTGGAACTAGTTCCTTTCGAGTTCGTATATAACCATACGATGGAGTATCCAATAAAATGGGATCTTCGTAGTGATACGGAGTGTCCTGGAGAAATACAAAGGTGATTTAGGATTGGCGAAGAAATACTTGGTTTGGTCGTGAATATCAGTCGCAATTTACTTTGCCCTCTTACTAATCCCTTGCTTTGTCTGAACTTAATACCTTCTGTACACCATCGTTATGCTAATTGGTTTTCTTCATTCCCCACCGTTCGGCACCAGCCTAAGGTTTGGAAGAAGACTATCCAATTTGCGTAATAGGTGTACTACTCCTAAACCAAGGAGTACTCGCAACCTGAGAGAAGGTGAAAAGAAAAGACAACCGAATAATCCTATCCGTTTTCTCCAGAACTAGAAACCATCCTCGAAGTCCTTCGAGTTCGTATATAACCATACGATGGTTTTGTCCAATGGAAGTGGACGTTCGTAGTAATACGGGGTGTCCTGGAGAAAAGGGTAAAAGTAGGAGTGGCAATGAGGTCTGCAACTCTGACAATCCAAAAAAAAAAACCAGTGTTAAGAAGGTTCGGTCAACTTGGTCACTGAGTCATAGTCCAGGGTCGGGTCAATGGTCGCTGCCAGAGAGAGAGAAAAGAAACACTCAGCGTGCACTCTAACCTAGATCAGAATGGTTATCACTTTATCTAATCAGGAAACCTCCCACTGTACCTCAAATTCTCCTCCAAACCTGAAAGAAGAATTAGTCGGGATCACCCGAGGAGTAAACCAACTCATCAGTGGGAATCGGGATCCAACTCTCATCGCATGATAACGTGACGGAATCCACTCACGTCACCACACTCCAGAAGGTATGCGCATGCCTGGCAAGTTTCAGTTCTTTTGAAACTCCCGATGATTGTTTTTACCCCTAGGACCCAAGTGACCTTGACAATGCCAACAAATCAAAGAGTCCTAGTCAAGTTCTACCCGTCATTATCTTGATTGCATTAAACCCACCCGTACGAGTCCTTGACAATGCCAACAAGACCGCACGACTGTCCTAACCAATCCACTTATCCATGTGACAGAAAAGCATTACATAGCTACCGAACACTACGCCACGGCAATGCACGACAAACGCAGCACGAATACTAAGTAATACTAATCTGAAATGACGGAGGGCTACGACTGGTTTTTGGCGAAAAAACCTTTAACGTAATGAACTTGATATCGTTGAAGGAACTGGATAACCTTTTAGAAAATATAGTGACGAAAACCTTTACTAAAGAGGTCACTCCCGGTGAAGGGATCTCGGCTCTTTCCCCGTAGAATGAGGTGCAAGATATTCCAACTGAATACCACGATGCAAAGCAAAAGTAATCGGCTATAGTGAAGCTATTGCCCTGACGCAAACTTCAGTCCAAGGGGTCACTCCCGGTGAAGGGATCTCGGCCCTTGCCTCGTCGACTGAGGAGCAGGATATTCCAAATGAATACCACGATGCAAAACAAAAGTGAACGTCCTTGCAATAACAGCTTTTTGAAAAAGTGTTCCAACAACATCAGAATAGGTTTGTTTAACTTGCATTGATCCGAATCAATGCAGTCCCATCAAATGATCACACCACAAAGAACGAAAATATACTGACGTACGTATATGCCATCCGCATTCGCCACTGGGTCCCGTCATCACCCGTTAGGTTAGCTAACTAATGGCAGAGCGGGGACTGGACTAGCGCGGATGTAAAACATATACAACATCTACTAATATATATACCAATATATAGTATTTCGCTCAAGGCGTGAATAAAATGCAACATCACAGAAATAGTACAGCATCACAGAACAATACAGATATCTGGAAACCCCGGGTTTCACAGAGCCGCTGCTGAAACCCGACGTTCCCCTGGTCGTGTGGATAGCCTGTGCAATGAAATCCTAGACCCCTACGGGCGCGGCAAGTCACCCGCCAAAACCTGAAGCGAGGCAGCCCCCTTCAGTACCGTGAATGGACCACCCAGCACTTCACGGAATCCGGTAACTTGGGCACCCCTCCTGGGTCAACCTGTACCCCCTACGAGTGCGGCGAATAGCCCGCCAATCCTGGACTGAAGCCCCCTCTGTCTCAATGCCCTGAGATGCGGGCCCGTTGCCCTCCAGAACCCGGCTATCCGTGCACCCCACCGCGGGGCAACCCTAGTACAGAAAGTAAAATATACATACACCGGGTACATCGACCGCAACCAGGTCGTGCCCCAAAAGAATAATACAAACAGGCAGTGACGGCAGTCCACATGTCGGACGCTCGCCCCGCAATATCAAATGTACATAATACACCAAAACTGTACTAGCATTGCATCCAGGCTATCCCCCACGACCGATCCGCAACATCACAGCATAAACATAGAACATCAACGTGAAAGTCACGTTCGCAAATCCGTCTAACCGGGCTATAGCAGTTAGACCGGATTTACCGATCGAGTGACATTCACGGTCGCAGATATAATGTAAATACTGTGAAATAATGTGTTTCAAATATTCGATCGATCAAACAATTAACAAGCGGGCCCCAAACCAATACTGTAGCAGTCACAGAAAACCTGGGCCCTAAATTAATATTCCAAAACCCACAAAATTAGCCCAAAAGCCCACTGTAAAATTTTCACAGTGTGAGCACAGTAGACTGCGGCGGAAGCGCGGCCCAAAGTGGGGTTTGGCCGCGCTTCCGCGCTCTACTGTACGACTGACACTGTCGACTTTTTACAGTAGTCTTAGAATTTCGTGCACATTATTTTTCTGTAACCTGAAAAATTTTTAGACACCAAAAAATTCCAACAGAAAACTGATGTGAACAAAATACGGTTTTTTGAGATTTTGGTCGATCGGATAAGTAAAACGCATTAGAACAAGCTAGGTAAGGTTAATGGCGTGGCTCTGATACCATGTTGCGCCACGGCAGTGCCCCGGCCGTCTTACTCGAGGCCAAATTGCGGAATCAAAATTTTTCCTTACTCGGAAACCGGCGCTACCGCGGACAAAGAAAACCCGGATCGTTTACCATTAACCTACCTAGCAAACAAGAGATGGGATAAGAAGTATACCGAGTGATCCGAGTCCTCCGGTCTTCTCTTCATCGTCCCGATCTCCCGCGGAAAGTCTTGCCTCCACATCGTCGCCTCCTCGCCGGAAAGGGCACCACATCGCCTTCGTCTTTTACGGGCTCCCGCCTCAATACCGAGGCAACTCGAGCATGAAGCCGGCAACTCGACATGCTCAAGATTTGCTGTAGGAAGTAGTGTAGAAACTTTGTCTCTTGGAGTTTATGTAGTTGCCATTGATGGATGGAGGAAGAGGTAAAGAAAATTGGTGCTTTCAATTTTCTAGCAAGAAGAAGATGGAATGAACTCTCTCATTCTTTTTCTTTCTCTCTTTCTTTTTCTTCTACTCTCTTCTTTTTTTCATAACCATGAAAGACTTTTTTCAAGTGAGAATGAGAATGGTGGAGGAATGAAAAACATAAGGCAAAGGGAGGTGAGTGTAGGAGCATTCAAGAGGTGACCACATCCAAGGTCAAAGAAAACATCAACCATGCTTAAAACACTATGCACTCCATAACCTTTCACTTCTTATATAAATCAAGTGATGGATGAAAGAAATGAAATCTATCATAATCTAACTTTATGCAAGAAACCCCCCCACAAAGTGTAATTTGCAAAACTGCAAATTACCCCCTCCATCAGAAAAGTCCGGCCGGGAAAGAACAAAGGAAAACCGGCCGGAACGGAATGCAAACTGGCAACTCCAGAAAACTGGTCCCGTAATAAATTACAGGAAAAACCCCGACACTGTGCATACACACCTGCATCTGTATTCCGACCGGATACAAATGCAATGAGACAAAATCTACACTGTACTAAACTAGTACCGGCTTAAACCAAAGCCGGCTAGTATAATCCGTTCGATCCTGATCCGTGCAATACCGCACGTATCTGATCGAACCCTGCCATATAACTATACGGCCACTAGTACAAAACTGTCCGATCCTGATCCGTGCAATACCGCACGTATCTGATCGGACCCTGCCATATCTCCATACGGCCTCTACAGCGTTTCGCCCGAAAGCTTGAGTAACTGTAAGTGTGGTGGACTCTAAAGACTCGTCAATACTATGGCTGTGGATTTAACCACTGGCACGTCAGAGGTATAAGCCAATACGTGACGAGCCACCAGCTATTGACCAAAAGGGACGTCGATGAGGAAGCTCACCCCGACACCCAACTGAGCCTGTCAGTGACAATATCCGTACAGTCCGGTCCGTTCGTCTATGAGTATCGCATGGCGGGCCTAGGGGGTTGGTAAAAGTCAGACCCCCAAAAGCGGTACAAGTCGTGTCGGAGCGTAGCCCAGAACGCCCTGAGATACTACTGGAATACCTACCAGTAAATCTCCTGCCTCGGCCGAGGGCTTTGCGTAATGGCTCTCCTAGACACAGCGCGACCTCACCCCCAATACCGGGAGAGACGAACCCCTGCAGATCCGCTCACTGCCTCCATGTGGCTCGGGACTGTACCCAACTAAAACCTGTTTGCACGACTCCTTTGAGCCGTGGTAGGGTAGTAATCAAAGCACAGTGGGAACTCACACGAGACAAATGACGATCTCAGGTCGATGAACTAACCTGTACACATGTCACCAGGGAACTGCTATCTGACATCTGGTACAAGACCAACTAGCAGGTTCCCGGCGAGTCCTGTCCGGTGTACTCATAACCCAATGAGCACCTGTATACATCTTAGGTGAACCAACTGACACCAGTGGCTTGTGAGACCGGCCACCGCCCCTCGTTGGGGTCTCGACTGTATACACTAGTCTACTAATGGAGTATCGATGCCCAGTCTCGAAACTCCCACGACTAGGGACCTTTTAAGGATGTGCTTATGGACCCCAGCTCCCACGTATATGATCGCCATCATACTGCTGGTCGTCAAGCAAGAATCCTAGGGCCTCTATCAACGTGCAATAGCGACATGTCAGGTCACCTAAAGCAGTACACGATGATAAAGATAAACCAGATAGCATACTATCATCTCGAGTAAGACTGTCCTACCGGGATAGGTCCTCCCTCAATCATTGCAATCACGTGCCTGTGATCCAATAATTGACTCTGAGGGCACTAACTCCAACATGTTGCTGGTCGATTCGCAGGAGTGTGAGCGGGCTAGCTCGTCGATCTTCTGATCGCTCAATACCCGGGTGGCCGTTACGTTTAGCAGACCGCTTGCGGCTTGTGGATGCTTGATACGATCATCATCTGCTACCGGCGTATTGACGAGTCTTTAGAGTCCTACACAGAGGTTTCCTGGCTCAAGCGAAACGAAATAGGAGCGCATATGAGATATGTGCAGGACCGAGAATAATGCGTGTATGTGATACCGCATTTCATTCTCGCGATAAATGTTTCGATTGGTTATATTCGATATGACCTAGTTATCGAATCATTCATTCGATAAATCGATACATTGAATACTAGTCGGTTATGTGCGACATGACCGGATCATTGAATCAAATGTTGATTTAATGATTTAATATATAATTATATATTTGATATATTACTTTGCATTAACTAGTATTGGTTCACTTTATATGGATTTTCTCACTTGATGTGCAAGTTGTATATGTGATATATTTTCGTGCACATACTTGTATCATGTTTGATGATACTTGATTATTTAATTAAGTGTAAAGAATTAAAACCATGGTTAAGTGTTGATTAGGGTTTTGCATATTCATTTATTTATTTGTTCATTTATTTATTTGGAAATGATTTAAAAAAGAATGGTGGCTTTCTTTGTCTTTTTGTTGAAGCTTCATGAAGCTTTGACTCATGCTTAACCCTAACCCATCCATTAACCATGGTCCATTCTCTACACTTAACCCTAGTAAGAATTATGATAAGTATTCCTTTTTCTTTTTATTTTAAAAGGACTTATCATTTTTCTAGCTCATCTTCTTCTTCATCTTCAAGCTTGAAACCTTGAGGCCATCAATGGCAACTTGAGCTTGAGAGTGAGAAATCCAATTCTAAAGAGAACCCATCTCCTATTTCTTCATCCTCTATCTCATGCCAAGTAGTAGAGTGTGTTTCCTTCACAAGTTTCATCACTTTGTGAATTAGAGAGCTTGATCTAGCGATGCCTCGACGTAGATCATCTTCGGCATCGTCGTCGATGACCAAGCCCGTTCATTCTCCGATGAAGCCGACGCTAGAGCCCGGGGTTCGACAAGGACAGCGAGGAGACTTCGTTGCGGAGCCGTGGAGGTGGATATCCGGATCTACAAAGGTTGTAATTTCCATATCCTTGTAGTTAAGTGTTAACTAGTTTACTTTTCGCCTAGATTTCTAGCAACGATCCGTAGTCTAGGGTTTCTCGGCACCATTTTTTTAAATTGGCATGTTCGATGCCTTGTGAGACCTCACTTGAGTGCCTAGGAACCCTACAGTGGTATCAGAGCCTAGCTAGAGCCTTAGGCGAAGTCTAGACAGAGTTTGAAACCCGGACGAACCGAAAATCCAACCCCAAAATAGCTCTCTGGATATTTTTCAAATTTGTGGTTTTTTGTCAATTAAAATTGCCTAAAAAAATCAGCAATAAAATCTAAGAATTACTGTGCAAATCGTTTCCTGTGAACAGTACAAACGGCGGCGGAACCGCGGCAGAAGCATGGCTTCTGCGGCGGTTCCGCGGCTCGTTGCTGACGTCAGCCCCACTTCTTTGCACAGTAATACCTGAGTTATTATTCTGAGGTTTCTAGGAATTTTAATTTGACTCCAGGTTTGAGTATTCTGGGGTTGTATTGGGAATCGTCGAATCGATCGGATTATCGAACTTTGTCTAAGTGCTTTCCGGATAATTTTTTGAATATGTTAAAAACTTCGACCGGATATAAATACCCAACTTTTCCCCTGTCGTAATATATCCATGTGTTGGATTATTGTGTGGTTTAAGGACGTTCTGAGTAGTGCAAGTAACGCGATGGTCCCTCTAGAAGACAACAAACCTTAACTCGATTATGTGACCGTCTTGAACTGCCCTTTGAACCTTCGGGTTTGGGGCAGTACGGCGTGCCACATGTGAGGCGTTGGCTTGACCCTTCTACGGCTGGACCGTTGGTACTGAGGCATGAAACGAATGTCTTTGAACCTATTTCATGTGTTGGATGGTTTCGGGAAAACTTGGGTGTTCGAATGTTCGATCGGAAAGTTTAATATATTCTATTTATCTGGAATGGGATACAATAATTGGAATTCACAAACAGTTATGTGATAACTGAATGAATGATATAAATCTAGCGGTTTAGTTTCATTTGACATTGAAAAGAGTTTTCGATAATGAGACTAAAATGCGGGATTTATATCTGTTAGGCATGTGATGTCTAAGTATTTCATTTGATTAGGCATGTGATGTCTAAAGAAGTTGCGGATTCCAATTGTTGTAGTTTTACACTTTCTTTTCTGTGACCGTAAGTGTAGTATGATCATATCGCTGGTTTCGTTGCTATACGTCAACGACAATTGGGGTATGCATACTTACTTACGCTGATGACATGTGATGTTATGTGTTGCTGGATATGTTATATTGGATCTTCGTGTTCGAATAGCCGGGGGTTTTTATGTGAGATGAGTGTTTTTCATTTTCATTCATGTAAAAACTTGTATGTAATATTCTTTTATTTGGGGCACTTCCAGGTAGCGGAAGATGTCACCTTTTGTATATTATTTACTTTTCCGCATTAGGATAGACCCAAGGAGGGGAGCATAAGTAACCGGGTTCTGGGGTCCAGTGGGAGACCAACTCGAGGAGTCGAGTCCGGGTCTCCTAACCCTAGAATTGGCAGGGTTGCTTGCCGCTCTCGTAGGGGTCTATGGGTGTGGGATTGGCTATTCATCACGACCGTGGAATCCGTGTTTTATACTGGCTCGTATTGAAAACACGGACGTCCTAGTATATCCAATATTTCATATGTTTATTCTGCTGCGATATCTGTGTTGTGATTCTGTGATGGATATAGTATATAGTATATATGATATATTATATAGACGTTACTTATGTTTTACACCCGCGCTAGCCCTGCCCTGCTATGTCGTTAGTTACCTAACCTAACGGTGCACGAGGGGACATCGAAGCGAATGCGGATGGCATAAGTGTACGTCATATCTATCTGTGATGTTTAGGTATTTAAATGATGGGACTTCATTAATGTGATTAATGAAAGAAAAGAAACCTAAGATGTTGTAGAATCAGATTTTAAACAAAACAGGTAGCTACAGTTCTTGCTTTGCATAGCGGTATATATGATATACCCTGCACCTTATTCGATGAGGAAAGGACCGAGATCCCTTCACCAGGAGTGACTCCTTTAGCAGTAACTGGCGGATGCTACACACTCGGTTTGGTTTTGATTGCTTTTAAGAGTTTTTGCTTTGCACAGTGATATATATGATATATCCCGCACCTCATTCGATGAGGAAAGGACCGAGATCCCTTCACCGGGAGTGACTCCTTTAGCAAAACTGGAAAAGCCTCAAAATCACTCCATTTCAAAACTTCATTTGATTCTACATCGATATCAAGTTCATTACGCTCATGGTTTTATGAAAACCTGCGTAGCCCTCCGTTATTTCAGATAAATCCTACTTAGTATTCGTGCTACGTTTGTTGACCTCCGTCAAGGCGTAGTGTGCGGTAGCTAACTAGTATTTGTCTGCTTATGCATATGATGCAGATTGGATTAGGGTAGTCGTACGACCTTGTTGACCTCCGTCAAGGGTCGTGCGGGTGGGTTTGATTCAATCAAGAAATGACGGGTTGAACTTGACTTGCACCCTGTGGTTTGTTGACCTCCGTCAAGGTCATAGGATGCTTGGGGCAAAATATTATCGGGAATTTCAAGTGTTGAAATTTGCAATGAGATTGCATACCTTCTATGAGATAGTTGGATCCCGATACCCACTGCGAGTAAGAGTTACTCCTGGGAGAGTTTTACACATTACAATTAGCCGATCAAGTAGGTGTCTAGAAAAGTGTTAACGAGGTTACGCCTCTGGGAAAACGAGGTTTACATTAAATAGGTTCGTGCGAAAGCACGGGGGACCTCCCTCAAAGTACCGACACTGGCCTGGCTGAAAGATTGGCGAACTTGTAGTGTGTAATTAATCCCGGCTAGTCTTTCCTTTTAGGGTTTGGAGGAAGATTTGATAAAAAGCAGTGGGAGCCATCCTGATTAGATAAGATAATAACCAATCTGATCTTGCACGAGCATACGCTAAAGTGTTTTCTTCTCTCTCTCTCCAGGTAGCGACCATTTCATGCCCTAATGAAGATAATAATATGGATGTATTGATCGAACCCGCATGTTATACTGTGCTGGGGAACGTTGGTTCCGTTCTTTCCTATAAGAGTTATAGGAATGAACAGGATATAGGGGAATACCAGGATTCCCATGCCACCCGATTGAAGAAAGTACATGTTGATGCATTTTCTTCGGGTGTATTCGTTACTGAGAACTGTTTCTCCATTTGCTCTACGTCCTGGGTATTAGATACCGGGTCAGGATCCCATATATGTAATCAGTTACATGGGCTCAGGAAAGGTAGAGAACTTGGAGAAGGTGATAAAGACATTAGAGTTGGAAATGGTGCAATTGTTGCAGCCAAGACTGTCGGGGAATATCACCTTGTATTACCAACTGGTAATACATTGGTTCTGAACGAATGCTATTACATGCCGAACCTGATATGCAACATTATATCGGTTTCTTTATTAAGTAAAGAGGGATATAATTTTGTATTACAGGATAATGTTATGAACATTTTCCGTAACCAAAAGTTGGTTGGATCAGGCACGTTATGCAATGGCATTTATGTTCTAAATCAATCAACAGTTCTGAGCATAACAAACGCACACAAGAGGAAGAGTTCTGAACTCAATGAATCCTTCTTGTGGCATTGTAGACTGGGCCACATCAATGCGACACGGCTAGCCAAGTTGCATAAAGATGGATATTTAAATCCGTTTGAATTTTCATCTTATGACACTTGCCAATCATGTCTCAAAGGAAAGATGACCAAAACTCCGTTTACGGGACACGGAGAAAGAGTTACCGAACTCTTGGGACTTATACATAGTGATGTATGCGGTCCCATGTCTATACATGCCAGGGATGGTTCTTCGTACTTCATTACATTCACTGACGATCTCTCTAGATTCGGATATGTGTTCCTGATGAAACACAAATCAGAAGCTTTTAAGAAATTTAGGGAATATAAACAAGAAGTTGAGAACCAAACCGGAAAAAGTATTAAAATCCTACGATCTGATCGAGGAGGAGAATACTTGAGCATTGAATTCCTAGACTTCCTAAAAGAGAATGGGATTCTCTCTCAGCTAACTCCTCCATATACACCACAGCACAACGGTGTATCGGAGCGGAGAAACCGCACCCTTTTAGATATGGTGCGCTCTATGATGAGTATAGCTGAGTTACCTGTTTCCTTCTGGGGATATGCACTGGAAACAGCAGCATACCTACTGAACAGGGTTCCCACCAAATCTGTGCCTACCACACCATATGAGATATGGGAAGGGAAGAGACCATATCTTAATTTTATAAAGATATGGGGTTGCCCGGCCTATGTCAAAAGACAAAAACCGGACAAACTCGAGGCAAGATCTGTTTTGTGTAAGTTTGTTGGATATCCCAAACATTCGCGAAGGTATATCTTCTACCACAGTGAGGAACAAAGAGTATTTGTTACTCAACATGCCACCTTTTTAGAAAAGGAATTTCTTGCAAAAGAAATTAGTGGCTCTGAGGTAGAACTGGAAGAGGTTCCAGCTGAACAAAACACAACAGAAGATTTAGTGGAACCAGAGCATTCAGTAGCTTCCGACGAACCTCAGCCTCTCCGCCGATCTAGTAGGGTTTCTCGTCCACTTGAGAGATACTACGGTTTTCTCATTGATGGTGGGAGCGAGGATTGCATCATGGAGGATGATGACCCAACTAGCTTCGAGCAGGCCATCACGAGTGGGGACTCAGTGAAATGGATGGATGCTATGCGGTCCGAGATGGAATCCATGTACACCAACAAAGTATGGACTTTGGACGTTGCTCCTGAAGGGGTAAAACCCATTGGGAGCAAGTGGATCTTCAAGAAGAAACTTGGTGTAGATGGGAAAGTGGAGACTTTCAAAGCTAGACTTGTAGCAAAGGGTTTTCGTCAAAGACCAGGTGTGGACTATGACGAGACCTTTTCTCCAGTGGCTATGCTTAAATCCATCCGGATCATGCTTGCCATCGCTGCTTATCATGATTACGAAATCTGGCAAATGGATGTTAAGACCGCCTTTCTAAATGGTGATTTAGAAGAGTGCGTGTACATGACTCAGCCAAAAGGCTTCGTAGACAGTGGGAGCAGCGGGAAGGTGTGCAAGCTGCTTAAATCCATTTATGGATTAAAGCAAGCATCGCGGAGTTGGAACATCTGCTTTGACGTCGTTATCAAAGAGTTTGATTTCGTCAAAAATCCAGATGAACCTTGTATCTACAAGAAGGTGGCAGAGAGTAAGGTTGTCTTCCTCGTATTGTACGTGGATGACATACTCTTGATAGGAAATGATATTCCTATGCTGCAATCGGTCAAGCTCTTCTTATCACAAAGATTCTCAATGAAAGATCTTGGTGATGCCTCCTGCATATTGGGAATTAGGATCTATAGAGATAGATCCAAACGGATTTTGGGATTGTCCCAATCCAGGTACATTGACACCATACTAAAGAGGTTTAGTATGGAAGAGTCCAAGCGTGGGAACTTGCCCACGATCTCTGGAGTCACTCTCTCTAAAGAGATGTCTCCCAAGACTGATTTGGAGAGAGCTCGCATGCAAGGGATACCCTATGCTTCGGCGGTAGGCTCTATCATGTATGCGATGCTATGTACCAGACCCGATGTAGCATACTCACTAAGTGTAGTGAGCAGGTATCAAGCTGATCCTGGAGAGAGTCACTGGACAGCTGTGAAGAGCATTCTCAAGTACTTGCGAAGGACTAGAGATATGTTCTTGGTGTATGGTAACTGAGAGCTCCAAGTGGAGTCCTTTACCGATTCGAGCTTCCAGAGTGATAAGGACGACTCTAAGTCGCAGTCGGGATTTGTCTTTACCCTTTACGGAGGGGCGGTTAGCTGGAAGAGTTCCAAGCAGGAAACCGTGGCAGACTCGACGATGGAGGCTGAATACATCGCTGCCAACGATGCTGCCAAAGAGGCTGTCTGGATCAAGAAGTTCATTACAGAACTTGGAGTGGTTCCATCCATTGAGCATCCAATACCTTTGTATTGCGATAACAATGGAGCGGTGGCTTTGGCCAAGGAACCCAGGTCCCATCAACGATCCAGGCATATTCTGAGGCGGTATCACCTGATCCGGGAGATAGTTGATCGCCGGGAGATCGAGGTTAGGAGGGTTGACACGAAGAACAACACGGCGGATCCACTCACGAAGGCCATTCCCCAGATACAGTTTGAGAGACTCTTCGGGATGCTCGGTATGCGATACTACAGCAGCTGGCCCTAGTGCAAGTGGGAGATTGTTAGTTGCATGTATGCCCTAGAGGCCAGTATTGTACAGATGATGTATATTATATTGGATGCTTGGACATATATAAAGATGACTTTCTTGCTCGATATGATAGTATGCTATCCGGTTGCTCTTTATCTTAACGTGTACACTAGTCTCTTTATACTGTCTTATAGTTACATGTTGGTAAAGCCCTTAGGATGTGTACTTGACTGCCTGGACTATGATGCAGATCATACTAGTGGGGACATGGTAGTCCATAAGTACATCCTTCAAGGTCCCTAGTCGTGGGTATATCGAGACGGGGCATCGATATACCAGAGTAGACTAGCGTATACGCTTCTCGACCCATGTGATGGGCGATGGATGATCCCATATCCATTGGTGTTTGACATCAGAGATGGTATACGGGTGCTCAGTGGAGACTGGGTACACTGGACGGACTCGCCGAGAACTCCCAGATAGTATTATACCTCACGTCAGATGGCAGTTCTCAGGTGACACTTGTACAGGTTAGTCTGTAGACCCGAGATCGTCATAGAGTCTTGTGTGATTCCCACTGTGCTTTGATCTCCACCTTACCACGTCCATGAGGGCGTGCAAAAAGGTGGTCTTTGGGTACAGTCCCGAGTCACATGGAGGCAATGAGCGATAGGAAGGGTTTCGTCTCTCCCGGTATTGGGGTTGATGTTGCGCTGTGCATGATTGGCCGTAACAGGGAAGTCCCTGGCCAGGGCTGATCAGAGATTTGCTGGTAAGTGTTACCAGTAGTTTCTCGACCCGTTATGAGCCTCACATCGGCACGACTTATCGGGTTATTGGGGTCTGACGTATACCACCCCTAGACTTGATATGCGACGTATCAGACGAAGAGACCGGACTGTACGGTAAGTGTTGCTGGTCGGATTCGCAGGAGTGTGAGCGGGCTAGCTCGTCGATCTTCTGATCGCTCAATACCCGGGTGGCCGTTACGTTTAGCCGACCGCTTGCGGCTTGTGGATGCTTGATATGATCATCATCTGCTACCGGCGTATTGACGAGTCTTTAGAGTCCTACACAGAGGTTTCCTGGCTCAAGCGAAACGAAATAGGAGCGCATATGAGATATGTGCAGGACCGAGAATAATGCGTGTATGTGATACCGCATTTCATTCTCGCGATAAATGTTTCGATTGGTTATATTCGATATGACCTAGTTATCGAATCATTCATTCGATAAATCGATACATTGAATACTAGTCGGTTATGTGCGACATGACCGGATCATTGAATCAAATGTTGATTTAATGATTTAATGTATAATTATATATTTGATATATTACTTTGCATTAACTAGTATTGGTTCACTTTATATGGATTTTCTCACTTGATGTGCAAGTTGTATATGTGATATATTTTCGTGCACATACTTGTATCATGTTTGATGATACTTGATTATTTAGTTAAGTGTAAAGAATTAAAACCATGGTTAAGTGTTGATTAGGGTTTTGCATATTCATTTATTTATTTGTTCATTTATTTATTTGGAAATGATTTAAAAAAGAATGGTGGCTTTCTTTGTCTTTTTGTTGAAGCTTCATGAAGCTTTGACTCATGCTTAACCTTAACCCATCCATTAACCATGGTCCATTCTCTACACTTAACCCTAGTAAGAATTATGATAAGTATTCCTTTTTCTTTTTATTTTAAAAGGACTTATCATTTTTCTAGCTCATCTTCTTCTTCATCTTCAAGCTTGAAACCTTGAGGCCATCAATGGCAACTTGAGCTTGAGAGTGAGAAATCCAATTCTAAAGAGAACCCATCTCCTATTTCTTCATCCTCTACCTCTTGCCAAGTAGTAGAGTGTGTTTCCTTCACAAGTTTCATCACTTTGTGAAGTAGAGAGCTTGATCTAGCGATGCCTCGACGTAGATCATCTTCGGCACCGTCGTCGATGACCAAGCCTGTTCATTCTCCGATGAAGCCGACGCTAGAGCCCGGGGTTTGACAAGGACAGCGAGGAGACTTCGTTGCGGAGCCGTGGAGGTGGATATCCGGATCTACAAAGGTTGTAATTTCCATATCCTTGTAGTTAAGTGTTAACTAGTTTACTTTTCGCCTAGATTTCTAGCAACGATCCGTAGTCTAGGGTTTCTCGGCACCATTTTTTTAAATTGGCATGTTCGATGCCTTGTGAGACCTCACTTGAGTGCCTAGGAACCCTACAATACTAGCATTAAAACTGGTTGTCTTTCAAACCTGCTAGTACTACTAAACCGTCTGATTAAAGCACATGAATAAATACACGTGTTCAATCGAACACCCTGCGTAAAACCATACGCAAACTACACCGTTTCGCTGGAACTGGGAAACCCTCTGTGTGAGACTCTAAAGACTCGACAATACGCTGGCCATGGTTTTAACCAAAAGCACATCAGTAGCACTAGCTGTACGTAACGGCTATCTAGGTATCTGTCGAAGGGAAAATCGACACGATAACTTGTCCAAAAACCCTACTGAGCCTATATGTGACATTCTCTGTATAGTCCAGTCTGTTCATCTAAGAGTATCGCATATTGGGCCTAAGGGGGTAGTAAATGTCAGACCCCTAATAGTGCAATAAGTCATGTCGGTGTGGAACCAAATACATCCTGAGAAACTACTGGTATACCTACCGGTAAATCTCACTTGCCCTGGCCAGCGACTTTGTGTATTGGCTAACCATACACAACGCGATATCAACTCCCAGTATCGGGAGAGACGAATTCCTTCTATCCCCTACCGCCTCCAAGTGATTCGGGACTGCACCCAACTACCACCTGTTTTCACGACTCATTTGAGCTGTGGTAGAGTAGTAATCTAAGAACAGTGGGAACATACTCGAGACAAATAGTGATGTCAAGTCAACAGACTAACCTATACTCATGTCACTGGGGAACTGCTAACTGACGATAAGTATAATATGTACATGTATGTGTGCTCCTTTCCGTGTCAACTACGGCTATGCGGAATTAAAAACATTAAAAATCTTGAGCACATAACACTAAATCCCAGGATACAAGCCCAAACACAATACTAAACAAACCCTAACTAGAGTTTTAACTACTCGGTTAAAATTATAACCTTTGTAGACAATCCTTCGGGTCTTGAAAGTTGACTCCTCAAGCTCTTTGGATTGATGGTACGAGCTCTCAAAGCTGATCTTCCGTTTCAAAGAAGATCCACCCGAGGATGCCGATTCAAGCGATAGTTTCGTCCGAAGCAACTAAAGATCAAGCCTTGTTAAGACAAGATGCTTAGAGTAGTGTAGTTTGTGAAAACAAATGCTCTCTTTTAATCCTCACAACTCAAGAGAGAAGATTGAGGAAGAAGATGAAGATGGTGGCAACTCTAGAAAACTCAAGTGTAGAAAATATCAACTATGCTCACACAAATATCTCACACCTCACTCTTATCTTTACAGCCCACAAACAAAAGAGTAGGTAGGCTTGGTGACTCACTAGGATGAGTCACAAGCCCACACACTTCCAAGTTTAAATGGTGGAGAGAAGAGAGAGTGTGTGTGTGTAGCCACCTCACCATGATATACATACACATACAAATACTAGTATGTGTATAACCAAGTATACCAAAACCAGTATTTATAATAAATACATATACCCTATTTTTAACAAAATACAAATACCGTATTTGTACGGAAAATACAAAATACGCGTATTCATATTTAGAAAGAAATACATGTATTTGTATCAAAGCACAAATACCCGTATTTATAAAAATACACGTATTCGTATAAATATCGTATTCGTGTTAAAATACAAATACCCAAAAAAGAGCAATATAATACTAGCATCAAAGCTGGATATCTTTCAAACCCGCTAGTAGTACTAAACCGTCTGATTAAAGCACTTGTATAAATGCACGTGTTCAATCGAACACCCCTACGTAAAACCATACACAAACTACACCATTTCGCCTGAACCAGGAAACACTTTGTATGGGACTCTAAACACTCGACAATACGCTGGCAGTGGGTTTAACCACAAGCACATCAGTGGCACTAGTTGTACGTAACGGTTACCCGGTATCTGTCGAAGGGAAGACCGACACGATACTCGTCCAAAAACCCTACTGAGCCTATAGGTGACATTCTCCGTACAGTCCGGTCTGTTCGTCTAAGAGTATCACATATTGGGCTTAGGGGTAGTAATCTTCAGACCCTTAATAGCGCAATAAGTCGTGTCGGTGTGGAACCTAAATACACCTTGAGAAACTACTGGTGTACCTACCAGTAAATCTCACTTGTCTTGGCCAGCGACTTTGTGTATTGGCCAACCGCACACAGCGCAATATCAACTCCCAATACCGGGAGAGACGAATCCCTAATATCCTCTACTGCCTCCAAGAGCTTCGGGACTGCACTCAACTACTACCTGTTTGCATGACTCATTTGAGCCGTGGTAGGGTAGTAATCTAAATACAGTGGGAACACACTCGAGACGAATAGTGATGTCAAGTCAACGGACTAACCTGTACTCATGTTACTAGGGAACTGCTAACTGACGATAGGTATACTACCAACCAACGGTTCCTAGTGAGTCCGTCCAGTGTAACTCATAACTCAATGAGCACCTGTACACTATTTTTAGTACCGTATACCAATGGCTACGGGATAGGCCACCTCCCCTGACGAGGATAACAAGCGTATACACTAGTCTACTCTGGAATATCGATACCCAATCTCGATAATCCTATGACTAGGGACAAGTTTAAGGATGTACTTAACCAGATCCCACTAGTGTGACTGCCATCACAACGCTGGTAGTTAAGTAAAAATTTTAAGGGCTCTATCAACATGTATTAGCGATGTGTTAAAAGAAATATATACACATGTTAAGATAGAATCAAACCAAATAGCATACTATCATGTTGAGCAAGACTGTTATTGTATCTGTGTATATCCCAAGCTTCCAAAATGTAATATATAATCCAGTACTATACAATAATGGCCTCTAGGACATATATCACTAATATAATACTAACCAACAGTTCCCAGCGAGCCCGTCCAGTGTAACTCATAACCCAATGAGCACCTATATACTATCTTTAATACCATATACTAATGGTTGCGGGATAGGCCACCTCCCCTGACAGGAATAACAAGCGTATACACTAGTCTACTCTGGAGTATCGATGTCCAGTCTCGAAAATCCTACGACTAAGGACAAGTTTAAGGATGTGCTTATAGACTATCCAGCTTCCACTAGTGTGACTGCCATCACAACGCTGGTAGTCAAGCAAAGATCCTAAGGGCTCTATCAACATTTATTTAATGAATCATATACATATGTTAAGATAGACTCAAACCAGGTAGCATACTATCATTTTGGGCAAGACTGTTATTATATATGTATATATCCCAAACTTCCAAAATGTAATATACAAACCAGTACTATACAATAATGGCCTCTAGGGCATATATCAGTAACAATTTGAACTCTAGCTTAACTCCTAAATTGTAGGGAACAAGCTTGATGAATGCCTTACATGTCAAAAATGGATCCACTTGAGGAAACCCCACTCTAGCTCCAACTTCACTCCAAGTCCAACTTGAGGAAGTAACTTAGTCTACTAGTTTGCTAGGCTAATGTACCAAGAGATGTAGTTTTGTAATCCTTGATTCTTTCTCTCTTTTTCTTTTCTCTTTTGGCGGATGCGAGAGCTTGCTAGAAATGGAGAGAGAGGAATATGAAGATGATCAAAGATTATCACTTAAGGAAATGTGAAGAGAGTATACTCTCATATAATCCCCTCTCTTCTCTTTCCTCCACTTGTCTATCCTCATCTCTCTCCTCCATTTGTCCAAACCATTTGAGTGGGTGTGTACCCTAACCTACATGCACTTACATGACTTCGCATAAAGAAAATGGAAAAAGAATAATACAAATAGAAATATGTAAACATATACTAAATGTCTTTTACATACAAATACAAGCTTTAAAAGAGAGTAAAAAATACAAAGATATATAATACTAGAAATATTTATATATCTAATATATAAATATATATTAAATCAATACTTGATTTGATATCCGGCTTTCCAAAAGACCGGCTAGTATTACCATACGTCCGATTAATATACGTGTATCCAATACGTATTTAATTGGTACGCATCCAATGAGCACATCTACATCATGTCACTAGAACCGAAAAAACCTCAGTGTGGGACTCTAAAGACTCGACAATACGCTGGCAGTGAGTTACTGGATCCAATCCATCGCTCACAAGCACATCAGTGACATTAGCGGTATGTAACGGCTACCCAGGTATCTATCGAAAGGAAGATCGACAAGCAAGCTCATCTGAACCCCTACTGAGCCTATATGTGACAATCACTGTACAGTCCGGTCTCTTCGTCGGAGAGTGTCACGTACCGGGTCTAGGGTGGAAAACATTAAACCATTAATAACCCGATAAGTCATGACGGTGTCAAACTTATCACCCACCGAGAAAGCACTGATCTCCTATGGGTAAATCTCATCCACCCTGGTTAGGGATTTATGGTGACAGGCAACCGAACACAGTGCGACATCAACTCCCTATATCGGGATAGACGAATCCCCTCAATCCGCTCACTGCCTCCATGTGGCTCAGGACCGTACCCAAGTAAAACTTGTTTGCATGACTCAGAAGAGATGTGTTAAGCTAGTAATCTAAGTACAGTGGGAACTCACACAAGACAAATGACGTTCTCAAGTCAACAGACTACCCTGTACTCATGTTACTAGAGAACTGCTACCTGACGATAGTTATAATACCATATAGGAGTTCTCGGCAAGTCCGTCCAGTGTAACTCATAACCCAATGAGCAATTGTATATAATCTTTGGTGCCAAACACCAATGGCTATGAGACCAGCCATCGTCCCTCGTCGAGATCAAGAAATGTATACACTACTCTACTCTGGAATATCGATGCCCAGTCTCAATACTTCCACGACTATGGACATTTAAGGATGTGCCTATGGACTACACAGTTACCACAAGTATGATCGCCATCATAATACTGGTAGTTAAGCAAGGATCCTGGAGGCTTTATCATTATGTATTAGCGACACGTAATAACAAGTAAAACGTATACACATGAATGATAAAGACAAACCAAATAATATACTATTATCTCGAGCAAGACTATTCTACATGTACAAGTCCTTCCTCAATTACCATAATTGCCTGCCTGCAATTATAATAATTGTCTTAAGGGAACTATAGCCAACATATTTGAATAGAATAAATTGATCGATATGAAAGTCGAGCATGGAGGACATGTTGTTCCTTAAAGATTTAGATGCGCCTCTTTATGGGATTAGCGCAGAACCAGAGAAGATGTTTGATGAGATGAGCAAGGATGGATCGAAAGGCGAAGAGTCTTATTCGCGGATTGATAGAAGATTCGGTGTTCCACCATATATCGTTTAAGAGCACTACAAAAATTTTATGGAAGAAATTGACAGATCTCTATGAGAGAAAGACGGCTACGAACAAGGATTTTCTAATGAGAGAATTGATGAATTTGAAGTTTCGGGAAATTCCTCAATAGCGGAGCACTTGAACGAAATTCAAAATATTGTGAATCAACTTGAAATATGAAAATTCCGATTAAAGATGAGTTGCAAGTATTTGTAATATTAAGTTCCCTTCCGGGCAGTTGGGAAACAGTGGTAGTTTCTTTGAGCAATTCGTCTCCTGACGGAGTTATTACTATCAGCGCAGTAACAAATTGTCTCCTAAATGAAGAATTAAGAAGGAAATCATCAAGTAGATCATCTGATCCATCTGCACTTGTTGCAAGAAAGGGTCCGAAGTGGAGGAAGGAATAAAGCAAAGATAGAAGAAATCAGAGACCGTGGCCTGCAAGAGATATATCAAAGATAAGGCATTATTACTGTAATGAGATGGATCATTATATGTAACGATCCTAATTTTCCTATACCCTTGTATCTATTGAAGGCCGTATTTCTATTCTGGTTTTGAGTTATAAGTTACTCTTGATAACTTGTGTTTAAGAAACAATTTGTAACTCATTGGTTAAGTCCTTGTGCTGCTGTCCCATAGCCCGCGTGTTCGAATTCGTGCATCCCCATTTATTTTATTTTAACTTCTTTTTAACGTTTTGGCATTCCTGGAAGTTTTACGGGCATTTTACGGAGTTGCGAAATTTTTTAACAAAAATGTTATATATTTTTGGACCTCTTACATTGACACGAGACTGGAGCATGAAATTCGAGACCATCGGGTGCAGATGGGCCGACCGGGAGCGGGTCTGGGCGGCCTAGATGAGCCTAACCATGCTGAGCCCATGCCAGTGCATCCCTTGGCTTCCCGAATGCTCGTTTCAATACCTCAAACGTCCTTATTCAACCCGAGAGTTGCAAATCATTTCAATTCCCTCTTTAATCTCTTTTAAATTTCCTTAATTCTCTTTTTTTAATTCATCATATCCACATTCCTCCTCCTATATAATCTAGACTATCCTAGCTTCCTCCCCCTCTAACATTTTCTGATATTCAACACAAAAATTCCTCCAAACACTTTGAAGACATTCCCTAAGCTTTAGGACGTCTGATCTCCACTTGAAACGCACCCTAGTTGGTTCCTCCTCCATCTCCTTTTTTCCAAGACCCTCTCCCTCTCTGAAGTTATACCTCAAAAGTTCCTCCCAAGCTTTTTGAAGATCAAATCAATGTAAGGAATCAAGAGCATGTGTCTATAATCCAATATACGGCGATACGATTATTATATCGTATCGCACCGTGGGTAAGTCCTCCTCTCTCCTTCTCCATCTCTTTTCATGAACTATTGTAAATCCTACCATAAACCATTGCTCTCTTTACAATCGTAAGTCCCAAATTCGATCTCTCTTTTCCTTTCTCTCATCGCCGTTTGAATCAATGTTTAGAATACTAGTTATTACGAATACTTTTAATTTCTAAATCATTATCTGTATAATATCACTTTAAAATAAATAAATAAAATTACCATGCTATAAAATTATAACCCATGGCTCTCCATTTCACATAATTGCTAGATTTATTTTAAATGGAATTTTTATGATATCTTAACAAAACCATATTAGTTGTGATATGCAAGGTAACAGCTATATACCATATTCTTTATTTTTGTTCAATACTTATATTTTTTGTGATATGTTAACGTAGTTAGCACATGGGGTAATAACCTATCCTACACGTACACACAAACCCTAATCTATAAATCGTGATTTTAACCTAAAGAATAAATATTTCATTAAAATACCCTCAATTTCAAAATACGGTTTTTAATCGATATTCTTTCCCTTTGGCAATTACATCCCTAAAATCCTCTTTATGGGAGCCCTATTAAAATATGGTGCGAATTATCACACATCTTCGGTCTAGTGGGTGAGATCGGACCTTTTCATGAAGCGCGTTCTCGAAGGAAAAAAAAATACGGTTTTCTAAAACTAAACAATATTTAATGGAATAATTTTATTTGTAACTTCTAAGAAAACAAATTTGAAAATTAGATTTTAAATAAAATACCCTAAAATGAAAATATTTTAATTTTAATTAAAATACCTTAATGTTTCCAAATGATCGGTTTTTCATTAAAATACCATAACTTTTAAACTCTAGGTTTTATCACTAAAATACCTTAAAATCTTAAATATATTTTTATTAAAACCCTAAACATCCTAATTAACATATTTTTATCCAAAAACTCGGTTTATTTTTAAATAAAGTAATTACATGAAACCCCCGTCGAGCTTTTAATGGACTAATTTACATAAATGCCTTAAATTGTTAAATGATATATTTTTATATAAATATCAAGATCTATAAAACTAGTAGCTAACTAATATTTAGGTAACAGTTGGGTTTAAGTGACATGTTCTCTCTTGAGCCTCGGAAAACCGGAGACAATTAGCGTTATCACTTGCCTATTTCCTATATATACATAAATCATAACTTCATGAAAAATCAAGTTACATGAATATAGACTCAAATATAACCCAACACATGCACACTTGACATGACTCGTACTAAACCTTTATGCTTGATCCAACTTGACTCGAACCATGAATATGTCTGATATGAATACTTGCACTTGACATGACTACATGATTCTTGACATGAACTTAATTGTATCTACATGATTTGTTGGGGATAGTGCCCCCAGAGTCAATTATTGGATCACACGCCCGTGATTGCAATGATTGAGGGAGGACCTATCCCGGTAGGACAGTCTTACTCGAGATGATAGTATGCTATCTGGTTTATCTTTATCATCGTGTACTGTTTCAGGTGACCTTATAGGTCACTATTGCACGTTGATAGAGCCCTTAGGATTCTTGCTTGACGGCCAGCAGTATGATGGCGATCATATACGTGGTAGCTGGGGTCTATAAGCACATCCTTAAAAGGTCCCTAGTCGTGGGAGTTTTCGAGACAGGGCATCGATACTCCAGAGTACACTAGTGTATACAGTCGAGACCCCGACGAGGGGCGGTGGCCTGTCTCACAAGCCACTGATGTCAGTTGGTTCACCTAAGATGTATACAGGTGCTCATTGGGTTATGAGTACACCGGACAGGACTCGCCGGGAACATTCTAGTTGGTCTTATACCAGACGTCAGATAGTAGTTCCCTGGTGACATGTGTACAGGTTAGTTCATTGACCTGAGATCGTCATTTGTCTCGTGTGAGTTCCCACTGTGCTTTGATTACTACCCTACCACGGCTCAAAGGAGTCGTGCAAACAGGTTTTAGTTTGGTACAGTCCCGAGCCACATGGAGGCAGTGAGCGGATTTGCAGGGGTTCGTATCTCCCGGTATTGGGGTTGAGGTCGCGCTGTATCTAGGAGAGCCATTACACGAAGTCCTTGGCCAAGGCAGGAGATTTACTGGTAGGTATTCCAGTAGTATCTCAGGGTGTTCTGGACTACACTCCAACACGACTTGTACCTCTTTTGGGGGTCTGAGTTTTACCAACCCCCTAGGCCGGCCATGCGATATTCATAGAAGAACGGACCGGACTGTACGGATATTGTCACTGACAGGTTCAGTAAGTTGTCAGGATGAGTTCACTCACCGACGTCCTTTTTGGTCAATACCTGGTAGCCCGTTGCGTATGGCTAATACCTCTGACGTGCTAGTGGTTAGATCCACAGCCAAAGGATTGACGAGTCTTTAGAGTCCCCCACAGATAGTTTTTTAAGTTTCGGGCGAAACGCTGTAAAGGCCGTATGGATATATGGCAGGGTTCGATCGTATACGTGCGGTATTGCACGGATCATGATCGGACAGATAATACTAGTGGGCTTTGGTTTAAACCGGATCCTAGTATTATACAGTGTAGATTTTGTCTCATTGCATTTGTATTCGGTCGGAATACAAATGCGGGTATGTATATACGGTCGCGGGGTTTTCCTGTAATTTATTACGGGATCAGTTTTTTGAAGTTGCCAGTTTGCATTCCGTTTCGGCCAGTTTTCCTTTGTTCCTTCATGGCCGGATTTTTCTGATGGAGGGGCTTATTTGCAAATGTGCAAATTAGCTTTGTTGAGGGGGTTTCTTGTAAATGGAGAGATTATGATAATTCAAGCATCTTTGCTTTTTCATTCATCATGGTTTTGCATTAATGAGAAAGGATTTGAGATTGGATTGATTTGGATTATGATGTGAGGCTTTCTTTTGGCTTATGGTCACCAATTCTTTTTCCTACACTCACCTCCCTTGTATTTTTCCCTCCTCCATTATTGTTTTGGCCGGCCACTTAAAGAGAGAAGGAGATGAGGAATTTTTATCTCATTCTCATTTTGCATCAAAGTTCATAACTCCATTTCAAACCTCTCTCAAAAGTTCATTCTTTCTCCTCCACTCTATCATGGCAACTTCACAACCCCATCAAACAAACCGTCCTACACTGCGCCTACAGTATTCTTGGACACGTCGACTCGCCAACGTCGTGTCCGAGTTCCCTCGGTCCAGAGTTGGGAGCCCGTAAAAGAACCTTGTGATGTGGTGCCCGTTCCGACGAGGAGATGAAGACCGGAGATTCCGCGAGGAGATCGGGATGGAGGCCGAAGACCGAAGGACACAAATCACTCGGTATAGCTCTCTACCCTTTCTCTTATTAGCTAGCATTAGGTTAATGGCCCTATCTGGGTTTAAAGTACGCGGTAGCGCCGTTTTAAAAGTTTAAAGAAAAGTTTTAGTTTCCGCATTTTGGCCTCGGACAGACGGCCGGGGTGCTGCCGTGCACATACACTGGTATCAGAGCCACGCCATTAACTTAGTCTAGCTTGCTGTAACATGTTTACAAGTTCGATCGATCGTATTTTCCAAAAACCGCATTTCCATGTCGCACTTTCTGTCGAATTTTTCCTTGCTCTAAAAATTATTTGGTATATTGGAAAAATACGAGCAGGGTTTTCTTAGAATTCTGTGAAAATTTGGTGCGCTAATCTTACCGTTCCACCATGGAACCGCGGCCAAACCCATGCATTAGCCGAGGTTCCGCGGCCATTATAAGTCCTTGCTGCACCATATTTTCTACAGGGTTTTCTGACATGGAAATAGGGTTTTTGGTACATTCTGTTTGGGCCCAGATTTTCTTTGAGTGCTACAGTTGTGCTTGGGGCCCACTTCGGTATATTTAGTCGATCGAAAATTTTAAATATGTTAGTTCACAGTATTTACATTATATCTGCGACCGTGAATGTCATTTGATCGGTAAATCCTGTCTAACTGCTATAGCCCTTTTAGACGAATTTGCGAACGTGACATTCACGTTGATGTTCTGTGTTGTGCTGTGATGTTGAGGATTTGTCGTGGTGGATAGCCTGGATGCAATGGTAGTATAGTTTGGTTTATTATGTACATTTGATATTACGGGGCGAGAGTCCGACATGTGGACTGCCGTCACTGCCTGTTTGTATATTATTCTTTTGGGGCACGACCGGGCTGAGGTCGATGTACCCGTTGTGTATATTTTACTTTCTGTACTAGGATTACCCTGCGGAGGAGTGCACGGATAGCCGGGTTCTAGAGGGCAACGGGCCTGCATCTCATGGCTTTGAGACGGAGAGGGCTTCACTCTAGAATTGGTGGGCTATTCGCCGCACTCGTAGGGGGTATAGGTTGACCCAAGGAGGGGTGCCCAAGTTACCGGATTCCGTGAAGTGCTGGGTGGTCCATTCAAGTTGCTGAAGGGGGCTGCCTCGCTTCAGGTTTTGGCGGGTAACTTGCCGCGCCCGTAGGGGTCTAGGATTTCATTGCACAGGCTATCCACACGACCAGGGGAACGTCGGGTTTCAGTAGCGGCTCTATGAAACTCGGGGATCCCAGATATCTGTATTGTTCTGTGATGCCAGTTACATTTCTGTGATGTTGCATTTTATCATGCCTTGAGCGAATATTATATATTGATATATATACTAGTAGATATTTTATATGTTTTGCATCCGCGCTAGTCCAGTCCCCACTCTGTCGTTAGTTAAGTAACCTAACGGGTGATGACGGGACCCAGTGGCGAATGCGGATGGCACATACGTACATCATTATTTTCGTTCTTTATTAGTGTGATCAATTGATGGGACTGCATTGATTCGGATCAATGCAAGCTAAACAAACCTATTCTAATGTTGTTGGAACAATTTTTCAAAAAAGCTGTTATTGCAAGGACGTTCTCTTTTGTTTTGCACAGTGGTATTCGGTTATGAATATCCAGCACCTCAGTCGACGAGGCAAGGGCCGAGATCCCTTCACCGGGAGTGACCCCTTGGACAGAAGTTTGCATCAGGGCAATAACTTCACTATAGTCGATTACTTTTGCTTTACATCGTGGTATTCAGTTGGAATATCCCGCACCTCATTCTACGGGGAAAGAGCCGAGATCCCTTCACTGGGAGTGACCTCTTTAGCAAAGGTTTTCGCCACTATATTTTTATAAAAGCTATCCGGTTCCTTCAACGATATCAAGTTCATTACGTTAAAGGTTTTTCGCCAAAAACCATTCGTAGCCCTCCGTCATTTCATATGGATAGTCAATAGTATTCAAGCTGTGTTTGTTGGCCAAAGTCAAGGCACAGTGATTGGTAGCTATTGGATATTCATATGCAGCATAGATAGATGCATTAGTTTGGGACAGTCGTACTGCCTTGTTGGCCAAAGTCAAGGGTAGGTACGGGTGGGTTCAAATTAACCTGTAGAATGACGGGTAGAACTTGACATGTGGGTTATGATCTGTTGGCCAAAGTCAAGGTTATAAGAGCATGGGGTAAAAATCACATCGGGAGTTTCTAAAGAAACTGAAACTTGCCAGATATGCGCATACCTTCTGGAGTGTGATAACGTGAGTGGATTCCATCACATTATCATGCGATGATAGTTGGATCCTGATTCCCACTGATGAGTTGTTCTACTCCTTGGGTGATCCCGACTAATTCTTCTTTCAGGTTTGGAGGAGAATTTGACGTTACAGTGGGAGGTTTCCTGATTAGATAAAGTGATAACCATTCTGATCTAGATTAGAGTGCACGTTGAGTGTTTCTTTTCTCTCTCTCTTTGGAAGCGACCATGACCCGACCCTTGACTATGACTCAGTGACCAAATTAACCGAACCTTCTTAAACACTGGCTTTTGGATTGTCAGAGTTGCAAACCTCTTTACCACTCCTACATTTACCCTTTTTCTCCAGAACACCCCGTATTACTACGAATGTCCACTTCTACTGGATAAAACCATCGTATGGTTATATACGAACTCGAAGGAATTTATTTGAGGATGGTTTCTAGTTCTGGAGACAATGAATAGGACTATTCAGTTGTCTTTTCCTTTTACCTTCTCTCAGGTTGCGAGTGCTCCTTGGATTAGGGCAGTACACCCATTACGCAAATTGGATAGTCTTCTTCCAAACCATAGGCAGGTGCCGACCGATAGGGAATGAAGAAAACCAATTAGCCTAACGATGGTGTACAGAAGGTATTAAGTAAAGACAAATAAAGGTATTAGTAAGAGGGCAAAGTAAATTGCGAATGCTATTCACAACCAAACCAAGTATTTCATTACCACTCCCATTTCACCTTTGTATTTCTCCAGAATACTCCGTATCACTACGAAGATCCACAGTTATTTGGATACTCCATCGTATGGTTATATACGAACTTGAAAGGAACTTGTTCCAGTTCGGGGATGGATTCAGGTTCGGGAGAAATAGGAATAAGCTTTATTCGGTTGTCTTTTATTTTCACCTTCTCTCGCATTGCGAGTGCTCCTAGGATTAGGACAGTACACCCATTATGCTTATTGGATAGTCTTCTTCCAAACCATATGCTGGTGCCGAGCGGTAGGGAAGGAAGAAAACCATTTGGCTGATTTTTATGTCAAAAACTATATCTATTACCGCAATCAAGAACGGCGTTGCATGAAGCTAGCCGGTGAGTACGGGTCGGTCCACAGGGATGTTGTGAATTTCCGATTCGCTCTTACGAGTTAATTCCGAAGGGTGTTCGGATTGATTATTAAATCTAAAATCATAAATCTATCTATCTACGATTATCTAGATCTAGTCTTGCTAGGGTTAGGTTTAGGGATGGTTTGGAAATGCAGGTAAATCTCAACGCTTTCTATACCCGAATGAAGATCTATGAGGAGTTATGGTAATTATCAATAAAGGGGATTAGATCCATTCGGGAAGGTGTTCCTTCCTCTAGATTCTTGTCCTTCCTTTAGAGATCCTTACTCTAACCTCCATGGAAAACGCGCGCAACCGGGCTTTTATACTACGGTATCACTGCTATCTCGAGGGATAGGGTGCCGTAGGACGCGGTGTGTGCGTGTATGCATGGAGTCCTATTGAAAATATTTTATGGGCAAGAAAGGGATGAGAGATCTCATCTCTCAAAATCCTCCCCCAAAGCTAACTCTAAGCAATTTATCTACGGCAAGAATTTAAATCTATCTAGGGCAAAGAATTGAAATCTAAACTAGAGCAAGGAATTAAATCTACTTACAGATGCATCTCTCCAATCATCAACGCGGGTTTTTCAGATCTGAATTCATGAGTTGAAAAGAAAACACCGATGCTCTCCATAAAGAGATCTGAATTTATTATTTAAAAGGAGGCATTAAGTTTACAATGATTTAGAGTTCTATTTATAGGAAATAGAAACCCTAGGTTACATTTTGATCCGCAAGTTTACAATTACAAAAATAGCCCTAGAAAATCTTTTCAGCACCGCACAAGAATTATGGTAAAAAACTTATTTCTTTTATGCTCCATATAGCCACGGAATCGCGGCCTGGGTAGGGATTGGGCCGCGGTTCCGCGGCCCATTAAGACGATCAGTGTCTGAAATTTTTGGGTTTGATTCTTGGGTTTTTGGGCTTTTTCTTTCTGTGGTTCTTTATTCAGTTTGGCTTCTTTATTCCTTCCAGATTTTCAGTGAACAATTGCAGTGGACTTTTAACCGTTTGCCTTGTATTCTTGGACCTTGCATTGCCTTGTACTTTGTAAATTTTATCTTTGATGTAGGCTTGATCAAGAGTCTTCTGTTTATTGGTTAAAGTCCCACTTTCGCATCGTCTTTTATCTTTTTCACTGTTTTCTGTCCAAGAACCTGTAACCTGTAATATGTAGCAGACATGCGTCAAAAGCACCTGTTTATTTGTAAAAAGAATAAGAATGGGGAATATAATAATACAATAATATGGTATGAACAAATACCCCCAAACTTATCTTTTGCTCGTCCTCGAGCAAACTTATTTTTTTTTTATTCTCTACAAAAACCTAACCGCACTTTCGCAGGGAAACGCGATTGCACTGAGCTCGTGCAACAAGCCGTTAAACCTCTAGGTGTCCCTAGTAGGAGGAGTGTTGTCTCCTGAGGGTTTTCAGCGGATACTACCCACAAAATCCTATCAACTCGGCTTTTTCGACTTTAATTCTCCAATTAGGTTTTCTAACAAGGAATTCTATTATCGTCGACTCGTAAATTATCCACCCATATTCTTCACACTTCCTCTTCATTTAACTTAAGATTATATATGTTCTATAGACTTACTTAGCTTTCGGCATTTCTTAAGTTTTCCTTCTAGGGTTCCATCTCCACTTAGGAATTTTTATCAACTCTACTAAAGATACAAGTTCTATTTTTCATCCCTCTCTCTTATCTAAACTCCAATCACATATCCCTACGTGTGTGTATAGATCACCCCTACACTTGGAAATTCAAATCAAGCAATCATACCCTTGTCCGTTGTCTAAAGCACTAATTAGTTGGTGAATTTAAATGAATTTTGCTTACACATCTTTCATGCGACTGTTAATACTTCTTGAGCTACCAACGACCGATTACAAGATGCGTTTGCACTTTAAAGCGTAATTCCTAGTCTTGCAACACCTAAGGCTTTTTAGCAGTGACTCCCAAACCAGTTGGTCTAAGGCACTAGGTGATGAAGCACTCTCGCTAAATATTTTTTCTATTTTTACAGCCTTAAGTAATCACAAAAACCAGTGTTCATTTTTTTCTTCTTTATTCACACTTTTTTCTTTTATTTTCATTGTACTAAGGACTTTAGACAAGAGCATTTCAAGGTCTCCTCTACTATTCCAAGTTTCAAGGTGCGTGATTGTGCAAATTGTAGGGTATACATTTTCAGAATCTAGACTTAAGCTAGGAACTATTTTTCAAACTTATACTCTAATAAGAACATCAATACTTTTCCTTTGTTTCGACTTAGCCCAAGAAGTGAACCAAAAATTTGCCTATTTCTAAATAAACTACAAAGACATATACTTTCTACCGATAAACTTTAAGGAAGGTTATTTTTAGGGTTTTTAATTTACTAAGTCTAAGATCTAGTTGTTCGTAGCCAGTTAACCTACTTGTTAAACTTAAGTAAAATATGACCAAAATTGAATAGAATAATTTTTATAATTTTTGAAAATTTTCAATTTTTATGGATTTTTAAAATAAGTATGTAAATGCAAAAATATGTACAAATGAATGCGAAGGAAGAAGACGTACCGAGCATACCCCCAAACTTAACTTTGACAGTGTCCTCACTGTCATGCTGCACCAAGAGGGTAAAAATACCGGCACTCCCCTGTTTATTTATTTATAATTTTTTTTTTGTTTTTGTTTTGAAATTTTTTTTTGTTTTTTCAATAGAAAAACAAAAATATATATGCATATATATAACAAAGTTCCCCCCGAACTTAAGCTTGGCCTTACACAAGCCAAAGGTTAGCACCAACCATTTAAAAATCTTATCATGGTAAAGGTATAGTCGGTGCAAGAATAGGGTGGAGATGAAAGAAATGAGAAACACACGAGACCGTGTGGGAAGAAAGGTAGAATACGGTCTCGGTGGAGGAGAAGAATGGCGGAAAGGAGAAAGAAGGGTCGCGCGATCTTGAGGGTGTAAATCGAGTGAATAAATTAGCGCAATATGTGATGACCGATGTGTTAAAAAGCGATTGCGCTAACCTATCAACCCGTCGAGAAATGAGATCAAATCCCTCAAGATTCGCAAGAAAACATGGGTACGCCGAACTTGGTATCGGAGATGAAAGCGTAACGGTATCTTGTTCGGTCGGAACGATAGGAACGATGAAAGGGAGTGAATTAGGGATAGTCACATTCTCACCGTAGTAAACTGTCTCGAACTTGAACGATTCCATTAATGGTTCGAAACTACTATAAGCAACCGAGTCTGATTGTTCAACTAACTCATCTGAAAATGTAAAGGACTCAAACTCGGGAGGTGAGTCATCAACATCGTCCGAAAAAGTGAAACACTCGTAGGTGTTATCGTCTGTGAGAACTGTGTCAGATTCAAAGGAAAAGTTTTCAAGCTCACAGTCGTCAAGCGTGGTCGGAACAATGGAAAGGAGGGAGGGTGATTTAGTTAAAAGTTCAAGAGGATGAATTGGAAAATCCGACACATCAAAGAAAAATGGTTCAACCTCAATATTATCCTCAATACTCTCCTCAATACTATCCTTATAATTCTCCTCAAAATTCAACTCATCCATGCCATTATCATCAAAATTCAGACGCATATGAAGTTCGGGAGAAACATCTAATGACTCGGGATGATGAGTTGAACATAAAATTTCAATCAAATCGACAGGTTCATCATCCGAAATATTCCCGGCGTCTATATCCTCAATCAAGTGAAAATCAATTTCTTTAGACACCTCATCAAAAGCATGGATGTTTATCAATTTAGGTTCTAGAGTGGAGGTGTAAAGGTCAAACGGATTAGGTGCGGTTTCACTCGAAAGGGGTTCTTCATAATTTGGCAAATCAAACACTACAAAATCACACAACTCGTTTTTATTTTGAACTAGTGAATCATTTAGGATATTCGATGGAAAACTGGAGTTGTGGGCTTCAATTGGGTAAGAGTATGTTTGATTTTGAAATCCTCTCACATTCTCACTCTGTCCAACCGTCTCTTTATACATTGTAAAATTTGAAGCTAGTGGGAAACTAGCTACCGGTTCACTAGGTTGCATAAGGGCGGCCACGGACGCTTCCACATTCCTAGTCATTTTTTTTGTTGCTAAGATATAAGCCTCCAACGACTCTTCCAAACTAGACTTGGGTGGTAAGGGGGTTTCGGTAAAAGATTCGAAATTGTTTGGATATGTGAAACTCCCTAATGGCTGTGTAGAAACATTGTCTAGAGAAGGTAGGAAAGTCGGGTAGGACTTGTAGGAAGTGGGTGGTTGGACAGAGGTAGGGTCAACATGTGGATAAAATGGTGAATAGTCTTGTGGATCTCTAGAACTAGATGTGTGGAGAGGGGTGAAAGATCGGCTACGAGATTGAGCAATATGCTCAGCAATGGACATCGGTTTAGGATTTACAGGAGGTCTTGAAAAAGTGGTATCAACATATGAAGGTGGTAAATGTTGACTTGGTTGACACAAAGTGGGTTGCAAAGTCAAACTGCTTCTCCTAGATGCTTCTATTTGATCTTTCAAAGATATTTTAGGCAAGGAAGGATCGTCTTTAAATTGACCGAACAAATTGACGTACGACGCAAAATTAGGTTCGGGATACCAAAGTTCGGCAAGTGATTTATGATTTAGGGTACCCATGTTAGAAGAAAAGGGAAAAGAAAGAAGGTTGGTGTTGCAAGGATTTCTTAGCGGCAAAAATTTGCAAGTTGTTTATAAAAGATTTTTCCTTTTTCCTCTATTTTTTTTATTTGGAACTGTTTGCAAAAAAAAAAATTCGATAAAGGGCTAAGACACACTTTCGATCAACCAAAAATGCACAATCAGGCCTAGATCTAGGGTCACCTAGGTCAGCTAGACAGCTCCTAACTGTTCCAAAGGGCTAGAAATAGGACCTCAAACCGCCTCTTCACCGCCAATTGCGGCCAGATAAATGCCAGGTAAGTGGGAAGGAACCACAGTAGTGGGCCTAATTAAAAACCACTAGCCTTGACACACTTGCCTAGTCACCGCAAAGTCAGGTTAGGATAAACGGCCGATGCCTATAACTAGTCCTCTGTCCTATTGAGCACGACGTCCTTAGGGCTGAGTCTAGTATTTTTTAATTAAGATTGGTCAATGCAAATGCCTTATGTGATTTCTGGGGTCCTGGGAAGGGTGATGAAATCCCCATCCAATCTGAATTGGTCAAAAAGCCCCTTAAAGTCTGATTAAATATATGCAAAACAGTAAATCACTTGCAATCAAAGATTTTTATTCTATGCGCGGCGCAAAGAATCCTGCACAAGATTGTTATTTGGAAAGGGAAAGATTTTTTAAGCGCAAAGAATACTGCAAGAGATTTTTCAGAAGATATATCGGAGATTTGCAGAGGAGGAGAGAGAAAACTCACAGAGAATTGCAGTGGCGGAAATGTTTTTTTTTTACCGCGCTTCTGCCCCCTTTTTTTTTCCCGACCAAAACGCGGCGGTTCCGCGGTCGCAGGTAGGATCTGGCGGCGGTTCCGCGGCCGGAATGGGGTCGCGGGGCTTTTTTTTTTGGCTCTCCAGATCGCGCGGTTGACTTGTTGACTCGGTCCTCCAAATTTCTTCTGTTTTCTGTTGTGATATTCCTCTGTTTGTTCGAATTTGATACTTGCTGTTTTGATCTCTGTAGATTTCCAAATCCGAATTTGTTCGTAGATCCTGCAAAATTCACACAAAAATACCATTTCCAAAAATAACAGATGATATATTTTTATATTTTTTATTTTTCAGATTTTTATGATTTTTTTAGTTTTGATTAACCCGAAATGGCAAAAAGGAAATTTTACGCCATCCCCGGCAACGGCGCCATTTAATTTTTATGTCAAAAACTATATTTATTACTGCAATCAAGAACGGCGTCGCTTTGCAGCTAGCCGGTGAGTACGGGTCGATCCACAGGGATGTTGTGAATTTCCGATTCGCTCTTACGAGTTAATTCCGAAGGGTGTTTGGATTGATTATTAAATCTAAAAACCTAAATCTATCTATCTACGATTATCTATATCTAGTCTTGCTAGGATTAGGTTTAGGGATGGTTTGGAAATGCAGGTAAATCTCAACGCTTTCTATACCCGAATGAAGATCTATGAGGAGTTATGGTAATTATCAATAAAGGGGATTAGATCCATTCGGGAAGGTGTTCCTTCCTCTAGGTTCTTGTCCTTCCTTTAGAGATCCTTACCCTAACCTCTATGGAAAACGCGCACAACCGGGCTTTTATACTACGGTATCACCGCTACCTCGAGGGATAGGGTGCCGTAGGGCGCGCTGTGTGCGTGTATGCATGGAGTCCTATTGAAAATATTTTATGGGCAAGAAAGGGATGAGAGATCTCATCTCTCAAAATCCTCCCCCAAAGCTAACTCTAAGCAATTTATCTACGGCAAGAATTTAAATCTATCTAGGGCAAAGAATTGAAATCTAAACTAGAGCAAGGAATTAAATCTACTTACAGATGCATCTCTCCAATCATCAACGCAGGTTTGTCAGATCTGAATTCATGAGTTGAAAAGAAAACACCGATGCTCTCCATAAAGAGATCTGAATTTATTATTTAAAAGGAGGCATAAAGTTTACAATGATTTAGAGTTCTATTTATAGGAAATAGAAACCCTAGGTTACATTTTGATCCGCATGTTTACAATTACAAAAATAGCCCTAGAAAATCTTTTCAGCACCGCACAAGAATTATGGTAAAAAACTTATTTCTTTTAGGCTCTATATAGCCGCGGAACCGCGGCCTGGGTTGGGATTGGGCCGCGGTTCCGCAGCCCATTAAGACGATCAGTGTCTGAAATTTTTGGGTTCTTGGGCTTTTTCTTTCTATGGTTCTTTATTCAGTTTGGCTTCTTTATTCCTTCCAGATTTCCAGTGAACAATTGCAGTGGACTTTTAACCGTTTGCCTTGTATTCTTGGACCTTGCGTTGCCTTGTACTTTGTAAATTTTATCTTTGATGTAGGCTTGATCAAGAGTCTTCTGTTTATTGGTTAAAGTCCCACTTTCGCATCGTCTTTTATCTTTTTCACTGTTTTCTGTCCAAGAACCTGTAACCTGTAACATGTAGCAGACATGCATCAAAAGCAACTGTTTATTTGTAAAAAGAATAAGAATGGGGAATATAATAATACAATATTATGGTATGAACATTGGCCTAAAGGGGTGTACAGAAGGTAATGACTAAAGACATATGAAGGGATTTGGAGAGATGGCAAAGAAATATACGGTTACAGTTGTGAATCTATATAATGGAAGAGGCATTACTAGGAATACCCGGATACCCCTTCGAAACATTTCAATGTTTCAGTTTCACTGTGTATTGTTAAAAGAAAACTGATTTCCCAATTAGACACTTGCTCCAGGGTATGTATTTACCAGATATGATTCTCACATCTGTATGGTTTTACAGATGATGAGTGGGAGTAAGTTATTGGGAATTAGGTGATCATCCTCATTATATCGGAATTCGTTGTAATTGGTGATATTTGAGGAAATCACCTGGGTAGTTTACCGGACGCAAATATTTGGTTTTGAATATCCGCTGTTATGCACCAATTTCAGATTGATATATCTGTACGTCTATTTTTATATAGAGTGAGATATACCTTTTTGAAATTATGTCTATGATATTTACCTATATCAGTGGATGGTTAGGTAAGGAGCATTAAACAGCGGTGTAATTCTTCTTAACCATAAGTACAGTTTTCAACCTACGACACACAGGGAATGAGTCATTAGACTCAAGCGACTTATACAGAGTATTGTATGTTGTCCAGTGTCCATTAGGACAGAGGGGTTGGTACTCGTACTAGATTCTGTTTACTTATGACTTCTCTGGGTCTTAGACATGTGTTTCGTAGAAACACAAGGTCCAAGTTTTGAGAAGTTATAGGTATAAGAATAGAGTAGAGAACCAGGTGTTGCAAGTATCGGGATTCTTCAAGATGATTGAAGATGTAGATACTTGTGTATGGTGTTCAGTTGATTGTAATGATTGAGAGAACTTGCTTCTCTTTCAGGTTACTCATAATTGGAAGCACTCCTAAGTTGAGTAATGCCGATCAGCCTCTTTCTATTTAGTTAACATGCACTGGAGACAGCTGCATGATTTGAATCTGGTTCCAATTAAATCAGTGCCTCTGTTTCTGTATTGGATATAGAACAGTTCGTATCTTAACGATGTTAAGGTACGAGGAGTTGTCCGGCTTATGCTTAAAACCAGACTCCGGATAACTCAAGGCACGTTTCTGTAATGGTTGTTTGTGGGTTGACCCAGGCTATGACGAGGGTTGACTTTCTACCATCTGGAAGATCAATAGTGATATTGTTCTTGACTCGCCACAGTTTTAATAAAAATGGATTTTTTCAGAAAACAGTAGTGGGAGTATAGTAGAACAGGAAGTGATTCCAGAACCGCAAACGAGTACTGAAAATTTGATAAGAACCTCAAGATTCAATCTGGAATGACATTCCATTGGCCACTCCGCAGATATGGTGGGTAACCTCAGGCACTCGAGAGGTACTTCGGTATGCTCAAAGACAGTGACAGGGAGGTTCTTGTTTACCCAGACTTGCCATTGTTGTTGTTCCAAACTATGAGACCCGGCAGAAGGATGAGTATAGCGTCGTTCTGAACTAGCTTTAGAAGTGCACGTCTATATGACTCTGCCAGAGGGTTGTCGTAGTCAGTGGGAGCAGCGGAAGTATAGTGGACAAGTAACTTATGTCTATTTATAGACTAAAACAGATATAGTGGAGATAGATCATCTATTTCTGATGTCACAGTGATAGGTTTGACTTCATCAGAATAGGGGATGAATCTATTAAGAAGGTAGTAGGGTGTTATGTCCTGGTATTTGGATGACATACACAGAGTAGGAAGTGAAATTTCTATACTACGGTCGGTTATACTTTGGTTTTCACACAGTGGTTTCTGTACATAGGAGTTGGATATTATATCAGACATTCCGGTTACTAAATTTATGTTTTTAAATTTAGATTTGGGTAGTTTCCCAATCTGGGTACTTAGACAGCATTCTAAAGGTGTTTTAGAATGGACGACTCCTGGCATGGTAGTATACCTGCAGGTGATGGAGTCACCCTCTCTAAAGGTGTCTTACAGACTAAAGGGGAGAGGGATGTGCATGATTGGCAGATCACTTGTTTAGGCAATTGAGTCAATCATGAGATGTCAAATACCACACCAGATGTTGTTTTTGCAGTAGATGCAATAAGTTGATATTGATCCTATCCTGGAGAAACATTCGGAAGCAGTTTTAGAACATAAGTGGTGTTGCGCCACGGCAGCGCCCCGGCCTCTTACTCGAGGCCAAAATGCGGAATCAAAAAATTTTCCTTACTCGGAAACCGGCGCTACCGCGGACAATTACCCGGATCGTTTACCATTAACCTATACTAGCTAACAAGAGATGGGAAAAGAAGTATACCGAGTGATCCGAGTCCTCCGGTCTTCTCTTCATCATCCCGATCTCCCGCGGAAAAAACTTGGCTCCACATCGTCGCGTCCTCGCCGGAAAGGGCACCACATCGCCTTCGTCTTTTACGGGCTCCCGCCTCAATACCGAGGCAACTCGAGCATGAAGCCGGCAACTCGACATGCTCAAGAATTGCTGTAGAATGTGGTGTGTAGAATCGTAGTCTCTTTTTGGGGTATTGGAGTTGCTATGATGGAGGAATAAGGTTAAAGGAAATTGGAGCTTTCAATTTTCCAAAAACAAGAAGAATGAGATGAAGAAATTTGTGTCATGCAAGAATGAAAAATTTCTCTCATCCTCACTCATAGTGGCCGGCCCTTCCTTTGGAATGGTGGAGGGAGAAACAATATGTAGTATGAAGGGAGGTGATGGTAGGAAGAAGAGAGGAGGTGACCACATCAAGAGACCAAAAACATACAACCATGCTTATTACTTTAACCCATTCCTATCTCATAAATGCACCAATAAAGCAAGTGATGGTGTAAAAAGATATGAAGCTATCATAATCAACACAATTGCATAAAACTCCTCCACAAAGTGTAATTTGCAAAACTGCAAATTACCCCCTCCATCGGAAAAGTCCGGCCGGGAAAGAACAAAGGAAAACCGGCCGGAACGGAATGCAAACTGGCAACTCCAGAAAACTGGTCCCGTAATAAATTACAGGAAAACCCCGATACTGTGCATACACACCCGCATCTGTATTCCGACCGGATACAAATGCAATGAGACAAAATCTACACTGTACTAAACTAGTACCGGCTTAAACCGAAGCCGGCTAGTATAATCCGTTCGATCCTGATCCGTGCAATACCGCACGTATCTGATCGAACCCTGCCATATAACTATACGGCCACTAGTACAAAACTGTCCGATCCTGATCCGTGCAATACCGCACGTATCTGATCGGACCCTGCCATATCTCCATACGGCCTCTACAGCGTTTCGCCCGAAAGCTTGAGTAACTGAAAGTGTGGTGGACTCTAAAGACTCGTCAATACTATGGCTGTGGATTTAACCACTGGCACGTCAGAGGTATAAGCCAATACGTGACGGGCCACCAGCTATTGACCAAAAGGGACGTCGATGAGGAAGCTCACCCCGACACCCTACTGAGCCTGTCAGTGACAATATCCGTACAGTCCGGTCCGTTCGTCTATGAGTATCGCATGGCGGGCCTAGGGGGTTGGTAAAAGTCAGACCCCCAAAAGCGGTACAAGTCGTGTCGGAGCGTAGCCCAGAACGCCCTGAGATACTACTGGAATACCTACCAGTAAATCTCCTGCCTCGGCCGAGGGCTTTGCATAATGGCTCTCCTAGACACAGCGCGACCTCACCCCCAATACCGGGAGAGACGAACCCCTGCAGATCCGCTCACTGCCTCCATGTGGCTCGGGACTGCACCCAACTAAAACCTGTTTGCACGACTCCTTTGAGCCGTGGTAGGGTAGTAATCAAAGTACAGTGGGAACTCACACGAGACAAATGACGATCTCAGGTCGATGAACTAACCTGTACACATGTCACCAGGGAACTGCTATCTGACATCTGGTACAAGACCAACTAGCAGGTTCCCGGCGAGTCCTGTCCGGTGTACTCATAACCCAATGAGCACCTGTATACATCTTAGGTGAACCAACTGACACCAGTGGCTTGTGAGACCGGCCACCGCCCCTCGTCGGGGTCTCGACTGTATACACTAGTCTACTAATGGAGTATCGATGCCCAGTCTCGAAACTCCCACGACTAGGGACCTTTTAAGGATGTGCTTATGGACCCCAGCTCCCACGTATATGATCGCCATCATACTGCTGGTCGTCAAGCAAGAATCCTAGGGCCTCTATCAACGTGCAATAGCGACATGTCAGGTCACCTAAAGCAGTACACGATGATAAAGATAAACCAGATAGCATACTATCATCTCGAGTAAGACTGTCCTACCGGGATAGGTCCTCCCTCAATCATTGCAATCACGTGCCTGTGATCCAATAATTGACTCTGAGGGCACTAACTCCAACAATCTCCCACTTGCACTCAAGGCTAATTATTGCGATGTCGCATACTCACAGCCCGTGTGATACCGAACACCCAACTCCTCTACTAGTCAGTCTCACAAAACTCGTTTGCGAAACTATTGCGTTCGAGGAATAGCCTCAGTGAGTGGATCCGCTGTGATGTTTCTTTCTATGTCTCTCTATATCTCAAGTTCGCGGAGAAAGCCATCTCCCGAAATGAGCAATACCTGTCTTAGAATATGTCTGGATGTCTGATGGGACCTAGCTCATAAATGAACTCCAAATCCAAACTTCTTAGACTGTATCATCAACTGAAACTAATCAGTATCCCGCGCCATGCCTCCCTCAGTATTGCCTTGGACCATCTGTCCAAAATACTGCCCCTCGTTAGAGGGAGAACTATAACTCAGACAACCTCCTTGTCGTCCATGTCACATTGGAAGCCCGGAGTGATAACCGTCTCCTAAAGGAGGCAGACGTTATCATATCCCTAGAACATTCACTTATGTTCTAAAACTGCTTCCGACTGTTCCTCCAGGATTGGATCAATATCAACTTATTGCATCTAGTGCAAGAACAACATCTGGTGTGGTACTTGACATCTCATGATTGACTCAATTGCCTAAGCAAGTGATCTGTCAATCATGCGTATCCCTCTCCTCTTTAGTCTGTAAGACACCTTTAGAGAGGGTGACTCCATTACCTGCAGGTATACTACCGTGCCAGGAGTCGACCATTCTAAATACTCATAGAATGCTGTCAAGGTACCCAGATTGGGAAACCACCCAAATCTAGATCTAAAACCATAGATCTAGTAACCAGTATGTCTGATATAATATCCAAGTCCCTTATGGAGAAACCACTGTGTGACGACGTAAGTATAACCGATCGTAGTATAGGAATATCACTTCCTACTACCTTCTCAACAGATCCATCCCCTATTCTGATGACGTCAAACCCATGACTGTCACATCAGAAACAGATGATCTAACTCCGCTATATCTGCTCTAGTCTATAAATAGACATAAGCCTGATGTCCACCAATGCTTCCGCTGCTCCCACTGACTACGACAACCCTCTGCCAGAGTCATATAGACGTGCACTTCTAAAGCTAATTTAGAACGACGCTATACTCATCCTCCTGCCGGGTCTCGCAGCCTTGAACAACAACAATGGCAAGTGTGGGTAAACAAGAACTTCCCTGTCACCGTCCTTGAGGCTACCGGAGTACCTCTCGGGTGCCTGAAGTTACCCACCTTATCTGCGGAGTGGCCAATGGAATGTCAAATCAGATTGAATCTTTAGGTTCCTTATCAAATCTTCAGTAATCGTTTGCGGTTCTGGAATCACTTCCAGTTCTACCATACTCCCACTTCTGTTTTTGAAAAAATCCATTTTTAATAAAACTGTGGCGAGTCTAGAACAATATTTCTATTGATCTGCCAGATGGTAGAAAGTCAACCCTCGTCATAGCCTGGGTCAACCCACAAACAGCCATTACAGAAACGTGCCTTGAGTTATCCGGAGTCTGGTTTTAAGCATAAGCCGGACAACTCCCCGTACCTTAACAATGTTAAGATATGAACTGTTCTATATCCAATATAGAACCAGAGGCACTGATTTAATTGAACCAGATTCAAATCATGCAGCTGTCTCCAGTGCATGTCAACTAAATGGAAGGAGGCCGATCAGCGTTACTCAACTTAGGAATGCTTCCAATTATGAGTAACCTGAAAGAGAAGCAATTTCTCTTTATCATTACTATCAACTGAACACCATACACAAGTATCTACATCTTCGATCACTTTGAAGAATCCCGATACTTGCTACACCTGGTTCTCTACTCTATTCAAATACCTATAACTCCTCAAAACTTAGACCCTGTGTTTCCTCGAAGCACATGTCTAAGAACTAGAGAAGTTAAAAGTAAACAGAATATAGTATGAGGACCAACCCCTCTGTCCTAATGGACACTGGACAACATACAATACTCTGTATAAGTCCGCTGAGTCTAACAACTCTTTCACTGTGCGTCGTAGGTTGAAAACTGTACTTATGGTTAAGAAGAATTACACCGCTGTTCAATGCTCCTTACCTAACCATCCACTGATATAGGTAAATGTCATCGACATAATATCAAAAGGTATATCTCACTCTATGAAAATAGACGTACAGATATATCAATTTGAAATTGGTGCACAACAGCGGATATTCAAAACCAAATATTTGCCGACCGGCAAACAGCCCAGGTGATCTCCTCAAATATCACCGATTACAACGAATCCCGATATAATGAGGACGATCACCCAATTCCCAATAACTTACTCCCACTCATCATCTGTAAAACCATACAGATGTGAGAATCATACCTGGTAAATACATACCCTGGAGTAAGTGTATAATCGGGAAATCAGTTTTCTATTAACAGTACACAGTGAAACTGAAACATTAAAATGTTTCGTCGGGGTATCCTGGTATTCCTAGTAATGCCTCTTCCATTATCCAGATTCACAACTGTAACCGTATATCTCTTTGCCATCTGTCCAAATCCCTTTATATGTCTTTAGTCATTACCGTCCGCACACCCCTTTAGGCCAATTGGTTTTCTTCCTTCCCTACCGTTCGGCACCAGCCTATGGTTTGGAAGAAGACTATCCAAAAAGCATAAAAGGTGTACTGTCCTAATCCTAGGAGCACTCGCAATGCGAGAGAAGGTGAAGATAAAAGACACCTGAATGTACTTTATTCCTATTTCTCCTGAACCAGAATCCATCCCCGAACTGGAACTAGTTCCTTTCGAGTTCGTATATAACCATACGATGGAGTATCCAATAAAATGGGATCTTCGTAGTGATACGGAGTGTCCTGGAGAAATACAAAGGTGATTTAGGATTGGCGAAGAAATACTTGGTTTGGTCGTGAATATCAGTCGCAATTTACTTTGCCCTCTTACTAATCCCTTGCTTTGTCTGAACTTAATACCTTCTGTACACCGTTTTAGGCTAACTGGTTTTCTTCATTCCCTACCGGTCGGCACCAGCCTATGGTTTGGAAGAAGACTATCCAATTTGCGTAATAGGTGTACTACTCCTAAACCAAGGAGTACTCGCATCCTGAGAGAAGGTGAAAAGAAAAGACAACTGAATAGTCCTATCCGTTTTCTCCAGAACCAGAAACCATCCTCGAAGTCCTTCGAGTTCGTATCTAACCATACGATGGTTTTGTCCAATGGAAGTGGACGTTCGTAATAATACGGGGTGTCCTGGAGAAAAGGGTAAAAGTAGGAGTGGCAATGAGGTCTGCAACTCTGACAATCCAAAAGCCAGTGTTAAGAAGGTTCGGTCAACTTGGTCACTGAGTCATAGTCCAGGGTCGGGTCAATGGTCGCTGCCAGAGAGAGAGAGAAGAAACACTCAGCGTGCACTCTATCCTAGATCAGAAAGGTTATCACTTTATCTAATCTGGAAACCTCCCACTGTACCTCAAATTCTCCTCCAAACCTGAAAGAAGAATTAGTCGGGGATCACCCGAGGAGTAAACCAACTCATCAGTGGAAATCGGGATCCAACTATCACCGCATGATAACGTGACGGAATCCACTCACGTCACCACACTCCAGAAGGTATGCGCATGCCTGGCAAGTTTCAGTTCTTTTGAAACTCCCGATGTGATTTTTACCCCTAGGACTCAAGTGACCTTGACGGAGTCAACAAATCAAAGAGTCCTAGTCAAGTTCAACCCGTCATTATCTGGATTGCATTAAACCCACCCGTACGTGCCCTTGACGGAGTCAACAAGGCCGCACGACTGTCCTAACCAATCCCACTTATGCAACAAACAAGCACCACTTAGCTACCGTACACTACGCCTTGACGGAGTCAACAAACGCAGCACGAATACTAAATAATACCCATAAGAAATGACGGAGGGCTACGAATGGTTTTTGGCGAAAAACCTTTAACGTAATGAACTTGATATCGTTGAAGGAACTGCATAGCCTTTTAGAAAATATAGTGACGAAAACCTTTACTAAAGAGGTCACTCCCGGTGAAGGGATCTCGGCTCTTTCCCCGTAGAATGAGGTGCAGGATATTCCAACTGAATACCACGATGCAAAGCAAAAGTAATCGGCTATAGTGAAGTTAATGCCCTGACGCAAACTTCTGTCCAAGGGGTCACTCCCGGTGAAGGGATCTCGGCCCTTGCCTCGTCGACTGAGGAGCAGGATATTCCAGATGAATACCACGATGCAAAACAAAAGTGAACGTCCTTGCAATAACAGCTTTTTTTGAAAAATGTTCCAACAACATCAGATTAGGTTTGTTTATCTTGCATTGATCCGAATCAATGCAGTCCCATCAATTGATCACACCACAAAGAACGAAAATATACTGACGTACGTATATGCCATCCGCATTCGCCACTGGGTCCCGTCATCACCCGTTAGGTTAGCTAACTAACGGCAGAGCGGGGACTGGACTAGCGCGGGTGTAAAACATATACAACATCTACTAATATATATACCAATATATAGTATTTCGCTCAAGGCGTGAATAAAATGCAACATCACAGAAATGTACAGCATCACAGAACAATACAGATATCTGGAAACCCCGGGTTTCACAGAGCCGCTGCTGAAACCCGACGTTCCCCTGGTCGTGTGGATAGCCTGTGCAATGAAATCCTAGACCCCTACGGGCGCGGCAAGTCACCCGCCAAAACCTGAAGCGAGGCAGCCCCCTTCAGTACCGTGAATGGACCACCCAGCACTTCACGGAATCCGGTAACTTGGGCACCCCTCCTGGGTCAACCTGTACCCCCTACGAGTGCGGCGAATAGCCTGCCAATCCTGGACTGAAGCCCCCTCCGTCTCAATGCCCTGAGATGCGGGCCCGTTGCCCTCCAGAACCCGGCTATCCGTGCACCCCACCGCGGGGCAACCCTAGTACAGAAAGTAAAATATACATACACCGGGTACATCGACCGCAACCAGGTCGTGCCCCAAAAGAATAATACAAACAGGCAGTGACGGCAGTCCACATGTCGGACGCTCGCCCCGCAATATCAAATGTACATAATACAACAAAACTGTACTAGCATTGCATCCAGGCTATCCCCCACGACCGATCCGCAACATCACAGCATAAACATAGAACATCAACGTGAAAATCACGTTCGCAAATCCGTCTAACCGGGCTATAGCAGTTAGACCGGATTTACCGATCGAGTGACATTCACGGTCGCAGATATAATGTAAATACCGTGAAATAATGTGTTTAAAATATCCGATCGATCAAAAAATTAACAAGCGGGCCCCAAAAGAAAACTGTAGCACTCACAGAAATAACTGGCCCAATTTTAATATCTCAAAAGCCCTAGTTTAAGCCCATAAGACAACTGAAGAAAAATGACAAACTGGGCCCACCATAGTGCGGCGGAAGAGCGGCATAAAGAGGGTAATTGCCGCGCTTCCGCGGTCTAATTGAGGGATCACTTTGTCGTTTTTTCCCAGAGTTCTTAGAACTCCCTGCACATCTTTCTGAGACCACCTAAAAATTTTTTAGACACCAAAAAATTTCAACAGAAACTGATGTGAACTAAAATACGGTTTTTGAGATTTTGGTCGATCGGATAAGTAAAACGCATTAGAACAAGCTAGGTAAGGTTAATGGCGTGGCTCTGATACCATGTTGCGCCACGGCAGCGCCCCGGCCTCTTACTCGAGGCCAAAATGCGGAATCAAAAAATTTTCCTTACTCGGAAACCGGCGCTACCGCGGACAATTACCCGGATCGTTTACCATTAACCTATACTAGCTAACAAGAGATGGGAAAAGAAGTATACCGAGTGATCCGAGTCCTCCGGTCTTCTCTTCATCATCCCGATCTCCCGCGGAAAAAACTTGGCTCCACATCGTCGCGTCCTCGCCGGAAAGGGCACCACATCGCCTTCGTCTTTTACGGGCTCCCGCCTCAATACCGAGGCAACTCGAGCATGAAGCCGGCAACTCGACATGCTCAAGAATTGCTGTAGAATGTGGTGTGTAGAATCGTAGTCTCTTTTTGGGGTATTGGAGTTGCTATGATGGAGGAATAAGGTTAAAGGAAATTGGAGCTTTCAATTTTCCAAAAACAAGAAGAATGAGATGAAGAAATTTGTGTCATGCAAGAATGAAAAATTTCTCTCATCCTCACTCATAGTGGCCGGCCCTTCCTTTGGAATGGTGGAGGGAGAAACAATATGTAGTATGAAGGGAGGTGATGGTAGGAAGAAGAGAGGAGGTGACCACATCAAGAGACCAAAAACATACAACCATGCTTATTACTTTAACCCATTCCTATCTCATAAATGCACCAATAAAGCAAGTGATGGTGTAAAAAGATATGAAGCTATCATAATCAACACAATTGCATAAAACTCCTCCACAAAGTGTAATTTGCAAAACTGCAAATTACCCCCTCCATCGGAAAAGTCCGGCCGGGAAAGAACAAAGGAAAACCGGCCGGAACGGAATGCAAACTGGCAACTCCAGAAAACTGGTCCCGTAATAAATTACAGGAAAACCCCGATACTGTGCATACACACCCGCATCTGTATTCCGACCGGATACAAATGCAATGAGACAAAATCTACACTGTACTAAACTAGTACCGGCTTAAACCAAAGCCGGCTAGTATAATCCGTTCGATCCTGATCCGTGCAATACCGCACGTATCTGATCGAACCCTGCCATATAACTATACGGCCACTAGTACAAAACTGTCCGATCCTGATCCGTGCAATACCGCACGTATCTGATCGGACCCTGCCATATCTCCATACGGCCTCTACAGCGTTTCGCCCGAAAGCTTGAGTAACTGAAAGTGTGGTGGACTCTAAAGACTCGTCAATACTATGGCTGTGGATTTAACCACTGGCACGTCAGAGGTATAAGCCAATACGTGACGGGCCACCAGCTATTGACCAAAAGGGACGTCGATGAGGAAGCTCACCCCGACACCCTACTGAGCCTGTCAGTGACAATATCCGTACAGTCCGGTCCGTTCGTCTATGAGTATCGCATGGCGGGCCTAGGGGGTTGGTAAAAGTCAGACCCCCAAAAGCGGTACAAGTCGTGTCGGAGCGTAGCCCAGAACGCCCTGAGATACTACTGGAATACCTACCAGTAAATCTCCTGCCTCGGCCGAGGGCTTTGCGTAATGGCTCTCCTAGACACAGCGCGACCTCACCCCCAATACCGGGAGAGACGAACCCCTGCAGATCCGCTCACTGCCTCCATGTGGCTCGGGACTGCACCCAACTAAAACCTGTTTGCACGACTCCTTTGAGCCGTGGTAGGGTAGTAATCAAAGTACAGTGGGAACTCACACGAGACAAATGACGATCTCAGGTCGATGAACTAACCTGTACACATGTCACCAGGGAACTGCTATCTGACATCTGGTACAAGACCAACTAGCAGGTTCCCGGCGAGTCCTGTCCGGTGTACTCATAACCCAATGAGCACCTGTATACATCTTAGGTGAACCAACTGACACCAGTGGCTTGTGAGACCGGCCACCGCCCCTCGTCGGGGTCTCGACTGTATACACTAGTCTACTAATGGAGTATCGATGCCCAGTCTCGAAACTCCCACGACTAGGGACCTTTTAAGGATGTGCTTATGGACCCCAGCTCCCACGTATATGATCGCCATCATACTGCTGGTCGTCAAGCAAGAATCCTAGGGCCTCTATCAACGTGCAATAGCGACATGTCAGGTCACCTAAAGCAGTACACGATGATAAAGATAAACCAGATAGCATACTATCATCTCGAGTAAGACTGTCCTACCGGGATAGGTCCTCCCTCAATCATTGCAATCACGTGCCTGTGATCCAATAATTGACTCTGAGGGCACTAACTCCAACAAGTGGATGTTCTAGAGATATGATAACATCAGCCTTATTCAGGAGACGGTTATCATTCCAGGCTTCCAAGGTGACCTGGACGGCAGAGTGACTGTCAGAGTTATAGTTTTCCCTCTGACAAGGGGCAGTACTATGGACAGGTGGTCCAGGCGGATACTGAGGGAGGCATGGCGTAGGATACTGATTAAGTTCAGTTGACGATACAGTCTAAGAAGTTTAGATTTGGAGTTCATTTATGAACTAGGTCTCATCAGATATCTAGACACATTCTAAGACAGGTATTGCTCATTTCCGGAGATGGCTTTTTCTACGAACTTATGATAAAGAGAGATATAGAAAGAAACATTTGAGCGGATCCACTCACTGAGGCTATTCCTCGAACGCATTAGTTTCGCAAATAGTTTTTATGAGACTGATTAGTAGAGGAGTTGGGTGTTCGGTATCACACGGGTTGTGAGTATGCGACATCGCAATAATTAGCCTTGAGTGCAAGTGGTAGATTGTTGGGGATAGTGCCCTCAGAGTCAATTATTGGATCACACGCCCGTGATTGCAATGATTGAGGGAGGACCTATACCGTTAGAACAGTCTTAATCAAGATGATAGTATGCTATCTGGTTTATCTTTATCATCGTGTACCGTTTCAGGTGACCTTACAGGTCACTATTGCGCATTAATAGAGCCCTTAGGATTCTTGCTTGACGGCCAGCAGTATGATGGTGATCATATATATGGGAGCTGGGGTCTATAAGCACATCCTTAAAAGGTCCCTAGTCGTGGGAGTTTTCGAGACAGGGCATCGATACTCCAGAGTAGATTAGTGTATACAGTCGAGACCCCACGAGGGGCGGTGGCCGGTCCCACAAGCCACTGGTGTCAGTTGGTTCACCTAAGATGTATACAGGTACTCATTGGGTTATGAGTACACCGGACAGGACTCGCCGGGAACATGCTAGTTGGTCTTATACCAGACGTCAGATAGCAGTTCCCTGGTGACATGTGTACATGTTAGTTTATTGACCTGAGATCATCATTTGTCTCGTGTGAGTTCCCACCGTGCTTTGATTACTACCCTACCACGGCTCAAAGGAGTCGTGCAAACAGGTTTTAGTTGGGTACAATCCCGAGCCACATGGAGGCAGTGAGCGGATCTGCAGGGGTTCGTCTCTCCCAGTATTGGGGATGAGGTCGCACTGTGTCTAGGAGAGCCATTACACGAAGTCCTTGGCCAAGGCAGGAGATTTACTGGTAGGTATTCCAGCAGTATCTCAGGGTGTTCTGGACTACACTCCGACACGACTTGTACCGCTTTTGGGGGTCTGACTTTTACCAACCCCCTAGGCCGGCCATGCGATACTCATAGACGAACGGACCGGACTGTACGGATATTGTCACTGACAGGCTCAGTAGGGTGTCAGGATGAGTTCGCTCACCGACGTCCCTTTTGGTCAATACCTGGTAGCCCGTTACGTATGGCTAATACCTCTGACGTGCTAGTGGTTAGATCCACAGCCAAAGGATTGACGAGTCTTTAGAGTCCCCCACAGACAGTTTCTCAGGTTTCGGGCGAAACGCTGTAGAGGCCATATGGATATATGGCAGGGTTCGATCGTATACGTGCGGTATTGCATGGATCATAATCGGACAGATAATATTAGCGGGCTTTGGTTTAAGCCGGATCCTAGTATTGTACAGTGTAGATTTTGTCTCATTGCATTTGTATTCGGTCGGAATACAAATGCGGGTATGTATATACGGTCGCGGGGTTTTCCTGTAATTTATTACGGCATCAGTTTTTTGAAGTTGCCAGTTTGCATTCCGTTTCGGCCAGTTTTCCTTTGTTCCTTCATGGCCGGATTTTTCTGATGGAGGGGCTTATTTGCAAATGTACAAATTAGCTTTGTAGAGGGGGTTTCTTGTAAATGGAGAGATTATGATAATTCAAGCATCTTTGCTTTTTCATTCATCATGGTTTTGCATTAATGAGAAAGGATTTGAGATTGGATTGATTTGGATTATGATGTGAGGCTTGCTTTTGGCTTATGGTCACCAATTCTTTTTCCTACACTCACTTCCCTTGTATTTTCCCCTCCACCATTATTTTTTTGGCCGGCCACTTAGAGAGAGAGGGAGATGAGGAATTTTGATCTCATTCTCATTTTGCATCAAAGTTCATAACTCCATTTCAAACCTCTCTCAAAAGTTCATTCTTTCTCCTCCACTCTATCATGGCAACTTCACAACCCCATGAGACAAACTATCCTACACTTCGCCTACAGTATTCTTGGACACGTCGACTCGCCAACTTCATGTCCGAGTTGCCTCGGTCCAGAGGTGGGAGCCCGTAAAAGAACCCGGCGATGTGGTGCCCGTTCCGACGAGGAGATGAAGACCGGAGATTCCGCGAAGAGATCAGGATGGAGGCCGAAGACCGAAGGACACGGATCGCTCGGTATAACTCTCTACCCTTTCTCTTGTTAGCTAGCATTAGGTTAATGGCCCGATCCGGGTTTAAAGTATGTGGTAGCGCCGTTTTAAAAGTTTAAAGAAAAGTTTTCATTTCCGCATTTTGGCCTCGGACAGACAAACGGGGCGCTGCTGTGCACTTACATGATTTACTCGATCATACTTATTACATGCTTGACTAGACTTGAACCGAATCTTGAATACGTAATGACTTGACATGAATACTTGAAATTGACATGAATACATGAACTCGACTTGAATCTTGAAATGAAATACTTCTTATGTATTCATTGATTCGGGAAAGACTTGTGACTATAATTATAAATTAGATTACGTAGGTTGTTGGGGTAGTTTTAGTATGAATCCAACAGAATCTCATGCGTACCATAACTGCAAATCACGTTGCTATGGTACCGGGATGAACGGTACGTCATAAATTCACGAATGAGGGCCCATGTTTCCAAGCCTCTGGATGATAGCTTATTGGATTTGGAATACTTCATTAACAATTGAGGTCCCGCTATTTTTGGGCCCGTGATTCCTTGCCCCTGGATGATAACCTTGGGTTCGAGAATACTCTTTTTATTGGTTGGCATTCACACTTAAACTTACATTGGTTAGATTACCTTGTAGAGACCTCTTTAGGACATATTGCTATTCCCTACATGTTCAGTACTTTTACTTGTTACATGCTCACTATAGCTATACTACACGATCATGCTCTATTTGTTTACCAAGCTCATGTTACATTCCTATGCTTATGTTACATTGCCATGCTTATGGTACATTGCCATACTCATGATATCTTGACATATGCAGATAGTTGCTGGGTTTAATTGACACCCTTACATAACCACATTAGAATTCATATTCTAATTACTTGCTATCGTTTACCACATTCACATTCCAATCTTTTTTGGGGACTTACCGAGCGCAAGTTCGTTGATGGGCATTTCACCCATCCTTTTGTTTCCTTGGAATATTCTTCGGTGATCTAGGGACTGAGAAGATCGAGCCGAGTTAGGAGATTTACTCCCAGCTTATGCAACAGACCGACCACTAGTTCTTTACTTCAGCTTTTCTTTTATGTATGCCATCTGTTTAGGCACTTACATTTTTTTATGTTTCTTGTTCAGACATCTTGTATCGATTGAAACTTGTGAAATTTGAAAGTAAATAATATTGTTGTTGAAAATTTCAGTTTCTTGCTTATTCGTGTGTCATTTTATATTGCTTATATGTGCTTAGCGTATTTGTTTCGAGAAAGGACTTTTTCAGAATAAATACGCCGCGGGTCTCGTCATGTGCCTTCTCCCGTCCTTTGGGAAGCGTGTCGTGACACTATATGTCTGATTGCACTAAGATGAAGGAAGACTTAGACGATCTAAAGAGACAGAGAGAAAGAGCAAGCGAACGTGGCCTACGATGCTGAACCAAAGTGTGGTTTGCTTATGACTAGTGATGAAAAAATTCAAAAAGGAAGATATGTGGTACATGGATTCCGGAGTATCTTTCCATGTATTTTCAAATAAGGAATGGTTTGATGAGATTGAGGAGAAAAAGGAGACGATGACATTAGCATATAATTCTGAAGTAGAAATGGAAGGCATGGGCACCGTGAAGATGAAGATGTTTGATAGGATGTAGAGAGTTCTTGGAGATGTCAGGTATGCCCTAAAATTGAAAAGGAGTCAAATTTTTCTTGGGAGATTGGATACGAGAGGTTACACAATTATTGCTCAAGGTGGAGTGATGAAGGTGTGCCAGAAGAATTGTGTTGTCATAAATGGAGTCAAAATCTCAAGTAACATATATCAAGTTATGGGGAAGCATGTGTATGGAAGAACAAATTTGGAACAAGGTGAAAGAAACATGAGTCAAGGTGGAGCTTTGTGCAAATCTCAGAAGATATCGTAGGTGGAAGTTGTGAAGAGAAGATAAAAGATAGCGTGTTAAATGCATGGCAAGGTAGAGATTGTTGAGATTTGTTACGTATTCAAATATTTTAGGAGAGAAAGTTATGGTTTTAGATTTAGATTAGATCTAAATTTAAATTGTTGGTTGAATGAGATTAATTATGAAGATATTTGAAGATTTGATTAGAGATAAGATTTAGTTGGTTATTTAGAGATAAATCTTAATCAAATCAATATTATCTCTAAGCATTATTCTCTAGGCTTAAAAATATAGAGTGATTAGGGTATTTTATGTAGAGAAGAAAAAGAAGAGTTGAATAGAAGTTTTGAAAGGAAGAGAGATTTTGTAATTCGTATTAAAGATGAATAAAAAAGAGATGTTGGAAGATTTTCTTGTATTTGATTGTGTCTTTTATTTTATTCTTTCTTCTCAAAGATCTTGTAAGGTCGGGCACGCTCCGTGTGAGCATAGCGGAAGTGGGACGGAATGAACAACAAAAATTTCCGTAGGAGCACGATTAACCGTATGCCAAAAATCGTCCTAACACTAACACTATAAAAAAGAAAAGACCAATGAAGAGTAGAGAGGTGCTACCACCTTTGTAATGTGTCTGGCTGATCCCGAAAGACCCCGTCTAGAATTTGTGAGCTCTCGGACGCGTCTGAATGACGACCGCCTCGCCGTGGATGATCCGTGTTGAAAGCGGGCTGCCCGAGCTCTAACTCCATCACTAGGCGGAGAAACTTCCTCCATAGGCTAGCTAGGTATAGAGGAAGATGATGTGAACGATGGGTACTCTCTATTTTTGTCACTCCTTCACTATGGCAACACTTACTATTATCAAGAGAGTAAAAGCTCTAGTGAAGAAAAAGAAGATGAAGTATTTTTTTATAGCTAAAAAAACAATGAATTAAGTTAATTCTTTTTTTCCACCCATGTCATATTAATATGACATGAATCCCTCTGCCACTCTCTCTCTCTCATGTATGTTGTCACACACACAAGAGAGAGTGTGAGCCATTTATTAAGTATAATTAATAATATAACACACACACATATGTATGCATATTAATTTATACATAATGTAAAATGGTGGGAATTAATATATATATATATATATATCACACACATATTGAATAAGTATTAGTACACGTATCCCATACACGTACACTTTATGTATCACATACACGAAACGTCATCAATATCTTTACAGTATCATATACTGTAGAGAGTGCATGTATCATATACAACTATACTAGAAAACGCATCATAAATAGGTTATCAAGTCAACACTTGACTTGATATTCCGGCTTTTAAACCGGCTAATATAACAGTCGTCCAATTAAACATGTAAATCCAATATACATGTTTTATCGAACTCATTCATGTATCTCTATACACACGTCACATCGCATTTTTCCCGGGCAGCCACTTTCGTTGCGGGACTTTAAAAACCTGTCAATACGCTGGCAGCAGGTTATACAGGATCACATTCGATTGAATCTGAAACACTTTCCAATTAAACCCGCTTTCGGGTTAACCCACAAGCTTGTCAATAGCACTAGCTGTATGTAACGACTAACCAGGTATGAGCAAGATAAAGGCAGGTCGACGGGCAAACTCATCAAGACCCGACAAAATCTATAAGTGTTGGTCACCGTACAGTCCGGTCTCTTCATCAAGGAGTATCATATACCGGGTCTGGGGGTGGAATCTGTCAGACCCCCAATAACCCGATAAGTCGTGCTGACAGAGGAATCATAACCAAAGAAATATAACTGGTAACTATTACCGATTTATCTCTATTGCCGTGGCCATAGACTTCTGGTTATAGTCGTGTCCTGTACAGTGTGATATCGACTCCCAATACCGGGAATGCCGAATTCTCTCGACCGCTCACTGCCTCCATGTGCTTCAGGACTGTACCCAACAAAAACCTGTTTGCATGACTCAATAGAGCCGTGAGAGGGTAGTAATCTAAGTTCAGTAGGAACACACACATGACACTATAGAGATCTTAGGTTAAAGGACTACCCTATACTCATGTCACCAGAGAAATTCTATCTGACATTGATATAATAACAATTAGGATTTCTCGGTGAGTCCGTTCAGTATAACTAATCTAATGAGCACATGTATACAATCATCGGTGTCAAACACCAATGGCTATGGGATCAGCCATCGCCCTGTATAGGGTCATGAAACGTATACACTAGTCTAAATTAGAGTACCAATGCCAAATCTTGATACTCCTACGACTAGGGACATATAAGGATGTGCTTATAAACTACCACGCCCTACTAGTATGACCCTTATCATACTCCTGGTAGTCAAGCAAAGATCCTATAGGCTTTATCTAATATATTAGCGATATGTGGTAACTAGTTACATGTATACATATGATAGATAAAGACAAACCAGATAGCATACAATCATCTCAAGTAAGATTGTTCTCTATATAGGTCATCATGAATTCAGAAATTGCATTCCTACAATTACAATAATTGCCTTGAGGACACCAACAGATCTTGTGTTTATTTTCTGGATTGTTTGGGACCTAAAAATCCTAACAATTGATATCAGAGCTGTCAGTGATGTATGCCCTAGATGCCATTATTGTATAGTACTGGATTGTATATTACATTTTGGAAGCTTGTGAAATACACAGATATAATAACAGCCTTTCTCAACATGATAGTATGCTATCTGGTTTGATTCTATCTTAACATGTGTATATGTTTCTTTTAACGTATCGCTAATACATATTGATAGAGCCCTTACGATTTTTGCTTGACTACCAGCGTTATGATGACAGTCACACTAGTAGGAGCTGGGTAGTCTATAAGTACATCCTTAAACTTGTCCCTAGTCGTAGGATTATCAAGTGTAACAACCATAATTTTCCTATACACTTTTCTATACAAATTTTTTTTATAATTTTTTAAAAATCCATAAAGGAGTATTTTAACCTGAGCACAATATATAAATATAAGTAATTATTTTGTTTTTAAATAACTCCATTTTTAGTATACAAAAAAATTGTTTTAAAATTAAAGTATACTTGGGGTATTTATTGTTGTTGTTACCACTTTAAGTAGTTATTTTCCCACAATAATTATAAGAAGGAGCTTGTAGCTCATTGGTAATACCTTCCACTGCAGAACCAAGCCACCAGAGTTCAAATCCCATGCCCCACATTATTTTTGTATTTATTTTGTTTTAATTTCTTTTGGAAGTCAACGGTCAAAAGGCCATAACTCCCAAAATATATACTGGACAACAAAAAGTAAATATACCAAATTGTACCCCCAAAAAATCATCGGCCGCTGGAACCCGGACTCGGCCCGACTCGGCACCGCCGGCCGGCGAATCGGCCGACTCGGTCCGGCGCTGCCGGCCGGACTTGGCAGGACGGCCTAGTCACCAACTGAGAAAAGTTGGGCCTTGACTTAGTCAACCCTCCTGCACGCTTATTATCCCTGGATCGGTTTCCTATTGCCCAATAAATCCTTTTTACTCCTAGGTTTAATGAGTTTTAATGAATTTTATATAATTTTATATATTTTTATATTTTTTATTAAAAACCTTAACCCTAGCCTAAACTTATATAAACCCCCCATACCCTTTACCCTCTCATCACTTTTTCTAAGTCCACTCTCTCAAAATCTCAAGAGAACTTGGTACGTTAGAAAACGAGCGAAAGGCGAAGCGCTGACGAAATCGACGGCGAAAATCCGGTGATCGTGCTAGGACCTCTTCACGACGTTTCGACGCACCGGCAAACCCACTACCTTTCTCTCACTCTCTAGCGTTGTCTAAACCCGTAAGTTTCCTTTTTCTACCTTTCTTTTCCTTCATTAAAATACGAACTTAAAAACCCGACGGAAATCTGAACAAACCGATTTCCGATTCGGTTTTCTATAAAATCTCACTTATCACCAATTCCATAATGCTTAAACATATTCATGTTGACTACTAATCACTTAAAAATTAATTTGAACAAGTTTTCACACATGAAATGATAGCTTTTGCAATATATCGTATTCTTTCACTTAAATACCATAATATTTAGTTTTCACATTTAACCCTTTTAACATTACTATACCTTAAAATAGATCACGAGGTAATGTACTACCTCCACACACATGTAAATACAACCCTAATTGATATCATCAAAACTTAGAAGACGATAATACAAGATTTTACATTTAAATACCCTTTTCTTAATAAAACCTTTTCTAAAAGTTCTAAGTTTTAAACAATTTTAAAACAATATATTTTAATAGGAAAATACGATATGTCGTGGACATCGATCGTTTATCTAAATCTGACTTTGTGGTGTCTAGGCAAGTGTATCTAAGACGAGTGGTTACTTAATTAGGATCACTACTTGTAGTGGAGAGCCTCCCACTCACCTGGCACTTACCTGGCCGTAATTGGCGGTGAAGAGGCGATTTAAGGCTTCTAATGACTTATCGTTTAGACCATTTAGAAATAGGTTAGTTGGCTTAGAAAACCGTAGAATCTAAAATACGGAAATTTACACCCTTCTACAAATAAATACCTTACTTTATAAAACCGTTTTCTAAATGATTAGTATTTATTAAATCTTTGCAAAGGGCCACTACAACGCACCTTTGGGGAACTCGTTAGGGATAGTACGGTTTATCGTGCATCCTCGGGCTTAGTAGTGCGAGATTCAGACCTCCGCAAGGAGCATTCGGTCTCGAAAGGTTTAAAATACGACATTTAAGAAAAATGAGATTTTTGAAAAATAAAATAATTATTAAAAATTATTCTTGTATAAACATATGTATATTTATTATTTGAACACCTATTTTATTATAAGATAAATTTTCCACCTTTTCCTAAAAATTACAAGATTAAAAGTTACATTAAAATACCATGAATTTCAAATAAATCAATATTATAAATTAATACCTTTATTTATGTAATTAGGATATTTTCACTAGAAATAAGACAAAATAAAATCACACTCATTATAACCATAAAGGCGAATAATAAATACTTTAGGTGTATCTTGAAAACTATACAAAAGTATTTTTACATAAAACCCCCTCAAGTTTTATAAATTACAATAAGGACCCTAACAATTATAGAACTTCGACTTACATTTCTTTTAGTCTGACTCGGGTTTGAGTCTGATTATTCCTGACTTGAATATGATTCAAGTCAATCTATATTCTTTAATATTCCAACTCAATATGAACACATGAATCCCAGGATCCAGTTAACAATCTATACAACTTGACTGAACCAAACCATGGATATACATCCATTATTCCGTTATTCCATTTACCTGATTATGCAGTTACAATCTGTTTACTGATATCATGGTTTTGGTCAGTCATCCAACTTACACAATACAATACAACAATACTATCAAAACACTACGGGGTTTAAGGGGTAGATTGGTACGGAAGGTGTTAAAGGTGGCACGAGGCGGTAAGATTAAGACACCTAACATGAATCCAATTGCCGTTGTTCCGGGTTGTATAACGGAGACTTGTACTCTATATTCCGTTTGCCTTGGTCTCTAGCATATAGAGACCCCTCTCGTATACACTGGCATTCTTCTGTACCAAGCTACAAACAACAGCGTTAATACAACATTACAACAATACAATACAACATTAAAAGCTACTCACTCTCTCCTACTCTTTGTCTATTTCTCCCTTATCTTTGGGACTTACCGAGCGACCTGTTCGCTGACGACATTCTATTTCTTTCTTCTTTGAATGTCGTTAGGTGTTTTGGACCCAGCAGAGATCGAGCCTACCGGTGAAGACTTGGAGCAGTTTCACGAAGACCCTAAGCTCTAGACATTGTACCTTGTTCTATTCAGTATTTTCATTTCCTGTTATGCCATTGTTTAGGCATCGCTTTTCATTTCAGTTGTATTTACTTTTCATGCATTGTACAAAAGAATGTTATTAATAAAGTTGCTGTTATTTCTATATCTCTTGTCTCTTGTGATTTACTTTATATTGCTTAGATAAGCTTAGCGTATGTACTTCTAAGTATATAAGTAGCGGACCTCGTCGCTTCCCCTTCGCCGTACACCGGGAAGCGGGGCGTGAGGTTTTGTTGGTGGCCCATGCAGGTCAGAGCTGTATGAATCCCTATCATGCAGTTCTGGTCTGCGTAAACAACCTAAGTAATATAACACAAGAACCAGCAACTAAAACATTCCTTACAATTCATATTTCTTGAATCTTACAAATTTCTATTCCTTGAATCTTATCATTTCATGTATTTGAATCTGTCCTAACCCAAATTTTTCTTCAAGGTTATGGATTCTCCGAACAACACCAGCACCAATGTCAACAACACACCTCCAGCACTACCTCTCGCACCAGCTATTCCTACACCACCCACCGAGCAAACAGGGCTACTTGAGGCGATTCGCAGCCTTCTTGAGGGACAGCAACAACTCCTGAACCATCCTGAGATTGACGCACCAGGGGTAAAGCAATTCAGGGCTTTGCACCCCAAGCAGTTCTCTGGTAAAGGAAGCCCTCTTGAAACTGAAGAATGGGCATAAAGTATCGAAGATGATCTGGCAGCCGCACAAGTGCCAGACATAGTTTGGGTCCGTGTGGCAAAGCTACAGCTCACAGATAATGCTCGTAACTGGTGGAAGGCGGAAGAAAGCCGTCTGGTACAACCTATTGAATAGAAGACTTTTCGCGAGAAGTTCGACGCGAAATACTTCCCTGTGACTGTCAGGTTTGCAATGGAGCAGCAGTTCATTCATCTACAACAAGGACCGATGTGGGACAAATCTGTAGATGAATACGACGCTGGATTCACCATGTTAAGCCGATTCACAGCACACTTGATACCGACGGACGAGATCAGAGCTCTTCGCTTTCAACAAGGACTGGACACGGAGATTCAGGCTGCTCTAGCCACGGGAAAATTTCTGACACATGAAGAAGCTTTGGAAGCTGCCCGCAGTTATGAGGCGGTGATAAAGGCGAGGGGCAGACCCCAATCTGCCGGTTTAAAACGCCCTGCCACTCAAATGGCAGGAGGAGCCTCTTCCAGGCCATCGTTTGAACCCAGGAGAACTGAAGAAATTTGCCATTTCTTCCATAGAAAAGGACACTTGTGGAAGGACTGTAGGCGCGCAAAAGGCCTGTGTCTAATTTGTGGTGCATCCAACCACGGAATTGGGAACGGTCCTTACAATAGCAACTCAACTCACACACCCACCAACTACCCGCAGCGGCCAACCATCCCGGCTCCTGCAACTCGTCCTGCACTACCTGCTCTACCACATGCACAGCCTACTCGCCAATTCCAACAAGCAATGAGGGACATGCCTAGAGGGCAGAGAAACAGGCCCCAAAGGCAGAATGTGTCTCCAACTAGAAGGAATGTACCACGGCGACTGACATTCATATTAGAAGCCGTAGAAGCCAAGACTGTAGGTCAAGGTAACACCGGTACGACTTTTTCACCCTTGTATCACTTGATCATTTTTATACACTATCTATATTACAGTCACCAGACTTTCCTTGAAACTGTTACACTTTCCGTTTCAAATTTCGAGGACGAAATTTTTCTAAGGAGGGTAGAATGTAACAACCCTAATTTTCCTATACACTTTTCTATACAATTTTTTTTAAAAATCCATAAAGGAGTATTTTAACCTGAGCACAATATATAAATATAAGTAATTATTTTGTTTTTAAATAACTCCATTTTTAGTATACAAAAAATTGTTTTAAAATTAAAGTATACTTGGGGTATTTATTGTTGCTGTTACCACTTTAAGTAGTTATTTTCCCACAATAATTACAAGAAGGAGCTTGTAGCTCATTGGTAATACCTTGCACTGCTGAACCAAGCCACCAGAGTTCAAATCCCATGCCCCACATTATCTTTGTATTTATTTTGTTTTAATTTCTTTTGGAAGTCAACGGTCAAAAGGCCATAACTCCCAAAATATGTACTGGACAACAAAAAGTAAATATACCAAATTGTACCCCCGAAAAATCCCCGGCCGCTGGAACCCTGACTCGGCCCGACTCGGCACCGTCGGCCGGCGAATCGGCCGACTCGGTCCGGCGCCGCCGGCCGGACTTGGCCAGACGGCCCAGTCACCAACTGAGAAAAGTTCGGCCTTGACTTGGTCAACCCACCTGCACACTTATTATCCCTGGATCGGTTTCCTTTTGCCCAATAAATCCCTTTTACTCCTAGGTTTAATGAGTTTTAATGAATTTTATATAATTTTATATATTTTTATATTTTTTATTAAAAACCCTAACCCTAGCCTAACCCTATATAAACCCCCCATACCCTCTACCCTCTCATCACTTTTTCTAAGTCCACTCTCTCAAAATCTCAAGAGAACTTGGTACGTTAGAAAACGAGCGAAATGCGAAGCGCTGACGAAATCGATGGCGATATTCCGGTGATCGTGCTAGGACCTCTTCACGACATTTCGACGCACCGGCAAACCCACTACCTTCCTCTCACTCTCTAGCGTTGTCCAAACCCGTAAGTTTCCCTTTTCTACCTTTCTTTTCCTTCATTAAAATACGAACTTAAAAACCCGACGGAAATCGGAACAAACCGATTTTCGATTCGGTTTTCTATAAAATCTCACTTATCAGCAATTCCATAATGCTTAAAAATATTCATGTTGACTACTAATCACTTAAAAATTAATCTGAACAAGTTTTCACACATGAAATGATAGCTTTTGCAATATATCGTATTCTTTCACTTAAATACCATAATGGTTAGTTTTCACATTTAACCCTTTTAACATTACTATACCTTAAAATAAATCACAAGGTAATGACCTACCTCCACACACACGCAAATACAACCCTAATTGATATCATCAAAACTTAGAATACGATAATACAAGATTTTACATTTAAATACCATTTTCTTAATAAAACCTTTTCTAAAAGTTCTAAGTTTTAAACAATTTTAAAACAATATATTTTAATAGGAAAATACGATATGTCATGAACATCGATCGTTTATCTAAACCTGACTTTGTGGTGTCTAGGCAAGTGTGTCTAAGGCGAGTGGTTACTTAATTAGGACCACTACTTGTAGTGGAGAGCCTCCCACTCACCTGGCACTTACTTGGCCGCAATTGGTGGTGAAGAGGCGATTTGAGGCTTCTAATGACTTATTGTTTAGACCATTTAGAAATAGGTTAGTTGGCTTAGGAAACCGTAGAATCTAAAATACGGAAATTTACACCCTTCTACAAATAAATACCTTATCTTTATAAAACCGTTTTCTAAATGATTAGAATTTATTAAATCTTTGCAAAGTGCCACTACAACCCACCTTTGGGGAACTCGTTAGGGATAGTACGGTTTATCGTGCACCCTCGGGCTTAGTAGTGCGAGATTCAGACCTCCGCAAGGAGTATTCGGTCTCGAAAGGTTAAAAATACGACATTTAAGAAAAATGAGATTTTTGGAAAATAAAATAATTATTAAAAATTATTCTTGTATAAACATATGTATATTTATTATTTGAACACCTATTTTATTATAAGATAAAGTTTCCACATTTTCCTAAAAATTACAAGATTAAAAGTTACATTAAAATACCATGAATTTCAAATAAATCAATATTACAAATTAATACCTTTATTTATGTAATTAGGATATTTTCACTAGAAATAAGACAAAATAAAATCACACTCATTATAACCATAAATACGAATAATAAATACTTGAGGTGTATCTTGAAAACTATACAAAAGTATTTTTACATAACACCCCCTCAAGTTTTATAAATTACAATAAGGACCCTAACAATTATCGAACTTCGACTTACATTTCTTTTAGTCTGACTCGGGTTTGAGTCTGATTATTCCTGACTTGAATATGATTCAAGTCAATCTATATTCTTTAATATTCCAACTCAATATGAACACATGAATCCCAGAATCCAGTTAACAATCTATACAACTTGACTGAACCAAACCATGGATATACATCCATTATTCCGTTATTCCATTTACCTGATTAAGCAGTTACAATCTGTTTACTGATACCATGGTTTTGGTCAGTCATCTAACTTACACAATACAATACAACAATACTATCAAAACACTACGGGGTTTAAGGGGTAGATTGGTACGGAAGGTGTTAAAGGTAGTACGAGACGGTAAGATTAAGACACCTAACATGAATCCAATTGCCGTTGTTCCGGGTTGTATAACGGAGACTTGTACTCTATATTCCGTTTGCCATAGTCTCTAGCATATAGAGACCCCTCTCGTATACAGTGGCATTCTTCTGTACCAAGCTACAAACAACAGCGTTAATACAACATTACAACAATACAATACAACATTAAAAGCCACTCTCTCTCTCCTACTCTTTGTCTATTTCTCCCTTATCTTTGGGGCTTACCGAGCGACCTGTTCGCTGACGACATTCTATTTCTTTCTTCTTTGAATGTCGTTAGGTGTTTTGGACCCAGCAGAAATCGAGCCCACCGGTGAAGACTTGGAGCAGTTTCACGAAGACCCTGAGCTCTAGACATTGTACCTTGTTCTATTCAGTATTTTCATTTCCTGTTATGCCATTGTTTATGCATCGCTTTTCATTTCAATTGTATTTACTTTTCATGCATTGTACAAAAGAATGTTATTAATAAAGTTGCTGTTATTTCTATATCTCTTGTCTCTTGTGATTTACTTTATATTGCTTAGATACGCTTAGCGTATGTACTTCTAAGTATATAAGTAGCGGACCTCGTCGCGTCCCCTTCGCCGTACACCGGGAAGCGGGGCGTGACAGGTTTTGTTAGTGGCCCATGCAGGTCAGAGCTGTATGAATCCTTATCATGCAGTTCTGGTCTGCGTAAACAACCTAAGTAATATAACACAAGAACCAGCAACTAAAACATTCCTTACAATTCATATTTCTTGAATCTTACAAATTTCTATTCCTTGAATCTTATCATTTCATGTATTTGAATCTGTCCTAACCCAAATTTTTCTTCAAGATTATGGATTCTCCGAACAACACCAGCACCAATGTCAACAACACACCTCCAGCACTACCTCTCGCATCAGCTATTCCTACACCACCCATCGAGCAAACAGTGCTACTTGAGGCGACTCGCAGCTTTCTTGAGGGACAGCAACAACTCCTGAACCGTCCTGAGATCGACGCACCAGGGGTAAAGCAATTCAGGGCTTTGCACCCCAAGCAGTTCTCTGGTAAAGGAAGCCCTCTTGAAGCTGAAGAATGGGCACAAAGCATCGAAAATGATCTGGCAGCCGCACAAGTGCCAGACATAGTTTGGGTCCGTGTGGCGAAGCTACAGCTCACAGATAATGCTTGCAACTGGTGGAAGGCGGAAGAAAGCCGTCTGGTACAGCCTATTGAGTAGAAGACTTTTCGCGAGAAGTTCGACGCGAAATACTTCCTTGTGACTTCCAGGTTTGCAATGGAGCAGCAGTTCATTCATCTACAACAAGGATCGATGTGGGGCAAATCTGTAGATGAATACGACGCTGAATTCACCATGTTAAGCCGATTCGCAGCACACTTGATACCGACGGACGAGATCAGAGCTTGTCCCTTTCAACAAGGACTGGACACGGAGATTCAGGCTGCTCTAGCCACGGGAAAATTTCTGACACATGAAGATGCTTTGGAAGCTGTCCACAGTTATGAGGCGGTGATAAAGGCGAGGGGCAGACCCCAATCTGCCGGTTTAAAACGCCCTGTCACTCAAATGGCAGGAGGAGCCTCTTCCAGGCCATCGTTTGAACCCAGGAGAACTGAAGAAATTTGCCATTTCTGCCATAGAAAAGGACACTTGTGGAAGGACTGTAGGCGCGCAAAAGGCCTGTGTCTAATTTGTGGCGCATCCAACCACGGAATTGGGAACTGTCCTTACAATAGCAACTCAACTCACACGCCCACCAACTACCCGCAGCGGCCAACCATCCCGGCTCTTGCAACTCGTCCTGCACTACCTGCTCTACCACATGCACAGCCTACTCGCCAATTCCAACAAGCAATGAGGGACATGCCTAGAGGGCAGAGAAACAGGCCCCAAAGGCAGCATTTGCCTCCAACTAGAAGGAATGTACCACGGCGACTGACATTCATATTAGAAGCCGTAGAAGCCAAGACTGTAGGTCAAGGTATCACCGGTAAGCCTTTGTCACCCTTTTAACAATTTGTCATTTTTATACACTATCTATACTACAGTCACCAGACTTTCCTTGAAACTGTTACACTTTCCTTTTCAAATTTCGAGGACGAAATTTTTCTAAGGAGGGTAGAATGTAACAACCCTAATTTTCCTATACACTTTTCTATACAATTTTTTTTAAAAATCCATAAAGGAGTATTTTAACCTGAGCACAATATATAAATATAAGTAATTATTTTGTTTTTAAATAACTCCATTTTTAGTATACAAAAAAATTGTTTTAAAATTAAAGTATACTTGGGGTATTTATTGTTGTTGTTACTACTTTAAGTAGTTATTGTCCCACAATAATTACAAGAAGGAGCTTGTAGCTCATTGGTAATACCTTGCACTGCTGAACCAATCCACCAGAGTTTAAATCCAATGCCCCACACTAATTTGGTACTTATTTTGTTTTAATTTCTTTTGGAAGTCAACGGTCAAAAGGCCATAACTCCCAAAATATGTACTGGACAACAAAAAGTAAATATACCAAATTGTACACCCGAAAAATCCCCGGCCGCTGGAACCCTGACTCGGCCTGACTCACCGCCGCCGGCCGGCGAATCGGCCGACTCGGTCCGGCGCCGCCGGCCGGACTTGGCCGGACGGCCGAGTCACCAACTGAGAAAAGTTGGGCCTTGACTTGGTCAACCCTCCTGCACACTTATTATCCCTGGATCGGTTTCCTATTGCCCAATAAATCCCTTTTACTCCTAGATTTAATGAGTTTTAATGAATTTTATATAATTTTATATATTTTTTATTAAAAACCCTAACCCTAGCCTAACCCTATATAAACCCCCCATACCCTCTACCCTCTCATCACTTTTTCTAAGTCCACTCTCTCAAAATCTCAAGAGAACTTGGTACGTTAGAAAACGAGCGAAAGGCGAAGCGCTGACGAAATCGACAGCGAAATTCCGGTGATCGTGCTAGGACCTCTTCACGATGTTTCGACGCACCGGCAAACCCACTACCTTCCTCTCACTCTCTAGCGTTGTCCAAACCAGTAAGTTTCCCTTTTCTACCTTTCTTTTCCTTCATTAAAATACGAACTTAAAAACCCGACGGAAATCGGAACAAACCGATTTCCGATTCGGTTTTCTATAAAATCTCACTTATCACCAATTCCATAATGCTTAAACATATTCATGTTGACTACTAATCACTTAAAAATCAATTTGAACAAGTTTTCACACATGAAATGATAGCTTTTGCAATATATCGTATTCTTTCACTCAAATACCATAATGTTTAGTTTTCACATTTAACCCTTTTAACATTACTATACCTTAAAGTAGATCACGAGATAATGACCTACCTCCACACACACGCAAATACAACCCTAATTGATATCATCAAAACTTAGAATACGATAATACAAGATTTTACATTTAAATACCCTTTTCTTAATAAAACCTTTTCTAAAAGTTCTAAGTTTTAAACAATTTTAAAACAATATATTTTAATAGGAAAATACGATATGACATGGACATCGATCGTTTATCTAAACCTGACTTTGTGGTGTCTAGGCAAGTGTGTCTAAGGCGAGTGGTTACTTAATTATGACCACTACTTGTAGTGGAGAGCCTCCCACTCACCTGGCACTTACCTGGACGCAATTGGCGGTGAAGAGGCGATTTGAGGCTTCTAATGATTTATCGTTTAGACCATTTAGAAATATGTTAGTTGGCTTAGGAAACCGTAGAATCTAAAATACGGAAATTTACACCCTTCTACAAATAAATACCTTATCTTTATAAAACCGTTTTCTAAATGATTAGTATTTATTAAATCTTTGCAAAGCGCCATTACAACCCACCTTTGGGGAACTCGTTAGGGATAGTACGGTTTATCGTGCACCCTCGGGCTTAGTAGTGCGAGATTCAGACCTCCGCAAGGAGCATTCGGTCTCGAAAGGTTTAAAATACGACATTTAAGAAAAATGAGATTTTTAGAAAATAAAATAATTATTAAAAATTATTCTTGTATAAACATATGTATATTTATTATTTGAACACCTATTTTATTATAAGATAAAGTTTCCACCTTTTCCTAAAACTTACAAGATTAAAAGTTACATTAAAATACCATAAATTTCAAATAAATCAATATTACAAATTAATACCTTTATTTATGTAATTAGGATATTTTCACTAGAAATAAGACAAAATAAAATCACACTCATTATAACCATAAAGACGAATAATAAATACTTGAGGTGTATCTTGAAAATTATACAAAAGTATTTTTACATAAAACTCTCTCAAGTTTTATAAATTACAATAAGGACCCTAACAATTATAGAACTTCGACTTACATTTCTTTTAGTCTGACTCGGGTCTGAGTCTGATTATTCCTGACTTGAATATGATTCAAGTCAATCTATATTCTTTAATATTCCAACTCAATATGAACACATGAATCCCAGAATCCAGTTAACAATCTATACAACTTGACTGAACCAAACCATGGATATACATCCATTATTCCGTTATTCTATTTACCTGATTATGCAGTTATAATCTGTTTACTGATATCATGGTTTTGGTCAGTCATCCAACTTACACAATACAATACAACAATACTATCAAAACACTACGGGGTTTAAGGGGTAGATTGGTACGGAAGGTGTTAAAGGTGGCACAAGGCGGTAAGATTAAGACACCTAACATGAATCCAATTGCCGTTGTTCCGTGTTATATAACGGAGCCTTGTACTCTATATTCCGTTTGCCATGGTCTCTAGCATATAGAGACCCCTCTCGTATACACTGGCATTCTTCTGTACCAAGCTACAAACAACAGCGTTAATACAACATTATAACAATACAATACAACATTAAAAGCTACTCTCTCTCTCCTACTCTTTGTCTATTTCTCCCTTATCTTTGGGACTTACCGAGCGACCTGTTCGCTGACGACATTCTATTTCTTTCTTTTTTGAATGTCGTTAGGTGTTTTGGACCCAGCAGAGATCGAGCCCACCGGTGAAGACTTGGAGCAGTTTCACGAAGACCCTGAGCTCTAGACTTTGTACCTTATTCTATTCAGTATTTTCATTTCCTGTTATGCCATTGTTTAGGCATCGCTTTTCATTTCAGTTGTATTTACTTTTTATGCATTGTACAAAAGAATGTTATTAATAATGTTGTTGTTATTTCTTTATCTCTTGTCTCTAGTGATTTATTTTTTATTGCTTAGATACGCTTAGCGTATGTACTTCTAAGTATATACGTAGCGGACCTCATCGCGTCCCCTTCGCCGTACACCGGGAAGCGGGGCGTGACATCAAGACTGGGTATCGATACTCCAGAATACACCAGTGTACACACTTCTTATCCCCGTCAGGGAAGGAGGCCTGTCCCTCAGCCATTTGTATACGGTACCAAAGATAGTATACAGGTGCTCAGTGGGTTATGAGTTACACTGGACGGACTCGCTGGGAACCGCTAGTCGGTATTATACCTATTGTCAATTAGCGGTTCCCCGGTGGCATGAGTACAGATTAGTCTATTGACGTAACATCACTATTTGTCTTGAGTGTGTTCCCATTGTATTTAGATTACTACCCTACCATAATGAATCGTGCAAACAGGTAGTAGTTGGATGCAGTCCCGAAGCACTTGGAGGCAGTAGGGGATAGAAGGGATTCGTCTCTCCCAGTATTGGGAGTTGATATCGCGCTGTTTATAGTTGGCCAATACATAAAGTCCCTGACCAGGGCAAGTGGGATTTACTGGTAGGTACACCAGTAGTTTCTCAGGGTGTTTTGGGTTCCACACCGACCCAACTTATTGCGCTATGAAGGGTCTGAAATTTACTACCCCCTAAGCCCGATATGCGATAATCTTAGATGAACAGACCAGACTGTACAGATAATGTCACCTATAGGCTCAGTAGGGTTTTCGGACGAGTTATCATGTCAATCTTCCTTTCGACAGATATCTGGATAGCCGTTACGTACATCTAGTGCCACTGACATTCTTGTAGTTAAATCCACTACCAACGTATTATCGAGTCTTTAGAGTCCCACACAGAGGGTTTTCCGGTTCAGGAGAAACGGTATAGTTTGCGTATGGTTTTACGCAGGGGCGTTCGATTGAACATGTGCATTTATGCATGTGTTTTAATCGGACAGTTTAGTAGTACTAACAGATTTGAAAGATAGACAGTTTTGATGCTATTATTGTTAGTGATATGTATTCCCTAGAGGCCATTACTGTACATACGATGTATATTGTAGTGGATGCTTGGACATATATATGGAGGACTTTCTTCCTCGACATGATAGTATGCTATCCGGTTGCTCTTTATCTTAACATGTACGTTGATTGTCTCTATGTTACATGTTGATAAAACCCTTAGGATGAGTACTTGACTACCAGGATTATGATGCAGATCATACTAGTGGGGACAGTGTAGTCGCTAAGTACATCCTTCAAATGTTCCTAGTCGTGGGTGTATCGAGATAGGGCATCGATATAACAGAGTAGACTAGCGTATAGCTTCTCGACCTATGTAGATGGGCAATGGATGATCCCATATCCATTGGTGTTTGCCATCAGAGACAGTATACGGGCGCTCAGTGGAGACTGGATACACTGGACGGATTCGCCGAGAACTCCAAGATGGTATTATACCTAACGTCAGATGGCAGTTCTCTGGTGACACTGGTACAGGTTATTCTGTAGACCCGAGATCGTCATAGAGTCTTGTGTGATTCCCACTGTGCTTTGATTTCCACCTTACCAGGTTCAAGAGAACGTGCAAAACGGTGGCTTTTGGGTACAGTCCCGAGTCACATGGAGGCAATGAGCGATAGGAGGGGTTTCGTCTCTCCCGATATATGGAGTTGATGTTGCGCTGTGCTCGATTGGCTATAACAGGAAGTCCTTGGCCAAGGCTGCTTTAGAGATATACTGGTAAGTTTTATCAGTAGTTTCTCGATCCGTTATGAGCCTCATATCGGCATGACTTATCGAGTTACTGAGGTCTGACGTTTACCACCCCTAGATGAGATATGCGACATAACAGACGAAGAGACCGGACCGTACGGTAGTGTTACTGATTGGATTCGCAGGAGTGTGAGCAGGCTTGCTTGTTGATCTTCTGATCGCTCAATACCCGGGTGTCCGTTACGTTTAGCATACCGCTTGCGGCTTGTGGGTGTTTGATATGATCATCACCTACTTCCGGTGTATTGACAAGTCTTTAGAGTCCTACACAGGGGTTTCTTGGATCAAGCGAAATGGAGTAGGAGCATATATGTGATATGTGCGGGACCGAGATTGATATGATATGAGATACCGTATTCTATTCTCGCGATATGAGATATCGGTCGGTTATATATGATATAGCCGGGTTATCGGATCAAGTGTTGATTCGATAAGTCGATTCATATGATATTAGTCGGTTATAGGTGATATAGCCGGATTATTAAACCAAGAGTTGATTTGATAATCTAATGTATAATTATATATTTGATATATTACATTATATTAACTAGTATTAGCTCACTTATGATTTCTTTTCTCACTTTGGATACATTGAAGTATATGTGATATATGTTAAATGTATCAAGCTAGGTTACAAATGCAACTAGGGTTAATGAGACTTGAACCATGCTATGATTAAAATTAGGGTTTTATATTTATCATTAATTTATTCAAAAATTGTGGAATTAGTCATGATTGATATTTTGCAAGAAACTTGTAGGCTTCTTTGACTTTCTCCATCCTTTTTTTCTACCTTAAGATATTTGTTAACCTAGATTTAACCATAGCACATGGTTAAGTCTCTACAAGGGTTAAGCATGGCATGCTTAACCCTTGGTTGCATTTTTTTAACCTCAACATTAATTCATATGATGAATTCATTCTTCTTCTTCTTCTTCCTCAAAGCTTTCTAGCTTCAATGGAGATATGAGAAAAAGTGTGAAAAATGAAATCTAAAGTGATCCCACTTCCTACTTCATCATCCTCTACTACTTGCCATTTAGTATAGGGTGTTTGCTTCACTAATTCCATGATTAGTGAAGAGATAGCTTGAGTTAGTGTCTCCTCGACGTAGATCATCTTCGGCCTCGAAGTCTTCGAAGCAAGCATGTTCGTTTCTTCAAGGGAGCCTCTCTAGAGTCCAGAGTTCACGATCGCAGCGAAGGGGGCTACTACAAAGAGCTATTGAAGTGAAGGACCGGTCTACAATGGTTGTCTTCCTTGCTCACTAGACTTGTAAAGTGTTTGCATTTATATTTCCGTCGATTTCTAGTTAACGATTCTAAATTAAGGTTAGCTAGAACGGCAAATTTTTGAATATGGCATGGACGATGCCTCCCGAAACCTTGCTGCCGTGCTAGGTAACCCTGCAATTATTATATTGCTCTCTTTTGGGTATTTGTATTTTAACATGAATACGGTATTTATACGAATATGTGTATTTGTATAAATACGGGTATTTGTGCTTTGATACAAATACATGTATTTCTTTCTAAATATGAATACATGTATTTTTTATTTTCGGTATAAATACGATATTCATATTTTGGTAGAAATATGGTATTCGTATTTTGTCACGCCCCGCTTCCCAAAATACGGAATACGAGGGGTTGACAAGGCCGGCCATGCTCCTACGGTCGAGAAAACATCCTGTCGTAGTCACACTTCGGCTTCTAGCTTTACGTGGTAATCAGTAATCAATGCACACGTAATGAGAAATACAGTCACTAAATCAAAACAGATATAAAACTAACCAGATAGAGATCAAGGAAAAGACAGTGCTGGTGTGGCTGATCTCGATGTCCGCAAAATCCTCGAGGCACGTCAGGTCATGATCCATGCTAAGTCCACTTCTCAAACTGAGCATGCATACTCTGGTCGTCAAAGCGACACAATAGCAATAGATATAAATACATATGTAAACACGTGCAGTAATGATGAATATGAAATATTAAGCATGGAGTGATGACATGAGTATGAAGTAACCGGTATAGGTAAACATTAAAGCAGGTATATCGAATCAGTAATCAATGCATGTCCATGTCACTAAACCTATCAGTTTCTAAGTCTCACTGTCCAGGTCGTTAAATCTATCGTCAGTCCAAGTGTGAGAGTCAACCACGCAGGAGTATCCCTAACCTAAGGATAGGGTCCCAGGCGCAAGGGAACACGGGCCCGAATCACACACGATAATAATCAGGAACACCATCCATACAACTCCCAAAATCACGGTATATGCTGGCAATGGGAATCCCGAGATTCCGTTGAACTCATACTCAAACTATCCCACACCCATGGTCTGCATCAAATATCGACCATAAACCCAAATACTAGTCGGTCCATGACAAGTCTACGCGAGAACTGAAAACCGGATCTCCATCAAGCATGTCTCGACTGGTACCTGAGATAAATGGACAGTGTTTGATGCCTTACCTATGGCACTAATATAAGTGCTCCATAACCGTCCTATTTCAGTTATAGTTACACTTATATATGTCCCATAAACGTCGACAATGCAATAAATTAACTGGGTCCGCTGATTGTGTACAAGTACGTGTCACTTCCACTACTCGATCACGCTTTAACACTAATTACTTTCCACAATCCAAACACTAATATCTATCACTGGTTAATGTACACGATCACTAGGTTATCAATGTATGTGGCCACTATTCAAATGAGGATACAACTACTACATGATATGATGAGAATGCAACTAATTACGATAGGAATAAAATATCAGCAGCCAGTGTCCCACCACTTGAATAATTTACTATAAATCACACGCGCAGAATTTAGAAAAACAATATAAAAGAGATAAGCAGCATGTTTAATTATCTGTCCACAAAAATTGGTTTCGCGTCAATTGGGCTTCAGGTTCGATAGTTATGGTCATTTCATTTTAAGTGTTCACTGCTGAAAATCCAATTCCTGAACTGGAAGTCCTTTTCGTAACACGTTTCACTCCCAGTTGGGAGCATAATTAAGCAACACTACAGTTGGATAATATTTAGGTTTAACAGTTAGGTTTCCAACACATAATACAGATTGATAACACCCGCTGTGTGCTGGGAGATATGTTCAGTTTAATATCAAAATGTACAAACTGTCACTGCAAAAAACTGCAGGATACCTAGGTACGTTAAAATGCAAATTAAATATCAAATGACGTTGAAACCGCACTGGATCAGATTCAGGTGTTATCTAACTAAATTATCTACGCGACCATATAGGGGTCCACTTATTTTCAGTTTAAAATAGTGGGTATATAGGTGTTCCAAAGCCAGATATCCAAAACGAACGCTGCCCCAGACTGCAGTTCAGAGCCGCGAATCGCCTCAGTATTCATCGTTACAACTTATCAAAATGCAATAATAAACTATGGGGTGCTATATATTTATCTGTTGGCTTAGATACAAGCCCTAAAACATTAGGTTGTGAGTTGTATTCAATTTAATATAGATTTTTGAACGTGATATATGATGTGAATTCCAGATTCAACGTCGCCTTTTAGGGGCATCATTATATGATGTAAACTTTACTATTTTCAAACCAAAATCCTACATGATGTTCATTATCAGTAAGCAGATCCATCCATAACAAGTTCCGCCATATGTGATTTAGTTATCGTTTACGGTTCGCATCAAATACGTAGGGTAGTATCGAGCAGTTAACACAATACATTAGGATCTTATTTTATCTAACTAATTTCAAGGTGAATTTCGATATCTATATTCCCTACACGATTAGAATTGGGTTCTAAACTTGATTCCGAACAATTTGTATCGGATCCAAACACAACGGGTATCATAGTGATCCGAACGATGATTCACTACGCGTATAAATATATATATATATATATATATATATATATAGTTTAACTAAGTATTAAACCTAAATTGTAAGATACTAGCATGTAAGCAAGTGAGGAGTTCACTTGCCTTAGATCGCTGAATTGGAATCGACACGAATGTGGTGGTCGCCTCGACGCACGAGACGGCTATGAACATTGCGGAACCGGGCTCGGCGCGACGCAAGGCTTGAGCGCGATAGAGACTGCGATGGACGTGTGCTGGCGTTGCGACAGCTATCGCATTTATGGCGATGACAGTTACCAAGACCGAGGTCATAACTTGGACGGCGATGATGGCTACTAGAACAACGGTAACGGTGATTGCAGCAGGTGTTCGATTAAATGCCAGGGCTCAGGTTTTGGCTTTGATGAGGCCCAGAGCTAAGCGCGGCGAGGACACAATGCTACAGTGCGGTTTGGCCACAGCTCGGCACGGAGTGGCATGGGTGCAGGGTACGACAGTGGGCATGAGTGGCACGGTCGTGATTCGAGCTTGGCACAGCTACGAAACGGTGCAAGGCACGGTGGCCACGAAGCTGTCTTGGGCTGCGACGATGACGGTGATGGTAGTGATAGTGGAAACAAGGGCTTGCTTGGCATCGATGAAGGCAATGGAGGCGACGACGGATCGGGTAAGAGAAGGTTGGGGGCTCGGCTATTGCTTGGATGCTGTGACGGTGGTGACGGGGTCTTCTGGAGCTAAGATGAGGCAGCAGTGGTGAAGCTGGCGGAGCTCGTCGAGGTCGAGGTCTGCCGACTGTGGGTGGTCGGTGGTGGCAAGTTGAGGGGGGAGCAGATGCTGGTGGTGGTACTAAGCTCGTCGGGGTGTTGGAGGTTGAGGCGCGGGGCTTTTTCGTCGGAGGTGGTATGGCCCGGTGAAGTTATGAGGTTGCTAGGTGGTTGCCGTAATGACTGGGGCTCGCCGACCCGGAGCCAGCGAGGGACTCACGGAGGAGGAAGGCGAAGACGCAGTGTGCGGCGACAGTCTCGATGGGTGGAAGCAACAGCGAGGGGTCTCAAGCTCGAGGGCAGGCGATGGGTCTCGTCGAGTTGCAGCGAGGGTTCGTACGGGAGAGGAGGTGGTTGAGGGGCTCTTGTAATGGCTTGTAGGCGAGGGTGGCAGGCGGTTGGGTCGGTGCAGGGGGTTCGTGGGGAAGTTTGGATGGTGGAGTGGGTGAGGGACCGTGGTAGCGACGTGGTGGTTGCAGAAGTGGTCGCTGGTGCTCGTGGAGAGGAGGTGGTGGCTGCGCGGTCTTGTCGGAGGTGTTCTCATTCGTTGAGGGGTGCGCCGGAGTTGAGTTGTTGATGGTGGTTGTTGGGTTGGTGCGGGTGGTGGTGGTGATCGATGCAGAGGAAGTAGGGGGAGCTTGGGTGATGGGAGCGAAGACGTGGCCATCGGTGGAGGTGAGGAGGTGGTCGGCAGAGGTAGCTCGTCGGCGGAGGTGGCCGGCGGTGTCGAGGGGAGAGAGGGAACGGTGGGTCGTTAAGCTCGGTAGTGGAGATGATGAGGTGCAGGGAAAAGGAGGGGAAGAAGAGAGATTGTGAGAGAGAGGGAGAAGAGTGAGAGAGAGCCGTTGAGGGGCGAACGAGGTCGGAGAGAACGGTCGCGGATCTTACGACTGCCATTGCGAGCAGGCTTGGTCGTAGGAGGGGTGCAGTTCATAGGGACATGGGTGCGAGGAAGAGGAGCGCGAGGGGGGAGCTCGACGCGGTAGAAGTTAGTATGAGGACGAGGTCGCGAGGGAGCGGGTTAAGCGGAGGAAGTCGAGAGGGGGTGAAGACATGGTCGCTTCGGCGTGGGTGCGAGAAGTGGCGCGGGCACGAGAAGCGGAGGTGAGGCTGGGGAAGACGAGCGGGAAAGAAAGTGAAGAGAAGAAGAAGGGAGTGGGGAGCGGGTCGAGTTTCATGGGTTTGGTTCATGTGCGGGTAACGGAAAAGAAGAGAGAAGGGGAAAGGAAGAGAGAAGAGGTTAGGGGGTGTTAGGATGGGCTCGGGGAGAAGGAGAAAGAGAAAAGGAAAGTTAGGGTTTGGGCTTTGGGCTTTGTCCCAAGAGTAAAGAATTGGTGGGTTGGTTTTAATAGAAATAGGATTAGGGTTAGTAGGAAAATAATTGGATTAAATATATTTGGAAAAATTAAATAGAAAAATATCGGGAAAATTATTATTAGGAAAATATGGATAATTGGATACAAAAGAAACTGGGTATTACATCATACCCCATTTACAAAAAAATTCATCCTCGAAATTTAAAATACGATAATCTATAAAATATCATGCGAAAAGTAACAAAAGTCAATTACTGCTATATAGCGATTTACGCAAAAGTAACTAGACGAAAATTAATATTTATATATATAAGAAGAGGCGCGGCTAAAATGATAGTCGTAAATAAGCACAAGGCATAACCGTTTATAATAATAAACTATACATACCATACAAGGAAATAGAATAACAGTAATATGCAATAGTGAATGGTTGGCTGATAAGCCTTAAGAATTGAAACTATTTTGGTGAAACTACAATTCAAACAAGTACAAAATAACTTTAGAATACGTATAAGGTAAAAGTGTCGAAAAATAAAACGAAGAGTAAGCATGCTAGTAATGAAAACAACGAATGTGACATGTAAACTGAAAAAATTAGTACGAAAAATTCACTAGAAAAATAAAATATATAATGTAAATCAAAACGATTTAAATGCTTAGAAATAGTAGAGAACTTCGGGACAGTAAGTAAAACTAAAAATACTTACTAACACATAATAGAAATCTAACTTATTATAAATAGGCAAAGCTCTAAAATTTTAAAATAGTAAACGTACTGATTACAATTATATCAACAGAAAAAATAACACTGATAATATATAGAAGACTAGCCGGAGAATGGATCGTAATATATATATATATATATATATATATATTGGAGATCGACGCCATGAGAAAGCACCCAAATGGAAAAATGTGAGGAGGAATTGGGTTTCCCAGGGTGACACAAGGATAGAAGGATGAATTCAGATTCAAAATCAGGGAGAGACATAAGTTAACTAGGAGTATAGGATTGACAATTTCAGACAGAGATATGCAGCAAGATACAACCTAATCGAAAAGAGAGTCAGGGGGTGCGGTGATGAACCATGATGTCGACTAAGCTTAGGGTCTAAATATAGTGAATCAATAAAATTAGTTAGTCACAATCCACAACTTTATTGCATTCAGACTAAGAAGTTCAATGGATACAAGATTTTAAACGAAAGGAAACAAGTACTAAATGGGGTAACAATATCTTTATTGAAAGCGGGAAAAGAGATAACTCTGCGTCGATATCTAAATCTCTGCAATCTCGTAAGGCAAGTCTGAATCTTGTGCTGGGTCCGTGCCGTCCTTGAAATTAAAGTACAAAAATAACTAAGTTGCCTCAAGCAGATTTGGAGGGCGTTGACGAATCTCCACCTTGCAGCTCCTTCCTTCTAGGGCAGCCATCGACAAGATGTTCGTCGGATCCATAAATCAGGCATTTCCCTTTAGACTTGCGACAGTCTCTTTGAAAGTGTCCTGGTCTCTTGCAATAACCACAACGTTGGGTTCTCCATTGCTTCTGTTGCTGAGGAACAAAGGAGCGCTTCATCCGCACACCACCTCTTCGTCTATCAGGGATTTACCTACGATTTGGGGCTCCTGCTGGTGCTTGAGCCATTTGCTTTCTTAGTCATTCAGTTATGAGATCGTTTGTTCGCTCCTGGGCTTCCATTAATCCTTGCAGTACACCTAAAATCTCGGCGTTTGACTCTGGGGAGTGGAGATAGAAGAAGTGTCATTGGAAGACATGGTCCAGAAACAACAATTTTAGGATGACATAAGGTACAAGATATAAGGATCAGAATAAGGTATAGAATGGACAACGAAAAAAGAATATATGGTGAGGTGAAACTCAAATGAGTGGAAATCAAATGTAGAACTCCAAGCCACTCAAACAGAGTGTTGCCTTGTAACTATACTGCAGTTCATAATTACAATCACATAACTCTACTAAGTCACCCAAAACTCTAGCGGATGGATCAAATATGTAGCAGGACACACTATATGAATCAAGGTCAAGGATAACAAGTTTACAATCTAAACCGAAAGGGTGGATTAAATTGTCAAGCCCTAGTTAGGAACTGTAATCTCAATCTAAACCTGGCTCCGATACCAACAAAACTATGTCACGCCCCGCTTCCTAAAATACGGAATACGTGGGGTTGACAAGGCCAGCCATGCTCCTACGGTCGAGGAAACATCCGGCCGTAGTCACACTTCGGCTTCTAGCTTTACGTGGTAATCAGTAATCAATGCACAGGTAATGAAAAATGCAGTCACTAAATCAAAACAGATATAAAACTAACCAGATAGAGATCAAGGAAAAAACAGCGCTGGCGTGGCTGATCTATATGTCCGCAAAATCCTCGAGGCACATCAGGTCCTGATCCAGGCTAAGTCCACTTCTCAAACTGAGCATGCATACTTAGGTCGTCAGAGCGACACAATAGCAATAGATATAAATGCATATGTAAACACGTACAGTAATGATGAATATGAAACAGTAAGCATGGAGTGATGACATGAGCATGATGTAACCGGTACAGGTAAACAGTAAACAGTAAAGCGGGTATATCGAATCAGTAATCAATGCATGTCCATGTCATTAAACCAATCAGTCTCTAAGTCTCACTGTCTAGGTCGCTAAATCTATCGTCAGTCCAAGTGTGAGAGTCAACCACGCAGGAGTATCTCCAATCCAAGGGTAGGGCCCCAGGGGCAAGGGAACATGGGCCCGAATCACACATGATAATAATCAGTAACACCATCCATACAACTCCCAAAATCACGGTATATGCCGGAAATGGACTCCTGAGATTCCGTTGAACTCACACTCAAACTACCCCACACCCACGGTCTGCATCAAATACCGACCATAAACCCAAATACCAGTCGGTCCATGACAAGTCTACGCGGGAACTAAAAACCGGATCTCCATCAAGCATGTCTCGACTGGTACCCAAGATAAATGGGCAGTGTTTGACACCTTACCCATGACACTAATATAAGTGCTCCATAACCATCTTATTTCAGTTATAGTTACACTTATATATGTCCCATAGACTTGACAATGCAATAAATTAACTGGGTCCGCTGATTGTGTACAAGTACGTGTCACTTTCACTACTCGATTACGCTTTAACACTAACGTACTTGCCACAATCCAAACACTAATATCTATCACTGGGTAATGTACACGATCACTAGGTTATCAATGTATGTGGCCACTATTCGAATGAGGATACAACTACTACATGATATGATGAGAATGCAACTAATTACGATAGGAATAAAATATCAACAGCCAGTGTCATACCACTTGAATAATTTACTATAAATCACACGCGTAGAATTTAGCAAAAAAATATAAAAAAGATAAGTATTATGTTTAATTATCTATCCATCAAAATTGGTTTCGCATCAATTGGGCTTCAGGTTCTCTAGTTATGACCATTTCATTTTAAGTGTTCACTGCTGAAAATCCAATCCCTGAACTGGAAGTCCTTTTCGTAACACGTTTTACTCCCAGTTGGGAGCTTAATTAGGTGACGCTACAGTTGGATAATATTTAGTTTTAACATTTATATTTCTAACGCATTAGACAGATCGATAACATCAACTGTGTGTTGGGAGATATGTTCAGTATAATATCAAAATGTACAAACTGTCACCGTAGAAAACTGCAGGATACCAAGGTACGTTAAAATTCAAATTAAATATCAAATGATGGTGAAACCGCACGGGATCAGATTTAGGTGTTAGCTAACTAAATTATCTACGCGGCCATATGGGGGTGCACTTATTTTCAGTTTAAAATATGGGGTATACAGGTGTTCCAAAGCCAGGTATCCAAAACGAACGCTGCCCCGGACTGCAGTTCAGGGCCACGAATCGCCTCAGTATTCATCGTTACAACTTATCAAAATGCAAAGATAAACTATAGGGTGCTGTCGGTTTATCTATTGTCTTAGATGAAAGCCCTAAAACATTAGGTTGTGAGTTGTATTCAATTTAATATAGATTTTTGAATGCGGTGAATTCCAGGTTCAACGTCGCCTTTTAGGGGCATCATTACATGATGTAAACTTTACTATTTTCAAACCAAAATCCTACATGATGTTCGTTATTAGTAAGCAGATCCATCCACAACAAGTTCCACCATATGTTATTTAGTTATCGTTTATAGTTCGCATCAAACACGTAGGGTAGTATCGAGCAGTTAACACAATACATTGGGATCTTATTTTATCTAACTAATTTCAAGGTGGTTTCGATATCTATATTCCCTACACGATTAGAATTGGGTTCTAAACTTGATTCCAAACAATTTGTATCGGATCCAAACAGAACGGGTATCATAGTGACCCGAACGATGATTCACTACGCATACATATATACATATATAGATATAGATGCATATAGTTTAACTAAGTATTAAATCTAAATTGTAAGATACTAGCATGTAAGCAAGTGAGGAGTTCACTTGCCTTAGATCGCTGAATTGGAAGCGACACGAATGTGGTGGTCGCCTCTACGCACGAGACGGCTACGAACGTTGCGGAACCGGGCTCGGCGCGACGCAAGGCTCGAGCGCGATAGGGACTATGATGGACGTGTGCTGGCGTTGCGACGGCTATCGCATTTGTGGCGATGACAGTTACCGAGACCGAGGCCATAACATGGACGGCGATGATGGCTACTAGAATAGCGGTAACAGCCATTGCAGCAGGTGTTCGATTAAATGCTAGGGCTCGGGTTTTAGCTTTGATGAGGCCCAGAGCTAAGCGCGGCGAGGACACAATGCTAGGGTGCGGTTTGGCCACAGCTCGGCACGGCGTGGCATGGGTGCAGGGCACGGCAGTGGGTACGAGTGGCACGGTCATGATTCGAGCGTGGCACAGCTACGATACGGTGCAAGGCACGGTGGCCACGAAGCTGTCCTGGGCGGCGACGATAGCGGTGATGGTAGTGACAGTGGAAACAAGGGCTTGATTGGCGTCAGTAAAGGCAATGGAGGCGACGACGGATCGGGTAAGAGAAGGTTGGGGGCTCAGATTTTGCTTGGATGCTATGACGGTGGTGATGGGGTCTTCTGGAGCTGAGATGAGGCAGCAGTGGTGAAGCTGGCGGAGCTCGTCGAGGTCGAGGTCGGCCGGCTGTGGGTGGTCGGTGGTGGCAAGTTGAGGGGGGAGCAGATGCTGGTGGTGGTACTAAGCTCGTCGGGGTATTGGAGGTTGAGGCACGGGGCTTGTTCGTCGGAGGTGGTGTGGCCTAGTGAAGTTATGAGGTGGCTAGGTGGTTGCCGTGACGACTGGGGCTCACCGGCCCGGAGCCAGCGAGGGACTCACGGAGGAGGAAGGCGAAAGGGCAGTGTGCGGCGACTGTGGAAAGAGGAGGCAGCGAGAGGTCTCGGGCTCGAGGGCAGGTGATGGGTCTCATCGGGTTGCAGCGAGGGTTCGCATGGGAGAGGAGGTGGTTGAGGGGCTCCGATAATGGCTTGTAGGCGAGGGTGGCAGGCGGTTGGGTTGGTGCAGGGGGTTCGTGGGGAAGTTTGGATGGTAGTATGGGCGAGGGACTGTGGTAGCAACGTGGTGGTTGCAGAGGTGGTCGCTGGTGCTCTTGGAGAGGAGGTGGTGGTTGCGCGGTCTCGTCGGAGGTGTTCTCAGTCGTTGAGCGGTGTGTCGGAGTTGAGTCGTTGATGGTGGTTGTTGGGTTGGTGCGGGTGGTGGTGGTGATCGACGCGGAGGAAGTGGGGGGAGTTTGGGTGATGAGAGTGAAGACGTGGCCGTCGGTGGAGGTGAGGAGGTGGTCGGCGGAGGTAGCTCGTCGGTGGAGGTGGCCGGCGGTGTCGAGGGGAGAGAGGGAACGGTGGGTCGTTGAGCTCGGTGGTGGAGATGATGAGGTGCAAGGAAAAGGAGGGGGAATAAGAGAGATTGTGAGAGAGAGGGAGAAGATAGAGAGAGCTGTTGAGGGGCGAACGAGGTCGGAGGGAACGGTCCTGGATCTTACGGCTGCCGTTGCGAGCAGGCTTGGTCGTTGGAAGGGTGAGGTTTGTATGGATGTGAGTGCGAGGAAGAGGAGCGCGAGGGGGGAGCTCGACGCGGTAGAAGTTGGGACGAGGATGAGGTCGCGGGGGAGCGGGTTGAGCGGAGGAAGTTGTGAGGGGGCGAAGACGTGGTCTCTTAGGCATGTGTGCGAGAAGTGGCGCAGGTGCAAGAAGCGGAGGCGAGGCAGGGGAGAACGAGTGGGAAAGAATGTGAAGAGAAGTAGAAGGGAGTGGGGAGCGGGTCGGGTTTCGTGGGTTTGGGTCAGGTGCGGGTAAGGGAAAAGAAGAGAGGGGGGAAAGGAAGAGAGAAGTGGTTAGGGGGTGTTAGGCTGCGCTCGGGGAGAAGGAGAAAGAGAAAAGGAAATTTGGGGTTTGGGCTTTGGCCCAAGAGAAAAGAATTGGTGGGTTGGTTTTAATAGAAATAAGATTAGGGTTAGTAGAAAAATAGTTGGATTAAATATATTTGGAAAAATTAAATAGAAAAATATAGGGAAAATTATTATTAGGAAAATATGGATAATTGGATACAAAAGAAACTGGGTATTACATATTTTGGTAGAAATATACTTGTTTATATACTTACATTTATATTTATAAATGTTTGTATATGTGTACCTAGTGAGGTGGCTACACACGCACACTCTCTCTTCTCTCCACCATTTAAATTTAGAAGTGTGTGGGCTTGTGACTCACCCTAGTGAGTCACCATGCCTACCCACTCTTTTTTTTGTGGGGGTGTAGAGATAAGAGTGAGGTGTGAGATATTTGTGTAAGAAAATGGTTCATTTTTCACTTAAGAATTTTCTCTAGTTGCAACCATTTTCATCTTCTTCCTCAATCTTCTCTCTTGAGTTGTGAGGATTAAAAGAGAGTATTTGTTTTCACAAACCGCACCATTCTAAGTATCTTGTCTTAGCAAGACTCGATCCTTAGTTGCTTTGGACGAAGTTATCGCTTGAATCGATATTCTTGGGTGGATCGTCTTTGACACGGAAAATCGGTTTCGAGAGCTCGTACTATCAACCCAAGAAGCTTGAGGAGTCAACTTTCAAGACCTGAAGGACCGTCTACAAAGGTTGTAATTTCAACCCAGTAGTTAAAACTCTAGTTAGGGTTTGTTTAGTTTATTATTTAGGCTTGTATCCTGAGATTTAGTGTTATGTGCTCAAGATTTTTAAAGTTTTTGATCCTGCATAGCCGTAGTTTACACGGCAAGGAGCACACATACACTGGCATCAAAGCATACCCAAACACTTAACTAACTAAATAGACAAAATTTAGAGTTTCGAAACCGAAACGACATAACTTAGATCTATGTTTCTGTTGATTTTAAAAAGGTTTCTAATTTTTTTTTAAACTAGGGTAGAATGCTACTCATAGAGTAACTAGAACACCAGAGAAAAACGAGGCCCAAACCCCAAGAATAAACCACCGGAAATAGCATTTTTCCCGCCTTTGCTGGTTTACTGTTGAAGTTAGGGCTTGGGTTTTTTGTGGTGTTCCATACTCTTGGATTTAGGATTTATGGTATTGTTTGATTTTTCCCAGATTTCATATTGTGTTATCATTGTACATGGGAAATAAGGAGTGCTTCTAAATCGAAATTTTAACATCGTTTATTCGCTTTAAGTTCGAATATGTGTTTTGAAACGTCGACTAATTGCTATACGTCGATTAGTGGGGGTTGCACATATCTAGTATCTTGTGTTTGTGGCTTGTGGATATGAAGTATTGGATTGTCGTGATTGAATAGCCGGGGGATGTGAGAAGAGTGTTCTTTTCTTTCATTCATGTAATCTGTAATGTGATGTAATATTCTTTTACGGGGCACATCCGGGTTGAGGTTGTAGCCACTGTTGTATTATTTGATTTACTTTTTCTTATACCTAGGATAGACCCAAGGTGGAGTGCATAAAATACCGGGTTCTTGAAGTGCCGAGTGGCCTACTCATCTTATTGAGGGAGGTTACTTTACTTTGGGGATTTTGAGGGTAGTTTTCCGCACCCATAGGGGTCTAGAGTGAGGGTTTGGCTATTCATCACGACCGTGGAATCCGCTTTTTGTTATAGGCTTAAATGAAACACAGAAATCTTAGTATATCCAATATATTTATCTGTGTTATTTGTGCTGTGATTTGTGATATGGAATAGCTATTATTGAGTGAGATGAATGACTACATATATAGATTATATATAATAAACGTTGCTTATGTTTTGCACCCGCGCTAGCCATGCCCCTGCTCTGTCGTTAGTTAAGTAACCTAACGGTGTATGATGGGGTTCCATGGCGAATGCGGAAGGCATAAGCGTATGTTCTATTTTCGTTTCTTTCTGAAATGATAGGGTTAAATGATGGGACGGCATTAATATTGTTTAATGCAAAGAAAACAAATCAAAGTTAAATCGTTGGAACAATTTCAAAACCACTCGGTTTTCTTTTAAAATAACTTTTAAACGTGGAGCTTAAACCACTCCTTTTAAAAGCTATCATGGTTCCTTCGAATATATCTGTAAGTCGATGTCGCGCTCCCTGCGGGTTCGCGGGGAGGCGGAATTTACAAAAAAACAATTTTTTAAAGCTTCTCAACACCGACTTAACTCCAGGATCTTTACGGAAACCTTAACTAGCTATCACTACTTGGAGGTTTAACTACTCGGTAAGAGTTTTATACCTCCTAAAACCTTGTCCTTCGGGTATTCTTCTCCTCCTCTCCTTGAGATCCTCAATGATTCAGATCGTGCTTTATCGTCGGCCTCCTCATGTCGAAGATGATCCACCCGAGAGTCTATACCTCAAGCTCCAACCTCTAATCCGAGGTAACTAAGGTACCTAGTTCTTTAAGCTATGTAGCATAGAAGATGTAGAGTATCTAATGGAGTGTTTTATCTTATGAGACCCTAGGGTTCACAACTCATGTGAGGGTTAGGGTCTTGAAGAAGAAGGAGGAGAAAATAGAGAGAGAAATGAAATGAACAAATGAGCTAGGCCTTGTGAAGGATGAGAGAATGGCTAAGTGTTTGCAATTGTCAAGCATGGATTATTTTCCATAGAAAATAATCAACCATGCTTGAATAGTGAAGCCAAATGAATAAACAAAAAACTTAGCCATGCTTTTATCCATGCCTCAAATAACTCCAATTTCCACCTCATTAATCCATTTCCATAAATAGATAATCCAAATAATGAGGTGTCCCCTTCTAGAAGTATCTCTTATGAAATTACAAGAATGCCCTTACCGTATATACATATCCGTATTCGTATTCCGAAAAATACGAATACAATGAGATGATAACAATCCAATAATGGAATACTAGGATCCGACTTAAACCAAATCCCACTAGTATTATCTGTCCGAACATCATCCGTGTAGCCAGTACATGTATGTGATTGGAACCCTGCCGCAAAACCATACGGCCTCTATATCGTTTCGCCCGAAGCAGGGAAACCCTCTGTATGGGTCTCTAAAGACTCGACAGTATGCTGGCAGTGAGTTTAACCATAAGTCCGTCAGCGGTACAAGCTGCACATAACAGTTACCCAGGTATCTGTCGATAAGAAGGGCGATGAGCAAACTCATCCGAACTCCTACCGAGCCTATCTATGACAATATCCGTATAGTCGGGTCTATTTGTCTAAGATACTCGCATATCGGGCCTAGGGGGATGGTAAACGTTAGACCCCTAATAGCGCAATAAGTCATGCCGGAGTAGAGCCCAATACACCGTACCTACCAGTAAATCTCGCTTGCCCTGGCCAGGTACTTTGTGTAATGGCTTTTCGAACACAGCACGATATCAACCCCCAATACCGGGAGAGACAAATCCTATCTAACCACTACCACTCTAAGTGCTTCGGGACTACACCCAACTACTACCTGTTTGCATGACTCTTTTGAGCCATGGTAGGGTAGTAATCTAAATGCAGTAGGAACACACTTGAGACGAATAGTGATATAAAGTCAAGGACTAACCTGTACTCATACCACCCGGGAACTGCTACCTGACGATAGGTATAATACCAACCAGCAGTTCCCAATGAGTCCGTCCAGTGTATCTCATAACCCAATGGGCACCGTATACTATCTCCCATACGACGTACTAATGACTGTGGGACAGACCATCTCCCCTACTGGGATGAGAAGCGTATACACTAGTCTACTGCGAAGTATCGATACCCCGTCTTGATAATCCTATGACTAGGGACCTGTATAAGGATGCGCTTATAGACTACCCAACCCCTACTAGTGTGACTGCCATCACAATGCTGGTATTCAAGCAAAGATCCTAAAGGCTCTACCAATATGTATAAGCGATATGATAAAAGAAACATATACACATATTGAGGTAGATTCAAACCAAATAGCATACTACCATTTTGAGTAAGACTGTTATTATAACTGTGAATATCCCAAGCTTCCAAAATGTAATATGTAATCCAGTATGATACAATAATGGCCTCTGGAGCATATATCACTAACACCTGCACCACTCCGCATATCTAGTAGGCAGTCTCATCTGCCCGAGAAATACTACGGTTTTCTTATAGACGGGGATAGAAAGGATTGCAGCATCAATGATGATGAGCCGATTAGTTTCCAGCAGGCCATTACGAGTAAAGACTCAATAAAATGGCTGGATGCAATGCGGACCGAAATGCAATCCATATACACCAACAAAGTTTGGACTTTGGATATTGCACCTCAAGGGGTAAAACCCGTAAGCTGCAAATGGATCTTCAGAAAGAAAATTGGTGTAGATGGACAGGTTGAAACCTATAAAGCTAGACTTGTAGCAAAAGGTTTTCGTCAAAGACCTGGCTTGGACTATGATGAAACTTTTTCTCCAGTGGCTATGTTTAAATCCATTCGGATCCTACTTGCTATTACTGCCTTCCATGATTATGAAATTTGGAAGATGGATGTAAAGAACACTTTTCTGAATAGAAATTTGGAAGAGTGTGTTTATATGGATCAGCTAGAGGGTTTCAGAGAGTGTGGGAGCAACGGAAGAGTTTGCAAGTTACTTAAATCCATTTATAGATTAAAACAGGCATCGTGGAGTTGGAACGTCTGCTTTGATGAGACGTTCAAAGAATTTGACTTTATCAAAAATCCAGATGACCCATGCATTTATAGTAAGATTATAGCGAGAACTGTGGTATTCCTCATCTTGTACATGAATGACATTCTCCTGATAGGAAATGGCATTCCTATGTTACAATTAGTCAAAGGATTCTTATCACAGAAGTTCTCCATGAAAGACATGGGTGATGCCTCGTACATTCTGGGGATCCAGATTTATCGTGATAAATTTAAGAGGATGTTGGGACTTTCACAGTCCAGATACATTGACACCATACTGAAGAGTTAGCATGGAACATTCCAAGCGCGGTAATCTACCGGCTAGTCATGGGATCACCCTCTCCAAAGAGATGTCTCCCAAGACTGATTTGGAAAGGGATCGCATGAGTATTATACCCTACGCTTCTGCGGTAGGATCTACAATGTATGTGATGTTATGTACCAGACCAGATGTTGCTTACGCACTGAGTGTGGTAAGCAGGTATCAGTCAAACCCCGGGGAGAAGCACTGCATAGCAGTAAAGAACATTCTCAAGTACCTGAGAAGGACTAAGGAGACGTTCTTAGTGTACGGCAGTAAAGACCTCCAGATCGAGGCATTTGCTGACTCCAGCTTCCAGAGTGATAAGGATGACTCCAAATCCTTGTTGGGTTATGTCTTCACCTTCAATGGAGGGGCGGTCTTTTGGAAGAGCTTCAAACAGGATACCGTTACTGACGCGACGATGGAGGCACAGTATATAGCTACATGTGATGCTGAAAAATAAGCTGTCCGGATGAAGAAGTTCATTACAGAACTTCGGGTGGTTCCGTCCATTGTTTACCCAATAGTTTTAGCGAAGGAACCAAGGTCCCATCAGAAGTCCAGACATATCTTGAGGCGGTATCACCTGATCAGGGAGATCGTGGATCGCCGAGAGATCGAGGTGCGGAGAGTAGAGACGGAGAAAAACACCGCAGATCCACTCACAAAGACCATCCCTCAGACACAGTTCGAGAGGTTATTCGAGATGTTAGGTTTGCGATATACCAATACATGGCCTTAGTGCAAGTAGGAGATTATTAGTGATATATGCCCTGGAGACCATTATTGTATAGTACTGGATTGTATATTACATTTTGGAAGCTTGGGATATACACGGATATAATAACAGTCTTGCTCAACATGATAGTACACTATCTGGTTTGATTATATCTTAACATGTGTATATGTTTCTTTTAACGTATCGCTAATACATGTTGATAAAACCCTTAGGATCTTTGCTTGACTACCAGCGTTGTGATGGCAGTCACACTAGTAGGAGCTGGATAGTCTATAAGCACATCCTTAAACTTATCCCTAGTCGTAGAATTATTAAAACTGGGCATCGATACTCCAGAGTAGACTAGTGTATACGCTTCTTATCCCCGTCAGGGGAGGTGGCCTGTCCCGCAGCCATTGGTATACGGTACCAAAGATAGTATACATGCTCATTGGGTTATAAGTTACACTGGACGGACTCGTTGGGAACTGATGGTTGGTATTATACCTACCGTCAGTTAGCATTTCCCCGGTGACATGAGTACAGATTAGTCCGTTGACTTGAATCACTATTCGTCTCGAGTGTGTTCCCACTGTATTTAGATTACTACCCTACCACGGCTCAAATGAGTCATGCAAACAGGTGATAGTTGGGTGCAGTCCCAAAGAACTTGGAGGCAGTATGGTATAGAAGGGATTCGTCTCTCCCGGTATTAAGAGTAGATATCACGTTGTGTACGGTTGGCCAATACACAAAGTCTTTGATCAGGGCAAGTGAGATTTACTGGTAGGTACACTAGTAGTTTCTCAGGGTGTATTTGGGTTCCACACTAATACGACTTATTATACTATTAGGGGTCTGACGTTTAACACCCCCTAGGCCCGATATGCAATACTCTTAGACGAACAGGCCGGACTGTATGGAGAATGCCACCTATAGGATCAGTACGGTTTTTGGACGAGTTATTGTGTCAATCTTCCCTTCGACAGATACCTGGGTACCCGTTAAGTACAGCTAGTGCCACTGACATGCTTATGGTAAAACCCACTACTAGCGTATTGTCGAGTCTTTAGAGTCCCATACAGTGGGTTTTCCGGTTCAGGAGAAACGGTGTAGTTTGCATATGGTTTTACGCAGGGGTGTTCGATTGAACACGTGCATTTATGGACGTGCTTTAATCGAACTGTTTAGTAGTACTAGCAGGTTTGAAAGACAACCAATTTTGATTCTAGTATTATATTGCTCTCTTTTGGGTATTTGTATTTTAATATGAATACAGTATTTATACGAATACGTGTATTTATATAAATACGGGTATTTGTGTTTTGATACAAATGCATGTATTTCTTTCTAAATATGAAAACACGTATTTTGTATTTTTAGTACAAATACGGTATTAGTATTTTGGTAGAAATACGCTATACGTATTTATACGGGTATGGGTATACTTGTTTATATACTTACATTTATATTTATAAATGTTTGTATATGTATACCTAGTGAGGTGGCTACACACTCTCTCTTTCTTTTCTCTCCACCATTTAAACTTGGAAGTGTGTGGGCTTGTGATTCACCCTAATGAGTCACCAAGCCCACCAACTCTTTTGTTTGTGGGGTTTAGAGATAAGAGTGAGGTATGAGATATTTGTGTAAGAAAATGGTTCATTTTTCACTTGAGGATTTTCTCTAGTTGCCACCATTTTTATCTTCTTCCTCAATCTTCTCTCTTGAGTTGTGAGGATTAAAAGAGAACATTTGTTTTCACAAACTACATCACTCTAAGAATCTTGTCTAAGCAAGGCTCAATTTTCAGTTGATTCGGACGAATCTATCCCTTGAATTAGCATCCTCGGGTGGACTGTCTTTGACACGGAAGATCGATTTCGAGAGCTTGTACTATCAACCCAAAGAGCTTGAGGAGTCAACTTTTAAGACCCGAAGGACCGGCTACAAAGGTTGTAATTTCAACCGAGTAGTTAAAACTCTAGTTAGGATTTGTTTAGTTTAGTGATTGAGCTTGTATCCTGGGATTTAGTATTATGTGCTTAAGATTTTTAAAGTTTTTGATTCCGCATAGCCGTAGTTGACACGGTAAGGAGCACGCATACACTTACAAGAGCTTAGCTGAGAGAAGAATGACCAAGATAGAGAAAACTCAAATCGCAACAAAAATGGTGTGTTTGAATGTTACAAATCGGTCGATATGAAAGTCGAGGATGGATGACATGTTTTGCTTCAAAGATTCAGATGCGCCCCTTTATGAGATTAGCGCCAAATCAGAGAAGATGTCTAATGAAAATTGGGTAAGGATAGATCGGAAGGCGAGGAGTCATATTCGCGGATGGACAGAAAATTCGGTGTTCCACCATGTATCATCAGAGAACACTGCAGAAACTCTATGAAAGAAGTTGACAGATCTTTACGGGAGAAAGACGGCTACGAACAAGGCTTTTCTAATGAGAAAATTGATGAATTTAAAGTTTCAGGAAGATTCCTCAATAGCGGAGCACTTGAATGAATTTCAGAATATGTTGAATCAACTTGCAACCATGAAGATGCCGATTGAAAACGAGATGCAAGCACTTATAGTATTGAGTTTCCTTCCGAGAAGCTGGAAAACTCTGGTTGTTTCTTTGAGCAATTCATCTCCTGACGAAGTTATTTCTATGAGCTCAGTAATAAACTGTCTCCTAAATGAAGAATTAAGAAGGAAATCATCAAGTAGATCATCTGATTATCTGCACTTGTTGCAAGAGAGGGTCCAAAGTGGAGGAAGGAACAAAACAACGATAGAAGAAATCAAAGATCGTGGCCTGCAAGAGATATATCGAAAATAAGCTGTCGTTACTGTAACGATATGGGTCATTATATATCCGATTGCCCCAAGATGAAAGAGGACTTAGATGATCTAAAAAGTCGTAGAGAGGAAGATCAACGGAACGTGGCGTACGATACCGAACCAAAGTATGATTTGCTTATGACTGGTGATGAAAAAGTCAAAAAGGAAGATATTTGGTATATGGATTCCGGAGCATCTTTACACGTATGTTCAAATAAGGAATGGTTCGATAAGATTGAGGAAAAAAGGAGACGGTGCCATTACCATATAATTCTGAAGTGAAAGTGGAAGGCATGGGCACCGTGAAGAAGAAGATGTTTGATGGGAAACAGAGAGTTCTTGGAGATGTCAGGTAAGTCCCAAAACTGAAAAGAAATCTAATTTCGCTTGAAAGATTGGATATGAGAGGCTGCACAATTATTGCTCAAGATGGAGTAATAAAGGTATGCCAGAAGAATTGAGTCGTGATAAAAGGAGTCAAAAGCATATATCAAATTGTGGGGAAGCCTGTGTATGGAAGAACAAATTTGGAGTAAGGTGGAGAAAATTTGAGTCAAGGTGGAGCTTTATGCAAAGCTCAGAAGATGTCGTGGATGGAAGTTGTGAAGAGAAGATAAAAGATAGCGTGTTGAATGCATGACATGGTGGAGATTGTTGAGATTTGTTATGCAGTCAAATCTTTTAGGAAATGAAGTTACGGATTGAGATTTAGATTAGATCTAAATTTAAACTGTTAGTTGAATGAGATTAATTATGAAGATATTTGAAGATTATTTTAGAGATAAGATTTAGTTAGTTATTTAGAAATAAATCCTAATTAAATCAATGTTATCTCTAAACATCATTTTGTAGGCTTATAAATATAGATTGATTAAGATATTTTATGAAGAGGAGAAGAAGAAGAAGATGAGTTGAATAGAAGTTTTGAAAGGAAGAGAGATTTTGTAATTCGTATTGAAGTTGAATAAAGAAGAGAAATTGAAAGATTTTCTTATGTTTGATTGTATCTTTTATTTTATTTTTTTTCTTTCAAATATTCTGCGCTCTTTTGAGACCTAAAAATCCTATCGAGTTCTTGGAAGAGGAAACTAAAGACAGATGAAGGGATTGCCATAGCCCTATTTTGCTATTTCTATTATTCAATGGATTTAAGCCACCATTGTTCAAAAGCTAATAAACATGATATGCTATAATAGGTTCAGCACCTTAGATTCTTTTATATTTTTATATACATTTTAGAGTTATTTATAATTTATAATTGTATATGCATTCTTAAAATCCTATAAAAATTATGACACTGTCTAAAACACGATGGTTATGTCGCAATTATAATTCTGTCTTAATTATTCAGTACGAAAGGCAAAGCAATCATTATTTGAGATGCCTAATGCTCATTTACTGTAAAATTTTGTTTACTGGCTTTTTTAATTTACTAATAGTGTCAAATTGTATCAAGAAAGACAATAAATATCTATGCATGCACAGTCTAGCCTTGTCCTGGAGACATTTACTTGTTTGATGGATGCCCAAAGCTGATATTTGTGAGTTGTGAAATTGGCAAAGCACTCATGAATGTTGGCTAGACCACTGACCAAATTTTGCTTCTTACTACACAAATAATATAATTATGGTTTTTTTTTTAGATATATCCTAAAAATTCCATACCCTCATTATTCTTGGATATCCCTCACGCACTCCTGAATTTCCTTAAAAATTTTCAAATACCTCCCAACCGGTTAACTTAATATTAATTTTAAAATATTTGCATTTTTCTAATATATCTAACTTATTCAATATCAATATTACCCCTGCATCTCCTTCCTCTTCCTCTTCCTCTTCTTTTTCATTAAATCCAATTAATACGATGGACTTTCTTCATGTTTTGAACTTCTCTCACCAAGCTCTTTCTCTTCCATCCTCAAATACTTTCATTAAAACCCTAAACAAAAGCCTAAAATCAACAAAACCTAGATAAAAGAACTCTAAATCAACAAAATTATAGTCAAAAGAACCCTAAATGAACAACCCCTAAAGAAAAACCGTAAATCAACAAAATCTAAAGAATCCCAAATCAACAAAGTCCTAACCCAAAATACCAAATCAATGAAAGGCTAACAAAAAATCCGCATATTAAGAGAATCAAAATCATATATGATTTTGGGGATGAGCCGAGAAATGTACATCTAGATTTGGCAACCGACAATTTCATGCCTTACGGATCATGAGCTCTACTTGGTCCACATGACCGGTATTGCTTATGCCTTACAAGCTGCCTCTCTGGATGTGTATGAAGCAACTGTATATGATTCTTTCCTTATTAATTTTTGGAAAATATTCACCTGGCCAAAACATTGACGTCTATATGGAACATTTAATTGAGGAGCTGATAGAACTCTGGGAACATGGAGAAAAAACATATGATGCGTACGCCGAGGAGAAAGTTAGAATGTAAGCGGCTGTTATTTGGACAATCAACGATTTTCAAGCGTACGACATGTTATCTGGATGATCTACCTATGCGAAGCATGCATGTCCATCATGTGGTCTTGATTACAGTGCCTTACAGCTTAAAACACGTGGTAAGTTTTGTTGCTGGTTTTATTGTAGGTGGCTATCGGCGAATCATCCGTACAGAAAAATGGCAAATAAGTTTGATGGAACATTGGAAAAGGGTGAATCACCAAAACAATTGTCAGGGATAGAATTTTTTTATCAGATTTCATCATGTCAATTCCAATAAGATTCTAATCGTTTTAACTCCGATGATTCTTTCAATAAACAAAAAAAAACGGAAGCGATTCGAAGATAACGAATCGTTGAGTGTGTGGAAGAAGAAAAGTATATTATGGAATCTTCCTTGCTAGAAATATCTATTGATTCGACACAATATTGATATTATGCATGTTGAGAAAAATGTGTTTGATAATATTGATGCCCCATTGTTACAGGACGATTCTAAGTTTAAGGATAAGTTGAATGCTCGTGAGTGCTTGGAGGAGTTTGGAATCCGATAGGAATTGCATCCGGTACTTCATGATGATGGTGTCTATGGATTACCAGATTCGAACCACACAATGTCGAAATTGGCTATAAAAAGATTTTATGAGGTGCTAAAGAGCATCAAAACCCCAGATAGGTACTCCTCTAACATAGCAAAGAATGTGCAGGTCGAACCACCAAAGCTCTTGAATCTTAAAACTCACAATTGTCATATCCTTCTGTATCAATTGCTTCTAGTGGTTCTTCGACATAATTTGCCATCCAATGTCACCAAAGTTTTGATTGAGTATTGCGACTTTTTCAATAAACTTTGTTTGAAAGTGATGAACGTGGCCAATTTTGAGGAGTTGTAAAAGAGAGTTGTTGAAACCCTCTGTAAGTTAGAGAAAATATTTCCACCATCTTTCTTCACCGTCATGATTCATCTTTCTGTGCATATAGCTACAGAGGCAATGCTTGCTGGACCTGTCTCATATAGGTGGATGTATCCAGTAGTAAGGTAATATATTTTTTCAGTTAATTGTGTTATTTAATTCATTATAATATTTACATTTGTCTAAAATATTCATTAACGTTTTAGATACTTTGGATTCTTGAAACGGCAAATGCGCAATAGAGCTCGACCAGAAGGGTCAATAACCGAAAGTTATTGCGCCAACGAATACCTCGACTTTACTTCGCGTTACTTGTATAGAGTTGAAATAAGATTAAACCGTTCTTTTCGAATTAACGATGACCACTTATCCCATCCACAAGGAGAGGATCGATCCTACCGGAGGGAGTGGCTCGATCAAGCGCATTCGTATATCCTTAATAATCTTGAAATTACTGCCTATCACAAAAGGTATATAAATTAAAACTTTTAATTGCATCAATATTTTGAATGTCTATATCTATATATGCCTAAATAATTAATACAGTTATTATTTTAGCCAACATATTGAAGAACTTACGAATGCGATTTCTAGAAAGAATGCTAATTGGAAGATTAATCAAGAACATAAGAAACACTTTCCACGGTGGTTCCGTAAACACATACGTATGTCTTGTATATTTCACGTTTCACATGCATATATCATATATAGCTTATATATTTTACGTGTAAATGCGTTGTAGATTGAAAATGACATAGTAAAAGGGATGCAATTTCCGTATGTAATCGTGCGACTATCTAAATCTCGTAGTGCAAAAGTGAATCGATACGGTTCATATTGTATTAATAACTTAAAATTTCTTACAACTGAGAAATTGACTATCCAAAACAATGGGATTTATTATACGTTTGAACAAACGTGCTTCTCAAATTCCCGTGATCAAAGACCGCAGGGAGGAAAAAAAAGAATACTACGGTCAGCTGGAGGATATAATAGAGTTATTTTTGTTGGTGTGCTTGCATCCAGATAGATGAGTACGGTTTTCATCTTGTTGATCTCAATAAAGAAATTTATCGAGATGATAATTTCATGCTTCACAAGCTGAGCAGTGTTTCTATATCAAAGATTCTAATCGTGAAGAATCTTGGATTGCATTGCTGGCACCTCCTAAATCCTTATTCAATAGTTATACTGATGTGATTGACCTTGATGAAGCAGATCCAGTTGACATATGAAAACACTTTGCAATTTTAAACAATTGTAATCAGTTGATATATGTTATAAACTTTGCAGTTGTAATAACTTATAATCACTTACATGTAAATAATATATGAAAAACTTTGCAGTTCTAATCACTTGTAATGTATCGATTTGTTAATTTAATGATTTATATATATTATATATTTTGTATCGTTATTACTCTTGTATGAAACAGATGGGACAAAAAGGCATATTCGGAAAATTTGCCAAAGCATTTTCTTCAAAGAAAAGAGATCGAGATACTTTCACCTCGATACAGCCTGATCCAAAGAGTAGAGGTATATATTACGAGTTTTAAATAATCATCGACCACATTATTTTATTCAAATAACTATTGCATTGATTATAAAAAATTAAAATGTGTAGGTACATCTGATTAGGAGGATGCAGATCCATCGGTGCAGCATGATCCGTATGTACATCTAGACGAGCAGTGCACGGACTTGAGTAGAGAACCTGGGGCGTTCTCGGATCCCGTCACCGATGAGTGGATTCATGCATTGCCTCTTTCTCGTGATTCACAAAATGAAAAACCGTATCGAGATAGAGACTGTAACGACTCTGAAATCTTTGTACAGAGTTTTTTTTGTTAATATACAAGAGATGTGTTTTACAGCATGAATTTGAGTTATAAGTTACTTTTGTTAAATAAAAACAAGAAACAACTTGTAGCTCACTGGTAAACCCTTTGCACTGCTGTGACATAGCCTGTGTGTTCGATTCTCATCAGACACAATTTTTTCTGAATTTTTCTTCTTAATTTTATGGAAGCCCAAAAGATTACACGTGCAATACATGGGAAAATGAAAAGTTCAGAAAAATCAAACATGTGGAAAATGGAGTAAACAGAGATTTAATCAGATGGCACGAATCTCGAGGCCAAAGCCTCAAGATCGACCGGCGGGTGTGGCATTTGGGCTGGCTGGGACGGTCGGATCAAGGCCAAATTGATCCGTGCTTTGCACATACACCTCTTCATATCCTATTAACTCATCTGCACTGTTTTATTTCCCTGCAATCAAACAGAGACATTTCATATCACAATTTAACACCATTTTAATATTTTTTAATTCACAATTTTAATTCCCAAACCCTAATTCTCCAGTATAAATACCACCACACATTTTGGCTTAGCAACATTCTGAAAATTTTAGCCAAAACTCTCTAAAAATTTTCTAAGTGCAAGTGGAGTAATGTGGAGTTAGCGAGCAAGTTAGTTTCGACAAAAATCGAAGCCAATTCCGGAACTCCCACGATGCCCCGAAGCATCCCACTTCTTCCTAACTCTTCCTTTCACGTATTCAAACCTTAAGTCCCTCCCAATTCTCCTCCTTTTCATTGATACTCCTTTTAAATCAAATAACGGTAAAAGTGGCGTTATTACCGATATCATCTTTTCTAAAACCTATAACTCCATTTTCTTTTATCATTTGGTCAAACCAATTTTACCACTTCACTTGTAATCTTAATACCAATATTTAGAATCAAGTTTAACCAAGAATCTATGTGAAACAACCATAATTAAACTTTTACATTAAAATACCTTGAACTTTGTTATCACACCTTTTCGACTAATCATTTAAACAATACCTTTAGGAAAACTTCACGAGCTAATGACCTACCCCACACGCACACTTGGTTTCATAGCACGATGCCTAATTGTATGTATTTTGGTTCGAAGATAGTATTTACAATAAAATACCACATAATTTAAAACCGGGTTTCTTTTAAAACAGTATTTCATACTCCTTTGCAATTATTCATCTACAACCCTCTTTAGGGGACCTGCTAATGGATGATGCGGATTATCGCACATTCTGGGGATAATAGAGCGAGATGCAGACCTTCTTACGGAGCATTCGATCTCGAAAGGATATAAATACGGTTTTTAAGAAAAAAACGAAATTCTGAATAAAACTAATTTTTAAATTATATAAAATTATAAATCCTTATTTTCAAAATATAATTAACCTATATTTTTCTTAAAACGAAAGATTAACAAATGCCAATAAAATACCATCAAGATACCAATAAGGGAAGTTTTTCAATAAAATACAATAAACTTTCCAAAGCTAAGTATTTATCACTTAAATACCCCAATACTTAAAATCCATGCTCATGAAAACCGTAAGTAATACTAATCACCCTCAAGATTTTATTTTTAACTTTATTAAAAATATTTTTCATAAAACCCCCTCGAGATATACAAAACAATATTTTAAGGACTTTAGTAAATATAGGTTTAAGCGGGATCAATTCTCTTGAACCCTAGAGAGCCGGAGAAAGTGAGTGCTTGCCTATACAGATTAGAAAACTTAACAGGAGTTATCAATGGCAACTGTCTTAGAAAAAGACACAAATCCTGTCGTCCATTTGCAGCAGTTGTCGATAATTCCCGAACTTAAGAATTCAAGAGTTAAATCAGTACAAGTGTCTGACTCAGTCTGAGTCCAACCTCAAACCTGAATCCAAACTCAAACACGAATACTTGATCATGAACATGAATACTTGAATTCAAACATCAATATCAAACATGTATACCTGACTTGACTTGACCGAATCATGGTTATAACTTGACATGACTACTTGAATACTTGATTACATCCTGAACATGAATACCTAAATATTTTGTATTCATGGTTTTGGAAAGACTTGTAAATATAATATATATAATACATTACACGGGGATAAATGGGTAGATTGGTACGGAACGTATATCGTGGCACGAGAGGTCACTTAAAAGACACCTACATGAATTCTCGTGCCGTTGTCTTATGGGTTATGACGGGGCCTTATACTACATTTTACCATAGTCCACGGGGTAAGATGGACTCCTCTCGTATACATGAATACCTTCTTTACCAAACTACAAACAAACATGTTATAATAACTATCATATACCAGTAATCAGTCATATACACATTACCATTCTTTTAACTTAATATAATATCTTCTCTTTCTTCTTTTGGGACTTACTGAGCGTTAGTTCGCTGATGACATTTCTTCCTGTTTCTTTCTTTAGAATGTTCATCAGGAGGACCGGACTTTGAGGAGACAGAGCCGAGCCAGGAGGACTTGGACCAGATTACAGCTCAGCCGGACTACTAGTTCTTCTTGAACTTATTTTCTATTTGCTATTGTTTAGGCATTTGTTTTATAGCATTGTATCTGTTCATTTCATACAGTTGTATGTAAAGCTGAATGTAAATAAAATTGCTGTTTATTTTATTACTCTTGTCATTCTTGTACATTTTATACATTGCTTAATAAAGCTTAACATATATATTTTCTAGTAAATACGTTGCGGCCTGCCACGTCACCGTTTCTATCTACTAGGAAGTGGGGTGTGACAGGTTTTGTTGGCGGCTTATACAGGTCAGTTCTGCATGAAGTCTTAAGCAATATATCACAAGAATTATAAAAATCAGCAACTATATATTCCTTACATTTTACATTTCTTGAATCTATCATAACCATTCCTTTTTCTATCAAGGTAATGGATTCTCCAAACAACACCAGCACAAATGTCAACGGCAACACCAAACCGACTACTCTACCACCACCACCTACCGTTGCAGCTCCTATCAATGAGCAAACGGTACTGCTTGAGGCTATTAAGAGCCTATTGAAGGGTCAGCAGCAGCAGACTGCCATCCTCATGCACCTCCCCAAAGCCAAGGCACCCAGAGTCGAGCAATTCTGGGCACTGCACCCAAAACACTTCTCAGGAAATGAGAGCCCACTTAAGGCGGAAGAGTGGGCTCAATCGATCGAAAATGATCTGGAAGCAGCTCAATTGCCAGATATTGCCTGGGTAAGAGTTGCTAAGCTGCAACTAACAGGCAATGCTAGAGTCTGGTGGAAAGCTGAGGAAAGCCGACTCATACAGCCAATGGAGTAGAAGACGTTTCGCGATCTGTTCGATGCGAAGTTATTCCCTGAGACTGCCCGGTTCGAGATGGAACAACAGTTCATCCACCTGCAACAAGGTTCTATGTGGGTAAAATCGGGGGATGAATATGATGCTGAATTCATCATGCTCAACAGGTAAAGAATTTGTATCAAATACTGTTCCATTAAAACACATCTTTATCCTGACATCAACATCTTATCAGGTTCGCGGCACATTTGATTCCGACTGATGAGATTCGGGCTAGACGATTTCAATAAGGCTTAGACCCGGAGATTCAGATAGCGTTAGCCACAGGAGATTACCCAACTCATGAACTCGCCTTGAAGGCAGCTCATCGTTATGAAGTTGTGGTGAAGAAGAAGGGTAAACCCCAAATAGCTGGCATTAAACACCCTGCTGCACAGTGTTAGATATGTGTATGCCCTAGAGGCCATTATATGTATAGTGGATGCTTGGACATGTAAATATGGATGTAGATGACTTTCTCGCTCAATATGATAGTATGCTATCTGGTTTACTTTATCTTGATATGTTGATTTGATCATGCTTTTATTCATTTTCACATGTTGATAAAGCCCTCAGGATATTTGCTTGACTACTGTGACTATGATGCAGATCATACTAGTGGGGCATGTGTAGTTTTCAAGCATATCCTTGAACTGTTCCTAGTCGTGGGTGTATCGAGACGGGGTATCGATAATCCAGAGTAGACTAGCGTATACTATTCTTGTCCCATATGATGGGCGATGGATGATCCCATATACATCTGGTGAGGTGACACCAAAGATTGTATGCGGGTGCTCAGTGGAGACTAGGTACACTGAACGGACTCACAGAGAACTCCTATGTGGTATTATATCTATCGCCGGATAGCAGTTCTCAGGTGACACTGGTCCAGATTAGTCTGTAGACCCAAGATCATCATAGAGTCTTGTGTGTCCTCCCACTGTACTTTGATATCCACCCTACCACGGCTCTACTGAGTCGTGCAAACAGGTGGACTTTGGGTACAGTCCCGAGGCACATGGAGGCGATGAGCGATAGGAGGGGTCTCGTCTCTCCCGGTATTGAGAGTTGATGTTGTGTTATGCTCGATTGGCTATAACAAGAAGTCCCTGGCCAGGGCTACTGAGATTTACTGATAAGCGTTATCAATAGTTTCTCGATCTGTTATGGGCCATACATCAGCATGACTTATTGAGTTATTGGGGTCTACGATTCCATCCATAGACTCGATATGTAACATATCTGACGAGGAGACCGGACTGTACGGTAAGTGTTGCCAGTTGGCTCGACGGGAGTTTTGACAGCTTCGCTGGTTTTCTTCTGATCGCTCAATACCCGGGTGGCCGTTACGTTTAACTGACCGCTTGCAGCTTGTGGGTGTTTGATATGATCATCACCTACTGACGGCGTATTGACGAGTCTTAGAGTCCCACAATGAAGTTTCCCGGCTCAGGCGAAAAGATGTGGTGTGCATATGAGATATGTGCGGGGACCCGATTAAATACGGATATGTGATACCGTATATTAATCGGGCATTTTCTATTGGTCGGGTCGTATGTGATATGACCGGTTTGTAAAATCAAGTGTTGATTTAACAAATGACTTTTAGATTAATTCTTTAAATTAAACCCTTTTTCTATTTTTGTATGCATGCATGTATGCACATGATGATGTGCATGGACACATACATACATACATTGTATCATGGTTGTTGATACATATTTGGTGGCAATGCAAGACTCATATTGTAGTAATTATATATATTTTTATCATTTTGAGTTAATTGAAAGGATAATTCACTCATGGTTAATGTTTAAATCTTTGACTAAACCTTACCTAACTTTTAACCATGAGTTAATTCTCCTTTGGAAGTTAACTCAATAAGTAAATATCTAAATAATTACTAACCATGGTTGAAGTGAGAAGGATTAATATTGATTTATTCTTTCTCATCTCAATTATTCATTCATATCATTATCTTTTGAGCTCAAGCTTAGCCACCATCTTCTTCTTCCTCTCTTGAAATTTTCTTTGAGTGAAGTTGATAAAAAGAAAGGGTTTTGATTATAGAATACAAACCACATCATCATACTACACACATCTAGCCTATTTATGTAGGGTGTTTGCTCTACTTCATTCACATATCAAGTAAAGTAAGGAGCTTTGGGCAAAGGGACTTCGGGTGGATCTTCGTGGACTAAGAAGGCTTCCAACGATCCGTTCCAAACTCTCATAGTGCCAAGGAGTCACCAAGGGAGGTCTAAAAAGGTTGTAATCTTTATCCTTAGTGATAGTTTTTCATTTGCATGTGATGCTTAGTCAAATGAAACCCTAAATTTCTAGTTATGATTCTTGTCAAGTTCACTTAGCACCTTCAAAATTTGATTTTGGCATATGTGATGCTTCTAAACCCTTGATGAGCTGCTAGGTAAACCCAAAAATGGTATCCGAGCCAAGCTAGAGCTTTAGGCGATGTTTAGGCGAAGTTAAAACACCGATCGAACCACGAAACACCAATTTAGACCCTTCTCTGGACAATTTTTAAAACTGTGATTTTTCTGTATTAAAAATACTTAAAAAATTCAGCAGGGAAATATAAGCATTACTGTAAAAAACGAGGCCATAATCCGTACAATCCGCAGCGGAACCGCGGCCATACCTTGCTTTGGCCGCGGATCCGCGGCCGTACAGAAGTATTATTGCATCGTTTTTGCACAGTAATGTCCGTAGCTGCTTGTACATATTTCTGGGTATTTTTAATCTGACTCAAGTGTTGAGTGTTCTGGGGATTATTTTGAATTCGTTGATTCGATCGGAAAATTTATTTTCATGCTGTTTTCGGATAATTTAGAAAGTATTAAAAAGTTCGAACAGATATCAATAACTCACTTTTTCCCGGCACGAAAAACTTTCAAGTGTTGAATTTTTCTCAAGTTTAAATTTTTCGGAAAAACGTGCAAGTAATGTGGTGGACCCTCTAGAATAACACAAACCTTAACTCGATTATGTGATCGTCTGAACCGCCTCTAAACCTTAGGGTTTGGGGCAGTACGGCGTGCCATATGTGAGGCGTTGGCTTGACCCTTCTACGGCTGGACCACTGCTACTGTGACATGTTCTGGGATTTTTGAACTCCGCTCAAGTGTTGAACTATTTAGAAAATCTTGGGTATTTGATTATTCGATCGGAAAGTTTAATACTGTCTATTTATCTGGAATGTGATACAATATGTGGAATTCATATAGTTAGGCATAAAATGCGAAGTATGCGATATTTCGGATTTACGATGTCTAAAGAGATTGCGGATTCCAAATGTTGTAGTTTTACACTTTCTTTTCTGTGAACGTAAGCGTAGTATGTGGGGTATCGCCGGCTTCGTTGCTATACATCAACAACAATCGGGATACGCATACTTGCTTACGTTGATGATATGAGATATTATGTGTTGCTGAGATATGATGTGCAGGATTGTCGCGATTGTATAGCCGTCTTATGTGAGATAAAAGTTTTATTTTCATTCATGTATAAATCAATTGTATGTAATATTCTTTTATTTAGGGCACTTCCGGGATGGGGAAGATGTTTCCATCATTGTATATTATTTATTTTTCCGCATTAGGATAGACCCAAGGAGGGGAGCACAAGTGACCGGGTTCTAGGGTTCAGTGAGAGGCCATCTCGAGGAGTCGAGACCGGGTCTCCTAAACTCTAGAATTTGCAGGATCACTTGCTGCTCTCGTAGGGGTCTAGGGGTGTGGGCTTAGCTATTCATCGAGACCGTGGAATCCGTATTTTCTATTGTTGGCTAAATACAAAATACGGACATTCTAGATATCCTTTTATTTTCATATGTGCTTCTGCTGTTGATATTCTGTAATGTGATTACTTAGTATCTAAGATGAATGGATTATTATTATATATATGATATATAATAAACGTTACTTATGTTTTACACCCGTACTAGTCCCGCCCCGCTATGCCGTTAGTTAAGTAACCTAACGGTGCATAACGGGACACTGTGGCGAATGCGGATGGAATAAGTGTACGTTCTATTTTCGTTTCTTTTCTGTGATGGCTTAGGAACTTAAATGATGGGATTACATTAATGAGATTAATGTAAAGAAAAAGAAAACTAAAAGATGTTGTAGAATTAGATTTGAAACCTACTCGGCCTTTTTATGAAAAATGCAAGTTTTAAAAGATGCGGAGCTTAAGCCACTCCTTTTCTAAAACTATTTTTATTCTACAACGAGATCAAGTTCAAAGCGTTAAAGGTTTTCATAAAAACCATCCGCAACCCTCCGTCATTTTAGGAAATAGAGTACTTAGTATTCGTGCTGCGTATTTTGATCATAGTCAAGGCGTAGTATAAGGTAGCTAAGTGATGTCTTCCTACAAAGCATATGATGCGATCAGTTAGGACATTCATGTGATTATGTTGATCATAGTCAAGGGTCATATGGGTGGGTCTAGTTGATCTCGAAATGACGGGTAGAACTTGACTAGTACTTATGATATTTTGACCATAGCCAAGGTCATAAGTAACTAGGGGTAAAAACCATATCGGGAGTTTCAAGAGTTGAAATTTGCAATGAGATTGCATACCATCTATATGATAGTTGGATCCCGATCCTACTGTGAGTAAGTGTTACTTCCAGGAGAATTTTGCACTTTACAATTAGCTGATCCAGTAGGTTTACTTTAATTAGGTCCGTGCGAAAGCACGGGGAACCTCCCTCAAAGTACCGACACTGGCCTGGCTGACCGGTTAGCGAAACTGTAGAATGTAATTAATCCTGGCTAGTTTTCTTTTCAGGTTTTGAAAGAAAATTTGATAAAAGAAGTGGGAGATATCGATTAGATAAGATAATAACCAATCTAATTCTTTGCAAGAGCATTTCGCTGAGTGTATTCTTTTCCCTCTCCTAATGGCAGATACCAATGACGGGACTTAAGCTTCTACTAGAGAAAAATAAACTGACTGGACCGAACTATAAAGAATGGTTGAGGAACTTGAACATTGCACTTGCATATGATAAAGTATCATATGTCCTCACAACCAAAGCCCCACCCATCCCAGGACCTGAATCATCTGTCTTGGATAGGGAGATCCGAAAACTTGGGATACTGATTGTAATACGGCCAAATGCCTCGCGCTTGCTTCTATGGACAATATCCATCAGAAGCAACACGAGAATATGGATGTACAATCCATCTTTCTTCACACAAAGGACTTATATGAAGAGCAATCTCGTACTTTGAGATACGAGGCATCTCGAAAGCTGTTTCAGATGCGAATGGCCCCTGGTACATCAGTAGGAGACCATGTTTTGAAAATGATTGGTCTTATAGAAGAACTTGAGGAACTGGGATGGACCATGGACAATGAGCAGTATACAGATATTGTTCTACAGTCTCTCCCCCTGCCTTTGCTCCGTTCATAGTAAACTTCAATATGAATGATTTGGAGAAATCATTACCTGAACTTATCAATATGTTGAGAAGTGCAGAGAGCACGTTGAAAATAATGAGAACTCCTGCTCTGCTTGCTGGGCCATCCTCCTCTTCATTCCCAAAAGCCAAGGCCAAGGGAAAGAAAAGGAAGAAGTCCATCAAACAGAAAGGTGGAGTAAAAAGGGCAAAGGGGAAAGACAAATCCGGGGCTGCGGGAAGTGGGAAAGAAGAATGTTTTTACTGCCACAAGTCAGGACATTGGAAACGCAACTGTGCTATGTATCTTGCTGATCTCAAGAAGAAGAAGCATGCTGATGCTTCCACTTCAGGTGTGTTTGTAACTGAAAACTGTTTTTCTTTAAACTCTGCATCTTGGGTATTACATACCGGTTCTGGTTCTCACATCTGCAATTATATGCAGGGATTGAAAAATAGTAGAGTTTTGAAGACAGGTAACCATACTCTGTGGGTTGGAAATGGTTCCAATGTACATGCTGTATCCGTAGGAGAGTATCATCTTGGGTTGCCTTCGGGTTGTATTTTGGTTTTGAACCCGTGTTATTTTGTACCCAGTATGCTATGTAATATAATATCCATTTCTTTGTTGGACAATGAAGGATATAATTTTGTATTGCAAAATAATGTTATGAACATTAACTTGAATCAAGAGTTGATTGGGTATGGTACATTAAATAACGGTATTTACGTCCTGAACCAACACACAGTTTTCAATATACAACATACTAATAAAAGAAAGTTTTCAGATATAAATGAAGCTTTTCTTTGGCATTGTAGAATTGGTAATATTAATGAAACAAGACTAAACAAACTACATAAAGATGGATATTTAAATCTTTTTGAATATAAATCTTATGCGACTTATCAGTCTTGTATCAAAGATAAAATGACCAAAACTCCGTTTACTGGACACAGAGAAAGAAATGTGGAACTCTTAAGCCTCATACATAGTGATGTATGCGGACCAATGTCTACACATGGTAGAGGTGGTTTTTCATACTTCATTACTTTTACTGATGATTTCTCAAGATTCAGACACGTGTTTCTGATAAAGCACAAATCCGAAGCTTTCGAGAAATTCAAGGAGTACAAACTTGAAGTAGAAAAACAAACAGGCTTGAGCATCAAGAAACTTCGATCAGATCGAGGTGGAGAATATTTAAGTACAGAGTTTTTAGACTTCTTAAAAGAGAATGGGATTCTCTCTCAGCTCACTCCTCCTTACACACCACAGCATAATGGTGTGTCAGAACGGAGGAATCGTACCCTATTAGATATGGTACGATCCATGATGTATGATGCTGAGTTACCGCTTTCCTTTTGGGGGCATGCATTAGAGACAGCGATGTATCTATTAAACAGGGTTCCAACCAAGACCGTGTCTACCACTCCATATGAGATATGGAGTGGAAAGAGACCATCTCTTAAAAGAGTTAGGATTTGGGGTTGTCCGGCTTTTTTTAAAAAGCAGAATCCAGACAAACTCGAGACACGATCGGTCATGTGTAAATTTGTGGGGTATCCAAAACATTCGTATGGATATCTATTCTACCACAAAGAGAAACAAAAGGTGTTTGTTGCTCAGCATGCCACATTTTTGGAAAATGAAATCTTTACAGACAGTACTGATGGCAATGCGGTAGAACTAGAAGAGGTTCTAGAGACACAAATTACTCAGGACGAATTGGTTGAAACTAATGTTGCAGTAGAACTTCAAGAACCTCAGCCACTCCGGAAATCTAGTAGAACTTCTCGCCCACCAGAGAGATACTATGGGTTTCTCATTGATGGTGATAGAGAAGATTGCATCATGGATGATGATGACCCTACTAGTTTTCAGCAAGCTATCACGAGTAGTGACTCAGTGAAGTGGCTGGAAGCCATGAGATCCGAATGGAGTCCATGTATACCAACAAAGTATGGACTCTGGACGTTGCGCCTCCTGGGATAAAACCCGTTGGGTGCAAATGAATTTTTAAAAGAAAGATTGGTATAGATGGACAGGTAAAGACCTTTAAAGCAAGGCTAGTAGCGAAAGGTTTTCGTCAAAGACCAGGATTGGACTATGATGAAACTTTCTCTCCAGTAGCAATGCTTAAATCCATTAGGATCCTACTTGCTATTGCTGCTCACTATGATTATGAAATCTGGCAGATGGACGTTAAAACTGCATTTCTAAATGGTGATTTAGAAGAATGCGTTTTTATGGATCCGCCAGAGGGCTTCATTGACAGTGGGAGCAGCGGAAAAGCATGTGGATTGCTTAAATCCATTTATGGATTAAAGCAGGCCTCACGGAGCTAGAACATCTTCTTTGATGATACAATCAAAGAGTTTGATTTTATCAAAAATATAGATGAACCATGCATTTATAAGAAGATTGTAGGGAGTACTGTCACATTTCTCGTATTGTACGTAGATGACATTCTCCTGATAGGAAATGATATTCCTATACTACAATCGGTCAAACTATTCTTATCACAAAGGTTCTCCATGAAGGACCTGGGTGATGCCTCATGCATTTTGGGCATAAGGATCTATAGAGATAGATCCAAGAGATTATTGGGATTGTTCCAATCAAAGTACATAGACACCATCCTAAAAAGGTTTAGTATGGAAGATTCTAAGCATGGTGCCTTGCTTGCTTGTCATGGAATCACTCTCTCCAAGGACTTCTGTCCAAAAACTGATGAAGAGAGAGCTCGCATGAGCGTTATACCCTACGCTTCAGCCATAGGATCTATAATGTATGCGATGTTATGTACTCGCACTGATGTAGCTTATGCACTAGCTGTAGTAAGCAGGTATCAATCCAACACAGGGGAGAAACATTGGATAGCAGTGAAGAACATTCTTAAATACTTGCGAAGGACTAAAGAATTGTTCTTGGTGTATGGTAATGGGGATCTCCAGATGGAGGCCTTTACCGATTCCAGCTTCCAAAGTGATAAGGATGACAGCAAATCTATCTCAGGGTTTGTATTTACCCTCAATGGAGGGGCGGTTAGTTGGAAGAGTTCCAAACAGGATACCGTTGCAGACTCTACGATGGAAGCCGAGTATATTGCTGCAAATGATGCTGCCAAGGAAGCCGTCTGGATAAGGAAGTTCATCGCGGAACTAGGAGTAGTTCCAACCATTGTTGATCCAATACCATTGTATTATGATAATAATGGAGCTGTGGCGTTAGCCAAAGAACCAAGGTCCCATCAAAAATCCAGACACATCCTGAGGCGATATCATTTGATCCGGGAGATAGTAGATCGCCAGGAGATCGAGATTCGGAGAGTAGATACAAAGGATAACACAGCGGATCCACTCACCAAGGCCCTTCCACAGCCGCAGCATGAGCGACTTTTTGAGATGTTGGGTATGAGATACGCCAATAACTGGCCTTAGTGCAAGTGGGAGATTGTTAGATATATGTATGCCCTAGAGGCCATTATATGTATAGTGGATGCTTGGACATGTATATATGGATATAGATGACTTTCTCGCTCAACATGATAGTATGCTATCTGGTTTACTTTATCTTGACATGTTGATTTGATCATGCTTTTATTCATTTTCACATGTTGATAAAGCCCTCAGGATATTTGCTTGACTACTGTGACAATGATGCAGATCATACTAGTGAGGCATGTGTAGTTTATAAGCATATCCTTGAACTGTTCCTAGTCGTGGGTGTATCGAGACGGGGCATCGATATTACAGAGTTGTAATCCTTCAACGTCTTCAGAGAGGTGACGGGTCCCGACAACCAAACATTCTATGGACTGTGGGGTCCTTAAACCCATGGACTATGATGTCCTTAACCTTGGACTGTGAGGTCCTTAAACCCATGGACTATGATGTCCTTAACCTTGGACTGTGGGGTCCTTAAGCCCATAGACCGAGATGTCCTTAAACTAACATCGGACCGTAATGTCCTTAACCTTAGACTGTGGGGTCCTTAAACCCATGGACTATGATGTCCTTAACCTTGGACTGTGGGGTCCTTAAACCCATGGACTATGATGTCCTTAACCTCGGACTCTGGGGTCCTTAAATCCATGGACTATGATGTCCTTAACCATGGACCGTAATGTCCTTAAACTAATTATGGACCGTAAAGTCCCTAAACTAAATAATAGAGCCCAAATGCTCTTTTGTTGGATCTAAACGATCCCGTTAAGTTGATCTTAGTCTAAAATTAGACTAACGTATCCTTAACAAACGTTTAAGTTGATCTTAGTCTCAAATGAGACTAATGTATCCTTAAGCCAAACCTCAAACCCAAATCTAAGAAAATACGGATTTGGACTAATCCACACCCTACGAGCGACAATATAAATTAGTCTCCGTATACAATCCACGGGCAACCAAAAACAAAACAAACACATACGACACGAAGTGACTATCTGGAGAAGGAGAAAATGGTTACCGCGATGCGGTAGCGTAATTAACTGCAGGGGGTTGCGCCTGCAGGGAAGAGCATCCCTACAATCAAAAACCCCTCAACGAGGGGGAATCTGACGAAGTCTGCTACATCGGTCGCTTCCGTTTAAACCTTCGATTCATGGTGTCATAAATCAACTTGGCATCTTTGGAGAGGTGGACGGATAGAACCAATTAGCATCTGCCCTTGAATTTCAGGCCCTGGCGTCCCAACGTCACGGTCGCGTCTTTCGGCGGAGAACAGATTCTGGAACGCCCGGTAGGACCTTTTCCTTTTTCCACTCTACACTTCGTGTGTCGTTTCGCAAACGAATTGCAGTTTGATATGGTTTCCCTTAAGTTCGAGGTACTAAGATTGGGTTTTGCTCTCATGCAGAAAAAAGAACATCAATGGCCTCTAACTGCTCCAGCTGCAACTGCTACTCTCGCTCTGTCCCATCCGGAAGAATGACTTACGGGCCCCAAGCGGCCTCCATCTTCGCTATGCCGGTAGAATAGGTGACTCAGGCAACCACTGGACTATTCTTCGGGACCATGCTCCCGCCAACGAGCTTCAGTGCTCCTATACCATCACAAGAAGCTCCCAAGCCCCTCTCAACGGGTCGCCCAAATCCAGTGCATCGGTTTTCAACAGACTCGGCCGAAGCTCATACGAGCCCGTGAAGAAGCCCGCAATACCAAAAGGCGTTATCTCGAAGCGGATAGCCATTCCTAATCCTGAAGTCACCAAGGCGGCTTCTCCGGCTAAGGGGTCGGTCTTCATAAGACTGGCCGTTTCAGCTCCTACTACGGGTGAAGTAACCAAAGCCGTTTCCCCCGCACGAAAATCGGCCTTTTCAAGATTGGCCATCCCCTCTCAGCGGGCATCGATCTTTGATAGGCTAACGACGACAACAGCCCCTCACCAAAGCAGGGAGCATGAAGAAGCTTATCCAACAGCGGAGGTGATCCCGGCCGCACTACATGCTCGACGTCGCCACTGGCGCCGAGTGAGGAAAGTTGGGGGCAAATCCCCTTCTGGACTGACTGCGCCAGCTCTAATGGTGGAAGTTGATGCTGCTGTTCCAACTGGGAACAGCTTTGAATTACTTAACAGGGTGCACAGGAATTCGCCAACTGCTGTGCTGAAAAGATCTCCTCCACCTATAGGGAATGCCCCAAAGGCGAAGCTAGAGCAGCCCCCTCAGCGGCTGTCCTCTAAAATTTACATGGTCTGGTGTCAAGTCCAAGACTCGGTGATTGATCAAGATTATCCCTGCCGACAGAAAAAGATAAAGGTTCAGCAAGAAGAGGACTACCCTGTCAAGCCACAGAAGGTGACAGCTACTTAGGTGCCCGCCACAACGGCTCCCTCAGTTTCGACCGTCCACAAAAGAAGGAGGATGGAGAAGATCCCTGCGTCTTTGGCAAATCATAAAGACACTGAACCTAAACACCCCAAGTCTGGGGGCATGGTGGTGCACACCATTTATATGGCATCCGGAAAAGAGGATAGCCGTATCTCCACAGGTCATCGACTGCTTAGGCGATCAGTGACTAGGGCTCAGGAGCAACAACAACAAAATCTCCAAGAAATGCTAACCGCCATAGTCGCACTCACTGGGCCAAAAGAAAGCCCGGAAGCGTCATCAGAGCAGCGTCATGAACAGGAAACCGATGCTGACTTCCTCCGCAGAGTCCTCGAAAAGAAGGACAGAGAAGCAGCAGAACAAGCGGCCAATATAAAACGAATGGCGCTTCTCTTCCAAGACATGGTCGGGATGATGATACAGCTGGATCCTCCAGCCGAAGATCCTTCGATTATCCTCGAATACAACCGAGCGGAAACGTCAAACCCTTTTCCGGCTTGTTCAGCAGCCAAAGAGGAGCCCATCTCAAAAGCTGCCCTGGATGATTACATCGCTCGGCAGATACGAGTTCATCAAGCGAATGAAGCGGCTGGGCAAATTGTTAAAACTGGATGACCCTATCCGAGTTGGTATGACCAAATAAAGTACCCGCCGGGATACACGATCCCTAAATTCCACGTATATAAGGGAACGGGAAATTCGCACCAGCACGTCGCTCAATTCAGAGCCTTGTACGGCAATACTGGAGGTGACGATAAGCTACTGCTTCGCCAATTCGTTGTTAGCTTGTCGGAGACAGCATTTGAGTGGTATTCGGAGTTTCCCAACGACTCCATCAAAACATATACAGAAATGGAGCTGCTATTCACCCAACGTTTTGCGAGCGCTAGAGAACGTACCCCAATCATGGCATTGATCAATGTCAGGGTGAATCCGGGAGAAACTTGGTTCCAGTACGCGATACGGTGGCAGAATTTATGGTCGAAGTGCGAGTAGCGCATTGAAGAGGCTCTTGCGGTAGGCATGTTCGTGGGTACTCTTGATCCTCAGGCGGCCATTTCACAATTCATGATGTTTTTCAAGCCGACCACTTTCTAGGCCTTGATTGACAAGCTGGCCCAAATGGACCAGTTGGGCCACATGCCTTCCTCTTCGAAGCCAGAGCCACGGAATGACAAAGGGAAAGGGAAAGCGACCTTCGTCGCCAATTCTCAATAGCAGCCTAGTGGCCTAAAACTAACTGATCGCCTAGACAAGAGACGACGATTTTTTAATGAGAAAATGAAGCGTCCTTATTCGTTTCCCCGGGATAAAACGAGGAGATTGTTTGAACTAGCGGTGCACAATAGGCTCATTAATTTGCCGAATCTAAAACGCCCATTGCAACTCGGTGAGGCTAATAATCCTAATTATTTCCCCTATCACCAAGCGATAGGCCATCCAATTGATGATTGCTTCGTCTTTAAAGGCTGGATTGAAGACCAATACCAACAGGGCAAATTCGCATTGTCCAAAAATTGAAAAGTAAACCCGTCTCAACCGCACGCTCTTAAAAGGGGAGACACACCGGGGGCATCATACTCTTTTGTTGAAGAAGCTCCATGGGAAGTCGTTCTTTCAACCAAAACGAAAAGAATGCTGAAGGATCTCCAAACATGCCCAATGGTCAAATGGAAAAGTCCGCTGGAACCCGAAATCATCGAGGGAATGCTGAAGCCGCGCCCAACTCCAAAAATTGGTGGTGATAGTCAAAGTGCCCACACCCGGTCGTCAAAGTCTTCGAAGAAGAAGAAGAAGACCAAAAATCCCGTGAAGCCTGGTGACAAGCGCACGGACCTGCAAAAGCATATTGACGCGCTGGAAGAATATAACCAGAAGGCGTGGACCCCAGTCACACTCCTAGAATTTCTCAGCCGCATCCTTGAGGATAGAGATGATGATAATGGAGAAGACTCGTTGGATGAACCTGAGGATTATGTGGCAATCTGCCATATGATCTCTCATTCTTCGATAAACGATGAAGCTCCTGATGTAGAGAAACTGGGGGCAGATCACGAAACGGAGCTCCTAGGACCATCAGACGAGATGATTGATGCATTCCTGAATGAAGCTCTTCTGAAAAGCAAGGCTGATCGAGAGCACGAAATGGCCATATTTGAAAAGGCCAAACACCGGCGACTGGATGAAAGGGTTGAAGCACCCCAACTCGGCCGAGGTATGCCCGCGACAGACAAGAGCATGCTTAAAACAAAGAAAAGGTTCGCCAAATCCATATCGATGGGAATGAAGCTGCCCTCGTTCAGAGGAAATTCTCCTAGCGGTACACATCTTGTTGAAGCGAACATACATCCTAACTTTTACTTATATCATCAGGAGATTGCACACCCTATTGAGGAATGCAACGCCTTTAAAAATTGGTGGCAAGGCTATATCGCTCACAGGAAGCATTTCAATAGGATGAATCGTGAAGCTCGTCGACAGCAGAAAAATGCGACAGACGAACGAGGAAGAGCTGCCGGCAACTGTTACATGGTTGATAGCAGGGGATCACAAGTTCTCACTTTCGGGAGTGATTCTGAAGAAGAAATGACTCTCGGCCCTCTCTTCAAAGAATCCACCTCAGGAAAAGAGGAAGAACCGAAGAGTTGTGAGAACATTCAGTTGCGCAATCGCACATTACCTGAAAAGAATCTCGGACCCGTAAACAAGGGGTCGAACAAAAAAGATAAGGGAAAAGAAAAGGTCCCTGAGGATATCACACTTGATGACCAAGCCGTCGAAGAGCTGACAGCCAAGGATCTACCCAAGAAAAACAAGGTGGATTACAACGTTCTGGCACACCTGAGGAAGATACCCTCACAGCTAAGCATTCTCGACGCCCTTCTGCTATCCAAAGAGGCGAGAGATTCTTTGATCACGGCACTACAAGAGCCCGAGCAGTTCCAAGCTTTCCTCGCCGAAGAAAAGATGAAGGACGAGCTGGAAGAAGTGCACACAGCCGATATTACTTTCGGAGATGAAGATCTTCTCCTCGGGACGTGCGAGCATAACCGTCCCCTTTATGTCTCCGGATACTGTCATGATATCAAGATAGGCAAAATCCTGGTTGACAATGGGTCCTCTGTCAATCTCCTCAATGTAAGAGTGCTGAAGGAAATCTACATGAGCGTTCAACACCTCGCTCGTGATAAAATCGCCATCTCTAGGTTCGACTCCCAGTCATCATGGACGCTCGGGTCTGTGATATTGACGTTACTCTTTGGGCTGCTTGTCACGAACATTAAATTTCACGTCATTGACGCTAAGACATGCTACAATGCTCTGCTCGGCAGGCCTTGGTTACACGAGTATAACATCATCTCTTCTACACAACATCAGTGTATGAAGTATTTCAAGGATGGTCTCGAGTATACCGTGACAAGGGAGTTGAACCCATTTTCTGTGAATGAAGTTCGCAAATATGAAGATGCAAAATACTTCCTGCCAGATTTCGAAGACACAGAAAGATGTCGCAAACCGGAGAGCAAACAAAAAGCTATCACCACCATTCCGCTCTTTGGGAGCGATACCGAGGAAGACGAAGAGATAGTCTATTCCGGGCCACCCTAATGCAACAAGCCGAGACCGTCCATGCCTATGTTGATCTTCGGCAGCGACTTAGAAGATGAGGTCAATGCCGTATTCTCTGCTCGGCCATCGATACAAGCCTTCGCTGACGAAGATCAAAGCTTTCAAATCGCTATGGTTCCGCAAGAGCATTACAAAGAGCTCGACGCGCTTGGTACCTATAGTGTGCAAGAACTGCAGACATTCTACGTCCCTCCCAGGCGAAGAGATGAAAAAGCGATCATCTTTTATCGATCAACGGAAACTAAAGTGGAGAAAGAAATTTGGCACGGCGCCGATTCTGCACTTGACAGGCTCCAACCCATTCGTCTGCCCAGATACTACACAGAAGGCTTTAAAAGGCTATTGAGGCGCCAAGGTGTACCCCTTAAGCAGACCGCTCGACAAGCTAAGTTCTATGATAGGATCTGGAACGTTCCTGGAACTCAGCGAAAATTGCCCAACGGGAGAATGGAAGCGATCGAGCTTGGATATATCCGATCCAAAAAACAGGAACGATTCCATGACTGCTATGTTATACATGACTTCGATGAAGAAGGAGATGCTCTGTATGAAGATGCTAACCCTGAACCAAAACGAGGTCCTGCAGTGAAAATACCAAGTCCGTCGTTCGAAGAACAGATGGACAAGCTTATAAGGGAAGTGGGTCAAAAAGTCCGGGATGACCATAGCCGCGAAATGGACATTTACGAGAAAGCCAAGAAGTAGCGCCTCCTTCAGCAAGATACGGAGAATGACGATGCCCTTCGTTGTCAACCTGTCATACAGAAGACCCGACGCGGAGGCAAAAATAAACCGAAGAATGAAAAATATGTTCGGCACCAGCAAAGCGAGTTTAAGAAGCCAAGCGATCGAGAATTGAGCAGCCGGGATCCGTCTCTTATAAAGAAGATGGGTCGAGCATATTCTTTTCCCCAAGACAAGACAAATAAGATATTCGATCTTGTAATAAAACATCAGATGATGACGCTCCCAGAGTCCAAGCACCCTGAGCAAGCAGGTAAAGTCTCTCACCCAGACTATTGCTCCTATCATCGAGCAATAGGACATCCTCTCGAAGACTGCTTCATATTCAAAGCCTGGGTAGAAGACCAATATCAACAAGGCAGGTTCACTCTATCCAGCAGTTGGAGGGTAACCCCACCATAAAAACTGAACCAAAAGCCATACATGCAGCGATAATAGAGCCGGATCGACATCGGCCCTGGAAGCGATCTCGTACTTATCACGTGATAACGATGTCAGGAGAAGGAGTATGCGAAGATATGGGTGATCTCCCTGGTGCTTCGAAAATGATGATAATGAGGTGATCTCAGAGTTTCCGCCGGCGCCAAAAGAGCTGGAAGATGGGATACATACTACTGCATATTGTAAGTCCATGTCACGCACCCCACGAACTTGCGGGGAGGCGGAATATATGAAAAACGATTATCAAAGCTTCGTAACACGGACTTGAGCGCGTGAATCGTTTCTAAACCATTGCTAACTATCAACTAGAGGTTTAACTACTCGGATACGAAGTTATACCTCACGATACTAGCCCTTCGGGTCTTCATCGCGGTCCTCCACTCCTCGTAGGCTCCTTGGAACATCGGCACCTCAACGGCCTCCTCGAATCAAAGACGATCCACCCGAAAGCTCTCACGCCAAGCTTAATCTCAAACTTGAGATAACTAGGTTGCTTAAAGTGCTAATCTAAGCTACCTAGGGGATATAGAGTGAGGTTATGGATGTATTAGTCTAGCTAACCCTTGATCTCAACACATGAGAGGCTAGGGTTAGGGTTTGAAGAGAGAGTGAGCTTGAGGAGAGAGAAGGTGAAGATGAGAATGAAATAGGATAATGATCTTATCATAATATATATGAAGCATTATTATTTATCCAAAAAAGAAATAATAGAATTAACAACCATGCTTCATAAATATCTATGAGTGATTCATCTCCATGAGTCATTAAGCATTTATGATGCATTAATGACTTGGATGAATCACACAAATGAGTCACTAATCTCATTTAATGCAATGCCACCTTAACCCCTTAGTCACCACTCTTCTAGAAGCTTCCCGACAAATTACGAGAACGCCCCTCCAATTCGTGAAAACACGGAAAAACTTTAGACTGTATAAATCCAGTAACCCGATACTAGAATCTGGCTTAAACCAAAGCCGACTAGTAAAAACTGTTCGAAAAAGTCGTACGTGCGTAAACACACGTATGCGTCCGAACCCTTGTCGTAAAACTATACGACCTCTATATCGTTTCGCCTGGAGCAGGGAAACTCTCTGTGTGGAACTCTAAAGACTCGACACTGCGCTGGAAGTGGGTTTAAACACAGACCGCAAGCGGCACTAGCTGTACGTAACGGTCCCCAGGTAGATGTCGATAAGAAGGCCGATGAGGAAAATCATCCGAACTCCCACTGAGCCTGATGTGACAATCTCCATACAATCCGGTCTATTCGTCTAAGACTATCGCATACCAAGCCTAGGGGGCGGCAAGCGTCAGTTCCCTAATAGTTGTATAAGTCGTGTCGGAGCGAAGCCCATTACACCCTGAGAAGCTACTAGAACCTACCAGTATATCTCGCTTGCCCTGGCCAGGGGACTTTGCGTAATGGCTCTCTGACACAGCGCGATATCATTTCCTAATACCAGGAGAGACGAATCATATCTAACCACTACTGCCTCCAAGTGCTCGGGACTGCACCCAACTGCTACCTGTTTGCACGACTCCTTTGAGCCGTGGTAGGGTAGCAATCTAAGAATAGTGGGACACACTCGAGGCGAAGTAGTAGTGTCAAGTCTGCGGACTATGCTGTACTCATGTCATCTGGGAACTGTTAACTGACGATGGGTATAATACCAACCAAACAGTTCCCCTGCGAGTCCTGTCCGGTGTACCCATAACCTAACGAGCACCTGAATACTATCTCCAGTACGACGTACTGATGGCTGTGGGACAGACCATCTCCCCAACTGGGATGAGAAGCGTACACACTTAGTCTACTCCGGAATATCGATGCCCTATCTCGATAATCCAATGACCAGGGACCTGTATAGGATGTTGCTTACAGACTACCCAGCCCCCACTAGTGTGACTGCCATCACAATGCTGGTAATCAAGCAAAGAACCTATGGGCTCCACTAATATATATAAGTGATACGTTACAAGAAACATATGCACATATTAAAGTAGACAAAAACCAAGTAGCATACTACCATTTTTAGCAAGACTGTATATACAACTGTGAATATCCCAAGCTTCCATTAAGTAATATACAATCTAGTATGATACAATAATGGCCCCTAGGGCATATACACTAACAATGTCCCACTTGCACTAGGGCCATGAGCTGTCATATCGTAGACCTATCATCTCGAATAGCCTCTCGAACTGCGTCTGAGTAAAGGCCTTTGTGAATGGATCAGCAATGTTATTCTCCGTCTCTACTCTTTTCACCTCGATCTCCCGGCGATCTACGATCTCCCTGATCTGCTGATACCGCCTTAAGATGTGTCTGGATTTCTGATGGGACCTAGGTTCCTTCACTAAAGCTATAGCGCCATTGTTGTCACAATACAGAGGTATTGGACCAACACTGGAAGGAACCACCTGATGTTCTGTGAGGAACTTCTTCATCCAGACAGCTTCTTTTGCGGCATCGCAAGCAGCTATGTACTCCGCTTCCATCGTTGAGTCTGCAACGGTCTCCTGCTTGGAACTCTTCCAACAGACCGCCCCTCTATTGAGGGCAAAGACATAACCTGACATGGATTTGGAGTCATCTTTGTCACTCTGGAAGCCGGAGTCGGCAAAGGCCTCCATCTGGAGGGCTTTTCCTCCATACACCAAGAACATCTCCTTAGTCCTTCTTAGGTACTCAAGAATGTTCTTTACTGCTATCCAGTACTTCTCTCCTGGGTTTGTAAGTCGATGTACAACACCCCACGACTTGCGGGGAGGCGGAAAAATGAAAAACGATCTTGTTCTTTGTTTAAACATCGACTAACCGCATGAATCGAAGCTAAACGATAACCAAGAACTATCATAGAAGTTCTAAACTACTATGTGAAGTGATTATACCTAAAGAACCGTATCCTTCGTCTTTACGAACTCCACCTCCTCCTCGGCCTTCTCCAAGTAGTAGACGATCCACCACGAGAGCTTTACTCCAAGCTTTGCCTCTAAACTTGAGGCAACTAGGTTTCTTTATGTGCTAATCAAAGTACCTAGATGATATAGAGTGAGGGTTATGGATTAAGTAGTCTAACTAATCCTTGTACTCAACACATGAGAGGGGAGGATTAGGGTTTGAAGAGAGTAAGCTTGAAGAGAGAGAAGGTGAGAATAATAATGAAATGAGAAAATGAGCTATCACAATATATATCAAGCATTATTGTTTTTCAAGAAAAGAAAAGAAAATGATTTACAACCATGCTTGATAAATATCAAATGGTGATTCATCTCCATGAGTCATTAAGCATTTATGATGCATTAAAGACATGGATGAATCATCCATATGACTCACTAATCTCATTTAATGTATATGCCACCTTAACCCCCTTAGTCACCATCTTCTAGAAGCTTCTCACGCAATTACGAGAACGCCCCTCCTATCCGTGAAAACACGGAAAAACTTTAGACTGTATAAATCCAATAACCGGATACTAGTAACTGGCTTAAACCAAAGCCGACTAGTAAAAACTGTCCGAAAGTCGTACGTGCGTAAACACACGTATGCGTCCGAACCCTTGTCGTAAAACCATACGACCTCTATATCGTTTCTCCTGGAGTAGGGAAACTCTCTGTGTGGGACTCTAGAGACTCGACTACTACGCTGGCAGTGGGTTTAACCACAGACCGCAAGCGGCACTAGCTGTACATAACGGTCCCCAAGTAGATGTCGATAAGAAGGCCGATGAGGAAACCCATCCGAACTCCTACTGAGTATGATGTGACAATCTCCATACAGTCCGGTCCGTTTGTCTAAGACTATCGCATATCGGGCCTAGGGGGGCGGCAAGCGTAAGTCCTCTAATAGCGGTATAAGTCGTGTCGGAGCGAAGCCCATTACACCCTGAGAAACTACTGGAATCTACCAGCAAATCTCGCTTGCCCTGGCCAGGGACTTTGCGTAATGGCTCTCTGACACAGCGCGATATCAACCCCCAATACCGGGAGAGACGAATCCTGTCTAACCGCCACTGCCTCCAAGTGCTCGGGACTGCACCCGACTGCTACCTGTTTGCACGACTCCTTTGAGTCATGGTAGGGTAGCAATCTAAGAACAGTGGGACACACTCGAGGCGAAGTAGCAGTGTCAAGTCTGCGGACTATGCTGTACTCATGTCACCTGGGAACTGTTAACTGACGACTGGTATAAAACCAACCAACAGTTCCCTGTGAGTCCTGTCCGGTGTACCCATAACCCAACGAGCACCTGCATACTATCTCCAGTACGACGTACTGACGGCTGTGGGACAGACCATCTCCCCAACTGGGATGAGAAGCGTACACACTAGTCTACTCCGGAGTATCGATGCCCTGTCTCGCTAATCCAACGACTAGGGACCTGAATAAGGATGTGCTTGTAGACTACCCAGCCCCCACTAGTGTGACTGCCATCACAACGCTGGTAGTCAAGCAAGATCCTAAGAGCTCTATCAGTACGTATACTTTCATATTAAGATAGAAAAACCAAGTAGCATACTATCATATTTAGCAAGACTGTTATATACATGTGAATATCCCAAGCTTCCATTAAGTAATATACAAACTAGTATGATACAATAATGGCCCCTAGGGCATATACACTAACAATCTCCCACTTGCACTAGGGCCATGTACTGGCGTATCGAAGACCGATGATCTCGAGTAGCCTCTCGAACTGAATCTGAGGTAGGGCCTTCGTGAATGGATCAGCAATGTTCTCTTCAGAAGCAACTCTCCGAATCTCGATCTCCCGACGATCAATGATCTCCCTGATCAGGTGATACCGCCTCAAGATGTGTTTGGACTTCTGATGGGACCTTGGTTCCTTCGCTAAAGCTATAGCTCCGTTGTTGTCGCAATACAGAGGTATTGGATCAACAATGGTAGGAACCACCTGAAGTTCTGTTAGGAACTTCTTCATCCAGACTGCTTCTTTTGCAGCATCGCAAGCAGCTATATACTCCGCTTCCATCGTCGAGTCAGCAACGGTGTCCTGCTTGGAGCTCTTCCAGCACACCGCCCCTCCATTGAGGGTGAAGACATAACCTGACATGGACTTGGAATCGTCCTTATCACTCTGGAAGCCGGAATCAGCATAGGCCTCCAACCTGAGGTCTTTTGCGCCGTAAACCAAGAACATCTCCTTAGTCCTTCTCAGGTACTTGAGAATGCTTTTTACTGCTATCTAGTGCTTCTCCCCTGGGTCTGACTGATACCGGCTTACCACGCTCAGTGCGTAAGCTACATCTGGTCTGGTGCACAACATCACATACATTATAGAGCCTACCGCAGAAGCGTAGGGTATAATAGACATGCGTTCCCTTTCCAAATCAGTCTTGGGAGACATCTCTTTGGATAGGATGATTCCGTGACAAGCCGGTAGATTACCGCGCTTGGAATCTTCCATACTGAATCTTTTCAGTACAGTGTCGATATACCAGGACTGCGAAAGTCCCAACATCCTCTTGGATCTATCACGATAGATCCGGATCCCCAGAATGTAAGAGGCATCACCCAGGTCTTTCATGGAGAACCTGTGTGACAAGAATCCTTTGACAGATTGTAGCATAGGAATGTCATTTCCTATCAATAGAATGTCATCCACATACAAGACGAGGAATACGACACTTCTGGCTACAACTTTACTATATATGCATGGTTCATCTGGATTTTTGATAAAGTCATATTCTTTGACTGTCTCATCAAAACAGATGTTCCAACTCTGCGATGCCTGCTTTAGTCCATAAATGGACTTAAGCAACTTGCATACTTTCCCGCTGCTCCCACTCTGATTGAAACCCTCTGGCCGATCCATATAGACGCACTCTTCTAAATTACCATTCAGAAAAGCCGTCTTTACGTCCATCTGCCAGATTTCATAATCATGGAAGGCAGCAATAGCAAGAAGGACCCGAATGGATTTGAGCATAGCCACTGGAGAAAAAGTTTCGTCATAGTCCAAACCAGGTCTTTGACGAAAAACCTTTGCAACAAGTCTAGCCTTATAGGTTTCCACCTGTCCATCTACACCAATCTTTTTCTTGAAGATCCATTTACATCCTATGGGTTTTACCCCATCTGGAGCAAAGTCCAAAGTCCAAACTTTTTTGGTGTACATGGACTCCATTTCGGTCCGCATTGCATCTAGCCATCGTACCGAGTCGCCGCTCTGGATGGCCTGCTGGAAGCTAGTAGGTTCATCATCATCTATGATGCAATCCTCTCTATCCCCATCTATAAGAAAACCGTAGTATCTCTCAGGCGGATGAGATGGCCTACTACTTCGGCGGAGGGGTGCGGGAATGTCCTATTCTTCTTGAACTACTTGTTCTACCAAACTTTCAGTATTAGTTTGTGGTTTTGGAATTTCTTCCAGTTTTATTTCGCTCCCACTTGATTCCTTTTCTAAAAACTGATGTTCTAGAAAATGGGCATTACGAGAAACAAATACCTTTTGTTCCTCTGCGTAATAGAATAGATATCCCCTGGAGTTCTTTGGATATCCCATAAACTTACACTTTACTGATCGTGCCTCGAGCTTGTCCACATGCTGCTTTTTAACAAAAGCTGGACATCCCCAAATCTTTATATACTGAAGATGGGGTTTCTTCCCACTCCATATCTGATATGGCGTGGTAGGCACAGTCTTGGTAGGAACCATGTTCAAAAGATATGCTGCTGACTCTAGCGCATAACCCAAGAAAGATCGCGGTAACTCAGCATTAATCATCATGGATCGTACCATATCCAATAGGGTTCGATTCCGTCTCTCCGATACACCATTATGCTGTGGAGTGTATGGAGGAGTAAGCTGAGAGAGAATTCCTTTCTCTTTTAGGTAACCTAGGAATTGGGCACTTAAGTATTCACCACCTCGATCAGATCTTAGTGTCTTAATACTTTTGCCGGTTTGGTTTTCTACTTCATTCTTATACTCCTGGAATTTTTCAAAAGCCTCGGATTTATGTTTCATCAGATAAATGAATCCGTACCTTGAATAATCATCCGTGAAAGTAATGAAATAGGAAAAACCGTCTCTTGCATGTGTAGACATTGGACCACATACATCGCTGTGTATGAGTCCTAAGAGCTCGCTCGCTCTTACTCCATGTCCAGTAAATGGAGTCTTTGTCATCTTTCCTTTGAGACAAGATTGACAAGTGTCATAAGATTGATATTCGAACGAGTCCAAATATCCTTCTCTATGCAACTTAGTCAACCTTCTCTCATTAATGTGACCCAGTCTACAATGCCATAAGAAAGCTTTATTTAAATCTGGAGACTTTTTTTTTAGTGTGTTCTGGATATTGAAAATTTGGAGTTGGTTTAACACATATATACCATTTTCCAGTGTACCGGACCCAATCAAACTATGATTAAGGTGGATGTTAACAACACCACTTCCAAACGTGAAATCATAACCTTTATTTGATAACAATGAAACAGATATGATATTACACGTTAAGCTGGGTACACAAAAACAGTTATGTAAAACCAAAATGTGTCCACTCGTCAATCCCAGGTGATAACCCCCTACGGACACAGCTCCCACGCTAGCTCCGTTAGCAACCATCAGGGTCATATCACCTTCCTTCAGCACTCTACGGTTTCTCAGTGCCTGCAATGAATTGCAAATATGAGATCCTGATCCGGTATCCAATACCCAGGAAGTAGAGTTGATTGACAGACAATTCTCAATTACAAACACACCTGAAGTCAAAGCCACAGCTTGCTTCGGTTCCTGGTTCTTGGCGTTCCACGCCTTGCAATCTTTCTTCCAGTGCCCTTTCCTGTGACAATGGAAGCACTCATCCTGGCCCACTACCGGTACCGCAAACTTTTTCTTTCCCTTCCCTCCCACCTTACTAACACCTCCTCTAGGTTTGGCGGCGGCCTTCTTCTTCCTTCTTTTGGCCCTAGTCTTGGACCCGGAAGAAGATGCACCGCTAACAAATATAGCGGGTGTTTCCCTTGCTTTCTGCAAGGTGCCCTCTGCACTCCTTAACATGTTCAGGAGTTCCGGAAGTTCAACTTCATTTCTTTGAATGTTGAAGTTCAGGTTAAACTGGGCGTAGGTGGAAGGAAGGGACTGGAGAATAAGGTCTGTATAGAGCTCATTATCTAAAGTCGTCCCAAGGTCTGTGAGCTCTTCTATATAGCCGATCATCTTTAGGACATGTTCTCCTACCGATGACCCGACAGCCAACCTTGCTCAAAACAAGTTCTTAGAGGTCTCGTATCTTGCTATACGAGATTGCTCTCCATAAAGTTCCTTTGTATGGAGAAATATGGCATCTAGTTCCATATCCTCGTGCCTCCTCTGATGTTCATTGTTCATCGAGGCAAGCACGATGCACTTGGCTTTCGTGCAATTGAAATCCCAGGTTTTGCGGATTTCCTTATCCGCATTACTGGATTTGGGACCAGGGATAGCAGGTCCCGTAGCGGTGAGGACGTACCCTAATTTGTCATAGGTCAAAGCCATTTTGACATTCCGCAGCCAATCTTTATAGTTTGGCCCTGTCAGTATATTTTTCTCTAAAAGTAACTTAAGTCCAGTCATTTTCAGGGTCGCTGCATTTAGGAGAGAGAGAAGAAAACTCTTTAGCATGATGCTCTTGCAAGTTTAGAGTGGTTTTTAGTTTATCTAAACTGGATGGCTCCCACTGTTTCTCAAATCCTTCCCCAAACCATAAAAGAAGAATTAGCCAGGACTATTCTCACCGTACAATACTTGCTTAACTGTTCAGCCAGGCTAGTGTCGATACTTCGAGGGAGGTTTTCCAACGCTTTCACGAAGTTCCTTAATTAAATAACCTCTTTTCTTTGGGGGCGTAACCCCGCTGACACCTTTCTTGACACCTACTTGGTTTATAGCATTGATCGTTAAGTGACGAATATCCTGATGAGTAGCATATACTCACAGTAGGATCGGGATCCAAATATCATTGTATGATAATGTTGAAGGAATCCTACCAACATTCATCAAACTCCAAATGGTATGCAACTCTTTGCAAATTTCAGTTTCTTTAGAAATTCCCGATATATATTTTTGCCCCATGCTCTTATGACCTTGACGTTAGGTCAAAATGTCATAAGTCACATGTCAAGTTCTACCCGTCATTATCTTGTTAATTTGAACCCACCCGTATATATCCTTGACGTTCGGCCAAAATGATAATACGAATGTCCCAAACTAACTCATCTATCTATGTAACAAATGAATACCCAGCAGCTACCAAACACTATGCCTTGGCGTTAGGTCAAAATACATAGCTTGAATACTACTGAATACCCAAATGAAATGACGGAGGGCTACGAATGGTTTTGGCGAAACCGTGAACGTAGTGAACTTGATATAACCGAAGGAACCTGATAGCTTTTTAAAAGGAGTGGTTAAAGCTCCGCAATTAAAAATATCATCTGTTTAAAAATAACCGAGTGGTTTCTTTTAAATTGTTCCAACGATTAAACTTTTGGTTTATTATTTTTGCATTATAAATAACGCGTCCCATCATTAACCTATTATTGCAGAAAACAACAAAAATACAACGTCCTCTTATGCCATCCGCATTCGCCACTGGGTCCCGTCATCACCCGTTAGGTTACTTAACTAACGACAGAGCGGGGGCTGGGCTAGCGTGGGTGTAAAACATAAGTGACGTCTAAATAGCTATCATATATAGATATTATACATTCGTCAAACGCAATAATAGGCATTCCAGATCTCATATGAACTTTATTGGATTTGCAAGCAATCCGCGTTTGTTTAGAACCTGCAACAAAAGACGGATTACACAGTTGTGATGAATAGCCATTACCCCACCCTAGACCCCTACGGGTACTGCAAACTACCCTCCAAATACCCGAAGTGAAGCGGTCTCCCTCAACAAAATGAGTAGGCCACTAAACACTTCAAAGTACCCGGTAGTTTGTGCACCCCACCTTGGGTCTATCCTAGGAGCAAAAACAGTAAAATGAAATAATACAACGGTGGCTACAACCGCAACCTGGATGTGCCCCGCAAAATAATATTACAACAAATTACATTTACATTGAATGAATTAAAATAATAACCCATCACAAACCCCGGCTAATCATCACAACAGTCCAATACAGTTCACATCCACAAACAGTAAAAACTATTACTGAAATGTGCAACCCCCTGCCAACTGATATACTAGCAGTTAGGGGAGGTTTACGAACACATTATACGAACACAGATATAATCAAATCAGCAAACATAGCAAAATTTCGATCGTGCAAACACATTAGATTCTACTCCAATACTTCTCTGTGCACCTGAGACTTGAGCAGAAAAACAAACATCCAGAAATATCACTGTTAACACCAGAAGGTCACTGAAGAAATTTGGGCCGACTCGGCCCTAACTCGGCCGCGGATCCGCGGCGGATCGCATGGATCCGCCGCGGTTCCGCGGCAAGTTAGCCGAGTTACGCGACCAAATTTCTTGAGTACCCATATAATTTCCTCCTTATTATTCTGCAGGTCCCTGAAAAATTTTTAGGGCCTGTTTTAATTTCGACAGAAACTGTGTTAATGCGACGATGTTTCCGGTTCTTTTTGCGTTCGAAATTCTTGCGACTTTGCTAATGAGTTAATTATTGTTTAGCGAGGCTCTGATACCACTGTAAGTCGATGTACAACACCCCACGACTTGCGGGGAGGCGGAAAAATGAAAAACGATCTTATTCTTTGCTTAAACATCGACTAACCGCATGAATCAAAGCTAAACGGTAACTAACAACTATCATAGAAGTTCTAAACTACTATATGAAGTGATTATACCTAAAGAACCGTATCCTTCATCTTTACGAACTCCACCTCCTCCTCTGCCTTCTCCAAGTAGTAGACGATCCACCACGAGAGCTTTACTCCAAGCTTTGCCTCTAAACTTGAGGCAACTAGGTTTCTTTAAGTGCTAATCAAAGTACCTAGATGATATAGAGTGAGGGTTATGGATTAAGTAGTCTGACTAATCCTTGTACTCAACACATGAGAGGGGAGGATTAAGGTTTGAAGAGAGGAAGCTTGAGGAGAGAGAAGGTGAGAATAATAATGAAATGAGAAAATGAGCTATCATAATATATATCAAGCATTATTGTTTTTCAAGAAAAGAAAAGAAAATGATTTACAACCATGCTTGATAAATATTTAATGGTGATTCATCTCCATGAGTCATTAAGCATTTATGATGCATTAATGACATGGATGAATCATCCATATGACTCACTAATCTCATTTAATGTATATGCCACCTTAACCCCCTTAGTCACCATCTTCTAGAAGCTTCTCGCGCAATTACGAGAACGCCCCTCCTATCCGTGAAAACACGGAAAAACTTTAGACTGTATAAATCCAATAACCGGATACTAGTAACTGGCTTAAACCAAAGCCGACTAGTAAAAACTGTTCGAAAGTCGTACGTGCGTAAACACACGTATGCGTCCGAACCCTTGTCGTAAAACCATACGACCTCTATATCGTTTTGCCTGGAGTAGGGAAACTCTCTGTGTGGGACTCTAGAGACTCGACTACTACGCTGGCAGTGGGTTTAACCACAGACCGCAAGCGGCACTAGCTGTACGTAACGGTCCCCAGGTAGATGTCGATAAGAAGGCCGATGAGGAAACCCATCTGAACTCCTACTGAGTCTGATATGACAATCTCCATACAGTTCGGTCCGTTCGTCTAAGACTATCACATATTGGGCCTAGGGGGTGGCAAGCGTCAGTCCCCTAATAGCGGTATAAGTCGTGTCGGAGCGAAGCCCATTACACCCTGAGAAACTACTGGAACCTACCAGCAAATCTCGCTTGCCCTGGCCAGGGACTTTGCGTAATGTCTCTCTGACACAGCGCGATATCAACCCCCAATACCGGGAGAGACGAATCCTGTCTAACCGCCACTGCCTCTAAGTGCTCGGGACTGCACCCAACTGCTACCTGTTTGCATGACTCCTTTGAGTCGTGGTAGGGTAGCAATCTAAGAACAGTGGGACACACTCGAGACGAAGTAGCAGTGTCAAGTATGTGGACTATGCTGTACTCATGTCACCTGGGAACTATTAACTGACGACTGGTATAAAACCAACCAACAGTTCCATGTGAGTCCTGTCCGGTGTACCCGTAACCCAACGAGCACCTGCATACTATCTCCAGTACAACGTACTGACGGCTGTGGGACAGACCATCTCCCCAACTGGGATGAGAAGCGTACACACTAGTCTACTCCGGAGTATCGATGCCCTGTCTCGATAATCCAACGACTAGGGACCTGAATAAGGATGTGCTTGTAGACTACCCAGCCCCCACTAGTGTGACTGCCATCACAACGCTGGTAGTCAAGCAAGATCCTAAGAGCTCTATCAATACGTATACTCTCATATTAAGATAGAAAAACCAAGTAGCATACTACCATGTTTAGCAAGACAGTTATATACATGTGAATATCCCAAGCTTTCATTAAGTAATATACAAACTAGTATGATACAATAATAGCCCCTAGGGCATATACACTAACAGGGTTTGCCTGATAACGGCTTACAACGCTCAGCGCGTATGCTACATCTGGTCTGGTACATAACATCGCATACATTATAGAGCCTACCGCAGAAGCGTAGGGTATAATCGACATGCGATCCCTTTCCAAATCAGTCTTGGGAGACATCTCTTTGGAGAGGGTGATTCCGTGACAAGCCGTTAGGTTACCGCGCTTAGAATGATCCATACTGAATCTCTTCACTATGGTGTCTAATTTGATTAGTCGAAAATATTGCATCTTTAAACCGACAATTTCCCTATCATTTGCATTAATATAGAAGTGTTCGGCATTCATATTTCACATATTAGCAAATCTGTCACAAAATATCAGATTACATGTGTTAGACCTTAAAACCGGCATTTCTAGGGAAATTGACTGCATTTCATAGCATGGCATCATTCCTATATATCGCAACCCGTGTTTCGAAGTCTGTGCAGGAAAATCAGAAGCTTGCTCAAATTTACACCGCTAAAAGATACGCCAACTCAAGGATTTGGAATCTGGGAATGATCTAAAGGGGATTCAGGAATTCAACATGTCAGAAAATACATCAAAATACATAATAAGACAACACATGAAGTTTGAAGCCATGAAGCCACAACTTGGCCGCGGAACCGCGGCGCAAGCCGGCTTAGGCCGCTGTTCCGCGGCCGTCTTGCAACTTCACCTCTTCAATTTTAGTGCACAATGTTTCACTCAGGGCCCACACTTCAGAAAGACATTGCAATTTCCAGAAGACTCCAGAGACTTCTGCCAGATCAGCAAACTAGGGTTTCTAATGCTTAATTAATCCTAGCTTAAAGCCTAAGCTAGCTCCTAACAAACTACCTTCTAGAAGCCTCAACAAACTTTTGGAGGGAATTGTAATTTCAAACCTAGACCTAGGGTTTGGAAGATCTATAAATAAGATCCTAGGCTCACTTGTAAAGAGAGAATGGATAGATCCCTCCATTAGTTCATTTTAGTAGCCAATCTAGAGCCATTCTACCTCATTCTTCATCTTCTTCCACAAGTCTAGTGAGAAGGCTTGTGTGAAACCCTAACCCTAATTCCAATCAAAAGCCAAGATCCCGAGTACCAAATCAAGCAAGAAGCCCGTCAACCTTTTATGAGCGGAACCGATCTTCAACAGAGCAAGTGGTCCAAGCCGATCCACGACTCACGGAGAAAAGCGACGCCAGATCGACAATTTAGTTCTTCCTCTTGTACTTCTTGAGCGACTGTAATCAAATTGTTGATATAAATAAAAGGTGAAATTCTTTTATCTTGTTTTCTTTAAATTCTTGCATCATGATATCTTTTCAATTCTTGAATGCTTTCTGTGTGATGATGTGTGAATAAACTCCGCTCGTCGAGGAGTCGAGACGATCAATAGAATGATGATGTAATATATCTGAAAACGATTCTTGATTCCTACGAGTTTTGTAAACCCTAGCAAGTTCAAGAATCGACGACCCAATTTTGTTGCGATGCTTTCTTGATTGATATCGCTCGAAATTGGGGAGTTGCGATCGTTTCTTGAAATTGCTAGAGGCTAGAATGTGAATGATATCGACGAAAGAACAAGGGTTAAATGATGAAACCCTAGTTTCACGAGAAAGCCCTAACTCTCGTCGATCATCATCGATCTAGTATCAATTTTTCGAAGGACAAGAACACGATATCTTGATGATTACATCACGTCTATAGATCCGATCGATTCCTACGAGCCTTATTTAGATTCTTTACAATTGGTTGGAAATATCATCGAAACCCGATTCTCGATTGTTTATCATTTTCTTGATTCTTGAATCGAATAGTGACACTTGAAACAATTGATAAATCTTGAATCATGCTTTCTTTTCTTCGCAATTAACTTTTCAATCCAAACAAATCGAACATTGAAACGAATCGCACAATCCCTGTGGACGATCCGCACTCGCTTACGATCTACAACTGACACCGTAATTGATTGCGGTCAAATATAATTCTTTGGTTGTGATTTCTTTATACAATATTCTAAATACTGATACAAGATACTGTTATCGATCAAATGAAACCGTTATCAGGAAATATTTGATTCGATGCTTTCTTTTACTACACAATGAGAATTCCTCAACAATCAAATGGCACCGTTGTCGGGGATTACGCGCTAATTCGTTTCATATTAAAGTTGAATTGAAAGATTTATTCCATTGTGATTTTTGAGATCAAAATTCGTGCAAACCCTAAACGATTTGTTGTGGTTCATTGCAAGGAGATCTGGAGATTGCTGGAAATTGGAATAAAAATTTGGAATATACCAGAGAGCAAAGGGAGTCTACAGAGCCTCTCTGAAGAATATACCAGTGATCTGCACAGACGACCGCGATTCCGCGGTGGGAGCCAGCAATTGCGGCGGAACTGCGGCATTCTTGGGGGATCTCGGCAAAATGTTTGCTTCAGGTAACTTCTTACCTTCTCCTCTCTCCTCTTTTTAGCTCCGACTAATAATTTTCTGCAGGATTCTTTGCAAATAATCGCAGCTCGCAAATTGTAAAAGTAAATTTGTGCATGATTTTGTTTCTTGGTTGTTTGCATTCTAAATACGGATATTAAGGGGCACGGCCAAATCCAAATTAGGTGGGGATTTCATTACCCTTCCTAAGCCCCAAAAATCGTAAAACTTGCATCCGCATTGATCCACATTAACTAAAAAATATCTAGAGATGACTCTAAGGACTGTCGCGCTCACTTAGGACAGAAGAAGGCCGTGGGTAATTCATTGCTTATCCGCGTTTTCTTGTGGTGCCTAGGCAAGTGTGTCGAAGGCTAGTGGTTATTAATTAGGCCCACTACTTACGTAGTGGAGTACCTTCCTACTTACCTGGCACTTACCTGGCCACAGGGGGATAAGGAGGCAGTAGAGGATTCTATCCTGCGATTTGTCGTTTGGCAGTTAGGAGCGGTCTAGAGCCGGACCAAGGTGACCACTAGATTCTAGGGTTTTTGTGTGCTGCATTTGTTGTGTCGCATCATTTTTTCAAAAATCCGTCCCTTTTTCAAAGCAAACACCGCATTCATCATACCCCTAATTATTAGTCAACGCTGCCACTTGTACTAACCCTTTTTAGTGCAAGATAGGCTGGACAAGGGATTCTAGTGCCCGTTTAGTCCGCGTACCCTTTATCGACTCCGAAGTCGATATTTCTCCATTTACCTTTCCTTTACCCACTACCACACCCACTTCGATGGATCCACCTCCATCAAACTTCTTTAACCCTAATCTGCCGCCGTCCGTTGGTGCGCAGAATCCACCCCGCATCTCTCTCCAGGAGAGGTGCTACCCTATTCGAGGTCCTCTTTCGACCTGCTTATCCACACCACCAGCCAACGGGGATAACTTTGAGATTAATCCCCAGTATATCAATCTTTTACCCAAATTCCATGGACTCGAGACTGAGGATGCCTACGTTTTCATTACCAAATTTGAAAACGTATGCGCAATGATGGGTACGTCACAACTTTCAGTGGATGCTATGCGTCTACGACTTCTTCCATTTACTTTGTGCGATATAGCCGAGAAGTGGCTATATAACACTACCGCACACTCTATTACGAATTGGGAAGAATTCGTCTCTGCATTCCTTAAGAAATTTTACCCAATACAAAAGACAGCTCGAATCCGTAGCGAACTGAATCAATTTGCCCAGCTCCCTACTGAACCATTTTCAAAATGCTTTGAACGTTTCAAGGATCTATTGGTTCAATGTCCTCATCACGGCATCCCGAGATGGGAGCTTTACCGAATCATTTATGAGGGCATTAACCCAAACACTAAACAGAGCCTTGAAAACATGTGTCAAGGTACTTTTATGACAAAAGATGATGGGGAAGCTTGGAAGTATTTAGAAGAGTTCGCTGAAAAATCACTACAGTGGGAGAGTGGAACCCAACCATTGAATAGGGGTGGCGTACACCAAATAGATGTGTCCATAGGTGTTCGAGCTGAGATGGCAGCAATGCAAAAGAAGCTCGACGCTATGGAATACAAATTTGCAGCAGCCTCCCTAAACCCAATGTCGCTCCCCAAAACTGTTTGTGGGTGCTGTTCTGATCCGTCTCATTTAACGAAGAATGTCCATTAAACTCTGCGTTTCAAGGTCACGAGCATTCTAATGCCATATTTCAAAGACCTCAAAACGATCCATATTCTTCCACGTACAATCAGGGTTGGAGGAATCACCAGAATTTTGCTTGGAACCAAAACCAACTCAAAACACGGTTCCAAACACGAATCAATTTCAAAGGGCTCTTCCTCCACCACAGCAACCCCTTCAACTCATTCAGCACCCCTATCAGTCACAAAACTTCCAAAATCAGGTCAACACTCCTGCACAGTCTAATCCTATGACCTGTTCTGACGAGTTCTCTCAATTCACTCAAACCATGAAATCACTTTTGTCAAATTTCATAGAGGTTTCGGCTGAGCTTAGATCTTCCGTCGGTGAGATAAAAAAAAACTCAGCGTCCCAAGCTGAGAGTATCAGAACGATGGAAGCTGAAATTGCATGACTTAAAGCCGAAATGAGTGCGAGAGAAAAAGGGAAACTTCCCTCTCAACCCCTACAGAATCCTGGGCATTACAATGTAAATGCTATCACAACGTTGAGATCGGGAAGAGTGCTGAACAACCATGTTGGGGAAGAAGTTGATGATATTGGAAATCATATCAACACCCCGGCTGAGACCTTTCCACACACACACATTTCTCCTTCTGATCCTTGTTCTTCTACCACGCCACCTTCTCGTGAGCCTAATCTCCATTTCCCACTAGGCTCGACACCTCAGTATAGCCTTTCTAGTTCTCCACAGATGGTCCCCACACCTCTTTTGGGATCTCGTCTACCCGCTCTTCCTTCTCCTATGATAGACCCGACGCTCATTGCGAAAGCACCTTACCCGAATCGGTTAAGGGGTAATAAAACGAGTCCTCATATGGAGAAAATAATAGAAATGTTCAAACAGGTTAACATCAATATCCCTCTCCTAGATGCGATTCAGCAAGTCCCCGCTTATGCGAAAATTCTTAAGGACTTGTGCACTAGGAAGAGGAAGACTCAAGTGCCGAAGAAGGTCTTTATGTCTAATAATATTAGCACTGCTTTTATTCCCCAGCTACCAAAGAAACGTAAGGACCCAGGATGTCCTACGATATCGATTTCTATTGGGGGTAAAAACATAAATCGTGCTCTTTTAAACCTTGGCGCAAGTGTTAACCTACTTCCATATTCTGTATATGAGCAATTAGGGATTGGAGAGTTGAAACCTGCTCACTGCACTCTCCAAATGGCAGACCGTTCAATCACCAAACTAAGGGGTGAACTAGAGGATGTGTTGATAAAGGTCGGGGAATTTGTTTTCCCTGTAGACTTCATTGTACTCGATACACAGCCTGTAGCAAACCCCCGGGGCCAAATTCCGGTGATTCTGGGTCGTCCTTTCCTTGCCACTTCCAATGCTGTTATAAACTGTAGAAATGGTTCAATGAACTTATCATTTGGAAATATGACCATTGAACTAAACATCTACAAAGTTGGAAGTCAGCCATCAGAACCCTCTGCTCATATTCTAGATGTGTGCTCTGTCCACGAGATTGCTCCCGATAGTTGTGGAGCTGAGGATCTTTGCTCTCTAGATCTCGACGACATTACCACATCTCTGCTTGATCTTACACATGATCTTAGTGAGGACACTTTTCCTACAATTGAGTCCTGCACTCCTGACTTTTCTCCACCCGAGTCTGTATCTTTCACAGGCTCTGAGCTTCTTTGTAAATCCAAAAATCATTCGATGATCCCACCTTCTATTATTTCTCCGCCTGAATTAGATTTAAAAATTTTACCTTCTCATCTTAAATATGCTTATTTAGGTGAGAATGAGTCTTTACCGGTTATCATTTCCGCTTCTCTTGCATCAGAGCAAGAGAATGCACTTTTATCGGTATTAAGATCTAATAAAGAGGCGTTCGGTTGGAGTATGGCGGACATCAAAGGGATTAGTCCCTTGATTGTTGAACATCATATACATGTGATGGATGATGCCAGACCAACCCGAGAACCACAGAGACGGTTGAATCCCGTCATGAAGGAAGCGGTGATGAAAGAGATCGTCAAATGCCTAGATAATGGTATTATATACCCCATCTCCGATAGCCAATGGGTGAGTCCTATACATGTCGTTCCTAAGAAATCCGGCATCACTGTTATAACCAATGAGGCAAATGAGTTGATTCAAACACGCACCCAAACTGGGTGGCGTGTATGTATTGATTATAGAAAACTCAATGCTGCCACGAGGAAAGACCACTTTCCTCTACCATTCATTGATCAGATGCTGGAGCGCTTAGCGGGACGAGAGTATTATTGCTTTATGGACGGATACTCAGGCTATAATCAGGTCCCCATCACCAAAAAGGATCAAGATAAAACCACTTTTACTTGTCTTTTTGGTACCTTTGCTTACAGTCGCATGCCCTTTGGGTTATGCAATGCTCCCGCTACCTTTCAGCGGTGTATGATGGGGATATTCTCTGATATGGTAGAGAATTTTCTGGAGATCTTTATGGACGATTTCTCAATTTTTGGTGACTCTTTTTCTGATTGCCTATCGAATCTTGACGCAGTTCTTATGTATCTATACACACACACACACACACACACACATACATATATATTAATATATATATTAAGAAGAAAATAATTAGTGATCAATAATATTAGTTAATATATAATTATATCAAATATAAATATATATCAAATTATTAAATCAACACTTGATTCAATAATCCGGTTAAATCACATATAAACCTGACCGATAACGGATAACCGCCAGATTAGAATACGGTATCACATACTCGTATTTAATCTGGCCCCCGCACATATCAGCATATGTGCCTTACTTCGTTTCGTCTGAACTAGGAAACTTCTGTGTGGGACTCTAAAGACTCGTCAATATGCTAGCAGTAAGTAATGATCACATCAGTTACCCACAACCATCAGCGGTACTAGCTGGACGTAACGGCTACCCAGGTATTGAGCGAATAGAAGATCAACAAGCAAGTTTGTCCAAACTCCCATGAAGTTTATAAGTAACACTTACCGTACAATCCGGTCTCTTCGTCTGATATGTCACATATCGAATCCGGGGGTGGAATCGTCAAACCCAATAACTTAATAAGTCATGCCGATGTGTGGCCTATAATGGTACGATAAAATACTGATAACTCTTACCAGTAAATCTCATCAACAGCCCTGGCCAGAGACTTCCTGTTATAGCTAATCGAGTATAGCGCAACATCAACTCCCTATACCGGGAGAAACGAAACCCTTCCTATCGCTCATTGCCTCTATGTGACTCGGGACTATACCCAAAATCCACCTGTTTGCACGACTCCTTTGAGCCACCCGGCCCGAGGGCAGATAACAGTATTTCACGACGAACGTCTGTTCATCGGTGTCATTTGGGAACTTCTGGTAGGGAGGAAATCAAAGAACAGTGGAAACCACACAAAACTCTATGACGATCTTGGGTCTACAGACTAACCTGTACCAGTGTCACCAGAGAACTGCTGTCTGACGATAGGTATAGTACCATCTAGGAGTTCTCGGTGAATCCTGTTCGGTGTACCCATTTTCTAATAAGCACCTGTGTACAATCTTTGATGTCAAACACCAATGGTTATGGGATCAACCACTGCCCCATACAGGGTCAAGAAACGTACACGCTAGTCTACTCTGGAATATCGATGCCCTGTCTCGATATTATCTCGACTAGGAACAATTGAAGGATGTACTTGTGGACTACCCAGGTCCCAGTAGTATGATCCGCATTATAGTCCTGGTAGTCAAGTCAACATCCTAAAGGTTTTATCAACATGTATATGAGAGACGGTATAATAATACCAATGAACATGTTAAGATAAAGGCAACCAGATTGCATACTATCATGTCGAGCAAGAAAGTCATCTATATATATGTCTAAGCATCCACTATTTCATAAAATATGTTAGTTATATGTATGCCCTAGAGGCCATTACTGTACATGTGATGTATATTGTAGTGGATGCTTGGACATATATAGGGAGGACTTTCTTGCTCGACATGATAGTATGCTATCTGGTTACACTTTATCTTAACATGTACACTTATTGTCTCTCTATTACATATTGATAAAGCCCTTAGAATAAGTACTTGACTACCAGGATTATGATGCAAATCATACTAGTGGGGCAAGGGTAGTCGGTAAGTACATCCTTCAAATGTTTCTAGTCGTGGGAGTATCGAGACGGGGCGTCAATATTCCAGAGTAGACTAGCGTATACGCTCCTTGACCCATATGATGGGCGATAGATGATCCCACATCTATTGGTGTTTGACATCAGAGAAGGTATATGGGTGCTTGGTGGAGACTGGGTACACGGAACGGACTTGCCGAGAACTCTTAGATGGTATTATATCTATCGTCAGATAGCAATTCTCTGGTGACACTGGTACAGATTAGTCTTTAGAACCGATATCGTCATAGTGTCTTGTGTAATTCCCACTGTGCTTTGATTTCCACCTTACCACATTCAAGAGATCATGCAAAACGGTGGGTTTTAGGTACAGTCCCGAGTCACATGGAGGCAATGAGCGATAGGAGGGGATTCGGCTCTCTCGGTATTGTGGGTTGATGTTGCGCTATGCTCGATTAGCCATAATAGGAAATCCCAGGCCAGTGTTGCTAAGATTTACTGGTAAGTGTTATCAGTAGTTTCTCGAACCATTATGGACCTCACATCGGCATGACTTATCAGGCTATTGGGGTCTGACGTTTACCACCCCCAGGCTGCGATATGCGACATATCAGACAAAGAGACCGGACTGTATGGTAGTGTTACTAATTGGATCCGCAGGAGTATGAACAGGCTTACTTGTTGATCTTCTGATCGCTCAATACCCGGATGGCCGTTACGTTTAGCATACCGCTTGCGGCTTGTGGATGACTGATATGATCGCCACCTACTGCCGACGTATTGACGAGTCTTTAGAGTCCTACACAGAGATTTCCTGGCTCAAGCAAAACGAAGTAGGAGCACATATGTGATATGTGCGGGACAGAGATTAATACGCGTATGTGATACCGTATTCTATTCTCGCGATATGTGATATCGGTCGGTTATATGTGATATAACCGGGATGTCGAATCAAGTGTTGATTCGACAAGTTGATACATTTTATATTAGTCGGTTGTATGTGATATAACCAGATTATTAAATCAAGTGTTGATTTAATAATTTAATGTATAATTATATATTTTATATATTATCTTATATTTACTAATATTTGCTCACTTAAGATTTCTTTTTCTCACTAGTGTACACTTAGTATATATGTGATATATATTAATGTACATCTTTTGTGTCATGCTTGATGCCACATGCTACATAGGTGTATGAGACTCACACCATGCTTATAATAATGTAAGGTTTTGTTTATTTAAAGTAAATCAAATTAGTTGGAAATTGTCACATGGTTGAAGTTTGTAGAAGCTTGTGGAACCATTGACCAAGTCCACTAATTTAGTTTTACTTGAAGAAATTTATTAACCCAACCATTATTGTTTAGCCATGGTTTAGTCTATACATGAGTTAGTATATGATATTAACTCATCCATGGTTGCTACTCTCACCATTTTTGATTCATTCTTCACTTGCTTCATTCCATGGGTGCTTTTCTTCATCTCCTTCCTCGAGCTTTCTAGCTTCATGAGAGGTGAAGAAAAATAGTGAGAAAATAATTTCTAAAGTGAGAAAAATTCATGCTTCATCAACCTTTTCTCTACTAACCATTTAGATTGGGTTGTTTCTTCACTAGTTCATCACTTAGTGAAGAGATAGCTTGTGTTAGTGTCTTCTCGATGTAGATCATTTTCGGCCTTGAAGAATTCAAGCAAGCTTGTTCATTTCACCTTGTGGAGCCTCATTAGAGTCCGGGAGATCGCTACTTGGAGCAAAGAGACTACTACACGGAGCTATTGAAGTGAAGGACCGGTCTACAAAGGCTGTATTCGTTGTTCACGTAGATGTAAAGATGTTTACATGCTTGTTAATCTAATTCTCTAGTTTAGATTCTAGCGTTAGGGTTCTTTAGCGCGCCATTTTTTTTTGAAAACGGCATGGTCGATACCTCCCGAAACCCAGTGGCCGCCTAGGGAACCCTGCAATGGTATCAGAGCTATAGAATTAGACGATATTTGTAGGATTACGAAACCGAAACAACTCCGAAACACTCGAAACTAAAACCAAGTTTCTGTCGAAATTTTTAGAGTGTCTAAATTTTTTTTAAGCAATTGAAGAATATTAATGAGATGTAACATGAACACCACAAAAATTTGACCCTCCCTCTCCAGATTTTGGTCGGCGACATCACCTTAAAATCCGGCCTGGCCGGCCCTGTTCATGTTTCTGGGCTTCAAATTTTTCTGGTGTTCCGGTCTCTGGGTTTTGATGTTTCAGGTGTTGCTTGTTTTTACTGATATTGCATGTGATGTTATATTTTTGTAAAGGCAATTCAGAGTGTTTCATAGTCGTAATTCTAACATCATTTCGAGTTATTATAGACGACGTTAAAAAGTTCGAACGGATATCAATAACCCATTTTCTCCATCGCTAGAAATTTTCCAAGAGTTGGATTTTTCCGTGTTTAAAATCTTTAGAAAATCATGCAGGTGTTTTCTATGGACCCTCTAGAAGAACGAAACCCTAACTCGATTCTGTGACCGTCGGAATCGCCGCCATAGGGTTTGTGGTAGTTTGGCGGCGCCATAGGTGGGGCAAGGGTTGGTCCTTCTACGGTTGGTCCATAGTTGTTGTGGCATGTTCTGGGTATTTTTAAACTGCGCTCAAGTGTTGAGCTCTTTGGGAAATTTTAGGTGTTTGTTGATTCGATCGAAAAGTTTAACATCGTCTAGCTATCTGTGATTGTGATATAATATTTCGAATCCACAAAATTTAGTTTTATGAAAACTAATTTAAATTTTATAAATCTAGCAATTTAGTTTCATTTGATCGGTTGCCACGGGATTTTGATGTTGATCATAACTCCGTCGCAATTACGTAGTGTACGCGGATACTCGCCGGGTAACCTTACCAGATAGCCATGCCCCATAGCCCCGACCAAGTGACTGTAGGAGAACCCCGTCGCTAAAAGTATCCGTTTGGGTGCTCGCGGCCACGGTGTTCCGCCTAAGTGCACTTCGTCGACGGCATCGGGGGTGCGGTCAGGAATCTTGTTGAATTACCCGACTGGTTATTGAAAAGTGTTTTCAATATCGAGACTAAAATGCGGGGTTTATAATTGTTAGGCATGTGATGTCTAAGGAATTCATATTGTTAGGCATGAAATCCAAAGTATGTGATACATTGGGTTTATGATGTCTAAGGTGGTTGCGGATTCCAATTGTTGTAGTTTTTCACTTTCTTTTCTGCGACCGTAAGTGTAATATGTGGTGTATCACCGGTTTCGTTGCTATATGTCAACGACAATTGGGATACGCATATTTACTTACGTTGATGACATGTGATGTTATGTGTTGCTGTGATATGTTATATTGGATCGTCGTGTTTTGAATAGCCAGGGACTTTGTGTAATGGCTCTCCAAACACAGCGCGATATCATCCCCCAATACCGGGAGAGACGAATCCTATCTAACCGCCACTGCCTCCAAGTGCTTCGGGACTGCACCCAACTACTATCTGTTTGCACGACTCAATAGAGCCGTGGTAGGGTAGCAATCTAAGAACAGTGGGAACACACTTGAGGCGAAGTGGCAGTGTCAAGTCAACAGACTAAGCTGTACTCATGTCATCTGGGAACTGCTACCTGACGATAGGTATAATACCAACCAACAGTTCCCGACGAGTCATGTCCGTTGTAACTCATAACCCAATGAGCACATGCATACTATCTCCAGTACGACGTACTGATGGTTATGGGACAGACCATCTCCCCTGCTGGGATGAGAAACGTATACACTAGTCTACTCTGGAGTATCGATGCCCTGTCTCGATAATCCTACGAATAGGGACCTGTATAAGGATATGCTTATAGACTACCCAGCCCCCACTAGTGTGATCGCCATCACAACGCTGGTAGTCAAGTAAAGATCCTAAAGGCTCCATCAATATGTATTAGCCATATGTTAAAAGAAACATATACACATATTAAGATAGATACAAACCAAGTAGCATACAACTATATCGAGCAAGACTGTCGTCAATCCTTGTATATATCCCAAGCTTCCAAAATGTAATATACAAAATAGTAGTATACAATAATGGCCTCTAGGGCATACATATCCAACAATCTCCAACTTGCACTAAAGGCCAGTAATTGGTGTACTGCATACCCAACGTCTGCACTAAGGCCAGCTGCTGGTGTACCGCATACCCAATAGCTCAAAAAGTTGCACGAACTGTGCTTGAGGGAGGGCCTTTGTCAATGGATCTGCCGTGTTATCTTTATTGTCCACTCTCTGTACCTCGATCTCCTGGCGATCAATAATCTCCCTAATCCGGTGATACCGCCTTAAGATGTGTCTGGATTTCTGATGGGACCATGGTTCCTTCGCTAAAGCTATATCCCCATTGTTATCGCAATACAAAGGTATTGGGTCAACAATGGACGGAACTACCTGAAGTTCACTAATAAACTTCTTCATCCAGACCGTCTCTTGTGCGGCATCGCTTGCAGCAATGTATTCAGCCTCCATCATCGAGTCTGCGACGGTGTTCTGTTTGGAACTCCTCCAACACACCGCCTCTTCGTTGAGGGTAAACACAAAACCCGAGACAAACTTGTTGTCGTCCTTGTCACTCTGGAAGCTTGAATCGTTAAAGGACTCGACCCTGAGGTCTCCATTACCGTAAACCAGGAACATCTCCTTAGTCCTTCTCAGGTACTTGAGAATGTTCTTCACCGCCGTCCAGTAGTTCTCATCTGGGTCTGACTGATACCGGCTCACGACGCTTAGCGCGTAAGCTACATCTGATCTTGTACATAGCATCGCATACATTATAGATCCTACCGCCGAAGCGTAGGGTATAGTGTTCATACGAACCTTCTCCTCGTCAGTATTGGGAGACATCTTCTTGGAGAGGGTGATTCCGTGCAATGCGGGTATATTACCGCGCTTGGAATCTTCCATACTAAATCTCTTTAGTACGGTCTCTATGTACCTGGACTGCGAAAGTTCCAGTTATCTCTTGGATCTATCTCTGTAGATCTTGATCCCCAGAATGCATGAGGCATCACCCAGGTCCTTCATGGAGAACCGTTATGACAAGAATAGCTTGACCGATTATAGCATAGGAATGTCATTTCCTATCAAAAGAATGTCGTCCACATACAAGACTAAGAATACGACAGTTCGCCCTACAATTTTCTTATAAATACAAGGCTCATCCTCGTTCTTGATGAAGTCAAATTCCTTGACTGTTTCATCAAAACAGATGTTCCAGCTCCGCGATGCCTGTTTCAATCCATAAATGGATTTAAGCAACTTGCACACCTTCCCGCTGCTTCCACTGTCTACAAAACCTTCTGGCTGATCCATATAAACGCACACTTCCAAACTGCCGTTTAAAAAAGCCGTTATTACGTCCATCTGCCAGATTTCATAGTCATGGAAAGCAGCAATGGCAAGTAGGATCCGAATGGATTTGAGCATAGCCACTAGAGAAAAAGTTTCGTCATAGTCCACACCAGGTCTTTGACGAAAACCTTTTGCAACGAGTCTAGCTTTATAGGTTTCCACCTGCCCATCTACACCAAGTTTTCTTTTGTAGATCCATTTGCATCCAACGTATTTTACCCCAGGTGGAGCAATATCAAAGGTCCACACTTTATTGGTGTACATGGACTCCATTTCGGATCGCATAGCATCCAGCCACTTATCAGAGTCCCTACTGATAATGGCCTGCCTGAAACTGGTAGGGTCAACTTCTTCCAAGATACAATCCTCTCGATCCCCGTCTATGAGAAAACCGTAGTATCTCTCGGGCGGATGAGAAATCCTACCAGATCTGCGGAGTGGCTGAAATTCGTCTGGGATTACTGAATCTAGCAGTTCCTCCAAATCTTCAGTTGCATTTTGTGGTTCATCGATTTCTCCCGGTTCTACCGTACTCCCACTAGTTTCGTTTGCAAGAAACTCCCTTTCTAAAAAGGTAGCATGGCGAGATGAAAGGTTCCTGGGCACTCAAGTGAGGTCTCACAAGGCATCGAACATGCCAATTTAAAAAAAATGGTGCCGAGAAACCCTAGACTATGGATCTTAGACTAGATGTTTAGGCGAAAAGAAAATCTAGTTAACTATTTAACTAGAAGTTAGATGCTACAACCTTTGTAGATCCGGATTTCCACTTCCTTAGCTCCACGTGGGTGTCCTCTCGCTGTCCATCATGAATCCCAAACCCAATCGTCGGCTTCATCGGAGAAACGGGCGAGCTAGGTTGTCGGCTTCGTGTCAAAGACGATCTACGTCGAGGTTGCACTAGTTCAAGCTCTGACTTCACCAAGTAGTGAAACTTTTGAAGAAAACACCCAAAACCACTTGGCAAGAGGTGGAGGATGAAGAAATAGGAGGTGGGTTCACATTAGATTTGGATTTCTCTCACTAGAACTCAAGTTGCCATTAAAGTAGCAAGCTTTTCTTTTGAAGAAGAAGATGAAGAAGATGATAGAATATGATAAAAACTTAATCAAAATAGAAAAGAAAATGATATTTAACATATCCTAACCATGGTCAAGTGTAGAGAATTGACCATGGTTAGTGGGAGTGGTTAGGTTTAAGTATGAAGACAAAATGGCATCATTAGTAAAAGCTTCATGAAGCTTCACCATTCTTCATGATAAATGAAACCATTTTATTTTCATAAAACCAATTAATAAATAATGAATGGATTAAATAATAAGTGAATAAAACATAAACCCTAACCACTCCCATAACCATGGTTCAATTCTTTTACAAAAAGTCAAGTCAACATGCATCATCAAACATGATACAATCATGTGCACAAAAGCATATCACATATACAATGTGCATCAAGTGAGAAAAATCCGTTTAAAGTGAACCAATACTAGTTAATGCAAAGTAATATATCAAATATATAATTATAGATTAAATCATTAAATCAACACTTGATTCAATGATCCGGTCATGTCGCACATGACCGACTAGTATTCAATGTATCGACTTATCGAATCGATCTTCGATTCGATAACTAGGTTATATCATATACAACCAATCGAAACATTAATCGTGAGAATCAAATACGGTATCACATACACGCATTATTCTCGGTCCCGCACATATCTCATATGCACTCCTATTTCGTTTCGCTTGAGCTAGGAAACCTCTGTGTAGGACTCTAAAGACTCGTCAATACGCCGGTAGCAGATGATGATCATATCAAGCACCCACAAGCCAAAAGCGGTCTGCTAAACGTAACGGCCACCCGGGTATTGAGCGATCAGAAGATCGACGAGCTAGCCCGCTCACACTCCTGCGAATCCGACCAGTAACACTTACCGTACAGTCCGGTCTGTTCGTCTGATACGTCGCATATCAAGTCTAGGGGTGGTATACGTCAGACCCCAATACTCGATAAGTCGTGCCGATGTGAGGCTCATAACGGGTCGAGAAACTACTGGTAACACTTACCAGCAAATCTCTGATCAGCCCTGGCCAGGGACTTCCCTGTTACGGCCAATCGAGCACAGCGCAACATCAACCCCCAATACCGGGAGAGACGAAACCCCTCCTATCGCTCATTGCCTCCATGTGACTCGGTACTGTACCCAAAGACCACCGTTTTGCACGCCCTCATGGACGTGGTAAGGTGGAGATCAAAGCACAGTGGGAATCACACAAGACTCTATGACGATCTCGGGTCTACAGACTAACCTGCACAAGTGTCACCTGAGAACTGCCATCTGACGTGAGGTATAATACCATCTGGGAGTTCTCGGCGAGTCCGTCCAGTGTACCCAGTCTCCACTGAGCACCGGTATACCATCTCTGATGTCAAACACCAATGGATATGGGATCATCCATCGCCCATCTCATGGGTCGAGAAGCGTATACGCTAGTCTACACTGGTATATCGATGCCCCGTCTCGATACACCCACGACTAGGGACCATGAAGGATGTACTTATGGACTACCATGTCCCCACTAGTATGATCTGCATCACAGTCCAGGTAGTCAAGTACATATCCTAAGGGCTTTACCAACATGTAACTATAAGACAGTATAAAGAGACTAGTGTACATGTTAAGATAAAGAGTAACCAGATAGCATACTATCATATCAAGCAAGAAAGTCATCTCTATATATGTCTAAGCATCCAATATAATATACATCATCTGTACAATACTGGCCTCTATGGCATACATACTACTAACAATCTCCCACTTGCACTAGGGCCAGCTGCTGTAGTATCGCATACCGAGCATCCCGAAGAGTCTCTCAAACTGTGTCTGGGGAATGGCCTTCGTGAGTGGATCCGCCGTGTTGTTCTTCGTGTCAACCCTCCTGACCTCGATCTCCCGGCGATCAACTATCTCCCGGATCAGGTGATACCGCCTCAGAATATGCCTGGATCGCTGATGGGACCTGGGTTCCTTGGCCAAAGCCACCGCTCCATTGTTATCGCAATACAAAGGTATTGGACGCTCAATGGATGGAACCACTCCAAGTTCAGTAATGAACTTCTTGATCCAGACAGCCTCTTTGGCAGCATTGTTGGCAGCGATGTATTCAGCCTCCATCGTCGAGTCTGCCACGGTTTCCTGCTTGGAACTCTTCCAGCTAACCGCCCCTCTGTAAAGGGTAAAGACAAAACTCGACTGCGACTTAGAGTCGTCCTTATCACTCTGGAAGCTCGAATCGGTAAAGGACTCCACTTGGAGCTCTCCGTTACCATACACCAAGAACATTTCTCTAGTCCTTCGCAAGTACTTGAGAATGCTCTTCACAGCTGTCCAGTGACTCTCTCCAGGATCAGCTTGATACCTGCTCACTACACTTAGTGAGTATGCTACATCGGGTCTGGTACATAGCATCGTATACATGATAGAGCCTACTGCCGAAGCATAGGGTATCCCTTGCATGCGAGCTCTCTCCAAATCAGTCTTGGGAGACATCTCTTTGGAGAGAGTGACTCCAGAGATCGTGGGCAAGTTCCCACGCTTGGACTCTTCCATACTAAACCTCTTTAGTATGGTGTCAATGTACCTGGATTGGGACAATCCCAAAATCCGTTTGGATCTATCTCTATAGATCCTAATTCCCAATATACAAGAGGCATCACCAAGATCTTTCATCGAGAATCTTTGTGATAAGAAGAGCTTGACCGATTGCAGCATAGGAATATCATTTCCTATCAAGAGTATGCCGTCCACGTACAATACGAGGAAGACAACCTTACTCTCTGCCACCTTCTTGTAGATACAAGGTTCATCTGGATTTTTGACGAAATCAAACTCTTTAATAACGACGTCAAAGCAGATGTTCCAACTCCGCGATGCTTGCTTTAATCCATAAATGGATTTAAGCAGCTTGCACACCTTCCCGCTGCTCCCACTGTCTACGAAGCCCTCTGGCTGAGTCATTTACACGCACTCTTCTAAATCACCATTTAGAAAGGCGGTCTTAACATCCATTTGCCAGATTTTGTAATCATGAAAGGCAGCAATGGCAAGCATGATTCGGATGGATTTAAGCATAGCCACTGGAGAAAAGGTTTCGTCATAGTCCACACCTGGTCTTTGACGAAAACCCTTTGCTACAAGTCTAGCTTTGAAAGTCTCCACTTTCCCATCTACACCAAATTTATTCTTGAAGATCCACTTGCTCCCAATGGGTTTTACCCCTTCAGGAGCAACGTCCAAAGTCCATACTTTGTTGGTGTACATGGATTCCATCTCGGACCGCATAGCATCCAGCCATTTCACAGAGTCCCCACTCGTGATAGCCTGCTCGAAGCTAGTTGGGTCATCATCCTCCATGATGCAATCCTCGCTTCCACCGTCCATGAGAAAATCGTAGTATCTCTCAGGTTGGCGAGGAACCCTACTAGATCGGCGGAGAGGCTGGGGTTCATCGGGAACTACGGAATCCTCTGGTTCAACCAAATCTTCTGTTGTAGTCTGTATTGCTGGAACCTCTTCCAGTTCTACCTCAATGCCACCTATCTGTTTCATAAGAAAACCTTTTTCTAAGAAAGTGGCATGCCGAGAAACAAACACTTTTTGTTCCTCGGAGTGGTAGAAGATATACCCTCGCGAATGTTTGGGATATCCAACAAACTTACATAGAACAGACCTTGCCTCGAGCTTGTCCGGATTTTGTGTTTTAACATAGGCCGGACAACCCCATATCTGAATAAAATTAAGACATGGTCTCTTGCCATTCCATATCTCATATGGAGTGGTAGGCACTGATTTGGTCGGAACTCTATTCCGTAGGTATGCAGCAGTCTCCAGTGCATATCCCCAGAAGGAGATAGGTAACTCAGCTGTACTCATCATAGAGCGCACCATATCTAATAGGGTGCGATTTCTCCGCTCCGATACACCGTTGTGCTGTGGTGTATATGGAGGAGTCAGCTGAGAGAGAATCCCATTCTCTTTTAGGAAGTCCCGGAATTCATTGCTCAAGTATTCACCTCCTCGATCAGATCGTAGGATTTTAATACTTTTTCCGGTTTGGTTCTCAACTTCTTGTTTATATTCCCTAAATTTCTCAAAAGCTTCTGATTTGTGTTTCATCAGGAACACATATCCGAATCTAGAGAGATCGTCAGTGAATGTAATGAAGTACGATGAACCATCCCTGGCATGTGTAGACATGGGACCGCATACATCACTATGTATCAGTCCCAAGAGTTCGGTAACTCTTTCTCCGTGTCCCGTAAATAGAGTTTTGGTCATCTTGCCTTTGAGACATGACTGGCAAGTGCCATAAGATGAAAATTCAAACGGATTTAAATATCCATCTTTATGCAACTTAGCTAGTCGTGTCGCATTGATGTGGCCCAGTCTACAATGCCATAAGAAGGATTCGTTGAGTTCAGAACTCTTCCTCTTGTGTACGTTTGTTATGCTCAGAACTGTTGATTGATTTAGAACATAAATGCCATTGCACAACGTGCCTGATCCAACCAACTTTTGGTTATGGAAAATGTTCATAACATTGTCCTGTAATACAAAATTATATCCCTCTTTACTTAATAAAGAAACTGATATAATGTTGCATATCAGGTTCGGCATGTAATAGCATTCGTTCAGAACCAATGTATTACCAGTTGGTAATGGAAGGTGATATTCCCCGACAGTCTTAGCTGCAACAATTGCACCATTTCCAACTCTAATGTCTTTATCACCTTCTCCAAGTTCTCTACCTTTCCTGAGCCCATGTAACTGATTACATATATGGGATCCTGACCCGGTATCTAATACCCAGGACGTAGAGCAAATGGAGAAACAGTTCTCTGTAACGAACACACCCGAAGAAAATGCATCATCATGTACTTTCTTCAATCGGGTGGCATGGGAATCCTGGTATTCCCCTATATCCTGTTCAGTCCTATAACTCTTATAGGAAAGAACGGAACCAACGTTCCCCAGCACAGTATAACATGCGGGTTCGGTCAATACATCCATATTATTATCTTTATTAGGGCATGAAATGGTCGCTACCTGGAGAGAGAGAGAAGAAAACACTTTAGCGTATGCTCGTGCAAGATCAGATTGGTTATTATCTTATCTAATCAGGATGGCTCCCACTGCTTTTTATCAAATCTTCCTTCAAACCCTAAAAGGAAAGACTAGCCGGGATTAATTACACACTACAAGTTCGCTAATCTTTCAGCCAGGCCAGTGTCGGTACTTTGAGGGAGGTCCCCCGTGCTTTCGCACGAACCTAATTAATGTAAACCTCGTTTTCCCAGAGGCGTAACCCCGTTGACACCTTTCTAGACACCTACTTGATCAGCTAATTGCAATGTGTAAAACTCTCCCAGGAGTAACTCTTACTCGCAGCGGGTATCGGGATCCAACTATCTCATAGAAGGTATGCAATCTCATTGCAAATTTCAACACTTGAAATTCCCGATAATGTTTTGCCCCTAGCGTCCTATGACCTTGACGGAGGCCAAACAACCCATAGTCCGCTAGTCAAGTTCAACCCGTCATTTCTTGATTGAATTAAACCCACCCGCACGACCCTTGACGGAGGCCAAACAACGCCGTACGAATACCCTAATCCAATCGCATCATATGCTAGCAGATAAGCACTAGTTAGCTACCGTACACTGCGCCTTGACGGAGGCCAAACTACCGCAGCACGAATACTAACTAATACTTATCTGAAATGACGGAGGGCTACGCAGGTTTTTCATAAAAACCATGAGCGTAATGAACTTGATATCGTTGTAGAATCAAATGAAGTTTTGAAATGGAGTGATTTTGAGGCTTTTCTAGTTTTTCTAAAGGAGTCACTCCCGGTGAAGGGATCTCGGTCCTTTCCTCGTCGAATGAGGTGCGGGATATATCATATATATCGCTGTGCAAAGCAAAAACTCTTAAAAGCAATCAAAAACCAAACCGAGTGTGTAGCATCTGCCAGTTATTGCTAAAGGAGTCACTCCCGGTGAAGGGATCTCGGTCCTTTCCTCATCGAATAAGGTGCAGGATATATCACATATACCGCTGTGCAAAGCAAGAACTGTAGCTACCTGTTTTATTTAAAATTTGATTCCACAACATCTTAGGTTTCTTATCTTTCATTAATCACATTAATGAAGTCCCATCATTTAAATACCTAAACATCACAGATAGATATGACGTACACTTATGCCATCCGCATTCGCCTCGATATCCCCTCGTGCACCGTTAGTTTAGGTAACTAACGACAGAGCAGGGCAGGGCTAGCGCGGGTGTAAAACATAAGTAACGTCTATATAATATATCATATATACTATATACTATATCTATCACAGAGTCACAATACAGATATCGCAGCAGAATAAACATATGAAATATTGGATATACTAGGACGTCCGTGTTTTCAATACGAGCCAGTATAAAACACGGATTCCACGGTCGTGATGAATAGCCAATCCCACACCCCTAGACCCCTACGAAAGCGGAAAACAACCCTGCCAATTCTAGGGTTAGGAGACCCGGACTCGACTCCTCGAGTTGGTCTCCCACTGGACCCCAGAACCCGGTTACTTCTGCTCCCCTCCTTGGGTCTATCCTAATGCGGAAAAGAAAATAATATACAAAAGGTGACAACTTCCGCTACCTGGAAGTGCCCCAAATAAAAGAATATTACATACAAGTTTTTACATGAATGAAAATGAAAAACACTCATCTCACATAAAAACCCCCGGCCATTCAAACACGAAGATCCAATATAGCATATCCAGCAACACATAACATCACATGTCATCAACGTAAGTAAGTATGCATACCCCAATTGTCGTTGACGTATAGCAACGAAACCGGCGATATGAACATACTACACTTACGGTCACAGAAAAGAAAGTGTAAAACTACAACAATTGGAATCCGCAACTTCTTTAGACATCACATGCCTAATCAAATGAAATACTTAGACATCACATGCCTAACAGTTATAAATCCCGCATTTTAGTCTCATTATCGAAAACACTTTTCAATATAAAGTGAAACTAAACCGCTAGATTTATAACATTTATTCAGTTATCACATAACTGTTTGTGAATTCCAATTATTGTATCACATTCCAGATAAACAGAAAATCTTAAACTTTCCGATCGAACAGTCGAATACCCAAGTTTTCCCGATACAGCTCAACACATGAAATAAGTCTAACAACATTCAGTTCGTGCCTCAGTACCAACGGTCCAGCCGTAGAAGGGTCAAGCCAACGCCTCACGTGTGGCACGCCGTACTCCCCCAAACCCGAAGGTTCAAAGGGCAGTTCAAGACGGTCACATAATCGAGTTAAGGTTTGTTGTCTTCTAGAGGGTCCATCGCGTTACTTGCACTACTTAGAACGTCGTTAAACTACGGAAAAATCCAACACATGGAAATTTCCCGACAGGGGAAAATTGGGTATTTATATCCGGTCGAACTTTTTAACATATTCAAAAAATTATCCGGAAATACACTAAGACGAAATTTGATAATCTGATCGAAACTTTGATTCCCAATAGTACCCCAGAATACTCTCCTGTATAGTCACAACAAAAATATCCCAGAAAACACAGCATTGAATTATATGAGTTACTGTGCAGAAAACATCACACAAAGGAACAGTAAGGCCGCGGAACCGCCTCAGCATGCATAGCACGTGCCGCGGTTCCGCGGTGGAAAAGTTGATTCAGGCCCTCGTATTTCACAGTAATTAAAATAACACCATGCTTGATTTTCTGCATATTTTTAATTGACAAAAATCCGAATTTTTAGAAAAAGTCCAGAGAGCATTTTAGGGTTTTGGGTTTCGGTTCGATCGGGTTTCAAACGTCGTCTAGACTTCGCCTAAGGCTCTAGCTAGGCTCTGATACCAGTGAAAGGTTCCTGGGAACTCAAGTGAGGTCTCACAAGGCATCGAACATGCCAATTTAAAAAAAATGGTGCCAAGAAACCCTAGACTACGGATCTTAGACTAGATGTTTAGGCGAAAAGAAAATCTAGTTAACTATTTAACTAGAAGTTAGATGCTACAACCTTTGTAGATCCGGATTTCCACTTTCTTAGCTCCACGTGGGTGTCCTCTCGCTGTCCATCATGAATCCCAAACCCAATCGTCGGCTTCATCGGAGAAACGGGCGAGCTAGGTTGTCGGCTTCGTGTCAAAGACGATCTACGTCGAGGTTGCACTAGTTCAAGCTCCGACTTCACCAAGTAGTGAAACTTGTGAAGAAAACACCCAAAACCACTTGGCAAGAGGTAGAGGATGAAGAAATAGGAGGTGGGTTCACATTAGATTTGGATTTCTCTCACTAGAACTCAAGTTGCCATTAAAGTAGCAAGCTTTTCTTTTGAAGAAGAAGATGAAGAAGATGATAGAATATGATAAAAACTTAATCAAAATAGAAAAGAAAATGATATTTATCATATCCTAACCATGGTCAAGTGTAGAGAATTGACCATGGTTAGTGGGAGTGGTTAGGTTTAAGTATGAAGACAAAATGGCATCATTAGTAAAAGCTTCATGAAGCTTCACCATTCTTCATGATAAATGAAACCATTTTATTTTCATAAAACCAATTAATAAATAATGAATGGATTAAATAATAAGTGAATAAAACATAAACCCTAACCACTCTCATAACCATGGTTCAATTCTTTTACACAAAGTCAAGTCAACATGCATCATCAAACATGATACAATCATGTGCACAAAAGCATATCACATATACAATGTGCATCAAGTGAGAAAAATCCGTTTAAAGTGAACCAATACTAGTTAATGCAAAGTAATATATCAAATATATAATTATACATTAAATCATTAAATCAACACTTGATTCAATGATCCGGTCATGTCGCACATGACCGACTAGTATTCAATGTATCGACTTATCGAATCGATCTTCGATTCGATAACTAGGTTATATCATATACAACCAATCGAAACATTAATCGCGAGAATCAAATACGGTATCACATACACGCATTATTCTCGGTCCCGCACATATCTCATATGCACTCCTATTTCGTTTCGCTTGAGCTAGGAAACCTCTGTGTAGGACTCTAAAGACTCGTCAATACGCCGGTAGCAGATGATGATCATATCAAGCACCCACAAGCCACAAGCGGTCTGCTAAACGTAACGGCCACCCGGGTATTGAGCGATCAGAAGATCGACGAGCTAGCCCGCTCACACTCCTGCGAATCCGACCAGTAACACTTACCGTACAGTCCGGTCTGTTCGTCTGATACGTCGCATATCATGTCTAGGGGTGGTATACGTCAGACCCCAATACTCGATAAGTCGTGCCGATGTGAGGCTCATAACGGGTCGAGAAACTACTGGTAACACTTACCAGCAAATCTCTGATCAGCCCTGGCCAGGGACTTCCCTGTTACGGCCAATCGAGCACAGCGCAACATCAACCCCCAATACCGGGAGAGACGAAACCCCTCCTATCGCTCATTGCCTCCATGTGACTCGGTACTGTACCCAAAGACCACCGTTTTGCACGCCCTCATGGACGTGGTAAGGTGGAGATCAAAGCACAGTGGGAATCACACAAGACTCTATGACGATCTCGGGTCTACAGACTAACCTGCACAAGTGTCACCTGAGAACTGCCATCTGACGTGAGGTATAATACCATCTGGGAGTTCTCGGCGAGTCCGTCCAGTGTACCCAGTCTCCACTGAGCACCGGTATACCATCTATGATGTCAAACACCAATGGATATGGGATCATCCATCGCCCATCTCATGGGTCGAGAAGCGTATACGCTAGTCTACACTGGTATATCGATGCCCCGTCTCGATACACCCACGACTAGGGACCATGAAGGATGTACTTATGGACTACCATGTCCCCACTAGTATGATCTGCATCACAGTCCAGGTAGTCAAGTACATATCCTAAGGGCTTTACCAACATGTAACTATAAGACAGTATAAAGAGACTAGTGTACATGTTAAGATAAAGAGTAACCAGATAACATACTATCATATCGAGCAAGAAAGTCATCTCTATATATGTCCAAGCATCCAATATAATATACATCATCTGTACAATACTGGCCTCTAGGGCATACATACTACTAACACGAGATACAAACACCTTATGTTCCTCAGTGTGGTAGAACATATATCCTAGTGAATCCTTAGGATATCCCACAAATTTACATAGAACTAAACGTACCTGAAGCTTGTCCAGTTTCTGTGTTCACATGGGCTGGACAACCCCATATCTTAATAAATTTAAGACATGGTTTCTTACTACTACATATTTCATACGGAGTTTTAGGCACAGATTTGTACGGAACTTGATTCAGAAGGTATGCCGCTGTCTGAAGCGTATGTCCCCAGAATGAAAGAGGCAACTCAGCACTACTCATCATGGAGCGAACCATATCCAATAGGGTATGATTCCTCCGCTCCGATACACTGTTGTGCTATGGTGTATAAGGAGGAGTAAGCTGAGAGAGAATTCCATTCTCTTTTAAGTAATCTAGGAATTCCGTGCTCAAGTACTCCCCTCCCCTATCAAACCGGAGGATCTTCATACTTTTGCCAGTGTGGTTCTCCATTTCGTTTCTTAATTCTTTGAATTGCTCAAAAGTTTCAGATTTGTGTTTCATAAGATACACATATCCGAATCTAGAGAGATCGTCGGTGAATGTGATAAAGTACGAGAACCCACCCGTTGCATGTATAGACATCGAACCACACACATCACTTTGTATGAGTCCCAAGGGCTCTGCTGCTCTCTCTCCATGTCCAGTGAACGGAGATTTGGTCATCTTTACTTTGAGACAAGACTGACATGTTTTATACGATGAAAATTCGAACGTATTCAAGAGTCCATCTTTATGTAACTTACTTAGTCTTTTCTCTCTAATATGACCAAGTCTAAAATGCCACAAGTAGGATTCATTTATATCTGAACTCTTCCTCTTGCGTGTATTTTGTACATTGAGAACCGTATTCTGATTTAGAACATAGATACCATTACACAGTGTACCTTCTGCAACCAGTACCTTATCAAGGTAAATGTTCATGATATTTCTATCAAGAACAAAGTTATATCCATCTTTATTAAGTAAAGAAACTAATATGATGTTGAAAACCATGGAAGGTACATAGTAGCAATTGTTCAAAATTATAGCATTGCCATTTGGCAACACTAAGTGATATTCACCGACGGCTGTAGCATTAACTTGTGCTCCGTTCCCTACCCTGAGGGACATATCACCAGGTCCAACTATCCTACTTTTTCTTAGTCCCTGCAATAAATTACAGATATGAGATCCTGATCCGGTATCTAGTACCCAGGAGGTAGAACTGATCGAAAAGCAGTTCTCAATTACAAGAACACCTGAAGTAGATGCATTAGCATGCTTCTTCTTCAATGGGGTCTCCTTGGAATCCAAACAATCCCCTTTCCCTTGCTCACACTTATGATTGTTGTCGTAAGTTAGAGCCGAACCGAGGTTCCCCAGCCCCGAATAAGAATTCGGATCGGTCAAGCGATACATTTTATTATCTTGATTAGGGCATGAGATGGTTGCTACCTGGAGAGAGAGAGAGAAAAGAAACACTCAGCGTGCACTCCTGCAAGATTAGATTGGTTATTAATTTATCTAACCAGGATAGCTCCCACTATTTCCTCAAATTCTTCTTCAAACTCTAAAAGAAGAACTAGTCAGGATTTAATCGCACGTCACAATACTTGCTTAACCTTTCAGCCATGATAGTGTTGGTACTTCGAGGGAGGTTTTCCAACGCTTTCGCGAAGTTTCTTAATTATATAACCTCTTTTCCCTGGTGGCGTAGCCCCGCTAAAACTGTTCTAGACACCTACTTGGTTTATAACATTGATTGTTAAGTGAAATAATCTCACGAGAGTAATCCAACTCATCAGTGGGATCGGGATCCAACTATCATTGTGTTATGACCTAGATGGAATCCACTCTAGTCACTACACTCCAGAAGGTATGCTAAATCTGCAATTTTCCTGTATATTTGAAACTCCCGATGTGGTTTTTACCCCTAGGACCCAAGTGACCTTGACGAATAATCAACAAATCAAAAGGTCCTAGTCAAGTTCAACCCATTGTTATCCTGGATTTCATTAGACCTACCCGCATGATCCTTGACGAATAATCAACAAAATCATGCGACCGTCCTAACCAATCGCATCTATCAGTGCAACAGAGAATCATTACTCAACTACCGTTCACTATGCCTTGACGAATAATCAACAAACGCAGCACGGATACTGAGTAGAGATTATCTGAAACGACGGAGGGCTACGATTGGGTTTTTGGCGAAAAACCCGTTAACGTAATGAACTTGATGTCGTTGAAGGAACCTGAGTGGTTTTGTAAATATATAATGACAAAAACTTTTGCTAAAGAGGTCACTCCCTGTGAAGGGATCTCGGCTCTTTCCTCGTCGAATGAGGTGCAGGATATTCCAAACTGAATACCACGATTGTAACATTTCAAAAAAATAAAATATTACTATTGGGAATTTTGTAATTAAATAATAAAATATTGAATATTTTAATAAGGCGGTATAATTAAATACCGATAAATTGGGGGGAAATTTTGGAAAATTATGAAAATTACTAAGAAGAGGGTGCTTTATGTGATTTATACAAATTATGAAATTTTACGATTTATTATACACTAATTTTGTGCTAAACGCGATTAAAAATCGCTAATCGGGCTTTAAGTGTGTTTTGTGCACATGACATGCATATATCATTTTAACACTTGTTACATTTCCTACATGATTTTGGGTGTATGGTTATTTGTTTTGGGTTTACTATTGCAAAGAGAAGAAAAGAAAAGAAAAGAAAAGAAAAAGAAAATGGAAAATGAATAAACAAAAGAGTATGGGAGGTATGGGCAAGAGAGAGAGAGAGAGGGGTTTCTTTGACTTGGGACATTCTCTCCGCTTCATTCTCTTCATCTTCTTCTCCTTCTCCTTCATCATGGCAGCACCTCCTCCCTCCCCCTCTTCAACCCTCATTTCATCACAAAAAGTTCACCAAAACCCCATCTCCTCTTCACAAAAATTGTGCACAAGCTCTCAAGCTACCCTTTGGACCAAGAAAGTTTGCATTTTGGCGCTGTAAAGCATTCATGAGTGCCAAATAAGGTAACCCTTTCACAATTAGTATAGTATTTCAAATGCTTTAGCCTCTATTCATGTTTAAAATTGATTTAGTGGTGTTTAGTTAACTTTGGAATCTCAAGTTGAGAATTAGGGTTTGATTTGATTAGAGATGGTGTAATTGGGCTTTAGAGATGACTTTAAACCCCCATAGATGATAGAAACCCAGACCAAACCCAACTGAAACCCAAAATACTGAATTTCAGAACTTTTATGTCGGTTTGTGAGGTATTGGTGTGTGCAGAGAAATCTGGGATGACCTGGGAAAATTACAAGATGAGCAAACAACCCCTGCAGACTAGAATTGACCCTAGGAACCCCCTGTAGCAATACGAACCACAGAGGTGCCCCCAGGGCCGGCAAGCTCGGAATTTAGGGGGAGGGGCTCGGCCACTTGGTGAGGGGTAGGGTCCAGGTTGCTTCAGTAGGTCACATACACCCTATATATCACCCTAGTTTTGTTTTAGAACATTGTTTTCACCCTAGACAAAATCTGGGACTATTTCCTTGTGTTTCTGCTTTGATTCGAGTTATGGTTTTGCGTATTTTAAATTCTGAATTTTAGTATTTGTGCTTTATCTTGATCACGTGACGTTTGTACGTCTATATCGAGTGATATCGGGTTGATTTGCGGGAGTAGACCATAGGTTTTGACCTATGTGAGTTCCGCGTGTCGTTTTGGTTTCGATTTGGTCTTAATGCGATACGATACGTTGTGACATGTAGGTACCACCATGTAGACTTCGAGACGACAAGCAAGCGCGTGGCGACATCGGCATCGGCAAACGAAGATCAAGGTGAGTAGATTTATATCTACGGGGAGAAGTCGGGTGGATGGCGTATAGCACCCCCGCAAAGTCGTAAGAAATGATGTGATATGTTATAGATATGCATTTATATGTTATGGAGAGATTGAACACTTAGCAAGGGGAGCTTTAGGTGATCATGGGTTTAGGGTTAACAAGAATTGAAGGACTTTAGTCAATTTCTTAGTCACGAAAACCCTAGGGTAAAGATTTGCATACACGCACATACACCTACTCGCATACATTGATATCCTTGTGCGTATTGGGGACATATTTATATTGGTATATTCATATGCTTGGATGACGAGAATGTTATATGATACTCGGGAATGAGTCGATCTGATCGGGCATGATGCCGTGAGATATTTAATGTGTGACCTAAATATGTCATGATGTTATGACGGGTCGTTGGACGACGATACTATGTTGTTGGTATATATGATGATAGTTGACTTGTGATCGAGATATGAGATAAGATATGTTAAGATATTTATAATGGATCGCTTGGACGATGTATACTTCTATATGATGATATGTGTGGATGACATCGGATTGTAGGAGACTTTAGATCAGTAGCCAGAGCATGATATTGTTGATTATATTAGTAGTGTACTAGACTTAGATCAGTACCCCTGCTCACGATATGTGATGATGAGGATGCCAGATGAGTAATGAGATAAATATGATATTTGACCCGTACCCAGATTTAGGATGCCGTACGATAGATTTACCGTACGAGATATGATTATGATGTTAGATCCGCACTCTTGACTCGAGGATGTCTTATTAGTTGTTGGGTCGTACGTGATACCATTGAGGCGAGATCACCGACTACTAGCTATGTATATAGATCGACTCAGATTTAGGTGGATTCCCTTACCCTTCTGACTGGGCTCGAGTCATACACTTTTTCAAAAGTGGAGAATCGTGAGTATTTTAAATACCAAATGGTATGACTCGTACATTGGGTAAGATTATTTCTTCAGTGTTGCTGTTATCATATCGCTTTCTGTATATTCATGATGTTTCATCGCATTGCATGCTTATACACATGTTATCTGTAATTATTATGAAACCATGCTGTCAGGACACCAGCACCATTACCGATGATGCGTATGCTCCACGTACACTTGCTTGCCGGCTCACACACATCTTCATCGGTAATTGCCATGTCACGTACATTTTAGAAACTACTATTCCTTGACATAGCTTGCTAAGTTGATAGTTGCAATATATTATAGCTTTCAGATGCTAGTTTAACTATTGCATTCATTGCATAATATCATATGCATTCATGTATTCATTGATTATGCGGTATTATGGAGTTTTATACCGATATTCACTGTTTACTTGCTATTGATGATTGGATTTCGGGTTTTCATGAGATTTCCTAGATTTGAGAGAAAACCGCAAGAATTTATATATAAACTTCTCTCTCTCTCTTTTTAAAATGAAAAGTGCGGTTTTCTCGTGATGTATGAGTCATCCACCATGATGTTTTCTCGGTTATGAGATAGATTTCGAGACCCGATTCGAGAAGTTGGATGAACCATCTGCGGGTACATGGTGGACCCGGTAAGGTACCCCGGGGCAAGAAGCTCGAGGTATAGACGATGAGCCTAGTAAGGGCAGACTGTCTACCGGTGATTTTACTTGGCGTGGCGGATATCCGGAGGATACCGTTCGTGGTCGTGTGATTGATGATATGGGCTGATCCGGACAGACGGAGCCCGAGTTACTGAGATATTGAGATTTGATGATACAGGCCAGTCCGGCTAGCCGGAGCCTGAGGTATTGAGATACTGAGATTTATGTTTTGTGTCGATGCTGGACACTGTTTTATCTGTCGATTTCATTGATGATACACGATTTATATAAATACAGAAATCTCATAAAATAAAGAAAATAGTTGTCTCATTCATGATGTATTCTGTTTCATTTGTAATGCATTCATACATCATATATCTGATATGTTGCTATCTGAGGTACTGACTCGAGCATATAGTATTACACTTATACATAGATGGACCAGGATTTTTATTTGAGGATATTACTTGATATGACCTAGGATAGCGTTATGTATGCAATTTCTACTCGTAGAAGTTTTCTACTCACGAGTTGGCAACTCACCCCCGTTGTGCCACAGTTTCTTGCAGGTTTTGCCGCACAGGTTTCGTTGCGGTTTTGTTGTGTCCCTTCCGGGTGATTGCTTTGGTTGGTGGGTTCTTTTAAATCAGGACCACCATTGTATATTTGTTATTTCAGTTGTATCTAGTAAAACTCCATCAACCAGACTTGTATTATTTTGATAGACATAGAAGACCAGTGTTTATTTTTTTGACCTTAGAGTCGCGCGTTGTATTATTATGGGTTTTCATGTTGATTTGAGTTTTCCTTTTGAGTTTTGATCATCGCCCTTCGGCGTTGTATATTATATGCTTGCGTGGTTATGGCCGTCGATTGACGAAGAGCTAGCTCCCGCTTGGGGATGCCTTTTATCATTGATGCATATATTTATCATGTTGTCCCCGTTCGGGGCCAGTATTTACAAAGGAAACTCTGCCGGAATTTTCAAAAAAGACTTGTGATTTTAAAAATGCATATTTCGGCTTATGTTGCTAACTACTTGATTTAAATTGGTTTTTTCTTCACTCTATTGCTTTACTTGGTTTTGATTTCTGGGTTTTGGCTTACTTAGATTACGTACGCCTCGAGACGTTTCGTAATTTAAGTGCCGGTCATATTCCGTACTTTTCGGGTCGTGACAAAGTTGGTATCAGAGCGTTAGGTTATACCTTCGGAGTATAGGATGACCCTTGGTTGATGGAGTAGGTAGCTTGAGTAGAGTGACGTACCGTACGTATGTTCCGCGGCATATTTACGATACGATACTCCGCTTAAGAAGCCTTAGGATGTACATTTCTTTGCACAGTATTATATTCATTCCTATGATCTATCCTCATCAGTACTAGTTTATGGTTTTGCTGCCACGATTACGGGCAGAGAAATCTACGGCTAGAGTTGTGGTCAGCACGAGCTCGTCACGGATGAGGACTGACCAGGGCGTGATTCCAGGGACATAAGATTTGCATAGATGTGTCGTGTTATTGTGTTTTTGCGCCATGAGCATTTGATGGATCGCTGTTATGAAATTACTCGAATGTGCAGATCAGCACCAGAGGATTGAGCCACTGATAGAGGCCAGCCAGAATGTGATAACCATTGATGTATCACTTATTCATGATGATTGAGACACTGTTCAGCGTGCAGATGAATGAGCCAATTGTTGTTGCGAACGACAAGATATTGCCCTAGATGTTGGAGCAATTGCAGTACAAGTTGTACTTAGAGATATGATAGAAGGTCGCTAGTCACCCAAGGATAAATGACTAGGACATGTGGTTCATTCGCTTACCCCGATGCGAGGTCATCAGATAGATTGATTCCAGCTAGAGACGACTTCACGCCGGTACGTTGAGAGTCGATGGAGGCGATCGAATGTCAGAAACCCATATTCCAAGTTTAAAGTATTCGGAAAGACATGCAAGCAATTCTATGGACCCTCTAGAAGAATGAAACCCTAACTCAACATAATGACCGTGTGAAAACCTTTGAATCTTAGGGTTTGCGCCAGTTCCGCGGTGCCATTAGTGAGGCTTGGGTTTGCCCTTCTACGGCTGGTCCACCGATACTATGGTATGTACTCGATACTATTAAACCGTACCCAAGATGTTGAGCTCTTGGGGGATTATGAGGTTTTGACTAATCGATCGAATGGTTCGACTTCATTCGGATGCTATGTGGTGAGATGCATTTCATGGGAGACTCCAGATACGAGTATAGCCGTTAGAGCACAGTCCATGCAGCCACGAAGAGACGAGTCCGGAGCAGTCGACATTAGATAAAAGTGGAGTAAGAGGTTCGTATGAGATCTTAATGAGATGACGTTCCACTCCGCCGACATCAGAGATGTGATACGCATGCAGAGGCGTTATATATGGATATATCTTCCAGAAAGAGTCGCGATGAGTATGCAGCTATTCCGGAACAAGAAACAGATTTAGTGAAGGGTGATGACTTCCGGGCAGTTCGGCAGAGACGAGATTTGGGAAAGACCTCGACAGGACCTTTCTGGAATATTATACGAGGAGACTTGGACCCAGGAGTGGTCATTTTATGCACAATCAGCAGGCCAGAGTTCGGCACCATCGACGGGACATGTTATGAGTGACCATGATAGTTGGCCAGAGATTCTTAGAGGATGTGCTTGAGCGGGACTATTCTGCCATACTTGATTTCGGTATTTTGGGCGATTTATTCGCATGATTGAGTTTTGATGACCGAGTTTCATGATATTTGTTTTCATGCACCACGGTTGCACCTACTGGGTTTTTGTATTTTGTGCATAGTTATTGCACTTGAGATATGCTTTATACACCGTTGTGTTGATTTATGATTTGTGCATAGTTATTGCACATGATATCGTTTTTGGTGCCTTGGCTGCACATGCTTACGATTTCATGGATTTCATACAGTTGGGTAGATTTGTGCATATGGTACGCACCCGATTTGATTTTTTGCACTCGGTATAGTTCACATATGCTTGCAATGCAGTGATACCTATTTTGCGCACTACAGTTGCACAGGACTTCGATTTGATATTATTTGAACTATTGATTTTGACTTCATGCCTAGGGCATGCATATGATTTGACTTATGCTTACGGCATAGTTTTCATACACTTTTAGTGTTTTGATTAGATTTTGTGCATGCTGATACACATCGGTGTGAGATTTGATACCACGGTATACCTGATTTGGATTTGAGATGTGTTGTATACCGTCGATTTCGATTGTGATACTCGATATTTGTTTTGTGCACCTTGCGCACCTGATTGGATTCTTGCGCATATTTGACGCGTTTGGGTTGGATTTTGCGCATGTTCTGCGCTTGATATTGGATTTCGTGATTTCGAGCATGTTGGACGCACAGGATTTAGATTTTTATTCGTGCATGATGGATGCACCTGATTTGGATTTTCGCGCATGTTGGGCGCATGATTTGATATCGATTTTGGTGCACACCAGATGCACTAAATCGGGATTCTTCGTGCATATCAGATGCACCTGATATTGCTGTTAGGCATACACGTTGCCTCTGACAGGTGTTTCGCGCACACCCGTTGCACTTAGATGTTTTTTCTGTGCACATGTATGGCGCATATACTGCAACGCTTTGAAATTCGTTTAGGTTAAATTCGCGTTAGTTAGTAATGATGCGTGTTTTTCATAAAAACCCGTAAATCTTATTTTCCTTTTTAAACTCGAATAATACTAGTTCTAATTGTGATGAGAAGTGTTTTTATATATATATGGGTTTTGTTAATTATAATTTAGCTTGTGTTCACCTTAATTAGAAATTTTCCTTAATTACTTTTCCTAAGCAAGGATTAGTGTGGCAAGCATGCACACTTATCACTTTTTTGTGACATAGGTTAAGTGTTAACATGTAGACATTTCTTTTCTTCTTGCATGGTTCATATTTTCCCCACAAAACCAAGTCAAACCTTTTATTTTAAATTGAAATTGAAGAATGGGAGGCATGGTTTGGGGTAGGTGAAGTTGGGGCTTGACTTTTTGACCATTATCTCACTCATTTTTCCTTCTCTCCCTCTCATTTCTGCATTCCCTGCAGAGGCAGCAGCAACCACAGCAACATCTTCTCCTTTTTCTTCTTCTTGCTTCTCTTTTGATCCAAACACAAACCCTACACAAAAATCTCACTTTCCTTCACAAAAACATTTGAAAAAATGGCTCTTTTGAGGATCTTGGTGGCAAATCAGTGCCTTTGAAGGCAAGGGCTGGAAGTTAGGTTTCTCTAAGGTCTTTTGGAGGTATTAAACTCACCCTTAGAACTTTAGTTCTTAACTTGTAGATTATTTAGCTAAAAATCGTATTTTTGTGCATTTTAGTGCTAATGAGGGGAATTAAGTGAAGTTTATGATAAGTTAGAATTTTTATGGCTTGGTTAACCTAATTAAGTGCTTATAATGCTGTTTTAACCAAGTAAATTTCTCAGGTTGCACTAAAGCACCATAATGTTTTAGTTTAGTGTTAAATTAGCTTTTTAACTAAGTTTTGTGCTCTGTTGTGATCTGGTTGTAACCCGTTTGCTTCAGGAAAAAATTGCATTTGCTGGAGCTTGTACACTAGATTTAGAGAACACACACGAAGCACGGGAGCCCAATTCCCTAGGTTGGCCGTCGGAATATTCATTCCGGCCGCAAATTGCGGCTAGATGGAGGACCTGGGTGTTGGGGTTTGTTCGGTTAGTGTCTGCTACATTTTTAAGGCCTGTGGTATATGCAACTTTGTAAAATTCTACTTATACAAAAATCTGGAACCAACTACCTTATTTCCTATACTTTTAACTTTCGCGACACGTGTGATACGTGTGAGGGTTTAAGGATTTCCTGCGTGTCGCGACGTGTTAGGGTAGCTTCAGGCGCGTAATCACACGTTTTAGCATATCGGACACACCCACGTTTAGTTCGCGACGCGAGTTTCACGTTTGGTTTCGATATCACGTTTTATAGGATTTTGGCTTATGCTTTTTCTTTGTGCAATTCTAGGTTCGCAGGCGAGTACGACGGACGCCGTGAAGAAGGGAAAATAAGTCATCGGCTATACTTAGTACGGGACCACGGTGAGTAGATTTAACATCTACGGGGCAATCGCCCGTATGGCGTTATGCGTCAGAGCTTGATAGGCTATAGTAGCTGCATATTTGCATTCATATACCTTGGTTGCATACTGTATTCCCTGCTATATATATGTATATGGACTTAGAATTAATAACACACCGCACTGTTACTAATGGTTAATGTTGAACGAGCACTAATCTGCATGTTACACACACACCGTTAGTAATTGCCATGACACACACACTATAGAATTTCCATAAACAATATATTGTAGCTCACCTCATATATGATTCGACATGATTATGTTACTTGTGCACATACTCATTTGCATATCCATACTTACGCATTGGCTTTGAATTTCATGTGAATTTCTGGATTTGAGAACCGTAGGGTTATTTTAAGGAAATATGCACTGTTTTGAAAACCCGGTTTCTCTTGATATGATATTTCTGTGCGTCCACCATGCGTTTTCTCGGTTCTGAGACGTGTGACTTGTGAACCCGAATCGAGGAGCTGGATGAGGCCGATTGCGGGTACATGGTGGACCCGGTATGGTACCCCGGGGCGAGAACGGATCTGTCGTGCAGTAGGCGATGAGCCTGGCAGTGGGACTACTACCTATCGGTGATTGGTTGGACCTGGCGGTTATCCGGAGGATACTGACCAGAGTCGATTGTTGGATACGGGATGACCCGTACTGCCGGGACCGAGGACCGATTCCGCAGACGGAGCCCGTGGGCCGATCCGGACTGACGGAGCCCGATATATGAGGATTTGCGTGTCGATGCTGAACACGATTATTTCATGATATTTTCGAGTGCCGATATTGGGCACTCACGATTCTCAGAGATTTACAGGATTTGAGGGCCGATGAGGGTGACGGCGCCTGAGTTTTATTGGGATTTGGGTGCATTGATGGACACCGGTTATTTTTCCACGTTGACATTCCGTGTAGATGTTATTTTATCCCATGCTCAGAATACATTATTATGCATCTCATCCTGTAGTAATATTACCTGATAGAGTACTTATGCATGATTATTGCACATCCTACTGATCGCATATAGATGTTATCTACTGGCATATGTTAGAGTATCGCAGTACGTGCATACTCGTGATTACCTTTATATGTTATCTTCTATTCACGAGTTGGCAACTCACCCCCGTTGTGCCACAGTATTTGCAGGTTGCCCCTCAGAGTAGTCGCGGCAGGCTGCTTTCTTGTATCTTTTTGGCTACCGATACCACTGTAGTGGGTGCGTGAGCTGTTTGCTGCTAGGTGGGTTTTGTGGTATCCGGTTATTTTCCATTTGTACACACTTTTGTATTGAGTACTCTCCATCTACTATTTCATGTATTGACTTAGAGACCAGTGTGAGGACGATAATGTATATTATTTGTACTATGGTGTCGAGCTCGTGTGAGCCGACCTTACTTATGCAGTTTTTATCATTTGTGATGTTTTTCACTTATTGCTCATTTCTTCGCTACGGCGTCGTATATTACTCTTGTGGTGATTATTTCCGCCGTTGGGCGTGATTGCTCCCGTTTAGGATGCTTTATTTTTATTGTATATCATTTTACTCATATCTTGTCTTGTACCCGATTTCGGGGTTAGTTTTTAAAATGGAAATGCTGCCAAAATTTTTAAGATAATAACTTGAACTTTAAAGAAAGTTACTAAACTACTTAAGGTTTTCCAAATGTTTTTAAACAAATATTTTCAACACTCACTACTTTTAATGGTTTTGATTTCTGGGCTTCGGCTTACTTAGCCGCGTTACGCCTGTAGACGCGACGGGGTTAAGTGCCGGTCATGGGTCGAACTTCGGGTCGTGACAAAGTTGGTATCAGAGCGTAGGTTTTACCTTTCGGAGTGTAGGATGACCCTAGTATGATGGAGTACGTAGCTGAAGCAGAGTGGCGTAGCGTGTGTATGTTCCGCGGCATACTCGCGACACGGTACTCCACCTAAGTGACCTTAGGACTTATTGATTGAAATTCCTTCATGATATATATATTCTTGTGATTCGATTTCCGTATCCTTATCGAATCCTATTTTCTTTTTAGCCATTATGCCGCCAAAGACTACGAGGGCGCAGAGAGCGGCCGCGAGAGCCGAGATTAGAGTTGACTCGTCTGAGACGAGGACAGACCCGGGCAGTACACCCATTGTACTAGAGCAGACTGTTCCTCCTTCGACAGACCAGATAGTTATGCTAGGGGCTAGTATGCAGGAGATGCGCCAGATGATGGGATCGCTAGTTGAGTCACTTCGAGCGCAGCGACCAGAGGTAGTTCCACCTGTTGCAGGGACCACGATGATACCTACAGTACAGGCAGTTGCCCCTGCAGCTACAGAGGTTATTACAGTATCGCTATCAGAACTTATGAGGTTGAAGCCTCCGGTCTTCACAGGCACCGATGCAGCCGAGGACCCACAGTCTTTCATTGATAGGATGGCCTGGATATGTCGTTCACTCAGATGCTCAGATGCGAGATGGGTAGAGTTCGCGAGCTTATGCCTGGAAGGTCTTGCGCAAAAATGGTGTGAATCGGTCGAGAAGGGCAGAGTAGCAGGTCTTCCTCCTATGACCTGGACGGAGTTCGTGACGGTGTTTCTTGCCCGCTTCCTTCCACATAGTGTCAGAGATTCTAGAGCGCACAGATTCGAGTCCTTGCGTCAGACTCCGGAGATGACAGTGGCAGAGTACGACGTGCTGTTCACAGAGCTATCTATTTATGCCCCATATTTAGTGGCTACTGAGGAGATGCGAGTCAAGAGATTTGTTAGAGGCTTGCTTACCCCGTTGTTTCTTACGATCAGCGCACAGCATTGCGAGACCTATGCAGCAGCTGTAGATGCAGCCCTATTAGTTGAGGAGCGCCTTGCTGAGACTTCGGTAGTTCCAGAGCCAAAGAGAGTTCGTACGGATACATCAGCACAGAGACAGCCTTTTCGGCGCCGTGACAGACAGTGGCAGGGATTTAGGGCGAGGCTGGTTGTTCAGCTCTTATCCCCAGGAAGGTCAGCGGTCATCGTCGGGATGTTTCCGCTGCGGGAGTTCTTATCTTCGTATTCGAGATTGTCCGTAGCCACGTGAGGGCGAGACAGCAGTACCGCACGTCACTTTACCACCTTCACCACCCCAGAGGGCATTGCCTATTGTACCTACCGTTGCTCCGCGCTAGTTTCATGTACAGAGAGGTCGTGGTCGTAAGGGATTTGCTCATAGAGGACATGGTGACCGAGGCAGAGGACAGCCAGTTGCCGGCAGGGGACAGTCAGTCGCAGGTGGAGGACAGGCACGGGTTTTTGCTTTGATGCATCAGGACGCGTAGGCGTCCAATGCAGTGGTCTCAGGTATCCTTTCCATATGTTCTGTTGACGCACACTTGTTGTTTGGCCCGGGATCCACGCACTCATACGTTTCCACACACTTCGTGCCGAGTTTGGATAGAGAGTCATGTTTTCTTGATCAGCCGCTTGTTGTGACCACCCCTGTGGGCGAGTCATTTGTTTCTAGACACGTGTTCCGGTCGTGTATTGTCCGTTTTGGCGAGAGAGAGTTGCCTGTCGACTTGATCCTTCTTGAGATGTTGGACTTCGACGTTCTTTTGGGCATGGATTGGTTAGCCACGTGCTATGCATCTGTGGACTGCCGCGAGAAGACAGTTAGGTTTTGTTTTCCCGGCTAGTCGGCTTTTGTTGTGCAGGAGGACCGTGGTGCCGCCCCTCACAGTTTGATTTCTTCTCTTCACGCTGGACAGCTTTTAAGGAAGGGATGTCAGGGATTTCTAGCCTATGTTTGCGATACTAGAGCTACAGAAGTTTCATTGGATCGGGTTCCTATTGTTAGCGAGTTCCCTGATGTATTCCCTGACGAGCTTCCTGGGCTACCGCCTGAGCGCGACATTGCCTTCTGTATTGATTTGATTCCTAGCACGGGGCCTATTTCTATACCGCCTTATCGGATGGCCCCGGCGGAACTTAGAGAGTTGAAGGGTCAGTTGCGAGATTTGCTAGATAAGGGACTTATTCGACCTAGTGTGTCTTCTTGGGGTGCTCCAGTCCTGTTTGTCAAGAAGAAGGACGGCAGTTTGAGTTTTTGTATCGACTACCGCCAGCTGAACAGGGTTACCGTGCGGAACAGGTATCTTTTGCCACGTATCGACGACTTATTCGACTAGCTTCAGGGGGCAGGATATTTTTCGAGGATCGATTTGCGATCAGGCTACCATCAGTTGCGGGTTCGACAGGAGGATATTCCGAAGACAGCTTTCAACACGCGCTATGGCCATTATGAGTTTTTGGTGATGTCGTTCGGACTCACCAATTCCCCAGCAGCATTCATGGACTTGATGAACCGTATTTTCAGGTATCTTGATCTGTTCATCATCATATTCATTGACGATATTTTGGTGTATTCCCGGAGCCGAGAGGAGCACGAGCAGCACCTACGGATCACACTGCAGACCTTGAGGGAGCACCAGCTTTTCACAAAATTTTCTAAGTGCGCATTCTGGCTTGACAGCGTAGACTTCTTGGGTCACGTGATTAGACGAGATGGTATATGTGTGGACCCAAAGAAGATCGAGGCCGTTCAGCGTTGGCCCAGACCCACATCCGTTACGGAGATCCGCAGCTTTCAAGGACTGGCTGGCTACTACAGGCGATTTGTACAGGACTTCTCCCGTATTGCTGCACCTTTGACCAGGTTGACCCGGAAGGGAGTTCATTTCGATTGGACGGAGAAATGTGAGCATAGCTTTCAGCAGTTGCGGACTCGTTTGACTACGGCGCCGATGTTATCATTGTCTCCAGGATCGGGCGGATTTGTAGTCTATTGTGATGCTTCTCGAGTGGGGCTAGGGTGCGTATTGATGCAGCATGACAGGGTGATCGTGTATACTTCACGGCAGTTGAAGAAACATGAACAGAACTACCCCACTCATGATTTGGAGATGGCTGCAGTAGTCTTTGCACTCAAGATCTGGCGACACTACCTATACGGCGAGTCGTGCCAGATATTCACTGATCACAAGAGTTTGAAGTATATATTTCAGCAGCGAGACCTGAATCTTAGACAGCGCCGTTGGATGGAACTAGTAAAGGACTACGATTGTGAGATCTTGTATCACCCGGGCAAGGAGAATGTAGTGGCGGATGCTTTGAGCAGTAGGCCCGGGGGTGGTCTATCTTGTTTGAGCGCAGTGCAGAGGCAGTCGTCGGCAGATTGGCAGATTTTATACGACAGCCGAGTGCAGTTCGAGTTCACGCCGATCGGGGGGCAGCTTGCGCATGTTCATGCACGCCCATAGTTGCTTGACCGTATACATGAGGCACGGTACAGTGATGACCGTTGTTCAGAGATCATGGCACAGATTGTACATGGCAGATTTTCCGAGTTCGTGATCGATGATCAGGGGATACTGCGATTTGGGACTAGACTGTGCGTACCAGATGCTGAGAGACTGCGGCGTGAGATTCTTGAGGAGGCACATCGATCGGTGTACAGTGTTCATCCGGGTTCCACCAAGATGTACCGTGATATGAGAGATGTTTACTGGTAGGACGGGATGAAGAGGGACGTCACAGACTTCGTGTTGAGATGCCTGAGTTGTCAGCAATTCAAGGCCGAGCACCAGAAGCCCGCGGGAGAGCTACAACCGTTACCCATTCCGGAGTGGAAATGGGAGCAGATTTCTATTGACTTCATTATGGGTCTACCCAGGACTAGTCGAGGGTATGACTCTATTTGGGTGATCGTGAATCGATTGACGAAAGCGGCTCACTTCCTGCCGGTGAAGACGACTTTCGGATTTGCTCAGTATGCCCAGATATACATCGACGAGATTGTACGACTGCATGGAGTCCCGACATGTATCGTGTCTGACTGAGGTACCCAGTTTACCAGCCGACTATGGCAGAGGCTTCAGGAGGCTTTGGGCACCCGCTTGAGTTTCAGCACAGCATTTCATCCGTAGACCGACGTCCAGTCAGAGCGGACTATTCAGACTCTCGAGGACATGCTCCGAGCGTGTGTCTTAGACTTTGGAGGTAGATAGGATCATCATTTACCTTTAGTAGAGTTCTCCTATAACAACAGCTTCCAGGAGACCATTCAGATGGCACCATTCGAGGCACTTTATGGGAGGAGATGCAGATCGCCCGTCTGTTGGGCAGAGCTCAGCGAGAGCAGAATATTGGGCCCGCAGATTGTTGAGGAGATGACTGCGAAGATCCAGTTGATTCACGATAGGATGAGAGCAGCCCAGAGCAGGCAGAGATCTTATGCGGACCGTCGTCGGCGTAGACTTGAGTTTTCTGTTGGCGATCATGTTTTCTTGAGGGTCTCCCCAATGAAAGGTGTGATGAGATTTGGGAAGAAGGGGAAGCTTAGTCCCAGATACGTGGGCCCCTTCGAGATCTTCGAGCGTATTGGTGCAGTTGCGTATCGGTTAGCCCTTCCGCCCAGTTTCCCAGATGTTCACCCCGTATTTCACATTTCGATACTCCGCAAGTATCTTCATGATTCTTCGCATGCGATTCAGCACCCGACGATCCAGCTGGAGCAAGACCTTTCTTTTGCAGAGCAGCCGGTGGTCATCTTGGATCGACAGGTGAAGAAATTGAGATCGAAGGTTATACCGTCCGTCAAGGACCTTTGGCGTGGCCCGAACAGTGAGGAGGTCACTTGGGAGACTGAGGGCGAGATGAGGAAGAAATATCCCCATCTTTTTGAAAGTACGCGTAGCTAGATTTTTAAATTCGGGGACCGAATTTCTTTAAGGGGGGGTAGATTGTAACGCTTTGAAATTCGTTTAGGTTAAATTCGCGTTAGTTAGTAATGATGCGTGTTTTTCATAAAAACCCCGTAAATCTTATTTTCCTTTTTAAACTCGAATAATACTAGTTCTAATTGTGATAAGAAGTGTTTTTATATATAAATGGGTTTTGTTAATTATAATTTAGCTTGTGTTCACCTTAATTAGAAATTTTCCTTAATTGCTTTTCCTAAGCTAGGATTAGTGTGGCAAGCATGCACACTTATCACTTTTTTGTGTGACATATGTTAAGTGTTAACATGTAGCCATTTCTTTTCTTCTTGCATGGCTCATATTTTCCCCACAAAACCAAGTCAAACCTTTTATTTTAAATTGAAAATGAAGAATGGGAGGCATGGTTTGGGGTAGGTGAAGTTGGGGTTTGACTTTGACCATTATCTCACTCATTTTTCCCTCTCTCCCTCTCATTTCTGCATTCCCTGCAGAGGCAGCAGCAACCACAGCAACATCTTCTCCTTTTTCTTCTTCTTGCTTCTCTTTTGATCTAAACACAAACCCTACACAAAAATCTCACTTTCCTTCATAAAAACCTTTGGAAAAATGACACTTTTGAGGATCTTGGTGGCAAATCAGTGCCTTTGAAGGCAAGGGCTGGAAGTTAGGTTTCCCTAAGGTCTTTTGGAGGTATTAAACTCACCCTTAGCACTTTAGTTCTTAACTTGTATATTATTTAGCTAAAAATCGTATTTTTGTGCATTTTAGTGCTAATGAGGGGAATTAAGTGAAGTTTATGATAAGTTAGAATTTTTATGGCTTGGTTAACTTAATTAAGTGCTTATAATGCTGTTTTAACCAAGTAAATTTCTCAGGTTGCACTAAAACATCATAATGTTTTAATTTAGTGTTAAATTAGCTTTTTAACTAAGTTTTGTGCTCTGTTGTGATCTGCTTGTAACCCGTTTGCTTCAGGAAAAAATTGCATTTACTGGAGCTTGTACACTAGATTTAGAGAACACACACGAAGCACGGGAGCCCAATTCCCTAGGTTGGCCACCGGAATATTCATTCCGGCCGCAAATTGCGGCCAGATGGGGGACCTGGGTGTTGGGGTTTATTCGGTTGGTGTCTGCTACATTTTTAAGGCCTGTGGTATATGCAACTTGTAAAATTCTGCTTATACAAAAATCTGGAACCAATTACCCTATTTCCTATACTTTTAACTTTCGCGACATGTGTGATACATGTGTGGGTTTAGGGATTTCCTGCGTGTCGCGACGTGTCGGGGTAGCTTCAGGCGCGTAATCACACGTTTTAGCGTATCGGACACACCCGCGTTTCGTTCGCGGCGCGAGTTTCACGTTTGGTTTCGATATCACGTTTTATAGGATTTTGGCTTATGCTTATTCTTTGTGTAATTCTAGGTTCGCAGGCGAGTACGACAGACGCCGCGAAGAAGGGAAAATAAGTCGTCGGCTACACTTAGCACGAAACCACGGTGAGTAGATTTAACATCTATGGGGAAATCGCCCGTATGGCGTTATGCGTCAGGGCTTGATAGGCTATAGTAGCTGCATATTTGCATTCATATACCTTGGTTGCATATTGTATTCCCTGCTATATATATATATATATATATATATATATATGTATATGAACTTAGAATTAATAACACACCGCACTGTTACTAACGGTTCATGTTGAACGAGCACTAATCTGCATGTTACACACACACCGTTAGTAATTGCCATGACACACACACTATAGAATTTCCATGAACAATATATTGTAGCCTACCTCATATATGATTCGACATGATTATGTTACTTGTGCACATACTCATTTACATATCCATACTTACGCATTAGCTTTGGATTTCATGTGATTTCTGGATTTGAGAACCGTGGGGTTATTTTAAGGAAATATGCACTGTTTTGAAAATTCGGTTTCTCTTGATATGATATTTATGTGCGTCCATGCGTTTTCTCAGTTCTGAGACGTGTGACTTGTGAACCCGAATCGAGGAGCTGGATGAGGCCGATTGCGGGTACATGGTGGACCCGGTATGGTACCCCGGGGCGAGAACGGATCTGTCGTGCAGTAGGCAATGAGCCTGGCAGTGGGACTACTACCTACCGGTGATTGGTTGGACCTAGCGGTTATCCAGAGGATACTGACCAGAGTCGATTGATAGATACGGGATGACCTGTACTGCCGGGGCCGAGGGCCGATTCAGCAGACGGAGCCCGTGGGCCGATCCGGACTGACGGAGCCCGCGGGCCGATCCGGACTGACGGAGCCCGATATATGAGGATTTGCGTGTCGATGCTGGACACGATTATTTCATGATATTTTCGAGTGCCGATGTTGGGCACTCACGATTCTCAGAGATTTACAGGATTTGAGGGCCGATGAGGGTGACGGCGCCTGAGTTTTATTGGGATTTGGGTGCATTGATAGACATCAGTTATTTTTCCACGTTGACATTCCGTGTAGATGTTATTTTATCCCATGCTCAGAATTCATTATTATGCATCTCATCCTGTAGTAGTATTACCTGATAAAGTACTTATGCATGATTATTGCATATCCTACTCATTGCATATAGATGTTATCTACTGGCATATGTTAGAGTATCGCAGTACGTGCATACTCGTGATTACCTTTATATGTTATCTTCTATTCACGAGTTCGCAACTCACCCCCGTTGTGCCACAGTGTTTGCAGGTTGCCCCTCAGAGTAGTCGCGGCAGGCTGCTTTCTTGTATCTTTTTGGCTACGGTTCCACTGCAGTGGGTGCATGAGCTGTTTGCTGCTAGGTGGGTTTTGTGGTATCCGGTTATTTTCCATTTGTACACACTTTTGTATCTAGTACTCTCCATCTACTATTTCATGTATTGACTTAGAGACTAGTGTGAGGACGATGATGTATATTATTTGTACTATGGTGTCGAGCTGGTGTGAGCCGACCTTAATTATGCAGTTTTTATCATTTGTGATGTTTTTCACTTATTGCTCATTTCTTCGCTACGGCGTCGTATATTACTCTTGTGGTGATTGTTTCCGCCGTTGGGCGTGATTGCTCCCGTTTGGGATGCTTTATTTTTATTGTATATCATTTTACTCATATATTATCTTGTACCCGATTTCGGGGTTAGTTTTTACAAAGGAAATGCTGCCAAAATTTTTAAGATAATAACTTGAATTTTAAAGAAAGTTATTAAACTACTTAAGGTTTTCCAAATGTTTTTAAACAAATGTTTTCAACACTCACTACTTTTAATGGTTTTGATTTCTGGGCTTGGGCTTACTTAGCCACGTTACTCCTGTAGACGTGATGGGGTTAAGTGTCGGTCACGGGTCGAACTTCGGGTCGTGACATATATGGATTTTGATTTCCGTGCGCACCAGACACACGTAGCATTCATATGCACATTTTAGGATTGATTTCTTATGGAGCAGTACGTTTTTATGATATTTACTATTGTTTCGTACTGAGCAGGACTATTCAGAGGACAATACCTGGATGTATTTTGCATGCATTGATAGTTATCGAAGGGATCTCCAAAAAGAGAGCTATAGTCTCAGTATTTACCTATGTGTCTGATATAACACGAAACGTTTAAAACAAGCGAACCCTTCTAAATTGTTTTCAAAAACGGCGGGATGTGCATATTAAACAAAAGATATATACATATATGATTATTTTCTTACAATAGACGTCCGCCACTTTGCAGTGTTATGCGCATTGCACAGCGACTTAAAAAGTTTTGGTATGCATTTCCTTCAGATGTTTACATATATAGTTTTCATGTATATCATATTGGTTTCGTTTTGGATTTGACATGTGTGTCTTCACCATGACTCCGATGATTGCGGGATTCTTGACAGAGTGTTTTTTTTAGTTATCTGCTCATTGTTCATGCGCATGCATTGCGCAATGATGCGTTTTATGTATTGATGGTTTTGGGACCCCGACGGCTTAGACTTTTTACTGAAACGTTTTAGAATTTGGGGGGCTTAAATTTAAATTCGGGGATCGAATTTCTTTAAGGGGGGAAGATTGTAACATTTCAAAAAAATAAAATATTATTTTTGGGAATTTTGTAATTAAATAATAAAATATTGAATATTTTAATAAGGCGGTATAATTAAATACCGATAAATTGGGGGGAAATTTGGAAAATTATGGAAATTACTAAAAAGTGGGTGCTTTATGTGATTTATGCAAATTATGAAATTTTATTATTTATTATACACTAATTTTGTGCTAATCGCGATTAAAAATCGTTAATCGGGTATTAAGCGTGTTTTGTGCACATGACATGCGCATATCATTTTAACACTTGTTACATTTTCCTACTTGATTTTGGGTGTATGGTTATTTGTTTTGGGTTTACCATTGCAAAGAGAAGAAAAGAAAAAAAAAAAGAAAATGGAAAATGAATAAACAAAAGAGTATGGGAGGTATGGGCAAGAGAGAGAGTGTGAGAGGGGTTTCTTTGACTTGGGCCATTCTCTCCACTTCATTCTCTTCATCTTCTTCTCCTTCTCCTTCATCATGGCAGCACCTCCTCCCTTCCCCTCTTCAACCCTCATTTCATCACAAAAAGTTCACCAAAACCCCATCTCCTCTTCACAAAAATTGTGCACAAGCTCTCAAGCTACCCTTTGGACCAAGAAAGTTTGCATTTTGGCACTGTAGAGGATTCATGAGTGCCAAATGAGCTAACCCTTTCACAATTAGTGTAGTATTTCAAATACTTTAGCATCTATTCAAGTTTAAAATCGATTTTGTCGTGTTTAGTAAACTTTGGAATCTCAAGTTGAGAATTAGGGTTTGATTTAATTAGAGAAGGTGTAATTGGGCTTTAGAGATGACTTTAAACCCCCATAAATGATAGAAACCCAGACCAAACCCAACTGAAACCCAAAATATAGAATTTCAGAACTTTTATTTCGGTTTGTGAGGTATTGGTGTGTGCAGAGAAATCTGGGATGGCCTGGGAAAATTACGAGATGAGCAAACAACCCCTGCAGATTAGAATTGACCCTAGGAACCCCCTGTAGCAATACGAACCACAGAGGAGCCCCCAGGACCGGCGAGCTCGGAATTTAGGGGGAGGGGCTCGGCCACTTGGTGAGGGGTAGGGTCCAGGTTGCTTCAGTAGGTCACATACACCCTATATATCACCCTAGTTTTGTTTTGGAACATTGTTTTCACCCTAGACAAAATCTGGGACTATTTCCTTGTGTTGCTGCTTTGATTCGAGTTATGGTTTTGCGTATTTTAAATTCTGAATTTTAGTATTTGTGCTTTATCTTGATCACATGACGTTAGTACGTCTATATCGAGTGATATCGGGTTGATTTGCGGGAGTAGACCATAGGTTTTGACCTATGTGAGTTCCGCGTGTCGTTTTGGTTTCGATTTGGTCTTAATGCGATACGATACGTTGTGACATGTAGGTACCACCATGTAGACTTCAAGACGACAAGCAAGCGCTTGGCGACGTCAGCATCGGCAAACGAAGATCAAGGTGAGTAGATTTATATCTACGGGGAGAAGTCGGGTGGATGGCGTATAGCACCACCGCAAAGTCGTAAAAAATGATGTGATATGTTATAGATATGCATTTATATGTTATGGAGAGATTGAACACTTAGCAAGGGGAGATTTAGGTGATCATGGGTTTAGGGTTAGCGAGAATTGAAGAAGGACTTTAGTCAATTTCTTAGTCACGAAAACCCTAGGGTAAAGATTTGCATACACGCACATACACCTACTCGCATACATTGATATCCTTGTGCGTATTGGGGACATATTTTGTAGGGTTCCTAGGCACACTAATGAAGTCTCACAAGGCATCAAACATGGCTAATTCAAATTTTACATGTGCCTACAAACCCTAATACGGATCGTTAACTAGATTTATAGGCTATGCGATGCAAGTTAACGACTTTAACTTAAAAGGAAAGGGGCTACAACCTTTGTAGATCCGGTCCACCACTTCCTAAGCTCCGCGATGATGTCCCTCCGCTGTCCAAATCGAATTCCGGACTCTAGCATCGGCTTCATCGAAGAAATGGGCGGGCTTGGTCGTCGGCTTCGATGCCGAAGATGATCTACGTCGAGGCATCGCTAGATCAATCTCCCACTTCACCAAGTCATGAAACTTGTGAAGGAAACACCCTATACTACTTGGCAAGAGGTAGAGGATGAAGAAATAGGAAGTGGGTTCACTTTGGAATTGGATTTCTCACATGATTTCATCACTTGCCATTGATGAGGCAAGCTTTTCTTTCTTGCTCATGAAGAAGAAGATGAAGAAAGAATATGATAAGTGTTCAAGAATAATTGAAAAAGAATTGATTCTTATCATATTCTAACCTTAGTTAAGTGTAGAGAATAGATTAGGGTTAGTTTAAATGGTTAGGGTTAAGGATGAGAACAAAAAGGTCATTTAGTCAAAGCTTCATGAAGCTTCAACTAAAAACAAATCAAGCCACCATTCATTTATCTTTCAATTTATTCAGAATGAATAAATAAATAAGATAAATGAATAAGTAAAACCCTAATCAACAACTTAACCATGGTTTAATTCTTTACACTTAACCAAATAAGCATGTATCATCAAACATGATACAATGAAGTGCACAAAAGTATATCACATATACAACTTGCACAAATCAAGTGAGAAAATCCACTTAAAGTGAACCACTACTAGTTAATGCAAAGTAATATATCAAATATATAATTATACATTAAATCATTAAATCAACACTTGATTTAACGATCCGGTCATATCGCATATAACCGACCAGTATCCTATGTATCGGCTTATCGAATCAATCCTTGATTCGATAACTAGGTTATATCGCATATAACCAATCGATACATTCATCGCGAGAATGAAATACGATATCACATACACGCGTTATTCTCGGTCCTGCACATATCTCATATGCGCTCCTATTTCGTTTCGCTTAATCCAGGAAACCTCTGTGTAGGACTCTAAAGACTCGTCAATACGCCGGCAGCAGATGATGATCATATTAAGCACCCACAAGCCGCAAGCGGTCTGCTAAACGTAACGGCCACCCGGGTATTGAGCGATCAGAAGATCGACGAGCAAGCCCGCTCACACTCCTGTGAATCCAACCAGTAACACTTACCGTACAGTCCGGTCTCTTCGTCTGATATGTCGCATATAACGCCTAGGGGTGGTAAACATCAGACCCCAGTAGCTTGATAAGTCATGCCGACGTAGGGTCCATAACATTCGTGAAACTACTGATAACTCTTACCAGTATATTACTGCAACCCTGGCCAGGGATTTCCTGTTATGGCCAGTCGTGCATAGCGCAACATCAACCCCCAATACCGAGAGAGACGAATCCCCTCCTATCGCTCATTGCCTCCATGTGAATCGGGACTGTACCCAAAAACCACCTGTTTGCACGACTCAGTAGAGCCGTGGTAGGGTGGAAATCAAAGCACAGTGGGAGACACACAAGACTCTATGACGATCTCCGGTCAACAGACTAAGCTGTACCAGTGTCACCAGAGAACTGCCATCTGACGTGAGGTATAATACCATCTGGGAGTTCTCGGCGAGTCCGTTCAGTGTACCCAGTCTCCACTGAGCACCCGTATACCATCTCTGATGTCAAACACCAATGGATATGGGATCATCCATCGCCCATCATATGGGTCGAGAAGATATACGCTAGTCTACTCTGGAATATCGATGCCCCGTCTCGATATTCCCACGACTAGGAACATTGAAGGATGTACTCATGGACTACCCAGGCCCCACTAGTATGATCTGCATCATAGTCCTGGAAGTCGAGTACACATCCTAAGAGCTTTATCAACAAGTAACAGAGAGACAGAAAGTATACACGTTAAGATAAAGAGCAACCAGATAGCGTACTATCATGTCGAGCAAGAAAGTCCTACCTATACATGTCCCAGCATCCACTACTATATATATCCAATGTACAGTAATGGCCTCTAGGGCATACATATAACTAACAATCTCCCACTTGCACTAGGGCCATCTGTAGCAGCGGTTGCAGTATCACATACTCAACCATCCCATATAAGTCTCTCTCTCTGAGAAAAGGCCTTCGTGAGTGGATCCGCCGTGTTGTCCTCTGAGTCTACTCTCCTAACCTCGATCACCCTGGAGAACATCTATCTCCATGATCAGGTGATACTACCTCAGAATATGTCTGGGTCGCTGATGGGACCGGGGTTCCTTGGCCAAAGCCACACTTCCATTGTCATACAATGGTAGGAACATAGTTCATCATATGAACCAATACACACCCAAACTGCCTCTTTGGTATTATCTTTAATAGCAATGTTACCAGCCTTTATCGTCTAGTTTGCCACGGTATCTAGCTTGGAACTCTTCCAACATACCGTCCCTCCACTGAGGGTGAAGACAATGCCTGTGACTGACATTCAGTCGTCCTTATCACCCTGGAACACTTCCAGTGATTCCCCCCAGGATCGATTGATACTATCTTACTATAGCTAGTGAGAATCCTAACATCCATTTAGATCTATCACATAGACCTAAATCTCAGGATTTAGGAGGTATCATCTTTATCCTATATGGAGAATCCATGTGATAAGCGGAGATTGACCGTGCGTAGCATAGGAAACTCTTTTCTTATCAAGAGTATGTTGTCCATGTACAATACGAGGATGATCACCTTACTCTCTACTACCTTTTTGTATATACAAGGTTCATCTACTATTTTGATGAAGTCAAACATTTTGACTATTGCATCAAAACAGACGTTCCAACTCCGCGATTCCTGCTTTATTCTGTAAAGCAATCTTGCACACGTTTCCGCTGCTCCCACTGTTTACGAAGCCCTCTGGCTGTGTTCTTATAGACGTTCTCTTCTAAATCATTATTTAGAAAAGTAGTCATGGCACCCAACCACCAGATATCGTAGTCATGGTATGTAGCCGTGGCAAGTAGGATCCGGATGGACTTAAGCATAGCCACTGGAAAAGGTATCATCATTATCCACGCCTGGTTGATGACTAAAACCTTTAATAAGACTAGCTTTGAAAGTCTTAACTTTTCCATCTACACCAAGTAATCTTCTCAAGATATACTTGCTCCTGATGGGGATTTAACCCTTCAGATATAGCACCCAAAGTCCATACTTTGTTGGTGTACATGGATTCCATCTCAGATCGTTAAGCATCCAGCCATTCTTACAGAGTCCCTACTCTCGATGGCCTGTTCGAAACTAGTTGGGTCATCATCTCATGATGCATTCCTCGCTCCCACTGTCATCGAGAAACCAAGGTATCTCTCAGGCGGATGAGGAACCCTACCAGAGCGGCGGAGAAGCTGAGGTTCGTCGGGAACGATTGAATCCTTTGGTTCTGTCAAATCATCAGCTGCAGTTTTGTATAGCTAGAACCTTTCCAGTTCTACAGAACTGTCCTTGCCTCGATCTTGTCCGGATTTTGCTTTAGACACAGGCCGAACAATCCTAAATCTTAACTTACTTAAGAGATAGGCTCTTCCCACACCATATCTCATATGGAGTGGTAGGCACTGATTTGATTCGAACCTAATTCAATAGGTATGCAGCTTCTCAAGTGCACAACCCCAAAAGGAAACAGGTAACTCAGTATTACTCATCATAGAGCGCACCATATCGAATAGGGTACAATTGCTCCGTCCCGATATACCATCGTGCTATGGTGTATTCGGAGGAGTGATGCTGAGAGAGAATCTCATTTTCCTTTAGAATAGTCCAAGGATTCCATGCACAAGTATTCTCCTCCCTGATCTTATCATAGGACATAAAACTCATACCCGGTTATTGGTTCTCTACTTCTAACTTATATTCTGTGAATATCTCAAAAGGTTCGGACTTGTGTTTCAACAGGAATATATGTCTGAATCTTGAGAGATTATCAGAGAACGTAATGAAGTATAAAGAACCAGTCCTGGCATGTGTAGACAGGAGACCTTACATACATCATCATGTATCAGTCCCAAGAGTTCATTAACTCTTTCTCTGTTTCCAATAAGCAGAGCTATGGTCATCTAATCTTTGTGACATGACTGGCAAGTTTCATAAGATGTAAATTCAAACTGATTTAAATATGCATCTAAAAAGTAACTTCAGCCAGTCGGGTCGCATTGATATGACCTAGTCTACAATGCCTCAAGAATGATTCGTTCATTTCTGAACTCTTCCTCTTGTGTGTGTTCTATATACTAGGAACTGTAGTTTGATTTAGAACGTCAATGCTTTTAGATAACGTGCCTGAACCGATCAACTTTTGATATAGGAAACGTTCAAAACATTATCCATACAAAATTTTATCATTTCTTTACTAATAAAGAGACTGATATGATTTTGTATATCAGGTTCGGTATCTAATAGCATTTGTTCAGAATCAATGTATTGGTAATACAGGGTGACAGTGACCAACAGACTTGGCTGCAACACTTGTCCCGTTTTCTGTCTCATGAAACTTATCTCCCGTTCTCAGTTTTTCTACCCTTTTGTAGCCCTATGTAACAGATTACATATCTGGGATCCTGATCCGGTATCAAATACTCAGGATGCAGAGGATACTGAGAAACAGTTCTTTATAATGAACACACCCGAAGGAGATGCATCTCATGCACTTTCTTCGTTTGGGCGGCACGGGAATTCTGGTAATCCCCAATTTCCTGCTCTGTCTTATAACAATTATAAGTTGGAGCGGGACCAACGTTCCCCAGCTCAGTATAACAAGCGGGTTCGTTCAATACATCCATATTATTATCTTGATTAAGGCGTGATGTGGTCGCTACCTGAAGAGAGAGAGAATAAAACACTCTGCGTGCGCTATTGCAAGATTAGATTGGTTATATATTTTATCTAATCAGGATGGCTCCCACAGTTTTTTATCAAATCTTCCTTCAAACCTTAAGAGGAAAGACTAGCCGGGATTAATTACACTCTACAAGTTCGCCAATCTTTCAGCCAGGCCAGTGTCGGTACTTTGAGGGAGGTTCCCCGTGCTTTCGCACGGACCTAATTACAGTAAACCTCGTTTTCCCAGAGGCGTAACCCCGTTGACACCTTTCTAGACACCTACTTGATCGGCTAATTGTAAAGTGCAAAACTCTCCCAGGAGTAACAATTACTCGCAGTGGGTATCGGGATCCAACTATCACATAGAAGGTATGCAATCTCATTGCAAATTTCAACACTTGAAACTCCCGATAAAGATTTTTACCCCTAGCACTTATGACCTTAACTATGGTCAACAAATCATAAGCACTAGTCAAGTTCTACCCGTCATTTCGTGATTAATTAGACCCACCCACATGACCCTTAACTAAGGTCAACAAAGTTACGCGACTGTCCTAACTAATCGCATCATATGCGGTGTAGGAAGACATCACTTAGCTACCGTACACTGTGCCTTAACTAAGGTCAACAAACACAGCACGAATACTAAGTACTCTACTTCCTAAAATGACGGAGGGTTGCGAATGGTTTTTGTGAAAACCTTTAACGCTTTGAACTTGATCTCGTTGCGGAATCAAATGGTTTTTTAAATGGAATGTTTTTGAGGCTTTTCTAGTTTTGCCAAAGGGGTCACTCCCGGTGAAGGGATCGTCGGCCCTTTCCTCGTCGAATGAGGTGCGGGATATATCATATATATCACTGTGCAAAGCATAAACTATAGAAGTAATCAAAAGACAAACCGAGTTTGTAGCATCTGCCAGTTATTGCTAAAGGAGTCACTCCCGGTGAAGGGATCTCGGTCCTTTCCTCATCGAATAAGGTGCAGGATGTTATACAAGGAACACCGCGATGCAAAGCAAGAACTGTAGCTACCTGTTTTTATTTTGAAATTCGATTCCACAACATCAATTAGGTTTATTTTCTTTCATTAATCTCATTAATGAATGTCCCATCATTTAAGTCCACCTAAACATCACAGATAAATATAACGTACGCTTATACCATCCGCATTCGCCACGAGGTCCCGTCTGCACCGTTAGGTTAGGTAACTAACGCCAGAACGAGGCAGGGCTAGCGCGGGTGTAAAACATAAGCAACGTATATATAATATATCATATATACTATATATAATATCCACCTGAACAAACCACATGATCACATCACATATAACGCAGCAGAAAATATCATATGAAATATTAGATATTCTAGGACGTCCGTGTTTTCAATACGAGCCAGTATAAAACACGGATTCCACGGTCGTGATGAATAGCCAATCCCACACCCCTAGACCCCTACGAGAGCGGCAAGCAACCCTACCAATTCTAGGGTTAGGAGACCCGGACACGACTCCTCGAGTTGGTCTCCCACTGGACCCCAGAACCCGGTTACTTGTGCTCCCCTCCTTGGGTCTATCCTAGTGCAGAAAAGTAAATAATATACAAAAGGTGACATCTTCCGTAACCTGGAAGTGCCCCAATAAAAGAATATTACATACAAGTTTTTACATGAATGAAAATGAAAAACACTCATCTCACATAAAAAAACCCCGGCTATTCAAACACGACGATCCAATATAACATATCCAGCAACACATAACATCACATGTCATCAACGTAAGTAAATATGCGCATCCCAATTGTCGTTGACATATAGCAACGAAACCGGCGATATCACATATTACACTTACGGTCACAGAAAAGAAAGTGTAAAACTACAACAGTTGGAATCCGCAATCTGTTTAGACATCACATGCCTAATCAAATGAAATACTTAGACATCACATGCCTAACAATTATAAACCCCGCATTTTAGTCTCATTATCGAAAACACTTTTCAATATCAAGTCGGGTAATTCAACAAGATTCCCAACATCCTGATCGAATGCTCGTCGCAAACTTTATTAGGCGGCCGCACCCCCGATACCGTCGACGAAGTGCACCAAGGCGGAACACCGCTGCTGCGAGCACCCGAACGGACGCTTTCGGCGACGGGGTTCTCCTACAGTCACTTGGTCGGGGCTATGGAGTGAGGCTGTCTATTAAGTTTACCTGGCGAGTATCCGCGTACGCTACGTGATTGCGACGGACTTTTGATCACATCAAAATTCCGTGGCAGCCGATCAAGTGAGACTAAAGTGCTATGTTTATAACATTCATTCAGTTATCTCATAACTTCTTGTGAATTCCAATTATTGTATCACATTCCGAATAAGATAGAAAATGTTAAACTTTCCGATCGAACAATCGAACACCCAAGTTTTCCCGAAACAGCTCAACTCATGAAATAAGTTCAAAGACATTCATTTCGTGCCTCAGTACCAACGGTCCAGCCGTAGAAGGGTCAAGCCAACGCCTCACATGTGGCACGCCGTACTGCCCCAAACCCGAAGGTTCAAAGGGCAGTTCAAGACGGTCACATAATTGAGTTAAGGTTTGTTGTCTTCTAGAGGGACCATCGCGTTACTTGCACTACTTAGAACGTCTTTAAACCTCGGAAAAATCCAACACTTGGAAATTTTCCGGCAGGGGAAAGATTGGGTATTTATATCCGGTCGAACTTTTTAACATATTCTAAAATTACCCGGAAAACACATAGACAAAGTTTGATAATCCGATCGAATCATCGAATCCCCAAAACAACCCCAGAAAATTCAACTCTTGAATAAATATTAAAAATTCCCAGAAAAACCAGCACTGCAATCTAATAATTACTGTATAAAATTCGATGCACAAAAAGACAAAATGGCCGCGGAACCGCCGCACGAGCCATGCTCGTGCCGCGGAACCGCGGCGCTTTTAAGGAATTAGGCCATCGAATTTTACAGTAACCCTTACAATCTCCTGCTGATTTTTCTGCATATTTTTAATTCACAAAAATCCACGAATTTCAAAAATGTACAGAGAGCAATATTAGGGTTAGGGTTTCGGTTCGATCGGATTTCTAACTCCGTCAACGCATGGCCTAAGGCTCTAGCTAGGCTCTGATACCACTGTAGGGTTCCTAGGCACACTAATGAAGTCTCACAAGGCATCAAAACTGGCTAATTCAAATTTTACATGTGCCTACAAACCCTAATACGGATCATTAACTAGATTTATAGGCTATGCGATGCAAGTTAACGACTTTAACTTAAAAGGAAAGGGGCTACAACCTTTGTAGATCCGGTCCACCACTTCCTAATCTCCGCGATGATGTCCCTCCGCTGTCCAAATCGGATTCCGGACTCTAGCATCGGCTTCATCGAAGAAATAGGCGGGCTTGGTCGTCGGCTTCGATGCCGAAGATGATCTACGTCGAGGCATCGCTAGATCAAGCTCCCACTTCACCAAGTCATGAAACTTGGGAAGGAAACACCCTATACTACTTGGCAAGAGGTAGAGGATGAAGAAATAGGAAGTGGGTTCACTTTGGAATTGGATTTCTCACATGATTTCATCACTTGCCATTGATGAGGCAAGCTTTTCTTTCTTGCTCATGAAGAAGAAGATGAAGAAAGAATATGATAAGTGTTCAAGAATAATTGAAAAAGAATTGATTCTTATCATATTCTATCCTTAGTTAAGTGTAATGAATAGACTAGGGTTAGTTTAAATGGTTAGGGTTAAGGATGAGAACAAAAAGATCATTTAGTCAAAGCTTCATGAAGCTTCAACTAAAAACAAATCAAGCCACCATTCATTTATCTTTCAATTTATTCAAAATGAATAAATAAATAAGATAAATGAATAAGTAAAACCCTAATCAACAACTTAACCATGGTTTAATTCTTTACACTTAACCAAATAAGCATGTATCATCAAACATGATACAATGAAGTGCACAAAAGTATATCACATATACAACTTGCACAAATCAAGTGAGAAAATCCACTTAAAGTGAACCAATACTAGTTAATGCAAAGTAATATATCAAATATATAATTATACATTAAATCATTAAATCAACACTTGATTTAACGATCCGGTCATATCGCATATAACTGACCAGTATCCTATGTATCGGCTTATCGAATCAATCCTTGATTCGATAACTAGGTTATATCGCATATAACCAATCGATACATTCATCGCGAGAATGAAATATGATATCACATACACGCATTATTCTCGGTCCTGCACATATCTCATATGCGCTCCTATTTCGTTTCGCTTAAGCCAGGAAACCTCTGTGTAGGACTCTAAAGACTCGTCAATACGCCGGCAGCAGATGATGATCATATCAAGCACCCACAAGCCGCAAGCGGTCAGCTAAACGTAACGGCCACCCAGGCATTGAGCGATCAGAAGATCGACGAGCAAGCCCGCTCACACTCCTGTGAATCCAACTAGTAACACTTACCGTACAGTCCGGTCTGTTCGTCTGATATGTCGCATATAACGCCTAGGGGTGGTAAACGTCAGACCCCAGTAGCTTGATAAGTCATGCCGACGTAGGGTCCATAAAATTCGTGAAACTACTGATAACTCTTACCAGTATATCACTGCAACCCTGGCCAGGGATTTCCTGTTATGGCCAGTCGTGCATAGCGCAACATCAACCCCCAATACCGGGAGAGACGAATCCCCTCCTATCGCTCATTGCCTCCATGTGAATCGGGACTGTACCCAAAAACCAACTGTTTGCACGACTCAGTAGAGCCGTGGTAGGGTGGAAATCAAAGCACAGTGGGAGACACACAAGACTCTATGACGATCTCGGGTCAACAGACTAAGCTGTACCAGTGTCACCAGAGAACTGCCATCTAACGTGAGGTATAATACCATCTGGGAGTTCTCGGCGAGTCCGTTCAGTGTACCCAGTCTCCACTGAGCACCCGTATACCATCTCTGATGTCAAACACCAATGGATATGGGATCATCCATCGCCCATCATATGGGTCAAGAAGATATACGCTAGTCTACTTTGGAATATCGATGCCCCGTCTCGATATTCCCACGACTAGGAACATTGAAGGATGTACTCATGGACTACCCAGGCCCCACTAGTATGATCTGCATCATAGTCCTGGAAGTCGAGTACACATCCTAAGGGCTTTATCAACATGTAACAGAGAGACAGAAAGTATACACGTTAAGATAAAGAGCAACCAGATAGCGTACTATCATGTCGAGCAAGAAAGTCCTACCTATACATGTCCCAGCATCCACTACTATATATATCCAATGTACAGTAATGGCCTCTAGGGCATACATATAACTAACATATTTATATTGGTATATTCATATGCTTGGATGACGAGAATGTTATATGATACTCGGGAATGAGTCGATCTGATCGGGCATGATACCATGAGATATTTAATGTGTGACCGAGATATGTCATGATGTTATAACGGGTCGTTGGACGATGATACTATGTTGTTGGTATATATGACGATAGTTGGCTTGTGATCGAGATATGAGATAAGATATGTTAAGATATTTATAATAGATCGCTTGGGCGATGTATACTTCTATATGATGATATGTGTGGATGACATCGGATTGTAGGAGACTTTAGATCAGTAGCCCGAGCATGATATTGTTAATGATATTAGTAGTGTACTAGACTTAAATCAGTACCCCTGCTCACGATATGTGATGATGAGGATGCCAGATGAGTAATGAGATAAATATGATATTTGACCCGTACCCAGATTTGGGATGCCGTACGGTAGATTTACCGTACGAGATATGATTATGATGTTAGATCCGCACTCTTGACTCAAGGATGTCTTATTATTTGTTGGGTCGTATGTGATACCATTTAGGCGAGATCACCGACTACTAGCTATGTATATAGATCGACTCAGACTTAGGTGGATTCCCTTACCCTTTTGACTGGGCTTGAGTCATACACTTTTTCAAAAGTGGAGAATCGTGAGTGTTTTAAATACCAAATGGTATGACTCGTACATTGGGTAGGATTATTTCTTCAGTGTTGCTGTTATCATATCGCTTTCTGTATATTCATGATGTTTCATTGTATTGCATGCTTATACACATGTTATCTGTAATTATTATGAAACTATGATGTCAGGACACCAGCACCATTACCGATGATGCGTATGCTCCACATACACTTGCTTGCCGGCTCACACACATCTTCATCGGTAATTGCCATGTCACGTACACTTTAGAAACTAATATTCCTTAACATAAATTGCTAAGTTGATAGTTGCAATATATTATAGCTTTCAGATGCTAGTTTAACTATTGCATTCATTGCATGATATCAGATGCATTCATGTATTCATTGATTATGCAGTATTATGGAGTTTTATATCGATATTCACTGTTTACTTGCTATTGATGATTGGATTTCGGGTTTTCATGAGATTTCCTGGATTTGGGAGAAAACCGCAAGAATATATATATAAACTTCTCTCTCTCTCTCTCTTTAAAATGAAAAGTGCGGTTTTCTCGTGATGTATGAGTCGTCCACCATAATATTTTCTCGGTTATGAGATGGATTTCGAGACCCGATTTAAGGAGTTGGATGAACCGTCTGCGGGTACATGGTGGACCCGGTAAGGTACCCCGGGACAAGAAGCTCGAGGTGTAGACGATGAACCTGGCAGGGGCAGACTACCTACCAGTGATTTTACCTGGCGCGGCGGATATCAGGAGGATACCGTTCGTGGTCGTGTGATTGATGATATGGGCCGATCCTGACAGACGGAGCCCGAGTTACTGAGATATTGAGATTTGATGATACAGGCCAGTCCGGCTAGCCGGAGCCTGAGGTATTGAGATACTGAGATTTATATTTTGTGTCAATGCTGGACACTGTTTTATCTGTCGATTTCATTGATGATACGCGATTTATATACATACAGAAATCTCATAAAATAAAGAAAACAGTTGTCTCATTCATGATGTATTCTGTTTCATTTTTAATTCATTCATACATCATATATTTGATATGTTGCTATCTGAGGTACTGACTCGAGCATATAGTATTACACTTATACATAGATGGACCAGGATTTTTATTTGAGGATATTACTTGATATGACCTAGGATAGCGTTATGCATGCGATTTCTACTCGTAGATGGTTTCTACTCACGAGTTGGCAACTCACACCCGTTGTGCCACAGTTTCTTGCAGGTTTTGCCGCACAGGTTTCGTTGCGGTTTTGCTGTGCCCTTCCGGGTGATTGCTTTGGTAGGTGGGTTCTTTTGCATCAGGACCACCATTGTATATTTGTTATTTCAGTTGTATCTAGTAAAGCTCCATCAACCAGACTTGTATTATTTTGATAGACATAGAAGGCCAGTGTTTATTTTTTTGACCTTAGAGTCGCGCGTTGTATTATTATGGGTTTTCATATTGATTTGAGTTTTCCTTTTGAGTTTTGATCATCGCCCTTCGGCGTTGTATATTATATGCTTGCGTGGTTGTGGCCGTCGATTGACGAAGAGCTAACTCCCGCTTGGGGATGCCTTTTATCATTGATGCATATATTTATCATGTTGTATCCCGTTCGGGGCCAGTATTTACAAAGGAAACTCTGCCGGAATTTTCAGAAAAGACCTGTGATTTTAAAAATGCATATTTCGGCTTATGTTGCTAACTACTTGATTTAAATTGGTTTTTCCTTCACTCTACTGCTTTACTTGGTTTTGATTTCTGGGTTTTGGATTACTTAGATTACGTATGCCTCGAGACGTTTCGTAATTTAAGTGTCGGTCATGTTCCGTACTTTTCGGGTCGTGACAACGATGCAAAGCAAAAATAATCGACTATAGTGAAGTTATTACGTTGACGCAAACTTTTACTCAAGGGGTCACTCCCGATGAAGGGATCTCGGCCCTTGCCTCGATGAATGAGGTGCTGGATATTCATAACCGAATACCACTATGCAAAGCAAAAGAGAACGTCTATAATGTCAGTTTTTAAAACTTGGTTCCAACAACATATTTTAGGTTTATTTTCTTGCATTAATCAAAATTAATGCGGTCCCATCAATTTAACCTATCACACCAAAAAAGAACGAAAATATGATGTACGTATATGCCATATGCATTCGCCACTGGGCCCCGTCATCACCCGTTAGGTTACTTAACTAATGACAGAGCGGGGGCTGGACTAGCGCGGGTGAAAAACATATACATCATCTACTAGTATATATATAAGTATATACAACATTCGTCCCAGACATGATAATAATCAACATCATAGAATCTCAGCCAACAATACAGAATAGTGGATAATCTTGGAGCCCCGGGTTTCATTTGAGCCGTAAATAAAACCCGACGTTTCCGGTCGTGTGGATAGCCTGTGCAATGAAAACCTGGACCCCTACGAGCGTGGTAAGTTACCCGCCAATCTCAGAAGTGAGGCAGCCCCCTTCAACAAAGTGAATGGGCCACCCAGCACCTCACAGAATCCGATAACTTGGGCGCCCCTCCGTGGGTCATCCTATACCCCCTACGAGTGCGGCGAATAGCCCGCCAATTCTACAATGTAGCCCCCTCCGTCTAAACGCCATGAGATGCAGGCTTGTTGCCTTCTAGAACCCGGCTATTCGTGCACTCCACCGCGGGGTAATCCTAGTACAGAAAAAGAAAATAATATGTACAAATTGTGACATCGACCTCAACCCGGTCGTGCCCCAAAATAATATACAACCCGGCAAAGACGGCAGTCCACATATCGGACGCTCGCCCCGCAATATCAAATGTACAAATGAATATAAAATGTACTACTAACATTGCATCACATGCTATCCACCATGACTATCCAACCACAATCACAGCACAAGCACAAAACATCAACGCGAATGTTACGTTCGCAAACTCGTCTAAAAGGGCATATAGCAATCAGACAAGTTTACCGATCAAATGACATTCACGGTCACAGATAAAAATGAATGTACTGTAAACGATTAAACAGTGTCAAATATAACGACTTCGAAACACTCCAAATTGCCCCATACAGAAAACAACAGAGAATCAAACTTGGGCAAAAAAAATAAGCAACACTAGAAACCCAAACTCCTTAAGATAAGAGCCTAGACCAAAACACGACGCAATTGGCCATAGGAAAACCGAGGAGGCCAGAATTTTGGGGTGTTTGGCCGGCCAAAACTTGGTCAAAATACATCGTTTTTGTTCTGGGAACATCTCACAGTATAAGGATCACTCTGCAGTTGTTTAAAAAAAATTTAAAGCCTTTAAAAAATCGACAAAACTGCAGTTTGGGTTTCAAGCTTTTGGAGTTGTTTCGGTTTCGCTGTTTTAACATTGTTTAAACTTGCTAGTCTAGAGTTTATGGGCTGGCTCTGATACCATGAAGGGTTATGCTAGCGCCCCGACCAACTCCCGTGGCCAAATGCGGAACAAAAATTTTACAACGATTAGAAACTTGGTGCTAGGATAACACAAAAACCGGATCTTTACCATAAACCTAGTTAGCACTAAATGAGTTCTATCTACTATGGAAGTTGCTCGAGGACTTCTACTGGGAATGAATGTATACCTAAAGAAAACAAGTCCTTCGGGTCTTCGATCCTCTCCTTAAGCTCCTCGATAGAAGTATGGATCGTGCTTGAACTCCGGCCTCCTTGTGTCAACGATGATCCACCCGAGAGTTCCAACCTTGAGCTAAATCTCCAAGTTGAGGTAACTAGAATACTTAGCTTCCTAATCTAAGTAGACTAGAGTGAGTAGAGTGTGATTTAGAGTGGTTTAGTCTCACCAACCCTTAATTATCAACACATAATACAGTAGGGTTTGAGAGAGGAAGAAGGAGAGAGCAAGCTTGAAGAAAGAGAAAGTATTTGTGATAATGATAATAAAAATGAAATGGCTATCTTTTATATGACCTCAAGCATGGCATGAAAATATCTCACCAAAATATCTAGGTCCAAAAATATCTCATCAAATTATCTAAGGTCAATAAGTCAAGCCAAGTCAAAAGGTCAACCCAAGTAGCCATGCCATATATAATTATCATTTATCAAAAATAACAAACTCTTTTCTTTTTCTCATATGTGGTTTGACCACGTCAATGGTCAAAACCCTAATGAGATATCTTTTTCTATACCCCTATCATCCGTATATACATACCCGCATCCGAATTCCGAGAAACACAAATACAATGAGACGAAGCTAATCCAATAATCAAATACTAGGATCCAGCTTAAACCAAAGCCCACTAGTATTTTCCTCTAGAACACCACACGCGCACAAGTATAAGTATGTGATCGAACCCTGTCGTAAAACCATGCGACCTCTACTCGTTTCGCCCAAAGCTGGGAAACCCTCTGTGTGGGACTCTAAAGACTCGACAGTACTCTGGCAGTGGGTTTAACCATAAGCACATCAGCGGCACTAGCTACGCGTAATGGCTATCCAGGTATCTGTCGATAAGAAGGTCGACGAGCAAGCTCATCCAAACTCCTATTGAGCCTATCTGTGACAATCTCCGTACAGTCCGGTCTGTTCGTCTAAGAGTATCGCATATCGGGCCTAGGGGGTGGTAAACGTCAGACCCCTAATAGCGGTATAAGTCGTGTCGGAGTGTATCCCAGAACACCCTAAGAAACTACTGGAACACCTACCAGTAAATCTCACTTGCCCTGGCTAGGGACTTTGTGTAATGGCTCTCCAAACACAGCGTGATATCATCCCCCAATACCGGGAGAGATGAATTATATCTAACCGCCACTGCCTCCAAGTGCTTCGGGACTGCACCCAACTACTATCTTTTTGCACGACTCAATAGAGTCGTGGTAGGATAGCAATCTAAAAACAATGGGAACACACTTGAGGCGAAGTGGCAGTGTCAAGTCAATGGACTAAGCTGTACTCATGTCACCTGGGAACTGCTACCTAACGATAGGTATAATACCAACCAACAGTTCCCGACGAGTCCTGTCCAGTGTAACTCATAACCCAATGAGCACCTGCATACTATCTCCAGTACGACGTACTGATGGCTGTGGGACAGACCATCTCTCCTGCTGGGATGAGAAACGTATACACTAGTCTACTCTGGAGTATCGATGCCATGTCTCGATAATCCTACGACTAGGGACATGTATAAGGATGTGCTTATAGACTATTCAGCCCCCACTAGTGTGATCGCCATCACAACGTTGGGAGTCAAGCAAAGATCCTAAGGGCTCCATCAATATGTATTAGCTATATGTTAAAAGAAACATATACACATATTAAGATAGATACAAACCAAGTAGCATACTACTATATCGAGCAAGACTGTCGTCAATCCGTGTATATATTCCAAGCTTCCAAAATGTAATATACAAACTAGTATTATACTATGGCATACATATCCAACAGCGCGGATGGGTTTAATTCAATAATGAAATGTACGGGTTGAACTTGGCTTGCGATTTATAATTTGTGGACCTTGTCAAGGTCATAGATTGCTTGGGGAAAAATATTATCGGGAATTTCAAGTGTTGAAATTTACAATAAGATTGCATACCTTCTATGAGATAGTTGGATCCCGATACCCACTGCGAGTAAGATTTACTCCTGGAAGAGTTTTGCACATTACAATTAGCCAATCAAGTAAGTGTCTAGAAAGGTGTTAACGGGGTTATGCCCTTGGAAAAACGAGGTTTATTTTAATTAGGTCCGTGCGAAAGCACGGGGAACCTCCCGCAAAGTACCGACACTGCCTTGGCCGAAAGATTGGCGAACTTGTAGGGTGTAATTAATCCTGGCTAGTCTTACCTTTTAGGGTTTGAAGGAAGATTTGATGAAAACAGTGGGAGCCATCCTGATTAGATAAAATAACAACCAATCTAATCTTGCAAGAGCATACGCAGCGTATTTTCTTTTCTCTCTCTCTCTTTCCTGGTAGCGACCATGTCACGCCTTAATCAAGTTAATAATATGGATGCATTGACCGAACTTGCTTATTATACTGAGGTAGGGAACGTTGGTTCCGCTCTAATTTATAATTGTTATAAGTCCAATCAAGAAATAGGGGAATATCCAGATTCCTACGCGACCCAATCGAGGAAAAAGCATGTTGATGCATATTCTTCGGGTGTGTTCGTTACCAAGAACTGTTTCTCAGTATCCTCTACGTCCTAGGTATGAGATACCGGATCAGGATCTCACATATGTAATCTGTTACATGGGCTACAGAAAGGTAGAGAATTGGGATTGGGTAATATGTCTCTAAGTGTTAGAGAATTGCAGCCAAATCAGTTGGCAAATATCACCTTATATTAATGCATTGATTCTGAACAAATGTTATTACATGCCGAACCTGATATACAACATTATATTATATTCTTTATTAAGTTAAAGAAGGATATAATTTTGTATTACTGGATAATGTTGTGAACATTTTCCTTAATCAAGAGTTGATTGGATCAGGCACGTTATGAAATGACATAAACGTTTTAAATCAAACCACAGTTCAAAGTATATAGAACACATACAAGAGGAGTAGTTCAAAAATGAACGAATATTTCTTATGGCATTGTAGACTAGATCATATATATGCGGCACGACCAGCTAAGTTACATAAGGATGAATATGAGAATCTGTTCGAATTTTCATCATATGATACTTGCCAGTCTTATCACAAAGGTAAAGTGACCAATATTCCGTTTACTGGAAACAGAGAAAGAGTTACTGAACTCTTGGGACGGATACATGATGATGTATACGGTCCTATGTCTACAAATGCCAAGGTTGGTTCTTCGTACTTCATTATTTTCACTGACCATCTCTCAAGATTCGGACATATGTTCCTGTTGAAACACATATCTGAAACTTTTAAGAAATTCAATGAATATAAGCTTGAAGTTGAGAACCAGACGGGTATTAGTATTAAAGTCCTACGATGTGATCGAGGAGGTGAATACTTGGGCATGGAGTTCCTAGATTTTCTAAAATAGAGAATGGGATTCTCTCTCATTTTACTCCTTCGAATACACCACAGCACAACGGTGTATCGGGGCAGAGGTATCGCACCCTATGAGATCTTGCGCGCTCTATGATGAGTACTGCTGAGTTACCTATTTTCTTTGGAATTATGCACTTAAGAAGCTGCATACCTATTAAATGGGGTTCCAACCAAATCAGTGCCTACCACTCCATATGAGATATGGTATGGGAAGAGACCATGTCTTAAACGAGTTAAGATATGGGGTTGTCCGGCCAATGTTGAAAAGCAAAATCCGAACAAGCTCGAGGCAAGATCAGTTCTGTATAAATTTGTTGGATATCTCAAACATTTGCGAGGGAATATCTTCTACCACACTGAGGAGCAAAAGGTGTTTTGTTTCTCAGCATGCCACCTTTTTAGAAAAGATATTTCTTATGAAGAAATTAGTGGTCATGAGGTAGAACTGGAAGTAGTTCCAGCCACACAAACTAACAGCTGATGACCCACCAGGTTCAAGCAGGCCATCACGAGTGAGGACTCTGTGAAATAGCTGGATGCTATGCGATCAAAGATAGAATCCATGTACACCAACAAAGTATGACTTTGATTGTTGCACCTGAAGAGGTAAAACCTATCAGGAGCAAATGGATCTTGAGAAGATTCTTGATGTAAATGGAAAAGTTAGGACTTTCAAAGCTATGCTTAAGTCCATCAAGATTAAAGCAGGTATCGCAGAGTTGGAACATCTGTTTTGATGTGGCAGTCAAAGAGTTTGACTTCATCAAAAAAGTAGATGAACCTTGTATATACAAGAAGATTGTAGAAAGTAAGGTTGTCTTCCATGTATTGTACGTAGATGACATACTCTTGATAGGAAATGATTTCCTATGCTACACTCGGTCAAGCTCCTCTTATTATGAGGATTCTCCATGGAAGATCTGGATGATACCTACTACATCTTGTGGATTTTGATCTATGGTGATAAATCTAAGTGGATGTTGGGAGTGTCCCAAATTCAGGTACATTAACACCATACTAAAGGGGTTTAGTATAGAAGATTCTAAGCGTGGTGGTTCGCTCACTTACTTAGGAATCACTCTCTCCAAAAAGATATCTTCCAAGACTGATTTGGAGAGAGCTCGCGTGCAAGGGATACCCTATGCTTCGGCAGTAGGCTCTATCATGTATGCGATGTTATGTACCACACCAGATGTAGCTAACTCGCTAGGTGTAGTGATTAGGAATTAATCGGATCTTGGGAGAATCACTGGACAGTTGTGAAGGACATTCTTAAGTACTTGAGAAGCACTGAAGAAATGTTCTTGGGGTTTTGGTAAAGGTGAACTCCAGTGGGAGTCCTTTACCAATTCTAGCTCCCAGAGTGATAAGGTCGACTGAAAGTCAGTCTCGGGCTTTGTCTTTACCCTCAGTGGAGGGACGGTATGTTGGAAGAGTTCCAAGCTAGATACCGTGACAAACTAGACAATAAGGCTGAACACATCGCTACCAACGATGCTGCCAAAGTGGCTGTCTGGACAATTCTTGTTCGTGCGATGAACATGGTTCCTACCATTGAGCGTCCAAGAAGTGTTATTGTGACAACAATGGAGTTTTGGATTTGGCCTAGGAACGCCGGTCCCATCAGCGATCCAGACATATTCTGAGGACAGTATCACCTGATCAGGGAGATGGTTGATCTCCAAGGGATCAAGGTAAGAAGAGTTGACGCGAAGGATAACACGGCAGATCCACTCACAAAAGTCTTTTCCCTGGAGAGACTTCTATAGGATGTTGAGTATGAGATACTACAAAAAATAGCCTTAGTGCAAGTGGGTGATTGTTAGTTATATGTATGCCCTAGAGGCCATTACTGTACATGTGATGTATATTGTAGTGGATGCTTGGACATGTATAGGGAGGACTTTCTTGCTCGACATGATAATATGCTATCTGCTTGCACTTTATCTTAACATGTACATTTATTGTCTCTCTATTACATGTTGATAAAGCCCTCAGGATGAGTACTTGACTACCAGGATTATGATGCAGATCATACTAGTGGGGAAAGGGTAGTCAGTAAGTACATCCTTCAATTGTTCCTAGTCATGGGTGTATCGAGACAGGGCATCGATATTCCAGAGTAGACTAGCGTATACACTTCTTGATATATATGATGGGCGATGTAGGATCCCACATCCATTGGTGTTTGACATCAGAGAAAGTATACGGGTGCTCAGTGGAGACTGGGTACACTGAACGGACTCGCCGAGAACTCCTAGATGGTATTATACCTATCATCATATAGAAATTCTCTGGTGACACTAGCACAGATTTGTCTGTAGACCCGAGATCGTCATAGAGTCTTGTGTGATTCCCGCTGTGCTTTGATTTCCACCTTACCACGTTCAAGAGATCATGAAAAACGGTGGTTTTTGGGTACAGTCCCGAGTCACATGGAGGCAATGAGCGATAGGAGGGGATTCGTCTCTCCCGGTAGTGGGGGTTGATGTTGCGCTATGCTCGATTAGCCATAACAGGAAATCCCTGGCTAGGGTTGCTAAGATTTACTGGTAAGTGTTATCAGTAGTTTCTCGAATCGTTATAGGCCTCATATCGGCATGACTTATCAGGCTATTGGGGTCTGACGTTTACCACCCACAGGCTGCAATATGCGACATATCAGACGATGAGACCGGACTGTACGGTAGTGTTACTGATTGGATTCGCAGGAGTATGAGCAAGTTTGCTTGTTGATCTTCTGATCGCTCAATACCCGGGTGGCCATTACGTTTAACAGACCGCCTGCGGCTTGTGGGTGACTGATATGATCATCACCTATTGCTGGCGTATTGACGAGTCTTTAGAGTCCTACACAGAGGTTTCCTGGCTCAAGCGAAACGAAGTAGGAGCACATATGTGATATGTGCGGGACAGAGATTAATACGCGTATGTGATACCGTATTATATTCTTACGATATGTAATATCGGTCGGTTATATGTGATATAACCGGACCGTCGAATCAAAGTTTGATTCGACAAGTTGATACATTTGATATTAGTCGGTTGTATGTGATATAGCCGGATTATTAAATCAAGTGTTGATTTAATAATTTAATGTATAATTATATATTTTATATATTATCTTACATTAACTAATATTTGCTCACTTAAGATTTTTTTTTCTCACCGGTGTACACTTAGTATATATGTGATAGATATTAATGTTCATCTTTTGTGTCATGCTTGATGCCACATGCTACATGGGTGTATGAGACTCACATCATGCTTATAATAATGTAAAGTTTTGTTTATTTAAAGTAAATCAAATTAGTTAGAAATTGTCACATGGTTGAAGTTTGTAGAAGCTTGTGGAACCATTGACCAAGTCCATTAATTTTGTTTTACCTGAAGATATTTATTAACCCAACCATTATTGTTTAGCCATGGTTTAGTCTCTACATGAGTTAGTATATGATATTAACTCGCCCATGGTTGATACTCTCACCATTTTTGATTCATTCTTCACTTGCTTCATTCCATGGGAGCTTTTCTTCATCTCCTTCCTCAAGCTTTTTAGCTTCATGAGAGGTGAAGAAAAATAGTGAGAAAATAATTTCTAAAGTGAGCAAAATTCCTACCTACTATCCATTTAGATTTGGTTGTTTCTTCACTAGTTCATCACTTAGTGAAGAGATAGCTTGTGTTAGTGTCTCCTCGACGTAGATCATCTTCGGCCTCGAAGACTTCAAGAAAGCTTGTTCATTTCACCTCGTGGAGCCTCACTATAGTCCGGGAGATCACTACTTGGAGCGAAGGGGCTACTACACGGAGCTATTGAAGTGAAGGACCGGTCTACAAAGGTTGTATTCCTTATTCACTTAGATGTAAAGATGTTTAAATGCTTGTTCTTATAATTCTCTAGTGTAGATTCTAGCGTTAGGGTTCTTTAGCACGCCATTTTTTTGAAAACGGCATGGTCGATGCCTCCCGAAACCCAGCGGCTGCTTAGGGAACCCTGCACAATAATGGCCTCTGGGGCATACATATTCTTAAAAATCTCCCACTTGCACTAAGGCCTGTTGTTGTAGTATCTTATACCCAGCATCCCAAAAAGTCTCTTGAATTTCATCTGGGGGAGGCCTTCGTAAGTGGATCAGTTGTGTTATCTTTCATGTCAACTCTCCTAACCTCGATCTCTCGGCGATCAACTATTCCCTGATCAGGTGATACCGCCTAAGAATATGTCTGGATCACTGATGTGTCACGACCCGAATGTGGCACGTGACCGGCACTTAAATCGCGTGACATCTAAAGACGTTGACACGGTTCAAGTAAGTCGAAACCCAGAATCTAAACCCTTTTTGAAAATATTGGAGCTAAAGTTTAAAATTGTCATCAGATCGAATCGGTTTAAAATAACATTTAAGTTAACTAAGTATGTTTGAAAAGTATCTAGGACGTTTTGAATTTCTACAGCACCTCCGTTGTAATTTTATATAAAACCCGATACAACATAATAATATAAATAGCATCCCAACGGGAGCTAGATTCCACGCCCAAATGGCGGAACAACCAAGCAACAATATACGACGCACAATGACGAAGAAAAGAAAAGCGAAACAAAATCAACGATATAAAATGGTCGACTCCAATGAGTGCGATATTATAACACACAACTCTAAGTCTCTCTTCTAAGTCTACAGTATACCCTTTCTAAGTTGATGGAGTTTTACTAGATACAAAAGATGAGAATATACTAATGTGAGTACGATACAACAGTAACCCACCTGCCAAAGAAATCACCGAAAGGAATGTGTGCCTTAAGCCGCTGATAATCCAAGCGGTAACACCTGCAAGAAACTGTGGCACAACGGGGGTGAGTTGCCAACTCAGTGAATAAAAGTACATGACAAGGTAGAAATCGAAATGCACAACGATACCTAGGTCATAAGTATAATACTATCATATCCTGTACTAATATAATATATGATATGCATATGTATGCAAATGCAACACTATCTATCATGCGATCCTGAAGTAAAACATATCAAATGCAAATAACCTACATCTAGGTATAAGCTCAAAGGTAGCCGAAAATATATATATATATACCTCTTCTTTAAAATAGCCGCGGAATAGATATATCACGGTATAAAAGCAGACTGGATAGTATGAAATAAAATAGGTATCTTATTTAAGATATACATCCTGCCATTTTAATGAACAGTGTTAATAGGTTTACAATTTAAAAGCTTTCAATGTCATGCCTGACATGTCAAAATATTGAGACTATAGCTCAATTTGAATTCTTTTTTAATGTATACAATTACCAGTAAAGAGATATGCAGGTACTGTCCCCCGGATCAGTCCTAGTCGGCTACAATAACTGTAATATAACTGGGTACCTCATGATAGCAACATATCAATATATATGGATGTCCAGCATCGACACCCGAAATCAGAAATCTCTCGTGTCCATCACCGACACCCAAATGCAGATACCGTCGACACCATCTCAACAGATGATCACCACCCGATATCCCTGGCTCCAGTCGGTATCTCCTAAATATCCGACGTGCCCAATCAAACCCTGGTCAGTATCCCTTGGATATCTGCCGTGCTCATCTCTATCTCCGATATCGAGTATCCTCGCTAGGCTCCCCGCCTCTAATGCGGCTATCCTGCCCCTCGGACTTGACAGTATCTGACTGTATAGCCCCCCACTCAGTCTGGATAACGTAGTAATCCGTAACCATATAGCCCCTCCACTCAGTTCAGAGTAAAACAAAACATAAAAACGACTCATGGTGGGCATCAACTCATCGCATCCAAAGATAACAAGTAAAGAATAAGAATAATCTCATATATCCTTCTGATGATATATAATATATATACATATATAATAGCGTCCCATACCACTGATATATATCATCAAAATAAAATATCCTGAAAACTCATAACAATCAAATACAACATCTATAGTACTGATACTCGCAATACGCAATAGGTAATAAAGGAAGACTGCGTAAATAAATCATACAGGCATAACGATATCAATTCTACTGTGTCATGGCACTACTAATGATATGTAGTGTAGCATACGCCTTCGTGCTCGTGCAACATGGCAATCATTAGTATTTGTGCAAGTGTTCTAAAGGTGTAGTAAGCTACTCATATCAACATATACATAAACACATTACGTAACATAACGGTTCTACAGTGACATGGCAGTACCAATGAGGTGTAGTGTAACATGTATGTACGTGCTTGTGCAGCATAATACTCATTGGTAGTTGTGCAGTGTTCTATCAGAGTGTTCGTATTACGGAAACGTATAATATCAATAACTATAACGCGAACAAGTAAAGTAATTCTAAGCATCACTAATAAATTTACGAGTCTAAAGGTAATTTAGCCGTTATTCGGCATACTAATCTCATCATCCTCAATACAGTATAATATCTGTAGGGTTCCTAGGCACTCTCAAGGGGTCTCACAAGGCATCAACCATGCCAATTTCAAATTTTACGGGTGCCGAGAAACCCTAATACGGATCGTTAACTAGATATATAGGCGAAACAATGAAACTAGTTTACAACTAAACTAAAAGAACGGAAATACAACCTTTGTACATCCGGTTCTCCACCTCCATGGCTCCGCGATGAAGTCTCCTCGCTGTACAAATCGGATCTTGGGCTCTAGCGTCGGCTTCATCGGAGAAAAAGCGGGCTAGGTCATCGACGACGATGCCGAAGATGATCTACGTCGAGGCATCGCTAGATCAAGCTCCCACTTCACCAAGTCATGAAACTTGTGAAGAGAACACCCTATACTACTTGGCAATAGGTAGAGGATGAAGAAATAGGAAGTGGGTTCAGTTTAGAATTGGATTTCTCACTCATTTTCAAGAGTTGCCATTGATGGAAGAAGCTTTCTTCAAGTAGAAGAAGAAGAAGAAGAAGATGATAATATTATGATAAGTTAATTCAAAATAGAAAAAGAATTGAATACTTATCATAATCCAACCATGGTCAAGTGTAGAGAATGAACTAGGGTTAAGTGAATGGTTAGGGTTAAGCATGAAGACAAAAATGGTGACTTAGTCAAAGCTTCATGAAGCTTCAATATCCATCCAAAGAAAGCCACCATTTATCTTTATGCTTATTATTTTCCATAAAGAATAAATAAATAAGAAAACCAAAACCCTAACCATTTAAATAACCATGGTTCAATCTTTACACAAACTCAAGTAAACATGCATCATCAAACATGATACAATCATTTGCACAAAAAGTATATCACATATACAACTTGTACATCCAAGTGAGAAAATCCATTTAAAGTGAACCAATACTAGTTAATGCAAAGTAATATATCAAATATATAATTATGCATTAAATCATTAAATCAACACTTGATTCAATGATCCGGTCATATCGCATATAACCGACTAGTATCCAATGTATCGGCTTATCGAATCAACCCTCGATTCGATAACTAGGTTATATCGCATACAACCAATCGATACATTCATCGCGAGAATGGAATACGGTATCACATACACGCATTATTCTCGGTCCTGCACATATCTTATATGCGCTCCTATTTCGTTTCGCTTGAGCCAGGAAACCTCTGTGTAGGACTCTAAAGACTCGTCAATACGCCGGCAGCAGATGATGATCATATCAAACACCCACAAGCCGCAAGCGGTCTACTAAACGTAACGGCCACCCGGGTATTGAGCGATCAGAAGATCGACGAGCAAGCCCGCTCACACTCCTGTGAATCCAACCAGTAACACTTACCGTACAGTCCGGTCTGATCGTCTGATATGCCGCATATCTTGCCTAGGGGTGGTAAACGTCAGACCCCAATAGCTCGATAAGTCGTGTCGATATGAGGTCTACAACAGTTCAAGAAACTACTGGTAACACTTACCAGTAAATCTCAGCAACCCTGGCCAGGGATTTCCGGTTATAGCCAATCGAACACAGCGCAACATCAACTCCCTATACCGGGAGAGACGAATCCCCTCCTATCGCTCATTGCCTCCATGTGACTCGGGACTGTACCCAAAAACCACCGTTTTGCACGCCCTCTTGGACGTGGTAAGGTGGAAATCAAAGCACAGTGGGAACCACACAAGACTCTATGACGATCTCGGGTCAACAGACTACTCTGTACCAATGTCACCAGAGAACTGCCATCTGACGTAAGGTATAATACCATCTGGGAGTTCTCGGCGAGTCCGTCCAGTGTACCCAGTCTCTACTGAGCACCCGTATATCATCTCTGATGTCAAACACCAATGAATATGGGATCATCCATCGCCCATCTGTATGGGTCGAGAAGGTATACGCTAGTCTACTCTGGTATATCGATGCCCCGTCTCGATATACCCACGACTAGGGACTTTGAAGGATGTACTTATGGACTACCATGTCCCCACTAGTATGATCCGCATCATAGTCTAGGTAGTTAAGTACACATCCTAAGGGTTTTACCAACATGTAACAGAGAGACAATCAGTGTACACGTTAAGGTAAAGATCAACCAGATAGCATACTATCATGTCGAGCAAGAAAGTCCTCCCTATATATGTCCAAGCATCCACTACAATATACATCCTATGTATAGTAATGGCCTCTAGGGCATACATATAACTAACAATCTCCCACTTGCACTAGGGCCATCTGATAGCAGTGGTTGTAGTATCTCATACTCAACCATCCCATAAAAGTCTCTCTCTGGGAAAAGGCCTTTGTGAGTGGATCCGCCGTGTTGTCCTCTGAGTCTACTCTCCTAACCTCGATCACCCTGGAGATCAACCATCTCCATGATCAGGTGATACTGCCTTAGAATATGTCTGGATCACTGATGGGACGGGTGTTCCTTGGCATAAGCCACAACACCATTGTCACACAATGGGAGGAACTCAGTTCATCTCATGAACAAGTATACACCCAGACAGTCTCTTTGGTAGCATCTTGAGCAGCGATGTATCCAGCCTTAATCGTCTAGTATGCCACGGTATCTAGCTTGGAATTCTTCCAACATACCGTCCCTTTACTGAGGGTAAAGACAATGCCTGCGACTGACATTCAGTCGTCTTTATCACCCTGGAACCCTTCCAGTGATTCTCCCCAGGATCGATTGATACCATCTCACTACAACTAGTGAGAATCCTAACATCCAATTAGATATATCTCATAGATCTAAAACCCAGGATTTAGGAGGTATCATTTTGATCCTATATGGAGAATCATTGTGATAAGCGGAGATTGACCAAGCGTAGCATAGGAAACTCCTTTCTTATCAAGAGTATGTCATCCACGTACTCTACGAAGATCATCACCATACTCCCTTCTACCTTTTTGTTTATACAAGGTCTATCTACCATTTTGATGATATCAAACTCTTTGACTAACACATCAAAACAGATGTTCCAACTCCGCGATACCTGCTTTATCCTATAAAGCATCTTGTACATGTTTCCGCTGCTCCCACTGTCTACGAAGCCCTCTGGCTGTGTACTTATTGACGTCCTCTTCTAAAACATCATTTAGAAAAGCAATCATGGCACCCAACCGCCAGATACCGTAGTCATGGTATGTAGCCGTGGCAAGTAGGATCTGGATGGACTTAAGCACAGCCACTGGAAAAGGTTTCATCTTTATCCACGCCTGGTTGATGACGAAAACCTTTAACAAGTCTAGCTTTGAAAGTCTCAACCTTTCCATGTACACCAAGTAATCTTCTCAAGATATACTTGCTCCTGATGGGGATTTAACCCTTCAGATATAGCAACCAAAGTCCATACTTTGTTGGTGTATAAGGATTCCATCTCAGATCACTAAGCATCCAGCCATTCTTACAGAGTCTTACTCCTGATGGCCAGCTCGAAACTAGTTGGGTCATCATCTCATGATGCAATCCTCGCTCCCACTGTCATAGAGAAACCGAAGTATCTCTCAGGTGGGTGAGGAACCCTACTAGATCGGCGGAGAGGCTGAGGTTCGTTGGTAACTATTGAATCCTTTGGTTCTATCAAATCATCAGCTGCAGTTTGTATAGCTGGAACATTTCCAGTTCTACATAACTGACTTTGCCTCGAGCTTGTCCGGATTTTGCTTTTAGACATAGCCCGGACAACCCTAAATCTTAACCAACTTAAGATATGGGCTCTTCCCTTTCCATATCACATATGAAGCGGTAGGCAACTGATTTGATTGGAACCCTATTCAATTGTCACGACCCGCAGGGTACGGAACGTGACTGGCACTTAAGTTTACGAAACGTCTAAAGACATCCGTAAAGTAAGTAAGCCAAAGCCCAGAAAAAAAAAACCAATTAAGCAAAAGAGTGAAGAAAACCCAATCAATTGAAAACGAGTTATCAAATAAGTCATGTACAACCCTTTTTAAAAACGATACCAATTTTTCCGAAAATTTCGGCAGAGTCTCCTTTGTAAATACTGGCCCCCAAAATGGGTACAACAAAAATATACATGAATCCAACAAAATAGGGCATCCCCAAGCGGGAGCTAGCTCTTCGCCATAAGGCGGTCATAAATCCCACGCAATGTAAATGACAGCAAGCATAATAATCATAATAAAGCATAAGAAAACATCATGTCGACTCAAGTGAGCTCGACCCCAAAATACAGCATAAAAGTCCCCAAACCTCACAGTCTCATCTCTAGGTCAATATACAATAAATCTGGTAGAAACAGTAGATGGAGTACACTAGATACAAGAATATACAAGGTGGTACAAAATAATAACATAACCCACCTATGAGCAAATCTCGAGCTCAGGCAAAAGAGGCAAAAGGGCAAGTGCGCCTGCCGCTACTGAACTGACGGAGCGGACCTGCAAAAGACTGTGGCACAACGGGGGTGAGTTGCCAACTCGTGAGTAATAAATAACATCTACAAAGGCTATCGTATGCATACACACAAGTATCCTAGCATCTAAAATATAGGTATGACGGGATGCACTAGCAGGTGTGTATACAACATCAGTGTACTAATATGTATGCAACATGAAAATCTGAGGTCTCAATAGGTATATATAAGAAACATTTTATCTCTTTTTGTTTTTGAAACTCTTTTAGAATGCCAGCATAATACTCAAAGAATCGACGAGAACCGGTGTCCAGCAACGACACCCAAAAGCTGTCTCAAATCTCATAAATGTATCTCTGGCCTCAGCCGTCCGGCTGACCCATCTCAAATATCAATATCTCATCATCTAGCGGCCACGGTCGGTATCCTCTGGATATCCGCCGTCCCAAACAGTCACCGGTAGGTAATCCGTCCCCTGCCAGGCTCAACGTCATCACCACATTCCTCTTGCCCCGGGGTACCTTACCGGGCCCACCATGTACCCGTGCCGGTTCCTCCACTCCTCGACACGGATTTCCAAATCCACAGCAAACTCATGGTGGACGACACTTACACCACTAGAAAACCGCAATTTACATATTTTAAAAATATAATAAGTTTAGAAATTTTGCGGCTTTCCCCCTGAAATCCAGCAATATCATAAAATCTCAAGAAATCCTCATAAGTGCATATATCAATGATAATGAATGCATATGGTATCAATAATCAAGTTGCGATGTGTGATTAATGTATTAAGCATGAACAATTAATATGATGAAGTACATGCACATGAATAGCAATACTACGGTTTCATTTTTAAGGAATTAAAGGCAATAGCACAAGTTTAAGTATTAATTAGTAACAGGTTTAAATTTAAAGGTTATCTAGTGTGGTGGCATGGCAATTACCAGGGTGTGTGTGTAAGCATGAATAGTGCTCGTGCTGCATATAAAAACCCTGGCAATGGTGCAGGTGTCCTATAAAATGGTTTCGTATAGGTATGTCAATATAATGCATGGATGCAGCAAATAGTCAAATAAGTATTTCACCCCTAATTACTAACATCACTAAGGGTCTTGTAAGTTACTAAAACTATCGGGCGGCTTGCGCCATCCAATGATAGTCCCCCGTAGATGTTACATCTACTCACCGGAATCCCTGGCTAGCTGTGTCCAATCACCGCTTTCCCCTTTCGCGCCGCGTCTGACGTCTCCGCGACCGAACCTGGAATTAACATCAATACCAAACATAAGGTTACATATCAAGAACGACGCAAAACCCAAACGAAACTACTAACGTTCGCTAGCTAGGTACAACGTGCACAAAGTGCGCGGAACACACGCGAAAATCGCAAAAACTGCCAAAAAAACGCCGATTTGGTCGCCCGGCAAAACTAAAACCCGACTACCCAAAAATCCGCACTCACGCATCCTAAAAGTCGTAGGACAAGCCATTACAATCATCAAGATATCGAAAATAATCCATCACATAATTTTATAACAAAACTAGTAAGCATTTGCATTCCAAAATCGGTGCAAAAATCGCCGATTTGCGACAAAACGACTACAATCTAGCATAATCACCCAAGTCACACCATTAGATAACTACTACACAAAATTTCAACACAATAACCATGCTCCAAAACCTAAATTCCACAACCAACCCTTTCTTGATTTTTCTCAAAAGCAATTGCAAATCAAAATCCATACTAGAAAAACTTAACTAACACTAATTTCAAGCCCAATTAGCAAGTTAACCTTCTAGATTAGGTTAGCAAAACAACTAGATAATAAATTAGGTTTAATCAACTAAATAATGGTTTCTAAACCTTAATCAACTCACTAATCATGCTTCACAACCCAATCCATACATAAACCCTCTCTTGAAAATCCTAAAACAACAATTTACAACCAAATCACACTTCTAAAATTAACTAAATTAGCATAATTGAAGACTACATAAACAAGGTGACCATATAGATTAGTTAATTAACAACTAGATTAACTATAAAACAATCTAATTAACTATCATGGCTTCAAAACCCTAATTTAAACAAACTACTCCTTTTTAAAAAAAACAAGATTAGAAATTAGCTAACTTTTAACACTAAACCATGCAATTAAAGGAATTTAGCAAAAAAAAGAAAGTAACTTGATGGAATTTATACCTCAAGATCTATGGATCAAGCAAGTGATTTGCCTCTAAGGATGGCTTTCTAGCTCCAAGATTCAAGCAAGAATGGCTAAGGATAATGATAGCATAAGGATTTTGTTTGGATTTTTGAATTAATTATGGATTTTGATGTGGTTTTTTGAAGAAAATTGAAGAAAAATGAAAAGAAAAGAGATGAAGAAGAGAGAGTTCAGGTTTCGGCCAGAGGAGGTAAGGGGGAGGGGTGTGGGTGAGTGGGGAAAGTCAATGGTCAAGTCTCCAAAGTCAAATGCACCATACCTTATTCATTATAATTAAAATAAAGCCATAAACTAAGTAAATCAACTCAAGAAAGCAACCAAGGAAATGAGGCCAGAAATTTCTGGACTTGCACAAGGTGGGGCTGTCCTAGGGCTGAGGAAAAAGAGAGAGGGGTTTTACAAAAGAAATTTTATGCAAAAAGGCCCCCTACAAGTCAAAAATTGCAAGTTTTAGCTCAAAATTCAATAAATTCGTTTCATATCATAAAAATTTGTTAAAAATCAAAATAAATTACTAAAAATTTATGTTATCACTAGATTTTAATTATCATAATTTTAGAGATTAAAATTAGCCCGGAAAAATTTGTATTTATCGCTAATTTAATGTATTTTCTTACCGGCTTAAAATAATATTGAAAAATTAGGGAAAATTAGGGAAAATTTTTAAACGACCAGAATTTCATAATTAACTCATTAGCTACTAAAAACAAGCAATTACCTATCCATTTTAGGTATAATTAGCCCTAAGCTGCAAAATAACAAGAAAGACGGTTTTCGGAAAAATACCGAATTTTCACCGAATTTCAGGAAAACACCAAAACGACTTTTCAAGATGCTACAATCTTCCCCCCTTAAAGAAATTCTGTCCCCGAATTTAAAAAAAATATAGCTACGCGTACCTTCAAAGAGATGGGGATATTTCTTCCTCATCTCGCCCTCGGTCTCCCAGGTAACCTCCTCGCTGCTCGGGCTACGCCAAAGGACCTTGACGGTTGGTATAATCTTCGACCTCAACTTCTTCACCTGCCGATCCAGGATGGCCACCGGCTGCTCTGCAAAAGAAAGGTCGCGCTCTAGCTGGACTGTCGGGTGCTGAATCGCATGCGAAGGGTCGTGAAGGTACTTGCGGAGCATCGAAACATGGAAGACGGGGTGAACATCGGGAAAGCTGGGAGGAAGAGCCAAACGATAAGAAACAGCGCCAACCCGCTCGAGGATCTCGAAGGGACCTACGAATCTAGGGCTAAGCTTCCCCTTTCGCCCAAAACGCATCACGCCCTTCATCGGAGAGACCTTCAGAAAAACATGGTCACCAACTGCGAACTCTAATCTGCGACGGCGCCTGTCCGCATACGATTTCTGCCTGCTCTGAGCCGCTCTCATCCGGTCTCGGATCAACTGTATCTTCGCTGTCGTCTCCTCAACAAGCTGCGGCCCCAAAATACTGCTCTCGCTGAGCTCTGTCCAACAAACGGGCGATCTGCATCTCCTCCCATACAATGCCTCGAAAGGTGCCATCTGAATAGTATCCTGGAAGCTGTTGTTGTAGGAGAACTCCACTAGAGGTAAATGACGATCCCAGCTACCACCAAAGTCTAAAACGCACGCTCTGAGCATGTCCTCGAGAGTCTGAATGGTCCGCTCTGACTGTCCGTCGGTCTGCGGATGAAACGCTGTGCTGAAGCTCAAACGAGTGCCCAAAGCCTCCTGAAGTCTCTGCCAAAGTCGGCTGGTGAACTGGGTGCCTCGATCTGACACGATACAAGTCGGTACGCCATGAAGCCGCACGATCTCGTCAATATAGAGCTGAGCATACTGAGCGAAGCTGAAAGTCGTCTTCACTGGAAGGAAGTGAGCCGCTTTCGTCAATCTATCCACGATCACCCAGATGGAGTCGTACCCTCGACTGGTCCTGGGTAGACCCACAACGAAGTCCATCGAAATCTGTTCCCATTTCCACTCTGGAATGGGTAACGGCTGTAGCTCTCCTGCGGGCCTCTGGTGCTCGGCCTTGACTTGCTGACAAGTCAGGCATCTCGAAACGAACTCCGCAATGTCCCTCTTCATCCCGTCCCACCAGTAGGTCTCTCTCATATCATGGTACATCTTGGTGGAACCGGGGTGGACACTATACACTGATCGGTGTGCCTCCTCAAGAATGTCGCGCCGCAATCCATCAGCATCTGGTACGCACAGTCTAGATCCATATCGTAAAATCCCCTGATCGTCAACCACGAACTCGGAAATTCTGCCCTGTCCCATCTGTGCCATGATCTCTGAGCAACGGTCGTCACTGCGCTGTGCCTCATATATACGGTCAAGCAACTGTGGGCGTGCACGAACATGCGCGAGCTGTCCCCCTGTCTGAGTGAACTCGAACTCAACTCGGCTGTCGCATAGCATCTGCCAATCTGCTGACGACTGCCTCTGCACTGCGCGCAAAAAGGATAGACTACCCCCGGGCCTCCTACTCAACGCATCTGCCACCACATTTGCCTTGCCGGGGTGATATAAGATCTCGCAGTCGTAGTCTTTCACCAACTCCATCCAACGACGCTGTCTGAGGTTCAGGTCTCGCTGCTGAAATATGTACTTTAAGCTCTTGTGATCGGTGAATATCTGACACGACTCGCCGTAAAGGTAATGTCGCCAAATCTTCAGTGCAAAGACCACTGCAGCCATCTCCAAATCATGAGTGGGGTAGTTCTGTTCATGCTTCTTCAACTGCCGAGAAGCATAAGCGATCACCCGGCCATGCTGCATCAATACGCATCCTAATCCCACTCGCGAAGCATCACAGTAGACAACAAATCCGCCTGATCCCGAAGGCAAAGATAATACCGGCGCCGTAGTCAAACAAGTCCGTAGCTGCTGAAAACTGCGCTCGCACTCCTCTGTCCAGACGAAAGGAACTCCCTTCCGGGTCAAACCGGTCAACGGTGCAGCTATACGGGAGAAGTCCTGAACAAAACGCCTGTAGTAGCCCGCCAGGCCTAGAAAACTACGGATCTCAGTAACCGATGTAGGTCGGGGCCACTGCTGAACAGCCTCAATCTTCTTCGGGTCCACACAAATGCCGTCTCTCGTAACCACGTGACCCAAGAATCCGACGCTGTCCAGCCAGAATGCACACTTAGAGAACTTCGCGAACAGCTGGTGCTCCCTCATAGTCTGTAACGTAATCCGCAAGTGCTGCTCGTGCTCCTCTCTGCTCCGGGAGTACACCAAGATATCGTCGATAAACACGATGATGAACAAGTCAAGATACGGCCTGAATGTACGGTTCATCAAATCCATGAATGCTGCTGGGGCGTTGGTGAGTCCGAACGACATCACCAAAAACTCGTAGTGGCCGTAGCGCGTGCGGAAAGCTGTCCTCGGTATATCCTTCTGTCGAACTCGCAGCTGATGGTATCCTGATCGCAAGTCGATCCTCGAAAAATACCCCGCACCCTGAAGCTGGTTGAACAAATCATCAATGCGCGGCAACGGATATCTGTTCCGAACGGTAACTTTGTTCAGCTGGCGGTAGTCGATACATAAGCGCAAACTTCCATCCTTCTTCTTGACAAACAGGACCGGAGCACCCCACGGAGAAACACTAGGTCGAATAAGCCCCTTATCTAACAAATCCTGCAACTGATCCTTCAGCTCTCGAAGCTCTGCCGGGGCCATCCGATAAGGAGGTATAGAAATAGGCCCCGAACCGGGAATCAAATCAATGCAGAACTCAACATCGCTCTCAGGCGGTAGCCCAGGTAGCTCATCAGGGAAAACATCAGGGAACTCACAAACTACCGGGACCCGGTCTAACGGAACCTCTGCAGCTCGAGTATCACAAATAGACGCTAAGAATCCCTGACATCCCTTCCGCAAGAGCTGACCAGCGCGAAGAGACGAAATTAAGCTGGGAAGGGTGACACTGCGGTCTCCCTGAATAACAAGGAATGGCTCTCCCGGAAAGCTAAATCTGACTGCCTTCTCACGGCAGTCCACCGAAGCATAACAAGTGGCTAGCCAATCCATGCCCAGAAGCACATCAAAGTCCAACATATCGAGGAGTATCAAATCAACTGATGAATCCCTCTCCCCGATACGAACGGAACACAAACAAAAAACAAAACGAGCGACAAACGACTCGCCTACCGGAGTAACAACAACAAGCGGCTGATCTAACGACGACGACTCACGGCCCAACATCGGTGCAAAGTGTGTAGATACGTACGAATGTGTGGAACCTGGGTCGAATAATACCCGTGCGTCGAAAGAACAAACTGGCAAGGTACCTGTCACAACGGCATTGGATGCCTGCGCATCCTGCGGTGTCAAAGCAAACACTCGGGCCTGTCCTCCACCGATAGCGGGCTGACCTCGACCTTGGCCTCTGCCTCCTCGTCCTCTCTGAACAGGACCGCCGCGTCCACGGCCTCTGGGTGCACCTAACTGGCGTGGATCATCGCCTGGGGTAGGAAGTAAGGCTTTCTGAGGAGGGGGTGGTGATGGTGGTAGGGTCACATGCGGAACTGTCGCTGCTCCCTGTCGTCTCGCCGGACAGTCTCTGACAAGATGGTGCAAACTCCCGCACCCAAAACACCCTGGCGACGGCTGCTGCCCCTGGGGATAAGAACCATATAACTGTCCCCGTCCAAATCCTCTGCCAGGCGTATCTCTCGGAAAGAATCTGGCGCGCTGCCTCTGAGACGGTACATCGGTGCGAATCCTCTTCGGCCCAGAAACGGCCGAAGTCCGTGATATGCGTGCCTCCATCCGCAATGCCGCATCCATAGCAGCTGAATAAGTGTCGTAGTGCTGGGCGCCAATGGCAAGATATAGCTGGGCATCAAGTCCCTGTACGAACCTCTTCACCATCTTCTCCTCGGTATCCACCAAATACTGAGCATATCGGGATAACTGTGTAAACTGGATGTCATACTCAGACACCGTCATCCCAGGTGTCTTGACTAAGGCCTCGAAGCTGCGAGCTCTGGCGTCACGAACGCTCTCTGGAAGGAAACGGGCTAGAAAGACCGCTGTAAACTCGGCCCAAGTCATAGGCGGTAGACCTGCAGCTCGACCTCTCAAGACTGACTCCCACCATGTCTGCGCGAGACCCTCTAGTCGGAAACTCGCAAGCTCTACCCATCGATCATCCGAACATCTCAGCGAACGGCAGATCCTGGCTAAACTGTCAAGGAACGTCTGTGGGTCCTCCGCTGTCTCGGTGCCGGTGAATATTGGAGGTCTCAACCTCATGAAATCCTGTAGCGAAACCGGAATGGCCACGGTGGTAGTAGTAGGAGCAGGTATCATGGTCGTCTGTGATGTAGTAGGTACGTCATCCGGCCTCGGTGTACGACTGGCTGCAACTAGGGATCCTACCATCTGACGTAGCTCCTGTATGCCTCCCATCATCTGTCGCAACTCCTCCATACCGGTCTCGAGCCTATCCATACGGCCTGGGGAAGGTGGATCGGTCTGTCCCTGCGGCATAGGCATACCACCCTGCTCAGTCCTATTCTCGGACGAGCCAGCTCGAATCTCGTCTCTGGCGGCAGCCCTCTGTGCCCTCGTAGCCTTCGGCGGCATACTGGCTGTTACAGGAAAACGGATAGTAAGGACAGTGCAATAGGATCATAGGATACACGGAATTGAAGAAGGAATTTTTCAAGCAAGTATATCCTAAAGTCACTTAGGCGGAGTATCGTATCGTAAGTATGCCGCGGACATACGCACGCTACGTTACCCTGCTTAAGTCACTTACTCCATCTACCAAGGGTCATCCTACACTCAAAAAGGTAAAACATATCGCTCTGATACCAACTTTGTCACGACCCGCAGGGTACGGAACGTGACTGGCACTTAAGTTTACGAAACGTCTAAAGACATCCGTAAAGTAAGTAAGCCAAAGCCCAGAAAAAAAAAACCAATTAAGCAAAAGAGTGAAGAAAACCCAATCAATTGAAAACGAGTTATCAAATAAGTCATGTACAACCCTTTTTAAAAATGATACCAATTTTTCCGAAAATTTCGGCAGAGTCTCCTTTGTAAATACTGGCCCCCAAAATGGGTACAACAAAAATATACATGAATCCAACAAAATAGGGCATCCCCAAGCGGGAGCTAGCTCTTCGCCACAAGGCGGTCACAAATCCCACGCAATGTAAATGACAGCAAGCATAATAATCATAATAAAGCATAAGAAAACATCATGTCGACTCAAGTGAGCTCGACCCCAAAATACAGCATAAAAGTCCCCAAACCTCACAGTCTCATCTCTAGGTCAATATACATTAAATCTGGTAGAAACAGTAGATGGAGTACACTAGATACAAGAATATACAAGGTGGTACAAAATAATAACATAACCCACCTATGAGCAAATCTCGAGCTCAGGCAAAAGAGGCAAAAGGACAAGTGCGCCCGCCGCTACTGAACTGACGGAGCGGACCTGCAAAAGACTGTGGCACAACGGGGGTGAGTTGCCAACTCGTGAGTAATAAATAACATCTACAAAGGCTATCGTATGCATGCACACAAGCATCCTAGCATCTAAAATATAGGTATGACGGGATGCACTAGCAGGTGTGTATACAACATCAGTGTACTAATATGTATGCAACATGAAAATCTGAGGTCTCAATAGGTATATATAAGAAACATTTTATCTCTTTTTGTTTTTGAAACTCTTTTAGAATGCCAGCATAATACTCAAAGAATCGACGAGAACCGGTGTCCAGCAACGACACCCAAAAGCTGTCTCAAATCTCATAAATGTATCTCTGGCCTCAGCCGTCCGGCTGACCCATCTCAAATATCAATATCTCATCATCTAGCGGCCACGGTCGGTATCCTCTGGATATCCGCCGTCCCAAACAGTCACCGGTAGGTAATCCGTCCCCTGCCAGGCTCAACGTCATCACCACATTCCTCTTGCCCTGGGGTACCTTACCGGGCCCACCATGCCCGTGCCGGTTCCTCCACTCCTCGACACGGATTTCCAAATCCACAGCAAACTCATGGTGGACGACACTTACACCACTAGAAAACCGCAATTTACATATTTTAAAAATATAATAAGTTTAAAAATTTTGCGGCTTTCCCCCTGAAATCCAGAAATATCATAAAATCTCAAGAAATCCTCATAAGTGCATATATCAATGATAATGAATGCATATGGTATCAATAATCAAGTTGCGATGTGTGATTAATATATTAAGCATGAACAATTAATATGATGAAGTACATGCACATGAATAGCAATACTACGGTTTCATTTTTAAGGAATTAAAGGCAATAGCACAAGTTTAAGTATCAATTAGTAACAGGTTTAAATTTAAAGGTTATCTAGTGTGGTGGCATGGCAATTACCAGGATGTGTGTGTAAGCATGAATAGTGCTCGTGCTGCATATAAAAACCCTGGCAATGGTGCAGGTGTCCTATAAAATGGTTTCGTATAGGTATGTCAATATAATGCATGGATGCAGCAAATAGTCAAATAAGTATTTCACCCCTAATTACTAACATCACTAAGGGTCTTGTAAGTTACTAAAACTATCGGGCGGCTTGCGCCATCCAACGATAGTCCCCCGTAGATGTTACATCTACTCACCGGAATCCCTGGCTAGCTGTGTCCAATCACCGCTTTCCCCTTTCGCGCCGCGTCTGACGTCTCCGCGACCGAACCTGGAATTAACATCAATACCAAACATAAGGTTACATATCAAGAACGACGCAAAACCCAAACGAAACTACTAACGTTCGCTAGCTAGGTACAACGTGCACAAAGTGCGCGGAACACACGCGAAAATCGCAAAAACTGCCAAAAAAACGCCGATTTGGTCGCCCGGCAAAACTAAAACCCGACTACCCAAAAATCCGCACTCACGCATCCTAAAAGTCGTAGGACAAGCTATTACAATCATCAAGATATCGAAAATAATCCATCACATAATTTTATAACAAAACTAGTAAGCATTTGCATTCCAAAATCGGTGCAAAAATCGCCGATTTGCGACAAAACGACTACAATCTAGCATAATCACCCAAGTCACACCATTAGATAACTACTACACAAAATTTCAACACAATAACCATGCTCCAAAACCTAAATTCCACAACCAACCCTTTCTTGATTTTTCTCAAAAGCAATTGCAAATCAAAATCCATACTAGAAAAACTTAACTAACACTAATTTCAAGCCCAATTAGCAAGTTAACCTTCTAGATTAGGTTAGCAAAACAACTAGATAATAAATTAGGTTTAATCAACTAAATAATGGTTTCTAAACCTTAATCAACTCACTAATCATGCTTCACAACCCAATCCATACATAAACCCTCTCTTGAAAATCCTAAAACAACAATTTACAACCAAATCACACTTCTAAAATTAACTAAATTAGCATAATTGAAGACTACATAAACAAGGTGACCATATAGATTAGTTAATTAACAACTAGATTAACTATAAAACAATCTAATTAACTATCATGGCTTCAAAACCCTAATTTAAACAAACTACTCCTTTTTAAAAAAAACAAGATTAGAAATTAGCTAACTTTTAACACTAAACCATGCAATTAAAGGAATTTAGCAAAAAAAAGAAAGTAACTTGATGGAATTTATACCTCAAGATCTATGGATCAAGCAAGTGATTTGCCTCTAAGGATGGCTTTCTAGCTCCAAGATTCAAGCAAGAATGGCTAAGGATAATGATAGCATAAGGATTTTGTTTGGATTTTTGAATTAATTATGGATTTTGATGTGGTTTTTTGAAGAAAATTGAAGAAAAATGAAAAGAAAAGAGATGAAGAAGAGAGAGTTCAGGTTTCGGCCAGAGGAGGTAAGGGGGAGGGGTGTGGGTGAGTGGCGAAAGTCAATGGTCAAGTCTCCAAAGTCAAATGCACCATACCTTATTCATTATAATTAAAATAAAGCCATAAACTAAGTAAATCAACTCAAGAAAGCAACCAAGGAAATGAGGCCAGAAATTTCTGGACTTGCACAAGGTGGGGCTGTCCTAGGGCTGAGGAAAAAGAGAGAGGGGTTTTACAAAAGAAATTTTATGCAAAAAGGCCCCCTACAAGTCAAAAATTGCAAGTTTTAGCTCAAAATTCAATAAATTCGTTTCATATCATAAAAATTTGTTAAAAATCAAAATAAATTACTAAAAATTTATGTTATCACTAGATTTTAATTATCATAATTTTAGAGATTAAAATTAGCCCGGAAAAATTTGTATTTATCGCTAATTTAATGTATTTTCTTACCGGCTTAAAATAATATTGAAAAATTAGGGAAAATTAGGGAAAATTTTTAAACGACCAGAATTTCATAATTAACTCATTAGCTACTAAAAACAAGCAATTACCTATCCATTTTAGGTATAATTAGCCCTAAGCTGCAAAATAACAAGAAAGACGGTTTTCGGAAAAATACCGAATTTTCACCGAATTTCAGGAAAACACCAAAACGACTTTTCAAGACGCTACATCAATAGGTATGCAGCTTCTCAAGCGCATTACTCCCAAAAGGAAATAGGAAACTCAGTAGTACTCATCATAGAGCACACCATATCATATAGGGTGCTATTGCTCCGCCCCGATATACCATCGTGCTATGGTGTATGCGGAGGAATAATGCTGAGAGAGAATCTCATTCTCCTTTGGAATAGTCCAGGATTTACGTGCTCAAGTATTCTCCTCCTCAATCAGATCAAAGGACATAATACTTATACCCGCATTTTGGTTCTCTACTTCTAACTTATATTCTGTGAATATCTCAAAAGGTTCGGACTTGTGTTTCAACAGGAACATATGTCTGAATCAAAAGAGATCATCAGAGAATTTAATGAAGTATAAAGAACCCTTCCTGGCATATGTAGACAGGGGACCTATCATACATCAACATGTATCATCCCAAGAGTTTACTAAATCTTTCTCTGTTTCCAGTAAACAGAGCTGTGGTCATCGTATCTTTATGACATGACTGGCAAGTTTCATAAGATGTACATTCAAACAGATTTAAATATGCATCTTAAATATAACTTCAGCTAGTCAGGTCGCATTGATATGACCTAGTCTACAATGCCTCAAGAAGGATTTGTTCATTTCTGAACTCATCCTCCTGTGTGTATTCCGTATACTAAGAACTGTAGTTTGATTTAGAATATTAATGCCTTTAGATAACGTACCTGAACCGATCAACTTTTGATATAGGAAATGTTCAAAACATTATCCAACAATACAAAATTTTATCGTTTCTTTACTAATAAAGAGACAGATATGATTTTGCATATCAGGTTCGGTATCTAATAACATTCGTTCAGAATCAATGTATTGGTAATACAGGGTGATAGTGACCAACAGACTTGGCTGCAACACTTGCCCCGTTTTCTACCTCATGAAACTTATCACCCATTCTCAGTTCTCTACCTAGCTGTAGCCCTATATAACAGATTACATATCTGGGATCCTGATCTGGTATCACATACCCAGGACGCGGAGGATACTGAGAAACAGTTCTCTGTAATGAACACACCCGAAGATGATGCATCATCATGCACTCTCTTCGTTTGGGCGGCACGGGAATTCTGGTAATCCCCAATTTCCTGCTCTGTCTCATAACAATTATAAGTTGGAGCGGGACCAACGTTCCCCAGCACAGTATAACAAGCGGGTTCGGTCAATATTCCGTATTATTATCTTGATTAAGGCGTGATATGGTCGCTACCTGGAGAGAGAGAGAAGAAAACACTCAGCATGCGCTCTTGCAAGAATAGATTGGTTATTATTTTATCTAATCAGGATGGCTCCCACTGCTTTTTATCAAATCTTCCTTCAAACCCTAAAAGGAAAGACTAGCCGGGATTAATTACACACTACAAGTTCGCCAATCTTTCAGCCAGGCCAGTGTCGGTACTTTGAGGGAGGTCCCCCGTGCTTTCGCACGAACCTAATTAATGTAAACCTCGTTTTCCCAGAGGCGTAACCCCGTTGACACCTTTCTAGACACCTACTTGATCGGCTAATTGTAATGTATAAAACTCTCCCAGGAGTAACAATTACTCGCAGCGGGTATCGGGATCCAACTATCTCATAGAAGGTATGCAATCTCATTGCAAATTTCAACACTTGAAATTCCCGATAATATTTTGCCCCTAGCGTCCTATGACCTTGACGCAGGCCAACAAACCATAGAGCGCTAGTCAAGTTCAACCCGTCATTTCCTGATTGAATTAAACCCACCCGCACGACCCTTGACGCAGGCCAACAAAGTCGCACGACTATCCTAATCCAATCTGCATCATATGCATAAGCAGATAAATACTAGTTAGCTACCGCACACTACGCCTTGACGCAGGCCAACAAACATAGCACGAATACTAATTAGCACTTATCTGAAATGACGGAGGGCTACGACAGGTTTTTCTGAAAACCTATTGCGTAATGAACTTGATATCGTTGTAGAATCAAATGATTTTAAAAATGGAGTGCTTTTGAGGCTTTTCTAGTTTTGCTAAAGGAGTCACTCCCGGTGAAGGGATCGTCGGTCCTTTCCTAGTCGAATGAGGTGCGGGATATATCATATATATCACTGTGCAAAGCAAAAACTCTTAAAAGCAATCAAAAGACAAACCGAGTGTGTAGCATCTGCCAGTTATTGCTAAAGGAGTCACTCCCGGTGAAGGGATCTCGGTCCTTTCCTTATCGAATAAGGTGCAGGATATATCACATATACCGCTGTGCAAAGCAAGAACTGTAGCTACCTGTTTTATTTTTGAAATTCGATTCTACAACATCATTAAGTTTCTTTTACTTTCATTAATCACATTAATGAAGTCCCATCATTTAAGTACCTAAACATCACAGATAAATACGACGTACACTTATGCCATCCGCATTCGCCTCGATGTCCCCTCGTGCACCGTTAGGTTAGATAACTAACAGCAGAGCAGGGCAGGGCTAGCGCGCGTGTAAAACATAAGTAACATCTATATAATATATCATATATACTATATACTGTATCCATCACAGAACATATCACATGATCACATCACAGATATCGCAGCAGAAGAAACATATGAAATATTGGATATACTAGGACGTCCGTGTTTTCAATACGAGCCAGTATAAAACACGAATTCCACTGTCGTGATGAATAGCCAAACCCACACCCCTAGACCCCTACGAGAGCGGCAAGCAACCCTACCAATTCTAGAGTTAGGAGACCCAGACTCGACTCCTCGAGTTGGTCTCCCACTGGACTCCAGAACCCGGTTACTTGTGCACTCCTCCTTGGGTCTATCCTAGTGCGGAAAAGTAAATAATATACAAACGGTGACATCTTTCGCAACCTGGAAGTGCCCCAATAAAAGAATATTACATACAAGTTTTTTACATGAATGAAAATGAAAAACACTCATCTCACATAAAAAACCCCGGCTATTCAAACACGACGATCCAATATAACATATCCAGCAACACATAACATCACATGTCATCAACGTAAGTAAACATGCGCATCCCAATTGTCGTTGGCATATAGCAACGAAACCGGCGATATCACATATTACACTTACGGTCACAGAAAAGAAAGTGTAAAACTACAACAGTTGGAATCCGCAATCTTCATAGACATCGCATGAAATGAATTACTTAGACATCGCATGCCTAACAATTATAAACCCCGCATTTTAGTCTCATTATCGAAAACACTTTTCAATATTAAGTCGGGCAATTCAACAGGATTCCCGACATCCTGATCGAATGCTCGTCGCAAACTTTAGTAGACGGCCGCACCCCGACGCCGTCGACGAAGTGCACCAAGGCGGAACACCGCTACCGCGAGCACCCGAACGGATGCTTTCGGCGACGGGGTTCTCCTACAGTCACTTGGTCGGAGCTATGGAGTGAGGCTGTCTATTAAGTTTACCCGGCGAGTATCCGCGTACGCTACGTGATTGCGACGGACTTTTGATCACATCAAAATTCCATGGCAACCGATCAAGTGAGACTAAACTGCTATGTTTATAACATTCATTCAGTTATCTCATAACTGTAAGTGCACGGCGGCGCCCCGGCCGTCAATCCGACGCCGGAATGCGGAAGCGGTGAAAAACTTAAATTTTGCGGACTTAGCAAACCGGCACCACCGCGCACTATAACCCGGATCGAACCATTAACTAGTCCTAGCTAACTACAAGAAAGGGAATAGAAATATACCGACGATCCAAGTCCTCCGGTCTTCTCGTCATGGTCCCGATCTCCTGCGGAAAAGTCCCGTCTCCTCCTCGTCGCCGGAAGTGCACCACATCGCCTACTTTGTTTACGGGCTCCCACCTCAATGCCGAGGCAACTCGGGCACGAAGCCGGCTACTCGACGTGCCCAAGATTCGCTGTAGAATATGTGTAGAAACTTGTGTCTCATTTGGGGTTCTTGGAGATTGCCTTTTGTGGTGGAGGAAAATGACTTGGAGAGAGGTGGGAAAAATGTAGCACACAAAAATGAGTGTAACATTTTTCCACCACTAAAAGAAAATGAATCCCATTCCATTCAAGGAATGGCCGGCCCCCCCCCTTTCATGTGTGATTGGAGAGAGAGAGAGAACAAACAAGGGGGTGGGTGGAAAAAGAGTAATGATGGAGAAACAAATGATCACCACAAAGAAAATAACACTCCAAAGCAACCATCACCACAAAACAAGGGTCAAGCCATCATGACACAACCATGAAGCAAAAAGTCAAGTCAATGGATGGGACAAGTATCATGACATGATAATATGCAAAGACCCCCTCCACAAATGCTTATTTGCAACAATGCAAATAAGCCCTCCTCCACCAAACTTCGGCCAATGAACGGAACAATGGAAATTGGCCGAAACGGAAAGCAAACTGGCAACTCCATAAAACTGGTCCCGTAATAAATTACAGGAAAACCCCGATACTGTGCATACACACCCGCATTTGTATTCCGACCGAAATACAAATGCAATGAGACAAAATCTACACTGTACTATACTAGAATCCGGCTTATACCAAAACCGGATAGTAATATCTGTTCGATCCTGATCCGTGCAATACCGCACGTATCTGATCGAACCCTGCCATATAACCATACGGCCTATAGTACAAACTGTCCGATCCTGATCCGTGCAATACCGCACGTATCTGATCGGACCTTGCCATATCTCCATACGGCCTCTACAACCTTTCGCCCGAAAGCTGAGTAACTGAATGTGGGGGACTCTAAAGACTCGTCAACATCTTGGTTGTGGATTTAACCACTAGCACGTTAGAGGTATTAGCCAATACATAACGGGCTACCAGGTATTGACTAAAAGGGACGTCCATGAGCGAACTCAGCCTGACACCCTACTGAGCCTGTCAGTGACAATATCCGTGCAGTCCGGTCCGCTCGTCTATGAGTATCGCATGGCGGGCCTAGGGGGTTGGTAAAAGTCAGACCCCCAAAAGCGGTACAAGTCGTGTCGGAGTGTAGCCCAGAACACCCTGAGATACTACTGGAATACCTACCAGTAAATCTCCTTGCCTTGGCCAAGGACTTTGTGTAATGGCTCTCCTAGACACAGCACGACCTCACCCCCAATACCGGGAGAGACGAACCCCTGAAGATATGCTCACTGCCTCCATGTGGCTCGGGACTGTACCCAACTAAAACCTGTTTGCACGACTCCTTTGAGCCGTGGTAGGGTAGTAATCAAAGTACAGTGGGAACTCACACGAGACAAATGACGATCCCCAGGTCGATGAACTAATCTGCACACATGTCACCAGGGAACTGCCATCTGACGTCTGGTATATGACCAACTAGCATGTTCCCGGCGAGTCCTGTCCGGTGTACTCATAACCCAATGAGCACCTGTATACATCTTAGGTGATCCAACTGACACCAGTGGCTTGTGAGACCGGCCACCGCCCCTCGTCGGGGTCTCGACTGTATACACTAGTCTACTAATGGAGTATCGATGCCCAGTCTCGAAACTCCCACGACTAGGGACCTTTTAAGGATAAGCTTATAGACCCCCAGCTCCCACTTATATGATCGCCCTCATACTGCTGGTGGTCAAGCAAGAATCCTAGGGGCTCTATCAACGTGTAATAGCGACGTGTCAGGTCACCTAAAACAATACACGATGATAAAGGTAAACCAGATAGCATACTATCATCTCGAGTAAGACTGTCCTACCGGGATAGGTCCTCCCTCAATCATTATAATCACGTACCTGTGACCTAATAATTGACTCTGAGGGCACTATCTCCAACAATAACTTCTTGTGAATTCCAATTATTGTATCACATTCCAGATAAACAGAAAATGTTAAACTTTCCGATCGAACAGTCGAACACCCAAGATTTCCCAAAACAGATCAACACATGAAACAAGTCTAAAAACATTCAGTTCGTACCTCAGTACCAACGGTCCAGCCGTAGAAGGGTCAAGCCAACGCCTCACATGTGGCACGCCGTACTGCCCCAAACCCTAAGGTTCAAAGGGCAGTTCAAGACGGTCACATAATCGAGTTAAGGTCTGTTGTCTTCTAGAGGGACCATCGCATTACTTGCACTACTTAGAATGTCTTTAAACCACGGAAAAATCCAACACTTGGAAATTTCCCGACAGGGGAAAAGTTGGGTATTTATATCCGGTCGAACTTTTTAATATATTCAAAAATTATCCGGAAAGCCACATAGACAAAACTTGATAATCCGATCGAATTTACGAACCCCCAAAACAACCCCAGAAAATGCAACTCTTAAATAAAATATTAAAATTATCCAGAAAACACAGGAGTCAAATATAACAATTACTGTGCAAACAAAAGTCAAAGATTCAACATAACGGCCGCGGAACCGCCGCACCACGTGGGGTAAGGCCGCGGTTCCGCGGCGATTTGACGGAGTTAGGGCTCCGTTTTGCACAGTAATTCATAAAAAACCCTGCTTTATTTTCTGCATATTTTTAATATGGAAAAATCCAGATTTTTAAAAATTGGACAGAGAGCATTTTGGAAATGGGTTTCGATGTTCGTTCGGATTTCAAACGTCGTCTAGACTTCGCCTAAGGCTCTAGCTAGGCTCTGATACCACTGTAGGGTTCCTAGGCACTCTCAAGGGGTCTCACAAGGCATCAACCATGACAATTTCAAATTTTACGGGTGCCGAGAAACCCTAATACGGATCGTTAACTAGATATATAGGCGAAACAATGAAACTAGTTTACAACTAAACTAAAAGAACGGAAATACAACCTTCGTAGATCCGGTCCTCCACCTTCATGGCTCCGCGATGAAGTCTCCTCGCTGTACAAATCGGATCTTGGGCTCTAGCGTCGGTTTCATCGGAGAAAAAGCGGGCTAGGTCATCGACGACGATGCCGAAGATGATCTACGTCGAGGCATCGCTAGATCAAGCTCCCACTTCACCAAGTCATGCAACTTGTGAAGAGAACACCCTATACTACTTGGCAAGATGTAGAGGATGAAGAAATAGGAAGTGGGTTCACTTTAGAATTGGATTTCTCACTCATTTTCAAGAGTTGCCATTGATGGAGGAAGCTTTCTTCAAGTAGAAGAAGAAGATGATGATGATGATAATGTTATGATAAGTTAATTCAAAATAGAAAAAGAATTGAATACTTATCATAATCCAACCATGGTCAAGTGTAGAGAATGAACTAGGGTTAAGTGAATGGTTAGGGTTAAGCATGAAGACAAAAATGGTGACTTAGTCAAAGCTTCATGAAGCTTCAATACCCATCCAAAGAAAGCCACCATTTATCTTTATGCTTATTATTTTCCATAAAGAATAAATAAATAAATAAGAAAACCAAAACCCTAACCATTTAAATAACCATGGTTCAATCTTTACACAAACTCAAGTAAACATGCATCATCAAACATGATACAATCATTTGCACAAAAAGTGTATCACATATACAACTTGTACATCAAAGTGAGAAAATCCATTTAAAGTGAACCAATACTAGTTAATGCAAAGTAATATATCAAATATATAATTATGCATTAAATCATTAAATCAACACTTGATTCAATGATCCGGTCATATCGCATATAACCGACTAGTATCCAATGTATCGGCTTATCAAATCAACCCTCGATTCGATAACTAGGTTATATCGCATACAACCAATCGATACATTCATCGCGAGAATGGAATACGGTATCACATACACGCATTATTCTCGGTCCTACACATATCTCATATGCGCTCCTATTTCGTTTCGCTTGAGCCAGGAAACCTCTGTGTAGGACTCTAAAGACTCGTCAATACGCCGGCAGCAGATGATGATCATATCAAACACCCACAAGCCGCAAGCGGTCTGCTAAACGTAACGGCCACCCGGGTATTGAGCGATCATAAGATCGAAGAGCAAGCCCGCTCACACTCCTGTGAATCCAACCAGTAACACTTACCGTACAGTCCGGTCTGATCGTCTGATATGCCGCATATCTTGCCTAGGGGTGGTAAACGTCAGACCCCAATAGCTCGATAAGTCGTGTCGATATGAGGTCTATAACAGTTCGAGAAACTACTGGTAACACTTACCAGTAAATCTCAGCAACCCTGGCCAGGGATTTCCAGTTATAGCCAATCGAACACAGCGCAACATCAACTCCCTATACCGGGAGAGACGAATCCCCTCCTATCGCTCATTGCCTCCATGTGACTCGGGACTGTACCCAAAAACCACCGTTTTGCACGCCCTCTTGGATGTGGTAAGGTGGAAATCAAAGCACAGTTGGAACCACACAAGACTCTATGACGATCTCGGGTCAACAGACTACTCTGTACCAGTGTCACCAGAGAACTGCCATCTGTCGTAAGGTATAATACCATCTGGAAGTTCTCGGCGAGTCCGTCCAGTGTACCCAGTCTCTACTGAGCACCCGTATATCATCTCTGATGTCAAACACCAATGGATATAGGATCATCCATCGCCCATCTGTATGGGTCGAGAAGGTATACGCTAGTCTACTCTGGTATATCGATGCCCCGTCTCGATATACCCACGACTAGGGACTTTGAAGGATGTACTTATGGACTACCATGTCCCCACTAGTATGATTCGCATCATAGTCCAGGTAGTCAAGTACACATCCTAAGGGTTTTACCAACATATAACAGAGAGACAATCAGTGTACACGTTAAGGTAAAGATCAACCAGATAGCATACTATCATGTCGAGAAAGAAAGTCCTCCCTATATATGTCCAAGCATCCACTACAATATACATCCTATGTATAGTAATGGCCTCTAGGGCATACATATAACTAACAATATCTCGTGTAATACCACCATTATCACTATATCAAATTCACCTCTAGTACGGCATGGTCTTTAGTACAAAATTAACCCAAACCATAAATAACTACATGCAAATGAATGTCCTGCTAGATGCAAATTAACTCCAATATCAATATTTTGAATAAACACTAAACTGACTAAATATCATATTACTATTTATAAGGTTGCGGGGGTGCTATACGCCATCCACCCGACTTCCCCCGTAGATATAAATCTACTCACCAACGTGTTGAGCTCGCTGAAATCCACGCTGCTATATCCGCCAACTCCGTTTCGAAAACCTTCGCGATCGTACCTATAATCGTAGTTATATCATATTGACATAAATATCATATCAAAACTCAAAATAATGAGATAGGCATCCATAGGTTAGAACCTATAGCATACTTAACCCAAAACGACAATATATTCCTGTTGTTAACGTACAAACGTTAACGGTTCAAGCGCAGTACAGAAATACGAAAAACCCGTATCGTAATATCGGAAACTTGATAAAACCTTAACTAATCACTCCCAGATTTCTCTGTATACATCTTGGGACAAATCAAATAATACAGCAACTTATAAAATACCAAAATAAAGCTACAGAGGAAAAACCAACACCAAACACCACCAGAAAACCGGCGAGCTCGGATCTTGGGCAGATGTCGCCGGCCAAAACATGGGGTTGGGGTCTCGGGCTTTGAGTAAGGTCTCCTAGTGGTCTTATGATACTTATGGTGTTGCTAGTTGTTCTAGTGATTACACCTAGTGGTTCCAGATTCAAATATATCTTCACAGATATCACAAAGTTCATGTTTTTTCTATATTGCACAAGAAAACTGATATTGAACAGATTTGAAATTGTAAAGAAAGAAGGAGATATACCTATAGAGAGGTAGCACAAAGAAATCCAGCTCAAAAGGTGCTTGTGGAAGCATCTAGGGGTTTGTAAAGTTTCTAGCTTGATGATGTGCACATGACATGGTTTCCTTCTTTGATATGATGAACACTTGGGAATTTGGTTGTGTTATGAGTTTGAAGGAGCTATGTTGAGTTAAGTTTAGAATAGCTAAAATAAATCTAAGTGTGGTGATAAGTTAAGGTGGAGGTGTTAGGACTTGTGTAGAGAAAGAATAAGGTGGAGGGTGGTGAGATGGAGGTGGCATGGTGGAAGGAGGAGGTGGAGGAGTTGTGAAGTATTTGTGTAAGTGTTTAAACATGAGGTGGAGAGATGTGAGTATGGTGAGGGTGAGGTGTTGTGAGGGTGTAACCTAGGTTATGATATGTCAACCATTTACAAAATAATTAAAACAAAAAAAGAAAGCCCTTTTTATGTAAAATCTACATCCATGCTTAAAATGAAATACTTGTCATGACACTTAAATATTCTTATCTTAATATGAAATAATATATCATGTTACAATAATTAATATATCATTTTTATGATATCACACACTTTTATTCATATTTATCAATATAATTACATTTTTCGGATATAATCCTGATATCCAATTTTATAAGCGATATTATTTTTTTGTAAACTTATTAAATTTATATTTAAAATTATAAAGTAATATTTATAATTTTCCAAAATGTTACATGATGGGACCGGGGTTCCTTGGGAAAAGCCCCAGCTCCATTGTTTTCACAATACACAGGTATTGGATGCTCAATGGAAGGAACCACACCAAGTTCAGCTATGAACTTCTTCATCCAGACAGCTTCTTTAGCAGCATCGATAGCAGCGATGTATTCAGCCTTCATCGTCGAGTCTGCTACGGTATCTTGCTTGGAACTCTTCCAACATACCGCCTCTCTATTGAGGGTGAAGACAAAACCCAAGAATGACTTACTGTCATTCTTATCACTCTGGAAACTTGAATCGGTAAAGGACTCCACCTGGAGTTCACCGTTACCATACACCAAGAACATCTCTTTAGTCCTTCTCAAGTACTTAAGAATGTTCTTCACAGCTATCCAGTGTTTCTCCCATGGATCTGATTGATACCTACGCACTACACCTAGTGAGTATGCTACATCTGGTCTGGTATATAACATCGCATATATGATAGACCCGACTGCCGAAGCGAAGGGTATCCCTTACATGCGAGCCCTCTCCAAATCAGTCTTGGGAGACATCTCTTTAGAGAGAGTGATTTCTGGGCAAGTTGGTAAATTACCACGCTTAGAATTTTCCATACTAAACCTCTTTAGTATGGTGTCTATATACGTAGATTGGGATAATCCCAACATCCGTTTAGATCTATCTCTATAGGTCTTTATCCCCAGGATGTAGGAGGTATCACCTAAATCTTTCATGGAGAACTTATGTGATACGAAGAGCTTAACTGAGTGTAGCATAGGAACATCATTTCCTATCAAGAATATATCATTCACGTACAATACGAGGAAGACAACCTTACTCTCTACAACCTTCTTGTATATGCATAGTTCATCTGCATTTTTGATGAAGTCAAACTCATTGGCAGCTTCATCAAAACAGATGTTCCAGCTCCGCGATACCTGCTTTAATCCGTAGATTGATTTTGTTGGATATATGTATGCCCTAGAGGCCATTATATGATAATGGATGTATTTATACATGTATATATATATATATACAGAGGACTTTCTTGCTCGACATTATGGTATGCTATCTGGTTACACTTTATCTGATATGTTCACTTGATCATGCTTTTGTTCATTTGTACATGTTGATAAAGCCCTGAGGATATTTGCTTGACATGTGTGATTATGATGGAGATCATACTAGTGGGACATGTGTAGTTTATAAGCATATCCTAAAATGTCCCTAGTCATGGGTGTATCGAGACGGGGCATCGATATTCCAGAGTAGACTAGCGTATACGATATAAGACCCATCAGATGGGCGATGGGTGTTCCCACATCCATTGATGTTTGACATCAAGATCGTATGCGGGTGCTCAGTGGAGACTGGGTACACTGGACGGACTCGCCAAGAACTCCTATATGGTATTATATCTATCGTAGGATAGCAGTTCTCAAGCGACACTGGTACAGGTTAGTCTGTAGACCCGAGATCGTCATAGAGACTCATGTGTTCTCCCACTGTGCTTTGATTTCCACCCTACCATGGCTCTACTAAGTCGTGCAAATGGATGGCTTTTGGGTACAGTCCCGAGACATATGGAGGCAATAAGCGATAGAAGGGGTTTCGTCTCTCCTGGTATTGGGGGTTGTGTTGCGCTGTACTCGATTGGCTATATCAGTAAGTCCCTGGCCAGGGCTGTTGAGATTTACTGATAAGTGTTATCAGTAGTATCTCGGTTTGATTACAGGCTATACATCGGCATGACTTATTGAGTTATTGGGGCCGACGACGCCATCCCTAGATTTAATATGCAGCTAACTGACGAAGAGACTGGACTGTACGATAAGTGTTACCAGTTGGCTCGACAGGAGTTTTGACAGGTTTGCTTGTTTTTCTTCTGCTCGCTCAATACCCGGGTGGTCGTTACGTTTAGATGACCGCTTGCGGCTTGTGGGTGTTTGATATGATCATCATTTACTGCCGGCGTATTGACGAGTCTTAGATTCCTACAAAGGGGTTACCTAGCTCAGGCGAAACGATGTGGGGTGCATATGGTGATATGCGCGGATGCCTGATTAATTGCGTGTATGTGATACCGCATTATAATCTGGCGTTATCTTTTGGTCAGGTCGTATGTGATATGGTCGGTATATTAAATCAATTGTTGATTTAATATTAATGACCATTAGTCTTTTCACTTATAACCTTTTTCTTTATTTATTGTATGCATGAATGTATGTATGTACATATGTTGATATGAATGCACACATGTCATGGTGATGATACATTGGAGTTGGCTATTCAAGAATCACACGGTTTAAATATTTATTTATTTTGATTAATTTATTAAAGAATTAATTAGGATTATATCATGGTTACTTAGTTTCTACAAACTTCCATTGTTGACTTTGACTTGAACCATGGTTTAATTACTACACTTAAACCATGGTTTAGTCTCTACACTTAACCATGATTTAATCTCTACACTCATTCTTTAACCAATTAACAAAATATCTAGATATTTTACAACTATGGTTATGAGTGAGTAGACTCTCTCATATACTATCATTCTTTTTCCTTTTTGGCATAACATTATCTTGAGCTTGCTAAGCCTCCTCCTTCTTCTTCTTCCTCATTACCTTACTACCTCTTGATTAGTGAGAGAAGGAGATAGAAAGAAAATATTTTTAAGTGAGATCCAAACCCACATCACCAATCTACACTAGTTTAGCCCACTAGTTTAGGTTGTTTTGCATCACTTCTACTTGTTCTAGTGAAGCAAGGAGCTTGAGCCAAGGAACTTCGCGGTGGATCGTCGTGGACAAACAAGGACTTGAGCGGACCCGTCCATACACCGAGTTGAACCAAGGAGTCTAGCAAGGAGGTCTACAAAGGTTGTATTTACTTTCACTTAGTGTTAGACTCTTGTTATAGTATGAGATACTACTTTGTTGCTTTAAATTTCTAGTTTGATCCTAGGTTAGTTTGCTTAGCACCCTAAAAATTAAATTGTAGCATGTTTGATGCATTACAAACCCTTGTGAGGTGCTAAGTAAACCCAATAGATTTAAACAGCTTGCATACGCTTCCGCTGCTCCCACTGTCTACGAAGCCCTCTGGCTGTGTCATATATACGCTCTCTTCTAAATCACCATTTAGAAAAGTGACCTTGACGTCCATCTGCCAGATTCCGTAGTCATGGTATGTAGCAATGGCAAGTAGGATCCTGATGGACTTAAGTATAGCGACAGGAGAAAAGGTTTCATCATAGTCGATACCTGGTCGTTGACGAAAACCTTTTGCTACAAGTCTAGTTTTGAAGGTCTCAACTTTTCCATCTACACCAATTTTCTTCTTAAAGATCCACTCGCTCCAAATGGGTTTTACCCCTTCAGGAGCAACTTCCAGAGTCCATAATTTGTTGGTGTGCATAGATTTCATCTCAAATCGTATAGCATTCAGCCATTTCACAGAGTCTCCACTTGTGATGGCTTGCTCGAAACTAGTTTGGTCATCATTTTCCATAATGCAATCCTCGCTCCCACCGTCTACGAGGAAACCGTAGTATCTCTCAGGTGGACGGGGAACCCTACTAGATCTGCGGAGTGGCTGAGGTTCGTCGGGGACTATTGAATCCTCCGGTTCTACTAAATTGCCAGTTATAGTTTGTGTAGCTGGAACTTCTTTCAGCTCTGTCACGACCTAGTAAAAGGCACGTGACTGGCACTTGAATCACGTGAAGCCTATAGGACCCCACCTAATCAAAGTAAACCAAAAGCCCAGAAATCTAAACCTTTTTAGGAAAATAGTGGAGGTGCAGTTTTGAAATAAGGGTACATTGAAATCAAGATCTTTCTTTTAAATACATAAATCGTAGTATATGAAAACACAATGTTTTGTATCTAACTTGAAAACATTTTTGTCATTAAAAATTTAGGGAACACCTCCCTTGTATATTATAACCCGAAAACAGATACAAGCAAAAATAATAATAGGCATCCCCAAGCGGGAGCTAGCTTTTTGCCAAATGGTGGAAACAACCACGCAAGTAATATAAATATACAACGCCGAAGGAGAGGATCAAAACTCAGAAAGAAAATACAGAAAACAGGCATTATCAAGAAAACCAGGAATAAAGAATAATACATAACCGCAGCTCTATGGCCGAAAGAATATACAATTGTGGTTTCTAAGTCTACTAAATATACATAGTCTGGTTGATTGAGGTTTAACTGGATACAACAAAATAAATATAAAAATACAATGGTGGTCACGATGCAAGTGAACCCGCCTACCAAAGCAATCACCCAGAAGAAAGTGGTGTGCCAGCGAAGCCGCTACGAAACCTGTACGGCCAAACCTGCAAGAAACTGTGGCACAATCGGGGTGAGTTTCCAACTAGTGAGTAGAATACATCACCGGGAAAAAATCGCATGTATGATGATCTCCTAGGTCATACAATACAATAATAATAATAAAAACATCGAGTGATGACAAGGGTAACAATATAACATAGTGTGATATCAAGTACTCGTGTTCGTGTCATAAGGTAGCAACAAGTCATAAATATAATGTATGAATGCATCATCCAACATGTGTGCAGCAACAACACACAAAATTATGATAAAACCTGAGTGCCCAGTATCGACACTCGAAAACATCATGAAATCCATGTCCAACAGCGACACGTAAATCTCATATCTCGGGCTCCGTCAGTCCGGATCGGCCCATATCATCTGATCTCATATCTCGGGCTCCATCAGTCCGGATCGGCCCATATCATCTAATCTCACGACTACGGTCGGTATCCTCCGGATATCCGCCGCGCCAAACTATCATCGGTCGGTAGTGCTCCCCTACCGGGCTCAACGTCTCAATCTCTATACGGCCTTCTTGCCTCGGGGTATTGCACCGGATCCACCATGTACCCACAGACGGTGCCTCCTCTCTCCTCGAATCAAGTAATCATATATCATATATGCTCCAGAACCGAGAAATCTCATGGTGGATGTCATACATCATATCAACGAAAACCGCATTTTTCATTTTAAAAGGAGCATAAGTTTTTCAAATTCACATGCGGTTTCCCAAATCCAGAAATCTCATGAAATCAAAATCTCATAATCATGAGCTAGAAATAAATCATGAATATCGGCATAGAGCCCATCTTACAGTGCATAAAAATAGAATATATGTATAAAAATGTATGCGGCATCTAAGTAAGGAATGCAATATCTAAACTAGTATGCGAGAACAAGAATACCAACAACATGAATAAACTACCAGCTAGCAGGTTATACAAGTGAACTAATGATTTATAATGTGTACGTGGCATGGCAATTACCGATGATGATGTGTGTGAGACGATCGGTAAGTGTACGTGCAACATACGCATCATCGGTAATGGTGTAGGTGTCCTAGCAGACGAGATCGTAACAGCTAATGAAAGCACATGTATATATCTACAATGCAATAAGAATAGTATGAGCATAGCAGAAAGTAAACATTAAAAGTAACAATGTAATGTATATATCTATATACGAGCCATATAGTTATAGTATTTAAAATAACACGAATCGTTGTTTTAGAAAAGTAGGGGCTACGATGTTTTTGAGAAAAGAAATGTCCTTTGAAAATCCATAGCGTCCCTCAGATTATCTTTTGGAAATACCCATGATTCGTTAGTTTTTGAAAATAGGTATGACTCGAGCCCTAACTAACATCTACCTAAGCAACTAAAAGACTAAACAAAGAACCAAGTCGAAAGTGATAAGAAAGTCTATAGCATAACTGAGTCGATATATCTAATAGTCTGCAATCCAGCCTCATAGCGTCACGTACGGTATAATTTATCGTACGACATTCTCAAATCAAGAGTGCAGATCAATCATCATATATACATCTCGTACGGTATAGTCCGTCGTATGGCATACACAAAATCGAGGCTACGGGTCAAATATCATATATAAATCATATAGTTCATACGTTATCAATCATCGTACAATATCATAATCAGGGTACGGATCTAAGGTCTCGTACAATCTATTATATATCAAGTCACATGCTATCGCATGTATGTACATAACGCCCAACGATCCTCTAATATAACACATCATAAACGATTTCTCATTCCAAATCATATATCAAAGTCTCTTGACATCCAGCTCAATCGTATCAACTCAAAACCATATAATAATCATATCCTCATCATACACGTATATATATATATATATATATCAACACATCTATATATACACACACACATACATATACCCACATATCAACCACGTGTGTGCGTGTGTGTGCGAAACAAAATAAGGCTAACGGTTCACGACTAACGGACTAGAACTAAAAGTAAACCATTCTACGAGTACGCTCAACCTAGCCTATAGTCCCCTAGAAACCTATTTGCTAAGTACCTAAGTTTCGCATTAACACACACACACACACACACACACACACACAATATACGAATATCCTATTCTATGGTTGCGGGGGTGCTATACGCCATCCACCCAACTTCCCCCGTAGATATACATCTATTCACCTTCGATCCTCGCTTGCCGAAGTCGAAGACACCTTTCTCTTCTTTGTCGTCCCGAAGTCCATGCAAAGGTACCTATAGTTTTCAATACGTTATATCGTAAACACGAATCAAATATGAAAACGAAAGTGGCACACGAAACGCACATAGGTTAGAACATATGGTTTACGCATGCAAAAATCGCCAAATAAGCCTCGTCGTTGACGTACAAACGTCCAACGACCAAATCCAACTCAAATACTAAAAACCAAGTTTTAGAATTCGGAAAACATAGTCAAAACCAACACAAAAATGCTCCCAGATTTTTGCTCTGGTAAAGTAGGACTAAACTAACAATATAGGAGCAAAGTTATGAGGAGTGTGAGCTACTGGATAAACCCCAACACAAACACTCAAAACTTAGCTGGCGAGAATACAATTTAGACCGGTGTCGCCGGCCTAACTAAAGAATTTTGGTCTCGAATATCAGTGGCGGTCTTCTAGTGGTCTATCTAGGTCAGATAAGTTGTTTGATTTTCTTAGAAACATCCCAAGTTGCTCCAGATTCCCTGTAGTCCTCAAAAACCACCAAAACCGACATCGAAAAAAATTCAGTTTTCGTATTTGGGGTTCTATCTCGGGTCTGCTCCACCAACAAACACTACAGGGGTTTATAGCCTCTACTAAATCTCAATAACACCTTCCAAAAACATAATATCCCCTAATCCTCATTTAGGAAAATTCTAACTTTACTAAACCTCATTGGACCAACTCTAAACTACTATAGAAGTTAAAAAAGCTTAAATTCTAAACTAAGGGTGTAGGAAATGCCTCATTTGGAAACTCAAGAAAATTCTTGAGTTGCCCAAAGTGCTCAAAGTCTTGACTCGATTCCTCCATAGGGTTTGTAGTGAGCTTGTGCACATTTTTTATGAAGGGATTATAAGATTTTGTTTGAGTTTTGGGGTGGTTTGAGGGTGGTGCAAGGTGGATGAGGAGGTGGAGGGAGAGGAGGAGAACAAGAAGAGAGGTGGTGAGGAAATGAAGAGAAAAAGAAGTAGAGCATATGTGTAGAAGGGTGTAGAACTCTCTCTCTCTCTCTCTCTCTCCCTCTCTCCCCTCATGAGCCATGCCTCATGGTCTCCAAAATATCTCACATCTTCTCTTTTTTTTTAAAACAAAAACCTTAATAAAACCAAAATGAGCCATGGTTCATGACACAAAAAAATAACAAGTGTTTGCAACATGATTTGTTGCATGACATGCACAAAACGAAATCAATGCATAATTAGTGACATATTAAACAAGTTTAGCAAAATCTTGTATATAATTAATTGTGTAATAATTTATAAAATGTCCAAATCAATTACATACTTCCAAAATCAATAATTCATATAAATTTTCCAAACAATCGGTATATAATTATATCATATCATTAAAACTAATTCTCATATTTTTAATAATATTCATGAAATTTATTATTTTAATTATTTAAATCCCCAAAATAATATTTTATTTTCTGAAATATTACACTCATGACCACTAATTTCTTTCACAAGAAATTCATTTTCTAAAAAGTGGCATATTGAGAAACAAACACTTTTTATTCCTCAATATGGTAGAAAATATATCCATCTGAATCCTTTGGATATCCCACAAACTTGCACAAAACAGACCTTGCCTCGATCTTGTCCGGAGTTTGCTTTTTAATATAGGCCGGACAACTCCTCGTTATGAGATGGTCTCTTCCCATTCCATATCTCATATGGAGTGGCAGGCACGGATTTGGTCAGAATCCTATTCAATAGATATGCTGCTATCTCAAGTGCATAACCCCAAAAGAAAATAGGCAACTCAGCATTACTCATCATAGAGCGCATCATATCTAATAGAGTGCGATTCCTCCACTCCGAAACTCTATTGTGTTGTGGTGTATACGGAGGAGTAAGCTGAAAGAGAATTCCATTCTCTTTTAAGTAGTCTCTAAATTCCGTGCTCAAGTATTCTCCTTCCCGATCAGATCGAAGGATTTAATACTTTTACCCATCTGGTTCTCAATTTCGTACTTATATTCCTTGAATTTCTCAAAAAATTCATATTTGTGTTTGGTCAGAAACACATGTCCGTATCTTGAGAGATCATCGATGAATGTAATAAAGTACGCATATATGTCAACAATCGAATCAATCCAATGACATAAATAAATAAACATCCGACATCATATGCCTGTATGCATGTGGATATCATCCACGTGTCTATCAACGACACAACAATATCATGGAACCTGAGTGTCCCACACCGACACTCAAACATCATGAAAACATAAGCCTGTATATATATGAGTGTATCTACCACGTGTGTCCATCAACGGCACATCAAAATCATGGAACCTGAGTGTCCAACACCGACACTCGAAACATCATGAAACCATATGCTTGTATATATATATATATGAGGATATCAAACACGTGTGTCCATCAACGACACATCAAAATCATGGAACCTGAGTGTCCAACATCGACACTCGAAACATCATGAAACCTGTGTCCAGCATCGACACGTAAATCCTCATATCTCAGGCGCCGCATACTCATATCGGCCTTCATATCTATCTCATCTCAGACGCCGCATACTCAGATCGACCCTCATATCCATATTATATCAAAACTCCAAAACAGTATCCTCCGGATATCCGCCGAGTTCTATACAATCACCGGTAGGTAGTGTTCCTACTGCCAAGCTCATCGTCTACACCAAAAAAATCATTTCTTGCCCCGGGGTACCATACCGGGTCCACCATGTACCCGCAAACGGCATCCGCCAACTCCTCGAATCGGGTCTCGAAAACAAGCTCAGAAGTGAGAAAACTCATGGTGGACGTCTCGAAATATCATATCAAGAAAAACCGGGTTTTTAAAACAATACACATTTTCCTTTGAAATATACCACGGTTCTCAAATCCAGAGATCTCATAAAAACAGTATGCATATAACCATAAGTACGATGTATGCAACATAGAGTAGTAATATGAGCATATCGGGTATATCATGCAAGCATGTCAAGTGATAGTACTGAATAATGAATATACTTTTACTTTTAAGATTTGTCTCATAATATGGCGGTTCTACTGTGTAAGTGACATGGCAATTCTACTGTATAAGTGGCATGGCAATTCTACTGTATAAGTGGCATGGCAATTACCGGTGAAGAATGTGTGTGAGCCGGAAAATCTGTGTATGTGTAACATGCGTATCAACGGTAATTGTGCAGGTGTACTAGCAATTGATATCATATAGCATTAAATACTGGAACACAGTATGTACATCACTAGGGGTAATATCCTACACAACATGAACAATAAATGGGTATATCTATCTACGCATGAACCAAACGGTCACTTTTTAAAAGTTACAAATCGTAGTTTTGAAAGTGGGTGCTACGGTGTTTTTAGAAAAAGACATCATTTGGAAACCCGTAGCGTCCCATAAAGTTTCCATTTAAAAGATGCATATGATTCGTCAATTTTGGAAATAGGTATGGTTCAGGTGGCAATCTTTATATCGGCGATCCCGCCTCATAACATCTGATATGACAATAATCTTCAATCATCATTCTCAAATCATAAGCACGGATCAATCATCCGGTGAAACATATCGCGTACGGCAATCCATTGTACGGTAACATCAAACAGAATAGGGAATCTATCGACCTATACAACTATGAGTGTACGGATCTAAAGTCTCGTACGGTATATCACTCATTATTCTCATAAATATATATACACCTATATTTCAAATCATATGTATCAATGTCATATCCTATTAATTCCACAACACCTCTATCTCAATCTCGTGTCGTGCATATCGATCTCGATCTCATCATACCATTGTCAACTCATAATTGTTCTTTTCCAATTCGTACTTATCATGATTCACTTCTCATTTCATATATCAATATATTCATTAGTGTCAACGTTTAGCATATCATCTCTTTACTAAATCCTATAACCATGTCCATAAGTTCATAGCATATCCTTTCTTTGATTATAAGTTATAACACAATCTTCCATATCAATGGTTGCAAGGGTGCTATACGTCATCCACCCGACTTCCTCCGTAGATATAAATTTACTCACCTGCTAAACTCCTCGCTTAGCCGAAGTCGATGTGCTCCGTCGTCTCGGAAGTCCACGCGAAGGTACCTACAATCAATACACAATCGCAATTCTATAAAAATCAATATCCGAAAACCGACACGGCATACGGATTGCTTATAGGTTAGAACCTATAGCTTACGCATGAAAGATCAACCAAATAACCCTCGTCGTTGACGTACAAACATCTAACGACCAATTCAAATCTCAAATATAAAAACCAAGAATTCACATATCGGAAAACATAGCCAAAACACTCTCAAGTACTTCCCAGATTTTGGCTTAGGTAAATTGGGACTAAACAAGCAAGTACAAGGGATAGGTTATAGGGTAAGTGAGTTACAGGCAAAACTACAATACCATAGGAGATGGGGGGTCCGGCGACATCATCAGAAAATCCGGCCTCGCCAGTCGAACAGGGGAGATTTGGGTTCGTAGTTCTATGGTGGTCTTCTAGTGGTTTATCTAGGTCAATGGACTTGTTTGATTTTCTTAAGAATATCCCATATTGCTTCAGATACCCTGTAGGCTAACAAACTCCACAAAACCGACACGGGACAAATTCTAAGTTCATGTATCGGGTTCTAAACTCATTTCCAGGCCAGGAATTCAATCTCTAAGGTCTTGTAAACACTCACTACACCTCAAATTTCCACTTAACAGTAACTTGGAATTTTCTAAGATCATATAACCTAATTATATCAAATTCTAACTAAACTAGATATTTAACATAAACACTAATCTAAAGTGAAGAGATTACCTCATTTGGCAACTTAGGAAAATTCTTGAGTTGCCCAAAGTCTTCAGAATCCAAACTTGGATGGTTCAAAGGGTATAGAATAGGCTTGTGCATGTTTTATGTGAAGGGGACATGAGGTTTTGAAAAGGAAATTGAGATGATGCATGGAGGTAGTGAGATGAAGAAGCATGAAGCAATTGATTTGAAGAAAAAAATGGGGAATGGAGAATGGGGCAGCCAAGTCTAATCCTCTCTCTCTTATGCTCACTCTCTCACTCATAAATATCCCCCTATACTCACTCTCTCACAAATATCTCTTTTGTTTCTTCTCTCTTTTAACCATTGTATCTAATTCATTCTTTTCACACTCAAACTCTTTTCTCTCTTTGCTTTTCTTTTCTTTTCTTTGTTCTCTTCTCTTTTAAATCTCACAAGTCACAAACACAAACTCATAAACACAAACACAACATGCACATGACATGGTGCATTAGCCATGAAAAAAATGTAAAAATAGGGATTTGGCCAAAAATCCGATAAATATCATTATAATAAATAAATCATTTTAATCTCCGATAAATTTCCAAATATTGGTGTATACTTATACCATTTTACGAAAAATCCTTATTCGCAAATTGAATAGTTTTCGCGAAATATATTATTTTAATATTAAATTTCCAAAAATAATATTTTATATTTCTGAAATGTTACAGTTTTCCCCCTTAAATAAATTCGATCCCCGAATTTAAAATTTAAATCCCCAAATGTTAAAACATTTCAATAATCAGCTTAAATCAACGGGGCTCCGAAATTACGGAAGATATTGAAATAGCACAGCGCATCATGTGCGCCAGAAAACGAGTACGAAACTCAAAATCAAACTCCGTCAAGCATCACGCAATCATCGGAGTTAAAAATGGAAATACGAATCTTGAATTCCACTACTGGAATTTAAATGTACTATAGTCAAATCATAATACGTATATAGCACGCATCTTTGTAAAACTGTTTTAAAAGCAGAATAACTCATGCCAAATCTTCTTTTCCAAATCACCGTGCTATGCGTAGCCCACGGCACAAGTGGAGGACGATCATTTGTAAAGTAGTAAATATATACTTATATATGTTTTTTCAAATTATACGTCTCGCCTTTTTCAAATATCCCAGAAGGTTCTCCTTGTAAAATTTTGTGTCACTCGCGGATACGTAGGAAATAGTGAGACTATAGATCCTTTTTGAAAACCTTTCGGTAAATTTTTATGCATGCAAAAGTACTCAGGCACTATCCTCAGACCAGTCCTGCTCGGCTACTATATAATATAGTATCCATCATCAAAACGCGATACTCATAAATAAAATCAGCCTCAAAAGGCGTATCCAACATCACATGCGTCTAGTGCACACGGAAAACCAAATCCAATACAAGTGCCACAATATACACAAAAGAAAAACTAAGTGCAACAGGTGTGCACGAAAGCACCTATCCAGTGCAACGGATGTGCACAAAAACAATATCAAATGCATTTATAGTACACGAAAGCATCTGTCCAATGCAACGGATGTGCACGAAAACAATATCAAGTGCATCTAGAGTGCACAAAAATCTCAATCCAGTGCAACTAATATGCACGAATGAAAATCCCAATCAAGTGCATCCAATCATGCACGAATAAAAATATCTATCGAGTGCACCCGGTGTGCACAAAATCTCATATCAAGCGCCCAACATGTGCGAAAATCCAAATCAAGTGCGTCAGGTCCACAAAAAACATCTAGTGCAGTAGCATGCATGATAACGAACGCCAAGTGCAGACACTCAAGAAAACATAAATTCGGTACAACAAATGCACAAAATACAAATCCGGTACAACCAATGCACGAAATACGAATCAGGTGCAACCAATGCACGAAATACCAATCTGGTGCAATTAATGCACGAAAGCTCATCAATATCTCAAATGCGTATTAAAACAATACCGAGTATACCAAGGTGTATAGAACCATAAACGTGTGCAACTGTATGCACAAAACATGAATTAATGCACTGCAAGCACATATAAGCTATACTGAGTGCATAAGTAAAGGCAAGTGCATATAACATGCACGAAATCAAATCGACAGTATCGAATCCACGAAACCATAAATACGTGCTACGAAGGCACAAATCGATACCAAGTGCAATAGATATGCACAAATCATAACCCAATGTAGCGGTGTATAAAACATAATTCAAGTGCAATAACTGTGCACAAAATATAAATCTCCAATAGGTGCAGTCATGGTGCATAAAAACATAAATCACGAAACCCAATCATCGAAACTTAAGTCCAAGCGATAAAAGTGTGATAATTGGATCGCAATCGCAATAAATGACATTGAGCTATACCTCCTACAATGTCGAAAAATATGCCGGTGCGTCCAAACCTGGCAGAGCAAGATCATCTACTTTCCTCTTGCTCACAGTATGGCGCCTTCGGTCTCTGGATCCTCATTTTCTTTGTGGATTACCAATCTCACGATCTTTCTGCTCGTCGGCCCGGTCAGGTGTACTAATGGAACAGTCCCGCTTTGGAACTCCTCTGATCACCGCTTGACTAATCAACATGACCACTCTCAACGGCACATTACTGACGGCGGCATCTGGCCCTTTGAATACGCATGATATAACTGATCCTGGGTGCAAGTCTCTATCGTTATGGTGTCCTGGAAAGAACCTGCTCATGGCTTCTTCCGATCTCACCTATGCCGAACTATACGATGGTTGGCACTTTTGCTTAACTATTTTCTTATAACCGGACAGCTGTGTCCTCAGCATGGCTTTTATCTGGAATTTGGCAGTATATAACGCCTCTGCACACATATCAATCTTCTGACATCAACGGAGAGTAACAACCGCTCTCTAATATCTCGTAGGAACCTCTTGTTCCACTCATCTTTATTATCGTCCACTTCGACGTCATCTCTTACTGTCTGTATATTGCAATTCATTCTCGTCTAGGTCAATCTGAAGTCTCTCACACGAACTCGAAATTACGAACTCGGTATCTTCATCACTCTGTAGAAGATATCTAACCAAACACGTCCTCGGGAACTCGTCCAAATCATCGGAGGAATACACTTTATTCGTCCGTTTTCAATCAATTCACAACGCATCTGGTGAGGTCTCTGAAACTTGTCAACTTACCGATCTTACATAGGAGCATCCGACGAACAACGTCATCTCTTAATCAATCTACTCTAGATCCAAGTAAGATCCTTCAATTGGAATTCATCAACTCAACTGAGCCTGTATCGGTACTTCAAATCTGACGAATCATATCCGTCGCTCCACTCGAGATAGACTAGCTATCCCCTATCACATCTCTATCTGAAAGCTCCAGCGGTCTCAGCTCATCAACTCTGGAATCAACATCCCATCAATCTCAGCAACAGCTGGGTCATCTGTCTACACGGTAGACAACATCACGATCTCTGAGGTAAGTTGTACATCAACAGTCCTCTCAATCTGGCAGCCTCTTTCAATGGACCGATCATCCGGTGCAAAACCGAACACTCACCTCAAACGAGATATCACAACACCAACACTATACCTACACGTCCCTATGTCACCAGAAACAACATCATGGTCAGTCCTCGTCTGTGACGAGCTTTCCCTGACCGAAACACTAGCAGCAGCTCAATCTGCGCTCAAACCATGGTGACAGGAACCTCAAGCAAGTATCGATAAAGATAGATCAATGAATGAAAGAAATCAACAGATCCCAAATGGATATATTATCATAGGAACGAATAGTATTACAGATCTTAAGATATGTACATCCTAAGGTTTCTTAAGAGGAGTATCGTATCGTAAATATACCGCGGAACATACGTACGGTACGTCACTCTACTCAAGCTACCTACTCCATCAATCAAGGTCAACCTATGAAACGAAAGTTCGGGTCTAATACCCCCAGTCAAGTCTAAGTTCCGCAAGGTCAAGCCTAGGTTCTGAAATATATACGCCCTAGACTCTGCATAGTCAAACCCAGACTCAAACCAAGATTAAACCTAACGCTCGGATACCAACTTTGTCACGACCCGTAATTTAGACGTGACCGGAACTTAAATTAAGCAACGTCTAAAGGCATAACATAAATCAAGTAAGCCGAAACTAAGAAAATCTAAACCTTTTTGCGGGAAATAGTGGAGGTGCAGTTTTGAAATAAAGGTATAATGAATCATGTTTTTCTTGAAATGCATAGCTAATGAAACATGATAATGGAAATGGATTATACTAGAGTTAAAAACATGTTTCGTCTTTAAAAATTTGGGAAGCACCGCCCTTGTATATTTTGATCCAAAAACATTTACACAACAATATATAGGCATCCCTAAGCGGGAGCTAGCTCTTCGCCAACTGGCGAAATCACAACTACGCAATAACATATATACGACGCCCAAAGGCGAAGAATCAACCCAGAAAGAACAAATAAAGAAGCAAGACATCAAAACTCAAGAAAGCGATAAAAACCCATCGCTCTAAGTCTCGCACAAAACCCAAGTCTGACTAGGTCTACCAATATACAAATTCTAGTCTCTGATTTGACCTGATCTGATATGATGTGATGGAGTTTATCTAGATACAATAGAATATAACAGTACGAGAGTGGGTATGATCCAACATGTGTCCCAACTACCAAAGCAAACACCCTAGATGAAGCTGTGTGCCAGCAATACCGCAACTGATTCCAAGCGGTCAAACCTGCAAGAACTGTGGCACAACGGGGTTAAGTTTCTAACTCATGAGTAGAAAAAAGCAGCAAGTAGAAATCGAATAAAGCAACGATTTCCTAGGTCACTAAATCCCGAAGGTAATACTATGATATCTAGGGTGACCAAGTACGCATATATGTCCACAATCGAGTCAATGCAATGACATATATAAATAAACATCCGACATCATATACCTGTATGCATGTGGATATCATCCACGTGTCTATCAACGACACAACAATATCATGGAACCTGAGTGTCTCACACCGACACTCGAACATCATGAAAACATAAGCCCGTATATATATATGAGGGTATCTACCACGTGTGTCCATCAACGACACATCAAAATCATGGAACCTGAGTGTCCAACACCGACACTCATTTGCTAACGAGTTTCCAAGACGGAGGTCGTTTGCTGACATGTTTCCGAGACGGAGGTCATTTGCTGATGTATTTCCGAGACGGAGGTCGTTTGCTGACGTGTTTTCGGGACGGAGGTCATTTGCTGACGTATTTCCGAGACGGAGGTCATTTGCTGACGTATTTCCGAGATGGAGGTCGTTTGCTGACGTATTTCCGATACGGAGGTCATTGGCTGACGTATTTTCGAGACGGAGGTCGTTTGCTGACGTGTTCCGAGACGGAGGTCGTTTGCTGACGTGTTTCCGAGACGGAGGTCGTTTGCTGACGTGTTTCCGAGACGGAGGTCGTTGACTGACGTGTTTCCGAGACGGGGGTCATTGGCTGACGTGTTCCGCTTTCTACGGTGTTAGGTTGACTTGCTCCGCTTTCTGCGGTGTCGGGTTGACTTGCTCCGCTTTCTGCGGTGTTGGGGCTGACTCTAGGTTGTCTGTAAACCGTAGAGTCTTGGAACTGGGGACTTTGCCGTGGCTCCGATTGGTGGTGTCGCGTCCGTGCCCTGCTGGCATGAGGAGAAACGCCGTTGTTGGTCTTCTGGGATGCAGATGTTGCTATCGAGATCTGACTTTCTCTTTGACAGAGTTTATTAGGACATGGGGTTCCATTTTCGTTTATGCCCATGGATCGTATACAGGGGTCGGTATGGACTTATCTGCAGGGAAAAAGTTTCATTCTTTCATTTTTTTTTATTTCTTTCCATGATGCTCTATCATTTCAGCTTTTTATATCGCGAAAGTCGCGATTGCCCAACCATTTCGGCTATTTTTCGCGGTGCCCAATCATTTCGGCTATTTTTTCTTTTTACTCGCTGCTTTTTATTGTGAGTTGCCCAATCATTTCGGCTATTTTTGTATGCATATCTTTTACTTGCTGATTTTGTTGCAAGTTGCCCTATCATTTCGGCTATTTCATATGCGTTTATAGCTCACTGACTTTTCACCGCGAGTATGGAACTTGGGATCTGATACCAATCTTAGCATCAGCATCGCTCGACTGGAATATTGCCAGGAGCGAATCATCACTTGCCGTGAAAGAATTTGGAATTTGTTACCGATTTAGGCATCAACATCACAACTACTGGAGCGTTGCCAGGAGCGAATCATCATTTGCCCTTTTGTCGGTTCGAACAAAGGTGGCTTAGCAAACAGGGTTAAGATCCTGTCGACTAAGGTTTTTGACTTCATGAGCCATAAGGGTCTCATAAAGATGTTTCTCCTTACGATTCGTGAGGATCTCATAAGTGCATTTTCTCCTTAAGAATCGTGAGGATTCTTAAGTGTATGGTCTCTTATAATTCGTAAGGATCTCATAAGAGCATTTTCTCCTTGCAAGTCGAGAGGACCTATAAGTGTTTGTTCACCAAATGAGGACATTCCTCGTCGTTGGTCGGACCCGGTAAGATTCTTTGTGCCCGTGGATTGTATACAAGGGTCAGTGTTGAACTGCTTGTAAGGCAGTCTGGGAAATGTGATGGCTTAAGAACAGGTTCAGATCCCTGTAGCTTAAGGCTTTTGAATCTTATGAGCCGTGAGGGTCTCATAAGAGGGTTCTCCTTACAAGTCGTGAGGATCTCGTAAGTGTAATTTTACTTCAGGAATCGTAGGGATCCCTAAGTGTGTTGCTCCCCTGTGAGTCGTAAGGATCTCACACAGGTATCTTCTCCTTACAATGTCAAGAGGACCTTGCAAGTGTGCATGAATTTTTTACGAGTCCGTGCCCTTTAGGGTTTTCACAAACTCGCCGGTAGCCCTGCTGTTTTTACTCACGGAGCCCTTTCGGGTTTTCATCCATGCCCATCTTGCTTATGGACGTACCGTTTTTTTTGGCAATGCTGCAGTTCGTAGTAGTTTAAAGACGTTTCGGTCCATAGCTAGTTTCAAGACATTGCGGTCAGTTGTTAGCTTAGGGACGTTTCGGTCCGTTGTTAGTTTAGGGACGTTTCGGTCCCTTATTAGTTTAGGGACGTTTCGGTCCATTGTTGCCATTTTGGAGACAACGGTTTCGCTGGATACTACTTATAGAGTTTAGGCTTGGGAAGATAGCGAGCGGACATAGGGGTCATCATCTATCGTTGACCTAGACCGTGACTCGTCAGGCGTAGTATTTTTCAGGAACCGGCCGTTTATTGGCCTGAAGGGTCTTTCGCCATGCATATCCATGAGCAAGTAAGCCCCACCTTGGTAGACTTTATCTATGATGTATGGGCCCTCATAGTTCGGCTCGAATTTCCCCCGTTTGGCACGATTGGGGATCATAGGTCTCTTGACCACTAGCACGAGTTCGCCTTGGCGAAATGTTCTCGGCCTAATCAATCTCTCGTATGAGCGCGTCATCTTTGCTTTGTAGGCCTCCAAGTTTTGCTGCGCCATGAGACGAGTTTCATCGAGGGCGTCGAACTCCTTAAGCCGAAGATGAGCATTCTCTTCGTCTATTAGCTCGTAATGAACCACAACTCGTAGAGAGGATAGCTCTATCTTTAAGGAGAGTACTGCTTCAGCGCCGAATACCAACGCAAATGGCGTTGTATTTGTGGCCGTTTTGAACATGGTCCGGTAAGCCCAGATAGCTTCATGCAGTCTCTCGTGCCAGTCCTTCTTATTTTTGGACACCGTCTTCTTTATGATATTCGTCAAGGTCTTGTTAAAAGCCTCAGCTAGACTGTTAGCTCGGGGATTATAGACCGAAGAGTATCTCCAGTCTATATTATGTTGCTGTGCGAAGCGACTGATATTGTGACTTCTATAGGCCGGCCCGTTATCGGAGATATCCGTCGCGGAGTGCCGAACCGATAGATGACGTGTGTCTTGAAGAAATGGAGGATGTTCTTCTTCTTCACTTCTCTTAGCGGTACTGCTTCTGCCCACTTAGAGAAGTAATCGGTTGTCGCTAATATGAACCGATGTCCTCTGGATGACGCTGGTTCGATGGGCCCAATTATATCGGTTCCCCACATTTCGAACGGCCGGCTAGCCACTGTTGGGTGTAGCGGGTTTGGATGTTGGTGGATGAAGTCTCCATGAATTTGGCACGAGTGGCACTGCTTCGCATATTCGAGGCAGTCCTGAATCATCGTGGGGCAATAGTAGCCCATCCTTTTGATCTTCAGCTTCATCTTCGGCCCGGCTTGATGAGAACCGCAGAGTCCGTCATGAGTTTATTGGATGACTCTCCTATCTTCTTCTGGTCCAGGCATCTTAGCCACAGAGAGTCAAACGATCTCTTATACAGAGTATCATTGACGAAGGCGAAAGACAGAGCTCGTCTCATGAGCTGATGTCTTGAGGATGCATCTTCAGGTGTTCGACGGGATTTGAAGTAGCCTATAAATACTTCCCTCCAATCCTTAGCCTTTTCTTGGTCCTGTATTTATAGGTCCATTTGCTTGGTCGCTTCCTTTTCTTTAGAAGACTCGGAGATATTTCTGCTGGTGCAAGAACCCGACGGCTTTACACAACGATCCTTACGTTATCGAGGTTTTCGTCAGCCGGTTCTTTAGCGAGCTTAGCTAATGCATCCGCTTTGCTATTTTCCGCACGTGGTATGTTTTCCAGGGCGTAGGAAGGGATTTGAGTCAGCAATTGTTGCACTCTCTCACCGTACTTCACCAACTCTGGTTTACACGTTTGATAGTCGCCGTTTACTTAACTGACAACTAGCTGGGAGTCTCCGTATATGAGGAGGTTTTCGATTTCCATATCAAAGCCCCATATTTTGCTTCATTGTTTATCCTCGACTCTGTTAAGGAAAAGGCAAAGCGTATTATCCCTCCTTGTGGAGTCACGAAGATGAGGCCTACCCCAGATTTGATTATAGGGGTGTTATGCTGTCACTTCTTCACTGAAGATGCTCTGTCGAAATAGAGTTCCCATCGGGTATCACTCCCCCCTTTCTCCCCGTCGATCGTGTCAAACGCGTGCTCATCTGGAAATTCACAGTTTAGGGGTGAATCGGCAGGTATCGGATGCTCAGCAAGGAAGTCGACGATGGCCTGGCCTTTCACCACCTTGAGAGGTCGGTATGTTATCGAGAATTCCATTAAGAGTAAGGCCCACTTAGCGAGCCTCCCCATTAGTATGGCTCTTGACATCAAATATTTGAGAGGATCCACCTTTGATATGAGTTTGGACCTCATACGCCAATGCATAGTATCTGAGCTTCGTTATCACGAAGATTAACGCCAGGCAGTGTTTTTCGATGGAGGAGTAGTTGTTTTCTGCCCCCAGGAGAACTCGACTCAAATAGTAGAGGGCTCTCTCTTTCCCTTGGTCATTCTCCTGTGCCCATAGCGTGCCTAAGGAACCTTCCAGGGCGGTTGTGTACAGGATGAGAGGCTTTCCCTTGACTGGAGCGGTCAATACCGGCGGATTCTGCAAGTATTGCTTGATTTCATCCAGTGCGCTTTGGCATTTGCGATCCCAGACGAACGGTGTCCCTTACTTCATTAAATGGTTGTAGGGGCGACATTTGCCGGAGAGGTTCACTATGAACCGCCGGATATACGCGAGTTTTCCTTGGAGAGACCACAGTTTCTTGAGAGTTCTTGGCGGAGGCATTTCCATAATCACCTTGATCATTAACGGGTCTATCTCGATACCCCGATGTTGTACGATGAATCCTAGGAATTTGCCCGAGGAAACTCCGAACGCGCATTTGAGAGGGTTCATCTTCAGGTTATACTTCCGAAGGTGCTGAAACACTGTTTTCAAATGCCCCCGGTGTTCCTCGTGCGATTTGCTTTTCACCACGAGGTCAACAATATAGCATTCGACGATTTCATGTATGAGATCATCGAAAATCTTCTTCATAGCCCTCTGATAGGTAGCGCCAGCGTTCTTCAGACCGAAAAGCATCACTTTGTAGCATAATATGCCCAGAAGAGTCCGGAAAGCGGTATGCTTCTGGTCTTCGGGATGCATCTTTATTTGATTGTGCCCCGATGACCCGTCCATGAAGGAGAAAACTTCGTGAGTGGACGTGTTGTCTATCATCAGCGCGGTAACCGATATGGGAAAATCATCCTTTGGACAGGCTTTGTTGAGGTCCCGAAAGTCTACGCAGATATGCACTGTCCCATTCTTCTTCATCACTGGGACAATGTTGGCGATCCAGTCGGGGTATTGAACTTCTTGGACGAAGCCGGAGTCGATTAGCTTCTTAACTTTGGCGTTGATGCTCATTTCAAGTTCGAGCCGCATCCATCTTGTTGCTTGTTTGACTGGCTTGACGTCTGGGGATATTGCCAATTTATGCACAGCTATTTCTGGATCTAGCCCCGGCATCTCGGAATAGTTCCATGCGAAGCAGTCTTTATACTGTATGAGCACGTCTTTTAGCGTAGCTACTTGTTCTTTAGACAGCAGCTCGCTGACAAACGTAGGCCGCGGGTCATCTTCCGTCCCCAGGTCAATTTTCTTTAAATTGTCCGCAGTGGTATGTATTCCATCTTCCAGCTCTTTTGGCGCTGGTGGAAATTATGAGATCAATTCCTCTTCATCCTCGTTTTCGAAGCACCAGGAGAGGTCATCTATGTTCTCAGTCACTCCTTCTGACGGCGTTATCACGTGACAGGTACGAGATCGTTTCCAAGACTAATGTTGATCTGGTTCTACTCTCGCCATATACGTTACTTTTGGCTCGTGTTTTTGTGGTGGGGTTACCCTCCAACTGTCGGATAGAGCGAACCTGCCGAGTTGATACTGGTTTTCAACCCAGTCTTTGAAGGTGAAGCAGTCTTCAAGAGGATGTCCTATCGCTCAGTGATAGGAGCAATAGTCTGGGTGATGAATCTCACTTGCTTGATCGGGGTGCCGAGACTCCGGGAGTGTCATCATCTGATGTTTCATTACAAGGTCAAAGATTCTCCTTGTCTTGTCTCGAGGGAAAGAATATGCTCAACCCATCTTTTTCGTTAGAGACGGATTCCGGCTGACCTTTTCTTGATCACGTGACCTTTTGGATCCGTTTTGCCGCTGTCGAACGTTTTTTCCGTTCTTTGACTTGTTTTTGCCTCCGTGTCGGGCATTTTTCTTATCTTGGGAATGCATGGCGGGCTGACGGTGAAGGGTATTGTCATACTCCATAGCCTACTGAAGGAGGCGTTGCATCTTGGCTTTCTCGTAAATGGCCATTTCGCGGCTGTGGTCGTTCCGAACTTTTTGACTCGCTTCCCTCACTAGCTTGTACATCTGTTCTTCAAACGACGGACTCGGCATTTTTATGACAGGACCGCGTTCTGATTCAGGGTTAACGTCTTTTAAAAGAGAATCCTTTTCTTCATCAAGGTCCTTTATGACATGGAAGCCATGGAACTGCTCCCGTTTCTTGGACTGGACATATCCGAGCTTTCCATTTTTCCGTTGGGCAATTTTCGCTGCGTTCCGGGGACGTTCCAAATCCTGTTGTAGAACTGAGCTTGTCGATGAGTTTGTTTGAATGGTACGCCTTGGCATCTTAATAACCTTTTCAATCCCTAGGTGTAATACCTGGGTAGACGAATGGGTTAGAGCCTGTCGAGCGCAGGATCGGCACCATGCCAGATTTCTCTTTCGACTTTAGTCTCCGTGGATCGATAGAATAGGATCACCTTTTCACCTCTTCGCCTGGGAGGGACATAGAATGTCTGCAACTCTTGCACACAATATACCTCCAGCACATCAAGCTCTCTGTAGTGCCGCCACGGAACCATGGCGATTTGCAAACTCCGGTCTGCTCCAACGAAGGTTTGCATCGACGGGCGGATGGAGAATACGGCATTGGTTTCATCTTCGGAGTCGCCGCCAAAGACCAAAATTGGAGCGGATGGTCCGGGTTTATCATTCCGCTTCTGAGGCTATCCCGAGTAGACTATTTCTTCATCCTCCTCGGTATCGCTTCCAAAGGTAAGAATGGGAGTGACGGGCTTCTTTTTAAGCTCCGGCTTATGACACTTCTCCAAATCTTCGAAGTTTGGCAGGAAGTACTTGGCGTCTTCATATTTTCGAACTTCGTTCACAGAGAATGGGTTTAGCTCTCCCGTAACGGTGTACTCGAGGCCGTCTTTGAAATACTTTATATACTGGTGTTGCGTAGAAGGGATGACGTTATATTCGTGTAACCAAGGCCGACCAAGTAAAGCGTTGTAGCAAGTCCTAGCATCGATAACATGAAATTTGATGTTTGTGATGAGAAGCCCAAAGCGCAATGTCAGTTTCACGGACCCGAGTGTCTGCGACGGCTGTGAATCAAATCTAGAGATGGTGATTTTATCTCGGGCTAAATGCTGAACGCTCATGCAGATTTCTTTTAGCGCCCGTACGTTAAGAAGGTTGACAGAGGACCTGTTGTCAACAAATATTTTCCCTATTTTGATGTCATGGCAGTATCCAGTGACATATAAAGGGCGGTTGTGGTCGCACGTACCAAGGAGAAGATCCTCGTCGTTAAATGTAATGTTAGCCGTGTGGACTTCTGTCACTTATCTTACATTTTCTTCTCTGTGATGAAGGCCTGGAACTGATCGGGCTCTTGTAGCGCCTTGACCAAGGAATCCCGTGCTTCTTTAGACAAAAAAAGGGCATCCAGTATGCATAGTTGTGAGGATATCTTCCTCAAATGCGCTAGGATATTGTAATCCACCTTGCTTTTCTTAGACGGGTCCTTGGCTGCGAGCTCTTTGACGACCCCATCATCGAGGACAATCTCCTCATGGATTTTCTCCTTCCCCTTGTCTTTTCTGTTCGAACCTTTGTTTGAAGGTCGGAGATTCTTTTCAGGCAACATACGATTACGCAGCTGAATGTTCTCGCAGTTCTTCATCTCTTCTTCTCTTCCAGAGGTGGATTCCTTATATAGAGGGTCAAGGGCCATTTCTTCGTCATAATTACTCCCGAAGGTGAAGACCTGAGGTTTTGGTCTTGTCGGGGTGGCATCCACGATGTGACAGTTACCAGTTGTTCATTTACGCTCATTGGTCGTGCTTTCCTTCTCCCGGCGGGCTTTCCGCTTTATTCGCTTGAATTGTTGTCGATGGGCGACGTATTCCTGCCACCACTTCTTGAAGGCGTTACACTCTTCGGTAGGGTGCGTGATCTTCCGATGGTATAAGCAGTAGTTTGGATATGCATCCGGTTCGTCGGGGCACGTACTTTCTAAAGTGCTTTCTTTGAAAAGTGGCAACTTCATTCCCATTGACAGGGCCTTAGCGAATCGTTTCCTCGTCTTAAACCTGCTTTTGCAAGTAACAAGGGCACTTTGACCCGGTTGGGGTATTTCATGGCTTCTCATTACTGGAGCTTCTTCAGCTTGGTGCCGACGCTTGGCATTTTCGTATATGGTTGTTTCACGCTCTTGGTCAGATTTGCTCTTCTGAAGAGCTTCGCTCAACAGCCTGTCAATCAATTCGTCTGATGGCTCCAGGGATTTTGGTTCTGGTTCTGGCCCCAGTCTCTCTGCATCTGGAGCTTTTTTACCATCTATTGATGAGTGAGAGATCATGTGGCAGCTCGCCACATAATTCTCGGGCTCTTCTGAAGAATCATCTCCTTCATCAGCGTTATCATCTTCATTCTCAAGAACATGCTTGAAGAATTCGTCCAATGTAATTGGGGTTCGTGCCTTCTGGTTATATTCTTCCAGTGCATCGATATGTTTCTGCAAACCTGTACGATTGTCGTTGGATTCGACGGGCTTCTTGGCCTTCTTCTTTTTCTTTAAAGACATCGGAGGGTTGGTCCGAAGGTTCTGTCCACTATCACCAACTTTCAGCGTTGGGCGCGGTTTCAGCATCCCCTCAATAATCTCAGGCTCCAACGGACTTTTCCACCTAATCGTCGTACATGCTTGAAGGTCCTTCAGCATTTTTTTAGTCTTAGCTGAAAGGGCCACCTCTCATGGGGCTTCTTCTATAAGTGAGAATGATGCTCCCGGCGTGTCCACCTTTTTAGGAGCGTGCGGTTGTGGCGGGTTCACCCTCCAGTTTTCGGACAGCGCGAACTTGCTCTGCTGGTACTGGTCTTCGATCCAACTTTTGAAGATGTAACAATCTTCAATTGGGTGACCCAATATTCGGTGGTAAGGACAGTAATTGAGGCTGTTAACGTCGCCTGATTGCGTTGGGCGTCTCGGCTCTGGCAGAGTGATGAACCTGTTGCGCAGCACTAGCTTGAATAATCTCTTCGTCTTATCCCAAGGGAACGAGTAAGGGCATCTCATCTTTTCTCCGAGTGATCGTTGTTTATCGTTTTGATGAGCAACTGGCTTTGGGCCACTCGATTGTTGCTGAGCGTTAGCGATGAATATCGCTTTCCCTTTCCCCTTTTCATTCCGAAAATCTGTTTTCGAAGAGGACGGCTTATGGCCCATCTGGTCCATTTGGGCGAGCTTGTCGATCAAGGCCTGGAAAGTGGTCGGCTTGAAAAACATCATGAATTGGGAAATGGTCGTCTGAGGTTCGAGGGTCCCTACGAACATGCCCACGGCTGGAGCTTCCTCTATGCGCTGTTCACACTTTGACCACAGTTTCCGCCACCGAATGGCGTATTGAACCCAGGTCTCTCCCGGCTTCACTCTAGCGTTAATTAGTGCGGTGATCGGGGTGCGCTCACTAGCGCTTTCGAATCTTTGTGTAAACAGTAGCTCCATTTCTGCAAATGTCTTGACAGGGTCATTCGGAAGCTCGGAGTACCATTCGAATGCAGTCTCCGACAAGCTGCCAACAAACTAGCAAAGCAGTAGTTTGTCATCACCCCCAGTATTACCGCACAAAGCCCTGAATTGAGCAACGTGCTTGTGTGGATTGCTCGTCCCCTTATACACATGGAATTTAGGGATCGTATATCCTGGCGGGTACTTAATTTGATCGTACCAACCTGGATAAGGTCGTCCAGTCTTGACGATTTGGCCAGCGGCTTCGCTCACCTGGTGAGCTCGTATCTGTTGAGCTATATAGTCGTCAAGGGAAGCTTTGGAGATGGTCTCTTCCTTGGCTGCTGATAGAGCCGGAAAAGGGTTTGATGTCTCCCCTCTGTCGTCTTCAAGGATTATTGGAGGGTCTTCAGCCAGAGGATCCGGCCGTATCATCATCCCGACCATATCTTGGAACAAGAGCGCCATTTGTTTTATGTTGGCCGCTTGTTCTGCAGCCTCTTTGTCTTTCTTTTCGAGCATTCTTCGGAGGAACTCGGCGTCGGTTTTCTGTTCCTAGAGCTGCTCTGACGACGTCTCCAGGCTTTCTTTCGGCCTAGTGAGCGCGGCCATCTTCGTTAGCATCTCCTGGAGCTTTTGATGTTGCTCCTAAGCCTTTGTCACAGATCGGGTGAGTGGTCGATGACCCGTGGAGATACGGCTATCCTCTTTCCCGGAAGCCATGTAGATGGTGTGCATTACTATGCCCCCATACTTGGGGCGTTTGGATTCAATGCCCTTGAGATTTGTCGCAGACACAGGGATCTTCTCCGGCCTTCTCCTTTCATGAATGGTCGAAGTTGAGGTGGCTGTTGCAGCTGATGCTTTCCATGGTACGACGACGGTGAGATGATCCTCCTCTTGCCGAACTTTCATTTTTTTCTGTCGGCGGGAGTAGTCTTTGTCGATTACAGAGTCTTGGACACTTCATCAGACCCTGTGGATTTTAGAGGACAACCGCTGAGGGGGCTGCTCCGGCTTTGCTTTAGTAACATTTTCCACAGGTGGAGGAGACCTTTTCAGCACGGCAGTTGGAGAGTTCTTGCGCACCCTCCTGAGCGGCTCAAAGCTGTTCTCAGTTGGAACAACGGTATCAATTTCCACCATTTGAGCTGGTGGAGTCAGTCCAGAGGGAGAGCTGCCCCCGGTTTTCCTCACTAGGCGCCAGTGGCGACGTCGAGCATGTCTTGCAGATAGGACTGGTTCAGTTATAGGGTGGCTTCATCATGCCCCCTGTTCTGGTGAAGAGCTGTTGTTGGTGCCAGCTTATCGAAGACAGACGTTCGCTGAAAAGAAACGTCCAACCTGTCGAAGACTGACTTTTGGGTAGGGGAAGAACTTGTAACGACCTCACCCGCGGTAGGAGTTGAAACGGCCAGTCTTGCGAAGACCGGCCCCTTAACAGAAGAAGCCCCTCTAATGACTTCATTTACCGGAGCTAGAATGGCTATCCGCTTCGGGATAACTCCTTCGGGTATTGTAGGCTTCTTCACGGGCCCGCTTGAGCTTTGGCCTAGTCTGTTAAAGAACGAGGCGTTGGACTTGGACGACCCGTTGAGAGGGGCCGTGGTAGTGGTAAGCCGATCAAAGACCGACTTCTTTGGAGCTTCCTGTGACGGCACCGGAGCGTTGAAGCTCATTGGCGGGAGCATGGTCCCGAAGAACAATCCAGTGGTGGCCTATGTCACCTGTTCCACCGGCATTGCGAAGATGGAAGCCGCTTGGGGCCCATAGGTCACTCCTCCGGTGAGGACGGAGTGGGAGTTGTTGTTGCAGTTGGTGCAGTTGGAAGCCATTAACGCCATCTTCTCTTCTGCATGGAGCAAGACACCAAATCTTAGTACCTCGAATCCAGGGGCAACCATATTATACCGCGATTCGTTCGCGAACACAACACACGAAGTGTGGAGTGGAAAGAGGAAAAGGTCCCACCGGGCGTGCTAGAATCTGTTCGCCGCCGAAAGACGCGACCAGGACGTTGGGACCGGGCCTGCCAGAATCTGAATTTGGGGGAAGATGCTATATGGGTTTATCCGTCCACCTCTTCGAAGATACCAAGTTGATTTATGGCACCGTATATCAGAGGTTTGGACGGATGCGGCCGTTGTAGCAGACTTCGTCAGATTCCCATCGCTTGCAAGGGGTTTTTGATTGTGGGGACGCTCTTTCCTGCAGACGCAAGCCCCTGCAGTTAATTACGTTATCGGGTTACGATAATCACTTTCTCCTTCTCCGGAAGTTCATTTCGTGTCGTGTGTGTTTGTTTTATTTTTGGTTGTCCGTAGATTGTATACGGAGACTAATTTATGTTGTCACCCGTAGGACGTGGATTAGTCCAAATCCGTATTTTCTTCGATTTGGGTTTGGTTGATTTAAGGATCGTTAATCTCGTTTGAGATTAAGATCAACTCAAACGTTTGTTGAGGGTACGTTAGTCTAATTTTAAACTAAGATCTACTCAACAGGATTTTCTTTAGTTTATAGGGACATCGTGGTCCATGGAGTTTAGTTTTAAAGACATTGCGGTCCATTGGGTTTAAGGACAACGTAGTCCGTGGAATTTAGTTTTTAGGGACGTTGTGGTCTGCAATTTAGTTTTAAAGACGTTACGGTCCATGGAGTTTAGTTTTAAGGACATTGCGGTCCACAATTTAGTTTTTTGGGACGTTGCGGTCCATAATTTAGTTTTAAGGACGTTGCGGTTCACTAGGTTGTTGGTTTGGGGGTATACCAAGAATTATTGGTTATTGGAACCCTCCACCTCTCTGAAGACGTTAAATAATTACAACGACATGTATCAGAGGTGTGGAGAGATGTACCCTTGAACCAATGAATGTTCATCAAAGATTTGATAACCTTATTTGGGACTAAGTCCAATTTAGAAGAAGGCCTATGGGCTCGGTCGATTTTGGGGTTTGGCCAACCTTGGGCTCAGCCCACTTAGTCTTTGTCATTTCCCTTTTTTTATAAAGTGTTAGACACTTGCTAGGACACAGTCCTTTCTCTGTGCACATAATGCTAAACATTTATGTGAATACTGACACCCACTTTCTTTTTGTTTTTTATGAGTGTTGATCACTCTTCATAGCGCTAAGCTCTTCTTGAGGAGCGCAGAGCGCTCTGTGTTAAGTAGCGCCCACGTGAGGGGCTGGCGCTAAGCGCCAGCATTTGAGCGCTAAGCGCTCTTTTTATTTTGAGCAGCGCCCACGTGAAGGGCACGTGGAGCGCTTGGCACTGAGCGCCAGCATTTGAGTGTTGAGCGCTCTTTATTGAGCAGTGCCCTCATGAGAGGTACGTGGGGCGCTTGGCGCTGAGCGCCAGAATTTAGGTGTTGAGCGCTCTTTATTGAACAGCGCCTACATGAGGAGCACATGGGGCGCTCGGCGCTGAGCGCCAGATTTGAGTGCTAAGCACTGAGTTTTTTGTTCTACCCAATTCAATTCTCTGAGAATTTGGTTCTCCCTTTTGAAAGACTTCGTCTTATAGATCTGAGATCCGGAAAGAGAACTAAGTTCTTCTGATGTGAGAGTTAAACTCTTAGATGTGGAGGAGATACTATGATCTCTCTTCTTTTCATGAAAGACTTTGCCTTATAGATCTGTGATCTGGAAAAAGAACTAGGTTCTTCTAATGTGAGAGTTAAATTCTCAAATATAGAGGAGTTGCTATGATCTCACTTTTTGTTATTTACCCTGAAGAAGGTTCTTCTTCTTAGAGCTTACTCTTCTCTTTTTCTTTTCTTAGAACTTGAAACTTATGGAGAGGTTCTTCTCTGTTCAAGACTTGAAGTATTGGGTCCTTTATATAAGGAAGGCTGATTTGTTGAATCAGTTAAGGAAATCTCTCATTGAGAGATCTCTGATTAATTTAGGGATTTTATCCACCTTTGGATCTTTGATCCAAGGACTTCTGTTTTACAGAAGACATCTTTCTTTTTTTTAGCAAGATTGGAAAAATATTTTCCCATACAGAACTTATTTTGTATCTTGGTGGTTTTTAATCACCATTGGATCTTTGATCCAACGGTGCTCTGATTTATAGAGCACGGTCTTTCTTGTTTAGAAAGATTTAAGAAGTATTTCCTCAATCAGAATTTAATTCTGTACTTTGATAATTTATCATCTTCGTTGGATCTTTGATCCAATAGTGGAGAACATTTAGTTCTAGCGCTGGCACTCTCGTGCTTTGCATGTGAGGCGCTGCCTCAGAGTCTTTGACTCTTGGCGCTGGCGCTCTCGTGCTTTGCACATGAGGCGCTGCCTAAAAGTCTTTGACTCATGGTGCTGGCGCTCTTAGCGCTTCCTCGGAGTCTTTGACTCAAGAGCGCCAGCGCTCTCATGCTTTGCACGTGAGGTGCTGCCTTAGAGTCTTTGACTCATGGCGCTGGCGCTCTTGGTGCTTCCTCAGAGTCTTTGACTCTTAGCGTTGGCGCTCTTGTGCTTTGCACGTGAAGCGCTGCCTCAGTTCAAATTTCAAATTTTGAACAGAGCTTTGCTCTATGATTGGGGGAAACAGGGTCATGACAGACTCCTAGGTAGCTTGAATCGAACTTGGTTGCCGGTCTCCTTTATGTCGAAAAAGATCCACCCGAGGGCCTATGTTCAAGCTTCAACCTCAAGTGAGGTAAATCAGTGGCCTAATTTGCTAAAAGAGACTACTAAGTAGATGTAGAGAATGATCAATGGACTAATATATCTCAAGAGCTCTATGAATCACAACACATGTGAAAGGTTAGAGCTTGAGGGAGGAGGAGAGAGAGTGAGGAAGTGAAAAATGAAAAAGAGATGATGGATAATGGTTGAGAGAATGGCTAAGTCTCTACACAATAATTCAAGCATGGATTATTTAACTTAAAATAATCACTCATACTTGAATAGTAACCACAAATGAATAAACAAACACCAAACCATGCTTTCAACCATTCCTCAAGTGTCTCCCCAAATTCCACCTCATTAATCCTTTTCCAAAAAATGATAAATCAAGTAATGAGGTGTCTCCTTCTAGAAGCTCATTCTTGTGAAATTACAAGAATGTCTTCACCGTATACATACCCATATTCGTATTCCAAAAAATACGAATACAATGAGACAGAAATAATCCAATAATATAATACTAGGATCCGGCTTAAACCAAAGCCCACTAGTATTATCCGTCCGAACATCAGCCGTGTAGCCAGTATACGTATATGTTCGAAACCCTGCCGTAAGACCATATGGACTCTACATCGTCTTGCCTGAACCAGGAAAACCCTCTGTGTGAGACTCTAAAGACTCGACAGTACGCTGGTAGTGGGTTTAATCACAAGTCCGTCAGCGGCACTAGCTGTATGTAACGGCAACCCAGGTACATGTCAAAAAGAAGGCCAACGAGCGAACTCAACCGAACCCCTACTGAGCATGTCCGTGACAATCTCTGTGCAGTCCGGTTTGTTCCTCTGAGAGTATCGCATGTAAGGTATAGGGGGTGAAAACATCAGACCCTTAATAACCAGACAAGTCGTGTCGGTGTGGCTCAAGACCATCCGAGAATCTACTGGTCCAACCACCAGTAATTCTCAATCCGCCCTGGCCAGGGACTTATGGTGTTGACCAACCGATCACTGCGCAACATCGACTTGCTATACCGGGAGAGACGAATCCCCAACAGTCGCTCACTGCCTCCATGTGGCTCGGGACTGTACCCAACTAAAACCTATTTGCACGACTCCTTTGAGCCGTGGCAGGATAGTAATCAAAGCACGGTGGGAACTCACACGAGACAAATGATGACCTCAGGTCGACAGACTATCTGCACTCATGTCACCATAGAACTTCTATCTGACGCTAGGTATAATACCATCTAGTCAGTTCTCGGCGAGTCCTGTCCGGTGTACTCACACCCGGTGAGCACCTGTATACAATCTTAGGTGCACCTCACAAATGGTTGTAGGACCAATCTATCGCTCCTCGTCAGGGTCAAGATATGTATACACTAGTCTACTCTGGAGTATCGATGCCCAGTCTTGATACTACAACTAGGGACACTTTTAAGGATGTGCCTATTGACTACCCAGCTCCCACAAGTATGATCGCCATCATGACGCAGGTAGTCAGGCAAAGATCTTACGGACTTTATCAACATGTATACAAGATATGAAATACAAAGTAAAACACATCACATGTTAAGATAAAGACAAACCAAATAGCATACTATCATATCGAGCAAGATTGTCCTGTATATATATATCCCTAACATCTTATACAAGGAAGGCCTCTAGGGCATACATATCCAACATGTTAGTTACAGGGTAAACTACGCAATGTGAAAATATTCCATAATTTATCTGTTTGACCTTACTTTTGTAAGGAGTCAAACCATGTCATATAGATACACTTAAGAATTATGTCTTCAAGATCCGGGATTTGAAGAGTGCTGCTCTAGTTTATCTGTTGAGCAAAAGCAATTAGCGGTTATACAATTTCTACTCAATATATTAAGCAGTTAGTTATTAGGAAAGCGAATGCGATGGTATTTTGTCGATACTTTAGAACAACTAAAGCTTAAGGTAAATTGCCAAGGGTGATAACCAAGAACGCTGCTTATGTTGATGAGGTCATCGATAAACAAAGATATGTGACCTAAATGTAAGTTAACTTCAGTTGAGTTAAGCAAACTGGTATTATTCGTCAATGATTAAGTGATCTAACATGGGAAATATGCTGGCAATAATAAGATGAACAAGTCCAAATTATTTGACTGTAGGATTTTGAACCGCTTCACTCGTCAAGGTGTCAAGTAAAAGTTTCCAGTATGAGCTAAAAAGTTTATGGAAGCAAATCATGTGTCGAGAACATATGAGTTGTTCTACATCAAGATTGTAGATAACTGCCCATAAATTAATTTCCTGTCAGTCAAAGTAATTAGTAAAGTTAAGATATTTGGTTAACTTAATGGGACAATCTGTTTCTCAAATAATATATGGTTTTATAGGTTAATTATTCTATAAATGTCATATGTGACATTATAGATGAGTTAACAAATAGATGAGTTGATTTGACCACCCAGGGTGGATTACTTGGTATTTTAGCAAAACTCAACAAATTTATGTGTAAGTGATGCCGTGGAGGCAAAATCTTAGTAAGGAAAAACCATTTGTATGTTCATTGCAATTAATTCACTCTGGCAGTTGCAGACCTACAAATGCAAAGGTATTTAGTGATGTTTTCTATTTTAAAACCCTCATAAATGATTATTTGATTTACGACTAATAGTCTCGCACTTAACGGAAGCATTGATTTGTATCAACCGCTATATCGGTAAAGTGACGAGTCAGTTTACGCAAACAAAGTTGTGTGTATTCAATGAAACAGTTTTGAGAATTGTGTATAAATCACGAATATCAGTTAAAGCAGTTTAGAGAATATTGCGAGGGAAAAGAAGTCATCAAACAGTTGATGATATTGTACACTCTATAATAAAATGATGTTGTGTAACGACTCCATTTTAATGTACAGAAAATTTGTTTAAATTTTAATGTACAGAAAATTTGTTTAAAATTTAATGTACAAATGGAGTATTTGCAACCCTGTGTATATTATAAGTATTTGATTTGCTTTCGAACAACAAAAAAACACTTGTAGATCATTGGTAAAGTCTTACACTGCTGTGACATAGCCCCTGTGTTCGAATCCCCTCAGCCACATAATATTTTTACTGATTTTTCTTTTAAACTTTTTGGAAGACCAAAAATTTACACGTGCAAAACACGTAAAAATGAAAAGTCAGATTAATCAAATATGTGCACTGAGATATATAAAACGACACCAACACGTGGTATTAATCCTATACCCCGACCCAACTCATTGGCCGGCGAGATTGCTCTTAGGGCCGGCGCCTCCGGTCCCAACTGTACCAAATGCTCCAATTCTTTTGCCCTAAAACCCCTTGGCCTCCCCCCACTACTCCTCTTCTGTTTGATTTCCCTGCACATTTTCAGAGAATTAAAATGAGGCATTAATCCAAAATGTTAATGTATTTTAATTCCATTCTTCAATACCCTAATTTCTCCTATAAATACCACTCTACACCATATCCCTCCTCATTCAGAAATCTTTTTCCAAAACTCTCTAAATTTTCCAAGTCCAAGAAGTTGTACAGGTGGAGTTAGCTCAAGGTCAAGTTCCGGCGACGACTCGGGACAAATCCGGCGACCCCGTAACTCCACGACGCTTGCAAACCCATCCTCTACCTCCCTTCTCTCTTCTCAATCCGTAAGTCCCCTCTCCCCTTCTCTCTTTCTATTAAAAAGACTTATCTTTTCAAAATTCGCCGGAAGCGGAGTTAATCCGACTTCCGATTCTAATTTCTTTAAAAATTCAATTTTTCTTAACCACATAATAACCATCTCTGTATGTCTTATTTAACAACCCTAAAACAACATTTAGAACAAGTTTCAATTCAAAATAAAATGATTTGCAACTTCTATTTCACTTTTTCGTTAAAATACCACCAAGTTTACCTACGATATTATTTCTTCTTTTTGCTCATATTACCTTTATAAAATTTTATGAGGTAATGACCTACCTCATCACAACACTCATCTTGACATAGCACGATGGCTTTCGGACAATAAGTTTTGGGACAAATGCAAATTTTACATTAAAATACCTTAAACTATCAAAACCCGTATTCTTTAAATTGTTTTAATTAATTCCTTGCAAATAAGCCTTTACAACTCATTTTGAGGAACCCGATCGGGATGCTGCGGGTTATCTCATGTCCTCAGGACTAGTAGAGCGAGATGCAGACCTCCTCACAGAGCATACGATCTCGATGGAATTTTTATTACAATTTCTAAGAAAACGTGATTTCTATTTATTAAATAAATTCTATTTTTAATAATTATATATATATATTATCAAAATATCTATATTAAATATATAATATATTTCATGTTTTCTAATCAAAAGAAAATAATCACAAAAGTTCATGAAAATACCATCAAGAATCAATACAAGTCAAATTACATGAAAATACCATCAAGAATCAATACAAGTCAAATTACATGAAAATACCATATACTATTCAAGTTAGGTTTATATCTACTAAACAATCTCATCACTCTTAAAAATTACATCTATGAAAACCCTAAAGACGATAATTAAATACTTTAGGTGTATTTTGAAAATATATCAAAACTAAACCCTTAAGTTATATTAAATTACAATAAGGACTCTAGTAAATATAGGTTTAAGCGGGACCAGTTCTCTTGAGCCTCAGGGAGCCGGAGAATTTGAGTGCTTGCCTATTTAAGGTAGACAACTAAAAATGGGGTTATCAATACGGTAATTGGCTTGGAAAAAGTCACAAATCCTGCCTTCCATGTGCAGCAGTTACCGATAACTCCAAAACTAATTCAGGACTTCAATTCGTTTTAAAGTGTCTGACTCAGACAGAGTCTCGGTCTAATCTGAAATCAATCCATCCTTGAATACAATTCAAGTACAACTCCAATTCAACATGAATCTATTATACCAGATACAATCTATATTAATATGAATTGATTTGACCGAACCATGGATATACATTGTTTACATGACTAGCCGTTTATATCCTTTCCGTTTACATGAACTACTGATATTATGGTTTCAGCAAGTCTTACATCTATTAAACAAAACAATACACATCGATACAAAATACATTATGAGGTTTTAAAGGGGTAGACTGGTACGGAATGTGTTAGAAGTGGCACGAGACGGTCACTTTAATACACCTAACCTGAATATCCATTGTTGTTGTTTCGTGGCTTAACAGTTCCTTGTGCTCTGTTTACCATAGTCCACGGGGTAAGTTGGACTCCTCTCGTATACACTGGCATATTCTGTACCAAGCTACAAACAACTGCGTTAACATAACAATCAAATATTATACAGTTATATTCTTTCTTATCTGTTTATTCTATTTCTACTTTTCATTGGGACTTACCGAGCGATTGTTCACTGAAGACATTCATTTCTCTTCTTTCTTTGGAATATTGTCAGGTGGATCCGAATCTCAGGAGATAGAGCCCAGTTCAGACGACTTGGAGCAGTTTGCAGAAGATCTGGAGCTCTATACTCTTGTATATATTTTACTTTCAGTTCATGCCATTGTTTAGGCATTGCTTTCCATTCTTGTATTTACATTTTCAGTTGTATTGTAAACAAATGTTTAATATATAAAAGTTGTTGTTCAATTACATCTCTTGTCATTTTCCTTGTGTACTTTATTATATTGCTTATTTACGCTTAGCGTGTTTACTTCTGAGTAAATACGTCGCGTAACCCGCCACGTCCCCTTGTCCGTACATTGGGAAGCGGGGCGTGACAGGTTTTGTTGGCGGCCCATGCAGGTCAGTGCTGCATGGAACCCTACCATGCAAGTCAGTTCTGGATGAAAACCTAAGCAATATAACACAAGAATTACAAGACTCGGCAACTAAACATTCTTTATATTTCATAATCTTTGAAACTATCCTAACCCTATTTTTCTTTCAAGGTTATGAATTCTTCCAACAACACGAGTACAAACGTCAAAAACACACCACCGCCGCCTCTTCCACTTACACCTACCATTGTAGCTCCGATCAACGAGCAGACAGTACTGCTCGAGGCAATAAAGAGCCTCTTGGAGGGACGGCAGCAGCAGACTGCTATTCTAATGAACCGCCCAGAAGCGGAAGCACCTGGAGTGAAGCGATTCTGGGCACTGCATCCGAAGCAATTTTCTGGAAAAGAGAGCCCTTTGGAAGCTGAAGAATGGGCTCAATCAATTGAGGAAGATCTGGCAGCAGCACAAGTGCCAGACATTGCTTGGGTAAGAGTTGGGAAGCTGCAACTCATGGATAACGCCCGAGTATGGTGGAAGGCGGAAGAAAGCCGTCTTGCCCAGCCGATCGAATGGAAGATATTTCGCGACATGTTTGACGCGAAGTATTTTCCAGAGACTGACCGATTCGACATGGGGCAGCAATTCATTCACTTACAACAAGGCTCTATGTGGAGCAAATCAGTGGATGAGTATGATACCGAGTTCACCATGTTGAGCAGGTAAGATATGTCTTAATATTCGATTATCTAATATCACATACTGCACAGCTAACACAAGACCATAACAGGTTCGGGGCACACCTTATTCCTATTGCTGAGATCAGGGCCACACGATTTCAACAGGGGTTGGACCAGGAAATCCAAGCTGCTCTAGCTACAGGGGATTTCCCAACCCAAGACCAAGCTCTGAAAGCTGCCCGTCGATATGATGCAGTAGTGAAGAAGAAGGGCAGACCTCACTCTGCCGGTGTGAAGCACCCTGCTACTCAGATAGCAGGAGGAGCCACTTCCAAGCCACCTTTGTACCCAGGAGACCGGGAGTACCATTCAACCGGCCCAGTCCAGACTTCTGCACAAACTGCAGGAGGGATGGACACCTGGCAAAGGATTGCAGGCGTGCTAATCGCTTTTGCTTAGTCTGTGGCTCACCCACACATGATATTGGGTCTTGTCCTCGTAGACTCAATCCAAATCCTGCACTCAGACCAGCAATTGTAGGGTTCCTAGGCACTCTTAAGAGGTCTCACAAGGCATCAACCATGCCAATTTTAAAAATTACGGTGCCGAGAAACCCTAATACGGATCGTTGGCTAGAAGTTTAGGCGAAAAAGAAACTAGTTAACAACTTAACTAAATGGTAAACGGAAATACAACCTTTGTAGATCCGGTTCTCCACCTCCATGGCTCCGCGATGATGTCTCCTCGCTGTACAAGATGGATCTTGGGCTCTAGCGTCGGCTTCATCGGAGAAAAAGCGGGCTAGGTCATCGACGACGATGCCGAAGATGATCTACGTCGAGGCATCGCTAGATCAAGCTCCAACTTCACCAAGTCATGAAACTTGTGAAGAAAACACACTCTACTACTTGGCAAGAGGTAGAGGATGAAGAAATAGGAAGTGGGTTCACTTTAGAATTGGATTTCTCACTCATTTCATCAAGTCACCATTGATGAAGTCTAGCTTTCTTCATTGAAGAAGATGAAGAAGAAGAAGAAAGAATATTATGATAAGTTGTTAGAATAGAAAAGAAAAAAACAATTCTTATCATAATTTTAACTATAGTTATGTGTAGAGAATTGACCAAGGTTAAAGGAATGGTTAGGGTTAAGGAGATGAAGACAAAATGGTTACATTGGTCAAAGCTTCATGAAGCTTCAACAAGCTTCATGAAGAAAAGCAACCTTTTGTTTTCATTTCTCATTCATTTAATCCAAAAATAAATAGATGAATGAATGAATAATCAAATAAAAACCCTAACCATTTATTTAACCAAGGTTTAATTCTTTACACAAACCCTAGCAATCATGCATCATCAAAAATATGATACAATCAAATGCACAAAAATATATCACATATACAATGTGCACATCAAGTGAGAAAATCCATTTAAAGTGAACCGATACTAGTTAATGCAAAGTAATATATCAAATATATAATTATGCATTAAATCATTAAATCAACACTTGATTTAATGATCCGGTCATATCGCATATAACCGACTAATATCAACAGTAACAATTTATCTAATCAACACTTGATCCGATAACCCGGCTATATCTCATATAACCGATGAATGTCACAAATCGCGAGAATCGAATACAGTATCACATACTGGTATCATTCTCGGTCCCGCACATATCTCATATGCGCTCTGTCACGACCCGCAAGGTACGGACGCGACCGGCACTTAGGTTACGAAACGTCTCAAGACGTCCATAAAATAAGTAAGCCGAAGCCCAGAACACTAAACCCAATTAAAAATTTAGAGTGAAGGAAAACCAAATAATTTAAGCATTTACCTCATTACCTAATCAATTTGCCCTTATTCCAAAATTCCAGCAGAATATAAAAGAAATCAGTGCATGAGGAATAGCAAGTCGACTCAAGTGAGCTCGACCCAGATACATCATAAAATAAATCCTCAAGTCTCACAATCTCACCTCTAGGTCAATATACAGTAATCCGAATAAAACATGTACAACTGAACTGATAGTAGCAGTAGTGGCAACAGTAGTAGTAGTAGCAACAGTAGCGACAGTAGATGGAGTACTCTAGATACAATGAGCATAAATAAGGTGGTACAAATGATAACAACCCACCTATGAGCAAAAGCCTCTAGTCCAGGCAAAAAGTACAAATGAAGCAAAGGTATCCGCCGCTACAGTGCTGACGGAGTGGACCTGCAGAAAAGCTGTGGCACAACGGGGGTGAGTTGCCAGCTCGTGAGTAATAGATAACATTTACTAAGGCTATCGTATGCATGCACACAAGTGTCCTGACATCCCTAAAACAGGTATAGCTACATGTACTAGCAGGTGTGTATGCATCAACAGCATACTAGCAAGTATATATATCATATGGAGGTGATAACAGGTATGTATGCCACATGAAAATACCATCAAGAATGTATGCTATATGAGTCACCTCAGGATCTCAACATGTAAGTGTAAGAATTATTCCTTGCTTGTTTTGAAAACTTCTTTTTAAACATCAGCATGATATCCAAGAAATCAATAAAATCCGTGTCCAGCAACGACACCTCAAAACTGACCAAATCTCATATATCCATGTCCAGTATCTCTGGCCTCAGCCATCCGGCTGATCCACATCAAATCCATATCTCAATCCAGCGGCCACAGTCGGTATCCTCTGGATATCCGCCGTGCCAAATGAAATCACCGGTAGGTAATCCGTCCCCTGTCAGGCTCAACGCCATCATCTGCGATCTTCTTGCCCCGGGGTACCGTACCGGGCCCACCATGTACCCGAGACGGTTCATCCACCTCCTCGAAACGGGTCTCAAAAACCACAGCAAACTCATGGTGGACGACACTTTACATCACTAGAAAACCGCAGCTTTTATATTTTTAACAATTATCAGTTGAAATATTGCGGCTTTCCCCCGAAATCCAGAAATATCATAAACCTCATGAAATTATCATAAATACATATGCCGATGATTATGAATGCTTATGGTATCAATTTTAATACTTATTTCAATGTCACATTTCTAGGCAGTTAACATGTTTCAGATTTAAAGTTATTTAGTATCGTGACATGGCAATTACCAGGGTGTGTATGTTCACATGAATAGTGCTCGTGCAACATATAAAACCTGGTAATGGTGCATGTGTCCTATAATGAATCTGCGTATATGGAACATCATATAGATACTAACTACAGCAATTATCATGCAAGTTTTATCATTATTACTCCAATGTTACCAGTAATACCAAGTCTACTAAATCTATCGGGCGACTCGCGCCATCCAAACGATTGTCCCCCGTATATGTTAAATCTACTCACCCGTGGTCCCGTGCTAAGTGTGTCCGACCACCTGCTTTCTCTTCTCAGCCGCGCTTGAAGTTCCTGCCGGCGAACCTAGAATTCACATGAGTCACCATATAAGAAGAAATTCTGCAAAACGTGATATATCGACAAAAGGGATACGCGTGCGTGAACTAAACACGTGTGCACACGACGCGACGCGACGCGCACAAACCCACCAGAATCAGAACTGACACGCTGTGTCGCGCAGCGCGCCACAGAATCACGCGTATCACGCGCGTGTCGCACAAGTTTAAAACATCGAAAATACGCAACTAGTTCCAGATTTTGCCTCAGGGCCAAACTTGAAAAGTTAGAGATACCAAAAACCCTAGCTATCAAGACCAAACCCACACCCCAAAACCCAACACCCCCACCCCCTTCCTGGCCGCAATTTGCGGCCAGATCTCAATAATTGGCGGCCAAGTTAGGGAGGTGGGTCCCCATGCTCTGGGTGTGTGTTCCTACTCATCTCACCATGCTACAGTCTTCTCAAAATTATTCTGAAGTGTTCGGGTCAACAGCAGATTCTATAGAGGTTAAAAGTCACTAAAACTGCCAAAATACGCCAAGTCGGGTAAATCGGGTGTCTTTATGAAGTTTGGGGAATTTCTCTGGTTGACTGGCCTCACTAGGACCTAAGAAGGTTATTCTAGCTAACGCAATTCTCACTTTGCTCAAAATCTTCATAAAACACCCAATATCACTACTAAGCATGATATGGACACCGATTAAGCTAGATTATCGAAATTTTAGCAAATTAAGGCTAATCCTCTAATTTTAGAGTCTCAACTAGGCTTGAACAGATTGGTTAACACCACAAAAGTTTCATAAAGCTATAAGCACTCTAAAATGGCTAAATCTAGCATCACTACACTATTCTAGCCATAAAATTCTATTTATCACAAAACTAGCTAATCAAGCTCCTAATCTACACAATATGGGAAAAGTTTAGGAGTTATACTCTCTAAGAACCTTGCAACCCAGGAGAAGGAGAAGACGAAGAGGGTAGGTGCATCAAAACGTGGCTGGAACAATCTGGACTTCACCGGAGCTGATGCTGATGCTGAATAGTGCTGATGCTGAACTTTGTTGTTGCTGTTTGCTTGCTGTTGTTGTTGTATGGTGTTGCTGGTGTGGTGTGAGGTAGTGTGTGTGTGGTATGAGGTGGTGTGTGTGTGTGGTATGAGGTGGTGTGTGTGTGGCATGGGTTTGAGGGCATGAAGCAGCTGTTGCTGCTGCTGCAGAAGTTAAGGGCTGAAGTGTGAAACAATGGCTGAAGGCTGATGCTAAATGTTTGCTGGTGTTGTTTTTACTTGGTGAAGTAGGGGCTGAAGTAGCAGCTGGTGTGCTGTTTGTAGCAGGCTAAGTAGACTTTCTGGTGTTAGGGTGGCTGATGTAGCTGCATAGGGTTTAGGGGGGGCTGATGCTATGCAGATTTGTTGCTGAAATTGGGCAGGAAATTGTGTGGGTGATAGTGATGGGTTAGTAGCTGTTGTAGAGTGGTAGGGGGGCTGATGCAAATGATGGGCTAGCCTCAGCTGAATATTTTCATGGGGTTAGGTGGCTGTTGCAGCAGCCATAGCTGACCTTAAGGCTGAAATTGCGCACAAATTGGCTGATGTGATGTGGGTGCTGCTGTTGCAGCAGCTACGGCTGAGCTATAGGGTATAGGAGTTGTCAAAGTTGACTGTTGGTGGCTGAAATAATGATATGTGGCTGATCTGTCTTTGGGCTGATGTGCTGTTTTGATGGCTATATGCAGGTGTGTGGTCGAGATAACATCTTACAAGGATATCCATAAAACCAGATAGATCACTAGAACCCGTTTTGGTAAACTCTTTACCAAAAGATCCCACATTAACACGCAATTACTACTAAACACAGACTCAGGTGTTACAGTCTTCCCCCCTTAAGAAAATTCGTCCCCGAATTTTAAAATATGCAACTACGCGTACCTTCAAAAAGATGAGGGAATTTCGTCCGCATTTCTCCCTCGGCCTCCCAAGTGATCTCTTCGCTGCTCGGGCTGTGCCAAAGAACTTTTACGGATGGCAGGACCCTTGATCGGAGTTTCTTCACTTGCCGATCTAAAATTTCAACTGGCTCCACAGCGAACGAAAGGTCGGGCTCGAGCTGAACTGTCTGATGCTGAATCGCGTGGGAAGGGTCATGAAGGTAACGGCGTAGCATCGATACGTGGAAAACGGGATGAACATCTGAAAAACTAGGTGGAAGAGCCAAACGATACGCAACAGCGCCGACACGCTCGAGGATCTCGAAGGGACCTACGAATCTAGGGCTAAGCTTCCCCTTTCGCCCAAAACGCATCACGCCCTTCATCGGAGAGACTCTCAGAAAAACATGGTCGCCAACTGCGAACTCTAATCTGCGACGGCGTATGTCTGCATACGATTTCTGCCTGCACTGGGCTTCCCTCATCCGGTCTCGAATCAGCTGCACTTTCTCGGTCGTCTCCTGCACAATCTGTGGCCCAAAAATACTGCTTTCGCTTAGCTCAGTCCAACAGACGGGCGATCTACATCTTCTTCCATACAATGCCTCGAAAGGTGCCATCTGAATAGTATCCTGGAAGCTGTTGTTGTAGGAGAACTCCACTAAAGGTAAATGACGATCCCAGCTACCTCCGAAGTCTAAAACACACGCTCGAAGCATGTCCTCGAGAGTCTGAATGGTCCGCTCTGATTGTCCGTCGGTCTGCGGATGAAATGCCGTGCTGAAGCTCAAACGAGTGCCCAATGCCTCCTGAAGTCTCTGCCATAGTCGGCTGGTAAACTGGGTGCCTCGATCTGACACGATACAAGTCGGTACGCCATGCAATCGTACGATCTCGTCGATGTAAAGCTGGGCATACTGAGCGAAGCTAAAAGTGGTCTTCACTGGCAGGAAGTGAGCCGCTTTCGTCAATCGATCCACGATCACCCAAATGGAGTCGTACCTTCGACTGGTCCTGGGTAGACCCACAACGAAATCCATCGAAATCTGCTCCCATTTCCACTCTGGAATGGGTAACGGCTGTAGTTCTCCTGCGGGCCTCTGGTGCTCGGCCTTGACTTGCTGACAAGTCAGGCATCTCGATACGAACTCTGCGATGTCCCTCTTCATTCCGTCCCACCAGTAGGTCTCTCTCAAATCATGATACATCTTGGTGGAACCAGGGTGGACACTATACGCCGATCGGTGTGCCTCCTCAAGAATATCGCGCCGCAATCCCTCGGCATCTGGTACACACAGTCTGGATCTAAATCGTAAAATCCCCTGATCATCAATCATGAACTCGGAAAATCTGCCCTGTTCCGTCTGTGCCATGATCTCTGAACAACGGTCATCGCTGCGCTGTGCCTCATATATACGGTCAAGCAACTGTGGGCGCGCACGAACATGCGCGAGCTGTCCCCCTGTTGGAGGGAACTCGAACTCAACTCGGCTGTCGCATAAAATCTGCCAATCTGCTGATGACTGTCTTTGCACGGTGTGTAAATAGGATAGACTACCCCCGGGCCTCCTGCTCAAAGCATCTGCCACTACATTTGCCTTGCCCGGGTGGTACAAGATTTCGCAGTCATAGTCCTTCACCAACTCCATCCAACGACGCTGTCTGAGGTTCAGATCTCGCTGCTGAAATATGTATTTTAAGCTCTTGTGGTCTGTGAATATTTGGCATGACTCGCCATATAGGTAATGTCGCCAAATCTTCAGTGCAAAGACCACTGCAGCCATCTCCAGATCATGAGTAGGGTAGTTCTGTTCATGTTTCTTCAATTGCCGCGAAGCATACGCGATCACCCTGTCATGCTGCATCAATACACATCCTAGCCCCCACTCGTGAAGCGTCACAATAAACCACGAATCCGCCTGATCCTGAAGGCAATGATAATACCGGAGCCGTAGTCAAACAGGTCCGTAGCTGCTGAAAACTTTGCTCGCACTCCTCCGTCCAAACGAAAGGAACTCCCTTCCGGGTCAAACCGGTCAAAGGTGCAGCAATACGGGAGAAATCCTGTACAAATCGCCTGTAGTAGCCTGCAAGGCCTAGAAAACTACGGATCTCCGTAACCGATGTCGGTCTGGGCCACTGCTGGACGGCCTCGATCTTCTTCGGGTCCACACATATGCCGTCTCTCGTAATCACATGACCCAAGAATCCGACGCTGTCCAACCAGAATGCACACTTGGAAAATTTTGCGAAAAGCTGGTGTTCCCTCAAGGTCTGCAAAGAAATCCGCAAATGCTGCTCATGCTCCTCTCGGCTCCGGGGATACACCAAAATATCGTCAATGAACACGATGATGAACAAGTCAAGATATGGCCTGAATGTATGGTTCATCAAATCCATAAATGCTGCGGGGGCGTTGGTGAGTCCGAACGACATCACCAAAAATTCATAGTGGCCATAGCGTGTACGGAAAGCTGTCTTCGGTACATCCTCCTGTCGGACTCGCAGCTGGTGATATCCTGATCGTAAGTCGATCCTTGAAAAATAACCCACACCCTGAAGCTGGTCGAATAAATCATCTATGCGTGGCAACGGATATCTCTTCCGTACGGTAACCTTGTTCAGCTGGCGGTAGTCGATACATAAGCGTAAACTTCCGTCCTTCTTCTTGACAAACAGGACCGGAGCACCCCATGGAGAAACGCTAGGTCGAATAAGTCCCTTATCTAACAATTCTTGCAGCTGAACCTTCAACTCTCCAAGTTCCGCCGGGGCCATTCGATAAGGCGGTATAGAAATAGGTCCCGAGCCAGGAATTAAATCAATACAGAACTCGACATCGCGCTCAGGCGGCAGTCCAGGAAGCTCATCAGGGAAAACATCAGGGAATTCACAAACAACCGGGACCTGGTCCAACGGAACATCTGTAGCTCTAGTATCACTGACATAAGCCAAGAATCCCTGACATCCCTTCCTCAATAGCTGGTCAGCGCGAAGAGAAGAAATCAACATGTGAGGGGCGGCACCACGGTCCCCCTTCACAACAAAAACCGACTCGTCGGGAAAACAAAATCTAACTGTCTTCTCACGGCAGTCCACAGACGCATAGCACGTGGCTAACCAATCCATGCCCAAAAGAATGTCGAAGTCCAACATTTCCAGAAGGATCAAGTCGACAGGCAGCTCTTGCTTGCCAATACGAACGGTACAGGATCGGAACACGTGCCTAGCAACAAAGGACTCTCCCACAGGAGTGGTCACAACAAGTGGCTGATCAAGCAAACCGGACTCTCTACCCAAACTCGGTACAAAGTGTGTGGAAATATAAGAGTGCGTGGATCCGGGATCAAATAACATGTGTGCATCAACAGAACAAACTGATAGAGTACTTGTAACGACGGCATTGGATGCTTGCGCATCCTGGGGTGTCAATGCAAAAACTCGGGCCTGACCTCCTCTGATAGAGGGCTGACCTCGGCCTCGGCCTCTGCCTCCTCGTCCTCTCTGGATCGGTGCGCCGCGTCCACGGCCTCTGGGTACACCTAACTGGTGTGGAGCATCGCCTGTGGCAGGAAGTAGGGCTCTCTGAGGAGGGGGCGGTGATGGAGGTAGAGTCACATGCGGAACGGTAGTCGCTCCCTGTCGCCTCGCTGGACAATCTCTAACACGATGGTGCAGACTCCCGCACCCAAAGCATCCTGGCAACGACTGCTGTCCCTGTGTATACGATCCATATAGATGACCTCGTCCAAATCCTCTGCCGGTCCCATCTCGCGGAAAGAATCTGGCATGATGTCTCTGATCTGGCGTGCCGGTACGAATCCTCTTCGGTCCGGAAATGGCCGATGTCGCTAAAATACGTGCCTCCATCCGCAATGCTGTATCCATAGCTGCCGAATAGGTATCGAAATGCTGGGCACCAATGGCAAGATATAGCTGGGCATCCAGTCCCTGTATAAACCTCTTCACCCTCTTCACTTCGGTATCCACCAGATACGGAGTATATCGGGACAACTGTGTAAACTGAACATCATACTCAGACACCGTCATCCCCGATGTCTTGACCAAGGCCTCGAAACTACGAGCTCTGGCGTCGCGAACGCTCTCCGGGAGGAAACGGGCAAAGAAAACTGCTGTGAACTCGGTCCAGGTCATGGGCGATAGACCTGCAGCTCGACCTCTCAGAACTGACTCCCACCATATCTGTGCGAGACCCTCTAGTCGGAAACTCGCAAGCTCTACCCAGCGATCATCGGAACATCTCAGCGAACGGCAGATCCTGGCCAAGCTGTCAAGGAACGTCTGCGGGTCCTCTGCTGCATCGGTACCCGTAAAAACTGGAGGTCTCAGCCTCATGAACTCCTGTAGCGAAACCGGAATGGTCGCGGTGGTAGTAGTAGAAGCAGGTATCATAGTGGTCTGGGATGTAGCAGGTACGTCCTCCGGCCTCGGTGCACGACCGGCTGTAACTAGGGTCCCTACCATCTGACGTAGCTCCTGCATACTCCCCATCATCTGTCGCAACTCCTCCATACCAGTCTCCAGCCTATCCACACGGCCTGGGGAAGGCAGATCGGTTTGTTCCTGCGGTGTAGGCATACTACCCTGCTCGGTCCTAGTCTCGGACGAGCCAGCTCGAATCTCGTTTCGGGCGGCAGCCCTCTGTGCTCTGGTAGTCTTTGGCGGCATAGTAGCTGGTACAGGAACGGAATAAGATCGTAGGATACACGGAATTGAAGAAGGAATTTCAAGCAAGTATATCCTAAAGTCACCTAGGCGGAGAACCGCAACGCAAGTATGCCGTGGACATAAGTACGCTACGCTACCCCGCTTAAGTCACTTACTCCATCTACTAAGGATCATCCTACACTCAGAAAGGTGAAACCTATCGCTCTGATACCAACTTTGTCACGACCCGCAAGGTACGGACGCGACTGGCACTTAGGTTACGAAACGTCTCAAGACGTCCATAAAATAAGTAAGCCGAAGCCCAGAACACTAAACCCAATTAAAATTTTAGAGTGAAGGAAAACCAAATAATTTAAGCATTTACCTCATTACCTAATCAATTTGCCCTTATTCCAAAATTCCAGCAGAATATAAAAGAAATCAGTGCATGAGGAATAGCAAGTCGACTCAAGTGAGCTCGACCCAGATACATCATAAAATAAATCCTCAAGTCTCACAATCTCACCTCTAGGTCAATATACAGTAATCCGAATAAAACATGTACAACTGAACTGATAGTAGCAGTAGTGGCAACAGTAGTAGTAGTAGCAACAGTAGCGACAGTAGATGGAGTACTCTAGATACAATGAGCATAAATAAGGTGGTACAAATGATAACAACCCACCTATGAGCAAAAGCCTCTAGTCCAGGCAAAAAGTACAAATGAAGCAAAGGTATCCGCCGCTACAGTGCTGACGGAGTGGACCTGCAGAAAAGCTGTGGCACAACGGGGGTGAGTTGCCAGCTCGTGAGTAATAGATAACATTTACTAAGGCTATCGTATGCATGCACACAAGTGTCCTGACATCCCTAAAACAGGTATAGCTACATGTACTAGCAGGTGTGTATGCATCAACAGCATACTAGCAAGTATATATGTCACATGGAGGTGATAACAGGTATGTATGCCACATGAAAATACCATCATGAATGTATGCTATATGAGTCACCTCAGGATCTCAACATGTAAGTGTAAGAATTATTCCTTGCTTGTTTTGAAAACTTCTTTTTAAACATCAGCATGATATCTAAGAAATCAATAAAATCCGTGTCCAGCAACGACACCTCAAAACTGACCAAATCTCATATATCCATGTCCAGTATCTCTGGCCTCAGCCATCCGGCTGATCCACATCAAATCCATATCTCAATCCAGCGGCCACAGTCGGTATCCTCTGGATATCCGCCGTGCCAAATGAAATCACCGGTAGGTAATCCGTCCCCTGCCAGGCTCAACGCCATCATCTGCGATCTTCTTGCCCCGGGGTACCGTACCGGGCCCACCATGTACCCGAGACGGTTCATCCACCTCCTCGAAACGGGTCTCAAAAACCACAGCAAACTCATGGTGGACGACACTTTACATCACTAGAAAACCGCAGCTTTTATATTTTTAACAATTATCAGTTGAAATATTGCGGCTTTCCCCCGAAATCCAGAAATATCATAAACCTCATGAAATTATCATAAATACATATGCCGATGATTATGAATGCTTATGGTATCAATTTTAATACTTATTTCAATGTCACATTTCTAGGCAGTTAACATGTTTCAGATTTAAAGTTATTTAGTATCGTGACATGGCAATTACCAGGGTGTGTGTGTTCACATGAATAGTGCTCGTGCAACATATAAAACCTGGTAATGGTGCATGTGTCCTATAATGAATCTGCGTATATGGAACATCATATAGATACTAACTACAGCAATTATCATGCAAGTTTTATCATTATTACTCCAATGTTACCAGTAATACCAAGTCTACTAAATCTATCGGGCGACTCGCGCCATCCAAACGATTGTCCCCCGTATATGTTAAATCTACTCACCCGTGGTCCCGTGCTAAGTGTGTCCGACCACCTGCTTTCCCTTCTCAGCCGCGCTTGAAGTTCCTGCCGGCGAACCTAGAATTCACATGAGTCACCATATAAGAAGAAATTCTGCAAAACGTGATATATCGACAAAAGGGATACGCGTGCGTGAACTAAACACGTGTGCACACGACGCGACGCGACGCGCACAAACCCACCAGAATCAGAACTGACACGCTGTGTCGCGCAGCGCGCCACAGAATCACGCGTATCACGCGCGTGTCGCACAAGTTTAAAACATCGAAAATACGCAACTAGTTCCAGATTTTGCCTCAGGGCCAAACTTGAAAAGTTAGAGATACCAAAAACCCTAGCTATCAAGACCAAACCCACACCCCAAAACCCAACACCCCCACCCCCTTCCTGGCCGCAATTTGCGGCCAGATCTCAATAATTGGCGGCCAAGTTAGGGAGGTGGGTCCCCGTGCTCTGGGTGTGTGTTCCTACTCATCTCACCATGCTACAGTCTTCTCAAAATTATTCTGAAGTGTTCGGGTCAACAGCAGATTCTATAGAGGTTAAAAGTCACTAAAACTGCCAAAATACGCCAAGTCGGGTAAATCGGGTGTCTTTATGAAGTTTGGGGAATTTCTCTGGTTGACTGGCCTCACTAGGACCTAAGAAGGTTATTCTAGCTAACGCAATTCTCACTTTGCTCAAAATCTTCATAAAACACCCAATATCACTACTAAGCATGATATGGACACCGATTAAGCTAGATTATCGAAATTTTAGCAAATTAAGGCTAATCCTCTAATTTTAGAGTCTCAACTAGGCTTGAACAGATTGGTTAACACCACAAAAGTTTCATAAAGCTATAAGCACTCTAAAATGGCTAAATCTAGCTTCACTACACTATTCTAGCCATAAAATTCTATTTATCACAAAACTAGCTAATCAAGCTCCTAATCTACACAATATGGGAAAAGTTTAGGAGTTATACCCTCTAAGAACCTTGCAACCCAGGAGAAGGAGAAGACGAAGAGGGTAGGTGCATCAAAACGTGGCTGGAACAATCTGGACTTCACCGGAGCTGATGCTGATGCTGAATAGTGCTGATGCTGAACTTTGTTGTTGCTGTTTGCTTGCTGTTGTTGTTGTATGGTGTTGCTGGTGTGGTGTGAGGTAGTGTGTGTGTGGTATGAGGTGGTGTGTGTGTGTGGTATGAGGTGGTGTGTGTGTGGCATGGGTTTGAGGGCATGAAGCAGCTGTTGCTGCTGCTGCAGAAGTTAAGGGCTGAAGTGTGAAACAATGGCTGAAGGCTGATGCTAAATGTTTGCTGGTGTTGTTTTTACTTGGTGAAGTAGGGGCTGAAGTAGCAGCTGGTGTGCTGTTTGTAGCAGGCTAAGTAGACTTTCTGGTGTTAGGGTGGCTGATGTAGCTGCATAGGGTTTAGGGGGGGCTGATGCTATGCAGATTTGTTGCTGAAATTGGGCAGGAAATTGTGCGGGTGATAGTGATGGGTTAGTAGCTGTTGTAGAGTGGTAGGGGGGCTGATGCAAATGATGGGCTAGCCTCAGCTGAATATTTTCATGGGGTTAGGTGGCTGTTGCAGCAGCCATAGCTGACCTTAAGGCTGAAATTGCGCACAAATTGGCTGATGTGATGTGGGTGCTGCTGTTGCAGCAGCTACGGCTGAGCTATAGGGTATAGGAGTTGTCAAAGTTGACTGTTGGTGGCTGAAATAATGATATGTGGCTGATCTGTCTTTGGGCTGATGTGCTGTTTTGATGGCTATATGCAGGTGTGTGGTCGAGATAACATCTTACAAGGATATCCATAAAACCAGATAGATCACTAGAACCCGTTTTGGTAAACTCTTTACCAAAAGATCCCACATTAACACGCAATTACTACTAAACACAGACTCAGGTGTTACACGCTCCTATTTCGTTTTGCTTGAGCCAGGAAACCTCTGTGTAGGACTCTAAAGACTCGTCAATACGCCGGCAGCAGGTGATGATCATATCAAACACCCACAAGCCGCAAGCGGTCTGCTAAACGTAACGGCCACCCGGGTATTGAGCGATCAGAAGATCGACAAGCAAGCCCGCTCACTCTCCTGTGAATCCAACCAGTAACACTTACCGTACAGTCCGGTCTCGTCGTCTGATATGTCGCATATCTCGCCTAGGGGTGGTAAACGTCAGACCCCAATAGCTCGATAAGTCGTGTCGATATAAGGTCTATAACAGTTCGAGAAACTACTGGTAACACTTACCAGTAAATCTCAGCAACCCTGGCCAGGGATTTCCGGTTATAGCCAATCGAACACAGCACAATATCAACTCCCTATACCGGGAGAGACGAATCCCCTCCTATTGCTCATTGCCTCCATGTGATTCGGGACTGTACCCAAAAGCCACCGTTTTGCACGCCCTCTTGGACGTGGTAAGGTAGAAATCAAAGCACAGTGGGAACCACACAAGACTCTATGACGATCTCGGGTCAACAGACTACTCTGTACCAGTGTCACCAGAGAACTGCCATCTGACGTAAGGTATAATACCATCTGGGAGTTCTCGGCGAGTCCGTCCAGTGTACCCAGTCTCTACTGAGCACCCGTATATCATCTCTGATGTCAAACACCAATGGATATGGGATCATTCATCGCCCATCTGTATGGGTCGAGAAGGTATACGCTGGTCTACTCTGGTATATCGATGCCCCGTCTCGATATACCCATGACTAGGGACTTTGAAGGATGTACTTATGGACTACCATGTCCCCACTAGTATGATCCGCATCATAGTCTAGGTAGTCAAGTACACATCCTAAGGGCTTTACCAACATGTAACAGAGAGACAATCAGTATACACGTTAAGGTAAAGAGCAACCAGATAGCGTACTATCATGTCGAGCAAGAAAGTCCTCCCTATATATGTCCAAGCATCCACTACAATATACATCCTATGTATAGTAATGGCCTCTAGGGCATACATATAACTAACAATCTCCCACTTGCACTAGGGCCATCTGATAGCAGTGGTTGTAGTATCTCATACTCAACCATCCCATAAAAGTCTCTCTCTGGGAAAAGGCCTTTGTGAGTGGATCCGCCGTGTTGTCCTCTGTGTCTACTCTCCTAACCTCGATCACCCTGGAGATCTACCATCTCCATGATCAGGTGATGCTGCCTTAGAATATGTCTGGATCACTGATGGGACGGACGTACCTTGGCATAAGCCACAACACCATTGTCACACAATGGGAGGAATTAAGTTCATCTCATGAACTAATATACATCCAGACTGCCTCTTTGGTAGCATCTTAAATAGCGATGTATCGAGCCTTTATCGTCTAGTATGCCACGGTATCTAGCTTGGAACTCTTCCAACATACCGTCCCTTTACTGAGGGTAAAGACAATGCCTGTGACTGACTTTCAGTCGTCCTTATCACCCTGGAACCCTTCCAGTGATTCTCCCCAGGATCGTTTGATACCATCTCACTACAACTAGTGAGAATCCTAACATCCAATTAGATCTATCTCATAGATCCAAACTCAGGATTTAGGAGGTATCACTTTGATCCTATAGAGAATCATTGTGATAAACGGAGATTGGCCGAGCGTAGCATAGGAAACTCCTTTCTTATCAAGAGTATGTCATCCACGTACTCTACGAGGATCAGCACCATACTCCCTACTACCTTTTTGTTTATACAAGGTTCATCTACCATTTTGATGATGTCAAACTCTTTGACTACTTCATCAAAACAGATGTTCCAACTCCGCGATACCTGCTTTATCCTATAAAGCATCTTGTATACGTTTCCGCTGCTCCCACTGTCTACGAAGCCCTCTGGCTGTGTACTTATAGACGTTCTCTTCTAAAACATCATTTAGAAAAGCAGTCATGGCACCCAACCGCCAGATATCGTAGTCATGGTATGTAGCCGTGGCAAGTAGGATCTGGATAGACTTAAGCATAGCCACTTGAAAAGGTTTCATCATTATCCACGCCTGGTCGATGACGAAAAGCTTTAACAAGTCTAGCTTTGAAAGTCTCAACTTTTCCATCTACACCAAGTAATCTTCTCAAGATATACTTGCTCCTGACGGGGATTTAACCCTTCAGATATAGCAACCAAAGTCCATACTTTGTTGGTGTACATGGATTCCATTTCAGATCGCTAAGCATCCAGCCATTCTTATAGAGTCCTACTCCTGATGGCCAGTTCGAAACTAGTTGGGTCATCATCTCATGATGCAATTCTCGCTCCCACTGTCATAGAAAAACCGAAGTATCTCTCAGGTGGGTGAGGAACCCTACTAGATCGGCGGAGAGGCTGAGGTTCATTGGTAACTATTGAATCCTTTGGTTCTTTCAAATCATCAGCCGCAGTTTGTATAGCTGGAACATTTCCAGTTCTACATAACTGATCTTGCCTCGAGCTTGTCCGGATCTTGCTTTTAGACATAGCCCGGACAACCCCAAATCTTAACCAACTTAAGATATGGCTCTTCCCTTTCCATATCACATATGAAGTGGTAGGCAACTGATTTGATTTGAACCCTATTCAATAGGTATGAAGCTTCTCAAGTGCATAACTCCCAATAAGGAAATAGGTAACTCAGTAGTACTCATCATAGAGTAGACCATATCACATAGGGTGTGATTGCTCCGCCCCGATATACCATCGTGCCATGGTGTATACGGAGGAGTAATGCCGAGAGAGAATCTCATTCTCTTTTAGAATAATCCAGGATTTTCGTGCTCAAGTATTCTCCTCCTTGATCTCATCAAAGGACATAATACTTATACCCTTATTTTGGTTCTCTACTTCTAAATCATATTCTGTGAATATCTCAAAATGTTCGGACTTGTGTTTCAACAGGAACATATGTCTGAATCTTAAGAGATTATCAGAGAATGTAACGAAGTACAAAGAACCGGTCTTGGCAAATGTAGATAGGGGACCTATATACATCAACATGTATCATCCCAAGAGTTCACTAACTCTTTCTCTGTTTCCAGTAAACAGAGCTATGGTCATATTATCTCTGTGACATGACTGGCAAGTTTCACAAGATGTAAATTCAAACTGATTTAAATATGCATCTTCATGTAACTTCAGCTAGTCGGGTCGCATTGATATGACCTAGTCTACAATGCCACAAGAAGGATTCGTTCATTTCTGAACTCTTCCTCTTGTGTATATTCTGTATACTAAGAACTGTAGTTTGATTTAGAACATTAATGCTTTTAGATAACGTGCCTGAACCGATCAACTTTTGATATAGGAAATGTTCAAAACATTATCCAACAAAACAAAATTATATCATTTCTCTACTAATAAAGAGATAGATATGATTTTGTATATCAGGTTCGGTATCTAATAACATTCGTTCAGAATCAATGTATTTGGAATACAGGGTGACAGTGACCAACAGACTTGGCTGCAACACTTGCCCCGTTTTCTGCCTCATGAAACTTATCACCTGTTCTCAGTTCTTTACCTTTCTGTAGCCCTATGTAACATATTACATATTTGGGATCCTGATCTGGTATCACATACCCAGGATGTAAAGGATACGGAGAAACAGTTCTGTATAAAGAACACACCCGAAGATGATGCATCAGCATGCACTCTTTTCGTTTGGGCGGCACGGGAATTCTGGTAATCCCCAATTTCCTGCTCTGTCTTATAACAATTATAAGTTGGAGCGGGACCAACGTTCCCCAGCTCAGTATAACAAGCGGGTTCGGTCAATATTCCGTATTATTATCTTGATTAAGGCGTGATATAGTCGCTACCTGGAGAGAGAGAAGAAAACACTCAGCGTGCGCTCTTGCAAGAATAGATTGGTTATTATTTTATCTAATCAGGATGGCTCCCACTGCTTTTTATCAAATCTTCCTTCAAACCCTAAAAGGAAAGACTAGCCGGGATTAATCACACTACAAGTTCGCCAATCTTTCAGCCAGGCCAGTGTCGGTACTTTGAGGGAGGTCCCCCGTGCTTTCGCACGAACCTAATTAATGTAAACCTCGTTTTCCCAGAGGCATAACCTCGTTAACACCTTTCTAGACACCTACTTGATCGGCTAATTGTAATGTATAAAACTCTCGCAGGAGTAACTCTTACTCGCAGTGGGTATCGGGATCCAACTATCTCATAGAAGGTATGCAATCTCATTGCAAATTTCAACACTTGAAATTCCCGATAATATTTTGCCCCTAACGTGCTATGACCTTGACGAAAGCCAACAAACCATAGCCCGCTAGTCAAGTTCAACCCGTACATTTCTTGATTGAATTAAACCCACCCGTACGACCCTTGACGAAAGCCAACAAAGCCGCACGACTACCCTAATCCAATCGCATCGTATGCAGCAGATAAGCAGCATATAGCTACCGCACACTGCACCTTGACGAAAGCCAACAAATGCAGCACGAATACTATATACAACTTATCTGAAGACGGAGGGCTACGACAGGTTTTTCTGAAAACCTATTGCGTAATGAACTTGATATCGTTGTAGAATCAAATGATTTTAAAATGGAGTGTTTTTTAGGCTTTTGTAGTTTTGCTAAAGGAGTCACTCCCGGTGAAGGGATCGTCGGTCCTTTCCTCGTCGAATGAGGTGCTGGATATATCATATATATCTCGGTGCAAAGCAGAACTCTTAAAAGCAATCAAAAGACAAACCGAGTGTGTAGCATCTGCCAGTTATTGCTAAAGGAGTCACTCCCGGTGAAGGGATCTCGGTCCTTTCCTCATCGAATAAGGTGCAGGATATATCACATATACCTCTGTGCAAAGCAAGAACTGTAGCTACCTGTTTTAATTTTGAAATTCGATTCTACAACATCTTAGGTTTCTTTTATTTCATTAATCATATTAATGAAGTCCCATCATTTAAGTACCTAAACATCACAGATAAATACGACGTACACTTATGCCATCCGCGTTCGCCTCGATGTCCCCTCGTGCACCGTTAGGTTAGGTAACTAACGGCAGAGCGGGGCAGGGCTAGCGCGGGTGTAAAACATAAGTAACGTCTATATAATATATCATATATACTGTATACTGTATCTATTACAGAACATCACATGATCACATCACAGATATCGCAGCAGAAGAATCATATGAAATATTGGATATACTAGGACGTCCGTGTTTTCAATACGAGCCAGTATAAAACACGGATTCCACGGTCGTGATGAATAGCCAAACCCACACTCCTAGACCCCTACGAGAGCGGCAAGCAACCCTACCAATTCTGGAGTTAGGAGACCCGGACTCGACTCCTCGAGTTGGTCTCCCACTGGACCCCAGAACCCGGTTACTTGTGCTCCCCTCCTTGGGTCTATCCTAGTGCGGAAAAGTAAATAATATACAAAAGGTGACATCTTCCGCAACCTGGAAGTGCCCCAATAAAAGAATATTACATACAAGTTTTTACATGAATGAAAATGAAAAACACTCATCTCACATAAAAACCCCCGGCTATTCAAACACGACAATCCAATATAACATATCCAGCAACACATAACATCACATGTCATCAACGTAAGTAAATATGCGCATCCCAATTGTCGTTGACATATAGCAATGAAACCGGCGATATCACATATTACACTTACGGTCACAGAAAAGAAAGTGTAAAACTACAACAGTTGGAATCCGCAATCTCTTTAGACATCGCATGCCTAATCAAATGAAATACTTAGACATTGCATGCCTAACAATTATAAACCCCGCATTTTAGTCTCATTATCGAAAACTCTTTTCAATATTAAGTCGGGTAATTCAACAAGATTCCCGACATACTGATCGAATGCTCGTCGCAAACTTTAGTAGGCGGCCGCACCCCCGACGCCGTCGACGAAGTGCACCAAGGCGGAACACCGCTGCCGCAAGCACCCGGACGGATGCTTTCGGCGACGGGGTTCTCCTATAGTCACTTGGTCGGGGCTATGGGGGCGAGGCAGTCTATTAAGTTTACCCGGCGAGTATCCGCGTACGCTACGTGATTGCGACGGACTTTTGATCACATCAAAATTCCGTGGCAACCGATCAGGTGAGACTAAACCGCTAGATTTATAACATTCATTCAGTTATCTCATAACTGCTTGTGAATTCCAATTATTGTATCCCATTCCAGATAAATAGAAAATGTTAAACTTTCCGATCGAACAATCGAACACCCAAGTTTTCCCGAAAGAGCTCAACACATGAAATAAGTCTAACAACATTCAGTTCGTGCCTCAGTACCAACGATCCAGCCGTAGAAGGGTAGAGCCAACGCCTCACATGTGGCACGCCGTACTGCCCCAAACCCGAAGGTTCAAAGGGCAGTTCAAGACGGTCACATAATCGAGTTAAGGTTTGTTGTCTTCTAGAGGGTCCATCGCGTTACTTGCACTACTTAGAACGTCATTAAACCACGGAAAAATCCAACACTTGGAAATTTCCCGACAGGGGAAAAATTGGGTATTTATATCCGGTCGAACTTTTTAACATATTCAAAAATTATCCGGAATCCACATAGACAAAATCTGATAATCCGATCGAATCTTCGAACTCCCAATACAACCCCAGAAAACTCAACTCTTGAGTAAATATTTAAAAATTCCTAGGAAAACCAGCACTATCAATTAAGAGTTACTGTGTACAATTTATTGAATAAGGAGGCCGTACGGCCGCGGAACCGCCGCACGAGCCATGCTCGTGCCGCGGAACCGCGGCAGTTTGATGGAGTTAGGAACACGAATTTTACAGTAACTCTTAAAATCACCTGCTGATTTTTCTGCATATTTTTAATCTGGAAAAAACCCAGTTATTGAAAAAAGTACAGAGAAGGCTATTGCATTAGGGTTTCGGGTTCGTACGGACTTCAAACTTCGTCTACACTTCGCCTAAGGCTCTAGCTAGTCTCTGATACTACTGTAGGGTTCCTAGGCACTCTTAAGAGGTCTCACAAGGCATCAACCATGCCAATTTTAAAAATAACGGTGCCGAGAAACCCTAATACGGATCGTTGGCTAGAAATTTAGGCGAAAAAGAAACTAGTTAACAACTTAACTAAATGGTAAACGGAAATACAACCTTTGTAGATCCGGTTCTCCACCTCCATGGCTCCGCGATGATGTCTCCTCGCTGTACAAGATGGATCTTGGGCTCTAGCGTCGGCTTCATCGGAGAAAAAGCGGGCTAGGTCATCGACGACGATGCCGAAGATGATCTACGTCGAGGCATCGCTAGATCAAGCTCCAACTTCACCAAGTCATGAAACTTGTGAAGAAAACACACTCTACTACTTGGCAAGAGGTAGAGGATGAAGAAATAGGAAGTGGGTTCACTTTAGAATTGGATTTCTCACTCATTTCATCAAGTCACCATTGATGAAGTCTAGCTTTCTTCATTGAAGAAGATGAAGAAGAAGAAGAAAGAATATTATGATAAGTTGTTAGAATAGAAAAGAAAAAAAACAATTCTTATCATAATTTTAACTATAGTTATGTGTAGAGAATTGACCAAGGTTAAAGGAATGGTTAGGGTTAAGGAGATGAAGACAAAATGGTTACATTGGTCAAAGCTTCATGAAGCTTCAACAAGCTTCATGAAGAAAAGCAACCTTTTGTTTTCATTTCTCATTCATTTAATCCAAAAATAAATAGATGAATGAATGAATAATCAAATAAAAACCCTAACCATTTATTTAACCAAGGTTTAATTCTTTACACAAACCCTAGCAATCATGCATCATCAAAAATATGATACAATCAAATGCACAAAAATATATCACATATACAATGTGCACATCAAGTGAGAAAATCCATTTAAAGTGAACCGATACTAGTTAATGCAAAGTAATATATCAAATATATAATTATGCATTAAATCATTAAATCAACACTTGATTTAATGATCCGATCATATCGCATATAACCGACTAATATCAACAGTAACAATTTATCTAATCAACACTTGATCCGATAACCCGGCTATATCGCATATAACCGATGAATGTCACAAATCGCGAGAATCGAATACAGTATCACATACTGGTATCATTCTCAGTCCCGCACATATCTCATATGCGCTCCTATTTCGTTTTGCTTGAGCCAGAAAACCTCTGTGTAGGACTCTAAAGACTCGTCAATACGCCGGCAGCAGGTGATGATCATATCAAACACCCACAAGCCGCAAGCGGTCTGCTAAACGTAACGGCCACCCGGCTATTGAGCGATCAGAAGATCGACAAGCAAGCCCGCTCACTCTCCTGTGAATCCAACCAGTAACACTTACCGTACAGTCCGGTCTCGTCGTCTGATATGTCGCATATCTCGCCTAGGAGTGGTAAACGTCAGACCCCAATAGCTCGATAAGTCGTGTCGATATAAGGTCTATAACAGTTCGAGAAACTACTGGTAACACTTACCAGTAAATCTCAGCAACCCTGGCCAGGGATTTCCGGTTATAGCCAATCGAACACAGCGCAACATCAACTCCCTATACCGGGAGAGACGAATCCCCTCCTATCGCTCATTGCCTCCATGTGATTCGGGACTGTACCCAAAAGCCACCATTTTGCACGCCCTCTTGGACGTGGTAAGGTGGAAATCAAAGCACGGTGGGAACCACACAAGACTCTATGACGATCTCGGGTCAACAGACTACTCTGTACCAGTGTCACCAGAGAACTGCCATCTGACGTAAGGTATAATACCATCTGGGAGTTCTCGGCGAGTCCGTCCAGTGTACCCAGTCTCTACTGAGCACCCGTATATCATCTCTGATGTCAAACACCAATGGATATGGGATCATTCATCGCCCATCTGTATGGGTCGAGAAGGTATACGCTGGTCTACTCTGGTATATCGATGCCCCGTCTCGATATACCCATGACTAGGGACTTTGAAGGATGTACTTATGGACTACCATGTCCCCACTAGTATGATCCGCATCATAGTCTAGGTAGTCAAGTACACATCCTAAGGGCTTTACCAACATGTAACAGAGAGACAATCAGTATACACGTTAAGGTAAAGAGCAACCAGATAGCGTACTATCATGTCGAGCAAGAAAGTCCTCCCTATATATGTCCAAGCATCCACTACAATATACACCCTATGTATAGTAATGGCCTCTAGGGCATACATATAACTAACAGCAATCACCTATCAGCGGCGGACAGCTATCTAGGCACCTGCACCATGTCTTGCTCTTCCTGCTCCACCTTCTCGTGGACCGACTGCACCTCCTCCTCGTCATTTCCATCAAGCACAAAGGAAGATACTGTTGGAGATAGTGCCCTCAGAGTCAATTATTGGGTCACAGGCATGTGATTGTAATGATTGAGGGAGGACCTATCCCGATAGGACAATCTTACTCGAGATGATAGTATGCTATCTGGTTTAGCTTTATCATCGTGTACTGCTTTAGGTGACCTTACAGGTCGCCATTACACGTTGATAGAGCCCCTAGGATTCTTGCTTGACCACCAGCAGTATGAGGGCGATCATATACGTGGGAGCTGGCAGTCTATAAGCATATCCTTAAATGGTCCCTAGTCGTGAGAGTTTCGAGACAGGGCATCGATACTCCAGAGTAGACTAGTGTATACAGTCGAGACCCCGACGAGGGGCGGTGGCCGGTCTCACAAGCCACTGGTGTCAGTTGGTTCACCTAAGATGTATACAGGTGCTCATTGGGTTATGAGTACACCGGACAGGACTCGCCGGGAACATGCTAGTTGGTCATATACCAGACGTCAGATGGCAGTTCCCTGGTGACATGTGTACAGGTTAGTTCATCGACCTGGGAATCGTCATTTGTCTTGTGTGAGTTCCCACTGTACTTTGATTACTACCCTACCACGGCTCAAAGGATTCGTGCAAACAGGTTTTAGTTGGGTACAGTCCCGAGCCACATGGAGGCAGTGAGCGCATCTTCAGGGGTTCGTCTCTCCCGGTATTGGGGGTGAGGTCGCGCTGTGTCTAGGAGAGCCATTACACGAAGCCCTCGGCCGAGGCAAGGAGATTTACTGGTAGGTATTCCAGTAGTATCTCAGGGTGTTCTGGGCTACACTCCGACACGACTTGTACCGCTTTTAGGGGTCTGACTTTTACCAACCCCCTAGGCCCGCCATGCGATGCTCATAGACGAACGGACCGGACTGTACGGATATTGTCACTGACAGGCTCAGTAGGGTGTCAGGCTGAGTTCGCTCACAGACGTCCCTTTTGGTCAATACCTGGTAGCCCGTTACGTATTGGCTTATACCTCTGACGTGCTAGTGGTTAAATCCACAACCAAGGTGTTGACGAGTCTTTAGAGTCCCCCACATTCAGTTACTCAGCTTTCGGGCGAAAGGTTGTAGAGGCCGTATGGAGATATGGCAAGGTCCGATCAGATATGTGCGGTATTGCACGGATCAGGATCGGACAGTTTGTACTACAGGCCGTATGAATATATGGCAGGGTTCGATCAGATACGTGCGGTATAGCACGGATCAGGATCGAACAGATATTACTAGCCGGCTTTGGTTTAAGCCGGATCCTAGTATAGTACAGTGTAGATTTTATTTCTTTGCATTTGTATTTCGGTCGGAATACAAATGCGGGTGTGTATACACAATATCGGGGTTTTCCTGTAATTTATTACGAGACCAGTTTTCTGGAGTTGCCAGTTTGCTTTCCGTTTCGGCCAATTTCCTTTGTATCGTTCATTGGTCGAAGATTGGTGGAAGAGGGCTTATTTGCATTGTTGCAAATAAGTATTTGTGGAGGGGGTCTTTGCATATTGTTTTATCATGACAACTCTTCTTTGACCTTTTGACTTCATGATGGTTCATGATGGGTGGACCATACCTTGACTTTGTGTTGATGATGGGAGATGATTTGGTTGTTGAGTGTTGGTATTTCTTGGTAATCATGTTCTTTCATGATCACATTTTTGATTCCTCTCTCTCTCTTGCATGATATGAGTTTGGCTCCCATTATTTTTTTGGTCACTCTCTCATTCTCACCCTCCCCTCATTGTCATGGACGGCCACTTGATGAAGTGGGCTGTCCAAATTTTTGGATGGTGGAATTTTGTTCATTTCATGCTCCAAAAATCCCCTAGTTCCTCCACATAATTCTTGTATCATCCCTCCACTAAAATGGCACCTCCATGAATCCCAAAATGAGACATAGCCTCTACACTATATTCTACAGCAAATCTTGGGCACGTCGACTAGCCAGCTTCGTGCCCGAGTTGCCTCGGCATTGAGGTGGGAGCCCGTAAAAGAAGTTGGCGATGTGGTGCACTTCCGGCGACGAGGTGGAGACCGGAGCTTCCGCAGGAGATCGGGACGACGACGAGAAGACCGGAGGACTTGGATCAGTCGGTATATCTCTCTTCCCCATCTTGTAGTTAGCTAGGACTAGTTAATGGTTCGATCCGGGTATTAGTGCGCGGCGGTTTGCCAGTTCAAGAAAAATTTAAAGTTTATCACCGCTTCCGCATTTGGCCGTCGGATTGACGGCCGGGGCGCCGCCGTGCACTTACAGTGGTATCAGAGCCTTGCCATTAATTTAGTCTAGCTTTGTTTAATGTGTTTGCCTTTCCGATCGACCAAAATTCCAAAATCCGCATTTTTTGCTTGCATCAGTTTTCTGTTAAAATTTTTTGGTGTCGAAAAATTTTTCAGGTTACAGAAAAGTGATCTACTAGAAAAAATAAGAGTTCTGTGAAAATTCGATGCACTAAGTCCACTGTTGGAGCGCGGAACCGCGGCCAAACACCCCTTTGGGCCGCGGTTCCGCCGCACACTGTTGGGTTCCCTGCACCAAATTTCTACAGTATCTTTCTGGGGTTAAAATTGGGGTTTTGGAATAATAACATTGGGCCCAGAATTTCTTGATCTGCTACAGTAATGCTTGGGGCCCACTTATTAAAATTTGATCGATCGGATATTTTAAACACATTATTTCACAGTATTTACATTATATCTGCGACCGTGAATGTCACTTGATCGGTAAATCCTGTCTAACTGCTATAGCCCGGTTAGACGGATTTGCGAACGTGACTTTCACGTTGATGTTCTGTTTTTGCTGTGATGTTGCGGATCGGTCGTGGGGATAGCCTGGATGCAATGCTAGTACAGTTCTGTTGTATTATGTACATTTGATATTGCGCGGCGAGCGTCCGACATGTGGACTACCGTCACTGCCTGATTGTATTATTATTTTGGGGCACGGCCAGGTTGCGGTCGATGTACCCGTTGTATGTATATTTTACTTTCTGTACTAGGATTACCCCGCGGAGGGGTGCACGGATAGCCGGGTTCTAGAGGGCAACAAGCCCGCATCTCATGGCATTGAGACGGAGGGGGCTTCACTCTAGGATTGGCGGGCTATTCGCCACACTCGTAGGGGGTACAGGTTGATCCAGGAGGGGTGCCCAAGTTACCGGATTCCGTGAAGTGCTGGGTGGTCCATTCACGGAGCTGAAGGGGGCTGCCTCGCTTCAGGTTTTGGCGGGTGACTTGTCGCGCCCGTAGGGTTCTAGGATTTCATTGCACAGGCTATCCACACGACCAGGGGAACGTCGGGTTTCAGCGGCTCTGTGAAACCCGGGGATCCCAGATAACTGTATTGTTTCTGTGATGCTGTACATTTCTGTGATGTTGCATTTTTTTCACGCCTTGAGCGAAATACTATATATTGGTATATATATTAGTAGATGTTGTATATGTTTTACATCCGCGCTAGTCCAGTCCCCACTCTGTCGTTAGTTAGCTAACCTAACGGGTAATGACGGGACCCAGTGGCGAATGCGGATGGCATATACGTACATCAGTATATTTTCGTTCTTTGTGGTGTGATCAATTGATGGGACTGCGTTGATTCGGATCAATGCAAGTTAAAAACAAACCTAATCTGATGTTATTGGAACACTTTTCAAAAGGCTGTTATTGCAAGGACGTTCTCTTTTGTTTTGCACCGTGGTATTCAGTTGGAATATCCTGCTCCTCAGTCGACGAGGCAAGGGCCGAGATCCCTTCACCGGGAGTGACCCCTTGGACAGAAGTTTGCGTCAGGGCAATAACTTCACTATAGCCGATTACTTTTGCTTTGCATCGTGGTATTCAGTTGGAATATCCTGCACCTCATTCTACGGGGAAAGAGCCGAGATCCCTTCACCGGGAGTGACCTCTTTAGCAAAGGTTTTCGTCACTATATTTTTAAAAGCTATCCGTTCCTTCAACGATATCAAGTTCATTACGTTAAAGGTTTTCGCCAGAAACCATTCGTAGCCCTCCATCGTTTCAGTTAAATATTCGGTAGTATTCAAGCTATGTATTTTGACCTCACGCCAAGGCATAGTGTTTGGTAGCTACTGGGTATTTATCTGTTGCATAGATAGATGCGTTGGTTTGGGACAGTCGTACTACTATTTTGGCCTACGTCAAGGGTATGTACGGGTGGATTCAAATTAACCTGGATAATGATGGGTAGAACTTGACATGTGACTTATGATATTTTGACCTCACGCCAAGGTCATAAGAGCATGGAGAAAAAATCTCATCGGGAGTTTCAAAAGAACTGAAACTTGCCAGATATGCGCATACCTTCTGGAGTGTGACACCGTGAGCGGATTCCGTCACGTTATCATGCGATGATAGTTGGATCCCGATTCCCACTGATGAGTTAGTTTACTCCTCGGGTGACCCCGACTAATTCTTCTTTCAGGTTTGGAGGAGAATTTGACGGTACAGTGGGAGGTTTCCTGATTAGATAAATTGGTAACCATTCTGATCTAGGTTAGAGTGCACGCTGAGTGTTTCTTTTCTCTCTCTTTTTGGCAGCGACCATTGACCCGACTCTAAGACTATGACTCAGTGACCAAGTTGACCGAACCTTCTTAAACACTGGCTTTTGGATTATCAGAGTTGCAAACCTCATTGCCACTCCTACTTTACCCTTTTCTCCAGAACACCCCGTATTACTACGAACGTCCACTTCCATTGGACAAAACCATCGTATGGTTAGATACGAACTCGAAAGAATTTATTCGAGGATGGTTTCCGGTTCTGGAGAAAACGGATAGGATTATTCAGTTGTCTTTTCCTTTTAGCTTCTCTCAGGTTGCGAGTACTCCTTGGTTTAGGAGATAGTACACCTATTACGCAAATTGGATAGTCTTCTTCCAAACCTTAGGCTGGTGCCGACCGGTAGGGAATGAAGAAAACCAATTAGCCTAACGATGGTGTACAGAAGGTATTAAGTTCAGACAAAGCAAGGGATTAGTAAGAGGGCAAAGTAAATTGCAACAGATATTCACGACCAAACCAGGTATTTCGTTACTACTCCCACATCACCTTTATATTTCTCCAGGAAACTCCGTATCACTACGAAGATCCATAGTTTATTTGGATACTCCATCGTATGGTTATATACGAACTCGAAAGGAACTTATTCCAGTTCGGGGATGGATTCTGGTTCAGGAGAAATAGGAATAAGATTTATTCGGTTGTCTTTTATCCTCACCTCCTCTCGCATTGCGAGTGTTCCTAGGATTGGGACAGTACACCCATTATGCTTATTGGATAGTCTTCTTCCAAACCATAGGCTGGTGCCGAACGGTAGGAAAGGAAGAAAACCAATTGGCCTAAAGGGGTGTACAGAAGGTAATGACTAAAGACATATAAAGGGATTTAGAGAGGTGGCAAAGAATTATACGGTTATAGTTGTGAATCTGGATAATGATAGAGGCATTACTAGGAATACCAGGATACCCCATCGAAACATTTCAATGTTTCAGTTTCACTGTGTAATGTTAAAACAAAACTGATTTCCCGATTAGATACTTACTCCAGGGTATGTATTTACCAGGTATGATTCTCATATCTGTATGGTTTTACAGATGATGAGTGGGAGTAAGTTATTGGGAATTGGGTGATCATCCTCATTATATCGGGATTCGTTGTAATCGGTGATATTTGAGGAAATCACCTGGGCTGTTTGCCGGTCGGCAAATATTTGGTTTTGAATATCCTCTGTTATGCACCAATTTCAAATCGATATATCTGTACGTCTATTTTCATAGAGTGAGATATACCTTTTTGGAATTATGTCTACGATATTTACCTATATCAGTGGATGGTTAGGTAAGGAGCATTAAACAGCGGTGTAATTCTTCTTAACCATAAGTACAGTTTTCAACCTACGACACACAGTGAATGAGTTATCAGACTCAAGGGACCTATACAGAGTATTGTATGTTGTCCAGGGTCCATCAGGACAGAGGGGTTGGTCCTCGTACTATATTCGGTTTACTTATGACTTCTCTAGTTTTTAGACAGGTGTTTCCTGGAAACACAGGGTCCGAATTTTGAGAAGTTATAGGTATTTGAATAGAGTAGAGAACCAGGTATAGCAAGTATCGAGATTCTTCAAAGCGATCGAAGATGTAGATACTTGTGAATGGTATTCAGTTGATAGTAATGATAAAGAGATCTTGCTTCTCTTTCAGGTTACTCATAATTGGAAGCATTCCTAAGTTGAGTAACGCTGATAGGCCTTCTTCCATTTAGTTGACATGCACCGGAGACAGTTGCATGATTTGGATCTGGTTCAATTAAATCAGTGCCTCTGTTTCTATATTGGATATAGAACAGTTCATATCTTAACGATGTTAAAGTACGGGGAGTTGTCCGGTTTATGCTTAAAACCAGACACTGGACAACTCAAGGCACGTTTTCTGTAATGGCTGTTTGTGGGTTGACCCAGGCTATGACGAGGGTTGATTTTCTACCATCTGGATGAACAATAGCGATATTGTTCTAGACTCGCCACAGTTTTATTAAAATTGGATTTTTTCAGAAAACAGTAGTGGGAGTATGGTAGAACTGGAAGTGATTCCAGAACCGCAAACGATTACTGAAGATTTTGATAGGAACCTAAAGATTCAATCTGGTTTGACATTCCATTGGCCACTCCGCAGATACGGTGGGTAACCTCAGGCACCCGAGAGGTACTCCGGTAGCCTCAAGGACGGTGACAGGGAGGTTCCTGTTTACCCACACTTGCCATTGCTGTTGTTCCAGACTGTGAGACCCGGCGGGAGGATGAATATAGCGTCGTTCTAAACTAGCTTTAGAAGTGTACATATATATGACTCTGCCAGAGGGTTGTCGTAGTCAGTGGGAGCAGCGGAAGCATTGGTGGACAAGTGGCTTATGTCTATTTACAGACTGAAGCAGATATAGCGGAGATAGATCATCCATTTCTGATGTGACAGTCATAGGTTTGACTTCATCAGAATAGGGGATGGATCTGTTAAGAAGGTAGCAGGGTGTGATGTCCTGGTATTTTGGATGACATGCACAGAGTAGGAAGTGATATTCCTATACTACGATCGGTTACACTTTGGTCGTCACACAGTGGTCTCTCCACATGGGACTTGGACATTATTTCAGACATACTGGTTACTAGATCTATGGTTTTAGATCTAGATTTGGGTGGTTTCCCAATTAAGGGTACTTAGACCGCATTCTAAGAGCATTTAGAATGGACGACTCCTGGCACGGTAGTGTACCTGCAGGCGATGGAGTCACCCTCTCTAAAGGTGACTTACAGACTAAAGGGGAGAGGGATGTGCATGATTGGCAGATCACTTGCTCAGGCAATTGAGTCAATCATGAGATGTCAAGTACCACACCAGATGTTGTTCTTGCACTAGATGCAATAAGTTGACATTAATCCAATCCTGGAGAAACAGTCGGAAGCAGTTTTAGAACATAAGTGGATGTTCTAGGGATATGATAACGACAGCCTCATTCGGGAGACAGTTATCATTCCAGGCTTCCAAGGTGACCTGGACGACAAGGAGGTTGTCAGAATTATAGTTCTCCTTCTGACGAAGGGCAGTATTTTGGACAGGTGGTCCAAGGCAGTACTGAGGGTGGCATGGCGCAGGATACTGATTAAGTTCAGTTGACGATACAGTCTAAGAAGTTTGGATTTGGAGTTCATTTATGAGCTAAGTCCCATCAGACATCCAGACATATTCTAAGACAGGTATTGCTCATTTCGGGAGATGGCTTTCTCCGCGAACTTGAGATATAGAGAGACATAGAAAGAAACATCAAGGCGGATCTACTCACTGAGGCTATTCCTCGAACGCCATAGTTTCCCAAATGGGCTTTGTGAGACTGACTAGTAGAGGAGTTGGGTGTTCGGTATCACACGGGCTGTGAGTATGCGACATCGCAATAATTAGCCTTGAGTGCAAGTGGGAGATTGTTGGAGATAGTGCCCTCAGAGTCGATTATTGGGTCACAGGCACGTGATTGTAATGATTGAGGGAGGACCTATCCCGATAGGACAATCTTACTCGAGATGATAGTATGCTATCTGGTTTACCTTTATCATCGTGTACTGCTTTAGGTGACCTTACAGGTCGCCATTACACGTTGATAGAGCCCCTAGGATTCTTGCTTGACCACCAGCAGTATGAGGGCGATCATATACGTGGGAGCTGGCAGTCTATAAGCATATCCTTAAATGGTCCCTAGTCGTGAGAGTTTCGAGACAGGGCATCGATACTCCAGAGTAGACTAGTGTATACAGTCGAGACCCCGACGAGGGGCGGTGGCCGGTCTCACAAGCCACTGGTGTCAGTTGGTTCACCTAAGATGTATACAGGTGCTCATTGGGTTATGAGTACACCGGACAGGACTCGCCGGGAACATGCTAGTTGGTCATATACCAGACGTCAGATGGCAGTTCCCTGGTGACATGTGTACAGGTTAGTTCATCGACCTGGGGATCGTCATTTGTCTTGTGTGAGTTCCCACTGTACTTTGATTACTACCCTACCACGGCTCAAAGGATTCGTGCAAACAGGTTTTAGTTGGGTACAGTCCCGAGCCACATGGAGGCAGTGAGCGCATCTTCAGGGGTTCGTCTCTCCCGGTATTGGGGGTGAGGTCGCGCTGTGTCTAGGAGAACCATTACACGAAGCCCTCGGCCGAGGCAAGGAGATTTACTGGTAGGTATTCCAGTAGTATCTCAGGGTGTTCTGGGCTACACTCCGACACGACTTGTACCGCTTTTAGGGGTCTGACTTTTACCAACCCCCTAGGCCCGCCATGCGATGCTCATAGACGAACGGACCGGACTGTACGGATATTGTCACTGACAGGCTCAGTAGGGTGTCAGGCTGAGTTCGCTCACAGACGTCCCTTTTGGTCAATACCTGGTAGCCCGTTACGTATTGGCTTATACCTCTGACGTGCTAGTGGTTAAATCCACAACCAAGGTGTTGACGAGTCTTTAGAGTCCCCCACATTCAGTTACTCAGCTTTCGGGCGAAAGGTTGTAGAGGCCGTATGGAGATATGGCAAGGTCCGATCAGATATGTGCGGTATTGCACGGATCAGGATCGGACAGTTTGTACTACAGGCCGTATGAATATATGGCAGGGTTCGATCAGATACGTGCGGTATTGCACGGATCAGGATCGAACAGATATTACTAGCCGGCTTTGGTTTAAGCCGGATCCTAGTATAGTACAGTGTAGATTTTATCTCTTTGCATTTGTATTTCGGTCGGAATACAAATGCGGGTGTGTATGCACAGTATCGGGGTTTTCCTGTAATTTATTACGGGACCAGTTTTCTGGAGTTGCCAGTTTGCTTTCCGTTTCGGCCAATTTCCTTTGTATCGTTCATTGGTCAAAGATTGGTGGAGGAGGGCTTATTTGCTTTGTTGCAAATAAGTATTTGTGGAGGGGGTCTTTGCATATTGTTTTATCATGACAACTCTTCTTTGACCTTTTGACTTCATGATGGTTCATGATGGGTGGACCATACCTTGACTTTGTGTTGATGATGGGAGATGATTTGGTTGTTGAGTGTTGGTGTTTCTTGGTAATCATGTTCTTTCATGATCACATTTTTGATTCCTCTCTCTCTCTTGCATGATATGAGTTTGGCTCCCATTATTTTTTTAGTCACTCTCTCATTCTTACCCTCCCCTCATTGTCATGGCCGGCCACTTGATGAAGTGGGCTGTCTAAATTTTTGGATGGTGGAATTTTGTTCATTTCATGCTCCAAAAATCCCCTAGTTCCTCCACATAATTCTTGTATCATCCCTCCACTAAAATGGCACCTCCATGAATCCCAAAATGAGACATAGCCTCTACACTATATTCTACAGCAAATCTTGGGCACGTCGACTAGCCAGCTTCGTGCCCGAGTTGCCTCGGCATTGAGGTGGGAGCCCGTAAAAGAAGTTGGCGATGTGGTGCACTTCCGGCGACGAGGTGGAGACCGGAGCTTCCGCAGGAGATCGGGACGACGATGAGAAGACCGGAGGACTTGGATCAGTCGGTATATCTCTCTTCCCCATCTTGTAGTTAGCTAGGACTAGTTAATGGTTCAATCCGGGTATTAGTGCGCGGCGGTTTTCCAGTTCAAGAAAAATTTAAAGTTTATCACCGCTTCCGCATTTGGCCGTCGGATTGACGGCCGGGGCGCCGCCGTGCACTTACAGATACCTCAAGGACAGAGGAACAGACAGAGGAATGCTCCTCCAGCAAGGAAGAATGTACCGAGGCGACAGGCTTTCATAATGACTGTGGAAGAAGCTGAAGCCACAGGCCAAGTCATCACTGGTAACCCTTTTCTTTCAAGCTTTCTTTCAATCCTTATACATATGTATATATCTTTTTCTATACCTAAAACCTATCCCACATAACTTAGGTACGATTTTAGTAGCCTCACTTCCTGCACTAGCACTCTTCGATACTGGAGCATCTCATTACTTTATGTCGCAACGGTTCATCCGAACTCATGCGATTCCAGTCACACCGCTCGTATCTAGCTGGAATGTCAGTTTAGGGAACGGCGTTCTAAAGACAACAATGGGATACAACATGTGTCCAGTATTCATCTGCAGCAGAGAATTCTATGCTGACTTCAAGGTGCTGGACATACCGAATTTCGATGTCGTTTTGGGTATGGATTGGTTAGGAACTTTCTACGCTACCATCGACCGTCGTCAAAGGAAGGTAGTGTTCGAGATTCCAGAGCATCCGGTCTTTTTTTTTCAAAAGTGGAGACCGTACCCTGGAGCCAAGCACATACAAAGAAAAACCGAAGAAGGCAGTGATTGCAACTCTACAGGCAGGAGAAGATAAGCCAGAGGTAGTTCGGGAGTTCGATGATGTATTTCCTGAAGACATATCAGGTTTTCCTCCTGATCGAGCTCTTGAATTCGGAATTGATTTAGTACCTGGTGTACAACCGTTAATCAAAGCACCGTATCAATTAAGTCCTGAAGGTTTGAAGGATATCCGTACTCAATTGGACGAACTTCTGAAGAAATGATGGATTCTTCCCAGCACTTCAAGTTGGGGATTCCAGTTTTGCTTGTGAAGGAGAAGGAAGGTTCATACAAAATATGCATTGATTATAGAGCTTTGAACGAAGTAACGATAAAGAACAAATATCCACTACCGTGAATCGACGATCTGTTCGATCAGCTAAGTGGGTCTTGCATTTTCTCAAAGTTCGATCTTCGTTCGGGTTATCATCAGGTGAAGGTCAAAGAGTCTGATATTCCGAAGACGGTATTCAGGACTCGCTATGGACATTATGAGTTTCTCGTAATGCCATTTGGAGTGACCAATGTACCAGCCATATTCATGAACCTAATGAATCAAGTTTTCCGATAGTACCTAGACAGGTTCGTTGTCATATTCATCGACGACATCCTGGTATATTCAAAGAATCGAAGAGAGCACGTTGAACATTTACAAATTGTCCTGGAGACTTTGGGACGGCATCAACTCTATGCCAAGTACAGCAAGTGTGAGTTTCGGCTAGAACAAGTCAGATTTCTCGGACGTATCGTTTCAGGTGAAGGAATCTCTGTAGATCCAGCTAAAGTAGCAGTAGTAAGCGAATGGCCGACACCAAAGACAGTGAAGGATATTCGAAGTTTCTTGGTATTAGCGAGATACTACCGAAAATTTATTGAAGGATTTTCGAAGATTGCAACATGTTCACACCATAATATTGTATTATTATATTCTCCATTCTTATTCGTTTTATAAATAAACAGGTGCTTTTGACGCATGTCTGCTACATATTACAGGTTACAGGTTCTTGGATTTAAAACAGTGAAAACGATGAAAAGACGATGCAAAAGTAGACTTTGACCAACAAACAGAATACTCTTGATCAAGCCTACATTCACAAAGTACAAGGCAATGCAAGGTCCAAGATTACAAAGCGAATGGTTAAAAGTCCACCGTAATTATTCACTAGAGATCTGGAAGAAACATAGAAGCTATTTTAATAAAAGAACCAAATAATAAGGAAGCCCAAAGACAAAAGAGCCCACAAAGGAAATTTCAAGGCCCAATACTTCCTTTTAAAGAGACAGAGACATAAAATTTTACCAAAGCTTGGAGTCTACTTTGACTAGGTCTTCCTAAGGATATTTTTGTAATAGCAGATGTGCGAATCAATTGTAACATAGGGTTTCCTATCCTCTATAAATAGGAACTCTAATTCTTGTAAAGGCTATGCCTCCCTATGCTTCCTTTTAATAATAAATTCAGAATTCTTTATGGAGAGCATCGGTGCCTCTTTTCAATTCATGAATTCAGATCTGACAACCCTGCGTTAATGTTTAGAGAGAGCCATCTGTAAGTAGTTTTATTTAATTGCTCTAGTTTAGATTTTAATTCTTTGCCCTAGGTAGATTTAATTCCTTGCCGTAGATAATTGTTTAGAGTTAGCTTTGGGGAAGGCTTTTGAGAGATGAGATCTCTCATCCCTTTCTTGCCCATTATATATTTTCAATAGGACTCCATGCATACACGCACACACCGCGCCCTACAGCACCCTATCCCTCGAGGTAGCGGTGATACCGTAATATAAAGTCCCGGTTGTGCGCGTTTTCCATGGAGGTTAGGGTAAGGATCTCTAAAGGAAGGACAAGAACCTAGAGGAAAGAACACCTTCCCGAATGGATCTAATCCCCTTTATTGATAATTACCATAACTCCTCATAGATCTTCATTCGGGTATAGAAAGCGTTGAGATTTACTTGCATTTCCAAACCATCCCTAAACCTAACCCTAGCAAGACTAGATCTAGATAATCGTAGTATAGAATAATTAGGTTTTTAGATTTAATAATCAATCCGAACACCCTTCGGAATTAACTCGTTTGAGCGACTAGGAGATTCACAACATCCCTGTGGACCGACCCGTACTCACCGGCTAGATGCAAAGCGACGCCGTTCTTGATTGCGGTAATAAATAGTTTTTGAGATCAATCAAATGGCGCCGTTGCCGGGGATGGCGTGTTATTTCCTTTTTGCAATTTCGGATTAATCTTAATTAAAAAAATCATAAAAACTGAAAAATCAAAAAATATAAAAATTTATCATCTTTGTATTTTGTGAACGGTATTTTTTGTTTGAATTTTGCAGGATCTACAATCGAGACGGATCTCGAAAAATCCAGAGTTCGAAACAGAAAAAGATACATCAGAACAGAAAGAGCTTGGAAAATCAGAACAGCACAAATTTTTTGAAGACCTGAAGTCTCCAAACCGCCGCTATTCCGCCGCGAAAGCGCGCTCCCGCCGCTAAACCGCCGCGTCATGCTGACGTCATCGCGCGAAATTTTCACTGTTTGTTTCCTTTTTCCTCCCTCTGCAACCTAAAATATATCTTTTGAAAAATATCCTGCAGGATTCTTTGCGCTTAAAAATCTTCATCCTTCTCAATAACAAATCTTGTGAAGGATTCCTTGCGCCGCGCATAAAATAAAAAGATTTGATTGCAAGTGATTTACTGTTTTGCATATCTTTAATCGGACTTTAAGGGGCTTTTGACCAATTCAAATTGGGTAGGGATTTCATCACCCTTCCCAGGACCCCAGAAATCACATAAGGTATATGCATTGACCATCTATTAATTAAAAAATAGTAGACTCGGCCCTAAGGACTTCGAGCTCAATAGGACAGAGGACTAGTTATAGGCATCAGCCGTTAATTCTAACCTGACTTTGCGGTGTCTAGGCAAGTGTGTCAAGGCAAGTGGTTACTTAATTAAGACCGCTACTTGTAGCGGGGAGCCTCCCACTTACCTGGCACTTACCTGGCCGCAATTGGCGGTGAAGAGGCGGTTTGAGGTCCTATTTCTAGCCCTTTGGAACAGTTAGGAGCTGTTTAGCTGACCTAGGTGACCCTAGAGTTAGGTCTGATTGTGCATTTTTGGTTGATCGAAAGTGTGTCTTAGCCCTTTATCAAAAATCATTTTTGCAAAACAAATAAAAAAAAATAAGAGGAAATTTTTTTATAAAAACAACTTGCAAATTTTTGCCGCAAATAAATCCTTACACCACCCAACCTTCTTTCTTTTCCCCTTTCTTCTATCATGGGTACCCCACATCATAAATCTCTTGCCGAACTTTGGTATCCTGAACCTAACTTTGCGTCGTACGTCAATTGTTTCGGTCGATTTAAAGAAGATCCCTCCGTGCCCAAAATTTCTTTGAAAGATCAAATAGAAGCGTCTAGGAGAAACAGTTCGACTTTGCAACCCACTTTGTGTCAACCATGTCCACCTTTACCACCTTCATATGTTGATACCACTTTTTCAAGTCCTGCTGTAACTCCTAAACCAATGTCCATTGCTGAGCATATCGCTCAATCTCGTAGCCGATCTTTCACCCCTCTCCCCTCATCTAGTTCTAGGAATCAACAAGTCCATCCACTTTTTTATCCACATGTTGATCCTAATCCTGTCCAACCATCCACTTCCTACCAGTCCTACCCGACTTTCCCACCTTCACTAGACCCTGTTTCTACACAGCCTTTTGGGAGTTTCACGTATCCAAACAATTTCGAATCTTTTACCGAAACCCCTTCACCATCCATGTCTAGTTTGGAACAGTCGTTGGCAGCTTATATTGCAGCAACAAACAAAATGGTTAGGAATGTGGAAGCATCCATTACCGCCCTTAGACAACCTTGTGAACCGGCAGCTAGTTTTCAACTAGCTTCAAATTTTTCAATGTATAAGGAGGCGGTTGGACAAAGTGAGAATGTGAGAGGATTTCCAAATCAAACCTACCCATACCCAATTGAATCCAACAACTCCAATTTTCAAACATGTGTCCAAAATGATGAGTTGTGTGATTTTGTAGTGCTTGATTTGCCAGATTGTGAAGAACCCCTTTCGAGTGAAACCACACTTAATCCTTTCGATCTTTACACCTCCAATCTAGAACCTAAATTGATAAATATCCATGCTTTTGATGAGGTGTCAGAAAAAATTGATTTTCACTTGATTGAGGATATAGACGCCGGGAATATTTTGGATGATGAACCCATTGATTTGATTGAAATTTTATGTCCAACTCATCATCCCGAGTCATTAATTGTTTCTCCCAAACTTCATGTGCGTCTTGATTATGATGATAATAGCATGGATGAGACAAATATTGAGGAGAATTATGAGGATAGTATTGAGGAGAGTTTTGAAGATCATATTGAGGTTGAACCATTTTTGTTTGATGTGTCTGATTTTCCAATCCATCCTCTTGAACCTTTAACTAAATCACCCTCCCTCTTTTCCATCGTTCCGACCACGCACAAGATCACGCTTGACGACTGTGAGCTTGAAAACTTTTACTTTGAATCTGACACAGTTCTCATTGCCGATAACACGTACGAGTGTTTCACTTTTCCGGACGATGTTGATGACTCACCGCCCGAGTTTGAGTCCTTTACATTTTCAGATGAGTTAGTTGAACCATCAGACTCGGTTACTTACAGTTGTTTTGAACCATTGATGGAATCTTTCCAATTCGAGACAGTTTACTACGGTGAGAATAAGACTATCCCTAATTCACTCCCTTCCTTACCTTCCATTGTTTCGATCGTGCAAGTGACCGTTACGCTTTCACCTCCTATACCAAGTTCGGAGTACCCATGCTTTTTTGTGAATCTTGAGAGATTTGACCCCATTTCTCGACGGGTTGATAGGTTAGCACAATCGCTTTTAACACATCGGTCATCACAAATTGTGCTAATTTATTCACTCGATTTACACCCTCAAGATCGTACTCTACTTCTTTCTCTTTTCCGCCATTCTTCTCCCCCACCGAGACCGTATCCCGTTTCTACCTCCACACGGTCTTGTGTGTTTCTCATTTATTTTCTTTCCACTCCCTCCTTTCACCAACTCTACCATTACCACGATAAGATTTTTGAATGGTTGGTGCTAACCTTTGGCTTGTGTAAGGCCTTATTTAGTTTGGGGAGGACCTTGTTGTATATATGTATATATATTTTTTGTTTTCTTTTTCTATAAAAAATAAAAAAAAATTCAAAACATTAAAAAATATATATATAAACTTTTATAAATAAATAAACAGGGGAGTGCCGACATTCTCAACCCTCTTGGTGTAGCATGACAGTGAGGATACTGTCAAGTTTAAGTTTGGGGGTATGCTCGGTACGTCTTCTTCCTTCGCATTCATATGTATATTTTTGTATTTGCATATTTATTTGAAAACCCATAAAAATTGAAAAATTTTGAAAAATTATAAAAATTATTGTATTCAAGTTTGGCTTATTTGACTAGAATTTGACAGATAGGTTAACTAGCTAGGAACAACTAGATCTTAGACGTAGTAAATTAAAATCCCTAAAAATAACCTTCCTTAAAGTTTAACGGTAGAAAGTATATGTCTTTGTAGTTTATTTAGAAATAGGGGCTAAGTTGAAACAAAGGAAAAGTATTGATGTTTTTATTAGAGTATAATTTTGAAAAATAATTCCTAACTTAAGTCTAGATTCTGAAAATGTATACCCTACAATTTGCACAATCACGCACCTTGAAACTTGGAATAGTAGAATAGACCTTGAAATGCTCTTGTCTAAAGTCCTTAGTACAATAAAAATAAAAGAAAAAAAAGTGAATAAAGAAAAAAAATGAACACTAGTTTTTGTGATTACTTAAGACTGCAAAAAATAGAAAAATATTTAACGAGGGTGCTTCATCACCTAGTGCCTTAGACCAACTGGTTTAAGAGTCACTGCTAAAAAGCCTTGGGTGTTACAAGACTAGGAGGTACGCTTTAAAATGCAAACGCATTTTGTAATCGGTCGTTGGTACCCCAAGAAGTATTAACGGTCGCATGAAGGATGTGTAGCAAAATTCATTTAAAAATTCACCAATTAATAAGTGCTTTGGACAACGGACAAGGGTATGATTGCTTGATTTGAATTTCCAAGTGTAGGAGTGACTTATACACACACGTAGGGATATGTGATTGGAGTTTAGATGAGAGAAAGGAATGAAGAATAGAACTTGTATCTTTAGTAGAGTTGATAAAAATTCCTAAGTGGAGATGGAACCCTGGAAGGAAAACTTAAGAAATGCCGAAAGCTAAGTAGGTCTGCAGAACATATATAATCTTAAGTTAAATGATAAGGAAGTGTGAAGAATATGGGTGGACAATTTACGAGTCGACGATAATAGAATTCCTTGTTAGAAAACCTAATTGGAGAACAAAAGTCGAAAAGCCGAATTGATAGGATTTTGTGGGTAGTATCCGCTGAAAACCCTCAGGAGACAACACTCCTCCTACTAGGGACACCTAGAGGTTTAACGGCTTGTTGCACGAGTTCAGTGCAATCACGTTTCCCTGCAAAAGTGCGGTTAGGTTTTTTGTAGAGAATAAAAATAAGTTTGCTCGAGGACGAGCAAAAGATAAGTTTGGGGGTATTTGTTCACACCATAATATTGTATTATTATATTCCCCATTCTTATTCGTTTTATAAATAAACAGGTGCTTTTGACGCATGTCTGCTACATATTACAGGTTACAGGTTCTTGGATCTAAAACAGTGAAAACGATGAAAAGACGATGCAAAAGTGGACTTTGACCAAAAAACAGAAGACTCTTGATCAAGCCTACATTCACAAAGTACAAGGCAATGCAAGGTCCAAGATTACAAAGCGAATGGTTAAAAGTCCACCGTAATTATTCACTGGAGATCTGGAAGAAATATAGAAGCTATTTTAATAAAAGAACCAAATAATAAGGAAGCCTAAAGACAGAAGAGCCCACAAAGGAAATTTCAAGGCCCAATACTTCCTTTTAAAGAGACAGAGACATAAAATTTTACCAAAGCTTGGAGTCTACTTTGACTAGGTCTTCCTAAGGATATTTTTGTAATAGCAGATGTGCGAATCAATTGTAACATAGGGTTTCCTATCCTCTATAAATAGGAACTCTAATTCTTGTAAAGGCTATGCCTCCCTATGCTTCCTTTTAATAATAAATTCAGAATTCTTTATGGAGAGCATCGGTGCCTCTTTTCAATTCATGAATTCAGATCTGACAACCCTGCGTTGATGTTTGGAGAGAGCCATCTGTAAGTAGTTTTATTTAATTGCTCTAGTTTAGATTTTAATTCTTTGCCCTAGGTAGATTTAATTCCTTGCCGTAGATAATTGTTTAGAGTTAGCTTTGGGAAAGGCTTTTGAGAGATGAGATCTCTCATCCCTTTCTTGCCCATTATATATTTTCAATAGGACTCCATGCATACACGCACACACCGCGCCCTACGGCACCCTATCCCTAGAGGTAGCGGTGATACCGTAATATAAAGGCCCGGTTGTGCGCGTTTTCCATGGAGGTTAGGGTAAGGATCTCTAAAGGAAGGACAAGAACCTAGAGGAAGGAACACCTTCCCGAATGGATCTAATCCCCTTTATTGATAATTACCATAACTCCTCATAGATCTTCATTCGGGTATAGAAAGCGTTGAGATTTACTTGCATTTCCAAACCATCCCTAAACCTAACCCTAGCAAGACTAGATCTAGATAATCGTAGTATAGAATAATTAGGTTTTTAGATTTAATAATCAATCCGAACACCCTTCGGAATTAACTCGTTTGAGCGACTAGGAGATTCACAACATCCCTGTGGACCGACCCGTACTCACCGGCTAGCTGCAAAGCGACGCCATTCTTGATTGCGGTAATAGATAGTTTTTGAGATCAATCACAACACCCCTGACCAAGCTCATACGTAAAGATGAAGAATTCATGTGGTCAGAAGCATGCGTACAAGCTTTCGTAGAACTCAGGTCAAGATTGACATCATCACCTATTCTCATAATACTGGACCAATCTGGAGGTTTCGCGGTGCATTGCGATGCATCCGGTATGGGATTAGGATGTGTTCTACATCAGCACGGTAAAATTGTAGCTTATGCATCAAGACAGCTGAAGGTTCATGAGCGCAACTATCCGACGCATGATCTAGAGTTGGCAGCCTTATCTTTGCTCTCAAGATTTGGCGCCATTATCTTCTTGGAGAACGGGTAGATATCTACACAGACCACAAAAGTCTAAAGTATGTGTTTACTCAGAAAGAGTTGATTATGCGGCAGAGAAGATGGTTAGAACTTATGGCGGACTTCGACATCAACCTACAATATCATCCAAGGAATGTGAATGTAGTACCTGATGCACTTAGTCGCCAACCACTATTAATGAATCTTACCGTACAGTGGAAGCTACAGTAAGATTTGCATCAGATGGAGATAGAAGTGGTCATGTCAGGTAACGCTTCAAGTTTGATGAACTTACAAATTTAATCTACTATTGTCAATCAGATCAAAGCAGCTAAAGCAAGTGATGCTAAGTTGCAAAAGATCAGAGAACAAGTAGAAAGTGGACTTAGAACAGACTTCATCATCCATGAAGACGGATCTTTGAGATACGGCAGTAGATTGTGTGTACTACAAGGTTCTGTTCGGGAGGAGTTAATGAAAGAAGCCCACGCTCTCCCTATTCAGTACACCCTGGTGGTACAAAGATGTACAAAGATCTACGCCAACATTACTGGTGGCATGGAATGAAGCGTGAAGTAGCCAGAAGCGTCGCTAAATGTTTGGTGTGTCAGCAAGTAAAATCTGAACTTCACAGGACTGCTAGTTTACTTCAACCGTTACCTATCCAAGAATGGAAGTGGAAACACATTACCATAGATTTCTTGACTGTACTTTCTCACAGCACGAAAGGTAACGATGTTGTATGGGTTATTATGGATCGACTCACAAAGTCGGCTCATTTTATTCCCCTTCGAGTTGGCCAATCTACCGAGACACTAGTAAAGAAGTATATGGAAGTAAGTATGAATTTAAGTAAGATTTTAACTCTTCATAGTGTACTATTTCTGATACCCATGAACTCATGCAGGAGATCGTGAAATTACATGGAGTACCGGTTTGCATTGTCTCCGATCATGACACCAGATTTCGATCACAATTTTGGCAGAGTCTGCAAGCTAGCTTGGGAACGAGTCTGAACTTTAGCACAGCTTACCATCCACAAACAGATGGACAATCTGAGCAAACAATTCATATACTTAAAGATATGCTAAGAGCTTGTATGCTAGACTTCGGAGGATCGTGAGAAGATCACCTACATCTTGTGGAGTTTTCATACAACAACAGCTATCAAGAAAGTATTGGAATGGCACCATTTGCAGATCTATATGGAAGGAAGTGTCGTTCACAATTAAGTTGGGACGACATCGGAGATAGAGAACTCCTTGGATCTTAGATGATAGTAGCAACAGTGGATGTAGTTCGCACTATCAGGGAAAGAATGCACATAGCCCAAAACCGATAGAAGCACTGGGCTGATGCAAAGCGCCGTCACTTGGAGTTCTAACCAGGAGATCATGTCTTTCTAAAGAGTTCACCAAACCGTGGAGTGATTCTCTTTAGAAAAAGGGGTAAGCTAAGTCCGAGATTCATTGGACCGTTCGACAGACTCGAATAAGTCGGAGAAGTGGCTTATCGCTTAGCACTTCCACCCTCATTGGAAGGAGTGCACAATGTGTTCCACATATCCCAACTCAGAAGGTATGTGAGTGACCCCAGTCACATTCTTGATCACTCCGAGCTCACTATACAGACGAACCTATCTTATGAGAAACAACCCGTTGAAATCCTGGACAGAAATGTAAAGTCACTTCGGAACAAGGAAGTAAACTTAGTTCGAGTGATGTGGAGAAAAGACACACCAAGAGAATCAACGTGGGAAAGAGAGGACGACATGCATGCAAGATACCCTCACTTGTTTGTAAATTAATCCTTAAATAATTGTAAATTTCGAGAACGAAATTTTTGAAAGGAGGGTAGAATGTAACGACTCTGTTTTAATGTACAGAAATTTTGTTTAAAAGTTAATGTACAAATGGAGTATTTGCAACCCTGCGTATGCTATAGGTATTTGATTTGCTTTTGAACAATAAGAAAGCACTTGTAGCTCGTTGGTAAAGCCTTGCACTGTTGTGATATAGCCCCTGTGTTCGAATCCCCTCAGCCACATAATATTTTTGCTGATTTTTCTTTTAAACTTTTTGGAAGCCCAAAAGTTTACACGTGCAAAACACGTAAAAATGAAAATTCAGATTAATCAAACATATGCACTGAGATATATGAAACGACACCAACACGTGGCATCAATCCCACACCACGACCCCACTCATTGGCCGACGAGATTGCTCTTGGGGCCGACGCCGCCGGTCCCAACCGTACCAAATGCTCCAATTATTTTTCCCTAACACCCCTTGGCCTCCCCCCACTAATCCTCTTCTGTTTGATTTCCATGCACATTTCCAGAGAATTAAAATGAGGTATTAATCCAAAATGTTAATGCATTTTAATTCCATTCTTAAATATTCTAAACCCTAATTTCTCCTATAAATACCACCCTACACCATAGCCCTCCTCATTCAGAAATCTTTTACCAAAACTCTCTAAATTTTCCAAGTCCAAGAAGTTGTACAAGTGGAGTTAGCTCAAGATCAAATTCCGGCGACGACTCGGGACAAATCCGGCGATCCCGCGACTCCACGATGCTTGCAAAGCCATCCTCTACCTCCCTTCTCTCTTCTCAATCCGTAAGTCCCCTCTCCCCTCCTCTCTTTCTATTAAAAAGACTTCTCTTTTCAAAACTCGTCGGAAGCGGAGTTAATCCGACTTCCGATTCTAATTTCTTTAAAAATTCAATTTTTCTTAACCACATAATAACCATCTCTTTATATCTTGTTTAACAACCCTAAAACAACATTTTGAACAAGTTTCAATTCAAAATAAAATGATATGCAACTTGTATTTCACTTTTTCGTTAAAATACCATCAAGTTTACCTACGATATTATTTCTTCTTTTTGCTCATATTACCTTTAGAAAATTTCATGAGGTAATGACCTACCTCATCAAAACACTCATCTTGACAAAGCACGATGACTTTTGGAACAATAAGTTTTGGGACAAATGCAAATTTTACATTAAAATACCATAAACTATCAAAACTCGTATTCTTTAAATTGTTTTAATTAATTCCTTGCAAATAAGCCTCTACAACCCATTTTGGGGAATCCGATCGGGATGGTGCGGGTTATCGTACGTTCTCAGGACTAGTAGAGCGAGATACAGACCTCCTCACGGAGCATACGATCTCGATGGAATTTTTATTACAATTTCTAAGAAAACGTGATTTCTATTTAATAAATAAATTCTATTTTTAATAATTATATATATATATATTATCAAACTATCTATTTTAAATATATAATATATTCCATGTTTTCTAATCAAAAGAAAAGAATCACAAAAGTTCATGAAAATACCATCAAGAATCAATACAAGTCAAATTACATGAAAATACCATATACTATTCAAGTTAGGTTTATATCCACTAGATTATCTCATCACTCTTAAAAATTACATCTATGAAAACCCTAAAGATGATAATTAAATACTTGAGGCGTATTTTGAAAATATATCAAAACTATTTTTCATAAAACCCCCTCAAGTTATATTAAATTACAATAAGGACCCTAGCAAATATAGGTTTAAGCGGGACCGGTTCTCTTGAGCCTCAGGGAGCCGGAGAATTTGGGTGCTTGCCTATTTAAGATAGACAACTAATAACAGGGTTATCAATGCGGTAATTGGCTTGGAAAAAGTCACAAATCCTGCCGTCCATATGCAGCAGTTACCGATAACTCCAAAACTAATTCAGGAATTCAATTCATTTTAAAGTGTCTGACTCAGACAGAGTCTCAGTCTAATTTGAAATCAATCCATCCTTGAAGACAATTCAAGTACAACTCCAATTCAACAAGAATCCATTTATACCTGATACAATCTATATCAATATGAATTGATTTGACCGAACCATAGATATACATTGTTTATATGACTAGCCGTTTATATCCTTTCTGTTTATATGAACTACTGATATCATGGTTTCGGCAAGTCTTACATCTATTAAACAAAACAATACATATCGATACAAAATACATTAACGGTTCCTTATGCTCCGTATACCATAGTCCACGGGGTAAGTAGGACTCCTTTCGTATACGCTGGCATATTCTGTACCAAGCTACAAATAACTGCGTTAACATAACAATTAAATATTATACAGTTATATTCTTTCTTATCTGTCTATTCTATTTCTACTTTTCTTTGGGACTTACCGAGCGATTGTTCACTGAAGACATTCCTTTCTCTTCTTTCTTTCTATTCTATTTCTACTTTTCTTTGGGACTTACCAAGCGATTGTTCGCTGAAGACATTCCTTTCTCTTCTTTCTTTGGAATGTTGTCAGGTGGATCCGATTCTCGGGAGATAGAGCCCAGTTCAGACGACTTGGAGCAGTTTGCAGAAGATCCGGAGCTCTAGACTCTTGTATATATTTTACTTTCAGTTCATGCCATTGTTTAGGCATTGCTTTCCATTCTTGTATTTACATTTTCAGTTGTATTGTAAAGAAATGTTTAATATATAAAAGTTGATGTTCAATTACATCTCTTGTCATTTTTCTTGTGTACTTTATTATATTGCTTATTTACGCTTAGCGTGTTTACTTCTGAGTAAATACGTCGCGTGACCCGCTACGTCCCCTTGTCCATACACCGGGAAGCGGGGCGTGACATGTTGCAGAGAGGAGAAATAGGAAACACTAGATATACTTAGAAGCATGATGGCAGGGACCAATCTTTCCATACATTGAGAAGATGCGCTGCTTGGAAGCGACTCATGTTCTTATCTTTGTACTTTCAACAATTAGTATAGTCAACACCTATGAGCAACAGATGTGCGAGAGGCTTAGGAGGATCACTTGCATCTATTAGAATGTGTTAACTATCAAGATTTGGTTGTACAATATTGATTGCCTCGGGGAAGGAACAACAAACGAGTTCCTCGAGGAGGAATTTCAGCAAAATATGGAAGTAGTGATCATGATTTGGTATCCTACGAGTTTTAATGAGACTCCTAGGTAAACCACATAGTGCGAGGAATTAGTTCCTTCAACGGTTGGGGACAGTGGGAGTGACATTCATGTTGATAGCTCGGAGCTTGTCACATAATCTTAAAAGCCTCGTGGGATACGCTATGTTATTCATGGTGACGCCGCATATGTTGCGGAACCCAAATCATTTGAGGACACTATTAGACTCATTGTGAAAGAGTGAATAATGGTGATGGAAGAGGTGCAAGAGTCGACAATGAGAATTTAGGTCTGGGGCTTAATTGACTTTCCTTCCAGACGTAGGACTGTTGAGGAGAATTGGGTTTTCAGATGTCATGTGAAAGAATGATAGTACTGTTAAAAGATGCAATGCGTACTAGTGGGCAAAGGAGCTTACCTAGAGCAAATGGACTAGGAATATACATTCTCACCGGGGGTAATAACCAATGTCTTCCATCTTTCAGTAATGAATCGTTATATATAAAGATCTAGAACTAGTCCTGGGGACTAGATTATTTTCTCGATAGAGAATTTGGATAAAGAGATCTTGGAGATCTGTCTACATGTTTCAGCGCTAAGGGACTTGAGTCGACTTAGAAGGTTCATACATGGTTTGAAACGAATATCCAAGTAGTTGTATGTTCGATTTCATCAATCCATATATGATTATGGACTGACAATGATTGAATGTGACGATTGCAAGTATTGAGATCTTGTCTTTATATGTAAACGATGTTAGTATGACCAAAAGTGACTTATTGACAATAGAAGCCACTTGGAGGTGGTTGTCCTTGACTATCACGATAAAAGACATGCGAGATGTTGGATCCAAAAGGAACTGTTTCAAGAACATCATATGTTTGTCTTCGGAAACTCACATTAGGCTTGTCTTAGAACAGTTCAACCCATATGATCACTATTTCATTTTCTTGTCTCTAGTCATCAGTGGTCATAATCATTTTCTTGATCTATACTCTAAGACAATTGATAAAGAGAGACAGATGTTGAGGGTTCCATTTTTCATATCGATAGTTTAATGTACACATAATGTTTACTTGACCTAATATATCTTTTACCTTTTGGACTTCATATTTAGGGTTTGCTTGTTATGTTCAAGGGAAAGAGTATCACATGGTATTTATATGGGACAATCCACTATACTTTGTGCTATAGAGGATCAGACTTGTGGTTGCATGGATTTACAGATACCGACTGGGCTGGCGATTTGTATAAGAAAGCATCCATATCTGCATATGCCTTCTTGCTTAATGACAAGGTCATTAATTAGGTTAACAAAAAGCATAATTAGATAGTCATTTTTCACCATAGAAGTGGAATAGATGTCTATCTTGAAAACAACCAAAAGGGGTTGTTTAGCTGTAAAGATTCCTTTAGAATTTGTGCACGGTTCCGTACACGAGAGACAGGGTTAATCTCTATTGTGACAAGAGGTTGGTAATAGCATTCCTGACATATCTCGAATATCACGGGAAGTCAAAGCACATCTAGATCCGGTACCACTTCATAAAGTAGCAAAGAAACAGATCGTATAGTGATTTATCCTTATAGGTTAGATGATCAGGAATTTATGACGAAGGATATGGTCGAGGAGCGACTCTTGCATCATATTAGAGCCATAGGGCTACGTCCTGGGTGATGATTAAAATGAGACCACTTTTCACTTGTACTGTCAGTTGATATTATTATGGATGACGGTTTTATGGACATATTTTGATTTGATAGTAGATCATTTTCTTTCATGAACAGAGATATGCATGTCTATATTTATTTGACTTTTTGTCATAGAGTATACACATTGAGTGTATAGGGTATACTTGTAAGTCCGTGTTGCCCACCCCGGTGCTTACGGGGAGGCGGAAAACATAATAAAAATCGGATTTTTAATGACTTAGGCAACATGGACTATGCTTGTGAGGATCTTTGCTAAACATAAACTAGCTAACCCTAACTACAAAGTAGCTAAGTGAAGAAAGGTTATACCTTTGGTCTTTAGTCCTTCTCTCCTTGCTCCTAGGTATGGTAGAAAAGGATCACCTTGCTTGTCTTCTCCCGTCAAAGAAGGATCCACCCGAAAGCCACCACCTTTAGCTTCAACTCCAAGCTAGGAGTAACTAGAGTGCAAGAAATGCTAAGACTTGAACCCTAGAAGTGAGTAGAGAAGATCAAGAGAGGGTTTTTCTCAAGCTTTTTGTTTCTCAACACATGAGAGGGAGAGAGCTTGAGGGAGAGGATGAGCAAGAGAGAGAAAAGAAATGAGAGAATGAGAATAATAGTGAGCCATTCTCACTAATATGTGTGAGTTATTTTAATTAATCAATTAGCAAGAAAATTGTCATGGTTTAATCAAGAGGTGACCATTATCATTTCATTATTAATGCAAATTGCAAGAATCAAAGAGCATCTTCCAAATGAAATGATCATGGTCAAATTGTCAACTTGGTCAACAAGTCAACAAAGTCAAAGTGTCAACAACAACAACCATGCACAATAATTAAGCTAATTATTAATTAACAATAATACACACAAAAACAATAGGGTTAATAAAATGACAATAGTCATTAACCCTAAACAAGGTCCTCTCCCTCAATCTCAAGCAACCGTGCATACGCACCCGCATTCGTGAACCGAGGAACACGAACACAATGAGAAAAACCAATCTCAAATCATATACTAGGATCCGGCTTAAACCAAAGCCCGCTAGTATAAACTGTCCGGACAGCAAACGTGCACAAGTGCGCGGATGCGAACGAACCCTGTCGCAAAACCATGCGACCTCTACTCGTTTTGCCTAAAGGCGAATAGCTCTCTGTGTGGGACTCTAAAGACTCGACACTACGCTGGCAGTGGGTTTAACCACAGACCGCAAGCGGCACTAGCTGTACGTAACGGTCCCCAGGTAGATGTCGATAAGAAGACTGACGAGGTGAACCCCATCTGCACTCCTACTGAGCCTGTATGTGACAGTCTCCGTACAGTCCGGTCTGTTCGTCTGATACATCGCATGGCGGGCCTAGGGGGGCGGTGAACGTCAGTCCCCTAATAGCGGTACAAGTCGTGTCGGAGTGTAGCCCAGAACACCCTGAGATAACACTGGAAACCTACCAGTATATCTCGCTTGCCCTGGCCAGGGACTACTCGTGTAATGGCTCTCCTAGACACAGCGCGATGTCAACCCCCAATACCGGGAGAGACGAATCCTGTCTAACCGTCACTGTCTCCAAGTGCTTCGGGACTGCACCCAAAAACTACCTGTTTGCACAGCTCCTTTGAGCCGTGGTAGGGTAGTAATCAAAGTGCAGTGGGAACACACTCGAGGCGAAGTGACAGTGTCAAGTCAGCGGACTAAGCTGTACTCATGTCACCTGGGAACTGATAACTGACGATAGGTATATTACCAACCAACAGTTCCCAACGAGTCCTGTCCAGTGTACTCGTAACCTAACGAGCACCCGCATACTATCCCAAGTACGACGTACTAACGGCTGTGGGACAGACCGTCTCCCACACTGGGATGAGAAGCGCATACGCTAGTCTACTCCGGAGTATCGATGCCCTGTCTCGATAGTCCAACGACCAGGGACCTGTATAAGGATGTGCTTATAGATTACCCAGCTCCCACGAGTGCGAGCGCCATCACAACGCTGGTAATCAAGCAAAGATCCTAAGGGCTCTACTAATATGTATACCAGCAATATGCTAAAAGAAACACATGCACATATTAAAGTAGAGACAAACCAAGTAGCATACTACCATTTCGAGCAAGATTGTATATACAACTGTGAATATCCCAAGCTTCCATTAAGTAATATACAAGCTAGTATGATACAGTAATGGCCTCTAGGGCATATACACTAACAATCTACCACTTGCACTAAGGCCATGTACTGGCGTATCGAAGACCTATCATCTCGATCAGCCGCTCGAACTGAGTCTGGGGCAAGGCCTTGGTGAATGGATCTGCTGTGTTATCCTCTGATGCAACTCTCCGGACCTCGATCTCCTGGCGATCCACGATCTCCCTGATCAGGTGATACCGCCTTAAGATGTGTCTGGATTTCTGATGGGACCTGGGTTCCTTCGCTAAAGCTATAGCCCCGTTGTTGTCGCAATACAGAGGTATTGGGTCAACAATGGACGGAACCACCTGAAGTTCTTTCAAGAACTTCCTCATCCAGACAGCTTCTTTTGCGGCATCAGATGCAGCGATGTATTCCGCTTCCATAGTCGAGTCAGCAACGGTTTCCTGTTTGGAGCTCTTCCAACACACCGCCCCTCCATTGAGGGTAAAGACAAAACCCGACATGGACTTGGAATCATCCTTGTCACTCTGGAAGCTGGAGTCAGCAAAGGCCTCAACCTGCAGGTCTTTTCCGCCATACACCAAGAACATCTCCTTAGTCCTTCTCAGGTACTTGAGAATGTTCTTTACTGCTATCCAATGTTTCTCCCCTGGGTTTGACTGATACCTGCTTACCACACTCAGTGCATAAGCCACATCCGGTCTGGTACATAACATCGCATACATTATAGAGCCTACCGCAGAAGCGTAGGGTATAATAGACATGCGATCCCTCTCCAAATCAGTCTTGGGAGACATCTCTTTGGAGAGGGTGATCCCGTGACAAGCCGGTAGATTACCGCGCTTGGAATCTTCCATACTGAATCTCTTCAGTATAGTGTCGATGTACCTGGACTGCGAGAGTCCTAATATCCTCTTGGATCTGTCACGGTAGATCCGGATACCCAGAATGTAGGAGGCATCACCCAGGTCTTTCATGGAGAACCTGTGTGACAAGAACCCCTTGACAGATTGTAGCATAGGAATGTCATTTCCTATTAAGAGAATGTCATCCACGTATAAAACGAGGAATACTACAGTTCTCGCTACAAATCTACAATAGATGCATGGTTCATCTGGATTTTTGATAAAGCCAAATTCTTTGACCGTCTCATCAAAACAGATGTTCCAACTCCGCGATGCCTGCTTGAGTCCATAAATGGACTTGAGCAACTTGCACACCTTTCCGCTGCTCCCACCCTGAATGAAACCCTCTGGCTGGTCCATATAGACACACTCCTCTAAATGACCATTTAGAAAAGCTGTCTTTACGTCCATCTGCCAAATCTCATAATCGTGGAAAGCAGCGATGGCAAGAAGGATCCGAATGGATTTCAGCATAGCTACTGGAGAAAAGGTTTCGTCATAGTCCAAACCAGGTCGCTGACGAAAACCCTTTGCTACCAGTCTAGCTTTATAGGTCTCAACCTGTCCATCTACACCAATCTTCCTTTTGAAGATCCACTTGCATCCTACGGGTTTTACCCCGTCTGGAGCAATGTCCAACGTCCATACTTTGTTGGTGTACATGGACTCCATCTCGGTCCGTATTGCATCCAGCCATTTTACCGAGTCGACGCTCTGAATGGCTTGCTGGAAGCTAGTAGGCTCATCACAATCTAGGATGCAGTCCTCTCTATCCCCGTCAATGAGGAAACCGTAGTACCTCTCGGGCGGATGAGACTGCCTACTACTCCTGCGGAGCGGCGTAGGAATGTCCTGTTCTTTTGAACCTTCTGGTTCCACTAAACTTTCAGTAATAGTTTGTGGTTCTGGAATTTCTTCCAGTTCTATTGCGCTCCCACTTAATTCTTTTTCTATGAACTGATGTTCTAGAAAGTGGGCATGGCGAGAAACAAGGACTTTTTGTTCCTCTTCGTAATAGAAGTAATATCCCTTGGAGTTCTTTGGATATCCCACAAACTTGCACTGTACTGAGCGTGCCTCGAGCTTGTCCGCATGCTGCTTTTTTACAAAAGCTGGACATCCCCATGTCTTAATGTGATTAAGATAGGGTTTCTTCCCACTCCATAACTCATATGGTGTGGTAGGCACAGTCTTAGTGGGAACACGGTTCAAAAGATATGCAGCTGTTTCTAGCGCATACCCCCAGAACGATCGCGGTAACTCAGCGTTACTCATCATGGACCGTACCATATCCAATAGGGTTCGGTTCCGTCTCTCCGATACACCGTTATGTTGCGGAGTGTATGGAGGAGTAAGCTGAGAGAGAATTCCATTCTCTTTTAAGTAGTTCAGGAATTCGGCACTCAAGTATTCTCCTCCTCGATCCGATCTTAGGATCTTGATACTTTTGCTGGTCTGTTTTTCTACTTCACTCTTATATTCCTGGAATTTTTCAAAAGCCTCGGATTTATGTTTCATTAAGAAGACATAACCGTACCTTGAAAAATCATCCGTAAAAGTTATGAAGTAAGAAAAACCGCTTCGCGCATGTGTAGACATTGGACCGCACACGTCGCTGTGTACGAGTCCCAAGAGCTCGCTCGCTCTTTCTCCGTGTCCAGAAAACGGAGCCTTTGTCATCTTTCCTTTGAGACAGGATTGACAAGTTGCATACGATTGATATTCGAACGAATCTAAATATCCTTCAGTATGTAACTTAGTCAATCTTCTCTCGTTGATGTGACCCAGTCTACAATGCCATAAGAAAGTTTTATTAATTTCTGGAGACTTTCTTTTGTGTGTATTCTGGATATTGAAAACCTGTGGTTGGTTTAAAACGTAAATACCGTTGTTCAATGTACCTGACCCAATCAACACTTGATTAAGGTGAATGTTCACTACATTACTTACAAATGCAAATTCATAACCTTCTTTAGATAATAAAGATACAGAAATGATATTACAGGTTGCATTTGGTACATAATAACAACTACGCAAAACCAAAAAGTGTCCATCTGATAATCCCAGGTGATAGTCCCCCACGGCCTCAGCATCCATGCTAGCACCGTTCGCAACTCTGAGGGTCATGTCACCTGCCTTCAAAACTCTACGCTTTCTCAACGCCTGCAAAGAATTACAGATATGAGATCCCGATCCGGTATCCAATACCCAGGAAGTAGAGTTTATAGATAGACAGTTTTCAATAACATACACACCTGAAGCTGAAGCTGCAACTCGCTTCAAATCCTGTGTTCTGGCTTTCCAAGCCTTGCAATCTTGTTTCCAGTGACCACGTTTGTGACAATAGAAGCATTCTTCCTTCCCCACCAGCTTCCCCGCTACTTTTGTTGCTTTACCCTTTCCCTTCGTATCCACTTTACCGACACCGCCTCTTGGTTTGGCGGGGGCTTTCTTCTTCTTGCCCTTGGCTTTCGCCCTGGACCTAGAAGAGGAAGATCCTCCTACAAACAAAGTGGATGTCTCCCTACCCTTCTGTAGGGTGCCCTCAGCAGTCCTCAACATGTTCAGAAGCTCGGCAAGTTCAACCTCCTTTCCTTGCATGTTGAAGTTAAGAATGAACTGGGCGTAAGTGGAAGGAAGGGACTGGAGAATTAGATCAGTATAGAGTTCATTCTCCAACGTGGTCCCAAGGTCCGCGAGCTCCTCTATGTAGCCGATCATTTTAAGCACGTGGTCCGCTACCGATGATCCGACGGCCAACCTTGCCGAAAAGAGCTTCTTCGACACTTCGTATCTTGCGATACGAGACTGCTCTCCATACAGTTCTTTTGTATGGAGAAATATGGACTCTAGGTCCATATTCTCGTGCCTCCTCTGATGGTCATTGTCCATCGAGGCTAGTACGAGGCATTTGGCCCTCGCGCAATCTATCTCCCATGTCTTACGGATTTCTACATCCGCGACGCTGGAGGTGGGACCTGGGACGGGGGGAGCTTTGGTGGTAAGTATATACCCCAGCTTGTCATAAGTGATAGCCATCTTGACATTCCTGAGCCAATCTTTGTAGTTTGGCCCTGTTAATATGTTTTTATCTAATAGTAACTTAAGTCCGGTCATCTTGAATGGTCGCTGCAATTAGGAGAGAGAAAAGAAACACTTTAGCATGATGCTCTTGCAAGTTTAGAGTGGTTTTTAGTTTGTCTAAACTGGATGGCTCCCACTGTCTCTCGAATCCCTTCTCAAACCATAAAGAAAAGGATTAGCCGGGATCATTCTCACCGTACAATACTTGCTTAACCGTTCAGCCAGGCCAGTGTCGGTACTTCGAGGGAGGTTTTCCAACGCTTTCGCGAAGTTCCTTAATTAAGTAACCTCTTTTCCCTGTGGGCGTAGCCCCGCTAACACCTTTCTAGGCACCTACTAGGTTTATAGCATTGATCGTTAAGTGAGAGTTTTCCCGAGGAGTAGCATATACTCACAGTAGGATCGGGATCCAAATATCATCGCGTGATAAAACCGAAAGAATCCTACCAGAATCATCACACTCCAAATGGTATGCAACGCTAGCAAGTTTCAGTACTTATGAAACTCCCGATGTGGATTTTTGCCCCATGTTCTTATGACCTTGACTTTGGCCAAAATATCATAAGTCACATGTCAAGTTCTACCCGTCATTCTCCTGGTTAATTTGGACCCACCCGTACCTACCCTTGGCTTTGGCCAAAATGGCAGCACGACTGTCCCAAACCAACGCATCTATCTATGCTGCACATGAATACCCAAACGCTACCAATCACTATGCCTTGACTTTGGCCAAAATACATAGCTTGAATACTTTTGACCATTCATGTGGAATGACGGAGGGCTACGGATGGTTTTGGCGAAACCGTGAACGTAGTAAACTTGATATAATCGATGGAACGAGATAGCTTTTAAAAGGAGTGGTTCAAGCTCCGCGTTTAAAAGTTTTAGTTTTGAAAAGAACCGAGTGGTTTTCAAAGTGTTCCAATCGACTTTTACTTGGTTTATTTCTTGCATTAGTTCTTTTAATGCGTCCCATCATTTAATCCTACCATTGCAGAAAACAACCAAAATATGACGTACGCTTATGCCATTCGCATTCGCCACGGGGCCCCGTCATCACCCGTTAGGTTACTTAACTAACGACAGAGCGGGGGCTGGGCTAGCGCGGCTGTAAAACATAAGCAACGCCTAAATAGTTATTATATATAAATATATAGCAATGATAGACAATACAGATCACAGATGAATACATTGGATATACTAGGAATCCGCAATGCGTTCGAGCCTGCAACGCAAAGCGGATTACACGGTCGCGGTGAATAGCCAATACCCCACCCAAGACCCCTACGGGTGCGGCAAACTACCCGCCAAGCACCCGAAGCGAAGCAACCTCCCTCACCACCGTGAGTAGGCCACTCGGCACTTCGAGATACCCGGTAGTTCGTGCACCCCCTCCATGGGTCTATCCTAGGAGCAAAAACAGTAAAAAGAATTATACAATGACGGCTACAACCCCGACCCGGTTGTGCGGCCATACAAAGAATATTATTACATCAATTTACATGTTACAAATGAATGAAAGAAAAAAAAAACGCTCATCTCACATCCAACCCGGCTATTCACCCGCGACAATCCAATCCATTCATATCCACAAACCAATAACAATCACAGATCATGTATAACCCCGACTAATCGTCTTATAGCGATTAGCCGACGTTCAATACATGCAAGCATTACAGATATAACCGATGTAGTTAAAGTGTAGTGAAGTTCCGAAAAAATACGGATTTATAGGCCCCCAAAAGTAAATTTTAGTTCTGGAAAATCTGGGCACATATAACATATCCTAAAAATCCTAAAACCAACTCAGAAACAAACTGCAGCAAAAACGATACAGAGAGTTGACAAGACGGCCGCGCTTCCGCGGCAAAAGCTTCCTTATGCCGCGGAAGCGCGGTCCTCTTGGCTCCTCTCTGGTTCGTATTTGGTGGTGTTTCACACAAAACCCTGAGACAATTTTACAAGTATACAGTTTTTCATTTTAACCAGGAAAAATTTTAACAGAAAGTTGGATTTTGAAAAAGTTTGGTTTTAGGGTTTTTCGGTTTCGAAACTTCGTTACACTTAACTACTTAGCTAGTTTGAGTTTAGTTAGGCTCTGATACCACTGTAAGTCCGTGTTGCCCACCCCGGTGCTTACGGGGAGGCGGAAAACATAATAAAAATCGGATTTTTAATGACTTAGGCAACATGGACTATGCTTGTGAGGATCTTTGCTAAACATAAACTAGCTAACCCTAACTACAAAGTAGCTAAGTGAAGAAAGGTTATACCTTTGGTCTTTAGTCCTTCTCTCCTTGCTCCTAGGTATGGTAGAAAAGGATCACCTTGCTTGTCTTCTCCCGTCAAAGAAGGATCCACCCGAAAGCCACCACCTTTAGCTTCAACTCCAAGCTAGGAGTAACTAGAGTGCAAGAAATGCTAAGACTTGAACCCTAGAAGTGAGTAGAGAAGATCAAGAGAGGGTTTTTCTCAAGCTTTTTGTTTCTCAACACATGAGAGGGAGAGAGCTTGAGGGAGAGGATGAGCAAGAGAGAGAAAAGAAATGAGAGAATGAGAATAATAGTGAGCCATTCTCACTAATATGTGTGAGTTATTTTAATTAATCAATTAGCAAGAAAATTGTCATGGTTTAATCAAGAGGTGACCATTATCATTTCATTATTAATGCAAATTGCAAGAATCAAAGAGCATCTTCCAAATGAAATGATCATGGTCAAATTGTCAACTTGGTCAACAAGTCAACAAAGTCAAAGTGTCAACAACAACAACCATGCACAATAATTAAGCTAATTATTAATTAACAATAATACACACAAAAACAATAGGGTTAATAAAATGACAATAGTCATTAACCCTAAACAAGGTCCTCTCCCTCAATCTCAAGCAACCGTGCATACGCACCCGCATTCGTGAACCGAGGAACACGAACACAATGAGAAAAACCAATCTCAAATCATATACTAGGATCCGGCTTAAACCAAAGCCCGCTAGTATAAACTGTCCGGACAGCAAACGTGCACAAGTGCGCGGATGCGAACGAACCCTGTCGCAAAACCATGCGACCTCTACTCGTTTTGCCTAAAGGCGAATAGCTCTCTGTGTGGGACTCTAAAGACTCGACACTACGCTGGCAGTGGGTTTAACCACAGACCGCAAGCGGCACTAGCTGTACGTAACGGTCCCCAGGTAGATGTCGATAAGAAGACTGACGAGGTGAACCCCATCTGCACTCCTACTGAGCCTGTATGTGACAGTCTCCGTACAGTCCGGTCTGTTCGTCTGATACATCGCATGGCGGGCCTAGGGGGGCGGTGAACGTCAGTCCCCTAATAGCGGTACAAGTCGTGTCGGAGTGTAGCCCAGAACACCCTGAGATAACACTGGAAACCTACCAGTATATCTCGCTTGCCCTGGCCAGGGACTACTCGTGTAATGGCTCTCCTAGACACAGCGCGATGTCAACCCCCAATACCGGGAGAGACGAATCCTGTCTAACCGTCACTGTCTCCAAGTGCTTCGGGACTGCACCCAAAAACTACCTGTTTGCACAGCTCCTTTGAGCCGTGGTAGGGTAGTAATCAAAGTGCAGTGGGAACACACTCGAGGCGAAGTGACAGTGTCAAGTCAGCGGACTAAGCTGTACTCATGTCACCTGGGAACTGATAACTGACGATAGGTATATTACCAACCAACAGTTCCCAACGAGTCCTGTCCAGTGTACTCGTAACCTAACGAGCACCCGCATACTATCCCAAGTACGACGTACTAACGGCTGTGGGACAGACCGTCTCCCACACTGGGATGAGAAGCGCATACGCTAGTCTACTCCGGAGTATCGATGCCCTGTCTCGATAGTCCAACGACCAGGGACCTGTATAAGGATGTGCTTATAGATTACCCAGCTCCCACGAGTGCGAGCGCCATCACAACGCTGGTAATCAAGCAAAGATCCTAAGGGCTCTACTAATATGTATACCAGCAATATGCTAAAAGAAACACATGCACATATTAAAGTAGAGACAAACCAAGTAGCATACTACCATTTCGAGCAAGATTGTATATACAACTGTGAATATCCCAAGCTTCCATTAAGTAATATACAAGCTAGTATGATACAGTAATGGCCTCTAGGGCATATACACTAACAATACTAAGTGCACAGGGTGTACATTTATCAAATTTACGTCAGCAGGTAGGAATCTCACTCACACGAGAGATCCCCTTTGAAGCCGTGGCAGTAGACGAAGATGAGCTAAGTGTTGTGTGTCATTTACTGGGAGCAATGACCACACTGTCGTGTTACTGGGTGGGGCGACAGTGGGAGCACTTAAATAAGTCGCTCTGACCAGGTCAGGTGAATTGTGGCATTTTCGTATGCCGCGTGACCGAAGTGGTGACCCCACAACTACTTGACCTGTTTGCAAATAACCGGACTAGGGGTCTGAGTTGGCGCATGAGGTACAGGCTTATCGGGAGATCCCAGGCATATCACGGGACAATATGGCCGACAAGTCAATCACATGATAATTGAACTTGGGTCTTTACGGTATAAATTTAATGACGTGTGCTATTAAGGAGAGAACATATACCTTAATACGTTTCCATACGACGTGTGCTGAGACCGTATATAAGAAGGTTGGAAGGGATATATTTCGTCTTCCTCATAGTGTAAGCCCTTATAGATGACCACCATAATGGTGGGCGGCCATATGTACCCTTAGAAACACTGGGCTATCTGGATAGGATTGTTATAAGTGTCTGCTATTTTTGTTGTTGTTTCCTATTGCGATGAGACTATACCGCACATACGGGACAGTGTCAGGAAAGCGGATGAATATCAGACCTAACTATTCAGAGCCGGAGGAAGATTGATTGGCATGTCTCCTTATTGCATCTCATGGCCAACTCTTATTAACATCGAGGGCGAGATTTAAGAGTGCGATAAATCAAGAGAAGACCTAGGTGTTTGAGTACGCTTCAGATGGATCGAAGGTGCTTGGGCAGACATGACTGATCAAATCTGGGGTATGAGATTTCACGAGCGTAACATTTTATTCATGTTTCTTTTCTCAAGGAGATCCTTGTGTCGGTCCTAACGGATCTAGCTGCAAGGCTACCTGTCTGCAAGTTATTAACAGTTTACGCTGCACTAACATGTATGGAAAGGAATAAGAGAAAGGAGGAAGATTCTCAAGAAGACATTGACTCAGGGAGTCATCGGCTCAGGGAGCTTTGGATGGAGCCTACTCACTTGTGCGAGTGGGAGTATGTTGGCATTTGGGCATCTCGTCCCATATCCGCCCAAGTGATTGTACGGTCGGGTCGGGTCGGTAAAGTAACCAACCCTAACCGAATCGGTTCCCTATATAAGCATATTGCAAGCTTAGTGTTTGTAAGAGATTAATGCTCTATACAAAGATTATGGTATGTGCATCCATCAAGAATTAGCAGTCATATTCTCTCTATTCTCTTCTTCCCTTTTGATGATTTGTAGCGGGATGACTACGTGGGGGCTTCTCGCCATTCAACGGTATGGTTACTCTCCGACCGTTGATAGAAGGAGATTGTGATGCATACGTGGTATGGGTAAGGTTATTCATCTAATAGACATAAGGTACAATCGATCCACCTTTCTTACATAAAATTATCACATGCTGCATAGAGATACTTCCACTGTATTATATTATGTTTGATCTCATCTAGTTTTCTATTTATATTATCGATCTTGTTTATTCTATATGTGTGTGCTATAAATACAAGACAAAAATTTTACCTTTAAAACCCTAGATCGGGCTTCTTCCTTCTAGATCTGATTCTAGTTCAGTTGATCAAATGAAGGGGGGAGAGGATAAGGAGGAAGAGGATTTAGAGGGTTGAAGGAGAAAATAAATGCCCCCTGGTAAACTCGACTCGACTCAAACTTGAGTTGACCTAACTTAAGGGCTTTTATCACTAAATGCAGATATTTGGGGGCAATTTTACAATTACATTGATCTTGCAAGCTTTTTTTTTCCCAACCAGCTTAGTTTTAATGGTATATACCAAAAGTCCCTTACAAATAAAGGCTTGGAAGCATTTCCCTTGAGGGGCTCTACAACAACTAAAATTACTAAGGTCTTTAGTTACATTGGTGAAGCAATATGTATGCTATTGGGTGCTTAGACACTTTTGGTTTTTATATTTTAGTTATGTGCTTGTCTCTACTGTTGTAATGATCACGTCTCCTTAAAATAGAAGTGCCATTGATTTATAGCTAACTCAGGATGTCCAAATTTTAAGAAATAAAAGAAAAAGGGTAAATTGTCAAAAAGAAAAGGGGTAAATTGTCAAAGAAAAGTCGAGCACTTTTTTCGCTGTCAAAAACCACTTGGTTCTCGAAGCAGCAGTCAAAAACCCCTTGAAAATTTTTCCTACAGTATCTACATAGTAGCCTGCTATATCTAACCAATTCATATAAATTATTTAGATATCGCAGGAAATGGTTTAGATATCATAGGCAACTGCTTAGATATCGCATGCTACTGCTTAGATATCGCAGGAAGCTAGCAGTAAACTATTAGATATCACAGGTAATGGGTTTTTTAACAACTAAAAACCTTTTTAGGGGGGTTTTGTAAACAATTTTGAGGCCAGGGGGTTTTTGACAACAGAAAAATGTGCTTGTGGGATCTTGACAATTTACCCAAAGAAAAAAATGAAAAAGACTACATTTTATAATCATGTGGAACATGACATGTCATCAAAATAAAAAAGCACAAGAAAAGGCAAGCGTCCCTCTACTGGCTATAAAATTCAAAATTTCAAATTTAATTTAAAAGGATCAAATCCCATCCTAAAACTCTCCATACCATCACGAACTTTCAAACCCCATCAAATAAAGCATTTAATCATTCCAACACATCATTTTTTCCACGAAAGAATTCATAACAATAAAAAATACCAAAGAAAGTGAAAATAATTCGAAGGAAAAAGCCTAATCAATACAAAATGTTTTTCATTATTTTCCTTTGTTACTTTTTTTTACCTTCATTTCAGCCTATCCTTTTCTTATAATCTTATTTTGACCTATTCATTCATATTTCTTTTGGTTTTTTCCTTCACAAAGAGAATAATTAATCTCATCTGTATCTAATGCATAAATAATATTAGTAAAATTGGGATTGTATTGTCTTCTTTTTTGTACGTTAAATATATGGGTTTTTTTTTATATACCAACACAAAAATATGGTATTTTTAAAATTCAGCCAAAAATGTTTGAAATTCTATATATCACCTCAAAAGTTTACCGTTGCTCAAATAACACCCTCCGTTACTATTTTTCATCTTACCTTTAACATGGGTTGGTTAAGCTTAACTAGGGTTAAACATCAAATGAACGTGACTCCTCCATCAAGGTGCGAGCATGACCGTGACTCCTCCATCGTCCATAGAAAGGAAATCCCAGTTCTTACACCACTTGCGATGCTCAAACCCTAGCTCTTCGGCCTCAATCCGGAACTCTTGATGTGCTGAATAAAATCGGAGAAGAGATCGATTGGATTGGAGATCACGAGATCTGCTGATCAGATTTCAAGCTCTCGCTCAATTCTCTCTCTAAATTTGCTCTTTATCTTTTTTTCGTGTCGCTGTGGTTTTCCCCCTCTCGATCTTTGGAGGAGTAGAAGACCATGGACTTCATTTTCCTCTCTCGATCTTTTGTGTAAAGAAAATCTTAATTATTAATTTTGGGGGACAGCCCTAATTCTAGTATGATCCAAAGGAGGATGAAGATGACTTTTGAGGGGGGAAACGGTCATTTACTAACCCTCCAAAACAGCCCATCAGCAAATTAAAGGAATATTCTTGAGAGATACCTGGTAAAACTAACCGGGGTCTTTTTGGTTAACTTATGACTTTTAGGAATGTATTTTAAAATATCGAGTTTTTTGGGGTGATTTTTGAAAACAGCGTATTTTTGGGATGGTATATCAAAAAACCTAAATTCATTCATAATGTTTATACGTGCATCACAGTTCATAATACTAGTTCATAAAGTCATAATGTATTGCCAAGGCCATTCTCATAGAGCGAAAATATAATTTGAAAAACAAGTTAAACAACAAGAAAGGAAACAGGATTGGATGCATACTCACAGCTGTCAAAAAATGATAAATACTGCATTCAAAACATTGCATTCATTCAGCAGTTAAAGTAACTAAACAAGAATGTCACCTCACAAAACTTTTAGGATAAATTTCAAGTTGATAACATGACCTATAATCACTATCCTATGTAACTATCACGAATTTATAAAGTGATGCAAAACCATCATGAACTTTTCTGATACGAGAAAATTCCCAATCGAAGTTAACATTTGATTAAGAAAAAGAGAAAATGATTGAAATTTTTTTTGGCATTGGCCCATAAACCCTAACCTCAAGCATACACAACCCATACACACCCATAATCAAAATGTAACAACTCTAAACTTTCTGTACATAATTTTTTCAAAAATACAAGAAAAAATACCTAAGCCTGAACATAAGTTATAAATTTGATTTGCTTTTGAATAGTAAGAAAGCACTTGTAACTCATTGGTAAAGTCTTGCACTGTTGTGATGTAGCCTTTGTGATCGAATCCCCCCATCCACATTATTTTTTAATTAATTTTTTTTTAATCTTTTAGAAGCCCACGGGTTTACTCGTAAAATACAAACACGTGCACTGGGGTATATAAGGCGACAGAGACACGTGGCGAGAATCCCAGCCCCAACCCCACCAACTCGACCTGCGAGATTTCCTCAAAAAACCGGTACCCGCCGCACCCCAATCGGGAATGTTCCAAATTTTTGCCCTTGGCACCTCTTAGCCTACCCCACTATCCCCAGGTTGTTTGATTTCTCTGAATTTATCCAGAGAACAATAAAACACCCTTTAATCTAATTTTTAATGCAATCTTTGACCCTCAAAACTCTAATTTTCTCTATAAATACCACACTCCATTACACCTCTCCTCACTTAGAATTTCATTACAAAAACTCTCCAAAATTCTCAAGTCCATATAGTGTGTAAGTGGAGTTAGCAAAGGGCAAGATTCCGACGACTTTTCGAGGTGTTCCGGCGACGAAACGACGCCCCGACGTTTCCCTAGTCTTCCCCTACCTATCTTCTTTTCCGATAGCCAGTAAGTCCCCTCTCCCCCTCTCTTCTCCCATTATAAAATGTTTCATTTCTAAAACCCGACGGAAGCGGAGATAATCCGACTTCCGATTCGGTTTTTCTTTAAAAATTCTATTTTTCTTAATCAATGAAATACCATACACTCATATAATATTTAACAATTATTAACCAACATATTAAAATAAGATTCATCTCAAAAGAAAATTTTATGCAACTTTTATCGTATTTTTACAGTAAAATACCATATACTTTACTTTTAACATAAATCAACATAATACTTGTATTACTTTTAGACAACTCACGAGGTAATGACATAGCTCATCACAACATACATCTTTGACATAGCACGATGAAATTTTGGAACTTTACTTGTGGGATAATATGACATTACAAATAAATACCATCAAACTTGCAAAACCATTTCTTTAAAAAGCGTGTTAATCAATTCCTTACTATTGCGCCTCTACAACCCACTTTGGAGACCCCGTTCGGGATGGATGTGGGTTATCACATGTCCTCGGGTATAGTAGAGCGAGATGCAGACCTCCGAAAAGAGCATTCGATCTCGATGGAATTTTAATGCATTTTTCTTTAGAAAATGAGATTTCTACAAAAATAAATAAAATTTATTTTTATTAAATATATATATATAACTATTATAAAAATATATATTTTAATTATATTATATAAATATTCCAAGTTTTCTAAATCAAAAGAATCACCATTATTATAGGAAAATACCATTTCAAATTCAATACAATTCCAATATTTCATTAAAATACCATATACAATGGAAACTAGGTTCTCCTCACTAGAAATTTCACTTTTATAAAATATACATTTATGAAAACTCTAAAGACGATAATTAAATACTTGAGGTGTATTTTGAATATGTATCAAAACTATTTTTACATAAAACCCCCTCGAGTTATATCAAATTACAATAAGGACCCTAGTAAATATAGGTTTAAGCGGGACCAATTCTTTTGAGCCTCAGAGAGCCGGAGAATGTGGGTGCTTGCCTATCTAAGGTAGACAATCTAACAAACGGTATTATCAACACGGTAATTGTCTTGGAAAAAGACACAAATCCTGTCGTTCATGTGCAGCAGTTACCGATAATATCAAAACTAATTCAGAACTTCAATTTCTTTTCAAAGTGTCTGACTCAGACTGAGTCTCAATTTAATCAATCTGACTTGAATATGATTCAAGTATAAACTACAATACAATATGAATCCATGAATCCATCTATTCAATCTATATCAATCTATATTGACTGAACCGAACCATGGATATACTCCGTCTACATGACATCCATTTATATCCATTCCATTTACCGATATCATGATTTCGGCAAGTCTTCCATTTACTATAAGACAAGACAATACAATCAGTACAATCAATACAATAAACATTACAGGTTTTATAAAGGGGTAGAATGGTACGGAACATGTTAAAAGTGGTACGATGTGGTCACTAAAGACGTAATTACATCCATACCGTTGTTCCGTGGTATTTTCGACAGAGCCTTGTACTACGGGTTACCAAAGTCCACGGTGTAAGTTGGACTCCTCTCGTATACACTGGAATATTCTGTACCAAACAACAAACAACTGCATTAATATTATAATCAAACATTACTAGTTATACTCTCTTTCTGTCTATTCTATCTCTACTCATTTTTGGGACTTACCGAGAATTGTTCGCCGACGACATTCATTTTCTTTTTTCTTTGGAATGTTGTCAGGTGATTCGGACTCACTGGAGATCGAGTCCAGTACGGAAGATTTGGAGCAGTTAGCCTTTGACCCGGAGCTTTAGATACTTATACATACTTTTCATTTCAGTTATGCCATTATTTAGGCATTGCTTTCCATTCATGTATTTACATTCCAAATGTACTTGTAAAGAAATGTTTAATAAATAAATTTGTTGTTCATTATATGCATGACTCTTGTGTACATTTTACTTTATATTGCTTAGATACGCTTAGCGTATTTACTTCGGAGTAAATACGTAGCGGGTCTTGCTGCGTCCCCTCCCCGTACAATGGGAAGCGGGGCGTGACAGGTTTTGTTGGCGGCCCATACAGGTCAGTGCTGCATGAAACCCTTGTTGGATATATGTATGCCCTAGAGGCTATTATATGTATAGTGGATACTTGGACATGTATATATATATATATATATAGATTACTTTCTTGCTCGACATGATAGTATGCTATCTGATTTACTTTATCTGACATGTTGACTTGATCATGCTTTTATTCATTTGCACATGTTGATAAAGCCCTCAGGATATTTGCTTGACTACTGTGACTATGATGCGGATCATACTAGTGGGGCACATGTAGTTTATAAGCATATCCTTGAACGGTTCCTAGTCGTAGGTGTATCGAGATGTAAGTTTACGGTAGCGCCCCGGCCGTCTGTCCGAGACCAAAATGCGGAAACAAAAACTTTTCTTTAACTAGAAACTGACGCTACCGCGGACTATAAACCCGGATCGGACCATTAACCTACTACTAGCTAACTAGAGAAAGGGTAAAGAGGCTATACCGAGCGATCCGTGTCCTTCGGTCTTCGCCCAACATCCCAAACTCCTCGCGGCATCTCCGGTCTCGATCTCCTCGTCGGAAAGGCACCACATCACCGAGTCTTTTTACGGGCTCCCACCTCTGAACCGAGGCAACTCGGACACGAAGTTGGCTAGCCGACGTGTCCAAGATTACTATAGACTGAGTGTAGAACGCTATGTCTCGAGGGGTTATTATAAGTTGCCACAATGGAGGTGGAGGAAAAAACTTTGAAATGGAGCTATGGAATTTTGTGTAAGCAAAATGAGATCAAATTTTTCCACCACCAAATGAATGAGGGGCTGCCCAATGTAATGGCCGGCCAAAGAAAAGAGAGAGGGATATCATGAAGGGAGGTAAGTGTAGGAACAAAGAAAAATGGTGACCATAAGTCAAAAAGCAAGCCTCACATCCATCATCCAAATAAATCCCATCTCCATAAAGCAAGTAATGATGAAAAAGGAATCAATCTCAACACTCACCATCAACCATCAACTCAAACCACAAAAAACACCCTCCATTATGCTAATTTGCACATTTGCAAATAAGCCCCTCTATGGAAAATTCAGCCAAGGAAAGAAAGAAAGGAAAATGGCCGAAAAGGGAAAGCAAGATGGCAACTTCAAAAAGCGATCCCGTAATAAATTACAGAAAAACCCCGCGACTGTATTTACATACCCGCATTTGTATTCCGACCGAATACAAATGCAATGAGACAAAATCTACACTGTATAATACTAGGACCCGGCTTAAACTAAAGCCCGCTAGTATTATCCGTCCGAACCATGACACGTGCACAAGTGCACGCGTACGTTAGAACCCTGCCATAAATCCATACGGCCTCTACAGCGTTTCGCCCGAAACTTGAGAAGCTGTCTGTGGGGGGCTCTAAAGACTCGTCAATACTTTGGCTGTGGATTTAACCACTAGCACGTCAGTGGTATTAGCCGTACGTAACGGGCTACCAGGTATTGACCAAAAGGGAGGTCGATGAGCGAACTCATCCTGACACCCTACTGAGCCTGTCAGTGACAATATCTGTACAGTCTGGTCCGTTCGTCTATGAGCATCGCATGGCGGGCCTAGAGGGTTGGTAAAAGTCAGACCCCCAAAAGCGGTACAAGTCGTGTCGGAGTGTAGCCCAGAATACCCTGAGATACCACTGGAATACCTACCAGTAAATCTCCTGCCTTGGCTAAGGACTTCGTGTAGTGGCTCTCCTAGACACAGTGTGATCTCACCCCCAATACCGGGAGAGACGAACCCCCTGCCGATCCGCTCACTGCCTCCATGTGGTTCGGGACTGTACCCAACTAAAACCTGTTTGCACGACTCCTTTGAGCCGTGGTAGGGTAGTAATCAAAGTACAGTGGGAACTTACACGAGACAAATGATGATCTCAGGTCGATGAACTAACCTGTACACATGTCACCAGGGAACTGCTATCTGACGTCAGGTATAAAACCAACTAGCATGTTCCCGGCGAGTCCTGTCCGGTGTACGCATAACCCAATGAGCACCTGTATACATCTTAGGTGAACCAACTAACACCAATGGCTTGTGAGACCGGCCACCGCCCCTCGTCGGGGTGTCGACTGTATACACTAGTCTACTCTTGGAGTATCGATGCCCTGTCTCGAAAACTCCCACGACTAGGGAACACTTTAAGGATGTGCTTATAGATCCCAACTCCCACGTATATGATCGCCATCATACTGCTGGCCGTTAAGCAAGAATCCTAAGGGCTCTATCAATGTGTAATAGTGACCTGTAAGGTCACCTAAAGCAGTACACGATGATAAAGATAAAACAGATAGCATGCTATCATCTTGAGTAAGACTGTCCTACCGGTATAGGTCCTCCCTCAATCATTGCAATCACGTGCCTGTGATCCAATAATTGACTCTGATGGCACTATATCCAACAATCTCCCACTTGCACTCAAGGCTAATTATTGCGATGTCGCATACTCACAGCCCGTGTGATACCGAACACCCAACTCCTCTACTAATCTGTCTTACAAAGCCCGTTTGCGAAACTATTGCGTTCGAGGAATAGCCTCAGTGAGTGGATCCGCCCTGATGTTTCTTTCTATGTCTCTCTTTGTCTTAAGTTCGCGGAAAACCATCTCCCGAAATGAGCAATACCTGTCTTAGAATATGTCTGGATATCTGATGGGACCTAGTTCATAAATGAACTCCAAATCCAAACTTCTTAGACTGTATCGACAACTGAACTTAATCAGTATCCTGCGCCATGCCTCCCTCAGTATCCGCTTGGACCATCTGTCCAAAATACTGCCCCTTGTCAGAGGGAAAACTATAACTCTGACAGTCACTCTGTCATTCAGGTCACCTTGGAAGACTGGAATGATAACTGTCTCCCGAATGAGGCTGTCGTTATCATATCCCTAGAACATCCACTTATGTTCTAAAACTGCTTCCGAATGTTTCTCCAGGATTGGATCAATATCAACTTATTGCATCTACTGCAAAAACAACATCTGGTGTGGTACTTGACATCTCATGATTGACTCAATTGCCTAAGCAAGTGATCTGCCAATCATGCACATCCCTCTCCCCTTTAGTCTATAAGACACCTTTAGAGAGGGTGACTCCATCACCTGCAGGTACACTACCGTGTCAGGAGTCGTTCATTCTAAATACCTTTAGAATGCTGTCTAAGTATCCTGATTGGGACACTTCCCAAATCTAGATCTAAAACCATAGATCTAGTAACCAGAATGTCTGATATAATATCCAATTCCTATGTGGAGAAAACACTGTGTGACGACCAAAATATAACCGATCGTAGTATAGGAACTCACTTCCTACTCTGTGTATGTCATCCAAATACCAGGACATCACACCCTACTACCATCTTAACAGATCCATCCCCTATTCTGATGAAGTAAAACCTATGACTGACATCAGAAATAGATGATCTATCTCCGCTATATCTGTTTTAGTCCATAAATAGACATAAGCTATCTGTCCACTATGCTTCCACTGCTCCTACTGACTACGACAACCCTCTGGCAGAGTCATATACACGTGCAATTCTAAAGCTAATTTAGAACGACGCTATATTCATCTTCCTGCCGGGTCTCATAGTCTGGAACAACAGCAATGGCAAGTCTGGGTAAACAAAAACCTCCTTGTCACTGTCTTTGAGCATACCGAAGTACCTCTCGAGTGCCTGAGGTTACCCACCTTATCTGTGGAGTGGCCAATGGAATGTCAAACCAGATTGAATCTTTAGGTTCTTATCAAATTTTCAGTAATCGTTTGTGGTTCTGGAATCACTTCCAGTTCTACCATACTCCCACTACTGTTTTCTGAAAAAATCCATTTTCATCTAAACAGTGGCGAGTCAAGAACAATATCACTATTGATCTTCCAGATGGTAGAAAGTCAACCCTCGTCTTAGCCCGGGTCAACCCACAAACTGCCATTACATAAACGTGCCTTGAGTTATCCAGAGTCTGGTTTTAAGCATAAGCCGGACAACTCCCCGTACCTTAACATCGTTAAGATATGAACCGTTCTATATCCAATATAGAAACAGAGGCACTGATTTAATTGGAACCAGATTCAAATCATGCAACTATCTCCAGTGCATGTTAACTAAATGGAGAGAGGCCGATCAGCATTACTCAACTTAGGAATGCTTCCAATTATGAGTAACCTGAAAGAGAAGCAATTTCTCTTAATCATTACTATCAACTGAATACCATACATAAGTATCTACATCTTCGATCACCTTGAAGAATCCTGATACTTGCAATACCTGGTTCTCTACTTTATTCATATACCTATAACTTCTCAAAACTTAGACCTTGCATTTCTACGAAACACTTGTCTAAAAATTAGAGAAGTCACAAGTAAACCGAATATAGTACGAGGACCAACCCCTTTGTCCTAATGGACACTGGACAACATACAATACTCTGTATAAGTCCCTTGAGTCTAATAACTCATTCCCTGTGTGTCATAGGTTGAAAACTGTACTTATGGTTGAGAAGAATTACACCGCTGTTTAATGCTCCTTACCTAACCATCCACTGATATAGGTAAATGTCATAGACATAATTTCAAAAAGTTATATCTCACTCTATAAAAATATACGTACAGATATGTCAATTTGAAATTGGTGCATAACAACGGATATTCAAAACCAAATATTTGCCGTCCGGCAAACAACCCAGGTGATTTTCTCAAATATCACCAATTACAACGAATTCCGATATAATGAGGATGATCACCTAATTCCCAATAACTTACTCTCACTCACCATCTGTAAAACCATACAGATGTGAGAATCAAACCTGGTAAATACATACCCTGGAGCAAGGGCTAATTGGGAAATCAGTTTTCTTTTAACAATACACAGTGAAACTGAAACATGTAAATGTTTCGTAGGGGTATCCGGGTATTCCTAGTAATGCCTCTTCCATTATCCAGATTCATGACTATAACCGTATATTTCTTTGCCATCTCTCCAAATCCTTTTATTTGTCTTTAGTCGTTACCTTCTGTACACCTTCGTTAGGCTAAATGGTTTTCTTCCTTCCTTACCGTTCGGCACCAGCCTATGGTTTGGAAGAAGACTATCCAATAGGCGTAACAGGTGTACTGTCCTAATCCTAGGAGCACTCGCAATGCAATAGAAGGTGAAGATAAAAGACAACCGAATAAACCTTATCCCTATTTCTCCTGAACCAGAATCCATCCCCGAACTGGAACAAGTTCCTTTTGAGTTCGTATATAACCATACGATGGAGTATCCAATAAACTGTGGATCTTCGTAGTGATACAGAGTGTTCTGGAAAAATACAAAGGTGATATAGGATTGGCGAAGAAATATTTGGTTTGGTCGTGAATAGCAGTCGCAATTTACTCTGCCCTCTTTCTAATCCCTTTATTTGTCTTTACTTAATACCTTCTGTACACCATCGTTAGGCTAATTGGTTTTCTTCATTCCCTACCGTTCGGCACCTGCCTATGGTTTGGAAGAAGACTATCCAATTAGCGTAATAGGTGTACTGTCCTAATCCAAGGAGCACTCGCAACCTGAGAGAAGGTAAAAGGAAAAGACAGCTGAATAGTCCTATTCGTTTTCTCCAGAACCGGAAACCATCCTCGAATCTGGAATATGTTCCTTCGAGTTTGTATATAACCATACGATGGTTTTATCCAGTGGAAGTGGATGTTCGTAGTAATACTGGGTGTTCTGGAGAAAAGGGTAAAAGTAGGAGTGGCAATGAGATATGCAACTCTGAAAATCCAAAAGCCAGTGTTTAAGAAGGTTCGGTTAATCTTGGTCATTGAGTCATAGTCAAGGGTCGGGTCATGGTCGCTTCCAAAGAGAGAGAGAAAAGAAACACTCAGCGTGCACTCTAACCTAGATCAGAATGGTTATCAATTTATCCAATCAGGAAACCTCCCACTGTAACCTCAAATTCTCCTCCAAACCTGAAAGAAGAATTAGTCGAGATCACCCGAGGAGTAAACCAACTCATCAGTGGGAATCGGGATCCAACTATCATCGCATGATAACGTGATGGAATCCACTCACGTTATCACACTCCAGAAGGTATGCGCATATCTGGCAAGTTTCAGTTTCTTTAGAAACTCCCGATGTAATTTTTACCCCATGCTCTTATGACCTTGACGAAGGTCAACAAATCATAAGTCATATGTCAAGTTCTACCCGTCGTTGTCCAGGTTAATTTGAACCCACCCGTACAAGCCCTTGACGAAGGTCAACAAGGCTATACGACTGTCCCAAACCAACGCATCTATCTATGCAGCAGAAAGGTAACAAGCAGCTACCATTCACTATGCCTTGATGAAGGTCAACAAACATAGCATGAATACTAAGTGCTACCCGTCTAAAATGACGGAGGGCTACGAATGGTTTTTGGTGAAAAACCTTTAACGTAATGAACTTGATATCGTTGAAGGAACCGGATAGCTTTTAATAAAAATATAGTGGTGAAAACCTTTGCTAAAGAAGTCACTCCCGGTGAAGGGATCTCGGCTCTTTCCCCGTAGAATGAGGTGCAGGATATTCCAACTGAATACCACGATGCAAAGCAAAAGGGCAAGTGAAGTTATTACCCTGTCGCAAACTTCTGTCCAAGGGGTCACTCCCGGTGAAGGGATCTCGGCCCTTACCTCGTCGACTGAGGTGCTGGATATTCATAACCGAATACCACTGTGCAAAACAAAAGAGAACGTCCTTGCAATAACAGCTTTTTGAAAAATGTTCCAACAACATCAGAATAGGTTTGTTTAGCTTGCATTGATCCGAATCAATGCAGTCCCATCAATTAATCACACCACAAAAGAACGAAAATACGATGTACGTATATGCCATCCGCATTCGCCACTGGGTCCCGTCATCACCTGGTAGGTTACTTAACTAATGACAGAGCGGGGACTGGACTAGCGCGGTTGTAAAACATATGCAACATCTATTAGTATATATATCAATATATAATAATCGCTCAAGGCGTGATAAAATGCAACATCACAGAAATGTAATAAGCATCACAGAACAATACAGATAATATGGAAGCCCCGGGTTTCATAGAGCCGCTACTGAAACCCGACGTTCCCCTGGTCGTGTGGATAGCCTGTGCAATGAAATCCTAGACCCCTACGGGCACGGCAAGTTACCCGCCAAAACCTGAAGCGAGGCAGCCCCCTTCAACAACGTGAATGGACCACCCGGCACTTCATGGAATCCGGTAACTTGAGCACCCCTCCTTGGGCCAACCTGTACCCCCTATGAGTGTGGCGAATAGCCCGCCAATTCTAGAGTAAAGCCCCCTCCGTCTCAAAGCCATGAGATGCGAGCCCATTGCCCTCTAGAACCCGGCTATCCGTGCACCCCACCGCGGGGTAATCCCAGTACAGAAAGTAAATTATACAACGGGTATATCGACCTCAGCCCGTTCGTGCCCCAAAAGAATAATATACAAACAGGCAGTGACGGCTGTCCACATGTCGGACGCTCGCCCCGCAATATCAAATGTACATAATAATACCAAACTGTACTACCATTGCATCCAGGCTATCCACCACGACAAATCCGCAACATCACAGCACAACACAGAACATCAACGTGAATGTCACATTCGCAAATCCGTCTAAAAGGGCTATAGCAGTTAGACAGGATTTACCGATCAAGTGACATTCACGGTCGCAGATATAATGTAAATACTGTGAACTAACATGTTTAAAATTTTCGATCGACTAAATTTCCCGAAGTGGGCCCCAAGCACAATACCGAGTACTGAAAATAAATCTGGGCCCAAACAGAATATACCAAAAACCCCAATTCCAACACAGAGAATACTGTACAAAATTTGGTGCACAGAAAAGACAAACTGGCGGCGGAACCGCGGCCAAAGCAAGGGTAAGGCCGCAGTTCCGCGGCGCAACAGTAACCTTATGCAACCAAGTTTTCACAGTATTCTTAGAATCGCCTGCACGAATTTCTGCAACACTGAAAACAATTTTTCGAGCACATAAAAAATTCGACAGAAACTGCACTTTGAAATTATGGTTTTTAGAAAATTCGTTCGATCGAACTTGTAAACACGTTAGAGCAAGCTAGTAAAGGTTAATGGCGTGGCTCTGATACCATGTAAGTCTACGGTAGCGTCCCGGCCGTCTGTCCGAGGCCAAAATGCGGAAACAAAAACTTTTCTTTAACTAGAAACCGGCGCTACCGCGGACTATAAAACCGGATCGGACCATTAAGCTACTACTAGCTAACTAGAGAAAGGGTAGAGAGGCTATACCGAGCGATCCGTGTCCTTTGGTCTTCGCCCACCATCCCAAGCTCCTCGCGGTATCTCCGGTCTTGATCTCCTCGTCGGAAAGGCACCACATCACCGAGTCTTTTTACGGGCTCCCACCTCTGAACCGAGGCAACTCGGACACGAAGTTGGCTAACCGACGTGTCCAAGATTGCTGTAGACTAAGTGTAGAACGCTATGTCTCGAGGGGTTATTAGAAGTTGCCACAATGGAGGTGGAGGAAAAAACTTTGAAATGGAGCTATGGAATTTTGTGTAAGCAAAATGAGATCAAATTTTTCCACCACCAAATGAATGAGGAGCTGCCCAATGTAATGGCCGGCCAAAGAAAAGAGAGAGGGATATCATGAAGGGAGGTAAGTGTAGGAACAAAGAAAAATGGTGACCATAAGTCAAAAAGCAAGCCTTACATCCATCATCCAAATCAATCCCATCTCCATAAAGCAAGTAATGATGAAAAAGGAATCAATCTCAACACTCACCATCAACCATCAAATCAAACCACAAAAAACACCTTCCATTATGCTAATTTGCACATTTGCAAATAAGCCCCTCCATGGAAAATTCAGCCAAGGAAAGAAAGAAAGGAAAATGGCTGAAAAGGGAAAGCAAGTTGGCAACTTCAAAAAGCGATCCCGTAATAAATTACAGGAAAACCCCGCGACTGTATTTACATACCCGCATTTGTATTCCGACCGAATACAAATGCAATGAGACAAAATCTACACTGTATAATACTAGGACCCGGCTTAAACTAAAGCCCGCTGGTATTATCCGTCCGAACCATGACACGTGCACAAGTGCACGCGTACGTTCGAACCCTGCCATAAATCCATACGGCCTCTACAGCGTTTCGCCCGAAACTTGAGAAGCTGTCTGTGGGGGGATCTAAAGACTCGTCAATACTTTGGCTGTGGATTTAACCACTAGCATGTCAGTGGTATTAGCCGTACGTAACGGGCTACCAGGTATTGACCAAAAGGGAGGTCGATGAGCAAACTCATCCTGACACCCTACTGAGCCTGTCAGTGACAATATCCGTACAGTCCGGTCCGTTCGTCTATGAGCATCGCATGGCGGGCCTAGGGGGTTGATAAAAGTCAGACCCCCAAAAACGGTACAAGTCGTGTCGGAGTGTAGCCCAGAACACCCTGAGATATCACTGGAATACCTACCAGTAAATCTCCTGCCTTGGCCAAGGACTTCGTGTAATGGCTCTCCTAGACACAGTGCGATCTCACCCCCAATACCGGGAGAGACGAACCCCTTGCCGATCCGCTCACTGCCTCCATGTGGCTCGGGACTGTACCCAACTAAAACCTGTTTGCACGACTCCTTTGAGCCGTGGTAGGGTAGTAATCAAAGTACAGTGGGAACTCACACGAGATAAATGACGATCTAAGGTCGATGAACCAACCTGCACACATGTCACCAGGGAACTGCTATCTGACGTCAGGTATAAAACCAACTATTATGTTCCCGGCAAGTCCTGTCCGGTGTATTCATAACCCAATGAGCACCTGTATACATCTTAGGTGAACCAACTAACACCAATGGCTTGTGAGACCGGCCACCGCCCCTCGTCGGGGTCTCGACTGTATAAACCAGTCTACTCTTGGAGTATCGATGCCCTGTCTCGAAAACTCCCACGACTAGGGACCACTTTAAGGATGTGCTTATAGACCCCAGCTCCCACGTATATGTTCTCCATCATACTGCTGGCCGTCAAGCAAGAATCCTAAGGGCTCTATCAATGTGTAATAGTGACCTGCAAGGTCACCTAAAGCAGTACACGATGATAAAGATAAACCGGATAGCATACTATCATCTTGAGTAAGACTGTCCTACCGATATAGGTCCTCCCTCAATCATTGCAATCACGTGCCTGTGATCCAATAATTGACTCTGAGGGCACTATACCCAACAATCGAGACATGGCATCGATATTCCAGAGTAGACTAGCGTATACCATTCTTGTCCCATGTGATGGGCGATGAATTATCCCATATCCATCTGGTGTGGTGACACCAAAGATTGTATGCGGGTGCTCAGTATAGACTGGGTACACTGAACGGACTCACAGAGAACTCCTATGTGGTATTATATCTATCGTCGGATAGCAGTTCTCAGGTGACACTGGTACAGGTTAGTCTGTAGACACGAGATCGTCATAGAGTTTTGTGTGTCCTCCCACTGTATTTTGATCTCCACCCTACCACGGCTTTACTGAGTTGTGCAAACAGGTGGTCTTTGGGTACAGTCCCGAGACGCATGGAGGCAATGAGCAATAGGAGGGGTTTCGTCTCTCCCGGTATTGAGGGTTGATGTTGTGCTATGCTTGATTGGCTATAACAGGAAGTCCCTGGCCAGGGCTACTGAGATTTACTGGTAAGCGTTATCAGTAGTTTCTCGATCTGTTATCAGCTATATACCGGCATGACTTATTGAGTTATTGGGGTCGACGACACCATCCCTACACTCGATATGCAACATTTTTGACGAGGAGACCGGACTGTACGGTAAGTGTTGCCATATGGCTCGACGGGAGTTTTGACAGCTTTGCTGGTTTTTTTCTGATCGTTCAATACCCGGGTGGCCGTTACGTTTAGCCGACCGCTTGCGGCTTGTGGGTGTTTGATATGATCATCACCCACTGCCGGCGTATTGACGAGTCTTAGAGTCCCACACAGAAGTTTCCTAGCCCAGGCGAAAAGATGTAGTGTGCATATGAGATATGCGCGGGGACCCGATTGAATACGACTATGTGATACCGTATGTTAATCGGGCGTTTTACTATTGGTCGGGTCGTATGTGATATGACCGGATTGTTAAATCAATTGTTGATTTAACATTTTGGCTTTTAGTTTTATTTTATTCTTTATTCAAAACTCTTTTTATTAAAGAGGAAGAATGCATGCATGTATGCATATGATGATGTGCAAGCATGCACATGTTGATGTGCATGGATACATGCATACAAAAGTATCATGGTTGATGATACACACTTGAAGGAAATATAGGACTTACATGAAACTATAATATATGGATATTTATTTGTATTTGTTTTAAAACAAAAGAAAAGAAATGATTAATCCATGGTTGTAATATTCTACACTCTTCTTTGAGTTAACCTCACTTCACCTAACCTTTAACCTTAGATTAACTATTTCTTTTGGGTTTTAACCCACTCACTAAATATCTAGATATTATAGCAACCATGGTTGGATGAAAGAAAGAAAATATATATACTATATTTTCTATTTTTCATCATAAGTTTATCACTTCACAAAAAGTTTTTGCCTTCATCTTCTTCCTCCTCCTTGCTCTCTAGGTTTTTCCAAAGAGAGAGAGAGAGATAAAAAAGAAAGGATTTTGATAAAAGAAGACACACTACCTCATCATTCTACTCTAATCTAGCCAATTAGTTTAGAGTGTTTAGCTTCATCATCTTGTTTGATCATTTCAAACTAGGAGCTTGGAGCTAGTGAACTTCGAGTGGATCATCGTGGATGTAGGAGCTTACTAGCAAGTTTTCACAACTCTCAAAGATCCTAGGAGTCACTACAAAGAGGACTATAAAGGTTGTATTCCTTACACTTAGTGTTAATATAGTTTAAATGTTGTTACCCTAGTTTTTCTAGTTAAAGATCCTTGCTTTGTTTGTTTTGCACCTCTAAAATTTTAAAGTGGTATGCGTGATACTTCCATACTCCTTAGTAGGTGCAGAGGAAACCCAACAATGGTATCAGAGCCAAACTAGAATTCTAGACACAGTGTTATAACAAATACAAAAACGAAACCGACTATGAAAATACGATATTACGGAACCCTTGATATGCTCTCTGGAAATTTTTATAAAAAGTCATCTAAAATTTTTTTTAACAACTGCAGAGTCATATTTGGGATTTTATAAGAACACTGGGGAAATACGGAGGGGAGTGCTCGGATTTTGACCGAGCACACCCCCCCCAAAACCGAGCAGGCCAGCCCCCTTCCCTCAGAACCCCCCCTCGTATTGCTCTAGTGCTCTTTTGGGTTCATTTTGGGGTTTCTAGTATTGTTTTCTTAGCCCTATTTTCATGTGATGATTGTTTAGACTTGGGGCTAATTCATAGTGATTCGTAGTCGTATTATTTAACACTAAATTGGTAACTTAGACTACTTTTAACATTTCGAACGAACATCGGACACCCTACTTTCTACCCCGCTGAAATTTCCAAGTGTTGTAATTTTCCTAAGTTAACTTTATATTCAATAGTAGCGCAAGTATCCTATGGACCCTCTAGAAGATCATAATAACCTAACTCGATTCTATGCCCACGGAACCGCGAACGAACCTTCGGGTTTGCCGTAGTGCCGTGGTGTCATAGGTGAGGCGTTGGTTAACTCCTTCTATGGCTGAATCATAAGACACTGTGGCGCGATTTTGAGTATTTGTAAATTTACTCAAGTGTTGAGCTCTTAGGGTAAAACGTGGGTGTTTGTTGATGCGATCGAAACGTTAAATATCGTCTTGATATCTGTGATTGCAATTGTTGTTTTTCACTTTCTTTTCTGCGACCGTAAGCGTAGTATGCGGTGTATCACCGGCTTCGTTGCTATACATCAACGACAATCAAGATACGCATACTTGCTTATGTTGATGATATGAGATATTATGTGTTGCTCAGATATGATGCAGGATTGTCGCGATCGAATAGCCGGGGGTTTTATGTGAGATGAGAGTGTTTATTTTCATTCATGTAAAAGTTAGCTGTATGTAATATTCTTTTATTTGGGGCACTTCCGGGTTGAGGATGATGTCACCATTATTGTATATTATTTACTTTTCTGCATTATGATAGACCCATGGAGGGGAGCACAAGTGATCGGGTTCTAGGGTTCAGTGGGAGGCCATCTCGAGGAGTCGAGTGTTAGTTGTATGTATGCCCTAGAGGCCAGTATTGTACAGATGATGTATATTATATTGGATGCTTGGACATATATAGAGAGGACTTTCTTGCTCGATATGATAGTATGCTATCTGGTTGCACTTTACTTTAACATGTATACTTGTCTCTTTATACTGTCTTATAGTTACATGTTGGTAAAGCCCTTAGGATGTGTACTTGACTACCTGGACTATCATGCGGATCATACTAGTGGGGACATGGTAGTCCATAAGTACATCCTTCAAGGTCCCTAGTCGTGGGTGTATCGAGACGGGGCATCGATATACCAGTGTAGACTAGCGTATACGCTTCTCGACCCATCCCATATCCATTGGTGTTTGACATCAGAGATGGTATACGGGTGCTCAGCGGAGACTGGGTACACTGGACGGACTCGCCGAAAACTCCCAGATGGTATTATACCTCACGTCAGATGGCAGTTCTCTGGTGACACTTGTGCAGGTTAGTCTGTAGACCCAAGATCGTCATAGAGTCTTGTGTGATTCTCACTGTGCTTTGATTTCCACCTTACCACATCCATGAGGGCATGCAAAACGGTGGTTTTTGGGTACAGTCCCGAGTCACATCGAGGCAATGAGCGATAGGAGGGGTTTCGTCTCTCCCGGTATTGGGGGTTGATGTTGCGCTGTGCTCGATTGGCCATAACAGGGAAGTCCTTGGCCAGGGCCGATTCAGAGATTTGCTGGTAAGTGTTACCAGTAGTTTCTCGACCCGTTATGAGCCTCATATCGGCACGACTTATCGGTTATTGGGGTCTGACGTTTACCACCCCTAGACTTGATATGCGACATATCAGACGAGGAGACCGGACTGTACGGGAAGTGTTACCGGCAGGCTTTTACAGGAGTTGGAGCGGGCTTGCTTACTGATCTTCTGATCGCTCAATACCCGGGTAGCCGTTACGTCCAGCTAGTACCGCTGACGGCTTGTGGGTGCGTGATGTGATCATCACCTACCGCCGGTGTATCGACGAGTCTTTAGAGTCCTACACAGAGGTTTTACTGGCTCAGGAAAAACGAAATAGGGGCGCATATGTAATATGTGCGGGACCGAGAATAATGCGTGTATGTGATACCATATTTTATTCTCGCGACTTTATGTATCGGTCGGTTATATATGATATAGCCGGGTTATCGAATCAAGTGTTGATTCGATAAGTCGATACATTGGATGTTAGTCAGTTATATGTGATATGACCGGATTATTAAGTCAAGTGTTGATTTAATAATTTATTGTATAATTGTATATTTGATATACTAGTTTACATTAACTAACACATGTTCACTTAGGGTATTTTCTCACATGTACACATCTTTACTATATATATATGATATATATTAAAATGTGTTATATTTTTGTATCATGGTTGATGATACATCATCCATGGGTGTATGAGACTTACACTATGCTAATTTTTAGTTTGGGTTATTAATATTTAAAGTAATTACAAAATCAAGTGGAGGATTAGAAAATGCATGAAGCTTGTGGAAGCTTGTGGATGCATTGACTAATTCAACTTGAGTTTGTTTTTACTATGGATTTTTATTAACCCAACCATATCAATTAGCCTAGGGTTAAGTCTCTACAAGAGTTAGTATATGATACTCACTCACCATGGTTAGCTCACACACTTGATCATTATCCTCTCCTCTTTCTTTTATTCATCTTCTTCATTTGAACAAAAGAAAAAGAAAACTAGGGTTTTGAAAAAAGAGTAAAAGATTGTGAGAAATAAAATTCCAAAGAGAACCCACTTCCTATTTCTCCATCCTCTACTAGACTAGCACTTTAGTTTAGGGTGTTTACTTCACTAATTCTCTAGTTAGTGAAGTAGGAGCTTAAGTCGGAATTCCCTCGACGTAGATCATCTTCGGCCTCGGAGACTTCAAGCAAGGTCGCATCTTTCGCCTCGTGAAGCCATGGAAGAGCCCGGGAGAACCATGATCGCAGCGAAGGGACTACGACAAGGAGCTTTAGAAGTGAAGGACCGATCTACAAAGGTTGTATTTCGTATTCCCTTTAGAGTAAAGTTGTTTACTTGCTATTAGTTTCGCCTAAACTCTAGTATACGATCTTGCTTAGGGTTGTTCGGCACATAAAAATTTAATTTTGGCATGGTCGATACCTTGTAGAGCCTTGTTAGTGTGCCTAGTAACCCTACAGTGGTATCAGAGTCTAGCTAGAGCATTAGGCGATGTGTTAACGAAGTTAAAACTCCGATCGAACCCGACAATGTCAAAGTTAACCCCCTCTCTGTACAATTTTTAAAAACTGGGTTTTTTCAGAATTAAAAATACCTAAAAAATTCAGCAGGGCTTTCTAAGAATTGTGGTAAAATTCGACAGCATATTCCGTACAATCCACCGCGGAACCGCGGCCGTACCCTGCTTGGGCCGCGGTTCCGCGGCCGTACAGAGGAGACATGCTATCATTTTTTCACTGTAATTCATATTTATGTTATTTGTATTTTCTGGGTATTTGTAAATTAACTCAAGCGTTGAGTATTTTGGGGTTTATTTTGTAATCGTCGATTCGATCGGAGAATTTAATTTTGTTATGTTATTCCGGATAATTTAGAAAGTACTAAAATGTTCGAACGGATATCATTAACTCAATTTTTCCCGGCACCAAAAACATTCAAGTGTTGAATTTTTCTCAGGTTTAAATCTTTCGGAAAAACGTGCATGTGACGCGATGGACCCTCTAGAAGACAACAAACCTTAACTCGATTATGTGACCGTCTTGAACTGCCTTTTGAACCTTAGGGTTTGGGGCAGTACGGCTTGCCACATGTGAGGCGTTGGCTTAACCCTTCTACGGCTGGACCGTTGCTACTGTGATGTTTTCTGAAATTTTTGAACTCCGCTCAAGTGTTGAGCTATTTAGGAAATCTTAGGTATTTGATTATTCGATCGGAAAGTTTAATACTGTCTATTTATCTGGAATGTGATACAATTTGTGGAATTCATACAGTTAGGCATGAAATGCGAAATATGTGATATTTCGGATTTACGATGTCTAAAGAGATTGTGGATTCCAAATGTTGTAGTTTTACATTTTCTTTTCTGTGACCGTAAGTGTAATATGTGATATCACCGGTTTCGTTGCTATATGTCAACGACAATTGGGATGCGCATATTTACTTACGTTGATGACATGTGTTGTTATGTGTTGCTAGATATGTTATATTGGATCATCGCGTTTTGAATAGCTGGGTTTTTTTTATGTGAGATGAGAGTTTTTATTTTCATTCATGTAGCATAAAATGTATGTAATATTCTTTTATTGGGGCACTTCCGGGATGAGGTCGATATCACCATTTGTATATTATTTACTTTTCCGCACTAGGATAGATCCAAGGAGGAGAGCACAAGTAACCGGGTTCTGGAGTCCAGTGGGAGACCAACTCGAGGAGTCGAGTCCGGGTCTCCTAACTCTAGAATTGGTAGGGTTGCTTGCCGCTCTCGTAGGGATCTAGGGGTGTGGGTTTGGCTATTCATCGCGACCGTGGAATCCGTGTTTTATAGAGGCTCAAAATAAAACACGGACGTCCTAGTATATCCAATGTTTCATATGTTTCTTCTAGTGCGTTATCTGTGATGTGATCATTTCATGTTCTGTGATAAATATTGTATATAGTATATATATAATATATTATATAGACGTTACTTATGTTTTACACCCGTGCTAGCCCTACCCCGCTCTGCCGTTAGTTACCTAACCTAACGGTGCACGAGGGGACATCGAGTCGAATGCGGATGGCATAAGTGTACGTCGTATTTATCTGTGATGTTTAGGTGACTTAAATGATCGGACTTCATTAATGTGATTAATGAAAGAAAAGAAACCTAAAAGATGTTGTAGAATCAAATTTTTCAAAAAGGGTAGCTACAGTTTTGCTTTGCACAGCGGTATATATGATATACTCTGCACCTTATTCGATGGGGAAAGAGACGAGATCCCTTCACCGGGAGTGACCTCTTTAGCAAAACTGGCAGATGCTACAACACTCGGTTTGTTTTTGATTGCTTTAGAAGTTTTGCTTTGCATAGCGATGTATATGATATATCCTGCACCTTATTCCATAAGGAAAGAGCCGAAATCCCTTCACCGGGAGTGACCTCTTTAGCAAAACCAATAAAAGCCTCAAAATCACTCCATTTCAAAATTCACATGATTCTGCAACGATATCAAGTTCATTACGCAATAGGTTTTCAGAAAAACCTGTCGTAGCCCTCCGTCATTTCAGATAAGTTGTATATAGTATTCGTGCTGCATTTGTTGGCTTTCGTCAAGGTGTACTGTGCGGTAGCTATATGCTGCTTATCTGCTGCATATGATGCGATTGGATTAGGGTAGTCGTACGGCTTTATTGGCTTTCGTCAAGAGTCGTGCGGGTGGGTTTAATTCAATCAAGAAATGTACGGGTTGAACTTGACTAGCGGGCTATGGTTTGTTGGCTTTCGTCAAGGTCATAGCACGTTAGGGGCAAAATATTATCGGGAATTTCAAGTGTTGAAATTTGCAATGAGATTGCATACCTTCTATGAGATAGTTGGATCCCGATACCCACTGCGAGTAATTGTTACTCCCGGGAGAGTTTTACACAGGACAATTAGCCGATCAAGTAGGTGTCTAGAAAAGTGTCAACGGGGTTACGCCTTTGGAAAAATGAGGTTTACTTTAATTAGATCCGTGCGAAAGCACGGGGAACCTCCCTCAAAGTACCGACACTGGCTTGGCTGAAAGATCGACGAAGTTGTAGGGTGTAATTAATCCCGGCTAGTCTTTCCTTTTAGGGTTTGAAGGAAGATTTGATAAAAACAGTGGGAGCCATCCTGATTAGATAAAATAATAACCAATCTGATCTTACAAGTGCATACGCTAAAGTGTTTTCTTCTCTCTCTCTCCAGGTAGCGACCATATCATGCCTTAATCAAGATAACAATATGGATGTATTGACCGAACCCGCATGTTATACTGTGCTGGGGAACGTTGGTTCCGTTCTTTCTTATAAGAGTTATAAGACTGAACAGGATATAGGGGAATACCAGGATTCCCATGCCACCCGTATGAAGAAAGTACATGTTGATGCATTTTCTTCGGGTGTGTTCGTTACAGAGAACTGTTTCTCCATTTGCTCTACGTCTTGGGTATTAGATACCGGGTCAGGATCCTATATATGTAATCAGTTACATGGGCTTAGGAAAGGTAGAGAACTTGGAGAAGGTGATAAAGACATAAGGGTTGGAAATAGTGCAATTGTTGCAGCTAAAACCGTCGGGGAATATCACCTTGTATTGCCAACCGGTAATACATTGATTCTGAACGAATGCTATTTCATGCCGAACCTGATATGCAACATTATATCGGTTTTTTTGTTGAGTAAAGAGCGATATAATTTTATATTACAGGATAATGTTATGAACATTTTCCTAAACCAAAGGTTGGTTGGATCAGGCACGTTGTGCAATGGCATTTATGTTCTAAATCAATCAACCGTTCTGAGCATAACAAACACACACAAGAGAAAGAGTTCAGAATTGAACGAATCCTTCTTGTGGCATTGTAGACTGGGTCATGTCAATACGACACGACTAGCTAAGTTGCATAAGAATGGATATATGAAACCGTTCGAATTTTCATCTTATGACACTTGCCAGTCATGTCTCAAAGGTAAGATGACCAAAACTCCGTTTACGGGACACGGAGAAAGAGTTACCGAACTCTTGGAACTGATACATAGTGATGTATGCGGTCCCATGTCTATACATGCCAGGGATGGTTCTTCGTACTTCATTACATTCACTGACGATCTCTCAAGATACGGACATGTGTTCTTGATAAGACACAAGTCTGAAGCTTTTGAGAAATTTAGAGAATATAAACAAGAAGTCGAGAACCAAACCGGAAAAAGTATTAAAATCCTACGATCTGATCGAGGAGGTGAATACTTGAGCAATGAATTCCTGGACTTCCTAAAAGAGAATGGAATTCTCTCTCAGCTGACTCCTCCATATACACCACAGCACAACGGTGTATTAGAACGGAGGAACCGCACCCTATTAAATATAGTGCGCTCTATGATGAGCACAGCTGAGTTACCTATTTCCTTCTGGGGGTATGCGCTAGAGACAGCCATACATCTATTGAATATGGCCCCCACCAAATCTGTGCCTACCACTCCATATGAGATATGGAAAGGGAAAAGACCATATCTTAACTATGTAAAGATATGGGGTTGTCCAGCCTATGTCAAACGACAAAATCTGGACAAACTCGAAGCACGGTCTGTTCTATGCAAATTTGTAGGATATCCCAAGAATTCTCAAGGGTATATCTTCTACCACACTGAAGAACAAAGGGTATTTGTTTCTCGGCATGCTACCTTTTTAGAAAAGGAATTTCTTGCAAAAGAGATTAGTGGTCATGAGGTAGAACTAGAAGAGGTTCCAGCTACAAAAGCTACAACAGAAGATTTGGTGGAACCAGAGGATTCGGTAGTTCCCGATGAACCCCAGCCACTCCGCCGATCTAGTAGGGTTCCTCACCCACCTGAGAGATACTACGGTTTTCACATGGATGGTGGGAGCGAGGATTGCATCATGGAGGATGATGACCCAACTAGCTTCGAGCAGGCCATCATGAGTGGAGACTCAGTCAAATGGCTGGATGCAATGCGGTCCGAGATGGAATCCATGTACACCAACAAAGTATGGACTTTGGAAGATGCTCCTGAAGGGGTAAAACCCATTGGGAGCAAGTGGATCTTCAAGAAAAAACTTGGTATAGATGGGAAAGTGGAGACTTTCAAAACTAGACTTGTTGCAAAGGGTTTTCGTCAAAGACCAGGTGTGGACTATGACGAAACCTTTTCTCCAATGGCTATGCTTAAATCCATCCGGATCATGCTTGCCATCGCTGCATATCATGACTACGAAATCTGGCAAATGGATGTTAAGACCGCCTTTCTAAATGGTGATTTAGAAGAGTGCGTGTACATGACTCAGCCAGAGGGCTTCGTAGATAGTGGGAGCAGCGGGAAGGTGTGCAAGCTGCTTAAATCCATTTATGGATTAAAGCAAGCATCGCGGAGTTGGAACATCTGCTTTGACGTCGTTATCAAAGAGTTTGATTTCGTCAAAAACGTAGATGAACCTTTTATCTACAAGAAGGTGGCAGAGAGTAAGGTTGTCTTCCTCGTATTGTACGTGGACGACATACTCTTGATAGGAAATGACATTCCTATGCTGCAATCGGTCAAGCTCTTCTTATCACAAAGATTCTCAATGAAAGATCTTGGTGATGCCTCCTGCATATTGGGAATTATGATCTATAGAGATAGATCTAACGGATATTGGGATTGTCCCAATCCAGGTACATTGACACCATACTAAAAAGGTTTAGTATGGAAGAGTCCAAACGTGGGTTTTTACCCATAATCTCAGGGCTCACTCTCTCCAAAGAGATGTCTCCCAAGACTGATTTGGAGAGAGCTCGCATGCAAGGGATACCCTATACTTCGGCAGTAGGCTCTATCATGTACGCGATGCTATGTACAAGACCTGATGTAGCATACTCACTAAGTGTAGTGAGTAGGTATCAAGATGATCCTGGAGAGAGTCATTGGACAACTGTGAAGAGCATTCTCAAGTACTTACGAAGGACTAAAGAGATGCTCTTGGTGTATGGTAACGGAGAACTCCAAGTGGAGTCCTTTACCGATTCAAGCTTCCAGAGTGATAAGGACGACTCTAAGTCGCAGTCGGGATTTGTCTTTACCCTTTACGGAGGGGCGGTTAGGTGGAAGAGTTCTAAGCAGGAAACCGTGGCAGACTCGACGATGGAGGCTGAATACATCGCTGCCAACGATGCTGCCAAAGAGGCTGTCTGGATCAAGAAGTTCATTACTGAACTTGGAGTGGTTCCATCCATTGAGCATCCAATATCTTTGTATTGCGATAACAATGGAGCGGTGGCTTTGGCCAAGGAACCCAGGTCCCATCAGTGATCCAGGCATATTCTGAGGCGGTATCACCTGATCCGGGAGATAGTTGATCGCCGGGAGATCAAGGTCAGGAGGGTTGACACGAAGAACAACACTGCGGATCCACTCACGAAGGCCATTCCCCAGATACAGTTTGAGAGACTCTTCGGGATGCTTGGTATGCGATACTACAGCAGCTGGCCCTAGTGCAAGTGGGAGATTGTTAGTTGTATGTATGCCCTAGAGGCCAGTATTGTACAGATGATGTATATTATATTGGATGCTTGGACATATATAGAGAGGACTTTCTTGCTCGATATGATAGTATGCTATCTGGTTGCACTTTACTTTAACATGTATACTTGTCTCTTTATACTGTCTTATAGTTACATGTTGGTAAAGCCCTTAGGATGTGTACTTGACTACCTGGACTATGATGCGGATCATACTAGTGGGGACATGGTAGTCCATAAGTACATCCTTCAAGGTCCCTAGTCGTGGGTGTATCGAGACGGGGCATCGATATACCAGTGTAGACTAGCGTATACGCTTCTCGACCCATGAGATGGGCGATGGATGATCCCATATCCATTGGTGTTTGACATCAGAGATTGTATACGGGTGCTCAGTGGAGACTGAGTATACTGGACGGACTTGCCGAGAACTCCCAGATGGTATTATACCTCACGTCAGATGGCAGTTCTCTGGTGACACTTGTGCAGGTTAGTCTGTAGACCCAAGATCGTCATAAAGTCTTGTGTGATTCCCACTGTGCTTTGATTTCCACCTTACCACGTCCATGAGGGCATGCAAAACGGTGGTTTTTGGGTACAGTCCCGAGTCACATCGAGGCAATGAGCGATAGGAGGGGTTTCGTCTCTCCCGGTATTGGGGTTGATGTTGCGCTGTGCTCGATTGGCCATAACAGGGAAGTCCCTGGCCAGGGCCGATTCAGAGATTTGCTGGTAAGTGTTACCAGTAGTTTCTCGACCCGTTATGAGCCTCATATCGGCACGACTTATCGGTTATTGGGGTCTGACGTTTACCACCCCTAGACTTGATATGCGACATATCAGACGAGGAGACCGGACTGTACGGGAAGTGTTACCGGCAGGCTTTTACAGGAGTTGGAGCGGGCTTGCTTGCTGATCTTCTGATCGCTCAATACCCGGATAGCCGTTACGTCCAGCTAGTACCGCTGACGGCTTGTGGGTGCGTGATGTGATCATCACCTACCGCCGGCGTATTGACGAGTCTTTAGAGTCCTACACAGAGGTTTTACTGGCTCAGGAAAAACGAAATAGGGGCGCATATGTAATATGTGCGGGACCGAGAATAATGCGTGTATGTGATACCATATTCTATTCTCGCGACTTTATGTATCGGTCGGTTATATATGATATAGCCGGGTTATCGAATCAAGTGTTGATTCGATAAGTCGATACATTGGATGTTAGTCAGTTATATATGATATGACCGGATTATTAAGTCAAGTGTTGATTTAATAATTTATTGTATAATTGTATATTTGATATACTAGTTTACATTAACTAACACATGTTCACTTAGGGTATTTTCTCACATGTACACATCTTTACTATATATATATGATATATATTAAAATGTGTTATATTTTTGTATCATGATTGATGATACATCATCCATGGGTGTATGAGACTTACACTATGCTAATTTTTAGTTTGGGTTATTAATATTTAAAGTAATTACAAAATCAAGTGGAGGATTAGAAAATGCATGAAGCTTGTGGAAGCTTGTGGATGCATTGACTAATTCAACTTGAGTTTGTTTTTACTATGGATTTTTATTAACCCAACCATATCAATTAGCCTAGGGTTAAGTCTCTACAAGAGTTAGTATATGATACTCACTCACCATGGTTAGCTCACACACTTGATCATTATCCTCTCCTCTTTCTTTTGTTCATCTTCTTCATTTGAACAAAAGAAAAAGCAAACTAGGGTTTTGAAAAGAGAGCAAAAGATTGTGAGAAATAAAATTCCAAAGAGAACCCTACTTCCTATTTCTCCATCCTCTACTAGACTAGCACTTTAGTTTAGGTTGTTTACTTCACTAATTCTCTAGTTAGTGAAGTAGGAGCTTGAGTCGGAATTCCCTCGACGTAGATCATCTTCGGCCTCGGAGACTTCAAGCAAGGTCGCATCTTTCGCCTCGTGAAGCCATGCAAGAGCCCGGGAGAACCATGATCGCAGCGAAGGGACTACGACAAGGAGCCTTAGAAGTGAAGGACCGATCTACAAAGGTTGTATTTCGTATTCCCTTTAGAGTAAAGTTGTTTACTTGCTATTAGTTTCGCCTAAACTCTAGTATACGATCTTGCTTAGGGTTGTTCGGCACATAAAAATTTAATTTTGGCATGGTCGATACCTTGTAGAGCCTTGTTAATGTGCCTAGTAACCCTACATCGAGATCGGGTCCCCTAAACTCTAGAATTGGCAGGATCACTTGCCGCTCTCGTAGGGGTCTAGAGGTGTGGGCTTGGCTATTCATCGCGACCATGGAATCCGTATTTTCTATTGCTGGCTGAATACAAAATACGGACCTCCTAGATATCCTTTTTATTTTCATATGCGCTTCTCCTGGATTGATATTCTGTAATGTGATTACTTAGTATCTGAAATGAATGGTTTATTATTATATATATGATATATAATAAACGCTGCTTATATTTTACACCCGCACTAGTCCCGCCCCGCTATGCCGTTAGTTAAGTAACCTAACGGTGCATAACGGGACACTGTGGCGAATGCGGATGGTATAAGTATACGTTCTATTTTCGTTTCTTTTCTGTGATTGCTTAGGAACTTAAATGATGGGACTACATTAATGAGATTAATGTAAAGTAAAAGAAACCTAAAGATGTTGTAGAATCGGATTTGAAACCCATTCGGCCTTTTTATGAAAAATGCAAGTTTTCAAAAGATGCGGAGCTTAAACCACTCTTTTTCTAAACTGTTTTGATTCTACAACGAGATCAAGTTCAAAGCGTTAAAGGTTTTCATGAAGACTATCCGCAACCCTCCGTCATTTTAGGAAGCAGAGTACTTACTATTCGTGCTACGTATGTCGACAATAGCCGAGGCGTAGTGTACGGTAGCTAAGTGATGTCTTCCTACACCGCATATGATGCGATTAGTTAGGACATTCATGTGATTATGTTGATCATAGTCAAGGGTCATATGGGTGGGTCTAGTTAATCTCGAAATGACGGGTAGAACTTGACTAGTGCTTATGATATTTTGACCATAGCTAAGGTCATAAGTTACTAGGGGTAAAAACTATATCGGGAGTTTCAAGAGTTGAAATTTGCAATGAGATTGCATACCTTCTATATGATAGTTGGATCCCGATCCCACTGTGAGTAAGAGTTACTCCCAGGAGAATTTTGCATTTTGCAATTAGCTAATCCAGTAGGTGTCTAGAAAGGTGTCAACGGGGTTTGACCTCTGAAAAAACGAGGTTTATTTTAATTAGGTCCGTGCGAAAGCACGGGAAACCTCCTTCAAAGTACCGACACTGGCCTGGTTGACCGGTTAGCGAAACTGTAGAATGTAATTAATCCTGGCTAGTTTTCTTTTCAGGTTTTGAAAGAAAATTTGATTAAAGCAGTGGGAGACATCGATTAGATAAGATAATAACTAATCTAATTCTTTGCAAGAGCATTTCGCTGAGTGTATTCTTTTCTCTCTCCTAATGGCAGATACCGATGACGGGACTTAAGCTTCTACTAGAGAAAAACATACTGACTGAGCCGAATTATAAAGAATGGTTGAGGAACTTGAACATTGCACTCACGTATGATAAAGTATCATATGTCCTCACTACCAAAGCCCCACCCATCCCAGGACCTGAATCATCTGTTTCGGATAGGAAGATCCGAAAAACATGGGATATTGATTGCAACACGGCCAAATGCCTCGCGCTTGCTTCTATAGACAACATCCATCAGAAACAGCACGAGAAGATGAATATGCAATCCATCTTTCTTCATACAAAGGAGTTGTATGAAGAGCAATCTCGTACTTTGAGATACGAGGCATCTCGGAAACTGTTTCAGATGCGAATGGCCCCTGGTGCATCAGTAAGAGACCATGTCTTGAAGATGATTGGTCTTAATAAAGAACTCGAGGACCTGGGATAGACCATGGATAATGAGCAGTATACGGATATTGTTCTGCAGTCTCCCCCCCTCCCCCCGCCTTTGCTCCGTTCATAGTGAATTTCAATATGAACGATTTGGAAAAATCATTGCCTAAACTTCTCAATATGTTGAGAAGTGCAGAGAGCACGCTGAAAATAGCAAAGACTCCCGCTCTGATTGCTGGGCCATCTTCCTCTTCCGTCCTAAAAGCGAAGGCCAAGGGAAAGAAGAAGAAGAAACCCATCAAACAGAAATGTGGAGTTAAAAAGGCGAAGGGGAAAGAAATATCTGGGGCCACGGGAAGTGGAAAAGGAGAATGTTTTTATTGCCACAAGTCGGGATATTGGAAACGCAACTGTGCTTTGTATCCTGCTGATCTCAAGAAAAAGAAGCATGTCGATACTTCCGCTTCAGGTGTGTTTGTAACTGAGAACTGTTTTTCAATTAACTCTACATCTTGGGTATTAGATACCGGTTCTGGTTCTCACATCTGCAATTGTGTGCAGGGGTTAAGAAACAGTAGAGTTTTGAAGACTGGAGACCATACTCTGCGGGTTGGAAATGATTCCAATGTACATGCTGTATCCGTAGGAGAGTATCATCTGGGTTTGCCTTCGGGTTGTATATTGGGTTTGAACCCGTGTTATTTTGTACCAAGTATGCTATGTAATATAATATCCGTTTCTTTGTTGGACAATGAAGGATATCATTTTGTATTGCAAAATAATGTTATGAACATTAACTTGAATCAAGAGTTGATTGGGTATGGTACATTAAATAACGGTATTTACGTCCTGAACCAACACACAGTTTTCAATATACAACATACTAATAAAAGAAAGTTTTCAGATATAAATGAAGCTTTTCTTTGGCATTGTAGACTTGGTCATATTAATAAAACAAGACTAAGCAAGCTACATAAAGATGGATATTTAAATTCTTTTGAATAAATCTTATGCAATTTGCCAGTCCTGTATCAAAGGTAAAATGACCAAAACTCCGTTTACTGGACACGGAGAAAGATCTGTGGAACTCTTAGGCCTCATACATAGTGATGAATGCGGACCAATGTCTACACATGCTAGAAGCGGTTTTTCATACTTCATTACTTTTACTGATGATTTCTCAAGATTTGGACACGTGTTTTTAATAAAGCACAAATCCGAAACTTTCGATAAATTCAAGGAGTACAAACTTGAAGTAGAAAAACAAATAGGCTTGAGCATCAAGAAACTTCGATCAGATTGAGATGGAGAGTACTTAAGTACAGAGTTTTCAGACTTCTTAAAAGAGAATGGGATTCTCTCTCAGCTCACTCCTCCTTACATACCACAGCACAACGGTGTGTCAGAATGGAGGAATCATACCCTATTAGATATGGTACGATCCATGATGTGTGATGCTGAGTTACCGCTTTCCTTTTGGGGGCATGCATTGGAAACATCAATATATCTATTAAACAGGGTTCCAACCAAGACCGTGTCTACCACTCCATATGAGATATGGAGTGGAAAGAGACCATCTCTTAAAAGAGTTAGGATTTGGGGTTGTCCGGCTTTTGTTAAAAAGCAGAATCCAGACAAACTCGAGACACGATCGGTCATGTGTAAATTTGTAGGATATCCAAAACATTCGTATGGATATCTATTCTACCATAAGGAGGAACAAAAGGTGTTTGTTTGTAACGTTTTAGAAATCGTTATGCGAATTTTTTCGTTTTAGTGTAAAATAGTCGGTATTTTCCGTTTTAACCCGATTTTGATCAAACGTCCGTATAAACTTACCGGCACCTAATTTAGCTAAAATAAAGCTAGTGCGCAAGCTTTGGGGGTATATGGGAAGTTTTAGTTCAAATAGAATTTTTCCCTATTTTAATATTATTTTAATACGGTATTTACATATTGGGTTTGGGTAATTACTCCTAAAATTTGTATCATTTCAAATTAATCAAGTTTGAGTAAAACAAACCTTCCATATAATATCTAGATATTCTTGTGCAAGAGATTAATGTTTTAATGAAAAGAAGAAATGAATGTGAGAGGTGGCAATATTGCATTTATGTGCATTTATTACAATTCTTGCTAGAAAACTCCACACAATTCCTCACCTTCCCCAATTATTGGCCGAGCCTCCTCCTTCTTCTGCCCTTGAGTTTTCTTTCACCATTTGCAACAATTCAAAGCTCAATAAATCTCCAAAATTTCCTAAATAATCTCACCAAAACACTTCAAGTCTTGCTTTTGCCTCTATAATCACTTGGAGTTTAGAAAGCTAGGATCTTGTGAGCAAGTATTGATAGGTATAATCCCTAAACTGTTAAATAGGAGTTTTTATGATGTATAGCTCGTGGGTTATTATGTAGAACACTTTAAGTATCGTTTCGTGCAATATCGTATTTTTTAGTGTCTTTTTAGAGTCTCTGTGATCTGCTGTGATCTGAGATTTTTACTGATTGACCAAACAAGATAGTAGTGTTGTACTAGAGACCTTAGGATTCCACTTGAGACACGGGACCCACCCTACCGGTTTTGGCCGGCGACCAGACGACGAAATCCGGCGACGTCAGATTTGGAGGGGGTGTTGGGGTTGGGTTTTGTTGGGTAGTTGTCTGCTGTGGTTTAGGGGTGTTTGGTACTGTTTAATTTTTGAGTAATTACAGTATGCAAAACCTGGGATCGTTTTCCTATAATCTAGTGTTTTGAGTCCGTGTGTTACGTTATCCGACACGGATCGTGATCTTGTGCAGCTGCTGCACTTGGGTTGGTTTCGTAGTGTCGCCACGCACGTTAGCCACTAGACGGATACTTATGGGTTAGTTTGGAGTTGGTGCGTCGTTTTAAATGTAGTTTTACGTTATATTGGTCGATTTCTGAGATTTTTGCACTGTCTATGTGTTTGTGAAATTATAGCATCGCAAGCGGGGACTTCGGACGCTGCGAACAAAGGGAAGCAGGTGGTCAGATTTTCATAGCTCGAAACCATCGGTGAGTAGATTTAACATCTACGGGGAAATCTCCCATATGGCGTTATGCGTCGGGGCTGATATGATATGATAGCTGCATGTTATTGCATTTTAGTTGATTTCATATGAACGTCATTGCATAGTATTATCTGTTGTATCTTGACTTGTACCTTCAGATATAACACATTACTGACGGTTCATATTGCACGAGCACTAATTTGTATACTACACCCACACCGTCAGTAATTGGCATGACACGCACAACCCACATACATACGTGTTATTGTAGTGGATAGGGATAATTGAGGTAGTGACTCTTATTCCATTGTGCATATGAAATATTGTTGACACATACATACGTGATATTGCATTGGACATGGATAGTTAAGATAGTAACTCTTATTCTATTTCACGTATACCTTACTATAGCTACTTGTACATCATGCACATATATTGACATGTACACCCACATACTCGATTACAGCTACATGTACATCATGCACACATACTGACATGTTGTAACAACCCTAAATTTCCAATACAAGTTTTTACAAAAAAAATTCAAAAAATCCATAAAGGGGTATTTTAGCCTGAGCATAAGTTATAAGTAATTATTTTGCTTTTTAATTGCAAGTTAAAAGAATGTAACAACTCCATTTTTAGTGTACAAAAATTTGCTTTAAAATTAATGTATACTTGGGGTATTTATATTTACTGTTATTACTGTAAGTAATTAATTAGCTCCATAATTACAAGAAAGAGCTTGTAGCTCATTGGTAATACCTTGCACTGCTGAACCAAGCCATCAGAGTTCAAATCTCATACCCCACATTATTTTTAATATTGATTTTTTTAAAAACCTTTAGAATACCAAGAGTTTACACGTGCATATCTCACAAAAACCCCACTACACCCAAAAATGTAACATTTCTAGGAGTTAGATGAACCGTCGGGGGGGATCCTGGCCGCCTGACTCGGCCAGGAATCGGCCAAATCGGCCTTGACTCGGTCTGACTCCGTCCTCAGACCGAGTCACGGCCGAGTTGGCCGATTTCGGCAACGACCCCAACATGAAAGTTGTGTCTTTTCATATTCCCTATGTACCTGCAAAATTTCAGCCTCAGACCATTTCCAGAGCTCTTAAAAAACCCCAATTACTCCACTTTTAATACATTTTATCACATTTTTATTTTAAACTTTTCATCTACCCTAACCCTAGCCTAACCCTATAAATACCAACCCTATACACTACCCTCTCACCCCAAAATCCTGAGCCCACTCTCTCAAAAAATTTCCAAAGATCGTGTTGTAAGTCCACGTTGCCCACCCCGGTGCTTGCGGGAAAGCGGAAACGTTATGAAAAATCGGATTTTTACAACACTAGGCAACATGGACTATGGAAAGGAGGGATCTTTGCTAAACAAAACTAACTACAAAGCTAAAGAGAGTTTAGCTACTCGGAAAGGGGGTTATACCCAGGTCTTCAAGTCCTTCTCTTCTTGCTCCTTGGAGTGAAAGAACGGGTTCTCCTTGTCCCCTTCTCTTGCCGAAGAAAGATCCACCCGAGGGCCTCAACCTTTGGCTCCAACCTCAAACTAGAAGTAACTAAGGTGCTTGGTGTGCTAGACCTAGGACCTTAGAAAGAGTAGAGAGTGTTTTTGAGGGTTTTATCTCAAGCTCAAGGGGTTCTCAACTCATGAGAGGGGAGAGCTAGAGAGAGAGGAAGATGAGGAGAGAGAATCAAAATGATAGAATGAGATAGTTTTTTACAACAATAACAATATAAGTGAATTAATCAAATTAATAATTTTAATCAAATGAAAAAGTTGATGGTTGGTTTGATAAGACAATTATCATTTCACATTAAATGGTTTTTACAAAGATCAAAGAGCATCTTTGATATGTAATGATGATGGTAACCAATGTCAACAAGTCAACCTTGGTCAACAAGTCAACAAACCCAACCATGACACAATTTCATTTAATTAATATTATTAATTGATATATCACAAATTCATTAGGGTTTGGAAAAAGACGACTGTCAACTGTGCATACGCACCCGTTCCAAAACCCTAATGAAAATCCTCTTCCTCTGCCTCAAACAACTGTGCATACACACCCGTATTCGTGTCCGAGGAACACGATTACAATGAGATAAAACCAATCCCAAATCATATACCAGAATCCGGCTTAAACCAAAGCCCGCTAGTATAAGCTGTCCGGACACCAAACGTGCACAAGTGCGCGGATGTGAACGAACCCTGTCGCAAAACCATGCGACCTCTACTCATTTTGCCTAAAGGCGAATAACCCTCTGTGTGGGACTCTAAAGACTCGACACTACGCTGGCAGTGGGTTTAACCATAGACCGCAAGCGGCACTAGCTGTACGTAACGGTCCCCAGGTAGATGCCGATAAGAGGACTGACGAGTAAAACCCATCTGAACTCCTACTGAGCCTGAATGTGACAGTCTCTGTACAGTCCGGTCTGTTCGTCTAAGAATATCGCATGGCGGGCCTAGGGGGGCGGTAAACGTCAGTCCCCTACTAGCGGTATAAGTCGTGTCGGAGTGTAGCCCAGAACACCTGAGATAACACTGGAAACCTATCAGTCTATCTCGCTTGCCCTGGCCAGGGACTTTGTGTAATGGCTCTCCTAGACACAGCGCGATATCAACCCCCATTACCGGGAGAGACGAATCCTGTCTAATCGTCACTGCCTCCAAATGCTTCGGGACTACACCCAAAAACTACCTGTTTGCACGACTCCTTTGAGCCGTGGTAGGGTAGTAATCAAAGTACAGTGGGAACACACTCGAGGCGAAGTGACAATGTCAAGTCAACGGACTAAGCTGTACTCATGTCACCTGGGAACTGATAACTGACGATAGGTATAATACCAACCAACAGTTCCCGACGAGTCCTGTACAGTGTACTCGTAACCTAACGAACACCCGCATACTATCTCAAGTACGACGTACCGACGGCTGTGGGACAGACCGTCTCCCAAGCTGGGATAAGAAGCGTATGCGCTAGTCTACTCTGGAGTATCGATGCCCTGTCTCGATAGTCCTGCGACTAGGGACCTGCATAAGGATGTGCTTGTAGATTACCCAGCCCCCACGAGTGTGACTGCCATCACAACGCTGGTAATCAAGCAAAGATCTTAAGGGCTCCACTAATGTGTAAAGGCGATATGCTAAAAGAAACACATGCACACATTAAAGCAGAAACAAACCAAGTAGCATACTACCATTTTGAGCAAGAATGTCAATACAAGGTGAATATCCCAAGCTTCCATCAAGTAATATACAATCCAGTATGATACAGTAATAGCCTCTAGGGCATATACATTAACAATATCCCACTTGTACTAAGGCCATGTACTGGCGTATCGAAGACCTATCATCTCGATCAGCCGCTCGAACTGAGTCTAGGGTAAGACCTTGGTGAATGGATCAGCAGTGTTATCTTCCGTAGCAACTCTCCGAACCTCGATCTCCTGGCGACCGATGATCTCCCTGATCAGGTGATACCGCCTCAAGATGTGCCTGGACTTCTGATGGGACCTGGGTTCCTTCGCTAAAGCTATAGCTCCATTGTTGTCACAATACAGTGGTATTGGATCAACAATGGTAGGAACCACCTGAAGCTCCGTGAGGAACTTCTTCATCCAGACAGTTTCCTTTGCGGCATCTGCAGCAGCGATATATTCCGCTTCCATCGTCGAGTCAGCAACGGTTTCCTGTTTGGAACTCTTCCAACACACCGCCCCTCCATAGAGGGTAAAGACATAACCCGACATGGACTTGGAATCATCTTTGTCACTCTGGAAGCTGGAGTCAGCAAAGGCCTCGATCTGGAGGTCTTTTCCGCCATACACCAGGAACATCTTCTTAGTCCTTCTCAGGTACTTGAGAATGTTCTTTACTGCTATCCAGTGTTTCTCCCCAGGGTTTGACTGATACCGGCTTACCACACTCAGTACATAAGCTACATCCGGTCTGGTACATAATATCGCATACATTATAGAGCCTACCGTAGAAGCGTAGGGTATAATAGACATGCGATCCCTTTCCAAATCAGTTTTGGGAGACATCTCTTTGGAGAGGGTGATCTCGTGACAAGCCGGTAGATTACTGCGCTTGGAATCTTCCATACTGAACCTTTTCAGTATGGTGTCAATGTACCTGAACTGTGAGAGTCCTAATATCCTCTTGGATCTGTCACGATAGATCCGGATCCCCAGAATGTATGAGGCATCACCCAGGTCTTTCATGGAGAACCTGTGTGACAAGAACCCTTTGACAGATTGTAGCATAGGAATGTCATTTCCTATCAAGAGAATGCCATCCACGTATAATACGAGGAATACAACAGTCCTTGCTACAAATCTACTATAGATGCATGGTTCATCTGGATTTTTGATAAAGCCAAATTCCTTGACCGTCTCATCAAAACAGATGTTCCAACTCCACGATGCCTGCTTTAGTCCATAGATGGACTTAAGCAACTTGCACACCTTTCCGCTGCTCCCACTCTGAATGAAACCCTCTGGCTGGTCCATATAGACACACTCCTCTAAATTTCCATTTAGAAAAGCGGTTCTTACGTCCATCTGCCAGATCTCATAATCGTGGAAGGCAGCAATGGCAAGAAGGATCCGAATGGATTTCAGCATAGCCACTGGAGAAAAGGTTTCGTCGTAGTCCAAGCCAGGTCTTTGACGGAAACCCTTTGCAATAAGTCTAGCTTTATAGGTCTCAACCTGTCCATTTACACCAATCTTCCTTTTGAAGATCCACTTGCATCCTACGGGTTTTACCCCATCTGGAGCAATGTCCAACGTCCATACTTTGTTGGTGTACATGGACTCCATTTCGGTCCGCATTGCATCCAACCATTTTACCGAGTCAACGCTCTGAATGGCCTGCTGGAAGCTAGTAGGCTCATCACTATCAATGATGCAATCCTCTCTATCCCCGTCTATGAGAAAACTGTAGTATCTCTCGGACGGATGAGACTGCCTACTAGTTCTGCGGAGCGGCGTAGGAATGTCCTGATCTTTCGAACCCTCCGGTTCTACTAAGCTTTCAGTAATAGCTCGTGGTTCTGGAATTTCTTCCAGTTCTACTGCGCTCCCACTTATCTGATTTTCCAAAAACTCAGTTTCCAAGAAGTGGGCATGACGAGAAACAAAAACCTTTTGTTCCTCTTCGCAATAGAAGAAATATCCTTTGGAGTTCTTTGGATATCCCACAAACTTATACTGTATTGAGCGTGCCACGAGCTTGTCCGCATGCTACTTTTTAACAAAAGCTGGACATCCCCATGTCTTAATATGATTAAGATAGGGTCTCTTCCCACACCACATCTGATATGGTGTAGTAGGCACAGTCTTAGTTGGAACTCGGTTCAAAAGGTATGCAGCTGATTCTAGCGCATATCCCCAGAATGATGGCGGTAACTCAGCGTTACTCATCATGGACCGTACCATATCCAATAGGGTTCGGTTCCGTCTCTCCGATACACCGTTGTGTTGCGGAGTGTATGGAGGAGTAAGCTGAGAGAGAATTCCATTCTCTTTTAAGTAATCCAGGAACTCGGCACTCAAGTATTCACCACCTCGATCAGATCTTAGTGTCTTGATACTTTTGCCTGTTTGTTTTTCTACTTCATTCTTATATTCCTGAAATTTTCCAAAAGCTTCGGATTTATGTTTCATTAAGAAGACATAACCGTACCTTGAAAAGTCATCCGTAAAAGTAATGAAGTAAGAATAACCGCTTCGTGCATTCGTAGACATTGGACCGCACACGTCGCTGTGTACGAGTCCCAAGAGCTCGCTCTCTCTCTCTCCGTGTCCAGTGAACGGAGTCTTTGTCATCTTTCCTTTGAGACAGGATTGACAAGTTGCATACGATTGATATTTGAATGGATCCAAATATCCTTCTGTGTGTAACTTCGTCAACCTTCTCTCATTGATGTGACCCAGTCTACAATGCCATAAGAAAGTCTGATTTGTTTCCGGAGACTTTCTTTTGTGTGTATTCTGGACATTGAAAATCTGTGGTTGGTTTAATACGTATATACCATTGCTCAATGTACCTGACCCAATCAGAACTTGATTAAGGTGAATGTTTACAACATTACTTACAAACGCAAATTCATAACCATCTTTAGAAATCAAAGATACAGAAATGATATTACAAGTTGCGTTGGGTACAAAAAAGCAATTACGTAAAACCAAAACATGTCCATCTGACATTCCCAGGTGATAGTCCCCCACGGTCTTAGCATCCATGCTAGCTCCGTTTGCAACTTTGAGGGTCATGTCACCTGCTTTCAAAAACCTACGCTTTCTCAACGCCTGCAAAGAATTACAAATATGAGATCCTGATCTGGTATCCAATACCCAGGACGTAGAGTTTATTGATAGACAGTTTTCAATAACATACACACCTGAAGCTGAAGCCGCAACCTGCTTCAGATCCTGTGTTCTGGCTTTCCAAGCCCTGCAATTTTTCTTCCAATGTCCACTCTTGTGACAGTAAAAGCATTCTTCCTTATCCACAAGCTTTCCCGCTACCTTTGTTGCTTTTGCCTTTCCCTTCGTATCCACTTTACTAACACCGCCCCTTGGTTTGGCGGGGGTTTTCTTCTTCTTTCCCTTGGCTTTCGCCCTGGACCTAGAAGAGGAAGATCCTCCTACAAACAAAGTGGATGTTTCCCTACCTTTCTGTAGGGTGCCCTCTGCACTCCTCAACATGTTGAGGAGCTCTGAAAGTTCAACTTCCTTTTCTTGCAAGTTGAAATTCAGGATGAACTGGACGTAAGTGGAAGGAAGGGACTGAAGAATCAAGTCCGTATAGAGCTCATTCTCCAACGTGGTCCCAAGGTCCGCGAGCTCCTCTATGTAGCCAATCATCTTAAGCACGTGTTCCGCTACCGATGATCCGACGGCCAATCTTGCCGAAAACAACTTCTTCGACACTTCGTATCTGGCGATACGAGATTGCTCTCCATACAGTTCTTTTGTATGGAGAAATATGGATTCGAGGTCCATATTCTCGTGCCTCCTCTGATGTTCGTTGTCCATAGAGGCAAGTACGAGGCACTTGGCCTTCGCGCAGTCGATTTCCCAGGTCTTACGGATTTCCCTATCCGCGACGCTGGTTTTGGGACCTGGGATAGGGGGAGTTTTGGTGGTAAGAAGATACCCCAACTTGTCATAAGTAATTGCCATTTTGACATTCCTGAGCCAATCTTTGTAGTTTGGCCCTGTCAGTATGTTTTTATCTAGTAGTAACTTAAGTCCAGTCATGATGTTTGGTCGCTGCAATTAGGAGAGAGGGAAGAAACACTTTAGCATGATGCTCTTGCAAGTTTAGAGTGGTTTTTAATTTGTCTAAACAGGATGGCTCCCACCGTCTCTCGAATCCCTCCTCAAACCATAAAGGAAGAACTAGTTGGGATCAATCTCATCGTACAATACTTGCTTAACCGTTCAGCCAGGCCAGTGTCGGTACTTCGAGGGAGGTTTTCCAACGCTTTCGCGAAGTTCCTTAATTAAGTAACCTCTTTTCCTTGTGGGCGTAGCCCCGCTAACACCTTTCTAGACACCTACTTGGTTTATAGCATTGATCGTTAAGTGAGAAAGTTCCGGAGGAGTAGCATATACTCACAGTAGGATCAGGATCCAAATATCATCGCGTGACAAAACTGAAGGAATCCTACCAGAATCATCACACTCCAAATGGTATGCAACGCTAGCAAGTTTCAGTTCTTTTGAAACTCCCGATGTGGATTTTTGCCCCATGCTCTTATGACCTTGACTTTGGCCAACAAATCATAAGTCACATGTCAAGTTCTATCCGTCATTCTCCAGGTTAATTTGAGCCCACCCGCACATACCCTTGACTTTGGCCAACAAGGTAGAACGACTGCCCCAAACCAACACATCTATCTATGCTGCACATGAATACCCAATAGCTACCAATCACTATGCCTTGACTTTGGCCAACAAACATAGCTTGAATACTTATTGACCATTCATGTGAAACGACGGAGGGCTACGAATGGTTTTGGCGAAACCGTGAACGTAGTGAACTTGATATAATCGATGGAACGAGATAGCTTTCAAAAGGAGTGGTTCAAGCTCCGCATTTAAAAGTTTGGTTTTGAAAAGAACCGAGTGGTTTTCAAAGTGTTCCAACGACTTTTACTTGGTTTATTTTTTCTTGCATTAATTCCAATGCGTCCTATCATTTAATCCTACCATTGCAGAAAACAACGAAAATATGACGTACGCTTATGCCATCCGCATTCGCCACGGGGTCCCGTCATCACCCGTTAAGTTACTTAACTAACGACAGAGCGGGGGCTGGACTAGCGCGGATGCAAAACATAAGCAACGCCTAAATAGATATCATATAGATACATATAAACATTCGTCACATGCAATGATAGCCATTCCAGATCACAGATGAATACATTGGATATACTAGGAATCCGCAATTCGTACGAGCCTGTAACGAAGAGCGGATTATACGGTCGCGATGAATAGCCAAACCCCACCCTAGACCCCTACGGGTGCGGCAAACTACCCGCCAAATATCCGAAGTGAAGCAACCTCCCTCAACGACGTGAGTAGGCCACTCGGCACTTCGAGGTACCCGGTAGTTTGTGCACCCCACCTTGGGTCTATCCTAGGAGCAAAAACAGTAAAAACAAATTATACAATGACGGCTACAACCCCGACCCGGTTGTGCGGCCATACAAATAATATTACATCAATTTACATATTACAAGAATTGAAAGAATAAGAAAACTCTCATCTCACAACCCCCCGGCTATTCATCCGCGACAATCCAACGAATTCATATACACAAACCATCAACATTACAGATCACAGATATGTATAACCCCCACTAATCGACGTATAGCGATTAGCAGACGTTCAATACATATATCACATCACAGATATAACCCATTAGTCAAAGTGTAAAGAAATTCGATCAAAATACGGATTTGTGACCACCCCAAAAACCAACTTGTTCTCTGGAAAATCTGGGTGGAAACAAACTATATTAAAATCCCAAAACTACAACATAAGAACACTGCAAGGAAAATGAACCACGGCCGAGTCAACTCGGCGGCGGATTCGCGGTGAGTCGGCCGAGTCAGTGGATCGTTTTCCTTGTGCGTTCTGTAAAAACCCTGAGCCGATTTTTGAAGTATGATTTATAATTTTTAGAGCAGAAAAAAATCGACAGAAACTTAGGGTTTTGAAAAATAGTTTTGCGATGTTTTTTCGATCGAAGTTCTAGATACTTTGTTAACTAGTTAGTTTGTGTTTAGCTAGGCTCTGATACCACTGTAAGTCCACGTTGCCCACCCTGGTGCTTGCGGGGAGGCGGAAACGTTATGAAAAATCGGATTTTTACAACACTAGGCAACATGGACTATGGAAAGGAGGGGTCTTTGCTAAACAAAACTAACTACAAAGCTAAAGAGAGTTTAGCTACTCGGAAAGGGGGTTATACCTAGGTCTTCAAGTCCTTCTCTTCTTGCTCCTTGGAGTGAAAGAACGGGTTCTCCTTGTCGCCTTCTCTTGCCGAAGAAAGATCCACCCGAGGGCCTCAACCTTTGACTCCAACCTCAAACTAGAAGTAACTAAGGTGCTTGGTGTGCTAGACCTAGGACCTTAGAAAGAGTAGAGAGTGTTTTTGAGGGTTTTATCTCAAGCTTAAGGGGTTCTCAACTCATGAGAGGGGAGAGCTAGAGAGAGAGGAAGATGAGGAGAGAGAATCAAAATGATAGAATGAGATAGTTTTTTACAACCATAACAATATAAGTGAATTAATCAAATTAATAATTTTAATCAAATGAAAAAGTTGATGGTTGGTTTGATGAGACAATTATCATTTCACATTAAATGGTTTTTGCAAAGATCAAAGAGCATCTTTGATGTGTAATGATGATGGTCAAAATTTCAACCAAGGTCAATAAGTCAACCTTGGTCAACAAGTCAACAAACCCAACCATGACACAATTTCATTTAATTAATATTATTAATTGATATATCACAAATTCATTAGGGTTTAGAAAAAGACGACTGTCAACTGTGCATACGCACCCGTTCCAAAACCCTAATGAAAATCCTCTTCCTCTGCCTCAAACAACTGTGCATACACACCCGTATTCGTGTCCGAGGAACACGATTACAATGAGATAAAACCAATCCCAAATCATATACCAGAATCCGGCTTAAACCAAAGCCCGCTAGTATAAGCTGTCCGGACACCAAACGTGCACAAGTGCGCGGATGTGAACGAACCCTGTCGCAAAACCATGCGACCTCTACTCATTTTGCCTAAAGGCGAATAACCCTCTGTATGGGACTCTAAAGACTCGACACTACGCTGGCAGTGGGTTTAACCACAGACCGCAAGCGGCACTAGCTGTACGTAACGGTCCCCAGGTAGATGCCGATAAGAAGACTGACGAGTAAAACCCATCTGAACTCCTACTGAGCCTGAATGTGACAGTCTCCGTACAGTCCGGTCTGTTCGTCTAAGAATATCGCATGGCGGGCCTAGGGGGCGGTAAACGTCAGTCCCCTACTAGCGGTACAAGTCGTGTCGGAGTGTAGCCCAGAACACCTGAGATAACACTGGAAACCTCCCAGTCTATCTCGCTTGCCCTGGCCAGGGACTTTGTGTAATGGCTTTCCTAGACACAGCGCGATATCAACCCCCATTACCGGGAGAGACGAATCCTGTCTAACCGTCACTGCCTCCAAGTGCTTCGGGACTACACCCAAAAACTACCTGTTTGCACGACTCCTTTGAGCCGTGGTAGGGTAGTAATCAAAGTACAGTGGGAACACACTCGAGGCGAAGTGACAGTGTCAAGTCAACGGACTAAGCTGTACTCATGTCACCTGGGAACTGATAACTAACGATAGTGTAAGTGCACGGCGGCGCCCCGGCCGTCAATCCGAGGCCGGAATGCGGAAGCGGTGAAAAACTTTAAATTTGCGGACTTAGCAAACCGGCACCACCGCGCACTAAACACCCGGATCGTAACCATTAACAAGTCTAAGCTAACTAGAAGATGGGTTAGAGATATACCGACGATCCAAGTCCTCCGGTCTTCTCGTCATGGTCCCGATCTTCTGCGGAAAGTCCTGTCTCCTCCTCGTCGCCGGAAGTGCACCACATCGCCTACTTCTTTTACGGGCTCCCACCTCAATACCGAGGCAACTCGGGTACGAAGCCGGCTACTCGACGTGCCCAAGGTTCGCTGTAGAATATGTAGTAGAGGATTGTGTCTCATTTGGGGTTCATGGAGGTGCCATATGGTGGAGGGATGAAACAAGAACAATGTGGAGGAGCTAGTGGGTATTTTGGAGCATGATATGAACCAAAAATACCCACACCCAATTTTGGACAGCCCCTATAGGACTTGGCCGGCCACCACTAGTGAGGAGAGGAGAGAATGAATGGGAGAGGCCAATGAAAAATGAAAGACCATCTCAATAATACAATGGAGAGAGAGAGAAGGCTATCATGCAAAAGGAAATCATGAGAACCAATGATGACAAGGCAAAACCAACACTCAACTCAACCATCATCAACATGCATGATGGCTTCCAAAGTCATGCCATCATGACAAGAAGAAGTCAAGGTCAATGAAAAGATGTCATGATAAAACAATATGCAAAGACCCCCTCCACAAATGCCTATTTGCAACAATGCAAATAAGCCCTCCTCCACCAATCTTCGGCCAATGAACGGGACAATGGAAATTGGCCGAAACGGAAAGCAAAGTGGCAACTCCAGAAAACTGGTCCCGCAATAAATTACAGGAAAAACCCGATACTGTGCATACACACCCGCATCTGTATTTCGACCGAAATACAAATGCAATGAGACAAAATCTACACTGTACTATACTAGGATCCGGCTTAAACCAAAGCCGGCTAGTAATATCTGTTCGATCCTGATCCGTGCAATACCGCACGTATCTGATCGAACCCTGCCATATAACCATACGGCCTATAGTACAAACTGTCCGATCCTGATCCGTGCAATACCGCACGTATCTGATCGGACCTTGCCATATCTCCATACGGCCTCTACAACCTTTCGCCCGAAAGCTGAGTAACTGAATGTGGGGGACTCTAAAGACTCATCAACACCTTGGTTGTGGATTTAACCACTAGCACGTCAGAGGTATAAGCCAATATGTAACGGGCTACCAGGTACTGACTAAAAGGGACGTCCGTGAGCGAACTCAGCCTGACACCCTACTGAGCCTGTCAGTGACAATATCCGTGCAGTCCGGTCCGTTCGTCTATGAGTATCGCATGGCGGGCCTAGGGGGTTGGTAAAAGTCAGACCCCCAAAAGCGGTACAAGTCGTGTCGGAGTGCAGCCCAGAACACCCTGAGATACTACTGGAATACCTACCAGTAAATCTCCTTTCCTTGGCCAAGGACTTTGTGTAATGGCTCTCCTAGACACAGCACGACCTCACCCCCAATACCGGGAGAGACGAACCCCTGAAGATACGCTCACTGCCTCCATGTGGCTCGGGACTGTACCCAACTAAAACCTGTTTGCACGACTCCTTTGAGCCGTGGTAGGGTAGTAATCAAAGTACAGTGGGAACTCACACGAGACAAATGACGATCCCCAGGTCGATGAACTAACCTGCACACATGTCACCAGGGAACTGCCATCTGACGTCTGGTATATGACCAACTAGCATGTTCCCGGCGAGTCCTGTCCGGTGTACTCATAACCCAATGAGCACCTGTATACATCTTAGGTGATCCAACTGACACCAGTGGCATGTGAGACCGGCCACCGCCCCTCGTCGGGGTCTCGACTGTATACACTAGTCTACTAATGGAGTATCGATGCCCGGTCTCGAAACTCCCACGACTAGGGACCTTTTAAGGATATGCTTGTAGACCCCCAGCTCCCACTTATATGATCGCCCTCATACTGCTGGTGGTCAAGCATGAATCCTAGGGGCTCTATCAACGTGTAATAGCGACGTGTCAGGTCACCTAAAGCAGTACACGATGATAAAGGTAAACCAGATAGCATACTATCATCTCGAGTAAGACTGTCCTACCGGGATAGGTCCTCCCTCAATCATTACAATCACGTACCTGTGACCTAATAATTGACTCTGAGGGCACTATCTCCAACAATCTCCCACTTGCACTCAAGGCTAATTATTGCGATGTCGCATACTCACAGCCCGTGTGATACCGAACATCCAACTCCTCTACTAGTCAGTCTCACAAAAACTCGTTTGCGGAACTATTGCGTTCAAGGAATAGCCTCAGTGAGTGGATCCGCTTAGTTGTTTCTTTCTATGTCTCTCTATATCTCAAGTTCGCGGAGAAAGCCATCTCCCGAAAAGAGCAATACCTGTCTCAGAATATGTCTGGATGTCTGATGGGACCTAGCTCATAAATGAACTCCAAATCCAAACTTCTTAGACTGTATCGTCAACTGAACTTAATCAGTATCCTGCGCCATGCCTCCCTCAGTATTGCCTTGGAACACCTGTCCAAAATACTGCCCCTCGTCAGAGGGAAAACTATAACTCTGACAACCTCCTTGTTGTCCATGTCACCTTGGAAGCCTGGAATGATAACTGTCTCCTGAATGAGGCTGTCGTCATCATCTCCCTAGAACATCCACTTATGTTCTAAAACTGCTTCCTACGGTTTCTCCAGGATTGGATTAATGTCAACTTATTGCATCTAGTGTAAGAACAACATCTGGTGTGGTACTTGACATCTCATGATTGACTCAATTGCCTGAGCAAGTGATCTGCTAATCATGCACGTCCCTCTCCCCTTTAGTCTGTAAGACACCTTTAGAGAGGGTGACTCCATTACCTGCAGGTACACTACCGTGCCAGGAGTCGTCCATTCTAAATACTCTTAGAATGCTGTCAAGTACCCTGATTGGGAAACCACCCAAATCTAGATCTAAAACCATAGATCCAGTAACCAGTATGTCAGATATAAAATCCATTAGCTTTGTGGAGAAACCACTGTGTGACGACCAAAGTATAACCGATCGTAGTGTAGGAGTTTCTTTTCCTACTCTGTGTATATCATCCAAATACCAGGATATCACACCCTACTACCTTCTCAACAGATCCATCCCCTATTCTGATGAAGTCAAACCCATGACTGTCACGTCAGAAACAGATGATCTATCTCCGCTACATCTGCTTTAGTCTATAAATAGACATAAGCTACCTGTCCACCAATGCTTCCGCTGCTCCCACTGACTACGACAACCCTCTGGCAGAGTCATATAGACGTGCACTTCTAAAACTAGTTTAGAACGACGCTATACTCATCCTCCCGCCGGGTCTCGCAGCCTGGAACAACAGCAATGGTAATTGTGGGTAAACAAGAACTTCCCTGTCACCGTCCTTGAGGCTACCGTAGTACCTCTCGGGTGCCTGAAGTTACCCACCTTATCTGCGGAGTGGCCAATGGAATGTCAATCCAGATTGAATCTTTAGGTTCCTTATCAAATCTTCAGTAATCGTTTGTGGTTCTGGAATCACTTCCAGTTCTACCATACTCCCACTACTGTTTTCTGAAAAAATCCATTTTTAATAAAACTGTGGCGAGTCTAGAACAATATTGCTATTGTTCATCCAGATGGCAGAAAGTCAACCCTCGTCATAGCCTGGGTCAACCCACAAACAGCCATTACAGAAACGTGCCTTGAGTTGTCCAGTGTCTGGTTTTAATCATAAACCGGACAACTCCCCGTACCTTAACATCGTTAAGATATGAACTGTTCTATATCCAATATAGAAACAGAGGCACTGATTTAATTGAACCAGATTCAAATCATGCAGCTGTCCCCAGCGCATGTCAACTAAATGGAAGGAGGCCGATCAGCGTTACTCAACTTAGGAATACTTCCAATTATGAGTAACCTGAAAGAGAAGCAAGATCTCTTTATCATTACTATCAACTGAATACCATACACAAGTATCTACATCTTCGATCACTTTGAAGAATCCCGATACTTGCTACACCTGATTCTCTACTCTATTCAAATACCTATAACTCCTCAAAACTTAGACCCTGTGTTTCTACGAAACACATGTCTAAGAACTAGAGAAGTTAAAAGTAAACAGAATATAGTATGAGGACCAACCCCTTTGTCCTGATGGACCCTGGACAACATACAATCCTTTGTATAAGTCCCTTGAGTCTGATGACTCATTCACTGTGTGTCGTAGGTTGAAAACTGTACTTATGGTTAAGAAGAATTACACCGCTGTTTAATGCTCCTTACCTAACCATCCACTGATATAGGTAAATGTCGTAGACATAATTTCAGAAAGGTATATCTCACTCTATGAAAATAGACGTACAGATATATCAATTTGAAATTGGTGCATAACAGCGGATATTCAAAACCAAATATTTGCCGACCGGCAAACAGCCCAGGTGATTTCCTCAAATATCACCGATTACAACGAATCCCGATATAATGAGGACAATCACCTAATTCCCAATAGCTTACTCCCACTCATCATCTGTAAAACCATACAGATATGAGAATCATACTTGGTAAATACATACCCTGGAGCAAGTGTCTAATCGGGAAATCAGTTTTCCTTTAACTGTACACAGTGAAACTGAAACATTGAAATGTTTCGATGGGGTATCCTGGTATTCTTAGTAATGCCTCTTCCAGATTCACGACTGTAACCGTATAATTCTTTGCCACCTCTCCAAATCCCTTCATATGTCTTTAGTCTATACCTTCTGCACACCCCTTTAGGCCAAATGGTTTTCTTCCTTCCCTACCGTTCGGCACCAGCCTATGGTTTGGAAGAAGACTATCCAATAAGCATAATGGGTGTACTGTCCCAATCCTAGGAACACTCGCAATGAGAGAGGGTGAAGATAAAAGACAACCGAATAAACCTTATTCCTATTTCTCCTGAACCAGAATCCATCCCCGAACTGGAACAAGTTCCATTCGAGTTCGTATATAACCATACGATGGAGTATCCAAATAAACTGTGGATCTTCGTTGTGATACGGAGTGTCCTGGAGAAATACAAAGGTGATGTGGGAGTGGTAAAGAAATATTTGGTTTGGTCGTGAAAATCTGTTGCAATTTACTTTGCCCTCTTACTAATCCCTTGGTTTGTCTGAACTTAATACCTTCTGCACACCATCGTTATGCTAATTGGTTTTCTTCATTCCCTACCGGTCGGCACCAGCCTAAGGTTTGGAAGATGACAATCCAATTTGCGTAATAGGTGTACTACCCCTAAACCAAGGAGTACTCGTAGCCTGAGAGAGGGTAAAAGGAAAAGACAACTGAATAATCCTATCCGTTTTCTCCAGAACCGGAAACCATCCTCGAATAAATTCTTTCGAGTTCGTATCTAACCATACGATGGTTTTGTCCAATGGAAGTGGACGTTCGTAGTAATACGGGGTGTCCTGGAGAAAAAGGGTAAAAGTAGGAGTGGCAATGAGGTCTGCAACTCTGACAATCCAAAAAGCCGGTGTTTAAGAAGGTTCGGTCAACTTGGTCACTGAGTCATAGTCTTAGGGTCGGGTCAATGGTTGCTGCCAAAGAGAGAGAGAAAAGAAACACTCAGCGTGCACTCTAACCTAGATCAGAATGGTCACCAATTTATCTAATCTGGAATCCTCCCACTGTACCTCAAATTCTCCTCCAAACCTGAAAGAAGAATTAGTCGGGGTCACCCGAGGAGTAAACTAACTCATCAGTGGGAATCGGGATCCAACTATCATTGCATGATAACGTGACGGAATCCGCTCATGCTATCACACTCCAGAAGGTATGCGCATATCTGGCAAGTTTCAGTTCTTTTGAAACTCCCGATGTGTTTCTGCCCCATGCTCTTATGACCTTGACTTTGGCCAACATATCATAAGTCACATGTCAAGTTCTACCCGTCATTCTCCAGGTTAATTTGAATCCACCCGTACATACCCTTGACTTTGGCCAAAATGGCAGCACGACTGTCCCAAACCAACGCATCTATCTATGCTGCATATGAATAACCAACAGCTACCAAACACTGTGCCTTGACTTTGGCCAACATACACAGCTTGAATACTATTGACTACCCATATGAAACGACGGAGGGCTACGAATGGTTTCTGGCGAAAACCTTTAACGTAATGAACTTGATATCGTCGAAGGAACGGATAGCTTTTAAAAATATAGTGACGAAAACCGTTGCTAAAGAGGTCACTCCCGGTGAAGGGATCTCGGCTCTTTCCCCGTAGAATGGGGTGCAGGATATTCCAAATGAATACCGCGATGCAAAGCAAAAGTAATCGGCTATAGTGAAGTTAATGCCCTGACGCAAACTTCTGTCCAAGGGGTCACTCCCGGTGAAGGGATCTCGGCCCTTGCCTCGTCGACTGAGGAGCAGGATATTCCAACTGAATATCACGATGCAAAACAAAAGTGAACGTTCTTGCAATAACAGCTTTTTGAAAAGTGTTCCAACAACATCAGATTAGGTTTGTTTTAACTTGCATTGATCCGAATCAATGCAGTCCCATCAATTGATCACACCAAAAAGAACGAAAATATACTGATGTACGTATATGCCATCCGCATTCGCCACTGGGTCCCGTCATTACCCGTTAGGTTAGCTAACTAACGACAGAGCGGGGACTGGACTAGCGCGGATGCAAAACATATACAACATCTACTAATATATATACCAATATATTATATTTCGCTCAAGGCGTGAATAAAATGCAACATCACAGAAATGTACAGCATCACAGAAACAATACAGATATCTGGGATCCCCGGGTTTCACAGAGCCGCTGAAACCCGACGTTCCCCTGGTCGTGTGGATAGCCTGTGCAATGAAATCCTAGACCCCTACGGGCGCGGCAAGTCACCCGCCAAAACCTGAAGCGAGGCAGCCCCCTTCAGCTCCGTGAATGGACCACCCAGCACTCCACGGAATCCGGCAACTTGGGCACCCCTCCTGGGTCAACCTGTACCCCCTACGAGTGCGGCGAATAGCCCGCCAATCCTAGAGTGAAGCCCCTTCCGTCTCAATGCCATGAGATGCGGGCTTGTTGCCCTCCAGAACCCGGCTATCCGTGCACCCCTCCGCGGGGCAATCCTAGTACAGAAAGTAAAATATACATACACCGGGTACATCGACCGCAACCAGGTCGTGCCCCAAAATAATAATACAATCAGGCAGTGACGGCAGTCCACATGTCGGACACTCGCCCCGCAATATCAAATGTACATAATACAACAGAACTGTACTAGCATTGCATCCAGGCTATCCCTACGACCGATCCGCAACAACACAGCAAATACATAGAACATCAACGTGAAAGTCACGTTCGCAAATCCGTCTAACCGGGCTATAGCAGTTAGACAGGATTTACCGATCGAGTGACATTCACGGTCGCAGATATAATGTAAATACTGTGAAAAATGTGTTTAAAATATTCCGATTGATCAAACTTTAACAAGTGGGCCCACAAAGAATACTGCAGCAGTTAAAGAAAACCTGGACCCAATTTTAATATTCCAAAACCCCTAATTTAATCCCAGAAGCCCACTGTAAAAACCCAACCCACTGATTCCTTCATGCTGCCGCGGAAGCGCGGCCACAAGTGGGCTTTGGCCGCCCTTCCGCGCTCTTGTCAGAAGATCAGTGCATCGAATTTGAACAGTAGTCTTATAATTTCTGGCACATCAATAATTTACAACCTGAAAAAATTTTCGAGACCAAAAATTTCCAACAGAAAACTGATGTGAGCAAATACGGGTTTTTGGACATTTCGATCGATCGGAACTGAAAAACACATTACACAAAGCTAGACTAAGTTAATGGGAAGGCTCTGATACCAATGTAAGTGCACGGCGGCGCCCCGGCCGTCAATCCGAGGCCGGAATGCGGAAGCGGTGAAAAACTTTAAATTTGCGGACTTAGCAAACCGGCACCACCGCGCACTAAACACCCGGATCGTAACCATTAACAAGTCTAAGCTAACTAGAAGATGGGTTAGAGATATACCGACGATCCAAGTCCTCCGGTCTTCTCGTCATGGTCCCGATCTCCTGCGGAAAGTCCTGTCTCCTCCTCGTCGCCGGAAGTGCACCACATCGCCTACTTCTTTTACGGGCTCCCACCTCAATACCGAGGCAACTCGGGTACGAAGCCGGCTACTCGACGTGCCCAAGGTTCGCTGTAGAATATGTAGTAGAGGATTGTGTCTCATTTGGGGTTCATGGAGGTGCCATATGGTGGAGGGATGAAACAAGAACAATGTGGAGGAGCTAGTGGGTATTTTGGAGCATGATATGAACCAAAAATACCCACACCCAATTTTGGACAGCCCCTATAGGACTTGGCCGGCCACCACTAGTGAGGAGAGGAGAGAATGAATGGGAGAGGCCAATGAAAAATGAAAGACCATCTCAATAATACAATGGAGAGAGAGAGAAGGCTATCATGCAAAAGGAAATCATGAGAACCAATGATGACAAGGCAAAACCAACACTCAACTCAACCATCATCAACATGCATGATGGCTTCCAAAGTCATGCCATCATGACAAGAAGAAGTCAAGGTCAATGAAAAGATGTCATGATAAAACAATATGCAAAGACCCCCTCCACAAATGCCTATTTGCAACAATGCAAATAAGCCCTCCTCCACCAATCTTCGGCCAATGAACGGGACAATGGAAATTGGCCGAAACGGAAAGCAAAGTGGCAACTCCAGAAAACTGGTCCCGCAATAAATTACAGGAAAAACCCGATACTGTGCATACACACCCGCATCTGTATTTCGACCGAAATACAAATGCAATGAGACAAAATCTACACTGTACTATACTAGGATCCGGCTTAAACCAAAGCCGGCTAGTAATATCTGTTCGATCCTGATCCGTGCAATACCGCACGTATCTGATCGAACCCTGCCATATAACCATACGGCCTATAGTACAAACTGTCCGATCCTGATCCGTGCAATACCGCACGTATCTGATCGGACCTTGCCATATCTCCATACGGCCTCTACAACCTTTCGCCCGAAAGCTGAGTAACTGAATGTGGGGGACTCTAAAGACTCATCAACACCTTGGTTGTGGATTTAACCACTAGCACGTCAGAGGTATAAGCCAATACGTAACGGGCTACCAGGTACTGACTAAAAGGGACGTCCGTGAGCGAACTCAGCCTGACACCCTACTGAGCCTGTCAGTGACAATATCCGTGCAGTCCGGTCCGTTCGTCTATGAGTATCGCATGGCGGGCCTAGGGGGTTGGTAAAAGTCAGACCCCCAAAAGCGGTACAAGTCGTGTCGGAGTGCAGCCCAGAACACCCTGAGATACTACTGGAATACCTACCAGTAAATCTCCTTGCCTTGGCCAAGGACTTTGTGTAATGGCTCTCCTAGACACAGCACGACCTCACCCCCAATACCGGGAGAGACGAACCCCTGAAGATACGCTCACTGCCTCCATGTGGCTCGGGACTGTACCCAACTAAAACCTGTTTGCACGACTCCTTTGAGCCGTGGTAGGGTAGTAATCAAAGTACAGTGGGAACTCACACGAGACAAATGACGATCCCCAGGTCGATGAACTAACCTGCACACATGTCACCAGGGAACTGCCATCTGACGTCTGGTATATGACCAACTAGCATGTTCCCGGCGAGTCCTGTCCGGTGTACTCATAACCTAATGAGCACCTGTATACATCTTAGGTGATCCAACTGACACCAGTGGCTTGTGAGACCGGCCACCGCCCCTCGTCGGGGTCTCGACTGTATACACTAGTCTACTAATGGAGTATCGATGCCCGGTCTCGAAACTCCCACGACTAGGGACCTTTTAAGGATATGCTTGTAGACCCCCAGCTCCCACTTATATGATCGCCCTCATACTGCTGGTGGTCAAGCATGAATCCTAGGGGCTCTATCAACGTGTAATAGCGACGTGTCAGGTCACCTAAAGCAGTACACGATGATAAAGGTAAACCAGATAGCATACTATCATCTCGAGTAAGACTGTCCTACCGGGATAGGTCCTCCCTCAATCATTACAATCACGTACCTGTGACCTAATAATTGACTCTGAGGGCACTATCTCCAACAGATAGGTATAATACCAACCAACAGTTCCCGACGAGTCCTGTACAGTGTACTCGTAACCTAACGAGCACCCGCATACTATCTCAAGTACGACGTACCGACGGCTGTGGGACAGACCGTCTCCCAAGCTGGGATAAGAAGCGTATGCGCTAGTCTACTCCGGAGTATCGATGCCCTGTCTCGATAGTTCTGCGACTAGGGACCTGCATAAGGATGTGCTTGTAGATTACCCAGCCCCTACGAGTGTGACTGCCATCACAACGCTGGTAATCAAGCAAAGATCCTAAGGGCTCCACTAATGTGTAAAGGCGATATGCTAAAAGAAACACATGCACACATTAAAGAAGAAACAAACTAAGTAGCATACTACCATTTTGAGCAAGAATGTCAATACTAGGTGAATATCCCAAGCTTCCATCAAGTAATATACAATCCAGTATGATACAGTAATGGCCTCTAGGGCATATACACTAACACGTGTACTTTGAAAACAAGCTCAAGGTGAAGCTCCGACGAAATTCCGGCGGAACTTCCGGCGATCATCTTAGGAACTATCGGCGACGACGCAACACACCGACGATCCCTCTAGTTCCCTCTCACTCTCTTGAGTAATCTAAAACCCGTAAGTCCCTTTCTATCTCTCTTCCCTATTCAAGAAAAATACGAAATTACAAAACCCGACGGAATCGGAACAAATCCGATTTCCGATTCGGTTTTCTATAAAATTCCACTTCTCACTAATACAATCATTCTTAAACTTTCTCATGTTGACTATTAAACACTAATCAACTAAATTGAACAAGTTTCATCACATGAAATGATACTTTCTCAAATTATCGTATTTTTCACTAAAATACCACCTTATTTCAATCCTTCATTTAACCCATCAAACTTACTATACATTTAAAGTAGATCACGAGATAACGACCTACCTCCTCACACACTTACATACAACATAAAACGATACCATTGAAACCTTAGAATACGAGAAAATAAGCATTTACATTTAAATACCATACACTTAATAAAACTATTTCTAAAAGTGTTAGAGTTGATACACTTTTAAATAAATACATCTTATTATGAAAATACGATAAGTTATGGACATCGGTCGTTTATCTAAACCTGACTTTGTGGTGTCTAACCTAGGCAAGTGAGAAAGGTAATTTTAAAAGGCCCATCTCACGGTGATTCGTGAGCGGATCCCTCCTTTCTTCACTTGTACTTACCTGGCCACAATTGGCGGTGAAGAGGCGATTTAAGGCATCTCACGACTTGTCGTTTAGACCATTTAGAAATAGTCTAGTTGACTTAGCAAACCCTAGAACCTAAAATACGGAAAATTGGCATTTTACAAATAAATACCATTTACTTTATAAAACCGTTTTCTAAAGAATTTAGTATTTTACAATCTTTGCAAAGCGCCGCTACAACCCACTTTGGGGAACCCGTTCGGGATGGTGCGGTTTATCGCACATCCTCGGGCTTAGTAGTGCGAGATTCAGACCTCCGCAAGGAGCATTCGATCTCGAAAGATTTAAAATACGACATCTTAAGAAAATAAGATTTTTTAGAATATAAAATATTTATTAAAATTATTTTTGTATAAATATATGTATATTTATCATTAAAATACCTATTTTATTATGATATAAATATTCCACCTTTTTCTAAAAATCACAAGAATAAATTTTACACTAAAATACTATGAATTCCAAATAAATCAACTTTACAAATAAATACATTTATTTATGAAATTAGGATATTTTCACTAGAAATATCACAATATAAAATCCACCTTCATTACAACTCTAAAGACGAATAACGAATACTTGAGGTGTATTTTGAAAAGTATAAAAAAGTATTTTTACATAAAACCCCCTCAAGTTTTATTTATTTCCCTAAGGACCCTAGCAAATTATAGCTAAGAATTAATCAAGACTTCGATTTACATTTCTAATTGTCTGACTCGGGTTCGAGTCTGATTATATTTGACTTGAATATGATTCAAGTACAATCTACAATCTTCAATATTACAATTCAACATGAATCCATGAATCCAATTATCAATCTATACAACTTGACCGAACCGAACCATGGATATACATTCCATTTATATGGTTCTCCAGTTATTACATTTACATGATTCTACGGTTACATCCATTTACTGATATCATGGTTTCGGTCAGTCTTTCAATTACACATTTAATACAATTTACAGTACAAAACAATACAAATAAAACACTACGGGGTTTAAGGGGTAGATTGGTACGGAAGGTGTTAAAGGTGGCACGAGACGGTAATATTAAGACACCTAACATGAATCCAATTGCCGTTGTTCCGGGTTGTATAACGGAGCCTTGTACTTTCATTTGCCTTGGTCTCTAGCATACTGAGACCCCTCTCGTATACACTGGCATTCTTCTGTACCAAGCTACAAACAACAGCGTTGATACAACATTACAACAATATAATACAACATTAAAATCTACTCTCTCTCTCTCTTTCTTCTTTTCTACTTCTCCCTTATCTTTGGGACTTACCGAGTGATCTGTTTGCTGACGACATTCTATTTCTTTCTTCTTTGAATGTCGTCAGGAGGTTTGGACCCGACAGAGATCGAGCCATCTGCAGAAGACTTGGATCAGCTTGCTGAAGAACCAGAGCTCTAGTTTCATTGTACATTTTCCATTCAGTACTTTTCATTTCCTGTCATGCCATTGTTTAGGCATTATTTTTATTTCAGTTGTATTTCCTTATCATGCATTGTACAAAAGAATGTTAATAAATAAAAGTTGCTGTTTTTATTATACCTTGCCTCCTGTGTATTTTCTTTTATATTGCTTAGTTACGCTTAGCGTATTTGCTTCTGAGTAAATACGTAGCGGGCCAGTCGCGTCCCCTTCGCCGTAGAATGGGAAGCGGGGCGTGCCACATGTACACCCACATATTTTGCTATAGTTGTATATACCCTAAGTGGTATTATTTTGATATGTGATATTGAGACGTTAACTATTGTGCTTATGAAATACTTCATACATATTTGCTTACATGTAGATATTTAAACCTTGCTACAATTACATGTACACCTCATATGATACTGCACTTATTTTCGGAGGATTTAGGAACCGCATGATATATTTTAAAGCTGGATTCATTTAAAAGAGCGGCTTTCCCTTGATATGCTCATATTGTTGTTTTATGTTGCATATATCAGTTTTCATGGATTTACGCATTGAGATATGGATTTCATATGATTTATGTATTTGAGAACCGTAGGGGTATTTCAAGAAAACTATGTATTGTTTGAAAACCCGGTTTCTCTTGATATGATATTTCAGTGCGTCCACCATGTGATTTCTCGGTTCTGAGATTTGGCTTGTGATACCCGATTCGAGGAGCGGGAGGCACCGTCTGCGGGTACATGGTGGACCCGGTATGGTATCCCGGGGTGAGTGGTGATTTCGTGGTGTAGACGATAAGCCTGACAGAGGGACCACTACCTACCGGTGATTGTATTTGGACTCGGCGGTTATCGTGGGGATACCGACCGGAGTGATGTACGACATATCGTCAGGGCCAGTCGTGGTGATAGCTCCCGAGTTATGAGGATTTACGTGTCGATGCTAGACACGGGTTTCATGATGTTTCGAGTGTCGGTGTTTGACACTCAGGTTTTCCATGATTTCTACGTATCATTGGTGGACATACGGGGTTGATATCCTCATACTTATACACACACACATACATGTATATGTTTTCATGATGTTTCGGATGTCGATGTTTGACACTCAGGTTTCATGAGACTTACAGGATGTGAGGGCCGATCTGAGGATGCGGTGCCTGAGGATTTGGGATTTGATGTGTCAGTGAGGGACACTGATGTTTTTCCATGCTGATGATTTTGCATGAGGTTTTATTATATCATCCCATACACTCAGGATTATTTTTGATATGCATTGCTTCATATAGTTGTAGTACCCTGATGATGTACCTTTACATGATTGTTGCATATTCATATTGTCATACTTATGCTATCGGATTACATGTGATAGATTAATCGCTATTCGTGCATACTTGCGATTATAATATGATGTTAATTACTATTCACGAGTTGGCAACTCACCCCGTTGTGCCACAGTGTTTTGCAGGACTTACCCTCTGAGGAGTCGTGGCAGGGCGTCTTATCACCTCTACTTTTGCGGATACCGCTACGGTTGGCTGTGAGGCCTTTGCTTTTAGGTGGGTTGCGGTTATCTGTTTGTACATTATATATCTTTTTGTTGGATCTAGTATTCTCCATCTACCACTTCTTGTATTTGACTTAGAGATGAGTTGTGAGGATTCAGTGTTGTATTATTATTTTGGTGACTTTGGATACCGTGCTCGTGGGAGTCGGTTTTGTTGAAAAGTTTTACTTCTTATTGCAGTTTTCTTTTATATTTCTTCGTTTCGGCGTCGTATATATGTTTGTGGTGGTTGTTTCCGCCGTTGGGCGTGACTTGCTCTCGTTTAGGATGTTTTATATATTATCTATGTTGTACCCGTTTTCGGGGCTAGTTTTTACAAAGGAGGTGCTGCCGAAATTTTCAAGAAAGAAAACTAGAGTTAGAGATTTTACTTGTGATTTTCCGAATGTTTTAAACTATGTTTTTCTCCATTTATCCCTTTTGGGGTGGTTTAGATTTCTGGGTTTCGGCTTACTTAAATTACGTACGCCTGTAGACGTTACGTGGTTTAAGGGCCGATCATGTGCCTAATTTTGGGTCGTGACAAAGTTGGTATCAGAGCGCTAGGTTTTACCTTTCGGAGTGTAGGATGACCTTGGTATGATGGAGTAGGTAGCTTAAGCAGAGTAACGTAGCGTGTGTATGTTCTGCGGCATACTTACGACACGGTACTCCGCCTAAGTGACCTTAGGACTTATTGATTGAAATTTCTTCCGTGATGATATACATCCTTGTGATTCGATTCCTGTTTCCTTATCGAATCTTGTTTCAATTTCCAGCCTATATGCCGCCGAAGACTAGGAGGGCACAGAGAGCGGTCGCGAGGGCCGAGGTCAGAGTTGACTCGTCTGAGGCGAGGACTGACCAGGGTGATACGCCTGTTGTACCAGAGCACATTGCTATGTTTGGGGCTGGTATGCAGGACCTGCGCCAGATGATGGGGACTTTAGTAGAGGCCATTCAAACGCAAGGGCAGGCAGTTGTTCCACCCGTTGCAGGGACCACGATGGTACCTACAGTTCTGGCAGTCGCAGTTACAGCTCCGGAGGTTATTACCGTGTCACTGACAGAGTTCATGAGGCTGAGGCCTCCGGTGTTCACTGGCACAGATGCTACTGAGGATCCGCAGTCGTTTATCGACCGGATGGCCAGGATTTGTCGTTTGCTCCGATGCTCCGGCGAGAGATGGGTGGAGTTCGCGAGTTTCCGTCTGGAGGGTCTGGCCCAGAAGTGGTGTGAGTCCATGGAGAGGGGCAGAGCCGCAAGTCTGCTCTTATGACCTGGGCTGAGTTTGTAACGGCATTTCTCGCCCATTTTCTTCCACCGAGCGTCAGGGATGTGCGAGCGCGCAGATTTGAGTCGTTACGTCAGACTCCGGGGATGACGGTGTCTGAGTATGATGTACTGTTTACCGAGCTGTCTGTGTATGCTACGTACTTGGTGGCGACTGAGGAGATGAGGGTGAAGAGGTTTGTTCGAGGCCTGCTTACCCAATTGTTCCTAGCCATCAGCATTCAGCATTGCGACACGTATGCGGCAGCTGTGGATACAGCCCTATTGGTGGAGGAGCGTCTTTCTGAGTCATCGGTTGTTCCGGAACCGAAGAGGACTCGTACGGATGTATCAGCACAGAGGCGGATATTTGCACGCCGAGGCGGAGTTCCTTCAGACTCGGGGGGTAGCAGAGACGTGGGACGGGGACAGTTATTCAGCTCTTACTCCCAGGAGGGTCAGCGGCCGTCTTATGGGTGCTTTGGGTGTGGCAGTCTACATCACCTTGTTCGGGATTGTTCCGTGGTACGTTAGAGAGGGCCAGCCGTACCCCAGATTACCTTACCACCTTCTCCGCCTCAGAGAGCGTTGCCTCTTATTCCTGTGGTTGTGTCGCGTCAGACTCCTGCTCAGAGAGGTCATGGTCACGGTGGTTTTGTGCCGAGAGGACGAGGTGGCGGAGGCAGAGGACAGCCAGTAGCCGGTAGAGGGCAGGCTCAGGTTTTTGCCTTGACTCACCAGGACGCGCATGCGTCCAATGCCGTGGTTTCAGATACCCTTTCTGTATGTTCTTATGATGCACATGTTCTTTTCGATCCGGGATCTACGCATTCGTATGTTTCTACGCACTTCGTGCCGAGGTTAGACCGAGAGTCGTATTTGTTAGATTAGCCGCTTGTCGTGACTACTCCCGTTGGAGAGTCGTTTGTTGCGCGACACGTGTTCCGGTCGTGTGCTGTCCATTTAGGAGACAGAGATCTGTCCGTCGACTTGATCCTTCTTGAGATGTTGGACTTCGACGTTCTGCTGGGTATGGACTGGTTAGCTACTTGCTACGCGTTCGTGGACTGCCGCGAGAAGACAGTTAGGTTTTTTTTTCCCGGCGAGTCAGTGTTTGTTGTGCAGGGGGGCCGTGGTGCCGCCCCTCACAGTTTGATTTCTGTCCTTTGCGCTAGTCAGCTTTTGAGGAGGGGATGTCGGGGATTCTTGGCTTTCATTCATGATACCGGAGCCACAGTGGAGTCGTTGGACCGGGTTCCTATCGTGCGAGAGTTTCCCGACGTCTTTCCCGATGAGTTACCTGGGATGCCGCCAGAGCGCGATATTGAGTTCTGCATTGATCTGATTCCTGGCACGGAGCCTATTTCTATACCGCCTTATCGGATGGCTCCGGTAGAGCTTAGAGAGCTTAAAGATCAATTGCAAGAATTGCTTGATAGGGGACTTGTGCGTCCGAGTGTTTCGCCGTGGGGAGCTCCTGTTCTGTTCGTCAAGAAGAAAGACGACAGTTTGAGGCTGTGTGTGGATTATCGTCAATTGAACCGAGTTACGGTACGGAATATGTATCCTTTACCTCACATTAACGATTTATTTGATCAGCTCCAGGGTGAGAAACATTTTTCTAAGATTGATTTGTGTTCGGGTTATCATCAGTTGCGGATTCGGAATAATGACATTCCGAAGACTGCTTTTCGTATGCGCTATGGGCATTATGAGTTTTTGGTGATGTTGTTCGGATTCACCAATACGCCAGCAACGTTCATGGATCTGATGAACCAGATTTTCAGGCCGTTCCTCGACCAGTTTATTATTGTGTTTATTGATGACATACTGGTCTACTCTAGGAGTCGTGAGGAGCATGAGCAGCACTTGAGGATTGCTTTGCAGATATTGAGAGAGTACCAACTGTATGCTAAATTCTCAAAGTGCGCGTTTTGGCTTGATAGAGTTGACTTTCTGGGTCATGTGGTGACTGGTGATGGTATTCTGGTGGACCCGAGGAAGATCGAGGCTACACAGCTTTGGCCCAGACCTGTATCGGTGACTGAGATCCGCAGCTTTTTGGGCTTAGCTGGTTATTATCGCCGTTTTGTGCAGAATTTCTCGAGTATCGCTGCACCGCTGACTGGACTGACCTTGTACTACGGGTTACCAAAGTACACGGTGTAAGTTGGATTCCTCTCGTATACACTGGCATATTCTGTACCAAGGTACAAACAACCGCGTTAACATTATAATCAAACATTACTAGTTATACTCTCTTTCTGTTTATTCTATCTCTACTCATCTTTGGGACTTACCGAGCGATTGTTCACTGATACATTCTTTTTCTTCTTTCTTTAGAATGTTGTCAGGTGATTCGGACTCACTGGAGATCGAGCCCAGTACGGAAGATTTGGAGCAGTTAGCCTTTGACCCGGAGCTTTAGATACTTGTACATACTTTTCATTTCAGTTATGCAATTGTTTAAGCATTGCTTTCCATTCATGTATTTACATTCCAGATGTGCTTGTAAAGAAATGTTTAATAAATAAAATTGATGTTCATTATATTCATGACTCTTGTGTACATTTTATTTTATATTGCCTAGATACGCTTAGCGTATTTATTTCAAAATAAATACGTAGCGGGCCTCGCCGCGTCCCCTTCCCGTACAACGGGAAGCGGGGCGTGACACACAAATTCGCAGTTCAGGAATTATTCGGCGAGGTCGAAAATTCGGATTCGGGGAACTATTCGGAAAAAATCGGCAGGTATTCGGGAAAGATTCGGCATGTATTCGGGAAATATTTGGGAAGGATTTCGAGTAAGAAACTAATATGTGAGGCGCTGGGTTTTGATGTTACGAACTATTCGCTATTTTTGTGAATTATTCGCTGTTTATTTGAATTATTCGCGAATTATTTGAAGTGTTCGCCAGTGGCGATTAAATCGGAGATTTAATCGGCCGATAAAAAATTCATGAATTATTAGCGAATTCGTCGAATTATTCGCGAATTCTGTGACTATGCGCACACCACACACAAGCACACAACAACACACACATGCAGAGGATATACGAATTTGCCCCGAAAGCATTAATTTGTGGCAAATTCACCTCATGGGGTTTGAATTAATACCCAACATATATTAATTCTTAGAAAAAATAGTTTTTTAAATTGATTTATTTTGGATATCTTAGTCATTTTAGTTAATCACACGTTAGATTCGTTAGGGAGTTTTCTGGTACAAAAAAGGTTTATAACAAGTTTGCACCATCTTAGGAGTTTGTGATAGTTTTGAAGGAAAGCGATGAAAACTCATGATATCAAGTTGAAATTTACCAGCAATGAGTAGAGGCTCAATTAGAATGGGCATTTCCCCTCATGGGGAGAGTGCGCGGTTCGAACTTCAGAAACCCTAAGAAGGGGAGGGGCAAAAAATTAACGCCTTCGGGGCAAATTCGTGGATCCCATGGGTGTGGTGTGCGTGGATGTATTGTGTGTGTTGTAAGTTAGGGCTTACAGTCCAATGCCCCCCCCCCCCCCCAAAAAAAAATGTAAAAATTTACCCTAACTTATAAAGAAAGCATTGAAGTTGTGAAGACTTTATGCAATGTTTGACGTCTATGTCCCGAGGGAGAAAGAAGTATATTGTGGCTTCAAGTAATGGCTTATGTGGTGACTTTAACCTTTCATTTAATGATACCTGTCTTTAATACAGTTACTCAAAATATGCAAAACAGCTTTCTTTCATCCTTCCTCAGTCCCATGGAAAAGAAGATTCTCAAAATTCCTCATTCCATGTCTCTCCCTTCTTTTTCATTCTTATCAGAATGGTTCGAGGAAAGTTAATTGGGCACATCATCCCATGTCTTCTCCTCCATCACCGACAAGCTTCTCTGGCCGTTAATAAACACAAGTAACCCAATTAAACCTAGGCACCATAGATTGACCTAAAATATTAAGCTTGATCCCTAAAGAAAGCACAACTAAACACAAATAAATATATGTAGCAATTATTTAATAGAAGAACGAAAGAGAATGAGAAGATTGTGATCACATGAGAGAGATCCGACGGTGACGACAGTTAATATTGAAAGAAGAATTTGCTTCAGAGGTTTCAAAATCCACCGTTCTATACTGATCAATTGTTAGTTGGGAGAAGGTGATGGCTATGACACAATGAGTCAAGACCATCTTCATGGATTTTAGAGCTCAAATTGTTGTTGGCATTCGAAGAGATTCTGATTCGTTGTGGGTTGCTTGCTGACGTGGTGTCGCCGTTGGCAAAGAAGAGGAAATTTGTGTTTAAACGGGATCTAAACCTACCACTATGGCCGAAGTTTGTACTTTTTATTGGAGGCAATCAAGAATGTTGAAGATGACGACGATGCTAGTTCAGTGATGGAAGACGAGGATGAAGAAGGGTACAGAGGCGTGCATCAACGAAGATGATAAGGAGAGGTTGAAAAAAGAGAAAATTTGATATTTAATTTATTTATTTAATTTATTAAATGGATTATTTAATTACTTGATGATGATGTGTCTAATTTTATTGGTTTTGAACCTACCGACATGATAGCTTCAAGATATGAATAGTTTCTCATCCAAGAAATTCTAGGTTGGTTTTTGGGACGATATAAATTGTTGAAAACCCCGTCCAACCCAGCCGTTTTCACCCCCATGTGCTTGGTGTTGTCATGTTTCATTGGATCCGAGCCCCCACATTCAACAAATTCATCCGTTCTTTCGTTCCTCCTCATCACGTTCGTTGGATTTGTAGTAGATTTGACATGTTTTGGTGGGCCAAGTCCACACATAATGGATTGGATTTTGCGACAACACAGCTTGAGCCCGGATCCATCCATATTCAGCCCAAAAACGATGTTGCGGTCCATGTAAGAAACGAAGCTGAGGGTTAGGTTTTTTTCTCTCTTCTCTCCCTCTCTTTCCATTGGAGGCGCTGACGATCCCCTCCGACTCATCTCCGTACATCCTCTCTCGTCGACGATCATCTCTCTCGCCTCTCTCCGACGATCCATCTCTCTCGCCTCTCTCCGACGATCCATCTCGCTCGCTGTCTCTCGCCTCTCGCTGACGATCAATCTCGAAACTTGTAAGATATCTATCGATTTCTGTATATTTATGCAAATTTCAATTACTATAAAATTTAATAAAACTTATAGCAGTCAAATGATTATCGATAGTTTTTATAAAAAAAAAATTAAACCGAAATTAATTTTAACCCCTCAAATCCTCCCTTGTTCCTGATGAGGTGTTTGTTTGTGTTTATTATTTTTCCCCCAAATTGTTCTTGATGGTTGTAGGTTTTTCTACTAAGATAGCAAAGTTGTCTTACTTGGAGGTGATACAAAATACACTCACCATCTTGAGGTTACCTCAATCCATGTTTTGGAATCCATTATCGATTATGGTACAACCAAACAAATGAATGATAACTTTTGAAGTCCTCATCTTTAAGTTGGTAGTAAACAAACATAGGAATCCTAAATCCATATATTTACAATTGTAAGAATTTGAGAATCCATATTTTTGAGTAAGCAACCAAACGGTCCCTAACTCCCTCCCAAAAACCCTAGAGGAAGGAAAGAGAAAATGGAAGCAAAACCTTGATCTCGATCGCCATTAGAGAATCAAAGGATAGAACTGATGAATTCTCGTGATCTCCGTTGAGAAGTTGTAGAAGAAACGAATTCGAGGTAAAGGCGCTTCCTTTTTGGTTTTTTGCTTTAGACGTATTTATTTACATCTCAATCGGCAATGTTTTGCAAATTGGCTTTGATCATGACCTAATTATTCTAAAACCAATGCAATTTATTCCATAAATATAGTAGAAAATCGTCACCTATTGAAGATTTCCTTGAATTGGTGTGATTCTGAGAATAGGAAAATGTTGAGCTGCTTTTGCTATCTTCCTTGCTTATATTTTTTGTGCATCGATCTATTCTTCAACGCAGGACCAATATCGGGTCACCTCGAAGGAATTCGAGGTAAAGGAGCATATATGCATCTTTAGTAGTATCTGAACTAGAAATACATTCTGTATTACTGCTTATATCTTGCTTGTTGAACTAGGGAATATTTCTATACTAATTTTAGTAAGCTAACTATGAGAATTGTTGTTCGGTATGATGCATGATCATCTCACCGGAAACAAAAGACGGTAGGCTATGTAATCAACACGATATGCGGGCAAGTGTGCATATATATAGCCCTTTATACACAATGAATGGATTATGAACCAAATTATCAGAAGAACAACCAGGTAATTAATTGGATTATTTTTTGTGTTGTACGTAACAAACACAATGAACTCAAACGTTTAAACAGATGTACCTGTATATATGTATCAAACAAATATCCAATTATCACATGAAATCATACGAGCTTCATAGCTTGCTAGAGGAGTGAGGACCTTCTATCTACTACTTAGATTGGGGTTGTAACACTAATTCATGCAATAAACTCTTCATACAATAGAAAATAATTTCCTCGATCACATTACATCAATCTAATTGAAAATAAAGTATGTATAATGACAACATGATATATACCTTGTCACCATTATAAAATTTGATTAGAAACCACAACCTATCCAGTGTTATATAAAGCGTCCTAGGCGGCCGACTATGCGGAAGCGGGGCTAAGCCATTCTGATTCAACCCTAGGTGGCTTAATCAAGCGGCTTAAGTGCTTAATAAACGCTTAACCCGCATAAATGGGCAATCAAAACGGACTCAGTCCACTTAATGGACAAAAATTTAGTCATTTTTGAAGCATCATTGGTCGGGGTTGTTTTCTTTTCATCATGCCTGACCCAAACCCATACTTAATGATATAAAAATTAGTCAATTTTGTCTCCATTTTCTGAATAAATTTTGAATTATATAGCTCAAAATCTATTATTCTGACTTTTACTGTTAAAATATCAATATGTTATTTGTTATTATGTTGAATTACCAATATATTTTTGTTTATACCGCTGAAATTTCAATATGTTGCTGTTGTCTATGATGAAGTTTTAATATACTGATGAGATTTCAATATGTATACATATTAAATATAATTTTAATTATAATTAAAAAAAACCGCCTAGGCGATATCCGAATCGTTCAGCTCGTCTAGCATTTTTTACAACCTTCAACCAATCAAACAGGCTGGTATCTAAAATAAAGCCAAAAGCAAAATTGGGTGTAAGCTACCTTTTGATGTATACCAATCCGTGTCTGTTCAAAAATTGCGTGCAAATGATTGACAATTTCAGAATTATTCCACGTGGAGATACAATTCAGATATATCATAACCTTTTCTAATATGCAGCAAACTATGAGAATGCTGACATTCTAAATCAGTGCTGTTAAAAGCGCCTAGGCGGTACATATTAAATAGAACTAAAAAACCGTCTAGGCAGTGCTTAAGCGATGCCTACGCTCTAGACGGTACCCCAATCGCTCAGCTCTGCTGAGCACTTTTTACAACCTTGAACCATTCAAATAAACTGGTATATAGAAAAAAGCCAAAAGCAAAACTGGGTGTAAGCCACCTTCTGATGTATTTTCTTATCAGCGTCTTTGAAATAATTGCCTACAAATGATTGATAATTTCAGAATTATTCCACATGAAGATGCAATTCAGAGATATCATAACCTTTTCTAATATGCAGCAAACTATGAGAATGCTGAGATTCTAAATCAATGTTAAAAGTGCCAAAGACGTAGCGTCTTGGGTGCGAGAAGCAAGGCACCCTAGAAGCCATCGAGACGACGCGCCAATGCCAGGCACGCTTATGCGCCCGAGGTACGCGCTTATGTGCTCACGAGGCATGCGCCTCACATGAGGCACACACCTCTTTCGAATGGGCTCATTTAGCCAAACGGGTCAAATAAGGATGCAAAGATGGATTTTTCTTTAACAAATCCGACCCATTTTGAGTTGATTACTGGAGACCAATCTATCCAAGTGCAGCACCCGTTATGGTTTGTCGATTTCTTTTCTCCTTTTCTTTGTCGACTTCAGCTCTTCTTCGTCGTCGACTTCTCGCCGCCCTCTTCTTCGGCTTCGCCTCGCCTTCGAATTCAACTTCTCTTTGTCGACTTCTCCACGACCTCAAACTCGAGACTTCTCCAGCAACTCGAACCCGAGGCTTCTTCTCCAGCAACTCGAGAGCTTCTAGTCTCCTCATCAACTTGAGATTCTCTTCTTCTCAGCAGTTTGAGAGCTTCACATCTTCACCAAAACATAAAATTAAGGTATAATTTCTTCTCTTCTTCCCCTTCATCTCTTCCTTTCATGTTTCAAGTTAATTTTTCTTAACTTTTGTTTGAGTAATTGAATTTTAGTGTTATATTTTGATTAGGAGCATAATCTTTCTAATAATTAGGACGTCTTACCATTAGGCCACATGTATATATTACATGTATTAGACACGACCACAAACAATGCCAAATTATAGTATTAAATGTTATTAAATAAACTTATGTGTCACATAGTCGAGCGCGTGCCTTACGCCTCGAGCGCATTACAACTTTTGCGTCTCGTATTGCGCCTTGCGCATTAATAGCATTGTTCTAAATCAGAAGTTTTTCCATTTCACATATATTTTAGTAACGTCATCGTTTGTTTCCTAGTACTAGCCTTTAAAGAAACTTTAGAGCTCTTGTAAAGATAGATCCAATGGTTTGATGTTTGTCGGGTATATCGAATACCGTGACATGGGTGAGGTGATGGCAGCGCAATATTTAGCTAACGTTATGACCAACATCTGGTCCAGCAATACTCGCATCGAGTTTCAATGAAGACACCGGTTTTGTGAGGAGACGGCAATGTCCTATTCAAGGTTAAAACTTCTAGAATTTCCTTGGTTGCATGCAGTTTTGGCATGCATATGAGCCGTGTGATTCTTTTAGGCTAGTTTTCTCCTTTCACTTGCTGGTAACGTAAGTGGATGTTATTCAGGAGAGAAGCTTGGCTAAATCTATGTATCTTCATATGAACATGTATGAACCGATTTTCCGAATTTCTCATACCATGAAGCCAACCAAGCCGAACTAAAGCTCCACAACCCCTTCTTCCTTTTCACATCTTCTCGTTCTGACTTTACTTTCAGTGGACCCTATCTTATTCTTCCCAGCAACCTTGTGTCGACCAGCCAAGTAGATATGATTCTGTCTTTTTTCCCATACTTTCAGTTGCCTATCTCCTTGTTCGTTTCACTCTTTCCGCGAAGAACACACTTGGCATCAAGCGCTGTGACAACGTCTTCCAGCTGTAGTCCTCCGGTAATCAACCAAGAACAATCAGTTATCGGAGGGAGCTTGGATTGTTTTGGTGTATGACTCAACACCAAATATTAAGATGTGTGGTTTAAAATATTCGATGTCTTTTCTTTTTAAATCAAAGGCTCATGTTGATTTAATCATGGATTGTGCGTACGATGGCTGATCAATTTTAATGATCCAAATAAGTATCTTTATGTTTTCAGACGTTTTAGGCGCATCGGTGAAATCAGATTGGCTTGATTCTACTTTCTAGTCCGGTTATCCTCATTTGAATGTCTGCATTGTTTGAATCGGCTTATGTTAAAGTCATAGATTGATTAGATTCTTGTTATTACTTCGAGGCTCTGGTACTATGCGGAGTTAAGTTAAAGCTGGAGTTCTTTATCCTATTAGTACCGCATGAGTTATCACATTCAGTGTGATTTGGATTGTCACATTAATTGTGTGACATGCTTCATCTCTAAAGTTTCTGATAAAGCATTATCTTTTCCAGTGTTGACCTTGGGCTCGAATGTGATCCAAGATGGAGATTTGTTCGTGTTTCGCATCCTTTGGTTTAATCATGGATTCAATAGTTCAAGTAAAATTAGCTCGGGAGAATTCCATTCAGTACCGATTGTTCGGACATGCGTCAGGATGCTTGTATTGCTTTGCTTCGAGACTTTGTTAGTATGCGCATCGCATGCTCTATTGCGTTCGATGTGACTTGTTTTGTCATATTTTAGTATAACTTGTTTGTTTTTGAAGTTATGGTTATATTGCTTTGAGACTTTATTGCCATTTGTGTTGCATGTGTCGTCGTATCCGGTGCAATCTAGTTAGTCGCGGTATGACATCTTCATCTTCGATTTTTTGATTGTTAGCTAATATCCCATTTTGATGTTTTCAGTTTATGACTTAGTTGCTAGGAATATAAGTTGTGTTATTTGCATTAAAAAATAGTAGCTTGGATTATTGGTAACATGGTAGATGGAGAATGAGGAGGAAGACAAAGTGAGAAGAAAAGAAAGGAGAGAGTCTGACCGAAGAGAGTGCAAGATTTGAGAGCAATATTCTAAGTTTTCCTTGATTTGAGAGAGTCGGTCCTTGATTTTTGTTCCTGTAAAATAATTGAAATACATATTCTTATTAAGTATGTAAGTAAACGATTAATTTTATCTAACATATAGTAGATTTCTGACCGAGGCTATTTGGATACATTGGACTTAGTAGCTAAAGTAAACGTTGTCATAATAATAGTATTAGGTTTAAGGGTCAGAATTTCGTTCATACCGCCAAAATCACTAGACCTATCTTCCGAAAGCGTAGCGAGCAACCATGAATTCACCTTTCTATGCGTAATAGCATTGGCAAGGATAGCCACGGCTGTACGGACACGGTGCTGAGACCGATCAGCAAATGGGAGCGGCGACGATAATATACAAATTAATCAATACATGCTTTGCTTTAGGATTAACTCTGTTTGCACTCTTCATGACTTTCACCAGCATGTTCTTCATCGTGGTTCTGAAATATCATAGGTTTGCTTGCTTCTCTTTGGAGAAGATGAGTATCAGAGCTTTCTTGATGTGTTCGTTCATTATAGGTGTCTATTTAGTACTACGTTTAAGTTTTAATATTGTATTTGCATAGTTTTTTTCTTGTTTTTAAAAAGGTAATATATGTGTGTTAAGAAGGAAAAAGTTGTACGATGAAGTTCAAAACTTAATGAATTGATTATGTTGCAAAGTCAAAATATGTTACAAAGTCAAAACTGAATATTTGATCTTGCAACATATTTTGACTTTGCAACATAATCATTCCATTAAGTTTTGAATTTCACCATACGACTTTTTCCCTTCTTGACACACATACATACTACTATTTAAAGACAAGAAAAAGAAAACTAATACACTATTAAAACCAAAACGTAATATTGAGTATATGGTTGTAAGGGATGAACACATCAAGAAAGCTATGATATCTATCTTCCCCAAAGAGCTCCCCAAAGAGCTGAAATAAGCAAACCTTTGATATTTCACAACCACGATGAGGAATATGCAAGCGAAAGTCGTCATGAATACAAACGGAATTAATCCTAAAGTGACATATCTGTATCTTGATTAATTTGTTTGTCATCGTGGCCGCTCCCATTTGTTGGTCAACCTCAGCAAATTATCCATGCAACCGCATGATCTTTTACCGCTTAATATATGAGAGGTAAAACGGTAGTATAGCAGTGACTATCATTGTCAATGCTATCATCCATAGCAAGGTGAATTTGTGGCTGCTTGCTACGCTTTAGGAAGGTAGATCCAATGATTTTAACGGGGTGAACGAAATTCTGACTTTGAAACTTATTACTCCTAATATTACAACATTTACTTTAGCTACCAAGTCCAATCTATCCAAATAGATTTTGTCATCCATCTATACTACATTAAATAAAACTACTCAATTACTGGCATACAATAGGAATATTAGTTTCAATTATTTGACCGAGACAAAAATCAAAGACTTGAGTCCGGATGATAATTCGTTTCCTGCTTTATATCATACTAGTCAAATAGAATGAAAACTATTTATAAAGTTAGTATTAAATAAAATTCAAAATAGTGATGAACATCACATTAGAAATAATTATGGAGATGACTTTTAAAGAAGAATAAAGAATTGACTCACAAAAGATGAAGTGAGAAGAAAAGCCTGAAAATTTCTCGCACAAATCTTCAATTCTCCATCTTCAATTAGACTCTCTCTCCTCTCTAATCTCTTTTCTCACTTCATCTTCCTTATTCTCGATCCACCATGTTATCCATTATCCAAGCTATTTTTTTAATGCAAATAAGACAACTTAAATTTCTGACAACTTAGTTATAAACTAGAAGCACCAAAATGAGATATTAGCTAACAGTAATTGGAAAGAGTTGTCCATTACTATTGTAATTGATCTTTCACAAGTAAGCAATTACATTCTTCGATAATTAAATAAGAAAGGAGTTTTAATCTTTCTTTCAAAAAACCGAAATCAACCCATAATTTACGGGCAGCAAAATTTATAGATATATTCTTGAACTAAATATTCCTCCATGAATCCCAAAACTGTCAAAAAAGGAAAAAGATATACTTTTTTATATCGGGTTGGAATATTCCTACGATGCATTCCTCTTGTTCATTTTCCCTTCCATGATGTATCAAAGTTTTTTATTAAATGAATTGTCAAATTATTTTTTCCTTAAATTTTCTGCAAATACACAATCCATTTGATATTTATTCTGTATCCAAGCATTTTATTTCGAAGAAAAAGTAAGTTTAAAGAGAATTGAGAACAAATTACATATAGAAATCAATACAATTCAAGAAGATAAACTGCAAGAAAAGTACATGTAGCCTTGTCTTTCATTTGATTGTCCATGGAAAAATACATAAATCTAACATCCTTTCATTCCATATATACAAAAAAGAAAAAATAAATACAAAAGCAAAGGGATGCATGAACTGTTTGGTTCAAATAATAATATTTCAATAAAAAATACTATAGCAAAGAAGAATCATCATGCCAAATATATACATTTACCGAAATAATTCGCAATTTTTATTTTACAACAAAAGAAATTTTACAAAAACCCATATAAAAGTGAATTAGCAAAAGGATAGAAAATTCATGAAAAGTTAAAGAGAAAAACAAACTCTTACCCGTTCTTTTTCCTCTCAAGAAAAGTTTGTCTGAATATTACAACCCGCAAATTTTTAATTCGAAATTGTTGCATATAGGAGGAATGGATTTAATTTCTTTTCTCCCATAGGATAAATGTGTTTGAGGAGGAAGAACATAATGAGGAACATGAAAAGAAAGAAAAAGTAGAGAGAGACTGCGTGTGCTATTAGAGTAAAGAGAAAGATGGTTTATATGCATGTATGTTAATTGATTAGCATTTAATGCAGGAAAAACCAAATAAAATGCCATATAGGCATAGTTTTTAATATCTTACGATATACGATACGTATCTTACGATACGATATAAAAGGTTTCTGATGCATATCAGCCCTCTGTATCCGAAAATCTATCGTATCTTACGATATACGATATATATCGTACAATATGATACATTCTGATATGATATACGATACGCACGATACAATATTTAAAGGCCTCATTTGTTAATGGGTTGGGCTTCGATATTCTGGGTCAGATTTAAAGACCTTAAAAATATAGAATATTTTATATCTAAAGTCCTAACTAATCTGAGCTGCAAAACGCAAGATTTTAGAAACCTTTATCTTGCCCTTGCGTTCAGTCACAAAAAAGAAATATGTTAGAAATTAGAACAACTAAGATTCAATGCCTTCATTTATATTAAGTAGAACCTGCAACTAGAAATAAGGCAAAAGAAAAGAGAACAAAACGAGAGGCATTTCATCCAATTTGTTTATCGAACAAGGAATCCAATGATGGATTACGAAGAAAGGTCTATCGAAAGACGCTTCTTGGATAGATGTTCATGAATACTTTGAAGTAAGGTTCGAGATTTTGGCTGAAACCACGTGGTGGTTTCGTATCGGTTTCGGTGGAGATCGATACGAAACCCGAAACCGATACGAAACCAACTATACAATATCGTTTCGGCTGAAACCTTTAAAAACTTATTTTTTTATACTATTTTTATCGTCATTGTGATCATTGTAGGCCTTCGTTGTTAGAAGACTGCAAAAAAGTGGACCCAAAACCATATATTAATACTTATCTAAGTACACTATTCAATATATTTTGCATCATGGTTGGATTTTTAGACATTAGGATCATTGTTTTGTAGTATAGAACCATAAATTTAAGTATTTAATATATCTACACTTATGTATGTTGTATTACCGTTGAAATCGAAACTCAAACCGAGATGAGCGAAACTAGCCGAAATCCAGCGAAACTAATAAAATTATGAGAGTTCGAAACCGAAACCGAAACCGAAAGAGAGTTCTTGAACCTTGCTTTGAAGTTGATAGATGACCAAGTAGTATGAAAAGAAGAAATGAGGTATAATAATATTATGTTTATTAGTTAATTTTGTTAGTTTTTTAAATTCTTTGTACTTTTAAACCGATTTTTGAGAGGACCTTGAAAATTTGAATGCTTTTTCAAAAAAAACTTGCAAAGAAAAAGAAAAGAAGATAATAGAAGTGAAGGAAAAAGAGAAGTTCGTAGAATACAAAAACGAAGATGAGAAAAATGAGAACATCCTCATCGACGATGATGATAGGTGATGAATTGATAGGAGACTATTAATTGATTGATAGGTTTTGTTAATTTTTGAAAGTTTTTAGTTTATGATGTGTGAATTTTATAATGTGCGGACTTGGTTAAAAAATATTGCTACTTGTGCAATTTATGTCTATGTCATGTGGGTTACACCTTTTGACCAGAGTACCATTTTGTTTAATTATCCAATTAACTTATGAGTTTAATTGTTCAAATGACTTATGTTTCACGTATTTTTCTGTTTGAACTTTACATATATTGTGTCGGTTGCGTGACTGTGCATATGCTATTTTTTTATAATTCTTTTAATATACTGTCCCATGTTACTAATTTAATCATATAATTGTAAAAAATATAGTTATATGCTTACTTGGTTAGTTATTACATAAGTGATTATCATATCTTACGATGTATGATACGATACGATATACGATACAATACAGAAGAAAAAACGATTTACGATTTATATCATGATTTGACAACTTTGCATGTGGTATATGAAGAACATAAATGCAAAAAGATATTTTGAACCTGTTGAGATCATTTAATTTCATCTTCTTCTTGCTCTTTCCTTGTCCAAAAATGATGCAACCCTCCACATGTTATTAGTTTTAAAACACATTTTTTAAAGTAACCAAAAGAATCAATACTGAAATTTTAATGATAAAATAGTTTACCTTAGATTTTCTCATTTGGATTTCTATCTCCAAACCCGAGGATAATGCTTTAAAAAAATCGAAAGAAACAAAAAAATCACTAAGGAAAATTGAAGGACCTAGGTTCGCTCTGATGTGTAAATCAAGACTATAAAAGTGCATGCTTATGAAAAGCACGTGCACATCTTTGTAACAAGCTTCATTGAATTAACAAACCCTCGCCTCATCTCCCACTCCCCCCACATGATCTTCGGCAAGGTGCTCGAGCTTTCGTTCACCTCCGACGCCAACATGGCGATCGAGGAGGGCTCCACGTGGCTGAGGTCCACCACTAGCTCGAGCCTAGCATCAGGGCCTATGCGATTGACTTCTACTTTGAGAATAAGGTACAATGAAGGTGGTGATCAGAGATGATGGAGGCAACCTCAAGGAAAAGATGATTTTGCTCCTTTTCTCTCAATCAATTTGAATAATTTTCTTAAGAAGAATGAACTGAAAGATCAAAATGTCATGCCACAACAACCAATTAATTAATTACATTGCAGGTAGTAAAAAAAGAAAAGGACATGTATGCAACATAAGAAAGTTAAGTAAAGTTTAATTCAATTCAAGGGCTCATCAAATTTCAGCATCTATACAAGCTAATTAATTTACGAGATCATCTTTTAATTATCAGATCCCGTAAATTATTATTCCTGCTTTGTCTTTTGATATTTATTGCCCCTTTTTTCGTTTATCAAAGCTTATATTATTAATGGTGCACTTTTTGTCATCATCAATATTTATTATCTTTTTAAATTACTATCTTTTGAATTTATTGTTTATTAGGAGATCTAAATTATCATGCCACATCAATGTTTCCTACTCTTTTTTTCCTGTCTTTATCAAGAAACTATCTAGTACTTTGAAGTTACCATATCATCTGATAAGGTGGTAGCTTCAAATTCAATAAAATTAGACATATCATGAGATAATTAAATAATCCATTTAATAAATAAGTAAATACAATCCCAAATTTCTCTTTCTTCAACCTCTCTCATCATCTTCGTCGATCCACGCCTCGCCTTTATACCCCTTTTCGTCTTCGTCTTCCATCGTTGAATCGGCTCTGTCGCCATCCTCAACATTCTTGCTTGCCTCCCATAAAAAGAACATACAAACTCCGGCAATGGTGGCATGTTTAGATCCCGTTTAGACACAAGAATCATATTCTTCGCCAGCGGCGGCACCACGTCAACAACAGACAACGAATCATAATCTCTTTGAACACTGATGGCAATTTAAGCCCTAAAATCCGCAAACATCAACGGCAAATCCATAATCAATGGATAACATCCATCTAAATAGAACGGGTTTTGAAACCTCCGAAGCGAATTCTCCTTTCAATTTTAACCGCCGTGGTTGTCAGATCAAACTCCGATGATCACAATCTCATTCTCTTTCATTCTTCTATAAATAATTGCTACATGTATTTATTTATGCTTTGTTTCACCTTTTTAGGAATCAAGCCTAATATTGCAGGCCAGTCAATGGTGCCTGGGTTTGATTGGGTTATTTGTGTTTATTAATGGCCGGAGAAGCTCGTCGGTGGTGGTAGGGACGAAAAAGCTCGTCGGCAACAGAGAAGGCCTATATGTGAGCAGAGAGTCATGGGATGATGTGTCTAATTATTTTTTCGCGAACTATTCTGATGAGAATGAAGATGGGAGAGGCATTGGATGAAGAATTTTGAGACCGTGGGACTTAGGAAGGATGAGAAAGAGATTTGTTTTGCATATTTTGAGAAATTGTATTTGAGACACATGCCATTAAATGAAAGGTTAAAGCCACCACGTAAGCCATACCTTGAAGTTACCATATACTTTCTCCTATTCTAGGTTGGATTATGTGTACCATACACAACAGGAAACACCAAATGGAGTTGAGCGTAAAAAGACACTTTTATTTTCCCTAGTTCTTCCCCCAAAAAAAACCCTACAGGGAGGAATTTTTTTTTTTTTTTTTTGGGGGGGGGGGGATGGAAGCAAAACCTTGATCTCGATCATCATTAGAGAATCAAAGGACATCATTAGAGAATCAAAGGAGAAAACTGATAAATCTCATGATCTCCATTGAAAAGTTGCAGAAGAAAGGAATTCGAGGTAAAGACGCTTTCTTTTTGGGTTTTCTTTTTCTTTTGATGTGTTTGTATTTCAATCGGGAATATTGCAAATTTACTTTGGTCATGACCTAGGTATTGTAAAATTGACGCAATTTATTCCGCAAATTTAGTTGAGATTTTACCCGTGTTGAAGAATTCCTTGAATTGGTGATTCTGAGTAGAGGAAATGGTTCGTTGCTTTTGCTCTATCCCTTGCTTATATTTTTTGTGTATCGATCTTTTCTTCAACACAGGACCAATATCAGGTCATCCCGAAGGAATTCGAGGCAAAGGAGCATATATGCATCTTTGGCGGTATCTAAACCGGAGATACATTCTGTACTACTGCATATGTCTTGCTGGTTGAACTAAGGGATACTTTTATACAAATATTGGTAAGCTAACTACGAGAATTGTTGTTTGGTATGATACATTATCAACTGACCGGAAACAAAAGCCGGTAGGCTATGGAGTCAACACGACATGTGGGCAAGTGTGCTTGTATATATCCCTTTATACGCAATGAATGAATTATGAACCAAATTATCACAAGAACCGAGTAATTAATTGAATTAATTATTGTACCGTTAATTCCTCTAATAACCTCTTCTTCATACAACAAAAAGAAATTTCCTCGATCATCACATCAGTCTAATTGAAGATAAAGCATATATAATGACAACATGATATACCTTGTCACCATTATAAAATTTGATAAGTAACTACAACCAGTCGAACAAACTGGTAGCTAGGAGGAGCCAAAAACAAAACTGGGTGGAAGCCACCATATGATGGATATTTATGCGAATCTCTATTAATTGAGTATCACTACTTCTATTTGGTACAACAAACATATCAACTATCGGCAGAATTTCTTTGTAATCAATGTTTGCTCCTAATATATAATGTATGCATATTGTCATTCATCATAAGACGGTGGTTGCTGAAACTGAAAGGGTGTCCGCCATAATAGCAAAGTGCATACTCTGATCAGATGGCTTCCAATGACGTTTCCTTTGGTTCGTAAACCAATTGTTTATTTGTTTTGGATCCAATCCTGTCCTTTCTGCCAATGCTATCTTATCTGCATCTTGCATTATTAGTATACCAAAAAAATGCAATAAGACTTTACTTCCATAATTTGTCCTCCTTTTTCCAAATTTGTCGTGTTTCGGTTCTGGTTCCGTGTGCGTGTCCGTGTCAACGTGTCGATGCTTCAGAGTATAAAGGCTTGTTGTTGTATACTAATGTCTGAAGAAAGAATAAACATGTTATAACATCAAAATACCATCTTGATTTATGTATATTGGATTTATGACTAATTAAATAACGCATTCTTCTGTTTCCTGTCAACTTTAAAACTTAATGGGTTTGAAAATATATCAACTTTATACTGGATAACGAAACATGTTTCTTTAGAATAAAATTTGGCAACTGAGAATCTAAGAGAGTCGAGCTTAAATTCTAACATTTTCTTCTCTTGACATCTTTTTTTAATCTAACCTATTATTTTATGAGATGGCTAATTCTAGCACATTTGGTTTGATCTTGGCGCAAATGTATCATGTTATATATATATATATATATATATATATATATATATATATATATATATATATATGTGATTATGGTAAACTAGTACTTGAGATGTATTTACCTACAGTTTCTTCAAAATAATTGCCTGCAAATGACTGACAATTCTAAAACCGTTCCACATGAAGATGCAATTCATGATATTATAAATCTTCTCTAATATGCGGCGGGCAGACTATGAGTTTGCTGACATTCTAGATCAAAAGTTATTCCATTTCACATATCCTATCTTAATAATGTCATCGTCTGTTTCCTAGTACTAGCTTTCAAACAAACTTCGGGGCTCTTATATGGTCGAGTAGTGTTTGATTATAGTATTTTGTGGCAGCTGCAGGTGTTGTAGGATGGATGTGGCTTGTTGGCATTTAGATGGGAATGCTGATGCAGTTGAATTTTGCCCACATCCATCTTTCCACCATATTTTGGTTGCTGCAACATACACACTGGAAGAAGGCATTCGACCAACTCGTTCTGGAAGTATTTCCCTTTTCTCTGCTGACGCTGATACTCAACCAGGTCTAGAGTTGCTTCATCGTGTACAGACGGTTGGTGTTTTCGATTTAAAATGGAACCCTCCTGCAGGATCTATTCTGCATCCTTCACTTGCTCAAGCTGATGCTGATGGCTGCTTGACTCTTCATAGCTTACACTTGACAGAGGAAACAAAATCTCAAGGTGTGCTTACAATTTCATTATCCTTTTCTTTCTCTTTCAATTTCTTACTTGTGATCATAAATTCATGATAGATTATTATTGTATTCTTGGATCCCACCACCTTTTTGTGATATAGTTCTTTGTTGTTTACAGCAAAGACTGCCGTTTTGTTATAATGTTGTACGCCCACATGATTGTCATCTGTCTACTTAAGGGTTGTAATCATTACCCATGTATAACTCTTTCAGTGACAACCTTATGACTAGGTGCTTGTGTTGTCACTTTTCCACGACCTTAAAACCACTTATCATGTGCTTCAACCTTATTTTTTTTACCTGTTAACATATAAATTGGAATATGAGCATACATCATCAAGTTGCATGACGTTGATGCCATTGGAATGCAGGGGCTGTTCTAAGACAAGTATGTACAGAGAAAGTAAGTGCAGCAATGTGCCTGTGTGTAGACTGGAATGCATCCTCAACTTCGGTTTCAGTTGGTCTTTCCGATGGTTCCTTATCTGTTGCGTCTGTGAGGGAGGCCCAACTTGAGGTTTCTCAATCATGGGAGGCACACGGCTATGAAGTTTGGTCAACAGCTTTTGATATTTGCTCACCACAGTTACTCTACAGTGGCTCAGATGACTGTCGTTTCAGTGGTTGGGATTTACGACAGAATTCATCATCATCATCATTAGCGTTTCAAGACACAAAGTCACATCAGATGGGTGTATGCTGTATTTCTCCGAATCCCATGACTCCTAATATGCTTCTCACAGGAAGCTATGACGAGTTCCTTAGAGTGTGGGATCTAAGGTCAACATCGAAACCCGTGAGCAGGTATTCAATCAGTTTAGGGGGAGGAGTTTGGAGACTTAAACACCATCCCTCGATACAAGGCCTGGTTTTGGCAGCATGCATGCACAATGGTTTTTCCCTCGTTGAGGTTGGAGATAAAACGGCGGTTGTGGTGGAATCTTATGCCAAGCATGAGTCTTTAGCATATGGTGCTGACTGGCAAAGAGGAGCAGAAGAAAATGGAGACAGAAAGGGGTCGGAGTATTTGGTTGCTACCTGCTCATTTTATGACCAGCTTCTCCGTTTATGGCAACCTGAGAGCCTAATGGCTAACTAGCTAAATATCACAGAATTGTTTTTTTAAGTTGGCGAATTAAGATGTTCTCACTTCTCCCTATGAACTTATGTTAAAAATCTCAGGTAAAATACTTTGAAACCCTCAAGTTTTCTTTGAATCTGCTGCTTTGGTTTAATAGTTAGCACGCGGTCACTTTTTCTGTATCACATGGCTGATACCTCCTACCTTGAGTTAGGATTCGAATTTTCGTGTAATTGATACTGGTAGCAGTGCTGTGTCAGCAGCAACAAAGACTATATCCAATATATTTGGTATCATACCAGAGATGTAGATGGCTATCGCAAAAAACTGAGGGAAGTCAACATCTGAAAATATAGTTTTACATACATACGGATTGGTCGGATATATTTAGCACCCAAGTTCTATACCCTTATAGCTGATGGCTATATATATATATATATATATATAGAGAGAGAGAGAGAGAGAGAGAGAGAGAATAATGGAGAAAAGAGGCCATAGGAGGGGATTTCCTCCTATGGCGTGGAAAAAATACAACCTCTGCCATTTTTTCCGACGATCGGCCCCCATCATCTTCATCGTTATCATCTAAGATGTGGGTAAACCAAATTTCATGTGATTCTACAACTTTTTCACCGTTGATTTAGCAATGTAAAAAGTTCTATTGTCGGTAAACCGTTAATTTTGAACCCACTAAATCAACGGTGAAAAAGTTGTGGAATCACATGAAATTTGGTGTACGCACATCTTAGATGATAATGATGATGATGATTGGTGCCGATCGTCGGAAAAAATGGCGGAGGTTGTATTTTTTCCACGCCATAGGAGGAAATCCCCTCCTATGGCCTCTTTCCTCCATTAATCTCATATATATATATATATATATATATATATATATATATATGCAGTTTCCTTTGAACCTTGAGTCCTTGATAGCCTCTTGCGTTTGTTTTTATTTTGTCAATCGAATCTTTGAATGTGACCTCACTATTTGCTTCTCCTCACTTAGCAGTGAACAGTTGTTTTTATTGGATATAGAGATTACAGAAATTGTTGTTTCTTGGGATTTTCTTTGGAAAGGACTTCTATCATGGCTATCTTTTCAAGTTCTGACATGTGTAAAAGCAGTAAGTCCATTTTCATGCGTGCGTGCGTGCATTTATACCTGAAAGTATAATTATAAAGTCAGCAGTACTTTAATATATTTTGTAACTGGTACTTCCATCCTCGCAAAGAAGATAAAGTTTGTGAATCGACTATGCCGGATTCTTGGCCGAGAATGTACTGGTATACTACTCTTGAGTTTTTATGATGCCAAACTGCTATCCTTTTGGTGGAATGATCTATTTGATTTGTTTGTAAAAAGATTTCGTTTGATATCTATTTGTGTCATAGGCAGATGGTTCATTGCGATAAAATCGAAGACGTTGCATAGTGGTTCTACTCGATTATACTATATGTTAATTATGATGCATCCTTTAGTACTTGCACATCTCTTCTTATTTCTTATATCATTTTTCTTCACCATATACTGTTTTTCCCCACCATAAACTGAGTGGAGGGCAATACGATGCGTTGAATAATAGCTCGTCAATCAACTTTGAATCGTTAATCAACTTTGAATGTGCAGGTTAATGTGGTTTTTGAGCCTATGTTAATCTAGTGGTTCTGAATCATGATTGATCGCAGATTGGATACTATGGAGCTCAACCTTATATTTAGTGCGGCGAGAACGATTGGCGCATTGAAAGCCAGCTCATTTGGAGTCTTGCAATTCATATTCAAACTAGAAGTATGAGTTCGTTTTGTATTTCTTTTTCACTGTTATTTTTTTCAAGCCTGTAAACTGACAAGCTGCCCCAACACCCGAATTTTATTCACCTCTATGTTTTGAAAAATCATTTATTTTTTTATAAAAAAATTTGGGGTGCTTTCCTTGAACAATTACCCAATTCTAAATTATGCATTACCGTTCTGTTTTCAATTTTGTGATGTTATATATGGACAATATCGTTAAGAGAGAATGAGACTGAATCCAATTTATTTTTCCTTGATGCTTTTTTGTTCTTTCTTTTTTCGTTGTTGGTGCTGATGCTGCTCCAGAATCATTGCAATTTGAGGTGATTATGTCTCATGATCGAGCCTTGTAAAAGTTGAATGGTATGTATACCAATGCTATTATGAATAGGCACCTACCCAGCCTCTCTTAGGCGAAAGAAAGTATTATTGATACATTCAACGGAGCCCACAAGTAATAGGAGGCCCAAGAACCAAATATCAGGAGGTCCAAAGGAGGCCATCACGGCTCTACTCCAAGATGGGCACATCAATAGGTAAAGAACACAACTCCACGAAATGCCGGAGTTTATCGTCACCGTCGCCCCCGAGGGTCATTTTGCCTATTTCCTTTGACTAATTAGTAAGTTGTGTTATAATTATTGTTTGTTATTAAACAATGAAATTAGTTCATTTTTACTTGATTGGTAACAAAAAAAGTTGAAGATGGCTGACAAACTGGTTGTAGTAATGTTGAGGCATGGAGGTTATTGGAAAAAGACACCTAGATCAAATAGAAATAAATATGAGTGTGGGAGCCAGAAGAGATATTATATTGAAGTTGAAAGATCTTGCTTCAAAGACTTTCTAAATGAAATTAGTGAGGATCTTGTTTGGGTTTCAGTTTTTACCCTTCAATTTTCTTATACAATTCCCAATAGTAATCAAGTTAAGTACAAAGATGCCACTAATGATCAAGAATACCTACAAATGCTACAGTTGGGTTTGCAACATGGAAAGGAGATGATGTTCATGGCTGCTCATGAGTCGGTCATTGAAGAAGAACCCCCATCACCTACAAGAACACCATCATCTGGAAGATCTCCGTCTGCTACGGTTGAAGTATATCCTACGACAAGTCACCTAGAAGAACAACCTCCATCACCTAGAAGTCAAAGGCATGTCCAGTTACAAGAAAACCCCCCCAAGGAGAAGCCCCAGATTGAACAAGCAGAATACAAATGAAGTTGCAGTGGAAGAAAATACAAGGAGTTTGAGAGGCAAAAGAAGAAGTACAAGTACAAGCAGAGCTGATTTTGAGAGAATGCCTACAGCAGTTTGGACGAAGCACAGGGCTAGACTCAATAAGGAAATGAACTATGTCATAATGGAAGATGAGGAAATTGTAATTGACAATTAAGAGCTGGCTGTGGATGATGCAGATGATTGCTATTCGGAGGAAAATTATCATGAGCTTCCAAGCAGTGATTCTGATTCTGGCACTAGTATTGAGTCTGATGATGAAGATGTAAATCATGCTGATAGTGTCAAGGGAGCACTGTGGGATGCGAACAAAGAATCGCCAGTAATGGAGATTGGAAGAAAGTTCAAGGACAGGTTTGAGTTCAGGCATTGTGTCAGGCAGCATGCCATCACTCAGAATTTCCAAGCTAAATTTGAGATTAATGAGAGTAGAAGATGGGTTATTGTTTGTGGAAAACAGAAATGCCCATGAAGGCTAAGAGCTGATGTGCTAAATGAGGATAAAGTCACTGTTGAGATGAGAGATGTTAATCCAAAGCATACATGTATTGGGGTAAACATAATTGGAAATTCTAAAGCCAAGGCATCATGGATAGCTGAAAAGATCAAGGATAAAGTCAAGCAAAATAGAGATATCCCCATAGAGGAAACTGGTTAGAAGATAATGGCACAATATCAATTCGGTGGCATTCCATATAACAGGCTATGGAGAGCAAGAGAAAGGGCTAAGGAAATTGTGTTTGGCAAAGTGGAAGAAAACTACAAGTATGTTCCCAATCTTATAGAAAAGCTTAAAAAGAGAAACGAAGGCTCTCATATTGTGTATACTCTTTATGAAGACAAGGCATTTGCTAAAATGTTTGTACCTTTTAAAGTATGTGTTGATGGATTCAAGAAAGCTCGGAGACCCTTCTTAGGGTTAGATGGAAGCCATCTCAGGGGTAAATACTTGGGGACATTACTGTCAGCTACTGCATTAGATGGCAATAATGGACTCTATCCAATTGCTTTTGCAGTAGTTGAGGGAGAATGCTGTGATTCATGGACTTGGTTTCTTGAAAACCTTAAGAAGGCATTCAGTGAAGAGATTGTAAACTTGACAATTATGAGTGATATGGAGAAAGGATTAGAAGATGCATTGAGAGTAGTCATGCCGCATGTTAAACACAGAGTCTGTACGAGACATCTATGGAAATCTTTCAAGAAAAAATATCCAGGTGACTTCTATGAGAGAGTGGTCTGGACTGCAGCTAGGGTATTCTCACAATCAGAGCATAACACTGCAATGGAGGAGCTTAAAGAGAAGACTGAAGCTGGTTTCATAGCTATCCAAGAAGGGAAAAGACAGAGATGGGAATCAGAGATGGGTTTGAAATAGAGCTCAATTTGTATTTGACTCAAAAAGCCATTATATCGCAAACAACCTAAGTGAGAGCTTCAATGCTTGGGTACTTCAAGCTAGGTCACTGCCAGTTTGTGACTTGGTTGATAGCATTAGATGCTTGATGATGAAGAAGATGGAGCTAAAAAGGCAAATTGCTTTGAGATGGAAGGGTAAACTGGTTCCTATGACACAAAAATATCTGATTGACAAAAATGGAGACATCCATATGGGTATATAGAGTAGATAGAGCAGGTGAACATGTTTATGAGGTGAATGATGGATCATTTAGAAAGCTTGTTAACATTGAGCTCAGAGAATGCACATGTGGTAGATGGCAAATGACTGGCATACCTTGTTCTCATGTTGTGGTTGTTCTATGTGGAATTAGAAACATCAACTTGGAAGATTATGTGCATGTATGTTTTCATATATCAAAGTAATTGATATAATTTATAGTTGTTATCTTTTCATTAGTTTAACTTACTATATCATGCATGTACTTTACTCTCATGCTTAGGTTATCTTTTACAAATCAATTATCAAAATGAAAAACTTAAGTAGGCAATGAAACTTAGATCTTATCCTATACATATCTGATTTGCATATAATCATCCATAGATATATTGAAGCTTACCAGACTCCTGTTGGGATGCTGCCATATAAAAAGAAATGGCAGCTTGTTGATCTTTCTTTCACAGTAAGGCCTCCTCATAGTAAAAGGCCTAGAGGCAGACCTAAGAAACACAGAATAAGGGGTGAAGGTGAAGCCTTTTGTAACATTTCAGACAAAATAGTAACTATTATTTTGGAAATTAAATAATAATATTTTGGATTTTACGGATATATACCGGGTATGGATTTGAGTTTTCATACATTGGTATAATTATATACCTCTATTTTTAGGAAATAATTGGAATTAAAATGAATTATTAATTATGTGAACATTTATTTATTTCGGCTTTTCTTAAATTTGCATATAATTATATCCATACAAGTTTAATGTTAAAATTTATGTGTTTTACTGGATAGTATACTAAATCAAGTTTTACTTTGTTTAACCATGCTTAGGTGCCATGACGTGTTTATGAGGCGGTAACATGTCATTTGCGTTTTATATGATGATTTTATGTTTTCAAAAAAAGAGAAAGAGAGGGAGACATGGAGGTATGGGGCATGAGAGAAAGGGAGACATGGAGACATGGGAGAGGGAGAGAGAGTAAAGGGGGGTTATGGTTGGCACAACCATCTTTTTCTTCTCATCTTTTTCCTCTTCTTCTTCATCATCCTCTTCTTCTCCATCTTCTCCATCTCTAACTCCAACCCACATACACAAATTTGCCCATCTAAATGAATCCTACACCAAAAACCCAATCTTTGCATCCAATTCTTTAAGTAGTGAACAAGTCTACATCCAGAGGCCATTGCCAAGCTTATGATCCTCATTTCCATCCAAAGAGGTAAAAACACAATCTTTTCTAGTTTATTTGTAACACTTGCCATGAAAAGTCCTTGTTTTTATGTCTTTAAGTGTAATTTTTATCGTAGGTGTGGTATTTTGTTAGAGATGTGAGTTGTGTTAGGTATAAGCAGTTGTTTACATGGTAATCACAACCTAATTAGTGATAGATGAGGGTATTTTAGTACAAAGTATCATTGGTTTTAAAGTGTCAAGTTTTAAAACTTGCTTTTCATTGAGTTTTGATGTTCAAAATGATTCTCGAGCAATTTGGTGTCTTTGTAAGATAAACAAACAATTACATTGATATAGTTAGACCACTAGAGACCACCACAGAAGCATGAGACCCTAATTCCAAAATTGGACCGCCAGTGGCGGTTACTGTAGTAATTCCGTTGGCCAAAATTTTGAATTTGATGTCGGGGTTTGGTCTGTAGCTCACACACTTGATAAATTAGCCACATTATTCTTATTTTTGTCGCAGATTACTTGTGCCAAAATCTGGGAGCATTTTGACTTGGTTTTTGGCGATATTTTGCGATTTTTGAAACTTGGTTTTCGGATTTCTATATTGTGACTTGGTAGTTCGACATTTGTACGTCGACGTCAGGGGGTATTTTGTCGTTTTGGCATGCGTTTCTAATCTATGTACGCTTCGCTAGTGATTTCGATTTCGATGTGGATTTTTATGCGATTTTATTATGATTTCGATTGTAGATACAATCGGGGGAACTTTCGAGACGACGAAGGGGCATTCATCGATTTCTACTAGGATGAGGCGTATATGTGAGTAGATATATATCCATGGAGGAAGTCGGGTGGATGGCATATAGCACCCCCGCAACCGTAGTTAGGATGTTATATATACTGGAATCTTATACCTATTCTAACCACATGCGTATATTAGTATACATAGCAGATGGTTATATACCTAGTCTCTATTTCTTATCTATTGAACTACACACATATGTGTACATTATATGATATAAGTATACATATGACATAAGTATATCTACGATATAAGCATACATGATGCAATATGATATGAGATGATATGAGTTGGCGTACGCGATTATAGATCCGTACTGTTTCGATTGGATGATATCATATGAGGGAGATTCCATACATGATATGATGATGATAGATTGCCGATTACGGCCGATATTCATTTCGACTCGAGAAGTCTTGTTAATATTTCAAATTGGTGATTCATGAGATGTTTAAAGCTATACGTATTTTAAAAATTAACGAATCGTTGCGTACTTTTAAATGATAAAGTCAAGGTCGCGCTACGAATTTTCAAATGATATCTATTTCAAAAACATCGTAGTCCCTTATTTCTAAAACAATGTTTCGTGCTAGTTTAAACTATAACTGTATGGCCAATACGCAGTTAGATATTTTTAACACGTGCTCACGTTACGATTTCCTTATTTCTGCATACGCCACTCTGATTACTTACGATATATACCATGTTTATATCATTAGCTCTATTTAACTTCATTTGCTAGGACACACACCGTTACCGATGATTTCATATTGCACTTGCACATACTCGCATGTTACACCTACACCTCATCGGTAATTGCCATGCCACGTACACATATATGACTTTCTTATATGAACACGCTTGTAGTACTATACAATTATCAATGATTTATATGTTACACGTACACAAACTCGTATGTTTCATGCACACACCATTGGTAATTGCCATGCCTCATACACATATAGAACCTGTCATGTTATTTTGCATCATACTATATTCCTGTTAGTACCTTAGATTACTACTCATTTTACCTCAGCGTGCATTATATTACCGTTATGTACTTTTTTATGTTCCATTATTTCCATGTTCTTATGGGATAGTGTTTTTATGGGATTTTTGTTTCGATGAGATTTGAGGAACCGCTGATATTATTTTATAAAACCTGTGAATGTTTTTAAACTGTGATTTCCTCTTGATATGATATTTAGCGGCCATCATGAGTTTTCTGGGTTATGAGATATGAGTCTTATTCGAATCGAGGAAGGGGAGAAACCAATTGCGGATACATGGTGGACCCGGTACGGTACCGAGAGGCAAGAAGCCCATATAGAAAGACGGGTGAGCCTAGCGAGAATGAGGCCGATCGGTGATAGTATGGAAACTCGGCGGATATCCTGAGGATACCGACCGGAGTTATATGATTTAGATGGTTATGAGGGCTGATCCGAGAGACGGCGCTTGAGATATGAGGATTTCGAATGTCGATATTGGAGACGTGATTTATGAGGATTTCGAGTGTTGATACTGGACACTCGTATGTTTTTATGAAGATTTCGAGCGTCGTTGATGGATACTCATTGGATGATATATATATATATATATATATATATATGTTATTGATGGCATATTTCCACATATTGATACTAACGTGATATTATGTATATACACGCTCATTTTCGCTACCACATAGTATGATAGTATTATATAGTATGACCTAGGTAGATCGTTATACATTCGATTTCTATCTGATGATGTCTTCTACTCACGAGTTGGCAACTCACCCCCATTGTGCCATAGTTTCTTGCAGGATCGACCGCTCAGATCAGTAGCAGCTTGCTGGCATGCTTCTTCTTTTTGGGTGATTGCTTTGGTAGGTGGATTACATTTCAGATCGTAACCACCACTTGTATATTTATATCCTGTTGAGATTTAGTTAAAAATTCTATTGACCAAATTTGAATATTTTATGGACTTAGAGACAAGACTTGTATGATATTCTTTTATATATTTAGTTGGATATAGTTGACTTGATGATGCTTGGTATTTCTTTACTTTTTCTTGTGTTCATCTTCATCTTGGACGTCGTATATACTGCGTGGTTGTGATTTCTGCCGTTTGGACGATGCGATAGCTCCCGATTAGAGATTCTGATATTATTTATGTATATGTATTGGTTTTTATCAAAATTTACAAAGGAGGTACTGTCAAAATTTTAAATGACGAAAATGTTTTCAAATCTTAAACTAAAACCACTTACATTTTCAACAAACTTTACTTATGCTTTAAAAAGAGAAACTTGTTTTCATTAAGAACTATTTTCCAAAACTTCACCTTTACTATTTACTTAAAAATGTTTAGATTCCTGGTCTTCGGTTTACTTGGATTACGGTGGGGTCTTATAGACTTCATGTAATTCAAGTGCCGGTCACGTGCCGTGACACTTCTACAAGCAAGTTATCCAAGGGAAAATATTAATGTACAAGATGTTTTCAATGGGGTCATCACATGAGTACATGCACAAATCCTATTAATGTACCAGATACTGCTCAGAGTAGCCAAATAAGGTAACTATGATATAGTATATCGAGCATGAGTAATCCATGATTGAAAGTATTAAATATTTTGTAATTTATTTTCAGCATTGCAAGAGGAAGAGGGAGAGGAAGAGGTTTGATCAGTCAAGGGGAGTCATCTCATCATGTTGTTGAATCTTCAAGTACTAGTAAAAGGCAAGCTAGTCAAAGGTAATAGGCAAACTGAAATTTCAGATAATGTAGACGCACACATATTGTACACTCACATGGAAACTTACTCACATGGATATGAATCACATATACACATAGGACACTCTCATGGTTAATTTATTTCAGTATAACTTAATGTAACTTATCATTAGGAGTAATACTCTAACCCCTGCTGGTAACCATGATTGTGATAGAGGATATCTACTATATCCTAAAGAGGAAAGAAGATAAAAGCAAGTTAAAAAGAATCTGCTCAAAACACTGCTGCTGCTGCTGAGAACACTGCTCCTGAGAACATAGATAAAGGTGAGCACTTTAGCCCTTGGTTTCAAGTTCCTTTTTAGGGTCAAAATCTGGAGGACCTGCATGATCCAATTGTTGCTGTTGGAGCAACTCAAGGAGCAAGTGGTGTGCAATCACAAAAAGCAAATGCTGACCATTTTGACATAAATCAATTTCAAATCTCCCCTTCAAAAATTACTTCTTCAAAGAGACATAAGATTTCAGCCAAATATGGTACAGTTAGAGGGGGTTGAAAGTCAGGAGGGAAGAAACCTTGGAAGCCATGAATGTGTTTTATTATAACTTTATGATATGGATGTTTTTTGTTTTGAGAATGAGTCAAATATCGTGACTCATGTACTCGTTATTTTGGGTTGTTCTGGGAATGATATTTTTTTCATTCTAGTAATCTGTAGTTATGTATGACTTTTATATGATTTACTACAGCTGCAAACAGGTTCTGGGAATGATATTTTTTCTTTCTCATTCTACTTGTGAGACGTGTTTCTGTATTTCTTCATTTGTGAGATGTCTTTCAAAACTAACTTCATGTATTTCTGTATTTGTGAGTATTGGGATGCTGCGTACCTCTAGTAGGGTTTAAAGCGAGGCGGAAGCGGTAATTTAAAAAATCAAGAGAGCATTAGATACCCAAACTAAGAATCAAACCAAACTACTAAACTTGTCACTAAACTAGTAAACTAAAAATTAGAGTTGGCGGACTACAACCTTTGTAGCGCGTTAACCATCTCTTTTTGGACTTCGGCTAGTCTCCACGAAACCCGGAACAAACTTGCTCGATGATCTTCTCGCCGAAAATGATCCATCTTGAGATAATTCCAACACAAGTTTTAGCTTCAAATTGTTCTCATCAAAATGAAGTAACCCATTAATTAAACTTGTTAAAAATGATTAGTAGGAGATGTAGAATAATTAGTCCATTTAATTTTTTTTTATTTTTCCATTCCTCACTTGAAGAAAATCAAGAGGAGGAAGAAGAAACATGAAGGAGATGATAATAATGAAGAAGATAAGCATGGCTCAACAAAATAAGTACAAAACAAGAATGAGTCATGATTAATGAGTCATCAAAAATCCACCGCATGAATTCTACAACCATGTTAAAACATTGACTCATTCTTATTCTTCTATATAATTTTCATACTCCCATCACATGTGTATCAACATACATGTCATAATATTTATATCAAATATAAATATTATTAAAGAGAAGAAAATAATAAATTGATCATGATATTAGTTAATATATAAATATATAAATATATATTTAATTATTAAATCAACACTTGATTTAATAATCTGGCTATATCATATATATACCGGCTAATATCAATAAACACCCGATTAAAATATATGTATCAAATACACGTGTTTAATCGAACTCCTACACGTATCCCTATACGTGCCCTACATCATTTCGCATGTGCTGGGAAACCTCTGTGTGGGACTCTAAAAACTCGACAATACGCTGGCAGTAGATTAAGGTCATATCCTTAGCCTACAAGCACGCCAGCGGTACCAGCTGCACGTAACGGCTATGCAGGTATTGATCGAAAGAAGGTCAACAAGTAAACTCATTTGAACCCTGCAGAATCTATCAGTGACATCACCGTACAGTCTGGTATTTTCGTCTAAGAGTATCGTATATCGGGTTTAGGGTTTGGAATCTGTCAGACACCAATAACTCGATAAGTCGTGCGACAAAAGACTCATAATCAATCGGAGATACAACTGATAAAACTTATCGGTTTATCTCCACTGCGATGGCCATCGACTTGTGGTTGTACTCATGTCTTGTACAGCGCAATATCAACTCTTTATACCGGAAGAGACGAGTCCTCTCAACCGCTCACTTTCTCCACATGCTTCAGGACTATACCCAACAAAAACCTGTTTGCAGAACTCCTTTGAGCCGTGGTAGAATAGAAGTCTAAGTATAGTGGGAACACACATGAGACACTATAGCGATCTCAGGTCCTATGGACTACCTTGTACTCATGTCACCGGAGAACTGCTATCTGACATTGGTATATTACCAACTAGGAGTTCTCGATGTGTCTGTCCAATGTAACTCATCTAATGAGCACCTATATACAATCCTTGATGTCAAACACTAATAGCTGCAGGATTAGCTATCGTCCTCCAACCGGGTTAGGAAACGTACACACTGGTCTAAACTGGAGTACCAATACCCAGTCTCGATACTCCTACAACTAGGGTCATCTAAAGATGTACTTATCGACTACCCAGGCCTTACTAGTATGATCTCTATCACCGTCCTGCTAGTCAAGCAAAATTTTAGGGCTTTATCTCATGTATAAACAATACGTGATAGTGAATAAAATGCATCACATGAAAGATAAAGACAAACCAAATAGTATACTATCATCTTGAGTAAGATTTCTTTCTCGTATACGTCCTCCTTCAATTATAATAATTGACTTGAGAGCACCTATATCCAACAATCTCCTACTTGCACTTAAGGCCAATTATTGCGGTATCTCATATCCAAGTTCTGTACTAAAACTTTCACAAACCGTGTTCGAGAACTAGCCTCAATGAGTGGACCTGACACTGCGCATCTCTCTATTTCTTCCTAAATCTCAATTTCGCGGAGATCAAATATCTCCCGAACTGAGCGATACCTGTTTTAGTATTTTCCTGGACTGACGATGGGATCATGTTCATAAATGAACAATTATATCCAGCGAATTCTCAGGCGGTGTCCTTTGCTAATTCACAATCAACATTTAGCGCCATGAATATCTCAATATCCCACTTGGAACTCTTTCTAATATACCTCTCCTCAAAAGAGGGTAAACTTATTACTCGCGACAGATGCTTTGTCATCTATGGGAAGCTAGAATCGGTAACCATCTCTTTCAGGAGGATGCCATTACCATACACTAAGAACATCAAATGCTCTTCACTTCTACCCTATGTTTCTCCAGGATTGGACCGACATCCATATCCTTTATGGAGAAATACTTGTGACCGCCATTGTTTTACCAATTGCAGTATAGGTGTAAGTCCACGTTGCCGTCCCCGGTTCTTGCGGGGAGGCGGAAACGGTATAAAAATCAAATTTTTAGCGCAAAGGGCAACATGGACTATCAAAGTCGGGATCTTTTCTAAACTAAACTAGCTATCAAGCTAAAGAGAGTTAGCTACTCGGATAAAAGGTTATACCTAACTTGAACTCCTTCTTCTTGAAACCTTTGTAGGGTTTGATGGTGCTTTCCTCGTCGCCTTCTTCCGTCAAAGATGGATCCACCTGAGGGTTCGACCTTCGGGCTCCTTTCTCGAACTTTGAGAGAGCTAGGATCTTTGGCTTGCTAAACCTCTAACCCTAGAGTGAGTAGAGAGTGGCTTTGGGGTGTTTTTATCTCAAGGAGAGGGATTCTCAACACATGAGAAGGGATCTCCTTGAACTAGAGGAGGAAGAAGAAGAAGTGAGGAGAGAGAAGAGTTATGATAGAATGAATAATATCCTTCTCATTTTACAACCATAACAAAATGAAAAGAATTATCAAATTAACAATAATAATAAAAATGAAATAGTTGATGGAAGGTTTGGAATGACCATTATCATTTCATTCATTAAATGGTTTTGCTAGAATCAAAGAGCATCTTTGATATGTAATGATGATGGTCAAACTTTCAACCATGGTCAACAAGTCAACCTTGGTCAACAAGTCAACAAAACCAACCATGACACAATTTCATTTAATTAATATTATTAATTGATATAACATAAATTCATTAGGGTTTGGAAAAAGACGACTGTCAACTGTGCATACGCACCCGTTCCGAAACCCTAATGAAAATCCTCTTCCTCCGCCTCAATCAACTGTGCATACACACCCGCATTCTTGTTCCGAGGAACATGAATACTAAGAGATAAAATCAACCCCAAAACATATACCAGTGTCTGGCTCAAACCAGAGCCTGCTAGTAATATCTGTCCGGACTCCAAACGTGCACAAGTGCGCGGATGGGAACGAACCCTGTCGCAAAACCATGCGACCTCTACTCTGTTTTGCCCAGAGGCGAATAGCCCTCTGTATGGGACTCTAAAGACTCGACACTACGCTGGCAGTGGGTTTAACCACAGACCGCAAGCGGCACTAGCTGTGCGTAACGATCCCCAGGTAGATGTCGATAAGAAGACTGATGAGGTGAACCCCATCTGAACTCCCACTGAGTCTGAATGTGACAGTCTCCGTACAGTCCGGTCTGTTCGTCTGATACATCGCATGTCGGGCCTAGGGGGCGGTAAACGTCAGTCCCCTAAAAGCGGTACAAGTCGTGTCGGAGTGAAGCCCAAAACACCCTGAGATAACACTGGAAGCCTACCAGTATATCTCGCTTGCCCTGGCCAGGGACTACTCGTGTAATGGCTCTCCTAGACACAGCGTGATGTCAACCCCCAATACCGGGAGAGACGAATCCTGTCTAACCGTCACTGCCTCCAAGTGCTTCGGGACTGCACCCAACCACTACCTGTTTGCACGACTCCTTTGAGCCGTGGTAGGGTAGTGATCAAAGTGCAGTGGGAACACACTCGAGGCGAAGTGCCAGTGTCAAGTCAGCGGACTAAGCTGTACTCATGTCACCTGGGAACTGATAACTGACGATAGGTATAATACCAACTTGTCAGTTCCCGACGAGTCCTGTCCAGTGTACTCGTAACCTAACGAGCACCCGCATACTATCTCAAGCACGACGTACTGACGGCTGTGGGACAGGCCGTCTCCCACACTGGGATGAGAAGCGCATGCGCCAGTCTACTCCGGAGTATCGATGCCCTGTCTCGATAGTCCTGCGACTAGGGACCTGTATAAGGATGTGCTTATAGATTACCCAGCCCCCACTAGTGTGACTGCCATCACAACGCTGGTAATCAAGCAAAGATCCTAAGGGCTCCACTAATGCGTATAAGTGATATGATAAAATAAACACATGTACACATTGAAGTAGAAACAAACCAAGTAGCATACTACTATTTTGAGCAAGATTGTATATACAAGGTGAATATCCCAAGCTTCCATTAAGTAATATACAAACCAGTATGATACAGTAATGGCCTCTAGGGCATATACACTAACAATCTCCCACTTGCACTAAGGCCATGTACTGGCGTATCGAAGACCTATCATCTCGATCAGCCGCTCGAACTGTGTCTGGGGTAGGGCCTTGGTGAATGGATCTGCAGTGTTTTCTTCTGAAGCAACCCTCCGAATCTCGATCTCCTTGCGATCCACGATCTCTCTGATCAGGTGATACCGCCTCAAGATGTGTCTGGATCTCTGATGGGACCTTGGTTCCTTCGCTAAAGCTATAGCCCCGTTGTTGTCGCAATACAGAGGTATTGGGTCAACAATAGACGGAACCACCTGAAGTTCTTTCAAAAACTTCCTCATCCAGACAGCTTCTTTTGCGGCATCAGATGCAGCGATGTATTCCGCTTCCATCGTCGAGTCTGCAACGGTTTCCTGTTTGGAACTCTTCCAACACACCGCCCCTCCATTGAGGGTAAAGACAAAACCCGACATGGACTTGGAATCATCCTTGTCACTCTGGAAGCTGGAGTCAGCAAAGGCCTCGATCTGGGGGTCTTTTCCGCCATACACCAAGAACATCTCCTTAGTCCTTCTCAGGTACTTGAGAATGTTCTTTACCGCTATCCAGTGTTTCTCCCCAGGGTTTGACTGATACCGGCTTACCACACTCAGTGCATAAGCTACATCCGGTCTGGTACACAACATCGCATACATTATAGAACCTACCGCAGAAGCGTAGGGTATAATAGACATGTGATCCCTCTCCAAATCAGTCTTGGGAGACATCTCTTTAGAGAGGGTGATCCCGTGACAAGCCGGTAGGTTACCGCGCTTGGAATCTTCCATACTGAATCTTTTCAGTATGGTGTCGATGTACCTGGACTGTGAAAGTCCTAATATCCTCTTGGATCTATCACGATGGATCCGGATCCCCAGGATGTATGAGGCATCACCCAGGTCTTTCATGGAGAACTTGTGTGACAAGAATCCCTTGACAGATTGTAGCATAGGAATGTCATTTCCTATTAAGAGAATGTCATCCACGTATAAAACGAGGAATACTACAGTTCTCGCTACAAATCTACTATAGATGCATGGTTCATCTGGATTTTTGATAAAGCCAAATTCTTTGACCGTCTCATCAAAGCAGATGTTCCAACTCCGCGACGCCTGCTTTAGTCCATAGATGGACTTAAGCAACTTGCACACCTTTCCGCTGCTCCCACTCTGAATGAAACCCTCTGGCTGGTCCATATAGACACACTCCTCTAAATTTCCATTTAGAAAAGCGGTCTTTACGTCCATTTGCCAAATCTCATAATCGTGGAAGGCAGCAATGGCAAGAAGGATCCGAATGGATTTCAGCATAGCCACTGGAGAAAAGGTTTCGTCATAGTCCAAACCAGGTCTTTGACGAAAACCCTTTGCTACAAGTCTAGCTTTATAGGTCTCAACCTGTCCATCTACACCAATCTTCCTTTTGAAGATCCACTTGCATCCTACGGGTTTTACCCCGTCTGGAGCAATGTCCAACGTCCATACTTTGTTGGTGTACATGGACTCCATTTCGGTCCGCATTGCATCCAGCCATTTTACCGAGTCAACGCTCTGAACGGCCTGCTGGAAGCTAGTAGGCTCATCATAATCTATGATGCAATCCTCTCTATCCCCGTCTATGAGAAAACCGTAGTATCTCTCGGGCGGATGAGACTGCCTACTACTCCTGCGGAGCGGCGTAGGAATGTCCTGTTCTTTTGAACCTTCTGGTTCCACTAAACTTTCAGTAATAGTCTGTGGTTCTGGAATTTCTTCCAGTTCTACTGTGCTCCCACTTATCTGGTTTTCCAAAAACTCAGTTTCCATGAAGTAGGCATGACGAGAAACAAAAACCTTTTGTTCCTCTTCACAGTAGAAGAAATATCCCTTGGAGTTCTTTGGATATCCCACAAACTTGCACTGTACTGAGCGTGCCTCGAGCTTGTCCGCATGCTGCTTTTTGACAAAAGCTGGACATCCCCATATCTTAATGTGATTAAGATGGGGCCTCTTCCCACACCACATCTCAAATGGTGTGGTAGGCACAGTTTTAGTAGGAACTCGGTTCAAAAGGTATGCAGCTGATTCTAGCGCATACCCCCAGAAAGATCGTGGCAACTCAGCGTTACTCATCATGGACCGTACCATATCCAATAGGGTTCGGTTCCGTCTCTCCGATACACCGTTATGTTGCGGAGTGTATGGAGAAGTAAGCTGAGAGAGAATTCCGTTCTCTTTTAAATAGTTCAGGAACTCGGCACTCAAGTATTCACCACCTCGATCCGATCTTAGAATCTTGATACTTTTGCCGGTTTGTTTTTCTACTTCATTCTTATATTCCTGGAACTTTTCAAAAGCTTCGGACTTATGTTTCATTAAGAAGACATAACCGTACCTTGAAAAGTCATCCGTAAAAGTAATGAAGTAAGAATAACCGCTTCGCGCATGTGTAGACATTGGACCGCACACGTCGCTGTGTACGAGTCCCAAGAGCTCGCTCGCTCTTACTCCGTGTCCAGTGAACGGAGTCTTTGTCATCTTTCCTCTGAGACAGGATTGACAAGTGGCATATGATTGATATTCGAACGGATCCAAATATCCTTCTGTATGTAACTTAGTCAACCTTCTCTCATTGATGTGACCCAGTCTACAATGCCATAAGAAAGTCTGATTAATATCTGGAGACTTTCTTTTGTGTGTATTCTGGATATTGAAAATCTGTGGTTGGTTTAATACGTATATACCATTGCTCAGTGTACCTGACCCAATCAGAACTTGATTAAGGTGAATGTTTACAACATTACTTACAAACGCAAATTCATAATCTTCTTTAGAAACCAAAGATACAGAAATGATATTACAAGTTGCGTTAGGTACAAAAAAGCAATTACGTAAAACCAAAACATGTCCATCTGACATTCCCAGGTGATAGTCCCCCACGGCTTTAGCATCCATGCTAGCTCCGTTCGCAACTCTGAGGGTCATGTCACCTGCCTTCAAAACCCTACGGTTTCTCAACGCCTGCAAAGAATTACAGATATGAGATCCTGATCCGGTATCCAATACCCAGGAAGTAGAGTTTATCGAAAGACAGTTTTCAATAACATACACACCTGAAGCTGAAGCCGCAACCTGCTTCAGTTCCTGTGTCCTGGCTTTCCAAGCCCTGCAATCTTTCTTCCAGTGTCCACTCTTATGACAATAGAAGCATTCTTCTTTACCCACAAGCTTCCCCGCTATCTTTGTTGCCTTTACCTTTCCCTTCGTATCCACTTTACTAACACCGCCCCTTGGTTTGGCGGGGGCTTTCTTCTTCTTTCCCTTGGCTTTCGCCTTGGACCTAGAAGAAGAAGATCCTCCTACAAACAAAGTGGGTGTTTCCCTACCTTTCTGTAGGGTGCCCTCTGCGCTCCTCAGCATGTTGAGGAGTTCTGAAAGTTCAACTTCTTTTTCTTGTAAGTTGAAGTTCAGTATAAACTGGGCGTAAGTGGAAGGAAGGGACTGAAGAATCAAGTCCGTATAGAGCTCACTCTCCAACGTGGTCCCAAGTTCTGCGAGCTCCTCAATGTAGCCAATCATCTTAAGCACGTGTTCCGCTACCGATGATCCGACGGCCAATCTTGCCGAAAATAACTTTTTCGATATTTCGTATCTTGTGATACGAGACTGCTTTCCATACAGTTCTTTTGTATGGAGAAATATGGATTCTAGGTCCATATTCTCGTACCTCCTCTGATGTTCGTTGTCCATAGAGGCAAGCACGAGGCACTTGGCCTTCGCGCAATCAATCTCCCAAGTCTTACGGATTTCCTTATCCGCGACGCTGGAGGTGGGACCTGGGACGGGGGGAGCTTTGGTGGTAAGAAGATACCCCAGCTTGTCGTAAGTGATTGCCATCTTGACATTTCTGAGCCAATCTTTGTAGTTTGGCCCTGTCAGTATGTTTTTATCTAGAAGTAACTTAAGTCCAGTCATGTTGATTGGTCGCTGCAATTAGGAGAGAGAGAAGAAACACTCAGCACGATGCTCTTGCAAGTTTAGAATGGTTTTTAATTTGTCTAAACAGGATGGCTCCCACTGTCTCTCGAATCCCTCCTCAAACCATAAAGGAAGAATTAGTCGGGATCAATCCCACCGCACAATACTTGCTTAACCATTCAGCCAGGCCAGTGTCGGTACTTCGAGGGAGGTTTTCCAATGCTTTCGCGAAGTTCCTTAATTTAAGAACCTCTTTTCCCTGGCTAACACCTTTCTAGGCACCTACTAGGTTTATAGCATTGATCGTTTAGTGAGAAATTTCCCGAGGAGTAGCATATACTCACAGTAGGATCGGGATCCAAATATCATCGCGTGACGAAACTGAAGGAATCCTACCAGAATCATCACACTCCAAATGGTATGCAAATCTAGCAAGTTTCAGTACTTATGAAACTCCCGATGTGGATTTTTGCCCCATGCTCTTATGACCTTGACTTTGGCCAACAAATCATAAGTCACATGTCAAGTTCTACCCGTCATTCTCCAGGTTAATTTGAATCCACCCGTACCTACCCTTGACTTTGGCCAACAAGGCAGTACGACTGTTTCAAATCAACGCATCTATCTATGCTGCACATGAATACCCAATAGCTACCAATCACTATGCCTTGACTTTGGCCAACAAACACAGCTTGAATACTATTGACTATTCATGTGAAACGACGGAGGGCTACAAATGGTTTTGGCTAAACCGTTAACGTAGTGAACTTGATATAATCGATGGAACGAGATAGCTTTTAAAAGGAGTGGCTCAAGCTCCGCATTTAAAAGTTAGTTTTGAAAAGAACCGAGTGGTTTTTCGAAAGTGTTCCAACGACTTTAGCTTGGTTTATTATCTTGCATTAGTTCTTTTAATGCGTGATATTCTTGCATTAGTTCTTTTAATGCATCCCATCATTTAATCCTACCATTGCAGAAAACAACCAAAATATGACGTACGCTTATGCCATTCGCATTCGCCACGGGGTCTCGTCATCACCCGTTAGGTTACTTAACTAACGACAGAGCGGGGGCTGGGCTAGCGCGGCTGTAAAACATAAGCAACGCCTAAATAGTTATAAATATATAGCAATGATAGACATTACAGATCACAGATGAATACATTGGATATACTAGGAATCCGCAATCCTTTCGAGCCTGCAACGAAAAGCGGATTACACGGTCGCGGTGAATAGCCAATACCCCACCCAAGACCCCTACGGGTGCGGAAAACTACCCGCCTAGTACCCGAAGTGGAGCAACCTCCCTCAACGCCGTGAGTAGGCCACTCGGCACTTCGAGATACCCGGTAGTTTGTGCACCCCTCCATGGGTCTATCCTAGGAGCAAAAACAGTAAAAAGAATTATACAATGACGGCTACAACCCCGACCCGGTTGTGCGGCCATACAAATAATAATATTACATCAATTTACATTTTACATGAATGAAAGAAAAAGAAACACTCATCTCACATCCACCCCGGCTATTCACCCGCGACAGTCCAACGCATTCATATACACAAACCATCATCAAACACAGATCACAGATATGTATAACCCCGACTAATCGACATATAGCGATTAGCCGACGTTCAATACATATAAACATCACAGATATAACCAATATAGTCAAAATGTAGTGAAGTTCGATGAAAAATACGGATTTATAGGCCCCCAAAAACAAATTTCTTTTCTGGAAAACCTGGGCACAAATAAACCATCTGAAAAATCCCAAAACCATACCAGAAGAACACTGCACAAAACCCGATCACGAGAGGAGCCTAAACGGCGGCGGTTCCGCGGCAAATGCATACCTATTGCCGCGGAACCGCGGTGGTTTGAAGGAATCAGGGGATCGTTTTTGGTGGGTGTTCTCACAAAACCCTGAGCCGATTTTAGGAGTAAAACTTTTTAATTTTAGAGCATAAAAATTTTCAACAGAAAGTTAGGGTTTTGTTTTTCCGGTTTTTGCGATTTTTCCGTTCGAACTTCCATACACTTTACTACTAAACTAGTTTAAGTTTAGTTAGGCTCTGATACCACTGTAAGTCCACGTTGCTGTCCCCGGTTCTTACGGGGAGGCGGAAACGGTATAAAAATCAAATTTTTAGCGCAAAGGGCAACATGGACTATCAAAATCGGGATCTTTTCTAAACTAAACTAGCTATCAAGCTAAAGAGAGTTAGCTACTCGGATAAAAGGTTATACCTAACTTGAACTCCTTCTTCTTGAAACCTTTGTAGGGTTTGATGGTGCTTTCCTCGTCGCCTTCTTCCGTTAAAGATGGATCCACCTGAGGGTTCGACCTTCGGGCTCCTTTCTCGAACTTTGAGAGAACTAGGATCTTTGGCTTGCTAAACCTCTAACCCTAGAGTGAGTAGAGAGTGGCTTTGGGGTGTTTTTATCTCAAGGAGAGGGATTCTCAACACATGAGAAGGGATCTCCTTGAACTAGAGGAGGAAGAAGAAGAAGTGAGGAGAGAGAAGAGTTATGATAGAATGAATAATATCCTTCTCATTTTACAACCATAACAAAATGAAAAGAATTATCAAATTAACAATAATAATAAAAATGAAATAGTTGATGGAAGGTTTGGAATGACCATTATCATTTCATTCATTAAATGGTTTTGCTAGAATCAAAGAGCATCTTTGATATGTAATGATGATGGTCAAACTTTCAACCATGGTCAACAAGTCAACCTTGGTCAACAAGTCAACAAAACCAACCATGACACAATTTCATTTAATTAATATTATTAATTGATATAACATAAATTCATTAGGGTTTGGAAAAAGACGACTGTCAACTGTGCATACGCACCCGTTCCGAAACCCTAATGAAAATCCTCTTCCTCCGCCTCAATCAACTGTGCATACACACCCGCATTCTTGTTCCGAGGAACATGAATACTAAGAGATAAAATCAACCCCAAAACATATACCAATGTCTGGCTCAAACCAGAGCCTGCTAGTAATATCTGTCCGGACTCCAAACGTGCACAAGTGCGCGGATGGGAACGAACCCTGTCGCAAAACCATGCGACCTCTACTCTGTTTTGCCCAGAGGCGAATAACCCTCTGTGTGGGACTCTAAAGACTCGACACTACGCTGGCAGTGGGTTTAACCACAGACCGCAAGCGGCACTAGCTGTGCGTAACGATCCCCAGGTAGATGTCGATAAGAAGACTGATGAGGTGAACCCCATCTGAACTCCCACTGAGTCTGAATGTGACAGTCTCCGTACAGTCCGGTCTGTTCGTCTGATACATCGCATGTCGGGCCTAGGGGGCGGTAAACGTCAGTCCCCTAAAAGCGGTACAAGTCGTGTCGGAGTGAAGCCCAAAACACCCTGAGATAACACTGGAAGCCTACCAGTATATCTCGCTTGCCCTGGCCAGGGACTACTCGTGTAATGGCTCTCCTAGACACAGCGTGATGTCAACCCCCAATACCGGGAGAGACGAATCCTGTCTAACCGTCACTGCCTCCAAGTGCTTCGGGACTGCACCCAACAACTACCTGTTTGCACGACTCCTTTGAGCCGTGGTAGGGTAGTGATCAAAGTGCAGTGGGAACACACTCGAGGCGAAGTGCCAGTGTCAAGTCAGCGGACTAAGCTGTACTCATGTCACCTGGAAACTGATAACTGACGATAGGTATAATACCAACTTGTCAGTTCCCGACGAGTCCTGTCCAGTGTACTCGTAACCTAACGAGCACCCGCATACTATCTCAAGCACGACGTACTGACGGCTGTGGGACAGGCCGTCTCCCACACTGGGATGAGAAGCGCATGCGCCAGTCTACTCCGGAGTATCGATGCCCTGTCTCGATAGTCCTGCGACTAGGGACCTGTATAAGGATGTGCTTATAGATTACCCAGCCCCCACTAGTGTGACTGCCATCACAACGCTGGTAATCAAGCAAAGATCCTAAGGGCTCCACTAATGCGTATAAGTGATATGATAAAATAAACACATGTACACATTGAAGTAGAAACAAACCAAGTAGCATACTACTATTTTGAGCAAGATTGTATATACAAGGTGAATATCCCAAGCTTCCATTAAGTAATATACAAACCAGTATGATACAGTAATGGCCTCTAGGGCATATACACTAACAATAGGAACATCACTTTCTATCATGAGTATGTCATCCACATACCATATGAGAAATCTGACAATACTCCCTACTACCTTCTTACAAATACTAGGTTCATCTCTTATTTTGATGAAGTCAAATATTTTGACCGTCCATTTCCGCCATGCCTGCTTTAGTCTAAAAATAGACTTAAGCAACTTGCACGTCTACCGATACTCCCACTGACTAAGATAGCCCTCTAGCAGAGTATATACACGTATATTTCTAAATCCAATTTAGAAAGACGTTATAGTCATCCATCTGCCAGATATCACAGTTATGAAAAACAACAGTGGTAAGTTATATCCATATAGTCGGCTCACATGAGCTCGACACCAGAATACAATAATATACATCATCGTCCTCACACTAGTCTCTAAGTCAAATACATAAAAGTAGATGGAGAGTATGTTCACACCATAATATTGTATTATTATATTCCCCATTCTTATTCGTTTTATAAATAAACAGGTGCTTTTGACGCATGTTTGCTACATATTACAGGTTATAGGTTCTTGGACAGAAAACAGTGAAAACGATGAAAAGACGATGCAAAAATGGACTTTGACCAACAAACAGAAGACTCTTGATCAAGCCTACATCAAAGATAAAATTCACAAAGTACAAGGCAATGCAAGGTCCAAGATTATAAAGCGAACGGTTAAAAGTCCACCGCAATTATTCACTGGAGATCTGAAAGAAATATAGAAGCTATTTTAATAAAAGAATCAAATAATAAGGAAGCCCAAAGACAGAAGATCCAACAAAGGAAATTTCAAGGCCCAATACTTCCTTTTAAAGAAACAGAGACATAAAATTTTACCAAAGCTTGGAGTCTACTTTGACTAGGTCTTCCTAGGGCTATTTTGGTAAATGTAGACATGCGGATCAATTGTAACCTAGGGTTTCCTATCTTCTATAAATAGGAACTCTAAATCATTGTAAAGGCTATGCCTCCCTATGCCTCTTTTTATCAATAAAATTTAGATTTCTTTTGGAGAGCATCGGTGCCTCTTTTCATTTCAGAAATTCAGATCTGACAAGTCTTGTGTTGATGTTTGGAGAGAGCCATCTGTAAAGCAAGTAATTAATTTCAATTCTTGCCCTAGGTAATTTTTCATTCTCTGCTCTAAATTAAATTTAATTGCTTGCCCTAATTAGATAGTTAGATCTTTAATTCAAATGCCCTAGATTAATTTAGTTTTTAGATTTAATTAATCCATTCACACTGTTCGTAATTAACTCGTAAGAGCGATTAGGAAATTCACAACATCCCTGTGGACCGACCCGTACTCACCGGCTAGCTACCAAACGACTCCATTCTTGATTGCGGTTACTAGATATCTTTGAGACGAATCAAATAGCGCCGTTGCTAGGGATGGCGTGTTATTTCCTTTTTGCAATTTCGGGTTAATCAAAATTCAAAAAATCAAAAAAATTTGAAAAAAATCGAAAATATAAAAATTTTATCATCTTTTATTGTTTGAAGGGTTTCTCGTGTGAATTTTTGCAGGATTAACGGATCTGGAAAAATCTAGAGTGCGAAACAAAAAAAGATACATCAAAACAGAGAGGGATTGCAAGTAAAGAGCTACAAAATTTTTTCAGAGGCCTGATCTCTCCATCCCACCGCTAAACCGCGGCCTAAGCACGCTCCCGCCGCCCTTCCGCGGCCCCCTTATGACATCAGCGCACGAAATTTTGTCGGTTTGTTTCCTCTTTCTCCCCTCTGCAAATCCCCATATATCTTTTTGTCAAATCTTCTGCAGGATTCTTCGCGCTAAAAATCTTCTTCCCCCTTCCAATAATTAGTTTTCTGCAGGATTCTTTGCGCCGCGCTAAAAAAATAATTGATTGCAAGTGATTTACTGCTTTGCATATTTTAATCGGACTTTAAGGGGCTATTGACCAATTCAGATTGGGTGGGGATTTCATCACCCTTCCCAGGACCCCAGAAATCACATAAGGCATTTGCATTGACCAAATCTTTAATTAAAAAATACTAGACTTAGCCCTAAGGACTTCGAGCTCAATAGGACAGAGGACTAGTTATAGGCATCGGCCGTTTATCCTAACCTGACTTTGCGGTGACTAGGCAAGTGTGTCAAGGCTAGTGGTTTTTAATTAGGCCCACTACTGTGGTTCCTTCCCACTTATCTGGCACTTACCTGGCCGCAATTGGCGGTGAAGAGGCGGTTTGAGGTCCTATTTCTAGCCCTTTGGAACAGTTAGGAGCTGTCTAGCTGACCTAGGTGACCCTAGATCTAGGCCTGATTGTGCATTTTTGGTTGATCGAAAGTGTGTCTTAGCCCTTTATCGAAAATCTTTTTTTTGCAAAAAGTTCCAAACAAATAAAAAAAAAGGAAAAAGGAAAAATCTTTTATAAAAACTTGCAAAATTTTGCCGCTAAGAAATCCTTGCACCACCTACCTTCTTTCTCTTCTCTTTCTTCTATCATGGGTACCCCACATCATAAATCTCTTGCCGAATTTTGGTATCCCGAACCTAACTTTTCATCGTACGTCAATTGCTTCGGTCGATTTAAGGAAGATCTCTCTGTGCCAAAAATTTCTTTGAAAGTTCAAATAGAAGCGTCTAGGAGAAACAGTTTGACTTTGCAACCCACTTTGTGTCAACCAAGTCAACCTTTACCACCTTCATATGTTGATACCACTTTTTCAAGTCCTGCTGTAACTCCTAAACCGATGTCCATTGCTGAGCATATTGCTCAATCTCGTAGCCGATCTTTCACCCCTCTCCACTCATCTAGTTCTAGGGATCCACAAGACTATTCACCTTTTTATCCACATGTTGACCCTACCCCTGTCCAACCATCCAATTCCTATCAGTCTTACCCGACTTTCCCACCTTCACTAGACACTGTTTCTACACAGCCATTAGGGAGTTTCACGTATCCAAACAATTTTGAATCTTTTACCGAAACCCCCTTACCACCCAAGTCTAGTTTGGAAGAGTCGTTGGAGGCTTATATCTTAGCAACAAACAAAATGACTAGGAATATGGAAGCGTCCGTGGCCGCCCTTATGCAACCTAGTGAACCGGTAGCTAGTTTCCCGCTAGCTCCAAATTTTTCAATGTATAAGGAGGCGGTTGGACAGAGTGAGAATTTAAGAGGATTTCTAAATCAAACCTACCCTTACCCAATTGAAGCTCACAACTCCAGTTTTCCATCGAATGTCCTAAATGATTCACAAGTTCAAAATAAAAACGAGTTGTGTGATTTTGTAGTGCTTGATTTGCCAGATTGTGAAGAACCCCTTTCGAGTGAAACCACACTTAATCCTTTCGATCTTTACACCTCCAATCTAGAACCTGAATTGATAAATATCCATGCTTTTGATGAGGTGTCAGAAAATATTGATTTTCACTTGCTTGAGGATATAGACGCCGGGAATATTTTGGATGATGAACCAGTAGATTTGATTGAAATTTTATGTCCAATTCATCATTCTGAGTCATTAGATGTTTCTCCCGAACTTCATATGCGTCTTGATTTTGATGATAATGGCATGGATGAGTTAACTATTGAGGAGACTTATGAGGATAGTATTGAGGAGAGTCTTGAGGATAATATTGAGGTTGAACCATTTTTGTTTGATGTGTCGGATTTTCAAATTCATCCTCCCGAACCTTTAACTGTTATATCACCCTTCCTCCTTTCCATCGTTCCGACCACGCACAAGATCACGCTTGACGACTGTGAGCTTGAAAACTTTTCCTTTGAATCTGACACAGTTCTCACAGCCGATGACACTTACGAGTGTTTCACTTTTTCGGACAATGTTGATGACTCACCGCCCGAGTTTGAGTCCTTTGAATTTTCAGATGAGTTAGTTGAACCATCAGACTCGGTTGCTTACAGTCATTTCGAACCATTGATGGAATCTTTCAAATTCGAGACAGTTTACTACGGTGAGAATGAGGCTATCCCTAATTCACTCCCTTTCGTCCTTCCTATCGTTCCGACCGTACAAGAGACCATTACGCTTTCATCTCCAATACCAAGTTCGACGTACCCATGTTTTCTTGCAAATCTTGAAGTATTTGACCCCATTTCTCGACGGGTTGATAGATTAGCACAATCGTTTTTAACACATCGGTCATCACAAATTGCGCTAATTTATTCACTCGATTTACACTCTCAAGATCGTACTACACTTCTTTCTCTTTTCCGCCATTCTTCTCCTCCACCGAGATCGTATCCCGTTTCTACCTCCACACGGTCTCGTGTGCTTCTCATCTCTTTTCATTCTACTCCATTCTTTCACCAACTCGACCATTACTACGATAAGATTTTTGAATGGTTGGTGCTAACCTTTGGCTTGTGTAAGGCCAAGCTTAAGTTTGGGGGGAACCTTATTGTATATATGTATATATATTTTTTGTTTTCTTTTTCTATAAAAAATAATAAAAAAAAATTTCAAAAAAATAAAAACTTCATAAATAAAAAAATGGAGAGTGCCGACATTTTGATCCTCTTGGTGTAGCATGACAGTGAGGTCACTGTCAAGTTTAAGTTTGGAGGTATGCTCGGTAAGTCTTCTTTCTTCGCATTCATTTGTACATATTTTTGCATTTGCATACTTATTTTAAAACCCATAAAAAATTGAAAAATTGAAATATTATAAAAATTAATGTATTCAATTTTGGCCTTATTTGACTTAAGTTTGACAAATGGGTTAACTAGTTAGGAACAACTAGATCTTAGACTTAGTAAATTAAAAACCTTAAAAATAACCTTCCTTAAAGTTTAACGGTAGAAAGTATATGTCTTTATAGTTTATTTAGAAATAGGCAAATTTTGAGTTCACTTTTTGGGCTAAGTTGAAACAAGGAAAAGTATTGATGTTTTTATTAGAATATAAGTTTGAAAAATAATTCCTAGCTTAAGTCTAGATTCTGAAAATGTATACCCTACAAATTGCACAATCACGCACCTTGAAACTTGGAATAGTAGAGAAGACCTTGAAATGCCCTTGTCTAAAGTCCTTAGTACAATGAAAAAAAAAGTGAATAAAGAGAAAAAAATGAACACTGGTTTTTGTGATTACTTAAGGCTGTAAAAATAGAAAAAATATTTAGCGAGGGTGCTTCATCACCTAGTGCCTTAGACCAACTGGTTTGGGAGTCACTGCTAAAGCCTTGGGTGTTGCAAGACTAGGAAGTACGCTTTAAAGTGCAAACGCATCTTATAATCGGTTGTTGGTACCTCAAGAAGTATTAACGGTCGCATGAAGGATGTGTAAGCAAAATTCATTTAAAATTCACCAATTAATAAGTACTTTGGACAACGGACAAGAGTATGATTGCTTGATTTGAATTTCCAAGTGTAGGGATGATTTATACAAACACTTAGGGGTATGTGATTTAGATGAGAGAGAGGAATGAAGAATAGAACTTGTATCTTTAGTAGAGTTGAGAAAAATTCCTAAGCGGAGATGGAACCCTTGAAGGAAAACTTAAGAGATGCCGAAAGCTAAGTAAGTCTATAGAACATATATAATCTTAAGTTAAATGATGAGGAAGTGTGAAGAATATGGGTGGATAATTTACGAGTTGACGATAATAGAATTCCTTGTTGAAAAACCTAATTGGAGAATTAAAATTAATGGGCTTAATTGATAGGATTTTGTGGGTAGTATCCGCTGAAAACCCTCAGGAGACAACACTCCTCTTACTAGGGACACCTAGAGATTTAACGGCTTGTTGCACGAGCCCAGTGCAATCGCGTTTCCCTGCGAAAATGCGGTTAGGTTTTTTTGTAGAGAATAAAAAATAAGTTTGCTCGAGGACGAGCAAAAGATAAGTTTGGGGGTATTTATTCACACCATAATATTGCATTATTATATTCCCCATTCTTATTCGTTTTATAAATAAACAGGTGCTTTTGACGCATGTTTGCTACATATTACAGGTTACAGGTTCTTGGACAGAAAACAGTAAAAACGATGAAAAGACGATGCAAAAATGGACTTTGACCAACAAACAGAAGACTCTTGATCAAGCCTACATCAAAGATAAAATTTACAAAGTACAAGGCAATGCAAGGTCCAAGATTACAAAGCGAACGGTTAAAAGTCCACCGCAATTATTCACTGGAGATCTGGAAGAAATATAGAAGCTATTTTAATAAAAGAACTAAATAATAAGGAAGCTCAAAGACAGAAGATCCAACAAAGGAAATTTCAAGGACCAATACTTCCTTTTAAAGAAACAGAGACATAAAATTTTACCAAAGCTTGGAGTTTATTTTGACTAGGTCTTCCTAGGGCTATTTTGGTAAATGTAGACATGCGGATCATTTGTAACCTAGGGTTTCCTATCTTCTATAAATAGGAACTCTAAATCATTGTAAAGGCTATGCCTCCCTATGCCTCTTTTTATCAATAAAATTTAGATTTCTTTTGGAGAGCATCAGTGCCTTTTTTCATTTCAGAAATTCAGATCTGACAAGTCTTGTGTTGATATTTGGAGAGAGCCATCTGTAAAGTAAGTAATTAATTTCAATTCTTACCCTAGGTAATTTTTCATTCTCTGCCCTAGATTAAATTTAATTCCTTGCCCTAGTTAGATAGTTAGATCTTTAATTCAAATGCCCTAGATTAATTTAGTTTTTAGATTTAATTAATCCATTCACACTGTTTGTAATTAACTCGTAAGAGCGATTAGGAAATTCACAACATCCCTGTGGACTGACCCGTACTCACCGGCTAGCTACCAAGCGACGCCGTTCTTGATTGCGGTTACTAGATATCTTTGAGAAGAATCAGAGTACTAGATACAAAAACATGTATAATGGAAATAACCGGATACCATAACCCACCGATCAGCAAAACAGCTCACGCACCAACTACAGTGGTATCCGTAGCCAAAAAGATAAGATAAAGCAGCCTGCCGCGACTACTCCGAGGGGCAACCTGCAACCACTGTGGCACAATGGGGGTGAGTTGCCAACTCGTGAGTAGTAGATAACATATAAAGGTAATCGCGAGTTTGCACGTGCTGCGATACTCTAACCTATGCCAACAGATAACATCTATATGATGAACTATATGAGCAGTAATCATGCATCAAGTACGATCTAACAACATCTCTAAATGACAAGCAGGGTATGCAATAATCGTGCATAGCAAATGCAATCAATAACATCTATATGATGGGAAAAGTATGCAATAATCGTGCATAGCATGTGAAATCTAATGACATCTATATAGGATGAGCAGGGTATGCAATAATCGTGCATAGCATGTGAAATCTAATGACATCTATATAGGATGAGCAGGGTATGCAATAATCGTGTATAGCAAATGTACTCTATCAGGTACAACAGATACATGATAAGATATAAAATACTGAATACTGAGCATGGGAATAATAATATCTACACAGAATATCAACGTAGAAAATAATCAGTGTCCATCCATATGCCTAAATCCTGTAAGTCTCATAGAATCATGGGTGCCTAGCATCGGCACCCTAAATATCATAAATCATCGTGTCTAGCATCGACACGCAAATCCTCAAGTATCGGGCTCCGTCTGCGGAATTGGCCCTCGGTCCTGGCAGTACGGATCGTCCCGTATCCATCTCTCATCTCTGGTCAGTATCCTCCGGATAACCGCCAGGTCTAACCAATCACCGGTAGGTAGTAGTCCCTCTGCCAGGCTCACCGTCTACTGCACAGCGATCCGTTCTCGCCCCGGGGTACCATACCGGGTCCACCATATACCCGCAATCAGCCTCATCCAACTCCTCGATTCGGGTTCACATATCACACATCTCAGAACCGAGAAAACGCATCGTGGACGCACTGAAATATCATATCAAGGGAAACCGGGTTTTTAAATAATGCGTATTTTCCTAAAAGAATTACCTCGGTTCCCAAATCCAGAAATCATATGAATCCAAAACTCAATGCGTAAGTCCATGCAAGTATGAAGATATCACTATATGTGTGCACTGGCATGAATATACAGTGTGCATGTGCGCAGGTATGAAAATATCAATATATGTGTGCACTGGTATGAATATACATTGTGCATGTGCGCAGCTATGAAAATATCAATATATGTGTGCACTAGTATGAATATACAGTGTGCATATGCGCAGGTATGAAAATATCAATATATGTATAATGCGTAGCAATCCTATAGTGCGAGTGTCATGACAATCACTAACGGTGTGGGTGTAACATATAAATAGTGCTCATGCAGCTCGAACCGTTAGTGACAGTGCAGTGTTCTATGCTATCATTTCTATATGCAACAATAAGGTATGCTACTATAGTCCATATGAACATCTACAACTAATTATCCTAACACGCCCTGACGCTTAACGCCATACGGGCGATTTCCCCGTAGATATTAAATCTACTCACCTGGTCGCGTGCTAAGTGTAGCCGACGACTTGCTTCCCCTTTTTCGCGACGTCCGTCGTATTCGCCTGCGAACCTAAAATTTCACAAAATATCACACATAAGCTCAAATCTACAAAAACGCGACATTAAAGCCAAACTAGTAACCCGCGTCGCGAACCAAACGCGTGTGCGCGCGATACGCTAAAACGTGTGATTGCGCGTCTGAAGCTACTCCGACACGTCGCGATACGCAGAAAACTCCGAACCCACACACGTACCACGCGTGTCGCGAATGTTTTAAAAAATACGAGAAATAGGGTAATTGGCTCCAGATTTTGCTGCAGGTAAAAGTTTACAAAATTGCATATACCATAGACCTTAGATATGTAGCAGACACCAACAGAGCAAACTCCAAAACCCAGGTCCCCCATCTGGCCGCAAATTGCGGCCAGAATGAATATTCCGGCGGCCCGATGAGGGAGTTGGCCTCCCGTGCTTCGTGGGTGTTCTCTAGACCTAGTGTATATGCTCTAGAAATTACAGTATTTTCCTAAAGCAACCGAGGTACAAGCAGAACACACAGAACTCAAAAACCTAGTTAAAACCCTATTTTAACACTAAATCGATACATTAAGGTATTTTAGTGCAACCTGAAGCAAACCCTAAGTTAAAACAATACTAACACTACTTAATTAAGTTAAACAAACCATAAAAACACTAACTTAACATAAACATCACAATTTTCTTTCAATATCACAAAAATGCACCAAAAATACGGTTTTTAGCTAACAAAGATATAAGTTATGATCTAAGGTGTTAAGGGTGAGTTTGATACCTTCCAAAGATCCTAGGGAAACTCCAATTCCAGTCCTTGCCCTAACTTTCTCTGATTTGCCAACAAAATCACCAAAAGAACCATAATTTTCAAGGTTTTTGTGAAGTAAAAGGGGTTTTTGTGTAGGGTTTTGAATATGAATCAAAAGAGAAGCAAGAGGAGAAGAAAAAGATGATGATGTTGTTGTTGTTGTTGCTTTCTTCTGCTGGAGCAGAAAAATGAGAGGGAGAGAGAGAGAATGAGCGAGGAAAAAGTCAAAAGTCAATCCAAAATTTCACCTAACCACCATACTTTCCATTCCTTCTTTTTTCAAATTAAAATTAAAGGGTTTAAATGGATTAATGGGGAAAAATAAGCCATGCAATAAGGAAAAGAAATGGTTTACACTAACCTAAGCTACAAAAATGATAAGTGTGCAAGTTGTACACTAAACCTAGCTTAAGAAAATAATTAAGAAAAATTCTAATTAAGGTGAACACAAGTTAAATTATAATTAATAAACCCTAAATATACATAAAAACACCTCTCCTCACATCTAGAGCTAGTTAAAAAGGAAAATAAGATTTACGGGTTTTTATGAAAAACACGCATCTTACTAACTAACGCGAAATTAACCTAAATGAATTTCGAAGCGTTACACTAATTAAGAGCGAAAATACTCAAGAAAGTATCGCTCGAAACTAGGTTGTCGATGATTCAATTTACTAGAGTTTACAAAACTCATAGGGCTAAAGAATCGTACTAGAATTTAATCATCTTCAACTATCAATTTTCTCGATTCCTCCACGAGCGGAGTTTTTACTCAAACAACATGACAAAGAACTTAATCAAGAATTGAGAACTCATCACAATGCAAGAATATAAAGATAAGCAAGATAAAGAAATTTCACCTTTTATTATTCATCAATTCCGTTACAATTCGCTCAAGAACTACAAGAATTGAGGAAAGAACTCGATTGTCGAATTAGCTCCGCACCGTCTCCGTGAGTCGCGGATCGTCTTGGATCACTTGCTCGGTTGAAGATCGGCGTCGCTTCTAAAAGGTTGAAAGCTTCTTGCTTGATTTGTACTCGGAGATCTTGAATTTGGCTTTGGTGTTTGGATTAGGGTTACAAGTTGTGTCACTCAACTTGTGTTGGAAATTGCAACCTTCAACAACCTTTGAGAAGAAGCCTTTAGGTCCTTTTTATAGCCTTCATTAGCTTCCCCTAGAAGCTTGATTAGGATTAGCTTCCTTTAGAAGCTAGGTTAGGATTAGCTTCACTTGCAAGCTTGGTAGTTAGGTATAACCTTCTAAAGTTAGTTAGTTAGCTAGCTTCCTTGATAAGCTTGGAGGTTAGGAAGAAGCTTCTAGGCTTAGATAGTTATGTAGCTTGCTTAAGAAGCTTGAAGATGTTTAGCTTGTACAAAAGGCTTTGCTGTTCGGGCAGAAGCTTCTGGAGATTTCTGGAATTTGCAGTGGCTTAAAGAAGTCTTCCAATTGAAAGGAGAAGCCTGAAGTATCAAACTGCCGACGAAATGCTGACGTGGCCGCGGATCCGCGGCGGGAAGGGCCATTCGGCCGCGGATCCGCGGCCGTTTGGAAAGCTTGATGCCTGAAACTTCTTGTACTGCTTTTTGCTGACCTTGTGGCACTTTTCTAATGTGTGGAATCTCATTTCTCTTTCTTGTTCACTGCCAGATCACAAGTCTTGGACTTGGCGTATTTTTATCAGCACTTTTAACAGTTTCGGCTCTTTTCCTGGAATTTCCTGCACAGATTCTCGAGACGAGTGTTGCGCTATACAAAGATGATGCATGCAATGATAAACACTCAATTTCCCTCAAAATGCCGGTTATAATATATAACACATGTTATTTGGTATTTTACAGACGATTTGCTAATATGTGCTATATTCATACCGAATACCTTTAGATGATTGCAAATAGTAGGGAAATTGATGTGTTAAAAATGCAATATTTTCGACTGATCAAATTCCCCCAAACTTATTTTTGGTTGCCTCGAGTAAACTGTTTTATTAAAAAGAGAAGGAGAAAATAAAGAAAAAGAAAAACTAACTAGTACACTTTCGTAGGCAACACAATTGCACTGAGCATGTGCAACAAGCCTTTAAACCTCTAGGTATCCCTAGTAGGAGGAGTGTTGTCTCCTGAGGGTTTTCAGTGGATTGCACCCACAAAATCCAATAATAAAAGGAAGACCGTGAAAATTACATATAAAGATAAGAATTGTAAAAGAAAGACTTTGAAAATTAGAGTTTCCAACTACTCTAGCTTTTCGGTTGTCATGAGCCCTATCTTAATAGTCATGAAAGATGTCAGAAATCATATTATCCCTCAATATAATATCGTCTTTATTCTTCATTCCTATCTTTCTTCCAAACATCGATCATATAACCCTACGTGTGTGTAATAGACATCCCTACACTCGGAGAATTCAATTCAAGCTATCATACTCATGTCCATCCACCTCAGTACTTTTTAATTTGATGAATCTTTAGATTTGCTTACACATTTTCATGCGAACGTTAATACTTCTTGAGGTACTAACCGACCGATTACTCATGTGCTAGCTTATTAGGTGTTTTCCTCGTCTTGCACCACCTAAGGCTTAGCAGTGACTCCCAGACCAGTTGGTCTAAGGCATTAGGTGATGAAGCACCCTCGCTATATTTTTTTATTGCTGCCTTGGCGATAAAAAAACCAGTGTTCATTTTTTTTCTTCACCATTTTTTATTTGATTCATTTTTTTTATTTCCTTCATACTTTGGCTTTTAGACAAGAGCATTTCAAGGTAGCTTCTACTATCCCGAGTTTCAAGACGTATGTAAGTGCGAATAGTAGGGTATCAACATTCAAATGTTTGGCTTCCAGAATAGGAACTATTTTTCAGACTTATTTTTATTCTCAGATTAGTGACTTCCTTTATCTTACTAACCCTTGGGACAACGGCTCATAACTACTTATTACTAGTTCGTTTAAGAAAACTTCTAATTTTCTAGGTTTTCTTAAATTTTTCCAATCTTTTAGATGTAATTTTTCACTATCTAATCTTTTATTATCTTATTTATGTACAAAAATTAAATATTAAATATTTTTTTCTTTTGAAATTTTTTAAATTTTTATAGGTTTTTAGAAAATGTTTTGTGCTTATGCAAGGTGATATGCAAATGATGCATAAATAAGCACAAACCTCCCCCAAACTTGTTTTCAACAGTGTCCTCACTGTTTCCATCCACTAGATCACAAAAAACCTGTAAGCCTGGGAGGAATTTTATTAATGGGGGTAATAAATATGATCGTGAAAATCCTCCCCCAAACTTATTTTTAGCTTACCACTTTGAGTAAAAATTTTCTTTTCAGGAGCCAGATTATACCCCCCAAACTTAAGTTAAACAATATTAAGCTTTGAAAATCACAAGAGGGGGTAAAAATTATTGGTCGATACCAAGCTTTTCAAAGACCGAAGGTCAACACCAACCATTCGAAAATTTTATCAATGAAATGCATCGGTTGGTGGAAGAAGAAGTGGGGAAAAGGTAAGTGGTGGAATAGAATGTGTTTGAGTCTCGTTTTGGAGAGACGATGCAGTGATTGTAATGGATTACTCGTATTCTTTTTACAGTCCCGAAGAAGAGGTAGAGGTTCAATTTCATTGTTTGGGAGATGATTCATCTCAACACCCGTGTCTTTCAAAAATGCGAGTTTATCAGTGAATATTTCCTCAAAAGTCTCATCAATACCTCGAAGAATAATGACATTACAAAGCACGGGGTGATCTTCAGACTCCAGAAACGGTTCATAATCAGTGTTAGTTGTTGACCTGGACAACTCGGTGGAAGAGTCCGTATGTGTATGATGCATAGTTGGGTCAAACAACAACATATGAAAAGAGTCAAGATCAGTATCCTGAGGATCGTCAAATTCGCTGATGTCGACATCCATTAATTCGAAAGAACAGACCTGAGCAGTAGGTTCAGAGGGTACACTTCCCAACTTGTAAATGTTGAGCTCAATTGACCTATTCCCGAAAGATAGGGTCATAGAGCCATTACGACAGTTGATTATGGCATTGGAAGTGGTCAAAAAGGGGCGATCGAGAATCACCAGAATTTGATTCCATGGGTTCACTACAGGCTGTGTATCAAGTACAATAAAGTCCACAGAGAATACAAATTCCCCGATTTTTATTAACACATCCTCCAGTTCACCCCTAGGTTTGGTGCTTGATCGGTCGGCCATCTGGAGAGTGCAGTGAGCTGGTTTCAACTCTCCCATCCCTAGCTGCTCATATACTGAGAAAGGAAGCAGGTTAACACTTGCGCCAACATCAAGTAGAGCACGGTTAATGTGTTTATCCCCAATAGAAATAGAAATAGTAGGATAGCCAGGATCTTTACGTTTTCTAGGCAATTGTTGGGGAAAAGCTGTGTCTACAGTCTTTGACATGAATACCTTCTTAGGCACTTGGGTTTTCCTCTTTCTAGTGCATAAGTTTTTGAGAACTTTCGCATAAGCGGGGACTTTTTGGATAGCATCTAGAAGAGGGATATTGATGTTAACCTGTTTAAAGATTTCAGTGATCTTCTCCATTTGCGGACTCAGTATGTTTCCCCTTAACCGATTTGGATAAGGAGCTTGAGCAATAAGATCGGGGTCCAACATTGGAGAAGATCGTGTGGGTGGGAATGATCTAAGAATAGGTGGGGATAGTTTTCGGTGGACTAGAAGAGGTGGGCTGAGGAGTTGAGCCTTGGGGAAAATGGAGAATAGGCTCGGAAGAAAATGGTGGGGTAGACGAACTGGGGTCAGAATTAGAAGCAGCAGTGGAAGGAAAGGTCTCAGCCGGGGTATCATTGATAGACTTTTCATGATCATCAATCTCTTCCCCAACGTGATTGTCAAGCACTCTTCCAGATCTCAGCGTGGTGATACCGTTCACATGATGTGAATAGCCAGGATTGGGTAAAGGTTGAGCTGGAAATTTCCTTTTTTCTCTAGCACTCAATTCGGCTTTTAATCTTGCAATTTCTGCTTCCATCGATTTAATACTCTCAGCTTGAGAGGTGGAATTTTTCTTTATATCATCGACGGAAGTCTTTATTTCAGCCGAAACTTGCATGAGATTTGTCAGAAGCAAATTCATGAGTGAAGAGGATTCATCAGTACCGGTCAACTGCAAAGGATTATTTGGTGCGGGTGTATTGACCGGATTTTGAAAGTTTTGTGATTAGTAGGGGTGCTGACTCAATTGAAGTGGTTGCTGTTGTAGTGGAGGGACCCTTTGAAAGTTGTTTTGGTTTGGAACCGTGTTTTGAGTTTGTGATTGGTTCCAAGCAAAGTTAGGGTGATTCCTCCAACCCTGATTATAAGTGGAAGAAAACGGATCGTTTCTAGGTCTTTGTTGGAAAGCAGAATTGATATGCTCATGACCTTGAAACGGAGAATTTAATGGACATTCTTCCGTGAGATGTGATGGATCAGAACAGCATCCACAGACAGTTTTGGAGAGTGACATTTGATTTAGGGCGGCGGCTAAAAATTTATTTTCCATAGTTTCGAGTTTCTTTTGCATTGCTGACATTTCAGCTCTAACTCCTATGGAAACATCTGCTTGGTTATTTCCCCCCTAGACGATTGACTTACACCCTCCTACTGTAAAGATCTTTCAGCGAAATCTTGTAAAAATTTCCAAGCTTCACCATCATCTTTGGTCATGAAAGTGCCCTGACACATGGATTCAAGGGTCTGTTTTGTGGAAGTATTAATACCCTCATAGATGATTCTGTGTTAGTTATATGTATGCCCTAGAGGCCATTACTGTACATACGATGTATAGTATAGTGGATGCTTGGAAATATATAGGGAGGAATTTCTTGCTCGACATGATAGAACGTTATCTGGCTGCTCTTTATCTTAACATGTACTCTAATTGTCTCTATGTTACATGTTGATAAAGCACTTAGGATAAGTACTTGACTACCAAGACTATGATGCAGATCATACTAGTGGGGACAGTGTAGTCGTTAAGTACATCCTTCAAATGTTCCTAGTTGTGGGAGTACCGAGACAGGGCATCGATACTCCAGAGTAGTCTAGCGTATGCGCTTCTTGACCTATATGATGGGCGATGGATGATCCCATATCCATTGGTGTTTGACATCAGAGAAGGTATACGGGTGCTCAGTGAAAACTGGGTACACTGGACGGACTCGCCGAGAACTCCCAGATGGTATTATACCTCACGTCAGATGGCAGTTCTCTGGTGACACCGGTACAGGTTAGTCTGTAGACCCAAGATCGTCATAGAGTCTTGTGTGATACCCTCTGTGCTTTGATTTCCATCATACCACGTCCAATGGGGCGAGCATGTTAGTTATATGTATGCCCTAGAGGCCATTACTGTACATAGGATGTATATTGTAGTGGATGCTGGGACGTATATAGGGAGGACTTTCTTGCTCGACATGATAGTATGCTATCTGGTTGAACTTTACCTTAACATGTATACTGGTTGTCTCTCTGTTACATGTTGGTAAAGCCCTTAGGATCTGTACTTGACTACCTGGACTATGATGCGGATCATACTAGTGGGGACATGGTAGTCCATAAGTACATCCTTCAAAGTCCCTAGTCGTGGGTGTATCGAGACGGGGCATCGATATACCAGAGTAGACTAGCGTATACCTTCTCGACCCATACAGATGGGCGATGGATGATCCCATATCCATCGGTGTTTGACATCAGAGATGATATACGGGTGCTCAGTAGAGACTGGGTACACTGGACGGACTCGCCGAGAACTCCCAGATGGTATTATACCTCACGTCAGATGGCAGTTCTCTGGTGACACTGGTACAGAGTAGTCTGTTGACCCGAGATCGTCATAGAGTCTTGTGTGGTTCCCACTGTGCTTTGATTTCCATCTTACCACGTCCAAGAGGGCGTGCAAAACGGTGGTTTTTGGGTACAGTCCCGAGTCACATGGAGGCAATGAGCGATAGGAGGGGATTCGTCTCTCCCGGTATAGGGAGTTGATGTTGCGCTGTGTTCGATTGGCTATAACAGGAAATCCCTGGCCAGGGTTGCTGAGATTTACTGGTAAGTGTTACCAGTAGTTTCTCGAATTGTTATAGACCTCATATCGACACGACTTATCGAGCTATTGGGGTCTGACGTTTACCACCCCTAGGCGAGATATGCGACATATCAGACGATCAGACCGGACTGTACGGTAGTGTTACTGGTTGGATTCACTGGAGTGTGAGCGGGCTTGCTCGTCGATCTTCAGATCGCTCAATATCCGGGTGGCCGTTACGTTTAGCAGACCGCTTGCGGCTTGTGGGTGTTTGATGTGATCATCACCTGCTGCCGGCGTATTGACGAGTCTTTAGAGTCCTACACAGAGGTTTCCTGGCTCAAGCGAAACGAAATAGGAGCGCATATGAGATATGTGCGGGACCGAGAATAATGCGTGTATGTGATACCGTATTCTATTCTCGCGATGAATGTATCGATTGGTTGTATGCGATATAACCTAGTTATCGAATCGAAGATCGATTCGATAAGCCGATGCATAGGATACTAGTCGGTTATATGCGATATGACCGGATCGTTAAATCAAGTGTTGATTTAATGATTTGATGTATAATTATATATTTGATATATTACTTTGCATTAACTAGTATCGGTTCACTTTAAATGGATTTTCTCGCTCGGATGTGCGCATTACATATGCGATATGATTTTGTGCACTTGGTTGTATCATGTTTGATGATACATATCTTTTTGGTTAAGTGTAAAGATTTAAACTATGGTTAAGTGGATAATTAGGGTTTTACTTGTTCATTTATTAATCCTTTTATTTTTGGAATAAGGAAAAGAAATGAGAGAAAAATGGTGGCTTATTTTGTTTGCGACATGAAGCTTCATGAAGCATTCATTAAGTGACCATTTTTGTCTCATCTCCTTAACCCTAACCATTCTTTAACCTTGGTCAATTCTCTACACTTAACTTAGGTTAATTTTATGATAAGAATAAATTTATTATTCTTTTCATAAAAAAACTTATCATATCATTTCTTCTTCTTCTTCCTTGAACTCAAGAAGAAAACCTTGAGGTCATCAATGGTGATTGATGATAAAGAGTGAGAAATCCAATTCTAAATTGAACCCACTTCCTATTTCTTCATCCTCTACCTCTTGACAAGTAGTAGAGTGTGTTTCCTTCACAAGTTTTCATGACTTGGTGAAGTTTGGAGCTTGATCTTGCGATGCCTCGACGTAGATCATCTTCGGCATGGACATCGACGACCTAGCTTGCCCATTCTCCGACGAAGCCGACGCTAGAGCCCGGGAACTCATTTGGACAGCGAGGGGACTTCGTTGCGGAGCTATGGAGGTGGAGCACCGGATCTACAAAGGTTGTATTTCCGTTATCTTATAGTTAAGTGTTAACTAGTTATCTTTTCGCCTAGTTTTCTAGCCAACGATCCGTTCTAGGGTTTCTCGGCACCATTTAAATTTGAAATTGGCATGTTCGATGCCTTGTGAGACCTCATTAGGGTGCCTAGGAACCCTACAGTGGTATCAGAGCCAAGCTAGAGCCTTAGGCGAAGTCTAGACTCAATTTGAAGTCCGATCGAACCAAAACCCGAACCCGGATCATGCTCTCTGGACAATTTCTAAAATCTGGTCTTTTTCAAAATTAAAAATATGCAGTGAACACATCTCAAACATCTAAGAGTTACTGTGAAATTCGACAGTCAAATTCCACTAAGGAGCCGCGGATCCGCGGCATGAGCAAAGCTCTTGCGGCGGTTCCGCGGCTGTACGGCCACATTATTTAAAGTTGTTTGCACAGTAATTCTTAGTTTCCTGTGATGCTTTTCCTGGGAATTTTTAATATTTTTTCTACAGTTGAGTTTTCTGGGTTTGTTTTGGGAGTTCGTATATTTGATCGGATTATCAAACTGTGTCTATGGCTTTCCGGATAAATTTTAGAATATGTTAAAAAGTTCGACTGGATATAAATACCCAATTTTTCCCCCGTCGGGAAATTTCCAAGTGTTGGATTTTTCCGTAGTTTAACGACGTTCTAAGTAGTGCAAGTAACGCGATGGACCCTCTAGAAGACAACAAACCTTAACTCGATTATGTGACCGTCTTGAACTGCCCTTTGAACCTTCGGGTTTGGGGCAGTACGGCGTGCCACATGTGAGGCGTTGGCTTGACCCTTCTACGGCTGGACCGTTGGTACTGAGGCACGAACTGAATGTTGTTAGACTCATATTTCATGTGTTGATCTGTATCGGGAAAAATTGGGTGTTCGATTGTTCGATCGGAAAGTCTAACATTTTCTAATTATTTGGAATGTGATACAATAATTGGAATTCACAAAGAGTTATGAGATAACTGAATGAATGTTATAAACATAGCAGTTTAGTCTCACTTGATCGGTTGCCACGGAGTTTTGATGTGATCAAAAGTCCGTCGCAATCACGTAGCGTACGCGGATACTCGCCGGGTAAACTTAATAGACAGCTACAGCCCATAGCCACGACCAAGTGACTGTAGGAGAACCCCGTCGCCGAAAGCATCCGTTCGGGTGCTCGCGGTAGCGGTGTTCCGCCTTGGTGCACTTCGTCGACGGTATCAGGGGTGCAGCCGTCTACTGAAGTTTGCGACGAGCATTCGATCAGGATGTCGGGAATCTTATTGAATTGCCCGACTTGATATTGAAAAGTGTTTTCGATAATGAGACTAAAATGCGGGGTTTATAATTGTTAGGCATGCGATGTCTAAGGAATTCATTTGATTAGGCATGCGATGTCTATGCAGATTGCGGATTCCAACTGTTGTAGTTTTACACTTTCTTTTCTGTGACCGTAAGTGTAATATGTGATATCGCCGGTTTCGTTGCTATATGTCAACGACAATTGGGATGGACATATTTACTTACGTTGATGACATGTGATGTTATGTGTTGCTGGATATGTTATATTGGATCGTCGTGTTTGAATAGCCGGGGTTTTTTATGTGAGATGAGTGTTTTTCATTTTCATTCATGTAAAAACTTGTATGTAATATTCTTTTATTGGGGCACTTCCAGGTTGCGGAAGTTGTCACCTTTTGTATATTATTTACTTTTCCGCACTAGGATAGACCCAAGGAGGGGAGCACAAGTAACCGGGTTCTGGAGTCCAGTGGGAGACCAACTCGAGGAGTCGAGTCCGGGTCTCCTAACTCTAGAATTGGTAGGGTTGCTTGCCGCTCTCGTAGGGGTCTAGGGGTGTGGGTTTGGCTATTCATCACGACCGTGGAATCCGTGTTTTATACTGGCTCGTATTGAAAACACGGACGTCCTAGTATATCCAATATTTCATATGAATCTTCTGCTGCGATATCTGTGATGTGATCATGTGATGTTCTGTGATAGATATAGTATATAGTATATATGATATATTATATAGACGTTACTTATGTTTTACACCCGCGCTAGCCCTGCCCCGCTCTGTCGTTAGTTACCTAACCTAACGGTGCACGAGGGGACATCGAGGCGAATGCGGATGGCATAAGTGTACGTCGTATTTATCTGTGATGTTTAGGTACTTAAATGATGGGACTTCATTAATGTGATTAATGGAATAAAAGAAACCTAAGATGTTGTAGAATCAAATTTCAAAATAAAACAGGTAGCTACAGTTCTTGCTTTGCACAGAGGTATATGTGATATATCCTGCACCTTATTCGATGAGGAAAGGACCGAGATCCCTTCACCGGGAGTGACTCCTTTAGCAATAACTGGCAGATGCTACACACTCGGTTTGTCTTTTGATTGCTTTTAAGAGTTTTTTCTTTGCACAGTGATATATATGATATATCCCGCACCTCATTCGACGAGGAAAGGACCGACGATCCCTTCACCGGGAGTGACTCCTTTAGCAAAACTAGAAAAGCCTCAAAAAAACACTCCATTTTAAAATCATTCGATCCTACAACGATATCAAGTTCATTACGCAATAGGTTTTCAGAAAAATCTGTCGTAGCCCTCCGTCATTTCAGATAAGTTGTATATAGTATTCGTGCTGCATTTGTTGGCTTTCGTCAAGGTGCAGTGTGCGGTAGCTATATGCTGCTTATCTACTAGCATACGATGCGATTGGATTAGGATAGTCGTGCGGCTTTGTTGGCTTTCGTCAAGGGTCGTGCGGGTGGGTTTAATTCAATCAAGAAATGTACGGGTTGAACTTGACTAGCGGGCTATGGTTTGTTGGCTTTCGTCAAGGTCATAGCACGTTAGGGGCAAAAGATTATCGGGAATTTCAAGTGTTGAAATTTGCAATGAGATTGCATACCTTCTATGAGATAGTTGGATCCCGATACCCGCTGCGAGTAAGAGTTACTCCTGGGAGAGTTTTATACATTACAATTAGCCGATCAAGTAGGTGTCTAGAAAGGTGTTAACGAGGTTAAGCCTCTGGGAAAACGAGGTTTACATTAATTAGGTTCGTGCGAAAGCACGGGGGACCTCCCTCAAAGTACCGACACTGGCCTGGCTGAAAGATTGGCGAACTTGTAGTGTGTAATTAATCCCGGCTAGTCTTTCCTTTTAGGGTTTGAAGGAAGATTTGATAAAAAGCAGTGGGTGCCATCCTGATTAGATAAAATAATAACCAATCTATTCTTGCAAGAGCGCACGTTGAGTGTTTTCTTCTCTCTCTCTCCTGGTAGCGACCACATCACGCCTTAATCAAGATAATAAAACGGAATATTGACCGAACCCGCTTGTTATACTGCGCTGGGGAACGTTGGTCCCGCTCCAACTTATAATTGTTATAAGACAGAGCAGGAAATTGGGGATTACCAGAATTCCCGTGCCGCCCAAACGAAGAGAGTGCATGCTGATGCATCATCTTCGGGTGTGTTCATTACAGAGAACTGTTTCTCAGTATCCTTTACATCCTGGGTATGTGATACCAGATCAGGATCCCAGATATGTAATCTGTTACATAGGGCTACAGAAAAGTAGAGAACTGAGAACGGGTGATAAGTTTCATGAGGCAGAAAACGGGGCAAGTGTTGCAGCCAAGTCTGTCGGTCACTGTCACTCTGTATTACCAATACATTGATTCTGAACGAATGTTATTAGATACCGAACCAGATATACAAAATCATATCTGTCTCTTTATTAGTAAAGAAACGATAAAATTTTTGTATTGTTGGATAATGTTTTGAACATTTCCTATATCAAAAGTTGATCGGTTCAGGCACGTTATCTAAAAGCATTAATGTTCTAAATCAAACTACAGTTCTTTGTATACGGAACACACAGAAGAGGAAGAGTTCGGATATGAACGAATCCTTCTTGAGGCATTGTAGACTAGGTCATATCAATGCGACCCAACTGGCTGAAGTTACATTTTAGATGCATATTTAAATCAGTTTGAATTTACATCTTGTGAAACTTGCCAGTCATGTCACAAAGATATCATGACCATAGCCCTGTTTATTGGAAACAGAGAAAGAGTTAGTGAACTCTTGGGATGATACATGATGATGTATGTAGGTCCCCAGTCTACACATGCCAGGACCGGTTCTTTATACTTCATTACGTTCTCTGATAATCTCTCAAGATTCAGACATATGTTCCTGTTGAAACACAAGTCTGAACCTTTTGAGATATTCACAGAATATAAGTTAGAAGTAGAGAACCAAAATACGGGTATAAGCATTGTGTCCTTTGATGTGATCAGGGAGGAGAATACTTGAGCACGGAATTCCTGAACTATTCTAAAGGAGAATGAGATTCTCTCTCAGCATTACTCCTCTGAATACACCATAGCATGATGGTATATCGGGGCGGAGCAATAACACCCTATATGATAAGGTGTGCTCTATGATGAGTACTACTGAGTTACCTATTTCCTTTTGGGAGTTATGCACTTGAGAAGCTGCATACCTATTGAATAGGGTTCAAATCAAATCAGTTGCCTACCACTTCATATGTGATATGATAAGGGAAGAACCCATGTCTTAAGCTAGTTAAGATTTGGGGTTGACTGGCCTATGTCTAAAAGCAAAATCCGGACAAGCTCGAGGCAAGGTCAGTTATGAAAAACTGGAAAGGTTCCAGCTATACAAACAACAGCTGATGATTTGATAGAACCAAAGGATTCAGTAGAAACCAACGAACCTCAGCCTCTCCGCCGATCTAGAAGGGTTCCTCACCCACTTGAGAAATACTTCGGTTACTCTATGACAGTGGGGGCGAGGATTGCATCATGAGATGATGACCCAACTAGTTTCGAGCTGGCCATCAGGAGTGGGACTCTGTAAGAATGGCTGGATGCTTAGCGATCTGAGATGGAATCCATGTATACCAACAAAGTATGGACTTTGGTTGCTATATCTGAAGGGTTAACTCCCCATCAGGAGCAAGTATATCTTGAGAAGATTACTTGGTGTAGATGGAAAAGTTGAGACTTTCAAAGCTAGACTTGTTAAAGCTTTTCGTCATCGACCAGACGTGGATAATGATGAAACCTTTTCAAGTGGCTATGCTTAAGTCCATCCAGATCCTACTTGCCACGGCTACATACCATGACTACGATATCTGGCTGTTGGGTGCCATGACTGCTTTTCTAAATGATGTTTTAGAAGAGAAAGTCTATAAGTACACAGCCAGAGGGCTTCGTAGACAGTGGGAGCAGCGGAAACGTGCACAAGATGCTTTATAAGATAAAGCAGGCATCGTGGAGTTGGAACATCTGTTTTGATAAAGTAGTCAAAGAGTTTGACATCATCAAAATGATAGATGAACCTTGTATATACAAAAAGGTAGTAGGGAGTATGGTGGTGATCCTCGTAGAGTACGTGGATGACATACTCTTGATAGGGAAGGAGTTTCCTATGCTACGCTCGATCAATCTCCGCTTATCACAATGATTCTCCACATAGGATCAAAGTGATACCTACTAAATCCTGGATTTTGGATCTATGAGATAGATCTAATTGGATGTTAGGATTCTTACTAGTTGTAGTGAGATGGTATCAATCGATCCTGGGGAGAATCACTGGAAGGGTTCCAGTGTGATAATGACGACTGAATGTCAGTCGTAGGCATTGTCTTTACCCTCAGTAAAGGGACGGTATGTTGGAAGAATTCCAAGCTAGATACCGTGACATACTAGACGATGAAGGCAGGATACATCGCTACTTAAGATGCTACCAAAGAGGAAGTCTGGGTGTATAAAAGTTCATAAGATGAACTTTGTTCCTACCATTGTGTGACAATGGAGTTGTGGCTTATGCCAAGGAACGCAGGTCCCATCAGTGATCCAGACATATTCTAAGGCAGTATCACTTGATCATGGAGATGGTTGATCTCCAGGGTGATCGAGGTTTGGAGAGTAGACTCAGAGGACAACACAGCGGATCCACTCACAAAGGCCTGTTCCCAGAGAGAGACTTTTATGGGATGGTTGAGTATGAGATACTACAACCACTGCTATCAGATGGCCCTAGTGCAAGTGGGAGATTGTTAGTTATATGTATGCCCTTGAGGCCATTACTGTACATAGGATGTATATTGTAGTGGATGCTGGGACGTATATAGGGAGGACTTTCTTGCTCGACATGATAGTATGCTATCTGGTTGAACTTTACCTTAACGTGTATACTGGTTGTCTCTCTGTTACATGTTGGTAAAGCCCTTAGGATCTGTACTTGACTACCTGGACTATGATGCGGATCATACTAGTGGGGACATGGTAGTCCATAAGTACATCCTTCAAAGTCCCTAGTCGTGGGTGTATCGAGACGGGGCATCGATATAATAGAGTAGACTAGCGTATACCTTCTCGACCCATACAGATGGGCGATGGATGATCCTATATCCATCGGTGTTTGACATCAGAGATGATATACGGGTGCTCAGTAGAGACTGGGTACACTGGACGGACTCGCCGAGAACTCCCAGATGGTATTATACCTCACGTCAGATGGCAGTTCTCTGATGACACTGTTACAGAGTAGTCTGTTGACCCGAGATCGTCATAGAGTCTTGTGTGTTCCTACTGTGCTTTGATTTCCATCTTACCACGTCCAAGAGGGCATGCAAAACGGTGGTTTTTGGGTACAGTCCCGAGTCACATGGAGGCAATGAGCGATAGGAGGGGATTCGTCTCTCCCGGTATAGGGAGTTGATGTTGCGCTGTGTTCGATTGGCTATAACAGGAAATCCCTGGCCAGGGTTGCTGAGATTTACTGGTAAGTGTTACCAGTAGTTTCTCGAATTGTTATAGACCTCATATCGACACGACTTATCGAGCTATTGGGGTCTGACGTTTACCACCCCTAGGCGAGATATGCGACATATCAGACGATCAGACCGGACTGTACGGTAGTGTTACTGGTTGGATTCACAGGAGTGTGAGCGGGCTTGCTCGTCGATCTTCAGATCGCTCAATACCCGGGTGGCCGTTACGTTTAGCAGACCGCTTGCGGCTTGTGGGTGTTTGATGTGATCATCACCTGCTGCCGGCGTATTGACGAGTCTTTAGAGTCCTACACAGAGGTTTCCTGGCTCAAGCGAAACGAAATAGGAGCGCATATGAGATATGTGCATGACCGAGAATAATGCGTGTATGTGATACCGTATTCTATTCTCGCGATGAATGTATCGATTGGTTGTATGCGATATAACCTAGTTATCGAATCGAAGATCGATTCGATAAGCCGATGCATAGGATACTAGTCGGTTATATGCGATATGACCGGATCGTTAAATCAAGTGTTGATTTAATGATTTGATGTATAATTATATATTTGATATATTACTTTGCATTAACTAGTATCGGTTCACTTTAAATGGATTTTCTCGCTCGGATGTGCGCATTACATATGCGATATGATTTTGTGCACTTGGTTGTATCATGTTTGATGATACATATCTTTTTGGTTAAGTGTAAAGATTTAAACTATGGTTAAGTGGATAATTAGGGTTTTACTTGTTCATTTATTAATCCTTTTATTTTTGGAATAAGGAAAAGAAATGAGAGAAAAATGGTGGCTTATTTTGTTTGCGACATGAAGCTTCATGAAGCATTCATTAAGTGACCATTTTTGTCTCATCTCCTTAACCCTAACTATTCTTTAACCTTGGTCAATTCTCTACACTTAACTTAGGTTAATTTTATGATAAGAATAAATTTATTATTCTTTTCATAAAAAAACTTATCATATCATTTCTTCTTCTTCTTCTTCCTTGAACTCAAGAAGAAAACCTTGAGGTCATCAATGGTGATTGATGATAAAGAGTGAGAAATCCAATTCTAAATTGAACCCACTTCCTATTTCTTCATCCTCTACCTCTTGACAAGTAGTAGAGTGTGTTTCCTTCACAAGTTTTCATGACTTGGTGAAGTTTGGAGCTTGATCTTGCGATGCCTCGACGTAGATCATCTTCGGCATGGACATCGACGACCTAGCTTGCCCATTCTCCGACGAAGCCGATGCTAGAGCCCGGGAACTCATTTGGACAGCGAGGGGACTTCGTTGCGGAGCTATGGAGGTGGAGCACCGGATCTACAAAGGTTGTATTTCCGTTATCTTATAGTTAAGTGTTAACTAGTTATCTTTTCGCCTAGTTTTCTAGCCAACGATCCGTTTTAGGGTTTCTCGGCACCATTTAAATTTGAAATTGGCATGTTCGATGCCTTGTGAGACCTCATTAGGGTGCCTAGGAACCCTACAGTGCAAAACTGTGGCTTTTTGGTACAGTTTCGAATCACATGGAGACAATGAGCGATAGGAGGGGATTCGTCTCTCCCGGTATAGAGAGTTGATGTTGCGTTGTGTTCGATTGGCTATAACTGGAAATCCCTGGCCAGGGTTGCTGAGATTTACTGTTAAGTGTTATCAGTAGTTTCTCAAACTGTTATAGACCTCATATCGACATGACTTATCAAGCTACTGGGGTCTGTCGTTAACCACCCCTAGTTGAGATATGCGACATATCGGACGAAGAGACCGGACTGTACGGGAGTGTTACTGATTGGATTCGCAGGAGAATGTATAGGCTTGCTTGTTGATCTTCTGATCGCTTAATACCCGGGTGGCCGTTACGTTTGGCAGACCGCTTGCGGCTTGTGGGTGTTTGATATGATCATCACCTACTGCCGGCGTATTGACGAGTCTTTAGAGTCCTACACAGAGGTTTCCTGGCTCAAGCGAAATGGAGTAGGAGCGCATATGTGATATGTACGGGAATGAGATTAATGCGAGTATATGATACCGCATTATATTCTCGTGATGTGTGACATGATTGGTTATATGTGATATAGCCGAGTTATCGGATCGAGCGTTGATTCGATAAGATGTTACATTTGATATTAGTCGGTTATATGTGATATAGCCGGATTATTAAATCAAGAGTTAATTTGATAATTTAATGTATAATTATATATTTGATATATTATATTACATTAACTAATATTTAGCTCACCATTGATTTCTTTTTCTCACATAATGTGCACATTGTATGTATATACGCGATATGTACATTTGTGTACATGGATTGTGTCATGTTTGATGATACATATAAGATGGGTGTATGAGATTAACACAATGCTAGGGTTAAGTTAGGGTTTCTATTTATGTTAAGCTAATTCAAAAGATATTGAGTTTGTTATGCTAAAGCTTGCACAAAAGCTTATGGATAAGCTTTGACAAAGTCAACCCTTTTGTCTAGTTTAAGATATTTATCAAACCCAACCTTTAACCATAGCCATGAGTTAATTCTCTACATGAGTTAGCTATGAGGGCTTAACTCAACCAAGGGTGCAATAATTCATTTGGATGAATTATTCACAAGTCTTCTTCTTCTTCTTCAAGCTCCATGAAAAAGCTTGCTAGCTCTAATGGAGTTTTGAGATAAAATGTGAGAAAATCAATTCTAAAGTGAGCCCACCTCCTACTTCTTCATCCTCTACCACTTGCCATGTAGTAGAGTGTGTTCTTTTCACAAAGTTCATGACCTAGTGAAGGAATTACTTGATTCACTGTCTCCTCGACGTAGATCATTTTCGGCCTCGAAGTCATCGAAGCAAGCACGTTCGTTTCTTCACGGGAGCCTCTCTAGAGTCCGGACGATCGTGATCGTAGCGAAGGGACTACTACACGGAGCTATTGAAGTGAAGGACCGGACTACAAAGGTTGTAATCCGAAACTATTAGTAGTAAAGTTGTTTACTTGCTTATTGTTTTCGCATAATCTCTAGTATACGATCTTGGTTAGGGTTGTTCGGCACGTTTAAAAATTTAATCGGGCATGGTTGATGCCTTGTAGACCCTTGTGAGTGTGCCTAGTAACCCTATAGTGGTATCAGAGCCAAGCTAGAGCTTTTAGCGAAGTCTGGACGAAGTTTAAAGTTCGATCGAACCCCGAAACCCCATTTTATACCTTTCTCTGGAAATTTTCTAAAAATGTTGATTTTTCTGTATTAAAAATCCTCAGAAAACTAAGCAGGGAAATATAAGAATTACTGTGAAGTACGGACATCCATTGCGCTCACATGACCGCGGAACCGCGGCCAAACCACGCGTTTGGTGGCGATTCCATGGCCAAAATTATGACTTGGTCCCTGGTACTTCATATATTTATTCTTAGGTCCTTTTTCATTTTTCTGGGAATTTTTAATTTTACACAAGTGTTGAGTTTTCTGGAGATCTTTTGTATTCGTTGATTCAATTGGAAAGTTTAACTTCGTTTAAATTTTTCCGGATAATTTTAGAACGTGTTAAAAAGTTCGACCGGATATCAATAACTCACTTTTTTCCCTGCCGGAAAATTTCCAAGTGTTGGATTTTTCCGTAGTTTAAGAATGTTCTAAGTCGTGCAAGTAACGCGGTGGACCCTCTAGAAGACAACAAACCTTAACTCGATTATGTGACCATCTGAACCGCCTCTGAACCTTAGGGTTTAGGCAGTATGGCGTGCCACATGTGAGGCATTGGCTTGACCCTTCTACGGCTGGACCATTGGTACTGTGGCATGTGATGGATGTTTTTAAAATAATTGTGTTGAGAACTATTTGGGAAAACTTGGATGTTTGATTATTCGATCGGAAAGTTTAACATTGTCTATTTATCTGGAATGTGATACAATATTTGGAATCCACAAGAGTTATGAGATAACTAATTTGAAATTTATAAATCTAGCAGTTCAGTCCCAAATGATCGGTTGCCACGGAATTTTGATTTGATCAAAAGTCCGTCGCAATCACGTAGCGTACGCGGATACTTGTCGGGTAAACTTAACAGACAACCACGCCGCATAGCCCCGACCAAGTGACTGAAGGAGAACCCCGTCGCAAAAAGAATCCGTTCGGATGCTCGCGGCAGCGGTGTTCCGCCTTAGTGCACTTCGTCAACGGCATCCGGGGGTGCGGTCGTCCACTAAAATTTGCGACGAGCATTCGATCAAAATATCGGGAATCTTGTTGAATTACCCGACTTGATATTGAAAAGTGTTTTCGATAATGAGATTAAAATGCGGGGTTTATAATTGTTAGGCATGCGATGTCTAAGGAATTCATTTGGTTAGGCATACGATGTCTAAGAAGGTTGCGGATTCCAACTGTTGTAGTTTTACACTTTTTTTCCTGTGACCGTAAGTGTAGTATGTAGTTGTATCGCCGGTTTTCGTTGCTATACATCAACGACAATCAGTGTATGCATACTTACTTACGTTGATGATATGAGATATTATGTGTTGCTGTGATATATTATATTGGATCGTCGTGTTCTGAATAGCCGGAGGTTTTATGTGAGATGAGGTTTTTTTTATTTTCATTCATGTAAAATTCATTTGTATGTAATATTCTTTTATTGGGGCACTTCCGGGCTGAGGATGATATCACCATTGTATATTATTTACTTTTCCGCATTAGGTAGACCCAAGGAGGGGAGCACAAGTAACCGGGTTCTAGGGAACAGTGGGAGGCCATCTCGTGGAGTCGAGACCGGGTCTCCTAACCCTAGAATTGGCAGTGTTACTTGCCGCTCTCGTAGGGGTCTAGGGATGTGGGTTTGGCTATTCATCGCGACCGTGGAATCCGTGTTTTATACAGGCTCGTATTAAAAACACGGATGTCCTAGTATATCCAATATTTCATATATGTTCTTCTGCCTTCTGTGATGAGATCATATTACTGCCATAGACGAATGTTTATATTATATATATGAGATATATATTATATTGTTGATTTTTTTTCAAATGTGATGCTTGTGAAGCATATTAAAATGGGACTTCATTAATGAGATTAATGAAATAAAAGAAACCTAAGATGTTGTAAAAACTTGTTTAAAAACTGGTAGCTCTAGTTTTTGCTTTGCATAGTGGTGTTCCTTGTAGAACATCCAACACCTTATTCGATAAGGAAAGAGCCGAGATCTCTTCACCGGGAGTGACCTCTTTAGTGAAACTAGCAGATGCTACAAACTCGGTTTGTGTTTTGATTGCTTCTATAGTTCTTGCTTTGTGCAGTGATATTTGTGAAATATTCTACACCTTATTCGATGAGGAAAGAGCCGACGATCTTTTCACCGGGAGTGACCTCTTTAGCAAAACTAGAAAAGGCCTAAAAAACATTCCTTTTAAAAATCACTCGATTCTACATCGATATCAAGTTCATTACGTAAAATGTTTTCTTAAAAACCCGGCGTAGCCCTCCGTCATTTTAGGAAGTAGAGTACTTAGTATTCGTGCTGCGTATGTCGACTTTAGTTGAGGCGTAGTGTACGGTAGCTAAGTGATGTCTTCCTACACAGCATATAATGCGATTAGTTAGGACATTCATGTGATTATGTCGACCATAGTTGAGGTTCATGTAGGGTGGGTCTGATTAATCATGAAATGACAGGTAGAACTTGACTAGTGCTTATGATATGTTGAGCTTAGTTAAGATCATAAGTGCTAGGGGTAAAATATTATTGGGAATTTCAAGTGTTGAAATTTGCAATGAGATTGCATACCTTCTATGAGATAGTTGGATCCCGATACCCGCTGCGAGTAAGAGTTACTCCTGGGAGAGTTTTACACATTACAATTAGCCGATCAAGTAGGTGTCTAGAAAGGTGTTAACAGGGTTACGCCCCTGGGAAAACGAGGTTTACTTTAATTAGGTTCGTGCGAAAGCACGGGGAACCTCCCTCAAAGTACCGGCACTGGCCTGGCGGAAAGATTGGCGAACTTGTAGCGTGTAATTAATCCCGGCTAGTATTTCCTTTTAGGGTTTGAAGGAAGATTTGACTAAAACAGTGGGAGACATCCTGATTAGATATATTAGATAACCAATCTAATCTTGCAAGAGCATACGTTGAGTGTTTTCTTCTCTCTCTCTCTCCAGGTAGTGACCATATCACGCCTTAATCAAGATAATAATGCGGATGTATTGACCGAACCCGCTTGTTATACTGAGCTGGGGAACATGGGTCCCGCTCCAACTTATAAATGTTATAAGACAGAGCAGGAAATAGGGGATTACCAGAATTCCCGTGCCGCCCAAACGAAGAAAGTGCATGCTGATGCATCTTCTTCGGGTGTGTTCATTACAGTGAACTGTTTCTCAATATCCTTTACGTCCTGGGTATGTGATACCGGATCAGGATCCCGCAAATGTAATCTGTTACATGGGCTACTGAAAGGTAGAGGACTGAGAACGGGTGATAAATTTCATGGGATAGAAACGGTGCAAGTGTTGCAGCCAAATCTGTTGGTAGTTGTCACCCTGTATTAGCAAATACATTGATTCTGAATGAATGTTATCAGATACCGAACCTGATATACAACATCATATCAGTTTCTTTATTAGTAAAGAAGGATATAATTTTGTATTGTTGGATAATGTTTTGAACATTTCCTATATCAAGAGTTGATCGGTTCAGGCACGTTATCTAAAAGCATTGACGTTCTAAATCAAACTACAGTTCTTAGTATACAGAACACACACAAGAGGAAGAGTTCAGAAATGAACGAATCCTTCTTGAGGTATTGTAGACTAGGTCATATCAATGCGACCTGACTAGCCAAGTTACATATAGATACATATTTAAATTTGTTTGAATTTACATCTTGTGAAACTTGCCGGTCATGTCACAAGGATAAGATGACCACAGCTCTGTTTATTGGAAACGGAGAAAGAGTTAGTAAACTCTTGGGATTGATACATGCTGATGTATGAAGGTCCCCTGTCTACATATGCCAAGACCGGTTCTTTATACTTCATTACATTCTCTGATGATCTCTTAAGATTCAGACATATGTTTTTGTTGAAACACAAGTCCGAAGCTTTTGAGATATTCACAGAATATAAGTTAGAAGTATAGAACCAAAAACGAGTATAAGTATTATGTCCTTTGATGAGATCAAGGAGGAGAATACTTGAGCACGAAATTCCTGGACTATTCTAAAGGAGAATGAGATTCTCTCTCGGCATTACTCCTCCGTATACTCCATAGCACGATGGTATATCGGGGCGGAGCAATAGCACCCTATGTGATATGGTGTTCTCTATGATGAGTACTACTGAGTTTCCTATTTCCTTTTGGGAGTTATGCACTTGAGAAGTTGCATACCTATTGAATAGGGTTCAAATCAAATCAGTTGTCTACCACTTCATATGTGATATGGAAAAGGAAGAGCCCATATCTTAAGTAAATCAAGATTTGGGGTTGTCCGGCCTATGTCTAAAAGCAAAATCCGGACAAGCTCGAGGCAAGGTCAGCTCTGTAAAACTGGAAGTAGTTCCAGCTATACAAACTGCTACAGATGATTTGGTAGACCCGAAGGATTCAATAGTTTCCAACGAACCTCAGCCTCTCCGTTGATCTAGTATGGTTCCTCACCCACCTGAGAGATACTTCGGTTTCTCTATGACAGTGGGAGCGAGGATTGCATCATGAGATGATGACCTAACTAGTTTCGAGCTGGCCATTAGGAATGGGACTCTATAAGAATGGCTGGATGCTTAGCGATTTGAGATGGAATCCTTAAACACCAACAAAGTATGGACTTTGGTTGCTTTATCTGAAGGGTTAAATCCCCATCAGAAGCAAGTATATCTTGAGAAAATTACTTAGTGTACATGGAAAAGTTAATACTTTCAAAGCTATGCTTAAGTCCATCCAGATCCTACTTGCCATTGCTACATACCATAACTACGATATCTGGCAGTTGGGTGTCATGACAGCTTTTCATAAAAATGATAATTTAGAAAAGAATGTCTATAAGTACACAGCCAGAGGGCTTCATAGACGGTGGGAGCAGCGGAAACGTATGCAAGTTGCTTTATGGGATAAAGCAGTCATCGCGGAGTTGGAATGTCTGTTTTGATGTGGTAGTCAAAAAGTTTGACTTCATCAAAATGGTAGATGAACCTTGTATATACAAAAAGGTAGTAGGGAGTATGGTGGTGATCCTCGTATAGTACGTGGATGACATACTCTTGATAGGGAAGGATTTTCCTATGCTACGCTGGGTCAATCTCCGCTTATCACAATGATTCTCCATATAGGGTCAAGCTGATACCTCCTAAATCCTGGATTATGGATCTATGAGATAGATCTAGATAGATGTTAGGATTCTCACTAGTTGTAGTGAGATGGTATCAATCGATCCTGGGGAGAATCACTGGAATGGTTCCAGGGTGATAAGGACGACTGAATATCAGTCGTAGGCATTGTCTTTACCCTTAGTGTAGGGACGGTATGTTGGAAGAGTTCCAAGCTAGATACCGTGACTTACTAGATAATTAAAGGCAAGATACATCGTTACCAAAGATGCTACCAAAGAGCAGTCTGAATATAGATAATAGTTCATGAGATGAACTCAGTTCCTATCATTGTGTGACAATGGAGTTGTGACTTTAGCCAAGGAACCCCCGTCCCATCAGAAATCAAGATATAATTCTTAGGCAGTATCACCTGATCATGGAGATGGTTGATCTCCAGGGAGATCGAGATTAGGAGAGTAGACACAGAGGAAATTAGCGCGGATCCACTCACAAAGGCCTATTCCCCAGTAGAGACTTTTATGGGATGGTTGAGTATGAGATACTTCAACCACTGCTGATTGTTGGGCATGCGGTACCACAACAGATAGCCTTAGTGCAAGTGGGAGATTGTTAGTTATATGTATGCCCTAGAGGCCATTACTGTACATACGATGTATATTGTAGCAGATGCTTGGACATATATAGGGAGGACTTTCTTGCTCGACATGATAGTACGCTATCTGGTTGCTCTTTATCTTAACATGCACTCTAATTGTCTCTATATTACATGTTGATAAAGCCCTTAGGATAAGTACTTGACTACCAGGACTATGATGCAGATCATACTAGTAGGGACAGTGTAGTCGCCAAGTACATCCTTCAAATGTTCCTAGTCGTGGGAGTACCGAGACAGGGCATCGATACTCCAGAGTAGACTAGCGTATGCGCATCTTGACCTATATGATGGGCGATGGATGATCCCATATCCATTGGTGTTTGACATCAGAGAAGGTATACGGGTGCTCAGTGAAAACTGGGTACACTGGACGGACTCGTCGAGAACTCCCAGATGGTATTATACCTCACGTCAGATGGCAGTTCTCTGGTGACACTGGTACAGGTTAGTCTGTAGACCCGAGATCGTCATAGAGTCTTGTGTGATTCCCACTGTGCTTTGATTTCCATCATACCACCCAATGGGGCGTGTAAAACGGTGGCTTTTGGGTGTAAGTCCACGGTAGCGCCCCGGCCGTCTAACAGACGCCAAATGCGGAACAAAAACTTTTTACAAACTGGCGCTATTGTGTACCGTAACCCGGATTTGCCATTAAAGCTAAACTAATAAATTACAAAGTGGGTAGAAATGTTATACCGAACGATCCGAGTCCTCCGGTCTTCAACCATCATCCCACGCTTGTTGCGGCTGCTCCGATCTTCTTGAACTCCGGTCTTCTCGTCCAGGTGGCACCACGTCGATGGATCTTTAAACGGGCTCCCGCCTCTGAACCGAGGCAACTCGGTCGTCAAGCTTGCTAAAAGAGACGACCAAGATGAAGTGGAGAATGAGTAGAACACTTTGTCTCGTTACGTCCAAGGCTATGGTCGAACGGTTAATGAAGTTGCCTTTTGGAATCGGGTGAAATGAGAATTGTCTATTCTAATTTCCATGCACCAAAAACCTTATTTTTTTTCTAACAACCATCATACTCATCATAGAATGGCCGGCCACTTTAATAGAAGGAGGAGGGTGAGTGTAGGAGAGGGGGGGTGGCCACAAAGCAAAAGATCTTGATCAAAATATCCTAAGCAAAACCAAAAAGCATTAATGGAAACAATGACTCATAACCTTAGTCATCCATCCATTAAATGACCAATTAATGCTAACAATGAATCATCAAGCCTTGTCACCTAAATATAGAACCTTCTAGAACCATGACTCACCCTTATCAAGTAAAGATAAATCCACATTTAACCGACTGTTAAATACGGCTGATAGAAAACTGGAAACTGGCAACTTCCAAAAGCTATCCCGAAACGGATTTCAGGATAACCCCGTATCAGTATAAACATACCCGCATTTGTATTACGACCGAATACAAATGCATCTGAGACAAAGATATTATATCTACACAGTATAATACTGGGATCTGGCTTAAACCAAAGCCTACCAGTATTATCTGCCGGAAAAATGACACGTGCGAAAACGCACGTGCATTTTCCGAACCTTGCCATAAACCCACACGGCCTCTACAACGTTTCGCCCGAACTTGGGAAAGTGTCTGTGGGGGACTCTAATGACTCATCAACACACTGGCACTGGGTATAACCTCTAGCACGTCAGAGGTACGAGCTGTACGTAACGTTTGCCTATGTATTGATTGGAAGGGAAGCTGACGAGCGAAGTCATCTATAAACCCTACTGAGCCTGACAGTGACAATGTATATACAGTCCGATCCGTTCGTCTAAAGAGTATCGCATATCGAGTCTAGGGGGGTGGATAAAGTCAGACCCCTAATAACGCGATAATTCGTGTCGGTTTGAAGCCCATCACCACCTGAGAAACTACTGATCCAAATCAGTAATTCTCCACTACCTTGGCCAAGGATTTCTAGTGATGGCCACCCGTGCACTGCGTGACATCAACCCCCAATACCGGGAGAGACGAACCCCCGACGATCCGCTCACTTGCCTCCAATGTGGCTCGGGACTGTACCCAACTAAAACCTGTTTGCACAACCCCTTTGAGCGTGGTAGGGTAGTAATCTAAGCACAGTGGGAACTCACATGAGACAAATGACGATCTCAGGTCGATGAACTAACCTGTACACATGTCACCAGGGAATTGCTATCTGACGATATGTATAATACCAACTAGCATGTTCCCGGCGAGTCCTGTCCGGTGTACTCATAACCTAATGAGCACTTGTATACATCTTAGGTGATCCAACTGACACCAGTGGCTTGTGAGACCGGCCACCGCCCCTCGTCGGGGTCTCGACTGTATACACTAGTCTACTCTGGAGTATCGATGCCCTGTCTCGAAACTCCCACGACTAGGAACACGTTTAAGGATGTGCTTACAGACCCCAGCTCCCACGTATATGATCGCCATCATACTGCTGGTAGTCAAGGAAGAATCCTATGGGCTCTATCATCATGCAATAGTGAACTAAAGTATGTATACAATGATAAAGACAAACTAGATAGCATACTATCATCTCGAGCAAGACTGTCATATCGGTATAGGTCCTGCCTCAATCATTGCAATTACGTACCTGCGATCCAATAATTGATTTTGAGGGCACTATCTCCAACATTGGGTACAGTCCCGAATCACATGGAGACAATGAGCGATAGGAGGGGATTCGTCTCTCCCGGTATAGAGAGTTGATGTTGCGTTGTGTTCGATTGGCTATAACTGGAAATCCTTGGCCAGGGTTGCTGAGATTTACTGGTAAGTGTTATTAGTAGTTTCTCGAACTGTTATAGACCTCATATCAATATGACTTATCAAGCTACTGGGGTCTGACGTTAACCACCCCTAGGTGAGATATGCGACATATCAGACGAAGAGACCGGACTGTACGGGGGTGTTACTGATTGGATTCGCAGGAGAATGTACAGGCTTGCTTGTTGATCTTCTGATCGCTCAATACCCGGATGGTCGTTACGTTTGGCAGACCGCTTGCGGCTTGTGGGTGTTTGATATGATCATCATCTACTGCCGGCGTATTGACGAGTCTTTAGAGTCCTACATAGAGATTTCCTGGCTCAAGCGAAACGGAGTAGGAGCGCATATGTGATATGTACGAGAATGAGATTAATGCGAGTATGTGATACCGCATTATATTCTCGTGATATGTGACATGATTGGTTATATGTGATATAGTCGAGTTATCGGATCGAGCGTTGATTCGAGAAGATGTTGCATTTGATATTAGTCGGTTATATGTGATATAGCCGGATTATTAAATCAAGAGTTAATTTGATAATTTAATGTATAATTATATATTTGATATATTATATTACATTAACTAATATTTAGCTCACTATTGATTTCTTTGTCTCACATAATGTGCACATTGTATGTATATACGCGATATGTACATTGGTGTACATGGATTGTGTTATGTTTGATGATACATATAAGATGGGTGTATGAGATTAACAATATGCTAGGGTTAAGTTAGGGTTTCTATTTATGTTAAGCTAATTCAAAAGAGATTGAGTTTGTTATGCTAAAGCTTGCACAAAAGCTTATGGATAAGCTTATGGATAAGTTTTGACAAAGTCAACCCTTTTGTCTAGTTTAAGATATTTATCAAACCCAACCTTTAACCATAGCCATGAGTTAATTCTCTACATGAGTTATCCATGAGGGCTTAACTCAACCAAGGGTGCAATAATTCATTTGGATGAATTATTCACAAGTCTTCTTCTTCTTCTTCAAGCTCCATGAAAAAGCTTGCTAGCTCTAATGGAGTTTTGAGATAAAATATGAGAAAATCAATTCTAAAGTGAGCTCACCTCCTACTTCTTCATCCTCTACCACTTGCCATGTAGTAGAGTGTGTTCTCTTCACAAAGTTCATGACCTAATGAAGGAATAGCTTGATTCAGTGTCTCCTCGACGTAGATCATTTTCGGCCTCGAAGTCATCGAAGCAAGCACGTTCGTTTCTTCGCGGGAGCCTCTCTAGAGTCCGGACGATCATGATCGCAGTGAAAGGACTACTACATGGAGCTATTGAAGTGAAGGACCGGACTACAAAGGTTATAATCCGAAACTATTAGTAGTAAAGTTGTTTACTTGCTTATTGTTTTCGCATAATCTTTAGTATACGATCTTGGTTAGGGTTGTTCGGCACGTCTAAAAATTTAATCGGGTATGGTTGATGCCTTGTAGACCCTTATGAGTGTGCCTAGTAACCCTACATTCTGCACAGATCCCATCTAAGGATTCCTTGATGTGGACATTGAACTAACAGATCCTTAAAGCGTTCAAAACACTTCGAGAATGTTTCATTGGGAAGCTGGGTGAATTGATTTATTTCGCTACGGACTCGAGCTGTCTTATGATTGGGGTAAAATTTCTTTAGGAATGCTTTTACGAATTCTTCCCAATTTGAAATGGAATGTGCGGCTGTGTTATAAAGCCACTTCTCGGCTATATCGCACAAGGTAAATGGGAGAAGACGAAGACGCATAGCATCTACAGAAAGCTGTGAAGTACCCATCATTGTGCATACATTTTCAAATTTGGTAATAAAGACATATGCGTCTTCAGACTCGAGACCGTGAAATTTTGGTAGAAGGTTGATGTATTGGGGTTTTATTTCAAAGTTGTCCCCGTTGGATGGTGGAATGGTGAGACAGGTCGAAAGAGGACCTCACATAGGATAGTATCTCTCTTGGAGAGAGATGCGGGGTAGATTCTGCGTACCTGCGGACAGCGGCAGAGTAGTGGTAAAGAAGTTCGATGGAGAACCATCCATCGAAATGGGTGTAGTGGTGGGTAAAGAAGAAGTAGACGTAGAAATACCGACTTCGGAGTTGATCGGGGGAACGCGGACAAGACGGGCACTAGAATCCCGTATCCAGCCGAGTATGCACTAAAGGGTTTAGCACAAGTGGCAGCGTTAAAATAATTAAGGAAAATGAAGTGGTGTTTGTTTTGAAAAAGATAAGGATTTTTGAAAAAAAATGCAAATCACAACAATGCACACACAACCCTAAGTCTAATGGTCACCTAGGTCAAGTCTCTAGACCGCTCCTAACTGCCAGAAGACAAGTTGCAAGATCAATCCTCTACTGCCTCTTTGCCCCTCCTGTGGCCAGGTAAGTGGGAGGTTCTCCACTACGTAAGTAGTGGGCCTAATTAAGTAACCACTTGCCTTAGACACACTTGCTTTAGACACCACAAACGCAGATAAGCAATAGATTACTCATGACCTTCTCCTATCCTAAGTGAGCGCGACGGTCCTTAGAGTCATGTCTAGATATTTTTTAGTTAATGAGGGTAATGCAGATGCAGTTTTGTGATTTTCGGGGCTTAGGAAGGGTAATGAACTCCCCACCTAATCTGAATTTTGTCTTTGCCCCTTAATTTCCGTATTAAAAATGCAAACAACCAAGATCAAACACGCACAATTTTTATTTTTGCGGCGCTGCGAATTTTTGCAAAGAAACCTGTAGAAATTGGTTAATGGAGCAGATCGAGGAAGAGATAAGAAATTCAGAGAGGACCTGAGAAAATTTGGTACAGCGAACCCTTGGTCACGCCGCGGTTCCGCCGTAATGAGGGTCTTATGCCGCGGATCCGTGGTCTGGTATCAAGATCACTGCACAGAAATTCTTGCAGCAGCTCCTGTTCACCCCCTGAGCTCTCTGGAATATTCAGAAATTTTTTCCACTTGCTCCACCGATTCCAGATTTTCTCGCAACAAATCACAATGAATCGTTTAGTGTTTACGCGAATTTTGATCTAAAAATTATGATGGAATAAATTTTTCAACTCAAATTTCAAAAATGAACAAATTAGCACACGATCCCCGGCAACGGCGCCATTTGATTGATCTTTAATCTCGGTGTGTCGTGTTTAGAAAAGATGTTTCACAACCAAAGAATTTTTTAAACCGCAACCAATAACGGTGTCGATATAGGATCGTTAGCGAGTGTGGATCGTCCACAGGGAAAGTGTGATTTGATCGTATTTGATTTATGTGAATTGAAAATTAAAGAAGAAAAGAAAATGATTCAAGACATTTGAAATTTTAGTTTCAAGAATTTTAAAGAACTAGATCTAATTATCAAGAACTACTAAAGATCAAGAATCAAGAATCATCCAATTGAGTTAGTTATCAAGATTTGTAATGAGGCTCATAGGAATCGATAGAATCGATAGTGAGAATGAAGACTTGTGATTACGTATTCTTATCCACTGATGATTTGTTGCTAGATCGATGATGATCAACGAGAATTAGGGGTTTCCTGCGGAAACTAGGGTTTCATCATCTATCCCTTGTCTTTTCGTTGATTTCATTCACATTCTAGCCTCTAGGAAATTCAAGCATCGATCGTGGATCACTAATTAAGAGAGAAAACACTCAAGAAAGCATCGCTCGAAACTAGGTTGTCCATGATTCAATTTACTAGAGTTTACAAAACTCATAGGACTTAAGAATTGTACAAGAATTTAATCATCTTCAACTATCAATTTTCTCGATTCCTCCACGAGCGGGGGTTTTACTCAAACATCATGACAAAGAACACAATCAAGAATTGAGAACTCATCACAATGCAAGAATATAAAGATAAGAAAGATAAAGAAATTTCACCTTTTATTATTCATCAATTCCGTTACAATTCGCTCAAGAACTACATGAATTGAGGAAAGAACTCGATTGTCGAATTAGCTCCGCACCGTCTCCGTGAGTCGCGGATCGTCTTGGATCACTTGCTCGGTTGAAGATCGGCGTCGCTTCTAAAAGGTTGAAGGCTTCTTGCTTTATTTGTACTCGGAGATCTTGAATTTGGCTTTGGTGTTTGGATTAGGGTTATAAGTATTTCTTCGCCAATCCTAAATCACCTTTGTATTTCTCCAGGACACTCCGTATCACTACGAACATCCCAAGTTTATTGGATAATCCATAGTATGGTTATATACGAACTCGAAAGGAACTTGTTCCAGTTCGGGGATGGATCCTGGTTCAGGAGAAATAGGAATAAGGTTTATTCGGTTGTCTTTTATCTTCACCTTCTCTCGCATTGCGAGTGTTCCTAGGATTAGGACAGTACACCCATTATGCTTATTGGATAGTCTTCTTCCAAACCATAGGCTGGTGCCGAACGGTAGGGAAGGAAGAAAACCATTTGGCCTAAAGGGGTGTACAGAAGGTAATGACTAAAGACATATAAAGGGATTTGGAGAGATGGCAAAGAATTATACGGTTACAGTTGTGAATCTGGATAATGGAAGAGGCATTACTAGGAATACCCGGATACCCCATCGAAACATCTCAATGTTTCAGTTTCACTGTGCACTGTTAATAGAAAACTGATTTCCCAATTGGACACTTGCTCCAGGGTATGTATTTACCAGGTATGATTCTCATATCTGTATGGTTTTACAGATGATGAGTGGGAGTAAGTTATTGGGAATTAGGTGATCCTCCTCATTATATCGGGATTCGTTGTAATTGGTGATATTTGAGAAACTCACCTGGGTTATTTGCCGGACGGCAAATATTTGGTTTTGAATATCCGCGGTTATGCACCAATTTCAAATTGATATATCTGTACGTCTATTTTCATAGAGTGAGATATAACTTTTTGAAATTATGTCTATGACATTTACCTATATCAGTGGATGGTTAGGTAAGGAGCATTAAACAGCGGTGTAATTCTTCTTAACCATAAGTACAGTTTTCAACCTACGACATACAGTGAATGAGTCATTTGACTCAAGGGAATTATACAGAGTTTTGTGTATTGTCCAGTGTCCATTAGGACAGAGGGGTTGGTCCTCGTACTATATTCGGCTTACTTATGACTTCTCTAGTTTTTAGACATGTGTTTCGTAGAAACACAAGGTCCGAATTTTGAGAAGTTATAGGTGTATGAATAAAGTAGAGAACCAGGAGTTGCAAGTATCGGGATTCTTCAAGATGATCGAAGATGTAGATACTTGTGTATGGTATTCAGTTGATAGTAATGATTAAGAGAACTTGCTTCTCTTTCAGGTTACTCATAATTGGAAGTACTCCTAAGTTGAGTAATGCTGATCGGCCTCCTTCCATTTAGTTGACATGCACTGGTGACAGCTGCATGATTTGAATCTGGTTCAATTAAATCAGTGCCTCTGTTTCTATATTGGATATAGAACAGTTCATATCTTGACATTGTTAAGGTACGGGGAGTTGTCCGGTTTATGCTTAAAACCAGACTCTGGATAACTCAAGGCACGTTTCTGTAATGGCTGTTTGTGGGTTGACCCGGGCTATGACGAGGGTTGACTTTCTACCATCTGGAAGATCAATAGTGATATTGTTCTTCACTCGCCACAATTTTAAAAGAAATGGATTTTTTCAGAAAACAGTAGTGGGAGTATGGTAGAACTGGAAGTGATTCCAGAACCGCAAACGATTACTGAAGATTTGATAAGAACCTAAAGATTCAATCTGGTTTGACATTCCATTGGCCACTCTGCAGATATGGTGGGTAACCTCAGGCACCCGAGAGGTACTCCGGTAGCCTCAAGGACGGTGACAGGGAGGTTCTTGTTTACCCAGACTTGCCATTGCTGTTGTTCCAGACTGTGAGATCCGGCAATAGGATGAGTATAGCGTCATTCTAAACTGGCTTTAGAAGAACTCTGCCAGAGGGTTGTCATGGTCAGTGGGAGCAACGGAAGCACAATGGGCAAGAGGCTTATGTCTATTTATAGACTAAAGCAGATATAGCGGAAATAGATCATCTATTTCTGATGTGACAGTCATAGTTTTGACTTCATCAGAATAGGGGATGGATCTGTTAAGAAGGTAGTAGGGTGTGCTGTCCTGGTATTTGGATGACATACATAGAGTAAGAAGTGATATTCCTATACTACGGTCGGTTATACTTTGGTTGTCACACAGTGGTTTCTCCACATAGGACTTGGATATTATATCAGACATTCTGGTTACTGGATCTATGGTTTTAGATCTAGATTTGGGTGGTTTCCCAATCTGGGTACTTAGACAGCATTCTATAAGTATTTAGAATGGACGACTCCTGGCACGGTAGTGTACCTGCAGGTAATGGAGTCACCCTCTCTAAAGGTGTCTTACAGACTAAAGGGGAGAGGGATGTGCATGATTGGCAGATCACTTGCTTAGGCAATTGAGTTGATCATGAGATGTCAAGTACCACACCAGATGTTGTTCTTGCAGTAGATGCAATAAGTTGATATTAATCCAATCCTGGAGAAACAGTCGGAAGCAGTTTTAGAACATAAGTGGATGTTCTAGGGATTTGATAACGGCAGCCTCCTTTAGGAGACGGTTATCATTCCAGGCTTCCAAGGTGACCTGGATGACAGAGTGGCTGTCAGAGTTATAGTTTTCCCTCTGACGAGGGGCAGTATTTTTGACAGGTGGTCCAAGGGGATACTGAGGGAAGGATGGCGCAGGACACTGATTAAGTTCAGTTGTCGATACAGTCTAAGAATTTGGATTTGGAGTTCATTTTTGAACTAGGTCCCATCAGACATCCAGACATTCTAAGACAGGTATTGCTCATTTCAGGAGATGGCTTTCTCCGCGAATATGGGATATAGAGAGACAGAGAAAGAAACATCAAAGCGGATCCACTCACTGAGGCTATTCCTCGAACGCAATAGTTTCGCAAATGAGCTTTGTGAGACTGACTAGTAGAGGAGTTGGGTGTTCGGTATCACACGGGCTGTGAGTATGCGACGTCGCAATAATTAACCTTGAGTGCAAGTGGGAGATTATTGGTGATAGTGCCCTCAGAGTCAATTATTGGATCACAGGCACGTGATTGCAATGATTGAGGGAGGACCTGTCCCAGTAGGACAGTCTTACTCAAGATGATAGTATGCTATCTGGTTTATCTTTATCATCGTGTACTGCTTTAGGTGACATTACTGATCACCATTGCACGTTGATAGAGCCCTTAGTATTCTTGCTTGACGGCCAGCAGTATGATGGCGATCATATACGTGGGAGCTAGGGTCTATAAGCACATCCTTAAAAGGTCCCTAGTCGTGGGAGTTTCGAGACTGGGCATCGATACTCTATTAGTAGACTAGTGTATACAGTCGAGACCCTGACGAGGGGTGGTGGCCGGTCTCACAAGCCATTGGTGTCAGTTGGTTCACCTAAGATGTATACAGGTGCTCATTGGGTTATGAGTACACCGGACAGGACTCGCCGGGAACCTGCTAGTTGGGATTATACCAGACGTCAGATAGCAGTTCCCTGGTGACATGTGTACAGGTTAGTTCATCGACCTGAGATCGTCATTTTTCTCGTGTGAGTTCCCACTGTACTTTGATTACTACCCTACCACGGCTCAAAGGAGTCGTGCAAACAAGTTTTAGTTGGGTACAGTTCAGAGCCATATGGAGGCAGTGAGCGGATCTGCAGGGGTTCGTCTCTCCCGGTATTGGGGGTGAGGTCGCGCTGTGTCTAGGAGAGCCATTACACAAAGCCCTTGGCCGAGGCAGGAGATTTACTGGTAGGTATTCCAGTAGTATCTCAGGGTGTTCTGGGCTTCACTCCGACACGACTTGTACCGCTTTTGGGGGTTTGACTTTTACCAACCCCCTAGGCCCGCCATGCGATACTCATAGACGAACGGACCGGACTGTACGGATATTGTCACTGACAGGCTCAGTAGGGTGTCAGGATGAGTTTGCTCATCGACCTCCCTTATGGTCAATAGCTGGTGGCCCGTCACGTATGGCTAATACCTCTGACGTGCTAGTGGTTAAATCCACAGCCATAGTATTGACGAGTCTTTAGAGTCCACCACACTCAGTTACTCAAGTTTCGGGCGAAACGCTGTAGAGGCCGTATGGAGATATGGCAGGGTTCGATCAGATACGTGCGGTATTGCACGGATCGTGATCGGACGGTTTTTACTAGCCGGCTTTGGCTTAAACCGGATCCTAGTATTTGATAGTGTAGATTTTGTCTCTTTGCATTTATGTTTAGTGGGAATACAAATGCGGGCATGTATATGCAGTAGTGGGGTTTTCCTATAATTTATTACGGGATCGGTTTTTTGAAGTTGCCAGTTTGCATTCCGTTCCGGCCGGTTTTCCTTTGTTCCTTCGCGGCCGGAGTTTCGATGGAGAGGGTGTTATTTGCAGTTTGCAAATAACATTTTGTGGAGGGGTTTTCTTGCATATGATGGCTTCATGATTTGACTAGTATCATGAGATCCTTTTTCTTTCTTATCCTTTGCCTTTTGAGATTAGAAATGGATGTGAATCTTGCTTTTGATGTGGTCACCACCCTTGATCTCCTACACTCACCTCCCTCATGTATTATGTTTTCTCTCCACCATTTTCCTCTTCAGGGGCCGGCCACACTTGAAGGGAGAGAATGAGAGAGTTGTTTTTCATTTGGATGAGGGAAATTATTCATCTCTCATTTTCTCTTGCTACATAAATTCTAGCTCTCTCCAAAGTTCTTCATACCTCCATCATATTATGGCAACTACACTAAACCCCAAAAGAGACAAGGTTCTACACTACAACCTACAGTACCCTTGGACGCGTCGGCTAGCCACTTTCACGCCCGAGTTACCTCAGTCCAGAGGTGGGAGCCCGTAAAAGAATCCGGCTACGTGGTGCCCTTTTCGACGAGGAGGTGACTGACGATGATTCCGCGAGAGATCGAAGTGGAGACGAAGACCGGAGGACACGGATCGCTCGGTATAGCTTCTACCTCATTCTCTTGATAGCTAGGATAAGGTTAATGGTTTCGATCCGGGTTTTATTGTCCGCGGTAGCGCCAGTTAAAAAGTTAAGAAAATTTTTGATTCCGCATTTTGGCCTCGAGTAGAAGGCCGGGGCGCTGCCGTGGCGCAACAGTTTGGAGGTTAGGAAGAAGCTTCTAGGCTTAGGTAGTTATGTGGCTTGCTTAAGAAGCTTGAAGATGTTTAGCTTGTACAAAAGGCTTTGCTGTTCGGGCAGAAGCTTCTGGAGATTTCTGGAATTAGCATTGGCTTAAATAAGTCTTCCAATTGAAAGGAGAAGCCTGAAGTATCAAACTGCCGACGGAACGCTGACGTGGCCATGGATCCACGGTAGGAAGGGCCATTCGGCCGCGGATTCTCGGCCGTTTGGAAAGCTTGATGCCTGAAACTTCTTGTACTACTTTGTGATGGCCTTATGGCACTTTTCTAATGTGTGGAATCTCATTTCTCTTTCTTGTTCACTGTCAGATCACAAGTTTTGGACTTGGCGTATTTTTATCAGCACTTTTAACAGTTTCGGCTCTTTTCCTGGAATTTCCTGCACAGATTCTCGAGACGAGTGTTACGCTATACAAAGATGATTGCACTGATAAACACTCAATTTCCCTCAAAATGCCGGTTATAATATATAACACATGTTATTTGGTATTTTACAAACGATTTGCTAATATGTGCTATATTCATACCGAACACCTTTAGATGATTGCAAATAGTTGGGAAATTGATGTGTTAAAAATGCAATATTTTCGACTGATCAGACTTCAGCACAGACACTGAAGTAATAGTTTCATCACAATCCACAATAGGTATTTGATGAAAACTTTTTACTATAAGTCTATCCTTATTAGGTTAGTACTTTTCCATTTGCACCGATTTCGAAAGATCTACTTGCTTCCAATGGCTTTTATCCTTCAAGAGCACCCAGCAAAGTCTACATTTTATTGCAGTATATGGAGTCCAATTAGAATAAATTGGCATCCAGCCATCAGTTGGAAGTCACCACTTCCCATGGCCTGCTGATAACTAGTAGGGTCATTATCAAATGATGCAAGCCTCCTTGTCACCATCAACGAGGAAACTGTAGAAGCTCTCAGGTGGCTGAGGCCACCTACCAAATCTACGGAGTAGGCTAAAATTTGTCAAGGTCAATTGAATCTTCGGGTTCTACTAAATTTTCAGCAACCGTTTGTGATTCTGAAATCACTTCCAGTTCTACCATACTCCTACTAATTTCTTTTGCAAAAAATTCATTTTCTAAAAAGATGGCGTGTTGAGAACAAAATATCTTTTGATCCCGAAAATGGTAGAAAGTTAAACCCTCGTCAATGCCTGAGATAACCCATAAACTGCCATTACTGAAATGTGCCTTGAGTTAATCCAGATTCTGGTTTTAAGCATAAGCCGGTCAACTCAACATCTTAACAATCTTAAGATGATAACCCATTCTATATTACATACAGAATTTGAGGCACCGATTTGGGTGGAACCAATAACAATTGATATGCATCTATTTTTAGTGCATCTCTTAATCAAAAAAGACGATATAGCATTACTCATCAAGGAGCGCACCCTTGGATGAGAAATTTATGAGAGAATCAAATTCTCGATTATATAATTACAGAATACCTGGCATAAGTATCCACATCTTCGAACACTTCGAAAAATCTTGATACTTCCAACGTTTGGTTCTCTACTTTATTCTTATATCTTATAAACTTCTCAAAATTTTTGGATTTTGCATCAACAAGAATGCATGTCTAAAACTAGATAACTCATAGTAAAACGGAACAAAATATGAGTACCAACCCCTTGTCCGTGCGGATATTGGGCAGCATACATCATTATGTATAAGTCCTATGAGTTCACTAACTCATACTTTGTGTGTTATAAATTGAAAACTATATTTTGGTTAAGAATGTATATCTCGTTATTCAATTGTCACGACCAGGGATTGGAATGTGACCGGCATTGGATTGGAATGTGACCGGCATTTGAATCACGTGAAGTCTATAGGACCCTACCGTAATCCAAGTAAGCCGAAAGCCCAGAAATCTAAACCTTTTTAGGAAAATAATGGAGGTGAAGTTTTGAAATAAGGGTATAATGAATTCAAGTTCTTCTTTAAATATGTAAGTAATCTTATATGAAAATATAAGTGGGTTGTATACTATAATTGAAACATTTTCGTCATTTGAAATTTGGGCAGCACCTCCTTTGTAAATTTGATCCAAAACCAATACATAACAATAATATAGGCATCCCAAGCGGGAGTAGCTCTTCGCCATTTGCCGGAAACAACCACACAAATACGAATATATGACGCCCAAGGCGAAAATCAAACACAGAAAAAAGTAAAGAAATCAAAACATCATCAAACCCAGAATAAAGAATAATACAGACATCCTGCTCTAAGTCTGAAAGAATATACAAGTCTGTGGTTTCTAAATCTACCAAATATACATAATCTGGTTGATGGAGCTTTTAAATAGATACAACTGAATAAATATATAAAAATGGTGGTCACGATCCAAAGGGTACCCCACCTACCAATGAAAACCACCCAGAAGAAAACTGTGTGCCAGCTAGTTGCTACTGATCCAGGAGGTCGATCCTGCAAGAAAATTATGGCACAACGGGGGTTGGTTTCCAACACGTGAGTAGAAGACATCATCAGGTAGAAATCGAATGTATGACGATCTCCTAGGTCAAACAATAATATATATATATATATATACCGGGTGGTAACAAGGGTAATCGCGTATACATAAGTGTGATAATAATAAAACTATTGTGCCCATGTCATAATACAGTACTATGTCATCTGTATCATATATATGTATATATGTGTATCATCCAACATGTGTCCATCAACGGCACATCAACTCATCATAAAAACCTAAGTGTCCAGCATCGACACTCGAAAACATCATAAAACCCGTGTCTAATATCGACACGTAAATCCTTATATTTCAGGCGCCGTCTCATCGGATCGACCCTTATATCCATCTGTCTCAATCACTCCGGTCAGTATTCTCTGGATATCCGTCGAGTCCAATACTACACCGGTAGGTAGTGTTCCCCTGCCGGGCTCAACGTCTCTCTATACGATCTTCTTACCTCGGGGTACCATACCGGATTCACCATGTACTCGCAGACGGTGCCTCCTCACTCCTCGAATCGGGTAGTATCATAGCTTAGAATCGAGAAATCTCATGGTGGATGTTGAAATATCATATCAAGAGAAACCGTGTTTTAAAACAATCATAAGACTTTAAAAATGTATCCGCGGTTCTCGAATCCAGAAATCTCATGAAAACAGAATCGCATATGCATGTAACCACGATGGAATAGTAAGTACAAGCACAGAACAGTGCTGCAAGGTATAACCGATGTTTTCATATAAGCATGTCATGTAACTTGGTAAGGAAGTGCAATATTTAACTAGTATGTGCGGTAATGAGTACTAAACAATTAACTATAATTCTACAAATTAAGGAACAATACATTGATATAGTAGTTTCTAATGTGTACATGGCATGACAATTACCGATGATGAGTGTGTGAGCCGGCGAGTATGTGTACGTGCAACATGCGCATCATCGGTAATAGTGCATGTGTCCTAACAGACTAAGTCATATAGAGATAAGTACAAGGAACGTAGTATGTATATCGCAATGAAAATAGTACGAGCATCTACGGAAATAAGATCACGTAGCATGAACAGTATAAAATACGTAACTTCATTTAAACCATACAGTTATAGATTAAAATAATACGAATCATTGTTTTTGAAAATGGGGGCTACAGTGTATTTTAAGAAAAAGATACCATTTGAAAATCCGTAGCGTCCCTTGAGCTTGTCATTTAAAAGTGCATACGATGCGTTAGTTTTGAAAATATTTATGGTTCTAAATATATCATAATATCTACTTAAGTGATTTAAAACAATATGTTTCCGAGTCGTTATATTCATAAGTCGGCGATCTATCCTCATAATATCACGTACGGTATCTGTAGGGTTACTGGGCACTGTCACAAGGGTCTATGAGGCATCAACCATGTCCGATTTAAATTTTAGACGTACCGAACAACCCTAACCAAGATCTTAGACTAGAGATTAGGCGAAAACATAAAGCAATTAAACAACTTTACTTCTAAGAGTTAGAGATTACAACCTTTATAGTCTGGTCCTTCACTTCATAAGCTCTGTGTTGTGGTCCCTTCGCTACGATCATCAAGTTCCCGGACTCTAGAGAGGCTTCACGAAGAGAAAGATCATGCTTGCTTCCGATTTTCGATAACAAAGATGATCTACCTTGAAGTTTCTTTAACAAAAGCTCAAACTCACTAATGAAGTGAACACCCTAATCTAATTGGCTAGATTAGATGAGGATGATGAGGTAGGAATTTGGCTCTAATTTGTTTTCATAATCTCACACTAAATCATCACAAAAGAAAAACCTAGAAAGCTTTTTTTAAGAGCTCATGGAAGAAGAAGAATGGTTAATTCTTTTGTGATGAATAATGAAAAGTTATTATAATTACAAATGCAACCATGGTTAAAGATGAAAGGGCTAACCAATGTAGAGACTTAACTAGGGTAAAAGGGTTTGGGTTGGGTTAGGAAATATCTCCAAAATATCAATACATAATATCTTAGCTCAAAACAAAAGAAAAGCTTCTAGAAGCTTTATGAAAAAGCTAACCCAAATCAAACCCTAATCACGTTTAATCTCCACTAATCATGTTGCATTAGTAATCATAACTTGTTATAATATTATATATCACATATATAATATATTTTTGTAACAAAAGAAAATAATACAATTAACATATATCGCATATATATATTAATGTATTATCCGGTGAGAAAATGAATCAATAAAGCGAGCCAATATTAGATAATGTAATGTAATATATCACATATATAATTATACATTAAATTATCGAATCAACATTTGATCCGACAATCCTGCTATATCGAATATAACCGACTAATATATCATGTACCGATTCATCGAATCAACACTTGATCCGATGACCCGGCTCATATCAAATATCGCGAGAATAGAATACGGTATCTCAAATCGTATTATTCTTGGTCCTGCACATATCACATACGTGCTCCTACTCCGTTTTGCCTGAGATAAAAAACCTCTGTGTAGGACTCTAAAGAATCGTCAATGTGCCGGTAGCAGGTGATGATCATATCAAACACCCACAAGCTGCAAGCGGTCAGCTAAACGTAACAGCAACCCAGGTATTGAGTGATTAGAAGATCAACAAGCAAGCCTGTACATTCTCCTGTGAATCCAATCAGAAACACTCCCGTATAGTCCGGTCTCTTCGTCTGATATATTGCATATCTAGTCTAGGGGTGGTATACGTCAGACCCCAGTAACCGATAAGTCGTGTCGATGTGAGGCTCATAACAGGTCGAGAAACTACTGGTAACACTTACCAGTAAATCTCTATATCAGCCCTGGCCAGGGACTTCCAGTTATAGCCAATCGAACACAGCACAACATCAATTCCCTATATCGGGAGAGACGAATCCCCTCCTATCGCTCATTGCCTCCATGTAATTTGGGACTGTACCCAAAATCCACCGTTTTGCATGCCCCATTAGACGTGGTATGATGGAAATCAAAGCACAGTAGGAATCACACAAGACACTATGACGATCTCGGGTCTATAGACTAACCTGTACCAGTGTCACCGGAGAATTGCCATCTGACGTGAGGTATAATACCATCTGGGAGTTCTCGGCGAGTCCGTCCAGTGTACCCAGTCTCCACTGAGCACCCGTACACCATCCTTGATGTCAAACACCGATGGATATGGTGTCATCCATCACCCATCATATGGATCAAGTTGCGTATACGCTAGTCTACTCTGGTGTATCAATGCCCTGTCTCGATACACCCTCGACTAGGAACAGTTATAGGATGTACTCGTCGACTACCGTGGCCCCTACTAGTATGATCTCATCATAGTCCCAGTAGTCGAGTACATATCTTAAGGGCTTTATCAACATGTGAGAGTAAGACAGTAAACTAATATAAGTCAACATGTTATGATAAAGAGCAACCAGATAGCGTAAAGTCCTCCCTATATATGTCCAAGTATCCACTACAATATATACTGCATGTACAGTAATGGCCTCTAGGGCATACATATAACTAACAATCTCCCACTTGCACTAGGGCCATCTGTTGTGGTATCACATACCCAACAATCAGCTGTGGTTGAAGTATCTCATTCTTAACCATCCCATAAAATTCTCTACTGGGAAACAGGCCTTTGTGAGTGGATCTGCGCTGTTTTCCTCTGTGTCTAGTCTTTTAACCTTGATCTTCTTGGAGATCAACCATCTCCATGATCAGGTGATACTACCTAAGAATTATATCTGGATTTCTGATGAGATGGGGGTACCTAGGCCAAAGCCATAACTCCATTGTCACACAATGGTTAGAACGAAGTTCATCTCATGAACTAATATATATCCAGACTGCCTCTTTGGTAGCATCTTTGGTAACGATGTATCTTGCCTTTAATAGTCTAGTAAGTCACGGTATCTATCTTGAATCTCTTCCAACATACCGTCCCTCCACTGAGGGTATAGACAATGCCTGCGACTGACATTCAGTCGTTCTTATCACCCTGGAACTATTCCAGTGATTCTCCTCAGGATCGATTGATACCATCTCACTACAACTAGTGAGAATCCTAATATCCAATTAGATCTATCTATTAGATCCATAATCGAGGATTTAGGAGGTATCACCTTGATCCTATATGGAGAATCATTGTGATAAGCGGAGATTGACCGAGCGTAGCATAGGAAAATCCTTCCCTATTAAGAGTATGTCATCCACGTACTATACGAGGATCACCACCATACTCCCTACTACCTTTTTGTATATACAAGATTCATCTACCTTTTTGATGAAGTCAAACTCTTTGACTACCACATCAAAACAGACGTTCCAACTCCGCGATGCCTGTTTTATCACATAAAACATCCTGCATACGTTTCCGCTGCTCCCACTATCTACGAAGCCCTCTGGCTGTGTACTTATATACGCTCTCTTCCAAAACATCATTTAGAAAAGCAGTCATGACACCCAACCACCAGATATCGTAGTCATGGTATGTAGCAGTGGCAAGTAGGATCTGGATGGAATTAAGCATAGCTATGAAAGTCTCAACTTTTCCATGTACACCAAGTAATCTTCTCAAGATATACTTGCTCCTGATAGGGATTTAACCCTTCAGATAAAGCAACCAAAGTCCATACTTTGTTGGTGTATAAGGATTCCATCTCAGATCGCTAAGCTTCCAGCCATTCTTACAGAGTCCCACTCCTGATGGCCAGCTTGAAACTAGTTAGGTCATCATCTCATGATGCAATCCTTACTCCCACTGTCATAGAGAAACCGAAGTATCTCTCAGGTGGGTGAGGAACCCTACTAGATCGGCGGAGAGGCCGAGGTTCGTTGGAAACTATTGAATCCTTTGGTTCTACCAAATCATCTGCTGCAGTTTGTATAGCTGGAACTCCTTCCAGTTCTACAGAACTGACCTTGCCTTGAGCTTGTCTGGATTTTGCTTTTTGACATAGGCCGGACAACCCCAAATCTTAATATGCTTAAGAGATAGGCTCTTCCCTTACCATATCATATATGGAGTGGTAGGCATCTGATTTGATTGGAACCCTATTCAATAGATATGTAGCTTCTCAAGTCCATAACTCCTAAAAGGAAATAGGAAACTCAGTAGTACTCATCATAAAGCGCACCATATCTAATAGGGTGTGATTGCTCCGCCCCGATACACCGATGTGCTGTGATGTATGCGGAGGAGTAATGCTGAGAAAGAATCTCATTCTCCTTTAGATTAGTCCAGGAATCTCGTGCTCAAGTATTCTCCTCCCTCATCACATCAAAAGGACATAATACTTATACCCGTTTTTGGTTCTCTACTTCTAACTAATATTCATTGAATTTCTCAAAAGGTTCAGACTTATGTTTCAACAGGAACATATGTCCGAATCTTGAGAGATAATCAGTGAATGTAATGAAGTATAAAGAACCAGTCCTGGCATGTGTAGACAGGGGACATTAAATACATCATCATGTATCAATCCCAAGAGTCTACTAACTCTTGCTCTGTTTCCAATAAACAGAGCCGTGGTCATCTTATCTTTGGGACATGACCGACAAGTTTCACAAGATGTAAATTCAAACTAATTTAAATATGCATCTAAATGTAACTTCAGCTAGTTAGGTCACATTGATATGACTGTTAGTGTATATGCCCTAGAGGCCATTACTGTATCATACTGGTTTGTATATTACTTAATGGATGCTTGGGATATTCACCTTGTATATACAATCTTGCTCAAAATAGTAGTATGCTACTTGGTTTGTTTCTACTTCAATGTGTACATGTGTTTATTTTTGTATATCGCCTATACACATTAGTAGAGCCCTTAGGATCTTTGCTTGATTACCAGCGATGTTATGGCCGTCACACTAGTGGGGCTGGGTAATCTATAAGCACATCCTTATGCAGGTCCCTGGTCGCAGGACTATCGAGACAGGGCATCGATACTACGGAGTAGACCAGCGCATGCGCTTCTCATCCCAGTGTGGGAGACGGTCTGTCCCACAGCCGTCAGTACGTCGTACTTGAGATAGTATGCGGGTGCTCGTTAGGTTACGGGTACACTGGACAGGACTCGTCGGGAACTGACTAGTTGGTATTATGCCTATCGTCAGTTATCAGTTCCCAGGTGACATGAGTACAGCTTAGTCCGCTGACTTGACACTGTCACTTCGCCTCGAGTGTGTTCCCACTGTACTTTGATCACTACCCTACCACGGCTCAAAGGAGTCGTGCAAACAGGTAGTGGTTGGGTGCAGTCCCGAAGCACTTGGAGGCAGTGACGGTTAGACAGGATTCGTCTCTCCCGGTATTGGGGGTTGACATCGCGCTGTGTCTAGGAGAGCCATTACACGAGTAGTCCCTGGCCAGGGCAAACGAGATATACTGGTAGGTTTCCAGTGTTATCTCAGGGTGTTTTGGGCTTCGCTCCGGCACGACTTGTACCGCTATTGGGGGACTAACGTTTACCGCCCCCTAGGCCCGCCATGCGATATATCAGACGAACAGACCGGACTGTACGGAGAATGTCACACTCAGGCTCAGTAGGAGTTCAGATGGGTTTCGCCTCGTCGGTCTTCTTGTCGGCACTACCTGGGGACCGTTACGCACAGCTAGTGCCGCTTGCGGTCTGTGGTTAAACCCACTGCCAGCGTAGTGTCGAGTCTTTAGAGTCCCACACAGAAAGCTTTTCGCCTTTAGGCAAAAGAGTAGAGGTCGCATGGTATTGCGACAGGTCGCATGGTTTTGCGACAGGGTTCGGTCACATCCGTGCACTTGTGCACGTATAGTGTCCGGACAGTTTACACTAGCGGGCTTTGGTTTAAGCCAGATCCTAGTGTACCTTTTGGGATTGGATTTATCCAGTGTGCATTCGTGTTCCTCGGAACGCGGATGCGGGTGTGTATGCACAGTTGACAGGGAGGCAGATGCAGCGGATTCTCATTAGGGTTGTTGACAGTTGACCGTTGACTATTTGACTTTTTGCTCAACCCTAATGAGAATATGATATGTGATTAACTATTATATTAATTAAGTATTATGGTGATATGGTTGTTGACTTTGTTGACTTGTTGACTTTTGTTGACTTGTTGACTTGTTGACTTTTGTTGACTTGTTGACTTTGTTGACCGGTTGACTAGGCTTGACTAGTTGACCATCATGATAACCATAGCCATCATTTCATGGCAAAGACTTTTTCTTGCTTGCTCATTTGTGTAAAATGAGTGCATGAAATGATATGGTTATGGTTGCTTCAAACCATCACATAAGACTTTTTTTAGTATGATGAGTTATCATGACTTTGGATTACGAGAGGGTGAAAGACAAAAGAGAGCCTCATTCTTTCTTGCTCATTCTCTCTCTTGTTCTTGAGCTCTCCTTTTGCTCTTACCCTTTTGCTCTTGCTCTCTCTCTTTAATCTATGGTTCTCTTGTCTCATGAGTTGAGAATCAAGAACCATAGATAAAATCCCACACAAAGTATTCTCTACTCATTCTAGTTCACTAGGTTTAGCAAACCAAGTGAACTAGTTTCTTCAAAGAACGAAGAAGGAGCTAAAGGTTGGAGCTTTCAGGTGGATCTATCTTCGGCGTACGGAGACGACGAGAAGAAGCCAATCGGACCACCATCGGAGCTTGAAGACGAAGGAGTTCAAGACAAGTAAGGTATAACCCCCTAACCGAGTAGCTAGAAACTCATAGTTAGGTTGTTAGATAGATGTTTAACCAAGATCCGGGTTTTAGGTCCATGTTACCACCTCCGTAAAAATCGTTTTTTACCAAATTCCGCATTCCCGAAAGTACCGGGAGAGGTAGCATGGACTTACAGTGGTATCAGAGCCTAGTTAAACTCTATCTAACAAGTTAGCAAGTAACTAGAAGATCGATCAAAGAAAAAGTCCTAAAAACGAACCCATGAATTTTCAACTTTCTGTCGATTTCAAAAGTACTGGAAAAATTTTTTGGAACACACCTAAAATCGACTCAGGCTTTTTTAAAGAAGCTGCAAAAATTTGGGCCCCTGACTCGATCAAAGCGCCGCGTTTCCGCGGCGGGAGCACGCTCCCGCCGCGGAAACGCGGCCTAGTTGACTCGGTCAAGGGTTTTCTTTTTTGCAGTTTACTCATTGGGGTATTTTGGGATTTTTAGTACATATATTTTCAACCCAGATTTTCCAGAACGAAAATTTTATTTTGGGGTCCCGAAAATCCGTATTTTTGATCGAACTTCTAAAAGACTTTAGCTAACGGGTTTTTCTGTTATGTGATATTTGTATTGAACGTCTACTAATCGCTATATGTCGATTAGTAAGGGTTATACAAATCTGTGATCTGTAATGTTGCTGGAATGTGTATATGAATATGTTGGATTGTCACGGGTGAATAGCCGGGGGTTGTGAGACGAGAGTTTTATTTTCTTTCAATTCATGTAAATTTGTAAATTGATGTAATAATTATTTGTATGGCCGCACAACCGGGTCGGGGTTGTAGCCGTCATTGTATAATTTCTTTTTACTGTTTTTGCTCCTATGATAGACCCATGGAGGGGGTGCACAAACTACCGGGTATGCCGAAGTGTCGAGTGGCCTACTCATGGAGATGAGGGAGGTTACTACGCTTCGGGTACTTGGCGGGTAGTTTGCCTCACCCGTAGGGGTCTTGGATGGGGTATTTGGCTATTCACCGCGACCGTGTAATTTGTCTTTCGTTACAGGCTCGTACGAATTACAGATTCCTAGTATATCCAATGTATTCATCTGTGATCTGAAATGTTTATCATTGCAGTATATCTATATATGATATTATTTAGGCATTGCTTATGTTTTACAGACGCGCTAGCCCAGCCCCCGCTCTGTCGTTAGTTAAGTAACCTAACGGGTAATGACGGGGCCCCGTGGCGAATGCGAATGGCATAAGCGTACGTCATATTTTGGTTGTTTTCTGCAATGGTAGGATTAAATGATGGGACACATTAAAAGAACTAATGCAAGAATATCACGCATTAAAAGAACTAATGCAAGATAATAAACCAAGTTAAAGTCGTTGGAACACTTTCGAAAAACCACTCGGTTCTTTTCAAAACCAACTTTTAAATGCGAAGCTTGAGCCACTCCTTTTAAAAGCTATCTCGTTCCATCGACCAAATCAAGTTCACTACGTTCACGGTTTTGCCAAAACCATTCGTAGCCCTCCGTCGTTTCGTATGAATATTCAATAGTATTCAAGCTGTGTTTGTTGACCTTCGTCAAGGCATAGTGATTGGTAGCTATTGGGTATTCATATGTAGCATAGATAGATGCGTTGGTTTGGGACATTCGCATTACCTTGTTGACCTTCGTCAAGGGTATATACGGGTGGATTCAAATTAACCTGGATAATGACGGGCAGAACTTGACATGTGACTTATGATTTGTTGACCTTCGTCAAGGTCATAAGAGCATGGGGCAAAAATCCACATCGGGAGTTTCATAAGTACTGAAACTTGCTAGATTTGCATACCATTTGGAGTGTGATGATTCTGGTAGGATTCCTTCAGTTTCGTCACGCAATGATATTTGGATCCCGATCCTACTGTGAGTATATGCTACTCCTCGGGAAATTTCTCACTTAACGATCAATGCTATAAACCTAGTAGGTGCCTAGAAAGGTGTTAGCGGGGCTACGCCCCCAGGGAAAAGAGGTTCTCTAATTAAGGAACTTCGCGAAAGCGTTGGAAAACCTCCCTCGAAGTACCGACACCGGCCTGGCTGAACGGTTAAGCAAGTATTGTGCGGTGGGATTGATCCCGGCTAATTCTTCCTTTATGGTTTGAGGAGGGATTCGAGAAACAGTGGGAGCCATCTTGTTTAGACAAACTAAAAACCACTCTAAACTTGCAAGAGCATCATGCTGAGTGTTTCTTCTTCTTTCTTCTAATTGCAGCGACCAATCAACATGACTGGACTTAAGTTACTCCTAGATAAAAACAAACTGACAGGGCCAAACTACAAAGATTGGCTCAGGAATGTCAAGATAGCAATCACTTACGACAAGCTGGGGTATCTTCTTACCACCAAAGCTCCCCCTGTCCCTGGTCCAACTTCCAGCGTCGCGGATAAGGAAATCCGCAAGACTTGGGAGATTGATAGCGCGAAGGCCAAATGCCTCCTGCTTGCCTCGATGGACAACGAACATCAGAGGAGGCACGAGAATATGGACATGGAATCCATATTGCTTCATACAAAAGAACTGTATGGAGAGCAATCTCGTATCGTAAGATACGAAGCGTCGAAAAAGTTATTTTCGATAAGAATGGCCGTCGGATCATCAGTAGCCGAGCACGTGCTAAAGATGATCGGCTACATTGAAGAGCTCACCGACCTAGGGATCACATTGGAGAGTGAACTATATACGGATATAGTTCTCCAGTCCCTTCCTTCCACTTACGCCCAGTTTATACTGAACTTCAACTTACAAGAAAAAGAGGTTGAACTTTCAGAGCTCCTCAACATGCTGAGGAGCGCAGAGGGCACCCTACAGAAAGGTAGGGATACATCCACTTTGTTTGTAGGAGGATCATCTTCTTCTAGGTCCAAGACGAAAGCCAAGGGAAAGAAGAAGAAGGCCCCAGCCAAACCAAGGGGCGGTGTTAGTAAAGTGGATACGAAGGGAAAAGGTAAAGCAACAAAGATAGCGGGGAAGCTTGTGGATAAGGAAGAATGCTTCTATTGTCATAAGAAAGGACACTGGAAGAATGATTGCAGGGCCTGGAAGGCCAGAACACAGGAATTGAAGCAGGTTGCAGCTTCAGCTTCAGGTGTGTATGTTATTGAAAACTGTCTTTCAATAAACTCTACTTCCTGGGTATTGGATACCGGATCAGGATCTCATATCTGTAATTCTTTGCAGGCGTTGAGAAACCGTAGGGTTTTGAAGGCAGGTGACATGACCCTCAGAGTTGCGAACGGAGCTAGCATGGATGCTAAAGCCGTGGGGGACTATCACCTGGGAATGTCAGATGGACATGTTTTGGTTTGGCGTAATTGCTTTTTTGTACCCAACGCAACTTGTAATATCATTTCTGTATCTTTAGTTTCTAAAGAAGGTTATGAATTTGCGTTTGTAAGTAATGTTGTAAACATTCACCTTAATCAAGTTTTGATTGGGTCAGGTACATTGAGTAATGGTATATACGTATTAAACCAACCACAGATTTTCAATGTCCAGAATACACACAAAAGAAAGTCTCCGGAAATGAATCAGACTTTCTTGTGGCATTGTAGACTGGGTCACATCAATGAGAGAAGGTTGACGAAGTTACATACAGAAGGGTATTTGAATGCGTTCGAATATCAATCGTATGCCACTTGTCAATCTTGTCTCAAAGGAAAGATGACAAAGACTCCGTTTACTGGACATGGAGTAAGAGCGAGCGAGCTCTTGGGACTCGTACACAGTGACGTGTGCGGTCCAATGTCTACACATGCGCGAAGCGGATATTCTTACTTCATTACTTTTACGGATGACTTCTCAAGGTACGGTTATGTCTTCTTAATGAAACATAAGTCCGAGGCCTTTGGAAAATTCCAGGAGTATAAGAATGAAGTAGAGAAACAGACCGGCAAAAGTATTAAGATTCTAAGATCGGATCGAGGTGGAGAATACTTAAGTGCCGAATTCCTGAATTACTTAAAAGAGAATGGTATTCTCTCTCAGCTTACTCCTCCATACACTCCGCAACATAACGGTGTATCGGAGAGACGGAACCGAACCCTATTGGATATGGTTCGGTCCATGATGAGTAACGCTGAGTTACCGCGATCATTCTGGGGATATGCACTAGAAGCAGCTGCATATCTCTTGAACAAGGCTCCCACCAAGACTGTGCCTACCACCCCATATGAGATGTGGACTGGGAAGAAACCCTGTCTTAAGTATCTTAAGGTATGGGGATGTCCAGCTTTTGTAAAAAAGCAGCATGCGGACAAGCTTGAGGCACGTTCAGTACAGTGTAAGTTTGTGGGATACCCAAGGAACTCCAGGGGGTATCTTTTCTATTCCGCTGAGGAACAAAAGGTTTTTGTTTCTCAGCATGCCCGCTTCTTGGAAACTGAGTTTTTGGAAACCCAGATAAGTGGGAGCACAATAGAACTGGAAGAAGTTCCAGAACCACAGACTGTTACTGAAAGCTTAGTGGAACCAGAGGGTTCAACAGAACAAGACATTCCTACGCCGCTCCGCAGGAGTAGTAGGCAGACTCATCCGCCCGAGAGATACTACGGTTTTCTCATAGACGGGGATATAGAGGATTGCATCATAAATTATGATGAGCCTACTAGCTTCCAGCAGGCCGTTCAGAGCGTTGACTCAGTGAAATGGCTGGATGCAATGCGGACCGAAATGGAGTCCATGTACACCAACAAGGTATGGACGTTGGACATTGCTCCAGACGGGGTAAAACCCGTAGGATGCAAGTGGATCTTCAAAAGGAAGATTGGTGTAGATGGGCAGGATGAGACCTATAAAGCTAGGCTGGTAGCAAAGGGTTTCCGTCAAAGACCTGGCTTGGACTATGACGAAACCTTTTCTCCAGTAGCCATGCTGAAATCCATTCGGATCCTTCTTGCCATTGCTGCCTTCCACGATTATGAGATCTGGCAAATGGACGTAAAGACCGCTTTTCTAAATGGAAATTTAGAGGAGTGTGTCTATATGGACCAACCAGAGGGTTTCATTCAGAGTGGGAGCAGCGGAAAGGTGTGCAAGTTGCTTAAGTCCATTTATGGACTAAAGCAGGCGTCGCGGAGTTGGAACATCTGCTTTGATGAGACGGTCAAAGAATTTGGCTTTATCAAAAATCCAGATAAACCATGCATCTATAGTAGATTTGTAGCGAGAACTGTAGTATTCCTCGTTTTATACGTGGATGACATTCTCTTAATAGGAAATGACATTCCTATGCTACAATCTGTCAAGGGGTTCTTGTCACACAGGTTCTTCATGAAAGACCTGGGTGATGCCTCATACATTCTGGGTATCCGGATCTACCGTGACAGATCCAAGAGGATATTAGGACTTTCTCAGTCCAGGTACATCGACACCGTGCTGAAAAGATTCAGTATGGAAGATTCCAAGCGCGGTAACCTGCCGGCTTGTCACGGGATCACCCTCTCTAAAGAGATGTCTCCCAAGACTGATCTGGAGAGGGATCGCATGTCTATTATACCCTACGCTTCTGCGGTAGGCTCTATAATGTATGCGATGTTGTGTACCAGACCGGATGTAGCTTATGCACTGAGTGTGGTAAGCCGGTATCAGTCAAACCCTGGGGAGAAACACTGGATAGCGGTAAAGAACATTCTCAAGTACCTGAGAAGGACTAAGGAGATGTTCTTGGTGTATGGCGGAAAAGACCTCCAGATCGAGGCCTTTGCTGACTCCAGCTTCCAGAGTGACAAGGATGATTCCAAGTCCATGTCGGGTTTTGTCTTTACCCTCAATGGAGGGGCGGTGTGTTGGAAGAGTTCCAAACAGGAAACCGTTGCAGACTCGACGATGGAAGCGGAATACATCGCTGCATCTGATGCCGTAAAAGAAGCTGTCTGGATGAGGAAGTTCTTGAAAGAACTTCAGGTGGTTCCGTCCATTGTTGATCCAATACCTCTGTATTGCGACAACAACGGGGCTATAGCTTTAGCGAAGGAACCCAGGTCCCATCAGAGATCCAGGCACATCTTAAGGCGGTATCACCTGATCAGGGAGATCGTGGATCGCCAGGAGATCGAGGTTCGGAGAGTCGCTTCAGAAGATAACACTGCAGATCCATTCACCAAGGCCCTGCCCCAGACTCAGTTCGAGCGGCTGATCGAGATGATAGGTCTTCGATACGCCAGTACATGGCCTTAGTGCAAGTGGGAGATTGTTAGTGTATATGCCCTAGAGGCCATTACTGTATCATACTGGTTTGTATATTACTTAATGGATGCTTGGGATATTCACCTTGTATATACAATCTTGCTCAAAATAGTAGTATGCTACTTGGTTTGTTTCTACTTCAATGTGTACATGTGTTTATTTTTGTATATCACCTATACACATCAGTAGAGCCCTTAGGATCTTTGCTTGATTACCAGCGATGTGATGGCCGTCACACTAGTGGGGCTGGGTAATCTATAAGCACATCCTTATGCAGGTCCCTGGTCGCAGGACTATCGAGACAGGGCATCGATACTCCGGAGTAGACCAGCGCATGCGCTTCTTATCCCAGTGTGGGAGACGGTCTGTCCCACAGCCGTCAGTACGTCGTACTTGAGATAGTATGCGGGTGCTCGTTAGGTTACGGGTACACTGGACAGGACTCGTCGGGAACTGACTAGTTGGTATTTTGCCTATCGTCAGTTATCAGTTCCCAGGTGACATGAGTACAGCTTAGTCCGCTGACTTGACACTGTCACTTCGCCTCGAGTGTGTTCCCACTGTACTTTGATCACTACCCTACCACGGCTCAAAGGAGTCGTGCAAACAGGTAGTGGTTGGGTGCAGTCCCGAAGCACTTGGAGGCAGTGACGGTTAGACAGGATTCGTCTCTCCCGGTATTGGGGGTTGACATCGCGCTGTGTCGAGGAGAGCCATTACACGAGTAGTCCCTGGCCAGGGCAAACGAGATATACTGGTAGGTTTCCAGTGTTATCTCAGGGTGTTTTGGGCTTCGCTCCGGCACGACTTGTACCGCTATTGGGGGACTAACGTTTACCGCCCCCTAGGCCCGCCATGCGATATATCAGTCGAACAGACCGGACTGTACGGAGAATGTCACACTCAGGCTCAGTAGGAGTTCAGATGGGTTTCGCCTCGTCGGTCTTCTTGTCGGCACTACCTGGGGACCGTTACGCACAGCTAGTGCCGCTTGCGGTCTGTGGTTAAACCCACTGCCAGCGTAGTGTCGAGTCTTTAGAGTCCCAAACAGAAAGCTTTTCGCCTTTAGGCAAAAGAGTAGAGGTCGCATGGTATTGCGACAGGTCGCATGGTTTTGCGACAGGGTTCGGTCACATCCGTGCACTTGTGCACGTATAGTGTCCGGACAGTTTACACTAGCGGGCTTTGGTTTAAGCCAGATCCTAGTGTACCTTTTGGGATTGGATTTATCCAGTGTGCATTCGTGTTCCTCGGAACGCGGATGCGGGTGTGTATGCACAGTTGACAGGGAGGCAGATGCAGCGGATTCTCATTAGGGTTGTTGACAGTTGACCGTTGACTATTTGACTTTTTGCTCAACCCTAATGAGAATATGATATGTGATTAACTATTATATTAATTAAGTATTATGGTGATATGGTTGTTGACTTTGTTGACTTGTTGACTTTTGTTGACTTGTTGACTTTGTTGACTTGTTGACTTTTGTTGACTTGTTGACTTTGTTGACCGGTTGACTAGGCTTGACTAGTTGACCATCATGATAACCATAGCCATCATTTCATGGCAAAGACTTTTTCTTGCTTGCTCATTTGTGTAAAATGAGTGCATGAAATGATATGGTTATGGTTGCTTCAAACCATCACATAAGACTTTTTTTAGTATGATGAGTTATCATGACTTTGGATTACGAGAGGGTGAAAGACAAAAGAGAGCCTCATTCTTTCTTGCTCATTCTCTCTCTTGTTCTTGAGCTCTCCTTTTGCTCTCACCCTTTTGCTCTTGCTCTCTCTCTTTAATCTATGGTTCTCTTGTCTCATGAGTTGAGAATCAAGAACCATAGATAAAATCCCACACAAAGTATTCTCTACTCATTCTAGTTCACTAGGTTTAGCAAACCAAGTGAACTAGTTTCTTCAAAGAACGAAGAAGGAGCTAAAGGTTGGAGCTTTCAGGTGGATCTATCTTCGGCGTACGGAGACGACGAGAAGAAGCCAATCGGACCACCATCGGAGCTTGAAGACGAAGGAGTTCAAGACAAGTAAGGTATAACCCCCTAACCGAGTAGCTAGAAACTCATAGTTAGGTTGTTAGATAGATGTTTAACCAAGATCCGGGTTTTAGGTCCATGTTACCACCTCCGTAAAAATCATTTTTTACCAAATTCTGCATTCCCGAAAGTACCGGGAGAGGTAGCATGGACTTACAATGACCTAGTCTACAATACATCAAGAAGGATTTGTTCATTTCTGAACTCTTCGTCTTGTGTGTGTTCTATACGTTAAGAACTGTGGTTTGATTTAGAACGTCTATGCTTTTAGATAACGTGCTTGAACCGATCAACACTTGATATAGGAAATGTTCAAAACATTATCCAACAATATAAAATTATATCATCCTTTACTAAATAAAGGTACTTGATATGATGTTGTATATTAGGTTCGGTATCTAATAACATTCGTTCAGAATCAATGTATTCTGGTAATACAGGGTGATAACTGTCAACAGACTTTGCTGCAACACTTGCACTGTTTCTATCTTATGAAACTTATCACCCGTTCCTAGTTCTCTACCTTTTTGTAGCCCATGTAATATATTACATATGTGGGATCCTGATCCGGTGTCTCATACCCAGGACGTAAAGTATACTGAGAAACAGTTCTCTATAATGAATACACCTGAAGAAGATGCATCAATATGCACTTTCTTCGTTTGGGCGGCACGGGAATTCTGGTAATCCCCTATTTCCTGCTCTGTCTTATAATAATTATAAGTTAGAGCGGGACCAACGTTCCCCAGCTCAGTATAACAAGCGGGTTCGGTCAATACATCCGTATTATTATCTTGATTAAGGCGTGATATGGTCACTACCTGGAGAGAGAGAAGAAAACACTCAGTGTATGCTCTTGCAAGATTAGATTGGTTATTTAATATACCTAATCAAGATGTCTCCTACTGTTTTAGTCAAATCTTCCCTCAAACCCTAAAAGGAAAGACTAGCCGGGATTAATTACACCCTACAAGTTCGCTAATCTTTCGGCCAGGCCAGTGTCGGTACTTTGAGGGAGGTTCCCCGTGCTTTCGCACGGACCTAATTAAAGTAAATCTCGTTTTCCTAGGGACGTAACCCCATTAACACCTTTCTAGACACCTACTTGATCGGCTAATTGTAATGTGTAAAACTCTCCCAGGAGTAACTCTTACTCGCAGCGGGTATTAGTATCCAATTATCTCATAGAAGGTATGCAATCTCATTGCAAATTTCAACACTTGAAATTCCCGATAATATTTTATCCCTAGCACTTATGACCTTAACTAAGGTCAACATATCGTAAGCACTAGTCAAGTTCTACCCATCATTTCATGATTAATCAGACCCACCCTACATGACCCTCAACTATGGTCGACATAATCACATGAATGTCCTAACTAATCGCATCATATGCTGTGTAGGAAGACATCACTTAGCTACCGTACACTACGCCTCAACTAAAGTCGACATACGCAGCACGAATACTAAGTACTCTACTTCCTAAAATGACGGAGGGTTACGACAGGTTTTTAAGAAAACCTTTTGCGTAATGAACTTGCTATCGTTGTAGAATCGAGTGATTTTTAAATGGAGTGTTTTTGAGGCCTTTTCTAGTTTCGCTAAAGAGGTCACTCCCGGTGAAGGGATCGTCGGCTCTTTCCCCATCGAAGAAGGTGCAGGATATTTCACAAATACCACTATGCAAAGAAAAAAACTATAGAAGCAATCAAAAGACAAACCGAGTATGCGGCATCTGTTAGTTTCGCTAAAGAGGTCACTCCCGGTGAAGGGATCTCGGCTCTTTCCTTATCGAATAAGGTGCTGGATGTTCTACAAGGAACACCGCTATGCAAAGCAAGAACTAGAGCTACCAGTTTTTAAACAAGTTTCTACAACATCTTTAGGTTTCTTTTATTTCATTAATCTCATTAATGAAGTCCCATTTTAATATGCTTCACAAGCATCACATTTGAAACAAAATCAGCAATATAACATATATCTCATATATATAATATAAACATTCGTCTCTGGCAGTAATATGATCTCATCACAGAATATTGCAGCAGAAGAACATATATGAAATATTGGATATACTAGGAGGTCCGTGTTTTTAATACGAGCCTGTATAAAACATGGATTCCACGGTCGCGATGAATAGCCAATCCCACACCCCTAGACCCCTACGAGAGCGGCAAGCAACCCTACCAATTCTAGGGTTAGGAGACCCGGTCTCGACTCCTTGAGCTGGTCTCCCACTGGACCCTAGAGCCTGGTTACTTGTGCTCCCCGCTTTGGGTCTATCCTAATGCGGAAAAGTAAATATTATACAATGGTGACATCATCTTCAGCCCGGAGTGCCCAAATAAAAGAATATTACATACAATTGAATTTTACATGAATGAAAAAGAAAAACTCTCATCTTACATAAAGCCCCCGGCTATTCTTAACACGACAATCCAATACAACATATCACAGCAACACATAATATCACATATCATCAACGTAAGTAAATATGCGTATCCCAATTGTCGTTGATGTATAGCAACGAAACCGGCGATACACCATATATTACACTTACGGTCGCAAAAAAGAAAGTGTAAAACTACAACAGTTGGAATCCGCAACCTCCTTAGACATCTCATGCCTAACCAAATGAATTCCTTAGACATCGCATGCCTAACAATTATAAACCCCGCATTTTAGTCTCAATATCGAAAACCCCTTTTAATATTCAAGTCGGGCAATTCAACAAGATTCCTTACATCCTGATCGAATGCTCGTCGCAAACTTTAGTAGACGGCCTCACCCCCGAATGCCATCGACGAAGTGCACTAAGGCGGAACACCGCTGCTGCGAGCACCCGAACGGATGCTTTTGGCGACGGGGTTCTCCTACAGTCACTTGGTCGGGGCTATAGGGCGTGGCTATCTATTAAGTTTACCCGGCAAGTATCCGCGTACGCTACGTGATTGCGACAGACTTTTGATCACATCAAAATCCCGTGGCAACCGATCAAATGAGAATAAACTGCTAGATTTATAACATTCAAATTTGTTATCTCATAACTACTTGTGGATCCCAAATATTGTATCATATTCCAGATAAATAGACAATGTTAAATTTTCCGATCGAATAATCAAACACCCAAGTTTTCCCAAATGGCTCAACACTTGAGCGGAGTTTAAAAGCATCCATCATATGCCACAGTACCAATGGTCCAGCCGTAGAAGGGTCAAACCAACGCCTCACATGTGGCAACGCCGTACTGCCCCAAACCCTAAGGTTTAGAGGCGGTTCAGACGGTCATATAATCGAGTTAAGGTTTGTGTTCTTCTAGAGGGTCCACCGCGTTACTTGCATGACTTAGAACTTTTTTTAACTAAGGAAAAAATCCAACACTTGAAAATTTTCCGGCAGGGGAAAAAGTGAGTTATTGATATCGGTTCGAAATTTTTAACACTTTCTAAAATACCCGGAAAAACACTTAAACGAAGTTAAACTTTCCGATCAAATCATCGAATACAAAACATCTCCAGAAAACTCAACACGTGAGTATAATTAAAAATTCCCAAAAGCATCAGTAAATACATACGGATGTTACTGTGCAAAAAGCAAACCCTAATCCCACAATTTGGCCGCGGAACCGCCGCGCAAGGCAGGGTATTGCCGCGGTTCCGCAGCGCTTTAAAAGGATTATGGGCTCGTTTTTCACAGTAATTCCTATAATACCCTGCTTAATTTTCTGAGTATTTTTAATACAGAAAAAATCAATATTTTAGAAAATTTCCAGAGAAGGGTGTAAAATAGGATTTCGGGGTTCGATCGGACTTTAAATTTCGTCTAGACATCGCCTAAACCTCTAGCTTGGCTCTGATACTACTGTAGGGTTACTAGGCACTGTCACAAGGGTCTATGAGGCATCAACCATGCCCGATTTAAATTTTAGACGTGCCGAACAATCCTAATCAAGATCTTAGACTAGAGATTAGGCGAAAACATATAGCAAGTAAACAACTTTACTTCTAAGAGTTAGGGATTACAACCTTTGTAGTCCGGTCCTTTACTTCATGAGCTCCGTGTTGTGGTCCCTTCGCTGCGATCATCAAGTTCTCGGACTCTAGAGAGGCTCCACGAAGAGAAAGATATATGCTTTCTTCCGATCTTCGATAACAAAGATGATCTACCTTGAAGTTTCTTTAACACAAGCTCTCACTCACTAATGAAGTGAACACCCTAATCTAATTGGCTAGATTAGATGAGGATGATGATGTAGGAATTTGGCTCTAATTTTTTTCCATAATCTCACACTAAATCATTATAAAAGAAAAACCTAGAAAGATTTTTTTAAGAGCTCATGGAAGAAGAAGAAGAATGGTTAATTCTTTTGTGATGAATAATGAAAAGTTATTATAATTACAAATGCAACCATGGTTAAAGATGAAAGGGCTAACCAATGTAGAGACTTAACTAGGGTAAAAGGGTTTGGGTTGGGTTAGGAAATATCTCAAAAATACCAACACATAATATCTTAGCTCAAAACAAAAGAAAAGCTTCTAGAAGCTTTATGAAAAAGCTAACCCAAATCAAACCCTAATCACGTTTAATCTCCACTAATCATGTTGCATTAGTAATCATAACTTGTTACAATATTATATATCACATATATAATATATTTTTGTAACAAAAGAAAATAATACAATTAACATATATCGCATATATATCAATGTATTATCCGGTGAGAAAATGAATCAATAAAGCGAGCCAATATTAGATAATGTAATGCAATATATCATATATATAATTATACATTAAATTATTGAATCAACACGTGATCCGACAATCCGGCTATATCGAATATAACCGACTAATATATTATGTACTGATTCATCGAATCAACACTTGATCCGATGATCCGGCTCATATCAAATATCGCGAGAATAGAATACGGTATCTAATATCGTATTATTCTCGGCCCTGCACATATCACATACGTGCTCCTACTCCATTTTGCCTGAGTCAAGAAACCTCTGTGCATGACTCTAAAGAATCATCAATACGCCGGTAGCAGTTGATGATCATATCAAACACCCACAAGCTGCAAGCGGTCAGCTAAACGTAACAGCCACCCAGATATTAAGCGATCAGAAGATCAACAAGCAAGCCTGTACATTCTCCTATTAATCCAATCGGTAACACTCCCGTACAGTCCGGTCTCTTCGTCTGATATGTTGCATATCTAGTCTAGGGGTGGTATACGTCAGACCCCAGTAACAGATAAGTCGTGTCGATGTGAGGCTCATAACAGGTCGAGAAACTACTGGTAACACTTACCAGTAAATCTTTATATCGGCCCTGGCCAGGGACTTCCAGTTATAGCCAATCGAACACAGCACAACATCAACTCCATATACCGGGAGAGACGAATTCCCTCCTATCGCTCATTGCCTCCATGTGATTCGGGACTGTACCCAAAAGCAGTTTTGCACGCCCCATTGGATGTGGTATGATGGAAATCAAAGCACAGTGGGAATCACACAAGACTCTATGACGATCTCGGGTCTACAGACTAACCTGTACCAGTGTCACCGGAGAACTGCCATCTGACGTGAGGTATAATACCATCTGGGAGTTCTCGGCGAGTCCGTCCAGTGTACCCAGTCTCCACTGAGCACCCGTACACCATCCTTGATGTTAAACACTGATGGATATGGGATCATCCATCTCCCATCATATGGGTCAAGATGCGTATACGCTAGTTTACTCTGGTGTATCGATGCCCTGTCTCGATACACCCTCGACTAGGAACAGTTATAGGATGTACTCGTCGATTACCGTGGCCCCACTAGTATGATCTCATCATAGTACCAGTAGTCGAGTACATATCTTAAGGGCTTTATCAACATGTGAGAGTAAGACAGTAAACTAATATAAGTCAACATGTTAAGATAAAGAGCAACCAGATAGCGTACTATCATGTCGAGCAAGAAAGTCCTCCCTATATATGTCCAAGCATCCACTACAATATATATCGTATGTACAGTAATGGCCTCTAGGGCATACATATAACTAACAGTATCATCAAATCAAAAGTACGGATCTATCGTCCTATACATCATATTACATACGGTATAATCCATCATACGGTATCGTCAAATCAAAAGTGCAGATCTATAGTCACGTACATTATATCATCTCATATCATCATATATATCATCTCATGTTATATCTTAGCATATATATATATATAGGGTTACGTAACACCACCATAAGGTTTAGGAAGGCATCACACATGCCATACTGAAAATTTTTGGGGTGCTAAGAACCCCTAACCAAGATCTTAACTTGAGAATAAGGGTTAACTTTGCATGTAAACAACTTTACATCTAAGAGAGAGAGATTGCAACCTTTGTAGTCCGTTCCTTTGCTTCATAAGCTCTGAGTAGTAGTCCTTTCGCCGCGATCCATGAACTCCCGGACTCTAGAGAGGCTCCACAAGTGAATGATCCATGCTTGCTTGAAGACTTCGAAATCCAAGATGATCTACTTCAAGGAAACACGAACTTAAGCTATGACTTCACTAATTATGAATTGGTGAAGCTAACACACCAATCTATATGGCTAGTATAGAAGAGGATGATGAAGTAGAAATTTTGCTCACTTTATTATTTAATTTCTCACTATTTTCTTCTTGATCTCAAAAGCTAGAAAGCAAAATGAGAATGAGGAAGAAAAAGAAGAATGAATGAGATTAAGGTTAAAAATGCAACCATGGGTCAAGTATATCATCCTTAACCATTGTAGAGAGTTAACCATGGCTATGTATCATGGTTGGGTTAGAAATATCTAGGGCAAAACAAAAAGGGTGGACTTGGTCAATGGTAATCTACAAGCTTCATGAAGCTTCATCCATGACTCATTTCCACAATTTGAATTACTTAGATATTTAAACCCAAATATTACATATAGCATGGTATAATTCTCATACATACATGTTGCTTGTCTAACCTAGAATGCTACAATATTATATATCACATATATAATATTTATGTAACAAAAGAAAACAATATAATAAACATATATCACATATATGTTAAATGTATCACAAGTGAGAATAATAAATATAAAAGTGAGTACATAATATATCTATATATATCTATATCTATATATATATATATCATTTTATCGAATCAACACCTGATCCAATAACCCGGCTATATCACATATAACCGGCCGATATCATATATCTCGAGAATAGAATACGGTATCACATATCACATTAATCTCGGTCCCCTTACATATCACATATGTGCTCCTACTCCGTTTCGCCTGAACCAGAAGACCTCTGTGTATAACTCTAAAGACTCGTCAATACGCCGGCAGTAGATGATGATTATATCAAACACCTACAAGCTGCAAGCGGTCAGCTAAACGTAACAGCCACCGGGGTATTGAGTGACCAGAAGATCAACAAGCAAGCCTGTATATACTCCTGCGAATCCAATCAGTAACACTCCGGTACAGTCTGGTCTCTTCGTCTGGTATGTCGCATATCCAGTCTAGGGGTGGTAAAACGTCAGACCCCAGTAACCGATAAGTCATGTCAATGTGAGGCTCATAACGGGTCGAGAAACTACTGATAACTCTTACCAGTAAATTTCCATATCAGCCCTGGCCAGGGACTTCCAGTTATAGCCAATCGAACACAGCGCAACATCAACTCCCAATACCGGGAGAGGCGAAACCCCTCCTATCGCTCATTGCCTCCATGTGATTCGGGACTGTACCCAAAAGCCACTGTTTTGCACGCCCTCTTGGACGTGGTATGGTGGAAACCAAAGCACAGTGGGAATCACACAAGACTCTATAACGATCTCGGGTCTACAGACTAACCTGTACCAGTGTCACCGGAGAACTGCTATCTGACGATAGGTATAATACATTCTAGGAGTTCTCGGCGAGTCCGTTCAGCGTACTCAGTCTCCACTGAGAACCCGTACACCATCTTTGATGTCAAACACCGATGGATATGGGATCATCCATCGCCCGTCATATGGGTCAAGATGCGTATACGCTAGTCTACTCTGGTGTATCGATGCCCTGTCTCGATACACCCTTGACTAGGAACAGTTATAGGATGTACTCATTGACTACCCTGGCCCCACTAGTATGATCTCATCATAATCCCAGTAGTCAAGTACATATCTTAAGGGCTTTATCAACATGTGAGAGCAAGACAGTAAACTAATACAAGTCAACATGTTAAGACAAAGCGAAACCAGATAGCATACTATCATATTGAGCAAGAAAGTCCTCTATATATATATCCAAGCATCCATTATAATATACATCATATGTACAATAATGGCCTCTAGGGCATATACATAACTAACAATCTCCCACTTGTACTAAGGCCAGCTGTTGTAGTATCTCATACTCAACAACCCGAAGAATCTCTCAAAATGTATCTGGGGTATGGCTTTCGTGAGTGGATCCACAGTGTTGTCCTTCGTATCAACTCTCCTGACCTCGATCTCCCGGCGATCAGCTATCTCCCGGATTAGGTGATACCGCCTCAGAATATGCCTGGATCGCTGATAGGACCTGGATTCTTTGGCTAAAGCCACAGCTCCATTATTATCACAATACAGAGGTATTGGATGCTCAATGGATGGAACCACACCAAGTTCAGTGATGAACTTCTTCATCCAGACAGCTTCTTTGGCAGCATCGTTGGTAGCGATGTATTCAGACTCCATCGTTGAGTCTGCCACGGTTTCCTGTTTAGAACTCTTCCAACAAACCTCCCCTCCATTTAGGGTAAAGACAAATCCCGAGTGCGACTTAGAGTCGTCCTTATCACTTTGGAAGCTTGAATCGGTAAAGGACTCTACCTGGAGTTCTTCGTTACCATACACCAAGAACATCTCCTTAGTCCTTCTCAAGTACTTGAGATTGTTCTTCACAGCTGTCCAGTGATCCTCTCCTGGATCTGCTTGATACCTACTCACTATACTTAGTGAGTATGCTACATCGGGTCTGGTACATAGCATCGTGTACATGATAGAGCCTACTGCCGAAGCATAGGGTATCCCTTGCATGCGAGCTCTCTCCAAATCAGTCTTAGGAGACATCTCTTTGGAGAGAGTGAGTCCAGAGATAGTGGGTAAGTTCCCACGCTTGGATTCTTCCATACTAAACCTCTTTAGTATGGTGTCAATGTACCTGGATTAGGACAATCCCAGTATCCGTCTAGATCTATCTCTATAGATCTTAATTCCCAAAATGCAGGAGGCATCACCTAAATCTTTCATTGAGAATCTTTGTGATAAGAAGAGCTTGACCGAGTGCAGCATAGGAACATCATTTCTTATCAAGAGTATGTCATCCACGTACAATACGAGGAAGACAACCTTACTCTCTGCAACCTTCTTGTAAATACAAGGTTCATCTACGTTTTTGATGAAGTCAAACTCTTTGACTACTACATCAAAACAGATGTTCTAACTCCGCGATGCCTGCTTTAACCCATAGATGGATTTAAGCTGCTTGCACACCTTTCTGCTGCTCCCACTGTCTACGAAGCCCTCTGGCTGAGTCATGTACACGCACTCCTCTAAATCACCATTTAGAAAGGCAGTCTTAACATCCATTTTCCAGATTTCGTAATCATGGTATGCAGCAATGGAAAGTAAGATCCGGATGGACTTAAGCATAGCTACTGGAGAAAAGATTTCGTCATAATCCACACCTGGTCGTTGACGAAAACCCTTTGCAACAAGTCTAGCTTTGAAAGTCTCAACTTTTCCATTTACACCAAGTTTCTTCTTAAAGATCCATTTGCTCCTAATGGGTTTTACCCCTTCAGGAGAAACTTCCAAAGTCCATACTTTGTTGGTGTACATGGATTCCATCTCAAATCGCATTGCATCTAGCCATTTCATAGAGTCCCCACTCATGATGGCCTGCTCGAAGCTAGTTGGGTCATCATCTTCCATGATGCAATCCTCGCTCCCACCATCAATGAGAAAACCGTAGTATCTCTCAGGTGTATGAGGAACCCTACTAAATCGGCGGAGAGGCTGGGGTTCGTCGGGTACTATTGAATCCTCTGGTTCTAGTAAATCATCAGTTGTAGTTTGTGGTATTGGAATATTTTCCAGCTCTATCTCTTCGTCACTAATTTCTTTAACAAGAAATTCCTTTTCTAAAAAGGTGGCATGTTGAGCAACAAACGCCTTTTGTTGTTCACTGTGGTAGAATAGATATCCATACGAATTGCTTGGATATCCCACAAACTTGCAAAGAATTGATCTTGCCTTGAGCTTGTCCGGATTTTTCTTTTTAACATAGGCCGGAAAACCCCATATCTTAACTCGTTTAAGAGATGGTCTTTTCCCATTCCATATCTCATATGGAGTGGTAAGCACTGATTTGGTTGGAACTTTATTCAATAGGTATATGGCTGTCTCAAGCGCATACCCCTAAAAGGAAATAGGCAACTCAGCAGTGCTCATCATAGAGTGCACCATATCTAATAGGGTGAGATTCCTCCATTCTGATACACCGTTGTGCTGTGGTGTATAGGGTGGAGTAAGTTGAGAGAGAATCCCATTCTCTTTTAGATAGTCCAGAAACTCATTGCTCAATTATTCTCCTCCTCGATCAGATCGAAGGATTTTAATACTTTTACCCGTTTGGTTTTCTACTTCGTGTTTATATTCTTTGAATTTCTCAAAAGCTTCAGACCTGTGTTTCATCAGGAACACATGTCCGTATCTTGAGAGATCGTCAGTGAATGTAATGAAGTACGAAGAACCATTCCTAGCATGTGTAGACATGGGACCGCATACATCACTATGTATCAGTCCCGAGAGTTCTGTAACTCTTTCTACGTGTCCACTAAACGGAGTTTTGGTCATTTTGCCTTTAAGACATGAATAGCAAGTTTCATAAGATGATAATTTGAACGTATTTAAATAACCATTTTTATGTAACTTAGCTAGTCGTGTCTCATTGATATGACCAAGTCTACAATGCTATAAGAAGGATTCGTTCATTTCTGAACTTTTCCTCTTTAGTGTGTTCTGTATATTAAGAACTGTGTTTCGATTTAGAACGTATATGCCATTATGTAACGAGCCTGATCCAATCAACTTTTGATTCAGGAAGATGTTCATAACATTTTCCTGTACTACAAAATTATATCCTTCTTTGCTTATATAATGTTGCATATCATGTTCGGTATATAATAGCATTCGTTCAGAATCAATGTATTACCACTTGGTAATACAAGGTGATATTCGCCAACTATTTTGGCTACAACATTTGCACCATTCCCTACTCTTACGGAATGATAACCCATTCCCAGTTCTCTGCCTTTCTTTAGCCCATGCAATATATTGCATATATGGGATCCTGATCCGGTATCTAATGCCCAGGACGTATAGTGAACTGAGAAATAGTTCTCGGTAACTAACACATCCGAAAAAGATGCATCAACATATTTATTCTTCATTTGGGCGGCGTGTGAATTTTGGTATTCCCCTATTTCCTGTTCAGTCTTATAACAATTATAAGAAAGAACGGAACCAACGTTCCCCTGCTCAGTATAACAAGCGGATTCGGTCAATACATCCATATCATTATCTTGATTAAGGCCTGACATGGTCGCTTCCTGGGGAGAGAGAGAGAAAGAGAAGAAAACACTTTAGCGTGCGCTCTTGCAAGATTAGATTGGTTATTTTCTTATCTAATTAGGATGGCTCCCACTGCTTTTTATCAAATCTTCCTTAAAACCCTAAAAGGTAAGACTAGCCGGGATTAATTACACTTTACAAGTTCGCCAATCTTTCAGCCAGATCAGTGTTGGTACTTTGAGGGAGGTTCCCCGTGTTAGTTATATGTATGCCCTAGAGGCCATTACTGTACATTGGATGTATATTGTAGTGGATGCTGGGACATATATAGGTAGGACTTTCTTGCTCGACATGATAGTACGCTATCTGGTTGCTCTTTGTCTTAACGTGTATACTTTCCGTCTCTCTGTTACATGTTGATAAAGCCCTTAGGATGTGTACTCGACTTCCAGGACTATGATGCAGATCATACTAGCGGGGCCTGGATAGTCCATGAGTACATCCTTGAAATGTTCCTAGTCGAGGGAATATCGAGACGGGGCATCGATATTCCAGAGTAGACTAGCGTATATCTTCTCGACCCATGCGATGGGCGATGGATGATCCCATATCCATTGGTGTTTGACATCGGAGATGGTATGCGGGTGCTCAGTAGAGACTGGGTACACTGAACGGACTCGCCGAGAACTCCCAGATGGTATTATACCTCACGTCAGATGGCAGTTCTCTGGTGACACTGGTACAGCTTAGTCTGTTGACCCGAGATCGTCATAGAGTCTTGTGTGTCTCCCACTGTGCTTTGATTTCCACCCTACCACGGCTCTACCGAGGCGTGCAAACAGGTGGTTTTTGGGTACAGTCCCGATTCACCTGGAGGCAATGAGCGATAGGAGGGGATTCGTCTCTCCCGGTATTGGGGGTTGATGTTGCGCTATGCTCGACTGGCCATTGTTAGTTATATGTATGCCCTAGAGGCCATTACTATACATAGGATGTATATTGTAGTGGATGCTGGGACATATATAGGGAGGACTTTCTTGCTCGACATGATAGTATGCTATCTGGTTGATCTTTACCTTAACGTGTACACTGATTGTCTCCCTGTTACATGTTGGTAAAGCCCTTAGGATCTGTACTTGACTACCTGGACTATGATGCAGATCATACTAGTGGGGACAGATAGTCTATAAGTACATCCTTCAAAGTCCCTAGTCGTGGGTGTATCGAGACAGGGCATCGATATACCAGAGTAGACTAGCGTGTACCTTCTCGACCCATACAGATGGGCGATGGATGATCCCATATCCATTGGTGTTTGACATCAGAGGAGATATACGGGTGCTTAGTAGAGACTGGGTACACTGGACGGACTCGCCGAGAACTCCCAGATGGTATTATACCTCACGTCAGATGGCAGTTCTCTGGTGACACTGGTACAGAGTAGTCTGTTGACCCGAGATCGTCATAGAGTCTTGTGTGGTTCCCACTGTGCTTTGATTTCCATCTTACCACGTCCAAGAGGGCGTGCAAAACGGTGGTTTTTGGGTACAGTCCCGAGTCACATGGAGGCAATGAGCGATAGGAGGGGATTCGTCTCTCCCGGTATAGGGGGTTGATGTTGCGCTGTGTTCGATTGGCTATAACAGGAAATCCCTGGCCAGGGTTGCTGAGATTTACTGGTAAGTGTTACCAGTAGTTTCTCAAATTGTTATAGACCTCATATCGACACGACTTATCGAGCTATTGGGGTCTGACGTTTACCACCCCTAGGCGAGATATGCGACATATCAGACGATCAGACCGGACTGTACGGTAGTGTTACTGGTTGGATTCACTGGAGTGTGAGCGGGCTTGCTCGTCGATCTTCAGATCGCTCAATACCCAGGTGGCCGTTACGTTTAGCAGACCGCTTGCGGCTTGTGGATGTTTGATATGATCATCATCCGCTGCCGGCGTATTGACGAGTCTTTAGAGTCCTACACAGAGGTTTCCTGGCTCAAGCGAAACGAAATAGGAGTGCATATGAGATATGTGCGGGACCGAGAATAATGCGTGTATGTGATACCGTATTTCATTCTCGCGATGAATGTATCGAATGGTTGTATGCGATATAACCTAGTTATCGAATCAAGGGTTGATTCGATAAGTCGATACATAGTATACTAGTCGGTTGTGTGCGACATGACCGGATCATTGAATCAAGTGTTGATTTAATGATTTAATGTATAATTATATATTTGATATATTACTTTGCATTAACTAATATTGGTTCACTTTAGATAGATTTTCTCACTCGGATGTGCGCATTATATATGTGATATGATTTTGTACACTTGCTTGTGTCATGTTTGATGATACATGCTTTTTGGTTAAGTGTAAAGTATTAAACCTTGGTTAATGAAATGGTTAGGGTTTATTATTTGTTATTCATTTATCTTATTTAATTATCCATTTATTTTTGATAAATGAATAAAAGAAAAGAGAAAAGAATGGTGGCTAATTTTGTTTCATGTTGAAGCTTCTTGAAGCTTTGATCAAGTCAACCATTCTTATCTCATCCTTAACCCTAACCATTCCCACTAACCCTAGTTTAATCTCTACACTTGACCATGGTTTAGATTATGATAAGTTTTCATTTTCTTTTCATTTTTAAAATAACTTGTCATAACAATTATCATCTTCTTCTTCTTCTTCTTCAAGAAAGAAGCTTTCATTCATCAATGGTGATTGATGATAAAGAGTGAGAAATCCAATTCTAAATAGAACCCACTTCCTATTTCTTCATCCTCTACCTCTTGCCAAGTAGTAGAGTGTGTTTTCTTCACAAGTTTCTTGACTTGGTGAAGTCGGAGCTTGATTTAGCGATGCCTCGACGTAGATCATCTTCGGCATGGACATCGATGACCTAGCCCGTCCATTCTCCGATGAAGCCGACGCTAGAGCCCGGGACTTGTTATGGACAGCGAGGAGACTTCATTGTGGAGCTATGGAGGTGGAGAACTGGATCTACAAAGGTTGTATTTCCGTATCTCTTAGTTAAGTGTTAACTAGTTTATTGTTTCGCCTAGAAATCTAGCCATCGATCCGTACACTAGGGTTTCTCGGAACCATAATTTTTGAAATTGGCATAGTTGATGCCTTGTGAAACCTCTTGAGAGTGCCTAGGAACCCTACAGTGGTATCAGAGACTAGCTAGAGCCTTAGACGAAGTCTAGACGGAGTTTGAAGTCCGATCGACCCGAAACCCCATCTCAAATAATGCTCTCTGTCCTTTTTCTAAAAACGTGGATTTTTCGAAATTAAAAATATGCAGAAAATCAAGCAGGGTTTTCTAGGAATTACTGTAAATTTCGTGGACCTAATTCAACTATTCCACCGCGTTTCCGCGGCATGAGCAAGGCTCATGCGGCGGATCCGCGGCCGTACGGCCACAATATTTAAATTAGTTTGCACAGTAACTCCTATTTAACAGTGCTGGTTCTCCTGGGTATTTTTAATATTTTTTCCAGAGTTTGCATTTTCTGAGTTGTTTTGGGGATTCGGTGTTTCGATCGGAGTATCAGATTTTGTCTATGTGGCTTTCCGGATAAATTTTAGAATATGTTAAAAAGTTCGACCGGATTTAAATACCCAATTTTTCCCCTGTCGGGAAATTTCCAAGTGTTGGATTTTTCCGTAGTTTGACGACGTTCTAAGTAGTGCAAGTAACGCGATGGACCCTCTAGAAGACAACAAACCTTAACTCGATTATGTGACCGTCTTGAACTGCCATTTGAACCTTCGGGTTTGGGGCAGTACGGCGTGCCACATGTGAGGCGTTGGCTTGACCCTTCTACGGCTGGACCGTTGGTACTGAGGCACGAACTGAATGTTGTTAGACTTGTTTCATGTGATGAGCTGTTTCGGGAAAACTTGGGTGTTCGATTGTTCGATCGGAAAGTTTGACATTTTCTATTTATCCGGAATGGGATACAATAATTGGAATTCACAAATAGTTATGAGATAACTGAATGAATGTTATAAACGTAGCACTTTAGTCTCACTTGATCGGTTGCCACGGAATTTTGATGCGATCAAAAGTCCGTCGCAATCACGTAGCGTACGCGGATACTCGCCGGGTAAACTTAATAGACAGCCTCACCCCATAGCCCCGACCAAGTGACTGTAGGAGAACCCCGTCGCCGAAAGCATCCGTTCGGGTGCTCGCGGTAGCGGTGTTCCGCCTTGGTGCACTTCATCGACGGTATCGGGGGTGAAGCCGCCTACTAAAGTTTGCGACGAGCATTCGATCAGGATGTCGGGAATCTTGTTGAATTACCCGACTTGATATTGAAAAGTGTTTTCGATTTTGAGACTAAAATGCGGGGTTTATAATTGTTAGGCATGCGATGTCTAAGTAATTCATTTGGTCAGGCATGCGATGTCTGAGGTGGTTGTGGATTCCAACTGTTGTAGTTTTACACTTTCTTTTCTGTGACCGTAAGTGTAATATGTGATATCGCCAGTTTCGTTGCTATATGTTAACGACAATTGGGATGCGCATATTTACTTACGTTGATGACATGTGATGTTATGTGTTGCTGGATATGTTATATTGGATCGTCGTGTTTGAATAGCCGGGGGTTTTTATGTGAGATGAGTGTTTTTCATTTTCATTCATGTAAAAACTTGTATGTAATATTCTTTTATTGGGGCACTTCCAGGTAGCGGAAGTAGTCACCGTTTGTATATTATTTACTTTTCCGCACTAGGATAGACCCAAGGAGGGGAGCACAAGTAACCGGGTTCTAGGGTCCAGTGGGAGACCAACTCGAGGAGTCGAGTCCGGGTCTCCTAACTCTAGAATTGGTAGGGTTGCTTGCCGCTCTCGTAGGGGTCTAGGGGTGTGGGTTTGGCTATTCATCGCGACCGTGGAATCCGTGTTTTATACTGGCTCGTATTGAAAACACGGACATCCTAGTATATCCAATATTTCATATGATTCTTCTGCTGCGATATCTGTGATGTGATAATGTGATGTTCTGTGATAGATACAGTATATAGTATATATGATATATTATATAGACGTTACTTATGTTTTACACCCGCGCTAGCCCTGCCCCGCTCTGTCGTTAGTTACCTAACCTAACTGTGCACGAGGGGACATCGAGGCGAATGCGGATGGCATAAGTGTACGTCGTATTTATCTGTGATGTTTAGGTATTTAAATGATGGGACTTCATTAATGTGATTAATGAATTAAAAGAAACCTAAGATGTTGTAGAATCGAATTTCAAAATAAAACAGGTAGCTGCAGTTCTTGCTTTGCACAGCGGTATATGTGATATATCCTGCACCTTATTCGATAAGGAAAGGACCGAGATCCCTTCACCGGGAGTGACTCCTTTAGCAATAACTGGCAGATGCTACACACTCGGTTTGTCTTTTGATTGCTTTTAAGAGTTTTTGCTTTGCACAGTGATATATGTGATATATCCCGCACCTCATTCGACGAGGAAAGGACCGACGATCCCTTCACCGGGAGTAACTCCTTTAGCAAAACTAGAAAAGCCTCAAAAGCACTCCATTTTCAAAATTCATTCGATCCTACAACGATATCAAGTTCATTACGCAATAGGTTTTCAGAAAAACCTGTCGTAGCCCTCCGTCATTTCAGATAAGTCCTATTTAGTATTCGTGCTACGTTTGTTGACCTCCGTCAAGGCGTAGTGTGCGGTAGCTAACTAGTATTTATCTGTTTATGCATATGATGCAGATTGAGTTAGGGTAGTCGTGCGGCCTTGTTGACCTCCGTCAAGGGTCATGCGGGTGGGTTTAATTCGATCAAGAAATGACGGGTTGAACTTGACTAGTAGCCTATGGTTTGTTGACCTCCGTCAAGGTCATAGGGTGCTGGGGGCAAAATATTATCGGGAATTTCAAGTGTTGAAATTTGCAATGAGATTGCATACCTTCTATGAGATAGTTGGATCCCGATACCCGCTGCGAGTAAGTGTTACTCCTGGGAGAGTTTTATACATTACAATTAGCCGATCAAGTAGGTGTCTAGAAAGGTGTTAACGAGGTTACGCCTCTGGGAAAACGAGGTTTACATTAATTAGGTTCGTGCGAAAGCACGGGGGACCTCCCTCAAAGTACCGACACTGGCCTGGCTGAAAGATTGGCGAACTTGTAGTGTGTAATTAATCCCGGCTAGTCTTTCCTTTTAGGGTTTGAAGGAAGATTTGATAAAAAGCAGTGGGAGCCATCCTGATTAGATAAAATAATAACCAATCTATTCTTGACAGAGCGCACGCTGAGTGTTTTCTTCTCTCTCTCTCCAGGTAGCGACCATATCACGCCTTAATCAAGATAATAATACGGAATATTGACCGAACCCGCTTGTTATACTGAGCTGGGAAACGTTGGTCCCGCTCCAACTTATAATTGTTATAAGACAGAGCAGGAAATTGGGGATTACCAGAATTCCCGTGCCGCCCAAACGAAGAGAGTGCATGCTGATGCATCATCTTCGGGTGTGTTCATTACAAAGAACTGTTTCTCTGTATCCTCTACGTCCTGGGTATGTGATACCAGATCAGGATCCCAGATATGTAATATGTTACATAGGGCTACAGAAAGGTAGAGAACTGAGAACGGGTGATAAGTTTCATGAGGCAGAAAACGGGGCAAGAGTTGCAGCCAAGTCTGTTGGTCACTGTCACCCTGTATTACAATACATTGATTCTGAACGAATGTTATTAGATACCGAACCTGATATACAAAATCATATCAGTCTCTTTATTAGTAAAGAAATGATAAAATTTTGTATTGTTGGATAATGTTTTGAACATTTCCTATATCAAAAGTTGATCGGTTCAGGCACGTTATCTAAAAGCATTAATGTTCTAAATCAAACCACAGTTCTTAGTATACGGAACACACACAAGGGGAAGAGTTCAGAAATGAACGAATCCTTCTTGAGGCATTGTAGACTAGGTCATATCAATGCGACCCGACTGGCTGAAGTTACATTTAGATGCATATTTAAATTAGTTTGAATTTACATCTTGTGAAACTCGCCAGTCATGTCACAAAGATAAGATGACCACAGCTCTGTTTATTGGAAACAGAGAAAGAGTTAGTAAACTCTTGGGATGATACATGTTGATGTATAAAGGTCCCCAGTCTACACATGCCAAGACCGGTTCTTTGTACTTCATTACATTCTCTGATGATCTCTTTAGATTCACACATATGTTCCTGTTGAAACACAAGTCCGAACCTTTTGAGATATTCACAGAATATAAGTTAGAAGTAGAGAACCAATACGGGTATAAGTATTATGTCCTTTGATGTGATCAAGGAGGAGAATACTTGAGCACGGAATTTCTGGACTTTTCTAAAGGAGAATGAGATTCTCTCTCAGCATTACTCCTCCGAATACACCATAGCACGATGGTATATCGGGGTGGAGCAGATACACCCTATATGATAAGGTGTGCTCTATGATAAGTACTACTGAGTTACCTATTTCCTTTTTGGGAGTTATGCACTTACGAAGTTGCATACCTATTGAATAGGGTTCCAATCAAATCAGTTGCCTACCACTTCATATGTGATATGGAAAAGGAAGAGCCCATTTCTTAAGTTAGTTAAGATTTGGGGTTGTCCGGCCTATGTCTGAAAGCAAAATCCGGACAAGCTCGAGGCAAGGTCTGTAATGTAGAACTGGAAAAGTTCCAGCTATACGAACTACAGCAGATGATTTGGTAGAATCGAAGGATTCAGTAGTAACCAACGAACCTCAGCCTCTCCGCCGATCTAGTAGGGTTCCTCACCCACCTGAGAGATACTTCGTTTTCTCTATGACAGTGGGAGCGAGGATTGCATCATGAGATGATAACCCAACTAGTTTCGAGCTGGCCATCGGGGTAAGACTCTGTAAGAATGGCTGGATGCTTAGTGATCTGAGATGGAATCCTTATACACCAACAAAGTATGGACTTTGGTTGCTATATCTGAAGGGTTAAATCCCCATCAGGAGCAGGTATATCTTGAGAAGATTACTTGGTGTACATGGAAAAGTTGAGACTTTAAAAGCTAGACTTGTTAAAGGTTTTCGTCATTGACCAGGCGTGGATAATGATGAAACCTTTTCAAGTAGCTATGTTTAAGTCCATCCGGATCCTACTTGCCACGGCTACATACCATGACTACGATATCTGGCGGTTGGGTGCCATGACTGCTTTTCTAAATGATGTTTTAGAAGAGAACGTCTATAAGTACACAGCCAGAGATCCTCGTAGACAGTGGGAGCAGCGGAAACGTGTGCAAGATGCTTTATAGGATAAAGCAGGCATCGTGGAGTTGGAACATCTGTTTTGATGGATTAGTCAAAGAAGTTGACATCATCAAAATGGTAGATGAACCTTGTATAAACAAAAAGGTAGTAGGGAGTATGGTGACGATCCTCGTAGAGTACGTGGATGACATACTCTTGATAGGGAAGGAGTTTCCTATGCTACGCTCGATCAATCTCCGATTATCACAAAGATTCTCCATATAGGATCAAAGTGATACCTACTAAATCCTGGATTTTGGATCTATGAGATAGATCTAATTGGATGTTAGAAATCTCACTAGAAGTAGTGAGATGGTATCAATTGATTCTGGGGAGAATCACTGGAACGGTTCCAGGGTGATAAAGACGACTGAATGTCAGTCACAGGCATTGTCTTTACCTTCAGTAGAGGGACGGTATGTTGGAAGGTTTCCAAGCTAGATACCGTGGCATACTAGACGATTAAGGCTGGATACATCGCTACTTAAGATGCTACCAAAGAGGCTGTCTGGGTATATACTAGTTCATGAGATGAACTAAGTTCCTCCCATTGTGTGACAATGGAGTTGTGGCTTATGCCAAGGAACGTCCGTCCCATCAGTGATCCAGACATATTCTAAGGCAGTATCACCTGATCATGAAGATGGTTGATCTCCAGGGGATCGAGGTTAGGAGAGTAGACTCAGAGGACAACACAGCGGATCCACTCGCAAAGGCCTGTTCCCAGAGAGAGACTTTTATGGGATGGTTGAGTATGAGATACTACAACCACTGCTATCAGATGGCCCTAGTGCCAGTGGGAGATTGTTAGTTATATGTATGCCCTAGAGGCCATTACTATACATAGGATGTATATTGTAGTGGATGCTGGGACATATATAGGGAGGACTTTCTTGCTCGACATGATAGTATGGTATCTGGTTGATCTTTACCTTAACGTGTACACTGATTGTCTCCCTGTTACATGTTGGTAAAGCCCTTAGGATCTGTACTTGACTACCTGGACTATGATGCAGATCATACTAGTGGGGACAGATAGTCTATAAGTATATCCTTCAAAGTCCCTAGTCGTGGGTGTATCGAGACAGGGCATCGATATACCAGAGTAGACTAGCGTGTACCTTCTCGACCCATACAGATGGGCGATGGATGATCCCATATCCATTGGTGTTTGACATCAGAGGAGATATATGGGTGCTTAGTAGAGACTGGGTACACTGGACGGACTCGCCGAGAACTCCCAGATGGTATTATACCTCACGTCAGATGGCAGTTCTCTGGTGACACTGGTATAGAGTAGTCTGTTGACCCGAGATCGTCATAGAGTCTTGTGTGGTTCCCACTGTGCTTTGATTTCCATCTTACCACGTCCAAGAGGGCGTGCAAAATGGTGGTTTTTGGGTACAGTCCCGAGTCACATGGAGGCAATGAGCGATAGGAGGAGATTCGTCTCTCCCAGTATAGGGGGTTGATGTTGCGCTGTGTTCGATTGGCTATAACAGGAAATCCCTGGCCAGGGTTGCTGAGATTTACTGGTAAGTGTTACCAGTAGTTTCTCGAATTGTTATAGACCTCATATCGACACGACTTATCGAGCTATTGGGGTCTGACGTTTACCACCCCTAGGCGAGATATGCGACATATCAGACGATCAGACCGGACTGTACGGTAGTGTTACTGGTTGGATTCACTGGAGTGTGAGCGGGCTTGCTCGTCGATCTTCAGATCGATCAATACCCGGGTGGCCGTTACGTTTAGCAGACCGCTTGCGGCTTGTGGATGTTTGATATGATCATCATCCGCTGCCGGCGTATTGACGAGTCTTTAGAGTCCTACACAGAGGTTTCCTGGCTCAAGCGAAACGAAATAGGAGCGCATATGAGATATGTGCGGGACCGAGAATAATGCGTGTATGTGATACCGTATTTCTGTTGGAGATAGTGTCCTTATTAGGTCACAGGTACATGATTGTAATGATTGAGGGAGGACCTATCCCGGTAGGACAGTCTTACTCGAGATGACAGTTTGCTATCTGGTTTACCTTTATCATCGTGTACTGTTTTAGGTGACCTTACAGGTCGCTATTACATGTTGGTAGAGCCCCTAGGATTCTTGCTTGACCACCAGCAGTATGAGGGCGATCATATAAGTGGGAGCTGGGGGTATATAAGTATATCCTTAAAAGGTCCCTAGTCATGAGAGTTTCGAGACAGGGCATCGATTCTCCATAGTAGACTAGTGTATACAGTCGAGACCCCGACGAGGGGCGGTGGCCGGTCTCACAAGCCACTGGTGTCAGTTGGATCACCTAAGATGTATACAGGTGCTCATTGGGTTATGAGTACACCGGACAGGACTCGCCGGGAACATGCTAGTTGGTCATATACCATACGTCAGATGGCAGTTCCCTGGTGACATGTGTGCAGGTTAGTTCATCGACCTGGGGATCGTCATTTGTCTCGTGTGAGTTCCCACTGTACTTTGATTACTACCTTACCACGGCTCAAAGGAGTCGTGCAAACAGGTTTTAGTTGGGTACAGTCCCGAGCCACATGGAGGCAGTGAGCGTATCTTCAGGGGTTCGTCTCTCCCGGTATTGGGGGTGAGGTCGTGCTGTGTCTAGGAGAGCCATTACACAAAGTCCTTGGCCAAGGCAAGGAGATTTACTGGTAGGTATTCCAGTAGTATCTCAGGGTGTTCTGGGCTACACTCCGACACGACTTGTACCGCTTTTGGGGGTCTGACTTTTACCAACCCCCTAGGCCCGCCATGCGATACTCATAGACGAACGGACCGGACTGTACGGATATTGTCACTGACAGGCTCAGTAGGGTGTCAGGCTGAGCTCGCTCACAGACGTCCCTTTTGGTCAATACCTGGTGGCCCGTTATGTATTGGCTTATACCTCTAACGTGCTAGTGGTTAAATCCACAACCAAGGTGTTGATGAGTCTTTAGAGTCCCCCACATTCAGTTACTCAGCTTTCGGGCGAAAGGTTGTAGAGGCCGTATGGAGATATGGCAAGGTCCGATCAGATACGTGCGGTATTGCACGGATCAGGATCGGACAGTTTGTACTATAGGCCGTATGGTTATATGGCAGGGTTCGATCAGATACGTGCGGTATTGCACGGATCAGGATCGAACAGATATTACTAGCCGGCTTTGGTATAAGCCGGATCCTAGTATAAGTACAGTGTAGATTTTGTCTCATTGCATTTGTATTTCGGTCGAAATACAGATGCGGGTGTGTATGCACAGTATCGGGGTTTAACTGTAATTTATTACGGGACCAGTTTTTGGAGTTGCCAGTTTGCTTTCCGTTTCGGCCAATTTCCTTTGTTCCGTTCATTGGCCGAAGGTTGGTGGAGGAGGGCTTATTTGCATTGTTGCAAATAAGTATTTGTGGAGGGGGCTTTTGCTTTTTGTTGCATCATGATAGCCATTCCTTGACCTTGACTTCTTGACTTCTCCATCATGGCTTGACTTTCATATGACATGGTTTTCATGATGATTGTGGTGGAGTGAGGTTCTCTTTTGGTGATCATTTCTTTGCATGGTTTGGTTGTTGAGTGTTGGTGTTTCTTTGTGATCATTATTCCTTATGATAACCATTCCTCTCTCTCTCTCTTGCATGATTGATATGGTCACCTCCCCCTTGACTTTTCCCTCTCTCTTTGATTTACATGGGCCGGCCATCCCTTGTGTGGGTTGATTGATTTTTGGTGTGGCATTTTTGGTTCTCTTCATGCTCCAAAAATCACACAACAAAACTCTCCAAAATTCCAAGTTCAATTCCTCCACCAATGGCAACCTCCACTACCCCAAAAAGAGACACAAGTTCTACTACACATTCTACAGCGAATCTTGGGCACGTCGAGTAGCCGGCTTCGTGCCCGAGTTGCCTCGGCATTGAGGTGGGAGCCCGTAAACAAAGTAGGCGATGTGGTGCACTTCCGGCGACGAGGAGGAGACGGGACATTCCGCAGGAGATCGGGACGACGACGAGAAGACCGGAGGACTCGGATCTGTCGGTATACTTCTCTTCCCTATCTTGTAGTTAGCTTAGACTTGTTAATGGTTACGATCCGGATGTTTAGTGCGCGGTGGTGCCGGTTTGCTAAGTCCGCAAAAATTAAAGTTTTTCACCGCTTCCGCATTCCGGCGTCGGATTGACGGCCGGGGCGCCGCCGTGCACTTACAGTGGTATCAGAGCCTCCCCATTAACTTAGTCTAGCTTTGTGTAATGTGTTTTTCAGTTCCGATCGATCGAAATGTCCAAAAACCCGTATTTTGTCACGACAGTTTTCTGTTGAAATTTTTTGGTCCCCAAAAATTTTTCAGGTTGTATAAAAGTACTGTACAGGAAGATATAAGGCCACTGGAAAAGTTCGGCAAAGTGATCTCTTAAGTGGAGCGCGGAACCGCGGCCAAACCCTACCTTGGGCCGCCTACCTTGGGCCGCGGTTCCGCGGCAGTTCAGAGAGATCAATGGGCCAAAGTTCTCCAATGGGCTTCTGGGGTTAAATTGGGGTTTTTGGAATATTAATATTGGGCCCATAATTTCTTTAACTGCTACAGTATTGTTTTGGGGCCCACTTGTTAAAATTCGATCGGTCGGATATTTTAAACACATTTTTCACAGTATTTACATTATATCTGCGACCGTGAATGTCACTCGATCGGTAAATCTGGTCTAACTGCTATAGCCCGGTTAGACGGATTTGCGAACGTGATATTCACGTTGATATTCTATGTATTTGCTGTGATGTTGCGGATCGGTCGTGGGGATAGCCTGGATGCAATGCTAGTACAGTTTTTGTTGTATTATGTACATTTGATATTGCGGGGCGAGCGTCCGACATGTGGACTGCCGTCACTGCCAGTTTGTATTATTATTTTGGGGCACGACCAGGTTGCGGTCGATGTACCCGGTGTATGTATATTTTACTTTCTGTACTAGGATTGCCCCGCGGAGGGGTGCACGGATAGCCGGGTTCTGGAGGGCAACAAGCCCGCATCTCATGGCATTGAGACGGAGGGGGCTTCACTCTAGGATTGGTGGGCTATTCGCCGCACTCGTAGGGGGTACAGGTTGACCCAGGAGGGGTGCCTAAGTTACCGGATTCCGTGAAGTGCTGGGTGGTCCATTCACGTTGCTGAAGGGGGCTGCCTCGCTTCAGGTTTTGGCAGGTAACTTGCCGCGCCCGTAGGGGTCTAGGATTACATTGCGCAGGCTATCCACACGACCAGGGGAACGTCGGGTTTCAGCAGTGGCTCTGTGAAACCCGGGGATCCCAGATATCTGTATTGTTTCTGTGATGCTGTTCATTCTCTGTGATGTTGCATTTTATTCACGCCTTGAGCGAATATAATATATTGGTATATATATTAGTAGATGTTGTATATGTTTTGCATCCGCGCTAGTCCAGTCCCCGCTCTGTCGTTAGTTAGCTAACCTAACGGGTAATGACGGGACCCAGTGGCGAATGCGGATGGCATATACGTACATCAGTATATTTTCGTTCTTTTTGGTGTGATCAATTGATGGGACTGCATTGATTCGGATCAATGCAAGTTAAAACAAACCTAATCTGATGTTGTTGGAACACTTTTCAAAAAGCTGTTATTGCAAGGACGTTTACTTTTGTTTTGCATCGTGGTATTCATTGGAATATCCTGCTCCTCAGTCGACGAGGCAAGGGCCGAGATCCCTTCACCGGGAGTGACCCCTTGGACAGAAGTTTGGGTCAGGGCATTAACTTCACTATAGCCGATTACTTTTGCTTTGCATCGCGGTATTCATTTGGAATATCCTGCACCCCATTCTACGGGGAAAGAGCCGAGATCCCTTCACCGGGAGTGACCTCTTTAGCGAAGGTTTTCGTCACTATATTTTTAAAAGCTATCCGTTCCTTCAACGATATCAAGTTCTTTACGTTAAAGGTTTTCGCCAGAAACCATTCGTAACCCTCCGTCGTTTCATATGGGTAGTCAATAGTATTCAAGCTGTGTTTATTGGCCAAAGTCAAGGCACAGTGTTTGGTAGCTGTTGGTTATTCATATGCAGCATAGATAGATGCGTTGGTTTGGAACAGTCGTATAGCCTTGTTGGCCAAAGTCAAGGGCTTGTGCGGGTGGATTCGAATCAACATGGAGAATGACGGGTAGAACTTGACATGTGACTTATGATTTGTTGGCCAAAGTCAAGGTCATAAGAGCATGGGGCAGAAATCACATCGGGAGTTTCAAAAGAACTGAAACTTGCCAGATATGCGCATACCTTCTGGAGTGTGGTAGCGTGAGCGGATTCCGTCACGTTATCATGTGATGATAGTTGGATCCCGATTCCCACTGATGAGTTAGTTTACTCCTCGGGTGTTCCCGACTATTTCTTCTTTTAGGTTTGGAGGAGAATTTGAGATACAGTGGGAGGATTCCAGATTAGATAAATTGGTAACCATTCTGATCTAGGTTAGAGTGCACGCTGAGTGTTTCTTTTCTCTCTCTCTTTGGCAGCGACCATTGACCCAACCCTAAGACTTTGACTAAGAGACCAAGTTGACCGAACCTTCTAAACACTGGCTTTTGGATTGTCAGAGTTGCAAACCTCATTGCCACTCCTACTTTTACCCTTTTCTCCAGGACACCCCGTATTACTACGAACGTCCACTTCCATTGGACAAAACCATCGTATGGTTATATACGAACTCGAAAGAATATATTCGAGGATGGTTTCCGGTTCTGGAGAAAACGGATGGGATTATTCAGTTGTCTTTTCCTTTTACCCTCTCTCAGGTTACGAGTACTCCTTGGTTTAGGGGTAGTACACCTATTACGCAAATTGGATTGTCTTCTTCCAAACCTTAGGCTGGTGCCGACCGGTAGGGAATGAAGAAAACCAATTAGCATAACGATGGTGTGCAGAAGGTATTAAGTTAAGACAAAGCAAGGGATTAGTAAGAGGGCAAAGTAAATTGCAACAGATATTCACGACCAAACCAGGTATTTCGTTACCACTCCCACATCACCTTTGTATTTCTCCAGGACACTCCGTATCACTACGAAGATCCACAGTTTATTTGGATACTCCATCGTATGGTTATATACGAACTCGAAAGGAACTTGTTCCAGTTCGGGGATGGATTCTGGTTCAGGAGAAATAGGAATAAGATTTATTCAGGTGTCTTTTATCTTCACCTTCTCTCGCATTGCGAGTGTTCCTAGGATTGGGACATTACAACCATTATGCTTATTGGATAGTCTTCTTCCAAACCATAGGCTGGTGCCGAACGGTAGGGAATGAAGAAAACCATTTGGCTTAAAGGGGTGTACAGAAGGTAAAGACTAAAGACATATGAAGGGATTTGGAGAGGTGGCAAAGAACTATACGGTTACAGTCGTGAATCTGGAAGAAGCATTACTAGGAATACCAGAATACCCCATCGAAACATTTCGATGTTTCAGTCTCACTGTGTAATGTTAAAAGAAAACTGATTTCCCGATTAGATACTTATTCCAGGGTATGTATTTACCAAGTATGATTCTCACATCTGTATGGTTTTACAGATGATGAGTGGGAGTAAGTTATTGGGAATTGGGTGATCATCCTCACTATATCGGGATTCGTTGTAATCGGTGATATTTGAGGAAATCACCTGGGCTGTTTGCCGGTTGGCAAATATTTGGTTTTGAATATCCGCAGTTATGCACCAATTTCAAATTGATATATCTGTACGTCTATTTTCATAGAGTGAGATATACCTTTCTGAAATTATGTCTACGATATTTACCTATATCAGTGGATGGTTAGGTAAGGAGCATTAAACAGCGGTGTAATTCTTCTTAACCATAAGTACAGTTTTTAACCTACGACACACAGTGAATGAGTTATCAGACTCAAGGGACTTATACAGAGTATTGTATGTTGTCCAGGGTCCATCAGGACAGAGGGGTAGGTCCTCGTACTATATTCGGATTACTTATGACTTCTCTAGTTTTTAGACAGGTGTTTTCGTGGAAACACAGGGTCCGAATTTTGAGAAGTTATAGGTATTTGAATACAGTAGAGAACCAAGTGTAGCAAGTATCGGGATTCTTCAAAGAGATCGAAGATGCAGATACTTGTGTACGGTATTCAGTTGATAGTAATGATTTAAGAGATCTTGCTTCTCTTTCAGGTTACTCATGATTGGAAGCATTCCTAAGTAGAGTAACGCTGATCGTCCTTCTTCCATTTAGTTGACATGCACTGGGGACAGCTGCATGATTTGAATCTGGTTCAATTAAATCAGTGCCTCTGTTTCTATATTGGATATAGAACAGTTCATATCTTAACGATGTTAAGGTACGGGGAGTTGTCCGGTTTATGATTAAAACCAGACACTTGACAACTCATAGCACGTTTCTGTAATGGCTGTTTGTGGGTTGACCCAGGCTATGACGAGGGTTGATTTTCTACCATCCGGATGAACAATAGCAATATTGTTCCAGACTCGCCACAGTTTTATTAAAATTGGATTTTTTCAGAAAACAGTAGTGGGAGTATGGTAGAACTGGAAGTGATTCCAGAACCGCAAACGATTACTGAAGATTTGATAAGGAACCTAAAGATTCAATCTGGATTGACATTCCATTGGCCACTCCGCAGATAAGGTGGGTAACTTCAGGCACCCGAGAGGTACTACGGTAGCCTCAAGGACGGTGACAGGGAAGTTCTTGTTTACCCACAATTACCATTGCTGTTGTTCCAGGGTGCGAGACCCGGCGGGAGGATGAGTATAGCGTCGTTCTAAACTAGTTTTAGAAGTATACGTGTATATGACTCTGCCAGAGGGTTGTCGTAGTCAGTGGGAGCAGCGGAAGCATTGGTGGACAGGTAGCTTATGTCTATTTATAGACTAAAGCAGATGTAGCGGAGATAGATCATCTATTTATGACGTGACAGTCATAGGTTTGACTTCATCAGAATAGGAGATGGATCTGTTGAGAAGGTAGTAGGGTGTGATATCCTGGTATTTGGATGACATACACAGAATAGGAAAAGAAACTCCTATACTACAATCGGTTATACTTTGGTCGTCACACAGTGGTTTCTCCACATGGGACTTGGATTTTACATCAGACATACTGGTTACTAGATCTATGGTTTTAGATCTAGATTTGGGTGGTTTCCCAATCAGGGTACTTGACAGCATTCTAAGAGTATTTGGGATGGACGACTCCTGGCACGGTAGTGTACCTGCAGGTAATGGAGTCACCCTCTCCAAAGATGTCTTACAGACTAAAGGGGAGAGGGACGTGCATGATTTGCAGATCACTTGCTCAGGCAATTGAGTCAATCATGAGATGTCAAGTACCACACCAGATGTTGTTCTTGCACTAGATGCAATAAGTTGACATTAATCCAATCCTGGAGAAACAGTCGGAAGCAGTTTTAGAACATAAGTGGATGTTCTAGGGATATGAAAACGACAGCCTCATTCAGGAGACAGTTATCATTCCAGGCTTCCAAGGTGACATGGACGACAAGAAGGTTGTCAGAGTTATAGTTTTCCTTCTGATAAGGGGCAGTATTTTGGACAGGTGGTCCAAGGCAATACTGAGGGAGGCATGGCGCGCAGGATACTGATTAAGTTCAGTTGACGATACAGTCTAAGAAGTTTGGATTTGGAGTTCATTTATGAGCTATGTCCCATCAGACATCCAGACACATTCTAAGACAGGTATTGCTCATTTCGGGAGATGGCTTTCTCCGCGAACTTGAGATATAGAGAGACATAGAAAGAAACAACTAAGCGGATCCACTCACTGAGGCTATTCCTCGAACGCAAAAGTTTCGCAAACGAGCTTTGTGAGACTGACTAGTAGAGGAGTTGGATGTTCGGTATCACACGGGCTGTGAGTATGCGACATCGCAATAATTAGCCTTGAGTGCAAGTGGGAGATTGTTGGAGATAGTGCCCTCAGAGTCAATTATTAGGTCACAGGTACGTGATTGTAATGATTGAGGGAGGACCTATCCCGGTAGGACAGTCTTACTCGAGATGACAGTATGCTATCTGGTTTACCTTTATCATCGTGTACTGTTTTAGGTGACCTTACAGGTCGCTATTACACGTTGGTAGAGCCCCTAGGATTCTTGCTTGACCACCAGCAGTATGAGGGCGATCATATAAGTGGGAGCTGGGGGTCTATAAGTATATCCTTAAAAGGTCCCTAGTCGTGAGAGTTTCGAGACAGGGCATCAATTCTCCATAGTAGACTAGTGTATACAGTCGAGACCCCGACGAGGGGCGGTGGCCGGTCTCACAAGCCACTGGTGTCAGTTGGATCACCTAAGATGTATACAGGTGCTCATTGGGTTATGAGTACACCGGACAGGATTCGCCGGGAACATGCTAGTTGGTCATATACCAGACGTCAGATGGCAGTTCCCTGGTGACATGTGTGCAGGTTAGTTCATCGACCTGGGGATCGTCATTTGTCTCGTGTGAGTTCCCACTGTACTTTGATTACTACCCTACCACGGCTCAAAGGAGTCGTGCAAACAGGTTTTAGTTGGGTACAGTCCCGAGCCACATGGAGGCAGTGAGCGTATCTTCAGGGGTTCGTCTCTCCCGGTATTGGGGGTGAGGTCGTGCTGTGTCTAGGAGAGCCATTACACAAAGTCCTTGGCCAAGGCAAGAAGATTTACTGGTAGGTATTCCAGTAGTATCTCAGGGTGTTCTGGGCTACACTCCGACACGACTTGTACCGCTTTTGGGGGTCTGACTTTTACCAACCCCCTAAGCCCGCCATGCGATACTCATAGACGAACGGACCGGACTGTACGGATATTGTCACTGACAGGCTCAGTAGGGTGTCAGGCTGAGCTCGCTCACAGACGTCCCTTTTGGTTAATACCTGGTGGCCCGTTATGTATTGGCTTATACCTCTAACGTGCTAGTGGTTAAATCCACAACCAAGGTGTTGATGAGTCTTTAGAGTCCCCCACATTCAGTTACTCAGCTTTCGAGCGAAAGGTTGTAGAGGCCGTATGGAGATATGGCAAGGTCCGATCAGATACGTGCGGTATTGCACGGATCAGGATCGGACAGTTTGTACTATAGGCCGTATGGTTATATGGCAGGGTTCGATCAGATACGTGCGGTATTGCACGGATCAGGATCGAACAGATATTACTAGCCGGCTTTGGTATAAGCCGGATCCTAGTATAAGTACAGTGTAGATTTTGTCTCATTGCATTTGTATTTCGGTCGAAATACAGATGCGGGTGTGTATGCACAGTATCGGGGTTTTCCTGTAATTTATTACGGGACCAGTTTTTGGAGTTGCCAGTTTGCTTTCCGTTTCGGCCAATTTCCTTTGTTCCGTTCATTGGCCGAAGGTTGGTGGAGGAGGGCTTATTTGCATTGTTGCAAATAAGTATTTGTGGAGGGGGCTTTTGCTTTTTGTTGCATCATGATAGCCATTCCTTGACCTTGACTTCTTGACTTCTCCATCATGGCTTGACTTTCATATGACATGGTTTTCATGATGATTGTGGTGGAGTGAGGTTCTCTTTTGGTGATCATTTCTTTGCATGGTTTGGTTGTTGAGTGTTGGTGTTTCTTTGTGATCATTATTCCTTATGATAACCATTCCTCTCTCTCTCTCTTGCATGATTGATATGGTCACCTCCCCCTTGACTTTTCCCTCTCTCTTTGATTTACATGGGCCGGCCATCCCTTGTGTGGGTTGATTGATTTTTGGTGTGGCATTTTTGGTTCTCTTCATGCTCCAAAAATCACACAACAAAACTCTCCAAAATTCCAAGTTCAATTCCTCCACCAATGGCAACCTCCACTACCCCAAAAAGAGACACAAGTTCTACTACACATTCTACAGCGAATCTTGGGCACGTCGAGTAGCCGGCTTCGTGCCCGAGTTGCCTCGGCATTGAGGTGGGAGCCCGTAAACAAAGTAGGCGATGTGGTGCACTTCCGGCGACGAGGAGGAGACGGGACATTCCGCAGGAGATCGGGACGACGACGAGAAGACCGGAGGACTCGGATCTGTCGGTATACTTCTCTTCCCTATCTTGTAGTTAGCTTAGACTTGTTAATGGTTACGATCCGGGTGTTTAGTGCGCGGTGGTGCCGGTTTGCTAAGTCCGCAAAAATTAAAGTTTTTCACCGCTTCCGCATTCCGGCGTCGGATTGACGGCCGGGGCGCCGCCGTGCACTTACAATTTCATTCTCGCGATGAATGTATCGAATGGTTGTATGCGATATAACCTAGTTATCGAATCAAGGGTTGATTCGATAAGTCGATACATAGTATACTAGTCGGTTGTGTGCGACATGACCGGATCATTGAATCAAGTGTTGATTTAATGATTTAATGTATAATTATATATTTGATATATTACTTTGCATTAACTAATATTGGTTCACTTTAGATGGATTTTCTCACTCGGATGTGCGCATTATATATGTGATATGATTTTGTACACTTGCTTGTGTCATGTTTGATGATACATGCTTTTTGGTTAAGTGTAAAGTATTAAACCTTGGTTAATGAAATGGTTAGGGTTTATTATTTGTTATTCATTTATCTTATTTAATTATCCATTTATTTTTGATAAATGAATAAAAGAAAAGAGAAAAGAATGGTGGCTAATTTTGTTTCATGTTGAAGCTACTTGAAGCTTTGATCAAGTCAACCATTCTTATCTCATCCTTAACCCTAACCATTCCCACTAACCCTAGTTTAATCTCTACACTTGACCATGGTTTAGATTATGATAAGTTTTCATTTTCTTTTCATTTTTAAAATAACTTGTCATAACAATTATCATCTTCTTCTTCTTCTTCTTCAAGAAAGAAGCTTGCATTCATCAATGGTGATTGATGATAAAGAGTGAGAAATCCAATTCTAAATAGAACCCACTTCCTATTTCTTCATCCTCTACCTCTTGCCAAGTAGTAGAGTGTGTTTTCTTCACAAGTTTGTTGACTTGGTGAAGTCGGAGCTTGATTTAGCGATGCCTCGACGTAGATCATCTTCGGCATGGACATCGATAACCTAGCCTGTCCATTCTCCAATGAAGCCGACGCTAGAGCCCGGGACTTGTTATGGACAGCGAGGAGACTTCATTGCGGAGCTATGGAGGTGGAGAACCGGATCTACAAAGGTTGTATTTCCGTATCTCTTAGTTAAGTGTTAACTAGTTTATTGTTTCGCCTAGAAATCTAGCCATCGATCCGTACACTAGGGTTTCTCGGCACCATAATTTTTGAAATTGGCATGGTTGATGCCTTGTGAGACCTCTTGAGAGTGCCTAGGAACCCTACAGCCATAACAGGAAATCCCTGGCCAGGGTTGCAGTGATATACTGGTAAGAGTTATCAGTAGTTTCATGAATGTTATGGACCTTAAGTCGGCATGACTTATCGAGCTATTAGGGTCTGACGTTTGCCACCCCTAGGCGAGATATGCGACATATCAGACTAACAGACCGGACTGTACGGTAAGTGTTACTGGTTGGATTCACAGGAGTGTGAGCGGGCTTGCTCGTCGATCTTCTGATCGCTCAATACCCGGGTGGCCGTTACGTTTAGCAGACCACTTGCGGCTTGTGGATGTTTGATATGATCATCATCCGCTGCCGGCGTATTGACGAGTCTTTAGAGTCCTACACAGAGGTTTCCTGGCTCAAGCGAAACGAAATAGGAGCGCATATGAGATATGTGCGGGACCGAGAATAATGCGTGTATGTGATACCGTATTTCATTCTCGCGATAAATGTGTCGAATGGTTGTATGCGATATAACCTAGTTATCGAATCAAGGATTGATTCGATAAGCCGATACATAGGATACTAGTCGGTTATATGCGATATGACCGGATCGTTAAATCAAGTGTTGATTTAATGATTTAGTGCACATTTATATATTTGATATATTACTTTGCGTTAACTTGTATTGGTTCACTTTAAAAGGATTTTCTCACTTGAATTGTACACATTGTATATGCGATATAGTTTTGTGCACATGTTTGTATCATGTTTGATGATACATGCTTACTTGGTTAAGTGTAAAGAATCAAACCATGGTTTAAGTTAATGATTAGGGTTTTGATTATTTATTCATTTATCTTTCTTATTTATTCATTTTGGAAAAAGAAAAGGATAAATGAATGGTTGAATGTTTTGTTTTTAGTTGAAGTTTCTTGAAACTTTGACTAAGTCACTCTTTTGTTCTTATGCTTAACCCTAACCATCCTTTTAACCATGGTCTTTTCTCTACACTTAACTATAGTTGAAAGTATGATAAGTATTGATTTTTATCTAATTTATTATTAACTTATCATATCTTCTTCTTCTTCATCATCTTCTTCTTCCATGAAGAAAGCTAGTGACCATCAATGGCAACTAGTGAAATCAAGTGAGAAATCCAATTCTAAAGTCTACCCACTTCTTATTTCTTCATCCTCTACCTCTTGCCAAGTTGTATAGGGTGTTTACTTCACAAGTTTTCAAAGCTTGGTGAAGTTGGAGCTTGTTCTTATGATGCCTCGACGTAGATCATCTTCGGCATCGAACCGACGATCAAGCCCGCCCATTCTTCGATGATGCCAATGCTAGAGTCAAAGGTTCGATTTGGACAGCGGAGGGAGATCATCGCGGAGCTTAAAAAGTGGTGGACCGGATTGTTCATCACAGAATACTGCATTTTATACCGCCCATTCTTATGCTCGTGTGTTTATAGGTAGGTACTTTTAATCCGTGTTTGTTACATATTACAGAATACAGGTTTCTAGTACAAATATTGCAATTCAAGACAAAATCTCAACAGTTACACCAAATACAGAACATCTGTTGACAACAGATAAAAGCCGGGTTCCGGTCATCCATATCCGTCCGGTGCTGCGTACCGGTTCCAGGGACAAGGCATATGACAGCGGTCATTCGTGTCTCGGAAAAGCACAGAGCACGAGAGGGGCTGCACAAGAATCAATGGGTGCACGGAGCTCGAGGGAGATAGAAGTCAAAAGTGAAAAAGATAATGCAATCTTGGACTAAGAATCTGAAGATATTCTGGATGAAATTATCAGAAAATACATGTACCAGACAACAGGGGATAGCAGACCAGGGAAGTACCAAGTTGCCCACACCCTAACCCTACTGTAGGGGAGCGGATCCGCGGCCAATAGGGGGCATAGGCGGCGGATCCGCGGCCGTACACAGGGTTCAGGGCACGGGCTTTGGAGGGTAGGATGGTCTTTTCATATGGGTCCAGTTTGTTGCCCTAGATTTCATTTTCCCTGCCTATAAATACAGCAGATTTGAGCTAAGCCAAGGGTCCAATTTGGTGTCCACTCTTTTGTAGTTTTTTGTATAGTTCTTCTTCTTCTTCTTCATTCTTTCTCCATGGAAATTGTAGTGAGAGCTTTTTGAGTGGGAGATTAATGAAGATGAGTGCTTTTTGTATCATTCTCTTGTGTTTCTTCTTCCCCTTGAGATTCTTGCTTTCTCTTGATCATTCAACCTCTTCATTGAGCTTGAATGGTTAAGGGTTAGTTATTGATCTCAAGGGTCGTATTTTCTTATGGAATTAGCACTTCATTTCACATGCGTTCTCTACCCTTCCCTTGATCTTGCAACCTCTTGATTGAGCTTGCAAGTTTAAGGGTTGGCTATTGATCACATGCTTGTTTTGAGTCCTAGTTTCTTGTTCTTTTTATTGCTTATTTATTACTTGCTTTTTATTACCTTGCTCTACTTTCTTGCAATTTAATTCATGCACTTTCTTTCTTGTAATCTTTTCTTTTCTTTGTTCTTTTCTTTTTGTTCTCTCTTTTTGGTTCTTTCTTGTGAATGAATGTAATTATCTTTGTTAAGAGAAAAATACGGTATTCTAAGTTAATATTTCTTTGCCCATTTCCTTTTCCCGTATTTTCCATTGAACTCCGCCCAAACCATACGCAAGCGCTCCGTTAGGCACCGTACCCTGACAAGGTAACGGTGATTCCTAACCGCGACCGGTTGCTTTCGGTTTGGCCGGAGGCGAAATCAAGAGACAAGAACGGAAGGACAAGGGTAAATAAGCCGTATTCCACGAATACCGCGCTTAAATCCCCTAATCCACGTTGTTGCCGATTGCTTAGCTTCAATTGGTCAAGATTCGGCTCAAAGGTTTTGAGTACGGATTTCTTTAGCTTATAATCTCGTATCTTTTTCTTAACAACTTTATACTTGCAAATATTACACTTAGGATAGAATCGAACAACTCATACACAAATTCTTTGTTGACTCGTCTAAGACAAGAAGGTAAAATACCACCATCTCCCTGTGGACCGACCCGTGCTCAACCGGCTAGCTGCATAGAGACACCGTCCTGATCGCGGTAAACTTTAGAACTTTGAACTTCCGACACGCCAAAAGCGTGCGATCAAATGGCGCCGTTGCCGGGGAGACGGTAGCGTATTTTCTTTCTTGTTATTCGGGTTAATATTCTTTTTGTATATATTTATAAAATAAAATAAAAAATTCTTTTTGTTTTTTTTTGATAATTTTTGTGGGCAAGTGTGCAGATTTTTGCGTATTTGTAAACTGCGATTGTGGGAGCAAAGTGTGCATTCAAGGAAAAGGTGATTACGAAGTACAGTGCCAAAGATCCGGGTAGTTTGACCCGCGCAAGCGAACCTTTCAAGCTTACCGGATTTGATTCAACGGGGGTTTCCTAACCCAAAAACTTAACGGTACGTATTTTACTAACACCTTCTTCTCAAATCCGACGCATCCAATATACTATTCTTTGCAGGATTCTTTGCAAGTTCGCTAGCAAACGCTCAAAATTGACTAACCTGTATTTGTTGCAGCGCCACGCTTAAACTAAAAAAAAAAACAATTTTTTGATTCTTTATAGAATTTTTATTGAATTGCGCGTTGCATCAATTAATACGGACTTAAGGGCAAGCGAACCCCATAAGATACGGTAAAGGATTTCATCACCTTTTCCGTGGCCCACAAATCACGAACATGCGCATAACGATTACCCGCACAAATTTTAAAAGAAACTAGACTTTAAGCCTTAAGGACTTCGCGCTCACTAGGAGAAGTTAACTGTGTTTAGAACCTTGTTTAACGGTATATTGTTTACGGGGTGTCTAGGAAAGTGTTAACGGCGAAACCGCCAAAAGAGAAAGGGTTATTTAATTAAGGAACTTCGCGAAAGCGTTGGAAAACCTCCCCTTATCTCTGCACTTACCTGGCCTCGTGATCAGTGTATCTTGAGCCTGTTTCTCGACACAGTTTTACTTCGACAATCAAGTTCTGGAGCAGGTCTAGTTGACCTAGGTGAACCCTAGAACGATTAGGTGTATGGTATTTTTGTGTCGTGATTGTTTTTGTCCATATTCTTTTTTGTGTGTATATTTCATTCTTTTGTTAATATCTAAAAAAAAAAACAAACTAATAAATAAAAAAATCACATTCTTTTTCCCCTCCTTTTCTCTTCCTTTCTTTCTTTCTCTTTTCATATCATGGGTACCCCACCTCGAAAAACTCTTGCCGAACTTTGGTACCCACAACCAGACATTACTTCTTACGGTTCTTGCTTTGGCCGAACATCGAACGACCCCTCCATGCCCAAAATGTCATTGAAAGATCGTATAGACGCGTCTAGGACAAACACTTGCCCTCCGCATTCCACTTTGTATCAACCTTTTCAACCTCCCGTACCCGCTTATGTTGATACCCCTTTTGCAAGTCGTCCTTTGTCCATCGCTGAACGTATTGAACAATCTCGTAGCCGATCTTTCACTCCTTTCACCACTTCAAATTCTTGGGATCAACAATTTCATTCACCTTCTTATCTAAATGTTGATCCTACCCCTATCCAACCATTCAATTCCTACCAATCCTACCCTACCTTTGCACCTTCCCTAGACATTGCTTCAGAACCGCCATTTGGGAGTTTTCAGTATCCAAACAATTTTGAATTTTTTACTGAAACCCCTTCACAACCTATGTCTAGTCTGGAACAGTCGTTGGAAGACTTTAGGGTAGCGTCAAGCCAACAAATGATGGATTTGAATGCGTCCATGGCCGCCCTCATACAACCTAGTGACCCGGTAGCTAGTTTTCAACTAGTTCCAAATTTTCCAATGTATGAAGAGGCGGTAGGACAGGCTGTGAATTTGAGTGGAGAGAGTGAGCTGTACCCCCTTCCAAATCAAACCTACCCATCCCAAATTGAATCCCACACCTCCTGTTTTGAAAGTCTATCGAGTATCCCACATGATTTATCAATTGAAGATAGAATGATGAATGAGTTGTGCGACTTCGTAGTGTTTGATTTACCCGATTGTGAAGGGTCCCTTCCAAGTGAAACCACACCCAATCCTTTTGACCTCTACACCTCCACTCTAGAACCTGAATTGATTAATATCCATGCTTTTGTTGAGATGTCTGAGAATATTGATTTTCACTTGATTGAGGATATTGACGCCGGGAATATTTTGGATGATGAACCCGTAGATTTGGCTGAGTTTGTCTCTTCAAATCATCATCCCAAGTCATTAAATGTTTTTCCCGAACCCCATATGCGTCTGGACTTTGAAGAGAAGAGCATGGATGTGCTAAATTTTGAGGAGAATTTTGAGGATATTTTTGAGGATGAAACAGTTCTAGATGATGAGTTGGATTTTCCAATTCATCCTGTTCCTTTCACTGACTGTGTACACCCTCCAGAACCCTTAACCGATACCCTTCCTCAACCACTTCCCTCCATCCTTTCCATCGTTCCGACCTTGCAAGAACCTGTCTCACTTTCATTTCATATGTCTGGTGTACCAAGTTTGGCGTACCCATGGTTTCTTACGAATCTTGAGGGATTCGACCCAATTTCTCGACGAGTAAATATATTAGCACAATCACTTTTCACACATCGGTCATCACAAATTGTGCTAATCTATTTACTCCATTTGCACCCTCAAGTTCGTATTCCACTTCTTTTTCCCTTCCGCCATTCTTCTTCCTCTCATATACCGAGACCGTATACCACTTCTATCTCCATACGGTCTCGCGTATTCTCCATCTCTTTTCTCTACGCCTTCTTTCACCAGCCACTGCTTTATCGAGATAAAATCTTTGAATGGTTGGTACTAACTTTTGGCCTGTGTAAGGCCTTGTATAGCTTGATACTGTTCTTTCCCCCCTAATCCTGAATTTCAATGCTTAACAGTGGAAACACTGTTTTACTTAAGTTTGGGGGGGACACCTTTTTTGTATATATTTTTTGTTTTCTTTTTTGTTTTGTATATAATTTGTTTTTAGGGAGCGCCGGCAATTTTGACCCTCTTGGTATAGCCTGACAGTGAGGGCACTGTCAAGTTTAAGTTTGGGGGTGTGCTCGGTAAGCTTTCTTCCTTCTCATTCATTTGTATATTTTGCATTTGCATACCTTATTAAAAACCCACAAAAAATCGAAAATTTTCCAAAAATATAAAAACTTTGTCGTCAAGTTAGCTAATAGGGTAACTTAGGTTTTTATTCTGAAAGTTTAGTTGATATGATAGAAATAACTAAATTCTAGGTTTAGGAATTGAAAACCCTAAAAATAACCCTCATTCTGTTTAAACTTGGTAAGTATACGTCCTTACAGTTTTTTTTGACAAATAGGTAATCTTGAGTTCAGTTCTTGAGTTAAGTCAAGATGAAGGGAAAATATTGAAGCTTTACTGAAGGATAAGTCTGAAAAATAGTTTCTTTTCTTGAGTTCAAATTTAGAAAGTATATACCCTACAAACTGCACTTACACGCACCTTGAAACTTGGGATAGTAGAGGATACCTAGAAATACTCTTGCCTGAAAGCCTAGTATGAAAGAAAAAACGGTATTTAAAGCTAAACACCAAAAGAGCATATAGAAAAATATATCCGGTCTTGAAAAAGAAAAAGAAAAAGAAAAAGAAAAAGAAAAAGAAAAAGAAAAAAATAGAATAAAGTCAAGACCTGGAAACTGCTATTTATGCTTTAAGTTCACACATTCAGTAATCGGTCGTTAGTGCCTCAAGAAGCATTAATAGTCGCATGAAAGGTGTGTGAGCAAATCCGTCCATCCTTAATGAAAAGAAGTAGTATTAGGTATTAGGGCAAGGGTATTATAGCTTGAATTGAATTCTTGAGTGTAGGGGTACAAATACACACACACGTAGGGGTTTACAATCGATGTTTGAATAAAAGATAGAAATGAAGAATAAGACTTGTGTTTTCTGTAAAGTTGATAAAAATCCCTGATTTGAGGCCGCGCTTTAGAAGGAAAACTCAGGTGAACCGACATCTTTCTAAACTTTTTTGGAACGTATATAATCTAAGAATAAATAGATTAGAGGTGTGAAGCATAAGGGTTGGATATTTCTAACTTAGAATGATAGAGTTTCTAACGTAAATACTGAACTGTAGGAGTAGAATCTATGTTAACTTATGACACTAGCTTGACGGGATTTTGTGGGTGTAATCCGCTGAAAACCCTCAGGAGACAACACTCCTCCTACTAGGGACACCTAGAGGTTTAACGGCTTGTTGCACATGCTCAGTGCAATCGCGTTCCCTGCGAAAGTGCGGTTAGGATTTTCTTTTTTGCGAATAATTGGTTTTGCTCGGGACGAGCAAAAGTTAAGTTTGGGGGTATTTGTTCATCACAGAATACTGCATTTTATACCGCCCATTCTTATGCTCGTGTGTTTATAGATAGGTACTTTTAATCCGTGTTTGTTACATATTTACAGAATACAGGTTTCCAGTACAAATATTGCAATTCAAGACAAAATCTCCACAGTTACACCAAATACAGAACATCTGTTGACAACAGATAAAAGCCGGGTTCCGGTCATCCATATCCGTCCGGTGCTGCGTACCGGTTCCAGGGACAAGGCATATGACAGCGGTCATTCGTGTCTCGGACAAGCACAGAGCACGAGAGGGGCTGCACAAGAATCAATGGGTGCACGGAGCTCGAGGGAGATAGAAGTCAAAAGTGAAAAAGATAATGCAATCTTGGACTAAGAATCTGAAGATATTCTGGATGAAATTATCAGAAAATACATGTACCAGACAACAGGGGACAGCAGACCAGGGAAGTACCAAGTTGCCCACACCCTAACCCTACTGTAGGGGAGCGGATCCGCGGCCAATAGGGGGCATAGGCGGCGGATCCGCGGCCGTACACAGGGTTCAGGGCACGGGCTTTGGGGGGTAGGATGGTCTTTTCATATGGGTCCAGTTTGTTGCCCTAGATTTCATTTTCCCTGCCTATAAATACAGCAGATTTGAGCTAAGCCAAGGGTCCAATTTGGTGTCCACTCTTTTGTAGTTTTTTGTATAGTTCTTCTTCTTCTTCTTCATTCTTCCTCCATGGAAATTGTAGTGAGAGCTTTTTGAGTGGGAGATCAATGAAGATGAGGGCTTTTTGTATCATTCTCTTGTGTTTCTTCTTCCCCTTGAGATTCTTGCTTTCTCTTGATCATTCAACCTCTTCATTGAGCTTGAATGGTTAAGGGTTAGTTATTGATCTCAAGGGTCGTATTTTCTTATGGAATTAGCACTTCATTTCACATGCGTTCTCTACCCTTCCCTTGATCTTGCAACCTCTTGATTGAGCTTGCAAGTTTAAGGGTTGGCTATTGATCACATGCTTGTTTTGAGTCCTAGTTTCTTGTTCTTTTTATTGCTTATTTATTACTTGCTTTTTATTACCTTGCTCTACTTTCTTGCAATTTAATTCATGCACTTTCTTTCTTGTAATCTTTTCTTTTCTTTGTTCTTTTCTTTTTGTTCTCTCTTTTTGGTTCTTTCTTGTGAATGAATGTAATTATCTTTGTTAAGAGAAAAATACGGTATTCTAAGTTAATGTTTCTTTGCCCATTTCCTTTTCCCGTATTTTCCATTGAACTCCACCCAAACCATACGCAAGCGCTCCGTTAGGCACCGTACCCTGACAAGGCAACGGTGATTCCTAACCGCGACCGGTTGCTTTCGGTTTGGCCGGAGGCGAAAGCAAGAGACAAGAACGGAAGGACAAGGGTAAATAAGCCGTATTCCACGAATACCGCGCTTAAATCCCCTAATCCACGTTGTTGCCGATTGCTTAGCTTCAATTGGTCAAGATTCGGCTCAAAGGTTTTGAGTACGGATTTCTTTAGCTTATAATCTCGTATCTTTTTCTTAACAACTTTATACTTGCAAATATTACACTTAGGATAGAATCGAACAACTCATACACAAATTCTTTATTGACTCGTCTAAGACAAGAAGGTAAAATACCACCATCTCCCTGTGGACCGACCCGTGCTCAACCGGCTAGCTGCATAGCGACACCGTCCTGATCGCGGTAAACTTTAGAACTTTGAACTTCCGACACGCCAAAAGCGTGCGATCACGGATCTACAAAGGTTGTAGTCACTTTCCCTTAGCATTTAATTCGATTACATGCTCGCTTCGCCTATATATCTAGTTAACGATCCGTTCTAGGGTTTCTCGGCACCGTATTTTTAGAAATTTGCATGGATGATGACTTGTGAGACCTCACTAGGGTGCCTAGGAACCTATCAGTGGTATCAGAGCCTAGCTAGAGCCTTAGGCGAAGTCCCGACGGAATTAGAAATCCGATCGACCCAAAACCCCGACTTGAAAAATGCTCTCTGGACTTTTCTGTAAAATGTGGTTTTTTGTAGATTAAAAATATTCAGAAAAATCAGCAGGAAGATCTAAGGAATACTGTAAAATTTGAGGACCTGATTCCATAAAGGCGCCGCGGATCCGCGGCATGAGCATGCTCATGCGGCGGTTCCGCGGCCAATTTGTCGTTTTGTGCATCCACTTTTGCACAGTAATTCTTAGTTATCTGTGCTGGATTTCCTGGGGATTTTAATAATTTTTTCTAGAGTTGCATTTTCTGGGTCGTATTGGGGACTCGGTATATCGATCGGATTGTCTAATTCTGTCTGTGTGCATTTCCGGATAATCTTAGAATATGTTAAAAAGTTCGACCGGATATAAATACCCACTTTTTCCCCTGCCGGGAAATTTCCAATTGTTGGATTTTTCCGTAGTTTAACGACGTTCTAAGTAGTGCAAGTAACGCGATGGACCCTCTAGAAGACAACAAACCTTAACTCGATTATGTGACCGTCTTGAACTGCCCTTTGAACCTTCGGGTTTGGGGCAGTACGGCGTGCCAATGTGAGGCGTTGGCTTGACCCTTCTACGGCTGGACCGTTGGTACCGAGGCACGAACTGAATGTTGTTAGACTTATTTCATGTGTTGAGCTGTATCGGGAAAACTTGGGTGTTCGATTGTTCGATCGAAAAGTTTAGCATTTTCTATTTATCCGGAATGTGATACAACAATTGGAATTCACAAAAGTTATGTGATAACGGAATGAATGTTATAAACATAGCAGTTTAGTCTCCCTTGATCGGTTGCCACGGAATTTTGATGTGATCAAAAGTCCGTTGCAATCACGTAGCGTACGCGGATACTCGCCGGGTAAACTTAATAGACAGCCTCACCCCATAGCCCCGACCAAGCGACTGTAGGAGAACCCCGTCGCCGAAAGCATCCATCCGGGTGCTCGCGGCAGCGGTGTTCCGCCTTGGTGCACTTCGTCGACGGTATCAGGGGTGCGGCCGCCTACTAAAGTTTGCGACGAGCATTCGATCAGTTTTTCGGGAATCTTGTTGAATTGCCCTACTTGATATTGAAAAGTGTTTTCGATAACGAGACTAAAATGCGGGGTTTATAATTGTTAGGCATGCGATGTCTCAGTAATTCATTTGATTAGGCATGTGATGTCTAAAGAGGTTGCGGATTCCAACTGTTGTAGTTTTACACTTTCTTTTCTGTGACCGTAAGTGTAATATGTGATATCGTCGGTTTCGTTGCTATATGTCAACGACAATTGGGATGCGCATATTTACTTACGTTGATGACATGTGATGTTATGTGTTGCTGGATATGTTATATTGGATCGTCGTGTTTGAATAGCCGGGGTTTTTTATGTGAGATGAGTGTTTTTCATTTTCATTCATGTAAAAACTTGTATGTAATATTCTTTTATTGGGGCACTTCCAGGTTGCGGATGTTGTCACCATTTGTATATTATTTATTTTTCTGCACTAGGATAGACCCAAGGAGGGGAGCACAAGTAACCGGGTTCTAGGGTCCAGTGGGAGACCATCTCGAGGAGTCGAGTCTGGGTCTCCTAACCCTAGAATTGGTAGGGTTGCTTGCCGCTCTCGTAGGGGTCTAGGGGTGTGGGATTGGCTATTCATCACGACTGTGGAATCCGTGTTTTATACTGGCTCGTATTGAAAACACGGACGTCCTAGTATATCCAATATTTCATATGATTCTTTCTGCTGCATTATCTGTAATGTGATCATGCGATGTTCTGTGCTCTGTTCAGATAGATGTAGTATATAGTATATATGATATATTATATAAACGTTGCTTATGTTTTACACCCGCACTAGCCTTGCCCCGCTCTGCCGTTAGTTACCTAACCTAACGGTGCAGACAGGACATCGAGGCGAATGCGGATGGTATAAGCGTACGTTATATTTATCTGTGATGGTTAGGTGGACTTAAATGATGGGATATTCATTAATGAGATTAATGAAAGAAAATAAACCTAATTGATGTTGTGGAATCGAATTTCAAAATAAAAACAGGTAGCTACAGTTCTTGCTTTGCATCGCGGTGTTCATTATAGAACATCCTGCACCTTATTCGATGAGGAAAGGACCGAGATCCTTTCACCGGGAGTGACTCCTTTAGCAATAACTGGCAGATGCTACAACCCTCGGTTTGTCTTTGATCGCTTCTATAGTTTCTGCTTTGCACAGTGATATATATGATATATCCCGCACCTCATTCAACGAGGAAAGGGCCGACGATCCCTTCACCGGGAGTGACCCCTTTAGCAAAACTAGAAAAGCCTCAAAAACATTCCATTTAAAAACCATTTGATTCCGCAACGAGATCAAGTTCAAAGCGTTAAAGGTTTTCACAAAAACCATTCGCAACCCTCCATCATTTTAGGAAGTAGAGTACTTAGTATTCGTGCTGTGTTTGTTGACCATAGTCAAGGCACAGTGTACGGTAGCTAAGTGATGTCTTCCTACACCGCATATGATGCGATTAGTTAGGACAGTCATGTGGCTTTGTTGACCTTAGCCAAGGGTCATGTGGGTGGGTCTAATTAATCACGAAATGACGGGTAGAAATTGACTAGTACCTATGATTTGTTGACCTTAGCCAAGGTAATAGGTGCTAGGGGTAAAAACCATTATCGGGAGTTTCAAGTGTTGAAATTTGCAATGAGATTGCATACCTTCTATGTGATAGTTGGATCCCGATACCCACTGCGAGTAATTGTTACTCCTGGGAGAGTTTTGCACTTTGCAATTAGCCGATCAAGTAGGTGTCTAGAAAGGTGTCAACGGGGTTACGCCTCTGGGAAAACGAGGTTTACTGTAATTAGGTCCGTGCGAAAGCACGGGGAACCTCCCTCAAAGTACCGACACTGGCCTGGCTGAAAGATTGGCGAACTTGTAGAGTGCAATTAATCCCGGCTAGTCTTTCCTTTTAAGGTTTGAAGGAAGATTTGATAAAAACAGTGGGAGCCATCCTGATTAGATAATATATATAACCAATCTAATCTTGCAAGAGCGCACGCTGAGTGTTTTCTTCTCTCTCTCTCCTGGTAGCGACCATATCATGCCTTAATCAAGATAATAATATGGATGTATTGACCGAACCCGCTTGTTATACTGAGCTGGGGAACGTTGGTCCCGCTCCAACTTATAATTGTTATAAGACAGAGCAAGAAATTGGGGAATACCAGAATTCCTATGCCGCCCAAACGAAGAAAGTGCATATGATGCATCTCCTTCGGGTGTGTTCATTACAAAGAACTGTTTCTCAGTATCCTCTGCATCCTGGGTATATGATACCGGATCAGGATCCCAGATATGTAATCTGTTACATAGGGCTAAAAAAAGGTAGAAAAACTGAGAACGGGTGATAAGTTTCATGAGACAGAAAACGGGGCAAGTGTTGCAGCCAAGTCTGTTGGTCACTGTCACCCTGTATTACGAATACATTGATTCTGAACAAATGCTATTAGATACCGAACCTGATATACAAAATCATATCAGTCTCTTTATTACTAAAGAAAGGATATAATTTTGTATTGATGGATAATGTTTTGAACATTTCCTATATCAAAAGTTAATCGATTCAGGCACGTTATCTAAAAGCATTAAAGTTCTAAATCAAACTCCAGTTCCTAGTATACAGAACACACACAAGAGGAAGAGTTCAGAAATGAACAAATCGTTCTTGGGGCATTGTAGACTAGGTCACATCAATGCGACCCGACTGGCTGAAGTTACATTTTAGATGCATATTTAAATTAGTTTGAATTTACATCTTGTGAAACTTGTCAGTCATGTCGCAAAGATTAGATGACCATAGCTCCGTTTGCTGAAAACTGAGAAAGAGTTAGTAAACTCTTGGGACTGATACATAATGATGTATGTAAAGTCTCCTGTCTACACATGCCAGGAATGGTTCTTTATACTTCATTATATTCTCTGATAATCTCTCAAGATTCAGTCATATGTTCCTGTTGAAACATAAGTCCGAACCTTTTGAGATATTCACAGAATATAAGTTAGAAATAGAGAACCAAGATACGGGTATAAGTATTATGTCCTATGATAAGATCAGGGAGGAGAATACTTGTGCATAGAATTCCTGGACTATTCTAAAGGAGAATGAGATTCTCTCTGAGTGCTACTCCTCTGAATACACCACAGCACAATGGTGTATCAGGGCGGAGCAATTGCACAATATTAGATATGGTGTGCTCTATGATGAGTATTACTGAGTTACCCATTTCCTTTTGGGGTTATGCACTTGAGAAGCTGCATACCTATTGAATTAGGTTCGAATCAAATCACTGCCTACCACTTCATATATGATATGGAAAGGGAAGATCCTATCTCTTAAATAAGTTAAGATTTGGGATTGTCCGGCCTATGTCGAAAGCAAAATCCGGACAAGATCAAGGCAAGGTCAGTTCTGTAGAACTGGAAAGGTTCCAGCTATACGAAACTACAGCTGAAAATTTGATAGAACCAAAGGATTCTATAGTCCCCGACGAACCTCAGCCTCTCCGCCGATCTGGTAGGGTTCCTCGCCTGCCTGAGAGATACCTCGGTTTCTCGATGACAGTGGGAGCGAGGATTGCATCATGAAATGATGACCCAACCAGTTTCGAGCAGGCCATCGAGAGTAGGGACTCTGTAAGAATGGCTGGATGCTTAGTGGTCTGAGATGGAATCCTTATACACCAACAAAGTATGGACTTTGGTTGCTATATCTGAAGGGTTAAATCCCCATCAGGAGCAAGTATATCTTGAGAAGATTACTTGGTGTAGATGGAAAAGTTGAGACTTTCAAAGCTAGACTTGTTAAAGGTTTTAGTCATCAACCAGGTGTGGATAATGATGAAACCTTTTCTAGGGACTATGCTTGAGTCCATCCAGATCCTACTTGCCACGGCTACATACCATGACCACGATATCTGGTGGTTGGGTGCCATGACTAATTTTCTAAATATTGATTTAGAAGAGAACGTCTATAAGAACACAGCCAGAGGGCCTCGTAGACAGTGGGAGCAGCGGAAACGTGTGCAAGTTGCTTTACATAATGAAGCAGGCATCGCGGAGTTGGAACGTCTGTTTTGATGTGATAGTCAAAGTGTTTGACTTCATCAAAATGGTAGACGAACCTTGTATATACAAAAGGGTAGTAGAGAGTAAGGTGGTCATCTTCGTGTTGTACGTAGACAACATACTCTTGATAGGAAAAGAGTTTCCTATACTACGATCGGTCAATCTCCTATTATCACAAGGATTCTCCAAATAGGATAAAGATGATACCTCCTAAATCCTGAGATTTGGACCTATGAGATAGATCTAAAGGGATATTAGGGTTCTTACTAGGTATAATGAGATTGTATCAATCGATCCTGGGGAGAATCACTGGAAGTGTTCCAGGGTGATAAAGACGACTGAATGTCAGTCACAGGCACTGTCTTTACCCTCAGTAAAGGGACGGTATGTTGGAAGAGTTCCAAGCTAGATACCGTGGCAAACTAGACGATAAAGGCTGGTAACATCGCTATTGAAGATACTACCAAAGAGAAAGTTTGGGTGTATATTGGTTCATAAGATGAACCAGGTTCCTGCCATTGTATGACAATGAAAGTGTGGCTTTGGCCCTGGAACCCTGGTCCCATCAGTGACCCAGACAAATTCTGAGGAAGCATCACCTGATCATGGAGATAGTTGATCTCCGGGGTGATCGAGGTTAGGAGAGTAGACTCAGAGGACAACACGGCGGATCCACTCACGAAGGCCTTTTCCCAAAGAGAGACTTTTAGGGGATGGTTGAGTATGTGATACTGCAACCACTGCTACAGATGGCCCTAGTGCAAGTGGGAGATTGTTAGTTATATGTATGCCCTAGAGGCCATTACTGTACATTGGATGTATATTGTGGTGGATGCTGGACATATATAGGTAGGATTTTCTTGCTCGACATGATAGTACGCTATCTGGTTGCTCTTTGTCTTAACGTGTATACTTTCCGTCTCTCTGTTACATGTTGATAAAGCCCTTAGGATGTGTACTCGACTTCCAGGACTATGATGCAGATCATACTAGCGGGGCCTGGATAGTCCATGAGTACATCCTTGAAATGTTCCTAGTCGAGGGAATATCGAGACGGGGCATCGATATTCCAGAGTAGACTAGCGTATATCTTCTCGACCCATGCGATGGGCGATGGATGATCTCATATCCATTGGTGTTTGACATCGGAGATGGTATGCGGGTGCTCAGTAGAGACTGGGTACACTGAACGGACTCGCCGAGAACTCCCAGATGGTATTATACCTCACGTCAGATGGCAGTTCTCTGGTGACACTGGTACAGCTTAGTCTGTTGACCCGAGATCGTCATAGAGTCTTGTGTGTCTCCCACTGTGCTTTGATTTCCACCCTACCACGGCTCTACTGAGTCGTGCAAACAGGTGGTTTTTGGGTACAGTCCCGATTCACCTGGAGGCAATGAGCGATAGGAGGGGATTCGTCTCTCCCGGTATTGGGGGTTGATGTTGCGCTATGCTCGACTGGCCATAACAGGAAATCCCTGGCCAGGGTTGCAGTGATATACTGGTAAGAGTTATCAATAGTTTCACGAATGTTATGGACCTTAAGTCGGCATGACTTATCGAGCTATTAGGGTCTGACGTTTGCCACCCCTAGGCGAGATATGCGACATATCAGACGAACAGACCGGACTGTACGGTAAGTGTTACTGGTTGGATTCACAGGAGTGTGAGAGGGCTTGCTCGTCGATCTTCTGATCGCTCAATACCCGGGTGGCCGTTACGTTTAGTAGACCGCTTGCGGCTTGTGGATGTTTGATATGATCATCATCCGCTGCCGGCGTATTGACGAGTCTTTAGAGTCCTACACAGAGGTTTCCTGGCTCAAGCGAAACGAAATAGGGGCGCATATGAGATATGTGCGGGACCGAGAATAATGCGTGTATGTGATACCGTATTTCATTCTCGCGATAAATGTGTCGAATGGTTGTATGCGATATAACCTAGTTATCGAATCAAGGATTGATTCGATAAGCCGATACATAGGATACTAGTCGGTTATATGCGATATGACCGGATCGTTAAATCAAGTGTTGATTTAATGATTTAGTGCACATTTATATATTTGATATATTACTTTGCGTTAACTAGTATTGGTTCACTTTAAAAGGATTTTCTCACTTGAATTGTACACATTGTATATGCGATATAGTTTTGTGCACATGTTTGTATCATGTTTGATGATACATGCTTACTTGGTTAAGTGTAAAGAATCAAACCATGGTTTAAGTTAATGATTAGGGTTTTGATTATTTATTCATTTATCTTTCTTATTTATTCATTTTGGAAAAAGAAAAGGATAAATGAATGGTTGAATGTTTTGTTTTTAGTTGAAGTTTCTTGAAACTTTGACTAAGTCACTCTTTTGTTCTTATGCTTAACCCTAACCATCCTTTTAACCTTGGTCTTTTCTCTACACTTAACTATAGTTGAAAGTATGATAAGTATTGATTTTTATCTAATTTATTATTAACTTATTATATCTTCTTCTTCTTCATCATCTTCTTCTTCCATGAAGAAAGCTAGTGACCATCAATGGAAACTAGTGAAATCAAGTGAGAAATCCAATTCTAAAGTCTACCCACTTCTTATTTCTTCATCCTCTACCTCTTGCCAAGTTGTATAGGGTGTTTACTTCACAAGTTTTCAAAGCTTGGTGAAGTTGGAGCTTGTTCTTGTGATGCCTCGACGTAGATCATCTTCGGCATCGAACCGACGATCAAGCCCGCCCATTCTTCGATGATGCCAATGCTAGAGTCAAAGGTTCGATTTGGACAGCGGAGGGAGATCATCGCGGAGCTTAAAAAGTGGTGGACCGGATCTACAAAGGCTGTAGTCACTTTCCCTTAGCATTTAATTCGATTACATGCTCGCTTCGCCTATATATCTAGTTAACGATCCGTTCTAGGGTTTCTCGGCACCGTATTTTTAGAAATTTGCATGGATGATGACTTGTGAGACCTCACTAGGGTGCCTAGGAACCTATCACCCCGTGCTTTCGCACGGACCTAATTAAAATAAACCTCGTTTTCCCAGAGGCATAATCCCGTTAACACTTTTCTAGACACCTACTTGATCGGCTAATTGTCATGTGTAAAACTCTCCTACGAGTAACTCTTACTCGCAGTAGGTATCGGGATCCAACTATCTCATATGAGGTATGCAATCTCATTGCAAAATTCAACACTTGAAATTCTTGATAATACTTTTGCCCCTAGCAGCTCATGACCTTGGCTAAGCTCAACAAATCATAAGCGCTAGCCAAGTTCAACCCGTCATTTCCCGATTGAATTAAACCCACCCGTACGACCCTTGGCTAAGGTCAACAAAGTCGTACGACTACCCTAACTCATTCATATCTCATGTTTTAGCAGATAAATACTAATTAGCTACCGTACACTACTCCTTGGCTAAGGTCAACAAACGCAGCACGAATACTAACTAGTCTCTATCTGAAATGACGGAGGGCTACACAGGTTTTTTAGAAAACCATGAGCGTAATAAACTTGATATCGTTGTAGAAACAAGTGATTTTTGAAAAGGATTGTTTTTTGAGGCTTTTCTAGTTTCTCTAAAGAGGTCATTCCCGGTGAAGGAATCTCAGCTCTTTCCTTATCGAATAAGGTGCAGGATATTTCACAAATACCACGGTGCAAAGCAAGAACTATAGAAGTAATCAAAAACTAAACCGTGAGTTTGTCGCATCTGCTAGTTTTGCTAAAGAGGTCACTCCCGGTAAAGGGATCTCGGTTCTTTCCTCATCGAATAAGGTGCAGGGTATATCACATATACCACTATGCATAGCAAAAACTGTAGTTACCCTTTTTGAAAATTTGATTCTACAACATCTTTTATGTTTCTTTTCTTTTATTAATCTCATTAATAAATCCCATCATTTATGCTTCCTAAGAATCACAGAAGAAACGAAAACTATAATATTTATATATCATATATATAGTATAAGCATTCATCTCAGGCAGTAATATGATCTCATCACAGAACATTGTAGCAGAAGTGAACATATGAAATATTAGATATATTAGGACGTCCGTGTTTTATTTTGAGCTTGTATAAAACACGGATTCCACAGTCGCGATGAATAGCCAAACCCACATCCTTAAACCCCTACGAGAGCGGCAAGTAACCCTGCCAATTCTAGGGTTAGGAGACCCGGTCTCGACTCCTCGAGATGGCCTCCCACTGGACCCTAGAACCTGGTTACTTGTGCTCTCCGCCTTGGGTCTATCCTAATGCGGAAAAGTAAATAATATACAATGGTGACATCATCCTCAACCCGGAAGTATCCCAATAAAAGAATATTATATACAAATGAATTTTACATGAATGAAAAAGAAAACTCTCATCTCACATAAAACCCCCGGCTATTCAAAACACGACGATCCAATATAACATATCACAGTAGCACATAACAACACATGTCATCAACGTAAGTAAATATGCTTATCACAATTGTCGTCGATCTATAGCGACGAAAACGGCGATATACCACATATTACACTTACGGTCACAGAAAAGAAAATGTAAAACTACAATATTTGGGATCCACAATCTCTTTAGATATCGTAAACCCGAAATATCACATATTACGGATTTCATGCTTAACTAAATGAATTCCACATATTGTATCACAACACAGATATCTAGGTGAAGTTACACAATTCGATCGATTCAACGAATTCCCAAAATACCCCAGCGTGCTCAACACTTGAGCAGAAAATAAAAATTCCCAGAAGCATGCCCTATCACCTACGGACCGTCGCTGAAGGGCCCGTCCTAAGCCTCCACAGTGGCGCCGTGGAACCGCCGCCAAAACTAGGTTTTGGCCGCGGTTGCATGGTCACTATAGCGAGTTAGGGACTCGTTCTTCAGGTGGGTCCATAAAATTCCTTGCATGATTTTCTGAGTATTTTTAATATGAAAAATTTCAACTTTTGAAAATTTTTCCAGAAAAGGGATCGTTTCGGGGTTCCGGGGTTCGATCGGACTTCTAACATCGTCTAGACAACTCCTAATGCTCTAGCTGGCTCTGATACCACTGTAGGGTAGTGTAACACCACCATAAGGTTTAGAAAGGCATTACACATTCCATATTGAAAATTTTTGGGGTGCTATGAAACCCTAACCAAGATCTTAACTAGAGAATAAGGGTTAACTTTGCATGTAAACAACTTTACATCTAAGAGAGAGGGATTACAACCTTTGTAGTCCGTTCCTTCGCTTCATAAGCTCCGAGTAGTAGTCCCTTCACCACGATCCATGAACTCCCGGACTGTAGAGAGGCTCCATAAGTCGAATGATCCATGCTTACTTGAAGACTTCGAAATCCAAGATGATCTACTTCGAGGAAACACGAACTCAAGCTATGACTTCACTAATTATGAATTAGTGAAGCTAACACACTAATCTATATGAATAGTATAGAAGAGGATGATGAAGTAGGAATTTTGCTCACTTTATTATTTAATTTCTCACTATTTTCTTCTTGATCTCAAAAACTAGAAAGCAGAATGAGAATGAGGAAGAAGAAGAAGAATGAATGAGATTAAGGTTAGAAATGCAACCATGGGTCAAGTATATCATCCTTAACCATTGTAGAGAGTTAACCATGGCTATGTGTCATGGTTGGGTTAGAAATATCTAGGGCAAAACAAAAAGGGTGGACTTGGTCAATGGTAATCTACAACCTTCATGAAGCTTCATCCATGACTCATTTCCACAATTTGAATTACTTAGATATTTAAACCTAAACATTACATATAGCATGGTATAATTCTCATACATACATATTGCATGTATAACCTAGCATGCTACAATATTATATATCACATATATAATATTTATGTAACAAAAAAAAACAATACAATAAACATATATCACATATATGTTAAATGTATCACAAGTGAGAATAATAAATATATAAGTGACCACATAATATATATATATATATATATATATATATATATATATATCATTTTATCGAATCAACACTTGATCCAATAACCCAGCTATATCACATATAACCGGCCGATATCATATATCGCGAGAATAGAATACGATATCACATATCGCATTAATCTCGGTCCCCGCACATATCACATATGTGCTCCTACTCCGTTTCGCCTGAGCTAGGAAACCTTTGTGTAGGACTCTAAAGACTCGTCAATACGCCGGCAGTAGGTGATGATCATATCGAACACCTACAAGCTGCAAGCGGTCAGCTAAACGTAACAGCCAACCGGGTATTGAGTCACCAGAAGATCAACAAGCAAGCCTGTACATACTCCTGCAAATCCAATCAGTAACACTCCCGTACAGTCCGGTCTCTTCGTCTGGTATGTCGCATATCCAGTCTAGGGGTGGTAAAACGTCAGACCCCAGTAACCGATAAGTCGTGTCGATGTGAGGCTCATAACGGGTCGAGAAACTACTGATAACTCTTACCAGTAAATCTCCATATCAACCCTGGCCAGGGACTTCCAGTTATAGCCAATCGAACACAGCGCAACATCAACTCCCAATACCGGGAGAGACGAAACCCTTCCTATCGCTTATTGCCTCCATGTGATTCAGGATTATACCCAAAAGTACCATTTTGCACGCCCTCTTGGATGTGGTAAGGTGGAAATCAAAGCACAGTGGGAATCACACAAGACTATAACGATCTCGGGTCTACAGACTAACCTGTACCAGTGTCACTGGAGAACTGTTATCTGACGATAGGTATAATACCATCTAGTAGTTCTCGGCGAGTCCGTTCAGTGTACCCAGTCTCCACTCAGCACCCGTACACCATCTGTAACATTTCAAAATAATAAAATATTATTTTTGGGATTTTTTTTATAATTTAATATTATTTTAATGAATATTTTAATATTTCGGTATAATTAAATACAAATAAATGGGGAAAATTTTGGAAAAATTATGGAAAATTCCAAAATAGGGTATTCTATAGGATTATGCCATTTTTAAGTTTTTGTGATTAGTTTGACACTAATTTAGTGCTAATCGTGATTAAAAATCGCTAAGCGGATTTTTAGCATTTTGTGCAAAACATGCACATATCATTTTTCTACACTTGTGTTTGATTTTCTACCATGTTGTTTGGGTTTACTATTTGAGTGAGAAAGGATTTAGAAGGAAAAGAAAAGAAAAGAAAAATAAAAGGGAATATGGTAGTAGGTATGGGTGAGAGAGAAAAGAGAAGGGTTAGTGTTGACTTAGCCATTCATTCACCATTTCCTCTCCCTCCCCCTCTTCTCCTTCAGCTGCTGCCTCTCCCTCTTCTCCCTCTCCTCTTCAAGTCCCAAATCACCACAAAAACAATTCCAAAACCCAATCTCCATTTCATTAAAGAGATGCACAAGCTCAAGACCTACACAATGGACCAAGAAAGCAAGGATTTTGGCCACTAGGGGCAACTCAAGAATATTCTTGAGTTGCCAAATGAGGTATTTACTGAACCCTTAACTTAGTTTTAACATTACTTTTAACCCTATGTTAAGATTGAATCGATATCGGGTAATTTTGTGAACATGGGAAAAACCTAGTTAGGGTTTGAGGAAATTGTGAGTTGTGGTGAGCAATTGAGCTCATTAGAGGCTGAACAAACACCCTAGTGCTTAAATTAAGACCCAAAACTGAGACTTGAAACCCCAAAACACGGATTTAGAAACCCCGACATCGGATAAATGTGTGATTTGTGAGGGTATTCTGGAATCTGGAGCAACCCGGGACACTAGAAATGATTTTGGGATTACTGGGAGACGTGCAGGTACCTAGGAAGCTACCACAGAGACCCGAGCCCCTAACCCCAACCCATGGCCGCAGATTTAATCATTCTGGCCGCAATTTGCGGCCAGAGTAGGGTAGAATTGTTCCAGTTTTGTTCCAGGGCTCCTTTTGCACTAAAATAGACCCCTCCTATATGCAGTTTTGGCTAATTGTCACCTGGGGAAAATCTGGGAGCATTTTGGTGTGTTTTAGGCGATATTTTCCGTATTTTAAAATGCACTTTCTTGATATTTGGATTTGTATTTGGTTGTTGGGTGTTCGTACATCGACAACAGGGATTGTTTGATTGATTTGCATGTTTAGGCCATAGGTTCCAACCTATGAGCATACTGTGCGCTGTATCGGTTTTCTGCCTCGATGTTAATACGTATTGCAACTGTTTATTATTGTAGGTACCCTCGCAAGGATTCCGAGGCGAAGAAGCACGGCGTCATCGATTTCGGCGAGCGAAGACCAGGTGAGTAGATTATATCTACGGAAGAAGTCGGGTGGATGGCGTATAGCACCCCCGCAGTTCGTGGTGATGTATACGAATACGTATACACACATATATTTATTATATGTTCTTTGAGATTATTGATGATAGGGATGTATTGGTCTAGTATAGTGCGAAACCCTAGACTAGGGGTTGCACCCATACATACACGCACGCACACCCTTGCATACATACCTTCTTTCGCATGTGTATATGGGAATATATATTTGTATGTGTTCACATGGGTATGTGACTATGTGTACATATACTGGATTATGAGGATAGTACTTGGGATGTGGGCTGAGTCGATGAGATTCGATTTGAGGCCGTGAGATCGGCGATATGACAGGGTTCGTATTTGAGATACGACATGATGATTTAGCGGGTCCCTTGACGAAGTGTTTTATACACATGCATGCATACATAGATGGTGTCGATTGTACTAGACTTGGATCAGTACCCCAGATCATGTGATACGATGATAAGGAAACCTTATAAAGGACGAGATGAATGTGATACTGACCCGTACCCAGCTATTGGGATACCGTACGACGATTTACCGTGCGAGCTTTTATTGATGATAGATCCGCACTCATGAATCGAGGATATTATATGATGTAGATTGTATCGTATGGGATACTATTGAGGCGGGATCACCGACTATTATATATATGTATATATATCGACTCAGATTTAGGTGGTTTCCATACCCCTCTCGATTGGCTTGATAGTTAGATCCGTAGTTCGTATAGTAGGCGTTAGACTAGACCTGAGTCATACCTATTTCAAAACCAGCGAATCGGGGACATTTTAAAGATAGACAAAAAGGGATTCTACGGATATTTCCAAACGACACCTCTTTTCTTAAAACACCGTAACCCTTATTTTACCAAAAACCCCGATTCGTCTTATTTCAAAAGGCACAACTGTATGATATATTTATTGTTGTAGATTCTTTACTGTTGCGTCGATTATTCGATTCCGCATATTCATGCTAATTGCATTGCATTGCTTGCGTTTATTTCTATATTACAATCATGCTGTTAGGACACTAGTACCATTATCGATGATGCATATGTTCCACGTACACTGCTCGCCGGCTCACACACTTCATCATCGATAATTGCCATGTCACTATACTGTAGTACTATTGCATTCAGGATATGACCTTGCATGTCACACTTATGTACCTATATACTGTGTATTCCGTGTCGCATGACATACTGCTATGCTTGCCTTTCTTTTGCATGTCGCATACATCATGCTTTCTGATTATACACATTGAGATATGTTGTTTCCATGATATTTCTGGATTTGGGAACCGTGGGTATTTCAAAAGAGAATATATAATTGTTTTAAAAACCCGGTTACCCTTGATATGATATTTCAGTGCGTCCACCATGTGTTTTCTCGGTGCTAGAGTGATATATATGAGAGAGGGGTTGATCCGGACTGACGGATGCCCGATATAGATGAGAGGGGGCTGACCCGGACTGACGGATGCCCGATATAGATGAGAGGGGGCTGACCCGGACTGACGGATGCCCGATATGGATGAGAGGGGGCTGACCCGGACTGACGGATGCCCGATATGGATGAGAGGGGGCTGACCCGGACTGACGGATGCCCGATATATGAGAGAGGGGGTTGACCCGGACTGACGGATGCCCGATTTATAAGGATTTATGTGCTGATGCTGGGCACAGCTTTTATGATGTTTTTGAGTGTCGATGCTGGACACTCCGGTTCCATGATTTTGACGTGTCGCGAGGGACACAGATGGTCTATATCCTCATATTTTCCATGCATATGCTTTATGATATTTACATGCATGATGCTTATTGTCATTGGGTGACGAGTGGATGGGATCCACGTACATGTAGATTTGATTATATTGATCATACCTCATATTTATGATATGCTATTACCTGAGGCACTGGCACGAGCACTTGGCACTACATACTTGTACAGAGGTTACATTGCCACTTTAGCATGCTTCAGACTTATTCATATTGAGGGTTATTTATATTTGATCGTATTGACCTAGGATGGGTCATACATTCGATTTCTGCTTGTAGATATTTTCTATTCACGAGTTGGCAACTCACCCCCGTTGTACCACAGTTCTTGCAGGTTTTGCCGTACAGGTTTCATAGCGGCTTTTTCTGGCACACTGCTTTCATACGGGTGACTTGCTTGGGTAGGTGGGTTCTTTTGTATCAGAACCACCATTGTTGATGTATTATTCATTGTATCTAGAAATTCCATCAACCAAAACTTGTATATTGTTTCAGACTTAGAAAAGCAGTGATGTATTATTTTGACCTTAGAGTCGCGCTTGTAGTATTACGGTTTTCAGGCTGTTTTGAGTTTCTTTGAGTTTTGATCCTCGCCCTTCGGCGTTGTATACTATATTGCTTGCGTGGTTGTGACCGTCGATTGACGAAGAGCTAGCTCCCGCTTGGGGATGCCTTTTATCACTGCATTTATATGTTATTCTTGTTGTACCCCATTCGGGGCCAGTTTGTACAAAGGAAACTCTGCCGAAATTTTCAGAAAGGACTGCACATTTGAAAAGCGTTCGGCTTAGTTATTTAAAAGATTTGATTTCAAAACATCTTTATTTTACTCCTTAAAATGGTTTTAGATTTCTGGGCTTTTGGCTTACTTGGATCAGATGGAGTCCTATAGACTTCATGTGGTTCAAGGGCCAGTCACGTGCTCTTTAGGGTCGTGACACCATCTTTGATGTCAAACACCGATAGATATGTGATCATCCATCGCCCATCATATGGGTCAAGATGCGTATACGCTAGTCTACTCTGGTGTATCGATGCCCTGTCTCGATACACCCTCGACTAGGAACAGTTATAGGATGTACTCGTTGACTACCCTGGCCCCACTAGTATGATCTCATCATAATCTCAACAGTCAAGTACATATCCTAAGGGCTTTATCAATATGTGAGAGCAAAACAGTAAACCATTACAAGTCAACATGTTAAGGTAAAGCGAAACCAGACAGCATACTATCATATCGAGCAAGAAAGTCCTCTCTATATATATCCAAGCATTCATTATAATATACATTATATGTACAACAATGGCCTCTAGGGCATATACATAACTAACAATATATATATATATATATATATATATATACCTTGAAGATAATTACGATATGAGGGTATGATGAAATAAAATGACACGAGTCGATATGTTTGATATGAGAATGCAAGGCTATCTATCTATCTATCTATCTATCTATCTATCTATCTATATATATATATATATATATAGCCTTGCATTCTCATATCAAACATATCGACTCGTGTCATTTTATTTCATCATACCCCCATCTCATCATATCATCTCGTAATTATCTTCAAGGTTATATATATATATATATATATATATATATATGCTTGTGTACCTATGACTCATGGACTAAAAAAACTAGAACTAGGGATGTACCTTCCTACACATAAACTACTATGGTTTATAGTACCCCAAAACCCTATTAGCTGGGTATACATATCTAATACACACACACACACACACACACATATACATACATACATACTGTATTTCTAATATCCTAATACTATGGTTGCGAAGGTGGTATACGCCATCCACCCGACTTCCCCCATAGATATACATCTACTCACCTACTATCGTCACTCTAACTGAAATCGATGAACTCCTTGCTTTCCTTCGTCACCCCGGAAGTCTACGTGAACGCACCTACAAATCAATGCATATCATACCGAAATCAAAATCAAATCCGAAAACCGATACGGCAAGCGAAACTCACATAAGCTAGAACCTATAGTCCACGCATGCAAGTACAAACAAACAACCCCCGACGTTGACGTACAAACGTCAAATGACCGAGTCAAAATTCAAATATCAAAAACCTAGTTTTCAAAAGTCGCAAAACGAAATCTGAAACTTATTAAAACACTCCCAGATTACCCAAAGTGAAATTAGGATATTTTGCATATAGGGTAGGTTTATACATCTAGTGATTGAGCTATGGACCAAAAACCAAACCCAAACTCCAAGATCAGGCCGCAAATTGCAGCCAATGGGAATAAATTGCCGGCCATGACAAGGAAGTGGGGGCTTGGGCTTCAGGGGTAGCTTCCTAATTGCCTGCACATCTTACTATATCTGCAATATATTTTTCAGAGTTCTCGAGTTATACCAGATTCTAATTGATCACCACAATTCGTTAAAAACCGATATTGGAAAATTCTAAGTTTGTCAAATCCGAGAATTTCTCCACTATATCACCTTCACTTATCACTAATGGTCTTGTAAGCACTCCCTAAACCCTCTATTAAGCACTACTACAGGTTTTACCTCATAATCCTCACCCTAGAATTTTCTAAGATCATAAAACTTAAACTTTTTAACTTTAAACTAAGACTTGAGGTTAGGAAACTAAATACTTGAACAAGGGTTAGTGTTTTATCTCAAGGAAGCGACTCAAGAAAATTCTTTGGTGGTCCAAAGTGCTCAAAACTCTAACTTGATTCCACCATGTGGTGTAGGATGTAATTGTGGACAATTTTTGTGAAGGGTTTGTGAGATTTTGATAAAGTTGTGGGGGTGTTGCATGGGGTAGAGAGGGTGGAGGAGTTGAAAAAAGAGGAGGAGATGAAGAAAATGGATGAGGTGAAGAAAATAATAAGGATGGAGACTCCATGGTTGCGAGAACCATTCCCCTCTCTCTTTTCTCTCTCATTTTCTCTCCTCATTATTTCTAGTCACATCTATGTCTCCTCTCTTTCTTTTCGTTTTTCTTTTCTCATCTTTTCTCATCTTTTCTCTTTTGAAAACAAAAGAAACACAAAACCATGTATGAAACAAAATACAATGTGTCATGGCACATTAGACATGGTTAACAAAAATGGATCTGGTTTAAAGAATAATTAGTAATATATTAATCAAGTTTAACATAAACTTGTATGTAAATAATCATATAATAATTTATAAAATCCCAAATCTAATAAATGCTTCCGTAAATAATAATTCATATTAATTTCCAAATATTTTCCAAAATATAGGTATATAATTATACCATTTTACGAAAACTCAATCCATATTCGTATTGTTTTCATGAAATTCATTATTTTATTATTTAAATTCCAAAAATATTATTTTCTATTTTCTGAAATATTACAGTCTTCCCCCCCTAAATAAATTCGGTCCTCGAATTTAAAATTAAACCCCAAAATTATTAAAACATTTCAGTAAATCAGTCAAATCAATGGGGCTCCGAAATCACGAAACGCAAGAACCATACAGCGCATCATATGCGCATGAAAAAAATCGAAACTCCGTCAAACATCATGCAAATCATAGAAGCTTTGATGCATATGCAAGTTTCAAAATCTACTGTTTAATTCAAGTATCATATACTCAAGACTATAATATGTATATAGTACGCATCCTTATGAAATCACCTAAAAAGCTGAGTAAAAATACATGCAAAATCCTTTTCAAATCTTCGTGCGATGCGTGTATCATGGTACGAGTAGCAGACGTTCATTTTGTAAAGAAATAGGTATATATCTATATACGTTTTACTCAAGATATACGTCTCGCCCCTTTTGAAAATGATCTAGAAGGGTTTTTTTTGTAAAGGTTCGTGCCACTCATGGACACGTAGGAAAATAGTGAGACTATAGCTCCTTTTTGGAAACCTCTTCGGTAAATGTCGATGCATGCAAAAATACTCAGGTACTGTCCTTAGACCAGTCCTACTCGGCTACTATATAATATAGTATATATATTATAAAAACATGATGCTCGAAAGAAGAATCAACTCAATAGGTGTTTATGAAAATACTACATGCGTCTGGTGTGCATGGAAATCAAAGTCAAATCCAAGTGACACGAATGTATACGAAAGAAAAGCTGCATGCAATAGGTGTGCACAAAAGCAAAAACTGCGTGCAACGGGTATGCACAAAAGCATCTGTCAAGTGCAACGGGTGTACACGACAACGATATCAAGTGCATCTAAAGGGAATGAAAATCTCAACTAAGTGTAAATAATATGCACGAAAAATCTCGATTAAGTGCATCTGGTGTGCACAAAATCGCATCAGGTGTGCACAAAATCGCATCAGGTGTGCACAAGTGTGCGTGAAAATCTAAATCAAGTACGTCAGGTCCGCACAAACGCATCCAGTGCAATATGGTGCACGAAAACGAATACCAAATATATGAATCAAGATCAACGGTATACAATATGCATGAAATCAAAATCAAGTATATCGAAATGTATGAAATCATAAACATGTGCAACTGCGTGCACAAAACCCATATCAATACACTGAAAGCGCATGTGAACTGCACCGAGTGCATAAGTCAAAATCAAGTGCATATTATATGCATGAAATCAAAATCGACTGTATCGGGATGCACGGAATCATAAATATGTGTGACAAATGCACAAAATCGATATCAAGTGCAATGGATATGCAGAAAACATGATCTAATGTAAAGGATGTAATAAACATAAATCAAGTGCAACCACGGTGCACGGAATATCAATCATGAAACTAAATCGTCAGAACTCAAAAGTCTAAAATGAAATAAGCGTGATATTCAGATCACTAAATAACATAAAAAAATAACATTGAGGTACACCTCCTTCAATATCGAAGGGTGCTGATGCACCCAAGCTGGCAAAGCAAGAGTATATACTTGCTTCCTGCCCACGGTTTTGCGTTCTCTATCCCTGGGTCCTTGTTTTCTAGGTGGATCACCTATTCAAAGATCTTCCGACTCGACAGCCTGTTTAGGAGTAGCGAAGGAAACCGTCCTGTTCTGACGTCTCTCTGATCATCTCCTGACTAATTTACATAGTCACTCGTAATGTAGCACGCCAATGATGGCGACCTTTGGCCCTCTGAGTGCATGTTCTACAACCGATCCTGGGTCTAAATCTTTACCGCTTAAGCACTCCGGAAAGTACCTGCCATGGTCTCTTCCAATCTCAACTCTGCCGAACTGGCCGGAAACTGGCATTCTTTATTTAATCCTCTTAAGTTTCAGGACAACTGTAATCTTATCATGATTTTTCTTGGAAATGTGGCCGTATCCAACGCTTTTGCATACGTATCAATTCTCTGGCTTCAACGGAAAAGAACGACTCATTAAGAGCTCACACAGATCTCTTATCCACTTTTCTTCAATATCGACCAATTCAGAATCATATCTTGATGGCTGCGTACTGCAATTCATTCTCGGTTACAGTCAATCCGGAGTCTCTTACAAGGACTCGAAGTTACGATCTCGGGCATCTTCGCCACTCTATGGAAGATATCTGGCTGATTATGTTCTCAAAAACTCGTCTAAGTTATCGGAGGAATACGCTTTATTCGTCCTTTCTCGATCAACTCACAGCACGTCTGGGTGAGGCCCCTCTAACTAAAGATAGTCAACTTAATGATCTCGCATCGGAGTATCCTAACGTACAAAATATCCTAGTCACTTATTGTCACGACCCGAAAGGTACAGAACATGACCGGCACTTAAATTATGAAACGTCTCGAGGCGTACGTAATCTAAGTAAGCCAAAACCCAGAAATCAAAAACCAAAGAAGCAGTAGAGTGAAAGAAAAACCAACTTAAAACAAGTAGTTTTAATAGCATAAGCCGAATTATGCGTTTTAAACACATCAAGTATTTTCTGAAAATTTCGGCAGAGTCTCCTTTGTAAATACTGGCCCCCAAACGGGATACAACATGAATAGTATACGAAATCAATAAAAAGGCATCCCCAAGCGGGAGCTAGCTCTTCGTCAATCGACGGTCACAACCACACAAGCAGTACAACGCCAAGGGCGAGGATCAAAACTCAAAAGGAAACTTAAAACAGCAAGAAATCCATAGAAATACAACACGCGACTCTAAGCTCGAAAGAATAAACATCACTGGTCTCTATCTCTAAAGTAAATATATGTTTGGTTGATGGAACTTCTAGATACAACAGAATAATAATATACAATGTATAATGATGGTTACGATATGAGTAAACCCACCTACTAGCAAGTCACCCGAAAAAGAAGTAGTGCCAACAAAGCCGTAATGAAACCTGTACGGCAAAACCTGCAAGAAACTGTGGTACAACGGTGGTGAGTTGCCAGCTCGTGAGTAGAAAAACATCTACGAACAGAAATCGCATGAACAACACAATCCTAGGTCATACGATCATAATATATCCTCAAATATGTAATCTGTAGCCTATAACAATGGCTAGGGTAAACCTCTAAACAACGGTAATACCAAGTGCTCGTGTCAGTGCCTCAGATAGCAATATATCATATGGATGATGTATGAATGCACGAAACAGAATGCATGTACTGAAGAAAACTGCTTTCATAAATTAGTGAGATTTTTTGTATTTTTTTAAAACGAGGTATCATAATGAAATCAGCATAAACAGTGTCTAGCATCGACACAAAACATAAATCCTAATGTCTTAAAATCTCAGGCTCCGGCTAACCGGACTGGCCTGTAATCATCAAATCTCTGGACCTCAATATCTCAGAATCTCTGTATCAATCTCACTATCTAGGGTGCCGTCAGTCCGGACCGGCCCGTACCATCAATCTCAAGACCACGACGGTATCCTCCGGATATCCGACGCGTCGGGTAAAATCACCGGTAGGTAGTGCTCCCCTGCCAGGCTCATCGTCATCACCACGAGCTTCTTGCCCCGGGATACCTTACCGGGCCCACCATGTACCCGAAACGGTTCATCCATCTCCCTGAATCAGGTCTCGAAATCCATCAGCAAACTCATGGTGGACGACTCATACATCATGGGAAAACCGCACTTTTCATTTAAAAAGAGAGAAAAGAATTTTATAAATGTTTTTGCGGTTTTCCCCCAAATCCAGGAAATCTCATGAAAATTCGAATCCAAATCATCAATAGCATGTAAACAGCGGATATAGGCACAAAAATCCATGAATACGGCATAACAGTGGATAATAACATGCATGAGATAGCATGTAATAACTACAATGTCTAAACTAGCATATAAGGCAAGTACACTAATGTCATGTCTAAAATATTAGCTAAAAACTATGTCAAAGAAATAGTACTTTCTAAAGTGTTCATGACATGGCAATTACTGATGAAGATGTGTGTGAGCTGGTAAGTAAGTGTACGTGGTACATACGCATCATCGGTATTGGTGCTGGTGTCCTAACAACATGATATCAACAATAGAATATGAATCATAATATAAGCATGCGATGCGGAGCGAACAACAATAATGAGCGGGAGCTAAATACTAAACACAACGATAACTAATCTGCATTTAATATAAGTCTAGTCTGACAACTACACTAAACTATAGGGCTGAGCTAACAGGCTAACTAAAGGTAAAGAAACCGCCTATCATCTGAGTCGATACATACATACATACACACACACACACACACACACACACACACACACACACACACACATATATATATATATTAGTCGGTGATCCTGCCTCGATAATATCACATCCGATACCATATCTATAATCAAATAATCCCAAGTCAGGAGTGCGGATCAAACATCAATATATAGCTCGTACGTAAATCTGTCGTACGGCATCCCAAATCTGGGTACGGGTCAATATCACATTCATCATACTATTCATCTGGTATCCTCTTTATCAAATATCATGATCGGGGTACTGATCTACGTCTAGTACAATACTGATACCATCCATGAAATGCATGCGGGTATATGAAAACACCACGCCTAGAGAACCCGCTAAAATATCATGTCGTATCTCAAATACGGACCACATCACATCACCGATCTCACGGCCTCAATCCCAATCTCATCGACTCATCTCCAAATATCATACAATATCCTCAACATTCATGCATGTGTATATGAATGTATATATGCATAGTCCCATACCCATGCGTGTATATATATATATATATATATATATATCCCCATATACGCACAGGTAAAAAGTGAAAGCAGGTGTGTGCGTGTGGGTGTGAAGCTATTCTAGGGTTCGCGACTAAGAAGTTATGCTAATTTACTTCAATTTACCCTACACTAAACCATGAACAGAAAATCATACCTTGATAATCATCCTCGTATCATGAAACACCTATATAACATATATATATCATCAACTATACAACGGACTGCGGGGGGTGCTATACGCCATCCACCCGACCTCTCCCCGTAGATATAAATCTACTCACCTCGATCTCTGCTTGCCGATGCAGATGTCACCTCGCGCTTGATTGTCGCCTCGAAGTCTTCGTGAGGGTACCTACATATCATAACGCACTATATCGCATTAAAGTCCGACTCACGACCAAATCGACACACGAATCTCATATAAGTCAAAACCAATAGTTTGCTCTCTCAAATCAACCTAAAACACTCGACATCGGCGTACAAACGCCGAGTGACCGAGAAAAACTCAAACATACAAATCGTAGTTCCCAAAACTCACTAATTATAATATAAAATAGGGTTTAAATCATCAAAACATTAAAATAAATCAATCGATTTATTTCCGAAAACCTAGAAAGCACTAAATTTTCGTTTTAATTCGAAACTTGATGTTTTAACAAAACTAATGGCCATAATATCCACTAAACATCATAACTAAGTCATACAAATCACTTTCATAAATTAATCTCATCAATTTGTATAAATTTCAAATTCCTAGTTTGCAAAAATACCGATTTTAACTTTTTTTAAAATAAAATTCACAATTTATCAATTAAGCATGGTTTTGCATGATCTAAGTTGCTAAACAACAAATTAAAATGTTAATAAAGTCATCAAAACCTTAATTAGATTTTCAATCACCCATTTGCAACTAAAAGCTAAAACCTAGTTTGCAATTTATATATACTTATTAGAAATTTAAATTAACAAAAATGCGAACTAGCAACCAGATTTGATTTAGCAAGTCTTAAGATCTCAATTACAACATACAATCCATGATCCAAATACCCAAAACCCTAATTTGATCACAACCCATTCTCTTTAATTTTCTAAATTAACAACTAGAACCAATTTAACACTTAAATATGCTAGATTGATAAACAACGATTTAAACATGGGTTGGGATTTATACCTCACAACCATGAGATCAACATGCAAACTAAGACTCCAAAATTCCAACTTTTCCCCAAGATCCATACTAGATAGGCCAATGAAAAATGGGTAGGGATTAGATTTTGATTTTGTGGGATTTTTGGTGGATTTTTGAGTGAGATTTGATGATTTTAGCATAAGAAATGAGGAGGAACAAGTGGGGGAGCTGCTGCTGCAGCAAGGGGAAGGGGGCTCGGCCAATTTTTGGTGGGGGGAGAGAGAGAGAGAGATTGTGTGGTGTTGGAAAAGTCACAAGTCAACAAATACCCCCATACCTCCTTTAATTAATACATTCCTTATTCTATTCTTTTTAAACCTTTTCAAGTAGGGAATTTTGGGGAGGGGGCTGCTGAATTCAGCCACAATATGGGAGAGGGTTAGGGTGAGTGTGTGTATGTGAGGAATACCAAGTAACATGCAACCATACCCCAAGTCAAAAAGCCCAAACCTCAATTCTATTTAGCTTAATTTTAACAAAATAAGCCTTTTTCTTCCATATTTTCTAAAACCGATTAACAACTTCATTTCATTTCAAAAATAACATGTTAAAATTTTGTTTAATGTGTTATGATACACAAAATTTGTTTCAACTCATTCCAATTTGTAATTTTCCCTAATTAAATGTATTAGTGACAGATTAAAATAATATTAAACTAATTATTTTCGGAAAATTTATCAGAAAAATAGAAATTTTACCAGTGGCTCAATAAACACCAAATACTAGCAATTACATAGATAGAATATGTATATTTAATTTTATAATAAAGATATTTGTTTTTTGACTTTTTACGGAAACCCCCCTTATTTTACCGATTTTTCCAAAATTTCACCGAAACGATTTTCAAAACGTTACAATCTTTCCCCCTTAAAGAAATTCGGTCCCCGAATTTAAATTAAAAACTCCCCCAATAATAAAACATCTAAGCAAAACCATCAAGTCGTCGGGGCTCCGAAATCATAAATACATAAAATAAATCGTAGCGCAGCGCATGAAAAATGAGCATATAACTCATAATCAAAACTCTGTCAAGCATCCCGCCATCATCGGAGTTATGGTGAAGACACCAATGTCAAGATCCAATACGAAAACCAACATTATATACATCATTAAAACATCTGGAAGCAATGCATGCGAAACCTTTTTCAAATCGCCGTGCGATATTCGCAACACTGCACAGTGGCGGACGTCTATTGTAAGAATATATATATATATATATATATATATATATATATATATATATATATCCTTTGTTTAATATGCACGTCCCGCCGTTTTGAAAGCAATTTTAGAAGGGTTTCCTTTATAAAATGCTTCGTGTCATCTCGGACACGTAGGTAAATACTGAGACTATAGCTCCTCTTTGGAAAAACATTCGATAACTATCAATGCATGCAAAAATATACTCAGGTACTGTCCTCTGACTAGTCCTGCTCAGTACTAAACCAAATAACAAGTATCATAAAAGTATACTACTACAAAAAAAATCAATCCCAAATATATATATGAATGCCACGTGCGTCTGGTGCGCACGGAAATCGAAAACCATGACCATACATGCCCACAGAAACAATATCTAAGTGCATCGGGTATCCACGAAACATCTGTCATAGGCAACGTGTGTGCCTGACAGCAAAATCAGGTGCATCTGATATGCACGAAGAATCTCGATTTAGTGCATCTGGCGTGCACCAAAATCGTATTTCAAAAACATGCACCCAACATGCGCGAAAATCCAAATCAAATGCATGGAGTGCAAGAATCAATATAAATATCAAAATCTAAATCGACGGTATACAATACGACTCAATCTAAATCAGGTATACCGCGTGTATAAGCTCACAACCATGTGCATCAAATCAAATCAAAACACTAAAAGTGCATGGAAACGATGCTGGAAGCATAAATCAAATCACAGGCATGAAATCATAATCAATACCTCAAACGTAATAACTATGAGCAAAATGCAAATACCCAGTAGGTGCAAGAAAACAAATATCATGAAACTCAGTCATCAAGACTAAATCATGCAAACAGAACGCCTAAAATACCGAAATCCAAGGTGATGGATACGTGATAATCGAATCACAAAATCACAAATCATAAATACCGTCATCGGTATATCCTCCTTCAAAGCTGGGAAGGTGTAGGTGCATCCAATGCTAACAGCGCAAGATTTCTACTTGCCTCTTGCTCACGGTCTGGCGTCCTCCGTCCCTGGGTCCTTATCTTCTCTGTGGATTACCAATCTCACGATCCATCGGCTCATCGGCCCTGTTAGGTGTGCTAACGGGGACGATTCCGTTCCGGCACTCCTCTAGTCATTTCTCGGTCAATCCTCATGACCACTCATAAAGCAGCATGTCACTGGCGTCGGCCTCTGGCTCTTTGAATGCACGTAACACATCTGATCCTGGGTGCAAATATCATTGCAGCAGTGTCCTGGAAGGAATCCTGCTCAAGGTCTCTTCCAAGTCTTATCTCTGCCTAACTGTCCGGAAGTCATCGTCCTTTACTACATCCGTTTCTTGTTCTGGAACGGCTGCATATTCATCGCGACTCCTTCTGGAAGGTATATCCAAGTATAATGCCTCGGCATGTGTATCGCATCTCTGATGTCGGCGGAGTGGAACGTCATCTTATCCAGATCTGGTACAAACATCTTACTCCACTTTTCTCTAATATTGACTGCTTCGGACTCGTCTCGTCGTGGCTGCATGGACTGAGCTCCAATGGCTATCCTCGTATTTGGAGTCTCCCAAGAAATGCATCTCACCACCAGGCATCTGAATGAAGTCGAACCATTCGATCGATTCGTCAAAATCTCATAATCCCCCAAGAGCTCAACATCTTGGGTACAGTTTAATAGTATCGAGTACGTACCACAGTATCGATGGTCCAGCCGTAGAAGGGCAAACCCAAGCCTCACTAATGGCGCCGCGGAACTGCCGCAAACCCTAAGGTTCAAAGGCTTTCACACAGTCATTATGTCGAGTTAGGGTTTCATTCTTCTAGAGGGTCCATAGAATTGCCTGCATGTCTTTCCGAATACTTTAAACTTGGAATAATAGGTTTCTGAAATTCGATCGTCTCTGTCGACTCTCAACGTCTCCGTGTGAAGTCGTCTCTAGCTGGAATCAATCTATCTGATGACCTCGCATCGGGGTAGCGAACGAACCACATGTCCTAGTCATTCATCCTCGGTGACTAGCGACCTTCTCTCATCTCTTAGTACAACTCGTACTGCAATAGCTCCAACATCTGGGCGATATCTCATCGCTCGCAGCAAAAACTGGTTCACTCGTCTGCATGCTGAACCGTCCCTCAATCATCATGAATAAGCAATACATCAACGGTTATCAAAATCTGGTTGGCCTCTATCAGTGGCTCAATCCTCTAGTGCTGATCAGCACATCCGAGTAACCTCATACAGCGATCCATCCCACGCTCGTAGCACAAAAACACAATAAAAAGACACATCTATGTAATAGTGTGTCGCCGGAATTTAAGCCCTGGTCAGTCCTCGTTCGTGACGAGCTCGTGCTGACCGCAACTCTAGTCGTAGCTCTCCCTGTCCGTAATCGTGGCAGCAAAACCATAACTAGTACCGATGAGGCTAGATCATGAATGAATATAATACTGAGCAGAGAAATGTACATCCTAAGGCTTCTTAAGTGGAGTAGCGTATCGTAAATATGCCGCGGAACATACCTACGGTACGTCACTCTACTTTAGTCACCTATTCCATCAACCAAGGGTCATCCTACGCTCCGTAAGTAAAACCTAACGCTTTGATACCAACTTTGTCACGACCCGAAAGGTACGGAACATGACCGACACTTAAATTACGAAACGACTCGAGGCTGTCACGTCCCGAAAGTACGGAACATGACCGGCACTTAGGCAACTGATTGTTAGATTTTCCCGTTGTGTAGTATGAATCAATTCAAAAGGTCCCTAAAACGGCAACATTTGATTGAAACTGTTTCTTGTGTCGGTATTCAGAAAATTTATAAAGAACTTCACAACCAAAAAAAATATTTTGACCGCAATCAAACTACGGTGTCAATTGTAGTTCATGAATGAGTGCGGATCGTCCATAGGGATTGCACGATTTGTTGTATTGATATGCTTGAATTGAAAAGTTAAGCTAAGATAAACGAAAACATGATTCAAGGGTATTGATTTTCAAGTGTCACTATTCTATTCAAGAATCAAGAAAAAGATAAACAGTCAAGAATCGGTGTATCGATGATATTTCCAATTAACAATCAAGAATCTAAAAGAGGCTTGTAGGAATCGATAGGATCAATAGACGTCATGTAATCTAAAGATATCGTGTTCTTGTCCTTCGAAGGATTGATACTAGATCGATGATCATCGACGAGAGTTAGGGCTTTCTTGATGAAACTAGGGTTCATCTTTTAACCCTTGTTCTTTCGTCGATATCATTCCTTTTCTAGCCTCTACCAAATTCAAGAAACGATCGTGACTCCCCAATTTCGATCGATGTCAATCAAGAAAGCATCGAAACGAAATGGGTCGTCGTTTCTTGAACTTGCTAGGGTTTACAAAACTCGTAGGACTCAAGAATCGATTAAAGCTATGTTACATCATCATTCTATTAACCGTCTCGACTCCTCGACGAGCGGAGTTTTATTCACACATCACCACACAGAAAAGATTCACAAATTGTAAAGATATCATGATGCAGAATTTAAAGAAAACAAGATAAAAGAATATCACCTTTATTTATCTCAACAATTTTGATTACATTCGCTTCAAGAACTACAAGAGGAAGAATCTAAATCGTTGATCGGGCGTCGCTCGGCTTCGTGAGTCGTGGATCGGCTCGGATCGCTTGCTCCGTTGAAGATCGGATCCGCTCCTAAAGGTTGTAAGGCTTCTTGCTTAATGGGTACTCGGGATCTTGATCTTTAATTGGAATTAGGGTTAGGGTTTCCCACAAATCCTCTCACTAGATTTGTGGAAGAAGAAGATGAGATAAGAGATGAAATGGCTCTAGTTTGATACTAGATTGGGGATCCAAGATTATTTTACAAGTGAGCCTAGGGTCTTATTTATAGAGCTCCCAAACCCTAGGTTTAGGTTTGAAATGGTAGTTCCCTCCAAAAGTTTGTTGAGTCTTCTAGAAGATAGTTTGTTAGGAGCTAGCTTAGGGTTTAAGCTAGAATTAATTAAGCTTGGAAACCCTTGTTTGCTGATCTGGCAGAAACCCCTGGAGTCTTCTGGAAACTGAGATACATTTCTGAGCAGTGGGCCCTGTAATAAGCATTGTGGTACAAAACTCAGGTGATGATGTCATCAAGCCGCCGCGGAACCGCGGCTTAAGCCGGCTATGGCCGCGGTTCCGCGGCCATATTGGAGCCTTGGGCTTTATGCTTTCTGGAGTGGTCTTGTACTGCTATCTGGGGCTTTGTCTGATATGCTGAATTGTGATTGCTCCTTTGGATTGATACCAGATCTGAAATTAGTGGGTTGACGTATCTTTTGAGCGATGTAATGTTCGAGCAAGCTTTCCTTTTCCTGCACAGACTTCGAAACACGGGTTGCGACATATAGAAATATTGCGATGCCATGCAATGCAGTCAATTTCCCTAGAAATGCTGGTTTTAAGGTCTAATACATGTAATCTTATAATCTGTGATAGATTTGCTAATATGTGAAATACGGATACCGAACACTTCTATATGAATGCAAATGATGAGGAAATTGCCGGCTAAAATATGCAATATTTTCGACTGATCAAATACCCCCAAACTTAATTTCGATCGTCTCGAGCGAATGTTTTATTAAAAAGAGAAGGAGAAAATAAAGAAAGAGATAAACTAGCTAGCACACTTTCGTAGGCAACACGATTGCACTGAGCACGTGCAACAAGCCTTTAAACCTTTAGGTGTCCCTAGTAGGAGGAGTGTTGTCTCCTGAGGGTTTTCAGCGGATTGCACCCACAAAATCCAATAATAAAAGCAAGATCATGAATATTACATTTAAAGAAGAGAATTGTAAAAGAAAAGCTTTGAAAATTAGGGTTTCCAACTAAGCTAGCTTTTCGGTTGTCATGAGCCCTATCTTAATGGTCATGAAAAGATGTTAGAAATCACGTCCTCCCTCAATAAAACATCGTCTTATTCTTCATTCCTATCTGTATTCCAAACATCGATCATATCACCCTGCGTGTGTGTAAAGGACATCCCTACACCTGGAGAATTCAATTCAAGTTATCATACTCTTGACCATCAGCCTCAGTACTTTTTAATTAATGAATATTTAGATGAGATTGCTCACACACTTTCATGCGACAGTTAATACTTCTTGAGGTACTAACCGACCGATTACTCATGTGCTTGCTTACTTGGTGTATTTTCCTCGTCTTGCACCACCTCAGGCATAGCAGTGACTCCCAGACCAGTTGGCCTTAGGGCACTAGGTGAAGAAACACCCTCGCTATACATTTTTTATTGCCCTTGGTGATAACAAAACCAGTGTCCATTTTTCTCACCACATTATATTTTTTTTATTCACTTTTTTTTTCTTTTTATTTCCTTCATACATCGGCTTTAAGACAAGAGCATTTCAAGGTATCCTCTACTATCCCAGGCTTCAAGACGTGTGTAAGTGCGAATAGCAGGGTATCAACGTTCAAAATGTTTGGCTTCCAGAATAGAAACTATTTTTCAGACTTAGTTTTATCCTCAGATTAGTGACGTCTTTCATCTTACTAACCCTTGGGACAACGGCTCATAACTACTCATTACTAGTTCGTATAAGAAAACTTCTAATTTTCTTAGTTTTCTAAAATTTTTCTAATCTCATGGATGTAATTTTAAACTTTCATTATCTTATTTATATACAAAAAAGTGTAAATATTAAAATTATTTTTATATTTGAAATTTTTTTAAAAATTTTTATGGGTTTTGAAAGTTTTTCAATTTTTATAGATTTTTAAAAAAATGTTTTGTGCTTATGCAGATGATATGCAAATGATGCAAAAATAAGCACAAACCTCCCCCAAACTTGTTTTCAACAGTGTCCTCACTGTTGCCGAATGCTATACCTACAAAACTGTAAGCCTGGGGGGAATTATTAGTGGGGGCAAAATATATAAGTGAAAAACTTCCCCCAAACTTACTCTTTTTACTCACCTTCATTCAAAAAATATGCAATGATATACAGGATATGAAAGTGAGACGGAGGAATTTTAATCTAAATAAACTGGCTCTTGTAAGAACAAGAGCTCCTCCGTGGGGTCAGTGGAATAATACGGCTTTAATCTATGTCCATTTACTTTGAAAACAGTGCCGTTTTTAACATTTTCAACTTCTACGCCCCGTGCGGGTATACAGACCGCACCACAAAAGGTCTCTTCCATCGAGATCGGAGCTTACCCGCGTGAAGGTGTAATCGTGAATCATAAAGAAGGACTTGTTGACCAGGTAAAAATGTTTTCCTCAAAATGTTTTTATCGTGAAAAACCTTAGTCCTATTCTTTGTGATTACAGCATTATCATAAGCTTCATCGCGGAGTTCGCTTAGCTCGTTAAGTTGCAGCTTCCGAAAGTTGCAAGCAAGGTTTAGATCAAAATTTATTTCCTTTATAGCCCACAATGCTTTATGCTCTATTTCGACAGGTAAATGACATGCTTTTCCAAACACTATCCTATATGGAGACATTCCTAGGTCGGTCTTATATGCAGTTCGGAATGCCCAAAGAGCATCCGTCAATTTGGTCGACCAGTCTTTTCTATTTTTAGCAACAGTCTTCTCCAGGATAAGTTTGATTTGTCTGTTTGAGATTTCAGCCTGCCCGCTTGTTTGGGGGTGATAGGGTGTAGAAAGTCGGTGGTTAATTGAGTATTTTCGCATCAGAGTCTCGAAAGATCTGTTGCAGAAATGTGTCCCATTATCGCTAATAATAGCACGTGGGTGTCCAAATCGCGAGAAGATATTCTCTTTTAAGAACTTAATGACAACTTTCTTGTCATTAGTGCGACATGGAATGGCTTCTACCCATTTTGAGACATAATCAACTGCCAGCAATATGTACAAATTTCTAAAGGAGTTGGGAAAAGGACCCATAAAATCTATGCCCCAAACATCAAATATTTCAACAACCAAGATGGGTTGCTGAGGCATTTCATTCCTCTGGGATATTCTACCCGTATACTGACATTGTGTACAGGTTTTGCAATGTTCAAATGCATCCTTGAATAAGGTCGACCAATAAAATCCACATTGCAAAACCTTTTCCGCTGTCTTTCTAGGACCAAAGTGACCCCCACAGGCCTGATCATGACAAAAAGAAAGAACACTATTGAACTCTTCATTTGGGACGCACCGGCGAATGATCTGATCAGGACAATATTTAAACAAATAGGGCTCATCCCAGTAAAAGTGTTTTACTTGGGATAGAAAACGGTATTTGTCCTGTTTTGACCAATCGCTCGGTATTAGTCCCGTTGCATGATAATTCACAATATCCCTGAACCATGGTTCAGTGGATATGCTCAAGAGTTGTTCGTCAGGGAACGAGTCATTAATTGGCAGGGTCACAGGGGAAGAAACGATGCGTGAAAGGTGGTCAGCTACTACGTTTTCACATCCTTTCTTATCTTTGATAACAAGATCGAATTCTTGTAACAGTAGGATCCAACGTATTAGTCGACCTTTTGCATCTTTCTTCGCCAGAAGATGTTTTAAAGCGGAATGGTCAGTATACACAACTATAGGTGAGCCGATTAAGTAAGGCCTGAATTTTTCTAATGCAAATACAACCGCTAAAAGTTCTTTCTCGGTGGTTGTATAATTGATTTGCGCATCATTCAGGGTCTTACTTGCATAGTAAATCACGTGTGGCATCTTTTCGATGTGCTGTCCTAACACTGCACCTACTGCAAAATCAGATGCATCACACATCAGCTCAAAGGGGTAGTCCCAATTTGGTGATGATAAAACGGGGGCTGAAGTGAGTGAGTGTTTAAGTGAGTCGAAAGCTGTCTCGCAGTCCGAGTCAAAATGGAAGGTCGTATCCTTGGCCAGGAGTAGTGTTAAAGGTCTAGCAATTTTGCTAAAATCCTTAATGAATCTCCTATAAAAGCCCGCATGGCCAAGGAAAGAGCGAATATCTTTGACGCTTTTGGGATGAGGGAGGTTTTGAATGACATCTACTTTAGCTCTGTCAACCTCAATGCCTTTCTGTGAAATGACATGTCCAAGTACTATTCCTTCTTGGACCATAAAATGGCATTTTTCCCAGTTCAAAGTCAAGTTCTTCTCTTTGCAACGAGTAAGAACAGCGTCAAGATTCGCTAGGCAATCTGAAAAAGAGTCTCCAAAAATCGAGAAGTCGTCCATAAAGATCTCCAAAAAATTCTCTACCATATCAGAGAATATCCCCATCATACACCGCTGAAAGGTAGCGGGAGCATTGCCTAGCCCAAAGGGCATGCGACTGTAAGCAAAGGTACCAAAAGGACAAGTAAAAGTGGTTTTATCTTAATCCTTTTTGGCGATGGGGACCTGATTATAGCCTGAGTATCCGTCCATAAAACAATAATATTCTCGTCCTGCTAAGCGTTCCAGCATCTGATCAATGAATGGTAGAGGAAAGTGGTCTTTCCTCGTGGCAGCGTTGAGTTTTCTATAATCGATGCATACACGCCACCCAGTTTGGGCGCATGTCTGAATCAACTCATTCGCCTCATTTGTGTTAACTGTGATGCCGGATTTCTTAGGAACGACATGTATAGGACTCACCCACTGGTTATCGGAGATGGGGTATATAATACCATTATCTAAGCATTTGAGGATCTCTTTCATGACGGGATTCAACCGTCTCTGTGGTTCTCGAGTTGGTCTGGCATCATCCATCACATGTATATGATGTTCAATTATCAAGGGACTAATCCCTTTGATGTCCGCCATACTCCAACCAAACGCCTCTTTGTTAGATCTCAATACCGATAAAAGTACATTCTCTTGCTCTGATGCAAGAGAAGCGGATATGATAACCGGTAAAGACTCATTCTCACCTAGATATGCATATTTAAGGTGAGAAGGTAAAACCTTGAGATCTAATTCAGGCGGAGAAATGATAGAAGGAGGGATCATTGAGTGATTTTTGGATTTACAAAGAAGCTCAGAGCCTGTGAAAGATACAGACTCGGGTGGAGAAAAGTCAGAAGTGCAGGACTCAAGTGTAGGTAAAGTGTCCTCACTAAGATCTTGTGCAAAGTCAAACAGAGATGTGGTAATGTCATGGAGATCAGTAAAGCAAAGTTCCTCAGCTCCACAACTATCGGGAGCGATCTCATGGACAGAGCACACATCTAAAATATGAGCAGAGGGTTCTGATGGCTGACTTCCAACATTGTAGATATTTAGTTCAATGGTCATATTTCCAAATGATAAGTTCATTGAACCATTTCTACAATTTATAACAACGTTGGAAGTGGCAAGGAAAGGACGACCTAGAATCACCGGAATTTGGCCCCGGGGGTTTGCTACAGGATGTGTGTCGAGCACAATGAAGTCTACAGGGAAAACAAATTCCCCGACCTTTATCAATACATCCTCTAATTCATCCCTTGGTTTGGTGATAGATCGGTCTGCCATCTGGAGAGTGCAGTGAGCAGGTTTCAGCTCTCTAATCCCTAATTGCTCATAGACAGAATAAGGGAGCAGGTTAACACTTGCGCCAAGGTCTAAAAGAGCATGATTTATGTTTTTACCCCCAATCGAAATCGATATTGTAGGACATCCTGGGTCCTTTCGTTTCTTTAGTAGCTGGGGGATAAAAGCAGTGCTGATATTATTAGACATAAAGACCTTCTTCGGCACTTGAATCTTCCTCTTCCTAGTGCACAAGTCCTTAAGAATTTTCGCATAAGCGGGGACTTGCTGAATAACATCTAAGAGAGGGATATTGATGTTAACCTGTTTGAACATTTCTAAAATTTTCTCCATATGAGGACTCGTTCTGTTACCCCTTAACCGGTTCGGGTAAGGAGCTTTCGCAATAAGCGCAGGGTCCATCATAGGAGAAGGAAAAGGGGGTAGACGAGGTCCCAAAAGAGGTGTGGGGACCGTCTGTGGAGAACTATAAGGGTTGGGTGAAGGTGTCGAGCCTAAAGGGAACTGGAGAATAGGCTCGTGAGAAGGTGGTTTGGTAGAAGAAGAAGGATCAGAAGGAGAAGTGTGTGTGTGTGGAAAGGTCTCAGCCGGGGTGTTGATATGATTTTCAGTATTATCAATATCTTCCCCGACATGATTGTTCAGCACTCTTCCCGATCTCAACGTTGTGACGGCATTTACATTGTAATGCCCAGGATTCTGTAGGGGTTGAGAGGGAAGTTTCCCTTTTTCTCTCGCACTCATTTCGGCTTTAAGTCGTGCGATTTCAGCTTCCATCGATTTGATACTCTCAGCTTGGGACGCTGAGTTTTTCTTTATCTCACTGACGGAAGATCTAACCTCAGTCGAAACCTCTATGAAATTTGACAAAAGTGATTTCATGGTTTGAGTGAATTGAGAGAACTCGTCAGAACAGGACAACTGCATAGGATTAGATTGTGCAGGATTGTTGCCCTGGTTTTGGAAATTTTGTGACTGATAGGGGTGCTGAGTGAGTTGAAGGGGTTGCTGTTGTGGTGGAGGAAGAGCCCTTTGAAAATTATTCGTGTTTGGAACCGTGTTTTGAGGTTGGTTTTGGTTCCAAGCGAAATTCGGGTGGTTCCTCCAACCCTGATTGTACGTGGAAGAATATGGATCGTTTCGAGGTCTTTGAAATGCGGCATTAGAATGCTCGTGACCTTGAAATGCAGAGTTTAATGGACATTCTTCCGTTAAATGTGACGGATTAGAACAGCACCCACAAACGGTTTTGGGGAGTGACACTGGGTTGAGGGAGGCTGCTGCAAATTTGTGTTCCATAGCGTCGAGCTTCTTTTGCATTGCTGCCATTTCAGCTCGAACACCTATGGACACATCTATTTGGTGTACGCCACCCCTATTCAATGGTTGGGTTCCACTCTCCCACTGTAGTGGTTTTTCAGCGAACTCTTCTAAGTACCTCCAAGCTTCCCCATCATCCTTAGTCATAAATGTACCTTGACACATGTTTTCAAGGCTCTGTTTAGTGTTAGGGTTACTGCCCTCATATATGATTCGGCAAAGCTCCCATCTCGGGATGCCGTGATGAGGACATTGAACCAATAGATCCTTGAAACGTTCAAAGTATTTAGAGAATGGTTCAGCAGGGAGCTGGGCAAATTGGTTTAGTTCGCTACGGATTCGAGCTGTCTTTTGGTGTAGGTAGAATTTCTTAAGGAATGCAGCGACGAATTCTTCCCAATTTGTAATAGAATGTGCGGTAGTGTTATATAGCCACTTCTCGGCTATATCGCACAAGGTAAATGGAAGAAGTCGTAGACGCATCGCATCCACTGAAAGTTGTGACGTACCCATCATTGCGCATACGTTTTCAAATTTGGTAATGAAAACGTAAGCGTCCTCAGTCTCGAGTCCGTGGTATTTGGGTAAAAGATTGATATACTGGGGCTTGATTTCAAAGTTATCCCCATTGGCTGGTGGTGTGGATAAGCAGGTCGAAAGAGGACCTCTATGTGGATAGCATCTTTCCTGGATAGAAATGCGGGGTGGATTCTGCGCACCAACGGACGGTGGCAGATTAGGGTTAAAGAAGTTTGATGGATTCGGATCCATCGGTGTGGGTGTGGTAGTGGGTAAAGAAAAGGTAAATGGAGAAATATCGACTTCGGAGTCGATAAGGGGTACGCGGACTAAACGGGCACTAGAATCCCGTTTCCAGCCTATCTTGTACTAAAAAGGGTTAGTACAAGTGGCAGCGTTGACTTATAATTAGGGGTAAAATGAATGCGGTGTTTGCTTTTGAAAAAGGGACGGATTTTGAAAAAATGATGCGACAAAACAAATGCAGCACACAAACCCTAGAATCTAGTGGTCACCTAGGTCCGGCTCTAGACCGCTCCTAACTGCCAAAAGACAAGTCGCAGGATAGAATCCTCCACTGCCTCTTTGTCCCCCTGTGGCCGGATAAGTGCCAGGTAAATGGGAAGGTACTCCACTACGTAAGTAGTGAGCCTAATTAAAAACCACTAGCCTTAGACACACTCGCCTTAGGCACCACAAGAAAACGCGGATAAGCAATGAATTACCCACGGCCTTCTCTTGTCCTAATTGAGCGCGACAGTCCTTAGAGTCTTCTCTAGATTTCTTTTAGTTAATGAAGGTAATGCGGATGCAAGTTTTGCGATTTTCGGGGCCTAGGAAGGGTAATGAAATCCCCACCTAATTTGGATTTGGCCGTGCCCCTTAAATTTCCGTATTAGAATGCAAACAACCAAGAAATCAAAATCACGCACAATTTTAATTTGCAATTTGCGGCGCTGCGATTATTTGCAAAGAATCCTGCAGCAAAGTGTTAGTTGGAGCTAAAAGAGGAGAGAGGAGAGAGCAAGACGTTACCTGCACTAAAATTTTTGCAGAGAACCCCCTAAGAGGCCGCGGTTCAGCCGCGTAAGTCTCCTAATGCCACGCTTCCGCGGCTTCTTGATGGGTTCACTTCACAAGATTTCAACAGCTGCTTTCTGTTGCTTCCCTCTGTTCTCTGGTACTCTCCAAAAATTTTTCTCAATTCCCAACAAGCTCCAGATCTCCTTGCAATGAAACACGACAAATTGTTTAGGGTTTGCACGAATTTTGATCTCAAAATAACAATGGAATAATTCTTTCAATTCAAACTATAAAATGTAAACGAATTAGCGCGCGATCCCCGGCAACGACGCCATTTTGATTGTTAGATTTTCCCGTTGTGTAGTATGAATCAATTCAAAAGGTCCCTAAAACGGCAACATTTGATTGAAACTGTTTCTTGTGTCGGTATTCAGAAAATTTATAAAGAACTTCACAATCAAAAAAAATATTTTGACCGCAATCAAACTACGGTGTCAATTGTAGGTCATGAATGAGTGCGGATCGTCCACAGGGATTGCACGATTCGTTGTATTGATATGCTTGAATTGAAAAGTTAAGCTAAGATAAACGAAAACATGATTCAAGGGTATTGATTTTCAAGTGTCACTATTCTATTCAAGAATCAAGAAAAAGATAAACAGTCAAGAATCGGTGTATCGATGATATTTCCAATTAACAATCAAGAATCTAAAAGAGGCTCGTAGGAATCGATAGGATCAATAGACGTGATGTAATCTAAAGATATCGTGTTCTTGTCCTTCGAAGGATTGATACTAGATCGATGATCATCGACGAGAGTTAGGGCTTTCTTGATGAAACTAGGGTTCATCTTTTAACCCTTGTTCTTTCGTCGATATCATTCCTTTTCTAGCCTCTACCAAATTCAAGAAACGATCGTGACTCCCCAATTTCGATCGATGTCAATCAAGAAAGCATCGAAACGAAATGGGTCGTCGTTTCTTGAACTTGCTAGGGTTTACAAAACTCGTAGGACTCAAGAATCGATTAAAGCTATGTTACATCATTATTCTATTAACCGTCTCGACTGCTCGACGAGCGGAGTTTTATTCACACATCACCACACAGAAAAGATTCACAAATTGTAAAGATATCATGATGCAGAATTTAAAGAAAACAAGATAAAAGAATATCACCTTTATTTATCTCAACAATTTTGATTACATTCGCTTCAAGAACTATAAGAGGAAGAATCTAAATCGTTGATCGGGCGTCGCTCGGCTTCGTGAGTCGTGGATCGGCTCGGATCGCTTGCTCCGTTGAAGATCGGCTCCGCTCCTAAAGGTTGTAAGGCTTCTTGCTTAATGGGTACTCAGGATCTTGATCTTTAATTGGAATTAGGGTTAGGGTTTCCCACAAATCCTCTCACTAGATTTGTGGATGAAGAAGATGAGATAAGAGATGAAATGGCTCTAGTTTGATACTAGATTGGGGATCCAAGATTATTTTACAAGTGAGCCTAGGGTCTTATTTATAGAGCTCCCAAACCCTAGGTTTAGGTTTGAAATGGTAGTTCCCTCCAAAAGTTTGTTGAGTCTTCTAGAAGATAGTTTGTTAGGAGCTAGCTTAGGGTTTAAGCTAGAATTAATTAAGCTTGGAAACCCTTGTTTGCTGATCTGGCAGAAACCCCTGGAGTCTTCTGGAAACTGAGATACATTTCTGAGCAGTGGGCCCTGTAATAAGCATTGTGGTACAAAACTCAGGTGATGATTTCATCAAGCCGCCGCGGAACCGCGGCTTAAGCCGGCTATGGCCGCGGTTCCGCGGCCATATTGGAGCCTTGGGCTTTGTGCTTTCTGGAGTGGTCTTGTACTGCTATTTGGGGCTTTGTCTGATATGCTGAATTGTGATTGCTCCTTTGGATTGATACCAGATCTGAAATTAGTGGGTTGACGTATCTTTTGAGCGGTGTAATGTTCGAGCAAGCTTTCCTTTTCCTGCACAGACTTCGAAACACGGGTTGCGACATATAGAAATATTGCGATGCCATGCAATGCAGCCAATTTCCCTAGAAATGCTGGTTTTAAGGTCTAATACATGTAATCTTATAATCTGTGATAGATTTGCTAATATGTGAAATACGGATACCGAACACTTCTATATGAATGCAAATGATGAGGAAATTGCCGGCTAAAATATGCAATATTTTCGACTGATCAGCAACGAACGTCCCAAGGCGTACGTGCTCTAAGTAAGCCGAGCCCAGAAATCCAAACCAAAAAAAAAGTGGAGTGAAGGAAAACCATATCAAATCAACCAGTATGCAACAATATATACATCGCCTAAAGGCGAGGATCACAACAGAGGAGGAAACTCAAACAGCATGAAACCCAGAGAAATATAACGTGCGACTCTAAGGTCGAAAGAATAAACAACACTGGTCTCTACTCAAATAAGTACATGTTTGGTTGATGGAACTTCTAGATACAACTGAATATAATATACAATGTATAATGATGGGTACGATACAAATTACCCACCTACTGGCAAGTCACCTGAAGGAAGTTGTGCCCGCAAAGCCGTAATGAAACCCGTACGGCAACACCTGCAAGAAACTGGGGCACAACGGGGGTGAGTTGCCAATTCGTGAGTAGAAAGAGATCTACGAACAGAATATCGCATGTATGACGCAATCCTAGGTCATACGATCAATATATATAATCCCCAAATATATATAACCAGCAATCTATAACAAGACTAGGGTAAATATCTAACCCAAATGTAATCCCATATGCCTGTGTCAGTGCATCAGGTGGCAATATATCATATGGATGATGTATGAATGCAAGAAATAGAATGCATGTACTGAAGAAAACTGCTTTCATAAATTTGTGAGATTTCTGTATTTTTTTTAAAAATGAGGTATCATAATGAAATCAGCATAAAACAGTGCCTAGCATCGGCACAAAACATAAATCTCAATATCTCGATATCTCTGTATCACAATCTCTGTACCTTAATATCTCAAAATCTCAATCATAATATCCAGGGCGCCGTCAGTCCAGATCGGCCCCTACCATCCATCTCATGACCACGACGGTATCCTCCGGATATCCGACGTGTCGGGTAATATCACCGGTCGGTTGTGCTCCCCTGCATAGGCTCAACGCCATCTCCTGCGATCTTCTTGCCCCGGGGTACCGCACCGGGTCCACCATGTAACCGAAACAGTTCATCCGCCTCCTCGAATCGGGTCTCGAAATCCATCAGCAAAACTCATGGTGGACGACTCATACATCATGGGAAAACCGCATTTTTATTTAAAAAGAGAGAAAGCAGTTTATATATGTTTTGCGATTTTTCTCCAAATCCAGAAAATCTCATGGAAACCCGAATCCAATCATCAATAGCATGTAAAATCATGAATATAAGCATGAGAATCCATGAATGCGGCATATAATGAACACCAGTATGCATGATGTGACAAGTAATAGCTACAATGTCAAGCTGGCATATAAGGAAAGTGCGCTAATATCATGTCACTACTAGCTAACAAGCTAAATCAGGCAATAATATTCTCTAAGTGTACGTGACATGGCAATTACCGATAAAGATGTGTGTGCGCTGGCAAATAAGTGTATGTGGAACATACGCATCATCGGTAATGGTGCTGGTGTCCTAACAGCAGGATATCAATAATAGAATATGAATCACAATAGTATGCGATACGGAGCAACAATAGAAATGTGCAGAAGCTGAATACTAAACACAATGATAGCTAACTGCATCTAATATCATAAGAGTCATATAGCTACACCACTATAAGGCTGAGCTAAAGCTAACAGTAGGTAAGGGAAACCGCATAACTTCTGAGTCGATACATATACATATATATATATATATATATAGTCGGTGATCCCGCCTCGATAATATCACATCTGATACCATATCTCTATAATCAGTTAATCCCAAATCAAGAGTGCGGATCAAACATCAAATTATAGCTCGCACGTAAATCCGTCGTACGGCCTCCCCAAATCTGGGTACGGGTCAATATCACATTTGTCATATCATTCATCTGGTATTCTCTATATCAAATACTATCATCTGAGTACTGACCTATGTCTAGTACAATGCTAACATCATCACTATAGTCGTGATCTGACTACTGATCGACAATCTCGTATAAATCGATATCATCATCACATATCATCACAAGGAGTGTACATCGCCCAAGGCGGCCTATCATAAATATTTGTCATATCATATCATATCTTATCACGTATCATAATCACATGTCGATCAGTAATATATATCACTATTCCTATGACATCATTATCCCAAAATCCGCTAAAGCATCACGACGTATCTCAAATACTAATTTTACCATATCACCGATATCATAATCTCGGATCATATATCATCGACTCATCTCAATCCCATGTATCATCCTCAAATCCGTATGTGAACACATAGTCCCATACCTATGTGAACACATAACTATATAGAATCCCATAACCATATATGAAATAAGGATGTATGCAAGTATGTATGTGTAGTGCACCCACTACCTAGGGTTCGTAACCTTTCACCAATCCAACACACTAATGTCCATCCTAAACATCATTATAATCCCAAACAACATATATTAATTATTAGTGTGTATACGCATCCGTATACATCACTACGAACTGTGGGGGTGCTATACGCCATCCACCCGACTTCTCCCCGTAGATATAAATCTACTCACCTTATTATATGTGCCGGTGCCGATGTCGCCATTTGCATCTCCAACGCCTCGTCTCCACGTGGGGTACCTACAACGATATCACACGCTAAAAAACATGAAAACCATGTCGGAAACCAAAATGGTACATGCTACGCCCATAGGTAAAAACCTGTGGCGTCGCGTGCAAACACAGCCAATGCTCACTGGTCGTTGGCGTTCAAACGCCACCCGATGGAAACGAATCATCGAATACCAAAAACCATGCTAAAACAAGTCGTAAATCATACACCAACTCATAAAAATCAACCCAGATTTTACCCTAACTGGAATCAGTCAAAACTAGACATACCCCGGGTCAAGTTTACATGAAATAGGGCCGTGCACGCAAAACGAAGGGGTTTCACCCAGGTTTGGCCGCAAATTGCGGCCAGAGGGAATTAAATGGCGGCCTGAAAATGGGAGTTGGAGCTAGGGTTTTGGGTGTTGGTTTCTATCTTCCTGCACATCCTACTGCCAAGTCAAAATTATTTTAGGAGGTCCGGGTTGATAGCAGTTTCCAGAAAGGTCCAAAAAGTCAAAAAAATCGCTAATTTACACCGATTCTAAACTTTCAGGTGTTATACTGGAATCTGAATTAGATCTAGGGTAAACTGGTCTCAACAGCACTTAATTAGGCTATACTAACCATTACAACCAATACTTGGCCAAATCTCACTCAAAATCACTAAAACTAGCACTAAACCACCCAGGAAACACTAAATTTCAGTTTAACAACCATAACTTAACAAGATAGGAGTTGGGTTGTGAGATTATACCTCAAGAAAATCCTAGAATGTAGGAGAAAAGAGGATGAAGGAAGGAGGAAGGGTTGTGCTGCATGCTGAGCTGCTCCTTGGGCTGTTGCTGAATCAGGTTGCTGCTGCTTGCTATTTTCCTTTTTGTTGTTGCAGTTGCATTGGTGTTGTGTTGTAGTGGTTTTGGTGTTGTGGGAATGGTTGTGGTGGTGTGGTGGTGTTGTAGTATATGAGGGTGTGGGTTGTAGTTTGAGTGGAGTTGCTGCTGATGTAGTAGTTTGGTGGCTGATGTTGCTTCAGCTGCTGATGCTGAAGCTAACCTGATGTTGTTTTGTGTTGTGAAGTGTTGGTGGTTTAGTTGTGGGGTGTTGGTTTGTGGTGGAGTGAAGTAGTTGATGTTGTGTTGAAGTTGTTGATGGGGTTGTGTTGATGTTACTGCTGTTGCTGATACAATGGCTGAAATGTGTTGAGCTGATGCAGTTTCAGCAGCTGATGTAGCTGCAGGTGTAGGGGGCAGTTTTGTGGCTGAAGTAATTGCTGATGGGTTGATATGGGGGCTGAAAATTGTTGATGGGAGTGTGTAGGTGTGGGCTATAGTGCTAGGGGCTGGTGTAGCTCCTGATGTGGGCTGCAGTTGCTATGGCTGTAGCTGAAGCTGGTTCTTTTTGTTGTTCTTTAGCTGTTTGCAGCAGCTATTGCAGAGGCTGTTGCTGATTGGTGTAGAGTTGTGGTTGTTTTGGCTGATGTAGTGTGAAGTGTTGTGTGAGATATGAGGGAGTGAGGAGACATGCAAAAAGGTTTGAATTGACATGGTGTGACACAACCTTAAACCATCATGACAACCATCACATCTCTCTCTCTCTCTCAACAAGCAAGTCAACCTACCCTAAACTCCCTTAACCAAAACCAAAACACTAGTTAACCCAATTAACCTAATCAAATGGTTCAACCCACCATGGTCATCTCAACATGGTTCAATCCTAAGCCATCATGAGTCCAAAACATGAAACAAGTATGACAAGTGTAGAAAATGATATGTGCACATTTTTGCACAAAAGCCCAAAAATCCAATTAGCGATTTTTAATCGCGGTTAACACCAAAATAGCATTTACGTAACTATAACAGCTTAAAAATGACATATTTCCACAAAATACCTTATTTTAGAATTTCCAATATTTTCTCCGGAATTTTCACCATTTATCGGTATTTAATTATACCGACTATTAAAATATTCATTAAAAATTAATATTAAATTATGAAAATTCCCAAAAATAATATTTTATTTTTTTGAAATGTTACAGAGGCGTACGTAATCTAAGTAAGCCAAAACCCAGAAATCAAAAACTAAAGAAGCAGTAGAGTGAAGGAAAAACCAACTTAAAATAAGTAGTTTTAATAGCATAAGCTGAATTATGCGTTTTAAACACATCAAGTATTTTCTGAAAATTTCGGCAGAGTCTCCTTTGTAAATACTGGCCCCCAAACGGGATACAACATGAATAGTATACGAAATCAATAAAAAGGCATCCCCAAGAGGGAGCTAGCTCTTCGTCAATCGACGGTCACAACCACACAAGCGGTATAATATACAACGCCAAGGGCGAGGATCAAAACTCAAAAGGAAACTCAAAACAGCAAGAAATCCATAGAAATACAACACGTGACTCTAACGTCGAAAGAATAAACATCACTGGTCTCTATCTCTGAAGTAAATACATGTTTGGTTGATGGAACTTCTAGATACAACAGAATGATAATATATAAGGTATAATGATGGTTACGATACGAGTAAACCCACCTATTAGCAAGTCACCCGAAAAAGAATCAGTGCCAGCAAAGCCGTAATGAAACCTGTACGGCAAAACCTGCAAGAAACTGTGGCACAACGGGGGTGAGTTGCCAACTCGTGAGTAAAAAAACATCTACGAACAGAAATCGCATGAATAACGCAATCCTAGGTCATACGATCATAATATATCCTCAAATATGTAATCTGCAGCCTATAACAATGGCTAGGGTAAATCTCTAAACAACGGTAATACCAAGTGCTTGTGTCAGTGCCTCAGATAGCAATATATCATATGGATGATGTATGAATGCACGAAACAGAATGCATGTATTGAAGAAAACTGCTTTCATAAATTAGTGAGTTTTTCTGTATTTTTTTAAAACTAGGTATCATAATGAAATCAGCATAAGCAGTGTCTAGTATCGACACAAAACATAAATCCCAATGTCTCAAAATCTCAGGCTCCGGCTAACCGGACTGGCCTGTAATCATCAAATCTCTATACCTCAATATCTCAGAATCTATGTATCAATGTCACTATCAGTCCGGACCGGCCCCTACCATCAATCTCAAGACCACGACGGCATCCTCCGGATATCCGACGCGTCGGGTAAAATCACCGGTAGGTAGTGCTCGCCTGCCAGGCTCATCGTCATCACCACGAGCTTCTTGCCCCGAGGTACCTTATCGGGCCCACCATGTACCCTAAACGGTTCATCTGTCTCCTCGAATCGGGTCTCGAAATCCATCAGCAAACTCATGGTGGACGACTCATACATCATGGGAAAACCGCACTTTTCATTTAAAAAGAGAGAGAAAAGAATTTTATAAATGTTTTTGCGGTTTTCCCCCAAATCCAGGAAATCTCATGAAAATCCGAATCCAAATCATCAATAGCATGTAAACAGTGGATATAGGCACAAAAATCCATGAATGCGGCATAACAGTGGATAATAACATGCATGGGGTAGCAAGTAATAACTACAATGTCTAAACTAGCATATAAGGCAAGTACACTAATGTCATATCTAAAATATTAGCTAACAACTATGTCAAAGAAATAGTACTTTCTAAAGTGTTCATGACATGGCAATTACTGATGAAGATGTGTGTGAGCCGGCAAGTAAGTGTACGTGGTACATACGCATCATCGGTAATGGTGCTGGTGTCCTAATAGCATGATATCAACAATAGAATATGAATCATAATATAAACATGCGATGCGGAGCGAACAACAATAATGAGCGGGAGCTAAATACTAAACACAACGATAACTAATCTGCATTTAATATAAGTCTATTCTGACAACTACACTAAACTATAGGGCTGAGCTAACAGGCTAACTGAAGGTAAAGAAACTGCCTATCATCTGAGTCGATATATATATATATATATATATATATATATATATATATATATATATATATATATATTAGTCGGTGATCCCGCCTTGATAATATCACATCCGATACCATATCTATAATCAAATATTCCCAAGTCAGGAGTGCGGATCAAACATCAATATATAGCTCGTACGTAAATCCGTCGTACGGCATCCCAAATCTGGGTACGGGTCAATATCACATTCATCATACTATTCATCTGGTATCCTCTTTATCAAATATCATGATCGGGGTACTGATCTACGTCTAGTACAATACTGATACCATCCATGAAATGCATGCGGGTGTATGAAAACACCACGCCTAGAGAACCCGCTAAAATATCATGTTGTATCTCAAATACGGACCATATCACATCACCGATCTCACGGCCTCAAGCCCAATCTCATCAACTCATCTCCAAATATCATACAATATCCTCAACATTCATGCATGTGTATATGAATGTATATATGCATAGTTCCATACCCATGCGTGTGTGTATATATATATATACATATCCCCATATACGCACAGGTAAAAAGTGAAAGCAAGTGTGTACGTGTGGGTGTGAAGCTATTCTAGGGTTCGCGACTAAGAAGTTATGCTAATTTACTTCAATTTACCCTACACTAAACCATGAACACAAAATCATACCTTGATAATCATCCTCGTATCATGAAACACCTATATAACATATATATATCATCAACTATACAACGGACTGCGGGGGTGCTATACGCCATCCACTCGACTTCTCCACGTAGATATAAATCTACTCACCTCGATCTCCGCTTGCCGATGTAGATGTCGCCTCGCGCTTGATTGTCGCCTCGAAGTCTTCGTGAGGGTACCTACATATCATAACGCACTGTATCGCATTAATGTCCGACTCACGACCAAATCGACACACGAATCTCACATAAGTCAAAACCTATGGTTTGCTCTCTCAAATCAACCTAAAACACTCAACATCGGCGTACAAACGCCGAGTGACCGAGAAAAACTCAAATGTACAAATCGTAGTTCCCAAAACTCACTAATTATAATATAAAATAGGGTTTAAATCATCAAAACATTAAAATAAATCAATCGATTTATTTCTGAAAACCTAGAAAGCACAAATTTTCGTTTTAATTCGAAACTTGATGTTTTAACAAAACTAATGGCCATAATATCCACTAAACATCATAACTAAGTCATACAAATCACTTTCATAAATTAATCTCATCAATTTGTATAAATTCCAAATTCCTAGTTTGCAAAAATACCGATTTTAACTCTTTTTAATATAAAATTCACAATTTATCAATTATGCATGGTTTTGCATGATCTAAGTTGCTAAACAACAAATTAAAATGTTAATAAAGTCATCAAAACCTTAATTATATTTTAAATCACCCATTTGCAACTAAAAGCTAAAACCTAGTTTGCAATTTATATATACTTATTACAAATTTAAATTAACAAAAATGCGAACTAGCAACCAGATTTGATTTAGCAAGTCTTAAGATCTCAATTACAACATACAATCCATGATCCAAATACCCAAAACCCTAATTTGATCACAACCCATTCTCTTTAATTTTCTAAATTAACAACTAGAACCAATTTAACACTTAAATATGCTAGATTGAAACAATTTAAACAACGATTTAAACATGAGTTGGGATTTATACCTCACAACCATGAGATCAATATGCAAACTAAGCCTCCAAAATTCCAACTTTTCCCAAAGATCCATACTAGATAGGCCAATGAGAAATGGGCAGGGATTAGATTTTGATTTTGTGGGATTTTTGGTGGATTTTTGAGTGAGATTTAATGATTTTAGCATAAGAAATGAGGAAGAACAAGTGGGGGAGATGCTGCTGCAGCAAGGGGAAGGGGGCTCGGCCAATTTTTGGTAGGGGGAGAGAGAGAGAGAGATTTTGTGGTGTTGGAAAAGTCACAAGTCAACAAATACCCCCATACCTCCTTTAATTAATACATTCTTTATTCTATTCTTTTTAAACCTTTTTAAGTAGGGAATTTTGGGGAGGGGGTTGCTGAATTCAGCCACAATATGGGAGAGGGTGAGGGTGAGTGTGTGTATGTAAGGAATACCAAGTAACATGCAACCATACCCCAAGTCAACAAGCCCAAACCTCAATTCTATTTAGCTTAATTTTCACAAAATAAGCCTTTTTCTTCCATATTTTCTAAAACCGATTAACAACTTCATTTCATTTCAAAAACAACATGTTAAAATTTTGTTTAATGTGTTATAATGCACAAAATTTGTTTCAACTCATTCCAATTTGTAATTTTCCCTAATTAAATGTATTAGTGACGGCTTAAAATAATATTAAAATAATTATTTTCGGAAATTTTTTCAGAAAAATAGAAATTTTACCAGTAGCTCAATAAACACCAAATACTAGCAATTACATAGTTAGAATATGTGTATTTAATTTTATAATAAAGATATTTGTATTTTGACTTTTTACGGAAAACCCCTTATTTTACCGATTTTTCCGAAATTTCACCGAAACGATTTTCAAAACGTTACACTTATCTATGGGTGACTAGAGATCTTCTGTCACATCCCTACCAATAAACTTATGTGGTTTCAGCTTTGTAAACTTTGTTGGTTATAGTGTCCTCAAGTCAATTATTGTAATCGTAGGCACACGATTGTGATGATTGAGTGAGGACCTATATGGGTAGGACAGTCTTACTCAAAATGATAGTATACTATCTAGATTGTCTTTATCATCATGTATATGCATTATGTGGTATCGTATATCACTATTACATGTTGATAAAGGCCATAGGATTCTTGCTTGACTACCAGCATTATGATGGTGATCATTTATGTGGGAGCTGGGTGGTCTATAAGCACATCCTTAAATGTCCCTAGTTGAGAGAGTATTGAGACTGGGCATCAATGCTCCAGAGTATACTAGTGTATACTTATCGAGACCCCGATGAGAGGCGGTGGCCGCTCTCACAAGCCATTGGAGTCAGTTAGTCATCTAAGATAGTATACAGGTGCTCTTTGGGTTATGAGTACACTAGACGGACTCGCCGAGAACATGCTAGATGGTATTATACCTATTGTCAGATAGCATTTCTCAGGTGACATGAGTACAGGTTAGTCCGTTGACCTGAGATCGTCTTTTGTCTCGTGTGAGTTCCCACTGTGCTTTGATTACTACCCTACCACCGCTCAAAGGAGTCCCGCAAACATGTTTTAGTTGGGAACAGTCTTGAGCCACATGGAGGCAGTGAGCGGATCTTCGGGGATTCGTCTCTCCCGATATTGGGGGTTGATGTCGCGCGGTGCATGGGAGGCCATCACCAGAAATCCTTGGCCAAGCTAGACGGGAATTAGTGATTTGGATCAGTAGTTTCTCAGTGGGTGATAGGCTTCATACCGACACGAAATATTGTGTTTTTAGGGGTCTGACTTTATCCACCCCTAGACACGATATGCGATACTCTTAGACGAATAGACACGACTGCATGGAGATTGCCACTGACAGGCTCAGTAGGGGTTCAGATGAGTTTGCTCGTCGGCCTTCTTTTCGCTCAATACCTGGGTAGCCGTTACGTACAGCTAGTGCCGCTGACGTGCTTGTGGTTAAACCCACTTCCAGCGTATTGACGAGTCTTTTGAGTCCCACACAAAGGGTTTCCCTGGTTCTGGCGAAATGATGTAATAGCCGTATTGGATACGTGCAGGGTTCCAATCGAATGATTGTACTAGTTACCCGGACTTTCGATCAGATGGTTGATAATACTAGCCGGCTCGGGTTTAAGCCGGATTATTAAATCAGATATTGATTTAATAATTTATGTATATATAGTTCGATATGTATATTCTAGTATTATATTCTTTGTGTTATTCTATCTCTTTGGGTATTCGTATTTCGGTACGAGTACATGTATGTATATACAGTAGAGTGTAATCCGTATTTATACAGATAACATTCTAGAAGGTGGACATCTCATTTTAGATTTTATCCATTTACTTTAAATGGGAAATGAGGTGTAAGAGAAGAGAGGGGAGTATGGTGAAAGCCATGCTTCAATAGTGTTGTACAAATGAATCAACAATTCATTTGTGCAAACTATTTAAGAGAAAGAAATGGTTTTACAAAACCTTGCTTGATTTTTCTCTCACTTGAGGATGGTTCATTATTGGCATGAGTTTTCATTCTCACCATTAGCTTCACTGTCCTCACTTCTTTTCTTGAGCTCCTCCACCTTCATCTTCATGTAGGGTTCCTAGGCACACCCATGAGGTTCTACAAGTGATCAAACATGGCCAATTCAAATTTTTCATGTGCCTACAAACCCTAATACGGATCGTTAACTAGAAGATAAGGCGATGCAAGCAAGTAAATAACTTTATTAATAAAGGAAAGGGGCTACAACCTTTGTAGATCCGGTCCTACACCTCTCTAGCTCCGTGATGACGTCCCTCCACTGTACCCATCAGAATCCTAGACTCTCGCGGTGGTCTCATCGGAGAAAAGATCGGGCTAGGTCGTCGACTTCGATGCCGAAGATGATCTACGTCGAGGCAACTCAAGATCAAACTCCAACTTCACCAAGTCATGAAACTTGTGAAGAAAACACCCTATACTACTTGGCAAGTGGTAGAGGATGAAGAAATAGGAAGTGGGTTCACTTTAGAATTGGATTTCTCACTCTTTTTCTCAAGTTGCCATTAATGGAGGCAAGGTTTCTTCTTTTGTTGAAGAAGAAGAAGAAGAAGAAAGAATATGATAAGTTATATTAAAAATAGAAAACAAAATGATACTTATCATAATTTCAACCATGATTTAGTGTAGAGAACTAACTAGGGTTAAGTTGAATGGTTAGGGTTAGGAGAAGAAGACAAGAATGGTTACTTTAGTCAAAGATGCATGAAGCATCAAGAAGTTTCTTGAATGAAAGCAACCATTTTTTTTTCCTTTTTTAACCAAAATAAATAGATAAATGAATAAGTGAGTAAATCAAAACCCTAACCATTAACATAACCATGGTTTAAGTCTTTACACAAACCCAAGTTTGCATGTATCATCAAACATGATACAATCTTGTGCACAAAAGTATATCACATATACAACTTGTGTACATCAAGTGAGAAAATCCATTTTAAGTGAACAAATACTAGTTAATGTAAAGTAATATATCAAATATATAATTATACATTAAATCATTAAATCAACACCTGATTTAACGATCGGTCATATCGCATATGACCGACTAATATCCAATGTATCGGCTTATCGAATCAATCCTCGATTCGATAACTAGGTTATGTCGCATACAACCAATCGATACATTCATCGCGAGAATAGAATACGGTATCACATACACGCATTATTCTCGGTCCCGCACATATCTCATATGCGCTCCTATTTCGTTTCGCTTGAGCCAGGAAACCTCTGTGTAGGACTCTAAAGACTCGTCAATACGCCGGCAGCAGGTGATGATCATATCAAACACCCACAAGCCGCAAGCGGTCTGCTAAACGTAACGGCCACCCGGGTATTGAGCGATCAGAAGATCGACGAGCAAGCCCACTCACACTCCTGTGAATCCAACCAGTAACACTTACCGTAAAGTCCGGTCTGTTCGTCTGATACGTCGCATATCTCGCCTAGGGGTGGTAAACGTCAGACCCCAGTAGCTCAATAAGTCATGCCGACGTAAGGTCCATAACAATCATGAAACTACTGATAACTCTTACCAGTATATCACTGCAACCCTTGCCAGGGATTTCCTGTTATGGCCAGTCGAGCATAGCGCAACATCAACCCCCAATACTGGGAGAGACGAATTCCCTCCTATCGCTCATTGCCTCCATGTGATTCGGGACTGTACCCAAAAACCACCTGTTTGCACGACTCAGTAGAGCCGTGGTAGGGTGGAAATCATAGCACAGTGGGAGACACACAAGACTCTATGACGATCTCGGGTCAACAGACTAAGCTGTACCAGTGTCACCAGAGAACTGCCATCTGACGTGAGGTATAATACCATCTGGGAGTTCTCGGCGAGTCCGTTCAGTGTACCCAGTCTTCACTGAGCACCCGCATACCATCTCTGATGTCAAACACCAATGGATATGGGATCATCCATCGCCCATCACCTGGGTCGAGAAGATATACGCTAGTCTACTTTGGAATATCGATGCCCCGTCTTGATATTCCCACGACTAGGAACATTGAAGGATGTACTCATTGACTACCCAGGCCCCACTAGTATGATCTGCATCATAGTCCTGGAAGTCGAGTACACATTCTAAAGGCTTTATCAACATGTAACAGAGAGACAGAAAGTATACATATTAAGATAAAGAGCAACCAGATAGCTTACTATCATGTCGAGCAAGAAAGTCCTACCTATATATGTCCCAGCATCCATTACAATATACATCTAATGCACAGTAATGGCCTCTAGGGCATACATATAACTAACAATCTCCCACTTGCACTAGGGCCATCTGTAGCAGTGGTTGCAGTATCACATACTCAACCATCCCATATAAGTCTCTCTCTGGGAAAAAGCCTTTGTGAGTGGATCCGCCGCGTTATCCTCTGAGTCTACTCTCTTAACCTCGATCACCCTGGAGATCATCTATCTCCATGATCAGGTGATGCTGCCTCAGAATATGTCTGGGTCACTGATGGGACCAGGGTTCCTTGGCCAAAGCCACACTTCCATTGTCGTACAATGGTAGGAACCTAGTTCATCTTATGAACCAATATACACCCAAACTGCCTCTTTGGTAGCATCTTTAATAGCGATGTTATCAGCCTTTATCGTCTAGTTTGCCACGGTATCTAGCTTGGAACTCTTCCAACATACCGTCCCTCCACTGAGGGTAAAGACAATGCCTGCGACTGACATTCAGTCATCCTTATCACCCTGGAACCTTTCCAGTGATTCTCCCTAGGATCAACTGATATTATCTCACTACAACCAGTGAGAATCCTAACATCCATTTAGATCTATCTCATAGACCCAAATCACAGGATTTAGGAGGTATCAACTTTATCCTATATGGAGAATCCATGTGATAAGCGGAGATTGACCGTGCGTAGCATAGGAAACTCTTTTCTTATCAAGAGTATGTTGTCCACGTACAATACGAGGATGACCACCTTACTCTCTACTACCTTTTTGTATATACAAGGTTCATCTACCATTTTGATGAAGTCAAACTCTTTGACTACCATATCAAAACAGATGTTCCAACTCCGCGATGCCTGCTTTATCCTGTAAAGCAACTTGCACATGTTTCCGCTGCTCCCACTGTTTACGAAGCTCTCTGGCTGTGTACTTATAGACGTTCTCTTCTAAATTATCATTTTTAGAAAAGCAGTCATGGCACCCATCCACCAGATATCGTAGTCATGGTATGTAGCAATGGTAAGTAGGATCCGGATGGACTTAAGCATAGTCCCTGGAAAAGGTTTCATCATTATCCACGCTTGGTTGATGACGAAAACCTTTAACAAGTCTAGCTTTGAAATTCACAACTTTTCCATCTACACCAAGTAATCTTCTCAAGATATACTTGCTCCTGATGGGGATTTAACCCTTCAGATATCACAACCAAAGTCCATACTTTGTTGGTGTATATGGATTCCATCTCAGATCGCTAAGCATCCAGCCATTCTTACAGAGTCCCTACTCTCGATGACCTGCTCGAAAATAGTTGGGTCATCATCTCATGATGCATTCCTCGCTCCCACTGTCATAGAGAAACCGAAGTATCTCTCAGGTGGGTGAGGAACCCTACTAGATCGGCGGAGAGACCGAGGTCCGTTGGTAACTATTGAATCCTTTGGTTTTATCAAATCATCTGCTGTAGTTTGTATAGCTGGAACCTTTCCAGTTCTACATTACAGACCTTGCCTCGAGCTTGTCCGGATTTTGCTTTTAGACATAGGCCGGTCAACCCCAAATCTTAACTAGCTTAAGACATAGGCTCTTCCCATACCATATCTCATATGGAGTGGTAGGCTGTGATCTGATTCGAACCCAATTTCAATAAGTATGCAGCTTCTTAAGTGCATAACCTCCAAAAGGAAACAGGTAACTCAGTAGTACTCATCATAGAGCGCACCATATCGAATAGGGTGCAATTGCTCCGCCTTGATACACCGTTGTGCTGTGGTGTATTCAGAGGAGTAATACTGAGAGAGAATCTCATTTTCTTTTAGAATAGTCCAAGAATTCCATGCACAAGTATTCTCCTCCCTGATCTCATCATAGGACATAATACTTATACCCGGTTATTGGTTCTCTACTTCTAACTTATATTCTGTGAATATCTCAAAAGGTTCGGACTTGTGTTTCAACAGGAACATATGTCTGAATCTTGAGAGATTATCAAAGAACGTAATGAAGTATAAAGAACCGGTCCTGGCATGTGTAGACAGGAGACCTTACATACATCATCATGTATCAGTCCCAAGAGTTCACTAACTCTTTCTCTGTTTCCAATAAACAGAGCTATGGTCATCTTATCTTTGTGACATGACTGGCAAGTTTCACAAGATGTAAATTCAAACTGATTTAAATATGCATCTAAAATGTAACTTCAGCCAGTCGGGTCGCATTGATATGACCTAGTTTACAATGCCTCAAGAAGGATTCGTTCATTTCTGAACTCTTCCTCTTGTGTGTGTTCTGTATACTAGGAACTGTAGTTTGATTTAGAACATCAATGCTTTGAGATAACGTGCCTGAACCGATCAACTTTTGACATAGGAAATGTTCAAAACATTATCCAACAATACAAAATTTTATCATTTCTTTACTTGTAAAGAGACTGATATGATTTTGTATATCAGGGTCGGTATCTAATAGCATTTGTTCAGAATCAATGTATTGGTAATACAGGGTGACAGTGACCAACAGACTTGGCTGCAACACTTGCCCCATTTTTTGTCTCATGAAACTTATCACCCGTTCTCAGTTCTCTGCCTTTCTGTAGCCCTATGTAACAGATTACATATCTGGGATCCTGATCCGGTATCAGATACCCAGGATGCAGAGGATGCTGAGAAACAGTTCTTTGTAATGAACACACCCAAAGGAGATGCATCATATGCACTTTCTTCGTTTGGGCGGCATAGGAATTCTGGTTTTCCCCTATTTCCTGCTCTGTCTTATAACAATTATAAGTTGGAGCGGGACCAACATTCCCCAGCTCAGTATAACAAGCGGGTTCGGTCAATACACCCATATTATTATCTTGATTAAGGCGTGATATGGTCGCTACCTGGAGATAGAGAGAAGAAAACACTCTGCGTGCGCTCTTGCAAGATTAGATTGGTTATTATTTTATCTAATCAGGATGGCTCCCACTGTTTTTATCAAATCTTCCTTCAAACCCTAAAAGGAAAGACTAGCCGGGATTAATTACACTCTACAAGTTCACCAATCTTTCAGCCAGGCCAGTGTCGGTACTTTGAGGGAGGTTCCCCGTGCTTTCGCACGGACCTAATTACAGTAAACTTCGTTTTCCCAGAGGCGTAACCCCGTTGACACCTTTCTAGACACCTACTTGATCGGCTAATTGTAAAGTGCAAAACTCTCCCAGGAGTAACAATTACTCGCAGTGGGTATCGGGATCCAACTATCACATATAAGGTACGCAATCTCATTGCAAATTTCAACACTTGAAACTCCTGATAAAGGTTTTTTACCCCCAGCACCTATGACCTTGGCTAAGGTCAACAAATCATAGGTACTAGTCAAGTTCTACCCGTCATTTCGTGATTAATTAGACCCACCCACATGACCCTTGGCTAAGGTCAACAAAGCCACATGACTGTCCTAACTAATCGCATCATATGCGGTGTAGGAAGACATCACTTAACTACCGCACACTACGCCTCGGCTATGGTCGACAAACGTAGCACGAATACTAAGTACTCTACTTCCTAAAATGACGGAGGGTTGCGAATGGTTTTTAAGAAAACCTTTAACGCTTTGAACTTGATCTCGTTGCGGAATCAAATGATTTTTAAATGGAATGTTTTTGAGGCTTTTCTAGTTTTGCTAAAGGGGTCACTCCCGGTGAAGGGATCGTCGGCCCTTTCCTCGTCGAATGAGGTGCGGGATATATCATATATATCACTGTGCAAAGCGGAAACTATAGAAGCGATCAAAAGACAAACCGAGGGTTGTAGCATCTGCCAGTTATTGCTAAAGGAGCCACTCCCGGTGAAGGGATCTCGGTCCTTTCCTTATCGAATAAGGTGCAGGATGTTCTATAAGGAACACCGCGACGCAAAGCAAGAACTGTAGCTACCTGTTTTATTTTGAAGTTCGATTCCACAATATCTTTTAGGTTTATTTTCTTTCATTAATCTCATTAATGAATATCCCATCATTTAAGTCCACCTAAACATCACAGATAAATATAACGTACGCTTATGCCATCCGCATTCGCCTCGATGTCCCGTCTGCACCGTTAGGTTAAATAACTAACGGCAGAGCGGGGCAGGGCTAGCGCGGGTGTAAAACATAATCAACGTCTATATAATATATCATATATACTATATATAATATCTATCTGAACAAATCACATGATCACATCACAGATAACGCAGCAGAAAATATCATATGAAATATTGGATATATTAGGACGTCCGTGTTTTCAATACGAGCCAGTATAAAACACGGATTCCACGGTCGTGATGAATAGCCAATCCCACACCCCTAGACCCCTACGAGAGCGGCAAGCAACCCTACCAATTTTAGGGTTAGGAGACCCGGACTCGACTCCTCGAGATGGCCTCCCACAGGACCCCAGAACCCGGTTACTTGTGCTCCCCTCCTTGGGTCTATCCTAATGCGGAAAAGTAAATAATATACAAATGGTGACATCATCCGCAACCTGAAAGTGCCCCAATAAAAGAATATTACATACAAGTTTTTACATGAATGAAAATGAAAAACACTCATCTCATATAAAAACCCCCGGCTATTCAAACACGACGATCCAATATAACATATCCAGCAACACATAACATCACATGTCATCAACGTAAGTAAACATGCGTATCCCAATTGTCGTTGACATATAGCAACGAAACCGGCGATATCACATGTTACACTTACGGTCACAGAAAAGAAAGTGTAAAACTACAACAGTTGGAATCCGCAACCTCTTTAGACATCGCATGCCTAATCAAATGAAATACTTAGACATCGTATGCCTAACAATTATAAACCCCGCATTTTAGTCTCAAAATCGAAAACACTTTTCAATATATAGTCGGGCAATTCAACAAGATTCCCGACATCCTGATCGAATGCTCGTCGCAAACTTCAGTAGGCGGCCGCACCCCCGACGCCGTCGACAAAGTGCACCAAGGCGGAACACCGCTGCCGCGAGCACCCGAACGGATGCTTTCGGTGACGGGTTTCTCCTATAGTCACTTGGTCGGGGCTATGGGGTGAGGCTGTCTATTAAGTTTACCCGGCGAGTATCCGCGTACACTACGTGATTGCGACGGACTTTTGATCGCATCAAAATTCCGTGGCAACCGATCAAGTGAGACTAAACTGCTATGTTTATAACATTCATTCAGTTATCTCATAACTGCTTGTGAATTCCAAATGTTGTATCACATTCCGGATAAATAGAAAATGTTAAACTTTCCAATTGAACAATCGAACACCCAGGTTTTCCCGAAACAGCTCAACACATGAAATAAGTTTAAAAACATTCATTTCGTGCCTCAGTACCAACGGTCCAGCCGTAGAAGGATCAAGCCAACGCCTCACATGTGGCACGCCGTACTGCCCCAAACCCTAGGGTTCAAAGGGCAGATCAAGACGGTCACATAATCGAGTTAAGGTTTGTTGTCTTCTAGAGGGACCATCACGTTACTTGCACTACTTAGAACGTCATTAAACTACGGAAAAGTCCAACAATTGGAAATTTCCCGGCAGGGGAAAAAGTGGGTATTTATATCCGGTCGAACTTTTTAACATATTCTAAAATTACCCGAAAAAACACATAGACAAAATTTGACAATCCGATCGAATCCACGAACTCCCAATACAACCCAGAATACTCAACTCTTGAGTAAGATTTAAAAATTCCCAGAAAATACAGCATACAAATATAGAAATTACTGTGCCAAAACTAATGGGAGAGGCGACCGTACGGCCGTGGAACCGCCGCACGAGCCATGCTCGTGCCGCGGAACCGCGGCGGTTTGATGGATTCAGCCGCTCGAATTTCACAGTAACTCCTACAAATGCCTGCTGATTTTTCTGAATATTTTTAATTCGTAAAAATCCACAAATCCAGAAAATTTCCAGGGAGCCGTTTTGAATAAGGGTTTCGGGTCGATCGGACTTCTAACTCCGTCTACGCATCGCCTAAGGCTCTAACTAGGCTCTGATACCACTGTAGGGTTCCTAGGCACACCCATGAGATTCTACAAGTGATCAAACATGGCCAATTCAAATTTTTCATGTGCCTACAAACCCTGATACGGATCGTTAACTAGAAGATAAGGCGATGCAAGCAAGTAAATAACTTTATTGCTAAAGAAAAGAGGCTACAACCTTTGTAGATCCGATCCTCCACCTCTCTAGCTCCGTGATGACGTCCCTCCGCTGTACCCATCGGAATCCTAGACTCTCGCGGTGGTCTCATCGGAGAAAAGATCGGGCTAAGTCGTCGACTTCGATGCCGAAGATGATCTACGTCGAGGCAACTCAAGATCAAACTCCAACTTCACCAAGTCATGAAACTTGTGAAGAAAACACCCTATACTACTTGGCAAGTGGTAGAGGATGAAGAAATAGGAAGTGGGTTCACTTTAGAATTGGATTTCTCACTCTTTTTCTCAAGTTTCCATTAATGGAGGTAAGGTTTCTTCTTTTGTTGAAGAAGAAGAAGAAGAAGAAGAAGAAAGAATATGATAAGTTATATTAAAAATAGAAAACAAAATGATACTTATCATAATTTCAACCATGGTTTAGTGTAGAGAACTAACTAGGGTTAAGTTGAATGGTTAGGGTTAGGAGAAGAAGACAAGAATGGTTACTTTAGTCAAAGATGCATGAAGCATCAAGAAGTTTCTTGAATGAAAGCAACCATTTTTGTTTTCCTTTTTAACCAAAATAAATAGATAAATGAATAAGTGAGTAAATCAAAATCCTAACCATTAACATAACCATGGTTTAAGTCTTTACACAAACCTAAGTTTGCATGTATCATCAAACATGATACAATCTTGTGCACAAAAGTATATCATATATACAACTTGTGTACATCAAGTGAGAAAATCCATTTTAAGTGAACAAATACTAGTTAATGTAAAGTAATATATCAAATATATAATTATACATTAAATCATTAAATCAACACCTGATTTAACGATCGGTCATATCGCATATGACCGACTAATATCCAATGTATCGGCTTATCGAATCAATCCTCGATTCGATAACTAGGTTATGTCGCATACAACCAATCGATACATTCATCGCGAGAATAGAATACGGTATCACATACACGCATTATTCTCGGTCCCGCACATATCTCATATGCGCTCCTATTTCATTTCGCTTGAGCCAGGAAACCTCTGTGTAGGACTCTAAAGACTCGTCAATACGCCGGCAGCAGGTGATGATCATATCAAACACCCACAAGCCGCAAGCGGTCTGCTAAACGTAACGGCCACCCGGGTATTGAGCGATCAGAAGATCGACGAGCAAGCCCGCTCACACTCCTGTGAATCCAATCAGTAACACTTACCGTACAGTCCGGTCTGTTCGTCTGATATGTCGCATATCTCGCCTAGGGGTGGTAAACGTCAGACCCCAGTAGCTCGATAAGTCATGCCGACGTAAGGTCCATAACAATCGTGAAACTACTGATAACTCTTACCAGTATATCACTGCAACCCTGGCCAGGGATTTCCTGTTATGGCCAGTCGAGCATAGCGCAACATCAACCCCCAATACCGGGAGAGACGAATCCCCTCCTATCGCTCATTGCCTCTATGTGAATCGGGACTGTACCCAAAAACCACCTGTTTGCACGACTCAGTAGAGCCATGGTAGGGTGGAAATCAAAGCACAGTGGGAGCCACACAAGACTCTATGACGATCTCGGGTCAACAGACTATGCTGTACCAGTGTCACCAGAGAACTGCCATCTAACGTGAGGTATAATACCATCTGGGAGTTCTCGGCGAGTCCATTCAGTGTATCCAGTCTCCACTGAGCACCCGCATACTATCTCTGATGTCAAACACCAATGGATATGGGATCATCCATCGCTCATCATATGGGTCGAGAAGATATACGCTAGTCTACTCTGGAATATCGATGCCCCGTCTCGATATTCCCACGACTAGGAACATTGAAGGATGTACTCATTGACTACCTAGGCCCCACTAGTATGATCTGCATCATAGTCCTGGAATTCGAGTACACATCCTACGGGTTTTATCAACATGTAACAGAGAGACAGAAAGTATACATGTTAAGATAAAGAGCAACCAGATAGCGTACTATCATGTCGAGCAAGAAAGTCCTACCTATATATGTCCCAGCATCCATTACAATATACATCTAATGCACAGTAATGGCCTCTAGGGCATACATATAACTAACACTTCAACCCCCTCTATACAATCTCATGTGTTGAGAATCAAGAGAGGTGGTGAGATAGATACACACATAGACCGCTTCACTATATTCTAAGCACTCTAGATTAGCAACCTAGAGTCCCTAGTTGCTTCACTAGATTCTTAGTGCCGAGCTAGAACCATGAGCTACATCTCTCGGGTGGATCATCTTCGACGGAGGAAGGCCGGCGGCCAAGTTCAATCGAGGACGCCTCAATGAGCTAAGGAAGATGGTAGAAGACCGAAGGACATGGTTCATTCGGTATAACAACTCTATCACAGTAGCTAGAACACCTTTGTAGCTTGCTAGTTTCATGTTTGGTTTCGATTCTAGGTAGTTGTTTCTAGCGCCAAGTTTTTTAAAAATCAAAATTTTTCGTTCTGCAACGGCCGCGATCGACGGCCAATATGGTATCAGAGCTACCCAAACATTAGAAACTAGTAGTAGACGATACATTAGTTTCAAATCCGAAAAATTCCGATTTCAAAACCCATTCTCTGTTCTGACATTTTTTTGATCTCTGAAATTTTTTTAAATAAGTGCAGAGACTTAGTTTAGTCATGAATATGACACACAATGAAAACAAGGCAATTGGATACAACTTTGGCCTGCCAAAATGCCCAAATACCCGGCCTCGCCGGTTCATTGTTCACATCTGGGCCCCATTTTCATTCTGTGTTTTGGGTTTTGTAAATTGGTATTTTTGGTTTTGTTTGATTTGCTCCAGATTTCACTTAGTGTTATCTTTGCTTGGGGGCAACTTGGAAAGTTTCAAAAGTTGAAATTTTGCATTACTGATATCTGTGATGTGGTGTATGTGTTTTTCAAACGTCGTCTATTTGCTATATGTCGTTTAGACGGGGTTGGACATACTTGCTTATACTGCTGTGATGTTGATATCTGTGATGGCTATGTTCGGATTGTCGTGGTGGATAGCCTATTTTGCAATGGTAATAGTACAATTCATATTCATTTATATATTCGTTATTGTGGGGCGAGCGTCCGATATATGGACAGCTGTTTCTGCCAGATTATATATTATTTTATTGGGGTACGACCGGGTTGAGGTCGATGTCGCCATTATATATATGTTTTTCTTTTCTGTACTAAGATTACCCCGTGGTGGAGTGCTCGAGTAGCCGGGTTCTAGAGGGCAATAGGCCCGCATCTCATGGCGTTGAGATGAAGGGGGCCTTACTCTAGAATTGGTGGGTTATTCACCGCACTAATAGGGGGTATAGGATGACCCACGGTAGAGTGCTCAGGTTACCGGATTCCGTGAAGTGCTGGGTAGCCCATTCACTTTGTTGATTAGGATTGCCTCACTTCTGGGATTGGCGGGTAACTTGCCGCGCTCGTAGGGATTTTGGTTATAGATTGCACAGGCTATCCATACGACCAAAGAATGTCGGGTTTCACTTGCTGCTCAAAGGAAACCCGGGGCTTCTAGATTATCCGTTATTCTGTGTTGCTTATCGCTCTTCTACGATGTTGCTTATATCATGCCTGAGACGAATGTTATATATATACTTATATATACTAGTAGATGTTTTATATGTTTTGCATCCGTGCTAGTCCAGCCCCCACTCTGCCGTCAGTTAAGTAACCTAACGGTGCATGACGAGGCCCAGTGGCGAATGCGGATGTCATATACGTACATTGTATTTTCGTTTTTTTTCTGGTGTGATATGGATTAATTGATGGGACTGTGTTAATTTTGATTAATGCAAGGAAAAATAAACCCATATGATGTTGTTGGAACTAAGTTTTTGAAAACTGACATTACAGACATTTCCTTTTGCTTTGCACAGTGGTATTCAGTTATGAATATCTAGCACCTCATTCGACGAGGCAAGAGCCGAGATCCCTTTATAGGGAGTGACCACTTAGGCAAAAATTTACATTTTTGTAATAACTTCACTATAGTCGATTCTTTTGCTTTGCATCGTGGTATTCAGTTAGGAATATCCTGCACCTCATTCGATGAGGAAAGACCGAGATCCCTTCACAAGGAGTGACCTCGTTAGAAAAAGTTTACGCCACTATATATATTTGTAAAACTGCTCGGGTTCCTTCAACGATATCAAGTTTATTACGTTAAAGGTTTTTCGCCAAAAACCAGCCGTAGCCCTCCGTCATTTCAGAGTAGTATTGCTTAGTATTCGTACTACGTATGTCGTGCTCAGTCGAGGCATAGTGTTCGATAGCTATGTAGTGCTTTTCTGTTGCATGGTGATGTGATTGGTTAGGACAGTCATACGGTCATTTTGGCTCAGTCAAGGACATGTACGGCTAGGTCTAATGCAATCAAGATAATGACGGGGTGAACTTGACTAGGACCCTTTGATATGTTGGCTCAGTCAAGATCACTTGGGTCCTAGGGATAAAAACCACATCGGGAGTTTCAAACATAAAGGAAACTTGCCAGGCATGCGCGTACCTTCTGGAGTGTGGTGACTTGAGTGGCTTCTATCAAGTTATCATGCGATGATAGTTGGATCCCGATTCCCACTGATGAGTAAGTGTTATTCCTCGGGTGATTTTCAGATGATCCCGACTAATTCTCCTTTTAGGGTTTGAAGGAGAATTCAAGGAAACAGTGGGAGTCATTCTGATTAGATAAAGTGATTAACCAATCTAATCTAGGTTAGAGTGCACGCTGAGTATTTTTCTCTCTCTCTCTCTTTGGCAGCGAACATGACCTGACCTTAAACTAAAACTCATGAACCAAGTTAACCGAACCTTCTTAAACACTTTGGCTTTTGGATTGTCATTTAGTCGCATATATCCCTGCTACTCCTCCTTTCCCTTTGCATTTCTCTAGAACACCCTGTATCACTACGAAGATCCATATTGCTTGGATATGCCATCGTATAGTTACATACAAACTCGAAGGAATTTGTTTCAGTTCGAGGATGGTTTCCGGTTCGGGAGAAATTGAATAGGATTATTCGGTTGTCTTTTCTCTTTAGCTTCTCTCAGGTTGCTAGAGCTCCTGGTATTAAGAGAGTACACCTATTACGCTTATTGGATAGTCTTCTTCCAAACCATAGGCAGGTACCGAAAGGTAGGGAAGGAAGAAAACCAATTAGCCTAAGTGTGATGTACAGAAGGTAATAAGTAAAGACATATAAAGGGATTGGTTGAGGGCAATGGAAATTGCGACTACTATCATTCACAACAAATCCGCCTATACCCCTGCCACTCCTACTTCCCCTTTTCTCCAGAACACTCCATATCACTACGAAGATCCATATTTCTTGGCTATGCCATCATATAGTTACATACGAACTCGAAGGAACTTGTTTCAGTTCGAGGATGGTTTCCGGTTCGGGAGAAATTGAATATGATTATTCGGTTGTCTTTTCTCTTTACCTTATCTCAGCTTGCGAGAGCTCCTAGTATTAGGAGAGTACACCTATTATGCATATTGGATAGTCTTCTTCCAAACCTTAGGCTGGTGCCGAAGGGTAGGGAGGGAAGAAAATCAATTAGCCTAAGTATAGTGTATAGAAGGTAAGAACTAAAGACATATGAAGGGATTGAAGCGAGAGCAAGAAAATATACGGTTACTGTCATGAATCTGGATAGTGGAAGAAGCATTACTAGAAATACCCGGCCACCCCTTCGAAATATTTTCATGTTTCAGTTTTACTGTGCGGTGTTAATTGAAAACCGTTTTCCCAATTAGATTCTGACTCCAAGATATGTATTTACCAGACTTGATTCTTACATCTATAAAGCGTTACAAATGCTGAGTTGGAGTAAGATATTGGAAATTGGGTGATTAAATCCTCAATATATATATCAGAATTCTTTGTAATTGGTGATATTTGAGGAAATCACCTGGGTTTTGCCTAACGACAAATATTTGGTTTTGAATATCCATTGTTATGCACCAGTTTCAAACTGATATATCCTCAATATATATCTTTGACATTTACCTATATCAGTTGATGGTTAGGTAAGGAGCATTCAACAACGGTGTAATTCTTCTTAACCATAGCACAGTTTTCAACCTACGACGCAGAGGGTTTAAGTTATTAAACTCAGAGGACTTATACAAAGTATTGTATGTTGTCCGATGTCCATTAGGACAAACGGGTTGGTACTTGTATTATATTCTGTTTACTTATGACTTCTCTAGTTTTAGACAAGTATTGTCACGACCCAAAATATTAGCTCGCGACCAGCACTTAAATCACGCGACGTCTACAGGCATAAAGTAATTCAAGTAAGCTGAAATCCAGAAATCTAAACCTTTTTAAGAATAAAGATATAATAAATCATGTTTTGTCTTTTGAAAAATTTGGGTAGCACCTCCTTTGTAAAAACTAACCCCGAAAACAGGTACAACACAGAAAATAATAAAGCATCCCCAAACGGGAGCAAATCACGCCCAACGGCGGAAATAACCACCACAAGTATAAAAACAAGTATACGACGCCCAACGGCGAAGATCCACACAAGGAAAAGTAAAGCAAGACATCAACCCTAAAAGCGAATATAAAACTCATCGCTCAAGTTTCGCAACTACAAGTCTTCTAAGTCTGCAACATATACAAAAACTGGTTTCTGAATTGATGGAGTGACTAGATACAATATGAATAATGAATACAAGAGGGGCACGATCCAACATGTACCACCTACCACAAGCAAGTCACTCGAAAACAGCCGTGTGCCAACGATGCCGCAACTGATCCATGCGGACAACCTGCAAGAACTGTGGCACAACGGGGGTGAGTTTCCAACTCGTGAATAGAAAAACATCACCAGGTAGAAATCGAAATAAACAACGATTCCTAGGTCAACTATATCATAAAGGTAATACTATGATATCTAGGGTGACCGTATCTGCATATGTGCCAACACATAATAAATACCTAACAGCAAGTGGATATCATCCAAAAATATAATCAATGCATGTATGCAGGTGGCTCTCGTCCAACAATATAATCAATGCATGTATGCAGGTGGATCTCGTCCAACAATATAATCAATGCATGTATGCAGGTGGCTCTCGTCCAACACTATAATCAATGCATGTATGCAGGTGGATATCGTCCAACAATATAATCAATGCATGTATACAGTGGATCTCGTCCACGTGTCAACCACTAACACAACAACTCCTGCATGTAAATATCATAAAAGTATATGCAGGTAAATACGAGGATATCAAAGAATGTGTGTCCATTAACGACACATCAAATCATGGAACCGGAGTGTCTAAATGTCGACCACTCGAAACATCATGAAACCCGTGTCCAGCAGCGACACGTAAATCCTCGTCTGTAAGGCGCCGTTACCATGACCGATCCTGATGTCAGTACATCTCATGGAACCTGAGTGTCCACATCGACACCCGAAATCCACGTAGCATGTCTGAACATGACTCCGGTCGGTATCTTCCAGATATCCGCCGAGTCCAAATAATATCACCGGTAGGTAGTGGTCCCTCTGTCAGGCTCATCGCCTACACCATAAAATTATCTCTCGTCCCGGGGTACCATACCGGGTCCACCATGTACCCGCAGACGGTGCCTCCCGCTCCTCGAATCGGGTTTCACATGCCAACCTCAGAACCGAGAAATCACATGGTGGACGCACTGAAATATCATAACAAGAAAAACCGGGTTTTCAAACAACACATAATTTCTTGAAATACCCCCACGGTTCTCAATTTCGTAAATCACATGAAATCCATATCTCAATGCGTAAATCCATGAAAACTGATATATGCAACATAAAACAACAATATGAGCATATTAAGGGAAAGCCGCTCTTTTAAATGAATCCATCTTTAAAATATATCATGCGGTTCCCAATTTCTCCGAAAAACAAGTGTAGCATCATATGAGGTGTACATATAATTGTAGCAAGGTATAAATATCTACATGTAAGAAATTATGTATGATGCATTTCATAAGCGTAATAGCACACTAATCAACGTCCCAATATCACATGTCAATACAATACCACTTAGGGGTATATGCAACTATAGCAAGATATGTGGGTGTACATGTCAGTATATAGGCATGATGTACATGTAGCTGTAGCAGAGTATGTGGGTGTACATGTCAGTATATCATGCGACCTAGCATAGTGATGTGAACATGGCAGTATATCATAGCATGATGTAGCAATTCTACTGTGTAAGTGACATAGCAATTATCGATGATGAAGTGTGTGAGCCGGCAATCTGTGTAAGTGTAACATACGCATCATCGATAATGGTGTAGGTGTACTAGCACAGGCATAAGAAATGCAATGAGAATAGCATGAATGCAGCACAATGCATATAGTGAATCAAATGCTATAAGGTACACATATCAACAAGACCGAGTCGGTGAATCTATCAATCGGCATCCAGCCTTACAACATCACATACAGTACAATTCATCGTACGGCATCCTCTAATCAGGGGTATGGATAAATCAACAAGTAAAACTCATCGCGTACGGTAATCTAACGTACTGCGGCATTAAATAAATAGGGATTCTATCAACCTATACAACATCGGGGTACAGATCTAAGTCTCGTACGGCATTTCATTCAATATGCAAAATATTATCCATATATATATACACACCTATATATATATATACCTATCTCTTAGGTCACATCCACGTCAATCTCGTATCAGGGGACCGACAAAGGTATCAACAATCTCATATCGACTCGAATCCATAAAATGACATATCACACTAAGTCATCATATCCTATCGTATACTCGTTCATCACATTAATATCTCGCATCACATTATATAAACGTCACACTTGTTCTCTTTAAATTCGCACTTATCATGATTCACTTATCATTTCATTTTCTCCTAAGTCAATTATTCATTAGCATCAACTTCAAACATATTATCGTTTGCAAATCTTACAATCATGTCCGTCGTATATCATTATCAAGATATAATAATCAAACGATAATCCATATCAATGGTTGCAGGGGTGCTATACGCCATCCACCCGACTTCCCCCATAGATATAAATCTACTCACCTGCTAAAATCCTCGTTTAGCCGTAATCGATGCACTTCGTCGTCTCCGAATCCACGCAAAGGTACCTGATCGCACGCCGATGGCGTGTCGGATGAAAGAATTTAAGTTTACCGCGATCAGGACGGTGTCGCTATGCAGCTAGCCGGTGAGCACGGGTCGGTCCACAGGGAGATGGTGTTATCTTACCTTCTTGTCTTAGACGAGTCAATAAAGAATCTGTGTGAGTTTGATTCTAACCTAAGTGTTTTATTTGCAAGTAAAAAGTTGTTAAGAAAATACGAGATTATAAGCTAAGAAATCCGTACTCAAAACCTTTGAGCCGAGTCTTGACCAATTGAAGCTAAGCAATCGGCAACAACGTGGATTAGGGGATTTAAGCGCGGTATTCGAGGAATCCGGCTTATTTACCCTTGTCCTTCCGTTCTTGTCTCTTGCCTTCGCCTCCGGCCAAACCGAACGCAACCGGTCGTGGTTAGGAATCACCGTTACCTTGTCAGGGTACGGTGCCTAACGGAGCGCTTGCGTATGGTTTGGGCGGAGTTCAAAAGGAAAATAACGGGAAAAGGAAATGAGAAGGAAATGTTAACTTATAAAACCGTATTAATTCTTAACAACAACAATAATTACAACATTCACAAAATAAACAAAAAAGAACAAAAAAGAGAGAACAAAAAGAAAAGAACAAATAAAAGAAAAGATACAAGAATGTAAGTGCATGAAATAAAATTGCAAGTAAGTAAAAAGACAAGTAATAAAAAGACAAGTAATAAAAAGCGAGTAATAAAAAGCGATAAAAAGAATACGGAACTAGGACTCAAGACAAGCATGTGATCAATAGCCAACCCTTAAACTTGCAAACTCAATGAAGAGATTGCAAGATCAAGAGAAGGGTAGAAACCGCATGTGAAATGAAGTGCTAGTCCGTGGTAGAATACGACCCTTGAGATCAATAACTAACTCTTACCCATTCAAACTCAATGAAGAGGTTGAATGAGCAAGAGAAAACAAAAATCTCAAGGGGAAGAAGAAACACAAGAGAATGATACAAGCCTTCATCTTTATTCACCTCCACAAAAAAGCTTCTCACTTACAATTTCATGGAAGAGGAATGAAGAGGAAGAAGAAGAACTATACAAAATCCTAACAAAAGAGGCTACAAAATGAATCAAAAGAATGACCCTTGTCTTTGGCAAGTTCTGCTGTATTTATAGGCAGGAGAGTGGGCATCTAGGGCAACCAGCAGAGCATAAATGAAATACCCAAAACACCCCCGAAATTCGGTGCAGAGAGGGGCCCACACTGCCGCGGAAGGGCGGCCAAAACCCCACTTTGGCCGCGCTTCCGCGGCCGTTTAGATGAATTGGGTGCTGGTCTTTTGGGGTATTTCCTGGTTGGTGTTTTTCTCGTGTTTGCAATCATCATACTGCACATAAGTCTTCAAGAATATCTCCAGAATTTCTAGTCCAAGATTGCATGCTACTTTTGACTTTATCTCTCCCTCGAGCTCCGCGCACCCATTGATTCTTGTGCAGCCCACCTCGTGCTCTGTGCTTGTCCCAGACACGAATGACTACTGTCACATGTCTTGTATTGGGAACCGGTACTCGGCACTGGACGGATATGGATGACCGGAACCCGGCTTTTATCTGCTGTTGACAGATGTTCTGCTTTTAGCGTAACTATGGAGATTTTATCCTGATTTGCAATATTTGTACTGGAAACTTGTATTCTGTAAACATGTAACAAACACGGATTAAAAGCACCTACCTATAAACACACGAGCGTAAGAATGGGCGGTATAAAATGCAATATTCTGATATGAACAAATACCCCCAAACTTAACTTTTGCTCGTCCCGAGCAAAACCAATTATTCACAAAAATAAAATGATAACCGCACTTTCGCAGGGAACGCGATTGCACTGAGCGCGTGCAACAAGCCGTTAAACCTCTAGGTGTCCCTAGTAGGAGGAGTGTTGTCTCCTGAGGGTTTTCAGCGGATACTACCCACAAAATCCGGTCAAGCTAGTTTTGTAAAATAACTAAGATGCACATCCTAAAGTTTTGTTTTAGAAAATAACAACTCTATAATCCTAAGTCTAGACCATCGAACCTTTATTTTTCACACCTCGCTTCTTATTTAACTACAGATTTTATATGTCTTTACGTGCAGTGCAAAATAGTGTCGTTAAGTTCCCGAAAGGTCGAATAAAGTCATTATGTCACACAATAAAGCCCAGATAACAATTTTAAAAGGATCACATAAGTTTTATAAAGAGTTAAGCATTTTTCAAGTTTCGTTTTCCAGTAAGGTTTCAACTTCAGAATTTCTATCTTCCTTAACAGGAAACTAAGTCGTATTTTTCACTCCACCTTTTAACTTGTTTTCATTTCATACACACCTCTGTGAACGTGCAATAGTCTTTATCAAAGAGTAAAACCTTCATATCTCCGTTAAGAAATTTTTATAAAAGCCTGTCTTTTATCAAGATTATTCTCACACAAAGAACCGTTAGGAATTTTAACTCGGAGAGAACACTTTCTTGACTTTGTTTTAAAACTGGACTTTCTAGGCTTCTTAGCGAGCTTTGGGCCAATGCACCCAAACCAGTTGGTTTTAGGGCATTAGGTGTAGAAACACCCCAGCGGACTTAATTACTCAAGTTACCTAGGTCCAAAAACAAAAGACAGATTGTCGTGAAAATCAGATGATTTAATACGAACGGAGATATAACCGGCAGTTCAATTATTTTTCAGATAAAAGACGTGTTTAGTGGGTTTGGTGTGTAATCATTCCAATCAAGTTTCAGATGGGTTATTTTTCAGACTTAGCTCCAATTACGGCATCAATAATATTCCTTCATATTCGCTTTACTTCATAAACTATTCTTGACATTACTTATTTCAGAACAAACCTATTTGATCCTCAGAAAATCATTTATCTGTTTAAAAGTTTTTTTTTTTTTTAAACATAAAAGACTTGTCATCTAATTTCCAAGACTCACAACACGTGTAGTGTAATGTAAAGACGTATATCAGCTATAGTTAACTTCAAAGGAGAGTTATCTTTCAGGTTTTCAAAATCCAAACATAGGATTTAGTTATTCCTATCTTTTCAAACAAAAACCGTCGAATGTTGAATCAGAGTTCTTCCACAAGCTAACTTGACAACAAAGTTTTTATATTTTTAGAAATTTTTTGATTTTTATGGGTTTTTAAATAAGGTATGCAAATGCAAAATATACATATGAATGCGAAGGAAGAAAGCTTACCGAGCACACCCCCAAACTTAAACTTGACAGTGCCCTCACTGTCAGGCTATACCAAGAGGGTCAAAATTGTCGGCGCTCCCCCCTAAAAACAAATTATATACAAAAAAGAAAACAAAAAAATATATACAAAAAAAGGAGCCCCCCCAAACTTAAGTTAAACAGTATTTCCACTGTTAAGCGTTGAAATTCAGGATTAGGGGGGAAAAGAACAGTATAAAACTATACAAGGCCTTACACAGGCCAAAAGTTAGCACCAACCATTCAAAGATTTTATCATGGTAAAGCAGTGGTTGGTAGAAGAAGGTGAAGAGGTAAGAAATGGAGAATACGCGAGACCGCTTGTGGAGAGAAGTGGAATGCGGTCTCGGTAGATGAGAAGAAGGAGAATGGCGGAAGGGAAAAAGAAGTGGAGTACGAACTTGAGGGTGCAAATGGAGTAAATAGATTAGCACAATTTGTGATGAGCGACGTGTGAAAAGTGATTGTGCTAATATATTTACTCGCCGAGAAATTGGGTCGAATCCCTCAAGATTCGTAAGAAAGCATGGGTACGCCGAACTTGGTAAACCAGACATATGAAATGGAAGTGATACGGGTTCTTGCAAGGTCGGAACGATGGAAAGGGTGGAGGGAAGTGGTTGAGGAGGGGTATCGGTTAGGGTTTCGGGAGGGTGCACACAGTCAATGAAAGGAACAGGATGAATTGGAAAATCCGACTCATCAATTAAAACTGTATCATCCTCAAAACTATCCTCAATATTCTCCTCAGAATTTATCTCATCCATGCCTTTATCATCAATATCAAGACGCATATGATGTTCGGGAAAAACAGTTAAAGACTCGGGATGATGATTTGAAGAGACAACCTCAGCCACATCTATGGGTTCATCATCCAAAATATTCCCAGCGTCAATATCCTTAATCAAGTGAAAATCTATATTCTCAGACACCTCAACCAAAGCATGGATATCAATCATTTCTGGTTCTAAGATGGAGGTGTAGAGGTCAAAAGGATTAGGTATGGTTTCACTTGGTAGGGACCCTTCAAAATCAAACACTACGAAGTCGCACAACTCATTCATCATTCTATCTTCAATTGATAAATCATGTGGGATACTCGATAGACTTTCAAAACAGGAGTTGTGGGATTCAATTTGGGACGGGTAGGTTTGATTTGGAAGGGGGTACATCTCACTCTCTCCACTCAAATTCACTGCCTGTCCTGCCGCCTCATCATACATTGAAAAAGTTGGAGCTAGTTGAAAACTAGCTACCGGATCACTAGGTTGTATGAGGGCAGCCATGGACGCATTCAAATCCATCATTTGTTGGCTTGACGCTACCCTAAAGTCTTCCAAGGACTGTTCCAGACTAGACATAGATTGTGATGGGGTTTCAGTAAAAGATTCAAAGTTATTTGGATACTGAAAACTCCCAAACGGCTGTTCTGAAGCAATGTCTAGGGAAGGTGCAAAAGTAGGGTAGGATTGGTAGGAATTGAATGGCTGGACAGGAGTGGGATCAACAGGTGGATAAGACGGAGAATGGAATTGTTGATCCCAAGAATTTGAAGTGGTGAAAGGAGTGAAAGATCGGTTACGGGATTGTTCAATATGTTCAGCAAGAGACATTGGTCTTGGGTTTACAACTGGATTTTCAAAAGGGGTATCAACGCAAGAAGGGGTGAATGTTTGAAACGGTTGATACGAAGTGGATTGCGGGGTCCAGTTGTTCGTCCTAGACGCGTCTATCCGATCTTTCAAAGAAATTTTGGGCATGGAGGGGTCGTTCGATGTTCGGCCAAAACAAGAACCGTATGAAGTAATGTCTGGTTGTGGGTACCAAAGTTCGGCAAGAGTTTTGCGAGGTGGAGTACCCATGATAGAATGAAAGAAAGGTAGAGAAAAAGGAGGGGAAAAGAATGTGATTTTTTTTATTTTTTTGTTATTTTAGTTAGTTGTTAGCAAAAGAATGAAATATACACAAAAAAGAATATGGACAAAAATCACGACACAAAAATACCACACACCTAATCGTTCTAGGGTTCACCTAGGTCAACTAGACCTGCTCGAGAACTTGATTGTCGAAGTAAAACTGTGTCGAGAAACAGGCTCAAGATACACTGATCACGAGGCCAGGTAAGTGCAGAGATAAGGGGAGGTTTTCCAACGCTTTCGCGAAGTTCCTTAATTAAATAACCCTTTCTCTTTTGGCGGTTTCGCCGTTAACACTTTCCTAGACACCCCGTAAACAATATACCGTTAAGCAAGCTTCTAAATACAGTTAACTTCTCCTAGTGAGCGCGAAGTCCTTAAGGCTTAAAGTCTAGTTTCTTTTAAAATTTGTGCGGGTTATCGTTATGCGCAAGTTCGTGATTTGTGGGCCACGGAAAAGGTGATGAAATCCTTTACCGTATGTTGTGGGGTTCGCTTGCCCTTAAGTCCGTATTAATGTATGCAATGCGCAATTCAAAAATTCTATAAAGAATCAAAACAATCGTTTTTTTTTTATTTTAAGCGCGGCGCTGCAACAAATACGGGTTAGTCAATTTTGGCGTTTGCTAGCGAACTTGCAAAGAATCCTGCAAAGAATAGTATATTGGAAGCGTCGGATTTGAGAAGAAGGTGTTAGTAAAGTACGTACCGTTAAGTTTTTGGGTTAAGAAACCCCCGTTGAATCAAATCCGGTAAGCTTGAAAGGTTCGCTTGCGCGGGTCAAACTACCCGGATCTTTGGCACTGTACTTTGTAAACACCTTAAGGTTGAATGTACACTTTGCTTCCCCACTATCGCAGTTTGCAAATACGCAAAATTCTACACACTTGCCCACAAAAATATTGTCCAAAAAAAAACAAAAAAGAATATTTTTTTTTTATTTATAAATATATACAAAAAGAATATTAACCCGAATAACAAGAAAGAAAATACGCTACCGTCTCCCCGGCAACGGCGCCATTTGATCGCACGCCGATGGCGTGTCGGATGAAAGAATTTAAGTTTACCGCGATCAGGACGGTGTCGCTATGCAGCTAGCCGGTGAGCACGGGTCGGTCCACAGGGAGATGGTGTTATCTTACCTTCTTGTCTTAGACGAGTCAATAAAGAATCTGTGTGAGTTTGATTCTAACCTAAGTGTTTTATTTGCAAGTAAAAAGTTGTTAAGAAAATACGAGATTATAAGCTAAGAAATCCGTACTCAAAACCTTTGAGCCGAGTCTTGACCAATTGAAGCTAAGCAATCGGCAACAACGTGGATTAGGGGATTTAAGCGCGGTATTCGAGGAATCCGGCTTATTTACCCTTGTCCTTCCGTTCTTGTCTCTTGCCTTCGCCTCCGGCCAAACCGAACGCAACCGGTCGTGGTTAGGAATCACCGTTACCTTGTCAGGGTACGGTGCCTAACGGAGCGCTTGCGTATGGTTTGGGCGGAGTTCAAAAGGAAAATAACGGGAAAAGGAAATGAGAAGGAAATGTTAACTTATAAAACCGTATTAATTCTTAACAACAACAATAATTACAACATTCACAAAATAAACAAAAAAGAACAAAAAAGAGAGAACAAAAAGAAAAGAACAAATAAAAGAAAAGATACAAGAATGTAAGTGCATGAAATAAAATTGCAAGTAAGTAAAAAGACAAGTAATAAAAAGACAAGTAATAAAAAGCGAGTAATAAAAAGCGATAAAAAGAATACGGAACTAGGACTCAAGACAAGCATGTGATCAATAGCCAACCCTTAAACTTGCAAACTCAATGAAGAGATTGCAAGATCAAGAGAAGGGTAGAAACCGCATGTGAAATGAAGTGCTAGTCCGTGGTAGAATACGACCCTTGAGATCAATAACTAACTCTTACCCATTCAAACTCAATGAAGAGGTTGAATGAGCAAGAGAAAACAAAAATCTCAAGGGGAAGAAGAAACACAAGAGAATGATACAAGCCTTCATCTTTATTCACCTCCACAAAAAAGCTTCTCACTTACAATTTCATGGAAGAGGAATGAAGAGGAAGAAGAAGAACTATACAAAATCCTAACAAAAGAGGCTACAAAATGAATCAAAAGAATGACCCTTGGCTTTGGCAAGTTCTGCTGTATTTATAGGCAGGAGAGTGGGCATCTAGGGCAACCAGCAGAGCATAAATGAAATACCCAAAACACCCCCGAAATTCGGTGCAGAGAGGGGCCCACACTGCCGCGGAAGGGCGGCCAAAACCCCACTTTGGCCGCGCTTCCGCGGCCGTTTAGATGAATTGGGTGCTGGTCTTTTGGGGTATTTCCTGGTTGGTGTTTTTCTCGTGTTTGCAATCATCATACTGCACATAAGTCTTCAAGAATATCTCCAGAATTTCTAGTCCAAGATTGCATGCTACTTTTGACTTTATCTCTCCCTCGAGCTCCGCGCACCCATTGATTCTTGTGCAGCCCACCTCGTGCTCTGTGCTTGTCCCAGACACGAATGACTACTGTCACATGTCTTGTATTGGGAACCGGTACTCGGCACTGGACGGATATGGATGACCGGAACCCGGCTTTTATCTGCTGTTGACAGATGTTCTGCTTTTAGCGTAACTATGGAGATTTTATCCTGATTTGCAATATTTGTACTGGAAACTTGTATTCTGTAAACATGTAACAAACACGGATTAAAAGCACCTACCTATAAACACACGAGCGTAAGAATGGGCGGTATAAAATGCAATATTCTGATATGAACAGTACCTACAATATCAACACGTATCGCAATACCATTAACAACGAGTTCCAAAATCCAAAACGGCACGTGGTGTGCTCATAGGTTAGAACCTATAGCCTACGCATGCAAAAACAACCAAACAACCCTTTTTGTTGACGTACAAACACACAACAATAAAATACATTACCAATTACGAAAACCAAGAATTTCAAAATACGGAAAACCATAACCAAAACCACTCACAATAGCTCCCAGATTTTGGTTCAGGTAAACTGGAACTACACAAACAAGTATAGGGTGTTGTATATGAAGTATATGAGCTACTGGACCAATTCAAGCACCAACCAACACCAAGTGGCCAGCCACTCCCACCCAAATTCCGGCGTGCACGGCCCCCTCTGCTCCATTGGTGTTCGTATGGTCAGGGTGGTCTTCTAGTGCCCTAATTTGGTCCCTGGTATTGTTTGCTTATCTCAAAAACACTCTAGGTCATCCCAGATTCCCTGTAGACCTTAAGGTTACACAAAACCGATATGGAAAAATTTCTAACTTCGTGTATCGGGTTCTAAACTCAGTTCCAGGTCAATAGAACACTCAATAAGGTCTTGTAAACACTTCCTATACCTCAATTGGCCACTTGACAGCAACTTATAATTTTCTAAGATCACAACCCTAACTAAATCAATATCTAAACACTAATAGGATATTAACGCCAATACATAACTAAAAGTGTATGGATATACCTCATAAGCAACTAGAGAAATTCTTGAGTTTCCCAAGTCTTCAAAATCAAAGCTTGGAAGGTTCAATGTGTTGAGGATGAGGTTGTGCATGTTTTTAATGAAGGAGGCATAAGGTTTTGGTGAAGGATTGAAGATGATGCTTGAGATAGTGGAGGTTGAAGAAGAAGAAGAAAAGAGATGAAGAAATAATGGAGAAGATGCAAGAATGGCAGCTCCTCTCTCTCTCCTGCCCTCACTCTCTCTTATTCTCACTCTCTCACAAACAAATATCCCTTTTGTTTCTTTCACAAATATCACATGGCATCTAAAACTATTCCATTCACACTCAAACTCTTTATATCCTTTCTTTTCTTTTCTCTTTTCATTTCCTTTCTCATTCTCTAACTCACAAGTCACAAAACTCAAAAACCAACATGCACACGACACAGTGCACAAGTCATGGAAAAATTTAAAAACACGGATTTTACCAAAAATCCTATAAATATCATTAAAATAAATAAATCATTTTATTCTTCGATAAATTTCCAAATATTGGTATACACTTATACCACTTTACGAAAATCCTAATTTTCACAAATCGGGTAGTTTTCGCGAAATATATTATTTTAATATTAAATTCCAAAAATAATATTTTGTATTTTTCTGAAATGTTACAAGTATTTTGTTTAAATACAAGGTCCAAATTTTGAGAAGTTATAGGTATAAGAATAAAGTAGAGAACCATATGTTGCAAGTATCAGGATTCTTCAAAGTGATCGAAGATGTAGATACTTGTGCTAGGTATTCCATAGTAAGTAATAGTTTTGAGAACTTGCTTCTCTTTCAGGTTACTCATACGTGGGTGCATTCCTTGATGAGTAATGCTGCTTGGCCTCCTTCCATTTAGTCGATATTGTAACATTTCAGAAAATATAAAATATTATTTTTGGAATTTAATATTACAATAATATTTTTCCCGAAAACTGCCCGATTTGCGAAATTGGGGTTTTCGAAAAAGGGTATAAATATATACTGATAATTGTGAAATAAATGGAAATTTAAAATGATTTATTCATTTAAAAATATATTTAAAGGATTTGGCATTTTAAAAATTTATTATATGCAGTTTGGATAAAAACTCGATTAATGCACTGCTAATCGCGATTAAGCCAAATCCGTATTTCTACAGTTTTCATGGTTAGTGCACCACGACATGTTACATGTTATTTCATTTGTGTTGTTTTATGTTATGGTTGGGCTTTTAGGTGAGAAAAGAAAAGAAAAGAAAAGAAAAGAGGAATGATTGAGGAGAGAGAGAGGGGACATAATGATGAGATGAGACCATGCTAGGAGAGAGAATGAGAGTGAGAAAGAGAGAGAGGGAGAGTGCTGCCCTTTTCATTTCCCCCCACCATTTTCTTCTCCTTGTTCACCTCAAGCTCCCTCATTCTACCCTCATGACCCATCTCAATTCCCTCACCAAAACCCTATACCCCTTTTACAAAAAATGATCACCTCCTCACCCTCATCACATTGGACCAAGAAAAGTGGGATTTTCATGACTTGGGACTTCTAGGGTTTTACTTGGTGGCATCATTGAGGTATAATCTCTACGAATTAGTTTAGGTTTTGGTTTGTTATATTCTAGTTTAAGTTTAGAATCGATTTAGTGAGCATATGTGAACTTTGGAAATTTCTAGAAGAGGTTAGGGTTGGAATTGAATCCAAAGATGAAATTGAGATTAGTAGAGACCTTATAAACCCTTTAGAGTTAGTTTCATGGACTGAAACCAGATATAGAACCCCAAACCCCAAACTTAGAAACCGACGTCGGAAAATTGTGAGAATTGTGATGGTATTTAGGAATCTGGAGTGACTCGGGGACCTGGAAAATTATTTAGCAAAGACTGAGAGATGAGCAGGCAACCTGGAGTGTACCCTGAAGACCTGGGCCCCTCCCCCTTTTTATGGCCGCAAATTAATGCAATATGGCTGCAAATTGCGGCCTGGGTAATTTGGTTTTGGCTCATACTTGGTCTGTAACTCCTGTATCTTCTATCTAGAGCAACCCAATATGCAAAATCTCTTAGTTTGGCCTGTGGTAAAATCTGGGGTGGTTTTCCTATGTTTCTGTTTTCGTGTTTTCCGTATTCGGAAATTTGGATTCTTGTATTTGATATTGTATTGGTTGTTGGATGTTTGTACATTAACAACTAGGGATAATTTGTTGGTTTTGCATGCGTGGGCTATAGGTTCTAATCTATAGGCGATCCGTGTGCCATTTCAGTTTTCAGAACTTTTTTTTAATAGCGTTACGATATGTGTTATTATTGTAGGTACCTTCTTGAGGATTTCGAGGCGACGGAGCGTGGCATCATTGACTTCGGCAAGCAAAAAGCAAAGTGAGTGGATCTATATCCACGGGGGAAATCGGGTGGATGGCGTATAGCACCCCCACAAAGTTTTGGTGGAAACCGATTTGTAGCATATGATTAAGAAAACCTAGAGTATTAAACTAGGGTTAGAATTAAAAGATAGCTATAGAAACCATATTAGAAACTATATGATAGTTAGAAGTGTTTTGATACGACTAGTATATGATGACGGGATTTGAGAATGATATTGTTGATATTGCCGTTTAGGGTAGTATAAGACGAGATAGTAGATGTAGGTGTGTCATCCGAACTATACCTATTTCCAAACCGAAGAATCGTATACATCTTTTAAACAGATACCTTGAGGGACGTTACGGATTTTCAAATGATATCCTTTATTTAAAAACACCGTAGCCCCTACTTTCAAAACTACGACTCGCATCTTTCAAAAACTGTTTGTATGGTTCAGGTGTGTATGTTAGATTAGATACGTATCTTATAGTAAAGGTAGAATGTATTTGTAACATTGACTTGATGTGGGATATAAATGCGATGAAAAGAATGTACGATGCGATATGACTTGGTGATATGTTGGTATACGGATGCGAGTCGATTGTGGTGATTGATACCTTGCCGGTCCCCTGATATGAGATTGTTGTGGATATGACCTGGGACATAGGTATATAGAGATATTTTTATATGTTGTGAATCATGAGAGATTGCCGTACGAGACGTTAGGTCCATACCCCTCATTTGTCATATAGGATGATAGGATCCCTATTGGTTTAATACCGCCGTACGATGACTTTCCTTACGTGATGAGTTTGACTTGATGATTGATCCATACCCTTGACTAGAGGATGCCGTACGATGGATTATACCGTACGTGATGTTATTAGGCTGAATGCCGATTGATAGATTCACTGACTCGGTCATGATAGATATGTATACCTGTCAACATTTGCATATGATTTATCTTATGCTGCATTCATGTTATTCGCATTGCATTACTTATACCTTTGCTAGTACACCTGCACTATTATCGATGATGCGTATGTTACACGTACACAGATTTGCTGGCTTACACACTTCATCATCGATAATTTCCATGTCACTGCACAGTAGGATTGCTACATCCATATTGGCGTACATATATATTGTACACTCATGCTTGCGTATATACCACTTGTACATCCATATTGGCGCACATACATAATATACACTCATACTTGCGTATGTATATCTTTGTGCATCCATGCCTACATACATACTTATTGCACATACATAGATGATGCTGGCTTTGATTTTGGAGAAATTGGGAACCGCATGTTATATTTTAAAAACTGGAATCATTTAAAAGAGTGATTTTCTCATAATATGTCATATCACTGTTCCATATTGCATGATACACGGATATGCTTGCATTTCTATTATATGTCGCATACATCATGATTTTACGCATTGAGATATGCTGTTTTCATGAGATTTCTGGATTTGAGAACCATTGACATTTTAAAAGAGATTATGTGTTGTTTTAAAAACCCGGTTTCTCTTGATATGATATTTCAGTGCGTCCACCATGAGTTTTATCGGTTCTGATATATATATACCCCATGCGAGTAGGCGTTGTGGGCCATGTGCGGGTACATGGTGGGGCCCGGAGGTACCCGGGGCAAGAAAGGTATGTCGATGGACTACGCCGATGAGCCTGACAGGGGAAGCATACCTACCGGTGATAGTATTTGGGCTAGGCGGATATCCGGAGGATACCGACCGAAGTCAAGAGATGGTATAGGCCAATCCGGACTGACGGAGCCCGTGGGACGATCCGGACTGACGGAGCCCGAGATATGAGGATTTAGTGTCGATGCTGGACACGGGTTTTCATGATGTTTCGAGTGTCGATGCTGGGCACTCAGGTTCCATGATTTTGATGTGTCGCGAGGGACACATGTTGATTTATATCCTTATATTTTCATGCATACGCTTTTATGATATTTACATGCATGATGTTGTTGTGTCAGTAGTTGACACGTGGACGAGATCCACATGCATACATACATTGATTATATGGTTGGACGAGATCTACATGCATACATGCATTGATTATATTGTTGGATGTTATCCATATACTGATAGGCGTTTATTTTTCTGTTGTTGGCACATATACAGATCCGGTCACCCTAGATATCATAGTATTACCTTTATGATATAGTTGATCTAAGAGTCGTTGTTTATTCGATTTCTATCCGTAGTTGTTTTTCTACTCACGAGTTGCAACTCACCCCTGTTGTGCCACAGTTCTTGCAGGTTGACCACTTGGATCAGTAGCGGCTTCGTTGGCACACAGTTGCATTCGGGTGTTTTGCATTGGTAGGTGGGACATTTGTATCATACCCACTCTTGTATCTATATTTCATATTGTATCTGGTTAACTCCATCAATCAAAATTAGTAAATTGTATAAGTAATGAGACTTAGTGAGATTGTGGTTGCGAGACTTAGAGCGAAAGGTTTTCCGCTACTTGTGGTTTTGATGCCTTGCTTATTTCTTTAACTTTTGTGGTGAAATTCACCGTTGGGCCTCATATACTTACATATACTGTCTTGTGTGGTTGTGATCCGCCGTTTGGCGAAGAGCTAGCTCCCACTTGGGGATGCTATTATTCTTGTTATGTATTTGTAGTTTTGGATCAAAATGTACAAAGGAGGTGCTGCCCAAATTTTGAAAAGACGAAACACGTTTTCAAACTAGTAAATTTCACTTGCATTTTTGTGTTCCTTTTCTATGCATTAAGAAAACTTGATATCATTATACCTTTATTTCAAAACTTCACCTCTTTTATTTTCTTAAAAAGGTTTAGATTTCTGGGTTTCAGCTTACTTAAATTATGTTAAGCCTCTAGACGTTGCGTGATTTAAGTGCTGGTCGCGAGCTAATATTTCGGGTCGTGACAGATATGCACTGGAAATAGCTGCATATATTTTGAATCTGGTTTCAATTAAATTAGTGCATTTGTTTCTATATTGGATATAGAATGGATTTATATCTTAACGATGTTAAGGTATATGGAGTTGTCCGGCTTATGCTTAAAACCAGAATCCGGATAAACTCAAGGCACGTTTCAGTAATGGCAGTTTGTGGGTTATCCCGGGCATTGATGAGGGTTAACTTTCTACCATTTGGAAGATCAATATTTATATTGTTCTTGACTCGCCACCCGTTTTAGTAAAATGGATTCTTTTCAGAAAACATTAGTGGGAGTATGGTAGAACTAGAAATGATTCCACAATCACAAACGATTACTGAAAATTTAGTAGAACCTAAATATTCAATTAGATTTGACAATCCATTAGCCACTCCGCAGATTGGGTGGGTAACCTCATCCACCCGAGAGGTACTTCGTTCTCCTCAAAGACGGTTGTTTCCTGATTTAAAATCAGGAAAGCTTCTGAGAAAAGATTCAGAAGAGGGTCACGTGCTTACACGTGACTAGCGGTCACGTGTTGGCACGCGACACCTAAGCACATCATCAGGGCAAGTTCAGTTTCCTGACTACGTTGAAGAAAAGGGGCTTCAGAAAGAGTCACGTGCTCCCACGTGACCAGGGTCACGTGGCGACACGTGACATTTAAATGCAAGTGTCAAAGGCAAACCGGTTCCTTGATCAAGTCAAGGAAAAGGCTTCAGAAGAGGTCACGTGCTCCCACGTGACCAGGATCACGTGTTGGCACGTGATGTTCAAAGCAGCAGACTCGTTCTCTAGTTGAACCAAGGAAACAGGCTCCAGACAAGGGTCACGTGCTCACACGTGACCAGGGGTCACGTGGTGGCACATGACGGTTAAGCAGCAATCAGAAGACAGAGCGCAAAAGAAAGAGGAAGGATCGTTCCAAGGGGGTCACGTACCCACACGTGACCAGGGGTCACGTGGTCACACGTGACCGGCTTTCAAAGCCCATTGTATTAACAGAATTAAATTCTGAAAGAAATTCAAATCTTTCCAAAGGAAAGCGGCTATCTGGAACCAATCGAATTAAAGATTCAGAGGTGGTGAAATATCATCTATCTATGGGAAAATCTCGGGTTTGGAAAGATTTCCCCTTTAAATCTAACCGAAACAACAAAGGAAAAATCCCTGGATTTGAAATCCAATGGTGAATAAAATTCACCTAATAATCCAAAGGTCCAAAACGAATGATGGATGCAAATCAAATCTCTCATGAAGATTCGTCAAAAACTGATTGATTCGGCTGCTTCTCCTATAAATAGGAGCCAAGAGACACAGAGAAGAGATATACAGAGACAGGGAGAGAAAAAGAAAAAGAAGAGAGCTTTGATACTTGGAGAAACTTGGATCTTCTGCAAAAACCCTAGGTAAGAAAGGGAAAAGCTCCTTGAAAGAAAAAGAGAATTTAATTCTCAACAGAGTTTAACTCTGATACATAAAACAGAAGAACATATTTCTTCTCTCTTTGATAGAGGATCTGCAAAGTGCACATCTCCCCTTGAGGTTGAGAATTTAATTCTCAATGGGTTGAGATCCTGCCATGCAGATCCAAAACATAGAGAGGGAATGCAAGCACGAGAATTTAATTCTCACAGAACTATAGGAATTTAATTCCTTTAAAATAAAATTAGGGCTTGACCCTGTATCATGGGAATTTAATTCCTTCAGAACAGAGAGAAACAGGGTTTAACCCTAATTAAGAACTTAGTTCTGTTGAAACAACGGGAATTTAATTCCCTTAATCATCATTTAACAGGAAATGGGAATTCAATTCCTTAAAAGCTGTTATTAGGGTTTAACCCTATTCAGTTCTTCACATATACGAGGGATTTAATTCCTACGGAAGATTCAGAGTTCAACTCTACTCCAGAATATAAGTCTTCAAAAGGAAGTAGGAATTTAATTCCTCTGAAATTTAAAGCTCAAGGAATTTAATTCCTGAAAAAAAGATTAACAGAGCCTCTAAACAAAATACATGAAGGCAGGGTCACATGCCACCACGTGACCCCCCCAAGAGATCTACAGAAAGCCCCTTTGAGGCAGCACCCCACGTGACCCACGTGACCCTCGGCAGAAGCTCTAATACATAGGCATTTGAATGCCCATCACGTGATGGCACGTGATGCTCTGAAAGATGCGATAATCTCAGCAGAATAAATGAAGGGAGGGCGCTCTCACGTGCTGCCACGTGACCCCTCTTGCCTTAGTGTTTAACACTAAATTAAAACTCTCGAACCCAGTGTTAAAACACTGTTGGGCCTTAGTGTTCAACACTAATTAAAAAGCTTTATTTGCAGTGTTCAACACTGATCTGTTTTAGTGTTTAACACTAATTTGAAAAGCCTTGTTGCTGGTGTTTAACACCAATTATCTCTTAGTGTTAAACACTAACTTGTCAACCTCATTCCCAGTGTTCAACACTGACTGCTCTGTAGTGTTTAACACTAGGCTTTGGCCCAATTGGCCTAAATGGATAGAGGCAAAGCCTCTCCTGATTGGACTTAGCCCAAGATGGCCATAAGTCCTCAATTTGTGATTAACTGGGCCAATGGGCTCATAACATAATTAATCGGTCTTGATCCCAAATTGGGCCAAGGACTATTTAAGTCATTCCGGTTCTAGGGTACATCTCTTCACTCCTTTGATACTTGGCATTGTAATCCCTCAATGTCTTCAAAGAGGTGACGGGTCCCGACGACCACACATTGATATGGACTGTGGGGTCCTTAAACCCGTGTCTAGTGCAAAATTCCTGGTTACGTGGAACGCGGATAATGTCACTCTTTGACCCCGTGGAAAACGTCCAGAGCGGAGCCTGGTCCTCGCAGAGCACGGCAGTGAACCTGTGTGAAGCATCCAGAGCACATACCGGACTGTAGGGTCCTTAAACCCATGGACTACGACGTCCTTAACCTTGACCGAGATGTCTTAAAACTAACAATGGACTGTGGGGTCCTTAAACCCATGGACTACGACGTCCTTAACCTTGACCGAGATGTCTTAAAACAAACAATGGACCGCAATGTCCTTAAACTACCTATGGACCGCAACGTCCTTAAACTACCCATGGACTGCAATGTCTTTAAACTAGAACAATAGAGCCCCGTATGCTCTTTTGTCGGATCTAAACGGTCCCGTTTATGTTGATCTTAGCCTTAAAGATGGCTAACGTATCCTTAAACCTTCAAACAGATTGGACTATGAATCCCCCCCAATTGACTCTGGCTCGAAGGTACATCTCTGAACTCCTCTGACACCTGTCGTTGTAATCCTTCAACGTCGTCAGAGAGGTGATGGGCCCCGACGGCCATACATACGATGGACCACTATGTCCCTAAACTGGAACAATAGTGCCCAAACGCTCCTTTGCCGGATCTAAACGATCCCGTTAAGTTGATCTTAGTCACAAAGTTAGACTAACGTATCCTTAACAAACGTTTGAGTCGATCTCAGCCTCGAGTACGGCTGACGTATCCTTAAACCAAACCCCCAAACCCAAATCTAAGATAATACGGATTTGGACTAGTCCACGCCCTACGGGCGACGACATAACTCAGTCTCCGTAAACAATCCACGGGCAACAAAATACAAAACAAACACCCACGACACGAAGTGACCATCTGGAGAAGGAGAAAGTTGTTACCGCAATGCGGTAGCGTAATTAACTGCAGGAGCTTGCGCCTGCAGGGAAGAGCGTCCCCACAATCAAAACCCCCTCAAACAAGGGGGAATCTGACGAAGTCTGCTACATCGGACGCATCCGTCTAAACCTTCGATACCTGGTGCCATAAATCAACTTGGCATCTTCGGAGAGGTGGACGGATAGCACCAATTAGCATCTGCCCCGAATCTCAGGCGATACGTCATGTCGCGCCGTCTTTCGGAGGGGAACAGATTCTGGCACGCCCGGTGGGACCTTTTCTTCTTTCCACTCCACACTTCGTGTGTCGTGACTCGCAAACCAATCGCGGTTCGCTAATGGTTGCCCTTGGGTTTTAAAACACTAAGAATTGGCGTCTTGCTTATTGCAGAAAGCAAAGGATCGATGGCTTCTACTTCCGTGAAACTCTCCAACTGCTCAGACTGCAATTGCAACCAACGCTCTGCCTCGCCAGGAGGTATAGCCTACGGACCCCAAGCTGCTTCGCTATTCACAATGCCCGTGGAACAAGTCACTCGCGCCACCACAGGATTTTTCTTTGGGACCATGCTCCCGCCGACAAACTTCACCGCTCCAGTGCAGACAACGGAAGCTCTCAAGAAGTCGGTCTTTGATCGTCTTACCCCTGTCGCGGCTCCTCTCAACGAGTCGCCCAACGTCAACGCCTCGGTCTTCTCTAGATTGGGCCAGAAATCCTGCAAACCCATCATGGGGCCTACAATCTCAGAGAAGGCTGCTTCTAAGAAAGTGGCTGCTCCTGCTCCCGAAATCGTCAAGGCGGCTTCTCCGGCCAAAAGGTCGGTCTTTACAAGATTGACGGCTCCAGCTCCCACTCCTGCTGCCCAAAGGACGTCGGTCTTTGACAGGCTAACACCAACAGCGACCCCCCACCTACACAGAGGGCAAGACGAAACCATTCTTACCGCTGACCCTACGCCGTCCGCTCGACACGCTCGACGTCGCCATTGGCGCCGAGTAAGGAAGGCTGGGGGCAACTCCCCCTCCGGGTTGACTCCATCGGCCCCGGTGGCAGAAGTTAATGCTGCTGTTCCGACTGGGAACAGCTTCGAAATGCTAAACAAGGTGCGAAGGAATTCTGCTACTGCAGTGCTGAAGAGGTCTCCTCCCCCATTAAAAAATGTTGTGGAAATAAAACCCGAACAGCCCCGATCTCCTCAACGGCTATCTTCCAAAATCTATAAAGTTTGGCGGCAGGCCCGAGACTCGATCATCGATCCAAACTTCTCCCGCCAGCACAAGAAATTGAAAATCCAACCGGAAGCTGGTCACCAGGCTAAACCCCAAAGGGCTGTTGATCAACTGGCTCATAAAAGGAGGAGGCCAGAGAAGACCCCACAGCATGCAACGACTGCTAAAAGCACTGAGCCCAGACGCCCTAAGTCTGGGGGCATGGTGGTGCACACTGTTTACATGGCCTCTGGAAAAGAGGAAAGCCGCACTTCTACGGGCCACCGACCGCTAACCCGATCCGTGACGAAAGCCCAGGAGCAGCAACAAAATCTTCAAGAAATGATGAATGCTATGGCCGCACTCACCGGACCAAAAGAAAACCCAGAAACATCCTCAGATGCGCGCCAGGAGGAAGAAACCGACGCTGAATTCCTTCGCCGGATACTGGAGAAAAAGGACAAAGAGGCTGCTGAACAAGCGGCCAACATACAACGGATGGGCCTTCTCTTCCAAGATATGATAGGAATGATGATCCAGCAGGACTTACCCGCCGAGGATCCCCCAATCGTTCTTGAAGACGACCGAGGAGAAACGTCAAATCCACCACCAGCCCTCTCAACGGCCAAGGAGGAGGCAATCTCTAAGGCTGACTTGGCTGACTACATAGCCCAGCAAATCCGGGTTCATCACGCGACTGAGGCAGCTGGTCAAGTCGTGAAAACGGGGCGGCCGTATCCGAGCTGGTACGACCAAATCAAATACCCGCAAGGCTATACGATACCAAAATTCCACGTGTATAAGGGGACCGGCAATCCCCATCAACATGTCGCCCAGTTCCGGGCCCTCTGCGGTAACACCGGCGGTGATGATAAACTGTTGCTCCGCCAGTTCGTGGGCAGCTTATCAGAAACAGCGTTCGAATGGTATTCGGAACTCCCAAACGATTCTATCAAAACATTCGCTGAAATGGAGTTGTTATTCACTCAGCGATTCGCAAGTGCCAGCGAACGCACTCCAATAACTGCATTGATTAACGCCAGGGTAAAACCAGGCGAAACCTGGGTCCAGTATGCTATACGCTGGCGGAATTTGTGGTCGAGATGTGAACAACGCATTGAGGAGGCACCCACGGTGGGGATGTTCGTGGGAACCCTAGACCCCCACGCAACTATCTCCCAGTTTATGAAGTTCTTTAAGCCAACCACATTCCAGGCTTTGATCGACAAGTTGGCTCAGATGGACCAGATGGGTCATAGACCACCTCCCCCGAAGTCGGAACCTCGGAATGACAAGGGTAAAGGAAGAGCAACCTTTGTTGCGAATGCCCAACAGCAACCTAACGCCCCGAAACCGGCAGATCAACTGGAGGAAAGGCGTCGGTATTATAATGAGAAGATGAAGCGTCCCTACTCGTTCCCACGGGACAAGACGAAACGGCTATTCGAGCTGGCAATACGCAACAGACTTATAAACCTGCCAAATCCAAGGCGACCGCCGCAACCCGCCGAGGTGAATAACCCTAACTATTGCCCTTACCATCAAACGGTAGGCCATCCGATTGAAGATTGCTTCGTCTTCAAAGGATGGATTGAAGACCAGTACCTCCAGGGGAAGTTTGTACTATCCGAAAAGTGGAAGGTGAACCCACCACAGCCGCACGCTCCTAGGAAAGCGGATACACCGGGGGCAACATGTTCTTTTATTGAAGAAGCTCCATGGGAGGTCGTGCTATCAACTAAAACCAAAAGAATGCTGAGAGACCTTCATGCGTGCCCTGCGATCGAATGGAAGGACCCTCTTGAACCTCAAATTATCGAAGGAATGTTGAAGCCCCGCCCAATTACGAAGATTCGCGATAATGGCCCAAATACTCACGCCCAACCGTCAAAATCTTCGAAGAAAAAGAAGAAGAAATCCAAGAAGCCCGTGAAGCTTGGAAACGAACACACGAACTTGCAGAAGCAAATCGACGCGTTGGAAGAATACAATCAAAAGGCGCGAACTCCTGTCACACTGCAAGAGTTCCTCAACCACATCTTTCAAGAGGAAGATGATGGAGAAAGCTCGTCGGATGAATCCGAAGGATATGTGGCGAGTTGTAACGTAATCTCCCACTCGTTTACCGATGATGGGAAAACTCCTGGCACTAAAAAGCTAGAGGCAGAGCCTGTACCAGAGCGTGCATGGCCAACGGACGAAATGATCGACGCTTTTCTAGACGAGATTCGTCTAAAATGTAAAGCGGATCAGGAGCGTGAGATGACCACGTCGGAAGGAGCCAAATGTGGGCAACTGAACGAAAGAGTTGAACTACCCCTTCCAGAGCGAAAGGCATCCGAAGTAGACAAGAAGATATTCAAGACGAGGAAAAGGTTTGCCAAAGCCATGTCAATGGGAATGAAGCTACCACCCTCGGAAGGAAACACACACGATGGGGTGGAGAGGCACCCTGACTATTGCGCATATCACCGGAAAATCTCACACCCCACGGAAGAGTGCGACGCCTTTAAGATATGGTGGCAAGGATATGTCGTTCGTCGGCAACATGTTAAGCGCATGAAACGCAAGAGCCGTCGGGAGCGAAGAAGTACTATCGATGGGCACGACAGAGCTACTGGCAACTGTTATATGGTAAACGCCAGGGGGTCACAAGTTCTCACCTTTGGGAGCGACTCTGATGAAGAAATCGCTCTGGGCCCTCTCTTCAAAGAATCCGTGTTGGGGAAAGAGGAGGAATCGGAGATCTGCGAGAACATTCAGCTGCGCAATCGCACACTCCCAGAAAAGAATCTCGGGCCCGGGAATAGAAAGGATAAGGGAAAGGAAAAGGTCACTGAAGATATCACTTTAGATGACCAAGTCATGAGAGAGCTGGCTGCCAAAGACCCTCCTAGGAAGAGTAAAGTGGACTATAACATCCTCGCGCACCTAAGGAAGCTACCTTCTCAGCTTAGCATTCTCGATGCCCTCCTATTATCAAAAGAAGCGCGAGACTCACTAATTAAGGCGTTACAAGAACCTGAGCAATTCCAAGCCTTCCTCGCCACTGAAAAGATGAAGGATGAACTGGAGGAAGTGCATACGGCCGACATCACTTTCGGTGATGAAGACCTCCTTCTCGGGACGTGCGACCACAACCGTCCCCTATATGTCTCCGGATACTGCCATGATATCAAGATAGGCAAGATCCTGGTGGATAATGGATCCTCCGTCAACCTCCTTAATGTTCGGGTGTTGAAGGAAATCTGCATGAGCGTGCAACACCTCGCTCGTGACAAAATTACTATCTCCGGTTTCGATTCACAATCGTCACGGACTCTCGGATCTGTGATACTAACATTACGCTTTGGACTTCTCATCACAGACATCAAATTCCATGTCATTGACGCCAAGACCTGCTACAACGCCTTGCTCGGCCGTCCTTGGCTACACGAGTACAATATCATCCCTTCTACACAACATCAGTGTATGAAGTACTTTAAGGATGGTTTCGAGTATACCGTAACAGGTGAGTTAAACCCATTTTCCGTGAACGAAGTCCGCAAATACGAAGATGCGAAGTACTTTTTGCCAGATTTCGAGGATACAGAAAGGTGTCGCAACCCGGAGAACAAAACCGTCGCCACCATCCCCGTTTTTGGAAGCGACACCGAAGAAGAGGAAGAGATAGTTTACGCAGGGCCATCTCAACGCAACAACCTGGGGACGCCCGCCCCCGTGTTGGTCTTCGGAAGTGATTCAGAAGATGAAGTTAATGCTGTGTTCTCCAATCGGCTGTCAATACAAGCACCCCCTGGCGATGACCATAGTTTGCAAATCACCATGGTACCGCGAGAACACTACAAGGATCTCGACACGCTTCAGGCTCACAATGTGCAGGACTTGCAAACATTTTACGTCCCTCCCAGGCGAAAGGGTGAGAAGGTGATCCTATTCTACCGATCCTCAGAGTCGAAAACAGAGAAAGAGATCTGGCATGGCGCGGATGCTACACTTGACAGGCTCCAACCCATCCGTCTGCCCAGATACTATACAAATGGATTAAAGAAGCTGTTGAAGCGCCAAGGAGTACCTTTAGAACAGACCGTTCGGCAGGCGCGGTTCTACAACAGGATTTGGGATGTCCTCGGGACTCAACGCAAATTGCCCAACGGGAAGATGGAAACACTCGGGCTTGGATACGCAAGAGCCGGAAAACGGGAAAGGGCTCACAGCAGCTACGCTATATATACCTTTGATGAAGAGGAGGACGCCCTGTCAGGAGACGCCAACCCCCACCAAAACTAGACCCCGCGATTGAAACGCCGAATCCGTCGTTTGAAGAATGAATGGGCAAGCCTATCAGGAAAGTGGGTCAGAAAGCTCGAGAAGACCACAACCGCGAAATGGCCATCTACGAGAAGGCCAGGACGCAACGTCTACTTCAACGTGCTGCAAAAGACAAAGACACTTATCCTCGTCAATCCGCTGTACGAAAGGCCCGACACAGAGACGGAAATAAATCAAGAAGCGGCTCGGGTTTGTCCCTCATGAAGAAGATGAGTCGAGCGTACTCCTTCCCCCGAGACAAGACGGAGAGGTTACTCAACCTCGCTATAAAACATCAAATGATCACGCTTCCAGAGTCTAGACATCCTGAGCAAGCTAGCAAGGCCTCCCATCCGAGTTATTGCTCTTATCACCAAGCCATAGGACATCCTACCGAAGACTGCTTCACCTTCAAGAACTGGGTCGAGGACCAGTACCGACGGGGTAGATTCGCTTTATCCGACGGCTGGAAGGTAACGCCGCTGCAAAAGCATGAGCCCAAGGCCGCAAGAGCAGAACTGGGTCCACCTCAGTCCAGGGAGCGGGTTCGCACTTGTTATACGATTACGATATTAGGAGAAGAGCCCGAGAACGTAGATGACCTTCCCCGGTGCTTTGAGAACAGCGATGATGAGGTGATCTCGGAATTTCCGCCCGCTCCGAAAGAACTGGAAGATGGTATACATACTACTGCAGATAACCTCAAGAAGATTGAGTTGGGATCGGTAGACGACCCGCGACCGACATCTGTCAGCGAGCTGTTATCCGAAGAGATGGTGGCTGCGTTAAAGGACGTGCTTCTACAGCATAAAGATTGCTTCGCGTGGAACTACTCCGAGATGCCAGGATTAGATCCGGAGATTGCTGTGCATAGATTAGCAATATCCCCAGATATCAAGCCAGTCAAGCAGGCGCCAAGGAGGATGCGACTCGAGCTTGAGATAAGCATCAACGCCGAAGTCAAGAAGTTGATCGATTCTGGATTTATCCAAGAAGTCCAATATCCCGACTGGATCGCCAATATCGTCCCGGTAATGAAGAAGAATGGGACGGTACGCATATGCGTGGATTTCAGGGATCTCAATAAAGCCTGTCCAAAGGATGATTTCCCGGTGCCGGTAACCGAGCTAATGATAGATAACACGTCCACTCACGAGGTTTTCTCCTTTATGGATGGTTCGTCAGGATACAATCAGATAAAGATGCATCCCGAAGACCAGAAGCATACCGCTTTCCGCACCCCTTTGGGTATATTTTGCTACAGGGTTATGCCCTTCGGTCTAAAGAACGCTGGCGCTACCTATCAAAGGGCCATGACAAAGATCTTTGATGACCTCATACACGACGTCGTCGAGTGCTATATCGATGACCTCGTAGTAAAGAGCATGTCATACGAAGATCATTTAAAGCATCTGGAGACTGTATTTCGACGCCTTCGGCAATATAATTTGAAAATGAATCCCCTCAAATGCGCGTTTGGAGTCTCCTCGGGCAAATTCCTGGGATTCATCGTTCGACACCGAGGTATTGAAATAGATCCGTCAAAGATTAAGGCGATCATGGAAATGCCTCCGCCAAGAACCCTCAAGCAGTTGCGGTCTCTCCAAGGGAAGCTCGCATACATCCGGCGGTTTATCGCTAATCTTTCGGGCAAATGCCGTCCTTACAGCCACCTGATGAAAAAGGGAACTCCATTTGTTTGGGATCACAAATGCCAAGGTGCACTAGACGAGATCAAGCAGTACCTGCAGAACCCTCCGGTGTTGGCTGCGCCGGTCAAGGGAAAACCCCTCATTCTTTATACAACCGCCCTCGAAGGTTCCTTGGGCGCATTATGGGCACAAGAGAACGATCAGGGGAAAGAGAGAGCACTCTACTACTTAAGTCGAGTTCTACTGGGGGCAGAAAGCAACTACTCTCCCATTGAAAAACATTGCTTGGCGTTAATCTTCGCAATAACAAAGCTCAGGCACCATGTGCTGGCGCATGAAGTCCGTCTCATTTCAAAGGTGGATCCCCTTAAGTACTTGATGTCGAAAGCCATATTGACGGGACGACTCTCTAAGTGGGCCCTGCTCTTGATGGAGTTCTCGATAACGTATCAACCTCTCAAGGCAGTGAAAGGCCAGGCCATTGCCGACTTCCTCGCCGAGCACCCGATACCGGCCGATTCTCCTCTGAACTGTGATTTGCCGGACGAGCATGTATTTGATGCGATTAGCGGCGGAAGCGCCCGATGGGAACTCTATTTCGATGGAGCGTCCTCCATAAAGAAACAGAAACAAGGCATCCCAATGATCAAATCAGGGATAGGCCTCATCTTCGCAACTCCACAAGGAGGGATAATGCGCTTCGCCTTCTCCTTAACAGAGCCGAGGACAAACAATGAAGCTGAATACGAAGCTCGGATAGTAGGCCTCGAGATCGCCATCGACATGGGAATTGAAGACCTCCTTATATATGGGGATTCTCAGCTGGTCGTTAGTCAAGTAAATGGTGACTACCAAACGTGCAAGCCGGAGTTGGTGAAGTACGGCGAAAGGGTGCAACAACTATTGACCCAAATTCCCTCCTATGCCTTGGAGAACATACCGCGCGCGGAAAACAGCAAAGCAGACGCGTTGGCTAAACTTGCTAAAGAACTGGCTGACGAGAACCTTGATGACGTCAGAATCGTGGTACAAAGCCGTCGAGTGCTCGCCCCGGCAGAAATATCTCCAGAATCATGCGAAGAGAAGGGAGCGACTGAGCAGACGACCCTACAAATAAAAGACCATGAGAAAGCCGAAGACTGGAGGGAAGTCTTCATAGACTACTTTAAGTCCCACCGAATGCCCAAAGAGGCGTCCTCAAGACATCAGCTCATGAAACGAGCTTTATCCTTCGCTTTCGTCAACGATATTCTATACAAGAGATCGTTTGATTCTCTATGGCTGAGATGCTTAGGACCTGACGAAGCAGAAAGAGTCATTCAAGAAGTTCATGATGGACTTTGCGGTTCTTACCAAGAAGGCCCAAAGATGAAGTTAAAAATCAAACGGATGGGTTATTACTGGCCCACGATGATCCAGGACGGCCTCGAGTATGCGAAGCAATGCCACTCATGCCAGATTCATGGAGACTTCATCCACCAACATCTGAATCCACTGCACCCAACGCTGGCTAGTTGGCCATTCGAAATGTGGGGGACTGACATAGTTGGCCCTATTGAGCCAGCATCATCCCGGGGACACCGTTTTATCCTAGCGACAACTGATTACTTCTCTAAATGGGCAGAAGCAGTACCACTGAAGGAAGTGAAGACGGAGAATATCCTCCATTTCTTCAAGACGCACGTCATCTATCGGTTCGGAACTCCACGGCGGATTATCTCCGATAATGGGTCGGCCTACCGAAGCCATAAGATTAGCCGCTTCGCACAGCAGCACAATATAGACTGGAGATATTCTTCGGTTTACAATCCACGAGCTAACGGTCTGGCCGAGGCCTTCAATAAGACCTTGACGAAGATCATAAAAAAGACCGTTTCCAGGAATAGGAGAGACTGGCATGAAAGGCTGCAAGAAGCCCTTTGGGCTTACCGAACTACATTCAAGACGGCCACGAACACAACGCCGTACGCGTTGGTATTTGGGATGGAAGCAGTGCTCCCCCTCGAGATAGAGTTACCCTCTCTACGAGTAGCAGTCCACCACGAGCTGACGGACGAAGAAAATGCTCACCTTCGGCTTGAGGAGCTTGATGCCCTCGATGAAACCCGGCTCATAGCGCAATAACATCTAGAGGCCTACAAAGCAAAGATGACACGCTCGTACGAAAGATTGACCAGGCCGAGGACATTCCGCCAAGGCGAACTCGTACTAGTGGTCAAAAGACCTATGATCCCCAATCGTGCCAAGCGAGGAAAATTTGAGCCAAACTATGAAGGCCCGTACATCATAGACAAGGTCTACCAGGGTGGAGCCTACCTACTCATGGACATGCACGGTGAAAGGCCTTTCAGGCCAATAAACGGCCGCTTCTTAAAGAAATACTATGCTTAATAAGCCACAGCCTGGGTCAATGATAGACGACGACGACTATGTCCGCTCACTATCTTCCTAGGCTCAGACTTTACAAGCAGCAGCCAGCCTTCCCATATCGACGGACCGAAACGTCCTTAAACTAACGGCAGACCGAAACGTCCTTAAACTATCGACGGACCAAAACGTCCTTAAACTAACGGCGGACCGAAACGTCCTTAAACTATCGACGGACCGAAACGTCCTTAAACTAACGACGGACCGAAACGTCCCTAAACTACTATCGCAACATTCTTAGGTTGACGAGATGGATAAAAAAAAAAGAAAGAAGAAGATAAAAAATGATAAAAAAAAGGTATGTCCATAAGCAAAGTGGGCACGGATGAAAACCCGAAAGGGCTCCGTGAGTAAAAACAGCAGGGCTACCGGCAAGTGTTCGTGAAAACCCGAAAGGGCGCGACCTTGTAAAAAAAAGTGAAAAAGAATAAAAAAAAACGGTATGTCCATAAGCAAAATGGGCACGGATGAAAACCCGAAAGGGCTCCGTGAGTAAAAACAGCAGGACTACCGGCGAGTGTTTGTGAAAACCCGAAAGGGCGCAACCTCGTTAAAAGACACTTGTAAGGTCCTCTCGACTTTGTAAGGAGAAACCACCTGCGTGAGATCCTTACGACTCACAAAGGAGCAGCACACTTAGGGATCCTCATGATTTCTAAGGAGAAAATACACTTACGAGATCCTCACGACCCGTAAGGAGAATTCTCTTATGGGACCCTCACGGCTCATGAGATTTGAAAGTCTTAAGTTACAGAAGCCTGAACCTGTTCTTAAGCAAATCCTCCACAACCTTCGATATTGCCCTACAAGAGGCTCAATACTGACCCTTGTATACAATCCACGGGCGCGAATAAACATTTCCCCAGCAAAGTCCAATCCTCGTAGGTCCTCTCGACCCATAAGGAGAAAACCCTCTTGTAGGATCCTTACGACTTACAGAGGAACATACACTTAGGAATCCTCACGATCCCTAAGGAGAAAATACACCTGCAAGATCCTCACGACTTGTAGGGAGAAATACCTTTGTGAGACCCTTACGGCTCATGAAGTCAAAAGCCTTAGTCGACAGGACCTTAACCCTGTTTGCTAAGCCACCTTTGTTCAACATCGACAGAGGCAAATGATGATTCACTCCTGGCAATATTCCAGTTGCAGCGATGCTGATGCCTAAACCGGTATCAAATCCCAAGTTCTTTCATGGCAAATGATGATTCGCTCCTGGCAACATCCCAGTTGCAGCGATGCTGATGCCGAAATCGGTGTCCAAAATCCGAGCTTGCGGCGAAAAAGCTAGCAAGCCACACATGCCTACAAAATAGCCGAAATGATGGGGCAACCTGCAATAAAAAGCAGCAAGTAAGAATGAAGGCATAAAAAATAGCCGAAATGATGGGGCAACTCGCAATAAAAAGCAGCGAGTAGAAAATAAATAAATAGCCGAAATGATTGGGCACCGCGAAAAATAGCCGAAATGATGGGGCAATCGCGACCTTCGCGATATAAAAGCTGAAACGATAGAGCATCGCGGAAAAAGAAATAAAATAAAAATAAAATGTATGCCTTACAGACGATGTTCCATCACACCTTGTATACAATCCAATGGCATAAACAAAAAGGGAACGTACCTCCCTCCCCCAGGTTTCACCAAAGAACAAAGCTAAATCTCGACGGGCCACAAGCGACCTAGAGATCATCCCAACACTCGTCTCGTAACAACGGACACAACTTCAAGCTAAGCGGAACAGCGGCAACTCCCAGTTCCATGGCTCGGTGGTGTACATATCGCCAACAGTCAAACCTTCATCCTGTGAAATGCAGATATATTCAGCAAAATTCCTGGTCACGTGGAACGCGGAGAATGTCACTCTTTGACCCCGTGGAAAACGTCCAGAGCGGATCCTGGTCCTCGCAGAGCATGGCAGTGAACCCGTGCGAAGCATCCAGAGCGGAGCCTAGTCCTCGCCTAACGCGGCAGTGAACCCGTGTGAAGCATCTAGTGCAAAATTCCTGGTCACGTGGAACGCGGATAATGTCACTCTTTGACCCCGTGGAAAACGTCCAGAGCGGATCCTGGTCCTCACAGAGCATGGCAGTGAACCCGTGCGAAGCATCCAGAGCGGAGCCTAGTCCTCGCTGAGCACGGCAGTGAACCCGTGTGAAGCATCTAGTGCAAAATTCCTGGTCACGTGGAACGTGGATATTGTCACTCTTTGACCCCGTGGAAAACGTCCAGAGCGGATACTGGTCCTCGCAGAGCATGGCAGTGAACCCGTGCGAAGCATCCAGAGCGGAGCCTAGTCCTCGCCGAGCACGGCAGTGAACCCGTGTGAAGCATCTAGTGCAAAATTCCTGGTCATGTGGAACGCGGATAATGTCACTCTTTGACCCCGTGGAAAACGTCCAGAGCGGAGCCTAGTCCTCGCTGAGCACGGCAGTGAACCCGTGTGAAGCATCTAGTGCAAAATTCCTGGTCACGTGGAACGCGGATAATGTCACTCTTTGAACCCGTGGAAAACGTCCAGGGCGGATCCTGGTCCTCGCAGAGCATGGCAGTGAACCCGTGCGAAGCATCCAGAGCGGAGCCTAGTCCTCGCCGAGCACGGCAGTGAACCCGTGTGAAGCATCTAGTGCAAAATTCCTGGTTACGTGGAACGCGGATAATGTCACTCTTTGACCCCGCGAAAAACGTCCAGAGCGGAGCCTGGTCCTCGCCAAGCACGGCAGTGAACCCGTGTGAAGCATCCAGAGCAAATACCGGACTGTGGAGTCCTTAAAATCCACGGACTATGATGTCCTTAACCTCGACCGTGATGTCTTAAAACTAACGATCAACCACCCCGATTCCCTACGGATTCTGCCTTGGTCTAAGGGTACATCTCTTCACTCCTTTGATGCCCGGCGTTGTAATTCCTCAACGTCTTCAAAGAGGTGACGGGTCCCTGCAACCAAACACCGGACTGTGGAGTCCCTAAACCCACGGACTATGAGGTCCTTAACCTTGACCGTGATGTCTTAAAACTAACAGCGGACTGTGGAGTCCTTAAATCCACGGACTATGAGGTCCTTAACCTTGACCGTGACGTCTTTAAACTACGATACCTTAATAGACCCCTGACTCCGTGAAACACGGATAAGGATGATCACATCCGGCACTTGCAGGCCCTCACGACCTGTAAGGAAGAAAAACTCTCTTGTGAGATCCTTACGACTCTCAAGGGAAAAACCCGCTTAAGGATCCTCATGATTCTTAAGAAGAACTTACACCTATGGGATCCTCTCGACCAGTAGGGAGAAAAACTCTTTATGAAACCCTCGTGGCTCATAAAATGCGAAAGTCTTAGGAAGCAGATCTTAACCCTGAATCCTAAGCCAATGCTGTCCTGCAAGGAGATCAAGATAGAATATCCGCAGAATACATTCAATAAAAAAGGGGACACACCATTGAGAAGGAAAAATGTATCTTTTATTCATAAACCAAAATGGGTACAAAGTACAATTCATGAAAGAATCAAAAAGAAAATACTCTTATCCATGAGTACGTACAAAAAGGAAGGAAAAGATACAAATGTTTCAAGCCGGCGGGCGATTCAGCAGCTTGGTCAGCTCATCCTGCTTTTGCTGGACCACGGCTTCATGACGCAAGATCTCCAAAAGACGAGCCTCCGCCTGAGCTTGTTGGGCCTGATATGAAGCGAGCCGGGCTTCAAGCTCTTTCTCAGTGGCCTTATGAGCCTCGACCCTCTCACGAGTGAACGTGGCAGCTTTATTGAGAGCCACCACCTCTTTGATGGACTCCTGAAGCACCCGCCAGAGTTCATACGCTTTGTTGGCTTTGGCTGTGAGATTGGCTTGGAGCTTGCCCAGCGCCTTGGAGGCTAGCTCCCTTTCCGAGAACTTGCGACCGAGCCTCTTCTCACATGACGTCATGTTTGCCGCGCACCGTGCTATCAGCCCCCGTAACTCCGCCTTTGCAGCCACGGCCTCCGAGGAAAGGTGAGAACATTCAAGGGCGTGCAGGCAAGCCTCCACTCGCCGGCAGAACTCCACCCAAACTCGCACCACCTCTTCGCTGTGGTAGGTGGCAAGAAAAGGAAGAGAACCGTTAGCCTCGGCAGCGAATGCTTCAGCCGTGGTCGTGCTGCCAGCACAAAGCTCCTCGATCAGAGACGACAAGGAGACGAGGCTTAATTGGGCCAAGCGTTCTGAAGCCCGCAAGGCATAAGGGCCAGGTGGCATCACGATGCGCGACTCCAACGCCGTGGAGACTGGCAGAGCTGTTCAAATTTGGAAGACGTCAGCAAAATTCTTAATCAAAGAACGAGTGAGAGCGCAATGAGATGTCACTTACCGACAGTGGTGCAAGTAGGAGCTGAAGGCTCCCCTGGCCCTTCGAGAACCTCGACCTCATCATCGGCTTCCAGAACTGTAGAAAACATCAATGTCAGTACGCAAAATAACGACGATGCTATGAGAAGGGATGGACGACACCAACCTTGCCAAGACGAGAGGACAATGCGTTGAGGGGAGATCGCCTGCGGAGCTGCCATCTCCAATAAACGCTGAAATGACTGTCGAGACGACAGATCCGCGATCGTGGTCGCCAAACCGCGCAATTCTGGGAAAGATAAAAAAGTTCAGACTATGAAGGGGTTGCTAAATTAAAACACGGAGGAATACCTTCAACAGTCCTCCCATTCTGAGCTGGGGGGATAGCAGCTTCAACGGTCTCCGCCATGACCTCAGGCCCCAACAAAGGAAGAGTAGTCCCGACTACCTCGCTCCCAGCCTTTGGGCCGCTCGCAGTAGGAGTCATTGGGGCGGCGGCCTCCAAAGGAGCCTCCTCCAAAGGGGCAAGCACTCCCTGATCAAGAACCGCCGCTGGAAGTTCCACCATGAGAGGAGCAGCCTCGTCAGCCCCCTCCATATCCCACAAGGCCTCATTGAGAATTTTGGCGGGTTTTAGCTTTAATGGGCCCGTAGGGAGCTCCCCCAGCGTCGAAGACTCTGCACGATTCAAATAAGAATAATGATATATATGCACGGGCATAAATGATCGGAAAAACTACAAAAGAAACACAACGTACCTATACGCAAAGAAGCCCTCAATATGGCTTCTTCAAACCGCTGCTCCTTCTCAAGGAGGTGGGCTCGCCGGGGTTCAAGGGTAGACTCATGACCGCCGGTCCACAAAGAAAGTGCGTCAGCTGCATCTTCTGAAGCGGCCTGCTTCAAAGCCCTTTCTCCCCATTCCTCCAGAGGACCGATAAATCGCCGCCGAATCCACGAAGGGTCTTCGTAAAAAATTACAGCAGGATAAGACTTCTTCGGAACCTTGGCGTTATGAGACGCGTCTTTTGAACGCCGTATGGCCTCAGCCAACTGTGCGGCCTCCTCATCAGCCGAACTCGGAAAGAGAAGTCCAGCGTCTGACCCTTGCAGGGCTAATGGTTCGTCTTCAAGGATAGGCTCAGACTCCACCACAGAATCAAGCGGGGTAGTAGCCGCTTTCCTCCGCCGTTTAGACCCAGAGCCGGTCGCTGAGGATGACCGCTTCCTCCCTCACGAAGCCTTAGGGCGGCGCTGGCCCACATCGCCCTCAGCGCCCTCATCCCTGTTACTCTCGCTCGGTGTCACAACCGAGGACGACATCGCCATTATTGACGCCACGGGGGGCGGTGTCGCCACCGGCAAGGGTGCTACTACTGGGGCCCGTTTACCTCGCGATCGAGAACCCAAGGGCATACCAGCTATTGGAGTAAGGTCTACTCCGGACTCCCCCGGAATGAGCGCGGTGCCAATCTCCCTCAAAGGAAAGAGGACTGGAACCCTCGGTCGTAGCTTAGCTCCAGGAACCAGAGGAAGGGTATCGTGGCCGAGAAGCACCCTCCTTTCCTCAAGAATGATTGGGCTGACCCGATGAAGATACCAACCCGTAAACGCGCCCACGCATCGGGGCATGTACTCGGCTTCAGGGACCATGAAATGAGAGCCGGTATTCATCCCATGCAATGATGAGCGGCATCGCGAACAGCATCGAGCGAAGGGATCGGGGCAACTATAAAAGCCTCGAAAGGAACGCCCTGGTCGTATCCGAGCTGTCGGGAAAATCGATGCGGATTGTACCGCATGAAAAGAGCCGCACTGTCCTGGCGAAACACCAAGTAACCCGGTCTAATTGCATACAAATACGTGGCCTCCCGGGGCTTCAGAGAAGGCGCGTTGTCTTTCGACTGGTCCCAGAGTTGTTGGACGGGACCCGAAGGAGTAGACAAGACCCGATCAGTAAAAACCAACCCGCCAGCGGTGGCATGAGGAGAAATTAGCACCCGAATAGCCCCGAATTGAGTCGGGTCGGCGGCAGAAGCATCCACTAGCCGCATAAGTCATGGAAAGGGGTAGGCATCGTAAAATGAGGGCCTCTGATGCATGGAGAAAGCCCCCAATACGTGCATTTCGATCCAGGACGTGAAATAGTGAAGCGAAAAGTTTACCACATCCACCCCAGGCGTAGAGGTATTAGCTGCGGTGCCCAATCCATTATATAAGTGCGCCAAGGCCGGGATGCCGATGGCCAACCGCGTCCCCTCAGCAATACGATGAGCCGGGTAGATGACCGAAGCTCTCATGAAGCGGCGATGCATGGGAATAACAAACCAACTAAGCCAAACACTGACAAACCCCACGAAGAATGTTTCCTCATCCATACCGGGTGCTGCAACGGACTCAAAAGACATCGGCGACACGATGGGAATATAATATTGTGGCAGGTCCGATTCAGCGGTCGGTAGCTTCTTCGGACCAAACCCAAAGGGGTCTCTGATGTTAGCAAACTTCGGAGCAGTCTTCGATATGACGTCCTCACGAAGGAAGCAGGAAATGAATCTTTTAAAGGTAACACCCTGCTCCTTAGATTCAGTGAACAATCGATCAAAAATACCCAGCGCCTTGATCAAGCTGGGGCGCTTATGGCGAACAGCATTCTCAGCAGACAGGCCGTCAACCGGTGCAGACTCGGGCTCAAAGACATACTCGTCAGGAGGCAACAACTCCTCATACAGTGCACCCCTGATTGGCAATCCCGAGATTTCATAAAACTCTGCAAGAGAGATCGAGACCTCACGATCTCCTAGGATGAAAGTGTTGGTAGGAAGATTCCATTGGTTTAAAAACGCCTTAACCCACCAGGCATGCGGGGACTTATAATGAAAGAGTGATGCGTATATGGCCTGATAAAGCCCGACTTTCTGCAACCGCGCCCGATGGGCAGAAAGGATGTAACGAGCCCAGAGAAGGTAGCCCGTAGGATGCCTAGGAGTGAGCCCTATCTTATAAATTTGCCCCCACGGGTGGGCCTCACCCTGGCAGATACGCCGTCCCAAGATGTCTATGGCCGGGATCGGATGATTCGGTATGCCGGTCGTCGAAGGCTCCAGCCTCCCCGTTGGAGTCCAGTTGGGCATTTCCACAGCAAAAACTGTCCTTGGAGGATCCATCGGTAAGAATGGGAAAGTGGGCTCCGTCGGCACCGCGCAAAGAAAACTCCGGCGACCCTGAATAATCTGACTGTACCAAGGTCCCCATTGAAGAAGGTTGGTGCAGTTCGGGTCATGGGCCCGAATCATCGCCATCGCCTCCTCATCAGATGGTGACTGAGGAAAAGCAGCCTCCGAGCGAGAAAAGGGAAAGCGTGGAACAGAAGCCATTGCACCTGAAATCCGGTAAAGGAAGACCGTTAAAAGAAAAGTTAGCAATATATATTCATGCACGAACATGAAGACTAGTTGAAGAAAATAACAGCAAAGTTTCCTGGGACCATTGGCTACGAAACACATGGGCCCCACAGAATCCGGATGACGGCTCATTAATGATGAGGCCAAATAGTTACAATAAAACAAAGGGAATATCCTCATTTAATAAAGAATGATGACCATGCACATCCCCCCAACAGGATCTGTCTCGGGCTCTACAGTGAATCCAATAAAATCAAAGGAATTAAATTCCCACAAAAAGACATCATTACAAAGCCCCCATTGCATTAATTGCAGGAAGAACAACCTAGGGCCAAGAGACCTCAGGAAGCCTCCGTGTGAAGAAATCAAGTCCTTCATTGGAATTAAATTCCTTATTAAGAAAAGGGAATTAAATTCCCAGAAACATTTTTGGATGGAATTAAATTCCATGGATTTGAACCGCCATCATCATCTCCCCAAAGATCATCTAAACCCTAAGAGATCTACAGTTGAAAGGTTAAGCGGTTTCATGCTCTTATGGAAAATATGAAGAAAAAAGGGTAAAAACCCTTGTTTTGGATTTAAAATCCAGAGGAATGTGAAGGTCCATCGTTTGTCCAAGAACATTACCTGAGGAAAAAGGATTCTTTTCGAACAGAGTTAAACTCTGAAGATTGTTTCAGGACAGAGAACTAAGCTCTGAAAGCGAGAATTAAATTCTCAAAGAAGAAGTTCTCAGAAGAAGAAGATGAGCAAAGCGAAGGCTCCTATGAAGAGACGGAGGTATTTATAGAAGGCAATGGAAACGTTTCATCTCCCCAGATCCCTAGAGGAATCCAACGGTCACAAGGGGTGACAGCGTTGCACTCACGTGCAGACACGTGAGAACAACGCTGTGGGGGCATTTGTTTCCTGATTTAAAATCAGGAAAGCTTCTGGGAAAAGCTTCAGAAGAGGGTCACGTGCTTACACGTGACTAGCGGTCACGTGTTGGCACGTGACACCTAAGCACATCATCAGGGCAAGTTCAGTTTCCTGACTACGTTGAAGAAAAGGGGCTTCAGAAAGGGTCACGTGCTCCCACGTGACCAGGGTCACGTGGCGACACGTGACATTTAAATGCAAGTGTCAAAGGCAAACCGGTTCCCTGATCAAGTCAAGGAAAAGGCTTCAGAAGAGGTCACGTGCTCCCACGTGACCAGGGTCACGTGTTGGCACGTGACGTTCAAAGCAGCAGACTCGTTCTCCAGTTGAACCATGGAAAGAGGCTCCAGACAAGGGTCACGTGCTCACACGTGACCAGGGGTCATGTGGTGGCACGTGACGGTTAAGCAGCAATCAGAAGACAGAGCGCAAAAGAAAGAGGAAGGATCGTTCAAAGGGGGTCACGTGCCCACACGTGACCAGGGGTCACGTGGTCACACGTGACCGGCTTTCAAAGCCCATTGTGTTAACAGAATTAAATTCTGAAAGAAATTCAAATCTTTCCAAAGGAAAGCGGCTATCTGGAACCAATCGAATTAAAGATTCAGAGGTGGTGAAATATCATCTATCTATGGGAAAATCTCGGGTTTGGAAAGATTTCCCCTTTAAATCTAACCGAAACAACAAAGGAAAAATCCCTGGATTTGAAATCCAATGGTGAATAAAATTCACCTAATAATCCAAAGGTCCAAAACGAATGATGGATGCAAATCAAATCTCTCATGAAGATTCGTCAAAAACTGATTGATTCGGCTGCTTCTCCTATAAATAGGAGCCAAGAGACACAGAGAAGAGATATACAGAGACAGGGAGAGAAAAAGAAAAAGAAGAGAGCTTCGATACTTGGAGAAACTTCGATCTTCTGCAAAAACCCTAGGTAAGAAAGGGAAAAGCTCCTTGAAAGAAAAAGAGAATTTAATTCTCAACAGAGTTTAACTCTGATACATAAAACAGAAGAACATATTTCTTCTCTCTTTGATAGAGGATCTGCAAAGTGCACATCTCCCCTTGAGGTTGAGAATTTAATTCTCAATGGGTTGAGATCCTGCCATGCAGATCCAAAACATAGAGAGGGAATGCAAGCACGAGAATTTAATTCTCACAGAACTATAGGAATTTAATTCCTTTAAAATAAAATTAGGGCTTGACCCTGTATCATGGGAATTTAATTCCTTCAGAACAGAGAGAAACAGGGTTTAACCCTAATTAAGAACTTAGTTCTGTTGAAACAACGGGAATTTAATTCCCTTAATCATCATTTAACAGGAAATGGGAATTCAATTCCTTAAAAGCTGTTATTAGGGTTTAACCCTATTCAGTTCTTCAAATATACGAGGGATTTAATTCCTACGGAAGATTCAGAGTTCAACTCTACTCCAGAATATAAGTCTTCAAAAGGAAGTAGGAATTTAATTCCTCTGAAATTTAAAGCTCAAGGAATTTAATTCCTGAAAAAAAGATTAACAGAGCCTCTAAACAAAATACATGAAGGCAGGGTCACATGCCACCACGTGACCCCCCCAAGAGATCTACAGAAAGCCCCTTTGTGGCAGCACCCCGCGTGACCCACGTGACCCTCGGCAGAAGCTCTAATACATAGGCATTTGAATGCCCATCACGTGATGGCACGTGATGCTCTGAAAGATGCGATAATCTCAGCAGAATAAATGAAGGGAGGGCGCTCTCACGTGCTGCCACGTGACCCCTCTTGCCTTAGTGTTTAACACTAAATTAAAACTCTCGAACCCAGTGTTAAAACACTGTTGGGCCTTAGTGTTCAACACTAATTAAAAAGCTTTATTTGCAGTGTTCAACACTGATCTGTTTTAGTGTTTAACACTAATTTGAAAAGCCTTGTTGCTGGTGTTTAACACCAATTATCTCTTAGTGTTAAACACTAACTTGTCAACCTCATTCCCAGTGTTCAACACTGACTGCTCTGTAGTGTTTAACACTAGGCTTTGGCCCAATTGGCCTAAATGGATAGAGGCAAAGCCTCTCCTGATTGGACTTAGCCCAAGATGGCCATAAGTCCTCAATTTGTGATTAACTGGGCCAATGGGCTCATAACATAATTAATCGGTCTTGATCCCAAATTGGGCCAAGGACTATTTAAGTCATTCCGGTTCTAGGGTACATCTCTTCACTCCTTTGATACTTGGCATTGTAATCCCTTAATGTCTTCAAAGAGGTGACGGGTCCCGACGACCACACATTGATATGGACTGTGGGGTCCTTAAACCCGTGTCTAGTGCAAAATTCCTGGTTACGTGGAACGCGGATAATGTCACTCTTTGACCCCGTGGAAAACGTCCAGAGCGAAGCCTGGTCCTCGCAGAGCACGGCAGTGAACCCGTGTGAAGCATCCAGAGCACATACCGGACTGTGGGGTCCTTAAACCCATGGACTACGACGTCCTTAACCTTGACCGAGATGTCTTAAAACTAACAATGGACTGTGGGGTCCTTAAACCCATGGACTACGACGTCCTTAACCTTGACCGATATGTCTTAAAACTAACAATGGACCGCAATGTCCTTAAACTACCTATGGACCGCAACGTCCTTAAACTACCCATGGACTGCAATGTCTTTAAACTAGAACAATAGAGCCCCGTATGCTCTTTTGTCGGATCTAAACGGTCCCGTTTAAGTTGATCTTAGCCTCAAAGATGGCTAACGTATCCTTAAACCTTCAAACAGATTGGACTATGAATCCCCCCCAATTGACTCTGGCTCGAGGGTACATCTCTGAACTCCTCTGACACCTGTTGTTGTAATCCTTCAACGTCGTCAGAGAGGTGATGGGTCCCGACGGTCATACATACGATGGACCACTATGTCCCTAAACTGGAACAATAGAGCCCAAACGCTCCTTTGCCGGATCTAAACGATCCCGTTAAGTTGATCTTAGTCACAAAGTTAGACTAACGTATCCTTAACAAACGTTTGAGTCGATCTCAGCCTCGAGTACGGCTGACGTATCCTCAAACCAAACCCCCAAACCCAAATCTAAGATAATACGGATTTGGACTAGTCCACGCCCTACGGGCGACGACATAACTCAGTCTCCGTAAACAATCCACGGGCAACAAAATACAAAACAAACACCCACGACACGAAGTGACCATCTGGAGAAGGAGAAAGTTGTTACCGTAATGCGGTAGCGTAATTAACTGCAGGGGCTTGGGCCTGCAGGGAAGAGCGTCCCCACAATCAAAAACCCCTCAAACGAGGGGGAATCTGACGAAGTCTGCTACATCGGACGCATCCGTCTAAACCTTCGATACCTGGTGCCATAAATCAACTTGGCATCTTCGGAGAGGTGGACGGATAGCACCAATTAGCATCTGTCCCGAATCTCAGGTGAGACGTCATGTCGCGCCGTCTTTCGGAGGGGAACAACGGTGACATGGAGGTTTTTGATGACCCAAGCTTGCCGCTACTGTTGTTATAGACTATGAGATCTGGAAGGAGGATGAGTATAACGTCGTTCTAAATTAGCTTTAGAAGTGCACGTGTATATGACTCTACCAGAGGGTTGTTATAGTCAGTGGGAGTAGCGGAAGTATGGTGGGCAAGTAGCTTATGTCTATTTAGTGTAAGTCTATGTCGCACACCTCGTGAGTTCGCGGGGAGGCGGAATACATCAAAAAACGATTTTTCTTTATCAAAAGATAATGTTTGGCTTTGCAACATAGACTTTATCCACTTTAGGATCTTAATTAAACTTTAACTAGAAAAACTGATCTACAAGAAGGCTCTAACTATTCGGATAGAGGGTTATACCTTCGTGTAAATTCCTTCAAGTCTTTTCTTTGTTCTTTACTCCTTGGATCAAGCTTCTACTTTGATCTCCTTTCCTTGGCTCCTAGGATGCTCCAAACGAACTCGGTTGCCGGTTTCCTTTGCATCGTAGAAGATCCACCCGAGGGCCTATGGTCAAGCTCCAACCTCAAGTGAGGTAACTTAGTGATCTAGTTTGCTAAAGAAGACTATTAAGTAGATGTAAAGAAGATCTATGAATTAATTTGTCTCAAAACTCAATGGATCACAACACATGTGAAGGTTTGAGCTTGAGGAAGGAGGAGGAGAGGAAACTTAGGAGAGAGAATGAGAAAATGATAATGAACTAGAGAATGAGATGAGAGTACGGCTAAGTATCATGACAATAATTCAAGCATGGATTATTTTTGTCACGACCCAAAATTTGGCACATGACCGGCACTTAAACTACGTAACGTCATCAGGCGTAACGCAATTTAAGTAAGTCGAAAAAACCCAGCAATCTAAACCATTACAAGAAGGAAAAGATAGAACACTTTAAAAACCTCGATGCAAAACTTTAAACTTAAGTTTGTTTTTCATAAAAATTTCGGCAGCACCTCCTTTGTAAAAACTAGCCCCGAATCGGGTACAAACATAAGATAAAAGTAAAGCATCCCCAAACGGGAGCAAATCTCGCCCAACGGTGGAAACAATCACCACAATAGATATACGATGCCGTAGCGAAGAAAAGAGATAATCCATATATAAAAGGCCGGCTCACACCAGCATGACAACCAGAGTCATAAGAATATACAACATCGATCCTCACAACTCGTCTCTAAGCCAATACATGAAGGTGGTAGATGGAGAGTACTATATACAAGAAATATACAAAGTACATCATCGGATAACCGCAACCCACCTAAAGCAAACGGCCTCACAGCCAACCGTAGCTGTATCCGTAAAAGTAGAGATAATAAGGCGCCCTGCCGCGGCTACCCTGATGATCAAACCTGAAAAACCCTGCGGCATAATGGGGGGTGAGTTGCCAACTCGTGAATAGTAAATAACATCATACTGTAATGGCAAGTATGCACTAATAGTGATAAACAATCACATGTACTCTGGTAGCATAAGTATATCAATATGAATATGCAACTATCATGATCAAGGTACACCACCAGGGTACTATATCTACGTGAATCAAATGCATATCCACTAAATACTGAGTACGGGATAATTAAATAATCTCATGCACAAATCATCAGCATGGAAAAAACCGGTGTCTACCAAGGACACCCCCAAATCCCAATATCCTCAGACTCCGTCCCCAGGATCGGCCCCTCAGAATCGGCCCTCAGATCAGCCCCTCAGAATCGGCCCTCATAACCTATAAGTCTCATGGAACCTGAGTGTCAAACATCGGCACCCGAAAACATCATGAAAACTAGTGCCCAGCATCGACACATAAATACTCGTATCCATACGTTCCTCGAATCCTAAGTGTCCAGTATCGACACTGTGATCCACGTATCGGTTTTCTGATATCCATACGCTCCTCGAAACCCAAATGTCCAACCTCGACACTTCGTATCGGTTTCATGATATCCATATATCTCTCGGAATATAAGTGCCCAACATCGACACTTGAAAACCCCAAATCGCATGAAAAACATATCTCAAATGCGTAAATCCATGTAATATAACATATGCACATAGAACAACAATATGAGCATATCAAGGGAAAAATCCGCTATTTAAATACATCAAGTCATTAAATATATCACGCGGTTCCCAAGTATCCGAATCCAATATACATATATAACAACGTCCCATACCACCGATATATATCATATAAAGCTGAACATATAACTATAGCATGGTATATGTGTGAGCATGTAGGTATAGCAAGGCATATGTGTAAGCATGTAGGTGTACAGGTATGTTATATTTCATATGCGCCATCGCACAAGAATAAATGCCTCTATGTCGCTAACTAATAGCAAAGTATATCATATGAATATTTGTGCTGTGCGTATCATGGCAATTACCGACAGTGGGTGTGTAGCATACAATTGGTGCTCGTGTAACATGAACTGTCAATAATAGTGCAGTGTACAATGGATACAGGTTCAGGCACAACAAGTAACTATATGCAAATGAAGTTCATGCACCATCTCTATATGTGCATATAAACATGCGGCTAATATCATATCATATCTAGCCCTGACGCTTAATGCCATACGGGCGATTTCCCCGTAGATGTTAAATCTACTCACCGACAAATCTTAAGCTAGGTTGATCCAATCACCTGCTTCCCTTTCGTCGCAACGCTCGAAGTCCCCGCCTGCGATCCTATTAACATAAAACATAACCAGTGCAAATCTCAGAAATCAATCAATATCACCCACACACTACGTTTGACCAACGCACCAACTCTAATCCAATTCATAAGTGTTCGTCTAACGACTAATGTGTGTGGCGACACACCCAAAACTAACCCAAGTGCAACAGCTACACAACATCACGAACCGTGTCGGATAACGTAACACACGTACTCAAAACACTAGATTATGCACAAGTGATCCCAGATTTTGCATACTGTCAATACTCAAAAATCAAACAGTACCAAACACCTCTAAACAACTGCAGACAGCTACCCTCCAAAAACCAAACCCTAATTCCCCAAAAAAACCGAGGTCGCCGGATTTCTCCTTCTCGTCGCCGGCCAAAACCGAGCCCATGGGGTTCGTGCTCTAGGTGTATTCTCAGGGTCACTAGTACAACACCACTACACTGCTAGATTTTTCAGTAAAATTCTCAGGTCATAGCAGATCACAGAGAGTCTATTATGACACTAAAAATACGATATTTGCACGAAACGATACCTTAAGTGTTCTAAACAGCAACCAACAAGCTATACAACTTTAAAACACCTATTTAACAGTTTAGAGATCATTACCTAGCCAATCTTTCTCAAAATCCTAGCCTTCCAAGCTCCAAGGCAACCTAGTGGCTAATCAAGACATTTGAAGTGATTTCCATGGATTTTTGTGAAGTTTTGCAAGGATTTTGTTGAAGAGGGAGAGAGGTTTCAGTTTGGGGTTGAGGGAAAGAACAATAAGTGAGAGTGAGAGAGAATGAGAGAGTGAGAGAGATTAATTGATGAGAGGTGAGTGTAGGGTGAACACTTTCCTTACACTCACTCTCCCCCCTCACCTCATTAATGCACCATTAAAGCTCCATGACTCATTCTAGCGACCTCTCTCATTCCAAACAAGATATTTCCTCACAAAAGATCTAGGAAAATGTTAAGGCAAGGTTAATTTGGGCAAGATTTAGCTTAAGGTGTCATGGTTACTAAACAAGGTTAACACTAATATACCCTCACATTAACATGCACAAGTGTGTGCAGGCCATAAAAAATAATATAAAAAATATTAATTAATTGTTCTAAAATGTGAGGAACCCGATTCGGTAAAATTTTCCTTAAAAACCCGCCTAAAAGCTTAATTAACACCAATCACATTCTAAAGTGTTACAATTTTAGTCTCAAATAATCAACCATGCTTGAATAGGAACTACAAATGAATAAACAAATAACAAATTCATGCTTTCAACCCATTCCTCAAGTGTCTCCTAATTTCCACCTCATTAATTCTTTAGCAAAAAAGGATATATCAATAATGAGGTGTCTCCTTCTAGAGGCTCATTCTTATGAAATTACAAGAATGCCCTCACCGTATATAAATACCCGTATTTGTATTCCGAAAAATACGAATACAAAGAGACAAGTATAATCTAATAGTATAATACTAGGATCCAACTTAAACCAAAGTCCACTAGTATTATTCGTTCAAACATCATCCGTGTAGCTAGTACATGTATGTGATCAAAACCCTGCCGTAAAACCATACGACCTCTACATCGTCTCGCCTGATCCAGGGAAACCCTCTGTGTGGGACTCTAATGACTCAACAGTACACTGGCAGTGGGTTTAACTACAAGTCCGTCAGCGGCACTAGCTGTATGTAACGGCAACCCAGGTACATGTCGAAAAGGAGGCCGACGAGCGAACTCATTCGAACCCCAGCTGAGCCTGTCCGTGAAAATCTCCGTGCAGTCTGGTCTGTTCTTCTGAGAGTATCACATGTAAGGTCTAAGAGGGTAGAAAACGTCAGATCCCTAATAACCAGATAAGTCGTGTCGGTGTGGTTCAAGACCATCCGAAAATCTACTGGTCCGACCACCAGTAATTCTCAATCCGTCCCGGCCAGGGACTTATGGTAATGACCAACCGATCACAGCGCGACATCGACTCCCTATACCGGGAGAGACGAATCCCCAACAGTCGCTCACTGCCTCCATGTAGCTCGGGACTGTACCCAATTAAAACCTGTTTGCACGACTCCTTTGAGCCGTGGTAGGGTAGTAATCAAAGCACACTGGGAACTCACACGAGACAAATGATGACCTCAGGTCGACAGACTATCTGCACTTATGTCACCAGAGAACTGCTATCTGACGCTAGGTATAATACCATCTAGTCAGTTCTCGACGAGTCCTGTCCGGTGTACTCACACCCAGTGAGCACCTGTATACAATCTTAGGTGCACCTCACCAATGGCTGCGGGACCAATCCATTGCCCCTCGTCAGGGTCTATATATATATACACTAGTCTACTCTGGAGTAACGATGCCCAGTCTCGATACTCCCACGACTAGGGATGCTTTTAAGGATGTCCCTGTTGACTACCCAGCTCCCACTAGTATGAGCGCCATCACAACGTAGGTAGTCAGGCAAAGATCCTACGGGCTTTATCAACATGTATACAAGATATGAAATACAAAGTAAAACACATCATATGTTAAGATAAAGACAAACCAAATAACATACTATCATATTAAGCAAGATTGTCCTGTACATATATATCCCTAGCATCCTGTACAATGAAGGCCTCTAGGGCATACATATCCAACAATCTCCCACTTATACTAAGGCATGTAATTGGCGCAATTAGTACTCACTGTCTGCACTAGACCCAGTAGCTGGCGAACTACATGCCAAACATCTCGAATAATCTCTCAAACTGGATTTGAGGTATGACCCTGATGAATGGATCTGCCGTGTTGTCTTTTGTGTCCACTCTCCGTACTTCGATCTCCTAGCGATCCACGATCTCCCTGATCAGGTGATACCGCCTCAAGATATGTCTGGATTTCTGATAGGACCGTGGTTCCTTTGCCAAAGACATGGCTCCATTGTTATCGCAATACAAAGGTATTGGATTAGCAATGGATTGAACCACCTGAAGTTCAGAAACGAACTTCCTGATCCAAACTGCCTCTTTTGCGGCATCGCTCGCAGCGATATACTCAGCCTCCATCGTCGAGTTTGCTATGGTATCCTGTTTGGAGCTTTTCCAACAGACCGCCCCTCCGTTGAGGGTAAACACATAACCTAAGACAGATTTAGAGTCATCCTTATCACTTTGGAAGCCAGAGTCGGTAAAACCCTCGATCTGGAGGTCTCCATTACCGTATACTAGGAACATCTCTTTAGTCCTTCTCAGGTACTTAAGAATGTTCTTAACTGCTATCCAATATTTCTCACCTGGGTCGGACTGATACCTGCTGTAACATTTCAGAAAATATAAAATATTATTTTTAGGATTTAATATAAAAATAATATATTTCGCGAAAACTACCCGATTTGCGAATTTGGAGTTTTCGTAAAATGGTATAAATATATACCAATATTTATGAAATAATTGGTGATTAAAATGATTTATTCATTTAAAAATATATTTATCGAATTTGGCATTTTTATAATTAATTATATGCAGTTTGAATAAAAAATTGATTAGTGCACTACTAATCGCGATTAAGCCAAATCCGTGTTTCTATATTTTTCCATGGTTAGTGCACCATGACATGTTGCATTTTATTTACATGTTTGTTCACTTGCTTTTGGTTCTATTTATTGTGAGAAAAGAAAAAGAAAAGAGATGGCATGGGAGTGAATTATTGAGGGGGGGAGAGAGAGGGGACCACATGAGGCATGGCATGAGAGAGAGTGAGGGTGAGAATAAGAGGGGGAGAGAGGGGAGGGGGGACTGCCCATTTCCTAACCCTATTGTTCTTCCTTCATCTTCTTCAACTTATACTCCCTCCAATTCTTCCTCCAGGTATCATCTCTAAATCCTTTCCATAACCGTATACTCCCTTCATTAAAAATGATCCCCACCTCATCCGCAACATATTGGACCAATCAAAATTGGATTTTGAAGACTTTGAGCAACTCAAGAAAATTCTTGAGTTGCCAAAAAGGTATAATTCTAAACCCTAGCTAAGTTATTATATTTAGTGTATTCTAGTTTAGTTTAGAATGTGATTTAGTGTGGATTGTGATCTTAGAATTTTCCTAGATGAGGTTTAGGCTTTGAGTTGTGTTGTGGTGATGTGTAGTGGCTGTTACAAGACCATAGTGTGGATTGTATGGACAAAAACAGAGAATAAGAACTTAAGATTTGTTCTGTGTCGGTTTTGTATTGGTTTTTAGCCTACAGGGAATCTGGAGCAACCTGGGCCACTTATGAGAAAAACTAACAACTCCAGAGATCTAGTTAGACCAATAGGAGACCACCCTGAGAAGACGAACCGGAACAGAGCAGTCTTGGCCGAGTTGGCCGGATTTTGGGTGAATGTGGCCGGCCTCATTGTGGGCATTGGTGTCTAGGTTTGGTCTGTAGCTCACTTACCCCCTATACAACCCCACTGTACCGCTAGTTTGGCCTGATTTTACCTGAACCAAAATCTGGAAGCTGTTGTGAGTGTTTTGGGCAAAGTTTTCCCGATGTTTGAATGCTTGGTTTTGGTGGTTGGATTTGTATTTGGTTATTGGGCATTTGTACGTCAACAACAAGGATTTGTTTGGTTGTTTTGCATGCATATGCTATAGGTTCTAACCTATGAGCGCACCGCGTGCCGTATTGGTTTTCCGGACTTGATTTTAATAGCATTGCGACTGTGTATTTATTGTAGGTACCTTCACATGGATTCCGAGACGACGAAGCGCATCGACTACGGCTGAGCAAGGAGTTCCGCGGGTGAGTAGATTTATATCTACGGGGGAAGTCGGGTGGATGGCGTATAGCACCTGTAGGGTTCCTAGGCACACAAGAGAGGTCTCATAAGGCATCAACCATGCCAATTTCAAATTTTACGGTGCCTACAAACCCTAAACTACGGATCGTCGGCTAGATGTCTAGGCGAAAAACTAACTAGTTAACACTTAACTAAAAGTTTAACGGAAATACAACCTTTGTAGATCCGGTGCTCCACCTCCATAGCTCCGCAACGAAGTCCTCTCCGCTGTCCAAAGAGAATCCGGGCTCTCGCGTCGGCTTCGTCGGAGAATGGTCAAGCTAGGTCGTCGATGTCCATGCCGAAGATGATCTACGTCGAGGCATCGCTAAATCAAGCTCCGAATTCACCAAGTCAAGAAACTTGTGAAGTAAACACACTCTACTACTTGGCAAGAGGTAGAGGATGAAGAAATAGGAAGTGGGTAGACTTTAGTTTTGGATTTCTCACTCAAATTCATCACTTGCCATTGATGGAGGCAAGCTTTCTTCACTTGAAGAAAGGAAGAAGAAGAAGAATAATATATGATAAGTTATTTTAAATAAAAGAAAAATCCAAACTTATCATAATCTAAACCATGGTCAAGTGTAGAGAATTAACTAAGGTTAGATTAATGGTTAGGGTTAAAGATGAAGACAAGAATGGTTACAAAGTCAAAGCTTCATGAAGCTTCAACTAAACTCCAAAATTAGCAACCATTCTTTTCTTATCTATTCAAAATAAATAAATAAATAAATAAATAAGAAAAGAAAACCCTAATCATTAGTTTAACCATGGCTTAATCCATTACACTTAACTATAGTTAAACATGTATCATCAAACATGATACAATCAAGTGCACGAAAATATATCGAATATACAATGTGCACAACCGAGCGAGAAAATCCATTTAAAGTGAACCGATACTAGTTAATGCAAAGTAATATATCATATATATAATTATGCATTAAATCATTAAATCAACACTTGATTTAACGATCCGGTCATGACGCACATAACCGACTGGTATCATTAGTAACATCTTATCGAATCAACACTTGATCCGATAACCCGGCTATATCGCATATAACCGATCAATGTCACATCGCGAGAATCGAATACAGTATCACATACTCGTATTGTTCTCGGTCCCGCACATATCTCATATGCGCTCCTATTTCGTTTTGCTTGACCCAGGAAACCTCTGTGTAGGACTCTAAAGACTCGTCAATACGCCGGCAGCAGATGATGATCATATCAAACACCCACAAGCCGCAAGCGGTCTGCTAAACGTAACGGCCACCCGGGTATTGAGCGATCTGAAGATCGACGAGCAAGCCCGCTCACACTCCAGTGAATCCAACCAGTAACACTACCGTACAGTCCGGTCTGATCGTCTGATATGTCGCATATCTCGCCTAGGGGTGGTAAACGTCAGACCCCAATAGCTCGATAAGTCGTGTCGATATGAGGTCTATAACTGTTCGAGAAACTACTGGTAACACTTACCAGTAAATCTCAGCAACCCTGGCCAGGGATTTCCTGTTATAGCCAATCGAACACAGCGCAACATCAACTCCCTATACCGGGAGAGACGAATCCCCTCCTATCGCTCATTGCCTCCATGTGACTCGGGACTGTACCCAAAAACCACCGTTTTGCACGCCCTCTTGGACGTGGTAAGATGGAAATCAAAGCACAGTGGGAACCACACAAGACTCTATGACGATCTCGGGTCAACAGACTACTCTGTACCAGTGTCACCAGAGAACTGCCATCTGACGTGAGGTATAATACCATCTGGGAGTTCTCGGCGAGTCCGTCCAGTGTACCCAGTCTCTACTGAGCGCCCGTATATCATCTCTGATGTCAAACACCAATGGATATGGGATCATCCTGTAAGTGCACGGCGGCGCCCCGGCCGTCAATCCGACGCCGGAATGCGGAAGCAGTGAAAAACTTTAATTTTGCGGACTTAGCAAACCGGCACCACCGCGCACTAAACATCGGGATCGTAACCATTAACAAGTCTAAGCTACTAAAAGAAAGGGAAGAGATATACCGAGTGATCCGAGTCCTCCGGTCTTCTCGTCGTCATCCCGATCTCCTGCGGAAACTCCGGTCGTCGCCTCCTCGCCGGAAGGGCACCACATCGCCTACTTCTTTTACGGGCTCCCACCTCAATGCCGAGGCAACTCGGGCACGAAGCTGGCTAGTCGACGTGCCCAAGATTTGCTGTAGAATGTGTAGTATAGTTGTCTCTTTGGGGTTTAGGATAGTTGCCATGAGGGAGGAATTTGTGCACAATGATTCTCATGAAGGCTTGAAGAAAAATGGAGCAAGCCATCAAAAAGGAGCTCGGCCAGATGCATTTTTGTGCTCACTGGAAATGAATGAAGCCTTCTCTCTAAATTAATCCTCATCTCCTTTATGTTTCACTCCAGCACACTCACAAAAGGGATGGCCCACCAAAAATATCATGAAGGAATATTATCACACAATTAAACCTCTCTCCAACAAATTAATCCCATTTCCACCATATACAAAATAATGAATTCACTCATCACCTCAAACAGTGGCCGGCCCATTCCCAAATACCATCACCAAATCACAAAACCCACACTCAACACACAAATCATCAACAACCATGATGCTTACAAAGTCAAGCCATCATGAAGTAGTCAAGTCAAAAAGGTCAAGGTATGGAGCTCTCATCATGATGCAACAAAAAGCAAAAGCCCCCTCCACAAAACTTCGGCCAATGAACGGAACAATGGAAATCGGCCGAAACGGAAAGCAAACTGGCAACTCCATAAAGCTGGTCCCGTAATAAATTACAGGAAAACCCCGATACTGTGCATACACACCCGCATTTGTATTTCGACCGAAATACAAATGCAATGAGACAAAGTCTACGCTGTACTATACTAGGATCCGGCTTATACCAAAGCCGGCTAGTAATATCTGTTCGATCCTGATCCGTGCAATACCGCACGTATCTGATCGAACCCTGCCATATAACCATACGGCCTATAGTACAAACTGTCCGATCCTGATCCGTGCAATACCGCACGTATCTGATCGGACCTTGCCATATCTCCATACGGCCTCTACAACCTTTCGCCCGAAAGCTGAGTAACAGAATGTGGGGGACTCTAAAGACTCGTCAACACCTTGGTTGTGGATTTAACCACTAGCACGTCAGAGGTATAAGCCAATACGTAACGGGCTACCAGGTACTGACTAAAAGGGATGTCTGTGAGTGAACTCAGCCAGACAACCCTACTGAGCCTGTCAGTGACAATATCCGTGCAGTCCGGTCCGTTCGTCTATGAGCATCGCATGGTGGGCCTAGGGGGTTGGTAAAAGTCAGACCCCCAAAAGCGGTACAAGTCGTGTCGGAGTGTAGCCCAGAACACCCTGAGATACTACTGGAATACCTACCAGTAAATCTCCTTGCCTTGGCCAAGGACTTTGTGTAATGGCTCTCCTAGACACAGCACGACCTCACCCCCAATACCGGGAGAGACGAACCCCTGAAGATACGCTCACTGCCTCCATGTGGCTCGGGATTGTACCCAACTAAAACCTGTTTGCACGACTCCTTTGAGCCGTGGTAGGGTAGTAATCAAAGTACAGTGGGAACTCACACGAGACAAATGACGATCCCCAGGTCGATGAACTAACCTGCACACATGTCACCAGGGAACTGCCATCTGACGTCTGGTATATGACCAACTAGCATGTTCCCGGCGAGTCCTGTCCGGTGTACTCATAACCCAATGAGCACCTGTATACATCTTAGGTGATCCAACTGACACCAGTGGCTTGTGAGACCGGCCACCGCCCCTCGTCGGGGTCTCGACTGTATACACTAGTCTACTAATGGAGTATCGATGCCCAGTCTCGAAACTCCCACGACTAGGGACCTTTTAAGGATAAGCTTATAGACCCCCAGCTCCCACTTATATGATCGCCCTCATACTGCTGGTGGTCAAGCAAGAATCCTAGGGGCTCTATCAACGTGTAATAGCGACGTGTCAGGTCACCTAAAGCAGTACACGATGATAAAGGTAAACCAGATAGCATACTATCATCTCGAGTAAGACTGTCCTACCGGGATAGGTCCTCCCTCAATCATTACAATCACGTACCTGTGACCTAATAATTGACTCTGAGGGCACTATCTCCAACAATCTCCCACTTGCACTCAAGGCTAATTATTGCGATGTCGCATACTCACAGCCCGTGTGATACCGAACACCCAACTCCTCTACTAGTCAGTCTCACAAAGCTCGTTTGCGAAACTATTGCGTTCGAGGAATAGCCTCAGTGAGTGGATCCGCTTAGTTGTTTCTTTCTATGTCTCTCTATATCTCAAGTTCGCGGAGAAAGCCATCTCCTGAAAAGAGCAATACCTGTCTCAGAATATGTCTGGATGTCTGATGGGACCTAGCTCATAAATGAACTCCAAATCCAAACTTCTTAGACTGTATCGTCAACTGAACTTAATCAGTATCCTGCGCGCCATGCCTCCCTCAGTATTGCCTTGGACCACCTGTCCAAAATACTGCCCCTCATCAGAAGGAAAACTATAACTCTGACAACCTCCTTGTCGTCCATGTCACCTTGGAAGCCTGGAATGATAACTGTCTCCTGAATAAGGCTGTCGTTATCATATCCCTAGAACATCTACTTATGTTCTAAAACTGCTTCCAACCGTTTCTCCAGGATTGGATTAATGTCAACTTATTGCATCTAGTGCAAGAACAACATCTGGTGTGGTACTTGACATCTCACGATTGACTCAATTGCCTGAGCAAGTGATCTGCCAATCATGCACGTCCCTCTCTCCTTTAGTCTGTAAGACACCTTTGGAGAGGGTGACTCCATTACCTGCAGGTACACTACCGTGCCAGGAGTCGTCCATCCTAAATACTTTTAGAATGCTGTCAAGTACCCTGATTGGGAAACCACCCAAATCTAGATCTAAAACCATAGATCTAGTAACCAGTATGTCAGATATAAAATCCATTTCCTTTGTGGAGAAACCACTGTGTGACGACCAAAGTATAACCGATTGTAGTGTAGGAGTTTCTTTTCCTACTCTGTGTATATCATCCAAATACCAGGATATCACACCCTACTACCTTCTCAACAGATCCATCCCCTATTCTGATGAAGTCAAACCCATGACTGTCACGTCAGAAATAGATGATCTATCTCCGCTACATCTGCTCTAGTCTATAAATAGACATAAGCAACCTGTCCACCAATGCTTCCGCTGCTCCCACTGACTACGACAACCCTCTGGTAGAGTCATATAGACGTACACTTCTAAAACTGGTTTAGAACGACGCTATACTCATCCTCCCGCCGGGTCTCGTAACCTGGAACAACAGCAATGGCAATTGTGGGTAAACAAGAACTTCCCTGTCACCGTCCTTGAGGCTACCGTAGTGCCTCTCGGGTGCCTGAAGTTACCCACCTTATCTGCGGAGTGGCCAATGGAATGTCAAACCGGATTGAATCTTTAGGTTCCTTATCAAATCTTCAGTAATCGTTTGTGGTTCTGGAATCACTTCCAGTTCTACCATACTCCCACTACTGTTTTCTGAAAAAATCCATTTTTAATAAAACTGTGGCGAGTCTAGAACAATATTGCTATTGTTCATCCAGATGGTAGAAAGTCAACCCGCGTCATAGCCTGGGTCAACCCACAAACAGCCATTACAGAAACGTGCCTTGAGTTATCCAGAGTCTGGTTTTAAGCATAATCCGGACAACTCCCCGTACCTTAACATCGTTAAGATACGAACTGTTCTATATCCAATATAGGACCAGAGGCACTGATTTAATTGAACCAGATTCAAATCATGCAGCTGTCTCCAGTGCATGTCAACTAAATGGAAGAAGGCCTGATCAGCGTTACCCAACTTAGGAATGCTTCCAATTATGAGTAACCTGAAAGAGAAGCAATTTCTCTTAATCATTACTATCAACTGAATACCATTGACAAGTATCTACATCTTCGATCACTTTGAAGAACCCGATACTTGCTACACCTGGTTCTCTACTCTATTCAAATACCTATAACTTCTCAAAATTCAGACCCTGTGTTTCCGCGAAACACCTGTCTAAAAACTAGAGAAGTCATAAGTAAACCGAATATAGTACGAGGACCAACCCCTCTGTCCTGATGGACCCTGGACAACATACAATACTCTGCATAAGTCCCTTGAGTCTGATAACTCATTTACTGTGTGTCGTAGGTTGAAAACTGTACTTATGGTTAAGAAGAATTACACCGCTGTTTAATGCTCCTTACCTAACCATCCACTGATATAGGTAAATGTCGTAGACATAATTTCAGAAAGGTATATCTCACTCTATGAAAATAGACGTATAGATATATCAATTTGAAATTGGTGCATAACTGCGGATATTCAAAACCAAACATTTGCCAACCGGCAAACAGCCCAGGTGATTTCCTCAAATATCACCGATTACAACGAATCCCGATATAATGAGGATAATTACCCAATTCCCAATAACTTACTCCCACTCATCATCTGTAAAACCATACAGATGTTAGAATCGTACCTGGTAAATACATACCCTGGAGCAAGTGCCTAACTGGGAAATCAGTTTTCCTTTAACAGTACACAGTGAAACTGAAACATTGAAATGTTTCGATGGGGTATCTTGGTATTCCTAGTAATGCCCTTTCCATTATCTAGATTCACAACTGTAACCGTATAATTCTTTGCCACCTCTCCAAATCCCTTCATATGTCTTTAGTCATTACCTTCTGCACACCCCTTTAGGCCAAATGGTTTTCTTCCTTCCCTACCGTTCGGCACCAGCCTATGGTTTGGAAGAAGACTATCCAATAAGCATAATGGGTGTACTGTCCCAATCCTAGGAACACTCGCAATGAGAGAGGGTGAAGATATAAGACACCTGAATAAATCTTATTCCTATTTCTCCTGAACCAGAATCCATCCCCGAGCTGGAACAAGTTCCTTTCGAGTTCGTATATAACCATACGATGGAGTATCCAAATAAACTGTGGATCTTCGTAGTGATACGGAGTGTCCTGGAGAAATACAAAGGTGATGTGGGAGTGGTAACGAAATACTTGGTTTGGTCGTGAATATCTGTTGCAATTTACTTTGCCCTCTTACTAATCCCCTGCTTTGTCTGAACTTAATACCTTCTGCACACCATCGTTATGCTAATTGGTTTTCTTCATTCCCTACCGGTCCGCACCAGCCTAAGGTTTGGAAGAAGACAATCCAATTTGCGTAATAGGTGTACTACCCCTAAACCAAGGAGTACTCGTAACCTGAGAGAGGGTAAAAGGAAAAGACAACTGAATAATCCTATCCGTTTTCTCCAGAACCGGAAACCATCCTCGAATAAATTCTTTCGAGTTCATATCTAACCATACGATGGTTTTGTCCAATGGAAGTGGACGTTCGTAGTAAAACGGGGTGTCCTGGAGAAAAGGGTAAAAGTAGGAGTGGCAATGAGGTTTGCAACTCTGACAATCTAAAAGCCGGTGTTTAAGAAGGTTCGGTCAACTTGGTCACTGAGTCAAAGTCTTAGGGTCGGGTCAATGGTCGCTGCCAAAGAGAGAGAGAAAAGAAACACTCAGCGTGCACTCTAACCTAGATCAGAATGGTCACCAATTTATCTAATCTGGAATCCTCCCACTGTACCTCAAATTCTCCTCCAAACCTGAAAGAAGAATTAGTCGGGGTTACCCGAGGAGTATACCAACTCATCAGTGGGAATCGGGATCCAACTCTCATCGCATGACAACGTGACGGAATCCGCTCACGGTATCACACTCCAGAAGGTATGCGCATATCTGGCAAGTTTCAGTACTTTTGAAACTCCCGATGTGATTTCTGCCCCATGCTCTTATGACCTTGGCGAAGGTCAACAAATCATAAGTCACATGTCAAGTTCTACCCGTCATTATCCAGGTTAATTTGAATCCACCCGTACAAGCCCTTGACGAAGGTCAACAAGGCTATACGACTGTCCCAAACCAACGCATCTACCTATGCAGCAGAAAGGTAACAAGCAGCTACCATACACTATGCCTTGACGAAGGTCAACAAACATAGTATGAATACTACGTGCTACCCGTCTGAAACGACAGAGGGCTACGAATGGTTTCTGGCGAAAACCTTTAACGTAATGAACTTGATATCGTTGAAGGAACGGATAGCTTTTAAAAATATAGTGACGAAAACCGTTGCTAAAGAGGTCACTCTCGGTGAAGGGATCTCGGCTCTTTCCCCGTAGAATGGGGTGCAGGATATTCCAAATGAATACCGCGATGCAAAGCAAAAGTAATCGGTTATAGTGAAGTTAATGCCCTGACGCAAACTTCTGTCCAAGGGGTCACTCCCGGTGAAGGGATCTCGGCCCTTGCCTCGTCGACTGAGGAGCAGGATATTCCAACTGAATACCACGATGCAAAACAAAAGTGAACGTCCTTGCAATAACAGCTTTTTGAAAAGTGTTCCAACAACAGCAGATTAGGTTTTTTTTTTTTTTAAACTTGCATTGATCCGAATCAATGCAGTCCCATCAATTGATCACACCAAAAAGAACGAAAATATACTGATGTACGTATATGCCATCTGCATTCGCCACTGGGTCCCGTCATTACAAGTTAGGTTAGCTAACTAACGACAGAGCGGGGACTGGACTAGCGCGGATGAAAAACATATACAACATCTACTAATATATATACCAATATATTTTATTTCGCTCAAGGCGTGAAAGAAATGCAACATCACAGAAAATGTACAGCATCACAGAAACAATACAGATATCTGGGATCCCCGGGTTTCACAGAGCCACTACTGAAACCCGACGTTCCCCTGGTCGTGTGGATAGCCTGTGCAATGAAATCCTAGACCCCTACGGGCGCGGCAAGTTACCCGCCAAAACCTGAAGCGAGGCAGCCCCCTTCAGCAACGTGAATGGACCACCCAGCACTTCACGGAATCCGGTAACTTGGGCACCCCTCCTGGGTCAACCTGTACCCCCTACGAGTGCGGCGAATAGCCCGCCAATCCTAGAGTGAAGCCCCCTCCGTCTCAATGCCATGAGATGCGGGCTTGTTGCCCTCTAGAACCCGGCTGTCCGTGCACCCCTCCGCGGGGTAATCCTAGTACAGAAAGTAAAATATACATACAACGGGTACATCGACCGCAACCAGGTCGTGCCCCAAAATAATAATACAAACAGGCAGTGACGGCAGTCCACATGTCGGACGCTCGCCCCGCAATATCAAATGTACATAATACTACCACAACTGTACTAGCATTGCATCCAGGCTATCCCCCACGACCGATCCGCAACATCACAGCAAAAACAAAACATCAACGTGAAAGTCACGTTCGCAAATCCGTCTAACCGGGCTATAGCAGTTAGACAGGATTTACCGATCGAGTGACATTCACGGTCGCAGATATAATGTAAATACTGTGAAATAATGTGTTTAAAATATCCGATCAATCAAATTTTAACAAGTGGGCCCCCAAGCAATACTGTAGCAGTTAAAGAAATTCTGGGCCCAATGTTAATATACCAAAACCCATATTTTAAGCCCACAAGCCCTCTGGAAAAAGCTGGTGAGCTGAACCCAAATACTTGCGGCGGAACCGCGGCCAACAAGGGGTTATGGCCGCGGTTCAGCGGTCGTATGGAGGGTTCAGGCAACCAAAATTTTCCAGTGGTCTTAGGGTACTCTGTACATCATTCTGCAATCACCTGAAAAATTTTTCGAGACCAAAAATTTTCAACAGAAACTGATGCTAACAAAAATGTAGTTTTGGAACATTCGATCGATCGAAACAGAAAAACACACTACACCAGGCTAGACTAAGTTAATGGCGAGGCTCTGATACCACTGTAAGTGCACGGCGGCGCCCCGGCCGTCAATCCGACGCCGGAATGCGGAAGCGGTGAAAAACTTTAATTTTGCGGACTTAGCAAACCGGCACCACCGCGCACTAAACATCCGGATCGTAACCATTAACAAGTCTAAGCTACTAAAAGAAAGGGAAGAGATATACCGAGTGATCCGAGTCCTCCGGTCTTCTCGTCGTCATCCCGATTTCCTGCGGAAACTCCGGTCGTCGCCTCCTCGCCGGAAGGGCACCACATCGCCTACTTCTTTTACGGGCTCCCACCTCAATGCCGAGGCAACTCGGGCACGAAGCTGGCTAGTCGACGTGCCCAAGATTTGCTGTAGAATGTGTAGTATAGTTGTCTCTTTGGGGTTTAGGATAGTTTCCATGAGGGAGGAATTTGTGCACAATGATTCTCATGAAGGCTTGAAGAAAAATGGAGCAAGCCATCAAAAAGGAGCTCGGCTAGATGCATTTTTGTGCTCACTGGAAATGAATGAAGCCTTCTCTCTAAATTAATCCTCATCTCCTTTATGTTTCACTCCAGCACACTCACAAAAGGGATGGCCCACCAAAAATATCATGAAGGAATATTATCACACAATTAAACCTCTCTCCAACAAATTAATCCCATTTCCACCATATACAAAATAATGCATTCACTCATCACCTCAAACAGTGGCCGGCCCATTCCCAAATACCATCACCAAATCACAAAACCCACACTCAACACACAAATCATCAACAACCATGATGCTTACAAAGTCAAGCCATCATGAAGTAGTCAAGTCAAAAAGGTCAAGGTATGGAGCTCTCATCATGATGCAACAAAAAGCAAAAGCCCCCTCCACAAAACTTCGGCCAATGAACGGAACAATGGAAATCGGCCGAAACGGAAAGCAAACTGGCAACTCCATAAAGCTGGTCCCGTAATAAATTACAGGAAAACCCCGATACTGTGCATACACACCCGCATTTGTATTTCGACCGAAATACAAATGCAATGAGACAAAGTCTACGCTGTACTATACTAGGATCCGGCTTATACCAAAGCCGGCTAGTAATATCTGTTCGATCCTGATCCGTGCAATACCGCACGTATCTGATCGAACCCTGCCATATAACCATACGGCCTATAGTACAAACTGTCCGATCCTGATCCGTGCAATACCGCACGTATCTGATCGGACCTTGCCATATCTCCATACGGCCTCTACAACCTTTCGCCCGAAAGCTGAGTAACAGAATGTGGGGGACTCTAAAGACTCGTCAACACCTTGGTTGTGGATTTAACCACTAGCACGTCAGAGGTATAAGCCAATACGTAACGGGCTACCAGGTACTGACTAAAAGGGATGTCTGTGAGTGAACTCAGCCAGACAACCCTACTGAGCCTGTCAGTGACAATATCCGTGCAGTCCGGTCCGTTCGTCTATGAGCATCGCATGGCGGGCCTAGGGGGTTGGTAAAAGTCAGACCCCCAAAAGCGGTACAAGTCGTGTCGGAGTGTAGCCCAGAACACCCTGAGATACTACTGGAATACCTACCAGTAAATCTCCTTGCCTTGGCCAAGGACTTTGTGTAATGGCTCTCCTAGACACAGCACGACCTCACCCCTAATACCGGGAGAGACGAACCCCTGAAGATACGCTCACTGCCTCCATGTGGCTCGGGACTGTACCCAACTAAAACCTGTTTGCACGACTCCTTTGAGCCGTGGTAGGGTAGTAATCAAAGTACAGTGGGAACTCACACGAGACAAATGACGATCCCCAGGTCGATGAACTAACCTGCACACATGTCACCAGGGAACTGCCATCTGACGTCTGGTATATGACCAACTAGCATGTTCCCGGCGAGTCCTGTCCGGTGTACTCATAACCCAATGAGCACCTGTATACATCTTAGGTGATCCAACTGACACCAGTGGCTTGTGAGACCGGCCACCGCCCCTCGTCGGGGTCTCGACTGTATACACTAGTCTACTAATGGAGTATCGATGCCCAGTCTCGAAACTCCCACGACTAGGGACCTTTTAAGGATAAGCTTATAGACCCCCAGCTCCCACTTATATGATCGCCCTCATACTGCTGGTGGTCAAGCAAGAATCCTAGGGGCTCTATCAATGTGTAATAGCGACGTGTCAGGTCACCTAAAGCAGTACACGATGATAAAGGTAAACCAGATAGCATACTATCATCTCGAGTAAGACTGTCCTACCGGGATAGGTCCTCCCTCAATCATTACAATCACGTACCTGTGACCTAATAATTGACTCTGAGGGCACTATCTCCAACACATCCATCGCCCATCTGTATGGGTCGAGAAGGTACACGCTAGTCTACTCTGGTATATCGATGCCCCGTCTCGATACACCCACGACTAGGGACTTTGAAGGATGTACTTATGGACTACCATGTCCCCACTAGTATGATCCGCATCATAGTCCAGGTAGTCAAGCACACATCCTAAGGGCTTTACCAACATGTAACAGAGAGACAATCAGTATACACGTTAAGGTAAAGTTCAACCAGATAGCATACTATCATGTCGAGCAAGAAAGTCCTCCCTATATATGTCCCAGCATCCACTACAATATACATCCTATGTACAGTAATGGCCTCTAGGGCATACATATAACTAACAATCTCCCACTTGCACTAGGGCCATCTGTAGCAGTGGTTGAAGTATCTCATACTCAACCATCCCATAAAAGTCTCTCTCTGGGAACAGGCCTTTGTGAGTGGATCCGCTGTGTTGTCCTCTGAGTCTACTCTCCTTACCTCGATCTCCCTGGAGATCAACCATCTCCATGATCAAGTGATACTGCCTTAGAATATGTTTGGATCACTGATGGGACCGGCGTTCCTTGGCATAAGCCACAACTCCATTGTCTCACAATGGTAGGAACATAGTTCATCTCATGAACCTATATACACCCAAACAGCTTCTTTGGTAGCATCATAAGTAGCGATGTATCCTGCCTTTATCGTCTAGTATGTCACGGTATCCAGCTTGGAACTCTTCCAACATACCGTCCCTTCACTGAGGGTAAAGACAATGCCTGTGACTGACATTCAGTCGTCTTTATCACCCTGGAACCCTTCCAGTGATTCTTCCCAGGATCGATTGATACCGTCTCACTACAACTAGTGAGAGTCCTAACATCCAATTAGATCTATCTCATAGATCCAAAAACCCAGGATTTAGGAGGTATCACTTTGATCCTATATGGAGAATCATTGTGATAAGCGGAGATTGATCGAGCGTAGCATAAGAAACTCCTTTCTTATCAAGAGTATGTCATCCACGTACTCTACGAGGATCGTCACCATACTCCCTACTACCTTTTTGTATATACAAGGTTCATCTACCAATTTGATGATGTCAAACTCTTTGACTAATCCATCAAAACAGATGTTCCAACTCCGCGATGCCTGCTTTATCATATAAAACATCTTGCATACGTTTCCGCTGCTCCCACTGTCTACGAGGCCCTCTGGCTGTGTACTTATAGACGCTCTCTTCTAAAACAACATTTAGAAAAGCTGTCATGACACCCATCCACCAGATATCGTAGTCATGGTCTGTAGCCGTGGCAAGTAGGATCTGGATGGACTTAAGCATAGCTACTTAGAAAAGGTTTCATCATCATCCACGCCTGGTCAATGATGCACTCTTTTAACAAGTCTAGCTTTGAAAGTCTCAACTTTTCCATGTACACCAAGTAATCTTCTCAAGATATACTTGCTCCTGATGGGGATTTAACCCTTCAGATATAGCAACCAAAGTCCATACTTTGTTGGTGTATAAGGATTCCATCTCAGATCACTAAACATCCAGCCATTCTTACAGAGTCTTACTCTCGATGGCCTGCTCGAAGCTAGTTGGGTCATCATCTCATGATGCAATCCTCGCTCCCACTGTCATAGAGAAACCGAAGTATCTCTCAGGTGGGTGAGGAACCCTACTAGATCGGCGGAGAAGCCGAGGTTCGTTGGTTTCTACTGAATCCTCTGGTTGTACCAAATCATCTGCTGCAGTTTGCATAGCTGGAACATTTCCAGTTCTTACATAACAGACCTTGCCTCGAGCTTGTCCGGATTTTGCTTTTAGACATAGGTCGGACAACCCCAAATCTTAACTAACTTAAGATATGGGCTCTTCCCTTTCCATATCACATATGAAGCGGTAGGCAACTGATTTGATTCGAACCCTATTCAATAGGTATGCAGCTTCTCAGGTGCATAACTCCCAAAAAGGAAATAGGTAACTCAGTAGTACTCATCATAGAGCACACCTTATCACATAGGGTGTAATTGCTCCACCCCGATATACCATCGTGCTATGGTGTATACGAAGGAGTAATGCTGAGAGAGAATCTCATTCTCCTTTAGAATAGTCCAGGATTTCCGTGCTCAAGTATTCTCCTCCTTGATCACATCAAAGGACATAATACTTATACCCGTATTTTGGTTCTCCACTTCTAACTTATATTCTGTGAATATCTCAAAAGGTTCGGACTTGTGTTTCAACAGGAACATAGGTCTGAAACTCGAAAGATCATCAGAGAACGTAATGAAGTATAAAGAACCATTCCTGGCATGTGTAGACAGGAGACCTTACATACATCATCATGTATCAGTCCCAAGAGTTTACTAACTCTTTCTCTGTTTCCAATAAACAGAGCTGTGGTCTTTATATCTTTGTGACATGACTGGCTAGTTTCACAAGATGTAGATTCAAACTGATTTAAATATGCATCTACATGTAACTTCAGCTAGTCGGGTCACATTGATCTGACCTAGTCTACAATACCTTAAGAAGGATCTGTTCATTTCTGAACTTTTCCTCTTATGTGTGTTCTATATACTAAGAACTGTAGTTTGATTTAGAACATCAATGCTTTTAGATAACGTGCCTGAACCGATCAACTTTTGATATAGGAAATGTTCAAAACATTATCCAACAATACAAAATTATATCCTTTCTTTAATAATAAAGAGACTGATATGATTTTGTATATCAGGTTCGGTATCCAATAACATTCGTTCAGAATCAATGTATTATAATACAGGGTGACAGTGACCAACAGACTTGGCTGCAACACTTGCCCCGTTTTCTGCCTCATGAAACTTATCACCCGTTCTCAGTTTTTCTACCCTTTTGTAGCCCTATGTAACAGATTACATATCTGGGATCCTGATCTGGTATCACATACCCAGGACATAAAGGATACTGAGAAATAGTTCTGTATAATGAACACACCCGAAGATGATGCATCAGCATGCACTCTCTTCGTTTGGGCGGCACGGGAATTCTGCTAATCCCCTATTTCCTGCTCTATCTTATAACAATTATAAGTTGGAGCGGGACCAACGTTCCCCAGCTCAGTATAACAAGCGGGTTCGGTCAATATTCCGTATTATTATCTTGATTAAGGCGTGATATGGTCGCTACCTGGAGAGAGAGAGAAGAAAACACTCAGCGTGCGCTCTTGCAAGAATAGATTGGTTATTATTTTATCTAATCAGGATGGCTCCCACTGCTTTTTATCAAATCTTCCTTCAAACCCTAAAAGGAAAGACTAGCCGGGATTAATTACACACTACAAGTTCGCCAATCTTTCAGCCAGGCCAGTGTCGGTACTTTGAGGGAGGTCCCCCGTGCTTTCGCACGAACCTAATTAATGTAAACCTCGTTTTCCCAGAGGCGTAACCTCGTTAACACCTTTCTAGACACCTACTTGATCGGCTAATTGTAATATGTAAAACTCTCCCAGGAGTAACTCTTACTCGCAGCGGGTATCGGGATCCAACTATCTCATAGAAGGTATGCAATCTCATTGCAAATTTCAACACTTGAAATTCCCGATAATATTTTGCCCCTAGCGTCCTATGACCTTGACAGAGGTCAACAAACCATAGGCTGCTAGTCAAGTTCAACCCGTCATTTCCTGATTGAAGTAAACCCACCCGCACGACCCTTGACAGAGGTCAACAAGGTCGCACGACTACCCTAAATCAATCACATCATATGCTTATGCAGATAAGCACTAATCAGCTACCGCACACTACGCCTTGACAGAGGTCAACAAACGTAGCACGAATACTAACTAGTACTTATCTGAAATGACGGAGGTCTACGACAGGTTTTTCTGAAAACCTATTGCGTAATGAACTTGATATCGTTGTAGAATCAAATGATTTTGAAATGGAGTGCTTTTGAGGCTTTTCTAGTTTTGCTAAAGGAGTCACTCCCGGTGAAGGGATCGTCAGTCCTTTCCTCGTCGAATGAGGTGCGGGATATATCACATATATCACTGTGCAAAGAAAAAACTCTTAAAAGCAATCAAAAGACAAACCGAGTGTGTAGCATCTGCCAGTTATTGCTAAAGGAGTCACTCCCGGTGAAGGGATCTCGGTCCTTTCCTTATCGAATAAGGTGCGGGATATATCGTATATACCGCTGTGCAAAGCAAGAACTGTAGCTACCTGTTTTATTTTGAAATTCGATTCTACAACATCTTAGGTTTCTTTTATTTCATTAATCACATTAATGAAGTCCCATCATTTAAGTACCTAAACATCACAGATAAATACGACGTACACTTATGCCATCCGCATTCGCCTCGATGTCCCCTCGTGCACCGTTAGGTTAGGTAACTAACGGCAGAGCAGGGCAGGGCTAGCGCGGGTGTAAAACATAAGTAACATCTATATAATATATCATATATACTGTATACTGTATCTATCATAGAACATCACATGATCACATCACAGATATCGCAGCAGAAGAAACATATGAAATATTGGATATACTAGGACGTCCGTGTTTTCAATACGAGCCAGTATAAAACACGGATTCCACGGTCGCGATGAATAGCCAAACCCACACCCCTAGAACCCTACGAGAGCGGCAAGCAACCCTACCAATTCTAGAGTTAGGAGACCCGGACTCGACTCCTCGAGTTGGTCTCCCACTGGACCCCAGAACCCGGTTACTTATGCCCTCCTCCTTGGGTCTATCCTAGTGCGGAAAAGTAAATAATATACAAACGGTGACAACTTCCGCAACCTGGAAGCGCCCCAATAAAAGAATATTACATACAAGTTTTTACATGAATGAAAATGAAAAACACTCATCTCATATAAAAACCCCCGGCTATTCAAACACGACGATCCAATATAACATATCCAGCAACACATAATATCACATGTCATCAACGTAAGTAAATATGTCCATCCCAATTGTCGTTGACATATAGCAACGAAACCGGCGATATCACATATTACACTTACGGTCACAGAAAAGAAAGTGTAAAACTACAACAGTTGGAATCCGCAACCACCTCAGACATCACATGCCTGACCGAATGAATTCCTTAGACATCGCATGCCTAACAATTATAAACCCCGCATTTTAGTCTCAAAATCGAAAACACTTTTCAATATTAAGTCGGGCAATTCAACAAGATTCCCGAAAAACTGATCGAATGCTCGTCGCAAACTTTAGTAGGCGGCCACACCCCTGATACCGTCGACAAAGTGCACCAAGGCGGAACACCGCTACCGCGAGCACCCGAACGGATGCTTTCGGCGACGGGGTTCTCCTACAGTCACTTGGTCGGGGCTATGGAGTAAGGCTGTCTATTAAGTTTACCCGGCGAGTATCCGCGTATGCTACGTGATTGCGACGGACTTTTGATCACATCAAAATTCCGTGGCAACCGATCAAGTGAGACTAAAGTGCTATGTTTATAACATTCATTCATTTATCTCATAACTTATTGTGAATTCCAATTATTGTATCCCATTCGGGATAAATAGAAAATGTCAAACTTTCCGATCGAACAATCGAACACCCAAGTTTTCCCGATACAGATCAACACATGAAATAAGTCTAACAACATTCAGTTCGTGCCTCAGTACCGACGGTCCAGCCGTAGAAGGGTCAAGCCAACGCCTCACATGTGGCACGCCGTACTGCCCCAAACCCGAAGGTTCAAAGGGCAGTTCAAGACGGTCACATAATCGAGTTAAGGTTTGTTGTCTTCTAGAGGGACCATCGCGTTACTTGCACTACTTAGAACGTCGTTAAACTATGGAAAAATCCAACACTTGGAAATTTCCCGACAGGGGAAAAATTGGGTATTTATATCCGGTCGAACTTTTTAACATATTCTAAAATTTATCCGGAAAGCCACACAGACAAAATTTGATACTCCGATCGAAACACCGAATCTCCAAAAACACAGCAGAAAATTCAACTCTTGAAAAACAATTAAAAATTCCCAGGAAAACCAGCATTGCAAAAGTGGAATTACTGTACAAAACTAGATGCGCAAAACGACAAATTCGCCGCGGATCCGCCGCATGAGCAGGCTCATGCCGCGGATCCGCGCTCACTTTATGGAATCATGGCATCGAATTTTACAGTAAACCTTATAATTTCCTGCTGATTTTACTGAATATTTTTAATGTGGAAAAATGCACTGTTTTGGAAAAAGTACAGAGAGCAAGTTTGGTTTGGGGTTCCGGGTTCGTTCGGACTTCAAATTCCGTCTGGACTTCGCCTAAGGCTCTAGCTAGGCTCTGATACCACTGTAGGGTTCCTAGGCACACAAGAGAGGTCTCACAAGGCATCAACCATGCCAATTTCAAATTTTACGGTGCCTACAAACCCTAAACTACGGATCGTCGGCTAGATGTCTAGGCGAAAAACTAACTAGTTAACACTTAACTAAAAGTTTAACGGAAATACAACCTTTGTAGATCCGGTGCTCCACCTCCATAGCTCCGCAACGAAGTCCTCTCCGCTGTCCAAAGAGAATCCGGGCTCTCGCGTCGGCTTCGTCGGAGAATGGTCAAGCTAGGTCGTCGATGTCCATGCCGAAGATGATCTACGTCGAGGCATCTTTAAATCAAGCTCCGACTTCACCAAGTCAAGAAACTTGTGAAGTAAACACACTCTATTACTTGGCAAGAGGTAGAGGATGAAGAAATAGGAAGTGGGTAGACTTTAGTTTTGGATTTCTCACTCAAATTCATCACTTGCCATTGATGGAGGCAAGCTTTCTTCACTTGAAGCAAGGAAGAAGAAGAAGAATAATATATGACAAGTTATTTTAAATAAAAGAAAAATCCAAACTTATCATAATCTAAACCATGGTCAAGTGTAGAGAATTAACTAAGGTTAGATTAATGGTTAGGGTTAAAGATGAAGACAAGAATGGTTACAAAGTCAAAGCTTCATGAAGCTTCAACTAAACTCCAAAATTAGCAACCATTCTTTTCTTATCTATTTAAAATAAATAAATAAATAAATAAATAAGAAAAGAAAACCCTAATCATTAGTTTAACCATGGCTTAATCCATTACACTTAACTATAGTTAAACATGTATCATCAAACATGATACAATCAAGTGCACGAAAATATATCGAATATACAATGTGCACAACCGAGCGAGAAAATCCATTTAAAGTGAACCGATACTAGTTAATGCAAAGTAATATATCATATATATAATTATGCATTAAATCATTAAATCAACACTTAATTTAACGATCCGGTCATGACGCACATAACCGACTGGTATCATTAGTAACATCTTATCGAATCAACACTTGATCCGATAACCCGGCTATATCGTATATAACCGATCAATGTCACATCGCGAGAATCGAATACAGTATCACATACTCGTATTGTTCTCGGACCCGCACATATCTCATATGCGCTCCTATTTCGTTTTGCTTGAGCCAGGAAACCTCTGTGTAGGACTCTAAAGACTCGTCAATACGCCGGCAGCAGATGATGATCATATCAAACACCCACAAGCCGCAAGCGGTCTGCTAAATGTAACGGCCACCCGGGTATTGAGCGATCTGAAGATCGACGAGCAAGCCCGCTCACACTCCAGTGAATCCAACCAGTAACACTACCGTACAGTCCGGTCTGATCGTCTGATATGTCGTATATCTCGCCTAGGGGTGGTAAACGTCAGACCCCAATAGCTCGATAAGTCGTGTCGATATGAGGTCTATAACTGTTCGAGAAACTACTGGTAACACTTACCAGTAAATCTCAGCAACCCTGGCCAGGGATTTCCTGTTATAGCCAATCGAACACAGCGCAACATCAACTCCCTATACCGGGAGAGACGAATCCCCTCCTATCGCTCATTGCCTCTATGTGACTCGGGACTGTACCCAAAAACCACCGTTTTGCACGCCCTCTTGGACGTGGTAAGATGGAAATCAAAGCACAGTGGGAACCACACAAGACTCTATAACGATCTCGGGTCAACAGACTACTCTGTACCAGTATCACCAGAGAACTGCCATATGACGTGAGGTATAATACCATCTGGGAGTTCTCGGCGAGTCCGTCCAGTGTACCCAGTCTCTACTGAGCGCCCGTATATCATCTCTGATGTCAAACACCAATGGATATAGGATCATCCATCGCCCATCTGTATGGGTCGAGAAGGTACACGCTAGTCTACTCTGGTATATCGATGCCCCGTCTCGATACACCCACGACTAGGGACTTTGAAGGATGTACTTATGGACTACCATGTCCCCACTAGTATGATCCGCATCATAGTCCAGGTAGTCAAGCACACATCCTAAGGGCTTTACCAACATGTAATAGAGAGACAATCAGTATACACGTTAAGGTAAAGTTCAACCAGATAGCATACTATCATGTCGAGCAAGAAAGTCCTCCCTATATATGTCCCAGCATCCACTACAATATATATCCTATGTACAGTAATGGCCTCTAGGGCATACATATAACTAACAGCACCCCCGCAAATTTTGATGGAAACCGATATATAGAATATGGTTAAGGAAACCTATATTAGAAAACTATGGATATGGTTAAAAAGGTAGTTAGAGATGATATGAATGATTGAATATATATATCGAGATATGAGATGAAAGCTATAGGAATATGACTTTTGCCATGATATGATAGAAATGATGTCTCGAACTGATATATATATATATATATATATATATATATATATATATGAAAAGTGAATGTGAATCACAATATATAGATATGTAGTTACATGAGAATAAGTATGAGTTTTAGAGTAGCATGATATGAGATTTATAAGATAGAATGGATATGTAAAGTGACTTGATGTGAGATAGTGATGTGATGAAAATAGTATACGATGAGATATGATGACTTGGTTAGATATGTCGTTATACAGACATGAGTTGATATGAGATATTTGAAACGGATGTGACATAAGATATATATATATATATATATATATATATATATATATATATATATAATGTTGTGGATCATGAGTGATATGCCGTACGAGACGTTAGGTCCGTACCCTCATTGTCATATAGGTTGATAGAATCCCTAATTGTTTAATGCCGTCATACGATGGATTATCGTACGTGATGAGTGTTATCTGATGATTGATCCATACCCTTGATTAGGGGATGCCGTACGATGTAATGATGTTGTGAGGCTGGATGCCGATTGATAGATTCATCGACTCGGTTATGTTATAGATACATATATCTTTTAGAATTTCGCTTACGATGTACCTTATGCTACGTTGTCATTCTCATTGCATTACATATACCTGTGTTAGTACACCAACACCATTATTGATGATGCGTATGTTACACTTACACAAATTGCCGGCTCACACACTTTCATCATCGATAATTGCTATGTTACTTACACAGTAGAATTGCCACATCATTATGCTATGTTGCATGATATACTTGTTATGCTCACATCACTATACCTTGTCGCATGATATACTGGATATGCTCACATTTCTGTTCTATGTTTGCATACATCATGCTTTACGATCATATGCATTGAGATGCCGTTTTCATGAGATTTCTGGATTTGAGAATCGTGGTTATTTCAAAAGAAAGTATATATTGTTTTAAAAACCCAGTTTCTCTTGATATGATATTTCGTGACGTCCACCATGTGTTTTCTCGGTTCTGAGATTGGTATGTGAAACCCGATTCGAGGAGCTGGATGAGGCCGATTGCGGGTACATGGTGGCCCCGGTATGGTACCCCGGGGCAAGAAAGGGATGCTGTGCAGTAGACGATGAGCCTGGCACAGGGACCACTACATACCGGTGATATTATTTGGGCTCAGCGGTTATCCGGAGGATACCGACCGGAGTCATAAGACGATATGGGCCGATCCGGATTTGTAGGGTTCCTAGGCACTCTTACAAGGGTCTATAAGGCATCAACCATGTCCGATTTAAAATTTAGACGTGCCAAACAACCCAAAGCTAGGATCTTTACTAGATTATTAGGGTTAAACATGCAAATAAACATCTTTACAACTAAGAGAGAGGGATTAAAACCTTTGTAGTCCGCTCCTTCGCTTCATAAGCTCCGAGTAGAAGTCCATTCGCCGCGATTCATGATCTCCTGGACTCTTGAGAGGCTCCACAACCCGAATGATCCATGCTTGCTTGTAGTCTTCCTTTTCAAGGATGATTTACCTTGAAGTTTCTTTAACTCAAGCTTTTCACTCACTAATGAAGTGAACACCCTAATCTAATTGGCTAGATTAGATGAGGATGATGAAGTAGGATTTATACTCTCTTTTATTATCAAATTCTCACACTAAATCATCACTAAAGAAAAACCTAGAAAGCTTTTGTGAGCTCAAGGAAGAAGAAGAAGAAGGAATTCCTTTTGTGATGAATAATGAAAATGTAATAATGATTACAAATGCAACCATGGTTCAATATGAGAAGGCCAACCCATGTAGAGACTTAACTAGGGTTAAGGGTGTGGTTTGGGTCAAAGAAATATCTAGCAAACTATCAACCATAATATCTTTGCTAGAAACAAAGTAAAACCTTCTAGAAGCATCATGAAAGAGCTAACCCAAATCAAACCCTAACCATGTTTAATCTCCACTAATCATGTTGCATTAGTAATCATAACATGTTACAATATTATATATCACATATATAATATATATTTGTAACAATAGAAAATAATACAATTAACATATATTGCATATATATCAATATATTATCCGGTAAGAAAATGAATCAATAAAGCGAGCAAATATTAGATAATGTAATGCAACATATGATATATATAATTATACATTAAATTATCGAATCAACACTTGATCCGACAATCCGGCTATATCGAATATAACCGACTAATATATCATGTACCGATTCATCGAATCAACACTTGATCCGATAACCCGGCTCATATCAAAATATCGTGAGAATATAATACGGTATCTCATATCGTATTATCCTCGGTCCTGCACATATTGTTAGTGTATATGCCCTAGAGGCCATTACTGTATCATACTAGTTTGTATATTACTTGATGGAAGCTTAGGATATTCACAGTTGTATAGACAATCTTGCTCGAAATGGGAGTATGCTCCTTGGTTTGTTTCTACTTTAATGTGTGCATGTGTTTCTTTTAGCATATCGCCTATAGACATTAGTGGAGCCCTTAGGATTTTTGCTTGATTACCAGCGTTGTGATAGCAGTCACACTAGTAGGGGCTGGGTAATCTACAAGCACATCCTTATACAGGTCCCTAGTCGTTGGATTATCGAGACGGGGCATCGATACTCCGGAGTAGACTAGCGTATGCGCTTCTCATCCCAGCAGGGGAGATGGTCTGTCCCACAGCCATTAGTACGTCGTACTTGAGATAGTATGCGGGTGCTCGTTAGGTTACGAGTACACTGGACATGACTCGTCGGGAACTGTTGGTTGGTACTATACCTATCGTCAGTTATCAGTTCCCAGGTGACATGAGTACAGCTTAGTCCGTTGACTTGGCACTGTCACTTCGCCTCGAGTGTGTTCCCACTGTTCTTAGATTGCTACCCTACCACGGCTCGAATGAGTCGTGCAAACAGGTAGCAATTGGGTGCAGTCCCGAAGCACTTGGAGGCAGTGACGGTTAGACAGGATTTGTCTCTCCCGATATTGGGGGTTGATATCGCGCTGTGTCTAAGAGAGCCATTACATGAAGTCCCTGGCCAGGGAAAGCGAGATATATTGGTAGGTTTTCCAGTATTATCTCAGGGTGTTCTGGGCTACACTTTGACACGACTTGTACCGCTATTAGGGGACTGACGTTTACCGCCCGCCTAGGCCCCCCATGCGATATTCTCAGACGAACACACCGGACTGTACGGAGATTGTCACATTCAGGCTCAGTAGGACTTCGGATGGGTTCACCTCATCAGTCTTCTTATCAACATCTACCTGGGGACCGTTACGTACAGCTAGTACCACTTGTGGCCTGTGGTTAAATCCACTGCCAGCGTAGTGTCGAGTCTTTAGAGTCCCACAAAGAGGGCTGTTCGCCTTTGGGCAAAACAGAGTAGAGGTCGCATGGTTTTGCGACGGGGTTCGTTCACATCCGTGCACTTGTGCACGTTTGGTGTCTGGGCAGTTATTACTAGCAGGCTTTGGTTTAAGCCAGATCCTAATAAATGTTTTGGGATCGGTTTTATCTCATTGTATTCATGTTCCTCGGAACACGGATGCGGGTGTGTTTGCATAGTTGACAGAGGCAGAGGCAGAGGATTCTCATTAGGGTTGTTGACCGTTGACTTTTTCTAAACCGTAATGAGAGTGAGAAATATGATTAATAATATTAATTAAGGATAATTGTGCCATGGTTAGGCTTGTTGATTTTGTTGACTTGTTGACTTTGTTGACCGGTTGACCATTGTTGACTTGTTGACCATCATCATTTCATTTCAAAGATACTTCTTGTTTCTTGCAAAAGCATTAAATGTTGAAATGATAATGGTCATTCATAAACTAACCATCACAATTTTTTAATTATTATTATTATTATCGTAATTCCTAATATGAGAGCATGGTTGTAAAATATCCTCATTCTTTCTTGCACTTTCTCTCTCATAGTTTTAGCTCATCCTCTTCCTCCCTCTCAAAGCTCTCATCTCTCATGAGTTGAGAATCATGAGCTCTTGAGATAAAACCACCATAACTCCTCTCTACACATTCTAGAGTTCTAGGTTTAGCAAGCCAAGCACTTTAGTTTCCTCTAGGTTGAGGTAGGAGCTCAAGGTAAAGTCTTTCAGGTGGATCCTTCTTCGACCAAGAGAAGACTACGAGGTGGAGCCGTTCAAACCACTCCAAGGAGCAAGAAGAGAAGGAGTTCAAGATCTAGGTATAACCCTCTAACCGAGTAGTTAAACTTGTAGTTAGTTTGCTAGGTTTTTGTTTAGCAAAGATCCTTTTGTTTCTAGTCCATGTTGCCTTGAGAAAAAACCGTTTTCTACCTATTCCGCCTCCCCGTAAGAACCGGGGTGGGCAACGTGGACTTACAGTGGTATCAGAGCCTAGCTAAACAACAACTAGCATGTTAGCAAAGTATTTAGAATTTCGATCCGAGAAAAAATCGCAAAACACGTCAAAATCCTCAAGTTTCTGCCGATTTTTAAAACTGCTCAAAAAATAATTTCACATACCTTAAAAATCGGCTCAGGGTTTTCTAAGAACATGCAGCAAAAACAAGCCCCTGAATCGGTCAACGCGCCGCGGAACCGCGGTAAAACCACGTGTTTCGCCGTGGATCCGCGGCCGAGTTGACTCGGCCGCGACTCGGATTTGCTGCAGTGTGTTAAGTGTTCTGTTTTGGGATTTTTAAAGTATTTTGTTTCTGCCCAGAATTTCCAGAGAACAAAGTTGTGTTTGGGGTAGTTACAAATCCGTATTTTTGATCGAAGTTTTGTAGACTTTAGCTAATTGGTTATATCTGTGATGTGATATATGCACTGAGCGTCAACTAATCGCTATACGTCGATTAGTGGGGGTTGTGCATATCTGTGATCTGTAATATTGTTGGATTGTGTATATGAACTCGTTGGATTGTCGCGGATGAATAGCCGGGGGTTGCGAGATGAGCGTTTTCTTTATCTTTCATTTGATGTAATATGTAAATTGATGTAATATTATTTTTATGGCCGCACATCCGGGATGAGGTTGTAGCCGCCATTGTATATTATTTCTTTTACTGTTTTTGCTCCTAGGATAGACCCAAGGTAGGGTGCACAAACTACCGGGTACCTCGAAGTGCCGAGTGGCCTACTCACGTTGTTGAGGGAGGTTGCTTCATTTCGGGTACTTGGCGGGTAGTTTGCCGCACCCGTAGGGGTCTAGGGTAGGGTTTGGCTATTCATCGCGACCGTGTAATCCGTCTTTCGTTGCAGGCTCGAACGAAACACGGATTCCTAGGATATCCAATGTGTTCATCTGTGATCTGGAATGACTATCATTGCATCTGACGAATGTATATATCTATATATGATATCTAGTAGGCGTTGCTTATGTTTTGCATCTGCGCTAGTCCAGTCCCCGCTCTGTCGTTAGTTAAGTAACCTAACGGGTGATGACGGGGCCCCGTGGCGAATGCGGATGGCATAAGCGTACATCATATTTTCATTGTTTTCTGCAATGGTAGGATTAATTGATGGGACACATTAAATTAATGCAAGAAAATAAACCAAAGTTAAGTCGTTGGAACAATTTCAAAACCACTCGGTTTCTTTTCAAAACAGAAAACTTTTAAAACGCAGAGCTTGAACCACTCCTTTTAAAAGCTATCACGTTCCTTCGATTATATCAAGTTCACTACGTTCACGGTTTCGCCAAAACCATTCGTAGCCCTCCATCATTTCATATGGATAGTCAATAGTATTCAAGCTGTGTTTGTTGGCCAAAGTCAAGGCATAATGATTGGTAGCTATTGGATATTCATATGTAGTATAGATAGATGCGTTGGTTTGGGACAGTCGTACTGCCTTGTTGGCCAAAGTCAAGGGTAGATACGGGTGGGTTCAAATTAACCTGGAAAATGACGGGTAGAACTTGACATGTGACTTACGATTTGTTGGCCAAAGTCAAGGTCATATGAGCATGGGGAAAAAATCCACATCGAGAGTTTCTAAAGAAACCGAAACTTGCTAGTGCTGCATACCATTTGGAGTGTGATGATTCTGGTAGGATTCCTTCAGTTTTATCACACGATGATATTTGGATCCCGATCCTACTGTGATTATATGCTACTCCTCGGGAACTTTCTCACTTAACGATCAATGCTATAAACCAAGTAGGTGTCTAGAAAGGTGTTAGCGGGGCTACGCTCACAGGGAAAAGAGGTTATTTAATTAAGGAACTTTGCGAAAGCGTTAGAAAACCTCTCTCGAAGTACCAACACTGGCCCGGCTGAACGGTTAACCAAGTATTGTACGGTGAGATTGATCCCGACCAATTCTTCCTTTTTGGTTTGAGGAAGGATTCGAGAAACAGTAGGAGCCATCCTGTTTAGACAAACTAAAAACCACTCTAAACTTGCAAGAGCATCATGCTAAAGTGTTTCTTCTCTCTCTCCTAATTGCAGCGACCAAACATCATGACCGGACTTAAGTTACTACTAGATAAAAAATATACTGACAGGGCCAAACTATAAAGATTGGCTCAGGAATGTCAAAATGGCAATCACTTATGACAAGTTGGGGTATCTCCTTACCACCAAAGCTCCCCTGTCCCAGGTCCTACATCCAGCGTCGCGGATAAGGAAATCCGTAAGACCTGGAAGATTAATTGCGGGGAGGCCAAGTGCCTCGTGGTTGCCTCTATAGACAATGAACATCAGAGGATGCACGAGAATATGGACCTTGAATCCATATTTCTCCATACTAAGGAACTATATGGTGAGCAATCCCGTTTCGCCAGATACGAAGTCTCGAAAAAGTTGTTTTCGGCGAGATTGGCCGTCGGATCATCGGTAGCGGAACACGTGCTTAAGATGATTGGCTTTATTGAAGAGCTCGCGGACTTCGGGACCACGTTAGAGAACGAGCTCTATACTGACTTGATTCTCCAGTCCCTTCCTTCCACTTACGCCCAGTTTATCCTGAACTTCAACTTGCAAGGAAAAGAAGTTGAACTTCCGGAACTCCTCAACATGTTGAGGAGTGCAGAGGGCACCTTACAGAAAGTAAGGGAAACATCCACTTTGTCTGTTGGAGGACCTTCCTCTTCTAGGTCCAAGGCAAAAGCCAAAGGAAAGAAGAAGAAGACCCCCACCAAATCAAAGGGCGGTGTTAGTAAAGTGGAAGCCAAGGGAAATGCAAAGGTAGCAAAGGTAGCGGGACAGCTTGTGGGAAAGGAAGAGTGCTTTTATTATCATAAGAAAGGACACTGGAAAAAAGATTGCAGGGCTTGAAAGGCCAAGAACCAGGACCCAAAGCAAGTTGTGGCTTCGGCTTCAGGTGTGTATGTTATTGAAAACTGTCTATCAGTAAACTCTACTTCCTGGATATTGGATACCGGATTAGGATCTCATATCTGTAATTCTTTGCAGGCACTGAGAAATCGTAGGGTTTTGAAGGCAGGTGATATGACCCTCAGAGTTGCAAACGGAGCTGGCATAGATGCTGAGTCCGTGTGGGACTATCACTTGGGATTGTCAGATGGACATGTTTTGGTTTTGCGTGATTATTATTTTATGCCCAGTGCGACTTGTAATATCATATCTGTATCTTTAATGTCTAAAGAAGGTTATGATTTTGTATTTGTAAGCGATGTTGTAAACATTCACCTTAATCATGTTCTGATTGGGTCGGGTACATTAAGCAACGGTATATACGTATTAAACCAACCACGGATTTTCAATGTCCAAAATACACACAAAAGAAAGTCTCCAGAAATAAATCATGATTTCTTATGGCATTGTAGACTGGGTCACATCAATGAGACAAGATTAACTAAGTTGCATAAAGAAGGATATTTGGATCCGTTCGAATATCAATCATATGCAACTTTTCAATCATGTCTCAAAGGAAAGATGACAAAGACCCCGTTCACTGGACATGGAGTAAGAGCGAGCAAGCTCTTGGGACTCGTACACAGCAATGTATGCGGTCCAATGTCTACACATGAGCGAAGTGGTTATTCTTACTTCATTACTTTCACGAATGATTTTTCAAGGTACGGATATGTCTTCTTAATGAAACATAAATCTGAAGCCTTTGAAAAATTCCAGGAATTCAAAAATGAAGTAGAAAAACAAACAGGCAAAAGTATCAAGACACTGAGATCTGATCGAGATGGTGAATACTTGAGTGCCGAGTTCCTGGGTTACCTAAAAGAGAATGGAAATCTCTCTCAACTTACTCCTCCATACACCCCACAACATAATGGTGTATCGGAGAGACGAAATCGAACCCTATTGGATATGGTATGTTCCATGATGAGTAACGCTGAGTTGCCGCGATCATTCTGGGGATATGCACTAGAATTGTTGGAGATAGTGCCCTCAGAGTCAATTATTGGATCACAGGCACGTGATTGCAATGATTGAGGGAGGACCCATCCCGGTAGGACAGTCTTACTCAAGATGATAGTATGCTATCTGGTTTATCTTTATCATCGTGTACTGCTTTAGGTGACCTGACAGGTCGCTATTACACGCTGATAGAGCCCCTAGGATTCTTGCTTGACTGCCAGCAGTATGATGGCGATCATATACGTGGGAGCTGGGGTCTATAAGCACATCCTTAAAAGGTCCATAGTCGTAGGAGTTTCGAGACAGGGCATCGATACTCCATTAGTAGACTAGTGTATACAGTCGAGACCCCGACGAGGGGCGGTGGCCGGTCTCACAAGCCATTGGTGTCAGTTGGTTCACCTAAGATGTATACAGGTGCTCATTGGGTTATGAGTACACCGGACAGGACTCGCCGGGAACCTGCTAGTTGGTCATATACCAGATGTCAGATAGCAGTTCCCTGGTGACATGTGTACAGGTTAGTTCATCGACCTGAGATCGTCATTTGTCTCGTGTGAGTTCCCACTGTGCTTTGATTACTACCCTACCACGGCTCAAAGGAGTCGTGCAAACAGGTTTTAGTTGGGTACAGTCCCGAGCCACATGGAGGCAGTGAGCGGATCTGCAGGGGTTCGTCTCTTCCGGTATTGGGGGTGAGGTCGCGCTGTGTCTAGGAGAGCCATTACACAAAGCCCTCGGCCGAGGCAGGAGATTTACTGGTAGGTATTCCAGTAGTATCTCAGGGTGTTCTGGGCTACGCTCCGACACGACTTGTACCGCTTTTGGGGGTCTGACTTTTACCAACCCCCTAGGCCCGCCATGCGATACTCATAGACGAACGGACCGGACTGTACGGATATTGTCACTGACAGGCTCAGTAGGGTGTCAGGATGAGTTCGCTCATCGACGTCCCTTTTGGTCAATAGCTGGTGGCCCGTCACGTATTGGCAAATACCTCTGACGTGCTAGTGGTTAAATCCACAGCCATAGTATTGACGAGTCTTTAGAGTCCACCACACTTACAGTTACTCAAGCTTTCGGGCGAAACGCTGTAGAGGCCGTATGGAGATATGGCAGGGTCCGATCAGATACGTGCGGTATTGCACGGATCAGGATCGGACGGTTTGTACTAGTGGCCGTATAGTTATATGGCAGGGTTCGATCAGATACGTGCGGTATTGCACGGATCAGGATCGGACGGATATTACTAGCCGGTTTTGGTTTAAGCCGGATCCTAGTATAGTACAGTGTAGATTTTGTCTCATTGCATTTGTATCCGGTCGGAATACAGATACGGGTGTGTATGCACAGTGTCGGGGTTTTCCTGTAATTTATTACGGGACCAGTTTTCTGGAGTTGCCGGTTTGCATTCCGTTCCGGCCGGTTTTCCTTTGTTCTTTCCCGGCCGAACCTTTTGATGGAGGGTGTTATTTGCAAGTTTGCAAATAACACAGTGTGGAGGGTTTTCATGCAAATAGTTTGATTATGAAAGCATCTTTTTTTTATTCCTTTCTTTTCTATCATCATTTCTTGTAAAAGGTGATGAGGATTGATTTGTTTTTGTTGTGAGATTGTGATGATGATGTTTGGATATGGTCACCCTCTCTCTTTTCCTACACTCACCTCCCTCTTGCTTTCATATTATTTCCTCCACCATTCTCATTAGATGAGAGATGCTTCACTTGAGAGAAAAAAGAATGAGAGAGTTCATTTTCATCTTCTTCTTGCTAGAAAATTGAAAGCACCAATTTTCTTTACCTCTTCCTCCATCCATCAATGGCAACTACATAAACTCCAAGAGACAAAGTTTCTACACTACATTCTACAGCCATTCTTGGGCATGTTGAGTTGCCGGCTTCATGCCCGAGTTGCCTCGGTATTGAGACGGGAGCCCGTAAAAGACGCAGGCAATGTGGTGCCCTTCCGGCGAGGAGGCGACGATATGGAGACATGACTTTCCGCGGGAGATCGGGACGATGACGAGAAGACCGGAGGACTCGGATCACTCGGTATACCTCTCACCCTTTATCTTGATAGCTAGTATAGGTTAATGGTTAACGATCCGGGTTTTATTGTCCGCGGTAGCGTCAGTTTCCAAGTAAGGAAAATTTTTGATTCCGCATTTTGGCCTCGGTAAGACGGCCGGGGCGCTGCCGTGGCGCAACATGGTATCAGAGCCATGCCATTAACCTAGTCTAGCTTGTTCTAATGTGTTTTACTTATCCGATCGACCAAAATTCCAAAAACCGCGTTTTGCATGCATCAGTTTTCTGTCGATTTTTTCCGGGCTCGAAAAATTTTTCAGGTTGTAGAAAACTAATGTACTGGAAATTCTAAGACTACTGGGAAAATTCGACACAGTCAGTCGATCAGTCAAGCGCGGAACAGCGGCCAAACCCCCCCTTGGGCCGCGGTTCCGCCGCGCATTGGTGTCTTCACTGTATCATATTTTTCCAGTGGGCTTCTGGACTAATTTTTGGGGTTTTGGAATATTAATATTGGGCCCAGATTTTCTGTGAGTGCTACAGTATTGCTTGGGGGCCCACTTGTTAATTTTTGATCGATCGGATATTTTAAACACATTATTTCACAGTATTTACATTATATCTGCGACCGTGAATGTCACTCGATCGGTAAATCCGGTCTAACTGCTATAGCCCGGTTAGACGGATTTGCGAACGTGACATTCACGTTGATGTTCTATGTTTATGCTGTGTAGTTGTGGATCGGTCGTGGGGGATAGCCTGGATGCAATGCTAGTACTGTTTTGTTTTATATGTACATTTGATATTGCGGGGCGAGCGTCCGACATGTGGACTGCCGTCACTGCCTGTTTGTATTATTCTTTTGGGGCACGACCTGGTTGCGGTCGATGTACCCGGTGTATGTATATTTTACTTTCTGTACTAGGATTGCCCCGCGGTGGGGTGCACGGATAGCCGGGTTCTGGAGAGCAACAAGCCCGCATCTCATGGCATTGGGACGGAGGGGGCTTCACTCCAGGATTGGCGGGCTATTCGCCGCACTCATAGGGGGTACAAGTTGACCCAGGAGGGGTGCCCAAGTTACCGGATTCCGTGAAGTGGTGGGTGGTCCATTCACGTTGTTGAAGGGGGCTGCCTCGCTTCAGGTTTTGGCGGGTAACTTGCCGCGCCCGTAGGGGTCTAGGTTTTCATTGCACAGGCTATCCACACGACCAGGGGAACGTCAGGTTTCAGCAGCGGCTCTGTGAAACCCGGGGCTTCCAGATATCTGTATTGTTCTGTGATGCTGCATATTTCTGTGATGTTGCATTTTATCACGCCTTGAGCAAAATATAATATATTGGTATATATATTAGTAGATGTTGTATATGTTTTTCATCCGCGCTAGTCCAGTCCCCGCTCTGCCGTTAGTTAGCTAACATAACGGGTGATGACGGGACCCAGTGGCGAATGCGGATGGCATATACGTACGTCAGTATATTTTCGTTCTTTGTGGTGTGATCAATTGATGGGACTGCGTTGATTCGGATCAATGCAAGCTAAACAAACCTATTCTGATGTTGTTGGAACACTTTTTCAAAAAGCTGTTATTGCAAGGACGTTCACTTTTGTTTTGCATCGTGGTATTCATTTGGAATATCCTGCTCCTCAGTCGACGAGGCAAGGGCCGAGATCCCTTCACCGGGAGTGACCCCTTGGACAGAAGTTTGCGTCAGGGCATTAACTTCACTATAGCCGATTACTTTTGCTTTGCATCGTGGTATTCAGTTGGAATATCCTGCACCTCATTCTACGGGGAAAGAGCCGAGATCCCTTCACCGGGAGTGACCTCTTTAGTAAAGGTTTTCGTCACTATATTTTCTAAAAAGGCTATACAGTTCCTTCAACGATATCAAGTTCATTACGTTAAAGGTTTTTCGCCAAAAACCAGTCGTAGCCCTCCGTCATTTCTTATGGGTATTATTTAGTATTCGTGCTGCGTTTGTTGACTCTGTCAAGGCGTAGTGTACGGTAGCTGAGTGGTGCTTGTTCGTTGCATAAATGGGATTGATTAGGACAGTCGTGCGGCCTTGTTGACCCCGTCAAGGGCACGTACGGGTGGGTTTAATGCAATCCAGATAATGACGGGTTGAACTTGACTAGGACTCTTTGATTTGTTGACTCCGTCAAGGTCACTTGAGTCCTAGGGGTAAAAATCACATCGGGAGTTTCAAAAGAACTGAAACTTGCCAGATATGCGCATACTTTCTGGAGTGTGGTGACTTGAGTGGATTCCGTCAAGTTATCATGCGATGATAGTTGGATCCCGATTCCCACTGATGAGTTAGTTTACTCCTCGGGTGATCCCGACTAATTCTTCTTTCAGGTTTGGAGGAGAATTTGACGGTACAGTGGGAGGTTTCCAGATTAGATAAAGTGATAACCATTCTGATCTAGGTTAGAGTGCACGCTGAGTGTTTCTTTTCTCTCTCTCTATGGCAGCGACCATTGACCCGACCCTAGACATGTGTACAGGTTAGTTCATCGACCTGAGATCGTCATTTGTCTCGTGTGAGTTCCCACTGTGCTTTGATTACTACCTTACCACGGCTCAAAGAAGTCGTGCAAACAGGTTTTAGTTGGATACAGTCCCGAGCCACATGGAGGCAAATGAGCGGATCGGCAGAGTATTCGTCTCTCCCGGTATTGGGGGTGAGATCACGCTGTGTCTAGGAGAGCCATTACACAAAGCCCTCAGCCGAGGCAGGAGATTTACTGGTAGGTATTCCAGTAATATTCTGGGCTACACTCCGACACGACTTGTACCGCTTTTTGGGGTCTGACTTTTACCAACCCCTAGGCCCGCCATATGATGCTCATAGACGAACGGACCGGACTGTACGGATATTATCACTGACAGGCTCAGTAGGGTGTCAGGATGAGTTCGCTCATCGTCCTCCCTTTTGGTCAATACCTGGTAGCCCGTTACGTACGGCTAATACCTCTAACGTGCTAGTGATTAAATCCACAGCCAATGTATTGACGAGTCTTTAGAGTTCCCCACAGACAGTTTCTCAAGTTTCGGATGAAACGTTGTAGAGGCCGTATGATATATGGCAGGGTCTGATCATATACGTGCAGTAGTGCACGGATCATGATCGGGCGGATCATACTAGTGGGCTTTGGTTTAAGCTGGATCCTAGTATTAGATTTGTTGGATTACTTTCGTCTTATCGCATTCGCATTCAGTGGGAATGCGGGTGCAGGTATGTATATACAGCTGAGGGGTATCCTTGTGATCAGTCACGTGTTTACTTTAGATGTTGCCGTATCTTTTTGTTTTTGTAAAGATTTGGGTTAATGTTTACAAATGGAAATTGTGAGCTAGAAATTATCATTTTGTGCTGGTCTCATTTCTTGTGCAAATGTCACATATTGTGATTGATTTGTGCTTGATATGATAAGAGGAGAGAGGAGGGGCTGCCATATGGGAGCTTGGTCTTGTATTTTTTTGATACTCACTCTCTCATTTTATCATAAGAAACACAAGAAAGAAAAAGACTTTTTTCTTCTTCTTCCTCCTCTAGCTCAAAAGTTCCATCAATGGCTTCATCTTTAACCTCCATCCATCTCATGGATGCAAGAGACAGAGTGATCATAAACATTCTCTACATCACCTTGGACACGTTGGCTAGCACACTTTGTGCTCGAGTTGCTTCGGATGAAGCGGAAGCTCGTAAAAAGAATCGATGATGTGGTGCCCTTTCCGACGAGGAGATCGAGACCGGAGATGCCGCGAGGAGCTTGGGATGGTGGCCAAAGACCGAAAGACACGGATCGATCGGTATATCCTTTCTATCCTTTCTCAATATAGTTAGTTGTAGGTTAATGGTTTGATCCGGGTTTATAGTATACGATAGCGCCGTTTTCAAGTTTTGAAAAAGTTTTCGTTTCTGCATTTTGGCCTCGGACAGATGGCCGGGGTGCTACCGTAGACTTACATGGTATCAGAGCCACGCCATTAACCTTTTCTAGCTTGCTCTAACGTGTTTAGAACTTCGATCGAACGAAATTTTCCAAAACTGCATTTCCATGTAATCAGTTTCTGTCGAATTTTTCCTGTGGTCAAAAAATTATTTTGTGTGCTGCAGAAAATCAGGCAGGGTCTTTTAGGAGCACTGTAGAAATTTGGTAACACGATCCAATAGTAACGCCGCGGAATCACAGCCCTACCCCCTTTTGGCCGCGGTTTCGCCGCCATTCTGAGGCTTCATCTCACCAAATTTCTTCAGGTGGTCTCTGACTTGGAAAAGGGGTTTCTGGTAATTTTATTTTGGGCCCAGATTTGTTTAAGTACTGGGTATTGTGCTTGGGGCATTCTTCGGGAAATTTTGTCGATCGAAAATTTTAAACGTGTTAGTTCACAGTATTTACATTATATCTGCGACCGTGAATGTCATTTGATCGGTAAATCTTGTCTAATTGCTATAGTTCTTTTAGACGGATTTGCGAACGTGACATTCACGTTGATGTTCTGTGTTGTGTTGTGATGTTGCGGATTTGTCGTGGTAGATAGCCTGGTGCAATGTTAGTATAGTTTGGTTGTATTTGTACATTTGATATTGCGGGGCGAGCGTCCGACATGTGGACTGCCGTCACTGCCTGTTTGTATATTATTCTTTTGGGGCACGACCGGGCTGAGGTCGATGTACCCGTTGTATATTTTACTTTCTGTACTAGGATTACCCAGCGGTGGAGTGCACGGATAGCTGGGTTCTAGAGGGCAACGAGCCCGCATCGCATGTCTTTGAGACGGAGGGGGCTTCACTCTAGAATTGGCGGGCTATTCGCCGCACTCGTAGGGGGTACAGGTTGACCCAAGGAGGGGTGCTCAAGTTACCAGATTCCGTGAAGTGCTGGGTGGTCCATTCACTTTGTTGAAGGGGGCTGCCTCGCTTCAGGTTTTGGCGGGTAACTTGCCTCGCCCGTAGGGGTCTAGGATTTCATTGCAAAGGCTATCCACATGACCAGGGGAACGTCGAGTTTCAGTAGCGGCTCTATGAAACCCGGGATCCCAGATTATCTGTATTGTTCTGTGATGCTTATTACATTTCTGTGATGTTGCATTTTATCACGTCTTGAGTGAATATTATATATTGATATATATACTAGTAGATGTTGTATATGTTTTACACCCGCGCTAGTCCAGTCCCCGCTCTGTCGTTAGTTAAGTAACCTAACGGGTGATGACGGGACCCACTGGCGAATGCGGATGACATATACGTACATCGTATTTTCGTTCTTTATTGGTGTGATCAATTGATGGGACTGCATTGATTCGGATCAATCCAAGCAAAACAAACCTATTCTGATGTTTTTGGAACATTTTCCAAAAATCTGTTATTGCAAGGACGTTCTCTTTTGTTTTACACAGTGGTATTCGGTTATGAATATCCAGCACCTCAGTGGACGGGGCAAGGGCCGAGATCCCTTCACCGGGAGTGACCCCTTGGATAGAAGTTTGCGTCAGGGTAATAACTTTACTATAGTCGATTACTTTTTGCTTTGCATTGTGGTATTCAGTTGGAATATCCTGCACTTCATTCTACGGGGAAAGAGCCGATATCCCTTCACCGGGAGTGACCTCTTTAGCAATGGTTTTCGTCACTATATTTTTTATAAAGCTATCCGGTTCCTTCAACGATATCAAGTTCATCACGTTAAAGGTTTTTCGCCAAAAACCATTCGTAGCCCTCCTTCATTTCAGAGAGGTAGCACTTAGTATTCATGCTATGTATGTTGTCCTTCGTCAAGGCATAGTGTATGGTAGCTGCTTGTTACTTTTCTGTTGCATAGATAGATGCGTTAGTTTGGGACAGTCGTACTACTATTTTGGCCTTCGTCAAGGGTATGTACGGGTGGGTTCAAATTAACCTGGACAATGACGGGTAGAACTTGACATGTGACTTATGATATGTTGTCCTTCGTCAAGGTCATAAGAGCATAGGGTAAAAATCACATCGGTAGTTTCTAAAGAAACTGAAACTTGCCAGATATGCGCATACCTTCTGGAGTGTGATAACGTGAGTGAATTCCATCACGTTATCATGTGATGATAGTTGGATCCCGATTCCCACTGATGAGTTGGTTTACTCCTCGGGTGATCCCGACTAATTCTTCTTTTAGGTTTGGATGAGAATTTGAGGTTACTGTGGGAGGTTTCCTGATTAGATAAAGTTATAACCATTCTGATCTAGGTTAGAGTGCACGCAGAGTGTTTCTTTTCTCTCTCTCTTTTGCAGCGACCATGGCCCGACCCTTGACTATGACTCAGTGACCAAGTTAACCGAACCTTCTTAAAACACTGGCTTTTGGATTGTCTGAGTTGCATACTTCATTAGCACTCCTACTTTTACCCTTTTGTCCAGAACACCCCGTATTATTATGAACATCCACTTCCATTGGATAAAACCATCGTATGGTTATATACGAACTCGAAGGAACTTGTTCCAGATTCAAGGATGGTTTCCGGTTCTGGAGAAAACGAATAGGACTATTCAGTTGTCTTTTCCTCTTACCTTCTCTCAGGTTGCGAGTGCTCCTTGGATTAAGAACAGTACACCTATTATGCTTATTGGATAGTCTTCTTCCAAATCATAGGCAGGTGCCGAACGGTGGGAAATGAAGAAAACCAATTAGCCTAACGATGGTATTGAGTAAAGACAAATAAAGGGATTAGAAAGAGGGCAAATTAAATTGCGACTGCTATTCACGACCAAACCAAGTATTTCATTACCACTCTTACTTCACCTTTGTATTTCTCCAGAACACTCCGTATCACTACGAAGATCCACAGTTGTTTGGATACTCCATCGTATGGTTATATACGAACTCGAAGGAACTTGTTCCAGTTCGGGGATGGATTCTGGTTCAGGAGAAATAGGAATAAGATTTATTCAGTTGTCTTTTATCTTCACCTTCTCTCAGGTTACGAGTACTCCGAGGATTAGGAGAGTACACCCATTATGCTTATTGGATAGTCTTCTTCCAAACCATAGGCTGGTGACGAACGGTAGGGAAGGAAGAAAACCATTTAGCCTAAGAGGGTGTACCGAAGGTAATGACTAGAGACATATAAAGGGATTTAGAGAGATGGCAAAGAAATATACGGTTACAGTTGTGAATCTGATAATGGAAGAGGCATTACTAGGAATACCCGAATACCCCTTCGAAACATTTACATGTTTAAGTTTCACTGTGCAGTGTTAATAGAAAACTGATTTCCCAATTAGCCCTTGCTCCAGGGTATGTATTTACCAGGTGTGATTCTCACATCTGTATGGTTTTACAGATGTTGAGTGGGAGTAAGCTATTGGGAATTAGGCGATCATCCGCATTATATCGCGATTCGTTGTAATTGGTGATATTTGAGAAAATCGCCTGGGTTGTTTGCCGGACGGCAGATATTTGGTTTTGAATATCCGTTGTTATAAAACAATTTCAAATTGATATATCTATACGTTTATTTTTATAAAGAGAGATATAACCTTTTGAAATTATGTCTATGACATTTATGTCACGTCCCGAAAGTACGGAACATGACCGGCACTTAGACTACGAACGTCTCGAGGCGTACGTATTCTAAGTAAGCCGAGCCCAGAAATCCAAACCAAGAAAAGTAGTAGAGAGTAGGAAGAACCATATCAACAACCAGTATGCAACATAATATACAACGCCTAAAGATGAGGATCACAACAGAAAGGAAACTCAACCAGCAAGAAATCCACAGAAGTATAACGTGCGACTCTAAGGTCGAAACAATAAACATCACTGGTCTCTATCTGAAATAAGTACATGTTTGGTTGATGGAACTTCTAGATACAACTGAATATAATATACAATGTATAATGATGGGTATGATACAAATAACCCACCTACTAGCAAGTCATCTAAAGGAAGCTGTGCCCGCAAAGCCGTAATGAAACCCGTACGGCAACACCTGTAAGAAACTGGGGCACAACGGGGGTGAGTTGCCAACTCATGAGTAGAAAAAGATCTACAAATAGAAATCGCATGTATGACGCAATCCTAGATCATACGATCATAATATATAATCCTCAAATATATAACCAGCAATCTATAACCATAATTAGGGTAACTATCTAACCCAAAAGTAAACCCATGTGCCCGTGTCAGTGAATCAGGTGGCAATATGTATATGAATGATATAAAAATGCCTGAAACAGAATGCATATACTGAAGAAAACTGCTTTCATAAATTTGTGAGATTTCTGTATTTTAAAATGAGGTATCATAATGAAATCAGCATAAGACAGTGCCTAGCATCGGCACAAAACATAATCTCAATATCTCGATATCTCTGTATCACAATCTCTGTATCTCAATATCTCAAATCTCAATATCTCAATCTCAAAATCCAGGGCGCCGTCAGTCCAGATCGGCCCCTACCATCCATCTCATGACTATGACGGTATCCTCCGGATATCCGACGTGTCGGGTAAAATCACCGGTCCGTAGTGCTCCCCTGCCAGGCTCAACGCCATCTCCTGCGATCTTCTTGCCCCAGGGTACCGCACCGGGTCCACCATTTACCCGCATTCGGTCTCGTCCGCCTCCTCGAATCGGGTTTCACATATCGCTCTCAGCACCGAGAAAACACATGGTGGACACACTGAAATATCATATCAAGGGTAACCGGGTTTTTAAAACATTTACATAATCTCTTTGAAATATCCATGGTTCCCAAATCCAGAAATATCATAGAAACAGTATATCTCAATGCGTATAATCAGGAAGCATGATGTATGTGACATATAAATGAAATGCAAGTATAACAGCATATCATGCAACATGGAATAATAGTATGCACATACAAGGGTCATATCCTGATGCAATAATACTACTGTGTAGTGACATGGCAATTACCGATGAAGATGTGTGTGAGCTGGCAAGTAAGTGTATGTGGAACATACGCATCATCGGTAATGGTGCTGGTGTCCTAACAGCATGATATCAATAATGGGATATGAATCACGATAAGTATGCGATGCAGAGTAACAACAATAATAATGTGCGGGATCTGAATGCTAAACATAAAGATAGCTAAACTGCATCTAATGTCATAAGAGTCATACAACTACGCCAACTAAAGGCTGAGCTAATAGGTTAACTGCAGGTAAGGTAAACCGCCTAACCTCTGAGTCGATACGTAAATATACATATATATATATAGTCGGTGATCCCGCCTCGATAATATCACATCCGATACCATATCTCTATAATCAGTTATTCCCAAATCAAGAGTGCGGATCAAACATCAATTTATAGCTCGTACGTAAATCCGTCGTACGGCATCCCCAATCTGGGTACAGGTCAATATCACATTCGTCAAATCATTCATCTGGTATTCTCTTTATCAAATATCATAATCTGGGTACTGACCTATGTCTAGTACAATGCTAACATCATCACTAAAATCAAGATCTGACTACTGATCGACAGTCTAGTATAAATCGATACCATCATCACATATCCTCACAAGGAGTAAACAACGCCCAAGGCGGCCTATCATAAATATCTTGCCATATCATATCATATCATACCTATCTCGTATCATAATCACATGTCGATCATTTACATATATATGTCACTATTCCTATAGCATCATCATCCCAAAATCCGCTAAAGCATCAAGACGTATCCAAAATACGAATTTTACCACATCACCGATATCATAATCTTGGATCAAATATCATCGACTCGTCTCAATCACATGTCTCATCCTCAAGTCTGTATGTGAACACGTAGTCCCATACCTATGTGAACACATATCTATATAGAATCCCATAAGCACAATATGGACAAGGATGTATGCAAGTATGTATGTGTGTATATGTATGTGTAGTGCACCCACTACCTAGGGTTCGCGACACTAAATCATCCAAGTCCCCCAATTATCCAACCTAAACATCAATAATCTCCCAAACAACATATAATAATTATAGGGTGTATACGCATCCGTATACATCACTACGGACTGCGGGGGTGCTATACGCCATCCACCCGACTTCTCCCCGTAGATATAAATCTACTCACCTTGTTTATATGTGCCGGTGCCGATGTCGCCATCTGCATCTCCAACGCCTCGGCGCCACGTGGGGTACCTACAAGAATATCACACGCTAAAACACATGAAAACCATGTCGGAAGCCAAAATGGTGCACGCTACGCCTATAGGTAAAAACCTGTGGCCTCGTGTGCAAACGCAGTCAATATCCACTGTCGTTGATGTCCAAACGCCACCCGACAGAACGAATCATCGAATACCAAAAACCCATACGAAAACAAGTCGTAAATCATACGCCAACTCACGAAAATCAACCCAGATTCTATCCTAACTGGAATCAGTCAAAACTAGACATACCAGGGATCAAGTTTACATGAAATAGGGCTGTGCACGCAAAACGAGGGGGTTCCCTACTGCTCTGGCCGCAAATTGCGGCCAGAGGGAATAAAACTGCGGCCAGGAATTTGAAGTGGGGGCTAGGGTTTTGTGGGATGGTTCCAGGGTGCCTGCACAGCCTACTACCAAGTCAATTTTATTTTTGGAGGTCCCGGGTGATAGCCGTTTCCAGAAAGGTCCAAAAGTCGACAAAATCGCTAAATTACGCCAAGTATAACAAATCTGGTATTTTGATGAAATTTGGAACAAATCTTGGTTAAACTGTGTAGGGTTCCTAGGCACACTAATGAGGTCTCACAAGGCATCAACCATGCCAATTCAAATTTTACAAGTGCCGAGAAACCCTAATACGGATCGTTAACTAGAATTTTAGGTGAAACATGCAACTAGTTAACAACTTAACTATGTGAACGGAAATAAAACCTTTGTAGATCCGGTCCTCCACCTCCATAGCTCCATGATGAAGTCTCCTTGCTGTCCAAATCGAATCCCGGGCTCTAGCGTCGGCTTCATCGGAGAAATGGGCGGGCTTGGTCGTCGGCTTCGATGCCGAAGATGATCTACGTCGAGGCAATACAAGATCAAGCTCCCACTTCACCAAGTCATGAAACTTGTGAAGAAAACACCCTATACTACTTGGCAAGAGGTAGAGGATGAAGAAATAGGAAGTGGGTTCACTTTAGAATTGGATTTCTCACTCTTTTTCACTAGTTGCCATTGATGGAGGCAAGCTTTCTTCATGTTGAAGATGAAGAAGAAGAAGAAAGAATATGATAAGCCTTTCTTTAAAATAGAAAATAATATCAATACTTATCATATGGAAATCATGATTAGGTGTAGAGAATAGACCAAGGTTAGTTGGAATGGTTAGGGTTAAGCATGAGACAAATATGGTGGACTTGTTCAAAGCTTCATGAAGCTTCAACTAGAAAACAAATCAAGCCACCATTTCTCATTATCTTTCCAAAAATGAATAAATAAATAAATAAATAAATGAATAAGTAAATAAAATCAAAACCCTAACCATCACATAACCATGGTTTAATCTAAACATACACCCTAACATTCATGTATCATCAAACATGATACAATCTTGTGCACAAAAGTATATCACATATACAACTTGTGTACATCAAGTGAGAAAATCCATTTAAAGTGAACCAATACTAGTTAATGCAAAGTAATATATCAAATATATAATTATGCATTAAATCATTAAATCAACGCTTGATTTAACGATCCGGTCATATCGCATGTGACCGACTAATATCTAGTGTATCGGCTTATCGAATCAATCCTTGATTCGATAACTAGGTTATATCGCATACAACCATATCGATACATTCATCGCGAGAATAGAATACGGTATCACATACACGCATTATTCTCGGTCCCGCACATATCTCATATGCGCTCTTATTTCGTTTCGCTTGAGCCAGGAAACCTCAGTGTAGGACTCTAAAGACTCGTCAATACGCCAGCAGCAGATGATGATCATATCAAACACCCACAAGCCGCAAGCGGTCTGCTAAACGTAACGGCCACCTGGGTATTGAGCGATCAGAAGATCGACGAGCAAGCCCGCTCATACTCCTGTGAATCCAACCAGTAACACTTACCGTACAGTCCGGTCTGTTCGTCTGACATGTCGCATATCTCGCCTAGGGGTGGTAAACGTCAGACCCCAACAGCTCGATAAGTCGTGTCGATATGAGGTCTATAACAGTTCGAGAAACTACAGGTAACACTTACCAGTAAATCTCAGCAACCCTGGCCAGGAATTTCCGGTTATAGCCAATCGAACACAGCGCAACATCAACCCCCCTATACCGGGAGAGACGAATCCCCTCCTATCGCTCATTGCCTCTATGTGATTCGGGACTGTACCCAAAAACCACCGTTTTGCACGCCCTCTTGGACGTGGTAAGGTGGAAATCAAAGCACAGTGGGAACCACACAAGACTCTATGACGATCTCGGGTCAACAGACTACTCTGTACCAGTGTCACCAGAGAACTGCCATCTGACGTAAGGTATAATACCATCTGGGAGTTCTCGGCGAGTCCGTCCAGTGTACCCAGTCTCCACTGAGCACCCGTATATCATCTCTGATGTCAAACACCAATGGATATAGGATCATCCCTCGCCCTTCTGTATGGGTCGAGAAGGTATACGCTAGTCTACACTGGTATATCGATGCCCTGTCTCGATACACCTACGACTAAGGACCTTGAAGGATGTACTTATGGACTACCATGTCCCCACTAGTATGATCCGCATCATAGTCCAGGTAGTCAAGTACACATCCTAAGGGCTTTACCAACATGTAACAGAGAGACGATCAGTGTACACGTTAAGGTAAAGAGCAACCAGATAGCATACTATCATGTCGAGCAAGAAAGTCCTCCCTATATATGTCCAAGCATCCACTACAATATACATCCTATGTATAGTAATGGCCTCTAGGGCATACATATAACTAACAATCTCCCACTTGCACTAGGGCCATCTGATAGCAGTGGTTGCAATATCTCATACTCAACCATCCCATAAAAGTCTCTCTCTGGGAATAGGCCTTCGTGAGTGGATTCGCCGTGTTATCCTCTGTGTCTGCTCTCCTAGCCTCGATCACCTTGGAGATCAGCCATCTCCATGATCAGGTGATACTGCCTCAGAATATGTCTGGATCACTGATGGGACGGACGTTCCTTGGCATAAGCCACACACCTCCATTGTCACACAATGGGAGGAACTAAGTTCATCTCATGAACAAATATACATCCAGACTGCCTCTTTGGTAGCATCTTAAGTAGCGATGTATCGAGCCTTTATCGTCTAGTATGCCACGGTATCTAGCTTGGAACTCTTCCAACATACCGTCCCTCTACTGAGGGTAAAGACAATGCCTGTGACTGACTTTCAGTCGTCCTTATCACCCTGGAACCCTTCCAGTGATTCTCCCCAGGATCGATTGATACCATCTCACTACAACTAGTGAGAATCCTAACATCCAATTAGATCTATCTCATAGATCCAAAACCCAGGATTTAGGAGGTATCATTTTGATCCTATATGGAGAATCATTGTGACAAGCGGAGATTGACCGAGCGTAGCATAGGAAACTCCTTCCCTATCAAGAGTATGTCATCCACGTACTCTACGAGGATCATCACCATACTCCCTACTACCTTTTTGTTTATACAAGGTTTATCTACCATATTGATGATGTCAAACTGTTTGACTACCATATCAAAACAGATGTTCCAACTCCGCGATACCTGCTTTATCCTATAAAGCATCTTGTACACGTTTTCGCTGCTCCCACTGTCTACGAGGCCCTCTGGCTGTGTACTTATAGACGTTCTCTTCTAAAACATCATTTAGAAAAGCAGTCATGGCACCCAACCGCCAGATATCGTAGTCATGGTATGTAGCCGTGGCAAGTAGGATCCGGATGGACTTAAGCATATGCACTGGAAAAGGTTTCATCATTATCCATGCCTGGTCGATGACGAAAACCTTTAACAAGTCTAGTTTTGAAAGTCTCAACTTTTCAATGTACACCAAGTAATCTTCTCAAGATATACTTGCTCCTGATGGGGATTTAACCCATCAGATAAAGCAACCAAAGTCCATACTTTGTTGGTGTATAAGGATTCCATCTCAGATCGCTAAGCATCCAGCCATTCTTACAGAGTCCTACTCCTGATGGCCAGCTCGAAACTAGTTGGGTCATCATCTCATGATGCAATCCTCGCTCCCACTGTCATAGAGAAACAGAAGTATCTCTCAGGTGGGTGAGAAAACCCTACTAGATCGGCGGAGAGGCTGAGGTTCGTTGGTCTCTACTGAATCCTTTGGTTCTATCAAATCATCAGCTGCAGTTTGTATAGCTGGAACATTTCCAGTTCTACATAACAGATCTTGCCTCGAGCTTGTCCGGATTTTGCTTTTAGACATAGGCCGGACAACCCCAAATCTTAACCAACTTAAGATATGGGCTCTTCCCTCTCTATATCACATATGAAGCGGTAGGCAACTGATTTGATTGGAACGCAATTCAATTGGTATGCAGCTTCTCAAGCGCATAACTCCTAAAAGGAAACAGGTAACTCAGTAGTACTCATCATAGAGCACACCTTATCACATAGGGTGTTATTGCTCCGCCCCGATATACCATCGTGCTATGGTGTATACGGAGGAGTAATGCTGAGAGAGAATCTCATTCTCCTTTAGAAAAGTCCAAGAATTCCGTGCTCAAGTATTCTCCTCCTTGATCTCATCAAAGGACATAATACTTATACCCGTATTGGTTCTCTACTTCTAACTTCTTTCTGTGAATATCTCAAAAGGTTCGGACTTGTGTTTCAACAAGAACATATGTCTTAATCTAAAGAGATCATCAGAGAATGTAATGAAGTACAAAGAACCGGTCTTGGCATGTGTAGACAGGGGACCTACTTATATCAACATGTATCATCCCAAGAGTTCACTAACTCTTTCTCTGTTTCCAGTAAACGGAGCTATGGTCATCTTATCTCTGTGACATGACTGGCAAGTTTCACAAGATGTAAATTCAAACTGATTTAAATATGCATCTAAAATGTAACTTCAGCCAGTCGAATCGCATTGATATGACCTTGTCTACAATGCCTCAAGAAGGATTCGTTCATTTCTGAACTCTTCCTCTTGTGTGTGTTCCGTATACTAGGAACTGTAGTTTGATTTAGAACATCAATGCTTTTAGATAACGTGCCTGAACCGATCAACTTTTGATATAGGAAATTTTCAAAACATTATCCAACAATACAAAATTTTATCATTTCTTTACTGATAAAGAGACTGATATGATTTTGTATATCAGGTTCGGTATCTAATAACATTCGTTCAGAATCAATGTATTGGTAATACAGGGTGACAGTGACCAACAGACTTGGCTGCAACTCTTGCCCCGTTTTCTGCCTCATGAAACTTATCACCCGTTCTCAGTTCTTTACCTATCTTTAGCCCATATAACAAATTACATATGCGGGATCCTGATCTGGTATCACATACCCAGGACGTAAAGAATACTGAGAAACAGTTCTGTATAATGAACACACCCGAAGATGATGCATCAGCATGCACTCTCTTCGTTTGGGCGGCATGGGAATTCTGGTAATCCCCAATTTCCTGCTCTGTCTTATAACAATTATAAGTTGGAGCGGGACCAACGTTCCCCAGCTCAGTATAACAAGCGGGTTCGGTCAAATATCCGTATTATTTTCTTGATTAAGGCGTGATATGGTCGCTACCTGGAGAGAGAGAGAAGAAAACACTCAGCGTATGCTCTTGCAAGATCAGATTGATTATTATTTTATCTAATCAGGATGGCTCCCACTGTTTTTATCAAATCTTCCTTCAAACCCTAAAAGGAAAGACTAGCCGGGATTAATTACACGCTATAAGTTCGCCAATCTTTCAGCCAGGCCAGTGTCGGTACTTTGAGGGAGGTGCCCCGTGCTTTCGCACGGACCTAATTAATGTAAACCTCGTTTTCCCTGAGGCGTAACCTCGTTGACACCTTTCTAGACACCTACTTGATCGGCTAATTGTAATGTGTAAAACTCTCCCAGGAGTAACAATTACTCGCAGTGGGTATCGGGATCCAACTATCTCATAGAAGGTATGCAGTCTCATTGCAAATTTCAACACTTGAAATTCCCGATAATATTTTGCCCCTAACCTCCTATGACCTTGACAAAGGCCAACAAACCATAGGATGCTAGTCAAGTTCAACCCGTCATTTCCTGATTGAATTAAACCCACCCGCACGACCCTTGACAAAGGCCAACAAGGTCGCACGACTACCCTAACCCAATCTGCATCATATGCACAAGCAGATAAGCACCAGTCAGCTACCGCACACTACGCCTTGACAAAGGCCAACAAACGCAGCATGAATACTAACTACTACTTATCTGAAATGACGGAGGGCTACGACAGGTTTTTCTGAAAAGTTATTGCGTAATGAACTTGATATCGTTGTAGAATCAAATGATTTTAAAAATAGAGTGCTTTTGAGGCTTTTCTAGTCTTGCTAAAGGAGTCACTCCCGGTGAAGGGATCGTCGGTCCTTTCCTCTTCGAATGAGGTGCGGGATATATCATATATATCACTGTGCAAAGCAGAACTCTTAAAAGCAATCAAAAGACAAACCGAGTGTGTAGCATCTGCCAGTTATTGCTAAAGGAGTCACTCCCGGTGAAGGGATCTCGGTCCTTTCCTTATCGAATAAGGTGCAGGATATATCACATATACCGCTGTGCAAAGCAAGAACTGTAGCTACCTATTTTATTTTGAAATTCGATTCTACAACATCTTTTAGGTTTCTTTTATTTCATTAATCATATTAATGAAGTCCCATCATTAAGTACCTAAACATCACAGATAAATACGACGTACACTTATGCCATCCGCATTCGCCTCGATGTCCCCTCGTGCACCGTTAGGTTAGGTAACTAACGGCAGAGCGGGGCTGGGCTAGCGCGGGTGTAAAACATAAGTAACGCCTACAGAATATATCATATATACTATATACAGTATTTATCACAGAACATATCGAATGATCACATCACAGATATCGCAGCAGAAGAATCATATGAAACATTGGATATACTATGTCGTCCGTGTTTTCAATACGAGCCAATATAAAACACGGATTCCACGGTCGCGATGAATAGCCAAACCCACACCCCTAGACCCCTACGAGAGCGGTAAGCAACCCTACCAATTCTAGAGTTAGGAGACCCGGACTCGACTCCTCGAGTTGGTCTCCCACTGGACTCCAGAACCCGGTTACTTGTGCCCTCCTCCTTGGGTCTATCCTAGTGCGGAAAAGTAAATAATATACAAAAGGTGACAGCTTCCGCAACCTGGAAGTGCCCCAATAAAAGAATATTACATACAAGTTTTTACATGAATGAAAATGAAAAACACTCATCTCACATAAAAACCCCCGGCTATTCGAACACGACGATCCAATATAACATATCCAGCAACACATAACATCACATGTTATCAACGTAAGTAAACATGCGTATCCCAATTGTCGTTGACATATAGCAACGAAACCGGCGATATCACATATTACACTTACGGTCACAGAAAAGAAGGTGTAAAACTACAACAGTTGGAATCCACAATCTGCATAGACATCGCATGCCTAATCAAATGAATTCCTTAGACATCGCATGCCTAACAATTATAAACCCCGCATTTTAGTCTCATTATCGAAAACTCTTTTCAATATCAAGTCGGGCAATTCAACATGATTCCCGACATCCCGATCAAATGCTCGTCGCAAAATTTAGTAGACGGCCGCACCCCCGATACCGTCGACGAAGTGCACTAAGGCGGAACACCGTTGCCGCGAGCACCCGAACGGATGCATTCGGCGACGGGGTTCTCCTACAGTCACTTGGTCGGGGCTATGGAGTGAGGCTTTCTATTAAGTTTACCCGGCGAGTGCAGGGTTCCTAGGCACTCTAGTGAGGTCTCCCAAGCCATCAACCATGGCAATTTCAAAAATTACGGTGCCTACAAACCCTAAACAACGGATCGTTTGCTAGATTTCTAGGCGAACAATGAACTAGTTAACAATTAACTAAGGGAATACGGAAATACAACCTTTGTAGATCCGGTCCACCACCTCCACGGCTCCGCAACGAGGTCGTCTCCGCTGTCCAAATCAAATCCGGGCTCTAGAGTCGGCTTCGTCGGAGAATGGGCAAGCTAGGTCGTCGATGTCCATGCCGAAGATGATCTACGTCGAGGCATCGATGAATCAAGCTCCACCTTCACCAAACCTTGAAAAGTTGTGAAGGAAACACACTCTACTACTTGGCAAGAAGTAGAGGATGAAGAAATAGAAAGTGGGTAGACTTTAGAATTGGATTTCTCACTCTAATCATCAATCCACCATTGATGTAGTGGAGGTTTTCTTCATGAAGTGAAGAAGAAGAAGAAAGCAAGAAGATGATTAGTTATTATAAAAAGAATAATAATTTTATTCTTATCATAATTTTAACCCAAGTTAAGTGTAGAGAATTGACCAAGGTTAAAGAATGGTTAGGGTAAAGGAGATGAGACAAAAATGGTGACATGAAGAAAGCTTCATGAAGCTTCAAGTTGAAAACAAAAATAGCCACCATTTTTGACTTCTTTTCCTTTTCTCATTTATCTTTTAAATACAAATGAAAATATAAATGAATGAATAAAAGAAAATCCTAATCATTTATTTAACCTAGGTTTAATTCATTACACTTAACAAAAAGATATGTATCATCAAACATGATACAATCAAGTGCACAAAAATCATATCGCATATGTAATGCGCACACCCGAGTGAGAAAATCCATTCAAAGTGAACCGATACTAGTTAATGCAAAGTAATATTTCAAATATATAATTATGCATTAAATCATTAAATCAACACTTGATTTAACGACCCGGTCATGACGCACATAACCGACGGGTATCATTAGTAACATCTTATCGAATCAACACTTGATCCGATAAACCGGCTATATCGCATATAACCGATCGATGTCACATCGCGAGAATCGAATACAGTATCGCATACAGTATTATTCTCGGTCCCGCACATATCTCATATGCGCTCCTATTTCGTTTCGCTTGAGCCAGGAAACCTCTGTGTAGGACTCTAAAGACTCGTCAATACGCCGGCAGCGGATGATGATCATATCAAACATCCACAAGCCGCAAGCGGTCTGCTAAACGTAACGGCCACCCGGGTATTGAGCGATCTGAAGATCGACGAGCAAGCCCGCTCACACTCCAGTGAATCCGACCAGTAACACTACCGTACAGTCCGGTCTGATCGTCTGATATGTCGCATATCTCGCCTAGGGGTGGTATACGTCAGACCCCAATAGCTCAATAAGTCGTGTCGATATGAGGTCTATAACTGTTCGAGAAACTACTGGTAACACTTACCAGTAAATCTCAGCAACCCTGGCCAGGGATTTCCTGTTATAGCCAATCGAACACAGCGCAACATCAACCCCCATATACCGGGAGAGACGAATCCCCTCCTATCGCTCATTGCCTCCATGTGACTCGGGACTGTACCCAAAAACCACCGTTTTGCATGCCCTCTTGGACGTGGTAAGATGGAAATCAAAGCACAGTGGGAACCACACAAGACTCTATGACGATCTCGGGTCAACAGACTACTCTGTACCAGTGTCACCAGAGAACTGCCATCTGACGTGAGGTATAATACCATCTGGGAGTTCTCGGCGAGTCCGTCCAGTGTACCCAGTCTCTACTGAGCACCCGTATATCATCTCTGATGTCAAACACCGATGGATATGGGATCATCCATCGCCCATCTGTATGGGTCGAGAAGGTACACGCTAGTCTACTCTGGCATATCGATGCCCCGTCTCGATACACCCACGACTAGGGACTTTGAAGGATGTACTTATGGACTACCATGTCCCCACTAGTATGATCCGCATCATAGTCCAGGTAGTCAAGTACAGATCCTAAGGGCTTTACCAACATGTAACAGAGAGACAAACAGTGTACACGTTAAGGTAAAGAGCAACCAGATAGCATACTATCATGTCGAGCAAGAAAGTCCTCCCTATATATGTCCCAGCATCCACTACAATATACATCCTATGTATAGTAATGGCCTCTAGGGCATACATATAACTAACAATCTCCCACTTGCACTAGGGCCATCTGTAGCAGTGGTTTGAAGTATCTCATACTCAACCATCCCATAAAAGTCTCTCTCTGGGAACAGGCCTTTGTGAGTGGATCCGCTGTGTTGTCCTCTGAGTCTACTCTCCAAACCTCGATCACCCTGGAGATCAACTATCTCCATGATCAGGCGATGCTGCCTTAGAATATGTCTGGATCACTGATGGGACGGGCGTTCCTTGGCATAAGCCACAACTCCATTGTCACACAATGGGAGGAACATAGTTCATCTGATGAACCTATATACACCCAAACAGCCTCTTTGGTAGCATCTTAAGTAGCGATGTATCCTGCCTTTATCGTCTAGTATGCCACGGTATATAGCTTGGAACTCTTCCAACATACCGTCCCTTTACTGAGGGTAAAGACAATGCCTGTGACTGACATTCAGTCGTCTTTATCACCCTGGAACACTTCCAGTGATTCTCCCCAGGATCGATTGATACCATCTCACTACAACTAGTGAGAATCCTAACATCCATTTAAATCTATCTCATAGATCCAAAATCCAGGATTTAGGAGTTATCACTTTGATCCTATATGGAGAATCATTGTGATAAGCGGAGATTGATCGAGCGTAGCATAAGAAACTCTTTTCTTATCAAGAGTATGTCATCCACGTACTCTACGAGGATCATCACCATACTCCCTACTACCTTTTTGTTTATACAAGGTTCATCTACCATTTTGATGATGTCAAACTCTTTGACTACTTCATCAAAACAGACGTTCCAACTCCGCGATGCCTGCTTTATCCTATAAAGCATCTTGCACACGTTTCCGCTGCTCCCACTGTCTACGAAGCCCTCTGGCTGTGTACTTACAGACGCACTCTTCTAAATCATCATTTAGAAAAGCAGTCAAGACACCCAACCACCAGATATCGTAGTCATGGTATGTAGCCGTGGTAAGTAGGATCTGGATGGACTTAAGCATAGCTACTTGAAAAGGTTTCATCATGATCCACGCCTGGTCATTGACGAAAAGCTTTAACAAGTCTAGCTTTGAAAGTCTCAACTTTTCCATGTACACCAAGTAATCTTCTCAAGATATACTTGCTCCTGATGGGGATTTAACCCTTCAGATCTAGCAGCTAAAGTCCATACTTTGCTGGTGTATAAGGATTCCATCTCAGATCACTAAGCATCCAGCCATTCTTACAGAGTCTTACTCCTGATGGCCTGCTCGAAGCTAGTTGGGTCATCATCTCATGATGTAATCCTCGCTCCCACTGTCATAGAGAAACCGAAGTATCTCTCAGGTGGGTGAGGAACCCTACTAGATCGGCGGAGAGGCTGAGGTTCGTTGGTATCTACTGAATCCCTTGGTTCTATCAAATCATCTGCTGTAGTTCGTATAGCTGGAACACTTCCAGTTCTACATTACAGACTTTGCCTCAAGCTTGTCCGGATTTTGCTTTTGACATAGGCCGGACAATTCCAAATCTTAACTGGCTTAAGACATGGGCTCTTCCCTTTCCATATCTCATATGGAGTGGTAGGCAATTGATTTGATTCGAACCCTATTCAATAGGTATGCAGCTTCTCAAGCGCATAACTCCCAAAAGGAAAAAGGTAACTCAGTAGTACTCATCATAGAGCACACCATATCAAATAGGGTGTATCTGCTCCGCCCCGATATACCATCGTGCTATGGTGTATTCAGAGGAGTAATGCTGAGAGAGAATCTCATTCTCCTTTAGAATAATCCAGGATTTCCGTGCTCAAGTATTCTCCTCCTTGATCACATCAAAGGACATAATACTTATACCCGTATTTCGGTTCTCTACTTCTTACTTATATTCTATGAATATCTCAAAAGGTTCGGACTTGTGTTTCAACAGGAACATATGTCTGAATCTTGAGAGATTATCAGAGAATGTAATGAAGTACAAAGAACCTGTCCTGGTATATGTAGACAGGGGACCTTACATACATCAACATGTATCATCCCAAGAGTTTACTAACTCTTTCTCTGTTTCAGTAAACGGAGCTATGGTCATCTTATCTTTGTGACATGACTGGCGAGTTTCAGAAGATGTAAATTCAAACTGATTTAAATATACATCTATATGTAACTCTAGCCAGTCGGGTCGCATTGATCTGACCTAGTCTACAATACCTCAAGAAGGATTCGTTCATTTCTGAACTCTTCCTCTTGTGTGTGTTCCGTATATTAAGAACTGTAGTTTGATTTAGAACATTAATGCTTTTAGATAACGTGCCTGAACCGATCAACCTTTGATATAGGAAATGTTCAAAACATTATCCAACAATACAAAATTATATCCTTTCTTTTCAGATAAAGAGACTGATATGATTTTGTATATCAGGTTCGGTATCTAACAACATTCGTTCAGAATCAATGTATTCAGGTAATACAGGGTGACAGTGACCGACAGACTTGGCTGCAACACTTGCCCCGTTTTCTGCCTCATGAAACTTATCACCCGTTCTCAGTTCTCTACCTTTCTGTAGCCCTATGTAACAGATTACATATATGGGATCCTGATCTGGTATCACATACCCAGGACGTAAAGGATACTGAGAAACAGTTCTGTATAATGAACACACCCGAAGATGATGCATCAGCATGCACTCTCTTCGTTTGGGCGGCACGGGAATTCTGGTAATCCCCAATTTCCTGCTCTGTCTTATAACAATTATAAGTTGGAGCGGGACCAACGTTCCCCAGCTCAGTATAACAAGCGGGTTCGGTCAAAAATCCGTATTATTATCTTGATTAAGGCGTGATATGGTCGCTACCTGGAGAGAGAGAGAAGAAAACACTCAGCGTGCGCTCTATCAAGAATAGATTGGTTTTTATTTTATCTAATCAGGATGGCTCCCACTGTTTTTATCAAATCTTCCTTCAAACCCTAAAAGGAAAGACTAGCCGGGATTAATTACACACTACAAGTTCGCCAATCTTTCAGCCAGGCCAGTGTCGGTACTTTGAGGGAGGTCCCCCGTGCTTTCGCACGAACCTAATTAATGTAAACCTCGTTTTCCCAGAGGCGTAACCCCGTTGACACCTTTCTAGACACCTACTTGATCGGCTAATTGTAATGTATAAAACTCTCCCAGGAGTAACTCTTACTCGCAGCGGGTATCGGGATCCAACTATCTCATAGAAGGTATGCAATCTCATTGCAAATCTCAACACTCGAAATTCCCGATAATATTTTTGCCCCATGCGATCTATGACCTTGACTGAGTCAACAAACCATAGACCGCAAGTAAAGTTCAACCCGTCATTTCTCGATTGAATTAAACCCACCCGCACGACCCTTGACTGAGTCAACAAGGCCGCACGACTACCCTAATCCAATCGCATCATATGCTTTGCAGATAAGCAATAATCAGCTACCGCACACTACGCCTTGACTGAGTCAACAAACGCAGCACGAATACTAACTAGTACCTATCTGAAATGACGGAGGGCTACGACAGGTTTTTAAGAAAACCTTTTGCGTAATGAACTTTATATCGTTGTAGGATCGAATGAATTTTGAAATGGAGTGCTTTTGAGGCTTTTCTAGTTTTGCTAAAGGAGTCACTCCCGGTGAAGGGATCGTCGGTCCTTTCCTCGTCGAATGAGGTGCGGGATATATCATATATATCGCTGTGCAAAGCAGAACTCTTAAAAGCAATCAAAAGACAAACCGAGTGTGTAGCATCTGCCAGTTATTGCTAAAGGAGTCACTCCCGGTGAAGGGATCTCGGTCCTTTCCTCATCGAATAAGGTGCAGGATATATCACATATACCTCTGTGCAAAGCAAGAACTGTAGCTACCTGTTTTATTTTGAAATTCGATTCTACAACATCTTAGGTTTCTTTTATTTCATTAATCACATTAATGAAGTCCCATCATTTAAGTACCTAAACATCACAGATAGATATGACGTACACTTATGCCATCCGCATTCGCCTCGATGTCCCCTCGTGCATCGTTAGGTTAGGTAACTAACGACAGAGCGGGGCAGGGCTAGCACGGGTGTAAAACATAAGTAACGTCTATATAATATATCATATATACTATATACTATATCCATCACAGAAACATCACATGATCTCATCACAGATATCGCAGCAGAAGAATCATATGAAATATTGGATATACTAGGACGTCCGTGTTTTCAATACGAGCCAGTATAAAACACGGATTCCACGGTCGTGATGAATAGCCAAACCCACACCCCTAGACCCCTACGAGAGCGGCAAGCAACCCTACCAATTCTAGAGTTAGGAGACCCGGACCCGACTTCTCGAGTTGGTCTCCCACTGGACTCCAGAACCCGGTTACTTGTGCCCTCCTCCTTGGGTCTATCCTAGTGCGGAAAAGTAAATAATATACAACAGGTGACAACTCCCGCAACCTGGAAGCGCCCCAATAAAAGAATATTACATACAAGTTTTTACATGAATAAAAAAGAAAAACACTTATCTCACATAAAAACCCCCGGCTATTCAAACATGACGATCCAATATAACATATCCAGCAACACATAACATCAGATGTCATCAACGTAAGTAAATATGTCCATCCCAATTGTCGTTGACATATAGCAACGAAACCGGCGATATCACATATTACACTTACGGTCACAGAAAAGAAAGTGTAAAACTACAACAGTTGGAATCCGCAACCACCTCAGACATCGCATGCCTGACCAAATGAATTACTTAGACATCGCATGCCTAACAATTATAAACCCCGCATTTTCGTCTCATTATCGAAAACACTTTTCAATATCAAGTCGGGCAATTCAACAAGATTCCCGACAGCCTGATCGAATGCTCGTCGCAAACTTAAGTAGGCGGCCGCACCCCCGATACCGGCGACGAAGTGCACCAAGGCGGAACACCACTACCGCGAGCACCCGGAGGGATGCTTTCGGCGACGGGGTTCTCCTACAGTCACTTGGTCGGGGCTATGGAGTGAGGCTGTCTATTAAGTTTACCCGGCGAGTATCCGCGTACGCTACGTGATTGCAACGGACTTTTGATCACATCAAAATTCCGTGGCAACCGATCAAGTGAGACTAAACTGCTATGTTTATAACATTCATTTAGTTATCATATAACTCATTGTGAATTCCAATTATTGTATCCCATTCCAGATAAACAGAAAATGTTAAACTTTCCGATCGAACAATCGAACACCCAAGTTTTCCCGAAACAGATCAACACATGAAACAAGTCTAACAACATTCCGTTCGTGCCTCAGTACCAACGATCCAGCCGTAGAAGGGTCAAGCCAACGCCTCACATGTGGCACGCCGTACTGCCCCAAACCCGAAGGTTCAAAGGGCAGTTCAAGACGGTCACATAATCGAGTTAAGGTTTGTGTCTTCTAGAGGGACCATCGCGTTACTTGCACTACTTAGAACGTCGTTAAACTACGGAAAAATCCAACACTTGGAAATTTCCCGACAGGGGAAAAGTTGGGTATTTATATCCGGTCGAACTTTTTAACATATTCTAAAATTTATCCGGAAAGCCACACGGACAAAATTTGATACCCCGATCGAGACACCGAATTCCCAAAACAACTGCAGAAAAATCAACTCTTGAAAATATATTAAAAATTCCCAGAAACACCAGCACAGTATAATAAGAATTACTGTAGAAGAAAAGTTGCGCAAGACGACAAAATGGCCGCTCTTCCGCCGCACAAGCATAGCTCGTGCCGCGGAAGCGCCGCGATTTTACTGAATTGGGTGCACGAATTTTACAGTATTTCTTAGAATTTCCTGCTGATTTTTCTGAATATTTTTAATGTTGAAAAATCCCAGATTTTAAAAAATGTACAGAGAGCTTGTTTTGGGTTTCGGTTTTGTGTCGTTCGGACTTCAAATTCCGTCGGGACTTCGCCTAAGGCTCTAGCTAGGCTCTGATACCACTGCAGGGTTCCTAGGCACTCTAGTGAGGTCTCCCAAGCCATCAACCATGGCAATTTCAAAAATTACGGTGCCTACAAACCCTAAACAACGGATCGTTTGCTAGATTACTAGGCGAACAATGAACTAGTTAACAATTAACTAAGGGAATACGGAAATACAACCTTTGTAGATCCGGTCCACCACCTCCACGGCTCCGCAACGAGGTCGTCTCCGCTGTCCAAATCAAATCCGGGCTCTAGAGTCGGCTTCGTCGGAGAATGGGCAAGCTAGGTCGTCGATGTCCATGCCGAAGATGATCTACGTCGAGGCATCGATGAATCAAGCTCCACCTTCACCAAACCTTGAAAAGTTGTGAAGGAAACACACTCTACTACTTGGCAAGAAGTAGAGGATGAAGAAATAGGAAGTGGGTAGACTTTAGAATTGGATTTCTCACTCTAATCATCAATCCACCATTGATGTAGTGGAGGTTTTCTTCATGAAGTGAAGAAGAAGAAGAAAGCAAGAAGATGATTAGTTATTATAAAAAGAATAATAATTTTATTCTTATCATAATTTTAACCCAAGTTAAGTGTAGAGAATTGACCAAGGTTAAAGAATGGTTAGGGTAAAGGAGATGAGACAAAAATGGTGACATGAAGAAAGCTTCATGAAGCTTCAAGTTGAAAACAAAAATAGCCACCATTTTTGACTTCTTTTCCTTTTCTCATTTATCTTTTAAATACAAATGAAAATATAAATGAATGAATAAAAGAAAACCCTAATCATTTATTTAACCTAGGTTTAATTCATTACACTTAACAAAAAGATATGTATCATCAAACATGATACAATCAAGTGCACAAAAATCATATCGCATATGTAATGCGCACACCCGAGTGAGAAAATCCATTCAAAGTGAACCGATACTAGTTAATGCAAAGTAATATATCAAATATATAATTATGCATTAAATCATTAAATCAACACTTGATTTAACGACCCGGTCATGACGCACATAACCGACGGGTATCATTAGTAACATCTTATCGAATCAACACTTGATCCGATAACCCGGCTATATCGCATATAACCGATCGATGTCACATCGCGAGAATCGAATACAGTATCGCATACAGTATTATTCTCGGTCCCGCACATATCTCATATGCGCTCCTATTTCGTTTCGCTTGAGCCAGGAAACCTCTGTGTAGGACTCTAAAGACTCGTCAATACGCCGGCAGCGGATGATGATCATATCAAACATCCACAAGCCGCAAGCGGTCTGCTAAACGTAACGGCCACCCGGGTATTGAGCGATCTGAAGATCGACGAGCAAGCCCGCTCACACTCCAGTGAATCCGACCAGTAACACTACCGTACAGTCCGGTCTGATCGTCTGATATGTCGCATATCTCGCCTAGGGGTGGTATACGTCAGACCCCAATAGCTCAATAAGTCGTGTCGATATGAGGTCTATAACTGTTCGAGAAACTACTGGTAACACTTACCAGTAAATCTCAGCAACCCTGGCCAGGGATTTCCTGTTATAGCCAATCGAACACAGCGCAACATCAACCCCCATATACCGGGAGAGACGAATCCCCTCCTATCGCTCATTGCCTCCATGTGACTCGGGACTGTACCCAAAAACCACCGTTTTGCACGCCCTCTTGGACGTGGTAAGATGGAAATCAAAGCACAGTGGGAACCACACAAGACTCTATGACGATCTCGGGTCAACAGACTACTCTGTACCAGTGTCACCAGAGAACTGCCATCTGACGTGAGGTATAATACCATCTGGGAGTTCTCGGCGAGTCCGTCCAGTGTACCCAGTCTCTACTGAGCACCCGTATATCATCTCTGATGTCAAACACCGATGGATATGGGATCATCCATCGCCCATCTGTATGGGTCGAGAAGGTACACGCTAGTCTACTCTGGCATATCGATGCCCCGTCTCGATACACCCACGACTAGGGACTTTGAAGGATGTACTTATGGACTACCATGTCCCCACTAGTATGATCCGCATCATAGTCCAGGTAGTCAAGTACAGATCCTAAGGGCTTTACCAACATGTAACAGAGAGACAAACAGTGTACACGTTAAGGTAAAGAGCAACCAGATAGCATACTATCATGTCGAGCAAGAAAGTCCTCCCTATATAAGTCCCAGCATCCACTACAATATACATCCTATGTATAGTAATGGCCTCTAGGGCATACATATAACTAACAGCGAGTATCCGCGTACGCTACGTGATTGCGACGGACTTTTGATCACATCAAAATTCCGTAGCAACCGATCAAGTGAGACTAAACTGCTATGTTTATAGCATTCATTCAGTTATCTCATAACTACTTGTGAATTCCAATTATTATATCACATTCCAGATAATTAGAAAATGTTAAACTTTCCGATCGAACATTCAAACACCCAAGTTTTCCCGATACAGATCAACACATGAAATAAGTTTAAAAACATTCAGTTCATACCTCAGTACCAACGGTCCAGCCGTAGAAGGGTCAAGCCAACGCCTCACATGTGGCACGCCGTACTGCCCCAAACCGTAAGGTTCAAAGGGCAGTTCAAGACGGTCACATAATCGAGTTAAGGTTTGTTGTTTTCTAGAGGGACCATCGCGTTACTTGCACTACTTAGAACGTTATTAAACCACGGAAAGATCCAACACTTGGAAATTTCCCGGCAGGGGAAAAAGTGGGTATTTATATCCGGTCGAACTTTTTAACATATTCTAAAATTATCCGGAAAGCCACATAGACAAAATCTGATAAACCGATCGAATCATCGAAGCCCCAAAACACCCCAGAAAACTCAACTCTTGAGTGAAAATTAAAAATTCCCAGAAAACTCAGCACCTCAAGAAACAAATTACTGTGCAAATATTGAAGGCTGACGTCATCAGATGGCCGCGGAACCGCCGCAGAAGCCAGGCTTCTGCCGCGGTTCCGCCGCGCGTTGGACGTATCTTTTAGTAATTTTTGCACCGTAATTCTTAGAACTTCCTGCTGAATTTTTTAAGAATTTTTAATCTGGAAAAAACCCAGTTTTTAAAAAATGTCCAGAGAGCATTTTGGAGTTAGGGTCACGGTTCGATCGGACTTCTAACTCCGTCTACGCATCGCCTAAGGCTCTAGCTAGGTTCTGATACCACTGTAGGGTTCCTAGGCACACTAATGAGGTCTCACAAGGTATCAACCATGCCAATTTCAAATTTTACAAGTGCCGAGAAACTCTAATACGGATCGTTAAATAGAATTTTAGGCGAAACATGCAACTAGTTAATAACTTAACTATGTGAACGGAAATACAACCTTTGTAGATCCGGTCCTCCACCTCCATAGCTCCATGATGAAGTCTCCTTGCTGTCCAAATCAAATCCCAGGCTCTAGCATCGGCTTCATCGGAGAAATGGGCGGGCTTGGTCGTCGGCTTCGATGCCGAAGATGATCTACGTCGAGGCAACACAAGATCAAGCTCCCACTTCACCAAGTCATGAAACTTGTGAAGAAAACACCCTATACTACTTGGCAAGAGGTAGAGGATGAAGAAATATGAAGTGGGTTCACTTTAGAATTGGATTTCTCACTCTTTTTCACTAGTTGCCATTGATGGAGGCAAGCTTTCTTCATGTTGAAGATGAAGAAGAAGAAGAAAGAATATGATAAGCCTTTCTTTAAAATAGAAAATAATATCAATACTTATCATATGGCAACCATGATTAGGTGTAGAGAATAGACCAAGGTTAGTTGGAATGGTTAGGGTTAAGCATGAGACAAATATGGTGGACTTGTTCAAAGCTTCATGAAGCTTCAACTAGAAAACAAATCAAGCCACCATTTCTCATTATCTTTCCAAAAATGAATAAATAAATAAATAAATAAATAAATAAGTAAATAAAATCAAAACCCTAACCATCACATAACTATGGTTTAATCTAAACATACACCCTAACATTCATGTATCATCAAACATGATACAATCTTGTGCACAAAAGTATATCACATATACAACTTGTGTACATCAAGTGAGAAAATCCATTTAAAGTGAACCAATACTAGTTAATGCAAAGTAATATATCAAATATATAATTATGCATTAAATCATTAAATCAACGCTTGATTTAACGATCCGGTCATATCGCATGTGACCGACTAATATCCAATGTATCGGCTTATCGAATCAATCCTTGATTCGATAACTAGGTTATATCGCATACAACCATATCGATACATTCATTGCGAGAATAGAATACGGTATCACATACACGCATTATTCTCGATCCCGCATATATCTCATATGCGCTCCTATTTCGTTTCGCTTGAGCCAGGAAACCTCTGTGTAGGACTCTAAAGACTCGTCAATACGCCGGCAGCAGATGATGATCATATCAAGCACCCACAAGCCGCAAGCGGTCTGCTAAACGTAACGGCCACCCGGGTATTGAGCGATCAGAAGATCGACGAGCAAGCCCGCTCATACTCCTGTGAATCCAACCAGTAACACTTACCGTACAGTCCGGTCTGTTCGTCTGACATGTCGCATATCTCGCCTAGGGGTGGTAAACGTCAGACCCCAACAGCTCGATAAGTCATGTCGATATGAGGTCTATAACAGTTCGAGAAACTACAGGTAACACTTACCAGTAAATCTCAGCAACCCTGGCCAGGGATTTCCGGTTATAGCCAATCGAACACAGCGCAACATCAACCCCCCTATACCGGGAGAGACGAATCCCCTCCTATCGCTCATTGCCTCCATGTGATTCGGGACTGTACCCAAAAACCACCGTTTTGCATGCCCTCTTGGACGTGGTAAGGTGGAAATCAAAGCACAGTGGGAACCACACAAGACTCTATGACGATCTCGGGTCAACAGACTACTCTGTACCAGTGTCACCAGAGAACTGCCATCTGACGTAAGGTATAATACCATCTGGGAGTTCTCGGCGAGTCCGTCCAGTGTACCCAGTCTCCACTGAGCACCCGTATATCATCTCTGATGTCAAACACCAATGGATATGGGATCATCCATCGCCCATCTGTATGGGTCGAGAAGGTATACGCTAGTCTACACTGGTATATCGATGCCCTTTCTCGATACACCTACAAGTAGGGAACTTGAAGGATGTACTTATGGACTACCATGTCCCCACTAGTATGATCCGCATCATAGTCCAGGTAGTCAAGTACACATCCTAAGGGCTTTACCAACATGTAACAGAGAGACGATCAGTGTACACGTTAAGGTAAAGAGCAACCAGATAGCATACTATCATGTCGAGCAAGAAAGTCCTCCCTATATATGTCCAAGCATCCACTACAATATACATCCTATGTATAGTAATGGCCTCTAGGGCATACATATAACTAACAAACTGGTCTTAACAACACCTAGTAAGGCTATACTAACAATCAAAACAAACACTTGGTCAAGTCTCACTCAAATTCTCCTAAACTAGCACTAATCTTCAATATAATACTAAATTTCAGCTAGACAACTATAACTTGTAAGATAGGAATTGGGTTGTGAGATTATACCTCAAGAGAGTTCTAGGATGTAGGAGAAGGGAAGAAGGAGGAAGGGCTGTTGCTGCTAAGTGGGCTGCTGTAGCTATTGCTTTGGCTGCAGCTGTTGCTTGTAATCTGTTTTCTTCTTCTCTTTTGCAGCAGCTACTGCTGCTGTTGTTTTTATTGGGGTGTTGGTGTTGCTGAAGTTGTGGTATGGTGTTGTTGGTGTGTTGGTTTGTGGTGAGGTTGAAGTATGATGGGGGTGTGGTGTGGTTTTTGAATGGTGTTGTTGTTGCTGTGGCTGTTTTCACAGCAATGCTGATGCTACATCTGCTGCTTGCAATCTATTTTCTTGTGGCTGAAGTGTTGGGCTGTTGTAGGGGGGCTGTTCTGTGGCTGCTGTTTGATAGGGGGCTGAAGTGTTGATATTGGGGGCTGATGTAGCTGCTGATGTGAGTGGGTAGGTATTGGGCTAAGGTGTTAGGGGCTGGTGTGTGCTGATGTCAATTGGGTGGCTGATGTAGCTGCAGATGTAGGGGGCTATTTTGTGGCTGTGTAGGGTTGGCTGAAGCAAGGTTTCAGCTGCTGATGTTTGCTGAAGTTGTTTTGAAGTGGTGTGATGTGTGAGAGTGAGAGATAGTATGAAAGAGCACAAAGGATATTGAAGAAGGAGATGGATCATGGCATACCCTAGCCATCTCTCTCTCTCTCTCTCTCTCTCTCTCTCTCAACATGTTAGCACCTACAATCCATCATGGCTCACTCTCTCCCTACACAAGGTCAACTAACTCTAATCACTCTTAGACAAGGCCAAATCCCTTAGGTTAAAACTAATTAACCTAACCAAATGGTTCAACCCACCATGGTCATCTAACATGGTTCAACCTTAGGCTTAACATGAGTCCAAAACATGAAACAAGTGTAGAAAATGTTATGTGCAACATTTTTGCACAAAAAGCCAAAAAACCAATTAGCGATTTTTAATCGCGATTAACACCAACATAGCATATAATTCATCATAAAAACGGTAAAATGGCATATTTCCACAAAATAACCTAATTTAGAATTTCCATAAGTTTTCCCCAAAATTTTCCCCATTTATCGGTATTTAATTATACCGACTATTAAAATATTCATTAAAAATTAATATTAAATTATGAAAATTCCCAAAAATAATATTTTATTTTTTTGAAATGTTACAGTCTTCCCCCTTAAAGAAATTCAGTCCCCGAATTTAAATTTAAACCCCCAAATTTTAAAACATTTCAATAAAATGTCCAACTAACGGGGCTCCGAAATCATCAAAAGGCATCATAGCGCAATACTTGCGCATGAGTAACGAGCAGATAACTCGAAAACAAAACTCCGTCAAGCATCTTGCAATCATTGGAGTCAAGGTGAAAACACGAACGCCAAATCCAAGGCAAAACCGATAGGCTAGAAATCGGAACTATACAGGTAAATACCAAATCTGTACATGTAAATATCTTGAAGGGAATGCATGCCAAATCCCTTAAACCGAGGTGCAATGCGCATAACACTGCACAGTGGCGGACGTCTCTATAAGAAAATAGCCATATACGTATATATCTTTTGTTTAGTATGTACGATCCGCCGTTTTGAAAATAATTTAGAAGAGTTCCCTCATTTTAAACGTTTCGTGTCGTACCAGACACGTAGGTAAATAATGAGACTATAGCTCGTTTTTGGAAATCCCTTTTGAAATCTATCAGTGCATGCAAAATATATCCAGGCACTGTCCTCTGACTAGTCTTGCTCAGTACGAAAACAAATCACATCAACACAAAAAATGTACTGCTCCATAAGAAATCAGTCCCAAAAATACATATGAAAACCCTGTGCGTCTGGTGCGCACGGAAATCAAAATCCATACATGTGCCGAGCAGGTGCACAAAAATGACATCAAGGTGCAACGGGTGTGCACACAACATCGGTCGTAGGCAACGTGCGTGCCTGACAGCAAAATCAGGTGCATCTGACATGCACGAAAAATCTCGATTTAGTGCATCTGGTGTGCACCAAATCGCATCTCATAACAGGCGCCCAACATGCGCTACAAATCCAAATCCGGTGCATCCATTATGCACGAAACCATGAAATCCAATATCAAGCGTCGAACACGCGCCAAATCCAGTCAGGTGCATAAAGTGCACAAAAAAAATATCGAGCATCACCATCGAATCGAAATCCAGTGCATCCAAGTGCACAAAATACATGTCACTGCACTGCAAGCATATGTGAACTATACCGAGTGCAAAAACTAATCGTGTGCGTGCATACGCACAAAATCAACTCAATGTCTAAACCCCATAAAATCACAAACATCTGAAACCAAGGCACGAAAACAATATCAAATGCAACGCTGTGCAAAATCGTAAACACTCAATAGCACATGAAAACAATCGTCATGAAACCCAATCATCAAAATCAGTCATGCGAATAAATCGTTAAAATACCGAAATCAAGTATGGCGGAATAGTTCCGCCCAAGCGCATCCTCCACGAATCTCTGGCCAACTGTCGTGGTCACTCATAGCATATCTCGTCGACGATCCTGAACTCTGGCCTACTGGTGTGCGTATCATGACCACTCCTGGGTCCAAGTCTTCTCGTAATTCATTCCAGAAAGGTCCTCGTCTTCCCTGTAGGTTATCAATCTCACGATCCATCGGCTCATCGGCCCTGTCAGGTGTGCTAACGGGGTCGATTCCGTTCTGGCACTTCTCTGGTCATTTCTTGGTCAATTATCGCGACCACTTGTAAAGCAGCATGTCATTGGCGTTGGCCTATGGCTCTCTGAATGCACGTGACACATCCGATCCTGGGTGCAATTATCATAGCAGCAGTGTCCTGGAAGGAATCCTGCTCAAGGTCTCTTCCAAGTCTCATCTCTGCCAACTGTCCGGAAGTCATCGTCCTTTACCATATCTACTTCTTGCTTCGAAACGGCTTCATACTTATCGCGACTCCTTCTGGAAGGTATATCCAGTACTCTGCCTCGGCATGTGCATCGCATCTCTGGTGTCGACGGAGTGGAACGTCGTCTCATCAAGACCTCGTACGAATCTCTTACTCCACTTTTCTCTAATGTCAACTGCTTCGGACTTGTCTCGTCGTGGCTGCATGGACCGAGCACCAGCGGCTATCCTTATATCCGGAGTCTCCCAAGAAGTGCATCTCACCACCTAGCATCCAAATTAAGTCGAGCCATCCGATCGATTTGTCAAAACCTCATAATCCCCCAAGAGCTCAACATCTTGGGTACAGTATAATAGTATCGAGTACATACCATAGCATCGGTGGTCAAGCCGTAGAAGGGCAAACCCAAGCCTCACTAATGGCGCCGCAGAACTGCCGCAAACCCTAAGGTTCAAAGGCTTTCATACGGTCATTAAGTCGAGTTAGGGTTTCATTCTTCTAGAGGGACCATAGAATTGCCTGCATGTCTTTCCGAATACTTTAAACTTGGAATAATAGGTTTCTGACATTCGATCATCTCTGTCGACTCTCAACGTCTCCGTGTGAAGCCGTCTCTAGCTGGAATCAATCTATCTGATGACCTCGTATCGGGGTAGTGAACAAACCACATGTCCTAGTCATCCATCCTCGGTGACTAGCGACCTTCTATCATCTCTTAGTATGATCTTGTACTGCCATAGCTCCAATCATCTGGGGCGATATCTCATCATTTGCAGCAAGAACAGGCTCACTCGTTTGCACGCTGAACTGTGCCTCAATCATAATGAACAAACAATACACCAACGATCATCAAAATCTGGCTGGCCTCTGTCAGTGGCTCAATCCTCTGGTGCTGATCTGCACGTCCGAGTAATCTCATTCAGCAATCCATCCAACGCTCGTGGTGCGAAAACACAGTAAAAAGACACATCTCTACAATCGTGTGTCGCCCAAATTACGCCCTGGTTAGTCCTCGTTCGTGACGAGCTCATGCTGACCGCAACTCTAGCCGTAGCTCTCCTTGCCCGTAATCGTGGCAGCAAACCCATAACTGGTACCGATGATGCTAGATCAGGAATGAATATGATATTGAACAAAGAAATGTACATCCTAAGGCTTCTTAAGTGGAGTGGCGTATCGTAAATATGCCGCGGACATATCCACGGTACGTCACTCTACTTTAGTCACCTATTCCATCAACCAAGGGTCATCCTATGCTCCGAAGGTAAAACCTAACGCTCTGATACCAACTTTGTCACGTCCCGAAAGTACGGAACATGACCGGCACCTATACTACTAACGTCTCGAGGCGTACGTATTCTAAGTAAGCCGAGCCCAGAAATCCAAACCAAGAAAAGTAGTAGAGAGTAGGAAGAACCATATCAACAACCAGTATGCAACATAATATACAACGCCTAAAGGTGAGGATCACAACAGAAAGGAAACTCAACCAGCAAGAAATCCACAGAAGTATAACGTGCGACTCTAAGGTCGAAAGAATAAACATCACTGGTCTCTATCTCAAATAAGTACATGTTTGGTTGATGGAACTTCTAGATACAACTGAATATAATATACAATGTATAATGATGGGTATGATACAAATAACCCACCTACTAGCAAGTCACCTGAAGGAAGCTGTTCCCGCAAAGCCGTAATGAAACCCGTACGGCAACACCTGTAAGAAACTGGGGCACAACGGGGGTGAGTTGCCAACTCGTGAGTAGAAAAAGATCTACAAACAGAAATCGCATGTATGATGCAATCCTAGGTCATACGATCATAATATATAATCCTCAAATATATAACCAGCAATCTATAACCATAATTAGGGTAACTATCTAACCCAAAAGTAAACCCATGTGCCCGTGTCAGTGCATCAGGTGGCAATATGTATATGAATGATGTAAAATGCCTGAAACAGAATGCATATACTGAAGAAAACTGCTTTCATAAATTTGTGAAATTTCTGTATTTTAAAATGAGGTATCATAATGAAATCAGCATAAGACAGTGCCTAGCATCGGCACAAAACATAATCTCAATATCTCTGTATCACAATCTCTGTACCTCAATATCTCAAATCTCAATATCTCAATCTCAAAATCCAGGGCGCCGTCAGTCCAGATCGGCCCCTACCATCCATCTCATGACTACGACGGTATCCTCTGGATATCTGACGTGTCGGGTAAAATCACCTATCGGTAGTGCTCCCCTGCCAGGCTCAACGCCATCTCCTACGATCTTCTTGCCCCGGGGTACCGCACCGGGTCCACCATGTACCCGCATTCGGTCTCGTCCGCCTCCTCGAATCAGGTTTCACATATCGCTCTCAGCACCGAGAAAACACATGGTGGACGCACTGAAATATCATATCAAGGGTAACCGGGTTTTTAAAACATTTACATAATCTCTTTGAAATATCCACGGTTCCCAAATCCAGAAATATCATAGAAACAGTATATCTCAATGCGTATAATCAGGAAGCATGATGTATGTGACATATAAATGAAATGCAAGTATAACAGTATATCATGCAACATGGAATAATAGTATGCACATACAAGGGTCATATCCTGATGCAATAATACTACTGTGTAGTGATATGGCAATTACCGATGAAGATGTGTGTGAGCTGGCAAGTAAGTGTATGTGGAACATACGCATCATCGGTAATGGTGCTGGTGTCCTAACAGCATGATATCAATAATGGGATATGAATCACGATAAGTATGCGATGCAGAGTAACAACAATAATAATGTGCGGGATCTGAATGCTAAACACAAAGATAGCTAAACTGCATCTAATGTCATAAGAGTCATACAGCTACGCCAACTAAAGGCTGAGCTAATAGGTTAACTGCAGGTAAGGTAAACCGCCTAACCTCTGAGTCGATACGTAAATATACATATATATATATAGTCGGTGATCCCGCCTCGATAATATCACATCCGATACCATATCTCTATAATCAGTTATTCCCAAATCAAGAGTGCGGATCAAACATCAATTTATAGCTCGTACGTAAATCCGTCGTACGGCATCCCCAATCTGGGTACGGGTCAATATCACATTCGTCAAATCATTCATCTGGTATTCTCTTTATCAAATATCATAATCTGGGTACTGACCTATGTCTAGTACAATGCTAACATCATCACTAAAATTAAGATCTGACTACTGACCAACAGTCTAGTATAAATCGATACCATCATCACATATCCTCACAAGGAGTAAACAACGCCCAAGGCGGCCTATGATAAATATCTTGCCATATCATATCATATCATACCTATCTCGTATCATAATCACATATCGATCATTTACATATATATGTCACTATTCCTATGGCATCATCATTCCAAAATCCGCTAAAGCATCAAGACGTATCCCAAATACGAATTTTACTACATCACCGATATCATAATCTTGGATCAAATATCATCGACTCGTCTCAATCCCATGTCTCATCCTCAAGTCTGTATGTGAACACGTAGTCCCATACCTATGTGAACACATATCTATATAGAATCCCATAAGCACAATATGGACAAGGATGTATGCAAGTATGTATGTGTGTATATGTATGTGTAGTGCACCCACTACCTAGGGTTCGCGACACTAAATCATCCAAGTCCCCCAATTATCCAACCTAAACATCAATAATCTCCCAAACAACATATAATAATTATAGGTGTGTATACGCATCCGTATACATCACTACGGACTGCGGGGGTGCTATACGCCATCCACCCGACTTCTCCCCGTAGATATAAATCTACTCACCTTGTTTATGTGTGCCGGTGCCGATGTCGCCATCTACATCTCCAACACCTCGGCGCCACGTGGGATACCTACAAGAATATCACACGCTAAAACACATGAAAACCATGTCGGAAGCCAAAATGGTGCACGCTACGCCTATAGGTAAAAACCTGTGGCCTCGTGTGCAAACGCAGCCAATATCCACTGTCGTTGACGTCCAAACGCCACCCGACAGAACGAATCATCGAATACCAAAAACCCATACGAAAACAAGTCGTAAATTATACGCCAACTCATGAAAATCAACTCAGATTCTATCCTAACTGGAATCAGTCAAAACTAGATATACCAGGGGTCAAGTTTACATGAAATAGGGTTGTGCACGCAAAACGAGGGGGTTCCCTACTGCTCTGGCCACAAATTGCGGCCAGAGGGAATAAAACAGCGGCCAGGAATTTGAGGTGGGGGCTAGGGTTTTGTGGGATGGTTCCAGGGTGCCTGCACAGCCTACTACCAAGTCAATTTTATTTTAGGAGGTCCCGGGTGATAGCTGTTTCCAGAAAGATCCAAAAGTCGACAAAATCGCTAAATTACGCCAAGTATAACAAATCTGGTATTTTGGTGAAATTGGAACAAATCTTGGTTAAACTGGTCTTAACAACACCTAGTAAGGCTATACTAACAATACAAACCAACACTTGGTCAAGTCTCACTCAAATTCTCCTAAACTAGCACTAATCTTCAATATAATACTAAATTTCAGCTAGACAACTATAACTTGTAAGATAGGAATTGGGTTGTGAGATTATACCTCAAGAGAGTTCTAGGATGTTGGAGAAGGGAAGAAGGAAGAAGGAGGAAGGGCTGTTGCTGCTGAAGTGGGCTGCTGTTGCTATTGCTTTGGCTGCAGCTGCTGCTGCTTGTAATCTGTTTTCTTCTTCTCTTTTGCAGCAGCTACTGCTGCTGTTGTTTTTATTGGGGTGTTGGTGTTGCTGAAGTTGTGGTATGGTGTTGTTGGTGTGTTGGTTTGTGGTGAGGTTGAAGTATGATGGGGGTGTGGTGTGGTTTTTGAATGGAGTTGTTGTTGCTGTGGCTGTTTTCACAGCAATGCTGATGCTGCATCTGCTGCTTGCAATCTATTTTCTTGTGGCTGAAGTGTTGGGCTGTTGTAGGGGGGCCTGTTCTGTGGCTGCTGTTTGATAGGGGGCTGAAGTGTTGATATTGGGGGCTGATATAGCTGCTGATGTGAGTGGGTAGGTATTGGGCTAAGGTGTTAGGGGCTGGTGTGTGCTGATGTCAATTGGGTGGCTGATGTAGCTGTAGATGTAGGGGGCTGTTTTGTGGCTGTGTAGGGTTGGCTGAAGCAAGGTTTCAGCTGCTGATGTTGGCTGAAGTTGTTTTGAAGTGGTGTGATGTGTGAGAGTGAGCGGTAGTATGAAAGAGCACAAAGGATAATGAAGAAGGAGATGGATCATGGCACACCCTAGCCATCTCTCTCTCTCTCTCTTGCAATATGTTAGCACCTACAAGCCATCATGGCTCACTCTCTCCCTACACAAGGTCAACTAACCCTAATCACCCTTAGACAAGGCTAAATCTCTTAGGTTAAAACTAATTAACCTAACCAAATGGTTCAACCCACCATGGTCATCTAACATGGTTCAACCCTAGGCTTAACATGAGTCCAAAACATGAAACAAGTGTAGAAAATGTTATGTGCAATATTTTTGCACAAAAAGCCAAAAAACCAATTAGCGATTTTTAATCGCGATTAACACCAACATAGCATATAATTCATCATAAAAACGGTAAAATGGCATATTTCCACAAAATAACCTATTTTAGAATTTCCATAAGTTTTTTCCAAAATTTTTCCCATTTATCGGTATTTAATTATACCGACTATTAAAATATTCATTAAAAATTAATATTAAATTATGAAAATTCCCAAAAATAATATTTTATTTTTTTGAAATGTTACAATTTACCTATATCAATGGATGGTTAGGTAAGGAGCATTAAACATCGGTGTAATTCTTCAGAACCATAGTACAGTTTTCAACCTACAATGCACATGCTTTGAGTTATTAGACTCAAGGGACTTATACAGAATATTGTATGCTGTCCAGTGTCCATTAGGACAGAGGGGTTGGTCCTCGTACTATATTCTGTTTACGTATGACTTCTCTAGTTTTTAAACAAGTGTTTCGTAGAAACAGAAGGTCCAAGTTTTGAGAAGTTATAAGTATAAGAGTAAAGTAAAGAACCAGGTGTTTCAAGTATCGGGATTCTTCAAGGTGATCAAAGATGTAGATACTTGTGTTTGGTATTCAGTTGATAGTAATGGTTTTGAGAAACTTGTTTCTCTTCCAGGTTACTCATATCTGGATGTACTCTTAAGTTGAGTAATGTTGATCGGCATCTCTCCATTTAGTTGACCTGTGCTGGAGACAGCTGCATGATTTGAATCTGGTTCCAATTAAATCAGTGCCTCTGTTTCTATATTGGATATAGAACGGTTCATATCTTAACGATGTTAAGGTACGAGGAGTTTTCCGGCTTATGCTTAAAACCAGACTCTGGATAACTCAAGGAACGTTTCTGTAATGGCTGTTTGTGGGTTGACCCGGGCTATGACGAGGGTTAACTTTCTACCATCTGGAAGATCAATAGTGATATTGTTCTTGACTCGCCACAGTTTTAATAAAATGGATTTTTTCAGAAAACAGTAGTAGGAGTATGGTAGAACTGGAAGTGTTTCCAGAACTGCAAATGATTACTGAAAATTTGATAAGAACTTAACGATTCAATCTGTTTTGATATTCCATTGGCTACTCCGCAGATATGGTGGGTAACCTCAGGCACCCGAGAGGTACTCCGGTAGCCTCAAGGATGGTGACATGGAGGTTCTTGTTTACCCAGATTTGCTATTGTTGTTGTTCCAGACTGTGAGACCCGGCAGGAGGATGAGTATAGTGCCGTTCTAAATTAGCTTTAGAAGTGTATATGTATATGACTCTGCCAGTGGATTGTCATAGTCAGTGGAAGCAGCGGAAGCATTGGTGGACAATTAGCTTATGTTTGTTTATGGACTAAAGCAGATATAGCGGAGATAGATGATCTATTTCTGATATGACAGTCATAGGTTTGACTTCATCAGAATAGGGGATGGATCTGTTAAGAAGATAGTAGGGTGTCATGTCTTGGTATTTGGATGACATACACATAGTAGGAAGTGATATTCCTGCACTACGATCGGTTATACTTTGGTTGTCACACAGTGGTTTCTCCACATAGGATATAGATATAATATCAGACATTCTGGTTATTAGATCTATGGTTTTAAATCTAGATTTGGGTAGTTTTCCAATCTGGGTACTTAGACTGTAAGTCCATGTCACGCACCCCACGAACTTGCGGGGAGACGGAATATATGAAAAACGATTATCAAAGCTTCGTAACACGGACTTGAGCGCATGAATCGTATCTAAACCGTTACTAACTATCTACGAGAGGTTTAACTACTCGGATTCGAAGTTATACCTCACGTTATATGTCCTTCGGGTCTTCATCGCTGTCCTCCACTTCTCGTAGGCTCCTTGGAACATCGGCACCTCAATGGCCTCCTCGAGTCAAAGACGATCCACCCGAGAGCTCCTACGCCAAGCTTGATCTCTAACTTGAGATAACTAGGTTACTCAAAGTGCTAATCTAAGCTACCTAGGCGATATAGAGTGAGGTTATGGATGTATTAGTCTAGCTAACCCTTGATCTCAACTCATGAGAGGTTAGGGTTAGAGTTTCAAGAATGAGAGAGCTTGAAGAGAGAGAAGGTGATGATAAGAATGAAATATGATATTGTTTCTCACTTGATATATGAAGCATAATGAATAAATGAATAAATGAATAAAATGAGATTATTCATCATGCTACATAAATGCATTATGAGTGATTCACTATGTGAGTCATTAAGTATTTAATAATGCATTAATGACATGATGAATCACACATAATGAGTCACAATATCATTTAATGCTAATGCCACCTTACCCCCCAAGTCACCATGCTTCTAGAAGCTTCCCGCCATATTACGAGAACACCCCTACAATCCGTGAAAACACAGAAAAACTTTAGACTGTATAAATCCAATAACCTGATACTAGAATCTGGCTTAAACCAAAGCCGGCTAGTAAAAACTGTCCGAACGTCGTACGTGCGTAAACACACGTACGCGTCTGAACCCTTGTCGTAAAACCATACGCCTCTATATCGTTTCGCCTGGAGCAGGGAAACTCTCTGTGTGGGACTCTAAAGACTCGACACTACGCTGGCAGTTGGTTTAACCACAGACCGCAAGCGACACTAGCTGTACGTAACGGTCCCCAGGTAGATGTCGATAAGAAGGCCGATGAGGAAACTCATCCGAACTCCCACTGAGCCTGATGTGACAATCTCCGTACAGTCCGGTCTGTTCGTCTAAGACTATCGCATATCAAGCCTAGGGGGCGGCAAGCGTCAGTCCCCTAATAGCGGTATAAGTCGTGTCGGAGCATAGCCCATTACACCCTGAGAAAGTACTGGAACCTACCAGCAAATCTCGGTTGCCCTGGCCAGGGACTTTGCGTAATGGCTCTCTGACACAGCGCGATATCATCTCCCAATACCGGGAGAGACGAATCCTGTCTAACTACTACGGCCTCCAAGTGCTCGGGACTGCACCCAACTGCTACCTGTTTGCACGACTCCTTTGAGCCGTGGTAGGGTAGCAATCTAAGAACAGTGGGACACACTCGAGGCGAAGTAGCAGTGTCAAGTATGTGGACTATACTGTACTCATGTCACCTGGGAACTGTTAACTGACGACGGGTATAATACCAACCAACAGTTCCCCTGCGAGTCCTATCCGGTGTACCCGTAACCTAACGAGCACCTGTATACTATCTCCAGTACGACGTACTGAAGGCTATGGGACAGACCATCTCCCCAACTGGGATGAGAAGCGTACACACTAGTCTACTCTGGAGTATCGATGCCCTGTCTCGATAATCCTACGACTAGGGACATGTATAGGATGTTGCTTATAGACTACCCAGCCCCCACTAGTGTGACTGCCATCACAACGCTGGTAATCAAGCAAAGAACCTATGGGCTCTACTAATATGTATAAGTGATACGTTACAAGAAACATATGCACATATTAAAGTAGACACAAACCAAGTAGCATACTACCATTTTTAGCAAGACTGTATATACAACTGTGGATATCCCAAGCTTCCATTAAGTAATATACAACCTAGTATGATACAATAATGGCCCCTAGGGCATATACACTAACAATCTCCCACTTGCACTAGGGCCATGATGTTAGTAGTATGTATGCCCTAGAGGCCAGTATTGTACAGATGATGTATATTATATTGGATGCTTGGACATATATAGAGATGACTTTCTTGCTCGACATGATAGTATGCTATCTGGTTGCTCTTTATCTTAACATGTACACTAGTCTCTTTATACTGTCTTATAGTTACATGTTGGTAAAGCCCTTAGGATTTGTACTTGACTACCTGGACTATGATGCAGATCATACTAGTGGGGATATGGTAGTCCATAAGTACATCCTTCAAGGTCCCTAGTCGTGGGTGTATCGAGACGGGGCATCGATATACCAGAGTAGACTAGCGTATACGCTTCTCGACCCATGTGATGGGCGATGGATGATCCCATATCCATTGGTGTTTGACATCAGAGATGGTATACGGGTGCTCAGTGGAGACTGGGTACACTGGACGGACTCGCCGAGAACTCCCAGATGGTATTATACCTCACGTCAGATGGCAGTTCTCAGGTGACACTTGTACAGGTTAGTCTGTAGACTCGAGATCGTCATAGAGTCTTGTGTGATTCCCACTGTGCTTTGATCTCCACCTTACCACGTCCATGAGGGCGTGCAAAACGGTGGTCTTTGGGTACAGTCCCGAGTCACATGGAGGCAATGAGCGATAGGAGGGGTTTCGTCTCTCCCGGTATTGGGGTTGATGTTGCGCTGTGCTCGATTGGCCGTGACAGGGAAGTCCCTGGCCAGGGCTGATCAGAGATTTGCTGGTAAGTGTTACCAGTAGTTTCTCGACCCGTTACGAGCCTCACATCGGCACGACTTATCGGGTTATTGGGGCTGACGTTTACCACCCCTAGACTTGATATGCGACATATCAGACGAAGAGACCGGACTGTACGGTGAGTGTTACTGGTCGGATTCGCAGGAGTGTGAGCGGGCTAGCTCGTCGATCTTCTGATCGCTCAATACCCGGGTGGCCGTTACGTTTAGCAGACCGCTTGCGGCTTGTGGATGTTTGATATGATCATCATCTGCTACCGGCGTATTGACGAGTCTTTAGAGTCCTACACAGAGGTTTCCTAGTTCAAGCGAAACGAAATAGGAGCGCATATGAGATATGTGCAGGATCGAGAATAATGCGAGTATGTGATACCCTATTCCATTCTCACGATATATGTATCGAATGGTTATATTCGATATAACCTAGTTATCGAATCGAAGATCGATTCGATAAGCCGATACATTGAATACTAGTCGGTCATGTGCGACATGACCGGATCATTGAATCAAGTGTTGATTTAATGATTTAATGTATAATTATATATTTGATATATTACTTTGCATTAACTAGTATAGGTTCACTTTAAACGGATTTTTCTCACTTGGATTGCACATTGTATATGTGATATACATTTGTGCACTTTTTTGTATCATGTTTGATGATACTTGATCATATGGTTAAATGAATAGAATTAAACCATGGTTATTTTGTAATTAGGGTTTTGCATATTTATTTATTCATTTATTTGTTTATTTATGTGGATAAATTCAAGATGAGAATGGTGGCAATTCTTGTTTTATATTGAAGCTTCATGAACCCTTGACTTTTGTAACCATTCTTGTCATCTTGCTTAACCCTAACCCACTCTACTAACCATGGTTTATTCTCTACACTTAACTTGAGTTAGAGTTATGATAAGTATAGTTTTTCTTTTTCTTTTAAAAAGAACTTATCATAATTCTATCATCTTCTTCTTCTTCTTCAAGTGAGAAACCTAGATGCCATTAATGGCAACTTGAGATCTAGTGAGATAAATCCAATTCTAAAGTGAACCCACCTCCTATTTCTTCACCCTCTACCTCTTGCCAAGTTGTTTTGGGTGTTTTCTTCACAAGTTTTACAACTTTGTGAAGTCGGAGCTTGAGCTTGTGCAACCTCGACGTAGATCGTCTTTGACACGAAGCCGACGACCTATTCCGCACGTTTCTCCGATGAAGCCGTCACGAGAGTCCAAGGTTCATGATGGACAGCGAGAGGACGCCCTCGTGGAGCTAAGGAAGTGGGTATCCGGATCTACAAAGGTTGTAGCATCTTAACTTTAGTTAAATTGTTAACTAGATTTATTTTTCGCCTAGAATTCTAGCGACGATCCGTAGTCTAGGGTTTCTCGGCACCCTTTTTTTTTTTTGAAAATGGCATGTTCGATGCCTTGTGAGACCTCACTAGGGTGCCTAGGAACCTTTCACTGGTATCAGAGCCTAGCTAGAGCCTTAGGCGAAGTCTAGACGAAGTTTGAAGTCCGAACGAACCCGAAACCCCAAAACCCATGAGCTCTCTGGACTTTTTCTAAAATCAGGGATTTTTCGATATTAAAAATATGAAGAAAAATCAGCAGGAAATTATAAGGTTTACTGTGAAATTCATGAGCGTAATTCCACTAATACGGCGCGGATCCGCGGCATGAGCATGGCTCATGCGGCGGATCCGCGGTCGTACGGCCTAATTATTTAAAGGATTTTACACAGTAATCCTTAATTTCCAGTGGTGATTTTCCTGGGTATTTTTAATAATTATTCAAGAGTTGAATTTTCTGGGGTTGCTTTGGGGATTCGGTGTTTCGATCGGGGTATCAAATTTCGTCTTTGTGGCTTTCCGGATAAATTTTAGAATATGTTAAAAAGTTCGACCGGATATAAATACCCAATTTTTCCCCTGTCGGGAAATTTCCAAGTGTTGGATTTTTCCGTAGTTTAACGACGTTCTAAGTAGTGCAAGTAACGCGATGGACCCTCTAGAAGACAACAAACCTTAACTCGATTATGTGACCGTCTTGAACTGCCTTTTGAACCTTCGGGTTTGGGGCAGTACGGCGTGCCACATGTGAGGCGTTAGCTTGACCCTTCTACGGCTGGACCGTTGGTACTGAGGCACGAACTGAATGTTGCTAGACTTATTTCATGTGTTGAGCTGTATTGGGAAAACTTGGGTATTCGACTGTTCGATCGAAAAGTTTAACATTTTCTGTTTATCTGGAATGCGATACAATAATTGGAATTCACAAGTAGTTATGAGATAACTGTATGAATGTTATAAATCTAGCGGTTTAGTTTCACTTGATATCGAAAAGAGTTTTCGATAATGGGACTAAAATGCGGGGTTTATAAATGTTTGGCATATGATGTCTAAAAAGGTTGCGGATTCTAATTGTTGTAGTTTTACACTTTCTTTTCTGTGACCGTAAGCGTAATATGTGATATCGCCGGTTTCGTTGCTATATGTCATCGACAATTGGGATGCGCATATTTACTTACGTTGATGACATGTGATGTTATGTATTGCTGGATATGTTATATTGGATCGTCGTGTTCGAATAGCCGGGGGTTTTTATGTGAGATGAGTGTTTTTCATTTTCATTCATGTAAAAACTTGTATGTAATATTCTTTTATTTGGGGCACTCCCAGGTAGCGGAAGTTGTCACCCTTTGTATATTATTTACTTTTCCGCATTAGGATAGACCCAAGGAGGGGAGCACAAGTAACCGGGTTCTGGGGTCCAGTGGGAGACCAACTCGAGGAGTAGAGTCCGGGTCTCCTAACCCTAGAATTGGCAGGGTTGCTTGCCGCTCTCGTAGGGGTCTAGGGGTGTGGGATTGGCTATTCATCACAACTGTGGAATCCGTGTTTTATACTGGCTCGTATTAAAAACACGGACGTCCTAGTATATCCAATATTTCATATGTTTATTCTGCTGCGATATCTGTGTTGTGACTCTGTGATGGATATAGTATATAGTATATATGATATATTATATAGACGTTACTTATGTTTTACACCCGCGCTAGCCCTGCCCTGCTCTGTCGTTAGTTACCTAACCTAACGGTGCACGAGGGGACATCGAGGCGAATGCGGATGGCATAAGTGTACGTCATATCTATCTGTGATGTTTAGGTATTTAAATGATAGGACTTCATTAATGTGATTAATGAAAGATAAGAAACCTAAGATGTTGTGGAATCGAATTTTAAAATAAAACAGGTAGCTACAGTTCTTTCTTTGCACAGCGGTATATATGATATATCCTGCACCTTATTCGATGAGGAAAGGACCGAGATCCCTTCACCGGGAGTGACTCCTTTAGCAATAACTGGCAGATGCTACACACTCGATTTGCTTTTGACTGCTTTTGGGTTTTTGCTTTGCACAGCGATATATATGATATATCCCGCACCTCATTCGACGAGGAAAGGACCGAGATCCCTTCGCCGGGAGTGACTCCTTTAGCAAAACTAGAAAAGCCTCAAAATCACTCCATTTCAAAACATCATTTGATTCTACAACGATATCAAGTTCATTACGCTCATGGTTTTCAGAAAAACCTGGCGTAGCCCTCCGTCATTTCAGATAAATCCTACTTAGTATTCGTGCTACGTTTGTTGACCTCCGTCAAGGCGTAGTGTGCGGTAGCTAACTAGTATTTGTCTGCTTATGCATATGATGCAGATTGGATTAGGGTAGTCGTACGACCTTGTTGACCTCCGTCAAGGGTCGTGCGGGTGGGTTTGATTCAATCAAGAAATGACGGGTTGAACTTGACTTGCACCCTGTTGTTTGTTGACCTCCGTCAAGGTCATAGGATGCTTGGGGCAAAATATTATCGGGAATTTCAAGTGTTGAAATTTGCAATGAGATTGCATACCTTCTATGAGATAGTTGGATCCCGATACCCACTGCGAGTAAGAGTTACTCCTGGAAGAGTTTTACACATTGCAATTAGCTGATCAAGTAGGTGTCTAGAAAGGTGTCAACGGGGTTACGCCTCTGGGAAAACGAGGTTTACATTAATTAGGTTCGTGCGAAAGCACGGGGGACCTCCCTCAAAGTACCGACACTGGCCTGGCTGAAAGATTGGCGAACTTGTAGTGTGTAATTAATCCCGGCTAGTCTTTCCTTTTAGGGTTTGGAGGAAGATTTGATAAAAAGCTGTAAGCCCGCGGGGGCGCCCCGGCCGTCGATCCGACACCGGAAAAGCGGAAAACAAAAACTTTCAAAAACTATTGACCGGCACCACCGCGCACTTTTCACCCGGATGGGGCCATTAACCTAGCTAACTAGCAAAAAAGAAAAGAGTAGAGAAGTATACCAAGCGATCCGTGTCCTTCGGTCTTCATCTCCACTCCGATCTCCCGCGGATACTTCGTCCGTCATCTCCTCGTCGAAACGGGCACCACATCGCCAAAATCTTTTACGGGCTCCCACCTCTTGACCGAGGCAACTCGGGCGCGAAGTTGGCTAGCCGACGCGTCCAAGGGATGCTGTAGAATAGTGTAGTAGCCATGTCTCTTTTGGGGTTTATGAGGTTGCCATGGTTGGAGGGATCTTGCACAAAGATATTCATGGATGCTTGATGAAAAATGGAGCATCTCAAGAAATGAGCTCGGCCAAAAGTTTTGTGCTCACTGGAAATTACAAAAGGGTTGAAGTGAATTAATCAAAAAACATGCTCCAAACCTAAATCACTTCACAGCAAAACACATAAATGTGGGGGCCACCAAAATACAAGAAGGAATAATTCACACAAATAATTAAGCCTCATTCACACACCAAAGTGTGGCCGGCCCCACTCATACCTCACACAGTGGCCGTCCCCTTCAAGTGAGGAAAATCATGGAATAAATAAGAGGAGAAAAAAAAGAATAGATAATTATCAAAGGTCACCCTCATCTCACTCATCAATCTCCATATTCAAACCATCACAAGAAAAGATAATGAAGTGGAAAAGAATGGAATCTCATGATTATGAAGCCACACTCATGCAAAGAAATCCCTCACAAAATGTTAATTGCAAACTTGCAATTAACACCCTCCAACGAAAAGTCCGGCCGTGAAGGAAAAAGAGAAAACCGGCCGGAACGGAATACAAACTGGCAACCCCAGAAAACCGATCCCGTAATAAATTACAGGAAAACCCCGCTACTGCAAATACATGCCCGCATTTGTATTCCCACTGAACACAAATGCAAAGAGACAAAACTACACTATCTAATACTAGTATCCGGCTTAAGCCAAAGCCGGCTAGTAAAATCCGTCCGATCACGATCCGTGCAATACCGCACGTATCTGATCGAACCCTGCCATATCTCCATACGGCCTCTACAGCGTTTCGCCCGAAACCTGAGTAACTGAGTGTGGTGGACTCTAAAGACTCGTCAATACTACGGCTGTGGATTTAACCACTAGCACGTCAGAGGTATAAGCCATACGTGACGGGCCACCAGCTATTGACCAAAAGAGATGTCGATGAGCGAACTCATCCTGACACCCTACTGAGCCTGTCAGTGACAATATCCGTACAGTCCGGTCCGTTCGTCTATGAGCATCGCATGGCGGGCCTAGGGGTTGGTAAAAGTCAGATCCCCAAAAGCGGTACAAGTCGTGTCGGAGTGTAGCCCAGAACACCCTGAGATACTACTGGAATACCTACCAGCAAATCTCCTGCCTTGGCCAAGGACTTTTCATGTTCTGGCTCTCCTAGACACAGCGCGACCTCACCCCCAATACCGGGAGAGACGAACCCCTGCAGATCCGCTCACTGCCTCCATGTGGCTCGGGACTGTACCCAACTAAAACCTGTTTGCACGACTCCTTTGAGCCGTGGTAGGGTAGTAATCAAAGCACAGTGGGAACTCACACGAGACAAATGACGATCTCAGGTCGATGAACTAACCTGTACACATGTCACCAGGGAACTGCTATCTGACGTCTGGTATAATCCCAACTAGCAGGTTCCCGGCGAGTCCTGTCTGGTGTACTCATAACCCAATGAGCACCTGAATACATCTTAGGTGAACCAACTGACACCAGTGGCTTGTGAGACCGGCCACCGCCCCTCGTCGGGGTCTCGACTGTATACACTAGTCTACTCTGGAGAATCGATGCCCTGTCTCGAAACTCCCACGACTAGGGACCTTTTAAGGATGTGCTTATAGACCACCAGCTCCCACGTATATGATCGCCCTCATACTGCCGGTAGTCAAGCAAGAATCCTAGGGGCTCTATCAACGTGCAATAGCGACTCGTAAGGTCACCTAAAGCAGTACACGATGATAAAGATAAACCAGATAGCATACTATCATCTCGAGTAAGACTGTCCTACTGGGATAGGTCCACCCCTCAATCATTGCAATCACGTGCCTGTGATCCAATAATTGACTCTGAGGGCACTATCTCCAACAATCTCCCACTTGCACTCAAGGCTAATTATTGCGATGTCACATACTCACAGCCCGTGTGATACCGAACACCCAACTCCTCTACTAGTCTGTCTCACAAAGCTCGTTTGCGAAACTATTGCGTTCGAGGAATAGCCTCAGTGAGTGGATCCGCTCTGGTGTTTCTTTCTATATCTCTCTATATCCCATGTTTGCGGAGAAAGCCATCTCCCGAAATGAGCAATACCTGTCTTAGAATGTCTGGATGTCTGATGGGACCTAGCTCATAAATGAACTCCAAATCCAAACTTCTTAGACTGTATCGTCAACTGAACTCAATCAGTATCCTGCGCCATGCCTTCCCTCAGTATCCTCCTGGACCACCTGTCCAAAATACTGCCCTTCGTCAGAGGGAAAACTATAACTCTGACAGCCACTCTGCCATCCAGGTCACCTTGGAAGCCTGGAATGATAACCGTCTCCTAAAGGAGGCTGCCGTTATCAATTCCCTAGAACATCAACTTATGTTCTAAAACTGCTTCCAATTGTGACGACCAAAGTATAACCGATCGTAGTATAGGAATATCACTTCCTACTCTGTGTATGTCATCAAATACCAGGACATCACACCCTACTACCTTCTCAACAGATCCATCCCCTATTCTGATGAAGTCAAACCTATGACTGTCACATCAGAAATAGATGATCTATCTCCGCTATATCTGCTCTAGTCTATAAATAGACATAAGCCTGATATCCACCAATGCTTCCGCTGCTCCCACTGACTACGACAACCCTCTGGCAGAGTCATATAGACGTACACTTCTAAAACTAGTTTAGAACGACGCTATACTCATCCTCCTGCCGGGTCTCACAGTCTGGAACAACAGCAATGGCAAGTCTGGATAAACAAGAACCTCCCTGCCACCGTCCTTGAGCATACCGAAGTACCTCTCGAGTGTCTGAGGTTACCCACCATATCTGCAGAGTGGCCAATGGAATGTCAAACCAGATTGAATCTTTAGGTTCTTATCAAATCTTCAGTAATCGTTTGCGGTTCTGGAATCACTTCCAGTTCTACCATACTCCCACTACTGTTTTCTGAAAAAGTCCATTTTTATTAAAACTGTGGCGAGTCAAGAACAATATCACTATTGATCTTCCAGATGGTAGAAAGTCAACCCTCGTCATAGCCCGGGTCAACCCACAAACAGCCATTACAGAAACGTGCCTTGAGTTATCCGGATTCTGGTTTTAAGCATAAGCCGGACAACTCCCCATACCTTAACAATGTCAAGATATGAACTGTTCTATATCCAAGAAACAGAGGCACTGATTTAATTGAACCAGATTCAAATTATGCAGCTGTCACCAGTGCATGTCTACTAAATGGAAGGAGGCCGATCGGCGTTACTCAACTTAGGAGTGCTTCCAATTATGAGTAACCTGAAAGAGAAGCAAGTTCTCTTAAACATTACTATCATCTGAATGCCATATACAAGTATCTACATCTTCGATTACCTTGAAGAATCCTGATACTTGCGATACCTGGTTCTCTACTTTATTCATACACCTATAACTTCTCAAAATTCGGACCCTGTGTTTCTACGAAACACCTGTCTAAAAATCAGAGAAGTCATAAGTAAACCGAATATAGTACGAGGACCAAGCCCTCTGTCCTAATGGACACTGGACAATATACAATACTCTGTATAAGTCCCCTGAGTCTAGTGACTCATTCACTGTGTGTCGTAAGTTGAAAACTGTACTTTTGGTTAAGAAGAATTACACCGCTGTTCAATACTCCTTACCTAACCATCCACTGATATAGGTAAATGTCATAGACATAATTTCAGAAAGGTATATCTCACTCTATAAAAATAGACGTACAGATATATCAATTTGAAATTGGTGCATAACAACGGATATTCAAAACCAAATATTTGCCGTCCGGCAAACAATCTAGGTGACTTCCTCAAATATCACCGATTACAACGAATCCCGATATAATGAGGATGATCACCTAATTACCAATAACTTACTCCCACTCATTATCTGTAAAACCATACAGATGTGAGAATCATACCTGGTAAATACATACCCTGGAGCAAGTGTCTAATTGGGAAATCAATTTTCTTTTAACAGTACACAGTGAAACTGAAACATTGAAATGTTTCGATGGGATATCCTGGTATTCCTAGCAATGCCTCTTCCATTATACAATTCACAACTGTAACCGTATAAATCTTTGCCATTTCTCCAAATCCCTTTATATGTCTTTAGTCATTACCTTCTGCACACCCCTTTAGGCCAAATGGTTTTCTTCCTTCCCTACCGTTCGGCACCAGCCTATGGTTTGGAAGAAGACTATCCAATAAGCGTAATGGGTGTACTGTCCCAGTCCTAGGAACACTCGCAATGCGAGAGAAGGTGAAGATAAAAGACATCCGAATGAACCTTAGAAATAGGTGATTTAGGATTGGCGAAGAAATACTTGGTTTGGTCGTGAATAGCAGTCGCAATTTACTTTGCCCTCTTACTAATCCCTTGCTTTGTCTTAACTTAATACCTTCTGTACACCATCGTTATGCTAATTGGTTTTCTTCATTCCCCACCGTTCGGCACCAGCCTAAGGTTTGGAAGAAGACTATCCAATTTGCGTAATAGGTGTACTATCTCCTAAACCAAGGAGTACTCGCAACCTGAGAGAAGGTAGAAGGAAAAGACAACTGAATAGTCCTATTCGTTTTCTCCAGAACCAGAAACCATACTCGAATTCCTTCGAGTTCGTATATAACCATACGATGGTTTTGTCTAATGGAAGTGGACGTTCGTAGTAATACGGGGTGTCCCGGAGAAAAGGGTAAAAGTAGGAGTGGCAATGAGGTTCGCAACTCTGACAATCCAAAAGCCAGTGTTAAGAAGGTTCGGTCAACTTGGTCACTGAGTCATAGTCTAGGGTCGGGTCAATGGTCGCTGCCAAAGAGAGAGAGAAAAGAAACACTCAGCGTGCACTCTAACCTAGATCAGAATGGTTATCATTTTATCTAATCTGGAAACCTCCCACTGTAACGTCAAATTCCTCCCCAAACCTAAAAGAAGAATTAGCCGGGATCACCCGAGGAGTAAACCAACTCATCAGTGGGAATCGGGATCCAACTCTCATCGCATGATAACGTGACGGAATCCGCTCACGTTATCACACTCCAGAAGGTATGCGCATATCTGGCAAGTTTCAGTTCTTTTGAAACTCCCGATGTGGATTTTTGCCCCATGCTCTTATGACCTTGACGAATGCCAACAAATCATAAGTCACATGTCAAGTTCTACCCGTCATTGTCCAGGTTGATTTGAACCCACCCGTACAAGCCCTTGACGAAGGCCAACAAGGCTATACGACTGTCCCAAACCAACGCATCTATCTATACAGCAGAAAGGCAACAAGCAGCTACCATACACTATGCCTTGACGAAGGCCAACAAACATAGCATGAATACTACGTGCTACCCGTCTGAAACGACGGAGGGCTACGAATGGTTTCTGGCGAAAACCTTTAACGTAATGAACTTGATATCGTTGAAGGAACGGATAGCTTTTAACAAATATAGTGACGAAAACCTTTGCTAAAGAGGTCACTCCCGGTGAAGGGATCTCGGCTCTTTCCCCGTAGAATGAGGTGCAGGATATTCCAACTGAATACCACGATGCAAAGCAAAAGTAATCGGCTATAGTGAAGTTATTGCCCTGACGCAAACTTTTGTCCAAGGGGTCACTCCCGGTGAAGGGATCTCGGCCCTTGCCTCGTCGACTGAGGAGCAGGATATTCCAACTGAATACCACGATGCAAAACAAAAGAGAACGCCCTTGCAATAACAGCTTTTTGAAAAAGTGTTCCAACAACATCAGAATAGGTTTGTTTATCTTGCATTGATCCGAATCAATGCAGTCCCATCAATTGATCACACCACAAAGAACGAAAATATACTGACGTACGTATATGCCATCCGTATTCGCCACTAGGTCCCGTCATCACCCTTTAGGTTAGCTAACTAACGGCAGAGCGGGGACTGGACTAGCGCGGATGAAAAACATATACAACATCTACTAATATATATACCAATATATTATATTCGCTCAAGGCGTGATAAACAATGCAGCAGCACAGAAAAGTATAGCAACATAGATCAATACAGATATCTGGGATCCCCGGGTTTCACAGAGCCGCTGAAACCCGACGTTCCCCTGGTCGTGTGGATAGCCTGTGCAATGAAAATCCTAGACCCCTACGGGCGCGGCAAGTTACCCGCCAAAACCTGAAGCGAGGCAACCCCCTTCAGCAACGTGAATGGACCACCCAGCACTTCACGGAATTCGGTAACTTGGGCACCCTTCCTGGGTCAACCTGTACCCCCTACGAGTGCGGCGAATAGCCCGCCAATTCTAGAGTAAAGCCCTCTCCGTCTCAATGCCATGAGATGCGGGCCAGTTGCCCTCTAGAACCCGGCTACCCGTGCACCCCTCCGCGGGGTAATCCTAATACAGAAAGTAAAATATACATACAACGGGTACATCGACCCCAACCTGGTCGTGCCCCAAAAGAATAATACAAACAGGCAGTGACGGCAGTCCACATGTCGGACGCTTGCCCTGCAATATCAAATGTACATATAAAACAGAACTGTACTACCACTGCAACCAGGCTATCTCCACGACCGATCCGCAACAACACAGTACAATCACAGAACATCAACGTGAAAGTCACGTTCGCAAATCCGTCTAACCGGGCTATAGCAGTTAGACGGGATTTACCGATCAAGTGACATTCACGGTCGCAGATATAATGTAAAAACTGTGAACTGGCATGTTTAAAATATCCGATCGAACAAATTTACCAAGTGGGCCCCAAAGCATTACTGTAGCACTTACAGAAAATCTGGGCCCAAAATTAATATCCCAAGACCCCTATTTCCTGATCAAAAGCCTACTGGGAAATTTTGGTTCAACGATTCCTTTTAACCACCGCGGAACCGCGGCCAAACCAGGGGTTTGGCCGCGTTTCCGCGGTCGAAGTAGGGAATTACTGAACCGTATTTTCCCAGAATTCTTAGAATTTATTGTACATGCCTCTGCAACAACCTGAAAAATTTTAGGAGCTCAAAAAAAATTCAACAGAGAACACATGTGCACAAAAATACGGTTTTTGGGGATTTTGTTCGATCGGGTTCTAAACGCGCTAGAGCAAGCTAGGCAAGGTTAATGGCCTGGCTCTGATACCAATGTAAGCCCGCGGGGGCGCCCCGGCCGTCGATCCGACACCGGAAAAGCGGAAAACAAAAACTTTCAAAAACTATTGACCGGCACCACCGCGCACTTTTCACCCGGATGGGGCCATTAACCTAGCTAACTAGCAAAAAAGAAAAGAGTAGAGAAGTATACCAAGCGATCCGTGTCCTTCGGTCTTCATCTCCAGTCCGATCTCCCGCGGATACTTCGTCCGTCATCTCCTCGTCGAAACGGGCACCACATCGCCAAAATCTTTTACGGGCTCCCACCTCTTGACCGAGGCAACTCGGGCGCGAAGTTGGCTAGCCGACGCGTCCAAGGGATGCTGTAGAATAGTGTAGTAGCCATGTCTCTTTTGGGGTTTATGAGGTTGCCATGGTTGGAGGGATCTTGCACAAAGATATTCATGGATGCTTGATGAAAAATGGAGCATCTCAAGAAATGAGCTCGGCCAAAAGTTTTGTGCTCACTGGAAATTACAAAAGGGTTGAAGTGAATTAATCAAAAAACATGCTCTAAACCAAAATCACTTCACAGCAAAACACATAAATGTGGGGGCCACCAAAATACAAGAAGGAATAATTCACACAAATAATTAAGCCTCATTCACACACCAAAGTGTGGCCGGCCCCACTCATACCTCACACAGTGGCCGGCCCCTTCAAGTGAGGAAAATCATGGAATAAATAAGAGGAGAAAAAAAAGAATAGATAATTATCAAAAGGTCACCCTCATCTCACTCATCAATCTCCATATTCAAACCATCACAAGAAAAGATAATGAAGTGGACAAGAATGGAATCTCATGATTATGAAGCCACACTCATGCAAAGAAATCCCTCACAAAATGTTAATTGCAAACTTGCAATTAACACCCTCCAACGAAAAGTCCGGCCGTGAAGGAAAAAGAGAAAACCGGCCGGAACGGAATACAAACTGGCAACCCCAGAAAACCGATCCCGTAATAAATTACAGGAAAACCCCGCTACTGCAAATACATGCCCGCATTTGTATTCCCACTGAACACAAATGCAAAGAGACAAAACTACACTATCTAATACTAGTATCCGGCTTAAGCCAAAGCCGGCTAGTAAAATCCGTCCGATCACGATCCGTGCAATACCGCACGTATCTGATCGAACCCTGCCATATCTCCATACGGCCTCTATAGCGTTTCGCCCGAAACCTGAGTAACTGAGTGTGGTGGACTCTAAAGACTCGTCAATACTACGGCTGTGGATTTAACCACTAGCACGTCAGAGGTATAAGCCATACGTGACGGGCCACCAGCTATTGACCAAAAGAGATGTCGATGAGCGAACTCATCCTGACACCCTACTAAGCCTGTCAGTGACAATATCCGTACAGTCCGGTCCGTTCGTCTATGAGCATCGCATGGCGGGTCTAGGGGGTTGGTAAAAGTCGTACCCCCAAAAGCGGTACAAGTCGTGTCGGAGTGTAGCCCAGAACACCCTGAGATACTACTGGAATACCTACCAGCAAATCTCCTGCCTTGGCCAAGGACTTTTCATGTTCTGGCTCTCCTAGACACAGCGCGACCTCACCCCCAATACCGGGAGAGACGAACCCCTGCAGATCCGCTCACTGCCTTCATGTGGCTCGGGACTGTACCCAACTAAAACCTGTTTGCACGACTCCTTTGAGCCGTGGTAGGGTAGTAATCAAAGCACAGTGGGAACTCACACGAGACAAATGACGATCTCAGGTCGATGAACTAACCTGTACACATGTCACCAGGGAACTGCTATCTGACGTCTGGTATAATCCCAACTAGCAGGTTCCCGGCGAGTCCTGTCCGGTGTACTCATAACCCAATGAGCACCTGAATACATCTTAGGTGAACCAACTGACACCAGTGGCTTGTGAGACCGGCCACCGCCCCTCGTCGGGGTCTCGACTGTATACACTAGTCTACTCTGGAGAATCGATGCCTGTCTCGAAACTCCCACGACTAGGGACCTTTTAAGGATGTGCTTATAGACCACCAGCTCCCACGTATATGATCGCCCTCATACTGCTGGTAGTCAAGCAAGAATCCTAGGGGCTCTATCAACGTGCAATAGCGACTCGTAAGGTCACCTAAAGCAGTACACGATGATAAAGATAAACCAGATAGCATACTATCATCTCGAGTAAGACTGTCCTACTGGGATAGGTCCTCCCCTCAATCATTGCAATCACGTGCCTGTGATCCAATAATTGACTCTGAGGGCACTATCTCCAACAAAAGCAGTGGGAGCCATCCTGATTAGATAAGATAATAACCAATCTGATCTTGCACGAGCATACGCTAAAGTGTTTTCTTCTCTCTCTCTCCAGGTAGCGACCAGTTCATGCCTTAATCAAGATAATAATATGGATGTATTGACCGAACCCGCATGTTATACTGTGCTGGGGAACGTTGGTTCCGTTCTTTCCTATAAGAGTTATAGGAATGAACAGGATATAGGGGAATACCAGGATTCCCATGCCACCCGAATGAAGAAAGTACATGTTGATGCATTTTCTTCGGGTGTGTTCGTTACAGAGAACTGTTTCTCCATTTGCTCTACGTCCTGGGTATTAGATACCGGGTCAGGATCCCATATATGTAATCAGTTACATGGGCTTAGGAAAGGTAGAGAACTTGGAGAAGGTGATAAAGACATTAGAGTTGGAAATGGTGCAATTGTTGCAGCTATGACTGTCGGGGAATATCACCTTGCATTACCAACTGGTAATACATTGGTTCTGAACGAATGCTATTACATGCCGAACCTGATATGCAACATTATATCGGTTTCTTTATTGAGTAAAGTGGGATATAATTTTGTATTACAGGACAATGTTATGAACATTTTCCATAACCAAAAGTTGGTTGGATCAGGCACGTTGTGCAATGGCATTTATGTTCTAAACCAATCAACAGTTCTGAGTATAACAAACACACACAAGAGGAAGAGTTCAGAACTGAACGATTCTTTCTTGTGGCATTGTAGACTAGGTCACATCAATGCGACACGACTGGCTAAGTTGCATAAAGATGGATATTTGAAACCTTTCGAATTTTCATCTTATGACACTTGCCAGTCATGTCTCAAAGGCAAGATGACCAAAACTCCGTTTACGGGACACGGAGAAAAAGTTACCGAACTATTGGGACTTATACATAGTGATGTATGCGGTCCCATGTCTACACATGCCAGGGATGGTTCTTCATACTTCATTACATTCACTGACGATCTCTCTAGGTTCGGGTATGTGTTCCTGATGAAACACAAATCAGAAGCTTTTGAGAAATTTAGGGAATATAAACAAGAAGTTGAGAACCAAACCGGAAAAAGTATTAAAATCCTACGATCTGATCGAGGAGGAGAATACTTGAGCATTGAATTCCTGGACTTCCTAAAAGAGAATGGGATTCTCTCTCAGCTAACTCCTCCATATACACCACAGCACAACGGTGTATCGGAGCGGAGAAACCGCACCCTATTAGATATGGTGCGCTCTATGATGAGTGTAGCTGAGTTACCTGTTTCCTTCTGGGGATATGCACTGGAAACAGCAGCATACCTACTGAACAGGGTTCCCACCAAATCTGTGCCTACCACACCATATGAGATATGGGAAGGGAAGAGACCATATCTTAATTTTATAAAGATATGGGGTTGCCTGGCCTATGTCAAAAGACAAAAACCGGACAAACTCGAGGCAAGATCTGTTTTGTGTAAGTTTGTTGGATATCCCAAACATTCGCGAGGGTATATCTTCTACCACAGTGAGGAACAAAGAGTATTTGTTGCTCAACATGCCACCTTTTTAGAAAAGGAATTTCTTGCAAAAGAGATTAGTGGCTCTGAGGTAGAACTGGAAGAGGTTCCAGCTGAACAAAACACAACAGAAGATTTAGTGGAACCAGAGGATTCAGTAGCTCCTAATGAACCTCAGCCACTCCGCCGATCTAGTAGGGTTCCTCGCCCACCTGAGAGATACTACGGTTTTCTCATGGATGGTGGGAGCGAGGATTGCATCATGGAGGATGATGACCCAACTAGCTTCGAGCAGGCCATCACGAGTAGGGACTCAGTGAAATGGCTGGATGCTATGCGGTCCGAGATGGAATCCATGTACACCAACAAAGTATGGACTTTGGACGTTGCTCCTGACGGGGTAAAACCCATTGGGAGCAAGTGGATCTTTAAGAAGAAACTTGGTGTAGATGGGAAAGTGGAGACTTTCAAAGCTAGACTTGTAGCAAAGGGTTTTCGTCAAAGACCAGGTGTGGACTATGACGAGACCTTTTCTCCAGTGGCTATGCTTAAATCCATCCGAATCATGCTTTCCATTGCTGCCTTTCATGACTACGAAATCTGGCAAATGGATGTTAAGACCGCCTTTCTAAATGGTGATTTAGAAGAGTGCGTGTACATGACTCAGCCAGAGGGCTTCGTAGACAGTGGGAGCAGCGGGAAGGTGTGCAAGCTGCTTAAATCCATTTATGGATTAAAGCAAGCATCGCGGAGTTGGAACATCTGCTTTGACGTCGTTATCAAAGAGTTTGATTTCGTCAAAAATCCAGATGAACCTTGTATCTACAAGAAGGTGGCAGAGAGTAAGGTTGTCTTCCTCGTATTGTACGTGGACGACATACTCTTGATAGGAAATGATATTCCTATGCTGCAGTCGGTCAAGCTCTTCTTATCACAAAGATTCTCAATGAAAGATCTTGGTGATGCCTCCTGCATATTGGGAATCAGGATCTATAGAGATAGATCCAAACGGATATTGGGATTGTCCCAATCCAGGTACATTGACACCATACTAAAGAGGTTTAGTATGGAAGAGTCCAAGCGTGGGAACTTGCCCACGATCTCTGGAGTCACTCTCTCCAAAGAGATGTCTCCCAAGACTGATTTGGAGAGAGCTCGCATGCAAGGGATACCCTGTGCTTCGGCAGTAGGCTCTATCATGTATGCGATGCTATGTACCAGACCCGATGTAGCATACTCACTAAGTATAGTGAGTAGGTATCAAGATGATCCTGGAGAGAGTCACTGGACAGCTGTGAAGAGCATTCTCAAGTACTTGCGAAGGACTAGAGATATGTTCTTGGTGTATGGTAACGGAGAGCTCCAAGTGGAGTCCTTTACCGATTCGAGCTTCCAGAGTGATAAGGACGACTCTAAGTCGCAGTCGGGCTTTGTCTTTACCCTTTACGGAGGGGCGGTTAGCTGGAAGAGTTCCAAGCAGGAAACCGTGGCAGACTCGACGATGGAGGCTGAATACATCGCTGCCAACGATGCTGCTAAAGAAGCTGCCTGGATCAAGAAGTTCATTACTGAACTTGGAGTGGTTCCATCCATTGAGCGTCCAATACCTTTGTATTGCGATAACAATGGAGCGGTGGCTTTGGCCAAGGAACCCAGGTCCCATCAGCGATCCAGGCATATTCTGAGGCGGTATCACCTGATCCGGAAGATAGTTGATCGCCGGGAGATCGAGGTCAGGAGGGTTGACACGAAGAACAACACGGCGGATCCACTCACGAAGGCCATTCCCCAGATACAGTTTGAGAGACTCTTCGGGATGCTCGGTATGCGATACTACAGCAGCTGGCCCTAGTGCAAGTAGGAGATTGTTAGTAGTATGTATGCCCTAGAGGCCAGTATTGTACAGATGATGTATATTATATTGGATGCTTGGACATATATAGAGATGACTTTCTTGCTCGACATGATAGTATGCTATCTGGTTGCTCTTTATCTTAACATGTACACTAGTCTCTTTATACTGTCTTATAGTTACATGTTGGTAAAGCCCTTAGGATTTGTACTTGACTACCTGGACTATGATGCAGATCATACTAGTGGGGATATGGTAGTCCATAAGTACATCCTTCAAGGTCCCTAGTCGTGGGTGTATCGAGACGGGGCATCGATATACCAGAGTAGACTAGCGTATACGCTTCTCGACCCATGTGATGGGCGATGGATGATCCCATATCCATTGGTGTTTGACATCAGAGATGGTATACGGGTGCTCAGTGGAGACTGGGTACACTGGACGGACTCGTCGAGAACTCCCAGATGGTATTATACCTCACGTCAGATGGCAGTTCTCAGGTGACACTTGTACAGGTTAGTCTGTAGACCCGAGATCGTCATAGAGTCTTGTGTGATTCCCACTGTGCTTTGATCTCCACCTTACCACGTCCATGAGGGCATGCAAAACGGTGGTCTTTGGGTACAGTCCCGAGTCACATGGAGGCAATGAGCGATAGGAGGGGTTTCGTCTCTCCCGGTATTGGGGTTGATGTTGCGCTGTGCTCGATTGGCCGTGACAGGGAAGTCCCTGGCCAGGGCTGATCAGAGATTTGCTGGTAAGTGTTACCAGTAGTTTCTCGACCCGTTACGAGCCTCACATCGGCACGACTTATCGGGTTATTGGGGTCTGACGTTTACCACCCCTAGACTTGATATGCAACATATCAGACGAAGAGACCGGACTGTACGGTGAGTGTTACTGGTTGGATTCGCAGGAGTGTGAGCGGGCTAGCTCGTCGATCTTCTGATCGCTCAATACCCGGGTGGCCGTTACGTTTAGCAGACCGCTTGCGGCTTGTGGATGTTTGATATGATCATCATCGGCTACCGGCGTATTGACGAGTCTTTAGAGTCCTACACAGAGGTTTCCTAGTTCAAGCGAAACGAAATAGGAGCGCATATGAGATATGTGCAGGATCGAGAATAATGCGAGTATGTGATACCCTATTCCATTCTCGCGATATATGTATCGAATGGTTATATTCGATATAACCTAGTTATCGAATCGAAGATCGATTCGATAAGCCGATACATTGAATACTAGTCGGTCATGTGCGACATGACCGGATCATTGAATCAAGTGTTGATTTAATGATTTAATGTATAATTATATATTTGATATATTACTTTGCATTAACTAGTATAGGTTCACTTTAAACGGATTTTTCTCACTTGGATTGCACATTGTATATGTGATATACTTTTGTGCACTTTTTTGTATCATGTTTGATGATACTTGATCATATGGTTAAATGAATAGAATTAAACCATGGTTATTTTGTAATTAGGGTTTTGCATATTTATTTATTCATTTATTTGTTTATTTATGTGGATAAATTCAAGATGAGAATGGTGGCAATTCTTGTTTTATATTGAAGCTTCATGAACCCTTGACTTTTGTAACCATTCTTGTCATCTTGCTTAACCCTAACCCACTCTACTAACCATGGTTTATTCTCTACACTTAACTTGAGTTAGAGTTATGATAAGTATAGTTTTTCTTTTTCTTTTAAAAAGAACTTATCATAATTCTATCATCTTCTTCTTCTTCTTCAAGTGAGAAACCTAGATGCCATTAATGGCAACTTGAGATCTAGTGAGATAAATCCAATTCTAAAGTGAACCAACCTCCTATTTCTTCACCCTCTACCTCTTGCCAAGTTGTTTTGGGTGTTTTCTTCACAAGTTTTACAACTTTGTGAAGTCGGAGCTTGAGCTTGTGCAACCTCGACGTAGATCGTCTTTGACACGAAGCCGACGACCTATTCTGCACGTTTCTCCGATGAAGCCGTCACGAGAGTCCAAGGTTCATGATGGACAGCGAGAGGACGCCCTCGTAGAGCTAAGGAAGTGGGTATCCGGATCTACAAAGGTTGTAGCATCTTAACTTTAGTTAAATTGTTAACTAGATTTATTTTTCGCCTAGAATTCTAGCGACGATCCGTAGTCTAGGGTTTCTCGGCACCCTTTTTTTTTTTTTTTGAAAATGGCATGTTCGATGCCTTGTGAGACCTCACTAGGGTGCCTAGGAACCTTTCACATGAGCTGGCAAATCGTAGACCTATCATCTCGAATAGCCTCTCGAACTGCGTCTGAGGAATGACCTTTGTAAATGGATCAGCAATGTTATTCTCCGTCTCTACTCTCTTCACCTCGATCTCCCGGCGATCTACGATCTCCCTGATCAGGTGATACCGCCTTAAGATATGTCTGGACTTCTGATGGGACCTGGGTTCCTTCGCTAAAGCTATAGCGCCGTTGTTGTCACAATACAGAGGTATTGGATCAACACTGTTAGGAACCACCTGAAGTTCTGTGAGGAACTTCTTTATCCAGACAGGTTCTTTTACGGCATCGCAAGCAGCTATGTACTCTACTTCCATTGTTGAGTCAGCAACGGTCTCCTGCTTGGAACTCTTCCAACAGACCGCTCCTCCATTGAGTGTAAAGACATAACCCGACATGGATTTAGAGTCATCTTTGTCACTCTGGAAGCCGGAGTCGGCAAAGGCCTCAATCTGGAGGTCTTTTCGCCATACACCAAGAACATCTCCTTAGTCCTCCTCAGGTACTTGAGAATGTTCTTTACCGCTATCCAGTGATTCTCCCCTGGGTTTGCTTGATACCGGCTTACTACGCTCAATGCGTATGCTACATCTGGTCTGGTACATAACATCGCAAACATTATAGAGCCTACCGTTGAACCGTAGGGTATAATCGACATGCGATCCCTTTCCAAATCAGTCTTGGGAGACATATCTTTGGAGAGGGTGATTCCGTGACAAGCCGGTAGATTACCGCGCTTAGAATCTTCCATACCGAATCTTTTCAATATGGTGTCTATGTACCTGGACTGCGAAAGTCCCAACATTCTTTTTGATCTATCACGATAGATCTAGATCTCCAGAATGTAGGTGGCATCACCCAGGTCTTTCATGGAGAATTTCTGTGACAAGAATCTTTTGACTGACTGTAACATAGGAATATCATTTCCTATTAGGAGAATGTCATTCACGTATAATACAAGGAATACTACAGCTCTCCCTACAATCTTTCTGTATATGCAAGGTTCATCTGGATTTTTGATAAAGTCAAATTCTTTGTCAGCATCATCAAAACAGATGTTCCAACTCCGCGATGCTTGCTTTAGTCCATAAATGGACTTAAGCAACTTGCATACTTTACCACTCCTCCCACTCTGAATGAATCCCTCTGGCTGATCTATATAGACGCTCTCTTCCAAATTTCCATTTAGAAAGGCCGTCTTTACGTCCATCTGCCAGATCTCATAATCGTGGAAGGCAGCAATAGCAAGAAGGACCCGAATGGATTTGAGCATAGCCACTAGAGAAAATGTTTTGTCATAGTCCAAACCAGGTCTTTGACGGAAACCCTTTGCAACAAGTCTAGCTTTATAGGTTTCAACCTGTCCATCTACACTAATCTTCTTTCTGAAGATCCATTTGCATCCTACGGGTTTTACCCCATCTGGAGCAATGTCCAAAGTCCATACTTTGTTAGTGTACATGGATTCCATTTCGGTCCGCATTGCATCCAGCCATTTTACTGAGTCACCGCTCTGAATGGCTTGCTGGAAGCTAGTAGGCTCATCATAGTCAATAGTGCAATCCTCTCTATCCCCGTCTATGAGAAAATCGTAGTATCTCTCGGGCGGATGAGACTGCCTACTACTCCTGCGGAGTGGCGTCGGGATGTCCCTTTCTTCTGAAACCTCTGGTTCTACCATACTTTTAGTAGTAGTTTGTGGTTCTGGAATCTCTTCCAGTTCTATTTCGCTCCCACTTATTTCCTTTTCTAAAAACTGATGTTCTAGAAAATGGGCATTACGAGAAACAAAAACCTTTTGTTCCTATGCGTAATAGAATAGATACCCCTTGGAGTTCTTTGGATATCCCACAAACTTACACTGTACCGATCGTGCCTTGAGCTTGTCCGCATGCTGCTTTTTAACAAAAGCTGGACATCCCCAAATCTTCAGATACTGAAGATAGGGTTTCTTCCCACTCCACATCTGATATGGTGTGGTAGGCACAGTCTTGGTAGGAACTATGTTCAAAAGATATGCAGCTGATTCTAGTGCATATCCCCAGAATGATCGCGGTAACTCAGCCTTACTCATCATGGAACGAACCATATCTAACAACGTTCGATTCCTCCTTTCCGATACACCGTTGTGTTGTGGTGTGTATGGAGGAGTAAGTTGAGAAAGAATTCCATTCTCTTTTAAGTAACCTAGGAACTCGGCACTTAAGTATTCACCACCTCGATCAGATCTCAGTATCTTGATACTTTTGCCGGTTTGTTTTTCTACTTCATTCTTGTATTCTTGGAATTTCTCAAAGGCCTCGGATTTATGCTTCATTAAGAAGATATATCCATACCTAGAGAAATCATCCGTAAAAGTAATGAAGTAGGAATAACCACCTCGCGCATGTGTAGACATTGGATCGCACACGTCACTGTGTACGAGTCCCAAGAGCTCGCTTGCTCTTCCTCCGTGTCCAGTAAACGGAGTCTTTGTCATCTTTTCTATGAGACAAGATTCACAAGTAGCATAAGATTGATATTCGAATGGATTCAAATATCCTTCTCTATGTAACTTAGTCAACTTTCTCTCATTGATGTGACCTAGTCTACAATGCCATAAGAAATCCTGATTTAATTCCGGAGACTTTCTTTTAAGTGTATTCTGGACATTGAAAACCTGAGCTTGACTTAATACGTATATACCGTTATCTAATGTACCTGACCTAATCAGAACTTGATTTAGGTGGATGTTAACTACATCGCTTACGAATATAAAATCATATCCCTCTCTCGAAAGTGAGGACACTGATATGATATTACAAGTCATACTAGGTATATATAAACAGTTACGTAAAATCAATATATGCCCACTTGCCAAACCTAGGCGATATTCTCCCACGGATTCATCGTTCACTGTCATTCCGTTTGAAACTTTGAGAGACCGTTCACCTAACTTTATAACTTTACGGTTTCTCAAAGTATGTAATGAATTACAGATATGAGATTCTGCTCCGGTATCTAATACCCAGGAAGTAGAGTTAATTGACAAACAGTTCTCAATTACAAACATACTTGAGGCTGAAGCCACAACATGCTTCGTATCCTGGTTACTAGCTTCTAAAGCCCTGCAATCTTTCTGCCAATGCCCCATCCCATAACAGTAGGAACGTCCCTCTTTTACTACATTCAGTCCCGAAACTATTGCCTTTCTCTTTCCTTCTACTTCCCTGGTTTCCTTCAGGGTAGAAGGTAGAGACTGTAAAATCAAGTCAGTATCTGACCTGTTTCCCAACGTGGTCTCTAGGTCCTTGAGCTCATCAATATAGCTAGTCATTGTAAGGACGTTGTCCCCTACAGATGACCCGACAACCATCCTCGCTTGAATTAATTCGGTCGAGGTCTTATATCTTGCGATATGAGATTGCTCTCCATATAAATCTTTGTTATGGAGAAAGATGGAAACTGAGTCCATCTTCTCGTGCTGGTTCTGGGTTACACCATTAACTGAAGCCAACACGAGGCACTTGGCTTTCGTTTTATCCTTTTCCCTTGTCTGACGGATATCCATATCCGCGACGGTGGAAACTGGACCTGGGACGGCGGGATCTTGAGTAGTAATAGGGCGGTCCAGCTTGTCATAGGCAATGGACATCTGGACAGACCTTTGCCAGTCATATAAATCAGATTCAGTCAATTTGTTATCTAGATGTAACCTATGTCTGGTCACAAGGTCGCTGCAATGAGAGAAAGAGAAGAAAATATTTTAGCATGATGCTGTTGCAAGTTTAGATTGGTTTTTAGTTTATCTAAACTGGATGGCTCCCACTGTTTCTCGAACCCTTCCTCAAACCATAAAAGAAGAATTAGCCAGGACTATTCTCACCGTACAATACTTGCTTAACCGTTCAGCCAGGCCAGTGTCGATACTTCGAGGGAGGTTTTCCAACGCTTTCGCGAAATTCCTTAATTAAATAACCTCTTTTCTCTGGGGGCGTAACCCCGCTGACACCTTTCTAGGCACCTACTTGGTTTATAGCATTGATCGTTAAGTGACGAATCTCCTGATAAGTAGTATATACTCACAGTAGGATCGGGATCCAAAATATCATCGTATGATAATGTTGAAGGAATCCTACCAACATTCATCAAACTCCAAAATGGTATGTTTCTCTCTGCAAATTTCAGTTTCTTTAGAAATTCCCGATGTATATTTTTGCCCCATGCTCTTATGACCTTGGCGTTGGTCAAAATGTCATAAGTCACATGTCAAGTTCTACCCGTCATTATCCAGGTTAATTTGAACCCATCCGTACATATCCTTGACGTTGGCCAAAATGATAATACGACTGCCCCAAACTAACTTATCTATTTATGCAACAAATGAATACCCAGCAGCTACCAAACACTATGCCTTGGCGTTGGTCAAAGTACATAGCTTGAATACTACTGACCATCCATAAGAAATGACGGAGGCCTATGACTGGTTTTGGCGAAACCGTGAACGTAGTGAACTTGATATAATCGAAGGAACCTAATAGCTTTTTAAAAGGAGTGGTTAAAGCCCAGCAATTAAAAATTTTGTACTTTTAAAATAACCGAGTGGTTTCTTTTAAATTTGTTCCAACGATTTAACTTTGGTTTATTTTCTTTGCATTATAATAATGCGTCCCATCATTTATCCTATCATTGCAGAAAACAACGAAAATACCACGTCCCCTTATGCCATTCGCATTCGCCACCGGGTCCCGTCATCACCCGTTAGGTTAACTAACAACAGACCGGGGGCTGGGCTAGCGTGGGTGTAAAACATAAGTGACGTCTAATAGCTATCATATATAGATATTGTACATTCGTCAAACGCAATAATAAGCATTCCAGATCACTGATGAACTTTATTGGATATACTAGCAATCCGCATTTTCTTTGAGCCTGCAATAAAAGACGGATTACACAGTTGTGATGAATAGCCATTACCCCACTCTAGACCCCTACGGGTACGGCAAACTACCCGCCAAGTACCCGAAGTGAAGCGGTCTCCCTCAACAACGTGAGTAGGCCACTAAACACTTCAACGTACCCGGTAGTTTGTGTACCCCACCTTGGGTCTATCCTAGGAGAAAAAAACAGTAAAAAGATATAATACAACGGTGGCTACAACCGCAACCTGGATGTGCCCCGCAAAAGAATATTACATCATATTACATTTACATCGAATGAATGAATATAAAACACATCTCAAACCCCGGCTAATCATCACAACATCCCAATCAAGTTCATATACACAAACAGTAAATATTACAGATATGTGCAACCCCCTCCCAACCGACATACTAGCAGTTAGGGGAGGTTTACGAACACATTAAACATTACAGATAAAAACCCAATTAGCAAATATCTTAGAACATCGATCGATTACCATATTCCGTGTCTACCCCAAAAGCAAACCTGTACTGAAGTAACATGGGTAGAAAACAGAATATACATGAAAGCAAAACACCAGAATATATGAATTACTGTGCAAATCCGAGTCAACTCGGGGTTGACTCAGCGGCGGATCCGCGGCCAAAAGCACCTTTTTGCCGCGGTTCCGCGGCCGTCTTGCCGAGTTAGGAGCTCGTATTTTCCCAGTTTTCTTATATTTCCCTGCTATGAATTTTAAGGCATATCAAATATTTTTTTCGACACGTTTAAAATTTACAGAAACTGTTAGGGTTCGGGGTGTTGTTTTCGTGTTTTTCCGTCGATCGAATTTCTAATTAGTTGCTAACAAGCTAGTAATGGTTTAGTTGGCTCTGATACTACTGTAAGTCCATGTCACGCACCCCACGAACTTGCGGGGAGGCGGAATATATGAAAAACGATTATCAAAGCTTCGTAACACGGACTTGAGCGCATGAATCGTATCTAAACCGTTACTAACTATCTACGAGAGGTTTAACTACTCAGATTCGAAGTTATACCTCACGTTATATGTCCTTCGGGTCTTCATCGCTGTCCTCCACTTCTCGTAGGCTCCTTGGAATATCGGCACCTCAATGGCCTCCTCGAGTCAAAGACGATCCACCCGAGAGCTCCTACGCCAAGCTTGATCTCTAACTTGAGATAACTAGGTTGCTCAAAGTGCTAATCTAAGCTACTTAGGGGATATAGAGTGAGGTTATGGATGTATTAGTCTAGCTAACCCTTGATCTCAACTCATGAGAGGTTAGGGTTAGGGTTTCAAGAATGAGAGAGCTTGAGGAGAGAGAAGGTGATGATAAGAATGAAATATGATATTGTTTCTCACTTGATATATGAAGCATAATGAATAAATGAATAAATGAATAAAATGAGATTATTCATCATGCTACATAAATGCATTATGAGTGATTCACTATGTGAGTCATTAAGCATTTAATAATGCATTAATGACATGAATCACACATAATGAGTCACAATATAATTTAATGCTAATGCCACCTTACCCTCCAAGTCACCATGCTTCTAGAAGCTTCCCGAAAAATTATGAGAACGCCCCTACAATCCGTGAAAACACGGAAAAACTTTAGACTGTATAAATCCAATAACCTGATACTAGAATCTGGCTTAAACCAAAGCCGGCTAGTAAAAACTGTCCGAACGTCATACGTGCGTAAACACACGTACGCGTCCGAACCCTTGTCGTAAAACCACACGACCTCTATATCGTTTCGCGTGGAGCAGGGAAACTCTCTGTGTGGGACTCTAAAGACTCGACACTACGCTGGCAGTGGGTTTAATCACAGACCGCAAGCAGCACTAGCTGTACGTAACGGTCCTCAGGTAGATGTCGATAAGAAGGCCGATGAGGAAACTCATCCGAACTCCTACTGAGCCTGATGTGACAATCTCCGTACAGTCCGGTCTGTTCATCTAAGACAATCGCATATCGAGCCTTGGGGGCGGCAAGCATTAGTCCCCTAATAGCGGTATAAGTCGTGTCGGAGCGTAGCCCATTACACCATGAGAAACTACTGGAACCTACCATTAAATCTCGCTTGCCCTGGCCAGGGACTTTGCGTAATGGCTCTCTGACACAGCGCGATATCATCTCCCAATACCGGGAGAGACGAATCCTGTCTAACCACTACTGCCTCCAAGTGCTCGGGACTGCACCCAACTGCTACCTGTTTGCACGACTCCTTTGAGCCGTGGTAGGGTAGCAATCTAAGAACAGTGGGACACACTCGAGGCGAAGTAGCAGTGTCAAGTATGCGGACTATGCTGTACTCATGTCACCTGGGAACTGTTAACTGACGACGGGTATAATACCAACCAACAGTTCCCCTGCGAGTCCTGTCCGGTGTACCCGTAACCTAACGGGCACCTGTATACTATCTCCAGTACGTCGTATTGATGGCTATGGGACAGACCATCTCCCCAACTGGGATGAGAAGCGTACACACTTGTCTACTCTGGAGCATCGATGCCCTGTCTCGATAATCCTATGACTAGGGACATGTATAGGATGTTGCTTATAGACTACCCAGCCCCCACTAGTATGACTGCAATCACAACGCTGGTAATCAAGCAAAGAACCTGGCTCTACTAATATGTATAAGTGATACGTTACAAGAAACATATGCACATATTAAAGTAGACACAAACCAAGTAGCATACTACCATTTTTAGCAAGACTGTATATACAACTGTGAATATCCCAAGCTTCCATTAAGTAATATACAACCTAGTATGATACAATAATGGCCCCTAGGGCATATACACTAACATAGACAACATTCTACAGGTGTTTCAGAATGGACGACTCCTGGCATGGAGTGTACCTGCAGGTGATGGAGTCACCCTCTCTAAAGGTGTCTTACAGACTAAAGGGGAGAGGGATATGCATGATTGGCAGATCACTTGCTTAGGCAATTGAGATGATCATGAGATGTCAAGCACCACACCAGATGTTGTTTTTGCACGAGATGCAATAAGTTTATATTAATCCAATCCTGGAGAAACATTCGGAAGCAGTTTAGAACATAAGTTGATGTTCTGGGGATATGATAACGACATCCTCTTTCAGGAGACAGTTATCATTCCAGGCTTCTAAGGTGACCTGGATGACAAAGTGACTGTCAGAGTTATAGTTTTCCCTCTGACGAGGGGAAGTGTTTTGGACAGGTGATCCAAGCGGACACTGAGGGAGGCATTACGCAGGATACTGATTAAGTTCAGTTGACGATACAGTCTAAGAAGGTTGGATTTAGAGTTCATTTATGAGCTAGGTCCCATCAGATATCCAGACATATTCTAAGACTGGTATTGCTCATTTCGGGAGATGGCTTTCACCATGAACTTGAGATAAAGAGAGACATAGAAAGAAACATTAGAGCGGATCCACTCACTGAGGCTATTCCTCGAACGCAATAGTTTCGGAAATGGATTTTATGAGACTGATTAGTAGAGGAGTTGGGTGTTCGGTATCACACGGGCTGTGAGTATGCGACATCGCAATAATTAGCTTTGAGTGCAAGTGGGAGATAGTTGGATATAGTGCCCTCAAAGTCAATTATTGGATCGCAGGCACGTGATTGCAATGATTGAGGGATGACCTATACCAGTAGGAAAGTCTTACTCGAGAGGTTTGTATACTATCTGGTTTGTCTATATCATCGTGTACATGCTTTAGGTGACATTGTAGTTCACTATTACACGTTGATAGAGAATAGTATGCTACCATGGTTTGTTTTTATCAGTCATGTACAGCTTTAGGTGACATGTTCACTATTACACGTTGATAGAGATCTTAGGATCCTGCTTGACTACCAACGGTATGATGGCGATCATATACGTGAGAGTTGGGTAGTCCATAAGCACATCCTTAAAAGTGGTCCCCATTCATGGGAGTTTCGAGACAGGGCATCGATACTCCGGAGTAGACTAGTGTATACAGTCGAGACCCCGACGAGGGGCGGTGGCCGGTCTCATAAGCCACTGGTGTCAGTTGGTTCACCTAAGATGTATACAGGTGCTCATTGGGTTATGAGTACACCGGACAGGACTCGCAGGGAATCTGCTAGTTGGTAATATACCTAGCGTCAGATAGCAGTTCCCTAGTGACATGTGTACAGGTTAGTTCATCGACCTGAGGTCGTCATTTGTCTCATGTGAGTTCCCACTGTGCTTTGATTACTACCCTACCATGGCTCAAACAGGTTTTAGTTGGGTACAGTCCCGAACCACATGGAGGCAAGTGAGCGGATCGGCAGGGGATTCATCTCTCCCAGTATTGGGGATGAGAACGCGCTGTGTCTAGGAGAGCCATTACACAAAGCCCTCGGCCGAGGTAGGAGATTTACTGGTAGGTATTCCAGTAATATCTCAGGGTGTTCTGGGCTACACTCCGACACGACTTGTACCGCTTTTTGGGGTCTGACTTTTACCAACCCTCTAGGCCTGCCATGCGATGCTCATAGACGAACGGACCAGACTGCACGGATATCGTCACTGACAGGCTCAGTAGGGTGTCAGGATGAGTTCGCTCATCGACCTCCCTTTTGGTCAATACCTGGTAGCCCGTTATGTACGTCTAATACCTCTGATATGCTAGTGGTTAAATCCACAGCCAAAGTATTGACGATTCTTTAGAGTCCTCCACAGACAGTTTCTTAAGTTTCGGGCGAAACGTTGTAGAGGCCGTATGATATATGGCAGGGTCCGATCATATACATGCAGTAGTGAACGGATCATGATCGGGCGGATCATACTAGTGGGCTTTGGTTTAAGCCGGATCCTAGTATTAGATTTGTTAGATTGCTTTAGTCTCATCGCATTCGCATTCAGTCGGAATGCGAGTGCAAGTATGTATATACAGGTGAGGGGTATCCTTGTGATTCGTCACGAGTTTACTTTAGATGTTGCCGTATCTTTTTGTTGTTGTAAAGATTTGGGTTAATGTTTACAAATGAAAATTGTGAGCTAGAAATTATCATTTTGTGCATTAAATGAGACATGTGCTTCATAGATGACTCATGGTCTCATTTCTTGTGCAAATGTCACATATTGTGATTGATTTGTGCTTGATATGATAAGAGGAGAGAGGAGGGGCTGCCATATGGGAGCTTGGTCTTGTATTTTTTTGATACTCACTCTCTCATTTTATCATAAGAAACACAAGAAAGAAAAAGGCTCTTTTCTTCTTCTTCTTCCTCTAGCTCAAAACTTCCATCAATGGCTTCATCTTTAACCTCCATCCATCTCATGGATGCAAGAGACAAAATGATCACAAACATTCTCTTTTATCACCTTGGACACGTCGGCTAGCACACTTCGTGCCGGAGTTGCTTCGGCTGAAGCGAGAGCCCGTAAAAAGAATCGATGATGTGGTGCCCTTTCCGACGAGGAGATCGAGATCGGAGATGCCGCGAGGAGCTTGGGATGGTGGTCAAAGACCCAAGGACACGGATCGATCGGTATAGCCTTTCTATCCTATTTGCTCCCAATGGGTTTTACCCCTTCAGGAGCAACTTCCAAAGTCCATACTTTTTTGGTGTACATGGATTCTATCTCAGATCGCATTGCATCCAGCCACTTCACAGAGTCACCACTAATGATGGCCTGCTCGAAACTAGTTGGGTCATCATCTTCCATGATGCAATCCTCGCCCCTACCATCAATGAGAAAACCGTAGTATCTCTCAGGTGGATGAGAAACCTTGCTAGATCGGCGGAGAGGTTGGGGTTCGTCGGCTACTACCGAAATCCTCTGGTTCCAATAAATCATCAGTTGTATTTTGCGGTGCTGGAACCTCTTCTAGCTCTACCTCATCGCCACTAATTTCTTTTGCAAGAAATTCCTTTTCTAAAAAGGTGGCATGTTGACCAACAAACACCTTTTGTTATTCACTGTGGTAGAATAGATATCCATACGAATTGCTTGGATATCCTACAAACTTAAAAAGAACTGATCGTGCCTTGAGCTTGTCCGGATTCTGCTTTTTAACATAGGCCGGACAACCCCATATCTTAACTCTTTTAAGAGATGGTCTCTTCCCATTCCATATCTCATATGGAGTGGTAGGCACAGATTTGGTTAGAACTCTATTCAATAGGTATATGGCTGTCTCAAGCGCATACCCCCAGAAGGAAATAGGCAACTCAGCAGTGCTCATCATAGAGTGCACCATATCTAATACGGTGCGATTCCTCCGCTCCGATACACCGTTGTGCTGTTGTGTATAAGGAGGAGTAAGCTGAGAGAGAATCTCATTCTCTTTTAGATAATCTAGGAACTCATTGCTCAAGTATTCTCCTCCTTGATCAGATCGAAGGATCTTAATACTTTTTCCCGTTTGGTTCTCTACTTCGTGCTTATATTCTCTAAATTTCTCAAAAGCTTCAGACTTGTGTTTCATCAGGAACACATGTCCGAATCTTGAGAGATCGTCAGTGAATGTAATGAAGTAGGAAGAACCGTTCTTGGCGTGTGTAGACATGGGACCATATACATCACTATGTACCAGTCCTAAGAGTTCCGTAACTCTTTCTCCGTGTCCACTAAACGGAGTTTTGGTCATTTTTCCTTTGAGACATGAATGGAAAGTATCATAAGATGATAATTCGAATGAATTCAAATATCCATCCTTATGTAACTTAGCTAGCCGCATTGCATTGATATGACCAAGTCTACAATGCCATAAGTAGGATTTGTTCATTTCTGAACTCTTCCCTTTTTGTTTGTTTTGTATATTAAGGACTGTATTTTGATTGAGAATGAATATGCCATTATGTAACGAGCCTGATCCAATCAACTTTTGATCTAGGAATATGTTCATAATATTATCCTGTACTACAAAATTATATCCTTCTTTAATTAATAAAGAAATTGATATAATGTTTCACATCATGTTTGGTGTATAATAGCACACATTCAGAATCAGTGTATTACTACTTGGTAATACAAGCTGATATTCGCCAACTGCTTTGGCTGCAATACTTGCACCATTCCCTACTTGTACGAAATGATCACCCTTTCCCAGTTCTCTACCTTTACGTAGCCCACGTAACAATTTACATATGTGGGATCCCGATCCGGTATCTAATACCCAGGACGTAGGGTGAACTGAGAAACAGTTCTCAATAACTAACACACCCGAAGAAGATGCATCAGCATGCATGTTCTTTGTTTGGGCGGCATGAGAATCCAGATATTCTTCTGTTTCCTGTTCAGTCTTATAACTCTTATAAGAAAGAACGGGACCAACGATCCCCTGCTCAGTATAATAAGCGTGTTCAGTCAATACATCCATATTATTATCTTGATTATGGCCTGACTTGGTCGCTACCTGGAGAGAGAAAGAAGAAAACACTTTACCGTATGCTCTTGCAAGATTAGATTAGTTATTATCTTATCTAATCAGGACGTTTCCCACTGTTTTTATCAAATCTTCCTTCAAACCCTAAAAGTTAAGATTAGCCGGGATTAATTACACCTTACAATTTCGTCAATCTTTCAGCCAGATCAGTGTCGGTACTTGAGGGAGGTTCCCCATGCTTTCGCACGGACCTAATTAAAATAAACCTCGTTTTCCCAGAGGCATAACCCCGTTAACACCTTTCTAGACACCTACTTAATCGGCTAATTGTTCTGTATAAAACTCTCCCAGGAGTAACTCTTACTCGCAGTGGGTATCAGGATCCAACTATCTCATAGGAGGTATGCAATCTCATTGCAAATTTCAATACTTTAAATTCTCGATAATGCTTTTGCCCCTAGTATCTTATGACCTTGGCTAAGGTCAACAAATCATAAGTGCTAGCCAAGTTCAACCCGTCATTTCCCGATTGAATTAAACCCACCCGTATGACCCTTGGCTCAGGTCAACAAAGTCGTACGACCACCCTAACTCAATCACATCTCATGTTTTAGAAGATAAATACTAATTGGCTACCGTACACCACACCTTTGCTAAGGTCAACAAACGCAGCACGAATACTAACTAGTCTCTATCTGAAATGACGGAGGGCTACGCAGATTTTTCAGAAAACCATGAGCGTAATGAACTTGATATCGTTGTAGAAACAAGTGATTTTGAAAAGGAGTGTTTTTGAGGTTTTTCTAGTTTCTCTATAGAGGTCACTCCCGGTGAAGGGATCTTGGCTCTTTCCCCATCGAATAAGGTGCAGGGTATATCATATATACCGCTGTGCAAAGCAAGAACTATATAAGCTGTCAAAAACTAAACCGCGAGTTTATAGCATCTGCCAATTTAGCTAAAGAGGTCACTCCCGGTGAAGGGATCTCGACTCTTTCCTCATCGAATAAGGTGCAGGGTATATCATATATACCGCTATGCACAGCAAAACTGTAGCTACCCTTTTTATAAAGTTTTGATTCTATAACATCTTTTAGGTTTCTTTCTTTTTATTAATCTCATTAATATATCACACCAGCTTATGCTTCCTAAGCATCACAGAAGAAACGAAAGTAATAATATTTATATATCAGCATATATATATATAGTATAAGCATTCGTCTCAGGCAGTAATATGATCTCATCACAGAACATTGCAGCAGAAGAAAACATATGAAATATTGGTTATACTAGGATGTCCGTGTTTTAATACGAGCCTGTATAAAACACGGATTCCACGGTCGCGATGAATAGCCAAACCCATATCCCTAGATCCCTACGAGAGTTGCAAGTAACACTGCCAATTCTAGGGTTAGGAGACCCGGTCTCGACTCCTCGAGATGGCCTCCCACTGGACCCTAGAACCCGGTTTCTTATGCTTCTCTCCTTGGGTCTACCTAATGCAGAAAAGTAAATAATATACAATGGTGACATCAACCTCATTCCGGAAGTGCCCCAATAAAAGAATATTACATACAAATGAATTTTACATGAATGAAAATAAAAACCCTCATCTCACATAAAACCCCCGGCTATTTAGAACACGACGATCCAATATAACATATCATAGCAACACATAATATCTCATATCATCAACGTAAGTAAGTATGCATACACCGATTGTCGTTGATGTATAGCAACGAAAACCGGCGATACAACTACATACTACACTTACGGTCACAAAAAAGAAAGTGTAAAACGAAAACATTTGGAATCCACAATTACTTTAGACATCTTAAATCCGAAATATCACATACTTCGCATTTCGTGCCTAACTATATGAATTCCACATATTGTATCATATTTCAGATAAATAGACAATATTAAACTTTCCGATCGAATAATCAAATACCCAAGATTTCCTAAATAGCTCAACACTTGAGCGGAGTTCCAAAAATCCCAGAATATGTCACAGTAGCAATGGTCCAGCCGTAGAAGGGTCAAACCAACGCCTCACATGTGGCAACACCGTACTGCCCCAAACCCTAAGGTTTAGAGACGGTTCAGACTGTCACATAATCGAGTTAAGGTTTGTGTTCTTCTAGAGGGTCCACCGCGTTACTTGCACGTTTTTCCGAAAGATTTAAACTCAAGAAAGATTCAACACTTAAATGTTTTTCGTGTCGGGAAAAAGTGAGTTAATGATATCCGTTCGAACATTTTAATACTTTCTAAATTATCCGGAAAATAGAACGAAGTTAAAATTTCTGATCGAATCAACGAATACATAAAAATCCCCAGAACACTCAACACTTGAGTAAGATTAAAAATACCCAGAATTATGTACAAGTACCTACGGATGTACTGTGCCAAAAAGCTAACCCTAATTCTACTGTGCTGCCGCGGAACCGCCGCGCAAGGCATGGTATTGCCGCGGTTCCGCGGCGCTTTAGTGGAATTTTGGTGTCGTTTTTCACAGTAACTTTTAGAATTCCCTGCTGATTTTTTGAGTATTTTTAATGCAGAAAAAATCACATTTTTACAAAATTTCCAGAGAGGGGGTCAAGTTCGATGTTTCGGGGTTTGATCGGAGTTTTAACTTCGCATACACGTCGCCTAATGCTCTAGCTAGGCTCTGATACCACTGTAGGGTTCCTATGCACTCTTACAAGGGTCCATAAGGCATCAATCATGCCCGATTTAAAATTTAGACGTGCCGAACAACCCAAAGCTAGGATCTTTGCTAGATTATTAAGGTTAAACATGCAAGTAAACATCTTTACAACTAAGAGAGAGGAATTACAACCTTTATAGTCCACTCCTTCGTTTCGTAAGCTCCGAGTAGAAGTCCCTTCGCCGCGATCCATGATCTCCCGGACTCTTGAGAGGCTCCACAACCCGAATGATCCATGCTTGCTTGTAGTCTTCCTTTTCAAAGATGATCTACCATGAAATTTCTTGAACTCAAGCTTCTCACTCACTAATGAAGTGAACACCCTAATCTAATTGGCTAGATTAGATGAGGATGATGAAGTAGGATTTATGCTCTCTTTTATTATCAAATTCTCACACTAAATCATCACTGAAGAAAAACCTAGAAAGCTTTTGTGAGCTCAAAGAAGAAGAAGAAGAAGGAATTCCTTCCGTTATGAATAATGAAAATGTAATAATGATTACAAATGAAACCATGGTTCAATATGAGAAGGCTAACCCATGTAGAGACTTAACTAGGGTTAAGGGTATGGTTTGGGTCAAAGAAATATCTAGCAGAATATCAACCATAATATCTTTGCTAGAAATAAAGTAAAACCTTCTAGAAGTATCATGAAAGAGCTAACCCAAATCAAACCCTAACCATGTTTAATCTCCACTAATCATGTTGCATTAGTAATTATAACATGTTACAATATTATATATCACATATATAATATATATTTATAACAATAGAAAATAATACAATTAACATATATCGCATATATATCAATGTATTATCCGGTGAGAAAATGAATCAATAAAGCAAGCCAATATTAGATAATATAATGCGATATATCATATATATAATTATACATTAAATTATTGAATCAACACTTGATCCGACAATCCGGCTATATCGAATATAACCGACTAATATATCATGTACCGATTCATCGCATCAACACTTGATCCGATGACCCGGCTTATATCAAAATATTGCGAGAATATAATACGATATCTCATATCGTATTATCCTCGGTCCTGCACATATCATATATGTGCTCCTACTCCGTTTTGCCTGAGTCAAGAAACTTCTGTGTAGGACTCTAAAGAATCGTCAATACGCCGGTAGCAGGTGATGATCATATTAAACACCCATAAGCTGCAAGCGGTCAGCTAAACGTAACAACCACCCAGGTATTGATCGATCAAAAGATCAACAAGCAAGCCTGTACATTCTCCTGTGAATCCAAATCAGTAACACTCCCGTACAGTCCGGTCTCCTCGTCTGATATGTTGCATATCTAGTCTAGGGGTGGTATACGTCAGACCCCAGTAACCGATAAGTCGTGCCGATATGAGGCTCATAACAGGTCGAGAAACTACTTATAACACTTACCAGTAGTACTCTCTATCATCCCTGGCCATGGACTTCCAGTTATAACCAATCGAACACAGCACGACATCAACTCCCTATACCGGGAGAGACGAATCCCCTCCTATCGCTCATTGCCTCCTTGTGATTCGGGATTGTACCCAAAAGCCACCGTTTTGCACGCCCTCTTGGACGTGGTAAGGTGGAAATCAAAGGACAGTGGGAATCACACAAGACTCTATGACGATCTCGGGTCTACAGACTACCCTGTACCAGTGTCACCGGAGAACTGCCATCTGACGTGAGGTATAATACCATCTGGGAGTTCTCAGCGAGTCCGTACGTGTACCTAGTCTCCACTGAGCACCCGTACACTATCCTTGATGTCAAACACCGATGGATATGGGATCTTCCATCGCCCATCATATGGGTCAAGATGCGTATACGCTAGTCTACTCTGGTGTATCGATGCCCTGTCTCGATACACCCTCGACTAGGAACAGTTATAGGATGTACTCATCGACTACCGTGGCCCCACTAGTATGATCTCATCATAGTCCCAGTAGTCGAGTACATATCCTAGGGGCTTTATCAACATGTGAGAGTAAGACAATAAACTAATATAAGTCAACATGTTAAGATAAAGTGAAACCAAATAGCATACTATCATGACGAGCAAGAAAGTCCTCTCTATATATATCCAAGCATCCATTATAATATACATCATATGTACAACAATGGCCTCTAGGGTATATACATAACTAACAGGACTGACGGAGCCCGAGATATGAGAATTTACGTGTCGATGTTGGACACGGGTTTCATGATGTTTCGAGTGTCGATGTTGGACACTCAGGTTCCATGATTTTGATATGTCGTTGATGGACACACGTCGGTTGATATCCTTATATTTACATGCATTTGATTTCATGATATTTACATGCATGATGTTGTTGTGTCATTGGTTGACACGTGGATGAGATCCACATGCATGCAGGCATTGATTATATGGTTGGATGATATCCACATGCATATAGGCATTGAGTATATTGTTGTCACATATGCAGACACGGTCACTCTAGATATCATAGTATTACATTTATGATATATTTGACCTAGGAATCGTTGTTTTCTTCGATTTCTACCTGATGATGTTTTCTACTCTCGAGTTGGCAACTCACCCCCGTTGTGCCACAGTTTTGTAGGTTGACTGCATGGATCAGTAGCGGCATCGCCGGCGCACAGCTTGCATTCAGGTGATTTGATTTGGTAGGTGGTATATGTTGGATCGTACCACTCTTGTATTTACTATTCCGTTGTATCTACTATTCCGTTGTATCTAGTTAACTCCATCAATCAGAAACAAGTATTTGTATATATAGTAAGACTTGTAGTTGCGAGACTTAGAGCGATGGGTTATATGTTCGCTTGGTGGGTTGATGTCTTGCTTTATTCATTATTCTTTGTGTTGATCTTCGCCGTTGGACGTCGTATACTTGTTTTATGACTTGCGTGGTTGTGATTAAGCCGATTGGCGAAGAGCTAGCTCCCGCTTGGGGATGCCTTCTATATTATTATGTATATGTTGTTTTGGATCAAAATATACAAGGGAGGTGCTGCCCAAATTTTTAGAAGACGAAACATGTTTTTCAACTAGTAAAATCCACTTGTATTTTTCATGTTCCATTATCTATGCATTTAAGAAAACTTTTGATTTCATCATACCTTTATTTCAAAACTTCACCTCTTTTATTTTCTTTAAAAGGTTTAGATTTCTGGGCTTCGGCTTACTTAATTTACGTTACTCCTTTAGACGTGGCGTGATTTAAGTGCCGGTCACGAACTAAATTTCGGATCGTGACAAAGTTGGTATCAGAGCGTTAGGTTTAACCTTGGTTCGAGTCTAGGTTTGACTATGTGTAGTCTGGGGCGTAATCTATTTGGGAACCTAGGCTTGACCTTACGGAACTTAGACTTGAACAGGGGTATTAGACCCGAACTTTCGTTTCATAGACTGACCCTGATTGATGGAGTAGGTAGCTTGAGTAGAGTGACGTACCGTACGTATGTTCCGCGACATATTTACGATACGATACTCCACTTAAGAAACCTTAGGATGTACATATCTTGAGACTTGTTATTCTGTTCGTTCCCTTGGTCATACATTCATTTGAGATCCTTGATTCTATTCGTTTCCATGATCATACTCTCATTGATTTCGTTCCTCCTTATGATCATGTATCCATTCTGGATATGTTGTTTCCTTTCATACCTTTGATCTATCTTCTTCGATACATGCTTGAGGTTCCTGTCACCATGGTTTGAGCGCAGATTGAGCTGCTGCTAGTGATGCGGTCAGGGCGAGGTCGTCATGGACGATGACTGACCATCATGTTTTCTTGTGACATGGGAACGTATCGATTTAGTGTTTGTGTCGTGACATCTCGTTTGAGGTAAGTGTACAGTTTTGCACCGAATGATCGGGCCATTGTTAGAGGCTGCCAGTTGGGAGAGGACTGTTGATGTACAGCCTACCTCAGAGATTATAATGTCGTCTACCCTGCAGATAGATGACCCAGCTGTTTATGAGATTGATGAGATATCTTTTCCAGAGCTTACGAGCTGAGATCGCTGGAGCTTCCAGGCAGAGATGCGATAGGTGATAGCTAGTCTATCTTGAGTTAAGAGACGAAGGCGATTCGTCAGATTGATGCGCCGACGCAGGCTCAGTTGAGTTGAAGATTTCTAGTGTGGAGAATCTTATTCAGATCTAGAGTAGATCGATCCAGAGATGACGTTGTTCGTTGGATGATCCGATAGGAGATCAGTAAGTTGACAAGTTTCGGATAGAGGACCTCACCCAGATACGTTGTGAGTTGATTGAGAACGCACAAATATAGAATATTCCTACGATGATTGGGACGAGTTGCCGAGGACGTGTTCGGCTAGATATCTTCTACAGAGTGATGAAGATACCAAGTTTGTATTACGAGTCCGTGTGAGAGATTCCGGATTGACTGTAGCAGAGAACAATTGCAGTACGCAGATAGCATGACGTGACGTCGAAGCGGACGAAAATAAAGATGAGTGAAACAAGAGGTTCGTGCGAGATGTTAACAAGCTGTTGTTACTCCCTCTTGAGGTTAGAGATCTGATATGTATACAGAGACGTTGGGATACGGCCAGTTCCCGAGGAAAAGCTGTGCTGAGAACACAGATGTCCAGAAAGAGAGAAAGGATTATGTAAGAGTACCAGCCTCCGTATAGTTCGGCATAGGCGAGATCGGAAGAGACCTTGATCAGGTTTCTTCCAGGACACTGCTGCGATAAGATTTGCATCGAGGATCAGTTATGCCACTTGAATTCAGAGGGCCAAAGGCCGACGCCAGTGACGTGCTGCTTTACGAGTGGTCATACTAATTAGCCGAGAGATGACCGGAGGAGTGTCAGAGCGGAATCGTTTCCGTTAGTACACCTGACCGGGCCGAAGAGCTGATGGATTGCGTGATTGGCAATCCACAGAGAAAATGAGGACCCAGAGAAATAGGACGCTAGACCGTGAGCAGGAGGCAAGCGGATGTTCTTGCTCTGCCAGTTTTGGGCGCACCGATAATTTTCGACATTGTAAGAGGTGTACCTCAATATCATTTGTTGCGATTTGCTTTTGTGATATGAGTACCACACTTATATCGCTTGGATTTGGGTTTTGATGATTGAGTTCATGATATTGTTTTCGTGCACCATGGCTGTTCCTGCTGGGTATTTATATTTTGTGCATAGTTATTGCACTTGATATATGTTTTATACACAGTTGTGTTGGTTTGCGAGTTGTGCATATCAATTGTACTTGATGTCGATTTTGTGCCTTGGTAGCACAAGTATATGATTTCGTGGATTTCATACGGTTGATTTGATTTTATGCATGTGGTACGCGCTCGATTTGATTTTTGCACTCGGCATAGCTCGCATGTGCTTGCAGTGCATTGATACGTGTTTTGTGCACGTAGTTACACACGTTTTTGATTTTATACACCTTGGTACACTCGGTGTTGTTTTTATACGCATTTGAGTTATTGATGAGATTTGTGCATTTGTTGCACTAGATTTTCATTTCGTGCATTTGTTGCACCAGATTGATACTTCGTGCATTAGTTGCATTAGATTTATACTCCGTACATTGGTTGCACCTGATTTATGTATTTGCGCATTTGTTTCACCAGACTTATGTTTTGTGCGTGTTTGCACTTGACGTTCGTTTTTCGTGCGCTTTACCGCACCGGGCATTTATACGGACCTGACGTACTTGGGTCGGATTTTTGCGCATATTAGGCGCTTGGTATTGGATTTCGTGCGCATCGGATGCACTTGAATTAGATTTTATTTGTGCATGACGGATGCACTTGATTTGGATTCTTGTGCATGTTGGGCGCATGATATGTGATGTGATTTTGTGCACACCGGATGCACTCGATTGGGATTTTCATTCGTGCAGGTTAGTTGCACTGGATTGAGATTTTCGTGCATTATAGATGCACTAGATGTTGTTGTCGTGCACACCCGTTGCACTGGACAGAAGCTTTCGTGCACGCCCTTGCACTTAGTTAAGTTTTTGTGCATATTGTGGCACTTGTATTTAGATTTGATTTCCGTGCGCACCAGACGCACGTGATTATTGGATATGCCTTTTAGGGCTGATTTTGCTCTTGAGCAATTTGTTTTCATGATGGGCACTATATTATGTAGTAACCAAACATGACTGATCTGAGGACAGTACCTGAGTACTTGCATGCATAAAAAGTTAACAAGAGGTTTTCAAAAAGGAGCTATAGTTTCTCTATTTCTTACGTGTCTGCGAACGACACGAATGTTTATAAAAGGAAATGCGTTTGGGATATTGCAAAAGAACGGAACGTATATTTGAGCAAAACATATAATTATTACCTTACAAATGAATGCCCGTCACTTGTGCCGTGAGTTACGCATGTTAGTGTATATACCCTAGAGGCCATTACTATATCATACTAGTTTGTATATTACTTGATGGAAGCTTGGGATATTCACAGTTGTATAGACAATCTTGCTCGAAATGGTAGTATGCTACTTGGTTTGTTTCTACTTTAATGTGTGCATGTGTTTCTTTTAGCATATCGCTTATACACATCAGTGGAGCCCTTAGGATCTTTGCTTGATTACCGACGTTGTGATGGCAGTCACACTTGTGGGGGCTGGGTAATCTACAAGCACATCCTTATACAGGTCCCTAGTCTTTGGATTATCGAGACGGGGCATCGATACTCCGGAGTAGACTAGTGCATGCGCTTCTCATCCCAGCAGGGGAGATGGTCTGTCCCACAGCCATTAGTACGTCGTACTTGAGATAGTATGCGGGTGCTCATTAGGTTACGAGTACACTGGACAGGACTCGTCGGGAACTGTTGGTTGGTACTATACCTATCGTCAGTTATCAGTTCCCAGGTGACATGAGTACAGCTTAGTCCTCTGACTTGACACCGTCACTTTGCCTCGAGTGTGTTCCCACTGTTCTTTGATTACTACCCTACCACAGCTCAAAGGAGTCTTGCAAACAGGTAGTAGTTGGGTGCAGTCCCGAAGCACTTAGCGGCAGTGACGGTTAGACATGATTCGTCTCTTCCGATATTGGGGGCTGATATCGCGCTGTGTCTAGGAGAGCCATTACACAAAGTCCCTGGCCAGGGCAAGCGAGATATACTGGTAGGTTTTCTAGTATTATCTCAGGGTGTTCTGGGCTACACTCCGACACGACTTGTACCGCTATTAGGGGACTGATGTTTACCGCCCCTAGGCCCACCATGCAATATTCTCAGACGAACAGACCGGACTGTACGATGATTGTCACATTCAGGCTCAGTAGGAGTTCGGATGGGCTCACCTCATCAGTCTTCTTATCGGCATCTACCTGGGGACCGTTACGTATAGCTAGTACTGCTTGCGGCCTATGGTTAAACCCACTGTCAGCGTAGTGTCGAGTCTTTAGAGTCCCACACAGCGGGCTATTCGCCTTTGGGCAAAACAGAGTAGAGGCCGTATGGTTTTGCGATGGGGTTCGTTCACATCCGCGCACTTGTGCACGTTTGCTGTCCGGGCAGTTATTACTAGCGGGCTTTGGTTTAAACCAGATCCTAGTATATGTTTTGGGATTGGTTTTATCTCATTGTATTCGTGTTCCTCGGAATACGGATGCGGGTGTGTATGCACAGTTGACAGAGGCAGAGGCAGAGGATTCTTTTTAGGGTTGTTGACCGTTGACTTTTTCCAAACCCTAATGAGAATGAGAAATATAATTAATAATATTAATTAAGGATAATTGTGCCATGGTTGAGTTGAACATTTGACTTTTGTTGACTTGTTGATTTTGTTGACCGGTTGACCATTGTTGACTTGTTGACCATCATCATTTCATTTCAAAGATGCTTCTTATTTCTTGCAAAAGCATTAAATGATGAAATGATAATTGTCATTCATAAACTAACCATCACAATTTCTTAATTATTATTTTTATTATCATTATTCCTAATATGAGAGCATGGTTGTAAAATATCCTCACTTTTTCTTGCACTTTCTCTCTCATAGTTTTAGCTCATCCTCTTCCTCTCTCTCAAAGCTCTCATCTCTCATGAGTTGAGAATCATGAGCTCTTGAGATAAAACCACCATAACTCCTCTCTACTCATTCTAGAGTTCTAGGTTTAGCAAGCCAAGCACTTTAGTTACCTATAGGTTGAGGTAGGAGATCAAGGTAGAGGCCTTCGGGTGGATCCTTCTTCGGCAAAGAGAAGACTAAGAGGAGAAGCCGTTCAAACCACTCCAAGGAGCAAGAAGAGAAGGAGTTCAAGACCTAGGTATAACTTTCTAACCGAGTAGGTAAACTTGTAGTTAGTTTACTAGGTTTTTGTTTAGCAAAGATAGTCCTTTTAGTCCATGTTACCTTGTCACGACCCGAAAGTACGGAACGTGACCGGCACTTAGATTACGAAGCGTCTAGAGGCGCCACGTAACCTAAGTAAGCCGAAGCCCAGAAATCTAAACCATGAAAAAGAAGAAGAAGCAGTAAAAGAAAACATGAAGGAATAAGTTTAAAACATCAGCAAATTTTCACAAAAATTTCGGCAGAGTCTCCTCTATAAAAACTGGCCCCCAAATGGGTACAACAAATGTAATATACATAAACAACAATAAAAAGCATCCCCAAACGGGAGCTAACTCAACGCCAACAGGCGGAAACAACCACAACAAGCACAATAATATACAACGCCAAAGGACGAGGCTCAAAACTCAAAAGAAAACAAAACCAACAGATCAGAATAATACATGCGCGACTCTAAGGTCGAAATAAAAGTCTGGTCCAATAAACTTATCAAGTAATACAAGTATGGTTGATGGAGCTTACTAGATACAAATGAATGAATAAATTATAATGGTGGTTCAGATACAAGTGAACCAATCTACCGTGCAAATCACCCTGAAATAAAAGATGTGCCAGCAAGCTTCCCGGGAAACCTGTACCTCGAACCTGTAATAAAATTTGGCACAACGGGGGTGAGTTGCCAACTCGTGAGTAGAAGACATCTACGAAAAGAAATCGAATGCACGACGCTATCCTAGGTCATAATAATACACTATTATATCTTAATCATCTAGTAATAGCAGGGTAAAACTACGTGTAAATGCAGATACCCCGTGCTCGTGTCAGTGCCTCATATAATACTATGTCATATGAATGGATATGCATGCACCATGAATGTAAAGTAACAAATCCTGAAATCCAGATATATATGTATAAGAACTCTTTAGCTGTTATCATAGTAAAGTGTGTATAAGCATATGAAATCTCAACAATGAAATCCATGGAAATCCGTGTCAAGTATCGACACAACACATGTAATCTCAAGTCTCAATATGTCGGGCTCCGTCAGTCCGGATCGGCCCATATCATCAAATCTCACGACAACGGTCGGTATCCTCCGGATATCCGCCGCGCCAGACATCACCGGTAGGTAGTCTTCCCCTGCCAGGCTCATCGTCTACAACTCGATCTTCTTGCCCCGGGATACCATACCAGGTCCACCATGTACCCGAGACGGTTCATCCACTCCTCGAATCGGGTCTCGAAATCCAACAGAAAACATGAAATCTCATGGTGGAGGACACATACATCACGAGAAAACCGCATCTTATTTTAAAAAGAGAAGAGGAGAGAGAGAAGTTTTTATATATTTTTGCGGTTTTCCCCAAAAATCCAGAAATCTCATAGAAATCCAAATCTCAAAATCATGAGTAAGTATATGATAAGTGTCGGCATATGCCCATACTACTGTGCGATAACATGAAATATGAATGCATGAATGTCTAAGTAATAAATATCATGTCTTATACTAACATCAGAGAGTAATCATAATATTATATCGGTTTAGTTGTTAACTGATTCTATCAATAAAAGATAATATGATCTAAAGTGTACGTGACATAGCAATTACCGATGATGATGTGTGTGAGCCGGCAAATAAGTGTGCGTGGAATATGCGCATCATCGGTAATAGTGCTGGTGTCCTAACAGGTAAGGTTTATACTGATTATAGCAACATATGTAAGAACAACACCATGATGATTACAGTATGAATGTAATACAGGTGTGCATTATCCACTCCTCCGCGATATACGAGTACAACTACCACCATGTGAGTCGAACCTAAACTAGTGTCCATCTAATATCTTAAGGAACTAACCTAAGAAACTAGTCAATAAGAAACAAGCATCTACCTAAGGTCTGAACCAATATCTCTAATAGTCGGCGATCCCGCCTCAATAGCGTCATGTACGTAGTACGGCTTCCTCGAATCAAGAGTGCGGATCAATCATTATATCTAAGCATCGTACGGTAAAATCCATCGTACGGTATCCCAATATCGGGGTACGGGTCAAGTATCTCCTAGGTGTCTCATTATTCGTAATGTGTCATCATCAACACATCTCATGATCAAGGTGCTAAACTATAATCGCATACATAAATCATATATCATTGCCATCATGGAATAATCATTAGTTATCCTCAGAAATATCATGTCACATGTATCATATTGTGATTAAGTCATACCGATATCTTATCGTGATCGGTCACAAGCTACAACCCAGGTACTATTTTAGCGTCCCATGTACCTCCATATCACCACCACCCTTTATAATTTATATATTCATGTTCATTATCTCATTCTCTAGTGATCCGCTAACACTTTAATACGACTGTATAGTCAAGAATCACGTCATCAAGCCCAGTTATACTGTTTCATCATACCTCAGATATCATATCACATCAATGAATCCCATATCCATGTTGTATAGATATATACACCTATACCTAGTTTTATATATATACACACACACGTATACCCCATGTCGAGTTTCAGTGTGTGCGTGTGTGTGTTTTTATCTGAAACCTACGAACCTCTCCCAAAGTATTCATCCTCAGGTATGGTTTTCCTAAATCAGTCTAGTCCCGCCTAGGGTCATTACTAGGGTCCTGCTCAGTAAGAATCTAGGGTCACATCGGGTTTCCTAATGTCAATAAGTATTATTCCTATTCTACGTTGCGGGGGTGCTAAACGCCATCCACCCGACTTCCCCCCGTAGATATGCATCTACTCACCTGGTCCATGTCTGCCGAAGACGGTGTCGCCATCCCCCTCTTCATCGCCCGCAGTCCACATGAGGGTACCTAAACGCAAACATATAAATAGTATCGTAAACTGAATTACATACAAAAGTCAAAACGATGCAAGGAACCAGCATAGGTTAAAACCTATGTCCCGTTCACGCAAAAGAACCGAATATCGCTCGATATCGGCGTACAAACTCCGATGGATCAATATAACATCAACAAACAACTTGTAGTTTTAAAACACATTACTTATACTATAAAACATGATTAAATCCATCGAAACCCGAAAATCTATCAAACCGTCCAATTTCGCAAAACCCGAAAATGCCAGTTTACCGTTTTTCATCAAAACTTAACATTTAAATGAAACCAATGGTCATAAAACTCATTAAATAGCATAACTAGACTATACAAACTATTACTATATTTTTATTACACAAACTTGTATAAATTTGAAATTTCTAGTTTGCACCCTTTAACAATTTTCAACATTTTTCAAGCAAAATACTCACAATTCCACCACAAAACATGATTTTGCATAAATTAATGACTTAAACCACAATTCATGATGATAATGATATAATGAAACCATAATTATATTTTTAATCTCATTTATATAGGAATTTCTAAAATCTAGTTTACAAAATTAGCAATTTTTATCACAATTTATCAATTAACCATAGAAACTAGCAATCAAACTAAGTTTTTCTTTCCATTAACATGCTAATATTTCTACTAAAACTATAATCCAATGATAACAACCCAAATTAGAATTTTATATTAACCACAACCACATTTTGCAAAAACCTAGTTAACTAAATTCCTAATTTAAAACAATTTTTGAATAACAATTTGTTAAACAATAACCATGCAAGATTTCCTAATACTAAAAGTGTTAAACTAATTACTATAACCCTAATTAATTATTAAAAATCATAATTTGAATTTAGAACCCTAGCTTGCATTTAAAAAAAAAAGAACATAGAATTAATTCATTAAATCTAATTAAGCTTAAATGAACATCTAAAACAATAAATCAAAAGAAAGAAATTATACCTCCCAAAATATGAAATCCAAACAAGAAATGAGCCTCCAAAATGCATGCCTTCCATCTCCAAATTTCATATAAAAATGAGCAAGGAATAAAGAGTATGGAATAAATAGGATTTTGTGGAATTTTAATTGAATTTTTGATGTGTTTTTGATGAATTTTGAATAAAAATGATGTGGGAAATGGGGGGGGGCAGCCATGGGGGGTTGTGGCCGGCCCTAGAGAGGTGAGGGAGAGAAAGAAGAGAGTGGGAAAAGTGTGTAGAAGTTTCAAGAGAAGAAATATCAATAAAAGTCTTTTCATGCTTTATTTATTTATTTATTTATTTCTTTACTATAGCAACTCAAGAAAGCTCTAGAAAATAGGAAAAATTTGCAAATAAATTTTGCATGATACACACTAATTTCTAATATGCCATGGTTCATTTTTGAAAATTAAAACCATTTAAATTTGTAATTTACACTAATTTAGTGTAAAAATAAAGCTTATGTTAATATTTAAAATAATTAATTTAGGAAAAATATTTTATTAAACTAAAAATTTATAAGTGGCTAAATAAACACCATTTACTAGTAATTTCATAATTAAAATAGATATTTTAAAAATTATAATGAAAACAATCACGGTTTGGTTTTACGAAAAAGTACATTTTACTTTACCGAAAATCCTAAAAATGCACTTAAACACTTTTATTCATTTAATTATTTATTTAATCATTTTTAACACGTTACATACCTTGTGTCAAAAAATCGTTTTTTACCTATTCCGCCTCCCCGTAAGAACCGGGGTGGATAACGTGGACTTACAGTGGTATCAGAGCCTAGCTAAACAATAACTAGCATGTTAGCAAAGTATTTAGAATTTCGATCCGAAAAAAAATCGCAAAACACGTTAAAATCCTCAAGTTTCTGCCGATTTTTAAAACTGCTCCAAAAATAATTCCACATACCTTAAAAATCGGCTCAGGGTTTTCTAAGAACATGAAGCAAAAATGAGCCCATGACTCGGTCAACGCGGCGCGGAACCGCGGCGAAACCACGCGTTTCGCCGTGGATCCGCGGTCGAGTTGGGTCGGCCGCGACTCGGGTTTGCTGCAGTTTGTTCAGTGTTCTGTTTTGGGATTTTTAAAGTATTTTGTTTCTGTCCAGAATTTCCAGAGAACAATGTTGTGTTTGGGGTAGTTACAAATCCGTATTTTTGATCGAAGTTATGTAGACTTTAGCTAATTGGTTATATCTGTGATGTGATATATGCACTGAACGTCGACTAATCGCTATACGTCGATTAGTGGGGGTTGTGCATATCTGTGATCTGTAATGTTGTTGGACTGCGTATATGAACTTGTTGGATTGTCGCTAATGAATAGCCCGGGGTTGTGAGATGAGAGTTTTCTTTATCTTTCATTTGATGTAATATGTAATATGATGTAATATTATTTTATGGCCGCACATCCGGGATGAGGTTGTAGCCGCCATTGTATATTATTTCTTTTACTGTTTTTGCTCCTCCGATAGACCCAAAGTAGGGTGCACAAACTACCGGGTACCTCGAAGTGCCGAGTGGCCTACTCACATAGTTGAGGGAGGTTGCTTCACTTCGGGTATTTGGCGGGTAGTTTGCCGCACCCGTAGGGGTCTAGGGTGGGGTTTGGCTATTCATCGCGACCGTGTAATTAGTCTTTCATTGCAGGCTCGAACGAAACACGGATTCCTAGCATATCCAATGTGTTCATCTGTGATCTGGAATGGCTATCATTGCATCTGACGAATGTATATATCTATATAAGATATCTAGTAGGCGTTGCTTATGTTTTGCATTCGCGCTAGTCCAGCCCCCGCTCTGTCGTCAGTTAAGTAACCTAACGGGTGATGACGGGGCCCTGTGGCGAATGCGGATGGCATAATCGTACGCCATATTTTCGTTGTTTTCTGCAATGATAAGATTAAATGATGGGACACATTAAATTAATGCAAGAAAATAAACCAAAGTTAAAGTTGTTGGAACAATTTCAAAATCACTCGGTTTCTTTTCAAAACAAAAAACTTTTAAAAATGCGGAGCTTAAACCACTCCTTTTAAAAGCTATCAAGGTTCCTTCGATTATATCAAGTTCACTACGTTCACGGTTTCGCCAAAACCATTCGTAGCCCTCCGTCATTTCAGTTAAATATTCAGTAGTATTCAAGCTATGTATTTTGACCTTCGCCAAGGCATAGTGATTGGTAGCTACTGAATATTTATCTGTAGCATAGATAGATGCGTTGGTTTGGGACAGTCGTACTACTATTTTGGCCTTCGTCAAGGGTATGTACGGGTGGGTTCAAATTAACCTGGATAATGACAGTTAGAACTTGACATGTGACTTATGATATGTTGGCCTTCGTCAAGGTCATAAGAGCATGGGGCAAAAAAAATCCACATCGGGAGTTTCTAAAGAAACTGAAACTTTCTAGCGCTACATACCATTTGGAGTGTGATAATTCTGATAGGATTCCTTCAGTTTTATCACACTACTGTGAGTATATTCTACTCTTTGGGAACTTTCTCACTTAACGATTAATGCTATAAACCAAGTAGGTGTCTAGAAAGGTGTTAGCGGGGCTACGCCCACAGGGAAAAGAGGTTATTTAATTAAGGAACTTCGCGAAAGCATTGGAAAACCTCCCTCGAAGTTCCAACACTGGCCTGGCTGAAAGGTTAAGCAAGTATTGTATGGTGAGATTGATCCCGACTAATTCTTCTTTTATGGTTTGAGGAAGGATTCGAGAAACAGTGGGAGCCATCCTGTTTAGATAAACTAAAAACCAATCTAAACTTGCAAGAGCATCATGCTGAGTGTTTTCTTCTCTCTCTCTCTTAATTGCAGCGACCCAGTGACTACACATAGGTTACATCTAGATAATAAAATGACTGAATCTGACTATTATGACCGGCAAAGGTCTGTCCAGATGTCCATTGCCCATGACGAGCTGGGACACCTCTTAACTAATCAAACCCCTGCCGTCTCAGGACCAGTTTCCCATGTCATGGATATTAATATCCGTAAGACATCGGAAAAAGACTGTGCGAATGCCAAGTGCCTCGTGTTGGCATCAGTTGATGGTGCATACCAGAGGTAGCACGAGAAGATGGACTTAGTTTCTATCTTCCTCCATAACAAAGATTTATATGGAGAGCAATCTCGTATCACAAGATATGAGACCTCGAACGAATTGCTTCAAGCAAGGTTGGCTTTCGGGTCATCTGTAGGGGGCAACGTACTTACAGAGACCGGCTATTTTGATGAGCTCACGGACCTGAAGACCACGTTGAAGAACGGGTCAAATACTGACTTGATTCTACAGTCTCTGCCTTCTACTTATACCCTAAAGGAAACCAGGGAAGTAGAAAGAAAGGGAAGGGCAAAAGTTTCGGGACTGGATGTAGTAAAGGAGGGACGTTCCTATTGTTACGGGAATGAACATTGGCAGAAGGATTGCAGGGCTAGCAAAGCCAGTAGCCAGGATTCGAAGCATGTTGTGGCTTCGGTTTCAGGTGTGTTTGTAGTAGAAAACTGTATGTCAGTTAACCCTACTTCCTGGGTATTGGATACCGGATCAGGATCTCACATATGTAATTCATTACAGGCTCTGAGAAACCGTAGGGTTATCAGGATAGGTGATATGACTCTCAGAGTTGCCAACGGAATGAGCATGGACGCTGAATCCGTAGGGGAATATCATCTTGGACTGACAACTGGGCAAATATTGATTCTGCGTGACTGTTTGTATGTACCTAGTGCGACATGTAATATCATATCTGTATCCTTACTTTCTAAGGAAGGATATGATTTTACTTTTGAAAACGATGCGGTCCACATCCACCTAAATCAAGTTCTGATTGGGTCAGGTACATTAGAAAACGGAATATACGTACTGAATCAAGCTCAGGTTTTCAATGTCTAGAACACACTTAAAAGAAAGTCTCCGGGATTAAATCAGGCTTTCTTATGGCATTGTAGACTGGGTCACATTAATGAGATACGGTTAACAAAGTTACATAAAGAGGGATACTTGAATCCGTTCGAGTATCAGTCTTATGCCACTTGTGAATTTTGTCTCATGGGAAAGATGACAAAGACTCCGTTCACTGGACACGGAGAAAGAGCAAGCGAGCTTTTAGGACTCATACACAGTGACGTGTGTGGTCCAATGTCTACACATGCGCGAAGTGGTTATTCATACTTCATTACTTTTATAGATGATTTCTCTAGGTATGGACATGTCTTCCTAATGAAGCATAAATCTGAGGACTTCGAGAAATTTCGGGAATACAAGAATGAAGTTGAAAAACAAACAGGCAAAAGTATCAAGACACTGAGATCTGATCGAGGTGGTGAATACTTGAGTGCCGAGTTTCTGGGCTACTTAAAAGAGAATGGAATTCTCTATCAGCTTACTCCTCCATACACACCATAGCACAACGGTGTATCGGAAAGGCGGAATCGAACTCTATTAGATATGGTTTGTTCTATGATGAGTAAGGCTGAGTTACCGCGATCTTTCTGGGGTTATGCACTATAAACAGCTGCATATCTTTTGAACCGAGTTCCTACTAAGTCAGTGCCTACCACACCATATCAGATGTGGAGTAGGAAGAAACCCTGTCTTAAACACTTTAAGACATAAGGATATCCAGCTTTTGTCAAAAAGCAGCATGCAGACAAGCTCGAGGCACGCTCAGTATAGTGTAAGTTTGTGGGATACCCAAAGAACTCCAAGGGCTATGTTTTCTATTACGCAGAGGAGCAAAAGGTCTTTGTTTCTCGTCATGCCCGCTTCTTGGAAACTGAGTTTTTAGAAAATCAGATAAGTGGGAGCGCAATAGAACTGGAAGAAATTCCAGAACCACAAGCTATTACTGAAAGCTTGGTAGAACCAGAAGTTTCAGGAGAACCGGACATCCCAGCGCCACTCCGCAGGAGTAGTAGGCAGTCTCATCCGCCCGAGAGATACTACGGTTTTCTCATAGACGGGGATAGAGAGGATTGCACCATTGATTATGATGAGCCTACTAGCTTCCAGGAAGCCATTCAGAGCGGTGACTAAGTAAAATGGCTGGATGCAATGCGGACCGAGATGGAGTTCATGTACACCAACAAAGTTTGGACTTTGGACATTGCTCCAGAAGGGGTAAAACCCGTAGGCTGCAAATGGATCTTCAGAAAGAAGATTGGTGTAGATGGGCAGGTTGAAACCTATAAAGCTAGACTTGTTGCAAAGGGTTTTCGTCAAAGACCTGGTTTGGACTATGACGAGACCTTTTCTCCAGTGGCTATGCTCAAATCCATTCGGATCCTTCTTGCCATTGCTGCCTTCTACGATTATGAGATCTGGCAGATGGACGTAAAGATGGCTTTCCTAAATGGAAATTTGGAAGTGTGCATCTATATGGATCAGCCGGAGGGATTCATTCAGAGTGGGAGCAGCGGTAAAGTGTGCAAGTTGCTTAAGTCCATCTATGGACTGAAGCAGGCATCGCGGAGTTGGAACATCTGCTTTGATGATACTGTCAAAGAATTCGACTTTATCAAAAACCTAGATGAACCATGCTTTTACAGTAAGATTGTAGGGAGAACTGTGGTATTCTTCGTCTTATACGTGGATGACATTCTCCTAATAGGGAATGATATTCCTATACAACAGTCAGTCAAAGGATTCTTGTCACAGAGGTTCTCTATGAAGGACCTTGGCGATGCCAACTACATTCTGGGGATCCAGATCTATCGTGATAGATCTAAGAGGATGTTGGGACTTTCTCAGTCCAGGTACATCGACACCATACTGAAACGATTCAGTATGGAAGATTCAAAGCGCGGTAATCTACTGGCTTGTCACGGAATCACAATCTCCAAAGATATGTCTCCCAAGACTGATTTGGAAAGGGCTCGCATGTCATCTATACCCTACGCATCTGCGGTAGGCTCTATAATGTATGCGATGTTGTATACCAGACCAGATGTAGCATACGCATTGAGCGTTGTAAGCCGATATCAGTTGGACCCAGGCGAGAAACACTGGATAATAGTAAAGAACATTCTCAAGTACCTGAGAAGAACTAAGGAGATGTTCTTGGTGTATGGCAGAAAAGACCTCCAGATCGAGGCCTTTGCTGACTCCAGCTTTCACAGTGACAAGGATGACTCCAAGTCAATGTCGGGTTATGTCTTTACCTTCAATGGAGGGGCGGTTTGCTGGAAGAGCTCCAAGCAGGAAACCGTTGCTGACTCAACTATGGAAGCGGAATACATAGTTGTTTGAGATGCCGCAAAGGAAGCTGTCTGGATGAAGAAGTTCCTCATGGAGCTTCAGGTGGTGCCTACCATTGTTGATCCAATACCGCTGTATTGTGACAACAACGGCGCTATAGCTTTACCGAAGGAACCCAGGTCCCATCAGAAGTCCAGGCACATTTTGAGGTGGTACCACCTGCAGGGTTCCTAGGCACTCTCAAGAGGTCTCACAAGGCATCAACCATGCCAATTTCAAAATTTACGGTGCCGAGAAACCCTAGACTACGGATCGTTAACTAGAAATCTAGGCGACCAAAGCAACTAGTTTACAACTAAACTAAAAGAACGGAAATACAACCTTTGTAGATCCGGTTCTCCACCACCATGGCTCCGCGATGAAGTCTCCTCGCTGTCCAAATTGGATCTTGGGCTCTAGCGTCGGCTTTATCGGAGAAAAAGCGGGCTAGGTCATCGACGACGATGCCGAAGATGATCTACGTCGAGGCATCGCTAGATCAAGCTCCCACTTCACCAAGTCATGAAACTTGTGAAGAAAACACACTCTACTACTTGGCAAGATGTAGAGGATGAAGAAATAGGAAGTGGGTTCACTTTAGAATTGGATTTCTCACTCTTTTCATCAAGTTGCCATTGATGAGGCAAGCTTTTTCTTCAAGTAGAAGATGAAGAAGAAGAAGAAGATAATATGATAAGTATTAAGTAAAATGAAAATAATAATAATACTTATCATCTACCAACCATGGTCAAGTGTAGAGACTAAACTAGGGTTAGTGGGAATGGTTAGGGTTAAGCATGAGACAAAAATGGTCACTTAGTCAAAGCTTCATGAAGCTTCATAATACAAACAAAGTTAGAAACCATTTTTTCTCTTTATGCTTTTTCATTTTCCATAAAGAATAAATCAATAAATAAATGAATAAGAAAATGAAAGGAAAACCCTAACCATTACACAACCATGGTTTAATCTTTACACTTGCTCAAGTTAGCATGTATCATCAAACATGATACAAACTTGTGTACAAAAGTATATCACATATACAATGTGCACAATCCAAGTGAGAAAATCCATTTAAAGTGAACCAATATTAGTTAATGCAAAGTAATATATCAAATATATAATTATACATCAAATCATTAAATCAACACTTGATTTAACGATCCGGTCATATCGCATATAACCGACTAATATCCAATGTATCGGCTTATCGAATCAATCCTTGATTCGATAACTAGGTTATATCGCATACAAGCTTTCGATACATTCATCGCGAGAATAGAATACGGTATCACATACACGCATTATTCTCGGTCCCGCACATATCTCATATGCGCTCCTATTTCGTTTCGCTTGAGCCAGGAAACCTCTGTGTAGGACTCTAAAGACTCGTCAATACGCCGGCAGCAGGTGATGATCATATCAAACACCCACAAGCCGCAAGCGGTCTGCTAAACGTAATGGCCACCCGGGTATTGAGCGATCAGAAGATCGACGAGCAAGCCCGCTCACACTCCTGTGAATCCAACCAGTAATACTTACCGTACAGTCCGGTCTGATCGTCTGATATGTCGCATATCTCGCCTAGGAGTGGTAAACGTCAGACCCCAATAGCTCGATAAGTCGTGTCGATATGAGGTATATAACATTCGAGAAACTGCTGGTAACACTTACCAGTAAATCTCAGCAACCCTGGCCAGGGATTTCCTGTTATAGCCAATCGAACACAGCGCAACATCAACTCCCTATACCGGGAGAGACGAATCCCCTCCTATCGCTCATTGCCTCCATGTGATTCGGGACCGTACCCAAAAACCACCGTTTTGCACGCCTTCTTGGACGTGGTAAGGTGGAAATCAAAGCACCGTGGGAACGACACAAGTCTCTATGACGATCTCGGGTCAACAGACTACTCTGTACCAGTGTCACCAGAGAACTGCCATTTGACGTAAGGTATAATACCATCTGGGAGTTCTCGGCGAGTCCGTCCAGTGTACCCAGTCTCCACTGAGCACCCGTATATCATCTCTGATGTCAAACACCAATGGATATGGGATCATCCATCGCCCATCTGTATGGGTCGAGAAGGTATACGCTAGTCTACTCTGGTATATCGATGCCCTGTCTCGATACACCCACGACTAGGGACCTTGAAGGATGTACTTATGGACTACCATGTCCCCACTAGTATGATCCGCATCATAGTCCAGGTAGTCAAGTACACATCCTAAGGGCTTTACCAACATGTAGAAGAGGGACAATCAGTGTACACGTTAAGGTAAAGATCAACCAGATAGCATACTATCATGTCGAGCAAGAAAGTCCTACCTATATATGTCCAAGCATCCACTACAATATACATCCTATGTACAGTAATGGCCTCTAGGGCATACATATAACTAACAATCTCCCACTTGCACTAGGGCCATCTGATAGCAGTGGTTATAGTATCTCATACTCAACCATCCCATAAAAGTCTCTCTCTGGGAAAAGGCCTTCGTGAGTGGATCCGCCGTGTTATCCTTCTGAGTCTGCTCTCCTAACCTCGATCACCCTGGAGATCAATTATCTCCATGATCAGGTGATACTGCCTTAGAATATGTCTGGATCACTGATGGGACCGGCGTTCCTTGGCATAAGCCACAACTCCATTGTCACACAATGGGAGGAACAAAGTTCATCTCATGAACTAATATACACCTAGACTGCCTCTTTGGTAGCATCTTAAGTAGCGATGTATCCAGCCTTTATCGTCTAGTATGCCACGGTATCTACCTTGGAACTTTTCCAATATACCGTCCCTCCACTGAGGTTAAAGACAATGCCTGTGACTGACATTCAGTCGTCTTTATCACCCTGGAACCATTCCAGTGATTCTCCCCAGGGTCGATTGATACCTTCTCACTACAACTAGTGAGAATCCTAACATCCATTTAGATCTATCTCATAGATCCAAAACCCAGGATTTAGGAGGTATCACTCTGATCCTATATGGAGAATCATTATGATAAGCGGAGATTGATCGAGCGTAGCATAGGAAACTCCTTCCCTATCAAGAGCATGTCATCCACGTACTCTACGAGGATCGTCACTATACTCCCTACTACCTTTTTGTATATACAAGGTTCATCTACCATTTTGATGATGTCAAACTGTTTGACTACTTCATCAAAACAGATGTTCCAACTCCGCGATACCTGCTTTATCCTATAAAGCAGCTTGTACACGTTTCCGCTGCTCCCACTGTCTACGAAGCCCTCTGGCTGTGTACTTATAGACTCTCTCTTCTAAAACATTATTTAGAAAAGCAGTCACAACACCCAACCGCCAGATATCGTAGTCATGGTATGTAGCCGTGGCAAGTAGGATCTGGATGGACTTAAGAATAGCCACTTGAAATGGTTTCATCATCATCCATACCTGGTCAATGATGTAGACCTTTAACAAGTCTAGCTTTGAAAGTCTCAACTCTTCCATGTACACCAAGTAATCTTCTCAAGATATACTTGCTCCTGATGGGGATTTAACCCTTCAGATATAGCAACCAAAGTCCATACTTTGTTGGTGTATAAGGATTCCATCTCAGATCGCTAAGCATCCAGCCATTCTTACAGAGTCTTACTCCTGATGGCCAGCTCGAAACTAGTTGGGTCATCATCTCATGATGCAATCCTCGCTCCCACTGTCATAGAGAAACCGAAGTATCTCTCAGGTGGGTGAGGAACCCTACTAGATCGGTGGAGAGGCTGAGGTTCGTTGGTATCTACTGAATCCTTTGGTTGTACCAAATCATCTGCTGTAGTTTGTATAGCTGGAACCTTTCCAGTTCTACATTACAGACCTTTCCTCGAGCTTGTCCGGATTTTGCTTTTCAGACATAGGCCGGACAACCCCAAATCTTAACTAGCTTAAGATATGGGCTCTTCCCTTTCCATATCACATATGAAGTGGTAGGCACTGATTTGATTCGAACCCAATTCAATAGGTATGCAGCTTCTCAAGTGCATAACTTTCAAAAGGAAAAAGGTAACTCAGTAGTACTCATCATAGAGTACACCTTATCACATAGGGTGCTATTGCTCCGCCCCGATATACCATCGTGCTATGGTGTATACGGAGGAGTAATGCTGAGAGAGAATCTCATTTTCCTTTAGAAAAGTCCAGGAAATCCGTGCTCAAGTATTCTCCTCCTTGATCACATCAAAGGACATAATACTTATACCCGTATTTTGGTTCTCTACTTCTAGCTTATATTCTGTGAATATCTCAAAAGGTTCGGACTTGTGCTTCAACATGAACATATGTCTGAATATTGAAAGATTATCAGAGAACGTAATGAAGTATAAAGAACCAGTCCTGGCATGTGTAGACAGGAGACCTTACATACATCATCATGTATCAGTCCCAAGAGTTCACTAACTCTTTCTCTGTTTCCAGTAAACGGAGCTATGGTCATCTTATCTTTGTGACATGACTGGCAAGTTTCACAAGATGTAAATTCAAACTGATTTAAATATGCATCTAAATGTAACTTCAGCTAGTCGGGTCGCATTGATATGACCTAGTCTACAATACCTGAAGAAGGATCCGTTCATTTCTGAACTCTTCCTCTTGTGTGTGTTCTGTATAGTAAGAACTGTAGTTTGATTTAGAACGTCAATGCTTTTAGATAACGTGCCTGAACCGATCAACTTTTGATATAGGAAATGTTCAAAACATTATCCATCTATACAAAATTTTATCATTTCTTTACTAATAAAGAGATAGATATGATTTGGTATATCAGGTTCGGTATCTAATAACATTCGTTCAGAATCAATGTATTGGTAATACAGGGTGACAGTGACCAACAGACTTGGCTGCAACTCTTGCCCCGTTTTCTGCCTCATGAAACTTATCACCCGTTCTCAGTCCTCTACCTTTCTGTAGCCCTATGTAACAGATTACATATCAGGGATCCTGATCCGGTATCACATACCCAGGACGTAAAGGATACTGAGAAACAGTTCTCTGTAATGAACATACCCGAAGATGATGCATCAACATGCACTCTCTTCGTTTGGGTGGCACGGGAAATCTGGCATTCCCCAATTTCCTGCTCTGTCTTATAACAATTATAAGTTGGAGCGGGACCAACGTTCCCCAGCTCAGTATAACAAGCGGGTACGGTCAAATATCCATATTATTATCTTGATTAAGGCGTGATATGGTCGCTACCTGGAGAGAGAGAGAGAAGAAAACACTCAGCGTGCGCTCTTGCAAGAATAGATTGGTTATTATTTTATCTAATCAGGATGGCTCCCACTGTTTTTATCAAATCTTCCTTCAAACCCTAAAAGGAAAGACTAGCCGGGATTAATTACACACTACAAGTTCGCCAATCTTTCAGCCAGGCCAGTGTCGGTACTTTGAGGGAGGTCCCCCGTGCTTTCGCACGAACCTAATTAATGTAAACCTCGTTTTCCCAGAGGCGTAATCCCGTTGACACCTTTCTAGACACCTACTTGATTAGCTAATTGCAATGTGTAAAACTCTCCCAGGAGTAACTCTTACTCGCAGCAGGTATCGGGATCCAACTATCTCATAGAAGGTATGCAATCTCATTGCAAATTTCAACACTTGAAATTCCCGATAATATTTTACCCCTAGCGTCCTATGACCTTGACGGAGGCCAAACAACCCATAGTCTGCTAATCAAGTTCAACCCGTCATTTCCTGATTGAATTAAACCCACCCGCACGACCCTTGTGTAGGGTTCCTAGGCACACTAGTGAGGTCTCACAAGGCATCAACCATGCCAATTTCAAAAATTCTAGGTGCCGAGAGACCCGACTACGGACCGTTGGCTAGAAATCTAGGCGAAAACATAAACTAGTTAACACTTAACTAAGGGAATACGGAAATACAACCTTTGTAGATCCGGTGCTCCACCTCCATAGCTCCGCAACGAAGTCCTCTCCGCTGTCCAAATCAAATCCGGGCTCTAGCATCGGCTTCGTCGGAGAATGGGCAAGCTAGGTCGTCGATGTCCATGCCGAAGATGATCTACGTCGAGGCAACGCTAAATCAAGCTCCAACTTCACCAAGTCCAAAAACTTGTAAAGAGAACACACTCTACTACTTGGCAAGAGGTAGAGGATGAAGAAATAGGAGGTGGGTAGACTTTAGAATTGGATTTCTCACTCATTTCCATCACTTTCCATTGATGGGGCAAGCTTTCTTCACTTGAAGAAAATGGAAGAAGAAGAAGAAGAAAGTATATTTTGGTAATTATGAAAAGAATAATAATATCATTCTTATCATAACTTTAACCTAAGTTAAGTGTAGAGAATTGACCAAGGTTAAAGTAATGGTCAGGGTTTAGGAGATGAGACAAAAATGGTTGCATCATAAAAGCTTCATGAAGCTTCAAGTGCAAACAAAATAAGCCACCATTTTTCTCTCATTTCTTTTCCTTTTTCCAAAAATAAAAAGACTAATTATTGAATAAGTAAAACCCTTAACCATTTAAATAACTTTGGTTAAATTCTTTACACATAACCTAGCATTCTTGCATTATCAAACATGATATAATAAAGTGCACAAAATCATATCGCATATGCAATGCGCACACCCGAGTGAGAAAATCAATTTTAAAGTGAACCGATACTAGTTGATGCAAAGTAATATATCAAATATATAATTATACATTAAATCATTAAATCAACACTTGATTTAACGATCCGGTCATATCGCATATAACCGACTAGTATCATTAGTAACAACTTATCGAATCAACACTTGATCCGATAACCCGGCTATATCGCATATAACCGATCAATGTCACATCGCGAGAATCGAATACAGTATCACATACTGGTATTATTCTCGGTCCCGCACATATCTCATATGCGCTCCTATTTCGTTTCGCTTGAGCCAGGAAAGCTCTGTGTAGGACTCTAAAGACTCGTCAATACGCCGGCAGCGGATGATGATCATATCAAACATCCACAAGCCGCAAGCGGTCTGCTAAACGTAACGGCCACCCGGGTATTGAGCGATCTGAAGATCGATGAGCAAGCCCGCTCACACTCCAGTGAATCCGACCAGTAACACTACCGTACAGTCCGGTCTGATCGTCTGATATGTCGCATATCTCGCCTAGGGGTGGTAAACGTCAGACCCCAATAGCTCGATAAGTCGTGACGATATGAGGTCTATAACAATTCGAGAAACTACTGGTAACACTTACCAGTAAATCTCAGCAACCCTGGCCAGGGATTTCCTGTTATAGCCAATCGAACACAGCGCAACATCAACCCCCTATACCGGGAGAGACGAATCCCCTCCTATCGCTCATTGCCTCCATGTGACTCGGGACTGTACCCAAAAACCACCGTTTTGCACGCCCTCTTGGACGTGGTAAGATGGAAATCAAAGCACAGTGGGAACCACACAAGACTCTATGACGATCTCGGGTCAACAGACTACTCTGTACCAGTGTCACCAGAGAACTGCCATCTGACGTGAGGTATAATACCATCTGGGAGTTCTCGGCGAGTCCGTCCAGTGTACCCAGTCTCTACTGAGCACCCGTATATCATCTCTGATGTCAAACACCAATGGATATGGGATCATCCATCGCCCATCTGTATGGGTCGAGAAGGTGCACGCTAGTCTACTCTGGTATATCGATGCCCCGTCTCGATACACCCACGACTAGGGACTTTGAAGGATGTACTTATGGACTACCATGTCCCCACTAGTATGATCCGCATCATAGTCCAGGTAGTCAAGCACACACATCCTAAGGGCTTTACCAACATGTAATAGAGAGACAAACAGTATACACGTTAAGGTAAAGATCAAGCAGATAGCATACTATCATGTCGAGCAAGAAAGTCCTCCCTATATATGTCCCATCATCCACTACAATATACATCCTATGTACAGTAATGGCCTCTAGGGCATACATATAACTAACAATCTCCCACTTGCACTAGGGCCATCTGTAGCAGTGGTTGAAGTATCTCATACTCAACCATCCCATAAAAGTCTCTCTCTGGGAACAAGCCTTTGTGAGTGGATCCGCTGTGTTGTCCTCTAAGTCTACTCTCCTAACCTCGATCTCCCTGGAGATCAACCATCTCCATGATCAAGTGATACTGCCTTAGAATATGTCTGGATCACTGATGGGACCGGCGTTCCTTGGCATAAGCCACAACTCCATTGTCACACAATAGGAGGAACATAGTTCATCTCATGAACCAATATACACCCAAACAGCCTCTTTGGTAGCATCTTAAGTAGCGATGTATCCAGCCTTTATCGTCTAGTATGTCACGGTATCTAGCTTGGAACTCTTCCAACATACCGTCCCTCCACTGAGGGTAAAGACAATGCCTGTGACTGACATTCAGTCGTCTTTATCACCCTGGAACCCTTCCAGTGATTCTCCCCAGGATCGGTTGATACCGTCTCACTACAACTATTGAGAGTCCTAACATCCAATTAGATCTATCTCATAGATCCAAAAACCCAGGATTTAGGAGGTATCATTTTGATCCTATATGGATAATCTTTGTGATAATCGGAGATTGATCGAGCGTAGCATAGGAAACTACTTCCCTATCAAGAGTATGTCATCCACGTACTCTACGAGGATCGTCACCATACTCCCTACTACCCTTTTGTATATACAAGGTTCATCTACCATTTTGATGATGTCAAACTCTTTGACTAATCCATCAAAACAGATGTTCCAACTCCACGATGCCTGCTTTATCCTATAAAGCATCTTGCACACGTTTCCGCTGCTCCCACTGTCTACGAAGCCCTCTGGCTGTGTACTTATAGACACACTCTTCTAAATCATCATTTAGAAAAGCAGTCAAGACACCCAACCGCCAGATATCGTAGTCATGGTATGTAGCCGTGGCAAGTAGTATCTGGATGGACTTAAGCATAGATATTGGAAAAGGTTTCATCATTAGCCACGCCTGGTCGATGACGCAAACTTTTAACAAGTCTAGCTTTGAAAGTCTCAACTTTTCGATGTACACCAAGTAATCTTCTCAAGATATACTTGCTTCTGATGGGGATTTAACCCTTCAGATATAGCAACCAAATTCCATACTTTGTTGGTGTATAAAGATTCCATCTCAGATCGCTAAGCACCCAGCCATTCTTACAGAGTCACACTCCTGATGGCCAGCTCGAAACTAGTTGGGTCATCATCTCATGATGCAGTCCTCGCTCCCACTGTCATAGAGAAACCGAAGTATCTCTCAGGTGGGTGAGGAACCCTACTAGATCGGCGGAGAGGCTGAGGTTCATTGGAATCTACTGAATCCTTTGGCTCTATCAAATCATCTGCTGTAGTTTGTATGGCTGGAACATTTCCAGTTCTACATAACTGACCTTGCCTCGAGCTTGTCCAGATTTTTCTTTAAGACATAGGCCGGTCAACCCCAAATCTTAACTAACTTAAGATATGGGCTCTTCCCATACCATATCTCATATGGAGTGGTAGGTAACTGATTTGATCGTGACCCTATTCAATAGGTATGCAACTTCTCAAGCGCATAACACCCAAAAGGAATTAGGTAACTCAGTAGTACTCATCATAGAGCACACCTTATCATATAGGGTGTGATTGCTCCGCCCCGATATACCATCGTACTATGGTGTATACGGAGGAGTAATACTGAGAGAGAATCTCATTCTCCTTTAGAATAGTCCAGTATTTCCGTGCTCAAGTATTCTCCTCCTTGATCTCATCATAGGACATAATACTTATACCCGTATTGGTTCTCTACTTCTATATTATATTCTGTGAATATCTCAAAAGGTTCTGACTTGTGTTTCAACAGGAACATATATCTGAATCTTGAGAGATTATCAGAGAATGTAATGAAGTATAAAGAATCAGTCCTGGCATGTGTAGACAGGGGACCTACATACATCAACATGTATTATCCCAAGAGTTCACTAACTCTTTCTTTGTTTCCAGTAAACGGAGCTATGGTCATCTTATCTTTGTGACATGACTGGCGAGTTTCACAAGATGTAAATTCAAACTGATTTAAATATGCATCTATATGTAACTCTAGCTAGTCAGGTCACATTGATCTAACCTAGTCTACAATACCTTAAGAAGGATCCGTTCATTTCTGAACTCTTCCTCTTATGTGTGTTCCATATACTAAGAACTGTAGTTTGATTTAGAACATCAATGTTTTTAGATAACGTGCCTGAACCGATCAACTTTTGATATAGGAAATGTTCAAAACATTATCCAACAATACAAAATTATATCCTTTCTTTACTAATAAAGAGATAGATATTATTTTGTATATCAGGTTCGGTATCTAATAACATTTGTTCAGAATCAATGTATTCATAATACAGGGTGACAGTGACCAACAGACTTGGCTGCAACACTTGCCCCGTTTTCTGCCTCATGAAACTTATCACCCGTTCTCAGTTCTCTACCTTTCTGTAGCCCTATGTAACAGATTACATATCTGGGATCCTGATCTGGTATCACATACCCAGGACGTAAAGGATACTGAGAAACAGTTCTCTGTAAGGAACACACCCGAAGATGATGCATCAGCATGCACTCTCTTCGTTTGGGCGGCACGGGAATTCTGGTAATCCCCTATTTCCTGCTCTGTCTTATAACAATTATAAGTTGGAGAGGGACAAACGTTCCCCAGCTCAGTATAACAAGCGGGTTCGGTTAATAATCCGTATTATTATCTTGATTAAGGCGTGATATGGTCGCTACCAGGAGAGAGAGAGAAGAAAACACTCAGCGTGCGCTCTGTCAAGAATAGATTGGTTATTATTTTATCTAATCAGGATGGCTCCCACTGCTTTTTATCAAATCTTCCTTCAAACCCTAAAAGGAAAGACTAGCCGGGATTAATTACACACTACAAGTTCGCCAATCTTTCAGCCAGGCCAGTGTCGGTACTTTGAGGGAGGTCCCCCATGCTTTCGCACGAACCTAATTAATGTAAACCTCGTTTTCCCAGAGGCGTAACCCCGTTGACACCTTTCTAGACACCTACTTGATCGGCTAATTGTAATGTATAAAACTCTTCCAGGAGTAACTCTTACTCGCAGCGGGTATCGGGATCCAACTATCTCATAGAAGGTATGCAATCTCATTGCAAATTTCAACACTTGAAACTCCCGATAATGGTTTTTACCCCTAGCACCTATGACCTTGGCTAAGGTCAACAAATCATAGGTACTAGTCAAGTTCTACCCGTCATTTCGTGATTAATTAGACCCACCCACATGACCCTTGGCTAAGGTCAACAAAGCCACATGACTGTCCTAACTAATCGCATCATATGCTGTGTAGGAAGACATCACTTAGCTACCGCACACTACGCCTCGGCTATGGTCGACAAACGTAGCACGAATACTAAGTACTCTACTTCCTAAAATGACGGAGGGTTGCGAATGGTTTTTTATGAAAACCTTTAACGCTTTGAACTTGATCTCGTTGCGGAATCAAATGGTTTTTAAATGGAACGTTTTCGAGGCTTTTCTAGTTTTGCTAAAGGGGTCACTCCCAGTGAAGGGATCGTCGGCCCTTTCCTCGTCGAATGAGGTGTGGGACATATCATATATATCACTGTGCAAAGCGGAAACTATAGAAGCGATCAAAGACAAACCGAGGGTTGTAGCATCTGCCAGTTATTGCTAAAGGAGTCACTCCCGGTGAAGGGATCTCGGTCCTTTCCTCATCGAATGAGGTGCGGGATGTTCTATAACGAACACCGCGATGCAAAGCAAGAACTGTAGCTACCTGTTTTTATTTTGAAATTCGATTCCACAACATCAATTAGGTTTATTTTCTTTCATTAATCTCATTAATGAATATCCCATCATTTAAGTACCTAAACATCACAGATAAATACGACGTACACTTATGCCATCCGCATTCGCCTCGATGTCCCCTCGTGCACCGTTAGGTTAGGTAACTAACGGCAGAGCGGGGCAGGGCTAGTGCGGGTGTAAAACATAAGTAACATCTATATAATATATCATATATACTATATATTGTATCTATCACAGAACATCACATGATCACATCACAGATATCGCAGCAGAAGAATCATATGAAATATTGGATATACTAGGACGTCCGTGTTTTCAATACGAGCCAGTATAAAACACGGATTCCACGGTCGTGATGAATAGCCAAACCCATACCCCTAGACCCCTACGAGAGCGGCAAGCAACCCTACCAATTCTAGAGTTAGGAGACCCGGTCTCGACTCCTCGAGTTGGTCTCCCTCAGGACTCCAGAACCCGGTTACTTGTGCTCCCCTCCTTGGGTCTATCCTAGTGCGGAAAAGTAAATAATATACAAACGGTGACAACTTCAGCAACCTGGAAGCGCCCCAAAAATAGAATATTACATACAAGTTTTTACATGAATGAAAATGAAAAACACTCATCTCACATAAAAACCCCCGGCTATTCAAACACGACGATCCAATATAACATATCCAGCAACACATAACATCACATGTCATCAACGTAAGTAAATATGTCCATCCCAATTGTCGTTGACATATAGCAACGAAACCGGCGATGTCACATATTACACTTACGGTCACAGAAAAGAAAGTGTAAAACTACAACAGTTGGAATCCGCAACCACCTCAGACATCGCATGCCTGACCAAATGAATTACTTAGACATCGCATGCCTAACAATTATAAACCCCGCATTTTAGTCTCAAAATCGAAAACTCTTTTCAATATCGAGTCGGGCAATTCAACAAGATTCCCGACAGTCTGATCGAATGCTCGTCGCAAACTTTAGTAGGCGGCTGCACCCCCGACGCCGTCGACCAAGTGCACCAAGGCGGAACACCGCTACCGCGAGCACCCGGACGGATGCTTTCGGCGACGGGGTTCTCCTACAGTCACTTGGTCCGGGCTATGGAGTGAGGCTGTCTATTAAGTTTACCCGGCGAGTATCCGCGTACGCTACGTGATTGCGGCAGATTTTTGATCACATCAAAATTCCGTGGCAACCGATCAAGTGAGACTAAACTGCTATGTTTATAACGTTCATTCAGTTATCACATAACTTTTGTGAATTCCAATTATTGTATCCCATTCCAGATAAACAGAAAATGTTAAACTTTCCGATCGAACATTCTAACACCCAAGTTTTCCCGATACAAATCAACACATGAAATAAGTCTAACAATATTCCGTTCGTGCCTCAGTACCAACGGTCCAGCCGTAGAAGGGTCAAGCCAACGCCTCACATGTGGCACGCCGTACTGCCCCAAACCCGAAGGTTCAAAGGGCAGTTCAAGACGGTCACATAATCGAGTTAAGGTTTGTTGTCTTCTAGAGGGTCCATCGAGTTACTTGCACTACTTAGAACGTCGTTAAACTACGGAAAAATCCAACACTTGGAAATTTCCCGACAGGGGAAAAATTGGGTATTTATATCCGGTCGAACTTTTTAACATATTCTAAAATTTATCCGGAAAGCCATACAGACAAAATCTGATATCCCGATCGAAACACCGAATCCCCAAAACAACTGCAGAAAATACAACTCTGGAAAAATATTAAAAACATCCAGAACACACAAGAAACACCATAGGAAACAACTGAAGAAAAAACACACCCTGATCATCACAGACGGCCGCGGAACCGCCGCAAAATGGGGGTCAATGCCGCGGTTCCGCGGTCGTACTGTTGAATCAGGTTGTCGTTTTCTCCAGTTTTTCTTAGAATTTCCTGCACATTTCTCTGCATATTTTTAATTCCAAAAAATCCACAATTTACAGAAATGTCCAGAGAGCAAGTAAAGGGTTTGGGTTTCGGGTCGATCGCATTGATATGACCTAGTCTACAATACCTGAAGAAGGATCCGTTCATTTCTGAACTCTTCCTCTTGTGTGTGTTCTGTATAGTAAGAACTGTAGTTTGATTTAGAACGTCAATGCTTTTAGATAACGTGCCTGAACCGATCAACTTTTGATATAGGAAATGTTCAAAACATTATCCATCTATACAAAATTTTATCATTTCTTTACTAATAAAGAGATAGATATGATTTTGTATATCAGGTTCGGTATCTAATAACATTCGTTCAGAATCAATGTATTGGTAATACAGGGTGACAGTGACCAACAGACTTGGCTGCAACTCTTGCCCCGTTTTCTGCCTCATGAAACTTATCACCCGTTCTCAGTCCTCTACCTTTCTGTAGCCCTATGTAACAGATTACATATCAGGGATCCTGATCCGGTATCACATACCCAGGACGTAAAGGATACTGAGAAACAGTTCTCTGTAATGAACATACCCGAAGATGATGCATCAACATGCACTCTCTTCGTTTGGGTGGCACGGGAAATCTGGCATTCCCCAATTTCCTGCTCTGTCTTATAACAATTATAAGTTGGAGCGGGACCAACGTTCCCCAGCTCAGTATAACAAGCGGGTTCGGTCAAATATCCGTATTATTATCTTGATTAAGGCGTGATATGGTCGCTACCTGGAGAGAGAGAGAGAAGAAAACACTCAGCGTGCGCTCTTGCAAGAATAGATTGGTTATTATTTTATCTAATCAGGATGGCTCCCACTGTTTTTATCAAATCTTCCTTCAAACCCTAAAAGGAAAGACTAGCCGGGATTAATTACACACTACAAGTTCGCCAATCTTTCAGCCAGGCCAGTGTCGGTACTTTGAGGGAGGTCCCCCATGCTTTCGCACGAACCTAATTAATGTAAACCTCGTTTTCCCAGAGGCGTAACCCCGTTGACACCTTTCTAGACACCTACTTGATTAGCTAATTGCAATGTGTAAAACTCTCCCAGGAGTAACTCTTACTCGCAGCGGGTATCGGGATCCAACTATCTCATAGAAGGTATGCAATCTCATTGCAAATTTCAACACTTGAAATTCCCGATAATATTTTACCCCTAGCGTCCTATGACCTTGACGGAGGCCAAACAACCCATAGTCCGCTAGTCAAGTTCAACCCGTCATTTCCTGATTGAATTAAACCCACCCGTACGACCCTTGTGTAGGGTTCCTAGGCACACTAGTGAGGTCTCACAAGGCATCAACCATGCCAATTTCAAAAATTCTAGGTGCCGAGAGACCCGACTACGGACCGTTGGCTAGAAATCTAGGCGAAAACATAAACTAGTTAACACTTAACTAAGGGAATACGGAAATACAACCTTTGTAGATCCGGTGCTCCACCTCCATAGCTCCGCAACGAAGTCCTCTCCGCTGTCCAAATCAAATCCGGGCTCTAGCGTCGGCTTCGTCGGAGAATGGGCAAGCTAGGTCGTCGATGTCCATGCCGAAGATGATCTACGTCGAGGCATCGCTAAATCAAGCTCCAACTTCACCAAGTCCAAAAACTTGTGAAGAGAACACACTCTACTACTTGGCAAGAGGTAGAGGATGAAGAAATAGGAGGTGGGTAGACTTTAGAATTGGATTTCTCACTCATTTCCATCACTTGCCATTGATGGGGCAAGCTTTCTTCACTTGAAGAAAATGGAAGAAGAAGAAGAAGAAAGTATATTTTGTTAATTATGAAAAGAATAATAATATCATTCTTATCATAACTTTAACCTAAGTTAAGTGTAGAGAATTGACCAAGGTTAAAGTAATGGTTAGGGTTTAGGAGATGAGACAAAAATGGTTGCATCATAAAAGCTTCATGAAGCTTCAAGTGCAAACAAAATAAGCCACCATTTTTCTCTCATTTCTTTTCCTTTTTCCAAAAATAAAAAGACTAATTAATGAATAAGTAAAACACTTAACCATTTAAATAACTTTGGTTAAATTCTTTACACATAACCTAGCATTCATGCATCATCAAACATGATACAATAAAGTTCACAAAATCATATCGCATATGCAATGCGCACACCCGAGTGAGAAAATCCATTTTAAAGTGAACCGATACTAGTTGATGCAAAGTAATATATCAAATATATAATTATACATTAAATCATTAAATCAACACTTGATTTAACGATCCGGTCATATCGTATATAACCGACTAGTATCATTAGTAACAACTTATCGAATCAACACTTGATCCGATAACCCGGCTATATCGCATATAACCGATCAATGTCACATCGCGAGAATCGAATACAGTATCACATACTGGTATTATTCTCGGTCCCGCACATATCTCATATGCGCTCCTATTTTGTTTCGCTTGAGCCAGGAAAGCTCTGTGTAGGACTCTAAAGACTCGTCAATACGCCGGCAGCGGATGATGATCATATCAAACATCCACAAGCCACAAGCGGTCTGCTAAACGTAACGGCCACCCGGGTATTGAGCGATCTGAAGATCGACGAGCAAGCCCGCTCACACTCCAGTGAATCCGACCAGTAACACTACCGTACAGTCCGGTCTGATCGTCTGATATGTCGCATATCTCGCCTAGGGGTGGTAAACGTCAGACCCCAATAGCTCGATAAGTCGTGTCGATATGAGGTCTATAACAATTCGAGAAACTACTGGTAACACTTACCAGTAAATCTCAGCAACCCTGGCCAGGGATTTCCTGTTATAGCCAATCGAACACAGCGCAACATCAACCCCCTATACTGGGAGAGACGAATCCCCTCCTATCGCTCATTGCCTCCATGTGACTCGGGACTGTACCCCAAAAACCACCGTTTTGCACGCCCTCTTGGACGTGGTAAGATGGAAATCAAAGCACAGTGGGAACCACACAAGACTCTATGACGATCTCGAGTCAACAGACTACTCTGTACCAGTGTCACCAGAGAACTGCCATCTGACGTGAGGTATAATACCATCTGGGAGTTCTCGGCGAGTCCGTCCAGTGTACCCAGTCTCTACTGAGCACCCGTATATCATCTCTGATGTCAAACACCAATGGATATGGGATCATCCATCGCCCATCTGTATGGGTCGAGAAGGTACACGCTAGTCTACTCTGGTATATCGATGCCCCGTCTCGATACACCCACGACTAGGGACTTTGAAGGATGTACTTATAGACTACCATGTCCCCACTAGTATGATCCGCATCATAGTCCAGGTAGTCAAGCACACACATCCTAAGGGCTTTACCAACATGTAATAGAGAGACAAACAGTATACACGTTAAGGTAAAGATCAACCATATAGCATACTATCATGTCGAGCAAGAAAGTCCTCCCTATATATGTCCCATCATCCACTACAATATACATCCTATGTACAGTAATGGCCTCTAGGGCATACATATAACTAACACCTTGACGGAGGCCAAACAACGCCGTATGAATACCCTAATCCAATCGCATCATATGCTAGCAGATAAGCACTAGTTAGCTACCGTACACTACGCCTTGACGGAGGACAAACAACCGCAGCACGAATACTAACTAGTACGTATCTGAAATGACGGAGGGCTACGACAGGTTTTTCTGAAAACCTATTGCGTAATGAACTTGATATCGTTGTAGAATCAAATGATTTTGAAATGGAGTGTTTTTGAGGCTTTTCTAGTTTTGCTAAAGGAGTCACTCCCGGTGAAGGGATCGTCGGTCCTTTCCTCATCGAATAAGGTGCAGGATATATCACATATACCTCTGTGCAAAGCAAAAACTCTTAAAAGCAATCAAAAGACAAACCGAGTGTGTAGCATCTGCCAGTTATTGCTAAAGGAGTCACTCCCGGTAAAGGGATCTCGGTCCTTTCCTCATCGAATAAGGTGCAGGATATATCATATATACCGCTGTGCAAAGAAAGAACTGTAGCTACCTGTTTTATTTTGAAATTCGATTCTACAACATCTTAGGTTTCTTTTATTTCATTAATCACATTAATGAAGTCCCATCATTTAAGTACCTAAACATCACAGATAAATACGACGTACACTTATGCCATCCGCATTCGCCTCGATGTCCCCTCGTGCACCGTTAGGTTAGGTAACTAACGACAGAGCGGGGCAGGGCTAGCGCGGGTGTAAAACATATGTAACATCTATATAATATATCATATATACTATATACAGTATCCATCACAGAACAAATCACATGATCACATCACAGATATCGCAGCAGAAGAAACATATGAAATATTGGATATACTAGGACGTCCGTGTTTTCAATACGAGCCAGTACAAAACATGGATTCCACGGTCGTGATGAATAGCCAAACCCACACCCCTAGACCCCTACGAGAGCGGCAAGCAACCCTACCAATTCTAGAGTTAGGAGACCCGGACTCGACTCCTCGAGTTTGTCTCCCACTGGACTCCAGAACCCGGTTACTTGTGCTCCCCTCCTTGGGTCTATCCTGGTGCGGAAAAGTAAATAATATACAAAAGGTGACTTCTTCCGCAACCTGGAAGTGCCCCAATAAAAGAATATTACATACAAGTTTTTACATGGATGAAAATGAAAAACACTCATCTCACATAAAAACCCCCGGCTATTCAAACACGACGATCCAATATAACATATCCAGCAACACATAACATCACATGTCATCAACGTAAGTAAATATGCGCATCCCAATTGTCGTTGACATATAGCAACGAAACCGGCGATATCACATATTACACTTACGGTCACAGAAAAGAAAGTATAAAACTACAACAGTTGGAATCTGCAATCTCTACATAGACATCGCATGCCTAATCAAATGAATACCTTAGACATCACATGCCTAACAATTATAAACCCCGCATTTTAGTCTCATTATCGAAAACTCTTTTCAATATCAAGTCGGGCAATTCAACAAGATTCCTGACATCATGATCGAATGCTCATCGCAAACTTCAGTAGACGGCCGCACCCCCGATACCGTCGACGAAGTGCACCAAGGCGGAACACCGCTACCGCGAGCACCCTAACAGATGCTTTCGGCGACGGGGTTCTCCTACAGTCACTTGGTCGGGGCTATGGGGTGAGGCTGTCTATTAAGTTTACCCGGCGAGTATCCGCGTACGCTACGTGATTGCGACGGAGTTTTGATCACATCAAAATTCCGTGGCAACCGATCAAGTGAGACTAAAGTGCTATGTTTATAACATTCATTTAGTTATCTCATAACTCATTGTGAATTCCAATTATTGTATCATATTCCGGATAAACAGAAAATGTTAAACTTTCCGATCGAACAGTCAAACACCCAAGTTTTCCCGATATAGCTCAACACATGAAATAAGTCTAGAAACATTCAGTTCATGCCTCAGTACCAACGGTCCAGCCGTAGAAGGGTCAAGCCAACGCCTCACATGTGGCACGCCGTACTGCCCCAAACCCTAAGGTTCAAAGGGCAGTTCAAGATGGTCACATAATCGAGTTAAGGTTTGTTGTCTTCTAGAAGGACCATCGCGTTACTTGCACTACTTTGAACGTCTTTAAACCACGGGAAAATCCAACATTTGGAAATTTCCCGACAGGGGAAAAATTGGGTATTTATATCCGGTCGAACTTTTTAACATATTCAAAAATTATCCGGAAAGCCACATAGACAAAATCTGATGCTCCGATCGAAACACCGAATCCCCAAAACAACCCCAGAAAATTCAACTCTTGAAAAAATATTAAAAATTCCCAGGTAAACCAGCACTGCAAACTAAGAATTACTGTGTAAAAAGTAAAACATGATGCGACTTATTTGCCGCGGAACCGCCGCAATAGCCATGCTATTGCCGTGGTTCCGCCGCAGTTTAGAGGAATTGTGATCACGTGCTCCACAGTAATTCTTCTAATTCCCTGCTGATTTTTCTGCATATTTTTAATTTCGAAAAAGACCAGATTTCAGAAATTGTCCAGAGAGCATTTTAGGGTTTTGGTTTTGGTTCGATCGGACTTCTAATTCCGTCTACGCTTTGCCTAAGGCTCTGGCTAGGCTCTGATACCACTGTAGGGTTCCTAGGCACTCTCAAGAGGTCTCACAAGGCATCAACCATGCTAATTTCAAAATTTACGGTGCCGAGAAACCCTAGACTACGGATCGTTAACTAGAAATCTAGGCGACCAAAGCAACTAGTTTACAACTAAACTAAAAGAACGGAAATACAACCTTTGTAGATCCGGTTCTCCACCTCCATGGCTCCGCGATGAAGTCTCCTCGCTGTCCAAATCGGATCTTGGGCTCTAGCGTCGGCTTTATCGGAAAAAAAGCGGGCAAGGTCATCGACGACGATGCCGAAGATGATTTACGTCGAGGCATCGCTAGATCAAGCTCCCACTTCACCAAGTCATGAAACTTGTGAAGAAAACACACTCTACTACTTGGCAAGATGTAGAGGATGAAGAAATAGGAAGTGGGTTCACTTTAGAATTGGATTTCTCACTCTTTTCATCAAGTTGCCATTGATGAGGAAAGCTTTTTCTTCAAGTAGAAGATGAAGAAGAAGAAGAAGATAATATGATAAGTATTAAGTAAAATGAAAATAATAATAATACTTATCATCTACCAACCATGGTCAAGTGTAGAGACTAAACTAGGGTTAGTAGGAATGGTTAGGGTTAAGCATGAGACAAAAATGGTCACTTAGTCAAAGCTTCATGAAGCTTCATAATACAAACAAAGTTAGCAACCATTTTTTCTCTTTATGCTTTTTCATTTTCCATAAAGAATAAATCAATAAATAAATGAATAAGAAAATGAAAGGAAAACCCTAACCATTACACAACCATGGTTTAATCTTTACACATGCTCAAGTTAGCATGTATCATCAAACATGATACAAACTTGTGTACAAAAGTATATCACATATACAATGTGCACAATCCAAGTGAGAAAATCCATTTAAAGTGAACCAATATTAGTTAATGCAAAGTAATATATCAAATATATAATTATACATCAAATCATTAAATCAACACTTGATTTAACGATCCGGTCATATCGCATATAACCGACTAATATCCAATGTATCGGCTTATCGAATCAATCCTTGATTCGATAACTAGGTTATATCACATACAACCTTTCGATACATTCATCGCGAGAATAGAATACGGTATCACATACACGCATTATTCTCGGTCCCGCACATATCTCATATGCGCTCCTATTTCGTTTCGCTTGAGCCAGGAAGCCTCTGTGTAGGACTCTAAAGACTCGTCAATACGCCGGCAGCAGGTGATGATCATATCAAACACCCACAAGCCGCAAGCGGTCTGCTAAACGTAACGGCCACCCGGGTATTGAGCGATCAGAAGATCGACGAGCAAGCCCGCTCACACTCCTGTGAATCCAACCAGTAACACTTACCGTACAGTCCGGTCTGATCGTCTGATATGTCGCATATCTCGCCTAGGGGTGGTAAACGTCAGACCCCAATAGCTCGATAAGTCGTGTCGATATGAGGTCTATAACATTCGAGAAACAGCTGGTAACACTTACCCGTAAATCTCAGCAACCCTGGCCAGGGATTTCCTGTTATAGCCAATCGAGCACAGCGCAACATCAACTCCCTATACCGGGAGAGGCGAATCCCCTCCTATCGCTCATTGCCTCCATGTGATTCGGGACTGTACCCAAAAACCACCGTTTTGCACGCCCTCTTGGACGTGGTAAGGTGGAAATCAAAGCACAGTGGGAACCACACAAGACTCTATGACGATCTCGGGTCAACAGACTACTCTGTACCAGTGTCACCAGAGAACTGCCATCTGACGTAAGGTATAATACCATCTGGGAGTTCTCGGCGAGTCCGTCCAGTGTACCCAGTCTCCACTGAGCACCCGTATATCATCTCTGATGTCAAACACCAATGGATATGGGATCATCCATCGCCCATCTGTTTGGGTCGAGAAGGTATACGCTAGTCTACTCTGGTATATCGATGCCCTGTCTCGATACACCCACGACTAGGGACCTTGAAAGATGTACTTATAGACTACCATGTCCCCACTAGTATGATCCGCATCATAGTCCAGGTAGTCAAGTACACATCCTAAGGGCTTTACCAACATGTAGAAGAGGGACAATCAGTGTACACGTTATGGTAAAGATCAACCAGATAGCAAACTATCATGTCGAGCAAGAAAGTCCTTCCTATATATGTCCAAGCATCCACTACAATATACATCCTATGTATAGTAATGGCCTCTAGGGCATACATATAACTAACACCACCTGATCAGGGAGATCGTAGATCGCCGGGAGATCGAGGTGAAGAGAGTAAATTCAGAGAATAACACTGCAGATCTATTCACGAAGGCCATACCCCAGACTCAGTTCGAGCGGCTGATCGAGATGATAGGTCTTCGATACGCCAGTACATGGCCTTAGTGCAAGTGGGAGATTGTTAGTGTATATGCCCTAGAGGCCATTACTGTATCATACTAGTTTGTATATTACTTGATGGAAACTTGGGATATTCACAGTTGTATAGACAATTTTGCTCGAAATGGTAGTATGCTACTTGGTTTTGTTGGATATAGTGCCCTCAAAGTCAATTATTGGATCGCAGGTACGTGATTGCAATGATTGAGGAGGACCTATACCGGTAGCACAGTCTTACTCGAGATGATAGTATGCTATCTGGTTTGCCTTTATCAGTCGTGTACAGGTTCAGGTGTACTGATCACTGTTACACGTTGATAGAGCCCTTAGGATCTTGCTTGACTACCAACAGTATGATGGCGATCATATACGTGAGAGTTGGGTAGTCTATAAGCACATCCTTAATAGTGGTCCCAGGTCGTGGAAGTTTCGAGACAGGGCAACGATACTCCGGAGTAGACTAGTGTATACAGTCGTGACCCCGACGAGGGGCGGTGGCCGGTCTCACATGCCACTGGTGTCAGTTGGATCACCTAAGATGTATACAGGTGCTCATTGGGTTATGAGTACACCAGACAGGACTCGCCGGGAACCTGCTAGTTGGTATTTATACCTAGCGTCAGATAGTGGTTCTATGGTGACATGTGTACAGGTTAGTTCATCGACCTGAGGTCGTCATTTGTCTCGTGTGAGTTCCCACTGTGCTTTGATTTCTATCCTACCACGGCTCAAAGGAGTCGTGCAAACATGTCTTTTTTGGGTACTGTCCTGAGCCACATGGAGGCAAGTGAGCGGATCGGCAGGGGATTCGTCTCTCCCGGTATTGGGGGTGAGATCGCGCTGTGTCTAGGAGAGCCATTACAAAAAACCCTCGGCCGAGGTAGGAGATTTACTAGTAGGTACTCCAGTAGTATCTCAGGGTGTTCTAGGCTACACTCCGACACGACTTATACCGCTATTGGGGGTCTGACGTTACCAGCCCCTTAGACCCGATATGCGATACTCATAGACGAACGGACCGGACTGTATGTATATTGTTACAGTTAGGCTCAGTAGGGTTCCAGGATGAGTTCGCTTATCGGCTTCCCTTGAGGTCAGTACATGGGCAGCCGTTACGCACAGCTAGTGCCGCTGACGGCTTGTGGTTAAACCCACTGCCAGGTTACTGACGAGTCATTAGAGTCCCCCACAGATAGTTTCCCAAGTTCGGGCGAAACGTTGTAGAGGCCGTATGGTTTTATGGCAGGGTTCGGAAAATGCACGTGCATTTACGCACGTGTCATATTTCGGGCAGATAATACTGGTGGGCTTTGGTTTAAGCCGGATCCATGTATTATACTGTGTAGATATAATATCTTTGTCTCAGTTGCATTTGTATTCGATCGTAATACAAATGCGGGTATGTTTATACTGTTGCGGGGTTATTCTGAAATTCTTTTCGGGATCGCTTTTCGAAGTTGCCAGTTTTCTATCACCCGTCTTAAACATTCGGTTTAATGCGGATTTATCTTTTTCTTGTGGGTGAGTCATGAGTGGAAGCTTCTAGAAGAGGTGACTAGGTTAGTGACTCATTGTTTGCTTTAATGGTTTTTGATGAGGTGTATTAGTTAGTCACCTTAGCATTAATGTTTCTTGTAAAGCTTAAGGATATTTCTTCTTGATCTTTTCCCTCGTGGTCACCCCCTTGCTCCTACACTCACTATCCTCCTCTCATATATTGGCCGGCCCCTTAGTTGAGGAAAGATGATGGATTGAAAAAAGAAAGGGTTGTTAAAAATTGAGATGATAGATTTGGTTCATAAATATTTCATAGCTCATTTTTATAATAGTTTCAAAAGGCAACTTCATTAACCATTCATCCATGGTTTTGGATGAAGCGAGACAAAGTGTTTTACTCACTCTGTACATCAATCTTGGACAAATCGGCTAGCAAACTTCATGTCCAAGTTGCCTCGGTTCAGAGGCAGGAGCCCGTTTAAAGATCCGTAGATGTGGTGCCGCCTCGATGAGTTGTTAGTTATATGTATGCCCTAGAGGCCATTACTGTACATAGGATGTATATTGTAGTGGATGCTGGGACATATATAGGGAGGACTTTCTTGCTCGACATGATAGTATGCTATCTGGTTACTCTTTACCTTAACGTGTATGCTGATTGTCTCTCTGTTACATGTTGGTAAAGCCCTTAGGATCTGTACTTGACTACCTGGACTGTGATGCGGATCATACTAGTGGGGACATGGTAGTCTATAAGTACATCCTTCAAAGTCCCTAGTCGAGGGTGTATCGAGACGGGGCATCGATATACCAGAGTAGACTAGCGTATACCTTCTCGACCCATACAGATGGGCGATGGATGATCCCATATCCATTGGTGTTTGACATCGGAGATGATATACGGGTGCTCAGTAGAGACTGGGTACACTGGACGGACTCGCCGAGAACTCCCAGATGGTATTATACCTCACGTCAGATGGCAGTTCTCTGGTGACACTGGTACAGAGTAGTCTGTTGACCCGAGATCGTCATAGAGTCTTGTGTGGTTCCCACTGTGCTTTGATTTCCATCTTACCACGTCCAAGAGGGCGTGCAAAACGGTGGTTTTTGGGTACAGTCCCGAGTCACATGGAGGCAATGAGCGATAGGAGGGGATTCGTCTCTCCCGGTATAGGGAGTTGATGTTGCGCTGTGTTCGATTGGCTATAACAGGAAATCCCTGGCCAGGGTTGCAGAGATTTACTGGTAAGTGTTACCAGTAGTTTCTCGAACAGTTATAGACCTCATATCGACACGACTTATTGAGCTACTGGGGTCTGACGTTTACCACCCCTAGGCGAGATATGCGACATATCAGACGATCAGACCGGACTGTACGGTAGTGTTACTGGTCGGATTCACTGGAGTGTGAGCGGGCTTGCTCGTCGATCTTCAGATCGCTCAATACCCGGGTGGCCGTTATGTTTAGCAGACCGCTTGCGGCTTGTGGATGTTTGATATGATCATCATCCGCTGCCGGCGTATTGACGAGTCTTTAGAGTCCTACACAGAGGTTTCCTGGCTCAAGCGAAACGAAATAGGAGCGCATATGAGATATGTGCGGGACCGAGAATAATGCGTGTATGTGATACCGTATTCTATTCTCGCGATAAATGTATCGAATGGTTGTATGCGATATAACCTATTTATCGATTCAAGCGTTGATTCGATAAGCCGATACATTGTATACTAGTCGGTTGTGTGCGACATGACCGGATCATTGAATCAAGTGTTGATTTAATGATTTAATGCATAATTATATATTTGATATATTACTTTGCACTAACTAGTATTGGTTCACTTTAAACGGATTTTATCACTTGGATTGTGCACAAAGTATATGTGATATACTTTAGTACACATCTTTGTATCATGTTTGATGATGTTTGCTCTTGAGGTTAAGTGTGAAGAATTAAACAATGGTTAAGAGTTGATTAGGGTTTGCTTTATCATTTCATTTAATCATTTATTTATTTAAATGAAAAAGGTTATGAGTTATGATAAGAATGGAGGCTATTTTTGTTTCTTATTGGATGCTTCATGAACATTTGACTATATGCCACCATTCTTGTCATTTTGCTTAACCCTAACCCACTCTAATCACCATGGTTAATTCTCTACACCTAACCCTAGTTAGTTATGATAAGTATTGGATTTTCTTTTTGATTAAAAAAAGACTTATCATAATTCTATGCTCATCATCTTCTTCTTCTTCTTCAAGTGAGCAACCTTGATGCCATTCATGGCAACTTGTGTTCTAGTGAGCAAAATCCAAATCCAAAGTGAACCCACCTCCTATTTCTTCATCCTCTACCTCTTGCCAAGTAGTAGAGTGTGTTTCCTTCACAAGTTTCATGACTTGGTGAAGGTGGAGCTTGATTCATCGATGCCTCGACGTAGATCATCTTCGGCATGGACATCGACGACCTAGCTTGCCCATTCTCCGACGAAGCCGACTCTAGAGCCCGAATTTGATTTGGACAGCGGAGACGACCCCGTTGCGGAGCCGTGGAGGTGGAGGACCGGATCTACAAAGGTTGTATTTCCGTATTCTCAGTAGTTAACTGTTAACTAGTTCTTGTTCGCCTAGATTTCTAGTTATCGATCCGTAGCTTAGGGTTTGTAGGTACTATAATTTTTGAAATTGCCATGGTTGATGGCTTGGGAGACCTCACTAGTGTGCCTAGGAACCCTGCAGTGATATCAGAGCCTAGCTAGAGCCTTAGGCGAAGTCCAGACGGAAATTGAAGTCCGAACGAACCCGAAACCCCGCATCGATATTGCTCTCTGTACATTTTTTAAAATCTGGTCTTTTTCCACATTAAAAATGTTCAGAAAAATCAGCAGGTGAATATATGATATACTGTGAAATTCTTACAACTAATTCATTCTTCTTGCCGCGCTTCCGCGGCACGAGCTAGCCTCATGCGGCGGTTGCGCGGCGGTACGGCCGATTTATTAAATGTTTTTTACACAGTATCTCATTATTATTAGTGCTGGTATTCCTGGGTATTTTTAATATTTATTACAGAGTTGAATTTTTCTGAGTTGATTTGGGGATTCGGTGTTTCGATCGGGATATCAAATTTTGTCTGTGTGGCTTTCCGGATAAATTTTAGAATATGTTAAAAAGTTCGACCGGATATAAATACCCAACTTTTTCCCTGTCGGGAAATTTCCAAGTGTTGGATTTTCCATAGTTTAACGACGTTCTAAGTAGTGCAAGTGACGCGATGGTCCCTCTAGAAGACACAAACCTTAACTCGATTATGTGACCGTCTTGAACTGCCCTTTGAACCTTCGGGTTTGGGGCAGTACGGCGTGCCACATGTGAGGCGTTGGCTTGACCCTTCTACGGCTGGATCGTTGGTACTGAGGTACGAACGGAATGTTGTTAGACTTGTTTCATGTGTTGATCAGTTTCGGGAAAACTTGGGTGTTCGATTGTTCGATCAGAAAGTTTAACATTTTCTGTTTATCTGGAATGGGATACAATAATTGGAATTCACAAGTAGTTATATGATAACTAAATGAATGTTATAAACATAGCAGTTTAGTCTCACTTGATCGGTTGCCACGGAATTTTGATGTGATCAAAAGTCCGTTGCAATCACGTAGCGTACGCGGATACTCGCCGGGTAAACTTAAAAGACAGCCTCACTCCATAGCCCCGACCAAGTGACTGTAGGAGAACCCCGTCGCCGAAAGCATCCCTCCGGGTGCTCGCGGTAGCGGTGTTCCGCCTTGGTGCACTTCGTCGCCGGTATCGGGGGTGCGGCCGCCTACTTAAGTTTGCGACGAGCATTCGATCAGGCTGTCGGGAATCTTGTTGAATTGCCCGACTTGATATTGAAAAGTGTTTTCGATAATGAGACTAAAATGCGGGGTTTATAATTGTTAGGCATGCGATGTCTAAGTAATTCATTTGGTCAGGCATGCGATGTCTGAGGTGGTTGCGGATTCCAACTGTTGTAGTTTTACACTTTCTTTTCTGTGACCGTAAGTGTAATATGTGATATCGCCGGTTTCGTTGCTATATGTCAACGAAAATTGGGATGCGCATATTTACTTACGTTGATGACATGTGATGTTATGTGTTGCTGGATATGTTATATTGGATCGTCGTGTTTGAATAGCCGGGGGTTTTTATGTGAGATGAGTGTTTTTCATTTTCATTCATGTAAAAACTTGTATGTAATATTCTTTTATTGGGGCGCTTCCAGGTTGCGGGAGTTGTCACCTGTTGTATATTATTTACTTTTCCGCACTAGGATAGACCCAAGGAGGAGGGCACAAGTAACCGGGTTCTGGAGTTCAGTGGGAGACCAACTCGAGGAGTCGAGTCCGGGTCTCCTAACTCCAGAATTGGTAGGGTTGCTTGCCGCTCTCGTAGGGGTCTAGGGGTGTGGGTTTGGCTATTCATAACGACCGTGGAATCCGTGTTTTATACTGGCTCGTATTGAAAACACGGACGTCCTAGTATATCCAATATTTCATATGATTCTTCTGCTGCGATATCTGTGATGAGATCATGTGATGTTTCTGTGATGGATATAGTATATAGTATATATGATATATTATATAGACGTTACTTATGTTTTACACCCGCGCTAGCCCTGCCCTGCTCTGCCGTTAGTTACCTAACCTAACGGTGCACGAGGGGACATCGAGGCGAATGCGGATGGCATAAGTGTACGTCATATCTATCTGTGATGTTTAGGTACTTAAATGATGGGACTTCATTAATGTGATTAATGAAATTAAAAGAAACCTAAGATGTTGTAGAATCGAATTTCAAAATAAAACAGGTAGCTACAGTTCTTGCTTTGCACAGAGGTATATGTGATATATCCTGCACCTCATCCGACGAGGAAAGGACCGAGATCCCTTCACCGGGAGTGACTCCTTTAGCAATAACTGGCAGATGCTACACCCTCGGTTTGTCTTTTGATTGCTTTTAAGTGTTTTTGCTTTGCACAGTGATATATGTGATATATCCAGCACCTCATTCGACGAGGAAAGGACCGACGATCCCTTCACCGGGAGTGACTCCTTTAGCAAAACTAGAAAAGCTTCAAAAACACTCCATTTTTAAAATCATTTGATTCTACAACGATATCAAGTTCATTACGCAATAGGTTTTCAGAAAAACCTGTCGTAGCCCTCCGTCATTACAGATAAGTACTAGTTAGTATTCGTGCTACGGTAGTTTGGCATTCGTCAAGGCGTAGTGTGCGGTAGCTAACTAGTATTTATCTGCTTATGCATATGATGCAGATTGGATTAGGGTATTCGTACGGCGTTGTTTGGCATTCGTCAAGGGTCGTGCGGGTGGGTTTAATTCGATCAAGTAATGTACGGGTTGAACTTGACTAGTGGACTATGGGTTGTTTGGCATTCGTCAAGGTCATAGCGAGCTAGGGGCAAAATATTATCGGGAATTTCAAGTGTTGAAATTTGCAATGAGATTGCATACCTTCTATGAGATAGTTGGATCCCGATACCCGCTGCGAGTAAGTGTTACTCCTGGGAGAGTTTTATACATTACAATTAGCCGATCAAGTAGGTGTCTAGAAAGGTGTTAACGAGGTTACGCCTCTGGGAAAACGAGGTTTACATTAATTAGGTTCGTGCGAAAGCACGGGGGACCTCCCTCAAAGTACCGACACTGGCCTGGCTGAAAGATTGGCGAACTAGTAGTGTGTAATTAATCCCGGCTAGTCTTTCCTTTTAGGGTTTGAAGGAAGATTTGATAAAAAGCAGTGGGAGCCATCCTGATTAGATAAAATTATAACCAATCTATTCTTGCAGAGCGCACGCTGAGTGTTTTCTTCTCTCTCTCTCCAGGTAGCGACCATATCACGCCTTAATCAAGATAATAATACGGATTATTGACCGAACCCGCTTGTTATACTGAGCTGGGGAACGTTGGTCCCGCTCCAACTTATAATTGTTATAAGACAGAGCAGGAAATTAGGGAATACCTGAATTCCCGTGCCGCCCAAACGAAGAGAGTGCATGCTGATGCATCATCTTCGGGTTTGTTCGTTACACAGAACTGTTTCTCAGTATCCTCTACGTCCTGGGTATGTGATACCAGATCAGGATCCCAGATATGTAATCTGTTACATAGGGCTACAGATAGGTAGAGAACTGAGAACGGGTGATAAGTTTCATAAGGCAGAAAACGGGGCAAGAGTTGCAGCCAAGTCTGTCGGTCACTGTCACCCTGTATTACCAATACATTGATTCTGAACGAATGTTGTTAGATACCGAACCTGATATACCAAATCATATCACTCTCTTTGTTAGTAAAGAAAGGATATAATTTTGTATTGTTGGATAATGTTTTGAACATTTCCTATATCAAAAGTTGATCGGTTCAGGCACGTTATCTAAAAGCATTAATGTTCTAAATCAAACTACAGTTCTTAGTATACGGAACACACACAAGAGGAAGAGTTCAGAAATGAACGAATCCTTCTTGAGGTATTGTAGACTAGGTCATATCAATGCGACCCGACTAGCTGAGTTACATTTAGATGCATATTTAAATCAGTTTGAATTTACATCTTGTGAAACTCGCCAGTCATGTCACAAAGATAAGATGACCATAGCTCCGTTTACTGGAAACAGAGAAAGAGTTAGTAAACTCTTGGGATGATACATGTTGATGTATGTGAGGTCCCATGTCTACACATGCCAGGACTGGTTCTTTGTACTTCATTACATTCTCTGATAATCTCTCAAGATTCAGACATATGTTCCTGTTGAAACACAAGTCCGAACCTTTTGAGATATTCAAAGAATATAAGTTAGAAGTAGAGAACTAACATACGTGTATAAGTATTATGTCCTTTGATGTGATCAAGGAGGAGAATACTTGAGCACGAAAATCCTGGATTATTCTAAAGGAGAATGAGATTCTCTCTCGGCATTACTCCTCCGTATACACCACAGCACGTTGGTATATCAGGGCGGAGCAATCACACCCTATATGATAAGGTGTGCTCTATGATAAGTAATACTGAGTTACCTGTTTCCTTTAGGGTGTTATGCACTTGAGAAGCTGCATACCTATTGAATAGGGTTCGAATCAAATCAGTTGCCTACCACTTCATATGTGATATGGAAAGGGAAGAGCCCATATCTTAAGTTAGTTAAGATTTGGGATTGTCCGGCCTATGTCTAAAAGCAAAATCCGGACAAGCTCGAGGCAAGGACTGTAATGTAGAACTGGAAAGGTTCCAGTTATACAAACTACAGCAGATGATTTGATAGAACCAAAGGATTCAGTAGATTCCAACGAACCTCAGCCTCTCCGCCGATCTAGTAGGGTTCCTCACCCACCTGAGAGATACTTCAGTTTCTCTATGACAGTGGGAGCGAGGATTGCATCATGAGATGATGACCCAACTAGCTTCGAGCTGGCCATCGAGAGTAAGACTCTGTAAGAATGGCTGGATGTTTATCGATCTGAGATGGAATCCTTATACACCAACAAAGTATGGACTTTGGTTGCTATATCTGAAGGGTTAAATTCCCATCAGGAGCAGGTATATCTTGAGAAGATTACTTGGTGTAGATGGAAAAGTTGAGACTTTCAAAGCTAGACTTGTTAAAGGTTTTCTTCATTGACCAGGCGTGGATCATGATGAAACCTTTTCAAGGATCTATGCTTAAGTCCATCCAGATCCTACTTACCACGGCTACATACCATGACTACGATATCTGGTGGTTGGGTGTCTTGACTGCTTTTCTAAATGATGATTTAGAAGAGTGCGTCTGTAAGTACACAGCCAGAGGGCTTCGTAGACAGTGGGAGCAGCGGAAACGTGTGCAAGATGCTTTATAGGATAAAGCAGGCATCGCGGAGTTGGAACATCTGTTTTGATGAATTAGTCAAAGAGTTTGACATCATCAAAATGGTAGATGAACCTTGTATAAACAAAAAGGTAGTAGGGAGTATGGTGACGATCCTCGTAGAGTACGTGGATGACATACTCTTGATAAGAAAAGAGTTTCTTATGCTATGCTCGATCAATCTCCGCTTATCACAATGATTCTCCATATAGGATCAAAGTGATACCTCCTAAATCCTGGATTTTGGATCTATGAGATAGATTTAATTGGATGTTAGGATTCTCACTAGTTGTAGTGAGACGGTATCAACCGATCCTGGGAAGAATCACTGGAATTGTTCCAGGGTGATAAAGACGACTGAGTGTCAGTCACAGGCATTGTCTTTACCCTCAGTAAATGGACGGTATGTTGGAAGAGTTCCAAGCTAGATACCGTGACATACTAGACGATAAAGGCAGGATACATCGCTACTTAAGATGCTACCAAAGAGGTTGTTTGGATGTATAATGGTTCATGAGATGAACTATGTTCCTCCCATTGTGTGACAATGGAGTTGTGGCTCATGCCAAGGAACGACGGTCCCATCAGTGATCCAGACATATTCTAAGGCAGCATCGCCTGATCATGGAGATAGTTGATCTCCAGGGTGATCGAGGTTAGGAAAGTAGATTCAGAGGACAACACAGCGGATCCACTCACACAGGCCTGTTCCCAGAGAGAGACTTTTATGGGATGGTTGAGTATGAGATACTGCAACCACTGCTACAGATGGCCCTAGTGCAAGTGGGAGATTGTTAGTTATATGTATGCCCTAGAGGCCATTACTGTACATAGGATGTATATTGTAGTGGATGCTGGGACATATATAGGGAGGACTTTCTTGCTCGACATGATAGTATGCTATTTGGTTACTCTTTACCTTAACGTGTATGCTGATTGTCTCTCTGTTACATGTTGGTAAAGCCCTTAGGATCTGTACTTGACTACCTGGACTGTGATGCGGATCATACTAGTGGGGACATGGTAGTCTATAAGTACATCCTTCAAAGTCCCTAGTCGAGGGTGTATCGAGACGGGGCATCGATATACCAGAGTAGACTAGCGTATACCTTCTCGACCCATACAGATGGGCGATGGATGATCCCATATCCATTGGTGTTTGACATCGGAGATGATATACGGGTGCTCAGTAGAGACTGGGTACACTGGACGGACTCGCCGAGAACTCCCAGATGGTATTATACCTCACGTCAGATGGCAGTTCTCTGGTGACACTGGTACAGAGTAGTCTGTTGACCCGAGATCGTCATAGAGTCTTGTGTGGTTCCCACTGTGCTTTGATTTCCATCTTACCACGTCCAAGAGGGCGTGCAAAACGGTGGTTTTTGGGTACAGTCCCGAGTCACATGGAGGCAATGAGCGATAGGAGGGGATTCGTCTCTCCCGGTATAGGGAGTTGATGTTGCGCTGTGTTCGATTGGCTATAACAGGAAATCCCTGGCCAGGGTTGCAGAGATTTACTGGTAAGTGTTACCAGTAGTTTCTCGAACAGTTATAGACCTCATATCGACACGACTTATTGAGCTACTGGGGTCTGACGTTTACCACCCCTAGGCGAGATATGCGACATATCAGACGATCAGACCGGACTGTACGGTAGTGTTACTGGTCGGATTCACTGGAGTGTGAGCGGGCTTGCTCGTCGATCTTCAGATCGCTCAATACCCGGGTGGCCGTTACGTTTAGCAGACCGCTTGCGGCTTGTGGATGTTTGATATGATCATCATCCGCTGCCGGCGTATTGACGAGTCTTTAGAGTCCTACACAGAGGTTTCCTGGCTCAAGCGAAACGAAATAGGAGCGCATATGAGATATGTGCGGGACCGAGAATAATGCGTGTATGTGATACCGTATTCTATTCTCGCGATAAATGTATCGAATGGTTGTATGCGATATAACCTATTTATCCATTCAAGCGTTGATTCGATAAGCCGATACATTGTATACTAGTCGGTTGTGTGCGACATGACCGGATCATTGAATCAAGTGTTGATTTAATGATTTAATGCATAATTATATATTTGATATATTACTTTGCACTAACTAGTATTGGTTCACTTTAAACGGATTTTATCACTTGGATTGTGCACAAAGTATATGTGATATACTTTAGTACACATCTTTGTATCATGTTTGATGATGTTTGCTCTTGAGGTTAAGTGTGAAGAATTAAACAATGGTTAAGAGTTGATTAGGGTTTGCTTTATCATTTCATTTAATCATTTATTTATTTAAATGAAAAAGGTTATGAGTTATGATAAGAATGGAGGCTATTTTTGTTTCTTATTGGATGCTTCATGAACATTTGACTATATGCCACCATTCTTGTCATTTTGCTTAACCCTAACCCACTCTAATCACCATGGTTAATTCTCTACACCTAACCCTAGTTAGTTATGATAAGTATTGGATTTTCTTTTTGATTAAAAAAAGACTTATCATAATTCTATGCTCATCATCTTCTTCTTCTTCTTCAAGTGAGCAACCTTGATGCCATTCATGGCAACTTGTGTTCTAGTGAGCAAAATCCAAATCCAAAGTGAACCCACCTCCTATTTCTTCATCCTCTACCTCTTGCCAAGTAGTAGAGTGTGTTTCCTTCACATGTTTCATGACTTGGTGAAGGTGGAGCTTGATTCATCGATGCCTCGACGTAGATCATCTTCGGCATGGACATCGACGACCTAGCTTGCCCATTCTCCGACGAAGCCGACTCTAGAGCCCGGATTTGATTTGGACAGCGGAGACGACCCCGTTGCGGAGCCGTGGAGGTGGAGGACCGGATCTACAAAGGTTGTATTTCCGTATTCTCAGTAGTTAACTGTTAACTAGTTCTTGTTCGCCTAGATTTCTAGTTATCGATCCGTAGCTTAGGGTTTGTAGGCACTATAATTTTTGAAATTGCCATGGTTGATGGCTTGGGAGACCTCACTAGTGTGCCTAGGAACCCTGCAGATGAGGAGCCAGGAGATCGGAGCAGCCGCAACGGAGCGTGGGATGATGGTTAAAGACCGAAGGACTCGGATCGTTCGGTATAGCCTTTCTACTCACTTTGTAGTTTGTTAGTTTAGCGTTAATGGCAGATCCGGGTTATAATATGCGACAGCGCCAGTTAAAAAGTTTTTGTTCCGCATTTGGTGTCTGAAAGACGGCCGGGGCGCTACCGTACACTTACATTGGTATCAGAGCCACGCCATTAAGCTTTGCTAACTTGTCCTAACGTGTTTAAAATATCGATCGAACGGAATTTCGAAAACCGCAAATTCTATGTTAAAGTTTCTGTCGATTTTAAAAACAGGTCTAAAAATTATTTTGAGCATCTCAGAAAATCGTGCAGGCTTTTTTAAGAACACAGTAGAAATTTGGGCCCCTGATTCGACCGTACGGCCGCGGAACCGCCGTACATACCTAGCTTTGGCCGCGGATCCGCGGCCGTCTTGGTGCTTCGGTGGGACAAATTTCTTCTGGGGCTTCTACATAGAAAATTGTGGTTTCTGGAAAGTTTTGTTTGGGTCCAGATTTTGTTACTGTACAGCAGATGTACATAGGGCCCACTTCGGGAAGTTTTGTCGATCGAAATTTAAACGTGTTAGTTTACAATACTTACATTATATCTCCTACCGGGAATGTCATTTGAGCGGTAAATTGCGTTTAAATGCTATAGCACTTTTAGACGGATTTGCGAACGTGACATTCGCGTTGATGTTCTTTGTTGTGCTGTGATGTTGCGGATTTGTCGTTGTGGATAGCAGTGTGCAATGGTAGTGCAGTTTGGATTTATTTGTACATTTGATATTGCGGGGCGAGTGTCCAACATGTGGACTGCCGTTACTGCCTGTTTGTATAATATTCTTTTGGGGCACGACCGGGCTGAGGTCGATGTACCCGTTGTACATATTTTTCGTTTCTGTACTAGGTTTACCCCGCGACGGAGTGCACGGATAGCCGGGTTCGGGAGGGCAACGGGTCCGCATCTCATGGCTTTGAGAGGCAGAGGGGCCTCACTCTAGAATTGACAGACTATTCGCCGCACTTGTAGGGGGTACAGGTTGACCCAAGGTGGGGTGCTCAAGTTACCGGATTCTGTAAAGTGCAGAGTGGTCCATTCACTTTGCTGTAGGGGGCTGCCTCGCCTCAGGTTTTGGCGGGTAACTTGCCGCACCTGTAGGGGTCTAGGTTTCATTGCACAGGCTATCCACACGACCGGGGGAACGTCGGGTTTCAGTAGCGGCTATGTGAAACCCGGGGATCCCAGATTATCTGTATTGTTCTGTGATGCTTATTACTTTTCTGTAATGTTGCATTTATCACGCCTGGAGCAATTATTGTATATTGGTATATATACTATTAGATGTTGTATATGTTTTACACCCGCGCTAGTCCATTCCTCGCTCTGTCGTTAGTTAAGTAACCTAACGGGTGATGACAGGACCCAGTGACGAATGCGGATGGCATATACGTACATTTTATTTTCGTTCTTTTCTGGTGTGATTAATTGATGGGACTGCGTTGATTTTGATCAATGCAAAGGAAAACAAACATGTTTGGATGTTGTTGGAACAGTTTTAAAAAGTGTTATTACAAAGACGTTTTCTTTTGTTTTGCACAGTGGTATTCGGTTGGAATATCCTGCACCTCATTCGACGAGGCAAGGGCCGATATCCCTTCACCGGGAGTGACCCCTTGGGCAGAAGTTTACGTCAGGGTAATAATTTCACTATAGTCGATTATGTGTTGCTTTGCATCGCGGTATTCAGTTGGAATATCCTGCACCTCATTCCACGAGGAAAGAGCCGAGATCCCTTCACCGGGAGTGACCTCTTTAGCAAAGGTTTTCGCCACTATATTTTTATAAAAGCTATCAGGTTCCTTCAGCGATATCAAGTTCATTACATTAAAGGTTTTTCGCTAAAAACCAGCCGTAGCCCTCCGTCAGTTCTTTTGGGTATTCAGTAGTATTCAAGCTATGCATTTTGGCCAAAGTCAAGGCATAGTGTTTGGTAGCTGCCGGGTATTCATTTGTTGCATAGATAGATGAGTTGGTTTAGGACAGTCGTTCTGCCATTTGGCCCACGTCAGGGGCATGTACGGATGGGTTCAAATTGACAAGATAATGATGGGTAGAACTTGGCATGTGACTTATGACATTTTGACCTACTCAAGGTCATAAGAGCATGGGGCAAAAATCATATCGGGAGTTTCTAAAGAAACTGAAACTTTCCAAGTATGCGCATACCTTCTGGAGTGTGATAACATGAGTGGATTCCGTCACGTTATCATGCGATGAGAGTTGGATCCCGATTCCCACTGATGAGTTGCTTTACTCTTCGGGTGATCCCGATTGATTCTTCTTTTAGGTTTGGAGGAGAATTTGACAGTACAGTGGGAGGTTTCCTGATTAGATAAAGTGAAAACCATTCTGATCTATGTTAGAGTGCACGCAGAGTATTTCTTTTCTCTCTCTCTTTGGCAGCGACCTTTGACCGACCCTAGACTATGACTTAGTAACCAAGTTGACCGAACCTTCTTAAAATACTGGCTTTTGGATTGTCTAAATTGTATAAGTCATTGCCGCTCCTTCTTTTACCCTTTGCATTTCTCAGAACACCCCGTATTACTACGGACATCCAATTCCATTGGATAGATCCATCGTATGGTTATATACGAACTCGAAGGGACTTCTTCGAGGATGGATCCAGGTTCAGGAGAAATAGAATTGGTTTATTCAGTTGTCTTTTATTATCACCTTCTCTCAGGTTGCGAGGGCTCCTTAGTTTAGGAGAGTACACCTATTACGCTTATTGGATAGTCTTCTTCCAAACCATAGGCAGGTGCCGAAAGGTAGGGAATGAAGAAAACCAATTAGCCTAAGTAGGGTGTACAGAAGGTAATAACTAAAGACAAAATAAAGGGATTAGAAAGAGGGCAAAGTATATTGTGACTGTTATCATTCACGACCAAACCGCGTACTTCATCGCCACTCCTATTTCACCTTTGCTTTTTTCCCAAGTTCGGGAGAAATAGAATAAGGTATTATTCAGTTGTCTTTTATCATCACCTTCTCTCAAGTTGCGAGTACTCCATGGTTTAGGAGAGTACACCTATTATACTTACTGGATAGTCTTCTTCCAAACCATAGGCTGGTGCCGAACGGTAGGGTAGGAAGATAACCACTTAGCCTAACGATGGTGTACAGAAGGTAATGAATAAAGATAAATAAAGGGATTTGGAGAGATGGGAAAGAGATATAGGGTTAAAGTCATGAATTGGATTATGGAAGAGGCATTACTAGGAATACCAGGATACCCCTACGAAACATTTTCATGTTTCAGTGCATTGTTAAAGGAAAACTGTTTTCCCGATTAAATACTTACTCCAGGGTATGAATTTACCAAGTATGATTCTCACATCTGTATGGTTTTACAGATGATGAGTGGGAGTAAGTTATTAGGAATTATGTGATCATCCTCATTATATCGGAATTCGTTGTAATTGGTGATATTTGAGGAAATCTCCTGGGTACAGTTTTCAACCAACGATGCACAGGTTTTGAGTTATTCAACTCAGCGGACTTATACAGAGTATTGTATGTTGTCCAGTGTCCATCAGGACAAAAGGGTTGGTCATCGTACTATGTTCTGTTTACTTGTGACTTCTCTAGATTTTAGACAAGTGTTTCGTAGAAATACAATGTCTAAGTTTTGAGAAGTTATAGGTATAAGAATAAAGTAGAGAACCAGATATCGCAAGTATCGGGATTCTTCAAAGAGATCGAAGATGTAGATACTTGTGAGTGGTATTCAGTTCATAGTAATGATTTTTGAGAAACTTGTTTCTCTTTCAGGTTACTCAAAATTTGATGTATTCCTAGGTTGAGTAATGCTGATTAGCCTCTTTCCATTAAGTTGATATGCACCGGAGACAGCTGCATGATTTGAATCTGGGTCCAATTAAATAAGTGCCAAAGTTTCTATATTGGATATAGAATGGTTCATATCTTAACGATGTTAAGGTACGGGGAGTTGTCCTGCTTATGCTTAAAACCAGACTCTGGATAACTCTAGGCACGTTTCTGTAATGGCAGTCTGTGGGTTGACCCAAGCTATGACGAAGATTGATTTTCTACCATCTGGAAGATCAATAGTGATATTGTTCTTGACTCGCCACTGTTTTAGTAAAATGGATTTTTTCAGAAAACAGTAGTGGGAGTATGGTAGAACTGGAAGTGATTGAAGAACAACAAACGATTATGGAAAATTTAATAGAACCTAAAGATTCAATCAGGTTTGACATTCTATTAGCCACTCCGCAGATATGGTGGGTAACCTCAGACACCCGAGAGGTACTCCGGTAGCCTCAAGGACGGTGACAGGGAGGTTCTTGTTTATCCAGACTTGACACTACTATTGTTCCAGACTATGAGACCTGGCAGGAGGTTAAGTATAGTGTTGTTCTAAACTAGCTTTAGAAGTGCACATATATATTATTCTGCCAGAGGGTGGTTGTGGTCAGTGGGAGCAGCGGAAGCATAGAGGGCAAGTAACTTATGTCTATTAATAGACTAGAGCAGATATAGCGGAGATAGATCATCTATTTTTAATGTGACAGTTATGGCTTTGACTTCATCAGAATATTGGATGGATCTGTTAAGAAGGTAGTAGGGTGTGATGTCCTGGTATTTGGATAACTTACACAGAATAGGAAGTAAAATTCCTATACTACGATCGGTTGTACTGTGGTCGTCACACAGTTGTTTCTCCAAAAAGGATATGGATATAATATCTGACATTCTGGTTACTAGATCTATGGTTTTAGATCTAGATTTGGGTAGTTTCCCAATATGGGTACTTTGACTGTATTCTAATAGTATTTTAGAATAGATGACTCCTGGCAGGTGGTGTACCTGCAGATGATGGAGTCACCCTCTCTAAAGGTGTCTTACAGACTAAAGGGGAGAGAGATATGCATGATTGGCATATCACTTGCTTAGGCAATTGAGTCAATCATGAGATGTCAAGTACCACACCAGATGTTGTTTTTGCACTAGATGCAATAACTTTATATTAATCCAATCCTGAAGAAACATAAGGAAGCAGTTTTAGAACATAAGTGCATGTTCTACGGATTTGATGACGGCAACCTCCTTTGGAGACGGTTATCATTCCAGGCTTCAAAGGTGACATGGATGACAAAGTGAATGTCAGAGTTATAGTTTTCCCTCTGATGAGGGACAGTATTATGGACAGGTGGTCCAAGAGGATACTGTGGGAGGCATAGTGCTGGACACTGATTAGTTTTAGTTGTCGATACAGTATAAGAAGTTTGGATTTTGAGTTCATTTATGAACTAGGTCCCATCAGATATCCAGACATATTCTAAGACAGGTATTACTCAATTCGGGAGATGGTTTTCTCCGCGAACTTGAGATTAAGAGAGACATAGAAAGAAACATCAAGGCGGATCCACTCACTGAGGCTATTTCTCGAACACAATAGTTTTACAAACGGGCTTTGTGAAACTGATTAGTAGAGGAGTTGGATGTTTGGTATCACACGGGCTGTGAGTATGCGACATCGCAATAATTAGCCTTAAGTGCAAGTGGGAGATTGTTGGATATAGTGCCCTTAAAGTCAATTATTGGATCGCAGGTACGTGATTGCAATGATTGAGTAGAACCTATACCGGTAGCACAGTCTTACTCGAGATGATAGTATGCTATCTGGTTTGCCTTTATCAGTCGTGTACAGGTTCAGGTGACTGATCACTGTTACACGTTGATAGAGCCCTTAGGATCTTGCTTGACTACCAACAGTATGATGGCGATCATATACGTGAGAGTTGGGTAGTCTATAAGCACATCCTTAATAGTGGTCCCTAGTCGTGGGAGTTTCGAGACAGGGCATCGATACTCCGGAGTAGACTAGTGTATACGGTCGAGACCCCGACGAGGGGCGGTGGCCGGTCTCACAAGCCACTGATGTCAGTTGGATCACCTAAGATGTATACAGGTGCTCATTAGGTTATGAGTACACCGGACAGGACTCGCCGAGAACCTGCTAGTTGGTATTTATACCTAACGTCAGATAGCAGTTCCCTGGTGACATGTGTACAGGTTAGTTCATCGACCTGAGGTCGTCATTTGTCTCGTGTGAGTTCCCACCGTGCTTTGATTTCTACCCTACCACGGCTCAAAGGAGTCATGCAAACAGGTCTTTTCTGGGTACAGTCCCGAGACACATGGAGGCAAGTGAGCGGATCGGCAGGGGATTCGTCTCTCCCGGTATTGGGGGTGAGATCGCGCTGTGTCTAGGAGAGCCATTACACAAAACCCTCGGCCGAGGTGGGAGATTTACTAGTAGGTACTCCAGTAGTATCTCAGGGTGTTCTGGGCTACACTCCGACACGACTTATACCGCTATTGGGGGTCTGACGTTACCAGCCTCCTAGGCCCGATATGCGATACTCATAGACGAACGGACCGGACTGTATGTATATTGTCACAGTTAGGCTCAGTAGGGTTCCAGGATGAGTTCGCTTATCGGCTTCCCTTGAGGTCAGTACATGGGAAGCCGTTACGCACAGTTAGTGCCGCTGATGGCTTGTGGTTAAACTCACTGCCAGGTTACTGACGAGTCATTAGAGTCCCCCATAGATAGTTTCCCGATTTCGGGCGAAATGTTGTAGAGGCCGTATGGTTTTATGGCAGGGTTCGGAAAATGCACATGCGTTTACGCACGTGTCATATTTCGGGCAGATAATACTGGCGGGCTTTGGTTTAAGCCGGATCCATGTATTATACTGTGTAGATATAATATCTTTGTCTCAGTTGCATTTGTATTCGGTCGTAATACAAATGCGGGTATGTTTATACTGTTACGGGGTTATCCTGAAATTCGTTTCGGGATCGCTTTTCGAAGTTGCCAGTTTTCTATCACCCGTCTTAAACATTCGGTTTAATACGGATTTATCTTTTTCTTGTGGGTGAGTCATGAGGGTGAGTCATGAGTGGAAGCTTCTAGAAGAGGTGACTAGGTTAGTGACTCATTGTTTGCTTTAATGGTTTTTGATGAGGTGTATTAGTGAGTCACCTTAGCATTAATGTTTCTTGTAAAGCTTAAGGATATTTCTTCTTGATCTTTTCCCTCGTGGTCACCCCCCTTTCTCCTACACTCACTCTCCTCCTCTCATATATTGGCCGGCCCCCTAGTTGAGGAAAGATGGTGGATTGAAAAAAGAAAGGGTTGTTAAAAATTGAGATGATAGATTTGGTTCATAAATATTTCATAGCTCATTTTTATAAAAGTTTCAAAAGGCAACTTCATTAACCGTTCATCCATGGTTTTGGATTAAGCGAGACAAAGTGTTCTACTCACTCTTTACATCAATCTTGGACATGTGGGCTAGCAAACTTCATGTCCGAGTTACCTCGGTTCAGAGACGGGAGCCTGTTTAAAGATCCGTAGATGTGGTGCCACCTCGACGAGGAGCCAGGAGGTCGGAGCAGCCGTAACAGAGCGTGGGATGATGGTTAAAGACCGAAGGACTCGGATCGTTCAGTATAGCCTTTCTACCCACTTTGTAGTTTGTTAGTTTAGCGTTAATGGCAGATCTGGGTTATAGTATGCGATAGCGCCAGTTAAAAAGTTTTTGTTCCGCATTTGGCGTCTGAAAGACGGCCGGGGCGCTACCGTACACTTACAGGTTTGTTTCTACTTTAATGTGTGCATCTGTTTCTTTTAGCATATCGCTTATACACATTAGTGGAGCACTTAAGACCTTTGCTTGATTACCAGCATTATGATGGCAGTCACACTTGTGGGGGCTGGGTAATCTACAAGCACATCCTTATACAGGTCCCTAGTCATTGGATTATTGAGATGGGGCATCGATACTCCGGAGTAGACTAGCGCATGCGCTTCTCATCCCAGCAGGGGAGATGGTCTGTCCCACAGCCATTAGTATGTCGTACTTGAGGTAGTATGCGGGTGCTCGTTAGGTTACGAGTACACTGGACAGGACTCGTCGGGAACTGTTGGTTGGTACTATACCTATCGTCAGTTATCAGTTCCTAGGTGACATGAGTACAGCTTAGTTCGCTGACTTAACACCGTCACTTCACCTCGAGTGTGTTCCTACTGTTCTTTGATTACTACCCTACTACGGCTCAAATGAGTCGTGCAAACAGGTAGTAGTTGGGTGCAGTCCCGAAGCACTTGGAGGCAGTGACGGTTAGACAGGATTTGTCTCTCCCGGTATTGGGGGTTGATATCGCGCTGTGTCTAGGAGAGCCATTATACAAAGTTCCTGTCCAGGGCAAGTGAGATATACTGGTAGGTTTTCCAGTGTTATTTCAGGGTGTTTTGGGCTACACTCCGACACGACTTGTACCGCTATTAGGGGACTGACGTTTACCGCCCCCTAGGTCCGCCATGCGAAATTCTCAGACGAACAGACCGGACTGTATGGAGATTGTCACATTCAGGCTCAGTAGGAGTTCGGATGGGTTCACCTCATCAGTCTTCTTATCGGCATCTACCAGGTGACCGTTACGTACAGCTAGTACCGCTTCCGTCCTGTGGTTAAACCCACTGCCAGTGTAGTGTCGAGACTTTAGAGTCCCACACAGAGGGCTATTCACATTTGGGCAAAACAGAGTAGAGGTCGCATGGTTTTGCGACGGGGTTCGTTCATATTCGCGCACTTATGCACGTTTGCTGTCCGGGCAGTTATTACTAGCGGGCTTTGGTTTATTCCAGATCCTAGTATATGTTTTGGGATTGGTTTTATCTCATTGTATTCGTGTTCCTCGGAACACGGATGCGGGTGTGTATGCACAATTGACAGAGGCAGAGACAGAGGATTCTTATTAGGATTGTTGACCGTTGACTTTTTCCAAACCCTAATGAGAATGAGAAATATGATTAATAATATTAATTAAGGATAATTGTTCCATGGTTGAGTTGAACATTTGACTTTTGTTGACTTTGTTGACCGGTTGACCATTGTTGACTTGTTGACCATCATCATTTCATTTCAAAGATGTTTCTTATTTCTTGCAAAAGCATTAAATGATGAAATGATAAAAGTCATTCATAAACTAACCATCACAATTTCTTAATTATTATTATTATTATCATTATTCCTAATATGAGAGCATGGTTGTAAAATATCCTCACTTTTTCTTGCACTTTCTCTCTCATAGTTTTAGCTCATCCTCTTCCTCTCTCTCAAAGCTCTCATCTTTCATGAGTTGAGAATCATGAGCTCTTGAGATAAAACCACCATAACTCCTCTCTACTCATTCTAGAGTTCTAGGTTTAGCAATTCAAGCACTTTAGTTACCTCTAGGTTGAGGTAGGAGCTCAAGGTACAGGCTTTCGGGTGGATCCTTCTTCGGCAAAGAGAAGACTAAGAGGAGAAGCCGTTCAAACCACTCTAAGGGGCAATAAGAGAATGAGTTCAAGACCTAGGTATAACCTTCTAACCGAGTAGGTAAACTTGTAGTTAGTTTGCTAGGTTTTTGTTTAGCAAAGATCCTCCTTTTCGTCCATGTTACCTTGTGTCAACAAATCGTTTTTTACCTATTCCGCCTCCCCGTAAGAACCGGGGTGGGTAACGTGGACTTTGTTGGAAATAGTGCCCTCAGAGTCAATTATTGGATCACAGGCACGTGATTGCAATGATTGAGGGAGGACCTATGCCGGTAGGACAGTCTTACTCAAGATGATAGTGTGCTATCTGGTTTATCTTTATCATCGTGTACTGCTTTAGGTGACCTTACAGGTCACTATTGCGCGTTGATAGAGCCCCTAGGATTCTTGCTTGACTGCCAGCAGTATGAGGGCGATCATATACATGGGAGCTTGGGTCTATAAGCACATCCTTAAACGGTCCCTAGTCGTGGGAGTTTCAAGACAGGGCATCGATACTCCAGAGTAGACTAGTGTATACAGTCGAGACCCCGACGAGGGGTGGTGGCCGGTCTCACAAGCCATTGGTGTCAGTTGGTTCACCTAAGATGTATACAGGTGTAACATTTCGAAATAATAAAAATATTATTTTTGGGAATTTTTATAATTTAATATTATTTTATTGAATATTTTAATATTTTGGTATTATTAAATACAAATAAATGGGAAAAATTTTAGAAAAATTATGGAAAATTCTAAAATAGGGTAAATTAGAGAATTATGTCATTTCTAAGTTTAATTGATTAGTTATATGCTAATTTAGTGCTAATCGCGATTAAAAATCGCTAATCGGTTTTTATCATTTTTGTGCAAAACATGCGCATATCATTTTTATCACACTTGTGCATTTTCTTGCCATGGTTCATTTTGGATTTACTATTCTTGGGAGAAGGATTTTGAGAGAATAAGAAAAGAAAAGAAATGGAAAAGGAATAAAGAATTGAGGTATGGTGTGAGAGAGAGAGGTATGGGTTTTCTTTGACTTTGGACTTAGCTATTCTCTTCATTTCCTCATTCATTTTCCTTCCCTCTTCCCTCAGCTGAGCTGCAGCTGCTGCTGCCCCTTCCTCTCTCCCACTTAATCCCTTCAATTCATCTCTAAAACATCACCAAAACCCTACCCCCATTTCATAAAAAGTGTGCACAAGCTCAAGATCTACACATTGGACTAAGAAAGCGAGGATTTTGTCCACTAGGGGCAACTCAAGAAAATTCTTGAGTTGCCAAATGAGGTATTTTCTGGATCATTAACTTAGTTTTAGCATTACTTATACCCCCATGTTTAGATTGAACCGATATTGTGTGATTTTAGTGACTTGAGGAAAAACCTAGTTAGGGTTGTGAAGAATTTTGTGTTGTATTGTGAAACTAAGCTCAGTAGAGGTTATACTATCACCCTAGTGCATGAATTGAGACCCTAACCTGAGAGTTGAAACCCGAAATACGGATTTAGAAACCGATATCGGAGAAATTGTGGAATCTGTGAAGGGTATATTGAATCTGCTATCACCCGAGACATCTTAAATTAAAATTGATTGGACAGTAACATTGCAGGCACCCAGGAAGCTACCACCAAGACCCCAACCCCTAACTCATTGACCCGGCCGCAGATTTATTCTGTTTGGCCGCAAATTGCGGCCTGGACCCCACCAAACTTGCTCGTTTTGGTTTTGGTGTTCCCTTATCTGTAGATTAGGCCCTTGGTATGTATAGATTTGTCTAATTTGACCTATGGTGAAATCTGGAACATATTTCCTAAGTTGCTGTTTTGGATTCGTGTTTCCGTATTCCGTATTCTTAATTATGAATTTGTGTCTTGTGTTTTACCTCGACTATTTGGCGTTTATACGACGATATAGAGGATTTATTGATGGTTTTGAAGGCGTGCCATAGGTTCTAACCTATATGCCCCTTATCGTATCGTTTTGGGATTCGTATGCCGTTTTATCTTTGATTTGGTTTTAATGCGCATATACGATATTTTGTTATGTAGGTACCTATGAAGACTTCGGGACGACAAGGAAGCGCGTGGCGACTTCCACAAATGAAGACGCATGTGACTAGATTATATCTACAGGGGGAAGTCCGGTGGATGGCGTATAGCACCCCCGCAGTCCGTAGTTGATATATTATATATGATAGTTAGGTGTATTATTGATAGTGTAGGGTTAGAAGCAACTAGTGTAGTTCATAATCGCGAGCCCTAGAATAGATTTACACCTACACGCACTCCCTTGCATATTCATTATACTTGCACTGTGTTTGATGATATTGGATGACATTGGAGATGAGTCGATGATATTGGGTTTTGTGCCGCGAGATCGGTGATTTGATATGATTCGTATTTGGGATACGACATGTGATCTCTAGCGGGCATTTGGACGTGTGTTTACACACGCAGTGATATTGACGGTATCAGTGTACTAGACTTAGATCAGTACCCCAGATTATGTGATATGATGAAAGTGATACCTGAGATGTGATGAGATAGTGTGATTTTGACCCGTACCCAGCTATTGGGATGCCGTACGACGATTTACCGTACGAGCTTTATATTGATGATAGATCCGCACTCATGACTTGAGGAGGTCATATGATTTACTGTATCGTACGCGATACTACTGAGGCGGGATCACCGACTATTATATATATATATACATATCGACTCAGATTTAGGTGGTTTCCATACCTCTCCCGATTGACTTGATACTTAGATCTGTAGTTTTCATAGTAGATTCTTTACTGTGGTGTTGATTATTTGATTTTCGCATATTCATGCATTCGCATTGCTTGCATATGTTATTGCTATATTATTATCATGCTGTTAGGACACCAGCACCATTATCAATGATGTGTATGTTCCACGTACACTAATTGCCGGCTCACACACTTCATAATCGATAATTGCCATGCCACTACACTATAGTACTTGTTGGGGTAAAAATTTACACCCCGGTTGACCGAGTCAAAGTCAAGGTCAACCCCCAATCTAGGTAGGCCCAAGCCCAGGTCAAGCGGGCCCATGCCCAAGTCAAGCCCGCGGCCAGCCTCCCCATGCCAACAACAAAATCATGTAATAAATAATTTTTATGTAATTTTTTATACATGAATGTATGCAAAATGGGCATAAAGCCAATATTTTGTAAGCTCGTGGCTTATGTGCAAAAATGAAATGGCACATGAGCGATGGGATGGCTAAAATGCCATTTTTGTAAAGCCCAAAGGGCTATATGTAAATATGCAAGCCTATAAAAGGCAACATGATGAATAAAAAAATAACAACTTTTCATTCCCCCAAAATCTAGGGTTCTTTGTGCCTCCTGCTCCTTCTCCAAGGTTCTAAACCTTCTCATTTCTCTTGAATTAAATCAAGAGTTTTACTCTTTCTTTTCAAAAACTAAGTAGTTTTCCACCACAAAACCCACAAAGGGGAACTCAGATCTCCCATTAGATCTCAGAAAGGAGAGATTTTTAGATCTCGCATCTCTTGATCATCAAGATCCAGCCAACAACAGGAGGAAGAAGAAGAACCCATTCCATTAACCCCAAAACACATTCAGGAGCCCGACTCCTCTCTGATTTCTCTTTGAGAAATCTTTTTTTTTCAGGCTAAAAGCCTCTTGTCCTCTCCAGCGCGCAGCGCAAGGGCGCAAAGCGCCCGCGTGACGACACGTGGCGCGCGCGCTTGCGCACCTGCGCGCTTGCGCAAGCGCGCAAAGCGCCCGCGTGACGACACGTGGCGCGCGCGCTTGCGCACCTGCAAAGCGCCCGCGTGACGACACGTGGCGCGCGCGCTTGCGCACCTGCGCGCTTGCGCAAGCGCGCAAAGCGCCCGCGTGACGACACGTGGCGCGCGCGCTTGCGCACCTGCGCGCTTGCGCAAGCGCGCAAAGCGCCCGCGTGACGACACGTGGCGCGCGCGCTTGCGCACCTGCGCGCTTGCTTGCGCACCTGCGCGCTTACGCAAGTGCGCAAAGCGCCCGCGTGCCGACACGTGGCGCGCGTGCTTGCGCACCTGCACGCTTGCGCAAGGGCGCAAAGCGCCCACGTGCCGACACGTGGCGCGCGCGCGCTTGTGCACCTGGGCGCAGCGCTCATGCGTAAAGCGCCCACGTGCTGACACGTGGCGCGCTTGCGCCTGAGCGCACAGCACCTACGCGCACAGCGCCCAAGGTGCTGCCCCACGCATCCCTTGGATGTCTTTTCCCCTTTATTTATGTATATATGTATATATATACATTTGTATACAAATGTACACATACACATAATCCGCAAGATTCTCCCCCTGCAAAAAATTTTCGGGCCGGGGTGCTGCCCCGAACCCCGCAAGGGGGCTGCTAGCCCCCTTGACCCCCAGCCCGCTATCCGGGTAGCGGGACCCCCGTAAAAACTCTGCGTGGCTCCCGATATATCCAAAACCCCCACTTTCAAAACAAAACACACGTACACTGCACATTGAGTTCGCATGACCAGTTTAACCCGTTAATCGGAGGTTCCTCCGCCCCAAAGGCGAGGGGTAATTAACGGCAGCTTAGTCCGCGGCTACCGGAGATTCGGATCCCCACAATCATTAAACCCCCGCCTATCCTAGGCAGGGGGAATCTGTAGTATACGCCTGACAAGCGCGCGCGTATTCCCATCTCAATGGGGTGACGAAAAACACCCTACAGATTCTGGCACGCCCGGTGGGACCAATCTCTCCTCCTATATTTCGGGTTAAGCGTTCATGCGAACTCAATCAATATACATACCTGTATTTATACTAAAATAATGCTCTTTCATGCAGATTTTCAAGCAATCACCTTCCGACGATGTCTTCGATGATGAACTCATCTCTCCGTCAAATGCGAACCGCCGATAGAGCAGGACCAATCTGTCAGTCTCCTTGTCGGAAATCTTAACAATTGGATGTCCCCGTTTCTATGCACCGCGGGTCTCAAAACATTCCAAGAGCTGACCAGGAAAGTTCAAATGCTGGAGCGCTCAAAGCAGGAATCCTCCTCGGATTCCCAAAATAACAATATGTCCTGGAGAAACCGAAAGGACGATAATCGGAAAGGCGGAAATTCCGACGATTCTGAATCTTTCAACGCCTCGGCTAACCGAAATAAGCAAGGGATGAGCGGGCCTAGCGCCAACCAGCCTCGGAAGCCAATGTTCGGAGAGGGAGGAGAATCTCCACTGAAAGAGAAGTTGGATAAGGTCTATTCCTTCAGAAGGGACAAAATCCGTAAAATATTCAAAGACGCCCTGAAGAACGGTCTACAATTGCCAGAGTCAAAAAGACCGCAGGAAGCGAATATGACCGACGACCCTAAATACTGCCCCTATCACAGAGTGATAGGTCATGCCATTGAGGACTGCTTCGTCTTCAAAGATTGGGTCGAAAAGCAATACAAGGCAGGAGAGATAGAACTGTCCAAAGGCGTGTTAGTAAACAGTCGAGATGCAACCGCCAATTTCATACAAACGGAGACCGAAGTTCTTCGTGAAACTAATTCTCTCAGACATCTGCCTTTCTCTGAACACAGTCGACCACCACGTCATTAAACTGGGAACAATCGACCACCACGTCATTAAACTGGGAACAATCGACCTCTAAGTCGTTAAACTGGGAATGTAAAAAAAAATGTGTAAATAAAAAAGGAATGTGTAAATAAATGAATAAAAAGAAAAGCCGAAATGATGTGGCAACTCGCAATAAAAATCAGCGAGTAAAATAAAGATGAAATAAAGGCGAAATGATGGGGCAACCGCGAATAAAAGCCGAAATGATGGGGCAATCGCGACCTTCGCGATAAGAAAAACTGAAATGATAGAGCAATCGCGGTAAAATAAAAACAAAAAAACAAAAAAACAAAAAAAAAAAAAACAAGGGCGGATGATGAGTTGCTCCTGGCATTATTCCAGTGCAGCAATGCAGACGCCAAACAAAATCCAATCTCCCAAAATTCTTTCAGCCCTACGGCCAGTCCCCAAATTGACTACCGTATACAATCCACGGGCTCAAATAATTCTCAGCGTACCCATGCCCCACCGCAACCACCAGTTACGCGGCTGGTCTCCGCCTTTGGAATTATGCTTCATTGGAAAGACCCACTCATGTGCCCTTACGATGCATGAGGAGAACAAACCTTCGTGAGATCCTTATGACTCACCAAGGAAAAACACACTTAGGAGTCCTCACGACTCTTAAGGAGAAAATACACCTGCGGGATCCTTATGACTCGCAGGGAGAAAATGCTTTTATGGGACCCTCACGGCCCATAAAATTGAAAAGCCTTAGGTGATAGGGATCCAAACCTGTCTCCTAAGCCATCGCTCCCCAATCCCCAACGGCGAATGATGAGTCGCTCCTGGTACCATATTCCAGTGCAGCGATGCAGACGCCAACCAAATTCCAAATCCCATACCCCAACGGCGAATGATGAGTCGCTCCTGGTACCATATTCCAGTGCAGCGATGCAGACGCCAACAAAGCCCTAAAATTTTTATGGCCCTACGGTCTGGATCATACATCCTGCAAAACCGTATACAATCCACGGGCGTAAAACAATCCCAATCTCTCCAAAAATAAAAAAATAAAAAAAAGGTATGTCCACAAGCAAGATGGGCACGGATGAAAACCCGAAAGGGCTCCGTGAGTAAAAACAGCAGGACTACCGGCGAGTCTGTGAAAACCCGAAAGGGCGCAAACTCGTAAAAAAGAAAGGAGATGAAATGCACTCTCAAAGTCCTCTCGACTTTGAGAGGAGAAAATTCCCGCGTGAGATCCTTACGACTCACAAAGGAGCAACACACTTAGGAGTCCCCATGACTCCTATGGAGAAAATACACCTACGAGATCCTTTCGACTCGTAGGGAGAAAATGCTTTTATGGGACCCTCACGGCCCATAAAATTGAAAAGTCTTAGGTGATAGGGATCTAAACCTGCCTCCTAAGCCATCAATTCTCAAATTCTCTCGGGGCAAATGATGAGTTGCTCCTGGCATTATTCCAGTGCAGCAATGCAGATGCCAAACGAAAAAAAAAACCAACCAAATCCAAATCCTCTCGGGGCACATGATGAGTTGCTCCTGGCATTATTCCAGTGCAGCAATGCAGATGCCAAACAAACCAAATCCAAATCCTCTCGGGGCACATGATGAGTTGCTCCTGGCATTATTCCAGTGCAGCAATGCAGATGCCAAATAAAATCCCCAAACCCTCTCATGACAAATGATGATTCGCTCTTGGTACCATATTCCATTGTAGCGATACTGATGTCAACCCAAATCAAATCAAACCAACAACCTCTACGGCGGAATCATGCTCTGTCCCAGAATTTACCCTGTGTCGAAATCATGCTTTGCCTCAGGATATCTGCCTTCCCTGTCAGAATTATGCTTCGGCTCGGAATCAACCAACGACCTCCTCGTCGGAATTATGCTCCGCCTCGGAATCAAGTCAACCAGCAAGCTCTGCGTCGGAATTATGCTTCGTCTCAGAATGCACCCCTTATCGAAATCATGCTTCGCCTCGGTGTACCTGCCTTCTCTGTCGAAATTATGCTTCGTCTCGGAATCAAGTCAGCCAACAAGCCCTGCGCCGGAATCATGCTCTGTCTCAGAATATACCCCGTGTCGAAATCATGCTTCGCCTTGGAATATTTGCCTCCCTTGTCGGAATTATACTTCGCCTAGGAATCTACCTCTGCATCAAAATCATTCTTCGGTCAGAATGTCTGCCGCTCATCGGAATGATGCTCCGATCCTTGGAATCATGCTCCGCCCATCGGAACGATGCTCCGATCCCCTGGAATGATGCTCCGCCCATCGGAACGATGCTCCGATCCCTGGAATCATGCTCCGCTCTTCGGAAAGATGCTCCGAACTCTGGAATCATGCTCCGCTCTTCGGAATGATGCTCCGAACTCTGGAATTATGCTCTGCCCTTCGGAATGATGCTCCGAATCCCGGGAATCATGCTCCGCTCTTCGGAATGTTGCTCCGATACCCTGGAATCATGCTCCGCCCTTCGGAATGATGCTCCGAATCCCTGGAATCATGCTCCGCTCTTCGGAATGATGCTCCGATACCCTGGAATGATGCTCCGCTCATCGGAATGATGCTCCGATCCCTGGAACCATGCTCCACCCATCGGAATGATGCTCCGATCCCCTGGAATCATGCTCCGCTCCTCGGAATGATGCTCCGAAGCCTGGAATCATGCTCCGCTCTTCGGAATGATGCTCTGAATCCTGGAATGATGCTCCGCCCCTGGAATGATGTTCTACCTCGAAGTCCAACTTCAAGATCCATCAATTTCATGCACACAACTCAAATGTGCGGTGTGCATTTATTGATGGGGGGCACTTTGTTGGGGTAAAAATTTACACCCCGGTTGACCGAGTCAAAGTCAAGGTCAACCCCCAATCTAGGTAGGCCCAAGCCCAGGTCAAGCGGGCCCATGCCCAAGTCAAGCCCGCGGCCAGCCTCCCCATGCCAACAACAAAATCATGTAATAAATAATTTTTATGTAATTTTTTATACATGAATGTATGCAAAATGGGCATAAAGCCAATATTTTGTAAGCCCGTGGCTTATGTGCAAAAATGAAATGGCACATGAGCCATGGGATGGCTAAAATGCCATTTTTGTAAAGCCCAAGGGGCTATATGTAAATATGCAAGCCTATAAAAGGCAACATGATGAATAAAAAAATAACAACTTTTCATTCCCCCAAAATCTAGGGTTCTTTGTGCCTCCTGCTCCTTCTCCAAGGTTCTAAACCTTCTCATTTCTCTTGAATTAAATCAAGAGTTTTACTCTTTCTTTTCAAAAACTAAGTAGTTTTCCACCACAAAACCCACAAAGGGGAACTCAGATCTCCCATTAGATCTCAGAAAGGAGAGATTTTTAGATCTCGCATCTCTTGATCATCAAGATCCAGCCAACAACAGGAGGAAGAAGAAGAACCCCTTCCATTAACCCCAAAACACATTCAGGAGCCCGACTCCTCTCTGATTTCTCTTTGAGAAATCTTTTTTTTTCAGGCTAAAAGTCTCTTGTCCTCTCCAGCGCGCAGCGCAAGTGCGCAAAGCGCCCGCGTGACGACACGTGGCGCGCGCGCTTGCGCACCTGCGCGCTTGCGCAAGCGCGCAAAGCGCCCGCGTGACGACACGTGGCGCGCGCGCTTGCGCACCTGCGCGCTTGCTTGCGCACCTGCGCGCTTGCGCAAGTGCGCAAAGCGCCCGCGTGCCGACACGTGGCGCGCGTGCTTGCGCACCTGCGCGCTTGCGCAAGGGCGCAAAGCGCCCACGTGCCGACACGTGGCGCGCGCGCTTGCGCACCTGCGCGCAGCGCTCATGCGCAAAGTGCCCACGTGCCGATACGTGGCGCGCTTGCGCCTGAGCGCACAGCACCTACGCGCACAGCGTCCAAGGTGCTGCCCCACGCATCCCTTGGATGCCTTTTCTCCTTTATTTATATATATATGTATATATATACATTTGTATACAAATGTACACATACACATACTCCGCAAGATTCTCCCCCTGCAAAAAATTTTTGGGCCGGGGCGCTGCCCCGAACCCCGCAAGGGGGCTGCTAGCCCCCTTGACCCCCAGCCCGCTATCCGGGTAGTGGGACCCCCGTAAAAACTCTGCGTGGCTCCCGATATATCCAAAACCCCCACTTTCAAAACAAAACACACGTACACTGCACATTGAGTTCGCATGACCAGTTTAACCCGTTAATCGGAGGTTCCCCCGCCCTAAAGGCGAGGGGTAATTAACGGCAGCTTAGTCCGCGGCTGCCGGAGATTCGGATCCCCACAATCATTAAACCCCCGCCTATCCTAGGCAGGGGGAATCTGTAGTATACGCCTGACAAGCGCGCGCGTATTCCCATCTCAATGGGGTGACGAAAAACACCCTACAGTACTGTTGCATTCATGATATGATTCTTGCATGGCATATTGTACACTTATACCTGTACACATACATAGATGATTCTGACTTGATTAGAGATTTGGGAACCGCAAGATATTCTTCAAAACTGATTCATTTTAAAAGAGCGGTTTCCCTCGACATGTGCACATTATTATTCCATGTTGCATGACTTCTGATATGCGTACCTTTCTTTACATGTCGCATACATTCTGTTTTGATTATACGCATTGAGATATGTTGTTTCCATGATATTTCTGGATTTGGGGAACCGTGGGTATTTCATAAGAGAATATATAATTGTGTTAAAAACCGGTTACCCTTGATATGATATTTCAGTGCGTCCACCATGTGTTTTCTCGGTGCTGAGAGCGACATGTGAAACCCGATTCGAGGAGGCGGATGAGGCCGATTGCGGGTACATGGTGGACCCGGTATGGTACCCCGGGGCAAGAATGGTTTCGCTGTGTAGTAGACGGTGAGCCTGGCAGAGGGACTACTACCTACCGGTGATTGTATTTGAGCTCGGCGGATATCTGGAGGATACCGACCGGAGTTGAGAGATGGACATGGGCTGACCCGTACTGCCGGGGGCCGATACCGCAGACGGAGCCCCATATGGATGAGGATTTACGTGCCGATGCTAGGCACAGGTTTTATGATGATTTCCATGGCTTTTATTATATCCTCATATTTGCATACATGATGTTATTGCCATTGGGTGACGGGTGGACGGGTTCCACGTTTATTGTCATTGGGTGACGGGTGGACGGGTTCCACATTTATTGTCATTGGGTGACAGGTGGACGGGGTCCACGTTCATACAGACTTGATCACATACAGATTAGATTTACATTGATCATACTTCATTTGTATATATAACAGGGTATGAGGGCGCTGTTATATATACCCTTACACCAATATTAGTGGAATGGGATGCTAATATATGTGTATTGATATCCATTTGATACTTCTTCATATTTGCTTCATGCAGACATACCTTATACTAATAACATGTTATTACCTGAGTACTTGGCACTACATACATGTTTAGATGTTACATTGCCACTTTATCATACTTCAGACGTACTCTTGTGGTTTATATTATATTACTGGTCGTTTTGACCTAGGATTATGTCTTGCATTCGGTTTCTGCTTGTAGATATTTCTATTCACGAGTTGGCAACTCACCCCCGTTGTGCCACAGTTCTTGCAGGTTTTGCCGTACAGGTTCCGTTGCGGCATTTCTGGCATACTGCTTCCTTGCGGGTGAATTGCATTTGGTAGGTGGATTCTTTTGCATCAAGAACCACCATTGTACTTGTATTATTCATTGTATCTAGAATTTCCATCAACCAAAACTTGTATATTGTTTCAGACTTAAACACTAGTGATGTATTATTCGACATTAGAGTCGCGCTTAGTAGTATTGCGGTTTTCATGCTTATTGAGTTTCTTTTGGTTTTGACCCTCGCCATTCGGCGTTGTATATTATATTACTTGTGTGGTTGTGACCGTCGTTTGACGAAGAGCTAGCTCCCGCTTGGGGATACATTTTATCATTGTATATATATTATTCTTGTTGTACCCCGTTCGGGGCCAGTATTTACAAAAGAAACTCTGCCGAAATTTTTAGAAAAGACTTTACATTTTAAAAATGCACATTCGGCTTAGTTATTTAAAAACCTTGACTTCAAACATGTTTTCCTTCACTTCTTTAAAAACCAGTTTTCTTTACTTACACTTAAAAGGGTTTTAGATTTCTGGGCTTGTGGCTTACTTGGATCAGATGGAGTCCTATAGACTTTATATGGTTCAAGGGCCAGTCATGTGCTCTTTGGGGTCATGACAACAGGTGCTTATTGGGTTATGAGTACACCGGACAGGACTCGCCGGGAACATGCTTGTTGGTCTTATACCTGACGTCAGATAGCAGTTCCCTGGTGACATGTGTACAGGTTAGTTCATCGACCTGAGATCGTCATTTGTCTCGTGTGAGTTCCTACTGTACTTTGATTACTACCCTACCACGCTCAAAGGAGACGTGCAAACAGGTTTTAGTTGGGTACAGTCCCGAGCCACATGGAGGCAGTGAGCGGATCTTTAGGGGTTCGTCTCTCCCGGTATTAGGGGTGAGGTCGCGCTGTGTCTAGGAGAGCCCTTACACGAAATCCTTGGCCAAGACAGGAGATTTACTTGTAGGTATTCCAGTAGTATCTCAGGGTGTTCTGGGCTACACTCCGACACAACTTGTACCGCTTTTGGGGGTCTGACTTTTACCAACCCCCTAGGCCCGCCTTGCGATGTTCATAGACGAACGGACCGGACTGTACGGATATTGTCACTGACAGGCTCAGTAGGGTGCCAGGATGAGTTCGCTCACAGACGTCCCTTTTTTTCAATAGCTGGTAGCCCGTCACGTATGGCTAATACCTCTGACGTGCTAGTGGTTAAATCCACAGCCATAGTATTGACGAGTCTTTAGAGTCCCCCACAGACAGTTTCTCAAGTTTCGGGCAAAACGCTGTAGAGGCCGTATGGAGATATGGCAGGGTTTGATCAGATACGTGCGGTATTGCACGGATCATGATCGGACGGATAATACTAGCGGGCTTTGGTTTAAGCCGGATCCTAGTATTGCACAGTGTAGATTTTGTCTCATTGCATTTGTATTCGGTCGGAATACAAATGCGGGTATGTATATACAGTCGCGGGGTTTTCCTGTAATTTATTACGGGATCAGTTTTTTGGAGTTGTCAGTTTGCTTTCCGTTTCGGCCATTTTCCTTTATATCTTTCAATGGCTGAAAATTGGTGAAGGAGGGCTTATTTGCAAGCATGCAAATTTGATTTGTGGAGGGTGGTCTTTGCATATTGATGCTTCATGATAGCTCTTGTTTGACCTTGACTTCCTTTGATCATCATTGCTTGACTTTCTTATTCATCATGATTTACTTTTGGTGATGAGATGTGTGATGGTTGATGATGAAGGGTTATGATGATGGAGTGAGGATTACTTTTTGATGATCACCATTTTATCTCTCTCTAGTATTATTCTTTTGCTCTCTTCCTCTTCTCATTCTTCTTGATGCCATGGCCGGCCTTGATGGATGGGGGCTGTCCCAAATTTTTGAAGTGGGATTTTTGAACTTTTGGCTTTGTAAAAATCCCATAGTTCCATCTCCAAAACTTCAACTCATTCCTCCACCAAAAAGGCAACTTCTAGCAACCCCAAATGAGACAAAGCATTCTACAGTTAACCTGCAGCATCCTTGGGCACGTCAGCTCGGCAACTTCGTGCTCGAGTTGCCTCGGTCCAGAGGTGGGAGCCCGTAAAAGAACCCGGCAATGTGGTGCCCTTCCGGTGAGGAGGTGAAGACCGGAGATTCCGCGGGGAGATCGGGACGATGATGAGAAGACCGGAGGACACGGATCGCTCGGTATATCTCTCTACCCCTTCTCTAGTTTGCTAGGATTAGATTAATGGCCCGATCCGGGATTTTGTGCGCGGTGGTGCCGGTTCTAGTTTTTAGAAAAGTTTTATATTCCACATTTTGGCCTCGTTCAGACGGCCGGGGCACCCCCGTGGACTTACACTGGTATCAGAGCCACGCCATTAACCTAGTCTAGCTTACTCTAACGTGTTTAGAAGTTCGATCGAACGGATTTTCCGAAAACCCGATTTCAAAAGCACAATTTTCTGTCGATTTGTTTTTGGCTCGAATAATTATTTGGTACATTGCAGAAAATCGTGCAGGAAATTCTAAGACTGCTGTAGAAATTTGGTCGCATGACGTCATAGTTCCACCTCGGAACCGCGGCCAAACCCATGCATTGGCCGCGGTTCCGCCGCCACTTTGACCCCTCTCTGCACCAAATTTCTACAGTGGTTTTATGACATGGAAATGGGGTTTTTGGAATATTCTTTTTGGGCCCAGATTTTCTTTGAGTGCTACAGTAGTGCTTGGGGCCCACTTCGGTAAATTTGATCGATCGAAAATTTTAAACATGTTAGTTCACAGTATTTACATTATATCTGCGACCGTGAATGTCATTTGATCGGTAAATCCTATCTAACTGCTATAGCCCTTTTAGACGGATTTGCGAACGTGACATTCACGTTGATGTTCTGTGTTGTGCTGTGATGTTGCGGATTGGTCGTGGGGGATAGCCTGAATGCAATGGTAGTACAGTTTTTTTTATATGTACATTTGATATTGCGGGGCGAGCGTCCGACATGTGGACTGCCGTCACTGCATGTTTGTATATTATTCTTTTGGGGCACGACCGGGCTGAGGTCGATGTACCCATTGTATGTATATTTTACTTTCTGTACTAGGATTACCCCACGGAGGGGTGCACGGATAGCCGGGTTCTAGAAGGCAACGGGCCCAGATCTCATGGCATTGAGACGGAGGGGGCTTTACTCTAGAATTGGTGGGCTATTCGCCGCACTCGTAGGGGGTATAGGTTGACCCAGGAGGGGTGCCCAAGTTACCGGATTCCGTGAAGTGCTGGGTGGTCCATTCACGTTGCTGAAGGGGGCTGCCTTGCTTCAAGATTTGGCGGGTAACTTGCCGCGCCCGTAGGGGTCTAGGATTTCATTGCACAGGCTATCCACACGACCAGGGGAACGTCGGGTTTCAGTAGCGGCTCTGTGAAATCCGGGGATCCCAGATATCTGTATTGTTCTGTGATGCTTATTACATTTCTGCGATGTTGGATTTTATCACGCCTTGAGCGAATATTATATATTGATATATATATATACTAGTAGATGTTGTATATGTTTTGCATCCGCGCTAGTTCAGTCCCCGCTCTGTCGTTAGTTAAGTAACCTAACGGGTGATGACGGGACCCAGTGGTGAATGCGGATGGCATATACGTACATCATTATTTTCGTTCTTTATTGGTGTGATCAATTGATGGGACTGCATTGATTCGGATCAATGCAAGTTAAACAAACCTATTATGATGTTGTTGGAACAATTTTTCAAAAAGCTGTTATTGTAAGGGCGTTCTCTTTTGTTTTGCACAGTGGTATTCGGTTATGAATATTCAGCATCTCAGTCGACGAGGCAAGGGCCGAGATCCCTTCACCGGGAGTGTCCCCTTGGACAGAAGTTTGCGTCAGGGCAATAACTTCACTATAGTCGATTACTTTTGCTTTGCATCGTGGTATTCAGTTGGAATATCCTGCACCTCATTCTACGGGGAAAGAGCCGAGATCCCTTCACCGGGAGTGACCTCTTTAGCAAAGGTTTTCGTCACTATATTTTATAAAAGCTATCTGGTTCCTTCAACGATATCAAGTTCATTACGTTAAAGGTTTTCGCCAGAAACCATTCGTAGCCCTCCGTCGTTTCATATGGATAGTCAATAGTATTCAAGCTGTGTTTGTTGGCCAAAGTCAAGGCACAGTGTTTGGTAGCTATTAGGTGTTCATATGCAGCATAGATAGATGCGTTGGTTTGGGACAGTCATACTACCTTGTTGGCCAAAGTCAAGGGTAGGTACGGGTGGGTTCAAATCAACCTGGAGAATGACGGGTAGAACTTGACATGTGACTTATGATTTGTTAGTCAAAGTCAAGGTCATAAGAGCATGGGGCAAAAATCCACATCGGGAGTTTCAAAAGAAACTGAAACTTGCCAGATATGCACATACCTTCTGGTGTGTGATAACGTGAGCGGATTCCATCACATTATCATGCGATGATAGTTGGATCCCGATTCCCACTGATGAGTTGGTTTACTCCTCGGGTGATCCCGACTAATTCTGCTTTCAGGTTTGGAGGAGAATTTGACGTTACAGTGGAAGGTTTCCTGATTAGATAAATTGGTAACCATTCTGATCTAGGTTAGAGTGCACGCTGAGTGTTTCTTTTCTCTCTCTCTTTGGCAGCGACCATGACCCGACACTAGACTATGACTTAGTGACCAAAATTAACCGAACCTTCATAAACACTGGCTTTTGGATTGTCTGAGTTGCAGACTTCATTGCCACTCCTACTTTTACCCTTTTTCTCCAGGACACCCTGTATTACTACGAACGTCCACTTCCATTGGATAAAACCATCGTATGGTTATATACGAACTCGAAGGAACTTCTTCCAGATTCAAGGATGGTTTCCGGTTCTGGAGAAAATGAATAGGACTATTCAGTTGTCTTTTCCTTTTACCTTCTCTCAGGTTGCGAGTGCCCCTTAGATTAGGGGATAGTACACCTATTACGAAAATTGGATAGTTTTCTTCCAAACCATAGGAAGGTGCCGACCGGTAGGGAATGAAGAAAACCAATTAGCCTAACGATGGTGTACAGAAGGTATTATGTAAAGACAAATAAAGGGATTAGAAGGAGGGCAAAGTAAATTGCGACTGCTATTCACGACCAAACCAAGTATTTCATTACCACTCCTACTTAATCTTTGTATTTCTCCAGGACACTCCGTATCACTACGAAGATCCACAGTTATTTGGATACTCCATCGTATGGTTATATACGAACTCGAAAGGAACTTGTTCCAGTTCGGGGATGGATTCTGGTTCAGGAGAAATAGGAATAAGGTTTATTCAGATGTCTTTTATTTTCACCTTCTCTCGCATTGCGAGTGTTCCTAGGATTAGGACAGTACACCTATTATGCTTATTGGATAGTCTTCATCCAAACCATAAGCTAGTGCCAAACGGTAGGGAAGGAAGAAAACCATTTAGCCTAAGAGGGTGTACAGAAGGTAATAACTAAAGACATATGAAGGGATTTGGAGAGATGTCAAAGAAATATACGGTTACAGTTGTGAATCTGGATAATGGAAGAGGCATTACTAGGAATACCCGGATACCCCTACGAAACAATTCAATGTTTCAGTTTCACTGTGTACTGTTAAAAGAAAACTGATTTCCCAATTTGTCCTTGCTCCAGGGTATGTATTTACCAGGTATGATTCTCACATCTGTATGGTTTTACTGATGATGAGTGGGAGTAAGTTATTGGGAATTGGGTGATCATCCTCATTATAACGGGATTCGTTGTAATTGGTGATATTTGAGGAAGTCACCTGGGTTGTTTGCCGGACGGCAAATGTTTGGTTTTGAATATCCGTTGTTATGCACCAATTTCAAATTGATATATCTGTACGTCTATTTTCATAGTGTGAGATATAACTTTTTGAAATTATGTCTATGACATTTACCCATATCAGTGGATGATTAGGTAAGGAGTATTAAACAGCGGTGTAATTCTTCATAACCATAGTACAGTTTTTAACCTATGACGCACAGTGTTTGAGTTATTAGACTCAGAGGACTTATACCGAGGATTTTATATTGTCCAGTGTCCATAAGGATAGAGGGGTTGGTCCTCGTACTATATTCGGTTTACTTATGACTTCTCTAGTTTTTAGACAGGTGTTTCGTAGAAACACAAGGTCTGAGTTTTGAGAAGTTATAGGTATAAGAGTAAAGTAGAGAACCAGATGTTGCAAGTATCGGGATTCTTCAAGGTGATCGAAGATGTAGATACTTGCGTATGGTATTCAGTTGATAGTAATGGATATTAAGAGAACTTGCTTCTCTTTCAGGTTACTCATAATTGGAAGCACTCCTAAGTTGAGTAACGCTGATCGGCCTCTCTCCATTTACTTGACATGCACTGGTGACAGTTGCATGATTTGAATCGGGTTCAATTAAATCAGTGCCTCTATTTCTGTATTGGATATAGAACAGTTCATATCTTGACATTGTTAAGATACGGGGAGTTGTCCAGCTTATGCTTAAAACCAGACTCTGGATGACTCAAGGCACGTTTCTGTAGTGGCTGTTTGTGGGTTGACCCAGGCTATGATGAGGGTTGACTTTCTACCATCTGGAAGATCAATAGTGATATTGTTCTTGACTCACCACAGTTTTAATAAAAATAGATTTTTTCAGAAAACAATAGTGGGAGTATGGTAGAACTGGAAGTGATTCCAGAACCGCAAACGATTACTGAAAATTTGATAAGAACCTAAAGATTCAATCTGATTTGACATTCCATTGGCCACTCCGCAGATATGGTGGGTAACCTCAGGCACTCGAGAGGTACTTCGGTATGCTCAAAGACGGTGACAGGGAGGTTCTTGTTTACCCAGACTTTCCATTGCTGTTGTTCCAGACTATGAGACCCGACAAAAGGATGTATATAGCGTCGTTCTGAACTGGCTTTAGAAGTGTACGTGTATATGACTCTGCCAGAGGGTTGTCGTAGTCAGTGGGAGCAGTGGAAGCATTGGTGGACAAGTGGCTTATGTCTATTCAGAGACTAAAGCAGATGTAGCGGAGATAGATCATCTATTTCTGATGTGACAGTCATAGGTTTGACTTCATCAGAATAGGGGATGGATCTGTTAAGAAGATAGTAGGGTGTGATGTCCTGGTATTTGGATGACATACACAGAGTAGGAAGTGAAATTCCTATACTACGATCGGTTATACTTTGGTTGTCACACAGTAGTTTTTCCACAGAGGACTTGGATATTATATCTGACATTCTGGTTACTGGATCTTTTGTTTTAGATCTAGATTTGGGCAGTTTCCTAATTAGGGTACTTAGACAGCATTCTAAAGGTGTTTAGAATGGACGACTCCTGGCACGGTAGTGTACCTGCAGGTGATGGAGTCACCCTCTCTGAAGGTGTCTTACAGACTAAAGGGGAGAGGGATGTGCATGATTGGCAGATCACTTGCTTAGGCAATTGAGTCAATCATGAGATGTCAAGTACCACACCAGATGTTGTTTTTGTACTAGATGCAATAAGTTGATATTGATCCAATCCTGGAGAAACATTCGGAAGCAGTTTTAGAACATAAGTGGATGTTCTAGGGATATGATAGCGTCAGCCTCATTCAGGAGACTGTTATCATTCCAGGCTTCCAAGGTGACCTAGACGACAGGGTGGCCGTCAGAGTTATAGTTTTTCCTCTGACGAGGGGCAGTATTTTGGACAGGTGATCCAAGCTGATACTAAGGGAGGCATGGCGCAGGATACTGATTAAGTTCAGTTAACGATCCAGTCTAAGAAGTTTGGATTTGCAGTTCATTTATGAACTAGGTCCCATCAGACATCCAGACACATTCTAAGACAGGTATTGCTCATTTCGGGAGATGGGTTTCTCCGCGAACTTGAGATTAAGAGAGACATAGAAAGAAACATCAAAGCGGATCCACTCACTGAGGCTATTCCTCGAATGCAATAGTTTCGCAAACGGGTTTTGTGAGACTGATTAGTAGAGGAGTTGGGTGTTCGGTATCACACGGGCTGTGAGTATGCGACATCTCAATAATTAGCCTTAAGTGCAAGTGGGAGATTGTTGGAGATAGTGCCCTCAGAGTCAATTATTGGATCACAGGCACGTGATTGCAATGATTGAGGGAGGACCTATGCCGGTAGGACAGTCTTACTGAAGATGATAGTGTGCTATCTGGTTTATCTTTATCATCGTGTACTGCTTTAGGTGACCTTATAGGTCACTATTGCGCGTTGATAGAGCCCCTAAGATTCTTGCTTGACTGCCAGCAGTATGAGGGCGATCATATATGTGGGAGCTGGGGTCTATAAGCACATCCTTAAACGGTCCCTAGTCGTAGGAGTTTCGAGACAGGGCATCAATACTCCAGAGTAGACTAGTGTATATAGTCGAGACCCCGACGAGGGGCGGTGGCTGGTCTCATAAGCCACTGGTGTCAGTTGGTTCACCTAAGATGTATACAGGTGCTCATTGGGTTATGAGTACACCGGACAGGACTCGCCGGGAACATGCTAGTTGGTCTTATACCTGACATCAGATAGCAGTTCCCTGGTGACATGTGTACAGGTTAGTTCATTGACCTGAGATCGTCATTTGTCTCGTGTGAGTTCCCACTATACTTTGATTCCTACCCTACCACGCTCAAAGGAGACGTGCAAACAGGTTTTAGTTGGGTACAGTCTCGAGCCACATGGAGGCAGTGAGCGGATCTTCAGGGGTTCGTCTCTCCCGGTATTGGGGGTGAGGTCGCGCTGTGTCTAGGAGAGCCCTTACACGAAGTCCTTGGCCAAGGCAGGAGATTTACTGGTAGGTATTCTAGTAGTATCTCAGGGAGTTCTGGGCTACACTCTGACACGACTTGTACCGCTTTTGGGGGTCTGACTTTTACCAACCCCCTAGGCCCGCCATGCGATACTCATAGACGAACGGACCGGACTGTACGGATATTGTCACTGACAGGCTCAGTAGGCTGTCAGGATGAGTTCGCTCACAGACGTCCCTATTTGTCAATAGCTGGTAGCCCGTCACGTATGGCTAATATCTCTGACGTGCTCGTGGTTAAATCCACAGCCATAGTATTGACGAGTCTTTAGAGTCCCCCACAGACAGTTACTCAAGTTTCGGGCGAAACGCTGTAGAGGCCATATGGAGATATAGCAGGGTTCGATCAGATACGTGCGGTATTGCACGGATCATGATCGGACGGATAATACTAGCCGGCTTTGGTTTAAGCCGGATCCTAATATTGCACAGTGTAGATTTTGTCTCATTGCATTTGTATTCGGTCGGAATACAAATGCGGGTATGTATATACAGTCGCGGGGTTTTCCTGTAATTTATTACGGGATCAGTTTTTTGGAGTTGCCAGTTTGCTTTCCGTTTCGGCCATTTTCCTTTGTATCTTTCATTGGCTGAAAATTGGTGGAGGAGGGCTTATTTGCATGCATGTAAATTTGATTTGTAGAGGGTGGTCTTTACATATTGATGCTTCATGATAGCTCTTGTTTGACCTTGACTTCCTTTGATCATCATTGCTTGACTTTCTTATTCATCATGATTTACTTTTGGTGATGAGATGTGTGATGGTTGATGATGAAGGGTTATGATGATGGAGTGAGGATTACTTTTTGATGATCACCATTTTATCTCTCTCTAGTATTATTCTTTTGCACTCTTCCTCTTCTCATTCTTCTTGATGCCATGGCCGTCCTTGATGGATGGGGGCTGTCCCAAATTTTTGAAGTGGGATTTTTGATCTTTTGGCTTTGTAAAAATCCCATAGTTCCATCTCCAAAACTTCACTCATTCCTCCACCAAAAAGGCAACTTCTAGCAACCCTAAATGAGACAAAGCATTCTACAGTTAACCTGCAGCATCCTTTGGCACGTCGGCTCGCCAACTTTGTGCCCGAGTTGCCTTAGTCTAGAGGTGGGAGCCCGTAAAAGAACCCTGCGATGTGGTGCCCTTCCGGCGAGGAGGTGAAGATCGGAGATTCCGCGGGGAGATCGGTACGACGATGAGAAGACCGGAGGACACGGATCGCTCGGTATATCTCTCTACCCCTTCTCTAGTTTGCTAGGATTAGATTAATGGCCCGATCCGGGATTTTGTGAGCGGTGGTGGCCGGTTCTAGTTTATAGAAAAGTTTTATATTCCGCATTTTGGCCTCGTTCAGACGGCCGGGGCACCCCCGTGGACTTACAGACTTACAATGCATCACACGGCGATTCAGAAAAGTATTTTCATTTGTTTTATTCTGTTTTAAGAGATTTTTCCAAGGATGCGTACTATATATGTATATTATAGTATTCGACTAGTGCATATTGGATTTCAGTAGTAGATTTCGAGATCTATATCTCTATTTTAACTTCGAAGATTTGCGTGCAAATCCGATGATTTGTGTGATGCTTGACAGACTTCGATTTTGAGTTTCATACTCGTTTTCAGGCACACTTAATGCGTTGTGGTATTTCTGTATCTTCCGTGATTTCGGAGCCCCGTTGATTTGAACTGATTTAGGGTTTAAATTTAAATTCGGGGACCGAATTTATTTAAGGGGGGAAGATTGTAACATTTCAGAAAATATAAAATATTATTTTTGGAATTTAATATTAAAATAATATATTTCGCGAAAACTACCCGATTTGCGAATTTGGAATTTTCGTAAAATGGTATAAATATATACCAATATTTGTGAAATAATTGGAGATTAAAAAGATTTATTCATTTAAAAATATACTTATCGGATTTGGCATTTTTATAATTAATTATATGCAGTTTGAATAAAAAATTGATTAGTGCACTACTAATCGCGATTAAACCAAATCCGTGTTTCTACATTTTTCCATGGTTAGTGCACCATGACATGTTGCATTTTATTTACATGTTTGTTCACTTGATTTTGGTTCTATTTATTATGAGAAAAGAAAAATAAAAGAGATGGCATGGGAGTGAATTATTGAGGGGGGAGAGAGAGAGGGGACCACATGAGGCATGGCATGAGAGAAAGTGAAGGTGAGAATAAGAGAGAGAGAGAGGGGACGGGGGCTGCCGATTTCCTCACCCGATTGTTCTTCCTTCATCTTCTTCAACTCATACTCTCTCCACTTCTACCTCCAGGTATCATCTCTAAACCTTTTCAAAACCCTATACCCCCTTCATTAAAAATGACCCCACCTCATCTTCAACACATTGTACCAATCAAGGTTGGATTTTGAAGACTTTGAGCAACTCAAGAAAATTCTTGAGTTGCCAAATGAGGTATAATTCTAAACCCTAGCTAAGTTATTATGTTTAGTGTATTCTAGTTTAGTTTAGAATGCGATTTAGTGTGGATTGTGATCTTAGAATTTTCCTAGATGAGGTTTAGGGCTTGAGTTGTGTTTTGGTGATGCGTAGTGGCTGTTACAAGACCTTAGTGTGGATTGTATGGCCAAAAAAGAGAATACGAACTTAATATTTGTTCCGTGTCGGTTTTGTGTTGGTTTTTAGCCTACAGGGAATCTGGAGCAACCTGGGCCACTTATGAGAAAAACTAGCAACTCCAGAGACCTAATTAGACCAATAGGAGACCACCCCGAGAAGACGAACCAGAACAGAGCAGTCTTGGCCGAGCTAGCCAGATTTTGGGTGAATGTGGCCGGCCTTATTGTGGGCATTGGTGTCTAGGTTTGGCCTGTAGCTCACTTACCCTCTATACAACCCCACTGTACTGCTAGTTTGTCCTGATTTTACCTGAACCAAAATCTGGGAGCTGTTGTGAGTGTTTTGGGAAATTTTTTCCCGATGTTTGAATGCTTGGTTTTGGTGGTTGGATTTGTATTTGGTTGTTGGGCGTTTGTACGTCAACAACAAGGATTTGTTTGGTTGTTTTTCATGCGTAGGCTATAGCTTCTAACCTATGAGTGCACCGTGTGTCGTATTGGTTTTCCGGACTTGATTTTAATAGCATTGCGACTGTGTATTTATTGTCGGTACCTTCGCGTGGATTCCGGGACGACGAAGAACATCGACTACGGCTGAGCAAGGAGTTCCGCTGGTGAGTAGATTTATATTTACGGGGAAGTCGGGTGGATGGCGTATAGCACCCCCGCAAATTTTGATGGAAACCGATATATAGAATATGGTTAAGGAAACCTATATTAGAAAACTATGGATATGGTTAAAAAGGTATTTAGAGATGATATGACTGATTGAATATATATATCGAGATATGAGATGAAAGCTATAAGAATGTGACTCTTGACATGATATGATAGAAATGATGTCTCGAACTGATATATATAAGGATATGAAAAGTGAATGTGAATCACGATATATAGATATGTAGTTATACGAGAATAAGTATGAGTTTTAGAATAGCATGACATGAGATTTATAAGATAGAATGGATATGTAAAATGACTTGATATGAGATAGTGATGTGATGAAAAGAGTATACGATGAGATATGATGACTTGGTTGGATATGTCGTTATACGGATACGAGTCGATATGAGATATTTGATACAGATGTGACATGATATATATATATATATATGGATAATGTTGTGGATCATGAGTGATATGCCATACGAGACGTTAGGTCCGTACCCTCATTGTCATATAGGTTGATAGAATCTCTAATTGTTTAATGCCGCCGTACAATGGATTACCGTACGTGATGAGTGTTATCTGATGATTGATCCATACCCTTGATTAGGGGATGCCATACGATGTATTATACCGTGCGTGATGTTGTGTGGCTGGATGCCGATTGATAGATTCATTGACTCGGTTATGTTATAGATAAGTATACCTTTTAGCATTTCTCTTATGATGTACCTTATGCTACGTTCATGTCATTCTCATTACATTACATATACTTGTGCAAGTACACCCACACCATTATCGATGATGCGTATGTTATACTTACACAGATTGCTGGCTCATACACTTTCATCATCGATAATTGCTATTTCACTTACACAGTATAATTGCCACATCATTATGCTATGTTGCATGATATACTTGCTATGTTCACATCACTATACCTTTTCGCATGATATACTGGATATGCTCATATTTCTGTTCTATGTTTGCATACATCATGCTTTACGACCATATTCATTGAGATGCTGTTTTCATGAGATTTCTGGATTTGAGAACCGTGGTTATTTCAAAAGAAAGTATATATTGTTTTAAAAACCCAGTTTCTCTTGATATGATATTTTGAGACGTCCACCATGTGTTTTCTCGGTTCTGAGATTGGTATGTGTGTAAGTCTACGGTAGTGCCCCGGCCGTCTACAGACGCCAAATGCGGAACAAAAACTTTTTAACTAGCACTATCGTATACTTTAACCCGGATCTGCCATTATTGCTAAACTAACAAACTGTAAAGAGTGTAGAAAGGTTATACCGAACGATCCGAGTCCTTCGTTCTTTAACCATCATCCCACGCTCCGTTGCGGCTGCTTCGATCTCTTCGATCTCCGATCTGCTCGTCCAGGTGGCACCACGTCGACGATTCTTTAAACGGGCTCCCGCCTCTGACTCGAGGGAACTCGGTCGTCAAGTTTGCTAAAAGAGACGACCAAGAATGATGTAGAGAATGAATAGATTGCTTTGTCTCACTTCGTCCAAAGCCGTGGACGATCGGTAAATGAAGTTGCTACTCGGATCGGGTGATGGAATGAAATGAGCTGTGAAATTCCATACACCCCAAAATCTATCATATCTTTTTAGCAAATGAAACATCAAGTGAGAGTGAGAGAGAGAGGGGGAAGGGGCCGGCCATATATAGGGAGGAGAAGGGTGAGTGTAGGAGAGGGGGGGTGACCACAAGAAAATATCATGTGTGAACACAAACAAATCTCTCTAGTGTGAACACAAAGTGTGAACACACCAAAAGCAACCAATGAAACAATAACACCTCACCGCTTCTAGAACCTTCTAGAAGCATCCACACTCTTCCAAAGAAAAGATAAATCCGTCTTTAACCGAATGTTAAAAGACGGCTGATAGAAAACTGAAAACTGGCAACTTCCAAAAGTGATCCCGAAACGAATTTCAGGATAACCCTGTAACTGTATAAATATACCCGCATTTGTATTACGACCGAATACAAATTCAACTGAGACAAAGATATTATATCTACTCAATATAATACTCGGATCCGGCTTGAACCAAAGCCGACCAGTACCATCTGCCCGAAAAATAACACGTGTGTAAACACACGTGCATTTTCCGAACCCTGCCATAAAACCATACGGCCTCTACAACGTTTCGCCCGAACTTGGGAAACTGTTTGTGGGGGACTCTAATGACTCGTCAGTACCCTGGCAGTGGGTTTAACCACAAACCGTCAGCGGCACTAGCTATGCATAACGGCTGCCCATGGACTGACCTCAAGGGATGCCGATGAGCGAACTCATCTGGAAACCCTACTGAGCCTAACAGTGATAATGTATATATAGTCCGGTCCGTTCGTCTATGAGTATCGCATATCTGCCTAGGGGGCTAGTAACGTCAGACCCCCAATAGCAGTTTAAGTCGTGTCGGAGTGTAGCCCAATAACACCCTGAGATACTACTGGAGTACCTACCAGTAAATCTCCTGCCACGGCCGTGGGCTTTGTGTAATGGCTCTTCTAGACACAGCACGATCTCACCCCCAATACCGGGAGAGACGAATCCCCTGCCGATCCGCTCACGTGCCTCCATATGGCTCGGGACTGTACCCAAAAGCTATCTGTTTGCACGACTCCTTTGAGCCGTGGTAGGGTAGAAATCAAAGCACAGTGGGAACTCACACGAGATAAATGACGACCTCAGGTCGATGAACTAACCTGTACACATGTCACCAGGGAATTGCTATCTGACGATATGTATAATACCAACTAGCAGGTTCCCGGCGAGTCCTGTCCGGTGTACTCATAACCCAATGAGCACCTGTATACATCTTAGGTGATCCAACTGACACCAGTGGCTTGTGAGACCGGCCACCGCCCCTCGTCGGGGTCTCGACTGTATACACTAGTCTACTCCGGAGTATCGATGCCCTGTCTCGAAACTCCCACGACTAGGGACCACAATTAAGGATATGCGTACAAACTACCCAACTCTCACGTATATGATCGCCATCATACAGTTGGTAGTAAAGCAAGATCCTAAGGGCTCTATCAAAGTGTAACATGTAATCAGTCACCTGAACATGTACACGACTGATAAAGGCAAACCAGATAACATACTATCATCTCGAGTAAGACTGTCCTACCGGTATAGGTCCTCCGCAATCATTGCAATCACGTACCTGCGATCCAATAATTGACTATGAGGGCACTATCTCCAACAATCTCCCACTTGCACTCAAGGCTAATTATTGCGATGTCGACTACTCACAGCCCGTGTGAAACCGAACACCCAACTCCTCTACTAATCAGTTTCACAAAGCCCGTTTGTAAAACAATTGTGTTCGAGAAATAGCCTCAGTAAGTGGTTCCGTCTAGATGTTTCTTTCAATATCTCTCTAAATCTCAAGTTCGCGGAGAAAGCCATCTCCCGAATCGAGTAATACCTGTCTTAGATTATGTCTCGATATCTGATGGGACCTAGTTCATAAATGAACTCCAAATCCAAACTTCTTAGACTGTATCGATCACTGAACCTAATCAGTATCCGGCACCATGCCACCCACAGTATCCTCTTGGACCACCTGTCCATAATACTGTCCCTCGTCAGAGGAAAAACTAAAACTCTGACAATCACTCTGTCATCCACGTCACCTTTGAAGCCTGGAATGATAATCGTCTCCCGAAGGAGGCTGCCGTCATCAAATCCGCAGAACATCCACTTATGTTCTAAAACTGCTTCCTTATGTCTCTCCAGGTTTGGATTAATACAAACTTATCGCATCTAGTGCAAAAACAACATCTGGTGTGGTACTTGACACCTCACGATTGACTCAATTGCCTAAGCAAGTGATCTGCCAATCATGCACAGCCCTCTCCCCTTTAGTCTTTACGACACCTTTAGAGAGGGTGACTCCATCACCTGCAGGTACACCACCATGCTAGGAGTCAACTATTCTAAAAACCATTAGAATATCTGTCAAAGTACCTACATTGGGAAACTACCCAAATCTAGATCTAAAACCATAGATCCAGAAACCAGAATGTCAAATATTATATCCATATCCTGTCTGGAGAAACAACTGTGTGATGACCACAGTACAACCTATCGTAGTATAGGAATTTTACTTCCTACTCTGTGTATGTCATCCAGATAGCATGACATCACACGCTACTACCTTCTTAACAGATCCATCCCCTATTCTGATTGAAGTCAAACCCATGACTGTCACATCAAAATTAGATGATCTATCTCCGCTATAACTGCTCAAGTCTATAAATAGATATAAGCATCTTGCCCACTATGCTTCCGCTGCTCCCACTGACTACGACAACCCTCCTACCGGGTCTCATAGCCTGGAACAACAATAGTGTCAAGTCTGGGTAGATAAGAACCTCCCTGTCACCGTCCTTGAGGCTACCGAAGTACCTCTCGGGTGTCTGAGGTTACCCACCATATCTGCGGAGTGGCTAATGGAATGTCAAACCTAATTGAATATATAGGTCCTATTAAATTTTCCGTAATCGTTCGCGGTTCTGGAATCACTTCCAGTTCTACCATACTCCCACTACTGTTTTCTGAAAAAATCCATTTTACTAAAACTGTGGCGAGTCAAGAACAATATCACTATTGATCTTCTAAATGGTAGAATATCAACCCTCGTCATAGCCAGGGTCAACCCACAAACAGCCATTACAGAAACGTGCCCTGAGTTATCCAGTGTCTGGTTTTAAGCATAAGCTGGACAACTCCCCGTACCTTAACATCTTTTAAGGTACGAACTATTCTATATCCAATATAGAAACTTTGGCACTTATTTAATTGGAACCATATTCAATCATGCAGCTGTCTCCAGTGCATATCAACTTAATGGAGAGGGGCTAATCAGCATTACTCAACTTAGGAATCCTTCCAATTATGAGTAACCTCAAAGAGAAACAAGTTTCTCAAAATCATTACTATCATCTGAATACCAATCACAAGAATCTACATCTTCAATCTCTTTGAAGAATCCCGATACTTGTGACACCTGGTTCTCTACTTTATTCTTATACCCACAACTTCTCAAAACTTAGACCTTGTATTTCTACGAAATACTTGTCTAAAAACTAGAGAAGTCATAAGTAAATAGAACAAAGTGCGAGGACCTACCCCTTTGTCCTGATGGACACTGAACAACATACAATACTCTGTATAAGTCCGCTGAGTTGAATAACTCAAAACCTGTGCTTCGTAGGTTGAAAACTGTACCCTGGCGATTTCCTCAAATATCACCAATTACAACGAATTCCGATATAATGAGGATAATTACCTAATTCCCAATAACTTACTCCCACTCATCATCCGTAAAACCATACAGATATGAGAATGAAACCTGGTAAATACATACCCTTGGAGTAAGTATCTAATCGGGAAAACAGTTTTCGTTTAACAATGCACTGAAACATGAAAATGTTTCGTAGGAGTATCCTGGTATTCCTAGTAATGCCTCTTCCATAATCCAATTCATGACTTTAACCGTATATTTCATTGTCATCTCTCCAAATCCCTTTATTTGTCTTTAGTCGTTACCTTCTTTACACCTTCGTTAGGCTAAATGGTTTTCTTCCTTCCCTACCGTTCGGCACCAGCCTATGGTTTGGAAGAAGACTATCCATTAAGCATAATAGGTGTACCCTCCTAAACCAAGGAGTACTCATATCTTGAGAGAAGGTGATGATAAAAGACAACTGAATAATACCTTATTCTATTAAAGGTGAAATAGGAGTGGCGATGAAGCACGCGGTTTGGTCGTGAATGATATCAGTCGCAATTTACTTTGCCCTCTTTCTAATCCCTTTATTTTGTCTTTACATATTACCTTCTGCACACCCTATTTAGGCTAATTGGTTTTCTTCATTCCCTACCTTTCGGCACCTGCCTATGGTTTGGAATAAGACTATCCAATAAGCGTAATAGGTGTACTCTCCTAAACCAAGGAGCCCTCGCATCCTGAGAGAAGGTGATAATAAAAGACAACTGAATAAACCAATTCTATTTCTCCTGAACCTGGATCCATCCTCGAAGAAGTCCCTTTGAGTTCGTATATAACCATACGATGGATCTATCCAATGGAAGTGGATGTCCGTAGTAATACGGGTGTTCTGAGAAATACAAAGGGTAGAAGAAGGAGTGGCAATGACTTATGCAACTCGGACAATCCAAAAGCCAGTATTTTAAGAAGGTTCGGTCAACTTGGTCACTGAGTCATAGTGTAACCCTTCGAAAATCGTTTAGGCAGTTTTTCGGTAATCGGCTAATTTTTCAACTTTTTCCGTAAAAAGTCAAAATTGATATTTTTCATTGTAGACCTAATTATACAAAATTTAGATAAGATATTACTATAATTTTGTCACTAAAATGTCATTTATAATTTTCTAGTCAAATAAAATTTTTTTGGTAATTAATTATTTTTTTAATTATTTTAAGCCTTTTTAAATACATTTAATTAGGGGTAAATACAAATTTAATTAGGTAAATTTCTTAATTAGGAGTCTTTATAAGCTAAAATATGGTGTTAATAAAATTGTGTCATGACTTTCACATTTTTAGTTTTTGGGTTGGAAATTTAATGAAAAAAATGAACAAAAAGGGGTTTTTTTGTAAAAATTGTTATGTTAAGCATTAAATACAATTGAGAGTGACTTTTTCTTGGAACCTTCCACATTTTTCCCTCACTCTCCCTCACCCTCTAGCTCAGGCCGAGCCTCCCTCCTTCAGCCCAAATTTTTCCCTCATTTTTCTTGCTTCTAAAATCATGGAAAAATCAACAAAATGCATTATTTTCTTCTCCAATTCAAAGTAAAACCCTAATCCACCCTCTCTTCAACCTAAATTAGTTTAAAAAGTTGATGAAAGGAGGCTTCTTGGAGACTTGAGCAAGCTAGGGTTCACACTTGGGAGGTATAAATCCAAATCTAGTTGTTAATTGTTGTTTAAGTTGCTAAATTTAGTAGTTTTAGTGTGTAATTTGCTTATGAATTCTTGTTTAGGAAATTCAAGAAAGGGAATTGATGTTGTAATTAGGGTTTGTAGAATGGTTGTTGGATTTAAGTTAGGGCTTTGGTTATCCAATTGGTTAGAGTGATTAATTGAGCGATGTTGCGTTCGCTAGATCGATAAAATTTCGACATTTACATAGAATCGCTATGCTATTTTGCTTACTAGTTTTTCTAAAATTTTAGGAGGCGATCTAATTGTGTTATTTAGGCGATATAATTAACATCTTATACGACTATTAGGGTGTGTGAATACGTAGTTTTGTTTAGTCGGGTTTTAGTTTGACAATTTCCCCGAAATGACGATTTTTGTTAAAGGATTGCGATTTTCGTGCGTTTTTCCGCGCACCGAGTGCATGCTATGTTTAATACGAGAGTGTGGATATTTGTATAATGTGACTTGCATCATTTAGGGTTATGTAATCTTATACTTGGTGTTGTGCAAATTTAGGATCGGTCGGGGAAACTTCGGATACGGCGCGAAAAGGCAAAGCGGTGGCCGGATCAGATTAGCGGGGATTTCTGGTGAGTAGATATATTCATCTACGGGGGAATCGTTTGGATGGCGCGAGGCGCCCCTCCTCCCTAGTTAGGATTACTCTACTTCATGCAATAATTATATTGTTAGCTAGCTTATCATTTATGTATATTGCATACCCTTACAGCTAACCCTATACTAGATTGCATGGACATTAATATGACATTCATATATACATATGAGATATCATTTCGTAGGACACGAACACCTTACCATTGGCATCTATTGCACGCGCACTATTCATGTGACACACACGCCTTTGGTATTTGCCATGCCACGTGCACTATAAAACTTGTTTAGCTTAGAAACGCCATTGCATTCATGCATGATATTTGAGAATGTATCGTACGCATATACCTCGCATTACTATCATATTTACATAGATTTCTAGCCAAACTCGCACATCATACACATTGATATCATAGACATTTATTATATATAACATATGGACACTATGATTTTCTTGGTGATTTCAGTTTTTCGGTGATTTCTGGATTTTTGGGGAAAACCGCAAGAATTTAACAAAATCTTAGATTTATCATTTTCAAAATAAAGTTGCGGTTTTCTCGCGATGTATGTGTCGTCCACCATGAGTTTTCATGTTTTCTGTTGGATTTCGAGACCCGATTCGAGGAGTGGATGAACCGTCTCGGGTACATGGTGGGCCCGGTATGGTACCCCGGGGCAAGAAGATCGAGTTGTAGACGATGAGCCTGGCAGGGGAAGACTACCTACCGGTGATGTCTGGCGCGGCGGATATCCGGAGGATACCGACCGTTGTCGTGAGATTTATGATATGGGCCGATCCGGACTGACGGAGCCCGATATTGAGACAGATGTGATTCCTATTTGGTGTCGATGCTTGACACGGGTTTTCAGAGGATTTCTTGATGATATTTAGCTATTATGCAGACATTCATTTTCTAAAAGTTAAGAATGCAGTAACATTAACATTTAAAACATTTAAAGAGTTAGAAAAGATATTGCATACATGTGCATGCATACTAGAGTTATTATATCACATATGGACATACATGTTGTTCCGCATTGCGTGCATTCTTACGATTGCCTTAGTAGATGTTATATTTACTCACGAGCTGGCAACTCACCCCCGTTGTGCCACAGTGTCTTGCAGGTCGGACCCGTCACCTTTGTAGCGGCGGGCTATCTTATCATCAGCTCATTTTGCTCAGACTCGCGACATCGCCCGTAGGTGGGTTGCGAGTATACTTTACTTCTTTTTGCTTTATCATTGTATCTAGTATTCTCCATCTACCACTTGTATTGTATATGCGATCTAGTGATGAGGCTGAGAGACTTGTATATTTGTGGTTCTTTTGGGTCGAGCTCACTTGAGCTGACGTGTGTTTTCTGGTATTTGCATCTCTTTATGCTCTTTTTCTTGATATTACTATTATATTGCATGTGGTTGTGATCCGCCTTGGGCGAAGAGCTAGCTCCCGCTTGGGGATGCCATTTTTATGATTACAGGTTTATTATCTTGTTGTACCCATTTTGGGGGATAGAAAATACAGGGGAGACTCTGCCGAAATTTTCGGAAATTTTTGATGTTTTAAAAAGGGATTCTATGCAACTTATTGATTTAAAAACCGTTTTCATTTAAGGTTTTTCCTTCACTCTCTTTTGATTTTGGGTTAGATTTCTGGGCTTTGGCTGACTTAGGTTACGGTACGCCTTTAGACGTCTCGTAATCTAAGTGCCAGTCACGTTCCGTACTTTCGGGTCGTGACAAAGTTGGTATCAGAGCATAGGTTTTACCTTTCTGAGTGTAGGACGACCTTGGTAGATGGAGTAGGTGACTTAAGCAGAGTGGCGTAGCGTGGGTATGATCCGCGGCATACTTACGATACGGTACTCCGCCTAAGTAACCTTAGGACATAATTGCTTGTATTTCCTTTCTTGATTCCTTGCATTCCTTGATTCAATTGCAATGTCCTTATCAGTTCTATTTCTTATTCCAGCTTCGATGCCGCCAAAGACTACGAGAGCTCAGCGGGCTGCCGCTAGGGATGAGATTCGGGCGGGCCCGTCTGAGGCGAGGATCGAGCGGGAGGATACGCCTACCCCTCAGGGTCCTACTGATCCGCCTTATCCTGACCGTATTGCCAGATTAGAGGCCGGCATGCAAGAGTTGCGGCAGATGATGGGATCTTTAGTTGAGTCCAGCCGGGCACCGAGATCCGAGGACGTTCCTTCCACCGCACAGACCACGATCGTACCTGCTGCACAGATGGTCACTCCTGCTGCTACTACGGAGACTATCCCTGTTTCACTACAGGAGTTCATGAGATTGAGACCTCCAGCCTTTACCGGTACAGACGCGACAGAGGACCCACAGGCATTTCTCGATAGGATGACACGGATTGGCCGTTCGTTGAGGTGTTCTGAGGATAGATTGGTGGAGTTTGCGAGTTTTCGTCTGGAGGGTCTTGCCCAGACATGGTACGACTCAGTGGAGAGAGGCCGAGCTGCAGGTCTGCCTTCTATGACCTGGGATGAGTTTACAGCTGCATTTCTTGCCCGTTTTCTTCCGGAGAGTGTTCGAGATGCTCGAGCCCGTAGTTTTGAGTCTTTGCGCAAGACTCCAGGGATGACAGTGTCGGAGTATGATATACAGTTTACCCAGTTGTCTCGATATGCACCGTACCTAGTCGACACAGAAGAGAAGAGGATAAAGAGGTTTGTACGAGGGCTTGATACACAGCTATTCCTTGCCATCGGCACCCAGCACTTTGATACATACGCAGCCGCGATGGACGCAGCCTTACTTTTGGAGGAGCGTATTTCTGAGACTCCGGTCGCTTCTGGGCCGAAGAGGATCCGTACTGATACGCCAGCTCAGCGGCAGATGGGCAGACATCGTGATAGATTATTTCCGGGAGATGGCGGAGGCAGAGGATTGAGACGAGGTCAGTTATTTGGTTCATATCCACAGACCCAGCAGTCGTCTCCAGGATGTTTTCGGTGTGGGAGTCAGTATCACCGTGTCAGAGACTGTACCATGGGACGTCCGGGCGCGGCGACAGTCCCGCATGTGACTTTACCACCTTCACCACCTTCGCAGAGAGCTTTACTTCCTCCTTCTGATGATGCTTCACGCCAGCCAGATGCTTCTAGAGGCCGTGGGCGTGGCGGTCCGGTTCAGAGAGGACGAGGCGACAGAGGCAGAGGCAGAGGCCGAGGTAGAGGCAGAGGACAGCCAGCTATTAGTGGTGGACAGGCCCGAGTGTTCGCGTTGACTCCTCAGGATGCACAGGCATCCAATGCCGTCGTGACAGGTACTCTGCCAGTATGTTCTTTTGATGCACGGGTATTATTTGATCCAGGCTCCACACATTCCTATGTTTCCACGTATTTTGCACCGAGGTTGGGCCGAGAGTCTTGTCCGTTAGATCAGCCGCTTGTCGTTATTACCCCGGTAGGCGAGTCTTTTGTTGCCCGTTTTGTATACCGATCTTGTTCCGTTCGTATCGGGGAGAGAGATTCTTCAGTAGATTTGATTCTCCTCGATATGCTAGACTTTGACGTTCTTCTTGGTATGGACTGGCTAGCCACCTGTTATGCATCTGTGGACTGCCGTGAAAAGGCAGTCAGATTCAGTTTTCCTGGTGAGCCGGTTCTTATTATTCAGGGAGATCGTAGTGCTACCCTTCCCAGCTTGATTTCTTCTCTTCGCGCTGGTCAGCTCTTAAGGAAAGGGTGTCAGGGATTCTTAGCCTATGTTTGTGATACTAGCTCCACAGAGGTTCCGTTGGACCAGGTCCCTGTTGTGAGAGAGTTTCCTGATGTATTCCCTGACGAGCTGCCTGGTCTGCCACCAGAGCGCGAGATTGAGTTCTGTATTGACTTGATCCCTGGCACGGGGCCTATCTCTATACCTCCTTATCGGATGGCCCCGGAGGAGCTGAGAGAGCTAAAGGATCAGTTACAGGACATGCTGGACAAAGGGCTCATCCGACCGAGTGTGTCACCTTGGGGTGCTCCCGTCCTGTTTGTTAAGAAGAAGGACGGAAGTATGCGCTTATGCATTGATTATCGTCAGCTGAACCGGGTTACTGTGCGGAACAGGTATCCCCTACCCCGCATTGATGACTTATTTGATCAGCTCCAGGGTGCAGGGTTTTTCTCGAAGGTTGATTTACGATCAGGTTATCACCAGTTGCGGGTTCGGAAGGAGGATATTCCGAAGACTGCCTTCCGTACTCGTTATGGTCATTACGAGTTCTTGGTGATGTCGTTCGGGCTCACCAATGCCCCGGCAGCTTTTATGGATTTGATGAACCGCGTATTCAGGCCGTATCTCGATCAGTTCATCATTGTATTCATTGACGACATCTTGGTTTATTCTCGGAGCCGGGAGGAGCATGAGCAGCACTTACGTATCACATTGCAGACTTTGAGGGAGCATCAGCTGTTCGCCAAATTCTCCAAGTGCGCATTCTGGCTAGACAGTGTCGACTTCTTGGGTCATGTGGTGACGAGAGATGGTATTTGCGTGGACCCGAAGAAGATCGAGGCAGTTCAGCGTTGGCCTAGACCGGTATCAGTCACAGAGGTTCGCAGCTTTCTAGGTCTGGCCGGCTATTATCGACGTTTTGTCCAGGATTTCTCCCGCATTGCTGCACCGTTGACCGGGTTGACCCGGAAGGGGGTTCTTTTTGATTGGACCCAGGCATGTGAGGATAGCTTCCAGCAGTTGAAGACTCGTCTGACTACTGCTCCAGTGTTAGCATTGCCTTCAGGATCCGGCGGGTTCGTCGTATATTGTGATGCTTCTAGAGTGGGGCTAGGCTGTGTATTGATGCAGCACGACAGAGTTATCGCGTATGCTTCTCGACAGCTGAGGAAACACGAGCAGAACTACCCCACCCATGATTTAGAGATGGCTGCAGTGGTGTTTGCACTCAAGATCTGGAGACATTACCTATACGGTGAGTCGTGCCAGATATACACTGACCACAAGAGTTTGAAGTATATTTTCCAGCAGCGAGACCTGAACCTGAGACAGCGCCGTTGGATGGAGTTGGTGAAAGATTATGACTGCGAGATTCTATACCATCCGGGCAAGGCGAATGTGGTGGCAGATGCTTTGAGTAGGAGGCCCGGAGGTAGCATATCTTGTTTGAGCGCAGTACAGATGCAGTCGACGGCGGATTGGCAGGTTTTATGTGATAGCAGAGTGCAGTTCGAGTTTACTCCTACAGGGGGACAGCTGGCCCATTTCAGAGCACGCCCACAGTTACTTGACCGTATTCGCGAGGCACAGTCCGGCGATGCCCGTATCTTGGAGATTATTGAGCAGATTCGGCAGGGCAGAGTTTCTGAGTTCGTGATTGATGATCAGGGGATACTCCGATTTGGGACTCGACTGTGTGTGCCAGATTCAGAGGGACTGAGGCGTGATATTCTCGAGGAGGCACATAGATCCGTATACAGTGTTCACCCAGGTTCCACCAAGATGTATCGTGATTTGAGAGAGGTTTACTGGTGGGACGGGATGAAGAAGGATGTTACAGACTTTGTGTCCAGATGCTTGACTTGTCAGCAAGTCAAGGCTGAGCACCAGAGGCCAGCCGGCGAGTTACAGCCTTTGCCCATACCTGAGTGGAAGTGGGAGCAGGTCTCCATGGACTTCGTTGTGGGTCTACCCAGGACCAGTCGAGGGTATGACTCTATCTGGGTGATTGTTGATCGACTGACGAAAGCGGCTCACTTTCTACCAGTAAAGACCACTTTTGGATTTTCTCAGTACGCCCAGGTTTATATTGATGAGATAGTGCGACTGCATGGTGTTCCGACTTGTATCGTGTCCGACCGTGGCACCCAGTTTACCAGCCGATTGTGGCAGAAACTACAGGAAGCTTTGGGCACCCGATTGAGTTTTAGCACAGCCTTTCATCCTCAGACTGATGGTCAGTCGGAGCGTACGATTCAGACTCTTGAGGACATGCTCAGAGCTTGTGTTTTAGATTTCGGTGGTAGCTGGGATCGTCATTTGCCTTTGATCGAGTTTTCCTACAATAATAGCTTCCAGGAGACGATTCAGATGGCACCTTTCGAGGCTTTATATGGGAGGAGATGTCGATCGCCTGTATGTTGGACAGAGCTCAGGGAGAGCAGTATTTTAGGGCCGCAGATTGTACAGGAGACGACCGAGAAGATACAGCTGATTCGGGACAGGATGAGAGCGGCACAGAGCAGGCAGAAATCATATGCTGACAGGCGTCGTCGCCGACTCGAGTTCGCTGTTGGCGATCATATTTTCCTGAAGGTCTCTCCGATGAAGGGTGTGATGAGATTTGGGCGGAAAGGGAAACTGAGTCCTAGATATGTTGGTCCTTTCGAGATCCTAGAGCGTGTTGGTCCAGTCGCTTATCGGTTAGCTCTTCCGCCCAGCTTCCCCGATGTTCACCCCGTATTCCATGTCTCGATGCTCCGCAAGTACCTTCATGATCCTTCCCAGGCGATTCAGCACCAGACGATCCAGTTAGAGCGTGATCTTTCTTTCACCGAGCAGCCGGTTGTCATCTTGGATCGACAGGTGAAGAAATTGAGGTCGAAGGTCATACCGTCTGTCAAGGTTCTTTGGCGTGGCCCGAACAGCGAGGAGGTCACCTGGGAGACCGAGGTCGAGATGAGGAAGAGATATCCCCATCTTTTTGAAGGTACGCGTAGTTGAATTCTAAATTCGGGGACCGAATTTCTTTAAGGGGGGAAGATTGTAACCCTTCGAAAATCGTTTAGGCAGTTTTTCGGTAATCGGCTAATTTTTCAACTTTTTCCGTAAAAAGTCAAAATTGATATTTTTCATTGTAGACCTAATTATACAAAATTTAGATAAGATATTACTATAATTTTGTCACTAAAATGTCATTTATAATTTTCTAGTCAAATAAAAATTTTTTGGTAATTAATTATTTTTTTAATTATTTTAAGCCTTTTTAAATACATTTAATTAGGGGTAAATACAAATTTAATTAGGTAAATTTCTTAATTAGGAGTCTTTATAAGCTAAAATATGGTGTTAATAAAATTGTGTCATGACTTTCACATTTTTAGTTTTTGGGTTGGAAATTTAATGAAAAAAATGAACAAAAAGGGGTTTTTTTGTAAAAATTGTTATGTTAAGCATTAAATACAATTGAGAGTGACTTTTTCTTGGAACCTTCCACATTTTTCCCTCACTCTCCCTCACCCTCTAGCTCAGGCCGAGCCTCCCTCCTTCAGCCCAAATTTTTCCCTCATTTTTCTTGCTTCTAAAATCATGGAAAAATCAACAAAATGCATTATTTTCTTCTCCAATTCAAAGTAAAACCCTAATCCACCCTCTCTTCAACCTAAATTAGTTTAAAAAGTTGATGAAAGGAGGCTTCTTGGAGACTTGAGCAAGCTAGGGTTCACACTTGGGAGGTATAAATCCAAATCTAGTTGTTAATTGTTGTTTAAGTTGCTAAATTTAGTAGTTTTAGTGTGTAATTTGCTTATGAATTCTTGTTTAGGAAATTCAAGAAAGGGAATTGATGTTGTAATTAGGGTTTGTAGAATGGTTGTTGGATTTAAGTTAGGGCTTTGGTTATCCAATTGGTTAGAGTGATTAATTGAGCGATGTTGCGTTCGCTAGATCGATAAAATTTCGACATTTACATAGAATCGCTATGCTATTTTGCTTACTAGTTTTTCTAAAATTTTAGGAGGCGATCTAATTGTGTTATTTAGGCGATATAATTAACATCTTATACGACTATTAGGGTGTGTGAATACGTAGTTTTGTTTAGTCGGGTTTTAGTTTGACAATTTCCCCGAAATGACGATTTTTGTTAAAGGATTGCGATTTTCGTGCGTTTTTCCGCGCACCGAGTGCATGCTATGTTTAATACGAGAGTGTGGATATTTGTATAATGTGACTTGCATCATTTAGGGTTATGTAATCTTATACTTGGTGTTGTGCAAATTTAGGATCGGTCGGGGAAACTTCGGATACGGCGCGAAAAGGCAAAGCGGTGGCCGGATCAGATTAGCGGGGATTTCTGGTGAGTAAATATATTCATCTACGGGGGAATCGTTTGGATGGCGCGAGGCGCCCCTCCTCCCTAGTTAGGATTACTCTACTTCATGCAATAATTATATTGTTAGCTAGCTTATCATTTATGTATATTGCATACCCTTACAGCTAACCCTATACTAGATTGCATGGACATTAATATGACATTCATATATACATATGAGATATCATTTCGTAGGACACGAACACCTTACCATTGGCATCTATTGCACGCGCACTATTCATGTGACACACACGCCTTTGGTATTTGCCATGCCACGTGCACTATAAAACTTGTTTAGCTTAGAAACGCCATTGCATTCATGCATGATATTTGAGAATGTATCGTACGCATATACCTCGCATTACTATCATATTTACATAGATTTCTAGCCAAACTCGCACATCATACACATTGATATCATAGACATTTATTATATATAACATATGGACACTATGATTTTCTTGGTGATTTCAGTTTTTCGGTGATTTCTGGATTTTTGGGGAAAACCGCAAGAAGTTAACAAAATCTTAGATTTATCATTTTCAAAATAAAGTTGCGGTTTTCTCGCGATGTATGTGTCGTCCACCATGAGTTTTCATGTATTCTGTTGGATTTCGAGACCCGATTCGAGGAGTGGATGAACCGTCTCGGGTACATGGTGGGCCCGGTATGGTACCCCGGGGCAAGAAGATCGAGTTGTAGACGATGAGCCTGGCAGGGGAAGACTACCTACCGGTGATGTCTGGCGCGGCGGATATCCGGAGGATACCGACCGTTGTCGTGAGATTTATGATATGGGCCGATCCGGACTGACGGAGCCCGATATTGAGACAGATGTGATTCCTATTTGGTGTCGATGCTTGACACGGGTTTTCAGAGGATTTCTTGATGATATTTAGCTATTATGCAGACATTCATTTTCTAAAAGTTAAGAATGCAGTAACATTAACATTTAAAACATTTAAAGAGTTAGAAAAGATATTGCATACATGTGCATGCATACTAGAGTTATTATATCACATATGGACATACATGTTGTTCCGCATTGCGTGCATTCTTACGATTGCCTTAGTAGATGTTATATTTACTCACGAGCTGGCAACTCACCCCCGTTGTGCCACAGTGTCTTGCAGGTCGGACCCGTCACCTTTGTAGCGGCGGGCTATCTTATCATCAGCTCATTTTGCTCAGACTCGCGACATCGCCCGTAGGTGGGTTGCGAGTATACTTTACTTCTTTTTGCTTTATCATTGTATCTAGTATTCTCCATCTACCACTTGTATTGTATATGCGATCTAGTGATGAGGCTGAGAGACTTGTATATTTGTGGTTCTTTTGGGTCGAGCTCACTTGAGCTGACGTGTGTTTTCTGGTATTTGCATCTCTTTATGCTCTTTTTCTTGATATTACTATTATATTGCATGTGGTTGTGATCCGCCTTGGGCGAAGAGCTAGCTCCCGCTTGGGGATGCCATTTTTATGATTACAGGTTTATTATCTTGTTGTACCCATTTTGGGGGATAGAAAATACAGGGGAGACTCTGCCGAAATTTTCGGAAATTTTTGATGTTTTAAAAAGGGATTCTATGCAACTTATTGATTTAAAAACCGTTTTCATTTAAGGTTTTTCCTTCACTCTCTTTTGATTTTGGGTTAGATTTCTGGGCTTTGGCTGACTTAGGTTACGGTACGCCTTTAGACGTCTCGTAATCTAAGTGTCAGTCACGTTCCGTACTTTCGGGTCATGACACATAGTCTAGGGTCGGTCAAAGGTCGCTGCCAAAGAGAGAGAGAAAAGAAACACTCTGCGTGCACTCTAACCTAGATCAGAATGGTTATCACTTTATCTAATCCGGAAACCTCCCACTGTCCTGTCAAATTCTCCTCCAAACCTGAAAGAAGAATCAATCAGGATCACCCGAAGAGTAAACCAACTCATCAGTGGGAATCGGGATCCAACTCTCATCGCATGATAACGTGATGGAATGCATCCACGTTATTTATACTCCAGAAGGTATGCGCATACATGGCAAGTTTCAGTTTCTTTAGAAACTCCCGATATGATTTTTGCCCCATGCTCTTATAACCTTGGCTTTGGTCAAAATGTCATAAGTCACGTGCCAAGTTCTACCCGTCACTGTCTTGTCAATTTGAACCCACCCGCACATGCCCCTGGCTTTGGCCAAATGGCAGAACGACTGTCCCAAACCAACTCATCTATCTATGCAACAAATGAATACCCAGCAGCTACCAAACACTATGCCTTAACTTTGGCTAAAATGCATAGCTTGAATACTACTGAATACCCAAAAGAAGTGACGGAGGGCTATGGCTGGTTTTTGGCGAAAAACCTTTAACGTAACGAACTTGATATCGCTGAAGGAACCGGATAGCTTTTTTTAAAATATAGTGGCGAAAACCTTTTGCTAAAGAGGTCATTCCCGATGAAGGGATCTCGGCTCTTTCCTCGTGGAATGAGGTGCAGGATATTCCACTGAATACCGCTATGCAAAGCAACTTGTAATCGACTATAGTGAAGTTATTACCCTGACGCAAACTTCTGCCCAAGGGGTCAGTCCCGGTGAAGGGATATCGGCCCTTGCCCCGTCGAATGAGGTGCAGGATATTCCACTGAATACCTCTATGCATAACAAAAGGAAACATCTTTGCAATAACACTTTTTAAATTGTTCCAACAACATCAAACAGGTTTGTTTTACTTTGCATTGATCAGAATCAACGCAGTCCCATCAATCAATCACACCAGAAAATAACGAAAATAAAATGTACGTATATGCCATCCGCATTCGTCACTGGGTCCCGTCATCACCCGTTAGGTTACTTAACTAACGACAAAGCGGGGACTGGACTAGCGCGGGTGTAAAACATATACAACATCTAATAGTATATAAACCAATATACAATAATCACTCCAGGCGTGATAATATGCAACATTACAGAAAAGTAATAAGCATCTCAGAACAATACAGATAATCTGGGATCCCCGGGTTTCACAGAGCCGCTGCTGAAACCCGACGTTCCCCTGTCGTGTGGATAGCCTGTGCAATGAAACTTAGACCCCTACAGGTGCGGCAAGTCACCCGCCAAAACCTGAAGCGAGGCAGCCCCTACAGCAAAGTGAATGGACCACCCAGCACTTCACGGAATCCGGTAAGCTTGGGCACCCCTCCTTGGGTCAACCTGTACCCCCTACGAGTGCGGCGAATAGTCTGCCAATTTTAGAGTAAGGCCCTTCTGCCTCTCAAAGCCATGAGATGCGGACCCGTTGCCCCCCAGAACCCGGCTATCTGTGCACTCCGTCGCGGGGCAAAACCTAGTACAGTAATGAAAAATAGTACAACAGGTACATCGACCGCAACCTGGTCGTGCCCCAAAAGAATATTATACAACAGGCAGTGACGGCAGTCCACATATTGGACGCTCGCCCCGCAAAATCAAATGTACAAATAAACTCAAACAGCACTATCATTGCACACTGCTATCCACCACGACAAATCCGCAACATCACAGCACAACAAAGAACATCAACGCGAATGTCACGTTCGCAAACCCGTCTAAAAGAACTATAGCAATCAGACGCGGTTTACCGATCAAATGACATTCCCGGTCGGAGATATAATGTAAGCACTGTAAACTAACATGTTTAAATTTCGATCGACTAAATATCACGAAGTGGGCCCCACGAACAACTGGTGAACAGTAACAAAATCTGGGCCCAAAAGATATATGCCAAAAACCCCAAATTCAAACAGAAAAGACACTGTGCAAATTTGGTGCACTGATTCAACAGAACGGCTGCGGATGCGCGGCCAAACCATGGGTTTGGCCGCGATTCCATGGCGGTTTGGTGGAATCACGTGCTCAAATTTGGTCGGTGTGCTTCTAAAACCCTGCACAACTTTCTGTGATATGTAGAATAATTTTAGGACATCATTTAAAATCTACAGAAACTGTGAATTCGAAATTTGCAGTTTTTGATTTCCGGTTCGATCGATGTTTTAAACGCGTTAGCACAAGTTAGTATAGCAAAATGGTGAGTCTCTGATACCACTGTAAGTCTACGGTAGCGCCCCGGCCGTCTACAGACGCCAAATGCGGAACAAAAACTTTTTAACTAGCGCTATCGTATACTTTAACCCGGATCTGCCATTATTGCTAAACTAACAAACTGTAAAGAGTGTAGAAAGGTTATACCGAACGATCCGAGTCCTTCGTTCTTTAACCATCATCCCACGCTCCGTTGCGGCTGCTTCGATCTCTTCGATCTCCGATCTGCTCGTCCAGGTGGCACCACGTCGACGATTCTTTAAACGGGCTCCCGCCTCTGACTTGAGGGAACTCGGTCGTCAAGTTTGCTAAAAGAGACGACCAAGAATGATGTAGAGAATGAATAGATTGCTTTGTCTCACTTCGCCCAAAGCCGTGGACGATCGGTAAATGAAGTTGCCACTCGGATCGGGTGATGGAATGAAATGAGCTGTGAAATTCCATACACCCCAAAATCTATCATATCTTTTTAGCAAATGAAACATCAAGTGAGAGTGAGAGAGAGGGGGGGAAGGGGCAGGCCATATATAGGGAGGAGGAGGGTGAGTGTAGGAGAGGGGGGGTGACCACAAGAAAATATCATGTGTGAACACAAACAAATATCTCTAGTGTGAACACAAAGTGTGAACACACCAAAAGCAACCAATGAAACAATAACACCTCACCGCTTCTAGAACCTTCTAGAAGCATCCACACTCTTCCAAAGAAAAGATAAATCCGTCTTTAACCGAATGTTAAAAGACGGCTGATAGAAAACTGAAAACTGGCAACTTCCAAAAGTGATCCCGAAACGAATTTCAGGATAACGCCGTAACTGTATAAATATACCCGCATTTATATTACGACCGAATACAAATGCAACTGAGACAAAGATATTATATTTACTCAATATAATACTCGGATCCGGCTTAAACCAAAGCCGACCAGTACTATCTGCCCGAAAAATAACACGTGCGTAAACGCACGTGCATTTTCCGAACCCTGCCATAAAACCATACGGCCTCTACAACGTTTCGCCCGAACTTGGGAAACTGTCTGTGGGGGAATCTAATGACTCGTCAGTACCCTGGCAGTGGGTTTAACCACAAACCGTCAGCGGCACTAGCTATGCATAACGGCTGCCCATGGACTGACCTCAAGGGATGCCGATGAGCGAACTCATCTGGAAACCCTACTGAGCCTAACAGTGACAATGTATATACAGTCCGGTCCGTTCGTCTATGAGTATCGCATATCTGCCTAGGGGGCTAGTAACGTCAGACCCCCAATAGCAGTATAAGTCTTGTCGGAGTGTAGCCCAATAACACCCTGAGATACTACTGGAGTACCTACCAGTAAATCTCCTGCCACGGCCGTGGGCTTTGTGTAATGGCTCTCCTAGACACAGCACGATCTCACCCCCAATACCGGGAGAGACGAATCCCCTGCCGATCCGCTCACGTGCCTCCATATGGCTCGGGACTGTACCCAAAAGCTACCTGTTTGCACGACTCCTTTGAGCCGTGGTAGGGTAGAAATCAAAGCACAATGGGAACTCACACGAGACAAATGACGACCTCAGGTCGATGAACTAACCTGTACACATGTCACCAGGGAACTGCTATCTGACGATATGTATAATACCAACTAGCAGGTTCCCGGCGAGTCCTGTCCGGTGTACTCATAACCCAATGAGCACCTGTATACATCTTAGGTGATCCAACTGACACCAGTGGCTTGTGAGACCGGCCACCGCCCCTCGTCGGGGTCTCGATTGTATACACTAGTCTACTCCGGAGTATCGATGCCCTGTCTCGAAACTCCCACGACTAGGGACCACAATTAAGGATATGCGTATAAACTACCCAACTCTCACGTATATGATCGCCATCATACAGTTGGTAGTAAAGTAAGATCCTAAGGGCTCTATCAAAGTGTAACATGTAATCAGTCACCTGAACATGTACACGACTGATAAAGGCAAACCAGATAGCATACTATCATCTCGAGTAAGACTGTCCTACTGGTATAGGTCCTCCGCAATCATTGCAATCACGTACCTACGATCCAATAATTGACTATGAGGGCACTATCTCCAACAATGTGAAACCCGATTCGAGGAGCTGGATGAGGCCGATTGCGGGTACATGGTGGACCCGGTATGGTACCCCGGGGCAAGAAAAGGATGTTGTGCAGTAGACGATGAGCCTGGCAGAGGGACCACTACCTACCGGTGATATTATTTGGGCTCAGCGGTTATCCGGAGGATACCGACCGGAGTCGTGAGATGATATGGGCCGATCCGGACTGACGGAGCCCGTGGACCGATCCGGACCGATGGAGCCCGAGATATGAGGATTTACGTGTCGATGCTGGACACGGGTTTCATGATATTTTGAGTGTCGATATTGGATACTCAGGTTCCAGGATTTTGATGTGTCGTTGATGGAAACACGTCGGTTGATATCCTCATATTTACATGCATTTGCTTTCATGATATTTACATGCATGATGTTGTTGTTGTAGGATATATATGCCCTAGAGGCCTTCATTGTATAGGATTCTAGGGATATGTATGTATATGACAATCTTGCTTGATATGATAGTACACTATTTGGTTTGTCTTTATCTTAACATGTGATATATTTTACTTTGTATTTCATAAATTGTTTAAATGTTGATAAAGCCCGTAGGGTGTTTGCCTGACTACCGGCGTTGTGATGGCAGTCATACTTGTGGGAGCTGGATGGTCAATAGACACATCCTTAAATGTCCCTAGTCGCAAGAGTATCGAGACTGGGCATCGATGCTCTAGAGTAGACTAGTGTATACATATCTAGACCCTGACGAGGGGCGATGGATTGGTCACACAGCCATTGGTGATGTGCACCTAAGATTGTATACAGATGCTCACTGGGTGTGAGTACACCGGATAAGAATCGCCGAGAACTGACTAGATGGTATTATACCTAGCGTCAGATAGCAGTTCTCAGGTGACATGTGTGCAGATAGTCTGTCGACTTGAGGTCGTCATTTGTCTCGTATGAGTTCTCACTGTGCTTTGATTACTACCCTACCACGGCTCAAAGGAGTCGTGCAAACAAATTTTAGTTGGGTATAGTCCCGAGCCACATGGAGGCAGTGAGCGACTGTTAGGGTCTCTCTCGGTATAGGGAGTCGAATCGCACTGTGATTGGTTGGTCATTACCATAAGTCCCTGGCCAGGGCTGATTGAGAATTATTGGTGGACGGACCGGTAGATTCTCGGATGGTTTTAAGCAAACCTGACACTACTTGTACGGTTATTAGGGGTCTGACATTTTCCACCACCCTAGACCTTACAAGTGATACTCTCAGACGAACAGACCGGACTGCATGGATATTGTCACGGACAGGCTCAGTAGGGGTTACGGACGAGTTCGCTCATCGACCTCCTTTTCGACACGTACCTGGGTTGCCGTTACGTACAACTAGTGCCACTGACGGACTTATGGTTAAACCAACTGCCAGCGTACTGTCGAGTCTTTAGAGTCCCACACAGGGGGTTTCCCTGGATCAGGCGAGACGATGTAGACGCCGTATGGTCTTACAGCAGGGTTTCGATCGCATTCGTGTACTGGCTACTCGAATGACGATCGGACGGATAATACTAGTGGGCTTTCGTTTAAGCCGGATACTAGTATTGTAGTATTGGATTATACTGATCTCAGTGTATCCGTATTTTTTGGAATACGGATACGGGTATGAAAATACGGAAAAGGGCATTCTTGTAAATTCACAAGAATGAGCTTCTAGAAGGAGACACCTTATTATTGTTTTATTCTTTTTCATTAAAGAATTAATGAGGTGGAAATTAGGAGATGGTTGAAGGCATGGCTAATTATTTGTTTATTTCATTTGGAGCCACTATTCAAACATGGTTGTAAATTATATGATTTAATAATTCCATGGTTGAATTATTGGCTCAATACTTAGCCATTCTCTCTTCTCATTTCATTATCATTATGACAAAAGCTTTCTCTCTCCTAGGTTTTTCTTCTCTCCTTCTTCATCAAGCTCATAACACCTGCATGTGTTTCAAATCAATGAGCTTGAAGATCAATTAATCCAATACACTCACTCTACATCAACTTAGTCTTCTCTTTTAGCAAGTTAGATCACCAAAGTATCTCTTTGAGGTTGGAGCTTGACCATAGCCCTCGGGTGGATCCATCTTTGACGCAAAGGAGACTGGCAAGAGAACTCTTCAAGGACCTAGAAGAAGCACAAGAAAGGAGATCAACAAGAAGGTTGAACCAAGGAGCAAGGAGCAACTTCAAGACCCGAAGGACTAGGAACGAGGGTATAACTCTTTTACTTAGTAGTTAGCTCTCTCTCTTAGTCTAAGTTTTTTTTAGCTAAGGTTTAAACAAGATCCAAAAGTGGAACAAGTTCATGATGCAAAGCTAAAACAAGTTACTTTTGGGGCGAGAAAATCGTTTTTAAAGTATTCCGCCTCCCCGCGACACGTAGGGTGTGCATCATGGACTTACACTGGCATCAGAGCCCGATTAAACCCTAGCTAATAGTTTAAACGAAGTAAGAAACTACGAAACCGAAACAACTACGAAATAACGTAAACACGGATCCATGTTTCTGTCGATTTTTACAGAGCCTCTAAATTTTTTTTAAACAATTGCAGAGTGCTCCTTTTAGTGTCAAATGAACACAGAACAAAAACGAGACCATTCCACCTGAAATGGGCCGACCACATCATTGTATTTTCCGGCGAGGCCGGTTTTCTAGGGTGGGATTGCCTTGATTTTTTCTGTGTTCTTGTGCCTTGGATTTGGGTTTTCAGGTGTTGTTTAAAATTGACAATTTTGATTGTACTATTAAACTTGTTCAATGGCAATCTTGTAGTTTATCGAAGTCGTATTTTTACTGTCGTTTATATTTTTTTAGTTGTTATCTGTAATGTTATATGTGTTTCAAAATGTCCGCTAATCGCTATACGACGGTTAGTGGGGGTTGCACATATCTGTGATGATTGGTTTGTGTATATGAATCTTATTGGATTGTCGATGATGAATAGCCGGGGGGTGTGAGACGAGTGTTTTCTTTTCTTTCATTCAATGTAATTTGTAAAATTGATGTAATATTATTTTGCGGGGCACATCCGGGTTGAGGTTGTAGCCACCATTGTATTATTTCTTTTACTGTTTTTGCTCTTAGGACAGACCCAAGGTGGGGTGCATAAACTACCGGGTACTTTGAAGTGCTAAGTGGCCTACTCACGTTGTTGAGGGAGACTGCTTCACTTCTGGTACTTGGCGGGTAGTTTTCCGCACCCGTAGGGGTCTAGGATGGGGTTTTGGCTATTCATCATGACCGTGGAACCCGTTTTTCGTTATGGGCTTAAACAAAATGCGGAATTCCTAGTATATCCAATATGTTCATCTGTGATCTGGAATGCCTATTATTGCGTGAAGCGAAAGGATATATCTATATATGATATTTATTAGGCGTTGCTTATGTTTTACATCCACGCTAGTCCAGCCCCCGCTCTGTCGTTAGTTAAGTAACCTAACGGGTAATGACGGGGCCCAGTGGCGAATGCGGATGACATAACCGTACGTTATATTTTTATTGTTTTCTGCAATGGTAGGATTAAATGATGGGACAACATTAACTCATTAATGCAAATAAAATAAACCTAAACTAAATCGTTGGAACAATTTCAAAACCACTCGGTTTTCTTCAAAAAGCAAATTTTAAATGCGGAGCTTAAACCACTCCTTTTAAAAAGCTATCATAGTTCTTTCGATCATATCAAGTTCATTACGTTAACGGTTTTGCCAAAAACCAGCCGTAACCCTCTGTCGTTTCAAATAAACAGCACATCGTATTCATGCTATGTTTGTTGGCCTACGTCAAAGCATAGTGTATGGTAGCAATGTGTTGCTTATTTGTTGCACAGATAGATGCATTAGTTTAGGACAGTCGTACAGCCTTGTTGGCCTATGTCAAGGACGAGTATGGATGGATCTAAATTAATCAGGACAACGACGGGTAGAACTTGACTTGCATCTTATGATTTGTTGGCCTACGTCAAGGTCATAAGAGCTTAGGGTAAAAATCACATCGGGAGTTTCAAACATAAAGGAAACTTGCAGATTTAGCATACCTTCTGGAGTATGGTGACTAGAGTGGCTTCCATCTAGGGCATCATGCGATGATAGTTGGATCCCGATCCCACTGATAAGTAGGATTACTCTCGGGAGATTTTCTCACTTAACAATCAATGCTATAAACCAAGTAGGTGTCTAGAAAGGTGTTAGTGGGGCTACGCCTCTACGGAAAAGAGGTTATATAATTAAGGAACTTCACGAAAGCGTTGGAAAACCTCCCTTGAAGTACCAACACTAGCCTGGCTGAAAGGTTAACCAAGTATTGTGACGTGCGATTAATCCTGACTAATTCTTCTTTTAGGGTTTGAAGAAAGATTTGAGGAAACAGTAGGAGCCATCCTGTTTAGATAAACTAATAAACCAATCTAAACTTGCAAGAGCATATGCTGAGTGTTTCTTTTCTCTCTCTCTGGCAGCTACCATGACAGGACTAAAACTATTACTTGAAAAGAATACACTGACCGGGCCAAACTATAAAGATTGGCTGTGGAACGTCAATATTGCACTGACTTATGACAAAGTTGTATATGTTACTACCGCTATTCCTCCCCCTATCCCAGAACCAGATTCCTCAGTTGCGGACAAGGAGGTCTGCAAAACTTGGGATCTAGACTGCGAGAGAGCTAAGTATATCGTGCTGGCGTCCATGAACAATGAACTCCAGAAACAACACGAAAGTATGGATATTATATCCATCTTTCTCCATTGCAAGGAACTGTATGGAGAGCACTCCCGTATCGCAAGGTACGAGACCTCAAGGAAACTATTCCGGTTGAGGTTGGCTCCAGGATCACATGTAGGAGAGCACGTCCTGAAAATGATTAGCCTCATTGAGGAACTCGCAAACCTGGGATGCGTGCTAGAGAATGAGTTATACATTGACTTGATTTTGCAGTCCCTTCCCCACACCTTCTCTCAGTTCGTGCTGAACTTCAACATGCATGAAATGGAAGTTGATCTTCCAAAGCTCCTCAACATGTTGAGGGTAGCAGAGACCTCCTTGAAAAAGGAGAAGACCCCCGTTCTGTATGTTGGCCAATCATCCTCTTCTAAATCCAAAGCGAAAGCTAAGGGGAAGAAGAAGATGAAAGCCACCAAACCGAAAGGCGGGGTCAAGAAGGTGCAGGGAACGAACAAGGCAGGAAGGGTGAAGGCAGATTAGAATGAATGCTACTATTGTCACAAGCAAGGGCACTGGATGAAGGATTGCATGGCTTTCAAAGCTAAGGACACGAAGCAAGCTGCTGCTTCTGCTTCAGGTGTGTTTGTAATCGAAAACTGTCTGTCAGTGAACTCTACATCATGGGTACTTGATACCGGTTCTGGTTCTCACATCTGTAATTCTTTGCAGGCTCTGAGAAACCGTAGAGCACTGAAGGCAGGTGATATGACCCTCCGGATGGGCAATGGAATGAACGTAGATGCTGTTGCAATGGGGGAATATCACTTAGGGTTGACTAGTGGGCATATTTTGGTGTTGTACAGCTGTTTTTGTATTCCCAGTATACTGTGTAATATTATATCAGTATTTTTGTTATCTAATGAAGGATATAATTTTGCACTTGAAAGAAATGTCATGAACATTCTCCTAAATCAAGAAATGATTGGGTTTGGCACACTGGAAAATGGCATATACATACTTAATTAACCTCAAGTTTTCAATATTCAAAACACACTCAAAAAGAAGGCTCCAGATTCAAACCAAGCCTTCCTATGGCATTGTAGACTTGGTCATATAAATGAAACAAGGTTGACTATGTTGCATAAAGATGGATATTTAGATCCGTTTGAATATTCGTCATATGCAACTTGTCAATCATGTATCAAACGAAAGATGACCAAATCTCCGTTCATCAGACATGGAGAAAGAGCCACGGAGCTCTTGGGACTAGTACACAGCGATGTATATGGTCCGATGTCTACACATGCACGAAGTGGTCACTCCTACTTCATCACTTTTATTGATGATTTCTTGAGGTATGGACATGTGTTTTTAATAAAGCATAAATCCGAGGCCTTTGAGAAATTTAAGGAGTATAAAAATGAAGTGGAGAAACAGACTGGTAAAAGTATCAAGACACTTCGATCTGATCAAGATGGAAAATACTTAAGTACCAGTTTCCTTGAATGCTTAAAAGAGAATGGAATTCTCTCTCAGCTTACTCCTCCGTATACACCTCAGCATAATGGTGTATCAGAAAGGAGGAATCACACGCTACTCGACATGGTGCGTTCAATGATGAGTAGTGATGAGTTGCAACTTTCCTTCTGGGGTTTTGCGCTAGAATCAGCTGCATACCTATTGAATAGAGTTCCGACTAAGTCTGTACCTACCACTCCATATTAAATGTGCAGTGGGAAGAGACCATGTCTCAAGTATATCAAGATATGGGGGTGTCCAGCATTTGTTAAAAAGCATAACTCGGACAAGCTCGAGGCACGATCGGTTTTGGGTAAGTTTTTGGGATACCCCAAGCATTCAGGGGGATATCTGGTCTACCACACTGAAGAACAAAAAGTGTTTGTCGCTCGCCACATTGTCTTCTTAGAGAACGAGTTTCTTGCAAAAGAAATTATTGGGAGCGCGGTAGAACTGGAAGAAATTCCAGAACCACAAACTGCCGCCGAAGAATTAGTAGAACCTCAGGTTTCAATAGAGCCTGACGAACCAACACCGCTCCGTAGATCTAGTAGGCTTTCTCGTCCTCTTGAAAGATACTATGGGTTTCTTATAGATGGGGATCGAGAGGATTGCATCATCGATGATGATGAGCCTACTAATTTTCAGCAGGCTATCACGAGTAAAGACTCGGTGAAGTGGCTGGATGCTATGGATCCGAAATGGAATCCATGCACACCAATAAAGTGTGGACTTCAGATGTTGCTCCTCCTGGGGTAAAACCAGTTGGATGCAAATGGATCTTCAAAAAGAAGATTGGTGCATTTGGAAAAGTGGAAACCTATAAAGCTAGACTCATTGCAAAAGGTTTTTGTCAAAGACCAGGATTGGACTATGATGAAACCATTTCCCCAGTAGCTATGCTTAAATCCATTCGGATTCTGCTTTCCATTGCTGCCTTCCATGACTATGAAATCTGGCAGATGGACGTAAAAACAGCTTTTCTAAATGGACATTCAGAAGAGAGTGTTTACATGGATCAACCAGAAGGTTTCTTAGACAGTGGGAGCAGCGGAAAAGTGTGCAAGTTGCTTAAATCCATTTATGGATTGAAGCAAGTATCGCGGAGTTGGAACATCTGCTTTGATGAGACAGTCAAAGAATTTGACTTTATCAAAAATGTTGATGAACCATGCATTTATAGGAAGATTATAGAAGGAGCATTAGTCTTCCTCGTTCTGTACGTCGACGACATACTGCTGATAGGGAATGATGTCCCAATTCTACAATCAGTAAAGCTCTTCTTGTCACATAAATTCTCCATGAAAGACTTGGGAGATGCCTCCTACATTCTGGGGATTAAGATCTATTGTGGTAGATCCAAAAGGATACTGGGACTTTCACAGTCCAAGTACATTGACACTATACTAAAGAGATTTAGTATGGAAGATTCCAAGCGCGGTAATTTACCCGCTTGTCACGGGATCACCCTCTCCAAAGAGATGTCTCCAAAGACTGATGAAGAGAGGGCTCGCATGGGCATCATACCCTACGCTTCAGCTGTAGGATCTATAATGTATGTGATGTTGTGTACCAGACCAGATGTAGCTTACGCACTTAGTGTGATAAGTCGGTATCATTCTGACCCAGGTGAGAAACATTGGATAGTAGTAAAGAACATTCTCCAGTACCTAAGAAGGACTAAGGAGATATTCTTGGTTTACGGTAATGGGGACATCCAGGTCGAGGCTTTTATCGACTCCAGCTTCCAAAGTGACAAAGATGACTCAAAATTCGTTTCGGGTTTTGTGTTTACCTTTAATGGAGGGGTGGTATGTTGGAAGAGTTCCAAACAAGATACTGTCGCAGACTCAACAATGGAAGCTGAGTATATAGATGCTAATGATGCCGCGAAAGAGGCTGTCTGGATGAAGAAGTTCATCTCTAAACTTCAGGTGGTTCCGTCCATTGCAAATCCAATACCTTTATATTATAACAATGGGTTGTTGCGCCACGGCAGCGCCCCGGCCTCGTACTCGAGGCCAAAATGCGGAATCAAAAATTTTCCTTACTCGGAAACCGGCGCTACCGCGGACAAAGAAAACCCGGATCGTTTACCATTAACCTAATGCTAGCAATCAAGAGATAGGGTGAGAAGTATACCAAGAGATCCGAGTCCTCCGGTCTTCTCATCATCGCCCCGATCTCCCGCGGAAAGTGTAGTCTCCGTATCGTCGCCTCCTCGCCGGAAAGGGCACCACATCGCCTTCGTCTTTTACGGGCTCCCGCCTCAATACCGAGGCAACTCGAGCATGAAGCCGGCAACTCGACATGCTCAAGAAATGCTGTAGGAAGCGTAGTGTAGAATCATAGTCTCACTTTGGGGTTTGTTGCCTTTGGATGGAGGAATGAGAACAAGGAAAATATATATGGTGCTTTCATTTTTCCTTGCATGAAGATATGAGATGAAGAAAAATGTGTCATGCCAAAAAGAAATTTTCTCTCATCTCCTCACTCAAGTGGCCGGCCATCTCAATTAGGAATGGTGGAGGGAGAAACAATATGTAGTATGAAGGGAGGTGATGGTAGGAAGAAGAGAGGAGGTGACCACATCAAGAGACCAATAAACATACAACCATGCTTATTACTTTAACCCATTCCTATGTCATAAATGCACCAATAAAGCAAGTGATGGTGTAAAAAGATATGAAGCTATCATAATCAACACAATTGCATAAAACCCCTCCACAAAGTGTAATTTGCAAAACTGCAAATTACCCCCTCCATCGGAAAAGTCCGGCCGGGAAAGAACAAAGGAAAACCGGCCGGAACGGAATGCAAACTGGCAACTCCAGAAAATTGGTCCCGTAATAAATTACAGGAAAACCCCGACACTGTGCATACACACCCGCATCTGTATTCCGACCGGATACAGATGCAATGAGACAAAATCTACACTGTACTAAACTAGTACCGGCTTAAACCAAAGCCGGCTAGTAAAATTCGTTCGATCCTGATCCGTGCAATACCGCACGTATCTGATCGAACCCTGCCATATAACTATACGGCCACTAGTACAAAACTGTCCGATCCTGATCCGTGCAATACCGCACGTATCTGATCGGACCCTGCCATATCTCCATACGGCCTCTACAGCGTTTCGCCCGAAAGCTGAGTAACTGAAAGTGTGGTGGACTCTAAAGACTCGTCAATACTATGGCTGTGGATTTAACCACTAGCACGTCAGAGGTATTAGCCAATACGTGACGGGCCACCAGCTATTGACCAAAAGGGACGTCGATGAGGAAGCTCACCCCGACACCCAACTGAGCCTGTCAGTGACAATATCCGTACAGTCCGGTCCGTTCGTCTATGAGTATCGCATGGCGGGCCTAGGAGGTTGGTAAAAGTCAGACCCCCAAAGGCGGTACAAGTCGTGTCGGAGCGTAGCCCAGAACGCCCTGAGATACTACTGGAATACCTACCAGTAAATCTCCTGCCTCGGCCGAGGGCTTTGCGTAATGGCTCTCCTAGACACAGCGCGACCTCACCCCCAATACCGGGAGAGACGAACCCCTGCAGATCCGCTCACTGCCTCCATGTGGCTCGGGACTGTACCCAACTAAAACCTGTTTGCACGACTCCTTTGAGCCGTGGTAGGGTAGTAATCAAAGCACAGTGGGAACTCACATGAGACAAATGACGATCTCAGGTCGATGAACTAACCTGTACACATGTCACCTGGGAACTGCTATCTGACGTCTGGTATAAATCCAACTAGCAGGTTCCCGGCGAGTCCTGTCCGGTGTACTCATAACCCAATGAGCACCTGTATACATCTTAGGTGAACCAACTGACACCAGTGGCTTGTGAGACCGGCCACCGCCCCTCGTCGGGGTCTCGACTGTATACACTAGTCTACTAATGGAGTATCGATACCCTGTCTCGAAACTCCTACGACTAGGGACCTTTTAAGGATGTGCTTATAGACCCCAGCTCCCACGTATATGATCGCCATCATACTGCTGGTCGTCAAGCAAGAATCCTAGGGGCTCTATCAACATGTAATAGCGACATGTCAAGTCACCTAAAGCAGTACACGATGATAAAGATAAACCAGATAGCATACTATCATCTCGAGTAAGACTGTCCTACCGGGATAGGTCCTCCCTTAATCATTGCAATCACGTGCCTGTGATCCAATAATTGACTCTGAGGGCACTAACTCCAACAATCTCCCACTTGCACTCAAGGCTAATTATTACGATGTCGCATACTCACAGCCCGTGTGATACCGAACACCCAACTCCTCTACTAGTCAGTCTCACAAAACCCGTTTGCGAAACTATTGCGTTCGAGGAATAGCCTCAGCGAGTGGATCCGCTGTGATGTTTCTTTCCATGTCTCTCTATATCTCAAGTTCGCGGAGAGCCATCTCCCGAAATGAGCAATACCTGTCTTAGAATATGTCTGGATGTCTGATGGGACCTAGCTCATAAATGAACTCCAAATCCAAACTTCTTAGACTGTATCAACAACTGAACTTAATCAGTATCCTGCGCCATGCCTCCCTCAGTATTGCCTTGGACTACCTGTCCAAAATACTGTCCCTCGTCAGAGGGAGAACTACAACTCTGACAACCTCCTTGTCGTCCATGTCACCTTGGAAGCCCGGAGTGATAACCGTCTCCTAAAGGAGGCAGCCGTTATCATATCCCTAGAACATTCACTTATGTTCTAAAACTGCTTCCGACTGTTCCTCCAGGATTGGATCAATATCAACTTATTGCATCTAGTGCAAGAACAACATCTGGTGTGGTACTTGACATCTCATGATTGACTCAATTGCCTAAGCAAGTGATCTGTCAATCATGCGTATCCCTCTCCCCTTTAGTCTATAAGACACCTTTAGAGAGGGTGACTCCATTACCTGCAGGTACACTACCATGCCAGGAGTCGTCCATTCTAAATACTCTTAGAATGCTGTCAAGGTACCCTGATTGGGAAACCACCCAAATCTAGATCTAAAACCATAGGTCTAGTAACCAGTATGTCTGATATAATATCCAAGTCCCATGTGGAGAAAACACTGTGTGACGACCAAAGTATAACCGATCGTAGTATAGGAATATCACTTCCTACTACCTTCTCAACAGATCCATCCCCTATTCTGATGACGTCAAACCCATGACTGTCACATCAGAAACAGATGATCTAACTCCGCTATATCTGCTTTAGTCTATAAATAGATATAAGCATGAAGTCCACCAATGCTTCCGCTGCTCCCACTGACTACGACAACCCTCTGCCAGAGTCATATAGACGTGCACTTCTAAAGCTAGTTTAGAACGACGCTATACTCATCCTCCTGCCGGGTATCGCAGCCTGGAACAACAACAATGGCAAGTGTGGGTAAACAAGAACTTCCCTGTCACCGTCCTTGAGGCTACCGGAGTACCTCTCGGGTGCCTGAAGTTACCCACCTTATCTGCGGAGTGGCCAATGGAATGTCAAATCAAATTGAATCTTTAGGTTCCTTATTAAATCTTCAGTAATCGTTTGCGGTTCTGGAATCACTTCCAGTTCTACCATACTCCCACTGCTGTTTTTGAAAAAATCCATTTTTAATAAAACTGTGGCGAGTCTAGAACAATATTTCTATTGATCTGCCAGATGGTGGAAAGTCAACCCTCGTCATAGCCTGGGTCAACCCACAAACAGCCATTACAGAAACGTGCCTTGAGTTGTCCAGTGTCTGGTTTTAATCATAAGCTGGACAACTCCCCGTACCTTAACATCGTTAAGATATGAACTGTTCTATATCCAATATAGAACCAGAGGCACTGATTCAATTGAACCAGATTCAAATCATGCAGCTGTCTCCAGTGCATGTCAACTAAATGGAAGGAGGCCGATCAGCGTTACTCAACTTAGGAATGCTTCCAATTATGAGTAACCTGAAAGAGAAGCAAGTTCTCATTACTATCAACTGAATACCATACACAAGTATCTACATCTTCGATCACCTTGAAGAATCCCGATACTTGCTACACCTGGTTCTCTACTCTATTCAAATACCTATAACTCCTCAAAACTTAGACCCTGTGTTTCCACGAAACAGCTGTCTAAAATCTAGAGAAGTCATAAGTAAACCGAATATAGTACGAGCACCAACCCCTCTGTCCTAATGGACACTGGACAACATACAATACTCTGTATAAGTCCGCTGAGTCTAACAACTCTTTCACTGTGCGTCGTAGGTTGAAAACTGTACTTATGGTTAAGAAGAATTACACCGCTGTTCAATGCTCCTTACCTAACCATCCACTGATATAGGTAAATGTCATCGACATAATATCAAAAGGTATATCTCACTCTATGAAAATAGACGTACAGATATATCGATTTGAAATTGGTGCACAACAGCGGATATTCAAAACCAAATATTTGCCGACCGGCAAACAACCCAGGTGACTTTCTCAAATATCACCGATTACAACGAATCCCGATATAATGAGGATGATCACCCAATTCCCAATAACTTACTCCCACTCATCATCTGTAAAACCATACAGATGTGAGAATCCAACCTGGTAAATACATACCCTGGAGCAAGTGTATAATCGGGAAATCAGTTTTCTATTAACAGTACACAGTGAAACTGAAACATTGAAATGTTTCGTCGGGGTATCCTGGTATTCCTAGTAATGCCTCTTCCATTATCCAGATTCATAACTGTAACCGTATATCTCTTTGCCATCTATCCAAATCCCTTTATATGTCTTTAGTCATTACCGTCTGCACACCCCCTTAGGCCAAATGGTTTTCTTCCTTCCCTACCGTTCGGCACCAGCCTATGGTTTGGAAGAAGACTATCCAATAAGCATAAAAGGTGTACTGTCCTAATCTTAGGAGCACTCGCAAAGCGAGAGAAGGTGAAGATAAAAGACAACTGAATGTACTTTATTCCTATTTCTCCTGAACCAGAATCCATCCCCGAACTGGAACTAGTTCCTTTCGAGTTCGTATATAACCATACGATGGAGTATCCAATAAAATGGGATCTTCGTAGTGATACGGAGTGTCCTGGAGAAATACAAAGGTGATTTAGGATTGGAGAAGAAATACTTGGTTTGGTCGTGAATATCAGTCGCAATTTACTTTGCCCTCTTACTAATCCCTTGCTTTGTCTGAACTTAATACCTTCTGTACACCGTTTTAGGCTAACTGGTTTTCTTCATTCCCTACCGGTCGGCACCAGCCTATGGTTTGGAAGAAGACTATCCAATTTGCGCAATAGGTGTACTACTCCTAAACCAAGGAGTACTCGCATCCTGAGAGAAGGTGAAAAGAAAAGACAACTGAATAGTCCTATCCATTTTCTCCAGAACCAGAAACCATCCTCGAAGTCCTTCGAGTTCGTATCTAACCATACGATGGTTTTGTCCAATGGAAGTGGACGTTCGTAGTAATACGGGGTGTCCTGGAGAAAAGGGTAAAAGTAGGAGTGGCAATGAGGTCTGCAACTCTGACAATCCAAAAGCCAGTGTTAAGAAGGTTCGGTCAACTTGGTCACTGAGTCATAGTCCAGGGTCGGGTCAATGGTCGCTGCCAGAGAGAGAGAAAAGAAACACTCAGCGTGCACTCTATCCTAGATCAGAATGGTTACCACTTTGTCTAATCTGGAAACCTCCCACTGTACCTCAAATTCTCCTCCAAACCTGAAAGAAGAATTAGTCGGGGTCACCCGAGGAGTAAACCAACTCATCAGTGGGAATCGGGATCCAACTATCATCGCATGATAACGTGACGGAATCCACTCACGTCACCACACTCCAGAAGGTATGCGCATACCTGGCAAGTTTCAGTTCTTTTGAAACTCCCGATGTGATTTTTACCCCTAGGACCCAAGTGACCTTGACACAGTCAACAAATCAAAGAGTCCTAGTCAAGTTCAGCCCGTCATTATCCTGGATTGCATTAAACCCACCCGTACGAGCCCTTGACACAGTCAACAAGGCCGCACGACTGTCCTAACCAATCCCATTAATATGCTGCAAACAAACACTACTTAGCTACCGCACACTACGCCTTGACACAGTCAACAAACGCAGCACGAATACTAAGTAATACTTGTAAGAAATGACGGAGGGCTACGGCTGGTTTTTGGCGAAAACCTTTAACGTAATGAACTTGATATCGTTGAAGGAACTGCATAACTTTTTAGAAAATATAGTGACGAAAACCTTTACTAAAGAGGTCACTCCCGGTGAAGGGATCTCGGCTCTTTCCCCGTAGAATGAGGTGCAGGATATTCCAACTGAATACCACGATGCAAAGCAAAAGTAATCGGCTATAGTGAAGTTAATGCCCTGACGCAAACTTCTGTCCAAGGGGTCACTCCCGGTGAAGGGATCTCGGCCCTTGCCTCGTCGACTGAGGAGCAGGATATTCCAAATGAATACCACGATGCAAAACAAAAGTGAACGTCCTTGCAATAACAGCTTTTTGAAAAAGTGTTCCAACAACATCAGAATAGGTTTGTTTAACTTGCATTGATCCGAATCAATGCAGTCCCATCAAATGATCACACCACAAAGAACGAAAATATACTGACGTACGTATATGCCATCCGCATTCGCCACTGGGTCCCGTCATCACCCGTTAGGTTAGCTAACTAACGGCAGAGCGGGGACTGGACTAGCGCGGATGTAAAACATATACAACATCTACTAATATATATACCAATATATAGTATTTCGCTCAAGGCGTGAATAAAATGCAACATCACAGAAATGTACAGCATCACAGAACAATACAGATATCTGGAAGCCCCGGGTTTCACAGAGCCGCTGCTGAAACCCGACGTTCCCCTGGTCGTGTGGATAGCCTGTGCAATGAAATCCTAGACCCCTACGGGCGCGGCAAGTCACCCGCCAAAACCTGAAGCGAGGCAGCCCCCTTCAGTACCGTGAATGGACCACCCAGCACTTCACGGAATCCGGTAACTTGGGCACCACTCCTGGGTCAACCTGTACCCCCTACGAGTGCGGCGAATAGCCCGCCAATCCTGGACTGAAGCCCCCTCCTTCTCAATGCCCTGAGATGCGGGCCCGTTGCCCTCCAGAACCCGGCTATCCGTGCACCCCACCGCGGGGTAACCCTAGTACAGAAAGTAAAATATACATACACCGGGTACATCGACCGCAACCAGGTCGTGCCCCAAAAAAATAATACAAACAGGCAGTGACGGCAGTCCACATGTCGGACGCTCGCCCCGCAATATCAAATGTACATAATACAACAAAACTGTACTAGCATTGCATCCAGGCTATCCCCCACGACCGATCCGCAACATCACAGCATAAACATAGAACATCAACGTGAAAGTCACGTTCGCAAATCCGTCTAACCGGGCTATAGCAGTCAGACCGGATTTACCGATCGAGTGACATTCACGGTCGCAGATATAATGTAAATACTGTGAAATAATGTGTTTAAAAAATATCCGATCGATCAAATAATTAACAAGCGGGCCCCAAATGAAAACTGTAGCATTCACAGAAATAAATGGCCCAATATTAATATCCCAAAAGCCCTATTTCTATCCCAGAAAGCAACTGAAGAAAAATTATAAAGTGGGCCCACCATCTTGCCGCGGAAGAGCGGCAGAAGTGAAGGTATTGCCGCGCTTCCGCGCTATCACTATGGGATCACTGTATCGTTTTTCTCCAGAGTTCTTATAACTCCCTGCACATCTTTCTGAGATCACCTGAAAAATTTTTAGACACCAAAAAATTTCAACAGAAACTGATGTGAACTAAAATACGGTTTTTGAGATTTTGGTCGATCGGATAAGTAAAACGCATTAGAACAAGCTAGATAAGGTTAATGGCGTGGCTCTGATACCATGTTGCGCCACGGCAGCGCCCCGGCCTCGTACTCGAGGCCAAAATGCGGAATCAAAAATTTTCCTTACTCGGAAACCGGCGCTACCGCGGACAAAGAAAACCCGGATCGTTTACCATTAACCTAATGCTAGCAATCAAGAGATAGGGTGAGAAGTATACCAAGAGATCCGAGTCCTCCGGTCTTCTCATCATCGCCCCGATCTCCCGCGGAAAGTGTAGTCTCCGTATCGTCGCCTCCTCGCCGGAAAGGGCACCACATCGCCTTCGTCTTTTACGGGCTCCCGCCTCAATACCGAGGCAACTCGAGCATGAAGCCGGCAACTCGACATGCTCAAGAAATGCTGTAGGAAGCGTAGTGTAGAATCATAGTCTCACTTTGGGGTTTGTTGCCTTTGGATGGAGGAATGAGAACAAGGAAAATATATATGGTGCTTTCATTTTTCCTTGCATGAAGATATGAGATGAAGAAAAATGTGTCATGCCAAAAAGAAATTTTCTCTCATCTCCTCACTCAAGTGGCCGGCCATCTCAATTAGGAATGGTGGAGGGAGAAACAATATGTAGTATGAAGGGAGGTGATGGTAGGAAGAAGAGAGGAGGTGACCACATCAAGAGACCAATAAACATACAACCATGCTTATTACTTTAACCCATTCCTATGTCATAAATGCACCAATAAAGCAAGTGATGGTGTAAAAAGATATGAAGCTATCATAATCAACACAATTGCATAAAACCCCTCCACAAAGTGTAATTTGCAAAACTGCAAATTACCCCCTCCATCGGAAAAGTCCGGCCGGGAAAGAACAAAGGAAAACCGGCCGGAACGGAATGCAAACTGGCAACTCCAGAAAACTGGTCCCGTAATAAATTACAGGAAAACCCCGACACTGTGCATACACACCCGCATCTGTATTCCGACCGGATACAGATGCAATGAGACAAAATCTACACTGTACTAAACTAGTACCGGCTTAAACCAAAGCCGGCAAGTAAAATTCGTTCGATCCTGATCCGTGCAATACCGCACGTATCTGATCGAACCCTGCCATATAACTATACGGCCACTAGTACAAAACTGTCCGATCCTGATCCGTGCAATACCGCACGTATCTGATCGGACCCTGCCATATCTCCATACGGCCTCTACAGCGTTTCGCCCGAAAGCTGAGTAACTGAAAGTGTGGTGGACTCTAAAGACTCGTCAATACTATGGCTGTGGATTTAACCACTAGCACGTCAGAGGTATTAGCCAATACGTGACGGGCCACCAGCTATTGACCAAAAGGGACGTCGATGAGGAAGCTCACCCCGACACCCAACTGAGCCTGTCAGTGACAATATCCGTACAGTCCGGTCCGTTCGTCTATGAGTATCGCATGGCGGGCCTAGGAGGTTGGTAAAAGTCAGACCCCCAAAGGCGGTACAAGTCGTGTCGGAGCGTAGCCCAGAACGCCCTGAGATACTACTGGAATACCTACCAGTAAATCTCCTGCCTCGGCCGAGGGCTTTGCGTAATGGCTCTCCTAGACACAGCGCGACCTCACCCCCAATACCGGGAGAGACGAACCCCTGCAGATCCGCTCACTGCCTCCATGTGGCTCGGGACTGTACCCAACTAAAACCTGTTTGCACGACTCCTTTGAGCCGTGGTAGGGTAGTAATCAAAGCACAGTGGGAACTCACACGAGACAAATGACGATCTCAGGTCGATGAACTAACCTGTACACATGTCACCTGGGAACTGCTATCTGACGTCTGGTATAAATCCAACTAGCAGGTTCCCGGCGAGTCCTGTCCGGTGTACTCATAACCCAATGAGCACCTGTATACATCTTAGGTGAACCAACTGACACCAGTGGCTTGTGAGACCGGCCACCGCCCCTCGTCGGGGTCTCGACTGTATACACTAGTCTACTAATGGAGTATCGATACCCTGTCTCGAAACTCCTACGACTAGGGACCTTTTAAGGATGTGCTTATAGACCCCAGCTCCCACGTATATGATCGCCATCATACTGCTGGTCGTCAAGCAAGAATCCTAGGGGCTCTATCAACGTGTAATAGTGACATGTCAAGTCACCTAAAGCAGTACACGATGATAAAGATAAACCAGATAGCATACTATCATCTCGAGTAAGACTGTCCTACCGAGATAGGTCCTCCCTTAATCATTGCAATCACGTGCCTGTGATCCAATAATTGACTCTGAGGGCACTAACTCCAACATGGGTCTATAGCATTAGCGAAGGAACCTAGGTCCCATCAGAAATCCAGGCATATCTTGAGGCGGTATCACCTGATCAGGGAGATCGTGGATCGCTGGGAGATCGAGGTATTGAGAGTGGACAAAAAAGACAACACGGCAGATCCATTCACCAAGGCCATCCCTCAAGTCCAGTTCGAGAGGCTGTTTGAGATGTTGGGCATGCGGTACGCCAGCAACTGGATCTAGTGCAGACAGTGGGTACTCATTGCGCCAATTACAGGCCTTAGTGCAAGTAGGAGATTGTTGGATATATATGACCTAGAGGCCTTCATTGTATAGGATGCTAGGGATATGTATGTACATGACAATTTTGCTTGATATGATAGTACGCTATTTGGTTTTTCTTTATCTTAACATGTGATATTTTTTACTTTGTATTTCATATATTGTTTACATGTTGATAAAGCCCGTAGGGAGTTTGCCTGACTACCGGCGTTGTGATGGCAGTCATACTTGTGGGAGCTGGATGGTTAATAGACACATTCTTAAATGTCCTTAGTCGCAGGAGTATCGAGACTGGGCATCGATCCTCTAGAGTAGACTAGTGTATACATATCTAGACCCTGACGAGGGCTGATGGATTGGTCCTGCAGCCATTGGTGATGTGCACCTAAGATTGTATACAGATGCTCACTGGGTGTGAGTACACTGGACAGGATTCGCCGAGAACTGACTAGATGGTATTATACCTAGCGTCAGATAGCAGTTCTCTGGTGACATATGTGCAGATAGTCTGTCGACTTGAGGTCATCATTTGCCTCATGTGAGTTCCCACTGTGCTTTGATTACTACCCTACCACGACTCAAAGGAGTCGTGCAAACAGGTTTTAGTTGGGTACAGTCCCGAGCCACATGGAGGCAGTGAGCGACTGTTAGGGATTCGTCTCTCCCGGTATAGAGAGTCGATATCGTACTGTGATTGGTTGGTCATTACCATTAGTCCCTGGCTAGGGCTGATTGAGAATTACTGGTGGACGGACCGGTAGATTCTCGGATGGTCTTGAGCCAACCTGACACGACTTGTACGGTTATTAGGGGTCTGACCTTTTCTACCACCCTAGACCTTACATTCGATACTCTCAGACGAACAGACCGGACTGCACGGATATTATCACGGATAGGCTCAGTAGGGGTTACGGACGAGTTCGCTCGTCGGCCTCCTTTTCGACACGTACCTGGGTTACCGTTATGTACAGCTAGTGACACTGACGGACTTGTGGTTAAACGCACTGCCAGCGTACTGTCGAGTATTTAGAGTCCCATACAGAGGGTTTTCGTGGATCAGGCGAGACGATATAGACGCCGTATGGTCTTACGGCAGGGTTTCGATCGCATTCGTGTACTGGCTACTAAAATGACGATCGGACGGATAATACTAGTAGGATTTGGTTTAAGCCGGATACTAGTATTGTAGTATTGGATTATACTGATCTCAGTGTATCCGTATTTTTTGGAATACGGATACGGGTATGAAAATACGGAAAAGGGCATTCTTGTAAATTCATAAGAATGAGCTTCTAGAAGGAGACACCTCATTATTGTTTTATTCTTTTTCATTAAAGAATTAATGAGGTGGAAATTAGGATATTATAGGAATGGGTGGAAGGCATGGCTAATTATTTGTTTATTTCATTTGGAGCCACTATTCAAACATGGTTGTAAATTATATGATTTAATAATTCCATGGTTGAATTATTGGCTCAATACTTAGCCATTCTCTCTTCTTATTTCTTTATCATTATGACAAAAGCTTTCTCCCTCCTAGGTTTTTCTTCTCTCCTTCTTCATCAAGCTCATAATACCTGCATGTGTTTCAAATCAATGAGCTTGAAGATCAATTAATCCAATACACTCACTCTACATCAACTTAGTCTTCTCTCTTAGCAAGTTAGATCGCTAAGGTATCTCTTTGAGGTTGGAGCCTGACCATAGCCCTCGGGTGGATCCATCTTTGACGCAAAGGAGACCGGCAAGCGAACTCTTCAAGGACCTAGAAGAAGCACAAGAAAGGAGATCAACAAGAAGGTTGAACCAAGGAGCAAGGAGTAACTTCAAGACCCGAAGGACTAGGAACGAGGGTATAACTCTTTTACTTAGTAGTTAGCTCTCTCTCTTAGTCTAAGTTTTTGTTAGCTAAGGTTTAAACAAGATCCAAAAGTGGAGCAAATTCATGATGCAAAGCTAAAACAAGTTTCTTTTGGGGCGAGAAAAACATTTTTAAAGTATTTCGCGTCCCCGCGACACGTGGGGTGTGCATCATGGACTTACAGTTATGTCATTGGTTGACAAATGGATGAGATCCACATGCATACATGCATTGATTATATGGTTGGATGATATCCATATGCATATAAGCATTGAGTATATTGTTGGCACATATGCAGATACGGTCACCCTAGATATCATAGTATTACCTTTATGATATAGTTGACCTAGGAATCGTTGTTTTATTCGATTTCTACCTGATGATATTTTTCTACTCACGAGTTGGCAACTCACCCCCGTTGTGCCATAGTTCTTGCAGGTTGACCGCATGGATCAGTAGAGGCATTGCTGGCACACAGCTTGCATTCAGGTGATTTGCTTTGGTAGGTGGTATATGTTGGATCGTACCACTCTTGTATTTACTATTCCGTTGTATCTAGTTAACTCCATCAATCAGAAACTAATATTTGTATATGTAGTAAGACTTAGTAAAACTTATAGTTGCGAGACTTAGAGCGATGGGTTATATGTTCGCTTGGTGGGTTGATGTCTTTCTTTATTCATTATTCTTTGTGTTGATCTTCACCGTTGGACGTCGTATACTTGTATTATGACTTGAATGGTTGTGATTCCGCCGATTGGTGAAGAGCTAGCTCCCGCTTGTGGATGCCTTCTATATTATTATGTATATGTGGTTTTGGATCAAAATATACAAAGGAGGTGCTGCCAACATTTTTAAAAGACGAAACATGTTTTTCAACTAGTAAAATCCACTTGCATTTTTCATGTTCCATTATTTATGCATTTAAGAAAACTTTTGATTTCATCATACCTTTATTTCAAAACTTCACCTCTTTTATTTTCTTTAAAAGGTTTAGATTTCTGGGCTTCGGCTTACTTAATTTACGTTACGCCTTTAGACGTGGCGTGATTTAAGTGCCGGTCACGAACTAAATTTTGGGTCGTGACACCTGCTTATCATGCTAAGTGCGTAAGCTACATCTTGTCTGGTACGTAACATCGCATACATTATTGACCCTACCTCCGAAGCGTATGATACTATGATCATGCGAGCCCTCTCCTCGTCAGTCTTGGGAGACATGTCTTTGGAGAGGGTGGTTCCGTGACAAGCGGGCAAATTTCCGTGCTTAGAATCTTCCATACTAAACCTCTTTAGTACGGTGTGTATGTACCTCGACTATGAAAGTCCTAACATTCTTTTAGATCTGTCACGATAGATCTTAATCCCCAGAATGTACAAGGCATCACCCAGGTCTTTCACAGAGATCCTCTGTGACAAGAACAGCTTGGCCGATTGTAGCATAAGAGTGTCATTTCCTATCAGAAGAATATCATCAATGTATAAAACGAGGAATACCACAGTTCTCCCTACAATTTTCTTATAAATACAAGGTTCATCTACATTTTTGATAAAGTTGAATTTTCTGACCGTCTCATCAAAGTGGATGTTCCAACTCCACGATGCCTGCTTCAATCTATAAATGGATTTGAGCAACTTTCACACCTTTCCGCTGCTCCTACTATCTACGAATCCCTCTAGCTAATCCATGAAAACGCACTCTTCTAAACTTCCATTTAGAAAGGCGGTTTTAACATCCATATGCTAGATCTCATAGTCATGGAAGGCAGCAATGGCAAGTATGATCCGAATTGATTTAATCATAGCCATTGGTGAAAAAGTTTCATCATAGTCCAATCCTGGTCTTTGACAAAAACCTTTAGCAACAAGTCTAGCTTTGTAGGTTTCTACCTGACCATCTACACCAATCTTCTTTTTGAAGATCCATTTGCATCCTACAAGTTTTACCCCAGTCGGAGCAAAATCCAAAGTCCAAACTTTATTGTGTACATGGATTCCATTTCGGTTTGCATAGCATCCAACCATCTCACTGAGTCTTTACTCGTGATGCTTTGCTGAAAACTAGTCGGCTCATCATCGTTGATGATGCAATCCTCTCGATCCCCGTCTTTGAGAAAACCGTAGTATCTTTCGGGCGGATGAGATAGCCTACTAGATCTGCGGAGTGGCGTGAGTACATCCTATTCCATTGAAGTCTCAGGTTCTACTAAGTTTTCAGTAATAGTCTGTGGTTCTGGAATTTCTTCCAGCTCCATCATGCACCCACTTATCTCTTTTTCGAGAAATTGAGTTTCCATGAAGCGGGCATGATGAGAAACAAAGATCTTTTGTTCCTCTGTGTGATAGAAATAATACCCCCTAGAATTCTTGGGGTATCCCACAAACTTACACAGTACTGAACGTGCCTCTAGTTTGTCCGGATGCACCTTTTTGACAAAGGCAGGACAACCCCATATATTCAAATTCTTAAGACAGGGTTTCTTCCCACTCCATATTTCATATGGAGTGGTAGGCACAAACTTAGTTGGAACTTTGTTTAATAGGTATGCAGCAGATTCCAGTGCATAACCCAGAAGGATGGTGGCAACTCAGTATTACTCATCATGGAACACACCATATCTAGTAAGGTGTGATTCCGTCTTTCTGATACACCGTTGTGTTGGGGTGTGTATGGAGGAGTAAGCTGAGAGAGAATTCCATTCTCTTTTAGGTATTCCAGGAACTCGGCACTTAAGTATTCTTCGCCCCTATCGGAATGGAGCATCTTGATACTTTTGCCGGTTTGCTTCAGTAAGGCTACGCCAGCGCCCCGGCCATCAATCCGTGGCTAAACGTGGAACAAAAACTTTTAAAACCCGGTGCTAATAGAACCCTAATCGATGGATCGTACCATTAACCCTATACTAGTTTTATAAAAAGAGTTTGGAGAGGTTATACCGGTCGATCCGTGTCCTTCGGTCTTCAACCTCTGCCCTAAGCTCCTCGCGGCTTCCTCGATCAAGTTCGATCTCCGGTCTCCCATGACGAAGACGATCCACGTCGAGGATTAGTAATACGGGCTCCCGCTTCAAAACCGAAGCAACTCTGGCATCCAGTTTGCTAGCCTAGATACCCAAGATGAAGTAGAGATGGTGTGTGAATACTTTGTCTCAAAACATCCATGGCTTATCAACTCATGAGAGTGTAAGTGCACGGCAGCGCCCCGGCCATCAATCTGAGGCCAAAATGCGGAAGCGATAATTTACTTTAACTTTTGAACTGGCACCACCGCGCACAAAAATCCTGGATCGGGCCATTAAACTAATTCTAGCTAACTAAAGAACGGGTAGAGAGATATACCGAGCGATCCGTGTCCTTCGGTCTTCTCGTCGTCGTCCTGATCTCCCGCGGAATGTCCGGTCTCCACCTCCTCGCCGGAAGAGCACCACGTCACCGGCTTCTTTTACGGGCTCCCACCTTTTGACCGAGGCAACTCGGGCACGAAGTTGGCGAGTCGACGTGCCCAAGATTTGCTGTAGAACAAGTGTAGTGCTATGTCTCATTTGGGGTTACTAGAAGTTGCCCATTTAGTGGAGGAGAAGGAATGAACTTTTGGAGGAGGAACTATATCATTTTGCAAAGCCAAAAGATCAATTTTTGCACTCCAAAAATTTAGGACAGCCCCTCTAGGCTTGGCCGGCCATGAAAGAATGGGAGTGAGTGAGAAAACCAAGGGGGTTGTGAACACAAAAGAGAGGAGGGTGTTGGAGTGTTATGCAAGAAGGAATGAAGAGTAATCATGAGAACATAATCATCACCAACAAAATACAACACTCCAACCAACCAATCATAACTCCAAAAGGTCAAGCCATCATGAATCATCATGAATAAGGAAGTCAATGTGATGGTGGAATTATCATGATACAATAATATGCAAAGACCACCCTCCAAACTGCTTATTTGCACAAATGCAAATAAGCCCTCCTCCACCAATCTTCAGCCAATGAAAGATACAAAGAAATATGGCCGAAACGGAATACAAACTGGCAACTCCAAAAACTGATCCCGTAATAAATTACAGGAAAACCCCGCTACTGTATATACATACCCGCATTTGTATTCCGACCGAAATACAAATGCAATGAGACAAAATCTACACTGTACAATACTAGGATCCGGCTTAAACCAAAGCCCGCTAGTATTATCCGTCCGATCATGATCCGTGCAATACCGCACGTGTCTGATCGAACCCTGCCATATCTCCATATGGCCTCTACAGCGTTTCGCCCGAAACTTGAGAAACTGGTCTGTGGGGGACTCTAAAGACTCGTCAATACTTTGGTTGTGGATTTAACCACTAGCACGTCAGAGGTATTAGCCTATACGTAACGGGCTACCAGGTATTGACCAAAAGGGACGTCGATGAGCGAACTCATCCTGACACCCTACTGAGCCTGTCAGTGACAATATCCGTACAGTCCGGTCCGTTCGTCTATGAGCATCGCATGGCGGGCCGAGAGGGTTGGTAAAAGTCAGACCCCCAAAAGCGGTACAAGTCGTGTCGGAGTGTAGCCCAGAACACCCTGAGATACTACTGGAATACCTACCAGTAAATCTCCTGCCTCGGCCGAGGGCTTTGTGTAATAGCTCTCCTAGACACAGCGCGACCTCACCCCCAATACCGGGAGAGACGAACCCCTGAAGATCCGCTCACTGCCTCCATGTGGCTCGAGACTGTACCCAATTAAAACCTGTTTGCACGTCTCCTTTGAGCGTGGTAGGGTAGTAATCAAAGTACAGTGGGAATTCACACGAGACAAATGACGATCCTCAGGTCGATGAACTAACCTATACACATGTCACCAGGGAACTGCTATCTGACGTCAGGTATAAGACCAACTAGCATGTTCCCGGCGAGTCCTGTCCGGTGTACTCATAACCCAATGAGCACCTGTATATATCTTAGGTGAACCAACTGACACCTGTGGCTTGTGAGACCGGACACCGCCCCTCGTCGGGGTCTCGACTGTATACACTAGTCTACTCTGGAGTATCGATGCCCTGTCTCGAAACTCCCTCGACTAGGGACCTTTTAAGGATGTGCTTATAGACTACCGGCTCCCACGTATATGATCGCCCTCATACTGCTGGCAGTCAAGCAAGAATCCTAAGGGCTCTATCAACGTGCAATAGCGACCTGTCAGGTCACCTAAATCAGTACATGATGATAAAGATAAACCAGATAGCATACTATCATCTTGAGTAAGACTGTCCTACCAGGACAGGTCCTCCCTCAATCATTGCAATCACGTGCCTGTGATCCAATAATTGACTCTGAGGGCACTATCTCCAACAATCTCCCATTTGCACTCAAGGCTAATTATTGCGATGTCGCATACTCATAGCCCGTGTGATACCGAACACCCAACTCCTCTACTAATCAGTCTCACAAAACCCGTTTGCAAAACTATTGCGTTCGAGGAATAGCCTCAGTGAGTGGATCCGCTTTGATGTTTCTTTCTATGTCTCTCTATATCTCAAGTTCGTGGAGAAACCCATCTCCCGAAATGAGCAATACCTGTCTTAGAATGTGTCTGGATATCTGATGGGACCGAGTTCATAAATGAACTCCAAATCCAAACTTCTTAGACTGTATCGTCAACTGAACTTAATCAGTATCCTGCGCCATGCCTCCCTCAGTATCTGCTTGGATCACCTGTCCAAAATACTGTCCTTCGTCAGAGGGAAAACTACAACTCTGACGGTCACCCTGCCGTCCAGGTCACCTTGGAAGCCTGGAATGATAACTGTCTCCTGAATGAGGCTGTCGTTATCATATACCTAGAACATCCACTTATGTTCTAAAACTGCTTCCGAATGTTTCTCCAGGATTGGATAAATATCAACTTATTGCATCTACTGCAAGAACAACATCTGCTGTGGTACTTGACATCTCATGATTGACTCAATTGCCCATGTAAGTGGTCTTCCAATCATGCACATCCTTCTCTACTTTAGTCTGTAAGACACCTTTACAGAGGGTGACTCCATCACCTGCAGGTACACTACCGTGCCAGGAGTCGTCCATTCTAAATACTCTTAGAATGCTTTCTAAGTACCCAGATTGGGAAACCACACAAATCTAGATCTGTAGATCTAGTAACCAGAATGTTTTGATATTATATCCAAGTCCCATATGGAGAAACCACTGTGTGACAACCAAAGTATGACCGACCGTAGTATAGGAATATCACTTCCTACTCTGTGTATGTCATCCAAATGCCAGGACATCACACCCTACTACCTTCTTAACAGATCCATCCCCTATTCTGATGAAGTCAAACCTATGACTGTCACATCAGAAATAGATGATCTATCTCCGCTATATCTTCTTTAGTCTGTAAATAGACATAATCCATTTGTCCACCAATGCTTCCGCTGCTCCCACTGACTATGACAACCCTCTGGCAGAGTCATATATGCATACACTTCTAAAGCTAGTTTAGAACGACGCTATACTCATCCTCTTGCCGGGTCTCACAGTCTGGAACAACAGCAATGGAAAGTCTGGGTAAACAAGAACCTCCCTGTCACCGTCCTTGAGGCTACCGGAGTACCTCTCGGGTGCCTGAGGTTACCCTCCATATCTGCGGAGTGGCCTATGGAATGTCAAGCAAGATTGAATCTTTAGGTTCCTATCAAACTTTCAGTAATCGTTTGCGGTTCTGGAATCACTTCCAGTTCTACCATACTCCCACTACTGTTTTCTGAAAAAATCCATTTTTGTTAAAACTGTGGCGAGTTTAGAACAATATCACTATTGATCTTCCAGATGGTAGAAAGTCAACCCTCGTCATAGCCTGGGTCAACCCACAAACATCCATTACAGAAACGTGCCTTGAGTTATCCAGAGTCTGGTTTTAAGCATAATCCAGACAACTCCCAGTACCTTAACAATGTTAAGATATGAACTGTTCTATATCCAATATAGAAACAGAGGCACTGATTTAATTGAACCAGATTCAAATCATGCAGCTGCCTCCAGTGCATGTCAACTAAATGGAAGGAGGCTGATCAGCGTTACTCAACTTAGGAATGCTTCCAATTATGAGTAATCTGAAACAGAATCAAGTTCTCTTAACCATTACTATCAACTGAATACCCTGCACAAGTATCTACATCTTCGATCACTTTGAAGAATCATGATACTTGCAACACCTGGTTCTCTACTTTATTCATATACCTATAACTTCTCAAAACTTGGACCCTGTGTTTCTACGAAACATCTGTCTAAGAACTAGAGAAGTCATAAGTAAACCGAATATAGTACGTGGACCAACCCCTCTGTCCTAATGGACACTGGACAACATACAATACTCTGTATAAGTCCCTTGAGTCTGATAACTCAATCCCTGTGTGTCGTAGGTTGAAAACTGTATCTTTGGTTAAGAAGAATTACACCGTTGTTTAGTGCTCCTTACCTAACCATCCACTGATATAGGTAAATGTCATAGATATAATTTCAAAAAGCTATATCTCACTCTATAAAAATAGACGTACAGATATATCAATTTGAAATTGGTGCATAACAGCGGATATTCAAAACGAAATATTTGCCGTCCGGCAAACAACCCAGATGACTTCCTCAAATATCACCAATTACAACGAATTCCGATATAATGAGGATGATCACCTAATTCCCAACAACTTACTCCCACTCATCATCTGTAAAACCATACAGATGTGAGAATCATACCTGGTAAATACATACCCTGGAGCAAGTGTCTAATTGGGAAATCAGTTTTCTATTAACAGTACATAGTGAAACTGAAACATTGAAATGTTTCGTAGGGGTATCCGGGTATTCCTAGTATTGCCTCTTCCATTATCCAGATTCACGACTGTAACCGTATATTTCTTTGCCACCTCTCCAAATCCCTTTATATGTCTTTAGTCATTATCTTCTGCACACCCCTTTAGACCAAATGGTTTTCTCCCTTCCCTACCTTTCGGCACCAGCCTATGGTTTGGAAGAAGACTATCCAATAAGCATAATGGGTGTACTGTCCTAATCCTAGGAGCACTCGCAATGCGAGAGAAGGTGAAGATAAAAGACAACCGAATAAACCTTATTCCTATTTCTCCTGAACCAGAATCCAACCCCGAACTGGAACAAGTTCCTTTCGAGTTCGTATATAACCATACGATGGAGTATCCAGATAAACTGTGGATCTTCGTAGTGATACGGAGTGTCCTGGAGAAATACAAAGGTGAAGTGGGAGTGGTAATGAAGTACTTGGTTTGGTCGTGAATAGCAGTCGCAATTTACTTTGCCCTCCTTCTAATCCCTTTATTTGTCTTAACCTAATACCTTCTGTACACCGTCGTTAGGCTAATTGGTTTTCTTCATTCCCTACCGGTCGGCACCTGCCTATGGTTTGGAAGAAGACTATCCAATTTGCGTAATAGATGTACTATCCCCTAATCTAAGGGGTACTCGCAACCTGAGAGAAGGTAAAAGGAAAAGACAACTGAATAGTCCTATTCGTTTTCTCCACAACCGGAAACCATCCTCGAATAAATTCCTTCGAGTTCGTATATAACCATACGATGGTTTTGTCCAATGGAAGTGGACGTTCATAGTAATACGGGGTGTCCTGGAGAAAAGGGTAAAAGTAGGAGTGGCAATGAGGTGTGCAACTCTGACAATCCAAAAGCCAGTCTTATAAGAAGGTTCGGTCAGCTTGGTCACCGAGTCATAGTCTAAGGTCGGGTCAATGGTCGCTGCCAAAGAGAGAGAGAAAAGAAACACTCAGCGTGCACTCGAACCTAGATCAGAATGGTTACCAATTTATCTAATCTGGAAACCTCCCACTGTACCGTCAAATTCTCCTCCAAACCTGAAAGAAGAATTAGTCGGGATCACCCGAGGAGTAAACCAACTCATCAGTGGGAATCGGGATCCAACTATCACCGCATGATAACGTGACGGAATCCGCTTACGTTATCACACTCCAGAAGGTATGCGCATATCTGGCAAGTTTCAGTTTCTTTAGAAACTCCCGATGTGGATTTTTGCCCCATGCTCTTATGACCTTGACTTTGGCCAACATATTATAAGTCACATGTCAAGTTCTACCCGTCATTCTCCAGGTTAATTTGAACCCACCCGTACATACCCTTGACTTTGGCCAAAATAGTAGTACGACTGCTCCAAACCATCGCATCTATCTATGCTGCATATGAATACCCAATAGCTACCAATCACTGTGCCTTGACTTTGGCCAACATACACAGCTTGAATACTTATTGACTATTCATATGAAACGACGGAGTGCTACGAATGGTTTCTTGCGAAAACCTTTAACGTAATGAACTTGATATCGTTGAAGGAACCGAATAGCTTTATAAAAATATAGTGACGAAAACCTTTGCTAAAGAGGTCACTCCCGGTGAAGCGATCTAGGCTCTTTCCCCATAAAATGAGGTGCAGGATGTTCCAACTGAATACCACGATGCAAAGCAAAAGTAATCGGCTATAGTGAAGTTATTGCCCTGACGCAAACTTTTGTCCAAGGGGTCACTCCCGGTGAAGGGATCTCGGCCCTTGCCTCGTCGACTGAGGAGCAGGATATTCCAACTGAATACCACTGTGCAAAACAAAAATGAACGTCCTTGCAATAACAGCTTTTTGAAAAATTGTTCCAACAATATCAGATTAGGTTTGTTTTAACTTGCATTGATCCGAATCAATGCAGTCCCATCAATTGATCACACAAATAATGAACAAAAATAATGACGTACGTATATGCCATCCGCATTCGCCACTGGGTCCCGTCATTACCCGTTAGGTTAGTTAACTAACGACAGAGCGGGGACTGGACTAGCGCAGATGTAAAACATATACAACATCTACCAGTATGTATATCAATATATAATATTTCGCTCAAGGCGTGATAAAATGCAACATCACAGAAATGTAATAAGCATCACAGAACAATACAGATATCTGGGATCCCCGGGTTTCACAGAGCCGCTACTGAAACCCGACGTTCCCCTGGTCGTGAGGATAGCCTGTGCAATGAAATCCTAGACCCCTACGGGCGCGGCAAGTTACCCGCCAAAACCTGAAGCGAGGCACCCCCTTCAGCAACGTGAATGGACCACCCAGCACTTCACGGAATCCGGTAATTTGGGCACCCCTCCTGGGTCAACCTGTACCCCCTACGAGTGCGGCGAATAGCCCGCCAATTCTAGAGTGCAGCCCCCTCCGTCTCAATGCCATGAGATGCGGGCCCGTTGCCCTCTAGAATCCGGCTATCCGTGCACCCCTCCGCGGGGCAATCCTAGTACAGAAAGTAAAATATACATAAAACGGGTACATCGACCTCGACCCGGTCGTGCCCCAAAAGAATAATATACAAACAGGCAGTGACGGCAGTCCACATGTCGGACGCTCGCCCCGCAATATCAAATGTACATAATACAACCAAACCTGTACTAACATTGCATCCAGGCTATCCCCCACGACCAATCCGCAACATCACAGCAATACACAGAACATCAACGTGAATGTCACGTTCGCAAATCCGTCTAACCGGGATATAGCAGTTAGACAGGATTTACCGATCAAGTGACATTCACGGTCGCAGATATAATTTAAATACTGTGAACTAATGTGTTTAAAATTTTCGATCGATCAAATATACCCAAGTGGGCCCCAAGCACTACTGTAGCACTCACAGAAAATCTGGGCCCAAAAAGAATGTTCCAAAAACCCTATTTTCAAGTCAGAAGCTCTCTGTGAAAATTTGGTCTAATGAACAGTCAATCCTGCGGCGGAACCGTGGCCAATGCACAGATTTGGCCGCGGTTCCGCGGTGATAAGGTGACGTCACGCGACCAATTTTTCACTGAGTGCTTAGAATTCCCTGCACAGTATTCTGAAATAACCTGAAAAATTTTTGGAGCCAAAAAAAATTCGACGGAAACTGATGTACATGAAAATGCGGTTTTTGGAATTTTGTTCGATCGAAAATGTAAACACATTAGACAAAGCTAGAGTAGGTTAATGGCGTGGCTCTGATACCAGTGTAAGTGCACGGCAGCGCCCCGACCGTCAATCTGAGGCCAAAATGCGGAAGCGATAATTTACTTTAACTTTTGAACTGGCACCACCGCGCACAAAAATCCCGGATCGGGCCATTAAACTAATTCTAGCTAACTAAAGAACGGGTAGAGAGATATACCGAGCGATCCGTGTCCTTCGGTCTTCTCGTCGTCGTCCCGATCTCCCGCGGAATGTCCGGTCTCCACCTCCTCGCCGGAAGGGCACCACGTCGTCGGCTTCTTTTACGGGCTCCCACCTCTTGACCGAGGCAACTCGGGCACGAAGTTGGCGAGTCGACGTGCCCAAGATTTGCTGTAGAACAAGTGTAGTGCTATATCTCATTTGGGGTTACTAGAAGTTTCCCATTTAGTGGAGGAGAAGGAACGAACTTTTGGAGGAGGAACTATATCATTTTACAAAGACAAAAGAACAATTTTTTCACTCCAAAAATTTGAGACAGCCCCTCTTGGCTTGGTCGGCCATGAAAGAATGGGAGTGAGTGAAAAAACCAAAGGGGTTGTGAACACAAAAGAGAGGAGGGTGTTGGAGTGTTATGCAAGAAGGAATGATGAGTAATCATGAGAACATAATCATCACCAACAAAACCCAACACTCCAACCAACCAATCATAACTCCAAAGGGTCAAGCCATCATGAATCATCATGAACAAGGAAGTCAATGTGATGGTGGAACTATCATGATACAATAATATGCAAAGACCACCCTCCAAACTGCTTATTTGCACAAATGCAAATAAGCCCTCCTCCACCAATCTTCAGCCAATGAAAGATACAAAGAAATATGGCCGAAACGGAAAACAAACTGGCAACTCCAAAAACTGATCCCGTAATAAATTACAGGAAAACCCCGCTACTGTATATACATACCCGCAATTGTATTCCGACCGAAATACAAATGCAATGAGACAAAATCTATACTGTACAATACTAGGATCCGGCTTAAACCAAAGCCCGCTAGTATTATCCGTCCGATCATGATCCGTGCAATACCGTACGTGTCTGATCGAACCCTGCCATATCTCCATACGGCCTCTACAGCGTTTCGCCCGAAACTTGAGAAACTGGTCTGTGGGGGACTCTAAAGACTCGTCAATACTTTGGTTGTGGATTTAACCATTAGCACGTCAGAGGTATTAGCCTATAGGTAACAGGCTACCATGTATTGACCAAAAGGGACGTCGATGAGCGAACTCATCCTGACACCCTACTGAGCCTGTCAGTGACAATATCCGTACAGTCTGGTCCGTTCGTCTATGAGCATCGCATAGAGGCCTAGGGGGTTGGTAAAAGTCAGACCCCCAAAAGCGGTACAAGTCGTGTCGGAGTGTAGCCCAAAACACCCTGAGATACTACTGGAATATCTACCAGTAAATCTCCTGCCTCGGCCGAGGGCTTTGTGTAATGGCTCTCCTAGACACAGCGCGACCTCACCCCCAATACCGGGAGAGACGAACCCCTGAAGATCCGCTCACTGCCTCCATGTTGCTTGGGACTGTACCCAACTAAAACCTGTTTGCACGTCTCCTTTGAGCGTGGTAGGGTAGTAATCAAAGTACAATGGGAACTCACACGAGACAAATGACTATCCTCAGGTCGATGAACTAACCTGTACACATGTCACCAGGGAACTGCTATCTGACGTCAGGTATAAGACCAACTAGCATGTTCCCAGCGAGTCCTGTCCGGTGTACTCATAACCCAATGAGCACCTGTATACATCTTAGGTGAACCAATTGACACCAGTGGCTTGTGAGACCGGCCACCGCCCCTCGTCGGGGTTTCGACTGTATACACTAGTCTACTCTGGAGTATCGATGCCCTGTCTCGAAACTCTCTCGACTAGGGACCTTTTAAGGATGTGCTTATAGACTACCAGCTCCCACGTATATGATCGCCCTCATACTGCTGGCAGTCAAGCAAGAATCCTAGGGGCTCTATCAACGTGCAATAGCGACCTGTCAGGTCACCTAAAGCAGTACACGATTATAAAGATAAACCAGATAGCATACTATCATCTTGAGTAAGACTGTCCTACCAGGACAGGTCCTCACTCAATCATTGCAATCACGTGCCTGTGATCCAATAATTGATTCTGAGGGCACTATCTCCAACAGAGAGGGTATGGATGGAGATGAAGAAGAAGCCATTGGTGTGTAAGTCGACGTCACGTACCCCACGTGTCTGCGGGGAGGCGGAATTAGAAAAAAAATGATTTTTACGAGCTTCGCAACATCGACTCAAACCAAGGATCGAACACAAACTGTAGCTAGCAAACTACTTGAGGTTTAACTACTCGGATTTGAAATTATACCTCACGTTACAGGTCCTTCGGGTCTTCATCGCTGTACTCCACTCGTTGGCTCTATGGAACATGGGTAGCTCAACGGCCTCCTCGAGTCAAAGACGATCCACCCGAGAGTCTATAGTCCGAGCTCCTATCTCGAATCTGAGATAACTATGGGTTCTAGTTTGCTAATCTAGAAGTCCTAGAGTGTGTAGAGTATTTAGATGGATTACTTAGTCACTTTAAACCCTAGGATTCTCAACACATGAGTGCTTTTAGGGTTTGAGGAAGACGATGAAGACTTGACGAGAGAGAAGTGTTTTGTAATAATGAAATGAATAATTCTCATGCTAGAATAATATGAAGCATAATAATATCTCTCATGATAATATCAAGATAATATCTAGCATGCTTCATTTAATTCTAAGTGTGAATCATCTCATGAGTCATTAATCATTTAATGTAAACATACACTTCATCCTCCACCTCATTTAGTTTAAATCCTAAAAGGAAATAAACACAAATGAGTCACCTTCTTCTAGAAGCTTCCCGAGAAATTACGAGACTGCCCCTCGCATCTGTAAGTCCTTGTCACGCACCCCACAAGCTTGTGGGGAGACGGAATATATGAAAAACAATTATCAAAGCTTCGTAACACGGACTTGAGCACACGGATCGTGTTTAAACCATTACTAGCAAACTACGAGAGGTTTAACTACTCGGATTCGAAGTTATACCTCACGTTACTTGTCCTTCGGGTCTTCATCGCTGTCCTCCACACCTCGTAGGCTCTTTGGAATGTCAGCACCTCAACGGCCTCCTCGAGTCAAAGACGATGCACCCGAGAGCTCCTACTCCAAGCTTGACCTCTAACTTGAGGTAACTAGGTTACTAAAAGTGCTAATCAAAGTAACCTAGGGGATATAGAGTTAGATTAGGGATGTATTAGTCTTGCTAACCCTTGATCTCAATACATGAGAGGTTAGGGTTAGGGTTTGAAGAGAGAAAGAGAGCTTGAGGAGAGAGAAGGTGAGAATGAGAATCTTTTTGGATAAATGATATCATTTGAATATATGAAGCATATGATTTTATTTAAAATGAATAACAAATAAATATGTGTCATCATGCTTCACTAATTCATAGAGTGATTCATCTCATGAGTCATTTAAAACATTAATGCAACATTAACTCCATGGATGATTCACTCTCATGACTCATTAATCCAATAAATGCAAATGCCACCTTAACCTCCAAGTCATCATCCTTCTAGAAGCTTCCCGACAAATTACAAGAATGCCCCTCCTATCCGTGAAAACACGGAAAAACTTTAGACTGTATAAATCCAATAATCCGATACTAGAATATGGCTTAAACCAAAGCCGACTAGTAAAAACTATCCGAACATCGTATGTGCGTAAAAACACGTATGTGTCCGAACCCTGTCGTAAAACCATACGACCTCTATATCGTTTCGCCCGAAGCAGGAAAACTCTCTGTGTGGTACTCTAAAGACTCGACACTACACTGGCAGTGGGTTTAACCACAGACCGCAAGCGGCACTAGCTGTACGTAACGGTCCCCAGGTAGATGTCGATAAGAAGGCCGATGAGGAAACCCATCCGAACTCCTACTGAGCCTGATGTGACAATCTCCGTACAGTCCGTTCTGTTCATCTAAGACTATCGCATATCGGGCCTATGGGGCAGTAAACGTCAGACCCCTAATAGCGGTATAAGTCGTGTCGGAGTGAAGCCCATTACACCTTGAGAAACTACTGGAACCTACCAGTAAATCTCGCTTGCCCTGGCCAGGGACTTGGCGTAATGGCTCTCCATACACAGCGCGATATCAACCGCCAATACCGGGAGAGACGAATCCTGTCTAACCACCACTGCCTCCAAGTGCTTCGGGACTGCACCCAACTACTACCTGTTTGCATGACTCCTTTGAGCCGTGGTAGGGTAGTAATCTAAGTACAGTGGGAACACACCCGAAGCAAAGTAGTAGTATCAAGTCGACGGACTAAGCTGTACTCATGTCACCTGGGAACTGCTATCTGACGATGGGTATAAATCCAACCTGTAGTTCCCGGCGAGTCCTGTCCGATGTACTCATAACCTAACGAGCACCTGTATACTATCTCCAGTACGACGTACTGATGGCTGTTGGACAGACCATCTCCCCAACTGGGATGAGAAGCGTACACACTAGTCTACTCCGGAGTATCGATGCCCTGTCTTGATAATCCTATGACTAGGGACCTGTATAGGATGTTGCTTATAGACTACCCAGCCCCCACTAGTGTGACTGCCATCACAACGCTGGTAATCAAGCAAAGATCCTAAGGGCTCTACTAATATGTATAAGCGAGACGTTACAAGAAACATATGCACATATTAAAGTAGACTCAAACCAAGTAGCATACTACCATTTTTAGCAAGATTGTCAATATAACTGTTAATATCCCAAGCTTCTATTAAGTAATATACAAGCTAGTATGATACAATAATGGCCTCTAGGGCATAAACACTAACAATCTCCCACTTGCAGTAGGGCCATGTACTGGAATATCGCAGACCTATGATCTCGAATAGCCTCTCGAACTGCGTCTGAGGAATAACCTTTGTGAATGGATCAGCAATGTTATTCTCCGTCTCTACTCTCTTTACCTCGATCTCCCGGCGATCTACGATCTCCCTGATCAGGTGATACCGCCTTACGATGTGTCTGGACTTCTGATGGGACCTGGGTTCCTTCGCTAAAACTATAGCGCCGTTGTTGTCGTAATACAGAGGTATTGGACCAACACTGGTAGGAGCCACCTAAAGTTCTGTGAGGAACTTCTTCATCAAGACAGCTTCTTTTGCGGCATCGCAAGCAGCTATGTACTCTACTTCCATTGTTGAGTCAGCAAAGGTCTCCTGCTTGGAACTCTTCCATCAGACCGCCCCTCATTGAGGGTAAAGACATAACCCGACATTGACTTGGAGTCATCCTTGTCACTCTGGAAGCTAGAGTCGGCAAAGGCCTCGATCTGGAGGTCTTTTCCGCCATACACCAAGAACACCTCCTTAGTCCTCCTCAGGTACTTAAGAATGTTCTTTACTACTATCCAGTGCTTCTCCCCTAGGTTTGCCTGATATCGGCTTACAACGCTTAATGCGTATGCTACATCTGGTCTGGTACATTACATCACATACATTATAGAGCCTACCGCAGAAGCGTAGGGTATAATCGACATCCGATCCCTTTCCAAATCAGTCTTGGGAGACATATCTTTGGAGAGGGTGATTCCATGATAAGCCGGTAGGTTACCGCGCTTAGAATCTTCCATACTGAATCTTTTCAATATGGTGCTATGTACCTGGATTGCGAAAGTCCCAACATCCTCTTTGATCTATCACGATAGATCTGGATCCCCAGAATGTTGGTGGCATCACCCAGGTCCTTCATGGAGAACTTCTGTGATAAGAATCTTTTGACTGACTGTAGCATAGGAATATCATTTCCTATTAGGAGAATGTCATCCACGTACAAGACGAGAAATACTACAGCTCTCCCTACAATCGTTCTGTATATGCATGGTTCATCTGGATTTTTGATAAAGTCGAATTCTTTGATAGCATCATCAAAACAGATGTTCCAACTCCGCGATGCTTGCTTTACTCCATAAATGGACTTAAGAAACTTGCACACTTTACCACTGCTCCCACTCTGAATGAATCCCTCTGGCTGATCCATATAGACGCACTTTTCCAAATTACCATTTAGAAAGGCCATCTTTACGTCCATCTGCCAGATCTCATAATCGTGGAATGCAACAATGGAAAGAAGGACCCGAATGGATTTGAGCATAGCCACTAGAGAAAAGGTTTCGTCATAGTCCAAACCAGGTCTTTGACGGAAACTCTTTGCAACAAGTCTAGCCTTATAGGTTTCAACCTGTCCATCTACACCAATCTTCTTTCTGAAGATCCATTTGCATCCTACGGGTTTTACCCTATCTGGAGCAATGTCCAATGTCCATACTTTGTTAGTGTACATGGACTCCATTTCGGTCCGCATTGCATCCATCCATTTTACTGAGTCGCCGCTCTCAATGGCTTGCTGGAAGCTAGTAGGGTCATCATTGTCAATGATGCAATCTTCTCTATCCCCGTCTATGAGAAAACCGTAGTATCTCTCGGGCGGATGAGACTGCCTACTATTTCTGCGGATAGGCGTCGGGTTGTCCCTTTCTTCTGAAACTTCTGGTTCTACCATACTTTCAGTAATAGCTTGTAGTTCTGGAATTTCTTCCAGTTCTATTGCGCTCCCACTCTTCTGATTTTCTAAAAATTCAGCTTCTAAGAAGTGGGCATGACGAGAAACAAAAACTTTTTGTTCCTCTGCGTAATAGAAACAATATCCATTGGAGTTCTTTGGATATCCTACAAACTTACACTGTACTGAGCGTGCCTCGAGCTTGTTCGCATGCTGCTTTTTAACAAATGCTGGACATCCCCATGTCTTCAGATACTGAAGATAGGGTTTCTTCCCACTCTACATCTGATATGGTGTGGTAGGCATAGTCTTGGTTGGAACCTTGTTCAAAAGATATGCAGCTGATTCTAGAGCATATCCCCAGAAAGATCGCGGTAACTCAGCCTTACTCATCATGGAACGAACCATATCCAATAGGGTTCGATTCTGCCTTTCCGATACACCGTTGTGTTGTGGTGTGTATGGAGGAGTAAGCTGAGAGAGAATTCCATTCTCTCTTAAGTAATCCAGGAACTCAGCACTTATGTATTCACCACCTCGATCAGATCTCAGTGTCTTGATACTTTTGCCTGTTTGGTTTTCCACTTTATTCTTGTATTCCTGGAATTTCTTAAAGGCCTCGGATTTATGCTTCATTAAGAAGATATGTCCATACCTAGAGAAATCATCGGTAAAAGTAATGAAGTAGGAATAACCACCTCGCGCATGTGTAGACATTGGACCGCACACGTCACTGTGTACGAGTCCCAAGAGCTCGCTCGCTCTTACTCCGTGTGCAGTAAATGGAGTCTTTGTCATCTTTCCCATGAGACAAGATTCACAAGTAGTATAAGATTGATATTCGAACGGATTCAAATATCCTTCTCTATGTAACTTAGTTAATCGTGTTTCATTGATGTGACCTAGTCTACAATGCCATAAGAAAGCCTGATTTATTTCTGGAGACTTTCTTTTAAGTGTGTTCTGGACATTGAAAACCTGAGCTTGACTCAATACGTATATACCGTCATCTAATGTACCGGACCCAATCAGAACTAGATTTAGGTGGATGTGAACTACATTGCTTACGAATGTAAAATCATATCCCTCTCTCGAAAGTGAGGACACTGATATGATATTACAAGTCAAAATAGGTACATACAAACAGTTACGTAGAATCAATATCTGCCCACTTGTCAAACCTAGGCGATATTCTCCCACGGATTCAGCGTCCACGCTCATTCCGTTTGCAACTCTGAGAGACAAATCACCTACCCTTATAACTCTACGGTTTCTCAAAGCATGTAATGAATTACAGATATAAGATCCTGCTCCGGTATCTAATACCCAGGAAGTAGAGTTAATTGATAAACAGTTCTCAATTACAAACACACTTGAGGCCGAAGCCACAACATACTTCGTATCGTGGCTACTGCCTTCTAAAGCCCTGCAATCTTTCTGCCAATGCCCGTTCCCATAACAATAGGAACATCCCTCCTTACCTACACCAAGTCCCGAAACTTTTGCTCTTCCCTTTCCTCCTACTTTACTGACACCGTATATCGTCTTTGTGGAGGTTTTCTTCTTTTCACCCTTTGCTTTCGCCCTGGATGAAGAAGAAGAAGGTCCCCCATTAAGCAGAGCTTGTGTCTCCCTGGTTTCTTTCAGGGTGTAAGTAGAAGGTAGGGACTGTGGAAATAAATCAGCATATGACATGTTTCCCAAGTGGTCTCTAGGTCCTTGAGCTCATCAATATAGCTAGTCATCGTAAGGACGTCGTCCCTTACAGATGACCCGACAGCCAACCTCGCTTGAAGCAATTCGTTCAAGGTCTCATATCTTGCGATATGAGATTGCTCTCCATATAAATCTTTGTTATGGAGAAAGATGGAAACTAAGTCCACCTTCTCAAGCTGCTTCTGGTATCTACCATCAACTGAAGCCAACACGAGGCACTTGGCTTTCGCTTTTTCCTTTTCCCTTGTCTGACGGATATTCATATCCGCGACGGTGGAAACTGGACCTGGGACGAAGGGATCTTGAGTAGTAATAGGGTGGTCCGGCCTGTCATAGGCAATGGACATCTGGACAGACCTTTGCCAGTCATATAAGTCAGATTCAGTCAAATTGTTATCTAGATGTAACCTAGTCATGGTCACAACGTCGCTGCAATGAGAGAGAGAGAAGAAAAAACTTTAGCATGATGCTCTTGCAAGTTTAGATTGGTTCTTAGTTTATCCAAACTGGATGGCTCCCACTTTTTCTCGAATCCTTCCTCAAACCATAAAAGAAGAATTAACCAGGACTATTCTCACTGTACAATACTTGCTTAACCGTTCAGCCAGGCCAGTGTCGATATTTCGAGGGAGGTTTTCCAACGCTTTCGCGAAGTTCCTTAATTAAGTAACCTCTTTTCTCTGGGGGCGTAGCCCCGCTGACACCTTTCTCGACACCTACTTGGTTTATAGCATTGATCGTTAAGTGACGAATCTCCTGATAAGTAGCATATACTCACAGTAGGATCGGGATCCAAATATCATCATATGATAATGTTGAAGGAATCCTACCACATTCATCAAACTCCAAATGGTATGCAATACTAGCAAGTTTCAGTTTCTTTAGAAACTCTCGGTGTGGATTTTTGCCCCATGTTCTTATGACCTTGACGAAAGCCAACAAATCATAAGTCACATGTCAAGTTCTGCCCATCATTATCTTGTTAATTTGAACCCACCCGTACATACCCTTGACGAAAGCCAACAAGATAATACGACTGTCCCAAACCAACTCATCTATCTATGCAACAAATGAATACCCCAGCAGCTACCAAACACTATGCCTTAACGAAAGCCAACAAACATAGCTTGAATACTACTGACCATCCATAAGAAATGACGGAGGGCTACGACTGGTTTTGGCGAAACCGTGAACGTAGTGAACCTGATATAATTAGAGGAACCTGATAGCTTTTTAAAAGGAGTGGTTAAAACTCCCAATTAAAATTCTGCTCTTTTAAAAATAACCGAGTGGTTTCTTTTAAATTTGTTCCAACGATTCAACTTTGGTTAGTTTTCTTTGCACTAATATAATGCGTCCTATCATTTATCTTATCATTGCAGAAAACAACGAAAATACTACGTCCTCTTATACCATCCGCATTCGCCACTGGGCCCCATCATCACCCGTTAGGTTACTTAACTAACGACAGAGCGGGGGCTGGGCTAGCACGGGTGTAAAACATAAGTGACGTCTAATAGCTATCATATATAGATATTGTACATTCGTCGGACGCAATAATAGGCATTCCAGATCACTGATGAACATTATTGGATATACAAGCAATCCGCGTTTCCTTCGAGCCTGCAACGAAAGACGGATTACACAGTTGTGATGAATAGCCATTACCCCATCCTAGACCCCTACGGGCACAACAAACTACCCGCCAAGTACTCGAAGTGAAGCGGTCTCCCTCAACAATGCGAATAGGCCACTAAACACTTCAACGTACCCGGTTGTTTTTTCGGGTTTACCTAGCACCTCATGAAGGGTTTGGAAGCATCACATGTACCAAAGATTAAATTTTTAGGGTGCTAAGTAAGCATACAAAGAATCAATCCTAGAAAATTAGGGTTTCATAATTTTAAACCACATCACAAGTAACAAAGGCTAGGGTTTTGAGAGTACAACCTTTGTAGCTCCCTATGCTAGACTCCTTGGCTACTTGAGGGTTGAAAACGGTTAGCTTGAGGTCTTCTAACGTCCACGACGATCCACCCGAAGCTCTTTTGTCCAAGCTTGCAACTTCACTTGATCAAGAGAAAGAAATGAAGCTAACACTCTAAACAAGTGGGCAAGACTTGTGTAGAATGATGTTGTGGTGGCTTTTCTCACTTCAAAATCCTAACTTGATGAGTAATTTGCTCACTAGAGAAATCTATAGAGCAAAAGAAGAAGGAGGAAGAAGATAATGGCCTTTTTAGAACAAGAGAAAAGATAATCTCTAATGGAAAAATAGAAAATATATGTATATATATTTTTTTACTTCTCATCACAAACCATGGTTAAATAATAAAGATATTATTGAATTTGAGTTAAAACACAAAAGGAATGTTAATCCATGGTTAAAAGGTGGGTGAGCATGGTTAGGTCAAAGAAGAGTGTAGAAACAAATCCACGAATACCATTTTCCTTTTTCTTTTTTGTTTTAACACAAATAGAAATAATAATCCATATTATTTAACCAAGGTGTGAGTCTTATATTGCCACCATCTTCTTTGTATATACAACTATGAAGGATGATGTATGTATGTATGTGTGTGCATGCACATCCATATGTGCATGAACCAAGAAAGAATGTATACATGCATGCATACATCCAAAAAATACAAGAAAGGATTTCTAGTGAGAAACTAATGGTTAAATGATAAATCAACACTTGATTTATCAATCCGGCCATATCACATACGACCCAACCAAAAGCAAGCCGCCCGATTAATATACGGTATCTTATACGCGCATTTTAACCGGGTCCATGCGCATATCGTATACGCGCACCACAACGTTTCACCTGAACTAGGTAACTCTTTTGTGGAACTCTAAGACTCGTCAATACGCCGGCAGTGGGTGATGATCATATCAAGAACCCCCAAGCCGCAAGCGGTCAGCTAAACGTAATGGCCACCCGGGTATTGAGCGATCAGAAGAAAACAAGCGAACCTGCTACAACACCCGTCGAGCCAACCGGCAACACTACCGTGCAGTCTGGTCTCTTCATTAGATATGCTGCATATCGAGTCTAGGGATGGTAAACGTCAGATCCCAATAACCGATAAGTCGTGCCGATGTGAGACCCATAACGGGTCGAGAAACTACTGGTAACACTTACCAGTAAATCTCTAAAATAGCCCTGGCCAGGGACTTCCCTGTTACGGCCAATCGAGCACAGCGCAACATCAACCCCCAATACCGGGAGAGACGAAACCCCTCCTATCGCTCATTGCCTCCATGTGACTTGGGACTGTACCCAAAAACCACCGTTTTGCACGCCCTCATGGACATGGTAAGGTGGAAATCAAAGCACAGTGGGAATCACATAAGACTCTATGACGATCTCGGGTCTACAGACTAACCTGCATAAGTATCACCAGAGAACTGCCATCTGACGTGAGGTATAATACCATCTGAGAGTTCTCGGCGAGTCCGTCCAGTGTACCCAGTCTCTACTGAGCACTCGTATACCATCTCTGATGTCAAACATCAATGGATATGGGATCATCCATCGCCCATCTCATGGGTCGAGAAGCGTATACGCTAGTCTACACTGGTATATTGTTGCCCTGTCACGATACACCCACGACTAGGGACCTTGAAGGATGTACTTATGGACTACCATGTCCCCACTAGTATGATCTGCATCATAGTCCAGGTAGTCAAGTACACATCCTAAAGGCTTTACCAACGTGTAACTATAAGACAGTGTAAAGAGACAAGTATACATGTTAAGATAAAGAGCAACCAGATAGTATACTATCATATCGAGAAAGAAAGTCATCTCTATATATGTCCAAGCATCCAATGTAATATACATCATCTGTACAATACTGGCCTCTAGGGCATACATACAACTAACAATCTCCCACTTGCACTAGGGCCAGCTGCTGTAGTATCGCATATCGAGCATCCCGAAGAGTCTCTCAAACTGTATCTGGGGAATGTCCTTCGTGAGTGGATCCGCTGTGTTGTTCTTCGTGTCAACCCTCCTGACCTTGATCTCCCGGCGATCAACTATCTCCCGGATCAGGTGATACCGCCTCAGAATATGCCTGGATCGCTGATGGGACCTGGGTTCTTTGGCCAAAGCCACCGCTCCATTGTTATCGCAATACAAAGGTATTGGATTCCCAATGGATGGAACCTCTCCAAGTTCAGTAATGAACTTCTTGATCCAGACAGCCTCTTTGGCAGCATCGTTGGCAGCGATGTATTCAGCCTCCATCGTCGAGTCTGCCACGGTTTCCTGCTTGGAACTCTTCCAGCTAACCGCCCCTCCGTAAAGCGTAAAGTCAAATCCCGACTGCAACTTAGAGTCGTCCTTATCACTCTGGAAGCTCGAATCGGTAAAGGACTCCACTTGGAGTTCTCCGTTAACATACACCAAGAGCATCACTTTAGTCCTTCGTAAGTACTTGAGAATGCTCTTCACAGCTGTCCAGTGACTCTCTCCAGGATCAGCTTGATACCTGCTCACTATACTTAGTGAGTATGCTACATCGGGTCTGGTACATAGCATCGCGTACATGATAGAGCCTACAGCCGAAGCATAGGGTATCCCTTGCATGCGAGCTCTCTCCAAATCAGCCTTGGGAGACATCTTTTTGGAGAGAGTGACTCCAGAGATCATGGGTAAGTTCCCACGCTTGGATTCTTCCATACTAAACCTCTTTAGTATGGTGTCAATGTACCTGGACTGGGACAATCCCAATATCCTTTTAGATCTATCTCTATAGATCCTGATTCCCAATATGCAGGAGGCATCACCTAGATTTTTCATTGAGAATCTTTGTGATAAGAAGAGCTTGACCGATTGCAGCATAGGAATGTTATTTCCTATCAAGAGTATTTCGTCCACGTACAATACGAGGAAGACAACCTTACTCTCTGCCACCTTCTTGTAGATACAAGGTTCATCTACGTTTTTGACAAAATCAAATTCTTTGATAACGACGTCAAAGCAGATGTTCCAACTCCGCGATACTTGCTTTAATCCATAAATGGATTTAAGCAGCTTGCACACCTTCCCGCTGCTCCCACTATCTGTTAGGTCCACGTTCCCTCTCCCGATACTTTCGGGGTTGCGGAAACGGTAAAACAAAATTTTTTCTGGACTTGGTAACATGGATCGTAAAAGCCGGATCTTTACTAATCAATACACTAGCATCCTAACTAGAGATTTATCTACTCGGTTAGGGGTTATACCTCAACTTTAAATCCTTCTCTTCTTATTGTTCTTCTCCTTGCTTGCTCCGAGGCTTGATCCGGACTTTGGTCACCTCCACGGCCTCCTTGAGTCGAAGACGATCCACCCGAGAGATGTACACCGAGCTCCACCTCGAGCCGAGGTAACTAGGGCAAAGTGATTGCTAATCTAGAAGCCCTAGGCTGTGTAGAAGTGATAAAGGGATGGTTTTGTCTTTGTGGGATCTTTATCTCTCAACACATGAGATCAAAAGATGAATCAAGAGGAGGAAGAAGAAGGAGGATCTAGCAACCATGGTTCATTTCTTTTTCCTTCTCACTTGAAAAGGCAAGAGAGAGAATGAGAAAGAAATTGTGAACTAAAGAAATTAACCAAGGTTCCAATAATGCACTTAAACCATCATTACAAATCCTATCAAGATAAAGTTGATGGCTACATTGAAATGACCATTATCATAATCCAAAAGAAAAAGAAAAAGAAAAGAAGAGTGTAGATCCCTCTTGAAAGTCAATGGTCAACACGGTCAACCGGTCAACAAAGTCAAGAGAGGTCAACGGGGTCAAATGGACAATGCAATTAGCCATCATAAAATTATCACCAAAAGGATTAGCAAATGATGTCCGCGGCTCATAATGGTTTTGACCAAACGAACTGTCAAAACCCTAATGAGCCTGCCACATAACGGTTTTGGTCGAACCAACTGCCAAAACCCTGATGAGGCACCTCCTCCTTCATCGCTCCGGAAAACTGTTCATACACACCTGCATCCGCATTCAATAGAATGCGGATGCACAGAAGACAAAACAAATCCATCCGTGCAATACTAGGATCCGGCTTAAACCAAAGCCCACTAGTACTGCCTTCCCGAACACCACACGCACACAAGTGTACGTAAGTGATCACAGCCCTGCCGTAAAACCATACGGCCTCTACACGTTTCGCTCAGTGTAGGGAAACTCTCTGTATGGGACTCTAAAGACTCGACACTACGCTGGCAGTGGGTTTAACCACAGACCGCAAGCGGCACTAGCTGTACGTAACGGTCCCCAGGTAGATGTCGATAAGAAGGCCGATGAGGTAAACCCATCCGAACTCCTACTGAGCCTGTATGTGACAATCTCCGTACAGTCCGGTCTGTTCGTCTGATACATCGCATGGCGGGCCTAGGGGGCGGTAAACATCAGTCCCCTAATAGCGGTACAAGTCGTGTCGGAGTGAAGCCCATTACACCCTGAGATAACACTGGAAACCTACCAGTATATCTCGCTTGCCCTGGCCAGGGACTACTCGTGTAATGGCTCTCCTAGACACAGCGCGATGTCAACCCCCAATACCGGGAGAGACGAATGCTGTCTAACCGTCACTGCCTCCAAGTGCTTCGTGACTGCACCCAACTACTACCTGTTTGCACGACTCAGTAGAGCCGTGGTAGGGTAGTAATCAAAGAACAGTGGGAACACACTCGAGGAGAAGTGACAGTGTCAAGTCAGCGGACTAAGCTGTACTCATGTCACCTGGGAACTGATAACTGACGATAGGTATAATACCAACCATCGGTTCCCGATGAGTCCTGTCCAGTGTACTCGTAACCTAACGAGCACCCGCATACTATCTCAAGTACGACGTGCTGACGGCTGTGGGACAGACCGTCTCCCGTGCTGGGATGAGAAGCGCATACGCTAGTATACTCTGGAGTATCGATGCCCTGTCTCGATAATCCCACGACTAGGGACGTGTATAAGGATGTGCTTGTGGATTACCCAGCCCCCATGAGTGTGATCGCCATCACAACGCCGGTAATCAAGCAAAGATCCTAAGGGCTCTACTAATGCGTATAGGTGATATAAAAGAAACACACATGTACACATTAAAGCAGAGACAAACCAAGTAGCATACTACTATATTGAGCAAGATTGTCTATACAACTGTGAATATCCCAAGCTTCCATCAAGTAATATACATACTTGTATGATACAGTAATGGCCTCTAGGGCATATACACTAACAATCTCCCACTTGCACTAAGGCCATGTACTGGCGTATCGAAGACCTATCATCTCGATCAGCCGCTCGAACTGAGTCTAGGGTAAGGCCTTCGTGAATGGATCCACCGTGTTGTCTTTTGTGTCCACTCTCCGCACCTCGATCTCCTGGCGATCAATGATCTCCCTAATCAGGTGATACCGCCTTAAGATGTGCCTGGATTTCTGATGGGACCTTGGTTCCTTTGCTAAAGCTATAGCCCCATTGTTATCACAATACAAAGGTATTGGGTCAACAATGGACGGAACCACCTGAAGTTCACTAATGAACTTCTTCATCCAGACCGCCTCTTTTGCGGCATCGCTTGCAGCAATGTATTCAGCCTACATCGTCGAGTCTGCGACGGTATCCTGTTTGGAACTCCTCCAACATACCGCCCCTCCGTTGAGGGTAAACACAAAACCCGAGACAGACTTGCTGTCATCTTTGTCACTCTGGAAGCTTGAATCGGTAAAGGACTCGACCCTAAGGTCTCCATTACCGTAAACCAGGAACATCTCCTAAGTCCTTCTCAGGTACTCGAGAATGTTCTTCACTGCTGTCCAGTGGTCCTCACCTGGGTCTGACTGATACCGGCTTACCGTGCTCAGCGCGTAAGCTACATCTGGTCTTGTACATAGCATCGCATACATTATAGATCCTACCGCCGAAGCGTAGGGTATAGTGCTCATGCGAACCCTCTCCTCGTCAGTCTTAGGAGACATCTTCTTGGAGAGGGTAATTCCGTGCAATGCGGGTATGTTACCGCGCTTGGAACCCTCCATACTATATCTCTTTAGTACGGTCTCTATGTACCTGGACTGCGAAAGTCCTAGTAGTCTCTTGGATCTATCTCTATAAATCTTGATCCCCAGAATGTACGAGGCATCACCCAGGTCCTTCATGGAGAACCTTTGTGACAAAAATAGCTTGACCGATTGTAGCATAGGAATGTCATTTCCTATCAAAAGAATGTCGTCCACGTACAAGACTAGGAATATGACAGTTCGTCCTACAATCTTCTTATAAATACAGGGTTCATCTTCGTTCTTGATGAAATCAAATCCCTTGATTGCATCATCAAAACAGATGTTCCAGCTCCGCGATGCCTGCTTTAATCCATAAATGGATTTAAGCAACTTGCACACCTTCCCGCTGCTCCCACTGTCTACGAAACCTTCTGGTTGATCCATGTAAACGCACTCTTCCAAACAACCATTTAGGAAAGCCGTTTTAACATCCATCTGCCAGATTTCATAGTCATGGAAGGCAGCAATGGCAAGTAAGATCCGAATGGATTTGAGCATAGCCACCGGAGAAAAAGTTTCGTCATAGTCCAAACCAGGTCTTTGACGAAAACCTTTTGCAACGAGTCTAGCCTTATTGGTTTCCACCTGCCCATCTACACCAAGTTTCCTTTTGTAGATCCATTTGCATCCAACTGGTTTTACCCCAAGTGGAGCAATATCCAAGGTCCACACTTTATTGGCGTACATGGACTCCATTTCGGATTGCATTGCTTCCTGCCACTTATCAGAGTCCCTACTGATAATGGCCTGCCTGAAACTGGTAGGGTCATCTTCTTCCAAGATGCAATTCTCTCGATCCCCGTCTATGAGAAAACCGTAGTATCTCTCGGGCGGATGAGAAATCCTACCAGATCTGCGGAGTGGCTGAGGTTCGTTGGTTGTAACTGAATCTAGCGGTTCCACCAAATCTTTTGTTAAAGCTTGTGTTTCTGGAATTTCATCCAGTTCTACCGTGCTGGCACTAATATTTTTAACAAGAAATTCTTTTTCTAAAAATGTGGCATTTCTTGAAACAACTATCTTCTGTTCCTCTGCATGGTAGAACAGATACCCACTTGAATCTTTTGGGTATCCCACAAACTTACACAAAACTGCCCGTGCCTCAAGTTTGTCTGGGTTCTGCTTTTTGACATAAGCTGGGCAACCCCAAATCTTAATATGTTTAAGATACAAACGTTTACCACTCCATATTTCATACGGAGTCTTAGGCACGGATTTGGATGGAACTTGATTCAATAGATGTGCTGCAGTTTGAAGTGCATATCCCCAGAATGAAAGAGGTAACTCAGCACTACTCATCATGGAGCGAACCATATCCAATAAGGTACGATTCCTCCGCTCCGAAACACCGTTGTGCTGTGGTGTATAAGGAGGAGTAAGCTGAGAGAGAATACCATTCTCTTTTAAGTAATCTAGGAATTCCCTGCTTAAGTACTCCCCTCCTCTATCAGGCCGGAGGATCTTGATACGTTTGCCAGTCTGGTTCTCTACTTCGTTTCTGAATTTCTTGAATTTCTCAAAAGCTTCAGATTTGTGTTTCATCAGATACACATATCCGAACCTAGAGAGATCGTCAGTGAATGTGATGAAGTACGAGAACCCACCCCTTGCATGTATAGACATCGGACCACATACATCACTATGTACGAGTCCCAAGAGCTCTGCTGCTCTTTCTCCATGTCCGGTGAACGGAGATTTGGTCATCTTCCCTTTGAGACAAGACTGACAAGTTTCATAAGATGAAAACTCGAACGCATCCAAGAGTCCATCTTTATGCAACTTACTCAGTCTTTTCTCTCCGATATGACCAAGTCTACAATGCCACAAGTAGGAATCATTCGTATCTGACTTCTTCCTCTTGCGTGTGTTTTGTATATTGAGAACTATATTCTGATTTACAACGTAGATACCATTACACAGTGTACCCTCTGCAACCAGTACCTTATGGAGGTAAATGTTTATGATATTTCTATCAAGAACAAAGTTATATCCATCTTTATCGAGTAAAGAAACTGATATGATGTTGCAAACCATGGAGGGTACATAGTAGCAATCGTTCAAAATCATAGTCTTGCCATTTGGCAATACTAGGTGATATTCACCGACGGCTGCCGCATTAACTTGTGCTCCGTTCGCTACTCTGAGCGACATATCACCCGGTGCAACTTTCCTACTTTTTCTCAGTCCCTGTAATAAATTACAGATATGCGATCCTGATCCGGTATCAAGTACCCAGGAGGTAGGGCTGACCGTAAAACAGTTCTCAATTACAAGAACACCTGAAGTAGATGCAAAACCATGCTTCTTCTTCAACTGGGTATCCTTGGAATCCATACAATCCCCTTTCCCTTGCTCATACTTATGACTGTTGTCACAAGTTAGAGCCGAACCAATGTTCCCCAGCTCCGAATAAGAATTCGGATCGGTCAAGCGATACATTTTATTATCTTGATTAGGGCGTGAAATGGTTGCTACCTGGAGAGAGAGAAAAGAAACACTTAGCGTGCGCTCTTGCAAGTTTAGATTGGTTTTTGATTTATCTAAACAGGATAGCTCCCACTGTCTCTCGAATCCCTCCTCAAACCATAAAGGAAGAATTAGTCGGGATCAATCTCACCGTACAATACTTGCTTAACCGTTCAGCCAGGCCAGTGTCGGTACTTCGAGGGAGGTTTTCCAACGCTTTCGCGAAGTTCCTTAATTAAGTAACCTCTTTTCCCTGTGGGCGTAGCCCCGCTAACACCTTTCTAGACACCTACTTGGTTTATAGCATTGATCGTTAAGCGAGAAAGTTCCCGAGGAGTAGCATATACTCACAGTAGGATCGGGATCCAAATATCATCGCGTGACAAAACTGAAGGAATCCTACCAGAATCATCACACTCCAAATGGTATGCGACACTAGCAAGTTTCAGTACTTTTGAAACTCCCGATGTGGTTTTTGCCCCTAGGACCCAAGTGACCTTGACACAGTCAACAAATCAAAGGGTCCTACTCAAGTTCAACCCGTCATTATCTTGATTGCATTAAACCCACCCGCATAACCCTTGACACAGTCAACAAGGTTATACGACTGTCCTAACCAATCACATTGTATCCAGCAGATAAGCAATACTCAGCTACCGTTCACTGCGTCTTGACACAGTCAACAAACGCAGCACGAATACTAAGTATAACTTATAAGAAATGACGGAGGGCTACGGCTGGGTTTTGGCGAAAACCCGTTAACGTAATGAACTTGATATCGTTGAAGGAACGTGATACACTTTTCGAAAATATAGTGGCGAAAAAACTTTTGCTAAAGAGGTCACTCCCTGTGAAGGGATCTCGGCTCTTTCCTCGTCGAATGAGGTGCAGGATATTCCAAACTGAATACCTCGATGCAAAACAAGAATTAATCGACTATAGTGAAGTTATTACCCTGACGCAAACTTTTGTCCAAGGGGTCACTCCCGATGAGGGGATCTCGGCCCTTGCCTCGTCGAATGAGGTGCTGGACATTCATAACCGAATACCTCGATGCAAAACAAAAGTGAACGTCCTTGTAATAACAGCTTTTTGAAAAATTGTTCCAACAACGTCTTTTAGGTTTATTTTCTTGCATTAGTTGTTTTAATGCGTCCCATCATTTAAATCCTACCATTGCAGAAAACAACCAAAATATGACGTACGCTTATGCCATTCGCATTCGCCACGGGGCCCCGTCATCACCCGTTAGGTTACTTAACTAACGACAGAGCGGGAGCTGGGCTAGCGCGGCTGTAAAACATAAGCAACGCCTAAATAGTTATTATATATAGATATATAGCAATGATAGCCAATCCAGATCACTGATGAACACTTTGGATATACTAGGAACCCGCGATTTGTTCGAGCCTGCAACGAAAAGCGGATTACACGGTCGCGATGAATAACCAAAAACCCTATCCAAGACCCCTACGGGTGCGGCAAACTACCCGCCAAGTACCCGAAGCGAAGCAACCTCCCTCAACGCCGTGAGTAGGCCACTCGGCACTTCGAGATACCCGGTAGTTTGTTCCCCCTCCATGGGTCTATCCTAGGAGCAAAAACAGTAAAAAGAATTATACAATGACGGCTACAACCCCGACCCGGTTGTGCGGTCATACAAATAATATTACATCAATTTACAAATTTATTACATGAATGAAAGAAAAAGAAACTCTCATCTCACATCCACCCCGACTATTCATCCGCGACAATCCAACGAGTTCATATACACATACCATCAACAACACAGATCACAGATATGTATAACCCCCACTAATCGACGTATAGCAATTAGTAGACGTTCAATACACATATAACATTACAGATATAACCATTAGCCAAAGTCTATAGAACATCGACCAAAAATACGGATTTTTGAGCCCCAAAAACAAATTTTGCTTTCTGGAAAATCTGGGCAGAAAAGTCATATACCAAAAATCCCAAAAACTCACCAGAAACAAACTGCAACAAAAATGATCCACGGCCGAGTCAACTCGGCCGCGGTTCCGCGGCAGAAGCAAGCTTCTGCCGCGGAACCGCGGTGTGTTGGTCGACTCGTGCGATCATTTTTCTTGCCTGTTCTAAGAAAAGCCTGAGCCGATTTTTAAGACATGATTTATTATTTTTTTGAGTAGAAAAAAAAATCGGCAGAAACTCAGGGTTTTCGGGGTGTTTTTCGGTTTTTTCGTTCGGTCGATATTCTAAATACATTGCTAACATGCTAGGGTGTGTTTAGTTAGGCTCTGATACAACTGTTAGGTCCACGTTACCTCTCCCGGTACTTTCGGGGTTGCGGAAACGGTAAAACAAAATTTTTTCTGGACTTAGTAACATGGATCGTAAAAGCCGGATCTTTACTAAACAATACACTAGCATCCTAACTAGAGATTTATCTACTCGGTTAGGGGTTATACCTCAACTTTAAATCCTTCTCTTCTTGTTGTTCTTCTCCTTGCTTGCTCCGAGGCTTGATCCGGACTTTGGTCACTTCCACGGCCTCCTTGAGTCGAAGACGATCCACCCGAGAGATATACACCGAGCTCCACCTCGAGCCGAGGTAACTAGGGCAAAGAGATTGCTAATCTAGAAGCCCTAGGTTGTGTAGAAGTGATAAAGGGATGGTTTTGTCTTTGTGGGATCTTTATTTCTCAACACATGAGATCAAAAGTTGAATCAAGAGGAGGAAGAAGAAGGAGGAGCTAGCAACCATGGTTCATTTCTTTTTCCTTCTCACTTGAAAAGGCAAGAGAGAGAATGAGAAAGAAATTGTGAACTAAAGAAATTAACCATGGTTCCAATAATGCACTTAAACCATCATTACAAATCCAATCAAGATAAAGTTGATGGCTACATTGAAATGACCATTATCATAATCCAAAAGAAAAAGAAAAAGAAAAGAAGAGTATAGATCCCTCTTGAAAGTCAATGGTCAACATGGTCAACCGGTCAACAAAGTCAAGAGAGGTCAACGGGGTCAAATGGTCAATGCAATTAGCCATCATAAAATTATCACCAAAAGGATTAGCAAATGATGTCCGCGGCTCATAATGGTTTTGACCAAACGAACTGTCAAAACCCTAATGAGCCTGCCACATAACGGTTTTGGTCGAACCAACTGCCAAAACCCTGATGAGGCACCTCCTCCTTCATCGCTCCGGAAAACTGTGCATACACACCTGCATCCGCATTCCGTAGAATGCGGATGCACAGAAGACAAAACAAATCCATCCGTGCAATACTAGGATCCGGCTTAAACCAAAGCCCACTAGTACTGCCTGCCCGAACACCATACGCACACAAGTGTACGTAAGTGATCGCAGCCCTGCCGTAAAACCATACGGCCTCTACACGTTTCGCTCAGTGTAGGGAAACTCTCTGTGTGGGACTCTAAAGACTCGACACTACGATGGCAGTGGGTTTAACCACAGACCGCAAGCGGCACTAGCTGTACGTAACGGTCCCCAGGTAGATGTCGATAAGAAGGCCGATGAGGTAAACCCATCCGAACTCCTACTGAGCCTGTATGTGACAATCTCCGTACAGTCCGGTCTGTTCGTCTGATACATCGCATGGCGGGCCTAGGGGGCGGTAAATGTCAGTCCCCTAATAGCGGTACAAGTCGTGTTGGAGTGAAGCCCATTACACCCTGAGATAACACTGGAAACCTACCAGTATATCTCGCTTGCCCTGGCCAGGGACTACTCGTGTAATGGCTCTCCTAGACACAGCGCGATGTCAACCCCCAATACCGGGAGAGACGAATCCTGTCTAACCGTCACTGCCTCCAAGTGCTTCGGGACTGCACCCAACTACTACCTATTTTCATGACTCAGTAGAACCGTGGTAGGGTAGTAATCAAAGAACAGTGGGAACACACTCGAGGCGAAGTGACAGTGTCAAGTCAGCGGACTAAGCTGTACTCATGTCACCTGGGAACTGATAACTGACGATAGGTATAATACCAACCATCATTTCCTGACGAGTCCTGTCCAGTGTACTCGTAACCTAACGAGCACCCGCATACTATCTCAAGTACGACGTGCTGACGGCTGTGGGACAGACCGTCTCCCGTGCTGGGATGAGAAGCGCATACGCTAGTCTACTCTGGAGTATCGATGCCCTGTCTCGATAATCCCACGACTAGGGACGTGTATAAGGATGTGCTTGTGGATTACCCAGCCCCCACGAGTGTGATCGCCATCACAACGCCGGTAATCAAGCAAAGATCCTAAGGGCTCTACTAATGCGTATAGGTGATATAAAAGAAACACACATGTACACATTAAAGCAGAGACAAACCAAGTAGCATACTACTATATTGAGCAAGATTGTTTATACAACTGTGAATATCCCAAGCTTCCATCAAGTAATATACATACTAGTATGATACAGTAATGTCCTCTAGGGCATATACACTAACACTATCTACGAAGCCCTCTGGCTGAGTCATGTACACGCACTCTTCTAAATCACCGTTTAGAAAGGCGGTCTTAACATCCATTTGCCAGATTTCGTAATCATGATATGCAGCGATGGCAAGCATGATCTGGATGAATTTAAGCATAGCCACTGGAGAAAAGGTTTCGTCATAGTCCACACCTGGTCTTTGACGGAAACCCTTTGCAACAAGTCTAGCTTTGAAAGTCTCCACTTTACCATCTACACCAAGTTTTTTCTTGAAGATCCACTTGCTCCCAATGGGTTTTACCCCTTCAGAAGCAACTTCCAAAGTCCATACTTTGTTGGTGTACATGGATTCCATCTCGGACCGCATTGCATCCAGCCATTTCATTGAGTCCCTAATCGTGATGGCCTGCTCGAAGCTAGTTGGGTCATCATCCTCCATGATGCAGTCCTTGCTTCCACCATCAATCAGAAAACCGTAGTATCTCTCAGGCGGATGAGAAACCCTGCTAGATCGACGGAGAGGCTGGTGTTCGTCGGGTACTACTGAATCCTCTGGTTCTACCAAATCATCTGTTGTAGTTTGTTCTGCTGGAACTTCTTCTAGTTCTACCTCAATGCCACTAATCTGTTTCATAAGAAAACCATTTTCTAAGAAAGTGGCATGTCGAGAAACAAACACCTTTTGTTACTCGGAGTGGTAGAAGATATACCCTCGCGAATGTTTGGGATATCCAACAAACTTACATAGAACAGACCTTACCTCGAGCTTGTCCGGATTTTGTGTTTTAACATAGGCCGGACAACCCCATATCTGAATAAAATTAAGACATGGTCTCTTACCATTCCATATCTCATATGGAGTGGTAGGCATTGATTTGGCTGGAACTCTATTCAATAGGTATGCAGCTGTCTCCAGTGCATATCCCCAGATGGAAATAGGTAACTCAACTGTACTCATCATAGAGCGCACCATATCTAATAGGGTGCGATTCCTCCGCTCCGATACACCGTTGTGCTGTGGTGTATAAGGAGGAGTAAGCTGAGAGAGAATCCCATTCTCTTTTAGATAATCCAGGAATTCATTGCTTAAGTATTCTCCTCCTCGATCAGATCGAAGGATCTTAATACTTTTGCCCGTTTGGTTCCCTACTTCGTGCTTATATTCTCCGAATTTCTCAAAAGCTTCAGACTTGTGTTTCATTAGGAACATATATCCGAATCTTGAGAGATCGTCAGTGAATGTAATGAAGTAGGAAGAACCATCCCTGGCATGCGTAGACATGGGACCGCATACATCGCTATGCACCAGTCCCAAGAGTTCCGTAACTCTTTCTCCGTGTCCCGTAAACGGAGTTTTGGTCATCTTGCCTTTGAGACATGAATGGCAAGTATCATAAGATGATAATTCGAACGAATTCAAATATCCATCTTTATGTAACTTAGCCAGTCGTGTTGCATTGATATGACCAAGTCTACAATGCCACAAGAAGGATTCGTTCATTTCAGAACTTTTCCTCTTGTGTGTGTTTTGTATATTGAGGACTGTATTTTGATTTAGAATGAATATGCCATTATGTAACGAGCCTAATGCAATCAACTTTTGATCTAGGAATATGTTCATAATATTATCCTTTACTACAAAATTATATCATTCTTTACTTAATACAGAAACTGATATAATGTTGCACATCATGTTCGGTATATAATAGCACTCATTTAGAATCAGTGTATCACCACTTGGTAATACTAGCTGATATTCGCCAACTGCTTTGGCTGCAATATTTGCCCCATTCCCTACTTGAACGGAATGATCACCTTTTCCCAGTTCTCTACCTTTCTGTAGCCCATGTAACAATTTACATATGTGGGATCCTGATCCGGTATCTAATACCCAGGAAGTAGGGTGAACTGAGAAACAGTTCTCAATAACTAACACACCTGAAGAAAATGCATCAACATGCATGTTCTTTTGGGCGGCTTGAGAATCCAGATATTCTCCTATTCCCTGTTCAGTCTTATAACTCTTATAAGAAAGAACGGGTCTAACGTTCTCCTGCTCAGTATAATAAGCGGGTTCAGTCAATACATCCATATTATTATCTTGATTATGGCCTGACATGGTCGCTACCTGAAGAGAGAGAGAAGAAAACACTTTAGCGTATGCTCTTGCAAGATTAGATTGGTTATTATTTTATCTAATCAGGATGGCTCCCACTGTTTTTATCAAATCTTCCTTCAAACCCTAAAAGGAAAGACTAGCCGGGATTAATTACACCCTACAATTTCGCCAATCTTTCAGCCAGGCCAGTGTCGGTACTTTGAGGGAGGTTCCCCTTGCTTTCGCACAGACCTAATTAAAGTAAACCCGTTTTCCCAGAGGCGTAACCCCGTTGACACCTTTCTAGACACCTACTTGATCGGCTAATTGTCCTGTGTAAACCTCTCCTAGGAGTAACAATTACTCGCAGTGGTGTTAGTGTATATGCCCTAGAGGCCATTACTGTATCATACTAGTTTGTATATTACTTGATGGAAGCTTGGGATATTCACAGTTGTATATACAATCTTGCTCGAAATGGTAGTATGCTACTTGGTTTGTCTCTGCTTTAATATGTGCATGTGTTTCCTTTAGCATATTGCTGATATACATATTAGTAGAGCCCTTAGGATCTTTGCTTGATTACCAGCGTTGTGATGGCGCTCACACTCGTGGGAGCTGGGTGATCTATAAGCACATCCTTATACAGGTCCCTAGTCGTTGGACTATCGAGACAGGGCATCGATACTCCGGAGTAGACTAGCGTATGCGCTTCTCATCCCAGCGTGGGAGACGGTCTGTCCCACAGCCGTCAGTACGTCGTACTTGAGATAGTATGCGGGTGCTCATTAGGTTACGAGTACACTGGACAGGACTCGTCGGGGACTGTTGGTTGGTATTATACCTATCGTCAGTTATCAGTTCCCAGGTGACATGAGTACAGCTTAGTCCACTGACTTGACACTGTCACTTCGCCTCGAGTGTGTTCCCACTGTACTTTGATTACTACCCTACCACGGCTCAAAGGAGTCGTGCAAATAGGTAGTTTTTAGGTGCAGTCCCGAAGCACTTGGAGGCAGTGACGGTTAGACAGGATTCGTCTCTCCCGGTATTGGGGGTTGACATCGTGCTGTGTCTAGGAGAGCCATTACTCGAGTAGTCCCTGGCCAGGGCAAGCGGGATATACTGGTAGGTTTCCAGTGTTATCTCAGAGTGTTCTGGGCTACACTCCAACATGACTTGTACCGCTATTAGGGGACTGACGTTCACCGCCCCCCTAGGCCCGCCATGCGATGTATCAGACGAACAGACCGGACTGTGCGGAGATTGTCACATACAGGCTCAGTAGGAGTTCAGATGGGGTTCACCTCGTCAGTCTTCTTATCGACATCTACCTTGGGACCGTTACGTACAGCTAGTGCCGCTTGCGGTCTGTGGTTAAACCCGCTGCCAGCATGGTGCCGAGTCTTTAGAGTCCCACACAGAGAGCTATTCGCCTTTAGGCAAAATGAGTAGAGGTCGCATGGTTTTGCGATAGGGTTCATTCACATTCGCGCACTTGTGCACGTTTGCTGTCCGGACAGTTTATACTAGCGGGCTTTGGTTTAAGCCGGATCCTAGTATATGATTTGGGATTGGTTTTCTTCATTGTATTCGTGTTCCTCGGATCACGAATGCGGGTGCGTATGCACAGTTGCTTGAGATTGAGGGAGAAGACCTTGATTAGGGTTAATGGCTATTGTCATTTTATTAACCCTAATGCTTATGTGTGTATTATAGTTAATTGATAATTAGTTTAATAATTGTGCATGATTATGGTTGTTGACCATTTGACCTCCTTGACTTGTTGACCTAGGTTGACACTTTGACCATCATCATTTCTTTTGGAAGATGCTTTTTGATCCTTGCAAATTGAAATGATAATGGTCATGTCATGATTAGCCATGACAATTATCTAGCTAATTATTTAATTAAAATAATATACACATATTAGTGAGAATGGTTCACATTATTCTCATTCTATCATATCTTTTCTCTCTTTTGTTCTTCCTCTCCCTCAAGCTCTCTCCCTCTCATGTATTGAGAAACACTTGAGCTTGAGAAAAACCCTCTCTTGATCATCTTTACTCTCGTCTAGGGTTCAAGGACTAGCACTTCTTGCACCCTAGTTACTTCTAGCATGGAGTTGAAGCCAAAGGTTGAGGCTTTCGGGTGGATCTTTCTTCGACGTGAGAAGACGACCAAGGTGACCTCCTTCCACCACTCCAAGGAGCAAGGAGAGAAGGACTTAAAGCCCAAGGTATAACCTTTCTAGCACTTAGCTAGTTACTAGTTAGCTTTAGCAAGTTTTTGTTTAGCAAATATCCTTCTAGCTCTAGTCCATGTTGCCTAAGCTTATAAAAATCCGATTTTTATTCCGTTTTCCGCCTCCCCGCAAGCACCGGGATAGGCAACGTGGACTTACAGTGGTATCAGAGCCTAACTAAACATTAACTAGCTAGGTAGTGAAGTGTAACGAAGTTCAAAACCGAAAAATCCAAAAACCGAGTTTTCAAAAACCCTAGTTTCTGTTAAAAAAATTTCTGGTCAAAACAAAATTTTGTATACTCCAAAAATCGTCTCAGGGTTTTTTAAAGAAATCCACCAAACACGATCCACTGATTCGACTAAAGAGCCGCGGTTCCGCGGCAATAGCACGCTATTGCCGCGCAACCGCGGCCGTCATGTCTCATCTCTGGTTCGAGTTTGGTGCAGTTTATCTCTGGCTTGGTTTTGGGATTTTTAAGATATTTTATATGTGCCCAGATTTTCCAGAATAGAAATTTATTTTTGGGGGCCTATAAATCCGTATTTTTCCGAACTTCACTACACTTTGACTATAACGGTTATATCTGTGATGTTTGTGTAGGGTTCCTAGGCACTCTCAGGAGGTCTCACAAGGCATCAACCATGCCAATTTCAAATTTTACGGTGCCGAGAAACCCTAGACTAGATCGTTGACTAGAAATTTAGGCGATAAACAAATCTAGTTAACAACTTAACTAAAGATAAGAAGCTACAACCTTTGTAGATCCGGATACCCACTTCCTTGGCTCTACATAGGCGTCCTCTCACTGTCCATCTCGAATCCCGGACTCAATCGTCGGCTTGATCGGAGAAATGGGCAGACTAGGTCGTCGGCTTCGTGCCGAAGATGATCTACGTCGAGGCATCACAAGTTCAAGCTCCGACTTCACAAATTTGTGAAACTTGTGAAGAAAACACCCAAAACAACTTGGCAAGAGGTAGAGGGTGAAGAAATAGGAGGTGGGTTCACTTTGGAATTGGATTTCTCACTTTAGAACTCAAGTTGCCATTGATGGCATCAAGCTTTCTTGAAGAAGAAGATGAAGAAGAAGAAGAAGAAAGAATATGATAAGTGTTGAATTAAAATGAAAAATAATTCAATACTTATCATAAGCTAACCATAGTTGAGTGTAGAGAATAGACCATGGTTACTTGGATGGGTTAGGGTTAAGCATGAAGACAAGAATGGTTAAGAAGTCAAAGCTTCATGAAGCTTCAACTAGAAACAAACATAGCCACCATTCTTATCTAAATCTTTTCCAAATAAATAAACAAATAAATAAATGAAAAAGCAAAAACCCTAATCATCTCTTAACCATGGTTTAATCCTTTACACTTAACCACATGATCAAGTATCATCAAACATGATACAAATATGTGCACAAAAATATATCACATATACAATGTGCATCAAGTGAGAAAATCCTTTTAAAATGAACCAATACTAGTTAATGCAAAGTAATATATCAAATATATAATTATACATTAAATCATTAAATCAACACTTGATTTAACGATCCGGTCATATCGCATATAACCGACTAGTATCCTATGTATCGGCTTATCGAACCAATCCTTGATTCGATATCTAGGTTATATCGCATATAACCAATCGATACATTCATCGCGAGAATTGAATACGGTATCACATACACGCATCATTCTCGGTCCTGCACATATCTCATATGCACTCCTATTTCGTTTCGCTTGAGCCAGGAAACCTCTGTGTAGGACTCTAAAGACTCGTCAATACGCCGGGTAGCAGATGATGATCATATCAAGCACCCACAAGCCGCAAGCGGTCTGCTAAACGTAACGGCCATCCGGGTATTGATCGATCAGAAGATCGACGAGCTAGCCCGCTCACACTCCTGTGAATCCAACCAGTAACACTTACCATACAGTCCGGTCTGTTCGTCTGATATGTCGCATATCAAGTCTAGGGGTGGTAAACGTCAGACCCCAATAACCGATAAGTCGTGCCGATGTGAGGCTCATAACGGGTCGAGAAACTACTGGTAACACTCACCAGCAAATCTCTGATCAGCCCTGGCCAGGGACTTCCCTGTTACGGCCAATCGAGCACTGCGCAACATCAACCCCCAATACCGGGAGAGACGAAACCCCTCCTATCGCTCATTGCCTCCATGTGACTCGGGACTGTGCCCAAAGACCACCGTTTTGCACACCCTCATGGACGTGGTAAGGTGGAGATCAAAGCACAGTGGGAATCACACAAGACTCTATGACGATCTCGGGTCTACAGACTAACCTGCACAAGTGTCACCTGAGAACTGCCATCTGACGTGAGGTATAATACCATCTGGGAGTTCTCGGCGAGTCCGTCCAGTGTACCCAGTCTCCACTGAGCACCCGTACACCATCTCTGATGTCAAACACCAATGGATATGGGATCATCCATCGCCCATCTCATGGGTCGAGAAGCGTATACGCTAGTCTACACTGGTATATCGATGCCCCGTCTCGATATACCCACGACTAGGGACCTTGAAGGATGTACCTATAGACTACCATGTCCCCACTAGTATGATCTGCATCATAGTCCAGGTAGTCAAGTACACATCCTAAGAGCTTTACCAACATGTAACTATAAGACAGTATAAAGAGACAAGTGTACATGTTAAGATAAAGAGTAACCAGATAGCATACTATCATATCGAGCAAGAAAGTCATCTCTATATATGTCCAAGCATCCAATATAATATACATCATCTGTACAATACTGGCCTCTCGGGCATACATACAACTAACAATCTCCCACTTGCACTAGGGCCAGCTGCTGTAGTATCGCATACCGAGCATCCCGAAGAGTCTCTCAAACTGTATCTGGGGAATGGCCTTCGTGAGTGGATCCGCCGTGTTGTTCTTCGTGTCAACCCTCCTGACCTCGATCTCCCGGCGATCAACTATCTCCCGGATCAGCTGATACCACCTCAGAATATGCCTGGATCGCTGATAGGACCTGGGTTCCTTGGCTAAAGCCACCGATCCATTGTTATCGTAATACAAAGGTATTGGATGCTCAATGGATGGAACCACTCCAAGTTCAGTAATGAACTTCTTGATCCAGACAGCTTCTTTAGCAGCATCGTTGGCAGCGATGTATTCAGCCTCCATCGTCGAGTCTGCCACGGTTTCCTGCTTGGAACTCTTCCAGCTAACCGCCCCTCCGTAAAGGGTAAAGACAAATCCCGACTGCGACTTAGAGTCGTCCTTATTACTCTAGAAGATCGAATAGGTAAAGGACTCCACTTGGAGTTCTCCGTTACCATACACCAAGAGCATCTCTTTAGTTCTTCGCAAGTACTTGAGAATGCTCTTCACAGCTGTCCAGTGATTCTCTCCAGGATTAGCTTGATACCTGCTCACTACACTCAGTGAGTATGCTACATCGGGTCTGGTACATAGCATCGCATACATGATAGAGCCTACAGCCGAAGCATAGGGTATCCCTTGCATGCGAGCTCTCTCCAAATCAGTCTTGGGAGACATCTCTTTGGAGAGAGTGACTCCAGAGATCGTGGGAAAGTTCCCACGCTTGGAATCTTCCATACTAAACCTTTTTAGTATGGTGTCAATGTACCTGGATTGGGACAATCCCAATATCCGTTTGGATCTATCTCTATAGATCCTAATTCCTAATATGCAGGAGGCATCACCAAGATCTTTCATTGAGAATCTTTGTGATAAGAAGAGCTTGACCGATTGCAGCATAGGAATATCATTTCTTATCAAGAGTATGTCGTCCACGTACAATACGAGGAAGACAATCTTACTCTCTGCCACCTTCTTGTAGATACAAGGTTCATCTGGATTTTTGACGAAATCAAACTCTTTGATAACGACGTCAAAGCAGATGTTCCAACTCCGCGATGCTTGCTTTAATCCATAAATGGATTTAAGCAGCTTGCACACCTTCCCGCTGCTCCCACTGTCTACGAAGCCCTCTGGCTGAGTCATGTACACGCACTCTTCTAAATCTCCGTTTAGAAAGGCGGTCTTAACATCCATTTGCCAGATTTCGTAGTCATGATATGCAGCGATGGCAAGCATGATCCGGATGGATTTAAGCATAGCCACTGGAGAAAAGGTTTCGTCATAGTCTACACCTGGTCTTTGACGAAAACCCTTTGCAACAAGTCTAGCTTTGAAAGTCTCCACTTTCCAATCTACACCAAGTTTCTTCTTGAAGATCCACTTGCTCCCGATGGGTTTTACCCCTTCAGGAGCAACATCCAAAGTCCATACTTTGTTGGTGTAGATGGATTCCATCTCGGACCGCATAGCATCCAGCCATTTCACTAAGCCCCTACTCGTGATAGCCTGCTCGAAGCTAGTTGGGTCATCATCCTCCATGATGCAATCTTCACTTCCACCGTCAATGAGAAAACCGTAGTATCTCTCAGGTGGACGAGAAACCCTGCTAGATCGGCGGAGAGGCTGGGGTTCGTCGGGTACTACTGAATCCTCTGGTTCTACTAAATCTTCAGTTATTGTTTGTGTTGCTGGAACCTCTTCTAGTTCTACCTCAATGCCACTAATCTGTTTCATAAGAAAACCTTTTTCTAAGAAAGTGGCATGTCGAGAAACAAACACCTTTTGTTCCTCGGGGTGGTAGAAGATATACCCTTGTGAATTTTTGGGATATCCTACAAACTTACATAAGACTGATCTTGCCTCGAGTTTGTCCGGATTTTGTCTTTTGACATAGGCTGGACAACCCCATATCTTAACATACTTAAGAGATGGTCTCTTCCCTTTCCATATCTCATATGGAGTGGTAGGCACTGATTTGGTAGGAACCATATTCAATAGGTGTTTGGCTGTCTCAAGCGCATACCCCCAGAAGGAAATAGGTAACTCAGCTGTACTCATCATTGAACGCACCATATCTAATAGGGTGCGATTCCTTCGTTCCGATACACCGTTGTGCTGTGGTATATAAGGTGGAGTAAGCTGAGAGAGAATCCCATTCTCTTTCAGATAATCTTGGAACTCATTGCTCAAGTATTCTCCTCCTCGATCAGATCGAAGGATCTTAATACTTTTTCCCGTTTGGTTCTCTACTTCTTGCTTATATTCTTTGAATTTCTCAAAAGCTTCAGACTTGTGTTTCATTAGGAACACATGCCCGTATCTAGAGAGATCGTCAGTGAATGTAATGAAGTAGGAAGAACCGTTCCTGGCATGGGTAGACATGGGACCGCATACATCACTATGTACCAGTCCTAAGAGTTCAGTAACTCTTTCTCCGTGTCCACTAAACGGAGCTTTGGTCATTTTTCCTTTGAGACATGAATGGCAAGTATCATAAGATGATAATTCGAACGGATTCAAATAACCATCCTTATGTAACTTAGCCAGTCGTGTCGCATTGATATGACCAAGTCTACAATGCCATAAGTAGGATTCGTTCATTTCTGAACTTTTCCTCTTTTGTGTGTTTTGTATATTGAGGACTGTATTTTGATTTAGAATGAATATGCCATTATGTAACGAGCCTGTTGCAATCAACTTTTGATCTAGGAATATGTTCATAACATTATCCTTTACTACAAAATTATATCCTTCTTTACTTAATAAAGAAACTGATATAATGTTGCACATCATGTTCGGTATATAATAGCATTCATTTAGAATCATTGTATCACCACTTGGTAATACTAGGTGATATTCGCCAACTGCTTTGGCTGCAACATTTGCCCCATTCCCTACTTGAACGGAATGATCACCTTTTCCCAGTTCTCTACCTTTCCGTAGCCCATGTAACATCTTACATATGTGGGATCCTGATCCGGTATCTAATACCCAGGACGTAGGGTGAACTGAGAAACAGTTCTCAATGACAAACACACCCGAAGATGATGCATCAACATGCATGTTCTCCTTTTGGGCGGTGTGAGAATCCAGATATTCTCCTGTTTCCTGTTCATTCTTATAACACTTATAAGATAGAACGGGTTCAACGTTCCCCTGTACAGTATAACATGCGGGTTCGGTCAATACATCCATATTATTATCTTTATTAGGGTATGACATGGTCGCTACCTGGAGAGAGAGAGAAGAAAACACTTTAGCGTAAGCTCGTGCAAGATCAGATTGGTTATTATCTTATCTAATCAGGATGGCTCCCACTGGTTTTTATCAAATCTTCCTTCAAACCCTAAAAGGAAAGACTAGCCGGGATTAATTACACACTATAAGTTCGCCTATCTTTCAGCCAGGCCAGTGTCGGTACTTTGAGGGAGGTCCCCCGTGCTTTCGCACGAACCTAATTAATGTAAACCTCGTTTTCCCAGAGGCATAACCCCGTTGACACCTTTCTAGACACCTACTTGATCGGCTAATTGTAATGTGTAAAACTCTCCCAGGAGTAACTCTTACTCGCGGTGGGTATCAGGATCCAACTATCTCATAGAAGGTATACAATCTCATTGCAAATTTCAACACTTGAAATTCCCAATAATATTTTACCCCTAGTGTTCTATGACCTTGACGAATGCCAAACAACCCATAGTCCATTAGTCAAGTTCAACCCGTACATTTCTTGATTGAATTAAACCCACCCGCACGACCCTTGACGAATGCCAAACAACGCCGTACGAATACCCTAATCCAATCTGCATCATATGCATAAGCAGATAAATATTAGTTACCTACCGTACACTACGCCTTGACGAATGCCAAACTACCGTAGCATGAATACTAATTAGTACTTATCTGAAATGACGAAGGGCTACGCAGGTTTTCAGAAAACCTATTGCGTAATGAACTTGATATCGTTGTAGGATCAAATGTAGTTTTGAAATAGAGTGATTTTGAGGCTTTTCTAGTTTTGCTAAAGGGGTCACTCCCGGTGAAGGGATCGTCGGCCCTTTCCTCGTCGAATGAGGTGCGGGATATATCATATATATCACTGTGCAAAGCAGAAACTATAGAAGCAATCAAAAGCAGACCGAGTATGTAGCATCTGCCAGTTATTGCTAAAGGTGTCACTCCCGGTGAAGGGATCTCGGTCCTTTCCTCATCGAATAAGGTGCAGGATATATCACATATACCGCTATGCAAAGCAAGAACTGTAGCTACCTGTTTTGTTTAAAATTTGATTCTACAACATCTTAGGTTTCTTTTCTTTCATTAATCACATTAATGAAGTCCCATCATTTAAATACCTAAACATCACAGATAAATACGACGTACACTTATGCCATCCGCATTCGCCTCGATGTCCCCTCGTGCACCGTTAGGTTAGGTAACTAACGGCAGAGCGGGGCAGGGCTAGCGCGGGTGTAAAACATAAGTAACGCCTATATAATATATCAAATATACTGTATACTGTATCTATCACAGAACATCACATGATCACATCACAGATATCGCAGCAGAAGTAACATATGAAACATTGGATATACTAGGACGTCCGTATTTTCAATACGAGCCAGTATAAAACACGGATTCCACGGTCGAGATGAATAGCCAATCCCACACCCCTAGACCCCTACGAGAGCGGCAAGAAACCCTGCCAATTCTAGGGTTAGGAGACCCGGACTCGACTCATCGAGTTGGTCTCCCACTGTACCCTAGAACCCGGTTACTTGTGCTCCCCTCCTTGGGTCTATCCTAATGCGGAAAAGTAAATAATATACAAAAAGTGACGACTTCCGCAACCTGGAAGTGCCCCAATAAAAGAATATTACATACAAGTTTTTACATGAATGAAAATGAAAAACACTCATCTCACATAAAAACCCCCGGCTATTCAAACACGACAATCCAATATAACATATCCAGCAACACATAACATCACATGTCATCAACGTAAGTGAATATGCGCATCCCAATTGTCGTTGACATATAGCAACGAAACCGGCGATATCACATATTACACTTACGGTCACAGAAAAGAAAGTGTAAAACTACAACAATTGGAATCCACAACCTCTTTAGACATCGCATGCCTAATCAAAATGAAATACTTAGACATCACATGCCTAACAGTTATAAACCCCGCATTTTAGTCTCATTATCGAAAACTCTTTTCAATATCAAATGAAACTAAACCGCTAGATTTATATCATTCATTCAGTTATCTCATAACTGTTTGTGAATTCCAATTATTGTATCCCATTCCGGATAAATAGGAAATATTAAACTTTCCGATCGAACATTCAAACACCCAAGTTTTCCCGAAACCGTCCAACACATGAAATAGGTTCAAAGACATTCACTTCATGCCTCAGTACCAACGGTCCAGCCGTAGAAGGGTCAAGCCAACGCCTCACATGTGGCACGCCGTACTGCCCCAAACCCGAAGGTTCAAAGGGCAGTTCAAGACGGTCACATAATCGAGTTAAGGTTTGTTGTCTTCTAGAGGGACCATCGCGTTACTTGCACTACTCAGAACGTCCTTAAACCACACAAAAATCTAACACTTGGATATTTTCCGGCAGGGGAAAAGTTGGGTATTTATATCCGGTCGAACCTTTTAACATATTCTAAAGTCATCCGGAAAAACACAAAGACGAAATTTGATAATCCGATCAAAACATCGAACCTCTAAAACACCCCAGAAAATTCAACTCTTGAATAAGTATTAAAAATACCCATAAAACTCAGCTGCTGAAATGATGAATTACTGTGCAAAGGAGGAGGGCTGACGTCATCATTAGGCCGCGGAACTGCCGCAGAAGCCATGCTTCTGCCGCGGTTCCGCCGCACACTATACTGTTCATTGGAAAAAATTTGCACCGTAATTCTTAGAATTCCCTGCTGAATTTTTTAAGCATTTTTAATCTAGAAAAATCCCAGTTTTTAGAAAAAGTCCAGAGAGCATGATGTGTTAGGGTTTCGATGTGTATTCGGGTTTCAAACGTCGTCTAGACTTTGCCTAAGGCTCTAGCTAGGCTCTGATACCACTGTAGGGTTCCTAGGCACTCTCATGAGGTCTCACAAGGTATCAACCATGCCAATTTCAAATTTTACGGTGCCGAGAAACCTTAGACTAGATCGTTGACTAGAAATTTTGGCGATAAACAAATCTAGTTAAGAACTTAACTAAAGATAAGAAGCTACAACCTTTGTAGATCTGGATACCCACTTCCTTGGCTCCACATAAGCGTCCTCTCGCTGTCCATCTCGAATCCCGGACTCAATCGTCGGCTTGATCGGAGAAATGGGCGGACTAGGTCGTCGGCTTCGTGCCGAAGATGATCTACGTCGAGGCATCACAAGTTCAAGCTCCGACTTCACAAATTTGTGAAACTTGTGAAGAAAACACCCAAAACAACTTGGCAAGAGGTAGAGGGTGAAGAAATAGGAGGTGGGTTCACTTTGGAATTGGATTTCTCACTTTAGAACTCAAGTTGCCATTGATGGCATCAAGCTTTCTTGAAGAAGAAGATGAAGAAGAAGAAGAAAGAATATGATAAGTGTTGAATTTAAATGAAAAATAATTCAATACTTATCATAAGCTAACCATAGTTGAGTGTAGAGAATAGACCATGGCTACTTGGATGGGTTAGGGTTAAGCATGAAGACAAGAATGGTTAAGAAGTCAAAGCTTCATGAAGCTTCAACTAGAAACAAACATAGCCACCATTCTTATCTAAATCTTTTCCAAATAAATAAACAAATAAATAAATGAAAAAGCAAAAACCCTAATCATCTCTTAACCATGGTTTAATCCTTTACACTTAACCACATGATCAAGTATCATCAAACATGATACAAATATGTGCACAAAAATATATCACATATACAATGTGCATCAAGTGAGAAAATCCTTTTAAAATGAACCAATACTAGTTAATGCAAAGTAATATATCAAATATATAATTATACATTAAATCATTAAATCAACACTTGATTTAACGATCCGGTCATATCGCATATAACCGACTAGTATCTTATGTATCGGCTTATCGAGCCAATCCTTGATTCGATATCTAGGTTATATCGCATATAACCAATCGATACATTCATCGCGAGAATTGAATACGGTATCACATACATGCATCATTCTCGGTCCTGCACATATCTCATATGCACTCCTATTTCGTTTTGCTTGAGCCAGGAAACCTCTGTGTAGGACTCTAAAGACTCGTCAATACGCCGGTAGCAGATGATGATCATATCAAGCACCCACAAGCAGCAAGCGGTCTGCTAAACGTAACGGCCATCCGGGTATTGAGCGATCAGAAGATCGACGAGCTAGCCCGCTCACACTCCTGTGAATCCAACCAGTAACACTTACCGTACAGTCCGGTCTGTTCGTCTGATATGTCGCATATCAAGTCTAGGGGTGGTAAACGTCAGACCCCAATAACCGATAAGTCGTGCCGATGTGAGGCTCATGATGGGTCGAGAAACTACTGGTAACACTTACCAGCAAATCTCTGATCAGCCCTGGCCAGGGACTTCCCTGTTACGGCCAATCGAGCACTGCGCAACATCAACCCCCAATACCGGGAGAGACGAAACCCCTCCTATCGCTCATTGCCTCCATGTGACTCGGGACTGTGCCCAAAGACCACCGTTTTGCACGCCCTCATGGACATGGTAAGGTGGAGATCAAAGCACAGTGGGAATCATACAAGACTCTATGACGATCTCGGGTCTACAGACTAACCTGCACAAGTGTCACCTGAGAACTGCCATCTGACGTGAGGTATAATACCATCTGGGAGTTCTCGGCGAGTCCGTCCAGTGTACCCAGTCTCCACTGAGCACCCGTACACCATCTCTGATGTCAAACACCAATAGATATGGGATCATCCATCGCCCATCTCATGGGTCGAGAAGCGTATACGCTAGTCTACACTGGTATATCGATGCCCCGTCTCGATATACCCACGACTAGGGACCTTGAAGGATGTACCTATAGACTACCATGTCCCCACTAGTATGATCTGCATCATAGTCCAGGTAGTCAAGTACACATCCTAAGGGCTTTACCAACATGTAACTATAAGACAGTATAAAGAGACAAGTGTAAATGTTAAGATAAAGAGTAACCAGATAGCATACTATCATATCGAGCAAGAAAGTCATCTCTATATATGTCCAAGCATCCAATATAATATACATCATCTGTACAATACTGGCCTCTAGGGCATACATACAACTAACAGTTTGAATGTATTGAACGTCGGCTAATCGCTATATGTCGATTAGTTGGGGTTATACATATCTGTGATCTGTGATTGATACTGGTTTGTGTATATGAATGGGTTGGATTGTCGCGGATGAATAGCCGGGGTGGATGTGAGATGAGTGTTGCTTTTTCTTTCATTCATTGTAACATGTAAATTGATGTAATATTATTATTTCTTTGGCCGCACAACCGGGTCGGGGTTGTAGCCGTCATTGTATAATTCTTTTTACTGTTTTTGCTCCTAGGATAGACCCATGGAAGGGGTGCACAAACTACCGGGTATCTCACAGTGCCGAGTAGCCTACTCACGGTGGTGAGGGAGGTTGCTTCGCTTCGGGTACTTGGCGGGTAGTTTGCCGCACCCGTAGGGGTCTTGGGTGGGGTATTGGCTATTCACCGCGACCGTGTAATCCGCTTTTCGTTGCAGGCTCGAACGGATTGCGGATTCCTAGTATATCCAATGTATTCATCTGTGATCTGTAATGTCTATCATTGCTATATATTTATATATGATAACTATTTAGGCGTTGCTTATGTTTTACAGCCGCGCTAGCCTAGCCCCCGCTCTGTCGTTAGTTAAGTAACCTAACGGGTGATGACGAGGCCCCGTGGCGAATGCGAATGGCATAAGCGTACGCCATATTTTGGTTGTTTTCTGCAATGGTAGGATTAAATGATGGGACGCATTAAAAGAACTAATGCAAGAAAATAAACCAAGTTAAAGTCGATTGGAACACTTTGAAAACCACTCGGTTCTTTTCAAAACTAAACTTTTAAACGCGGAGCTTGAACCACTCCTTTTAAAAGCTATCTCGTTCCATCGATTATATCAAGTTCACTACGTTCACGGTTTCGCCAAAACCATCCGTAGCCCTCCATCATTTCAGTTAAATATTCGGTAGTATTCAAGCTATGTATTTTGACCTCACGCCAAGGCATAGTGATTGGTAGCTGCCGGATATTTATCTGTTGCATAGATAGAATGCGTTGGTTTGAGACAGTCGCATTGCCATTTTGGCCTACGTCAAGGGTAGGTACGGTTGGGTTCAAATTAACCAGGATAATGATGGGAAGAACTTGACATGTGACTTATGACATTTTGACCTCATGCCAAGGTCATAAGAGCATGGGGCAAAAATCCACATCGGGAGTTTCATAAGTACCGAAACTTGCTAGCGCTGCATACCATTTGGAGTGTGATAATTCTGGCAGGATTCCTTCGGTCTTATCACGCGATGATATTTGGATCCCGATCCTACTGTGAGTATATGCTACTCCTCGGGAAAACTCTCACTTAACGATCAATGCTATAAACTTAGTAGGTGTCTAGAAAGGTGTTAGCGGGGCTACGCCCACAGGGAAAAGAGGTTACTTAATTAAGGAACTTCGCGAAAGCGTTGGAAAACCTCACTCGAAGTACCGACACTGGCCTGGCTGAACGGTTAAGCAAGTATTGTACGGTGAGAGTGATCCTGACTAATCCTTTCTTTACGGTTTGAGAAGGGATTCGAGAGACAGTGGGAGCCATCCAGTTTAGACAAATTAAAAACCGCTCTAAACTTGCAAGAGCATCATGCTAAAGTGTTTCTTTTCTCTCTCCTAATTGCAGCGACCATTCAACATGACCGGACTTAAGTTATTACTAGATAAAAATATATTGACAGGGCTAAACTACAAAGATTGGCTCAGGAATGTCAAGATAGCAATCACTTACGACAAGCTGGGGTATCTCCTTACCACCAAAGCTCCCCCTGTCCCAGGTCCCAAAACCAGTGTCGTAGATAGGGAAATCTACAAGACCTGAGAAATAGATTGCGCGAAGGCCAAATGCCTCGTACTTGCCTCGATGGACAACGAACATCAGAGGAGGCACGAGAATATGGACCTTGAGTCCATATTTCTTCATACAAAAGAACTGTATGGAGAGCAGTCTCGTATCGCAAGATACGAAGTGTCGAAGAAGTTATTTTCGGTAAGGTTGGCCGTCGGATCATCGGTAGCGGAACACGTGCTTAAGATGATTGGCTACATAGAGGAGCTCGCAGAACTTGGGACCACGTTGGAGAATGAGCTCTATACGGACTTGATTCTCCAGTCCCTTCCTTCCACTTACGCCCAGTTCATCCTGAACTTCAACTTACAGGAAAAAGAAGTTGAACTTTCAGAGCTCCTCAACATGCTGAGGAGTGCAGAGGGCACCCTATAGAAAAGTAGGGAGACATCCACTTTGTTTGTAGGAGGATCTTCCTCTTCTAGGTCCAGGGCGAAAGCCAAGGGCAAGAAGAAGAAAGCCCCCGCCAAACCAAGAGGCGGTGTCAGTAAAGTGGATTCGAAGGGAAAAGGAAAAGCAACAAAGGTAGCGGGAAAGCTCGTGGGGAAGGAAGATTACTTCTATTGTTACAAAAGTGGTCACTGGAAACAGGATTGCAAGGCTTGGAAGGCCAGAACACAGGATTTGAAGCGAGTTGCGGCTTCAGCTTCAGGTGTGTATGTTATTGAAAACTGTCTATCAATAAACTCTACGTCCTGGGTATTGGATACCGGATCAGGATCTTATATCTGTAATTCTTTGCAGGCGTTGAGAAAACGTAGAGTTTTGAAGGCAGGTGACATGACCCTCAGAGTTGCAAACGGTGCTAGCATGGATGCTGAGTCCGTGGGGGACTATCACCTGGGATTGTCGGATGGACATTTTTTGGTTTTGCGTAGTTGTTATTATTATGTACCAAATGCAACCTGTAATATCATTTCTGTATCTTTATTATCTAAAGAAGGTTATGAATTTGCATATGTAAGTAATGTAGTGAACATTCACCTTAATCAAGTTTTGATTGGGTCAGGTACATTGAACAACGGTATATACGTATTAAACCAGCCACAGATTTTCAATGTCCAGAATACACACAAAAGAAAGTCTCCAGAAATCGATAAAACTTTCTTATGGCATTGTAGACTGGGTCACATCAATGAGAGAAGGTTGACTAAGTTACATGCAGAAGGATATTTGGATTCGTTCGAATATCAATCGTATGCAACTTGTCAATCCTGTCTCAAGGGAAAGATGACAAAGACTCCGTTCACTGGACACGGAGTAAGAGCGAGCGAGCTCTTGGGACTCGTACACAGCGACGTGTGCGGTCCAATGTCTACACATGCACGAAGCGGTTATTCATACTTCATTACTTTTACGGATGATTTCTCAAGGTTCGGACATGTCTTCTTAATGAAGCATAAATCTGAAGCTTTTGATAAGTTCCAGGAATATAAGAATGAAGTAGAAAAACAAACAGGCAAAAGTATCAAGGCACTGAGATCTGATCGAGGTGGTGAATACTTGAGTGCCGAGTTCCTGGGTTACTTAAAAGAGAATGGAATTCTCTCTCAGCTTACTCCTCCATACACTTCGCAACATAACGGTGTATCGGAGAGACGGAACCGAACCCTATTGGATATGGTACGGTCCATGATGAGTAATGCCGAGTTGCCGCGATCGTTCTGGGGATATGCGCTAGAATCAGCTGCATATCTTTTGAACCGAGTTCCCACTAAGACTGTGCCTACCACACCATATGAGTTATGGAGTGGGAAGAAACCCTATCTTCAATACCTGAAGATTTGGGGATGTCCAGCTTATGTCAAAAAGCAGTATACGGACAAGCTCGAGGCACGCTCAGTACTGTGCAAGTTTGTGGGATACCCAAAGAACTCTAGGGGGTATCTTTTCTATTACGCAGAGGAACAAAAAGTCCTTGTTTCTCATAATGCCCATTTTCTGGAACATCAGTTCTTAGAAAAAGAAATAAGTGGGAGCGCAATAGAACTGGAAGAAATTCCAGAACCACAAGCTATTACTGAAAGCTTAGTAGAACCAGAGGGTTCGAAAGATCAGGACATTCCCACGCCACTCCGCAGGAGTAGTAGGCAGTCTCATCCACCCGAGAGATACTACGGTTTTCTCATTGACGGGGATAGAGAGGATTGCATCATAGACTTTGATGAGCCTACTAGCTTCCAGCAAGCCATTCAGAGCGTCGACTCAGTAAAATGGCTGGATGCAATGCGGACCGAAATGGAGTCCATGTACACCAACAAAGTATGGACGTTGGACATTGCTCCACATGGGGTAAAACCCGTAGGATGCAAGTGGATCTTCAAAAGGAAGATTGGTGTAGATGGACAGGTTGAGACCTATAAAGCTAGACTGGTAGCAAAGGGTTTTCGTCAGCGACCTGGTTTGGACTATGACGAAACATTTTCTCCAGTAGCTATGCAGAAATCCATTCGGATCCTTCTTTCCATTGCTGCCTTCCACGATTATGAGATTTGGCAGATGGACGTAAAGACAGCTTTTCTAAATGGACATTTAGAGGAGTGTGTCTATATGGATCAGCCAGAGGGTTTCATTCAGAGTGGGAGCAGCGGAAAGGTGTGCAAGCTGCTTAAGTCCATTTATGGACTAAAGCAGGCATCGCGGAGTTGGAACATCTGTTTTGATGAGACGGTCAAGGAATTTGGCTTTATCAAAAATCCAGATGAACCATGCATCTATTGTAGATTTATAGCGAGAACTGTGATATTCCTCGTTTTATATGTGGATGACATTCTCTTAATAGGAAATGACATTCCTATGCTACAATCTGTCAAGGGGTTCTTGTCACACAGGTTCTCCATGAAAGACCTGGGTGATGCCTCATACATTCTGGGTATCCGGATCTACCGTGACAGATCCAAGAGGATATTAGGACTTTCGCAGTCCAGGTACATCGACACCATACTGAAGAGATTCAGTATGGAAGATTCCAAGCGCGGTAATCTACCGGCTTGTCACGGGATCACCCTCTCCAAAGAGATGTCTCCCAAGACTGATTTGAAGAGGGATCGCATGTCTATTATACCCTACGCTTCTGCGGTAGGCTCTATAATGTATGCGATGTTGTGTCCCAGACCGGATGTGGCTTATGCACTGAGTGTGGTAAGCAGGTATCAGTCAAACCCTGGGGAGAAACATTGGATAGCAGTAAAGAACATTCTCAAGTACCTGAGAAGGACTACGGAGATGTTCTTGGTGTATGGCGGAAAAGACCTGCAGATTGAGGCCTTTGCTGACTCCAGCTTCCAGAGTGACAAGGATGATTCCAAGTCCATATCGGGTTTTGTCTTTACCCTCAATGGAGGGGCGGTGTGTTGGAAGAGCTCCAAACAGGAAACCGTTGCTGACTCGACTATGGAAGCGGAATACATCGCTGCATCTGATGCCGCAAAAGAAGCTGTCTGGATGAGGAAGTTCTTGAGAGAACTTCAGGTGGTTCCGTCCATTGTTGACCCAATACCTCTGTATTGCGACAACAACGGGGCTATAGCTTTAGCGAAGGAACCCAGGTCCCATCAGAAATCCAGACACATCTTAAGGCGGTATCACCTGATCAGGGAGATCGTAGATCGCCAGGAGATCGAGGTCCGGAGAGTTGCATCAGAGGATAACACAGCAGATCCATTCACCAAGGCCTTGCCCCAGACTCAGTTCGAGCGGCTGATCGAGATGATAGGTCTTCGATACGCCAGTACATGGCCTTAGTGCAAGTGGGAGATTGTTAGTGTATATGCCCTAGAGGCCATTACTGTATCATACTAGTTTGTATATTACTTGATGGAAGCTTGGGATATTCACAGTTGTATATACAATCTTGCTCGAAATGGTAGTATGCTACTTGGTTTGTCTCTGCTTTAATATGTGCATGTGTTTCTTTTAGCATATTGCTGATATACATATTAGTATAGCCCTTAGGATCTTTGCTTGATTACCAGTGTTGTGATGGCGCTCACACTCGTGGGAGCTGGGTGATCTATAAGCACATCCTTATACAGGTCCCTAGTCGTTGGACTATCGAGACAGGGCATCGATACTCCGGAGTAGACTAGCGTATGCGCTTCTCATCCCAGCGTGCGAGACGGTCTGTCCCACAGCCGTCAGTACGTCGTACTTGAGATAGTATGCGGGTGCTCGTTAGGTTACGAGTACACTGGACAGGACTCGTCGGGGACTGTTGGTTGGTATTATACCTATCTTCAGTTATCAGTTCCCAGGTGACATGAGTACAGCTTAGTCCGCTGACTTGACACTGTCACTTCGCATCGAGTGTGTTCCCACTGTACTTTGATTACTACCCTACCACGGCTCAAAGGAGTCGTGCAAACAGGTAGTTTTTGGGTGCAGTCCCGAAGCACTTGGAGGCAGTGACGGTTAGACAGGATTCGTCTCTCCTGGTATTAGGGGTTGACATCGCGCTGTGTCTAGGAGAGCCATTACACGAGTAGTCCCTGGCCAGGGCAACCGGGATATACTGGTAGGTTTCCAGTGTTATCTCAGGGTGTACTGGGCTACACTCCGACACGACTTGTACCGCTATTAGGGGACTGACATTCACCGCCCCCCTAGGCTCGCCATGCGATGTATCAGACGAACAGACCGGACTGTGCGGAGATTGTCACATACAGGCTCAGTAGGAGTTCAGATGGGGTTCACCTCGTCAGTCTTCTTATCGACATCTACCTGGGGACCGTTACGTACAGCTAGTGCCGCTTGCGGTCTGTGGTTAAACCCACTGCCAGCGTAGTGTCGAGTCTTTAGAGTCCAACACAGAGAGCTATTCGCCTTTAGGCAAAATGAGTAGAGGTCGCATGGTTTTGCGACAGGGTTCGTTCACATTCGCGCACTTGTGCACGTTTGCTGTCCGGACAGTTTATACTAGCGGGCTTTGGTTTAAGCCGGATCCTAGTATATGATTTGGGATTGGTTTTCCTCATTGTATTCGTGTTCCTCGGATCACGAATGCGGGTGCGTATGCACAGTTGCTTGAGATTGAGGAAGAGGACCTTGATTAGGGTTAATGGCTATTGTCATTTTATTAACCCTAATGCTTATGTGTGTATTATAGTTAATTGATAATTAGTTTAATAATTGTGCATGGTTATGGTTGTTGACCATTTGACCTCCTTGACTTGTTGACCTAGGTTGACACTTTGACCATCATCATTTCTTTTGGAAGGTGCTTTTTGATCCTTGCAAATTGAAATGATAATGGTCATGTCATGATTAGCCATGACAATTATCTAGCTAATTATTTAATTAAAATAATATACACATATTAGTGAGAATGGTTCACATTATTCTCATTCTATCATATCTTTTCTCTCTCTTGTTCTTCCTCTCCCTCAAGCTCTCTCCCTCTCATGTGTTGAGAAACACTTGAGCTTGAGAAAAACCCTCTCTTGATCATCTTTACTCTCATCTAGGGTTCAAGGACTAGCACTTCTTGCACCCTAGTTACTTCTATCTTGGAGTTGAAGCCAAAGGTTGAGGCTTTCTGGTGGATCTTTCTTCGACGTGAGAAGTCGACCAAGGTGACCTCCTTCCACCACTCCAAGGAGCAAGGAGAGAAGGACTTAAAGCCCAAGGTATAACCTTTCTAGCACTTAGCTAGTTACTAGTTAGCTTTAGCAAGTTTTTGTTTAGCAAAGATCCTTCTAGCTCTAGTCCATGTTGCCTAAGCTTATAAAAATCCGATTTTTATTCCGTTTTCCAACTCCCCGCAAGCACCGAGATGGGCAACGTGGACTTACAAGTGGGTATCGGGATCCAACTATCTCATAGAAGGTATGCAATCTCATTGCAAATTTCAACACTTGAAATTCCCGATAATGCTTTTGCCCCTAGCGTCCCATGACCTTGACGGAGGCCAAACTACCCATAGGGCGCTAGTCAAGTTCAACCCGTCATTTCTTGATTGAATTAAACCCACCCGTATAACCCTTGACGGAGGCCAAACTACGCCGTACGAATACCCTAATCCAATCGCATCATATGCTAGCAGATAAGCACTAGTTAGCTACTATACACTACGCCTTGACGGAGGCCAAACTACCGCAGCATGAATACTAAGTAGTACTTATCTGAAATGACGGAGGGCTACACAGGTTTTTTTCAGAAAAACCATGAGCGTAATGAACTTGATATCGTTGTAGAATCATGTGAATTTTTGAAATGGAGTGTTTTTGAGGCTTTCATCAGTTTTGCTAAAGAGGTCACTCCCGGTAAAGGGATCTCGGCTCTTTCCCCATCGAATAAGGTGCAGGGTATATCATATATACCACTATGCGAAGCAAAACTCCAAAAGCAATCAAAAGCAAACCGAGTGTTGTAGCATCTGCCAGTTTTGCTAAAGAGGTCACTCCCGGTGAAGGGATCTCGGCTCTTTCCTCATCGAATAAGGTGCGGGATATATCATATATATCGCTATGCAAAGCAAAACTGTAGCTACCCTTTTTGAAAAAAATTGATTCTACAACATCTTTTAGGTTTCTTTTCTTTCATTAATCACATTAATGAGGTCCCATCATTTAAGTCACCTAAACATCACAGATAAATACGACGTACACTTATGCCATCCGCATTCGCCTCGATGTCCCCTCGTGCACCGTTAGGTTAGGTAACTAACGACAGAGCAGGGCAGGGCTAGTGCGGGTGTAAAACATAAGTAACGTCTATAAAATATATCATATATACTATATACTGTATCCATCACAACATATCAAATGATCACATCACAGATATCGCAGCAGAAATATAGATATAATGTGGGATATACTAGGACGTCCGTATTTAGTATTTAGTCAACAATAGAAAATACGGATTCCACAGTCGTGATGAATAGCCAAGCCCACACCCTGGACCCCTACGAAAGCGGCAAGCGACCCTACCAATTCTGGAGTTTAGGAGACCCGGTCTCGACTCCTTGAGATGGCCTCCCACTGAACCCCAGAATCGGTCACCTGTGCTCTCCTCCTTGGGTCTATCCTAATGCGGAAAAGTAAATAATATACAACACTGGTGGCATCAACCTCAACCCGGAAGTGCCCCAAATAAAAGAATATTACATTACATTTGAATATACATGGATGAAAATATAAAACTCTCATCTCACATAAACCCCCCGGCTATTCAATTGCGACAATCCTGCACATCATATCTCAGCAACACATAATATCTCATATCATCAACGTAAGTAAGTATGCATACACCGATTGTCGTCGATGTATAGCAACGACAATCGGCAATAGAACTACATACTACACTTACGGTCACAGAAAAGAAAGTGTAAAACTACAATATCTGGAATCCACATTCTCTTTAGACATCGTAAATGCGAAATATCACATACTTCATATTTCATGTCTAGCTATATGAATTCCACACATTGCATCACATTCCAGATAAATAGACAGTATTAAAGTTTTCGAACGAATGATCAAATACCCAAAATTCCCTAAAGCTCAACACTTGAGCGGAGTTCAAAAACCCGGAGTGTGACACAGTAGTAGCGGTCCAGCCATAGAAGGGTCAAGCCAACGTCTCACATGTGGCACGCCGTACTGCTCCAAACCCAAAGGTTCAAAAGGCAGTTCAAGACGGTCACATAATCGAGTTAAGGTTTGTTGTCTTCTAGAGGGTCCACCACAAAACTTGCACGTATTTCCGAAAGATTTAAACCCCGTGAAAAGTGAGCAAATGATACTCGTTCGAACAATTCAATACTTTCTAATTTACCCCGAAAAGACACAAAATCAAAATTCCAATCGAATCACCGACTCCAAAACAATCTCCAGAACATACAGCACTAAATTCAGATTAAAAATACCCCAAAAAATATACAAGAAGACAAAATAATTACTGTACAAAAACGACACAATGATTCATCCGTACGGCCGCGGAACCGCGGCCAAAGCAGGCTATTGCCGCGGTTCCGCGGTGGAAAGTACTGTTCATGGCATCGTTTTTTACATTTGTGCTTAGATTTCCCTACTGAATGTTTTAAGGATTTTTAATACTGAAAAATCACAGTTTTAAAAAATTGTCCAGAGAGTGTCCCGAAAATCCGTATTTTCGTTCGATCGGAGTTTTAACTTCGTAAAAGTGTTGCCTAATGTTCTAGGTCGGCTCTGATACCAATGTTGGATTTACCTAGAACCTCATGAAGGGTTTGGAAGCATCACATGTACCAAAGATTATATTTTTAGGGTGCTAATGTAAGCATACAAAGAATCAATCCAAGAAAATTAGGGTTTCATAATTTTAAACCACATCACAAGTAACAAAGGCTAGGGTTTTGAGAGTACAACCTTTGTAGCTCCCTATGCTAGACTCCTTGGCCACTTGAGGGTTGAAAACGGTTAGCTTGAGGTCTTCTAACGTCCACGACGATCCACCCGAAGCTCTTTTGTCCAAGCTTGCAACTTCACTTGATCAAGAGAAAGAAATGAAGCTAACACTCTAAACAAGTGGGCAAGACTTGTGTAGAATGATGTTGTGGTGGCTTTTCTCACTTCAAAATCCTAACTTGGTGAGTAATTTGCTCACTAGAGAAATCTATAGAGCAAAAGAAGAAGGAGGAAGAAGATAATGGCCTTTTTAGAACAAGAGAAAAGATAATCTCTAATGGAAAAATAGAAAATATATGTATATATATTTTTTACTTCTAATCTCAAACCATGGTTAAATAATAAAGATATTATTGAATTTGAGTTAAAACACAAAAGGAATGTTAATCCATGGTTAAAAGGTGGGTGAGTATGGTTAGGTCAAAGAAGAGTGTAGAAACAAATCCATGAATTACCATTTTCCTTTTTCTTTTTTGTTTTAACACAAATAGAAATAATAATCCATATTATTTAACCAAGGTGTGAGTCTTATATTGCCACCATCTTCTTTGTATATACAACCATGAAGGATGATGTATGTATGTATGTGTGTGCATGCACATCCATATGTGCATGAACCAAGAAAGAATGCATACATGCATGCATACATCCAAAAAATACAAGAAAGGATTTCTAGTGAGAAACTAATGGTTAAATGATAAATCAACACTTGATTTATCAATCCGGCCATATCACATACGACCCAACCAAAAGCAAGCCGCCCGATTAATATACGGTATCTTATACGCGCATTTTAACCGGGTCCATGCGCATATCGCATACGCGCACCACAACGTTTCGCCTGGACTAGGTAACTTTTTTGTGGGACTCTAAGACTCGTCAATACGCCGGCAGTGGGTGATGATCATATCAAGAACCCCCAAGCCGCAATCGGTCAGCTAAACGTAACGGCCACCCGGGTATTGAGCGATCAGAAGAAAACAAGCGAACCTGCTACAACTCCCGTCGAGCCAACCGGCAGCACTACTGTGCAGTCCGGTCTCTTCGTCAGATATGCTGCATATCGAGCTTAGGGATGGTAAACGTCAGACCCCAATAACCGATAAGTCGTGCCGATGTGAGGCCCATAACGGGTTGAGAAACTACTGTTAACACTTACCAGTAAATCTCTAAAACAGCCCTGGCCAGGGACTTCCTTCTTACGGCCAATCGAGCACAGCGCAACATCAACTCCCAATACCGGGAGAGACGAAACCCCTCCTATCGCTCATTGCCTCCATGTGACTCGGGACTGTATCCAAAAACCATCGTTTTGCACGCCCTCATGGACGTGGTAAGGTGGAAATCAAAGCACAGTGGGAATCACACAAGACTCTATGACGATCTCGGGTCTACAGACTAATCTGCACAAGTGTCACCAGAGAACTGCCATCTGACGTGAGGTATAATACCATCTGGGAGTTCTTGGTGAGTCCGTCCAGTGTACCCAGTCTCTACTGAGCACCCGTATACCATCTCTGATGTCAAACATCAATGGATATGGGATCATCCATCGCCCATCTCATGGGTCGAGAAGCGTATAGCTAGTCTATACTGGTATATCGATGCCCCGTCTCGATACACCCATGTCTAGGGACCTTGAAGGATGTACTTATGGACTACCATGTCCCCACTAGTATGATCCGTATCATAGTCCAGGTAGTCAAGTACACATCCTAAGGGCTTTACCAACATGTAACTATAAGACAATGTAAAGAGACAAGTATACATGTTAAGATAAAGAGCAACCAGATAGCATACTATCATATCGAGCAAGAAAGTCATCTCTATATATGTCCAAGCATCCAATATAATATATATCATCTGTACAATACTGGACTCTAGGGCATACATACAACTAACAAGTTTGTGTACCCCACCTTGGGTCTATCCTAGGAGCAAAAAACAGTAAATGAAATAATACAACGGTGGCTACAACCGCAACTTGGATGTGCCCTGCAAACGAATATTACATCATATTACAATTTACATCGAATGAATGTATATAATAACCCATCTCAAAACCCCGGCTAATCATCATAACGATCCAATCAAGTTCATATACACAAACAGTAAAAACTATTACAGAAATATGCAACCCCCCGCCAACCGACATATTAGCAGTTAGGGAAGGTTTACGAACACATTAAACATTACAGATAAAAACCGGATTAGCAAATAACTTAGAATATCGATCGACAACCTTTTTCCGTATCTACCCCAAATGCAAGCCAGCACAGAAGTAACCTGGGCAGAAACAGAATATACTGGAAAACAAAACACCACAAAATATGAATTACTGTGCAAATCCGAGTCAATTCGAAGTTGACTCGGCGGCGGATCCACGGCCCAATGTACCCATCCGCGGCGGTTCCGCGGCCGTATCACCGAGTTACCACCTCATATTTTCCCAGAATTCTTATAATCCCCTGCAGTTAATTTTCAGGCACATCAAATAATTTTTTCGACACGTTTAAAATTGACAGAAACTTGAGGGGTCTGTGATTATGTTTTCGCGTTTTTCCGACGATCGAAGTTCTAATTAGTTGCTAATAAGCTATTAAAGGTTTAGTTGGCTCTGATACCACTGTAAGTCCATGTCACGCACCCCACGAGCTTGTGGGGATGCGGAATATATGAAAAACAATTATCAAAGTTTCGTAACACGGACTTGAGCACACGGATCGTGTCTAAACCATTACTAGCAAACTACAAGAGGTTTAACTACTCGGATTCGAAGTTATACCTCACGTTACTTGTCCTTCGGGTCTTCATCGCTGTCCTCCATACCTCGTAGGCTCTTTGGAACGTTGGCACCTCAACGGCCTCCTCGAGTCAAAGACGATCCACCCGAGAGCTCCTACTCCAAGCTTGACCTCTAACTTGAGGTAACTAGGTTACTAAAAGTGTTAATCAAAGTAACCTAGGGGATATAGAGTTGGATTAGGGATGTATTAGTCTTGCTAACCCTTGATCTCAACACATGAGAGGTTAGGGTTAGGGTTTGAAGAGAGAGAGCTTGAGGAGAGAGAAGGTGAGAATGAGAATCCTTTTGGATAAATGATATCATTTGAATATATAAAGCATATGATTTTATTTAAAATGAATAAAAAATAAATATATGTCATCATGCTTCATTAATTCATAGAGTGATTCATCTCATGAGTCATTTAAAACATTAATGCAACAATAATTCCATGGATAATTCACTCTTATGACTCATTAATCCAATAAATGCAAATGCCACCTTAACCTCCAAGTCATCATCCTTCTAGAAGCTTCCCGACAAATTACGAGAACGCCCTTCCTATCCGTGAAAACACGGAAAAACTTTAGACTGTATAAATCCAATAATCTGATACTAGAATCTGGCTTAAACCAAAGCCGACTAGTAAAAACTGTCCGAACATCGTACGTGCGTAAAAACACGTATGCGTCCGAACCCTGTCGTAAAACCATACGACCTCTATATCGTTTCGCCCGAAATAGGGAAACTCTCTGTGTGGGACTCTAAAGACTCGACAGTACGCTAGCAGTGGGTTTAACCATAGACCGCAAGCGGCACTAGCTGTACGTAACGGTCCCCAGGTAGATGTCGATAAGAAGGCCGATGAGGAAACCCATCTGAACTCCTACTGAGCCTGATGTGACAATCTCCATACAGTCCGGTCTATTCGTCTAAGACTATCGCATATCGGGCCTAGGGGGGCGATAAACGTCAGACCCCTAATAGCGGTATAAGTCGTGTCGGATGAAGCCCATTACACCTTGAGAAACTACTGGAACCTACCAGTAAATCTCGCTTGCCCTGGCCAGGGACTTTGCGTAATGGCTCTCCATACACAGCGCGATATCAACCCCCAATACCGGGAGAGACGAATCCCGTCTAACCGCCACTGCCTCCAAGTGCTTCGGGACTGCACCCAACTACTACCTGTTTGCACGACTCCTTTGAGCCATGGTAGGGTAGTAATCTAAGTACAGTGGGAACACACCTGAGGCGAAGTAGTAGTATCAAGTCGACGGACTAAGCTGTACTCATGTCACCTGGGAACTGCTATCTGACGATGGGTATAAATCCAACCTGCAGTTCCTGGCGAGTCCTGTCCGATGTACCCGTAACCTAACGAGCACCTGTTTACTATCTCCAGTACGACGTACTGATGGCTGTGGGACAGACCATCTCCCCAACTGGGATGAGAAGCGTACACACTAGTCTACTCTGGAGTATCGATACCCTGTCTCGATAATCCTACGACTAAGGACCTGTATAGGATGTTGCTTATAGACTACTAAGCCCCCACTAGTGTGACTGCCATCACAACGCTGGTAATCAAGATAAGATCCTAAGGGCTCTACTAATATGTATAAGAGATACATTACAAGAAACATATGCACATATTAAAGTAGACTCAAACCAAGTAGCATACTACCATTTTTAGCAAGACTGTCAATATAACTGTTAATATCCTAAGCTTCCATTAAGTAATATACAAGCTAGTATGGTACAATAATGGCCTCTAGGGCATAAACACTAACACCATTCGCATTTCCGAAAAACACGGATAATCTTTGACTGTATAAATCCATCTGTATAATACTAGAATCTGGCTTAAACCAAAGCCCGCTAGTATTATCTGCCCGGTCACAGTACATGCACAAGTGTATGTAAGTGATAGCGGCCCTGCCGTAAAACCATACGGCCTCTACACCTTTTGCCCGGTGCAGGAAAACTCTCTGTGTGGGACTCTAAAGACTCGACACTACGCTGGCAGTGCGTTTAACCACAGGCCGTAAACGATACTAGCTATACGTAACGGTCCCCAGGTAAATGTCGATAAGAAGGACGATGAGGAAACCCAGCCGAACTGCAACTGAGCCTGATGTGACAATCTCCGTACAGTCCGGTCTGTTAGTCTAGGACTATCGCATATCGAGCCTAGAGGGGCGGTAAACGTCAGACCCCTAATAGAGGAATAAGTTATGTCGGAGTGAAGCCCATTACGCCTTGAGAAACTACTGGAACCTACCAGTAAATCTCGCTTGCCCTGGCCAGGGACTTTGCGTACACAGCGCGATATCAACCCCTAATATCGGGAGAGACGAATCCTGTCTAGCCGCCACTGCCTCCAAGTGCTTCGGGACTGCACCCAACTACTACCTGTTTGCATGACTCCTTTGAGCTATGGTAGGGTAGTAATCTAAGAACAGTGGGAACACACCCGAAGCGAAGTAGCAGTGTCAAGTCGATCGACTAAGCTGTACTCATGTCACCTGGGAACTGCTATCTGACGATGGGTATAATACCAACCTGCAGTTTGTTAGTGTATATGCCCTAGAGGCCATTACTGTATCATACTAGTTTGTATATTACTTAATGGAAGCTTGGGATATTCACCATTGTATACATAATCTTGCTCAAAATAGTAGTATGCTACTGTAGGGTTTCTAAGCACACTCAAGTGGTTCCACAAGGCATCAACCATGCCATATTCAAAATTTTCCATGTGCCTAACAACCCTAATGCGATCGTTGACTAGAGGTAAAGGCGAAAACAAATGCGAATAAACAACTTTACTCTAAAGTGAATGGAAATACAACCTTTGTAGATCCGGTCCTCTACCTCCATAGCTCCGCGTTGACGTCCCTCCACTGCGATCATCGAATCCCGGACTCTAGCGATGGTTTCGTCGAAGAAATGATCTGGCTAGGTCGTCGACTTCGATGCCGAAGATGATCTACGTCGAGGAAACTCAAGATCAAGCTCCAACTTCACCAAGTCATGAAACTTGTGAAGAAAACACCCTATACTACATTGCAAGTGGTAGAGGATGAAGAAATAGGAAGTGGGTTCACTTTAGAATTGGATTTCTCACTCTTTTTCTCAAGGCACCATTGAAGCTAGAATGGTTTCTTCTTCTTGAATAAGAAGAAGAAGAAGAAAAGAATATGATAAGATAAAATGAAAAAGAAAATAAAGTGATTCTTATCATTTTAGCAACCATGGTTTAGTGTAGAGAATAAACTATGGTTAGGTGAATGGTTAGGTTAAGTATAAAACAAAAATGGTAGACTTATTCAAAGCTTCATGAAGCTTCAACTATAAAACAAAACAAACCACCATTTCCCTTTTTGCCCAAAAATGAATTAAAGAATATAAATAAAACAATGGAAACCCTAACCATTAACTAAACATGGTGTATAGCATACACACACCAAAGGTTGCATGTATCATCAAACATGATACAAACTAGTGCATAAAACTATATCATATATACAATGTGCACATCAAGTGAGAAAATCCATCTTAAGTGAACCAATACTAGTTAATGTAAAGTAATATATCTAATATATAATTATATATTAAATCATTAAATCAACACTTGATTTAACGATCCGGTCATATCGCATATGACCGACTAATATCCAATGTATCGGCTTATCGAATCAATCCTCGATTCGATAACTAGGTTATATCGCATACAACCAATCGATACATTCATCGCGAGAATAGAATACGGTATTACATACACGCATTATTCTCGGTCCCGCACATATCTCATATGCGCTCCTATTTCATTTTGCTTGAGCCAGGAAACTTCTGTGTAGGACTCTAAAGACTCGTCAATACGCCGGCAGCAGGTGATGATCATATCAAACACCCACAAGCCGCAAGCGGTCTGCTAAACGTAACGGCCACCCGGGTATTGAGCGATCAGAAGATCGATGAGCAAGCCCGCTTATACTCCTGTGAATCCAACCAGTAACACTTACCGTACAGTCTGGTCTGTTCTGATATGTCGCATATCTCGCCTAGGGGTGGTAAACGTCAGACCCCAGCAGCTCGATAAGTCGTGTCGATATGAGGTCTATAACAGTTTGAGAAACTACCGATAACACTTACCAGTAAATCTTAGCAACCCTGGCCAGGGATTTCCGGTTATAGCCAATCGAACACAGTGCAACATCAGCTCCCTATACCGGGAGAGACGAATCCCTTCCTATCGCTCATTGCCTCCATGTGATACGGGACTGTACCCAAAAACCACCGTTTTTCACGCCCTCTTGGACGTGGTAAGGTGGAAATCAAAGCACAGTGGGAATCACACAAGACTCTATGACGATCTCGGGTCAACAGACTAACCTGTACCAGTGTCACCAGAGAACTGCCATCTGACGTAAGGTATAATACCATCTGGGAGTTCTCGGCGAGTCCGTCCAGTGTACCCAGTCTCCACTGAGCACCCGTATATCATCTCTGATGTCAAACACCAATGGATATGGGATCATCCATCGCCCATCTGTATGGGTCGAGAAGGTATACCCTAGTCTACTCTGGTATGCCGATGCCCTGTCTCGATACACCCACGACTAGGGACCTTGAAGGATGTACTTATGGACTACCATGTCCCCAGTAGTATGATCCGCATCATAGTCCAGGTAGTCAAGTACATATCATAAGGGCTTTACCAACATGTAACAGAGAGACAATCAGTGTACACGTTAAGGTAAAGAGAAACCAGATAGCATACTATCATGTTGAGCAAGAAAGTCCTCCCTATATATGTCCAAGCATCCACTACAATATACATCCTATGTATAGTAATGGCCTCTAGGGCATACATATAACTAACAATCTCCCACTTGCACTAGGGCCATCTGATAGCAGTGGTTGTAGTATCTCATACTCAACCATCCCATAAAAGTCTCTCTCTCGGAAAAGGCCTTTGTGAGTGGATCCGTCGTGTTATCCTCTGAGTCTACTCTCCTAACCTCGATCCCTTGGAGATCTACCATCTCCATGATCAGATGACACTACCTCAGAATATGTCTGGATCACTGATGGGACAGACGTTCCTAGGCATAAGCCACAACTCCATTGTCTCACAATGGTAGAAACGAAGTTCATCTCATGAACTAATATACATCCAGACTGCCTCTTTGGTAGAATCTTAAGTAGCGATGTATCCAGCCTTTATCGTCTAGTATGTCACGGTATCTAGCTTGGAACTCTTCCAACATACCGTCCTTTTACTGAGGGTAAAGACAATGCTTGTGACTGACATTCAGTCGTCCTTATCACTCTGGAACTTTCTAGTGATTCTCCCCTGGATCGATTGATACCTTCTCACTACTACTAGTGAGAATCCTAACATCCAATTACATCTATCTCATAGATGAAAACTGAGGGATTAGGAGGTATCATTTTGATCCTATATGGAGAATCCTTGTGATAAGCGGAGATTGATCGAGCGTAGCATAGGAAACTACTTCCCTATCAAGAGTATGTCATCCACGTACTCTACGAGGATCACCACCATACTCTCTACTACCTTTTTGTATATACAAGGTTCATCTACCATTTTGATGATGTCAAACTCTTTGACTAACTCATCAAAACAGATGTTCCAACTCCGCGATACCTGTTTTATCACATAAAACATCTTGCACACGTTTCCGCTGCTCCCACTGTCTACGAAGCCCTCTGACTGTGTACTTATAGACTCTCTCTTATAAAACATCATTTAGAAAAGTTGTCATGACACCCAACCGCCAGATATTGTAGTCATGGTATATAGCCGTAGCAAGTAGGATCTGGATGGACTTAAGCATATGCACTGAAAAAGGTTTCATCATTATCCACTCCAGGTCGATGATGAAAACCTTTAACATATCTAGCTTTGAAAGTCTCAACTTTTCCATTTACACCAAGTAATCTTCTCAAGATATACTTGCTCCTGATGGGGATTTAACTGTAGGGTTCCTAGGCACTCTAATGAGGTCTCACAAGGCATCAACCATGCCAATTTCAAATTTTACAAGTGCCGAGAAACCCTAATACGGATCGTTAACTAGAATTTTAGGCGAAACAAAAAGCTAGTTAACATCTTAACTAAAAGTGAGAAGCTACAACCTTTGTAGATCCGGTTCTCCACTTCCTTAGCTCCACGTAGACGTCCTCTCGCTGTCCTAGTCGGATCTCGGACTCTAGCATCGGCTTCATCGGAGAAATGAGCGGACAAGTCGTCGGCTACAATGCCGAAGATGATCTACGTCGAGGTTACACAAGATCAAGCTCCAACTTCACCAAGTTGTGAAACTTGTGAAGAAAACACCCTATACTACTTGGCAAAAGGTAGAGGGTGAAGAAATAGGAGGTGGGTTCACTTTAGAATTGGATTTCTCACACTTTTGCTCAAGATGCCATTGATGAAGGCTAGCTTTCCTTCTTGATGAAGATGATGAAGAAGGAGAAAGAATATCATAAGTTCTTTTTGAAAAGAATAATAAAAATGAATACTTATTATCTTCTAACCTTGGTTAGGTGTAGAGAATAGACCATGGTTAGTAGGAATGGTTAGGGTTAAGGATGAAGACAAAATGGTCACTTTAGTCAAAGCTTCATGAAACTTCAACAAGCATCATGAAAGAAAAAAACCATTTTGTTTTTCTTTTATCTATTTCTCATAAAAGAATGGATAAATAAATAAGTGAATAACTCAAAACCCTAATCATTATCATAACCATGGTTTAATTCTTTGCATAAATCCAAGTAAGTATGTATCATCAAACATGATACAATCAAGTGCACACAAAATATATCACATATACAATGTGCACTTCAAGTGAGAAAATCCTTTTAAAATGAACCAATACTAGTTAATGCAAAGTAATATATCAAATATATATAATTATACATTAAATCATTAAATCAACACTTGATTCAATGATCCGGTCATGTCGCACATAACCGATTAGTATCAAATGAATCGACTTATCGAATCAATCTTTGATTCGATAACTAGGTTATATCGCATACAACCAATCGAAACATTCATCGCGAGAATGAAATACGGTATCACATACACGCATTATTCTCGGTCCCGCACATATCTCATATGCGCTCCTATTTCGTTTCGCTTGAGCCAGGAAACCTCTGTGTAGGACTCTAAAGACTCGTCAATACGCCGGTAGCAGGTGATGATCATATCAAGCACCCACAAGCCGCAAGCGGTCTGCTAAACGTAAAGGCCACCCGGGTATTGAGCGATCAGAAGATCGACGAGCTATCCCGCTCACACTCCTGTGAATCCAACCAGCAACACTTACCGTACAGTCCGGTCTGTTCGTCTGATATGTCGCATATCAAGTCTAGGGGTGGTAAACGTCAGACCCCAATAACCGATAAGTCGTGCCGATGTGAGGCTCATAACGGGTCGAGAAACTACTGGTAACACTTACCAGCAAATCTCTGATCAGCCCTGGCCAGGGACTTCCCTGTTACGGCCAATCGAGCACAGCGCAACATCAACCCCTAATACCGGGAGAGACGAAACCCCTCCTATCGCTCATTGCCTCCATGTGACTCGGGACTGTGCCCAAAAACCACCGTTTTGCACGCCCTCTTGGACGTGGTAAGGTGGAGATCAAAGCACAGTGGGAATCACACAAGACTCTATGACGATCTCGGGTCTACAGACTAACCTGCACAAGTGTCACCTGAGAACTGCCATCTGACGTGAGGTATAATACCATCTGGGAGTTCTCGGCGAGTCCGTCTAGTGTACCTAGTCTCCACTGAGCACCCGTATACCATCTCTGATGTCAAACACCAATGGCTATGGGATCATCCATCGCCCATCTCATGGGTCGAGAGGCGTATACGCTAGTCTACACTGGTATATCGATGCCCCGTCTCGATACACCCACGACTAGGGACCTTGAAGGATGTACTTATGGACTACCATGTCCCCACTAGTATGATCTGCATCATAGTCCAGGTAGTCAAGTACACATCCTAAGGGCTTTATCAACATGTAACTATAAGACAGTTTAAAGAGACTAGTAAACATGTTAAGATAAAGAGCAACCAGATAGCATACTATCATATCGAGTAAGAAAGTCATCTCTATATATGTCCAAGCATCCAATATAATATACATCATCTGTAAAATAATGGCCTCTAGGGCATACATACAACTAACAATCTCCCACTTGCACTAGGGCCAGCTGCTGTAGTATCGCATACCGAGCATCCTGAAGAGTCTCTCAAACTGTATCTGGGGAATGGCCTTCGTGAGTGGATCCGCCGTGTTGTTCTTCGTGTCAACCCTCCTGGCCTCGATCTCCCGGCGATCAACTATCTCCAGGATCAGGTGATACCGCCTCAGAATATGCCTGGATCGCTGATGGGACCTGGGTTCCTTGGCCAAAGCCACCGCTCCATTGTTATCACAATACAAAGGTATTGGATGCTCAATGGATGGAACCACTCCAAGTTCAGTAATGAACTTCTTGATCCAGACAGCCTCTTTAGTAGCATCGATGGCAGCGATGTATTCAGCCTCCATCGTCGAGTCTGACACAGTTTCCTACTTGGAACTCTTCCAGCTAACCGCCCCTCCGTAAAGGGTAAAGACAAATCCCGACTGCGACTTAGAGTCGTCCTTATCACTCTGGAAGCTCGAATCGGTAAAGGACTCCACTTGGAGTTCTCCGTTACCATACACCAAGAGCATCTCTTTAGTCCTTCGTAAGTACTTGAGAATGCTCTTCACAGCTGTCCAGTGACTCTCTCCAGGATCATCTTGATACCTGCTCACTACACTTAGTGAGTATGCTACATCGGGTCTGGTACATAGCATCGTGTACATGATAGAGCCTACAGCCGAAGCATAGGGTATCCCTTGCATGCGAGCTCTCTCCAAATCAGTCTTGAGAGACATCTCTTTGGAGAGAGTGACTCCAGAGATCGTGGGCAAGTTCCCACGCTTGGATTCTTCCATACTAAACCTCTTTAGTATGGTGTCAATGTACCTGGATTGGGACAATCCCAATATCCGTTTGGATCTATCTCTATAGATCCTAATTCCCAATATGCAGGAGGCATCACCAAGATCTTTCATTGAGAATCTTTGTGATAAGAAGAGCTTGACCGATTGCAGCATAGGAATATCATTTCCTATCAAGAGTATGTCGTCCACGTACAATACGAGGAAGACAACCTTACACTCTGCTACCTTCTTGTAGATACAAGGTTCATCTAGGTTTTTGACGAAATCAAATTCTTTGATAACGACGTCAAAGCAGATGTTCCAACTCCGCGATGCTTGCTTTAATCCATCAATGGATTTAAGCAGCTTGCACACCTTCCCGCTGCTCCCACTGTCTACGAAGCCCTCTGGCTGACTCATGTACACGGACTCTTCTAAATCTCCGTTTAGAAAGGCGGTCTTAACATCCATTTGCCAGATTTCGTAATCATGATATGCAGCGATGGCAAGCATGATCCGGATGGATTTAAGCATAGCTACTGGAGAAAAGGTTTCGTCATAGTCCACTCCTGGTCTTTGACGAAAACCCTTTGCAACAAGTCTAGCTTTGAAAGTCTCTACTTTCCTATCTACACCAAGTTTTTTCTTGAAGATCCACTTGCTCCCAATGGGTTTTACCCCTTCAGGAGCAACTTCCAAAGTCCATACTTTGTTGGTGTATATGGATTCCATCTCGGACAGCATAGCATCCAGCCATTTCACTGAGTCCCTACTCATGATGGCCTGCTCGAAGCTAGTTGGGTCATCATCCTCCATGATGCAATCCTCGCTCCCACCATCCATGAGAAAACCGTAGTATCTCTCAGGTTTGCGAGGAACCCTACTAGATTGGCGGAGAGGCTGAGGTTCATTGGGAGCTACTGAATCTTCTGGTTCCACTAAATCTTCAGTTACGGTTTGTGTATCTGGAACCTCTTCCAGCTCTACCACTTTGCCACTAATTTCTTTTTCAAGGAATTCCTTTTCTAAAAAGGTGGCATGTTGAGCAACAAACACTTTTTGTTCCTCACTGTGGTAGAAAAAATACCTATATGAGTTCTTTGGATATCCCACAAACTTGCAAAGAACTGACCGTGCCTCGAGCTTGTCCGGATTTTGTCTTTTGACATAGGCTGGACAACCCCATATCTTAACTCGTTTAAGATATGGCCTCTTCCCACTCCATATCTCATATGGTGTGGTAGGTACAGATTTAGATGGAACTTGATTCAATAGGTATGCTGCTGTCTCCAGCGCATATCCCCAGAAGGAAATAGGTAGCTCAGCTGTGCTCATCATAGAGCGCACCATATCTAATAGGGTGCGGTTCCTCCGTTCTGATACACCATTGTGCTGTGGTGTATATGGAGGAGTCAGCTGAGAGAGAATCCCATTCTCTTTTAGGAAGTCCAGGAATTCATTGCTCAAGTATTCACCTCCTCGATCAGATCGTAGGATTTTAATACTTTTTCCGGTCTGGTTCTCGACTTCTTGTTTATATTGTCACGCCCCGCTTCCCAGAGTACGCTAAAATAGGCACGTGACATAGCCAACCATGCTACCTGTGGTTAGGAAAAATCCTTCCACAGTCACATTACGGCTGTAGAGATATCAAGAACAGGAAAGTAAACTAACTATCTAGTACATGTCCATAAGCCAGAGTAAAAGAGTCAAGAAATGCTATGGTATGCGGAAGCAAAAGATCAAATAAACACCTGGAAAGTAAGACTGGATACCGACATGATCCCTACCGCTCGATCTAACAACGGCAAAACTCCTGATCAGTCTGCAACAAAGGTAGAGGATCTGGGCCATGCAAAACCCAGACGTCAGCGCGTCATAACATCAAGCAATAATAAATGAATAGGATACACGAGATATGCAGGCATGAATCATAAATAGTAACAAGTCAACAGGGATGTATAACAGTGAAGTGTATCAGTGTATGTGACGTGCAGTGATCAATCTAAACTGTGCTACTGGGTTGTCTACTCTAAAGTTTGTTTGAAATCAATTAATGTAATCCTCCATGTAACTCAAAGGATATGTCCCGTTACCCCCCGGGACCACGGATCAGGAATATATGAACCAAGAGTGGTTCTGTCCCGTTACCCCCCGGGACCACGGATTAAGATCTAAGAGTCACGAATGGCTCTGTCCCGTTACCCCCCGGGACCACGGATCAAGTAATACCCTTTTAAGATACACTTTAGTTTACACTTTTGATTTCCCCATAACCCCGAGGTTATGTGTTCAAGTCAGGTATTCAGTAATCAAGAACTAATGCCAACACAGGATCAGGTAAGAGCAGGTTTGTCTGGATAGACAACAGGAACGGTCCGTGAGGACTACATGTCAGGTTTGTTGGCATTAGACACGAAATCAAGTAACGGGTCAAGCCGTGGTACATCAGGTCGAGTCAAGTAGTGTACGGTACCATGTCTGGTCAGGTAATATGTGTAGCAAGTCATGTCAGGGTGCACAAGTATCACGTGGGTGCTTATAATCAAACTATAATCAGTATGGGTACACAAAACAAGTATGGGGTACTAATATAACAACAAAATGGAATAATGTGATATGATATGCAAATAGATATAATTTCAAGGATATGGATGCACAGTTATCGATTAGGGTTACATTTATAGTTCCAATATTAATTAGGATGCAATTTATTAAACATGGAGTGTTAATATCACAGTATTATGTAGTAATGTGATCTATAGATGCAATTATATGTATCTTAAATGCGATGGATGCAAACGGGTATCCGAAAAGTTATAAAACTATAAAATGGTAATGTGGGATGTACAACTAAGCAATATGTGATATAAATATTGATATCATAATATTAGTATGGATAGCATATTCAAAGCGATTAATAACTATAAAAGTGGTATTGATTAACCATGCACAAGAAAGTTCCGTTCAGAAATTCAGCGTCACCCTGATTTGTAAAATAGCTTAAAAATAACAAACGTTCTCCAAAAGGGACGTGTCTTATACCAAAACAAAGAAAATTAAATAAGCTTTTCAGTTTTATAAGTATAAGTATCTCAGGTTGTCCCTACAAAAAGTTATGAACATTCGAAGTTGAAAGTTTGCTGCTGGAATTTTCCTGGACAGCAGTTTGGAGACATTTTCATTTGCATTTTACGTTATTTCAACAATTTATTTTGCAAGTAAATATTTCATATAGTTATAGTATTCTGAGTTATCTTTGTAACAAACTAAAGAACGTATACTAATGATTTTTCTATGATTTATAATGAATTTTATACGGTAAGGTGTACAGTAAATTTCAGATTTGTCGTATCCGCTTTTTCAACGACGTTTCATGTGTAAACTATAATATTTTAAATATATATAATATCATAAAATGCAGATTATAAACTAATTAAAGATAATAATAAGAAATATTACGACGATGTATATTTTAATTGATATGGATGCAGTATAATGTAATCTAGTATGTCACAAGAAAAGTTTTCATGATCTAGATTTAATATGATATAAACGGATGCAAACGGAACATCGAAACGTTATAAAATTAAACATGGGGCACTAGATTTAAACTATAGGTATGGTATTTATTTAAATAGGTATAAAATGAATTATATAGCATGTAGCAAGATTAACTTGCCTCGATGGGTCGCGAATCGGGAAAACGGAACGTTAACCGTCGGCGGGGAAAACTCGCGACGGCGCACGGTTCACGGAATGAACCCAAACGATGAACAAAGGAGCCACACGGGTCGGAGTACCTCGCTGGAACGTCGAGAAGTGTCACCGGCACGACGAAATTCCGGCAACAAAAGAACAGTTAAAAAAATGAGAAACGAGACATGAAGCAAGAAGATAAAGAAAGATAAAGAGAAGTACGAGAGAATATATGAGAGAGAGAGAGAAAAAGTGGAGAGAGAGAGAAAGAGAGAGAGAGAGAGCTGCAAGTGGGGGCCCACGGAATTAAAAGGAACGCGATTGGCTAAAGGGGAATCGTTAGTTAGGGATAAATATTAATTAAAGATTCAAACATTTTAAGGAACGGTAGGATATATATATATAGGTTAATTTAAAGATTTAAAAGATAGGTAATGAACAGTAAGATATCAGGTTAGTTAGAAAAATATATGCGATGGTTTTAATAATATTAAAATTTAGGATTTTGGCGCCAAATAAAACATTTCCAAATCGTGCCCGGGTCGAGTCCAAAAATTTGAAATTGAAATAATAGGATTTTAAGCGGGATCCAAATTTTAAAATTAAGTGTTTTATGATTAAAAAGCATACCCCCAAAACGGACACATGTACGCGCGCGTAGCCGTCCAAACTCGCCCGTTTCACTGAACGGGACGAGAACACAATGCACGGACGCTACCACGAGGCTATGGGTGTCAAGTAGGCCAAGATGAATATTTTCAATTTTATTTTAGATGCCAAAAATTTGTTATATGTAGAAATGACTTTGCCGGGTAAATTTTTACAATAAGCAACAAACAAGCAAGTTAAATGAAATGAGTACCACATTATGCTCAAACAGTAACTGAAAATAGTAGCATTGGGCTTGGGTGTCACATTATACCCAACTACAAAAAGAATTTCGTCCTCGAAATTCCAAGAATACAAAGATAGATAACTACAAGAAAAGGTGAGGAAACTTCTGCCGGATTTCATCTTCTCATTCCCAAGTGGACTCTCCATGCGAGCGATTACCCCAAGAAACAAGCATAAGGGGGATAACCTTGTTCTTAAGAACCTTTTCCCTTCGATCCACGATTTCAATCGGTCGCTCCTCAAAAGTCAAGTCTTCTCGTACTGTTAGCTCCGAATGATCCAAAACGTGTGTTTCATCTCGAACATACTTACGGAGTTGAGATACGTGAAACACATCGTGCACATTTGCCAAGGACTGCGGTAACGCCAAACGATACGCTACCTCACCAACACGCTCCACGATCTCAAGGGTCCAACGAATCGAGGACTAAGCTTTCCTCGACTTCCAAAACGAATCACCCCTCTAGTCGGTGATATCTTCAAGAATACCAAATCACCCACGGTGAAATCTAGAGGTCTTCTTGACGTATCTGCCCAACTCTTCTGTCGGTCCTGTGCTGCCTTCATATGATTTCTGATAGGGTTATCCTTCTCAGCTGTCTGCACAACCAAATCTGGTCCCAATAATCTTCGTTCACCGACATCGTCCCAACAAACAGGTGAACGGCATTTACGACCATACAAAGCTTCAAATGGAGCCATCTGAATAGTTGCCTGAAAACTGATGTTGTAAGACAACTCCACCAAAAGTAGATGATCCTCCCAAGACCCCTTGAAGTTCAACATGCATGCTCTCAACATATCCTCAAGAGTTTGGATCGTTCTCTCCGACTGACCATCAGTTTGAGGATGATAAGCTGTGCTAAACTTCAATCGAGTCCCCAAACTTTCCTGTAAACTCCTCCAGAAGTGTGATAAGAACCGAGTGTCCCGATCGGACACGATGCTCACCGGTACTCCATGCAATCTTACAATCTCCTGCATGTACCGCTCTGCCAAAGTCTCTGTTGATTGACCAACCCGAAAAGGAATAAAGTGAGATGCCTTGATCAATCTGTCAACAATTACCCATACTGCATTGTTGCCTTTTGGACTCCGCGGTAAAGCCGTCACGAAATCCATGGTTATATGTTCCCACTTCCACTGAGGAATCGGAAGTGGTTGCAATAAACCAGCAACCCTTTGATGTTCAGCCTTAACTTGCTGACACACCAAGCACTTCGCCACAAAGCGAGCAATCTCCCGCTTCATGCCCTCCCACCAGAAATGCTGTCGAATATCTCGGTACATCTTTGTGCCTCCTGGATGTACAGAATAAGCTGAACTGTGTGCCTCCTTCATAAGCTCTTCACGAACATCACCCTTTGGAACACACAAACGGCTACCATACCTCAACGAACCATCTTCGTGGATCAATAAATCTGTTCGTAGCCCGGCTTCAACCTGCTCTCGAAACTTTTGCAGTCTAGGATCCTGCGATTGAGCTGCTTTAATATTCTCGATCAAAGACGAATGTACTTGCAGCTGCAACAACTGTCCCGTAGAACGAGGTAGCACAACCTCCAAGTCAAATCTTCGAAAATCTGCGACGATCTCCTTCTGCGTAGTTAACACCTGAATTACTGGTACCCGACTAAGCGCATCCGGCACAACATTAACCTTCCCCGGATGGTACTTAAGATCAAGATCGTAGTCAGCCATCAGCTCCAACCATCTACGCTACCTCATGTTAAGCTCCTTCTGTGTGAACACACAAGCTCTTATGATCTGTAAAAACTTCGACTCTTTCGCCCAAAAGGTAGTGTCTCCAAATATTCAAAGCGAAAATCACAGCCGCAAGCTCGAAGTCATGAGTTGGATAATTCTTCTCATGGGTCTTCAACCGTCTCGATGCATATGCTACAACCTTCCCATGCTGCATCAAAACACATCCCAATCCTTTCCCAGATGCGTCGCTGTGAATCACCAATCCTCCGGAATTGTCTGGCACGGTCAGAATAGGGCGGTTATCAACTTCTGCTTCAACGTCTCGAAAGCTAACGCACACTTATCCGCCCATACAAAAGGTACCTCCTTGCGCGTAAGCTTGGTCAACGGCTCTGCCAGACGAGCAAAGTTCTCCACAAATCTCCTGTAGTATCCGGCTAATCCAAGAAAACTTCTTATCTCAGCAACATTCTTTGGAATAGGCCAATCTCGAACTGCTGCAATCTTTTCTGGATCGACGGCAATGCCATCGCCAGACACAACATGCTCCAAAAACCTTACTTCCTCCAGCCAAAACTCGCACTTACTCATTTTCGCATACAATTTCTCCTGTCTCAACGTCTGCAGTGCGATCTTCAAATGCTCAGCATGCTCTTCAAAACTCTTCGAGTAAACCAGAATATCGTCAATGAATACCACAATGAACTGATCCAAGAACGGTGAAAAGATTCGGTTCATCAAGTCTATGAATACTGCTGGCGCATTCGTTACTCCGAAGGGCATCACTAAGTACTCGTTTCCATACCGAGTTCGGAACGCCATCTTGCAAATATCTTCTGTCTTCACTCGGACCTGATGATATCCGGATCGTAAATCCAACTTCGAGAATACCCTCGCGCCACTAAGCTGCTCAAAAAGTTCTCCAATGCGAGGGATCGGGTACTTGTTCTTGATAGCCACCCGGTTTAATTCTCGAGAGTCGATGCACATCCTTCTTGTGCCATCCTTCTTCTTTACTAGAAGAACTGGAGCTCCCCAAGGCGAGTTACTGCTTCGAATCCAACCCTTTTCAAGCAATTCAGCAACCAGTTTCTATACTTCTTCCAACTCTACTGGCGCCATTGGATAAAACGCTTTAGATACTGGCGCTGCACCAGGAATAAGATCAATTGCGAACTCCACGTCCCTCCTCGGCGGTAAACCCGATGTATCTTCAAACGCGTCCATAGAATCACGAACAACAGCCGGCTCTTTACTTTCATCACTTCCATTGATGCAAGAATATTATTTGTCGGCCTAGCCCTAAACTCGACTGGCCCGACAGAAAAACTCCCCTCCATCCCAGATAAACTCTGCTGCTCTCGGCTGCCGCAATTACTTATGAGAAAGTGGTCAAACCCAGGGAGACAATCTACCTCTGGATGTCCACGTCCAGGCTGCGCATGAAACTCCGTGCCCTGTCTGCATCGTTGGCAACTAAAGGTCCAGCGAAACTACTGAGTCTCGTCCATTCTGCTGCATGCACATCTACGGGTGCTCCCTTCTGCTTTAGTGCGATGAACTTCACTTCCATTTCCTCCCGTGCAGTCCGCGGGAAGAACTTCTCCAGGAGACTCTTCGAAAAATCCGTCCACTTGATCGGCTTGGGCAAACAGTTCTCCTCAACAAGCCACCATTCTCGGGCGTAGTCCACTAGCTGAATGCGTACCACAACAACCTTTTTGTCATCTAGAATCTGTGCCGAAAAAAGCAAGTTCTCTGTGTCAACTAGCCACTGCTCCACTGGCAACGACTCCTTTAAACCAGTAAATGTAGACGGACCCAACCGCCTGAAATCTGCTACGGTCCCTACTCGGTCAACTGGTCTAGCTCCAACATTGTTCATTGACTGATGAACGATCTGCAAACCTTCCCGAAACGAGTCCGCTTGCTGCTGGATCAGCTCGGTCTGTTTCTTTGATTCTCCAGCATTCCTCTTATCACTCCAAGCATGGAGGCTTCGTCCACACGCCTCTGGTATGTCTTCAATTTCTTACCGGCCATAATCCTGAACTCAAAATACCCAACATTAGCATGATGATAGATTTTGAATATAGATCAAGGCTAGAACTCCAAGATACTTAAATAGAGTACCGCATTGTAACTATGCCGCGGTATCATAGCCACAATTACATAACTCCATCCAAGTCGCCTAAGTCCTAGAGATAACAAGGAATCAGGTTTTCGAATCGATATGCAAAGAAAGTTTGCACATCGTAAAAGATATAATCAGGAAGAATGTGATTCAAGAATGGTAAAACGGTCAAGGTGGCAGGACATGTTTCATAAACACGGGTATTCTGATTCATGTATTGGGTGCAATACCCAACTACAAAAGAATCAACCCGACTATCCTATGTCTCTGATACCAAAAGAACCATGTCACGCCCCGCTTCCCAGAGTACGCTAAAATAGGCACGTGACATAGCCAACCATGCTACCTGTGGTTAGGAAAAATCCTTCCACAGTCACATTACGGCTGTAGAGATATCATGAACAGGAAAGTAAACTAACTATCTAGTACATGTCCATAAGCCAGAGTAAAAGAGTCAAGAAATGCTATGGTATGCGGAAGCAAAAGATCAAATAAACACCTGGAAAGTAAGACTGGATACCGACATGATCCCTACCGCTCGATCTAACAACGGCAAAACTCCTGATCAGTCTGCAACAAAGGTAGAGGATCTGGGCCATGCAAAACCCAGACGTCAGCGCGTCATAACATCAAGCAATAATAAATGAACAGGATACACGAGATATGCAGGCATGAATCATAAATAGTAACAAGTCAACAGGGATGTATAACAGTGAAGTGTATCAGTGTATGTGACGTGCAGTGATCAATCTAAACTGTGCTACTGGGTTGTCTACTCTAAAGTTTGTTTGAAATCAATTAATGTAATCCTCCATGTAACTCAAAGGATATGTCCCGTTACCTCCCGGGACCACGGATCAGGAATATATGAAGCAAGAGTGGTTCTGTCCCGTTACCCCCCGGGACCACGGATTAAGATCTAAGAGTCACGAATGGCTTTGTCCCGTTACCCCCCGGGACCACGGATCAGATGTAAGAGTCACGAATGGCTCTGTCCCGTTACCCCCCGGGACCACGGATCAAGTAATACCCTTTTAAGTTACACTTTAGTTTACACTTTTGATTTCCCAATACACCCGAGGTTATGTGTTCAAGTCAGGTATTCAGTAATCAAGAACTAATGCCAACACAGGATCAGGTAAGAGCAGGTTTGTCTGGATAGACAACAGGAACGGTCCGTGAGGACTACATGTCAGGTTTGTTGGCATTAGACACGAAATCAAGTAACGGGTCAAGCCGTGGTACATCAGGTCGTGTCAAGTAGTGTACGGTACCATGTCGGGTCAGGTAATATGTGTAGTAAGTCATGTCAGGGTGCACAAGTATCACGTGGGTGCTTATAATCAAACTATAATCAGTATGGGTACACAAAACAAGTATGGGGTACTAATATAACAACAAAATGGAATAATGTGATATGATATGCAAATAGATATAATTTCAAGGATATGGATGCACAGTTATCGATTAGGGTTACATTTATAGTTCCAATATTAATTAGGATGCAATTTATTAAACATGGAGTGTTAATATCACAGTATTATGTAGTAATGTGATCTATAGATGCAATTATATGTATCTTAAATGCGATGGATGCAAACGGGTATCCGAAAAGTTATAAAACTATAAAATGGTAATGTGGGATGTACAGCTAAGCAATATGTGATATAAATATTGATATCATAATATTAGTATGGATAGCATATTCAAAGCGATTAATAACTATAAAAGTGGTATTGATTAACCATGCACAAGAAAGTTCCGTTCAGAAATTCAGCGTCACCCTGATTTGTAAAATAGCTTAAAAATAACAAACGTTCTCCAAAAGGGACGTGTCTTATACCAAAACAAAGATAATTCAATAAGCTTTTCAGTTTTATAAGTATAAGTATCTCAGGTTGTCCCTACAAAAAGTTATGAACATTCGAAGTTGAAAGTTTGCTACTGGAATTTTCCTGGACAGCAGTTTGGAGACATTTTCATTTGCATTTTACGTTATTTCAACAATTTATTTTGCAAGTAAATATTTCATATAGTTATAGTATTCTGAGTTATCTTTGTAACAAACTAAAGAACGTATACTAATGATTTTTCTATGATTTATAATGAATTTTATACGGTAAGGTGTACAGTAAATTTCAGATTTGTCGTATCCGCTTTTTCAACGACGTTTCATGTGTAAACTATAATATTTTAAATATATATAATATCATAAAATGCAGATTATAAACTAATTAAAGATAATAATAAGAAATATTACGACGATGTATATTTTAATTGATATGGATGCAGTATAATGTAATCTAGTATGTCACAAGAAAAGTTTTCATGTTCTAGATTTAATATGATATAAACGGATGCAAACGGAACATCGAAACGTTATAAAATTAAACATGGGGCACTAGATTTAAACTATAGGTATGGTATTTATTTAAATAGGTATAAAATGAATTATATAGCATGTAGCAAGATTAACTTGCCTCGATGGGTCGCGAATCGGGAAAACGGAACGTTAACCGTCGGCGGGGAAAACTCGCGACGGCGCACGGTTCACGGAATGAACCCAAACGACGAACAAAGGAGCCACACGGGTCGGAGTACCTCGCTGGAACGTCGAGAAGTGTCACCGGCACGACGGAATTCCGGCAATAAAAGAACTGTTAAAAAAAATGAGAAACGAGACATGAAGCAAGAAGATAAAGAAAGATAAAGAGAAGTACGAGAGAATATATGAGAGAGAGAGAGAGAAAAAGTGGAGAGAGAGAGAGAGCAGCTAGTGGGGGCCCACGGAATTAAAAGGAACGCGATTGGCTAAAGGGGAATCGTTAGTTAGGGATAAATATTAATTAAAGATTCAAACATTTTAAGGAACGGTAGGATATATATATATAGGTTAATTTAAAGATTTAAAAGATAGGTAATGAACAGTAAGATATCAGGTTAGTTAGAAAAATATATGCGATGGTTTTAATAATATTAAAATTTGGGATTTTGGCGCCAAATAAAACATTTCCAAATCGTGCCCGGGTCGAGTCCAAAAATTTGAAATTGAAATAATAGTATTTTAAGCGGGATCCAAATTTTAAAATTAAGTGTTTTATGATTAAAAAGCATACCCCCAAAACGGACACATGTACGCGTGCGTAGCCGTCCAAACTCGCCCGTTTCACTGAACGGGACGAGAACACAATGCACGGACGCTACCACGAGGCTAGGGGTGTCAAGTAGGCCAAGATGAATATTTTCAATTTTATTTTAGATGCCAAAAATTTGTTATATGTAGAAATGACTTTGCCGGGTAAATTTTTACAGTAAGCAACAAACAAGCAAGTTAAATGAAATGAGTACCACATTATGCTCAAACAGTAACTGAAAATAGTAGCATTGGGCTTGGGTGTTACATTATACCCAACTACAAAAAGAATTTCGTCCTCGAAATTCCAATAATACAAAGATAGATAACTACAAGAAAAGGTGAGGAAACTTCTGCCGGATTTCATCTTCTCGTTCCCAAGTGGACTCTCCATGCGAGCGATTACCCCAAGAAACAAGCATAAGGGGGATAACCTTGTTCTTAAGAACCTTTTCCCTTCGATCCACGATTTCAATCGGTCGCTCCTCAAAAGTCAAGTCTTCTCGTACTGTTAGCTCCGAATGATCCAAAACGTGTGTTTCATCTCGAACATACTTACGGAGTTGAGATACATGAAACACATCGTGCACATTTGCCAAGGACTGCGGTAACGCCAAACGATACGCTACCTCACCAACACGCTCCACGATCTCAAGGGTCCAACGAATCGAGGACTAAGCTTTCCTCGACTTCCAAAACGAATCACCCCTCTAGTCGGTGATATCTTCAAGAATACCAAATCACCCACGGTGAAATCTAGAGGTCTTCTTGACGTATCTGCCCAACTCTTCTGTCGGTCCTGTGCTGCCTTCATATGATTTCTGATAGGGTTAACCTTCTCAGCTGTCTGCACAACCAAATCTGGTCCCAATAATCTTCGTTCACCGACATCGTCCCAACAAACAGGTGAACGGCATTTACGACCATACAAAGCTTCAAATGGAGCCATCTGAATAGTTGCCTGAAAACTGATGTTGTAAGACAACTCCACCAAAAGTAGATGTCCTCCCAAGACCCTTTGAAGTCCAACATGCATGCTCTCAACATATCCTCAAGAGTTTGGATCGTTCTCTCCGACTGACCATCAGTTTGAGGATGATAAGCTGTGCTAAACTTCAATCGAGTCCCCAAACTTTCCTGTAAACTCCTCCAGAAGTGTGATAAGAACCGAGTGTCCCGATCGGACACGATGCTCACCGGTACTCCATGCAATCTTACAATCTCCTGCATGTACCGCTCTGCCAAAGTCTCTGTTGATTGACCAACCCGAAAAGGAATAAAGTGAGATGCCTTGATCAATCTGTCAACAATTACCCATACTGCATTGTTGCCTTTTGGACTCCGCGGTAAAGCCGTCACGAAATCCATGGTTATATGTTCCCACTTCCACTGAGGAATCGGAAGTGGTTGCAATAAACCAGCAACCCTTTGATGTTCAGCCTTAACTTGCTGACACACCAAGCACTTCGCCACAAAGCGAGCAATCTCCCGCTTCATGCCCTCCCACCAGAAATGCTGTCGAATATCTCGGTACATCTTTATGCCTCCTGGATGTACAGAATAAGCTGAACTGTGTGCCTCCTTCATAAGCTCTTCACGAACATCACCCTTTGGAACACACAAACGGCTACCATACCTCAACGAACAATCTTCGTGGATCAATAAATCTGTTCGTAGCCCGGCTTCAACCTGCTCTCGAAACTTTTGCAGTCTAGGATCCTGCGATTGAGCTGCTTTAATATTCTCGATCAAAGACGAATGTACTTGCAGCTGCAACAACTGTTCCGTAGAACGAGGTAGCACAACCTCCAAGTCAAATCTTCGAAAATCTGCGACGATCTCCTTCTGCGTAGTTAACACCTGAATTACTGGTACCCGACTAAGCGCATCCGGCACAACATTAACCTTCCCCGGATGGTACTTAAGATCAAGATCGTAGTCAGCCATCAGCTCCAACCATCTACGCTACCTCATGTTAAGCTCCTTCTGTGTGAACACACAAGCTCTTATGATCTGTAAAAACTTCGACTCTTTCGCCCAAAAGGTAGTGTCTCCAAATATTCAAAGCGAAAATCACAGCCGCAAGCTCGAAGTCATGAGTTGGATAATTCTTCTCATGGGTCTTCAACCGTCTCGATGCATATGCTACAACCTTCCCATGCTGCATCAAAACACATCCCAATCCTTTCCCAGATGCGTCGCTGTGAATCACCAATCCTCCGGAATTGTCTGGCACGGTCAGAATAGGGGCGGTTATCAACTTCTGCTTCAACGTCTCGAAAGCTAACGCACACTTATCCGCCCATACAAAAGGTACCTCCTTGCGCGTAAGCTTGGTCAACGGCTCTGCCAGACGAGCAAAGTTCTCCACAAATCTCCTGTAGTATCCGGCAAATCCAAGAAAACTTCTTATCTCAGCAACATTCTTTGGAATAGGCCAATCTCGAACTGCTGCAATCTTTTCTGGATCGACGGCAATGCCATCGCCAGACACAACATGCTCCAAAAACCTTACTTCCTCCAGCCAAAACTCGCACTTACTCAAATTCGCATACAATTTCTCCTGTCTCAACGTCTGCAGTGCGATCTTCAAATGCTCAGCATGCTCTTCAAAACTCTTCGAGTAAACCAGAATATCGTCAATGAATACCACAATGAACTGATCCAAGAACGGTGAAAAGATTCGGTTCTTCAAGTCTATGAATACTGCTGGCGCATTCGTTACTCCGAAGGGCATCACTAAGTACTCGTAATGTCCATACCGAGTTCGGAACGCCATCTTGCAAATATCTTCTGTCTTCACTCGGACCTGATGATATCCGGATCGTAAATCCAACTTCGAGAATACCCTCGCGCCACTAAGCTGCTCAAAAAGTTCTCCAATGCGAGGGATCGGGTACTTGTTCTTGATAGCCACCCGGTTTAATTCTCGAGAGTCGATGCACATCCTTCTTGTGCCATCCTTCTTCTTTACTAGAAGAACTGGAGCTCCCCAAGGCGAGTTACTGCTTCGAATCCAACCCTTTTCAAGCAATTCAGCAACCAGTTTCTATACTTCTTCCAACTCTACTGGCGCCATTGGATAAAACGCTTTAGATACTGGCGCTGCACCAGGAATAAGATCAATTGCGAACTCCACGTCCCTCCTCGGCGGTAAACCCGATGTATCTTCAAACGCGTCCATAGAATCACGAACAACAGCCGGCTCTTTACTTTCATCACTTCCATTGATGCAAGAATATTATTTGTCGGCCTAGCCCTAAACTCGACTGGCCCGACAGAAAAACTCCCCTCCATCCCAGATAAACTCTGCTGCTCTCGGCTGCCGCAATTACTTATGAGAAAGTGGTCAAACCCAGGGAGACAATCTGCCTCTGGATGTCCACGTCCAGGCTGCGCATGAACCTCCGTGCCCTGTCTGCATCGTTGGCAACTAAAGGTCCAGCGAAACTACTGAGTCTCGTCCATTCTGCTGCATGCACATCTACGGGTGCTCCCTTCTGCTTTAGTCCGATGAACTTCACTTCCATTTCCTCCCGTGCAGTCCGCGGGAAGAACTTCTCCAGGAGACTCTTCGAAAAATCCGCCCACTTGATCGGCTTGGGCAAACGGTTCTCCTCAACAAGCCACCATTCTCGGGCGTAGTCCACTAGCTGAATGCGTACCACAACAACCTTTTTGTCATCTAGAATCTGTGCCGAAAAAAGCAAGTTCTCTGTGTCAACTAGCCACTGCTCCACTGACAACGGCTCCTTTAAACCAGTAAATGTAGACGGACCCAACCGCCTGAAATCTGCTACGGTCCCTACTCGGTCAACTGGTCTAGCTCTAACATTGTTCACAGACTGATGAACGATCTGCAAACCTTCCCGAAACGAGTCCGCTTGCTGCTGGATCAGCTCGGTCTGTTTCTTTGATTCTCCAGCATTCCTCTTATCACTCCAAGCAAGGAGGCTTCGTCCACACGCCTCTGGTATGTCTTCAATTTCTTACCGGCCATAATCCTGAACTCAAAATACCCAACATTAGCATGATGATAGATTTTGAATATAGATCAAGGCTAGAACTCCAAGATACTTAAATAGCGTACCGCATTGTAACTATGCCGCGGTATCATAGCCATAATTACATAACTCCATCCAAGTCGCCTAAGTCCTAGAGATAACAAGGAATCAGGTTTTCGAATCGATATGCAAAGAAAGTTTGCACATCGTAAAAGATATAATCAGGAAGAATGTGATTCAAGAATGGTAAAACGGTCAAGGTGGCAGGACATGTTTCATAAACACGGGTATTCTGATTCATGTATTGGGTGCAATACCCAACTACAAAAGAATCAACCCGACTATCCTATGTCTCTGATACCAAAAGAACCATGTCACGCCCCGCTTCCCAGAGTACGCTAAAATAGGCACATGACATAGCCAACCATGCTACCTGTGGTTAGGAAAAATCCTTCCACAGTCACATTACGGCTGTAGAGATATCAAGAACAGGAAAGTAAACTAACTATCTAGTACATGTCCATAAGCCAGAGTAAAAGAGTCAAGAAATGCTATGGTATGCGGAAGCAAAAGATCAAATAAACACCTGGAAAGTAAGACTGGATACCGACATGATCCCTACCGCTCGATCTAACAACGGCAAAACTCCTGATCAGTCTGCAACAAAGGTAGAGGATCTGGGCCATGCAAAACCCAGACGTCAGCGCGTCATAACATCAAGCAATAATAAATGAACAGGATACACGAGATATGCAGGCATGAATCATAAATAGTAACAAGTCAACAGGGATGTATAACACTGAAGTGTATCAGTGTATGTGACGTGCAGTGATCAATCTAAACTGTGCTACTGGGTTGTCTACTCTAAAGTTTGTTTGAAATCAATTAATGTAATCCTCCATGTAACTCAAAGGATATGTCCCGTTACCCCCCTGGACCACGGATCAGGAATATATGAACCAAGAGTGGTTCTGTCCCGTTACCCCCCGGGACCACGGATTAAGATGTAAGAGTCACGAATGGCTCTGTCCCGTTACCCCCCGGGACCACGGATCAGATGTAAGAGTCACGAATGGCTCTGTCCCGTTACCCCCCGGGACCACGGATCAAGTAATACCCTTTTAAGTTACACTTTAGTTTACACTTTTGATTTCCCCATACCCCCAAGGTTATGTGTTCAAGTCAGGTATTCAGTAATCAAGAACTAATGCCAACACAGGATCAGGTAAGAGCAGGTTTGTCTGGATAGACAACAGGAACGGTCCGTGAGGACTACATATCAGGTTTGTTGGCATTAGACACGAAATCAAGTAACGGGTCAAGCCGTGGTACATCAGGTCGAGTCAAGTAGTGTACGGTACCATGTCGGGTCAGGTAATATGTGTAGCAAGTCATGTCAGGGTGCACAAGTATCACGTGGGTGCTCATAATCAAACTATAATCAGTATGGGTACACAAAACAAGTATGGGGTACTAATATAACAACAAAATGGAATAATGTGATATGATATGCAAATAGATATAATTTCAAGGATATGGATGCACAGTTATCGATTAGGGTTACATTTATAGTTCCAATATTAATTAGGATGCAATTTATTAAACATGAAGTGTTAATATCACAGTATTATGTAGTAATGTGATCTATAGATGCAATTATATGTATCTTAAATGCGATGGATGCAAACGGGTATCCGAAAAGTTATAAAACTATAAAATGGTAATGTGGGATGTACAACTAAGCAATATGTGATATAATTATTGATATCATAATATTAGTATGGATAGCATATTCAAAGCGATAATAACTATAAAAGTGGTATTGATTAACCATGCACAAGAAAGTTCCGTTCAGAAATTCAGCGTCACCCTGATTTGTAAAATAGATTAAAAATAACAAACATTCTCCAAAAGGGACGTGTCTTATACCAAAACAAAGATAATTCAATAAGGTTTTCAGTTTTATAAGTATTAGCATCTCAGGTTGTCCCTACAAAAAGTTATGAACATTCGAAGTTGAAAGTTTGCTGCTGGAATTTTCCTGGACAGCAGTTTGGAGACATTTTCATTTGCATTTTACGTTATGTAAACAATTTATTTTGCAAGTAAATATTTCATATAGTTATAGTATTATGAGTTATCTTCGTAACGAACTAAAGAACGTATACTAATGATTTTTGTATGATTTATAATGAATTTTATACGGTAAGGTGTACAGTAAATTTCAGATTTGTCGTATCCGCTTTTTCAACGACGTTTCATGTATAAACTATAATATTTTAAATATATATAATATCATAAAATGCAGATTATAAACTAATTAAAGATAATAATAAGAAATATTACGACGATGTATATTTTAATTGATATGGATGCAGTATAATGTAATCTAGAATGTCACAAGAAAAGTTTTCATGATCTAGATTTAATATGATATAAACGGATGCAAACGGAACATCGAAACGTTATAAAATTAAACATGGGGCACTAGATTTAAACTATAGGTATGGTATTTATTTAAATAGGTATAAAATGAATTATATAGCATGTAGCAAGATTAACTTGCCTCGATGGGTCGCGAATCGGGAAAACGGAACGTTAACCGTCGGCGGGGAAAAATCGCGACGGCGCACGGTTCACGGAATGAACCCAAATGACGAACAAAGGAGCCACACGGGTCAGAGTACCTTGCTGGAATGTCGAGAAGTGTCACCGGCACGACGGAATTCCGGCAACAAAAGAACAGTTAAAAAAAATGAGAAACGAGACATGAAGCAAGAAGATAAAGAATGATAAAGAGAAGTACGAGAGAATATATGAGAGAGAGAGAGAGAAAAAGTGGGGAGAGAGAGAGAGAGTGCTGCAGGTGGGGGCCCACGGAATTAAAAGGAACGCGATTGGCTAAAGGGGAATCGTTAGTTAGGGATAAATATTAATTAAAGATTCAAACATTTTAAGGAACGGTAGGATATATATATATATAGGTTAATTTAAAAATTTAAAAGATAGGTAATGAACAGTAAGATATCAGGTTAGTTAGAAAAATATATGCGATGGTTTTAATAATATTAAAATTTGGGATTTTGGCGCCAAATAAAACATTTCCAAATCGTGCCCGGGTCGAGTCCAAAAATTTGAAATTGAAATAATAGGATTTTAAGCGGGATCCAAATTTTAAAATTAAGTGTTTTATGATTAAAAAGCATACCTCCAAAACGGACACATGTACGCGCGCGTAGCCGTCCAAACTCGCCCGTTTCACTGAACGAGACGAGAACACAATGCACGGACGCTACCACGAGGCTAGGGGTGTCAAGTAGGCCAAGATGAATATTTTCAATTTTATTTTAGATGCCAAAAATTTGTTATATATAGAAATGACTTTGCCGGGTAAATTTTTACAGTAAGCAACAAACAAGCAAGTTGAATGAAATGAGTACCACATTATGCTCAAACAGTAACTGAAAATAGTAGCATTGGGCTCGGGTGTTACATATATTCTCTAAATTTCTCAAAAGCTTCAGATTTGTGTTTCATCAGGAGCACATATCCGAATCTAGAGAGATCGTCAGTGAATGTAATGAAGTACGAAGAACCATCCCTGGCATGTGTAGACATAGGACCGCATACATCACTATGTATCAGTCCTAAGAGTTCAGTAACTCTTTCTCCGTGTCCCGTAAACGGAGTTTTGGTCATTTTGCCTTTGAGACATGACTGGCAAGTGTCATAAGATGAAAATTCGAATGGTTTCAAATATCCATCCTTATGTAACTTAGCCAGTCGTGTCGCATTGATGTGACCCATTCTACAATGCCACAAGAAGGATTCGTTCAGTTCAAAACTCTTCCTCTTGTGTGTGTTTGTTATGCTCAGAACTGTTAATTGATTTAGAACATAAATGCCATTGCACAACGTGCCTGATCCAACCAACTTTTGGTTACGGAAAATGTTCATAACATTATCCTGTAATACAAAATTATATCTCTCTTTACTCAACAAAGAAACCGATATAATGTTGCATATCAGGTTTGGCATGTAATAGCATTCGTTCAGAACCAATGTATTACCAGTTGGTAATACAAGGTGATATTCCCCGACAGTCTTAGCTGCAACAATTGCACCATTTCCAACTCTTATGTCTTTATACCTTCTCCAAGTTCTCTACCTTTCCTTAGTCTATGTAACTGATTACATATATGGGATCCTGACCCGGTATCTAATACCCAGGACGTAGGGCAGATGGAGAAACAGTTCTCTGTATCGAACACACCCGAAGAAAATGCATCAACATGTACTTTCTTCATTCGGGTGGCTTGGGAATCCTGGTATTCCCCTATGTCCTGTTCATTCCCATAACTCTTATAAGAAAGAACGGAACCAACGTTCCCCAGCACAGTATAACATGCGGGTTCAGTCAATACATCCATATTATTATCTTTATTAGGGCATGACATGGTCGCTACCTGGAGAGAGAGAGAAGAAAACACTTTAGCGTATGCTCTTGCAAGATCAGATTGGTTATTATCTTATCTAATCAGGATGGCTCCCACTGGTTTTTATCAAATCTTCCTTCAAACCCTAAAAGGAAAGACTAGCCGGGATTAATTACACCCTACAACTTCGCTAATCTTTCAGCCAGGCCAGTATCGGTACTTTGAGGGAGGTTCCCCGTGCTTTCGCACGGACCTAATTAAAGTAAACCTCGTTTTCCCAGAGGCGTAACCCCGTTGACACCTTTCTAGACACCTACTTGATCGGCTAATTGTAATGTGTAAAACTCTCCCAGGAGTAACTCTTACTCGCAGTGGGTATCGGGATCCAACTATCTCATAGAATGTATGCAATCTCATTGCAAATTTCAACACTTGAAATTCCCGATAATGCTTTTGCCCCAAACGATCGATGACCTTGACAAGGTCAACAAACCATAGGCCGTAAGTCAAGTTCAACCCGTCATTTCTTGATTGAATTAAACGCACCCGCACGACCCTTGACAAGGTCAACAAGGCCGTACGACTACCCTAACTCAATCTGCATCATATGCATAAGCAGATAAATACTGGTTAGCTACCGCACACTGCGCCTTGACAAGGTCAACAAACGCAGCACGAATACTAAACAGGACTTATCTGAAATGACGGAGGGCTACGATAGGTTTTTCTGAAAACCTATTGCGTAATGAACTTGATATCGTTGTAGAATCGAATGAAGTTTTGAAATGGAGTGATTTTGAGGCTTTTCTAGTTTTGCTAAAGGGGTCACTCCCGGTGAAGGGATCGTCGGCCCTTTCCTCGTCGAATGAGGTGCGGGATATATCATATATATCACTGTGCAAAGCAAAAACTATAGAAGCTATCAAAAGAAAAACCGAGTGTGTAGCATCTGCCAGTTATTGCTAAAGGAGTCACTCCCGGTGAAGGGATCTCGGTCCTTTCCTCATCGAATAAGGTGCAGGGTATATCATATATACCGCTATGCAAAGCAAAACTGTAGCTACCCTTTTTACTTAAAATTTGATTCTACAACATCTTTTAGGTTTCTTTTCTTTCATTAATCACATTAATGAAGTCCCATCATTTAAGTTACCTAAACATCACAGATAAATACGACGTACACTTATGCCATCCGCATTCGCCTCGATGTCCCCTCGTGCACCGTTAGGTTAGGTAACTAACGACAGAGCAGGGCAGGGCTAGTGCGGGTGCAAAACATATGTAACGTCTATATAATATATCATATATACTATATACTGTATCTATCACAGAACATCACATGATCACATCACAGATATCGCAGCAGAAGAAACATATGAAACATTGGATATACTAGGACGTCCGTGTTTTCAATACGAGCCAGTATAAAACACGGATTCCACGGTCGTGATGAATAGCCAATCCCACACCTCTAGACCCCTACGAGAGCGGCAAGCAACCCTACCAATTCTAGGGTTAGGAGACCCGGACTCGACTCCTCGAGATGGTCTCCCACTGGACCCTAGAACCCGGTTACTTGTGCTCCCCTCCTTGGGTCTATCCTAATGCGGAAAAGTAAATAATATAAAAAAGGTGACAACTTCCGCAATCTGGAAGTGCCCCAATACAAGAATATTACATACAAGTTTTTACATGAATGAAAATAAAAAACACCCATCTCACATAAAAACCCCCGGCTATTCAAACATGACAATCCAATATAACATATCCAGCAACAGATAACATCACATGTCATCAACTTAAGTAAATATGCGCATCCCAATTGTCGTTGACATATAGCAAAGAAACCGGCGATATCACATATTACACTTACGGTTACAGAAAAGAAAGTGTAAAACTACAACAGTTGGAATCCGCAACCTCTTTAGACATCGCATGCCTAATCAAATGAAATACTTAGACATCGCATGCCAAACAATTATAAACCTCGCATTTTAGTCCCATTATCGAAAACTCTTTTCAATATCAAGTGAGACTAAACCGCTAGATTTATAACATTCATCCAGTTATCTCATAACTACTTGTGGATTCCAAATATTGTATCACATTCCGGATAAATAGAAAGTGTTAAACTTTCCGATCGAACAATCAAACACCTAAGTTTTCCCGAAACAGCTCAACACATGAAATAAGCTTAAGAACATTCACTTCATGTTACAGTACCAACGGTCCAGCCGTAGAAGGGTCAAGCCAACGCCTCACATGTGGCACGCCGTACTGCCCCAAACCCTAAGGTTCAAAGGGCAGTTCAAGACGGTCGTATAATCGAGTTAAGGTTTGTTGTCTTCTAGAGGGACCATCGCGTTACTTGCACTACTTGGAACGTCCTTAAACCACAGAAAAATCCAACACTTGGAAATATTCCGGCAGGGGAAAGATTGGGTATTTACATCCGGTCGAACTTTTCAACATATTCTAAAATTATCCGGAAAAACACATAGACAAAGTTTGATAATCCGATCGAATCTACGAGGCTCCAAAACACCCCTGAAAACTCAACTCTTGAGTTCAGATTAAAAAATCCCAGAAAACTCAGAACCTCAAATAACATATTACTGTGCAAAATAGGAAAGCTGACGTCATCAAATGGCCGCGGAACCGCCACAGAAGCCAGGCTTCTGCCGCGGTTCCGCCGCTCCTTGGAGGTATCTTTTGGAAAATTTTGCACCGTAATTCTTAGAATTTCCTGCTGAATTTTTTAAGAATTTTTAATCTGGAAAAAACCCAGTTTTTGAAAAAAGTCCAGAGAGCATGCAAAGTTAGGGTTTCGATATTCGTTCGGATTTCAAACGTCGTCTAGGCTTCGCCTTAGGCTCTAGCTAGGCTCTGATACCACTGTAGGGTTCCCAGGCACTCTAATGAGATCTCACAAGGTATCAACCATGCCAATTTCAAATTTTACAAGTGCCGAGAAACCCTAATACGGATCGTTAACTAGAATTTTAGGCGAAACAAAAAGCTAGTTAACATCTTAACTAAAAGTGAGAAGCTACAACCTTTGTAGATCCGGTTCTCCACTTCCTTAGCTCCACGTAGACGTCCTCTCACTGTCCTAGTCGGATCTCGGACTCTAGCATCGGCTTCATCGGAGAAATGAGCGGACAAGTCGTCGGCTACGATGCCGAAGATGATCTACGTCGAGGTTACACAAGATCAAGCTCCAACTTCACCAAGTTGTGAAACTTGTGAAGAAAACACCCTATACTACTTGGCAAGAGGTAGAGGGTGAAGAAATAGGAGGTGGGTTCACTTTAGAATTGGATTTCTCACACTTTTGCTCAAGATGCCATTGATGAAGGCTAGCTTTCCTTCTTGATGAAGATGATGAAGAAGGAGAAAGAATATCATAAGTTCTTTTTGAAAAGAATAATAAAAATGTATACTTATCATCTTCTAACCTTGGTTAGGTGTAGAGAATAGACCATGGTTAGTAGGAATGGTTAGGGTTAAGGATGAAGACAAAATGGTCACTTTAGTCAAAGCTTCATGAAGCTTCAACAAGCTTCATGAAAGAAAGAAACCATTTTGTTTTTCTTTTATCTATTTCTCATAAAAGAATGGATAAATAAATAAGTGAATAACTGAAAACCCTAATCATTATCATAACCATGGTTTAATTCTTTGCACAAAACCAAGTAAGTATGTATCATCAAACATGATACAATCAAGTGCACACAAAATATATCACATATACAATGTGCACTTCAAGTGAGAAAAACCTTTTAAAATGAACCAATACTAGTTAATGCAAAGTAATATATCAAATATATATAATTATTCATTAAATCATTAAATCAACACTTGATTCAATGATCCGGTCACGTCGCACATAACCGACTAGTATCAAATGAATCGACTTATCGAATCAATCTTTGATTCGATAACTAGGTTATATCGCATACAACCAATCGAAACATTCATCGCAAGAATGAAATACGGTATCACATACACGCATTATTCTCGGTCCCACACATATCTCATATGCGCTCCTATTTCGTTTCGCTTGAGCCAGGAAACCTCTGTGTAGGACTCTAAAGACTCGTCAATACGCCGGTAGCAGGTGATGATCATATCAAGCACCCACAAGCCACAAGCGGTCTGCTAAACGTAACGGCCACCCGGGTATTGAGCGATCAGAAGATCGACGAGCTAGCCCGCTCACACTCCTGTGAATCCAACCAGCAGCACTTACCGTACAGTCCGGTCTGTTCGTCTGATATGTCGTATATCAAGTCTAGGGGTGGTAAACGTCAGACCCCAATAACCGATAAGTCGTGCCGATGTGAGGCTCATAACGGGTCGAGAAACTACAGGTAACACTTACCAGCAAATCTCTGATCAGCCCTGGCCAGGGACTTCCCTGTTACGGCTAATCGAGCACAGCGCAACATCAATCCCCAATACCGGGAGAGACGAAACCCCTCCTATCGCTCATTGCCTCCATATGACTCGGGACTGTGCCCAAAAACCACCGTTTTGCATGCCCTCATGGACGTGGTAAGGTGGAGATCAAAGCACAGTGGGAATCACATAAGACTCTATGACGATCTCGGGTCTACAGACTAACCTGCACAAGTGTCACCTGAGAACTGCCATCTGACATGAGATATAATACCATCTGGGAGTTCTCGGCGAGTCCGTCCAGTGTACCCAGTCTCCACTGAGCACCCGTATATCATCTCTGATGTCAAACACCAATGGATATGGGATCATCCATCGCACATCTCATGGGTCCAGAGGCGTATACGCTAGTCTACACTGGTATATCGATGCCCCGTCTCGATACACCCACGACTAGGGACCTTGAAGGATGTACTTATGGACTACCATGTCCCCACTAGTATGATCTGCATCATAGTCCAGGTAGTCAAGTACACATCCTAAGGGCTTTATCAACATGTGACTATAAGACAGTTTAAAGTGACTAGTAAACATGTTAAGATAAAGAGCAACCAGATAGCATACTATCATATCGAGCAAGAAAGTCATCTCTATATATGTCCAATCATCCAATATAATATACATCATCTGTACAATACTGGCCTCTAGGGCATACATACAACTAACATTAACCCTTCAGATATAGCAGCCAAAGTCCTTACTTTGTTGGTGTATAAGGATTCCATCTCAGATCGCTAAGCATCCAGCCATTCTTACAGAGTCCCACTCTTGATGGCCAGCTCGAAACTAGTTGGGTCATCATCTCATGATGCAATCCTCGCTCCCACTGTCATAGAGAAACCGAAGTATCTCTCAGGTGGGTGAGGAACCCTACTAGATCGGCGGAGAGGCTGAGGTTCGTTGGAATCTACTGAATCCTTTGGTTCTACCAAATCATCAGCTGCAGTTTGTATAGCTGGAACCTTTCCAGTTCTACATTACAGACCTTGCCTCGAGCTTGTCCGGATTTTGCTTTTAGACATAGGCCGGTCAACCCCAAATCTTAACAAACTTAAGATATGGGCTCTTCCCTTTCCATATCTCATGTGAAATGGTAGGCATCTGATTTGATCAGAACCCTATTCAATAGGTATGCAACTTCATAAGTGCATAACTCCCTAAAAGGAAATAGGTAATTCAGTAGTACTCATCATAGAGCACACCTTATCATATAGGGTGTGATTGCTCCGCCCCGATATACCATCGTGCTATGGTGTATACGGAGGAGTAATGCTGAGAGAGAATCTCATTTTCCTTTAGAAAAGTCCAAGAATTCTGTGCTCAAGTATTCTCCTCTCTGATCTCATCATAGGACATAATACTTCTACCCGGTTTTTGGTTCTCTACTTCTAACTTATATTCATATGAATATCTCAAATGTTTCGGACTTGTGTTTCAACAGGAACATATGTCTGAATCTTGAGAGATTATCAGAGAATGTAATGAAGTACAAAGAACCAGTCCTGGCATGTGTAGACAGGGGACCTTACATACATCATCATGTATCAGTCCCAAGAGTTCACTAACTCTTTCTCTGTTTCCAGTAAACAGAGCTATGGTCATCTATCTCTGTGACATGACTGGCAAGTTTCACAAGATGTAAATTCAAACAGATTTAAATATGCATCTATGTGCAACTTTAGCTAGTCGGGTCGCATTGATATGACCTAGTCTACAATACCTCAAGAAGGATCCGTTCATTTCTGAACTCTTCCTCTTGTGTGTGTTCCGTATACTAAGAACTGTAGTTTGATTTAGAACATCAATACTTTTAGATAACGTGCCTGAACCGAACAACTTTTAATATAGGAAATGTTCAAAACATTATCCAACAATACAAAATTTTATCATTTCTTTACTAATAAAGAGACTGATATGATTTTGTATATCAGGTTCGGTATCTAATAACATTCGTTTAGAATCAATGTATTTAGAATACTGGGTGACAGTGACCAACAGACTTGGCTGCAACACTTGCACCGTTTTCTGTCTTATGAAACTTATCACCCGTTCTCAGTTCTTTACCTTTCTGTAGCCCATGTAATATATTACATATGTGGGATCCTGATCCGGTATCATATACCCAGGACGTAAAGGACATTGAGAAACAGTTCTCTGTAATGAACACACCCGAAGATGATGCATCAGTATGCACTTTCTTCGTTTGGGCGGCACGGGAATTCTGGTAATCCCCAATTTCCTGCTCTGACTTATAACAATTATAAGTTGGAGCGGGACCAACGTTCCCCAGCTCAGTATAACAAGCGGGTTCGGTCAATATATCCGTTTTATTATCTTGATTAAGGCGTGAGATGGTCGCTACCTGGAGAAAGAGAGAGAAGAAAACACTCTGCGTGCGCTCTAGCAAGATCAGATTGGTTATAATTTTATCTAATCAGGATGGCTCCCACTGTTTTTATCAAATCTTCCTTCAAACCTTAAAAGGAAAGACTAGCCGGGATTAATTACACGCTACAAGTTCGCCAATCTTTCTGCCAGGCCAGTGTCGGTACTTTGAGGGAGGTGCCCCGTGCTTTCGCACGGACCTAATTAATGTAAACCTCGTTTTCCCAGAGGCGTAAACCCGTTGACACCTTTCTAGACACCTACTTGATCGGCTAATTGCAATGTGTAAAACTCTCCCAGGAGTAACTCTTACTCGCAGCAGGTATCGGGATCCAACTATCTCATAGAAGGTATGCAATCTTATTGCAAATTTCAACACTTGAAATTCCCGATAATATTTTGTCCCTAGCAGCTATATGACCTTAACATAGTCAACAAATCATAAGTGCTAGTCAAGTTCAACCCGTCATTTCCCGATTGAATTAAACCCACCCGCACGACCCTTAACATAGTCAACAAAGTCGCACGACTATCCTAATCCAATCGCATCATATGCTTATACGGATAAGCACTAATCAGCTACCGCACACTACGCCTTAACATAGTCAACAAACGTAGCACGAATACTAACTAGTACTTATCTGAAATGACGAAGGGCTACGACAGGTTTTTCTGAAAACCTATTGCGTAATGAACTTGATATCGTTGTAGAATCAAATGATTTTTAAAATGGAGTGATTTTAAGGCTTTTCTAGTTTTGCTAAAGGGGTCACTCCCGGTAAAGGGATCGTCGGCCCTTTCCTCATCGAATAAGGTGCTGGATATATCATATATACCGCTGTGCAAAGCAAGAACTATAGGAGCAATCAAAAGACAAACCGAGGGTTGTAGCATCTGCCAGTTATTGCTAAAAGAGTCACTCCCGGTGAAGGGATCTCGGTCCTTTCCTTATCGAATAAGGTGCAGGATGTTCTACAAGGAACACCGCGATGCAAAGCAAGAACTGTAGCTACCTGTTCTTGAAAATTCGATTCCACAGCATCTTTAGGTTTCTTTTTCTTTCATTAATCACATTAATGAAGTCCCATCATTTAAGTTACCTAAACATCACAGATAAATACGACGTACACTTATGCCATCCGCATTCGCCTCGATGTCCCCTCGTGCACCGTTAGGTTAGGTAACTAACGGCAGAGTGGGGCAGGGCTAGCGCGGGTGTAAAACATAAGTAACGTCTATATAATATATCATATATACTATATACTGTATTTATCACAGAACATCACATGATCACATCACAGATATCGCAGCAGAAGAAACATATGAAACATTGGATATACTAGGACGCCCGTGTTTTCAATACGAGCCAGTATAAAACACGGATTACACGGTCGCGATGAATAGCCAAACCCACACCCCTAGACCCCTACGAGAGCGGCAAGAAACCCTACCAATTCTAGAGTTAGGAGACCCGGACTCGACTCCTCGAGTTGGTCTCCCACTGGACTCCAGAACCCGATTACTTGTGCCCTCCTCCTTGGGTCTATCCTAGTGCGGAAAAGTAAATAATATACAAAAGGTGACATCTTCCGCAACCTGGAAGTGTCCTAATAAAAGAATATTACATACAAGTTTTTTACATGAATGAAAATGAAAAACACCCATCTCACATAAAAAAAACCCGGCTATTCAAACACGACGATCCAATATAACATATCCAGCAACACATAACATCACATGTCATCAACGTAAGTAAATATGCCCATCCCAATTGTCGTTGACATATAGCAACGAAACCGGCGATATCACATATTACACTTACGGTCATATAAAAGAAAGTGTAAAACTACAACAGTTGGAATCCGCAAACTCTTTGGACATCGCATGCCTAATCAAATGAATTCCTTAGACATCGCATGCCTAACAATTATAAACCCCGCATTTTAGTCTCATTATCGAAAACACTTTTCAATATCAAGTCGGGCAATTCAAAAAGATTCCGGACATCCTGATCGAATGCTCGTCGCAAACTTCAGTAGACGGCCGCACCCCTGATACCGTCGACGAAGTGCACTAAGGCGGAACACCGCTGCCGCGAGCACCCGAACGGATGCTTTTGGTGACGGGGCTCACCTACAATCACTTGGTCGGGGCTAAGGGGTGTAGCAGTCTATTAAGTTTACCGGCGAGTATCCGCGTACGCTACGTGATTGCGACGGACTTTTGATCATATCAAAATCCCGTGGCAACCGATCAATTGAGACTAAAGTGCTATGTTTATAACATTCATATTAGTTATCTCATAACTACATGTGGATTCCAAATATTGTATCACATTCCAGATAAATAGAAAATATTAAACTTTCCGATCGAACATTCAAACACCCAAGTTTTCCCGGAATAGCTCAACACATGACACAAGTTTAAAAACATACAGTTCATGCCTCAGTACCAACGGTCCAGCCGTAGAAGGGTCAAGCCAACGCCTCACATATGGCACGCCGTACTGCCCCAAACCCGAAGGTTCAAAGGGCAGTTCAAGACGGTCACATAATCGAGTTAAGGTTTGTTGTCTTCTAGAGGGTCCATCGCGTTACTTGCACTACTTAGAACGTTATTAAACCACGGAAAGATCCAAAACTTGGAAATTTCCCGACAGGGGAAAAAGTGGGTATTTATATCCGGTCGAACTTTTCAACATTTTCTAAAATTATCCGGAAAAACCATAGACGTAGTTAAAGTTTCCGATCGAATCATCGAATCCCCAATACACCCCAGATAACACAACAGTGGAATATAAATTAAAAATATCCAGAAGAATCAGGAATGACAGAAGAACATTACTGTGCAAACAGAACTGACTGAAGCGACTAAGTGGCCGCGGAACCGCTGCATGAGCCATGCTCGTGCCGCGGTTCCGCCGCGCTTTAATCGACTTATGCGCACGTGCTTCACAGTAACTCTTAGAAAACCCTGCTTATTTTTCTGCATATTTTAAATTCACAAAAATCCCAGTTTTTAAAAATTGTACAGAGAAGGATTTAGAATTAGGGTTTCGGGTTCGATCGGGTTTCTAACTTCATCTACACATCGCCTAAGGCTCTAGTTAGGCTCTGATACCATTGTAGGGTTCCTAGGCACAATCAAGTGGTTTCACAAGGCATCAACCATGCCATATTCAAAATTTTCCATGTTCCTAACAACCCTAATGCGATCGTTGACTAGAGGTAAAGGCGAAAACAAATGCGAATAAACAACTTTACTCTAAAGTGAATGGAAATACAACCTTTGTAGATCCGGTCCTCCACCTCCATAGCTCCGCGTTGACTTCCTTCCACTGCGATCATCGGATCCCGGACTCTAGCGATGGTTTCGTCGAAGAAATGATCGGGCTAGGTCGTCGACTTCGATGCCGAAGATGATCTAAGTCGAGGCAACTCAAGATCAAGCTCCAACTTCACCAAGTCATGAAACTTGTGAAGAAAACACCCTATACTACATGGCAAGTGGTAGAGGATGAAGAAATAGGAAGTGGGTTCACTTTAGAATTGGATTTCTCACTCTTTTTCTCAAGGCACCATTGAAGCTAGAATGGTTTCTTCTTCTTGAAGAAGAAGAAGAAGAAGAAAAGAATATGATAAGATAAAATGAAAAAGAAAATAAAGTGATTCTTATCATTTTAGCAACCATGGTTTAGTGTAGAGAATAAACTATGGTTAGGTGAATGGTTAGGTTAAGCATAAAACAAAAATGGTAGACTTATTCAAAGCTTCATGAAGCTTCAACTATAAAACAAAGCAAGCCACCATTTCCCTTTTTGCCCAAAAATGAATTAAAGAATATAAATAAAACAATGGAAACCCTAACCATTAACGAAACATGGTGTATAGCATACACACACCTAAGGTTGCATGTATCATCAAACATGATACAAACTAGTGCACAAAACTATATCATATATACAATGTGCACATCAAGTGAGAAAATCCATCTTAAGTGAACCAATACTAGTTAATGTAAAGTAATATATCTAATATATAATTATACATTAAATCATTAAATCAACACTTGATTTAACGATCCGGGCATATCGCATATGACCGACTAATATCCAATGTATCGACTTATCGAATCAACCCTCGATTCGATAACTAGGTTATATCGCATACAACCAATCGATACATTCATCGCGAGAATAGAATACGGTATCACATACACGCATTATTCTCGGTCCCGCACATATCTCATATGCGGTCCTATTTCGTTTTGCTTGAGCCAGGAAACCTCTGTGTAGGACTCTAAAGACTCGTCAATACGCCGGTAGCAGGTGATGATCATATCAAACACCCACAAGCCGCAAGCGGTCTGCTAAACGTAACGGCCACCCGGGTATTGAGCGATCAGAAGATCGACGAGCAAGCCCGCTCACACTCCTGTGAATCCAACCAGTAACACTTACCGTACAGTCCGGTCTGTTCGTCTGATATGTCGCATATCTTGCCTAGGGGTGGTAAACGTCAGACCCCAGCAGCTCGATAAGTCGTGTCGATATGAGGTATATAACTGTTCGAGAAACTACTGATAACACTTACCAGTAAATCTCAGCAACCCTGGCCAGGGATTTCCGGTTATAGCCAATCGAACACAGTGCAACATCAACTCCCTATACCGGGAGAGACGAATCCCCTCCTATCGCTCATTGCCTCCATGTGATTCGGGACTGTACCCAAAAACCACCGTTTTGCACGCCCTCTTGGATGTGGTAAGGTGGAAATCAAAGCACAGTGGGAATCACACAAGACTCTATGACGATCTCGGGTCAACAGACTAACCTGTACCAGTGTCACCAGAGAACTGCCATCTGACGTAAGGTATAATACCATCTGGGAGTTCTCGGCGAGTCCGTCCAGTATACCCAGTCTCTAGTGAGCATCCGTATATCATCTCTAATGTCAAACACCAATGGATATGGGATCATCCATCGCCCATCTGTATGGGTCGAGAAGGTATACGCTAGTCTACTCTGGTATACCGATGCCTTGTCTCGATACACCCACGACTAGGGACTTTGGAGGATGTACTTATGGACTACCATGTCCCCACTAGTATGATCCGCATCATAATCCAGGTAGTCAAGTACATATCCTAAGGGCTTTACCAACATGTAACAGAGAGACAATCAGTGTACACGTTAAGGTAAAGAGCAACCAGATAGCATACTATCATGTCGAGCAAGAAAGTCCTCCCTATATATGTCCAAGCATCCACTACAATATACATCCTATGTATAGTTATGGCCTCTAGGGCATACATATAACTAACAGCTACTTGGTTTGTTTCTACTTCAATGTGTGTACATGTGTTTCTTTTAACATATTGCCTATACACATTAGTGGAGCCCTTAGGATCTTTGCTTGATTACCAGCGTTGTGATGGCAGTCACACTCGTGGGGGCTGGGTAATCCACAAGCACATCCTTATGTAGGTCCCTAGTCATAGGACTATCGACAAGGGCATCGATACTCCGGAGTAGACTAGCTATGCGCTTCTCATCCCAGCACGGGAGACGGTCTATCCCACAGCCGTCAGTGCGTCGTACTTGAGATAGTATGCGGGTGCTCGTTAGGTTACGAGTACACTGGACACGACTCGTCGGGAACTGTTGGTTGGTACTATACCTATCGTCAGTTATCAGTTCCCAGGTGACACGAGTACAGCTTAGTCCGCTGACTTGATACAGTCACTTCGCCTCGAGTGTGTTCCCACTGTACTTTGATTACTACCCTACCACGGCTCAAAGGAGTCGTGCAAACAGGTAGTAGTTGGGTGCAGTCCCGAAGCACTTGGAGGCAGTGACGGTTAGATAGGATTCGTCTCTCCCGGTATTGGGAGTTGATATCGCGTTGTGTCTAGGAGAGCCATTACACATTGTCGTCCCTGGCCAGGGCAAGCGAGATACACTGGTAGGTTTCAAGTGTTATCTTAGGGTGTTCTGGGCTACACTCCGACACGACTTGTACCGCTATTAGGGGACTGATGTTTACCACCCCCTAGGCCCGCCTTGCGATATTCTCAGACAAACAGACCGGACTGTACGCAGATTGTCATAGACAGGCTCAGTAGGAGTTCGGATGTGTTCGCCTCATCAGTCTTCTTATCGGCATCTACCTGGGGGCCATTACGTACAGCTAGTGCCGCTTGCGGTCCGTGGTTAAACCTACTGCCAGCGTAGTGTCGAGTCTTTAGAGTCCCACATAGAGGGTTATTCGCCTTTGGGCAAAACAGAGTAGAGGTCGCATGGTTTTGCAACGGTGTTCGCTCACATCCGCACACTTGTGCACGTTTGGTGTCCGGACGGTCATTACTAGCGGGCTCTGGTTTGAGCCAGATCCTAGTATTTGTTTTGGGGTTAATTTTATCTCATTGTATTCGTGTTCCTCGGAACACGAATGCGGGTGTGTATGCACAGTTGTTTGAGCTGGAGGAAAAGGATTTTCATTAGGGTTTTTGGAACGGGTGTGTATGCACAGTTGACAGTTGTCTTTTTCCAAACCCTAATGAATATGTGAAATATCAATTAATAATATTAATTAAATGAAATTGTGTTATGGTTAAGGTTGTTGACTTGTTGACCATGGTTGAAACATTAACCATCATCATTTCACTCCAAAGATGCTCTTTGATCTTTGCAAAAACATTTAATGTGAAATGATAATGGTCTTATCAAACCAACCATCACCTTTTTCATTTGATTAAAATTATTAATTAGATTAATTCACATATATTCTAGTTATGGTTGTAAAACTATATCATTCTCATACTCTCATTCTCTCTCATGCTTTCTTCTTCCTCTTCCTCTAGTTCAAGGAAAAACATTCTCACGAGTTGAGAAACCTTTCCTTGGAGATAAAACACCCAAAGCCACTCTCTACTCATCCTAAGGTTGAAGGTCTAGCAAGCCGGAGACTTTAGTTTTCTCAAGTTCGAGGAAGAAGATCAAGGTAGAGACCCTCAGGTGGATCCATCTTCGGCAAGTGAAGGCGACAAGAAGAGAACCATCCGACCACTACAAGGAGTCCAAGAGAAGGAGTTCAAGTTGAGGTATAACCCTTAACCGAGTAGATAAATCTCTAGTTAGTTGCTAGCGTGTAGTTTAGCAAAGATCCGTATTTGATAGTCCATGTTACCATAACCCGAAAAATCGTTTTTCACCGTTTCCGCAATCCCGATTGAACCGGGAGAGGTAACGTAGACTTACAGTGGTATCAGAGCCTAACTAAACACACCCTAGCATGTTAGCAAAGTATCTAGAATTTCGACCGGACAAAAAACCGCAAAACACCCCGAAAAATTCAAGTTTCTGCCGACTTTTATTTCTGCTCTAAAAATAATAAATCATGTACTAAAAATCGGCTCAGGCTTTTTGAAGAACAGGCAAGAAAAATGATCCAGTGAGTCGACCAACTTACCGTGGATCCGCGGCAGGAGCTTGCTCCTGCCGCGGATCCGCGGCCGAGTTGACTCGGCCGTGGATCGTTTATCCTGCAGTTTTCTCCTGTTGGTGTTTTATGATTTTTGAGATGGTTTGTTTCTACCCAGAATTTCCAGAGAACAAGTTTGTTTTTGGGGTGGTTACAAATCCGTATTTTGGTCAATTTTCTGTAGACTTTGGCTAATGGGTTGTATCTGTAATGTTATATGTATATTGAACGTCTGCTAATCGCTATACGTCGATTAGTGGGGATTATACATATCTGTGATCTGTAATGTTGATGGTATGTGTATATGAATTCGTTGGATTATCACGGATGAATAGCCGGGGGGTTGTGAGATGAGAGTTTTTTCTTTATCTTTCAATTCTTGTAATATGTAAATTTAATGTAATATTATTTGTATGGCCGCGCATCCGGGATGAGGTTGTAGCCGCCATTGTATAATTTCTTTTTACTGTTTTTCCTCATAGGAGACCCAAGGTGGGGTGCACAAACTACCGCGTATCTCGAAGTGCCGAGTGGCCTACTCACGTCGTTGAGGGAGGTTGGTTCGCTTCGGGTACTTGGCGGGTAGTTTGCCGCACCCGTAGGGGTCTAGGGTGGGGTATTGGCTATTCATCGTGATCATGTAATCCGCTTTTCGTTACAGGCTCGAACAGAATGCGGATTCCTAGTATATCCAATGTATTCATCTGTGATCTGGAATGGCTATCATTGCATCTGATGAATGTATATATCTATATATGATATCTATTTAGGCGTTGCTTATGTTTTGCATCCGCGCTAGTTCAGCCTCCGCTCTGTCGTTAGTTAAGTAACCTAACGGGTGATGACGGGGCCCTGTGGCGAATGCGGATGGCATAAGCGTACGTCATATTTTCGTTGTTTTCTGCAATAGTAGGATTAAATGATGGGACGCATTAAAATTAATGCAAGAAAATAAACCAAGTAAAAGTCGTTGGAACACTTTCAAAACCACTCGGTTCTTTTTCAAAAACCAACTTTTAAATGAGGAGCTTGAACCACTCCTCTTTAAAAGCTATCTTGTTCCATCGATTATATCAAGTTCACTACGTTCACGGTTTCGCCAAAACCATTCGTAGCCCTCCATCATTTCAGTTAAATATTCGGTAGTATTCAAGCTATGTATTTTGACCTCACGCCAAGGCATAGTGATTGGTAGCTGCCGGATATTTATCTGTTGCATAGATAGAATGCGTTGGTTTGAGACAGTCGTACTGCCATTTTGGCTTACGTCAAGGGTAGGTACGGGTGGGTTCAAATTAACCTGGATAATGATGGGAAGAACTTGACATGTGACTTATGACATTTTGACCTCACGCCAAGGTCATAAGAGCATGGGGCAAAAATCCACATCGGGAGTTTCAAAAGAAATTGAAACTTGCTAGCGCTGCATACCATTTGGAGTGTGATGATTCTGGTAGGATTCCTTCAGTTTTGTCACGCGATGATATTTGGATCCCGATCCTACTGTGAGTATATACTACTCCTCGGGAAATTTCTCACTTAACGATCAATGCTATAAACCTAGTAGGTGTTTAGAAAGGTGTTAGCGGGGCTACGCCGCAGGGGAAAGAGGTTCTTAAATTAAGGAACTTCGCGAAAGCGTTGGAAAACCTCCCTCGAAGTACCGACACAGGCCAGGCTGAATGGTTAAGCAAGTATTGTACGGTGAGATTGATCCCGACTAATTCTTCCTTTATGGCTTGAGGAGGGATTCGAAAGACAGTGGGAGCCATCCTGTTTAGACAAACTAAAAACCACTCTAAACTTGCAAGAGCATCATGCTAAAGTGTTTCTTCTCTCTCTCCTAATTGCAGCGACCAATCGACATGACCGGACTTAAGTTATTACTAGATAAAAACATACTGACAGGGCCAAACTACAAAGATTGGCTCAGGAATGTCAAAATGGCAATCACTTACGACAAGTTGGGGTATCTCCTTACCACCAAAGCTCCCCTATCCCAGGTCCCACCTCCAGCGTCGCGGATATAGAAATCCGTAAGACATGAGAGATCGATTGCGCGAAGGCCAAGTGCCTCATGCTTGCCTCTATGGACAATGAACATCAGAGGAGGCACGAGAATATGGACTTGGAATCCATATTTCTTCATACAAAAGAACTGTATGGAGAGCAATCTCGTAACGCCAGATACGAAGCGTCGAAAAAGTTATTTTCGGCAAGGATGGCCGTCGGATCATCAGTAGCAGAACACGTGCTTAAGATGATCGGCTACATTGAGGAGCTCGCGGACCTAGGGACCACATTGGAGAGTGAGCTCTATACGGACTTAGTTCTCCAGTCCCTTCCTTCCACTTACGCCCAGTTTATCCTGAACTTCAACTTGCAAGGAAAAGAGGTTGAACTTCTGGAGCTCCTCAACATGTTGAGGAGTGCAGAGGGCACCCTACAGAAAGGTAGAGAAACATCCACTTTGTTTGTAGGAGGATCTTCCTCTTCTAAGTCCAAGGCGAAAGCCAAGGGAAAGAAGAAGAAATCCTCCGCCAAACCAAGGGGCGGTGTTAGTAAAGTGGATACGAAGGGAAAGGCAAAAGCAACAAAGGTAGCGGGAAAGCTTGTGGGAAAGGAAGAATGCTTTTACCGTCACAAGAGTGGACACTGGAAAAAGGATTGCAGGGCTTGGAAGGCCAGAAACCAGGATTTGAAGCAAGTTGCGGCTTCAGCTTCAGGTGTGTATGTTATTGAAAACTGTCTATCAATAAACTCTACATCCTGGGTATTGGATACCGGATTAGGATCTCATATCTGTAATTCTTTGCAGGCACTGAGAAGGCGTAGGGTTTTGAAGGTAGGTGATATGACCCTCAGAGTTGCAAACGGAGCTGGCATGGATGCTGAGTCCGTGGGGGACTATCATCTGGGATTGTCAGATGGGTATGTTTTGGTTTTGCATGATTGTTATTTTGTACCCAATGCAACCTGTAATATCATATCTGTATCTTTATTATCTAAAGAAGGTTATGAATTTGCATTTGTAAGTAATGTTGTGAACATTCACCTTAATCAAGTTTTTATTGGGTCAGGTACATTAAACAATGGTATATACGTATTAAACCAACCACAGATTTTCAATGTCCAGAATACACACAAAAGAAAGTCTCCAGAAATCAATCATGCTTTCTTATGGCATTGTAGACTGGGTCACATCAATGAGAGAAGGTTGACGAAGTTACATACAGAAGGATATTTGGATTCGTTCGAATATCATTCATATGCAACTTGTCAATCTTGTCTCAAAGGAAAGATGAAAAAGACTCCGTTCACTCGACATGGGGTAAGAGTGAGCGAGCTCTTGGGGTTCGTATACAGTGACGTGTGCGGTCCAATGTCTACACATGCGTGAAGCGGTTATTCGTACTTCATTACTTTTACGGATGATTTTTCAAGGTTCGGACATGTCTTCTTAATGAAGCATAAATCTGAAGCCTTTGAAAAGTTCCAGGAATACAAGAATGAAGTAGAAAAATAAATAGGCAAAAGTATCAAGACACTAAGATCTGATCGAGGTGGTGAATACTTAAGTGCCGAGTTCCTGGATTACTTAAAAAAGAATGGAATTCTCTCTCAGCTTACTTCTCCATACACTCCGCAACATAATGGTGTATCGGAGAGACGGAACTGAACCCTATTGGATATGGTACGTTCCATGATGAGTAACGCTGAGTTGCCGTGATCATTCTGGGGATATGCGCTAGAATCAACTGCATACCTTTTGAACCCGGTTCCAACTAAGACTGTGCCTGCCACACCATATGAGTTATGGAGTGGGAAGAAACCCTATCTTCAATATCTGAAGATCTGGGGATGTACAACTTTTGTCAAAAAGCAGCATGCGGACAAACTCGAGGCACGCTCAGTACTGTGCAAGTTTGTGGGATACCCAAAAAACTCCAGGGGGTATCTTTTCTATCAAGCAGAGGAACAAAAGGTTTTTGTTTCTCGTAATGCCCACTTTCTGGAACACCAGTTTTTAGAAAATGAAATTAGTGGGAGCGCAATAGAACTGGAAGAAATTCCAGAACCACAAACTATTACTGAAAGTTTAGTAGAACCAGAAGGTTCGAAAGAACAGGACATTCCTACGCCGCTCCGTAGGAGTAGTAGGCAATCTCATCCGCCCGAGAGATACTATGGTTTTCTCATAGACGGGGATAGAGAGGATTGCATCATTGATAATGATGATGAGCCGACTAGCTTCCAGCAGGCCATTCAGAGCGTTGACTCGGTAAAATGGCTGGATGCAATGCGGATCGAAATGGAGTCCATGTACACCAACAAAGTATGGATTTTGGACGTTGCTCCAGATGGGGTAAAACCCGTAGGATGCAAGTGGATCTTCAAAAGGAAGATTGGTGTAGATGGACAGGTTGAGACCTATAAGGCTAGACTTGTTGCAAAGGGTTTTCCTCAAAGACCTGGTTTGGACTATGACGAAACCTTTTCTCCAGTGGCTATGCTAAAATCCATTCGGATCCTTCTTGCCATTGCTGCCTTCCACGATTATGAAATCTGGCAGATGGACGTAAAGACCGCTTTTCTAAATGGAAATTTAGAGGAGTGTGTCTATATGGACCAGCCAGAGGGTTTCATTCAGAGTGGGAGCAGCGGAAAGGTGTGCAAGTTGCTTAAGTCCATTTATGGACTAAAGCAGGCATCACGGAGTTGGAACATCTGTTTTGATGAGACGGTCAAAGAATTTGGTTTTAACAAAAATCCAGATGAACCATGCATCTATAGTAGATTTGTAGCACGAACTGTTGTATTCCTCGTTTTATACGTGGATGACATTCTCTTGATAGGAAATGACATTCCTATGCTACAGTCTGTCTAAGGATTCTTGTCACACAGGTTCTCCATGAAAGACCTGGGTGATGCCTCTTACATTCTGGGGATCCAGATCCATCGTGATAGATCCAAGAGGATATTAGGACTTTCACAGTCCAGGTACATCGACATCATACTGAAAAGATTCAGTATGGAAGACTCCAAGCGCGGTAATCTACCGGCTTGTCACGGTATCACCCTCTCCAAAGAGATGTCTCCCAAGACTGATTTGGAAAGGGATCGCATGTCTATTATACCCTACGCTTCTGCGGTAGGCTCTATAATGTATGCGATGTTGTGTACCAGACCAGATGTAGCTTATGCACTGAGTGTGGTAAGCCGGTATCAGTCAAACCCTGGGGAGAAGCACTGGATAGCGGTAAAGAACATTCTCAAGTACCTGAGAAGGACTAAGGAGATGTTCTTGGTGTATGGCTGAAAAGTCCTCCAGATTGAGGCCTTTGGTGACTTTAGCTTCCAGAGTGACAAGGATGATTCCAAGTCCATGTCGGGTTTTGTCTTTAGCCTCAATGGAGAGGCGGTGTGTTGGAAGAGTTCCAAACAGGAAACCGTTGCTGACTCGACTATAGAAGCGGAATATATCGCTGCATCTGATGCCGCAAAAGAAGCCGTCTGGATGAGGAAGTTCTTGAAAGAACTTTAGGTAGTTCCGTTCATTGTTGATCCAATACCTCTGTATTACGACAACAACGGGGCTATAGCTTTAGCGAAGGAACCCAGGTCCCATCAGAAATCCAGAAACATCTTAAGGCGGTATCACCTGATTAGGGAGATCGTGGATCGCCAGGAGATCGAGGTTCGGAGGGTTGCTTCAGAAGATAACACTGCTGATCCATTCACGAAGGCCTTGCCCCAGACTCAGTTCGAGCGGCTGATCGAGATGATAGGTCTTCGATACGCCAGTACATGGCTTTAGTGCAAGTGGGAGATTTTTAGTGTATATGCTCTAGAGGCCATTACTGTATCATACTAGTTTGTATATTACTTAATGGAAGCTTGGGATATTCACCATTGTATACACAATCTTGCTCAAAATAGTAGTATGCTACTTGGTTTGTTTCTACTTCAATATGTGTACATGTGTTTCTTTTAACATATTGCCTATACACATTAGCGGAGCCCTTAGGATCTTTGCTTGATTACCAGCGTTATGATGGCAGTCACACTCGTGGGGGCTGGGTAATCCACAAGCACAACCTTATGCAGGTCCCTAGTCATAGGACTATCGAGATAAGGTATCGATACTTCGGAGTAGACTAGCGTATGCGCTTCTCATCCCAGCACGGGAGATGGTCTGTCCCACAGCTGTCAGTATGTCGTACTTGAAATAGTATGCGAGTGCTCGTTAGGTTACGAGTACACTGGACAGGACTCGTCGGGAACTATTAGTTGGTACTATACCTATTGTCAGTTATCAGTTCCCAGGTGACATGAGTACAGCTTAGTCCGCTGACTTGACACTGTCACTTCGCTTCGAGTGTGTTCCCACTGTACTTTGATTACTACCCTACCACGGCTCAAAGGAGTCGTGCAAATAGGTAGTAGTTGGGTGCAGTCCCGAAGCACTTGGAGGCAGTGACGGTTAGATAGGATTTGTCTCTCCCGGTATTGGGAGTTGATATCGCGCTGTGTCTAGGAGAGCCATTACACATTGTCGTCCCTGGCCAGGGCAAGCGACATACACTGGTAGGTTTCCAGTGTTATCTTTGGGTGTTCTGGGCTACTCTCCGACACGACTTGTACGGCTATTAGGGGACTGACGTTTACCACCCCCAAGGCCCGCCATGCGATATTCTCAGACGAACAGACCGGACTGTACGCAGATTGTCACAGACAGGCTCAGTAGGATTTCGGATGGGTTCGCCTAATCAGTCTTCTTATCGGCATCTACCTGGGGGCCGTTACGTACAGCTAGTGCCACTTGCGGTCTGTGGTTAAACCCACTGCCAGCGTAGTGTCGAGTCTTTAGAGTCCCACACAGAGGGTTAATCGCCTTTGGGCAAAACAGAGTAGAGGTCGCATGGTTTTGTGACGGGGTTCGTTCACATCCGCACACTTGTGCACGTTTGGTGTCCGGACGGTCATTAATAGCGGGCTCTGGTTTGAGCCAGATCCTAGTATATGTTTTGGGGTTAGTTTTATCTCATTGTATTCGTGTTCCTCGGAACAGGAATGCGGGTGTGTATGCACAGTTGTTTGAGGCGGAGGAAGAGGATTTTCATTAGGGTTTTTGGAATGGGTGTGTCGCACAGTTGACAGTTGTCTTTTTCCAAACCCTAATGAATATTTGAAATATTAATTAAATGAAATTGTGTTATGGTTAGGGTTGTTGACTTGTTGACCAAGGTTGACTTGTTGACCATGGTTGAAACATTGACCATCATCATTTCACTCCAAAGATGCTCTTTAATCTTTGCAAAAACATTTAATGTGAAATGATAATAGTCTTATCAAACCAACCATCACCTTTTTCATTTGATTAAAATTATTAATTAGATTAATTCACATATATTCTAGTTATGGTTGTAAAACTATATCATTCTCATACTCTCATTCTCTCTCATGCTTTCTTCTTCCTCTTCCTCTAGTTCAAGGAAAAACATTCTCATGAGTTGAGAAACCTTTCCTTGGAGATAAAACACCCAAAGCCACTCTCTACTCATCCTAAGGTTGAAGGTCTAGCAAGCCGGAGACTTTAGTTTTCTCAAGTTCGAGGAAGAAGCTCAAGATAGAGACCCTCAGGTGGATCCATCTTCGGCAAGTGAAGGCGACGAGGAGAGAACCATCCGACTACTACAAGGAGTCCAAGAGAAGGAGTTCAAGTTGAGGTATAACCCTTAACCGAGTAGATAAATCTCTAGTTAGTTGCTAGTGTGAAGTTTAGCAAAGATCCGTATTTGATAGTCCATGTTACCATAACTCGAAAAATCGTTTTTCACTGTTTCCGCAAGCCCGATTGAACCGGGAGAGGTAACGTGGACTTACATAGTTCCCGGCGAGTCCTGTCTGGTGTACCCGTAACCTAACGAGCACCTGCATACTATCTCCAGTACGACGTACTGATGGCTGTGGGACAGACCGTCTCTCGATGCTGGGATAAGAAGCGTATACACCAGTCTACTCCGGAGTATCGATGCCCCATCTCGATAATCCTACGACCAAGGACCTGTATAGGATGTGCTTATAGACTACCCAGCCCCACTAGTGTGACTTCTATCACAACGCTGGTAATCAAGCAAAGATCCTAAAGGCTCTACTAATATGTATAAGCGATATGTTAAAAGAAACACATGCACATATTAAAGTAGAAACAAACCAAGTAGCATACTACCATTTTTAGCAAGACTGTTAATACAACTGTGAATATCCTAAGCTTCCATTAAGTAATATACAAACTAGTATGATACAGTAATGGCCTCTAGGGCATAAATACTAGCAATATCCCACTTGCACTCGGGCCATGTACTGGCATATCGCGAACCTATCATCTCGTATAGCATCTCGAACTGTGTCTGAGGAATGGACTTAATGAATGGATCAGCAGTGTTATTCTCCGTATCTACTCTCTTCACCTCGATCTCCTGGTGATCTACGATCTCCCTGATCAGGTGATACCGCCTTAAGATGTGTCTGGAATTCTGATGGGACCTGGGTTCCTTTGCTAAAGCTATAGCGTCGTTGTTGTCGCAATACAGAGGTATTGGATCAACATTAGTAGGAACCACCTGAAGTTTTGTGAGGAACTTCTTCATCCAGACAGCTTTTTTTGCGGCATCGCAAACAGCTATGTACTCCGCTTCCTTCATTGAGTCAGCAACGGTGTCCTGCTTGGAACTCTTCCAATAGACCGCCCCTCTATTGAGGGTAAAGACATAACCCGACATGGACTTGGAGTCATCCTTGTCACTCTGGAAGCTGGAGTCAGCAAAGGCCTCGATCTGGAGGTCCTTTCCGCCATACACCAAGAACATCTCCTTAGTCCTTCTCAGGTACTTGAGAATGTTCTTTACTGCTATCCAGTGCTTCCCCCTGGGTTTTCCTGATACCGTCTTACAACGCTCAATGCGTATGCTACATCTGGTCTGGTGCATAACATCGCATACATTATAGAGCCTACCGCAGAAGCGTAGGGTATAATCGACATGCGGGCCCTTTCCAAATCAGCCTTTGGAGACATCTCTTTGGAGAGGGTAATTCCGTGACAATTCGGTAGGTCACCGCGCTTAGAATCTTCCATACTGAATCTTTTCAATATGGTGTCTATGTACCTGGACTGCGAAAGTCCCAACATCCTCTTTGATCTATCACGATAGATCTGGATCCCCAGAATGTAGGTGGCATAACCCAGGTCCTTCATGGAGAACTTCTGTGACAAGAATCCTTTGACTGACTATAGCATAGGAATATCATTTCCTATTAGGAGAATGTCATACACGTACAAGACGAAGAATACTACAGCTCTCCCTACAATCTTACTGTATATGCATGGTTCATCTGGATTCTTGATAAAGTCAAATTCTTTAACAGTATCATCAAAATAGATGTTCCAACTCCGTGATGCCTGCTTTAGTCATCTAAACAGGATGGCTCCCACTGTTTCTCGAATCCCTCCTCAAACCAAAAAGGAAGAATTAGTCAGGATCAATCTCACCGTACAATACTTGCTTAGCTGTTCAGCCAGGCCAGTGTCGGTACTTCGAGGGAGGTTTTCCAACGCTTTCGCGAAGTTCCTTAATTAAATAACCTCTTTTCCCTGGGGGCGTAGCCCCACTAACACCTTTCTAGACACCTACTAGGTTTATAGCATTGATCGTTTAGTGAGAAATTTCCCGAGGAGTAGTATATACTCACAGTAGGATCGGGATCCAAATATCATCGCGTGACGAAACTGAAGGAATCCTACCAGAATCATCACACTCCAAATGGTATGCAACACTAGCAAGTTTCAGTTCTTTTGAAACTCCTGATGTGGATTTTTGCCCCATGCTCTTATGACCATGGCATGAGGTCAAAATGTCATAAGTCACATGTCAAGTTCTTCCCATCATTATCCAGGTTAATTTGAATCCACCCGTACCTACCCTTGACGTAGGCCAAAATGGTAGTACGGCTGTCCCAAACCAACGCATTCTATCTATGCAACAGATAAATATCCGGCAGCTACCAATAACTATGCCTTGGCGTGAGGTCAAAATACATAGCTTGAATACTACCGAATATTTAACTGAAATGATGGAGGGCTACGAATGGTTTTGGCAAAACCGTGAACGTAGTGAACTTGATATAATCGATGGAACGAGATAGCTTTTAAAAGTTGTGGCTCAAGCTCCGCATTTAAAAGTTAGTTTTGAAAAGAACCGAGTGGTTTTCCGAAAGTGTTCCAACGATTTTAACTTGGTTTATTTTCTTGCATTAGTTCTTTTAATGCGTGATATTCTTACATTAGTTCTTTTAATGCGTCCCATCATTTAATCCTACCATTGCAGAAAACAACCAAAATATGACGTACGCTTATGCCATTCGCATTCGCCACGGGGCCCCGTCATTGCCCGTTAGGTTACTTAACTAACGACAGAGCGGGGGCTGGGCTAGCGCGGCTGTAAAACATAAGCAACGCCTAAATAATAACATATATAGATATATTGCAATGATAGCCATTTCAGATCACAGATGAACACATTGGATATACTAGGAATCCGCAATTCGTACGAGCCTGTAACGAAAAGCGGATTACACGGTCGCGGTGAATAGCCAATACCCCATCCAAGACCCCTACGGGTGCGGCAAACTACCCGCCAAGTACCCGAAGCGAAGCAACCTCCCTCAACTCCGTGAGTAGGCCACTCGGCACTTCGGCATACACGGTAGTTTGTGCACCCCCTCCATGGGTCTATCCTAGGAGCAAAAACAGTAAAAAGAAATTATACAATGACGGCTAAAACCCCGACCCGGTTGTGCGGCAATACAAATAATTATTACATCAATTTACAAATTTACATGAATTGAAAGAAAAGAAAACTCTCGTCTCACAACCCCCGGCTATTCACCCGCGACAATCCAATGAATTCATATACACATTCCAATGACATTACAGATCACAGATTTGTATAACCCCCACTAATCGACATATAGCGATTAGTAGACGTTCAATACAAATATCACATCACAGAAAAACCCGTCAGCTTAAGTCTTTTAGAAGTTCGATCAAAATTACGGATTTATAGGCCCCAAAAACAAAATTTTCGTTCTGGAAAATCTGGGCAGAAAATACATATTCCAAAAATCCCAAAACAACCCCAGAAATACACTGCACCAAGTTTGGACCTCGGCCGAGTCAACTCGGCCGCGGAACCGCGGCTCTTTGAACGGTTCGTGGGACCAAATTTGGTGGTCATTCAAACAAAAGCCTGAGCCGATTTTTAAGATGAAAATTATCAACTTTTGAACCGAATAAAAATCGGCAGAAACTTGACAACTCGGGTTCGTTTTGTGACTTTTTCTTTTGATCGATCTTCTAGTTACTTTGCTAACATGTTAGATAGAGTTTAACTAGGCTCTGATACCACTGTAAGTCTATGCTACCTCTCCCGGTACTTTCGGGCATGCGGAATTTGACGAAAAACGATTTTCTAGAGGTGGTAACATGGACTCAAAACCGGATATTTGTTAAACATCTAACTAACAACCTAACTAGGGGTTTTTAACTACTCGGTTAGGGGGTTATACCTTTCTTTCTTGAACTCCTTCGTCTTCAAGCCTCGATGGTTGTCCGGATCGGCTTCACTCCGTCGTCTCCTTGCGCCGAAGATAGATCCACCTGAAAGCTTCTACCTTTGGCTCCTTCTTCGAACTTTGAAGAAACTAGTTCACTCGGTTTGCTAAACCTTGTGAACTAGAGTGAGTAGAGAAGAGTTTGTATGGGATTTTATCTATGGTTCTTGGTTCTCAACTCATGAGACAAGTGAACCATAGAGTCAAGAGAGGGAGAGCAAGAGGAGGAGATGAGAGCTCAAGAACAAGAGAGAGAATGAGAATGATAGAATGAGAGAAGACTTTTCTCATTTGGCTCTCATAATCCAAAACCATCATAACACCTCATATCAATCAAGTATTATGTGATGGTTTAAGCAACCATAGCATATCATTTCATGCACTCATTTTGCACAAAAGAGCAAGCAAGCAAAAGTCTTTGCCATGAAATGATAGCTATAGTTATCATGATGGTCAACTAGTCAAGCCTAGTCAACCGGTCAACAAAGTCAACAAGTCAACAAAAGTCAACAAGTCAACAAAGTCAACAACTCAACAACCATGTCACCATAATACTTAATTAATATAATTGTTAATCACATATCATATTCTCATTAGGGTTGAGAAAAAAGTCAATAGTCAACTGTCAACGGTCAACACCCCTAATGAGAATCCTCTGCCTCTGTCTCTCCGTCAACTGTGCATACACACCCGCATCCGCGTTCCGAGGAACACGAATGCATACTGGATAAAACCAATCCCAAAAGGTACACTAGGATCTGGCTTAAACCAAAGCCCGCTAGTGTGAACTTTCCGGACACTGTACGTGCACAAGTGCACGAATGTGACCGAACCCTGTCGCAAAACCATGCGGCCTGTCGCAAAACCATGCGACCTCTACTCTTTTGCCTAAACGCGAATAGCTTTCTGTGTGGGACTCTAAAGACTCGACACTACGCTGGCAGTGGGTTTAACCACAGACCGCAAGCGGCACTAGCTGTGCATAACGGTCTCCAGGTAGGTGCCGACAAGAAGACTGACGAGGTGAAACCCATCTGAACTCCTACTGAGCCTGAATGTGACAATCTCCGTACAGTCCGGTCTGTTCGTCTGATACATCCCATGGCGGGCCTAGGGGGCGGTAAACGTCAGTCCCCCAATAGCGGTACAAGTCGTGTCGGAGTGAAGCCCAAAACACCCTGAGATAACACTAGAAGCCTACCAGTATATCTCGTTTGCCCTGGCCAGGGACTACTCGTGTAATGGCTCTCCTAGACACAGCGCGATGTCAACCCCCAATACCGGGAGAGACGAATCCTGTCTAACCGTCGCTGCCTCCAAGTGCTTCGGGACTGCACCCAACTACCACCTGTTTGCACGACTCCTTTGAGCCGTGGTAGGGTAGTAATCAAAGTACAGTGGGAACACACTCGAGGCGAAGTGACAGTGTCAAGTCAGCGGACTAAGCTGTACTCATGTCACCTGGGAACTGATAACTGACAATAGGCATAATACCAACTAGTCAGTTCCCGACGAGTCCTGTCCAGTGTACTCGTAACCCAACGAGCACCCGCATACTATCTCAATTACGACGTACCGACGGCTGTGGGACAGACCGTCTCCCATACTGGGATGAGAAGCGCATGCGCTAGTCTACTCCGGAGTATCGATGCCCTGTCTCGATAGTCCTGCGACCAGGGACCTGCATAAGGATGTGCTTATAGATTACCCAGCCCCACTAGTGTGACTGCCATCACAACGCTGGTAATCAAGCAAAGATCCTAAGGGCTCCACTAATGTGTATAGGCGATATACTAAAATAAACACATGTACACATTGAAGTAGAAACAAACCAAGTAGCATACTACTATTTTGAGCAAGATTGTATATACAAGGTGAATATCCCAAGCTTCCATTAAGTAATATACAAACTAGTATGATACAGTAATGGCCTCTAGGGCATATACACTAACAATCTCCCACTTGCACTAAGGCCATGTACTGGCGTATCGAAGACCTATCATCTCGATCAGCCGCTCGAACTGAATCTGGGGCAAGGCCTTGGTGAATGGATCTGCAGTGTTATCTTCTGAAGCGACTCTCCGAACCTCGATCTCCTGGCGATCCACGATCTCCCTGATCAGGTGATACCGCCTCAAGATGTGTCTGGATCTCTAATGGGACCTGGGTTCCTTCGCTAAAGCTATAGCCCCGTTGTTGTCGCAATACAGAGGTATTGGATCAACAATGGACGGAACCACTTGAAGCTCTTTCAAGAACTTCCTCATCCAGACAGCTTCTTTTGCGGCATCAGATGCAGCGATGTATTCCGCTTCCATAGTCGAGTCTGCAACGGTTTCCTGTTTGGAACTCTTCCAACACACCGCCCCTCCATTGTGGGTAAATACAAAACCCGACATGGACTTGGAATCATCCTTGTCACTCTGGAAGCTGGAGTCAGCAAAGGCCTCGATCTGGAGGTCTTTTCCGCCATACACCAAGAACATCTCCTTAGTCCTTCTGAGGTACTTGAGAATGTTCTTTACTGCTATCCAGTGTTTCTCCCCAGAGTTTGACTGATACCGGCTTACCACACTCAGTGCATAAGCTACATCCGGTCTGGTACACAACATCGCATACATTATAGAGCCTACCGCAGAAGCGTAGGGTATAATAGACATGCGATCCCTCTCCAAATCAGTCTTGGGAGACATCTCTTTAGAGAGGGTGATCCCGTGACAAGCCGGTAGGTTACCGCGCTTGGAATCTTCCATACTGAATCTTTTCAGTATCGTGTCGATGTACCTGGACTGTGAAAGTCCTAATATCCTCTTGGATCTATCACGATGGATCCGGATCCCCAGGATGTATGAGGCATCACCCAGGTCTTTCATGGAGAACCTTTGTGACAAGAACCCCTTGACAGATTGTAGCATAGGAATGTCATTTCCTATTAAGAGAATGTCATCCACGTACAAAACGAGGAATACTACAGTTCTCGCTACAAATCTACAATAGATGCATGGTTCATCTGGATTTTTGATAAAGCCAAATTCATTGACCGTCTCATCAAAACAGATGTTCCAACTCCGCGATGCCTGCTTTAGTCCATAGATGGACTTAAGCAACTTGCACACCTTTCCGCTGCTCCCACTCTGAATGAAACCCTCTGGTTGGTCCATATAGACACAATCCTCTAAATTTCCATTTAGAAAAGCGGTCTTTACGTCCATTTGCCAGATCTCATAATCGTGGAAGGCAGCAATGGCAAGAAGGATCCGAATGGATTTCAGCATAGCCACTGGAGAAAAGGTTTCGTCATAGTCCAAGCCAGGTCTTTGACGGAAACCCTTTGCAACAAGTCTAGCTTTATAGGTCTCAACCTGTCCATCTACACCAATCTTCCTTTTGAAGATCCACTTGCATCCTACGGGTTTTACCCCGTCTGGAGCAATGTCCAACGTCCATACTTTGTTGGTGTACATGGACTCCATTTCGGTCCGCATTGCATCCAGCCATTTTACTGAGTCAACGCTCTGAACGGCCTGCTGGAAGCTAGTAGGCTCATCATAATTTATGATGCAATCCTCTCTATCCCCGTCTATGAGAAAACCGTAGTATCTCTCGGGCGGATGAGACTGCCTAGTACTCCTGCGGAGCAACGTAGGAATGTCCTGTTCTTTTGAACCCTCTGGTTCCACTAAGCTTTCAGTAATAGCTCGTGGTTCTGGAATTTCTTCCAGTTCTACTGCGCTCCCACTAATTTCCTTTTCTAAGAACTGGTGTTCTAGAAAGTTGGCATTACGAGAAACAAGGACTTTTTGTTCCTCTGCGTGGTAGAAAAGATACCCCCTGGTGTTCTTTGGGTATCCCACAAACTTGCACAGTACTGAGCGTGCCTCGAGTTTGTCCGCATGCTGCTTTTTGACAAAAGCTGGACATCCCCAGATCTTCAGATATTGAAGATAGGGTTTCTTCCCACTCCATAACTCATAAGGTGTGGTAGGCACAGTCTTAGTGGGAACTCGTTTCAAAAGGTATGCAGCTGATTCTAGCGCATACCCCCAGAATGATCGCGGTAACTCAGCGTTACTCATCATGGACCGTACCATATCCAATAGGGTTTGGTTCCGTCTCTCCGATACACCATTATGTTGTGGAGTGTATGGTGGAGTAAGCTGAGAGAGAATTCCGTTCTCTTTTAAATAGTCCAGGAACTCGGCACTTAAGTATTCACCACCTTGATCCGATCTTAGGATCTTGATACGTTTGCCGGTTTGTTTTTCTACTTCATTCTTATATTCCTGGAATTTTCCAAAGGCTTCGGACTTATGTTTCATTAAGAAGACATAACCGTACCTTGAAAAGTCATCCGTAAAAGTAATGAAGTAAGAAAAACCGCTTCACGCATGTATAGACATTGGACCGCACACGTCGCTGTGTACGAGTCCCAAGAGCTCGCTCGCTCTTACTCCGTGTCCAGTGAACGGAGACTTTGTCATCTTTCCTTTAAGACAGGATTGACAAGTGGCATACGATTGATATTCGAACGGATTCAAATATCCTTCTGTATGTAACTTTGTCTACCTTCTCTCATCGATGTGACCCAGTCTACAATGCCATAAGAAAGTCTGATTTATTTCCGGAGACTTTCTTTTGTGTATATTCTGGACATTGAAAATCTGTGGTTGGTTTAATACGTATATACCATTGCTCAATGTACCTGACCCAATCAGAACATGATTAAGGTGAATGTTTATAACATTGCTTACAAACGCAAATTCATAACCTTCTTTAGAAACCAAAGATACAGAAATGATATTACAAGTTGCGTTGGGTACAAAAAAGTAATTACACAAAACCAAAACATGTCCATCTGACATTCCCAGGTGATAGTCCCCCACGGCTTTAGCATCCATGCTAGCTCCGTTCGCAACTCTGAGGGTCATGTCACCTGCTTTCAAAACACTACGGTTTCTCAACGCCTGCAAAGAATTACAGATATAAGATCCTGATCCGGTATCCAATACCCAGGAAGTAGAGTTTATTGAAAGACAGTTTTCAATAACATACACACCTGAAGCTGAAGCTGCAACCTGCTTCAATTCCTGTGTTCTGGCCTTCCAGGCCCTGCAATCATTCTTCCAGTGTCCTTTCTTATGACAATAGAAGCATTCTTCCTTATCCACATGCTTCCCCACTTTCTTTGTTGCTTTAGCTTTTCCCTTCGTATCCACTTTACTAACACCGCCTCTTGGTTTGGCGGGGGCTTTCTTCTTCTTTCCCTTGGCTTTCGCCTTGGACCTAGAAGAAGATGATCCTCCTACAAACAAAGTGGATGTTTCCCTACCTTTCTGTAGGGTGCCCTCTGCGCTCCTCAGCATGTTGAGGAGCTCTGAAAGTTCAACTTCGTTTTCTTGGAAGTTGAAGTTCAGTATAAACTGGGCGTAAGTGGAAGGAAGGGACTGGAGAACTAAGTCCGTATAGAGCTCACTCTCCAATGTGGTCCCTAGGTCCGCGAGCTCCTCAATGTAGCTGATCATCTTAAGCACGTGTTCTGCTACTGATGATCCGACGGCCATCCTTGCCGAAAATAACTTTTTCGACGCTTCGTATCTTGCGATACGAGATTGCTCTCCATACAGTTCTTTTGTATGAAGAAATATGGATTCCAAGTCCATATTCTCGTGCCTCCTCTGATGTTCATTGTCCATAGAGGCAAGTACGAGGCACTTGGCCTTCGCGCTATCAATCTCCCAAGTCTTACGGATTTCCTTATCCGCGACGTTGGAAGTGGGACCAGGGACAGGGGGAGCTTTGGTAGTAAGAAGATACCCCAGCTTGTCGTAAGTGATTGCCATTTTGACATTCCTGAGCCAATCTTTGTAGTTTGGCCCTGTCAGTATGTTTTTATCTAGGAGTAACTTAAGTCCAGTCATTTCGATTGGTCGCTCCAATTAGGAGAGAGAAGAAACACTCAGCATGATGCTCTTGCAAGTTTAGAATGGTTTTTAATTTGTCTAAACAGGATGGCTCCCACTGTTTCTCGAATCCCTCCTCAAACCAAAAAGGAAGAATTAGTCAGGATCAATCTCACCGTACAATACTTGCTTAGCCGTTCAGTCAGGCCAGTGTCGGTACTTCGAGGGAGGTTTTCTAACGCTTTCGCGAAGTTCCTTAATTAAATAACCTCTTTTCCCTGGGGGCGTAGCCCCGCTAACACCTTTCTAGACACCTACTGGGTTTATAGCATTGATCGTTTAGTGAGAAATTTCCCGAGGAGTAGCATATACTCACAGTAGGATCGGGATCCAAATATCATCGCGTGATGAAACTGAAGGAATCCTACCAGAATCATCACACTCCAAATGGTATGCAACACTAGCAAGTTTCAGTTCTTTTGAAACTCCCGATGTGGATTTTTGCCCCATGCTCTTATGACCTTGGCGTGAGGTCAAAATGTCATAAGCCACATGTCAAGTTCTTCCCATCATTATCCAGGTTAATTTGAATCCACCCGTACCTACCCTTGACGTAGGCCAAAATGGTAGTACGGCTGTCCCAAACCAACGCATTCTATCTATGCAACAGATAAATATCCGGCAGCTACTAATCACTATGCCTTGACGTGAGGTCAAAATGCATAGCTTGAATACTACCGAATATTTAACTGAAATGATGGAGGGTTACGAATGGTTTTGGCAAAACCGTGAACGTGGTGAACTTGATATAATCGATGGAATGAGATAGCTTTTAAAAGGAGTGGCTCAAGCTCCGCATTTAAAAGTTAGTTTTGAAAAGAACCGAGTGGTTTTCCGAAAGTGTTCCAACGATTTTAACTTGGGTTATCTTCTTGCATTAGTTCTTTTAATGCGTGATATTCTTGCATTAGTTCTTTTAATGCGTCCCATCATTTAATCCTACCATTGCAGAAAACAACCAAAATATGACGTACGCTTATGCCATTCGCATTCGCCACGGGGCCCCGTCATTACCCGTTAGGTTACTTAACTAACGACAGAGCGGGGGCTGGGCTAGCGCTGCTGTAAAACATAAGCAACGCCTAAATAATATCATATATAGATATATTGCAATGATAGCCATTTCAGATCACAGATGAACACATTGGATATACTAGGAATCCGCAATTCGTACGAGCCTGTAACGAAAAGCAGATTACACGGTCGCGGTGAATAGCCAATACCCCACCCAAGACCCCTACGGGTGCGGCAAACTACCCGCCAAGTACCCGAAGCGAAGCAACCTTCCACAACTCCGTGAGTAGGCCACTCGGCACTTCGGCATACCCGATAGTTTGTGCACCCCCTCCATGGGTCTATCCTAGGAGCAAAACCAGTAAAAAGAAATTATACAATGACGGCTACAACCCCGACCCGGTTGTGCGGCCATACAAATAATTATTACATAAATTTACAAATTTACATGAATTGAAAGAAAAGAAAACTCTCGTCTCACAACCCCCGGCTATTCACCCGCGACAATCCAATGAATTCATATACACATTCCAATGACATTACAGATCACAGATTTGTATAACCCCCACTAATCGACATATAGCGATTAGTAGACGTTCAATACAAATATCACATCACAGAAAAACCCGTCAGCTTAAGTCTTTTAGAAGTTCGATCAAAAATATGGATTTATAGGCCTCAAAAACAAAATTTTCGTTCTGGAAAATCTGGGAAGAAAATACATATTCCAAAAATCCCAAAACAACCCCAGAAATACACTGCACCAAGTTTGGACCTCGGCCGAGTCAACTCGGCCGCGGAACCGCGGCGGGAGCGTTCTCCCGCCGCGTTTCTGCGGCTCTTTGAACGGTTCGTGGGACCAAATTTGGTGGTTATTCAAACAAAAGCCTGAGCCGATTTTTAAGATGAAAATTATCAACTTTTGAACAGAATAAAAATCGGCAGAAACTTGACAACTCGGGTTCGTTTTGTGACTTTATCATTTGATCGATCTTCTAGTTAGTTTGCTAACATATTAGATAGAGTTTAACTAGGATTTGATACCACTGTAAGTCCATGCTACCTCTCCCGGTACTTTCGGGCATGCGGAATTTGACGAAAAACGATTTTCTAGAGGTGGTAACATGGACTCAAAACCGGATCTTTGTTAAACATCTAACTAACAATCTAACTAGGAGTTATTAACTACTCGGTTAGGGGGTTATACCTTTCTTTCTTGAACTCCTTCGTCTTCAAGCCTCGATGGTTGTCCGGATCGGCTTCACTCCGTCGTCTCCTTGCGCCGAAGATAGATCCACCTGAAAGCTTCTACCTTTGGCTCCTTCTTCGAACTTTGAATAAACTAGTTCACTCGGTTTGCTAAACCTTGTGAACTAGAATGAGTAGAGAAGAGTTTGTATGGGATTTTATCTATGGTTCTTGGTTCTCAACTCATGAGACAAGTGAACCATAGAGTCAAGAGAGGGATAGCAAGAGGAGGAGATGAGAGCTCAAGAACAAGAAAGAGAATGAGAATGATAGAATGAGAGAAGACTTTCTCATTTGGCTCTCATAATCCAAAACCATCATAACACCTCATATCAATCAAGTATTATGTGATGGTTTAAGCAACCATAGCCATATCCTTTCATGCACTCATTTTGCATAAAAGAGCAAGCAAGCAAAAGTTTTTGCCATGAAATGATAGCTATAGTTATCATGATGGTCTACTAGTCAAGCCTAGTCAACCGGTCAACAAAGTCAACAAGTCAACAAAAGTCAACAAGTCTACAAAGTCAACAACTCAACAACCATGTCACCATAATACTTAATTAATATAATTGTTAATCACATATCATATTCTCATTAGGGTTGAGCAAAAAGTCAATAGTCAACTGTCAACGGTCAACAACCCTAATGAGAATCCTCTGCCTCTGTCTCTCCGTCAACTGTGCATACACACCCGCATCCGCATTCCGAGGAACACGAATGCATACTGGATAAAACCAATCCCAAAAGGTACACTAGGATCTGGCTTAAACCAAAGCCCGCTAGTGTGAACTGTCCGGACACTGTACGTGCACAAGTGCACGAATGTGACCGAACCCTGTCGCAAAACCATGCGACCTGTCGCAAAACCATGCGACCTCTAATCTTTTGCCTAAAGGCGAATAGCTTTCTGTGTGGGACTCTAAAGACTCGACACTACGCTGGCAGTGGGTTTAACCACAGACCGCAAGCGGCACTAGCTGTGCGTAACGGTCCCCAGGTAGGTGCCGACAAGAAGACTGACGAGGTGAAACCCATCTGAACTCCTACTGAGCCTGAATGTGACAATCTCCGTACAGTCCGGTCTGTTCGTATGATACATCGCATGGCGGTCCTAGGGGGCGGTAAACGTCAGTCCCCCAATAGCGGTACAAGTCGTGTCGGAGTGAAGCCCAAAACACCCTGAGATAACACTGGAAGCCTACCAGTATATCTCGTTTGCCCTGGCCAGGGACTACTCGTGTAATGGCTCTACTAGACACAGCGCGATGTCAACCCCCAATACCGGGAGAGACGAATCCTGTCTAACCGTCACTGCCTCCAAGTGCTTCGGGACTGCACCCAACTACCACCTGTTTGCACGACTCTTTTGAGCCGTGGTAGGGTAGTAATCAAAGTACAGTGGGAACACACTCGAGGCGAAGTGACAGTGTCAAGTCAGCGGACTAAGCTGTACTCATGTCACCTGGGAACTGATAACTGACAATAGGCATAATACCAACTAGTCAGTTCCCGACGAGTCCTGTCCAGTGTACTCATAACCCAACGAGCACCCGCATACTATCTCAAGTACGACGTACCGATGACTGTGGGACAGACCGTCTCCCACACAGGGATGAGAAGCGCATGTGCTAGTCTACTCCGGAGTATCGATGCCCTGTCTCGATAGTCCTGCGACCAGGGACCTGCATAAGGATGTGCTTATAGATTACCCAGCCCCACTAGTGTGACTGCCATCACAACGCTGGTAATCAAGCAAAGATCCTAAGGGCTCCACTAATGTGTATAGGCGATATACTAAAATAAACACATGTACACATTGAAGTAGAAACAAACCAAGTAGCATACTACTATTTTGAGCAAGATTGTATATACAAGGTGAATATCCCAAGCTTCCATTAAGTAATATACAAACTAGTATGATACAGTAATGGCCTCTAGGGCATATACACTAACAGTTTTACCCTATCTGGAGCAAAGTCCAAAGTCCATACTTTGTTAGTGTACATAGACTCCATTTCGGTCCGCATTGCATCCATCCATTTTACTGAGTCGCCGCTCTGAATGGCTTGCTGGAAGCTAGTAGGGTCATCATTGTCAATGATGCAATCTTCTCTATCCCCGTCTATGTGAAAACCGTGGTATCTCTCGCGCGGATGAGAATGCCTACTACTTCTGCGGATAGGCGCCGGGATGTCCCTTTCTTCTGAAACTTCTGGTTCTACCATACTTTCAGTAACAGCTTGTGGTTCTGGAATTTCTTCCAGTTCTATTACGCTCCCACTCTTCTGATTTCTAAAAATTCAGCTTCTAAGAAGTGGGCATGACGAGAAACAAAAACCTTTTGTTCCTCTGCGTAATAGAAACAATACCCATTGGAGTTCTTTGGATATCCCACAAACTTACACTATATTGAGCGTGCCTCGAGCTTGTCTGCATGCTGCTTTTTAACAAAAGCTGGATATCCCCATGTCTTTAGGTACTGAAGATAGGGTTTCTTCTCACTCCATATCTGATATGGTGTGGTAAGCATAGTCTTGGTTGGAACCTTGTTCAGAAGATATGCAGCTGATTCTAGTGCATAATCCCAGAAAGATCGCGGTAACTCAGCCTTACTCATCATGGAACGAACCATATCCAATAGGATTCGATTCCGCCTTTCCGATACACCGTTGTGTTGTGGTGTGTATGGAGGAGTAAGCTGAGATAGAATTCCATTCTCTTTTAAATAACCCAGAAACTCGGCACTTAAGTAATCACCACCTCGATCAGATCTCAGTGTCTTGATACTTTTCCGTGTTTGGTTTTCCACTTCATTCTTGTATTCCCGGAATTTCTCGAAGGCCTCGGATTTATGCTTCATCAAGAAGATATGTCCATACCTAGAGAAATCATCCGTAAAAGTAATGAAGTAGGAATAACCACCTCGCGTATGTGTAGACATTGGACCACACACATCGCTGTGTATGAGTCCCAAGAGCTCTCTAGCTCTTACTCCGTGTTTAGTAAATGGAGTCTTTGTCATCTTTCCCATGAGACAAGATTCACAAGTAGCATAAGATTGATATTCGAACGGATTCAAATATCCTTCTCTATGTAACTTAGTCAACTGTGTTTCATTGATGTGACCTAGTTTACAAGGCCATAAGAAGGCCTGCTTTATTTCCGGAGACTTTCTTTTAAGTGTGTTCTGGACATTGAAAACCTGAGCTTGATTCAATACGTATATACCGTCATCTAATGTACCGAATCCAATCAGAACTTGATTTAGGTGGATGTGAACCACATCGCTTACGAGTGTAAAATCATATCCTTCTCTAGAAAGTGAGGACACTGATATGATATTACAAGTCAAACTAGGTACATACAAACAGTTACATAGAATCAATATCTGCCCACTTGTCAAAACTAGGCGATATTCTCCCACGGATTCAGCGTCCATGCTCATTTCGTTCGCAACTCTGAGAGATAAATCTCCTACCCTGATAACTTTACGGTTTCTCAAAGCATGTAATGAATTACAGATATTAGATCCTGCTCCGGTATCTTGTACCCAGGAAGTAGAGTTAATTGACAAACATGTAGCGTCTTGAAAAGTCGTTTTGGTGTTTTCCTGAAATTCGGTGAAAATTCGGTATTTTTCCGAAAACCGTCTTTCTCGTTATTTTGCAGTTTAGGGCTAATTATACCTAAAATGGATAGGTAATTGCTTGTTTTTAGTAGCTAATGAGTTACTTATGAAATTTTGGTCATTTAAAATTTTTTCCCTATTTTTCAATTTTTTAATATTATTTAAGCCGGTAAGAAAATACATTAATTAGCGATAAATACAAATTTTTCTGAGCCAATTTTAATCTTTAAAATTATGATAATTAAAATCTAGTGGTAACATAAATTTTTAGTATTTTATTTTGAATTTTTACTAATTTTTATGATAGGAAACGAATTTATTGAATTTTAAGCTAAAACTTGCAATTTTTGACTTGTAGGGGGTCTTTTTGCATAAAATTTCTTTTGTAAAACCCCTCTCTCTCTTCCCTCAGCCCTAGGACAGCCCCACCTTGTTCAAGTCCAGAAATTTCTGGCCTCACCATTGATTTTCTTTCATGTGGGGAATTGTTTTGTTTAGGAAATTATTTTAAATATAGTTGTTGAAGTATGGTGCTTTGACTTTTGGGGAGTTGACTCTTGACTTTTCCTACACACCCACACCCTCCCCCTTACCTCATACTGGCCGAAACCTGCACCCCCTCCTCTTCATCTCTTTTCTTTTCATTTTTCTTCAAATTTCTTCAAAAAAACACATCAAAATCCACAATTTATTCAAAAATCCAAACAAAATCCTTATGCTATCATTTATCCTTAGCCGTTCTTGCTTGAATCTTGGAGCTAGGAAGCCATCCTTAGAGGCAAATCACATGCTTGATCCATAGATCTTGAGGTATAATTTCCATCAAGTAAATTTCTTTTGGCTAAATTCCTTTAATTATATGGTTTTAGTGTTAAAAGTTTAGTTAATTTCTAATCTAGTTTATAAAAGAGTAGTTTGTTTTAAACTAGGGTTTGTTAGCACACCATTATGTGGTTAATTAAATTTATTTTGCTTGCTAGTTCCTACACAACCAAATCAAAGAAGTTACCTTGTTTATGTGGTCTTCAAATTATGCTAATTTAGTTAATTTTAAAAGTTTGATTTTGGTTGTAAATTGTTGTTTTAGGAATTTCAAGAGAGGGTTTATGTATGGAAAATGGGTTGTGAAGCATGATAAATGAGTTGAATTAGGGTTTTGAAACCATTATTTAGTTGATTAAATCTAATTTGTTATCTAGTTGTTTTGCTAACCTAATCTAGAAGGTTAACTTGCTAATTGAGTTATAAATTAGTGTTAATTTAAGGTTTTCATATATAGTTTGGATTAAGAATTGCTAGGTTAGATAATTCAAGTAATGGTTGTTTATGGAAAATAGGTTTTGAATCTTTGCTAATGTGTTGTAATTATAGTGTTTGTAGATTGCTTGTTGTGTGGTTGGATACTGTGTTGGATTGTGATGACCGTATCGCTAATTTTCGATTTTTGCACCAAAATTGCTAGTTTGTGCTTACTAGGTTTTTATTAAAATTATTTGGTGAATTATTTGTGATACCTTGGGGATGTTTTTAGCATCTCCTATGACGTTTAGGATGCGTGAGTGCGGATTTTTGGGTAGTCGGGTTTTAGTTTTGCCGGGCGACCAAATCGGCGTTTTTTTTTGGCAGTTTTTGCGATTTTCGCGTGTGTTCCGCGCACTTTGTGCACGTTGTACCTAGCTAGCGAACATTAGTAGTTTCGTTGGGGTTTTGCGTCGTTCTTGATATGTAACCTTATGTTTGGTATTGATGTAAATTCCAGGTTCGGTCGCGGAGACGTCAGACGCGGCGCGAAAGGGGAAAGCGGTGATTGGACACAGCTAGCCAGGGATTCCGGTGAGTAGATGTAACATCTACGGGGGACTATCGTTGGATGGCGTAAGCCGCCCGATAGTTTTAGTAACTTACAAGATCCTTAGTGATGTTAGTAATTAGGGGTGGAATACTTATTTGATTATTTGCTGCATCCATGCATTATATTGACATACATATACGAAACCATGTTATAGGACACCTGCACTATTGCCAGGGTTTTTATATGCAGCACGAGCACTATTCATGCTTACACACACACCCTGGTAATTGCCATGCCACCACACTAGATAACCTTTAAATTTAAACCTTTTACTAAATGATACTTAAACTTGTGCTATTGTCTTTAATTCCTTAAAATGAAACCGTAGGATTGCTATTCATGTGCATGTACTTCATCATATTAATTGTTCATGCCTAATCTATTAATCACACATCGCAACTTGATTATTGATACCATATGCATTCATTATCATTGATATATGCACAAATGAGGATTTCTTGAGATTTTATGATATTTCTGGATTTCGGGGGAAAGCCGCAAAATTTCTAAACTTATTATATTTTTAAAATATGTAAATTGCGGTTTTCTAGTGATGTAAGTGTCGTCCACCATGAGTTTGCTGTGGTTTTGGAAATCCGTGTCGAGGAGTGGAGGAACCGGCACGGGTACATGGTGGGCCCGGTAAGGTACCCCGGGGCAAGAGGAATGTGGTGTTGACGTTGAGCCTGGCAGGGGACGGATTACCTACCGGTGACTGTTTGGGACGGCGGATATCCAGAGGATACCGACCGTGGCCGCTAGATGATGAGATATTGATATTTGAGATGGGTCAGCCGGACGGCTGATGCCAGAGACACTATGACATGGATTTATGAGATTTGAGACAGCTTTTAGGTGTCGTTGCTGGACACCGGTTCTCGTCGATTCCTTGAGTATTATGCTGGCATTCTAAAAGAGTTTCAAAAACAAAAAGAGATAAAAATTTTCTTATAGATACCTATTGAGACCTCAGATATTCATGTTGCATACATATTCGTACACTGATGTTGTATACACACCTGCTAGTGCATCCATTCATACCTGTATTTTAGATGCTAGGATGCTTGTGTGCATGCATACGATAGCCTTTGTAGATGTTATTTATTACTCACGAGTTGGCAACTCACCCCCGTTGTGCCACAGTCTTTTGCAGGTCCGCTCCGTCAGTACAGTAGCTGGCGGGCGCACTTGTTCCTTTGCCTCCTTTGCCTGGACTCGAGGTTTTGCTCTTAGGTGGGTTATGTTACTATTTTTGTACCACCTTGTATATTCTTTGTATCTAGCGCACTCCATCTACTGTATCTACCCGTATTGTTGTATATTGACTTAGAGATGAGACTGTGAGGTTTGTGGACTTTTATGCTGTATTTTGGGGTCGAGCTCACTTGAGTCGACATGCTGTTTTTCTTATGCTTCATTATGATTATTTTGCATGCTGTCGTTTTATATTGCGTGGGATTTGTGACCGCCTTGTGGCGAAGAGCTAGCTCCCGCTTGGGGATGCCCTATTTTGTTGGATTCATATATATTTTGTTGTACCCATTTTGGGGGCCAGTATTTACAAAGGAGACTCTGCCGAAATTTTCGGAAAAATTGGTATTGTTTTTAAAAAGGGTTTTACATGACTTATTTGATAAACTCGCTTTCAATTGATTGGGTTTTCTTCACTCTTTTGCTTAATTGGTTTTGTTTTCTGGGCTTTGGCTTACTTATTTTACGGACGTCTTTAGGCGTTTCGTAAACTTAAGTGCCAGTCACGTTCCGTACCTTGCGGGTCGTGACAAAGTTGGTATCAGAGCGATAGGTTTTACCTTTTTGAGTGTAGGATGACCCTTGGTAGATGGAGTAAGTGACTTAAGTAGGGTAACGTAGCGTGCGTATGTCCGCGGCATGTAGGGTTCCTAGGCACACTAGTTAAGTTTCACAAGTGATCAAACATGCACAAATAAAATTTTACGGGTGCCTACAAACCCGACTACGGATCGTTTACTAGATATTTAGGCGAAACATAAACTAGTTAACATATTAACTAAGGGAACGGACATACAACCTTTGTAGATCCGGTCCACCACCTCCACGGCTCCGCAACGAAGTCCCCTCCGCTGACCAAAATGAATCCGGAACTCAAGTATCGGCTTCGTCAAAGAAATGGGCGGGCTTGATCGTCGGTTCGATGCCGAAGATGATCTACGTCGAGGCATCGCTAGAACAAGCTCCAACTTCACCAAGTCGGAAAAACTTATGAAGGAAACACCCTATACTACTTGGCAATAGATAGAGGATGAAGAAATAGGAAGTGGGTAAACTTTAGTTTTGGATTTCTCACTAGATTTGAAGACTTGCCATTGATGGTCAAGCTTTTCTTCACTTGAAGGAAGAAGAAGAAGAAGCTCAAATATTATGATAAGAAGAATAGAATAGAAAAGAAAAAATCAATCCTTATCATATTTGAACCATAGTAAAGTGCAGAGAGTTAACCAAGGTTAGTGAGTGGTTAGGGTTTGAGATAAAAACAAAATGGTCACCTTTGGTCAAAGCTTCATGAAGCTTCATTAAGCTTCATGAAAGAATGAAAGCTAACCATTTTGTTTCTTTCTCATTATGCTTATTATAAATACCAAAATGAATAAAACAAATAAATAAAGGAATAAGCAAATAGTAAACCCTAATGATTTCATTAACCAAGGTTTAACTCTTCACACTTAACCAAAAAAGATATGTATCATCAAACATGATACAAGCTAGTGCACAATATCATATCGCATATGCAATGCGCACATCCAAGTGAGAAAATCCATTTAAAGTGAACCATTACTAGTTAATATAAAGTAATATATCAAATATATAATTATACATTAAATCATTAAATCAACACTTGATTCAATGATCCGGTCATGTCGCATATAACGGGCCAGTATCCTATGTATCGGCTTATCGAATCAATCCTTGATTCGATAACTAGGTTATATCGCATATAACCAATCGATACACAGATCACGAGAATGGAATACGGTATCACATACACGCATTATTCTCGGTCCCGCACATATCTCATATGCGCTCCTATTTCGTTTCGCTTGAGCCAGGAAACCTCTGTGTAGGACTCTAAAGACTCGTCAATACGCCGGCAGCAGATGATGATCATATCAAACACCCACAAGCCGCAAGCGGTCTGCCAAACGTAACGGCCACCCGGGTATTGAGCGATCAGAAGATCGACGAGCAAGCCCGCTCACACTCCTGCGAATCCGACCAGTAACACTACTGTATAGTCCGGTCTGTTCGTCTGATATGTCGCATATCTCGCCTAGGGGTGGTAAACGTCAGACCCCAATAGCTCGATAAGTTATGCCGACGTAGGGTCCATAACATTCATGAAACTACTGATAACTCTTACCAGTATATCACAGCAACCCTGGCCAGGGATTTCCTGTTATGGCCAGTCGAGCATAGCACAACATCAACCCCCAATACCGGGAGAGACGAATCCCCTCCTATCGCTCATCGCCTCCATGTGAATCAGGACTGTACCCAAAAACCACCTGTTTGCACAACTCAGTAGAGCCGTGGTAGGGTGGAAATCAAAGCACAGTGGGAGACACACAAGACTCTATGACGATCTCGGGTCTACAGACTAAGCTGCACCAGTGTCACCAGAGAACTGCTATCTGACGTGAGGTATAATACCATCTGGGAGTTCTCGGCGAGTCCGTTCAGTGTACCCAGTCCCCACTGAGCACCCGCATACCATCTTCGATGTCAAACACCAATGGATATGGGATCATCCATCGCCCATCGCATGGGTCAAGAAGATATGCGCTAGTCTACTCTGGAGTATCGATGCCCCGTCTCGATATTCCCTCGACTAGGAACATTTCAAGGATGTACTCATGGACTACCCAGGCCCCACTAGTATGATCTACATCATAGTCCTGGAAGTCGAGCACACATCCTATGAGCTTTATCAACATGTAATCAGAGAGACAGAAAGTATACATGTTAAGATAAAGTGCAACCAGATAGCGTACTATCATGTCGAGCAAGAAAGTCCTACCTATATATGTCCCAGCATCCACTACAATATACATCCAATGTACAGTAATGGCCTCTAGGGCATACATATAACTAACAATCTCCCACTTGCACTAGGGCCATCTGTAGCAGTGGTTGCAGTATCACATACTCAACCATCCCCTAAAAGTCTCTCTTTGGGAAAAAAGGCCTTCGTGAGTGGATCCGCCGTGTTGTCCTCTGAGTCTACTCTCCTAACCTCGATCAACCTGGAGATCAACTATCTCCATGATCAGGTGATGCTTCCTCAGAATATGTCTGGGTCACTGATGGGACCAGGGTTCCAGGGCCTAAGCCACACTTCCATTGTCATACAATGGCAGGAACCAAGTTCATCTTATGAACCAATATATATACCCAAACTGCCTCTTTGGTAGTATCTTTAATAGCGATGTTACCAGCCTTTATCGTCTAGTTTGCCACGGTATCGAGCTTGGAACTCTTCCAACATACCGTCCCTTTACTGAAGGTAAAGACAGTGCCTGTGACTGACATTCAGTCGTCTTTATTACCCTGGAACTCTTCCAGTGATTCTCCCCAGGATCGATTGATACCATCTCACTATTCCTAGTGAGAACCCTAATATCCCTTTAGATCTATCTCATAGGTCCAAATCTCAGGATTTAGGAGGTATCATCTTTATCCTATTTGGAGAATCCTTGTGATAATAGGAGATTGACCGATCGTAGTATAGGAAACTCTTTTCCTATTAAGAGTATGTTGTCTACGTACAATACGAAGATAACCACCTTACTCTCTACTACCCTTTTGTGTATACAAGGTTCGTCTACCATTTTGATGAAGTCAAACACTTTGACTTTCACATCAAAACAGACGTTCCAACTCCGCGATACCTGCTTCATTATGTAAAGCAACTTGCACACGTTTCCGCTGCTCCCACTGTTTACGAAGCCCTCTGGCTGTGTTCTTATAGACGTTCTTTTCTAAATCAGTATTTAGAGAAGCAGTCATGGCACCCAACCGCCAGATATCGTAGTCATGGTATGTAGCCGTGGTAAGTAGGATCTGGATAGACTTAAGCATAGCTACTGGAAAAAGGTTTCATCATTATCCACGCCTGGTCGATGACGAAAACCTTTAACAAGTCTAGCTTTGAAAGTCTCAACTTTTCCATCTACACCAAGTAATCTTCTCAAGATATACTTGCTCCTGATGGGGATTTAACCCTTCAGATATAGCAGCTAAAGTCCATACTTTGCTGGTGTACATGGATTCCATCTCAGATCACTAAGCATCCAGCCATTCTTACAGAGTCCCTACTCTCGATGGCCTGCTCGAAACTAGTTGGGTCATCATCTCATGATGCAATCCTTGCTCCCACTGTCATCGAGAAACCGAGGTATCTCTCAGGCGAATGAGGAACCCTACTAGATTGGCGGAGAGGCTGAGGTTCGTCGGAAACTATTGAATCCTTTGGTTCTATCAAATCATTAGCAGTTTTGTACAGCTGGAACCTTTCCAGTTCTACAGAACTGATCTTGCCTCGATCTTGTCCGGATTTGCTTTTGACATAGGCCGGACAATCCCAAATCTTAACTTACTTAAGAGATAGTCTCTTCCTACACCATATCTCATATGGAATGGTAGGCACTGATTTGATTCGAACCTAATTCAATAGGTATGCAGCTTCTCAAGTGCATAACTCCCAAAAGGAAATAGGTAACTCAGTAGTACTCATCATAGAGCACACCTTATCATATAGGGTGTGATTGCTCCGCCCCGATATACCATCGTGCTATGGTTTATGCGGAGGAGTAATGCTGAGAGAGAATCTCATTTTCTTTTGGAATAGTCCAGGAATGCTATGCACAAGTATTCTCCTCCCTGATCTCATCATAGGACATAACACTTATACCCGTATTTTGGTTCTTTACTTCCAACTTATATTCTGTGAATACCTCAAAAGCTTCGGACTTATGTTTCAACAGGAACATACGACTGAATCTTGAGAGATTATCAGAGAATGTAACGAAGTTAAAAGAACCAGTCCTGGCATGTGTAGACAGGAGACCTTACATACATCATCATGTATCAGTCCCAAGAGTTTACTAACTCTTTCTCTGCTTCCAGTAAACAGAGCTAGTGTCATTATATCTTTGTGACATGACTGGCAAGTTTCACAAGATGTAAATTCAAACTGATTTAAATATGCATCTAAAATGTAACTACAGCCAGTCGGGTCGCATTGACATGACCTAGTCTACAATGCCTCAAGAACGAATCGTTCATTTCTGAACTCTTCCTCTTGTGTGTGTTCTGCATACAAGGAAGTGTAGTTTGATTTAGAACGTCAATGCTTTTAGATAACCTGCCTGAACCGATCAACTTTTGATATAGGAAATGTTCAAAACATTATCCAACAATACAAAATTATATCATTTCTTTACTAATAAAAAGACTGATATGATTTTGTATATCAGGTTCGGTATCTAATAGCATTTGTTCAGAATCAATGTATTCGTAATACAGGGTGACAGTGACCAACAGACTTGGCTGCAACACTTGCCCCGATTTCTGTCTCATGAAACTTATCACCCGTTCTCAGTTTTTCTACCCTTTTGTAGCCCTATGTAACAGATTACATATCTGGGATCCTGATCCGGTATCATATACCCAGGATGCAGAGGATACTGAGAAAAAGTTCTTTGTAATGAACACACCCGAAGGAGATGCATCATATGCACTTTCTTCGTTTGGGCGGCATAGGAATTCTGGTATTCCCCAATTTCCTGCTTTGTCTTATAACAATTATAAGTTGGAGCGGGACCAACGTTCCCCAGCTCAGTATAACAAGCGGGTTCGGTCAATATTCCGTATTATTATCTTGATTAAGGCATGATATGGTCGCTACCAGGAGAGAGAGAGAAGAAAACACTCTGCGTACGCTCTTGCAAGATTAGATTGGTTATGTATTTTATCTAATCAGGATGGCTCCCACTGTTTTTATCAAATCTTCCTTCAAACCCTAAAAGGAAAGACTAGCCGGGAATAATTACACTCTACAAGTTCGTCAATCTTTCAGCCAGGCCAGTGTCGGTACTTTGAGGGAGGTTCCCCGTACTTTCGCACGGACCTAATTACAGTAAACCTCGTTTTCCCAAAGGCGTAACCCCGTTGACACCTTTCTAGACACCTACTTGATCGGCTAATTGTAAAGTGCAAAACTCTCCCAGGAGTAACAATTACTCACAGTGGGTATCGGGATCCAACTATCACATAGAAGGTTTGCAATCTCATTGCAAATTTCAACACTTGAAATTCCCGATAAAATTTTTACCCCTAGCACCTATGACCTTAACTATGGTCAACAAATCATAAGTACTAGTCAAGTTCTACCCGTCATTTCGTGATTAATTAGACCCACCCACATGACCCTTAACTAAGGTCAACAAAGTCACGCGACTGTCCTAATTAATCGCATCATATGCGGTGTAGGAAGACATCACTTAGCTACCGTACACTGTGCCTTGACTATGGTCAACAAACACAGCACGAATACTAAGTACTCTACTTCCTAAAATGACGGAGGGTTGCGGCTGGTTTTTGTGAAAACCTTTAATGCTTTGAACTTGATCTCGTTGCGGAATCAAATGGTTTTTAAATGGAATGTTTTTGAAGCTTTTCTAGTTTTGCTAAAGGGGTCACTCCCGGTGAAGGGATCGTCGGCCCTTTCCTCGTCGAATGAGGTGCTGGATATATCATATATATCACTGTGCAAAGCGGAAACTATAGAAGCGATCAAAGACAAACCGAGGGTTGTAGCATCTGCCAGTTATTGCTAAAGGAGTCACTCCCGGTGAAGGGATCTCGGTCCTTTCCTCATCGAATAAGGTGCAGGATGTTCTATAATGAACACCGCGATGCAAAGCAACAACTGTAGCTACCTGTTTTATTTTGAAATTCGATTCCACAACATCAATTAGGTTTATTTTCTTTCATTAATCTCATTAATGAATATCCCATCATTTTAAGTTACCTAAACATCACAGATAGATATGACGTACACTTATGCCATCCGCATTCGCCTCGATGTCCCGTCTGCACCGTTAGGTTAGGTAACTAACGCCAGAGCGAGGCAGGGCTAGCGCGGGTGTAAAACATAAGCAACGTCTATATAATATATCATATATACTATATATAATACCTGTCACAGAACATCGCATGATCACAGATAAAACACAGCAGAAGAAACATATGAAATATTGGATATACTAGGACGTCCGTGTTTTCAATACGAGCCAGTATAAAACACGGATTCCACGGTCGTGATGAATAGCCAATCCCACACCCCTAGACCCCTACGAGAGCAGCAAACAACCCTACCAATTCCAGGGTTAGGAGACCCGGACTCGACTCCTCGAGTTGGTCTCCCACTGGACCCCAGAACCCGGTTACTTGTGCTCCCCTCCTTGGGTCTATCCTAGTGCAGAAAAGTAAATAATATACAACAACGGTGACAACTTCCGCAACCTGGAAGCGCCCCAATAAAAGAATATTACATACAAGTTTTTACATGAATGAAAATGAAAAACACTCATCTCACATAAAAAACCCCGGCTATTCAAACACGACGATCCAATATAACATATCCAGCAACACATAACATCTCACGTCATCAACGTAAGTAAATATGCGCATCCCAATTGTTGTTGACATATAGCAACGAAACCGGCGATATCACATATTACACTTACGGTCACAGAAAAGAAAGTGTAAAACTACAACAGTTGGAATCCGCAACCACCTCAGACATCGCATGCCTGACCAAATGAATTACTTAGACATCGCATGCCTAACAATTATAAACCCCGCATTTTAGTCTCAAAATCGAAAACACTTTTCAATATCAAGTCGGGTAATTCAACAAGATTCCCGACATCCCGATCGAATGCTCGTCGCAAACTTCAGTAGACGGACACACCCCCGACACCATCGACGAAGTGCACCAAGGCGGAACACCGCCACCACGAGCACCCGGACGGATGCTTTCGGCGACGGGGTTCTCCTACAGTCACTTGGTCGGGGCTATGGAGCGAGGCTGTCTATTAAGTTTACCCGGCGAGTATCCGCGTACGCTACGTGATTGCAACGGGCTTTTGATCACATCAAAATTCCGGGGCAACCGATCAATTGAGACTAAATTGCTACGTTTATAACATTCATTTAGTTATCACATAACTTATTGTGAATTCCAATTATTGTATCCCATTCCAGATAAATAGAAAATGTTAAACTTTCCGATCGAACATTCTAACACCCAAGTTTTCCCGATACAGATCAACACATGAAACTAGTCTAACAACATTCAGTTCGTACCTCAGTACCAACGGTCCAGCCGTAGAAGGGTCAAGCCAACGCCTCACATGTGGCACGCCGTACTACCCCAAACCCGAAGGTTCAAAGGGCAGTTCAAGACGGTCACATAATCGAGTTAAGGTTTGTGTCTTCTAGAGGGACCATCGCGTTACTTGCACTACTTAGAACGTCGTTAAACTACGGAAAAATCCAACACTTGGAAATTTCCCGACAGGGGAAAAATTGGGTATTTATATCCGGTCGAACTTTTTAACATATTCTAAGATTTATCCGGAAAGCCACACAGACAAAATTTGATACCCCGATCGAAACACCGAATCCCCAAATCAACTCAGAAAAATTCAACTCTGGAAAAAATATTAAAAATTCCCAGAAACCCCAGAATTAATAATTATGAGATACTGTGTAAAAATTATTAAATAAACATTCCGTACCGCCGCGCAACCGCCGCACGAGGCTAGCTCGTGCCGCGGAAGCGCGGCAAGATTGAGGAATTATGGGCACGAATTTCACAGTATATCATATATTAACCTGCTGATTTTTCTGAACATTTTTAATGTGGAAAAAGACCAGATTTTAAAAATTGGACAGAGAGCAATTTTCCGGGTAGGGTTTCGGTTCAATCGGACTTCAAATCGCGTCTGGACTTCGCCTAAGGCTCTAGCTAGGCTCTGATACCACTGTAGGGTTCCTAGGCACACTAGTTAAGTTTCACAAGTGATCAAACATACACAAATAAAATTTTACGGGTGCCTACAAACCCGACTATGGATCGTTTACTAGATATTTAGGCGAAACATAAACTAGTTAACATATTAACTAAGGGAACGGACATACAACCTTTGTAGATCCGGTCCACCACCTCCACGGCTCCGCAACGAAGTCCCCTCCGCTGACCAAAATGAATCCGGAACTCAAGTATCGGCTTCGTCGAAGAAATGGGCGGGCTTGATCGTCGGTTCGATGCCGAAGATGATCTACGTCGAGGCATCGCTAGAACAAGCTCCAACTTCACCAAGTCGGAAAAACTTGTGAAGGAAACACCCTATACTACTTGGCAATAGATAGAGGATGAAGAAATAGGAAGTGGGTAAACTTTAGTTTTGGATTTCTCACTAGATTTGAAGACTTGCCATTGATGGTCAAGCTTTTCTTCACTTGAAGGAAGAAGAAGAAGAAGCTCAAATATTATGATAAAAAGAATAGAATAGAAAAGAAAAAATCAATCCTTATCATATTTGAACCATAGTAAAGTGTAGAGAGTTAACCAAGGTTAGTGAGTGGTTAGGGTTTGAGATAAAAACAAAATGGTCACCTTTGGTCAAAGCTTCATGAAGCTTCATTAAGCTTCATGAAAGAATGAAAGCTAACCATTTTGTTTCTTTCTCATTATGCTTATTATAAATACCAAAATGAATAAAACAAATAAATAAAGGAATAAGCAAATAGTAAACCCTAATGATTTCATTAACCAAGGTTTAACTCTTCACACTTAACCAAAAAAGATATGTATCATCAAACATGATACAAGCTAGTGCACAATATCATATCGCATATGCAATGCGCACATCCAAGTGAGAAAATCCATTTAAAGTGAACCATTACTAGTTAATGTAAAGTAATATATCAAATATATAATTATACATTAAATCATTAAATCAACACTTGATTCAATGATCCGGTCATGTCGCATATAACCGGCCAGTATCCTATGTATCGGCTTATCGAATCAATCCTTGATTCGATAACTAGGTTATATCGCATATAACCAATCGATACACAGATCACGAGAATGGAATACGGTATCACATACACGCATTATTCTCGGTCCCGCACATATCTCATATGCGCTCCTATTTCGTTTCGCTTGAGCCAGGAAACCTCTGTGTAGGACTCTAAAGACTCGTCAATACGCCGGCAGCAGATGATGATCATATCAAACACCCACAAGCCGCAAGCGGTCTGCCAAACGTAACGGCCACCCGGGTATTGAGCGATCAGAAGATCGACGAGCAAGCCCGCTCACACTCCTGCGAATCCGACCAGTAACACTACCGTATAGTCCGGTCTGTTCGTCTGATATGTCGCATATCTCTCCTAGGGGTGGTAAACGTCAGACCCCAATAGCTCGATAAGTTATGCCGACGTAGGGTCCATAACATTCATGAAACTACTGATAACTCTTACCAGTATATCACAGCAACCCTGGCCAGGGATTTCTTGTTATGGCCAGTCGAGCATAGCACAACATCAACCCCCAATACCGGGAGAGACGAATCCCCTCCTATCGCTCATCGCCTCCATGTGAATCAGGACTGTACCCAAAAACCACCTGTTTGCACAACTCAGTAGAGCCGTGGTAGGGTGGAAATTAAAGCACAGTGGGAGACACAAGACTCTATGACGATCTCGGGTCTACAGACTAAGCTGCACCAGTGTCACCAGAGAACTGCCATCTGACGTGAGGTATAATACCATCTGGGAGTTCTCGGCGAGTCCGTTCAGTGTACCCAGTCCCCACTGAGCACCCGCATACCATCTTCGATGTCAAACACCAATGGATATGGGATCATCCATCGCCCATCGCATGGGTCAAGAAGATATGCGCTAGTCTACTCTGGAGTATCGATGCCCCGTCTCGATATTCCCTCGACTAGGAACATTTCAAGGATGTACTCATGGACTACCCAGGCCCCACTAGTATGATCTACATCATAGTCCTGGAAGTCGAGCACACATCCTATGGGCTTTATCAACATGTAATCAGAGAGACAGAAAGTATACATGTTAAGATAAAGTGCAACCAGATAGCGTACTATCATGTCGAGCAAGAAAGTCCTACCTATATATGTCCCAGCATCCACTACAATATACATCCAATGTACAGTAATGGCCTCTAGGGCATACATATAACTAACACGGCATACTTACGATACGGTACTCCGCCTAAGTGACTTTAGGATATACTTGCTTGAAAAATTCCTTCTTCAATTCCGTGTATCCTATGATCCTATTGCACTGTCCTTACTATCCGTTTTCCTGTAACAGCCACTATGCCGCCGAAGGCTACGAGGGCACAGAGGGCTGCCGCCAGAGACGAGATTCGAGCTGGCTCGTCCGAGACTAGGACTGAGCAGGGTGGTATGCCTACGCCGCAGGGACAGACCGATCCACCTTCCCCAGGCCGTATGGATAGGCTCGAGACCGGTATGGAGGAGTTGCGACAGATGATGGGAGGCATGCAGGAGCTACGTCAGATGGTAGGATCCCTAGTTGCAGCCAGTCGTACACCGAGGCCGGATGACGTACCTACTACATCACAGACGACCATGATACCTGCTCCTACTACTACCACCGTGGCCATTCCGGTTTCACTACAGGATTTCATGAGGCTGAGACCTCCAGTATTCACCGGCACCGAGGCAGCGGAGGACCCACAGATGTTCCTTGACAGTTTAGCCAGGATCTGCCGTTCGCTGAGATGTTCGGATGATCGATGGGTAGAGCTTGCGAGTTTCCGACTAGAGGGTCTCTCACAGACATGGTGGGAGTCAGTCTTGAGAGGTCGAGCTGCAGGTCTACCGCCTATGACGTGGGCCGAGTTTACAGCGATTTTTCTAGCCCGTTTCCTTCCAGAGAGCGTTCGTGACGCCAGAGCTCGTAGCTTCGAGGCCTTAGTCAAGACACCTGGGATGACGGTGTCTGAGTATAACATCCAGTTTACACAGTTATCCCGATATGCTCAGTATTTGGTGGATACCGAGGAGAAGATGGTGAAGAGGTTCGTACAGGGACTTGATGCCCAGCTATATCTTGCCATTGGCGCCCAGCACTACGACACTTATTCAGCTGCTATGGATACGGCATTGCGGATGGAGGCATGCATATCACGGACTTCGGCCGTTTCTGGGCCGAAGAGGATTCGCACCGATGTACCGTCTCAGAGGCAGCGCGCCAGATTCTTTCCGAGAGATAGGCCTGGCAGAGGATTTGGGCGGGGACAGTTATATGGTTCTTATCCCCAGGGGCAGCAGCCGTCGCCAGGGTATTTTGGGTGCGGGAGTCCGCACCATCTTGTCAGAGACTGTCCGGTGAGACGACAGGGAGCAGCGACAGTTCCGCATGTGACCCTACCACCATCACCACCCCCTCCTCAGAGAGCCCTACTTCCTACCCCAGGCGATGCTCCACGCCAGTTAGGTGCACCGAAAGGCCGTGGACGCGGCGGTCCTGTTCAGAGAGGACGAGGAGGCAGAGGCCGAGGTCGAGGTCAGCCCGCTATCGGTGGAGGACAGGCCCGAGTTTTTGCTTTGACACCGCAGGATGCGCAGGTATCCAATGCCGTTGTGACAGGTACCTTGCCAGTTTGTTCTTTCGACGCCCGGGTATTATTTGACCCAGGTTCCACACATTCGTACGTCTCTACACACTTTGCACCGATGTTGGGCCGTGAGTCGTCGTCGTTAGATCAGCCGCTTGTTGTTGTTACTCCGGTAGGCGAGTCGTTTGTCGCTCGGTTTGTATTTCGTTTGTGTTCCGTTCGTATCGGGGAGAGGGATTTATCAGTTGATTTGATTCTCCTCGATATGTTGGACTTTGATGTGCTTCTGGGCATGGACTGGCTGGCCACTTGTTATGCTTCGGTGGACTGCCGTGAGAAGGCAGTCAGATTTAGCTTTCCGGGAGAGCCAGTCCTTGTTATTCAGGGAGACCGCAGTGTCACCCTTCCCAGCTTAATTTCGTCTCTTCGCGCTGGTCAGCTCTTGCGGAAGGGATGTCAGGGATTCTTAGCGTGTATTTGTGATACTCGAGCTGCAGAGGTTCCGTTGGACCGGGTCCCGGTAGTTTGTGAGTTCCCTGATGTTTTCCCTGATGAGCTACCTGGGCTACCGCCTGAGCGCGATGTTGAGTTCTGCATTGATTTGATTCCCGGCTCGGGGCCTATTTCTATACCACCTTATCGGATGGCCCCGGCAGAGCTTCGAGAGCTGAAGGATCAGTTGCAGGATTTGTTAGATAAGGGGCTTATTCGACCGAGTGTTTCTCCGTGGGGTGCTCCGGTCCTGTTTGTCAAGAAGAAGGATGGAAGTTTGCGCTTATGTATCGACTACCGCCAGCTGAACAAAGTTACCGTTCGGAACAGATATCCGTTGCCGCGCATTGATGATTTGTTCGACCAACTTCAGGGTGCGGGGTATTTTTCGAGGATCGACTTGCGATCAGGATACCATCAGCTGCGAGTTCGACAGGAGGATATACCGAGGACAGCTTTCCGCACGCGCTACGGCCACTACGAGTTTTTGGTGATGTCGTTCGGACTCACCAACGCCCCAGCAGCATTCATGGATTTGATGAACCGTACATTCAGGCCGTATCTTGACTTGTTCATCATCGTGTTTATCGACGATATCTTGGTGTACTCCCGGAGCAGAGAGGAGCACGAGCAACACTTGCGGATTACGTTACAGACTCTGAGGGAGCACCAGCTGTTCGTAAAGTTCTCCAAGTGTGCTTTCTGGCTGGACAGCGTCGGATTCTTGGGTCACGTGGTTACGAGAGACGGCATTTGTGTGGACCCGAAGAAGATTGAGGCTGTTCAGCAGTGGCCCCGACCTACATCGGTTACTGAGATCCGTAGTTTTCTAGGCTTGGCGGGCTACTACAGGCGTTTTGTTCAAGACTTCTCCCGTATAGCTGCACCGTTGACCGGTTTGACCCGGAAGGGAGTTCCTTTCGTTTGGACAGAGGAGTGCGAGTGCAGTTTTCAGCAGCTACGGACTTGTTTGACTACGGCGCCGGTATTATCTTTGCCTTCGGGATCAGGCGGATTTGTTGTCTACTGTGATGCTTCGCGAGTGGGATTAGGATGCGTATTGATGCAGCATGGTCGGGTGATCGCTTATGCTTCTCGGCAGTTGAAGAAGCATGAACAGAACTACCCCACTCATGATTTGGAGATGGCTGCAGTGGTCTTTGCACTGAAGATTTGGCGACATTACCTGTACGGCGAGTCGTGTCAGATATTCACCGATCACAAGAGCTTAAAGTGCATATTTCAGCAGCGAGACCTGAACCTCAGACAGCGTCGTTGGATGGAGTTGGTGAAAGACTACGACTGCGAGATCTTATATCACCCCGGCAAGGCAAATGTGGTGGCAGATGCGTTGAGTAGGAGGCCCGGGGGTAGTCTATCCTTTTTGCGCGCAGTGCAGAGGCAGTCGTCAGCAGATTGGCAGATATTATGCGACAGCCGAGTTGAATTCGAGATCACTCAGACAGGGGGACAGCTCGCGCATGTTCGTGCACGCCCACAGTTGCTTGACCGTATATGTGAGGCACAGCACAGTGACGACCGTTGCTCAGAGATCATGGCACAGATGGGACAGGGCAGATTTTCCGAGTTCGTGGTTGACGATCAGGGGATTTTACGATATGGATCTAGACTGTTCGTACCAGATGTTGATGGATTGCGGCGCGACATTCTTGAGGAGGCACACCGATCAGTGTATAGTGTCCACCCCGGTTCCACCAAGATGTATCATGATATGAGAGAGACCTACTGGTGGGACGGGATGAAGAGGGACATTGCGGAGTTCGTTTCGAGATGCCTGACTTGTCAGCAAGTCAAGGCCGAGCACCAGAGGCCCGCAGGAGAGCTACAGCCGTTACCCATTCCAGAGTGGAAATGGGAACAGATTTCGATGGACTTCGTTGTGGGTCTACCCAGGACCAATCGAGGGTACGACTCCATCTGGGTGATCGTGGATAGATTGACGAAAGCGGCTCACTTCCTGCCAGTGAAGACGACTTTCAGCTTCGCTCAGTATGCTCAGCTCTATATTGACGAGATCGTGCGACTACATGGCGTACCGACTTGTATCGTGTCAGATTGAGGCACTCAGTTCACCAGCCGACTTTGGCAGAGACTTCAGGAGGCTTTGGGCACTCGTTTGAGCTTCAGCACAGCGTTTCATCCGCAGACAGACGGACAGTCAGAGCGGACCATTCAGACTCTCGAGGACATGCTCAGAGCGTGCGTTTTAGACTTTGGTGGTAGCTGGGATCGTCATTTACCTCTAGTGGAGTTCTCCTACAACAACAGCTTCCAGGATACTATTCAGATGGCACCTTTCAAGGCATTGTATGGGAGGAGATGCAGATCGCCCGTTTGTTGGACAGAGCTCAGCGAGAGCAGCATTTTGGGACCGAAGCTTGTTGAGGAGACGACAGCAAAGATACATTTGATCCGAGACCGGATGAGAGCGGCTCAGAGCAGGCAGAAATCGTATGCAGACAGGCGCCGTCGCAGATTAGAGTTCGCAGTTGACGACCATGTTTTTCTGAAAGTCTATCCGATGAAGGGCGTGATGCGTTTTGGGCAAAAGGGGAAGCTTAGCCCTAGATTCGTAGGTCCCTTCGAGATCCTTGAGCGTGTCGGCGCAGTTGCATATCGTTTGGCTCTTCCACCCAGCTTTCCCGATGTTCACCCCGTCTTCCATGTTTCGATGCTCCGCAAGTACCTTCACGACCCTTCGCATGCGATTTAGCACCCGACAGTCCAGCTAGAGCGCGACCTTTCTTTTGCAGAGCAGCTGGTGGCCATCTTGGATCGGCAGGTGAAGAAGTTGAGGTCGAAGATTATACCAACCGTCAAGGTCCTTTGGCGTAGCCCGAGCAGCGAGGAGGTTACCTGGGAGACCGAGGGCGAGATGAGGAAGAAATATCCCCATCTCTTCGAAGGTACGCGTAGCTATATTTTTAAATTCGGGGACCGAATTTCTTTAAGGGAGGAAGATTGTAGCGTCTTGAAAAGTCGTTTTGGTGTTTTCCTGAAATTCAGTGAAAATTCGGTATTTTTCCGAAAACCGTCTTTCTCGTTATTTTGCAGTTTAGGGCTAATTATACCTAAAATGGATAGGTAATTGCTTGTTTTTAGTAGCTAATGAGTTACTTATGAAATTTTGGTCATTTAAAATTTTTTCCCTATTTTTCAATTTTTTAATATTATTTAAGCCGGTAAGAAAATACATTAATTAGCGATAAATACAAATTTTTCCGGGACAATTTTAATCTTTAAAATTATGATAATTAAAATCTAGTGGTAACATAAATTTTTAGTATTTTATTTTGAATTTTTACTAATTTTTATGATAGGAAACGAATTTATTGAATTTTAAGCTAAAACTTGCAATTTTTGACTTGTAGGGGGTCTTTCTGCATAAAATTTCTTTTGTAAAACCCCTCTCTCTCTTCCCTCAGCCCTAGGACAGCCCCACCTTGTTCAAGTCCAGAAATTTCTGGCCTCACCATTGATTTTCTTTCATGTGGGGAATTGTTTTGTTTAGGAAATTATTTTAAATATAGTTGTTGAAGTATGGTGCTTTGACTTTTGGGGAGTTGACTCTTGACTTTTCCTACACACCCACACCCTCCCCCTTACCTCATACTGGCCGAAACCTGCACCCCCTCCTCTTCATCTCTTTTCTTTTCATTTTTCTTCAAATTTCTTCAAAAAAACACATCAAAATCCACAATTTATTCAAAAATCCAAACAAAATCCTTATGCTATCATTTATCCTTAGCCATTCTTGCTTGAATCTTGGAGCTAGGAAGCCATCCTTAGAGGCAAATCACATGCTTGATCCATAGATCTTGAGGTATAATTTCCATCAAGTTAATTTCTTTTGGCTAAATTCCTTTAATTATAGGGTTTTAGTGTTAAAAGTTTAGTTAATTTCTAATCTAGTTTATAAAAGAGTAGTTTGTTTTAAACTAGGGTTTGTTAGCACACCATTATGTGGTTAATTAAATTTATTTTGCTTGCTAGTTCCTACACAACCAAATCAAAGAAGTTACCTTGTTTATGTGGTCTTCAAATTATGCTAATTTAGTTAATTTTAAAAGTTTGATTTTGGTTGTAAATTGTTGTTTTAGGAATTTCAAGAGAGGGTTTATGTATGGAAAATGGGTTGTGGAGCATGATAAATGAGTTGAATTAGGGTTTTGAAACCATTATTTAGTTGATTAAATCTAATTTGTTATCTAGTTGTTTTGCTAACCTAATCTAGAAGGTTAACTTGCTAATTGAGTTATAAATTAGTGTTAATTTAAGGTTTTCATATATAGTTTGGATTAAGAATTGCTAGGTTAGATAATTCAAGTAATGGTTGTTTATGGAAAATAGGTTTTGAATCTTTGCTAATGTGTTGTAATTATAGTGTTTGTAGATTGCTTGTTGTGTGGTTGGATATTGTGTTGGATTGTGATAACCGTATCGCTAATTTTCGATTTTTGCACCAAAATTGCTAGTTTGTGCTTACTAGGTTTTTATTAAAATTATTTGGTGAATTATTTGTGATACCTTGGGGATGTTTTTAGCATCTCCTATGACGTTTAGGATGCGTGAGTGCGGATTTTTGGGTAGTCGGGTTTTAGTTTTGCCGGGCGACCAAATCGGCGTTTTTTTTGGCAGTTTTTGCGATTTTCGCGTGTGTTCCGCGCACTTTGTGCACGTTGTACCTAGCTAGCGAACATTAGTAGTTTCGTTGGGGTTTTGCGTCGTTCTTGATATGTAACTTTATGTTTGGTATTGATGTAAATTCCAGGTTCGGTCGCGGAGACGTCAGACGCGGCGCGAAAGGGGAAAGCGGTGATTGGACACAGCTAGCCAGGGATTCCGGTGAGTAGATGTAACATCTACGGGGGACTATCGTTGGATGGCGCAAGCCGCCCGATAGTTTTAGTAACTTACAAGATCCTTAGTGATGTTAGTAATTAGGGGTGAAATACTTATTTGATTATTTGCTGCATCCATGCATTATATCGACATACATATACGAAACCATGTTATAGGACACCTGCACTATTGCCAGGGTTTTTATATGCAGCACGAGCACTATTCATGCTTACACACACACCCTGGTAATTGCCATGCCACCACACTAGATAACCTTTAAATTTAAACCTTTTACTAAATGATACTTAAACTTGTGCTATTGTCTTTAATTCCTTAAAATGAAACCGTAGGATTGCTATTCATGTGCATGTACTTCATCATATTAATTGTTCATGCCTAATCTATTAATCACGCATCGCAACTTGATTATTGATACCATATGCATTCATTATCATTGATATATGCACTTATGAGGATTTCTTGAGATTTTATGATATTTCTGGATTTCGGGGGAAAGCCGCAAAATTTCTAAACTTATTATATTTTTAAAATATGTAAATTGCGGTTTTCTAGTGATGTAAGTGTCGTCCACCATGAGTTTGCTGTGGTTTTGGAAATCCGTGTCGAGGAGTGGAGGAACCGGCACGGGTACATGGTGGGCCCGGTAAGGTACCCCGGGGCAAGAGGAATGTGGTGTTGACGTTGAGCCTGGCAGGGGACGGATTACCTACCGGTGACTGTTTGGGACGGCGGATATCCAGAGGATACCGACCGTGGCCGTTAGATGTTGAGATATTGATATTTGAGATGGGTCAGCCGGACGGCTGAGGCCAGAGACACTATGACATGGATTTATGAGATTTGAGACAGCTTTTAGGTGTCGTTGCTGGACACCGGTTCTCGTCGATTCCTTGAGTATTATGCTGGCATTCTAAAAGAGTTTCAAAAACAAAAAGAGATAAAATGTTTCTTATAGATACCTATTGAGACCTCAGATATTCATGTTGCATACATATTCGTACACTGATGTTGTATACACACCTGCTAGTGCATCCATTCATACCTGTATTTTAGATGCTAGGATGCTTGTGTGCATGCATACGATAGCCTTTGTAGATGTTATTTATTACTCACGAGTTGGCAACTCACCCCCGTTGTGCCACAGTCTTTTGCAGGTCCGCTCCGTCAGTACAGTAGCTTGCGGGCGCACTTGTTCTTTTGCCTCCTTTGCCTGGACTCGAGGTTTTGCTCTTAGGTGGGTTATGTTACTATTTTTGTACCACCTTGTATATTCTTTGTATCTAGCGCACTCCATCTACTGTATCTACCCGTATTGTTGTATATTGACTTAGAGATGAGACTGTGAGGTTTGTGGACTTTTATGCTGTATTTTGGGGTCGAGCTCACTTGAGTCGACATGCTGTTTTTCTTATGCTTCATTATGATTATTTTGCATGCTGTCGTTTTATATTGCGTGGGATTTGTGACCGCCTTGTGGCGAAGAGCTAGCTCCCGCTTGGGGATGCCCTATTTTGTTGGATTCATATATATTTTGTTGTACCCATTTTGGGGGCCAGTATTTACAAAGGAGACTCTGCCGAAATTTTCGGAAAAATTGGTATTGTTTTTAAAAAGGGTTTTACATGACTTATTTGATAAACTCGCTTTCAATTGATTGGGTTTTCTTCACTCTTTTGCTTAATTGGTTTTGTTTTCTGGGCTTTGGCTTACTTATTTTACGGACGTCTTTAGACGTTTCGTAAACTTAAGTGCCAGTCACGTTCCGTACCCTGCGGGTCGTGACAAAACAGTTCTCAATTACAAATACACTCGAGGCTGAAGCCACAACATGCTTCGAATCCTGGCTACTGGCTTCCAAAGCCCTGCAATTCTTCTGCCAATGCCCGTTCCCATAACAATAGGAACATCCCTCCTTCCCTACACCATGTCCCAAAACTTTTGCTCTACCCTTTTCTTCTACTTCATTGACACCGTATATCGGCTTTGTGGAGGTCTTCTTCTTTTCACCCTTTGCTTTCGCCCTGGATACAGAAGAGGAAGGTCCCCCATTAAGCAGAGCGGGTGTCTCCCTGGTTTCTTTTAGGATGTAAGTGGAGGGTAGGGACAGTGGAAATAAGTCAGCATATGACCTGTTTCCCAACGTGGTCTCCAAGTCCGTGAGCTCATCAATATAGCTAGTCATTGTAAGGACATCTTCCCTTACAGATGACCCGACAGCCAACCTCGCTTGAAGCAATTCGTTCGAGGTCTCATATCTTGCGATATGAGATTGCTCTCCATATAAATCTTTGTTATGGAGGAAGATGGAAACCGAGTCCATCTTCTCGTGCTGCTTTTAGTATACACCATCTACTGAAGCCAACACGAGGCACTTGGCATTCGCATTGTCCTTTTCCCTTGTCTGACGGATAGCCATATCCACGATGGTGGAAACTGGACCTGGGACAACGGGGGCTTGAGTAGTAATAGGTCGGTCCAGCTTGTCATAGACAATGGACATCCGGACAGACCTTTGCCAGTCATAAAAGTCAGATTTAGTCATCTTGTTATCTAGATGTAACCTAGTCATGGTCACATGGTCACTACTGTTGAGAGAGAAGAAAACAATTTAGCATGATCCTCTTACAAGTTTAGATTGGTTTTTAGTTTATCTAAACTGGATAGCTCCCACTGTTTCTCGAATCCTTCCTCAAACCATAAAAGAAGAATTAGCCAGGACTGATCTCACCGTACAATACTTTCTTAACCGTTCATCCAGGCTAGTGTTGGTACTTCGAGGAAGGTTTTATGACGCTTTCGCGAAGTTCCTTAATTAAATAACCTCTTTTCTATGGAGGCATAGCTCCGCTGACACTGTTCTAGACACCTACTTGGTTTATAGCATTGATCGTTAAGTGACGAATCTTCTGATGAGTAGAGGATACTCACAGTAGGATCGGGATCCAGATATCATCGTGTGGTAATGCTGAAGGAATCCTACCAACATTATCAAACTCCAAATGGTATGCAACACTAGCAAGTTTCAGTTTCTTTAGAAACTCCCGATGTGGATTTTTGCCCCATGCTCTTATGACCTTGACGAAGGCCAACAAATCATAAGTCACATGTTAAGTTCTTCCCATCATTATACTTGTTAATTTGAACACACCCGTATATACCCTTGACGAAGGCCAACAAAGTAATACGACTATCCCAAACCAACGCATCTATCTATGCTACATATGAATACCCCAGCAGCTACCAAACACTATGCCTTGACGAAGGCCAACAAATATAGCTTGAATACTACTGACCATCCATATGAAATGACGGAGGGCTACAACTGGTTTTGGCGAAAACGTGAACGTAGTGAACTTGATATAATCAAAGGAACCTGATAGCTTTTTTAAAAGGAGTGGTTAAAGCTCCGCAATTAAAAATAATGCTCTTTTAAAATAACCGAGTGGTTTCTTTTAAATTTGTTCCAACGATTAAGCTTTGGTTTATTTTCTTTGCATTAATATAATGCGTCCCATCATTTATCCTATCATTGCAGAAAACAACGAAAATACAACGTCCGCTTATGCCATCCGCATTCGCCACTGGGCCCCATCATTCACCCGTTAGGTTACTTAACTAATGACAGAGCGGGGGCTGGGCCAGCGCGGATGAAAAACATAAGCAACGCCTACTATATATCATATATAGATATGGTACATTCGTCAGACGCAATAATAGACATTCCAGATCACTGATGAACATATTGGATATACTAGGAATCCGCGTTTCGTTTGAGCCTGCAACAAAAGACCGATTACACGGTCGTGATGAATAGCCAAACCCCACCCTAGACCCCTATGGGTGCGGCAAACTACCCGCCTAGTACCAGAAGTGAAACAATCTTCCTCAACGACGTGAGTAGGCCATTAAACACTTCAAAGTACCCGGTAGTTTGTGCACCCCATCTTGGGTCTATCCTAGGAGCAAAAAACAGTAAATGAAATAATACAACGGTGGCTACAACCTCAACCTGGATGTGCCCCGAAAAAGAATATTACAACATGTTACAATTTACATTTGAATGAAAGAATGAAAAACCCTCATCTCACATCCCCGGCTATTCATCCACGACAATCCAACAAGTTCATATACACAAACCAACATGTCCATTACAGAAATATGCAACCCCCAACTAACTGACATACTAGCAATTAGCGGAGGTTTACGAACAAATATAAACATCACCAAGCTTGTAAAGTAACAACGACATTAGAATCCCGCCCGCAATTAGCAAACACATCCAATTTTCCAAAACCCGAAAATCAAGTGAGCTAAATTTTAAAAGCTGAAAGTTTTGAGCCAATCCGGGAGTCGAAACGAACTCGAAACCTGCCCAAATCTTGACGGAGGAGAAGATACATGGTAATACGTCGAGTGGGGGGGCTTCAGGGCGGTGCCCACCCCTGGGGGCCACCATGAGGTGGCCCCCAAAGGAGGACAGACATGAGAGAGCAGTTGGTGGTCTCTCAGGTCAGCAGCCCCCAAGGCCACCAATTGGTGGTCTTAGGGGGTGTTCCCGGCCGTTGGTCCCCACCGGGGTGTCCCCAGGGTATGCACTCTTCACCCTACGGCTTCTCGGTTCAAACCGTGAGCCCACGGGGTGTGCAAACAACTCAAAACCTCACTTTTCAAAACTGTTTTTGTCGACAGTTTTCCGGCGACAAAAACGGCGGAAGTCTAACATCGCTACAAGCTATCTAAGATTTTTGAAAGGCTCTGATACCACTATAAGTCGATGCCACGCACCCCATGTGTCCGCGGGGAGGCGTAATTAGCAAAAAATAATTTTTATGAGCTTCGCAACATCAACTTAAACCAAGGATCGAACACAAACAGTAGCTAGCAAACTACTTGAGCTTTAACTACTCGGATTCGAAGCTATACCTGACGTTACAAGTCTTTCGGGTCTTCATCGCTGTACTCTACATCTCGTAGTCTATATGGAACATGGGTACCTCAACATCCTCCTCGAGTCAAAGACGATCCACCCGAGAGTCTATAGTCCAAGCTCCTATCTCGAATCTGAGATAACTACGGCTTCTACTTTGCTAATCTAGAAGTCCTAGAGTGTGTAGAGTATTTAGATGGATTACTTAGTCACTTTAAACCCTAGGATTCTCAACACATGAGGGCTTTTAGGGTTTGAGGAAGAAGATGAAGACTTGAGGAGAGAGAAGTGTTTTGTGTTAATGAAATGAATAATTCTCATGATAGAATAATATTAAGTATAATAATATCTCTCTTGATAATATCAAGATAATATCTAGCATACTTCATTTAATTCTAAGTGTGAATCACCTCATGAGTCATTAAGCATTTAATGTAAACATACACCTCATCCTCCACCTCATTTAGTTTAAATCCTAAAAGGAAATAAACACAAATGAGTCACCTTCTTCTAGAAGCTTCCCGAGAAATTACGAGACTGCCCCTCCCATCCGTATTTATGAAAAACACGGATAATCTTTGACTGAATAAATCCATCTATATAATACTAGAATCTGGCTTAAACCAAAGCCTCCTAGTATTATCGGCCCTGTCACAGTACGTGCATAAGTGTACGTAAGTGATCGCGGCCCTGCCGTAAAACCATACGGCCTCTACACCTTTTGCCCGGTGTAGCGAAACTCTCTGTATGGGACTCTAAATACTTGACACTACGCTGACAGTGGGTTTAAGCACAGGCCGTAAGCGGCACTAGCTATACGTAAAGGTCCCCAAGTAGATGTCGATAAGAAGGACGATGAGGAAACCCATCCAAACTCCAACTGAGCCTGATGTGACAATCTCCGTACAGTCCGGTCTGTTCGTTTAGGACTATCGCATATCAGGCCTAGGGGCGGTAAATGTCAGACCCCTAATAGCGGAATAAGTCATGTCGGAGTGAAGCCTATTACACCTTGAGAAACTACAGGAACTTACCAGTAAATCTCGCTTGCCCTGGACAGGGACTTTGCGTACACAGTGCGATATCAACCCCCAATACCGGGAGAGACGAATCCTGTCTAACCGCCACTGCCTCCAAGTGCTTCGGGACTGCATCCAACTACTAAATGTTTGCACGACTCCTTTGAGCCGTGGTAGGGTAGTAATCTAAGAATAGTGGGAACACACTCGAGGCAAAGTAGCAGTATCAAGTTGACGGACTAAGCTGTACTCATGTCACCTGGGAACTGCTATCTGACGATGGGTATAATACCAACCTGCAGTTCCCAGCGAGTCCTGTCCAGTGTACCCGTAACCTAACGAGCACCTGCATACTATCTCCAGTACGAAGTACTGATGGCTGTGGGACAGACCATCTCTCCATGCTGGGATGAGAAGCGTATATACCAGTCTACTACGGAGCATCGATGCCCCGTCTCGATAATCCTTCGACCAGGGACTTGTATAGGATGTACTTATAGACTAGCCAGCCCCTACTAGTGTGACTGCCATCACAACGCTGGTAATCAAGCAAAGATCCTAAGGGCTCCACTAATATGTATAAGCGATATGTTAAAAGAAACACATGCACATATTAAAGTAGAAACAAACCAAGTAGCATACTACCATTTTTAGCAAGACCGTTAATACAACTGTGAATATCCCAAACTTCCATTAAGTAATATACAAACTAGTATGATACAGTAATAGCCTCTAGGGCATAACACTAACATAATGAAGTGAAGAGTGTGAGCAAGTTTTGGTTTAAGAAAAACAACTCAAGAAAGTGTCTACTGTTTTTGTATGAGAGTGTGAGGTATTTTTGATAAGCAAGCCAAGAAAAATCCCAGCACAATAATATCTACTACTTGCACAAATATCTCACCCAACACCACATGGCACAATCAATGCCCTAAGCCAAAACTTGCACTCACACTTTCCATCAACAATATTAAACATTTAAAACTAAATGTTTAATCCATGAATAAAAATAGCAAACCCTAAAGTAAACTCGTAACGAATTACAAGAATACCCCTCATCCGTATATACATACCTGCATCCGTATTCCGACTGAATTTGAATACAACGAGACGAAAATAATCCAACAATATAATACTAGGATCCGGCTTAAACCAAAGCCCACTAGTATTATCCGTCCGATCATGATCTGTGCACAAGTGCACGAATATGATCGAACCCTGCCATAAAACCATACGGCCTCTACAACGTTTCGCTCGAACCAGGGAAACCATGTTAGTTATATGTATGCCCTAGAAGCCATTACTTTACATACGATGTATATTGTAGTGGATGCTTGGACATATATATGGAGGACTTTCTTGCTCAACATGATAATATTCTCACGACTCGAAATGGCACGTGACTGGCACTTGAATCATATGAAGTCTATAGGACCTCATCTAATTCAAGTAAGCCAAAATCCCAGAAATCTAAATCATTTTAAAGAAGAAGTGAAGAAAACTTATTTTAAAGAAAGTGGATTTTAATAACATAAACCGAATATGTATTTTTAAAAAAAATTATCAAGTCTTTTCTGAAAATTTCGGTAGAGTTTCCTTTATAAATACTGGCCCCAAAAGGGTACAACATGCATAATATGAATAAAGGCATCCCCAAGCGGGAGCTAGCTCTTCGTCAATTGACGATCACAACCACGCAAGCAATATAATATAAAACGCCAAAGGCGAGGATCAAAACTCAAAAGGAAACTCAAAATATCAAGAAAACCATAATAATACAACGCGCGACTCTAAGATCGAAAGAATAAACAACTGATTTTCTAAGTATGAAAATAATATATAAGTCTGGTTGATGGAGTTACTAGATACAACGGAATATAATAAAGGTACAATAGTGGTCACGATGTGAGTGAACCCACCAACCAAAGCAATCACCCGGAATGGAAGCAGTGTGCCAGAAAGCCGCAACGAACCTGTACGGTAAAACCTGAAAGAAACTGTGGCACAACGGAGGTGAGTTGTCAACTCGTGATTAGAAAATATCACAGAGCAGAAATCGTATGTAGGACTCAATCCTAGGTCAAAACGATCATAATATATATTCTCAACATGATAAAGTCTGAAACATGAAAAGATAGAAAAGGTAAACATTTATACCAAGTGTAATACCAAGTGCTCGTGTTAGTGCCTCAGGTAGCAACATGTCATAAACATGTGGTGTGATCAATGTAATCATCATGAAATTAGTGCCAACTATATCATGAAGTCTATAAGTATATGGATATCATCCAACTATATAATCAATGCCTGTATGCATGTGGATCTCGTCCACGTGTCAACCAATAACATAACAACATCATGCATGTAAAATTCATAAAAGCATATGCATGAAAGTATGAGAATATAAATCAACGTGTGTCCCTCGTGACACATCAAAATCATGGAACCTGAGTGTCCAGTATCGACACTCAAAACATCATGAAACCCGTGTCCAGCATCGACGGGTAAATCCTCATATATCTTAGGTGCCGCACATCCTGGTCGGCCCTCATATTCATCTCACTACTCCGGTCGGTATCCTCCGGATAACCGCCGAGTCCAAATACTATCACCGGTAGGTATTGCTTCCCTGCCAGGCCCACCGTCTAACAATACGAGTCTTCTTGCCCAGGGGTACCTCACCGGGTCCACCATGTACCCGCAGACGGTGCCTAACGTTCCTCGAATCGGGGTTCATATGCCATTCTCAGAACCGAAAAACACATGGTGGACGCACTAAAATATCATACCAAGAGACCGGGTTTTTAAAACAATACATACTCTCTTTTGAAATAACCACTGTTCCCAAATCCAGAAATCTCATGAAAACAACATATCTCAATGTGTATAATCATAAAGCATCATGTATACGATATCTAACAGAAATATAAGCATATCCGTATATCATGCAACATGGAACAATAATATGCACATATCAAGGGAAAACCGCTATTTCAAATAAATCCAGTTTTAAAATATATCTTGCGGTTCCCAAATCTCCAAAATCAATCCAGAATCATCTATGTATGTGCAAATAGGTAGGTATGCAAGTATGGGTGTACAATATGTATGTACGTAAGTATGGGTGTACAATATGTATTTACGCAAGTATGAGTGTACAATATGTATGTACGCAAGTATGGCATGCAAGGAGTCATATCCTGATGCAACAATCCTACTGTGTAGTAACATGACAATTATTGATGATGAAGTGTGTGAGCCGGCAAGCAGGTGTACGTGGAGCATACGCATCATCAATAATGGTGCTGGTGTCCTGACATCATGGGTTTAATATAACATAAATCACAAGTATATAAGCATGCAAAGCGCTAATAACAACATGAATATATGGAAATGGAAGGTAAATGCAATAATAAGTAATCTACATTAGTTATATGAGTCATACAGTTTGTCATTTGAAATCACACGAATCGTGGTGTTTAAAAAAATAGGGGCTACGGTGTTTTTTTTAAGAAAAGATACGTCCTTTGAAATATTCGTAGAATCCCTTGGCATGTCTTTAAAATACTCACGATTCTTTAGTTTTGAAATAGGTATAACTCGAGTCTAGTCTAACATCTACAAGTAGCTACAGGAGTAAACTAACAGACTCATCGAAGGGGTAAGGGAAAACCTCCTAAATCTGAGTCGATATATATATATATATATATATATATATATATATAATAGTCGGTGATCCAGCCTCAATAGTATCACATACGGTACAATATATAACATGACATTCTCGAGTCAAGAATGGGGATCTTAAATCAATATAAAGCTCGTACGGTAAATCCATCGTACGGCATCCCAATCTGGGTACGGGTCGAATCTTACATGTATCTGGTATCCTTATCATCATATCTCATGAACTGAGGGTACTGATCTAAGTTTAGTACAAACTGATGCCATCTGCATATATGTGTGTGTGTGTGTGTGTGTGTGTGTGTGTGTGTGTGTGTGATATGAAAACACACGCCTAAAGGCCCGTTATAATCTCATATCGTATCTCATAATACGAATCAAAACATATCACCGATCTCATGGTATCATGTCTAATCTTATTGACTCATCTCCAAGTACCATAAAAAATCCTCATCATCCATGTATAAGTATACGCATGTGTGTGTGTGTGTGTGTATACATAGTCCCGTACCTATGTGTGTGTGTGTGTATATATACATATCCCCATATACGCACAAGTAAAAAAAAGTGAGCATGTGTGTGCGTGTGGGTGTAAACTTATTCTAGGGTTCGCGACTAAGCTAACTAACGACACAATCATCCAATTATACTAAAATTATCCGTGACTCCAAAAGTCTATCTAGATAATCATAATCTCACAATAACATATAAATATATCCATATAATATATACCATACACTACACTACGAACTGCGGGGGTGCTATACGCCATCCACCCGACATCCCCCGTAGATATATATCTACTCCCCTTGATCTTCGCTTACTGGAGTCGATGACGCCATGCTTATCCTCGTCGTCTCGAAGTCCATGTGAGGGTACCTATAATTTCCAATGGATTATATAGTATCAAGAATCGAACATGAAAGCCAAAACGATATGTGAATCGCTTATAGGTTAAAACCTATAGCCTACGCCTGCAAAACCATCAAACAATCCCCGTCGCTGACATACAAAAACCAGACGATGGAACACAAAAACAAATACCAAATCCCAAATTAAAAAAAATCACGAAACAATGCAGCAACTCAAGAAAATGGTCCCAGATTTTACCGTAGGTGAAATTAGCCAATTTTGCACATATGGAGGGTCTAATTTACTGAATATAAAGCCCTGGACAAAGCACGAACCAATTTGGAAGTACCAAGGCCGCAATTTGTGGTCCAAATGATTAAATATGCGGTCAGAACTTGGAGTGGTGGTCTCAGGTTTTGGGTATAGGTTCTAGGTTGCTTGCACATCTCTCAGTCTTCGTTAAATATTTTTCAGGTGCCCCGGGTGTTAGCAGATATCAAAATACTATCACAATTTCCACAAAATCTAATATTGGCAGAATTTCAAATTTCGTATTTGGGGTTTGAGTCTATGGTCTAGTCCAGAATTTAACACTAAAGGGGGTCTAAAATCACTACTAACCCTTAATTATAGATACTCAATTAAAACCCTAACCCTAACTATGAATTTTCAAAGCTCACAAAACTAAACAATATCGATTTTAAACTTATATGAATGTTAAAGGAAATGAAATACAATTCTAATGGTACAGAAAATAACTCATTTGGCAACTCAAGAAAATTCTTAAGTTGCCCCAAGTCTTCAAAATCCGATTTTTCTTGGTCCCAAGTGTTTGTATTGAGCTTGTGCATGTTTTTAATGAAAGTGAGATGGACTTTTGGGTTGTTTTTAGGTGGTATAGTGAGGAATTTGAGGAGGAGGGAGAGAAGGCAGCAGCTTTGAGAGGGAGAGGAGAAGAAAATGAAGAAGATGATGAAGTGAGACCAAGAGCCATACCATGGTTGACCCCTCACATCTCTCTCTCTCTCTCTCTCTTGCCCATACCTCCTTAAAATAACCATTTCCTTTTTCTTTTCTTTTCTTTTGTTTTCTTTTCATAAAACCAAAAACCATGCATGAAAAGGAGAAAGAAACCATGGTAGAAATGTAACAAGTATATGTGTACAAAACCAGATTAATGCAAGATTAGCGATATTTAATCGCGATTAGCATTAAAATAGAGTATAATTAATTATAAAAATTTGTAATTTGCAAAAATCACATAAAACACCCTTATTTCAGTAATTCCTATAATTTTCCAAATTTTTCCCGATTTATCGGTATTTAATTATACCGCACTAATAAAATATTCATAATATTTATTATTTAAATATAAAAATTCCCAAAAATAATATTTTATTTTTCTGAAATGTTACAATCTTCCCCCTTAAAGAAATTCAGTTTCCGAATTTAAATTCAAACTCTCCCGATTTCTAAAACATTTCAGTAAAATGGTCAAGTCGTCGGGGCTCTGAAATCATGAATACATAAAACGCATCGTAGCGCAATGCATGTGCATGAAAAATGAGCTGATAACTCAAAATCAAAACCTCGTCAAGCATCCTGCAATCATCGGAGTTATGGCGAAGACACCAATGTCAAAGCCCAAAACGAAAACCAACATGATATACATCAAAACTATAACACGTACATAGTACGCGTCGGTGTAAACTCGTCAAAACATCTGAAAGAAATGCATGCCAAACTCTTTTCAAATCGCTGTGCGATGTGCGTATCACTGCATAGTGGCATACGTCTATTCTAAGAAAATAACTATATGTATGTATATATATATATATATCATTTGTTTAACATATACGTCCTGCCGTTTTGAAAATAATTTAAAAGGGTTTCCTTTGTTAAACGTTTCGTATTGTCTCAGACACGTAGGTAAATTCTGAGACTATAGCTCTTTTTTGGAAATCCCTTCGATATCTATCAATGCATTCAAAATATACTCAGGTACTGTCCTCGGAATAGTCCTGCTCATCTACTATACCAAATAGCAATTATCATAAAAATGTACTACTCATAGGAAATCAGTCCCAAAATGTGCATAAGAATTCCGCGTGCGTCTGGTGCGCACAGAAATCGAAATCGATAAATGTTACATACATGTGCACAGAAACAAAATCTAAGTGCAACGAGTGTGTACGAAACACCTGTCATAGTCAACGGGTGTGCCTGACAGCAATATCAGGTGCATCTGATATGCACGAAGAATCTCGATTTAGTGCATTTGGTGTGCACTAAAATCACATCAAGCTCCTTAGTATGCACAAGAATCCAAATCAAGTGTACGAAAACAAATATCGAATATCAAAATCAAAATCGACAGTATATGACACATTTCAATCCAAATCCAAATCAGATATACCGTGGTATATAATCTTACAACCATGTGCATCAGCGTGCACAAAATCAAATCAAATACTAAAAGTGCATGAAAACTATGCCGAAATCATAAGTCAAATCACATGCATACCATGGGAATGAAATCAAAATCAACATCTTAAATGACATCAAATCGAAGTCAAGTGCAACTGTGGTGCACAAATCTCAATCATGCAAATAAATCGTCCAAAATACCGAAATCAAATATGGTGGAAATGGTCCTGCTCTGGCACATCCTCTAAGGATCTCTTGCCAACTGTCATGGTCACTTGTAACATGTCTCATCGACGATGCCGAACTCTGGCCTAGTGGGTGTGTGCAATATGACCGATCCTGGGTCCAAGTCTTCTCGTATAGTATTCCAGAAAGATCTTGTCGGGGTCTTTCCCGAATCTCGTTTCTGCCGAACTGCTTGGAAGTTGTCATCCCTTACTAAATCAATTTCTTGTTCCGGAATGGCTGCATACTCATCACGACTCCTTCTGGAAGATATGCCCATATACAACGGCTCAGCATGTGTATCACATCTCTGATGTCAGCGGAGTGGAACATCATCTCATTGAAATCTCGTACGAACCTCTTACTCCACTTTTCTCTGATGTCGACTGATTCGGAATCGTCTCTTCGTGGCTGCATGGACTGCGCTCGAACGGCTATACTCGTATCTGGAGTCTTCCAAGCAATACATCCCATCACATGATATCCGAATAAAGTCGAACCTTTCGATCGATTGACAAAACCTCATAATCCCCTAAGAGATCAACATCTTGAGTACAGTTTAATAATATCGAGTATATGCCACAGCACCTATGGACCAACCGTAGAAGGGCGAACCCAAGCTGCACTAATGGAACCGCTGAACTGCCGCAAACCCTAAGGTTCTAAGGCATTCTCATGATCATTATATCAAGTTAGGGATTCATTCTTCTAGAGGGTCCATGTAATTACTTGCATGTTTCTCTAAATACTTTAAACTTGGAAAAATGGTTTTCTGACATTCGATCGTCTTCTAGCGACTCTCAACGTACCTGCGTGAAGTCGTCTCTAGCGGAATCAATCAATCTGATGACCTCACATCAGGGTAGGCAACGAATCACATGTCCTAGTCATTCCTCCTTGGGTGACTAGCGATCTTTTATCATATCTCTAAGTACAACTCGTGCGGTGTTAGCTTCAAACATTTAGGCGACGTCTCGTCAGTCGCAGAAACAACTGAATCATTCGTCCGCACACTGAATAGTGCTTCAACCATCAAGTATAATCGGTGCATTGACGGTCATCAAATTCTGGATGGCCTCTATCAGTAGCCTGATCCTCTAGTGCTGATCTACACGTCCGAGAAATCTCGTAAAAGCGATCCATCAAACGCTCATGGCGCGAAAACATAAAAAAGATGGCGTCTCTATGCAATCGTACGTCCCTGGAATCATGCCCTAGTCAGTCCTCATTCGTGACGAGCTTATGCTGACCGCAACTCTAGCCGTAGCTCTCTTTGCCCGTGTAATCGTGGCAACAAAAACCATAACCAATATCGATGATGATAGATCATAGGAATGAATATAATACCGTGCAAGGAAATGTACATCCTAAGGCTTCTTAAGCAGAGTAGCGTATCGTAAGTATGCCGCGGAACATACACACGGTACGCCACTCTCCTTAAGTCACCTACTCCATCAACCAAGGTCACCCTACGCGACGAAAGTTCGGGTCTAATACCCTCTCGACCAAGTCTAAGTTTCGTAAGGTCAAGCCTAAGTTCCGAATATATACAAACGCTCTAAGCTCCGCATAGTCAAACTTAGACTCAAACCAAGGTTAACCTAGCGCTCTAATACCAACTTTGTCACGACCCGAAATGGCACGTGACTGGCACTTGAATCATATGAAGTTTATAGGATCCCATCTATTTCAAGTAAGCCAAAATTCCAGAAATCTAAATCATTTTAAAGAAGAAGTGAAGAAAACTTATTTTAAAGCAAGTGGATTTTAATAACATAAGCCGAATATGTATTTTCAAAAAAAATCATCAAGTCTTTTCTGAAAATTTCGGCAGAGTTTCCTTTGTAAATACTGTCCCCAAAAGGGTACAACATGCATAATATGAATAAAGGCATCCCCAAGCGGTAGCAAGCTCTTCGTCAATTGACGGTCACAACCACGCAAGAAATATAATATACAACGCCAAGGGCGAGGATCAAAACTCAAAAGGAAACTCAAAATATCAAGAAAACTATAATAATACAACGCGCGAATCTAAGGTCGAAAGAATAAACAACCGGTTTTCTAAGTCTGAAAATAATATACAAGTCTGGTTGATGGAGTTACTAGATACAACTGAATATAATAAAGGTATAATGGTGGTCATGATGCAAGTGAACCCACCTACCAAAGCAATCACCCGGAATGGAAGCAGTATGCTAGAAAGCTGCAACGAACCTATACGGAAAAACCTGCAAGAAACTGTGGCACAACAGGGGTGAGTTGCCAACTCGTGAGTAGAAAACACTATAGAGAAGAAATCCTATGTATGACTCAATCCTAGGTCGAAGCGATCATAATATATATCCTCAACATGATAAAGTCTGAAGCATGAAAATGTGGCAAGGGTAAACATCTATACCAAGTGTAATACCAAGTGTTCGTGTCAGTGCCTCAGGTAGCAACATATCATAAACACGAGGTGTGATCAATGTAATCATCATGAAATCAGTGCCAACTATATCATGAAGTCGATAAGTATGTGGATATCATCCAACTATGTAATCAATGCCTGTATGCATGTGGATCTCGTCCACGTGTCAACCAATGACATAACAACATCATTCATGTAAAAGTCATAAAAGCATATGCATGAAAATATGGGGATATAAATCAACGCGTGTCCCTCGCGACACATCAAAATCATGGAACCTGAGTGTCCAGCATCGACACTCAAAACATCATGAAAACCGTGTCCAGCATCGATACGTAAATCCTCATATATCTCAGGCGCCGCACACCCTGGTCGGCCCTCATATCCATCTCACTACCCCGGTCGGTATCCTTCGGATAACCGCCGAGTCCAAATACTTTCACCGGTAGGTAATGCTCCCCTGCCATGCTCACCGTCTAACAATACGAGTCTTCTTGCCTCGGGGTACCTCACCGGGTCCACCATGTACCCGCATACGGTGCCTACCGCTCCTAGAATAGGGTTTCACATGCCACTCTCAGAACCGAGAAAACACATGGTGGACGCACTGAAATATCATATCAAGAGAAACCAGGTTTTTAAAACAATACATACTCTCTTTTGAAAGAACCACGGTTTCCAAATCTAGAAATCTCATGAAAACAACATATCTCAATGCGTATAATCACAAAGCATGATGTATGCGATATCTAACAGAAATGTAAGCATATCCGTATATCATGCAACATGGAACAGTAACATGCACATATCAAGGGCAAACCGCTCTTTCGAATAAATCCAGTTTTAAAATATTTCTTGCGGTTCCCAAATCTCCAAAATCAAGCCAGAATCATCTATATATGTGCAAATAGGTAGGTATGCAAGTATGGGTGTACAATATGTATGTATGCAAGTATGGGTGTACAATATGTATGTACGCAAGTATGGCATGCAAAGAGTCATATCCTGATGCAACAATCCTACTATGTAGTTACATGAAAATTATCGATGATGAAGTGTGTGAGCCCGCAAGCAGGTGTACGTTGAGCATACGCATCATCGATAATGGTGCTGGTGTCCTGACAGCATGGGTTTAATATAACATAAATCACAAGTATATAAGCACGCAATGCACTAATAACAACATGAATATATAGAAATGGAAGGTAAATGCAATAATAAGGAATCTACATTAGTTGTACGGGTCATACAGTTTGTCATTTGAAATCACACGAATCGTGGTGTTTAAAAAAATAGGGGCTACGGTGTTTTTTTAAGAAAAGATACGTCCTTTGAAATATCCGTAGAATCCCTTAGTATGTCTTTAAAATACTCACGATTCGTTTGTTTTGAAATAGGTATGACTCGAGTCTAGTCTAACATCTACAAGTAGCTACAGGACTAAACTAACAAACTCATCGAAATGGTAAGGGAAAACCACCTAAGTCTGAGTCGATATATATATATATATATATAATAGTCGGTGATCCCGCCTCAATAGGATCACATACGATACAATATATAACATGACATTCTCGAGTCAAGTGTGCGAATCTAACATCAATATAAAGCTTGTACGGTTAATCCATCGTACGGCATCCCAATCTGGGTACGGGTCGAATCTCACATTTATCTCCTCATTTATCTGGTATCCTTATCATCATATCTCATGAACTGGGGGTACTGATCTAAGTCTAGTACAAACTGATACCATCTGCATATGTATAAGTGGTATGAAACCACACGCCTAAAGGCCCGCTATAATCTCATGTCGTATTTCATAATACGAATCAAAACATATCACCGATCTCATGGCATCATGCCTAATCTCATTGACTCATCTCCAAGTACCATAAAAAATCCTCATCATCCATGTATAAGTATACGTTTATATATATATAGTCCCGTATCTATGTGTGTATATATATACACATATCCCCATATACGCACAAGTAAAACAAAGTGAGCACGTGTGTGCGTGTGGGTATAAACTTATTCTAGGGTTCGCGACTAAGCTAACTAACGACACAATCATCCAATTATAATAAAATTATCCATGACTCCTAAATTCTATCTAGATAATCATAATCTCACAATAACATATAAATATATCCATATAATATATACCATACACTACACTACGAGCTGCGGGGATGCTATACGCCATCCACCCGACTTCCCCCGTAGATATATATCTAATCACCTTGATCTTCGCTTGCTGGAGTTGATGACGCTATTCTCATCCTCGTCGTCTCGAAGTCCACGTAAGGGTACCTACAATTTCCAATGCGTATCAAGAATCGAACATGAAAGCCAAAACGGCAAGCGAATCGTTTATAGGTTAGAACTTATAGCCTACGCCTACAAAACCATCAAACAACCCCCGTCGCTGATGTGCAAATACCAGACGACGGAACACAAAAACAAATACCAAATCCCAAATTAAAACAAAATCGCGAAACAATGCAGCAACTCAAGAAAATGGTCCCAGATTTTACCCTAGGTGAAATTAGCTAATTTTGCACATATGGAGGGTCTAATTTACTGAATATAAAGCCCTGGACAAAGCACGAACCAATTTGGAAGTGCCAAGGCCGCAATTTGCGGCCCTAATGATTAAATCTGCGGCCAGAACTTAGAGTGGTGGTCTCAGGTTTTGGGTATAGGTTCTAGGTTGCCTGCACATCTCTCAATCTTCGCTAAATATTTTTCAGGTGCCCCGGGTGTTAGCAGATATAAAAATACTATCACAATTTCCACAAAATCTGATATCAGCAGAATTTCAAATTTCTTATTTGGGGTTTGAGTCTATGGTTTAGTCCAGAATTTTACACTAAAGGGTGTCTAAAATCACTACCAACCCTTAATTACACCATAGAAACTCAATTAAAACCCTAACCCTAACTAGGAATTTTCAAATCTCACAAAACTAAATAATATCGATTGTAAACATATATGAATGTTAAAGGAAATGAAATACAATTCTAATGGTGCAGAAAATACCTCATTTAGCAACTTAAGAAAATTATTGAGTTGCCCCAAGTCTTCAAAATACGATTTTTCTTGGTCCCAAGTGTTTGTATTGAGCTTGTGTATGTTTTTGATGGAAGTGAGATGGACTTTTGGGTTGTTTTTGGGTGGTATAGTGAGGAATTTGAAGGGGAGGGAGAGAGGTCAACAGCTTTGAGAGGGAGAGGAGAAGAAAATGAAGAAGAAGATGAAGTGAGACCAAGAGCCATACCATAGTTGACCGCTCACATCTCTCTCTCTCTCTCTCTTGCCCATACCTCCTTAAAATAACCATTTCCTTTTTCTTTTCTTTTCTTTTGTTTTCTTTTCATAAAACCAAAAACCATGCATGAAAAGGAGAAAGAAACCATGGTAGAAATGTAACAAGTATTTGTAATTGTAACATGGTGCATGTCATGTGCACAAAACCGGATTAATGCAAGATTAGCGATATTTAATCGCGATTAGCATTAAAATAGAGTATAATTAATTATAAAAATTTGTAATTTGCATGAATCACATAAAACTCCCTCATTTCAGTAATTCCTATAATTTTCCAAAATTTTCCCGATTTATCGGTATTTAATTATACCGCACTAATAAAATATTCAAAATATTTATTATTTAAATATAAAAATTCCCAAAAATAATATTTTATTTTTCTGAAATGTTGCAAGTATGCTATCTGGCTGCTCTTTATCTTAACATGTACGCTGATTGTCTTTATGTTACACGTTGATAAAGCTCCTAAGATGAATACTTGACTACCAGGAATATGATGCAGATCATACTAGTGGGGACAAAGTAGTCTATAAGTACATCCTTCAAATGTTCCTAGACTTGGGTGTATCGAGACAGGGCATCGATATACCAGTGTAAACTAGCGTATAGCTTCTCGACCCATGTAGATGGGCGATAGATGATCCCATATCCTTTGGTGTTTGACATCAGAGACAGTATACGGGTGCTCAGTGGAGACTGGGTACACTGAACGGACTCGCCGAGAACTCCCAGATGGTATTTTACCTGACGTCAGATGGCAGTTCCCTAGTGACACTGGTACAAGTTAGTATGTAGACCCGAGATCGTCATAGAGACTTGTGTGATTCCTACTATGCTTTGATTTCCACCTTACCACGTTCAAGAGAACGTGCAAAACGGTGGATTTTGGGTACAGTTCCGAATCATATAGAGGCAATGAGCGATAGGAGGGGTTTCGATTGGCTATAACAGAAAGTTTTTGGCCAAGACTGCTTCAAAGATATACTGGTAAGTGTTATCAGGAGTTTCTCAACCCATTATGAGCCTCATATCGACACGAATTATCGAGTTAATGGGGTCTGACATTTACCACCCCTAGACGAGATATGCGACTTGTCAGATGAAGAGACCGGACTGTACGGTAGTGTTACTGATTGGATTCGCAGAAGTGTGAGTAGGCTTGCTTGTTGATCTTCTGATCGCTCAATACCCGGGTGGCCGTTACGTTTAGTAGACCGCTTGCGTCTTGTGGGTGTTCAATATGATCATCACCTACTGCCGGCATATTGACGAGTCTTTAGAGTCCTACACAGGGGTTTCCTGGCTCAAGTGAAACAGAGTAGGAGCACATACGTGATATGTGCGGGACCGAGATTAATATGATATGAGATACCGTATTCTATTCTCGCCATATGAGATATCGGTCGAGTATATATGATATAGCCGGGTTATCGGATCAAGTGTTGATTCGATAAGTTGATTCATATGATATTAGTCGGTTATAGGTGATATAGCCGGATTATTAAATCAAGAGTTGATTTGAAAATCTAACGTATAATTATATATTTGATATATTACATTACATTAACTAGTATTAGCTCACTTATGATTTCTTTTCTCACTTTGGATACATTGATGTATATGTGATATATGTTAAATATATCAAGCTTGGTTACAAATGCAACTACGGTTATGAGACTTGAACCATGCTAGGGTTATGATTAGGGTTTTATATTTATCATTAAGTTATTCAAAATTGTGGATTTTATCATGGTTGATATTTGTTGAAAGCTTGTAGAAGCTTGTAAGCATCTTTGACTTTGTCCACTATTTTGTCTAGCTTAGGATATTTGTTTTGTTAGTTATATATATGCCCTAGAGGCTATTGTTGTATATATGATGTATATTATAGTGGATGCTTGGATATATATAGAGAGGAATTTCTTGCTCAACATGATACTATGCTATTTGGTTTCACATTATCTTAACATATTGACTTATATTGGTTTACTGTCTTACTCTCACATGTTGATAAAGTCCATAGGATATGTACTCGAGTACTAGGACTATGATGCAGATCATACTAGTGGGCCTAGGGTAGTCAAAGAGTACATCCTATAACTGTTCCTAGTCGAGGGAGTATCGAGACAGGGCATCGGTACTCCACAGTAGACGAGCGTATACATATCTTGACCCATATGATGGGCGATGGATGATCATATATCCATCGGTGTTTGACATCAAAGATGGTGTACGGGTGCTCAGTGGAGATTTGGTATACTGAACGGACTCACCGAGAACTCCTAGATGGTATTATACCTATCGTCAGATAGCAGTTCTCTCGTGACACTGGTACAGGTTAGTCTGTAGACCCGAGATCGTCATAGAATTTTGTGTGATTCCCACTGTGCTTTGATTTCCACCTTACCACGTCGAAGAGGGCGTGCAAAACGGTGTCTTTTGGGTACAGTCCCGAATCACATGGAGGCAATAAGCGATAGGAAGGGTTTCGTCTCTCTCGGTATAGGGAGTTGATGTTGTGCTGTGTTCGATTGGCTATAACTGGAAGTCCCTGGCCAAGGCTGATATGGAGTGCTACTGGTAAGAGTTATCAGTAGTTTCTCGACCCGTTATGAGCCTCACATCGACACGACTTATCGGTTACTGGGGTTTGATGTTTACCACCCTTAGACTTGATATGCGACATATCAGACGAAGAGACCGGACTGTACGGTAGTGTTACTGATTGGATTCACAGGAGAATGTACAGGCTTGCTTGTTGATCTTTTGATCGCTCATGTAACATTTTAAAAATAATTAAATAAATAAAATCGTTTAAGTGAATTTTATAATCTTCGGTAAAGTAAAACGTAGTTTTCATAAAACTAAACCGTAATTATTTTTCACTATAAATTTAAAAATAGCTATTATAATTATGTTATTACTAGTAAATGGTATTTATTTAGCCACTTATAAATTTTTAGTTTAATTAAATATTTTTCTTAAATTAATTATTTTAGATATTAACATAAGCTTTATTTTTACACTAAATTAGTGTAAATTACAAATTTGAATAGGTTTAATTAGAAAAAGTGAACCATTACATATTAGAATCAAGTGTGTTTCATGCAAAATTTATTTTCAAAATTTTACAATAGTTCTAGACCATTCAAGGTCAAATGGAGTGAAGAAAATAAAGAATTTTTAAATAAATTCATGAAAAAACTTAATTGTGTGATATTTTTGTGAAACCTTCTACACTTTTTTTCACCTTTTCTCACTCTCCTCTCTTTTCCTCACCTCATGGCCGGCCTCAACACCATGGGCAGCCCCGAAATTTCCCCCCCATCATTTTTGTATTAAAAATCATCAAAATTCATCAAAAAATTCAATAAAAAACCCACAAAATCCTAATTAATTCCTACCCTCTATTCTTTGCTCATCTTTACATGGATTTTGGAGATGGAAAGCATTCATTTTGGAGGCTTATTTTCATGTTTGGATTTCATGTTGTGGAGGTATAAATCTTCTTCTTTGGATTTATTGTTATTAGATGTTTCATTTAAGCATAATTAGATTTAATAAATAATTTCTATCTACAAGTTTTAAAATTCAAGTTAGGGTTTATAAAATTAAGTTATGGTTTTTATTAATTAAGTAGGGTTATAATAACTAGTTTAACATTTTTAGAAGTGGAAAATCTTGTATGGATGATATATTGTAAATTGTTTATCCAAAATTGTTTCAATTAATCCATTTTGCAAACTAGATTACAAAATCCTAATTAACTCCTACCCTCTATTCTTTGCTCATCTTTACATGGATTTTGGGGATGGAAAGCATTCATTTTGGAGGCTTATTTTCATGTTTTGATTTCATGTTGTGGAGGTATAAATCTTCTTCTTTTGATTTATTGTTATTAGATGTTTCATTTAAGCATAATTAGATTTAATAAATAATTTCTATCTACAAGTTTTAAAATTCAAGTTAGGGTTTATAAAATTAAGTTATGGTTTTTATTAATTAAGTAGGGTTATAATAACTAGTTTAACATTTTTAGAAGTGGAAAATCTTGTATGGATTTTCCTGTATGGATGATATATTGTAAATTGTTTATCCAAAATTGTTTCAATTAATCCATTTTGCAAACTAGATTTCTATATATTGTATATATTGGTGAGATAAAATTCCAATTAATGTTTCTAATACTAGATTATGGTTTTAATGAGGATATTAACTTGTTAGTGGAATGAAAAACTTAAATTGGTTACTAGTTTCTATTGATAATTGAAAAATACTATTTTTGCTAACTAGATTTTGGAAATTCTTAAATAAATGAGGTTTAAAATCTAAATTATTATTTCATTATATTATTATCATCATGAATTGTATTTTAATGCATTAATTCATGCAAAATCCAGTTTAGATGTGATATTGTGAAATTTTCCTTAAAACTATCGAAATCAGGCAAGTTTGCAAACTAGAATTTTCAAAGTAATATAAATTAGGGTGTTAAAAATATAGTGATGGTTTATATAGTCTAGTTATGCTAATTAATGAATACTATGACCATTAGTTTCTTTTAAACATCAAGTTTTGAAGTAAAACGGTAAATTGGTGTTTTCAGGTTTTACGGAATCGGACGATTTGATCGATTTTTAGGGTTTCGAAGAATTAAATCATGTTTTATATTATAAGAAATGGGTTTTATAACTATGAGTTGTTTGTTGATGCTTATCTCGATCAATCGGCGTTTGTACGCCGATATCGAGCGATATTTGGTTCTTTTGCATGAGCGGGACATAGGTTTTAACCTATGCGCGTTTCGTGCGTCGTTTTGATGTTGTCCGTGATTCAGTTTACGATATTATATATGTTTGCATATAGGTACCCCTCACGTGGACTGCGGGCGATGAGGAAGAGGATGGCGACACTGTCTTCGGCAGACAAGGACCAGGTTAGTAGATGTATATCTACGGGGGGAAGTCGGGTGGATGGCGTTTAGCACCCCCGCAAACGTAGAATAGGGATAGTACTTATTGTCATTAGGAAGACAGACGTGACCTTAGAATTTCGATGAGTAAGACCCTAGTAGTGACCTTAGGTTGGACTAGATTGATTTAGAAAGACCTTACCCGAGAATGAATATCTTGGAGGAGACTCGTAGGTTTCAGGTAGATACACGACGCACACACTGAGACTCGACGTGGTGTATACGTGTATGTGTGTATATATATAGGACTAGGTGTAAATATATATATATATATATATACACACACAATACGTATATGTGATACAAAGATGTGATATGATACACGGGGATGAAACAATAACTGGGCTTGATGCTGTGATTCTTAGCTATACAGTCGTGTTATGATGTTAGTGGATCATTAGAAAATGAGATAATAGATTTGTATACATGAACAATAATAAATGGTGGTGATGATATTGAAGTACATGGGACTCTAAAATAGAACCCGGTCGACCTATGCCTGAAAGTCTGATATGATATATGTGTGACTTGATTACGATATCATATAGGTGTTACTTGATTACGGTATGATATATACATATATGTGACTTAATCACGATTTGACATATGTGACTTGATCAAGATATGATATATGTGACATGACATTTCTGAGGATAAATTATCGATGTATATTTATGCTGACAATGATATATGATTGATGTATGCGATTACAGAATAGCACCTTGTTCTTGACATGTGTTGATGATGACATTATACGAATGATGAGACAGGTAGGTGATACTTGACCCGTACCCCGATATTGGGATGCCGTACGATGGACTTTACCGTACGAAGTATAGATATGATGAATGATCCGCACTCTTGATTCGAGAAAACCGTACTATGTACGTGACGCTATTGAGGCTGGATCCCCGACTATTAGAGATATGGATTCAGACTTTTGGTGTACTCCTATTTCTTATCGACTAGTTTCTTAGGTTTAGTTCCTTAGGAGGTTAGATGGGCACTAGTTTAGGCTCGAGTCATATAGTTGTAGTTATACTTGTATATCACAGATGAGTGATTATTACACATCCGTCTTTACATTCATACTGTAATCATAATGGTGCATGTTCATTCATATGTTTCTATAATCAGAATAAAACTTTGCCTGCTAGGACACCAGCACCATTACCGATGATGCGCATATTCCACGCACACTTATTTGCCGGCTCACACACATCATCATCGGTAATTGCTATGTCACGTACACTTTAGATCATATTATCTTTTATTGATAGAATCAGCTAACAGCTAGATTGATATAACATTGTGATTACTCTCTGGTGTTAGTATAGAAATGGTATTTATTACTCAGACATTTCATGCATTCGCATTTTCATGTTATCATGCAGTATTATGGGGCATATGCCGACACTTATCATATACTTACTCATGATTTTGGGATTTTGGATTTCTATGAGATTTCTGGATTTTTGGGGGAAAACCGCAAGAATATATAAAAACTTCTTTCTCTCTCCTTCTCTCTTTTTAAAACTAAGATGCGGTTATTTCGTGATGTATGTGTCGTCTACCATGAGATTTCATATTTTCTGTTGAATTTCGAGACCCGATTCGAGGAGTGGATGAACCGTCTCGGGTACATGGTGGGCCCGGTATGGTACCCCGGGGTAAGAAGATCGAGTTGTAGACGATGAGCCTGGCAGGGGAGGACTACCTACCGGTGATGTCTGGCGCGGCGGATATCCGGAGGATACCGACCGTTGTCGTGAGATTTGATGATATGGGCCGATCCGGACTGACGGAGCCCGAGATATTGAGACTATGAGACATTGAGATTATGAGGTATTGAGACTTGAAATTTACATGTTTTGTGTAGATGCTTGACACGGATTTCCATGGATTTCATCGTTGATATTTCAGATTTCAATACACATTTTACTATGATAAAAGCTAAAGATTTCTTATACAGATATATCTAGATTTCAGGATTAGTTATTTTACATTCATGGTGCATGCATACTCATTCACATGGCATAGTACTATATGAGGCACTAACACGAGCACGGAGCTTTTGCACTTACACGTAGCTTATTATCCTGTCTTACTTGATGATTAGTAGTATATTAGTATATTATTATGACCTAGGATAGCGTCGTGCATTCGATTTCTTTTCGCGGATATCTTCTACTCACGAGTTGGCAACTCACCCCCGTTGTGCCAAATTTTATTACAGGTTCGATGTACAGGTTTTCCTGGCAGCTTGCTGGCACATCTTTTCACTCAGGGTGATTTGCACGGTAGGTTGGTTCACTTGTATCTGGACCGTCATTGTACTTTTATTATTTCATTTGTATCTAGAAAGCTCCATCAACCAAACTTGTATTACTTGTTAGTTTACTGGATCAGTTGTTTATTTCGACCTTAGAGCCGCGCTTGTATTATTATGATATTTTGTGGTTTTGTTTTCTTTTGAGTTTTGAGCCTCGCCCTTTGGCGTTGTATACTATTGTGCATTGATGTGGTTGTTTCCGCCTTTTGGCGTAGAGCTAGCTCCCGTTTGGGGATGCTTTTTATTGTTTGTATATATATTATTCTTGTTTGTACCCGTTTGGGGCCAGTTTTTACAAAGGAGACTCTGTTGAAATTTTTGAGAAAATTGGATGTTGCTTTTAAACTTGTTTTCTACATGTTTTCCTTTACTTCTTCTTCTTTTTATGGTTTAGATTTCTGGGCTTTAGCTTACTTAGGTTACGCTGCGCCTCTAGACGCTTCGTAATCTAAGTGCCGGTCACGTTCCGTACTTTCGGGTCGTGACAAAGTTGGTATCAGAGCGCTAGGTTTAACCTTGTATATGTCTAGGGTGACCCTTGGTTGATGGAGTAGGCGACTTAGGTAGAGTGACGTACCGTGGGTATGATCCGCGGCATACTTACGATACGCTACTCTTCTTAAGTAGCCTTAGGATGTACATTTGTTTGCACCGCATTTCATTCGTTCCTTTGATCTATCTTCGTCGATATCGGAGGGTCATTTCTGTTACCACGGGCGCACGGGCAGAAGGAGCTGCAGCTCGAATGCGATAACCATTAAGGTATCGGTTATTCTTGAGGATTGAAGCATTGTTTAGCTTGCAGGAGAAGGGTGTTCACATACCGTCCAGACGAAGTTAAAGGATTCGAACGATTGTCAAAAACCCATTTTCCCAAGTTTAAAGTATTCGGAAGAACATGCAGGTATTTCGATGGACCCTCTAGAAGAATGAAACCCTAACTCGACATAATGACCACGAGAACGCCCTTGAACCTTAGGGTTTACAGCAGTTCCGCGGTGCCATTAGTGAGGCTTGGGTTTGCCCTTCTACGGCTGGACCATCAATACTGGGGTATGTACCGGATATTTTTAAACTGTACTTGAGTGTTGAGCTCTCGGGGAATTATGGGATTTTGATGGATCGACCGAAAAGTTTAATGTAGTCCGGATATCAGGTGAAGGGATCGACTACGTGGGAGACTTTAGATATGAGTATTGCCGTTGGTAGCGCATTCAGCTCACCTATGAAGAGACAAGTTTGAAGCAGTCGACACCAGAGGAAAGGGGGAAAGAGGCGCACATTGACGATAGTGTTTACGATTGTGATTTGGCGATTTGAATTTCATATTTCCGTTGATTGGATCTTTTTTTGGTATTTTGAGGATTTTGTTCTACGATTGGTATTTCTTATGTGTGCATTCATTACATTCTATTCGTGCTTCAGATATCAGTTGTATTGATGTTGTTTTGTACATACCCAGTACACTCGATTTGGTTTTATACATTTTGAGATTTTGATTTGATTTCGTGCATATGGGTTACACATGATTTTGACATATGCTTCGACCTAGTTTTCATGCATTTTCGTACTGTGATTTCGATTTTGATATTCGGTGTATGTTTTCGTGTACCATGTGCACCTGATTGAGATTCTTGCGCACATTCAGTGAACCTGATACGATTTGTGCACACCAGATGCACTAAATCGTGGTTTTGTGCAGATTAGATGCACCTGATATTAGAGTCGTGCACGCCCGTTGCACTTGACAAATGTTTTTGGTGCACACCTGTTGCACTCGGTTTTGTTTTTGTGTGAATTCGTGGCATCTGTATTTAGTTTCGATTTCAGTGCGCACCGGACGCACATGATATTTTTATGATGTGATTGGGATTGATTTCAGTTTGATCAGTATGTTTTTATAATCATTACTATTGATTTGATAACCAGGCGGGACGTGTATGTAAAAAAAAAGATATATATATATAGCTTTTTTTTTAAAAATAAACGTCCGCTACTTATGCCGTGGTACGTGCATCACACGGCGATTTTCAAAACGGGGTTCTTGCATGTTTCTTTATCCAGATATTTGGACGATTTTACTATGATGCGAACTATATATAAGTTGTAGTTTTGATGTATATTATGTTGGTTTTCGTATTGGGTTTTGATATTTTATTTTCGCCATCACTCCGATGATTGCGTTATGCTTGACGGAGTTGATTTTAGTTATGTATTGATGATTTCGGAGCCCCGACGATTTGAGTGTTTTGGTTGAATGTTTTAGTAATTGGCGGGAGTTTTAATTTAAATTCGGAGACCGAATTTCTTAAAGGGAGGAAGATTGTAACATTTTAAAAATAATTAAATAAATAATTAAATAAATAAAATCGTTTAAGTGAATTTTATTTTCGGTAAAGTAAAACGTAGTTTTCATAAAACTAAACCGTAATTATTTTTCACTATAACTTTAAAAATAGCTATTTTAATTATGTTATTACTAGTAAATGGTATTTATTTAGCCACTTATAAAATTTTAGTTTAATTAAATATTTTTCTTAAATTAATTATTTTAAATATTAACATAACCTTTATTTTTACACTAAATTAGTGTAAATTACAAATTTGAATGGGTTTAATTAGAAAAAGTGAACCATTACATATTAGAATCAAGTGTGTTTCATGCAAAATTTATTTTAAAAATTTTACAATGGTTCTAGACCATTCTAGGTCAAATGGAGTGAAGAAAATAAAGAATTTTTAAATAAATTCATGAAAAGATTTAATTGTGTGATATTTTTGTGAAACCTTCTATACTTTTCTTCACCTTTTCTCACTCTCCTCTCTTTTTCTCACCTCATGGCCGGCCTCACCACCATGGGCAGCACCAAAATTTTCCCCCTACCATTTTTGTATTAAAAATCATCAAAATTCATCAAAAAATTCAATAAAAAACCCACAAAATCCTAATTAATTCCTACCCTCTATTCTTTGCTCATCTTTACATGGATTTTGGAGATGGAAAGCATTCATTTTGGAGGCTTATTTTCATGTTTGGATTTCTTGTTGTGGAGGTATAAATCTTCTTCTTTTGATTTATTGTTATTAGATGTTTCATTTAAGCATAATTAGATTTAATAAATAATTTCTATCTACAAGTTTTAAATTCAAGTTAGGGTTTATAAAATTAAGTTATGGTTTTTATTAATTAAGTAGGGTTATAATAACTACTTTAACATTTTTATAAGTGCAAAATCTTGTATGGATGATATATTGTAAATTGTTTATCCAAAATTGTTTCAATTAATCCATTTTGCAAACTAGATTTCTATATTGTATATATTGGTGAGATAAAATTCCAATTAATGTTTGTAACACTAGATTATGGTTTTAATGAGGATATTAATTTGTTAGTGGAATGAAAAACTTAAATTGGTTACTAGTTTCTATTGATAATTGAAAAATACTAATAAAAATGCTATTTTTGCTAACTAGATTTTAGAAATTCTTAAATAAATGAGGTTTAAAATCTAAATTATAATTTCATTATATTATTATCATCATAAATTGTAGTTTAATGCATTAATTCATGCAAAATACAGTTTAGATGTGATATTGTGAAATTTTCCTTAAAAGTATCGAAATCGGGCAAGTTTGCAAACTAGAATTTTCAAACTAATATAATTTAGGGTGTTAAAAATGTAATGATAGTTTATATAGTCTAGTTATACTAATTAATGAATACTATGTCCATTAGTTTCTTTTAAACATCAAGTTTTGAAGTAAAACGGTAAATTGGTGTTTTCAGGTTTTACGGAATCGGACTATTTGATCGATTTTTAGGGTTTCGATGAATTAAATCATGTTTTATATTATAAGTAATGAGTTTTATAACTATGAGTTGTTTTTTGATGCTTATCTCGATCAATCGGCGTTTGTACGCCGATATCGAGCGATATTTGGTTCTTTTGCATGAGCGGAACATAGGTTTTAACCTATGCGCGTTTCGTGCGTCGTTTTGATGTTGTCCGTGATTCAGTTTACGATATTATATGTGTTTGCGTATAGGTACCCCTCACGTGGACTGCGGGCGATGAAGAAGGGGATGGCGACACCGTCTTCGGCAGACAAGGACCAGGTGAGTAGATGTATATCTACGGGGGGAAGTCGGGTGGATGGCGTTTAGCACCCCCGCAAACGTAGAATAGGGATAGTACTTATTGTCATTAGGAAGCCAGACGTGACCTTAGACATTCGGTGAGTAGGACCCTAGTAGTGACCTTAGGTTGGACTAGATTGATTTAGAAAGATCTTACCCGAGGATGAATATCTTGGAGGAGACTCGTAGGTTTCAGGTAGATACACGCACGCACACACTGAGACTCGACGTGGTGTATACGTCTATGTGTATATATATATACTAGGTGTATACACACACACACACAATACATATATGTGATACAAGGATGTGATATGATACACGGGGATGAAACAATAACTGGGCTTGATGCCGTGATTCTTAGCTATACAGTCGTGTTATGATGTTAGCGGATCATTAGAAAATGAGATAATGGATTTGTATACATGAACAATAATAAAGGGTGGTGATGATATTGAAGTACATGGGACTCTAAAATAGAACCCGGATCGTAACCTATGCCTGAAAGTCTGATATGATATATGCGTGATTTGATTACGATATCATATAGGTGTTACTTGATTACGATATGATATATACATATATGTTACTTAATCACGATTTGACATATGTGACTTGATCAAGATATGATATATGTGACATGACATTTCTGAGGATAAATTAACGATGTATATTTATGCTGACAATGATATATGATTGATGTATGCGATTACAGTATAGCACCTTGATTTTGACATGTGTTGATGATGATATTATACGAATGATGAGACACGTAGGTGGTACTTGACCCGTACCCCGATATTGGGATGCCGTACGATGGACTTTATGTAAGTGCACGGCGGCGCCCCGGCCTCCATCCCGAGGCCAAATGCGGAAGCGATGGTTAACTTTAAATTTTCTTGAACCGGCACCACCGCGCACTAAAAACCCGGATCGTGCCATTAACTAGTCCTAGCTATCTAGAGAGGGAAGAGAGATATACCGAGTGATCCGAGTCCTCCGTTCTTCTCGTCGTCGTCCCGATCTCCCCGAGGAATCTCCGGTCTCCACTTTTTTGCACCACGTCGCCGGCTTCTTTTACGGGCTCCCGCCTCTATACCGAGGCAACTCGAGCACGAAGCTGGGGAGTCGACGTGCCCAAGGTTTGCTGCAGAATGGTGTAGAACCATGTCTCATTTGGGGTTATGGAGTTTCCATATGGTGGAGGAAATGATACAAGCTTTTGGAGGAGGAGCTAATATGATTTTTGCCAAGCCAAATGAGTGTAAATCCCTACACCAAAAATTGGGACAGCCCACCTAGAGCTTGGCCGGCCATGCTAATGGGGAGGAGAGAATCAGAGTGAGTGAGTGAGTGAAAAAGGATAGCTACACGAATAATCAAGTGAAGGGAAAATGGTTATCATATTCAACCATCAACAAAAGCATGATGACTCCAAAGTCAAGCAATGATCACAAACAAATCCACACTCAACCACAACCATCATCAAACATGATGACTCCAAAAGTCAAGCAATGATGAAGTGAACAAGTCAAGGTCAACAAGAGCTATCATGAAGCAACAAAATGCAAAGAACCCCCTCCACTAATGCTTATTTGCACAAATGCAAATAAGCCCTCCTCCACCAATCTTCGGCCAATGAACGATACAAAGGAAATTGGTCGAAACGGAAATCAAACTGGCAACTCCAGAAAACTGGTCCCGTAATAAATTACAGGAAAACCCCGATACTGTGTATACACAACCGCATTTGTATTCCGACCGAAATACAAATGCAATAAGACAAAATCTACACTGTACTATACTAGGATCCCGCTTAAACCAAAGCCGGCTAGTATTATCCGTCCGATCCTGATCCGTGCAATACCGCACGTATCTGATCGAACCCTGCCATATCTCCATACGGCCTTTACAGCGTTTCGCCCGAAAACTTGAGCAACTGAATGTGGGGGACTCTAAAGACTCGTCAACACCTTGGTTGTGGATTTAACCACTAGCACGTCAGAGGTATGAGCCAATACGTAACGGGCTACCAGGTATTGAACAAAAGGGACGTCGATGAGCAAACTCATCCTGACACCCTACTGAGCCTGTCAGTGACAATATCCGTACAGTCCGGTCCGTTCGTCTATGAGCATCGTATGGCGGGCCTAGGGGGTTGGTAAAAGTCAGACCCCCAAAAGCGGTACAAGTCGTGTCGGAGTGTAGCCCAGAACACCCTGAGATACTACTGGAATACCTACCAGTAAATCTCCTGCCTCGGCCGAGGGCTTCGTGTAATGGCTCTCCTAGACACAGCGCGACCTCACCCCCAATACCGGGAGAGACGAAACCCTGAAGATCCGCTCACTTCCTCCATGTGGCTCGGGACTGTACCCAACTAAAACCTGTTTGCACATCTCCTTTGAGCGTGGTAGGTGTTAGTTATATGTATGCCCTAGAGGCCATTGCTATACATAGGATGTATATTATAGTGGATGCTGGGACATATATAGGGAGGACTTTCTTGCTCGACATGATAGTATGCTATCTGGTTGCTCTTTACCTTAACGTGTACACTGATTGTCTCTCTGTTACATATTGGTAAAGCCCTTAGGATGAGTACTTGACTACCTGGACTATGATGAGGATCATACTAGTGGGGACATGGTAGTCCATAAGTACATCCTTCAAAGTCCCTAGTCGTAGGTATATCGAGACGGGGCATCGATATACCAGAGTAGACTAGCGTATACCTTCTCGACCCATACAGATGGGCGATGGATGATCCCATATCCATTGATGTTTGACATCAGAGATGATATACGGGTGCTCAGTGGAGACTGGGTACACTGGACGGACTCGCCGAGAACTCCTAGATGGTATTATACCTTACGTCAGATGGCAGTTCTCAGGTGACACTGGTACAGAGTAGTCTGTTGACCCGAGATCGTCATAGAGTCTTGTGTGGTTCCCACTGTGCTTTGATTTCCACATTACCACGTCCAAGTGGGCGTGCAAAACGGTGGTTTTTGGGTACAGTCCCGAATCACATGGAGGCAATGAGCGATAGGAGGGGATTCGTCTCTCCCGGTATAGGGAGTTGATGTTGCGCTGTGTTCGATTGGCTATAACCGGAAATCCCTGGCCAGGGTTGCTGAGATTTACTGGTAAGTGTTACCAGTAGTTTCTCGAACTGTTATAGACCTTATATCGATACGACATATCGAGCTATTGGGGTCTGACGTTTACCACCCCTAGGCGAGATATGCGACATATCAGACGATCAGACCGGACTGTACGGTAAGTGTTACTGGTTGGATTCACAGGTGTGTGAGCGGGATTGCTCGTCGATCTTCTGATCGCTCAATACTCGGGTGGCCGTTACGTTTAGCTGACCGCTTGCGGCTTGTGGGTGCTTGATATGATCATCACCTGCTGCCGGCGTATTGACGAGTCTTCAGAGTCCTACACAGAGGTTTCCTGGCTCAAGCGAAACGAAATAGGAGCGCATATGAGATATGTGCGGGACCGAGAATAATGCGTGTATGTGATACCGTATTCTATTCTCGCGATGAATGTATTGATATGGTTGTATGCGATATAACCTAGTTATCGAATCAAGGATTGATTCGATAAGTCGATACATTGGATATTTGTCGGTTATATGCGATGTGACCGGATCGTTAAATCAAGTGTTGATTTAATGATTTAATGCATAATTATATATTTGATATATTACTTTGCATTAACTAGTATTGGTTCACTTTAAATGGATTTTCTCGCATGCTTTGCACAAGTTGTATATGTGATATACTTTTGTGCACTTGTTTGTATCATGTTTGATGATACATGTTAACTTGGTTAAGTGTAAAGATTAAACCATGGTTAAGTTAATGATTAGGGTTTTGTTTTTCTTTCTTATTTATTTATTTATTTATTTATTTTGGAAAGAATAAAGAGAAAATGGTGGCTTTCTTTGTTTGTAGTTGAATCTTCATGAAGGTTTGACTTTGTAACCATTTTGTCTTCATGCTTAACCCTAACCATTTAAACAAACCATGGTCTATTCTCTACACTTAACTAGGGTTAGGATATGATAAGTATTCATATTATTTTTCTTTTTAAAACACTTATCATATTCTTTGCATCTTCTTCTTCTTCTTCTTCAAGATGAAGAACCTTGATTCCATCAATGGTGATTGATGAAAATGAGTAAGAAATCCAATTCTAAAGTGAACCCACTTCCTATTTCTTCATCATCTACCTCTTGCCAAGTAGTATAGGGTGTTTTCTTCACAAGTTTCATGACTTGGTGAAGTGGGAGTTTGATCTTGCGATGCCTCGACGTAGATCATCTTCGGCATCGTCGTCGATGACCTAGCCCGCTTTTTCTCCGATGAAGCCGACGCTAGAGCCCAAGATCTGATTTGTACAGCGAGGAGACTTCATCGCGGAGCCATGGAGGTGGAGAACCGGATCTACAAAGGTTGTATTTCCGTTTACCATTTAGTTAAGTTGTTAACTAGTTTCTTTTTCGCCTAAACTTCTAGCCAACGATCCGTATTAGGGTTTCTCGGCACCGTAATTTTAGAAATTGGCATGGTTGATGCCTTGTGAGACCTCTTGAGAGTGCCTAGGAACCCTACAGTGGTATCAGAGCCTAGCTAGAGCCTTAGGCAATGCGTAGACGGAATTAGAAGTCTGATCGGACCGAAACCCAAACCCTAAAATGCTCTCTGTACATTTTTGAAATTCGTGGATTTTTGTGAATTAAAAATATGCAGAAAAGTAAGCAGGAAAAACTAAGAATTACTGTGAAGTTTGGGCCCCTAATTCTATAATTAGACCGCGGAACCGCGGCCAAACCAGGGGTTTGGCGGCTCTTCCGCGGCCCAAATTTGGACTTAGTCCCTCAAATTTCATCTATTTATTCTTAGGTCCTTTATTGGCAATTTTTTATGTGAATTTTTTAATTCCACTCAAGTGTTGAGTTTTCTAGGGTTTTATTGGGGATTCATTAATTTGATCGGATAATTTAACTTCGTTTATGTTTTTCCGGATATTTTAGAAACTGTTAAAAAGTTCGACCGGATATAAATACCCACTTTTTCCCCTGCCGGGAAATTTCCAAGTGTTGGATTTTTCCATGGTTTAAAGACGTTCTAAGTAGTGCAAGTAACGCGATGGACCCTCTAGAAGACAACAAACCTTAACTCGATTATGTGACCGTCTTGAACTGCCCTTTGAACCTTAGGGTTTGGGGCAGTACGGCATGCCACATGTGAGGCGTTGGCTTGACCCTTCTACGGCTGGACCGTTGGTACTGAGGCACGAACTGAATGTTGTTAGACTTATTTCATGTGTTGAGCTGTATCGGGAAAACTTGGGTGTTCGATTGTTCGATCGGAAAGTTTAATATTTTCTATTTATCTGGAATGTGATACAATAATTGGAATTCACAAGTAGTTATGAGATAACTGAATGAATGTTATATATCAAGCACTTTAGTCTCACTTGATCGGTTGCCACGGAATTTTGATGTGATCAAAAGTCCGTCGCAATCACGTAGCGTACGCGGATACTCGCCGGGTAAACTTAATAGACAGCTACACCCCATAGCCCCGACCAAGTGACTGTAGGAGAACCCCGTCGCCGAAAGCATCCGTTCGGGTGCTCGCGGTAGTGGTGTTCCGCCTTGGTGCACTTCGTCGACGGTATCAGGGGTGCGGCCGCCTACTAAAGTTTGCGACGAGTATTCGATCAGGATGTCGGGAATCTTGTTGAATTACCCGACTTAATATTGAAAAGTGTTTTCGATTTTGAGACTAAAATGCGGGGTTTATAATTGTTAGGCATGCGATGTCTAAGAAATTCATTTGATTAGGCATGCGATGTCTATGCAGGTTGCGGATTCCAACTGTTGTAGTTTTACACTTTCTTTTCTGTGACCGTAAGTGTAATATGTGATATCGCCGGTTTCGTTGCTATATGTCAACGACAATTGGGATGCGCATATTTACTTACGTTGATGACATGTGATGTTATGTGTTGCTGGATATGTTATATTGGATCGTTGTGTTTGAATAGCCGGGTTTTTTTTATGTGAGATGAGTGTTTTTCATTTTCATTCATTTAAGAACTTGTATGTAATATTCTTATATTTGGGGCATTTCCAGGTTGCGGAAGTTGTCACCCTTTGTATATTATTTACTTTTCCGCACTAGGATAGACCCAAGGAAGGGAGCACAAGTAACCGAGTTCTGGGGTCCAGTGGGAGACCAACTCGAAGAGTCGAGTCCGGGTCTCCTAACTCCAGAATTGGTAGGGTTGCTTGCCGCTCTCGTAGGGGTCTAGGGGTGTGGGTTTGGCTATTCATCGCGACCGTGGAATCCGTGTTTTATACTGGCTCGTATTGAAAACACGGACGTCCTAGTATATCCAATATTTCATATGATTCTTCTGCGGCAATATCTGTGATGTGATCATGTGATATGTTCTGTGATGGATACTGTATATAGTATATATGATATATTATATAGGCGTTACTTATGTTTTACACCCACGCTAGCCCTGCCCCGCTCTGCCGTTAGTTACCTAACCTAACGGTGCACGAGGGGACATCGAGGCGAATGCGGATGGCATAAGTGTACGTCGTATTTATCTGTGATGTTTAGGTAATTTAAATGATGGGACTTTATTAATGAGATTAATGAAATAAAAGAAACCTAATGATGTTGTAGAATCGAATTTCAAAATAAAACAGGTAGCTACAGTTCTTGCTTTGCACAGCGGTGTATATGATATATCCTGCACCTTATTCGATAAGGAAAGGACCGAGATCCCTTCACCGGGAGTGACTCCTTTAGCAATAACTGGCAGATGCTACACACTCGGTTTGTCTTTTGATTGCTTTTAAGAGTTTTTGCTTTACACAGTGATATATATGATATATCCCGCACCTCATTCGACGAGGAAAGGACCGACGATCCCTTCACCGGGAGTGACTCCTTTAGCAAAACTAGAAAAGCCTCAAAAACACTCCATTTCAAAATTCATTCGATCCTACAACGATATCAAGTTCATTACGCAATAGGTTTTCAGAAAAATCTGTCGTAGCCCTCCGTCATTTCAGATAAGTACTAGTTAGTATTCGTGCTGCGGTTGTTTGGCATGCGTCAAGGCGTAGTGTACGGTAGCTAACTAGTGCTTATCTGCTAGCATACGATGCGATTGGATTAGGGTATTCGCACGGCGTTGTTTGGCATGCGTCAAGGGTCGTGCGGGTGGGTTTAATTCAATCAAGAAATGTACGGGTTGAACTTGACTAGCGGACTATGGGTTGTTTGGCATGCGTCAAGGTCATAGCACGCTAGGGGCAAAATATTATCGGGAATTTCAAGTGTTGAAATTTGCAATGAGATTGCATACCTTCTATGAGATAGTTGGATCCCGATACCCGCTGCGAGTAAGAGTTACTCCTGGAAGAGTTTTACACATTACAATTAGCCAATCAAGTAGGTGTCTAGTAAGGTGTTAACGAGGTTACGCCTCTGGGAAAACGAGGTTTACATTAATTAGGTTCGTGCGAAAGCATGGGGGACCTCCCTCAAAGTACCGACACTGGCCTGGCTGAAAGATTGGCGAACTTGTAGTGTGTAATTAATCCCGGCTAGTCTTTCCTTTTAGGGTTTGAAGGAAGATTTGATAAAAAGCAGTGGGAGCCATCCTGATTAGATAAAATAATAACCAATCTATTCTTGCAAGAGCGCACGCTGAGTGTTTTCTTCTCTCTCTCTCCAGGTAGCGACCATATCACGCCTTAATCAAGATAATAATATGGATGTATTGACCGAACCCGCTTGTTATACTGAGCTGGGGAACGTTGGTCCCGCTCCAACTTATAATTGTTATAAGACAGAGCAGGAAATTGGGGATTACCAGAATTCCCGTGCCGCCCAAACGAAGAGAGTGCATGCTGATGCATCATCTTCGGGTGTGTTCGTTACAAAGAACTGTTTCTCAGTATCCTCCGCATCCTAGGTATATGATATCGGATCAGGATCCCAGATATGTAATCTGTTACATAGGGCTACAGATAGGTAGAGAACTGAGAACGGGTGATAAGTTTCATGAGGCAGAAAACGGGGCAAGTGTTGCAGCCAAGTCTGTTGGTCACTGTCACCTTGTATTCCAAATACATTGATTCTGAACGAATGTTATTAGATACCGAATCTGATATACAAAATCATATCACTCTCTTTAATAGTAAAGAAATGATAAAATTTTGTATTGTTGGATAATGTTTTGAACATTTCCTATATCAAAAGTTGATCGGTTCAGGCACGTTATCTAAAAGCATTAATGTTCTAAATCAAACTACAGTTCTTAGTATACGGAACACACAAAAGAGGAAGAGTTTAGAAATGAACGAATCCTTCTTGAAGCATTGTAGACTAGGTCATATCAATGCGACCCGACTAGCTAAAGTTACATGTAGATGCATATTTAAATCAGTTTGAATTTACATCTTGTGAAACTTGCCAGTCATGTCATAAAGATATAATGACACCAGCTCTGTTTATTGGAAACAGAGAAAGAGTTAGTGAACTCTTAGGATGATGCATGTTGATGTATAAAGGTCCCCTGTCTACACATGCCAAGATCTGTTCTTTGTACTTCATTACATTCTCTGATAATCTCTCAAGATTCAGACATATGTTCCTGTTGAAACACAAGTCCGAACCTTTTGAGATATTCACAGAATATGATTTAGAAGTAGAGAACCAAAACGGGTATAAGTATTATGTCTTTTGATGAGATCAAGGAGGAGAATACTTGAGCACGGAAATCCTTGACTATTCTAAAGGAGAATGAGATTCTCTCTCAGCATTACTCCTCCGTATACACCATAGCACGATGGTATATCGGGGTGGAGCAATCACACCCTATATGATAAGGTGTGCTCTATGATGAGTACTACTGAGTTTCCTATTTTCCTTTTGGGAGTTATGCACTTGAGAAGATGCATACCTATTGAATTAGGTTCGAATCAAATCAATGCCTACCACTTCATATGTGATATGGAAAGGGAAGAGCCCATATCTTAAGTTAGTTAAGATTTGGGGTTGTCCAGCCTATGTCTAAAAGCAAAATCCGGACAAACTCGAGGCAAGGTCAGTTATGTAGAACTGGAAAGGTTCCAGCTATACAAACTACAGCAGATGATTTGATAAAACCAAAGGATTCAATAGTTACCAACGAACCTCAGCCTCTCCGCCGATCTAGTAGGGTTCCTCACCCACCTGAGAGATACTTCGGTTACTCTATGACAGTGGGAGCGAGGATTGCATCATGAGATGATGACCCAACTAGTTTCGACCTGGCCATCAGGAGTGGGACTCTGTAAGAATGGCTGGATGCTTAGTGATCTGAGATGGAATCCTTATACACCAACAAAGTATGGACTTTAGTTGCTTTATCTGAAGGGTTAAATCCCCATCAGGGGCAAGTATATCTTGAGAAGATTACTTGGTGTACATGGAAAAGTTGAGACTTTCAAAGCTAGACTTATTAAAGGGTTTGCATTATTGACCAGGTATGGATTATGTTGAAACCTTTTCTAAGGATCTATGCATAAGTCCATCCAGATCCTACTTGCCACGGCTACATACCATGACTACGATATCTGGTGGTTGGGTGTCATGACTGCTTTTCTAAATGATGTTTTAGATGAGAACGTCTGTAAGTACACAGCCAGAGGGCTTCGTAGACAGTGGGAGCAGCGGAAACGTGTACAAGATGCTTTATAGGATAAAGCAGGTATCGCGGAGTTGGAACATCTGTTTTGATGTCTTAGTCAAAGAGTTTGACATCATCAAAATGGTAGATGAACCTTGTATAAACAAAAAGGTAGTAGGGAGTATAGTGACGATCCCCGTAGAGTACGTCGATGACATGCTCTTGATAGGGAAGGAGTTTCCTATGCTACGCTCGGTCAATCTCCGGTTATCACAAGAATTCTCCATAATAGGATCAAAGTGATACCACCTAAATCCTGGTTTTGGATCTATAAGATAGATCTAATTGGATGTTAGGATTCTCGCTAGTTGTAGTGAGAAGGTATCAACCGATCCTGGGGAGAATCACTGGAAGGGTTCCAGGGTGATAAGGATGACTGAAAGTCAGTCACAGGCATTGTTTTTACCCTCAGTAAAGGGACGGTATGTTGGAAGAGTTCCAAGATAGATACCGTGGCATACTAGACGATAAAGGCTGGATACATCGCTACTTAAGATGCTACCAAAGTGGCTGTCTGGGTGTATATTGGTTCATGAGATGAACTTAGTTCCTCCCATTGTGTGACAATGGAGTTGTGGCTTATGCCAAGGAACGTCCGTCCCATCAGTGATCCAGACATATTCTAAGGCAGTATCACCTGATCATGGAGATAGTTGTTCTCCAGGGTGATCGAGGTTAGGAGAGCAGACTCAGAGGATAACACGGCGGATCCACTCACGAAGGCCTATTCCCAGAGAGAGACTTTCATGGGATGGTTGAGTATGAGATACTACAACCACTGCTATCAGATGGCCCTAGTGTAAGTGGGAGATTGTTAGTTATATGTATGCCCTAGAGGCCATTGCTATACATAGGATGTATATTGTAGTGGATGCTGGGACATATATAGGGAGGACTTTCTTGCTCGACATGATAGTATGCTATCTGGTTGCTCTTTACCTTAACGTGTACACTGATTGTCTCTCTGTTACATATTGGTAAAGCCCTTAGGATGAGTACTTGACTACCTGGACTATGATGAGGATCATACTAGTGGGGACATGGTAGTCCATAAGTACATCCTTCAAAGTCCCTAGTCGTAGGTATATCGAGACGGGGCATCGATATACCAGAGTAGACTAGCGTATACCTTCTCGACCCATACAGATGGGCGATGGATGATCCCATATCCATTGATGTTTGACATCAGAGATGATATACGGGTGCTCAGTGGAGACTGGGTACACTGGACGGACTCGCCGAGAACTCCTAGATGGTATTATACCTTACGTCAGATGGCAGTTCTCAGGTGACACTGGTACAGAGTAGTCTGTTGACCCGAGATCGTCATAGAGTCTTGTGTGGTTTCCACTGTGCTTTGATTTCCACCTTACCACGTCCAAGAGGGCGTGCAAAATGGTGGTTTTTGGGTACAGTCCCGAATCACATGGAGGCAATGAGCGATAGGAGGGGATTCGTCTCTCCCGGTATAGGGAGTTGATGTTGCGTTGTGTTCGATTGGCTATAACCGGAAATCCCTGGCCAGGGTTGCTGAGATTTACTGGTAAGTGTTACCAGTAGTTTCTCGAACTGTTATAGACCTTATATCGATACGACTTATCGAGCTATTGGGGTCTGACGTTTACCACCCCTAGGCGAGATATGCGACATATCAGACGATCAGACCGGACTGTACGGTAAGTGTTACTGGTTGGATTCAAAGGAGTGTGAGCGGGATTGCTCGTCGATCTTCTGATCGCTCAATACCCGGGTGGCCGTTACGTTTAGCAGACCGCTTGCGGCTTGTGGGTGCTTGATATGATCATCACCTGCTGCCGGCGTATTGACGAGTCTTTAGAGTCCTACACAGAGGTTTCCTGGCTCAAGCGAAACGAAATAGGAGCGCATATGAGATATACGCGGGACCGAGAATAATGCGTGTATGTGATACCATATTCTATTCTCGCGATGAATGTATCGATATGGTTGTATGCGATATAACCTAGATATCGAATCAAGGATTGATTCGATAAGTCGATACATTGGATATTAGTCGGTTATATGCGATGTGACCGGATCGTTAAATCAAGTGTTGATTTAATGATTTAATGCATAATTATATATTTGATATATTACTTTGCATTAACTAGTATTGGTTCACTTTAAATGGATTTTCTCGCATGCTTTGCACAAGTTGTATATGTGATATACTTTTGTGCACTTGTTTGTATCATGTTTGATGATACATGTTAACTTGGTTTAGTGTAAAGATTAAACCATGGTTAAGTTAATGATTAGGGTTTTGTTTTTCTTTCTTATTTATTTATTTATTTTGGAAAGAATAAAGAGAAAATGGTGGCTTTCTTTGTTTGTAGTTGAATCTTCATGAAGGTTTGACTTTGTAACCATTTTGTCTTCATGCTTAACCCTAACCATTTAAACAAACCATGGTCTATTCTCTACACTTAACTAGGGTTAGGATATGATAAGTATTCATATTATTTTACTTTTTAAAACACTTATCATATTCTTTGCATCTTCTTCTTCTTCTTCTTCAAGATGAAGAACCTTGATTTCATCAATTGTGATTGATGAAAATGAGTGAGAAATCCAATTCTAAAGTGAACCCACTTCCTATTTCTTCATCATCTACCTCTTGCCAATTAGTATAGTGTGTTTTCTTCACAAGTTTCATGACTTGGTGAAGTGGGAGCTTGATCTTGTGATGCCTCGACGTAGATCATCTTCGGCATCGTCGTCGATGACCTAGCCCGCTTTTTCTCCGATGAAGCCGACGCTAGAGCCCAAGATCCGATTTGTACAGCGAGGAGACTTCATCGCGGAGCCATGGAGGTGGAGAACCGGATCTAGAAAGGTTGTATTTCCATTTACCATTTAGTTAAGTTGTTAACTAGTTTTTTTTCGCCTAAACTTCTAGCCAACGATCCGTATTAGGGTTTCTCGGCACCGTAATTTTAGAAATTGGCATGGTTGATGCCTTGTGAGACCTCTTGAGAGTGCCTAGGAACCCTACAGTAGGGTAGTAATCAAAGTACAGTGGGAACTCACACGAGACAAATGACGATCCCCAGGTCGATGGACTAACCTGTACACATGTCACCAGGGAACTGCTATCTGACGTCAGGTATAATACCAACTAGCATGTTCCCGGCGAGTCCTGTCCGGTGTACTCATAACCCAATGAGCACCTGTATACATCTTAGGTGAACCAACTGACACCAGTGGCTTGTGAGACCGGCCACCGCCCCTCTTCGGGGTCTCGACTGTATACACTAGTTTACTCTGGAGTATCGATGCCCTGTCTCGAAACTCCCACGACTAGGGACCTTTTAAGGATGTGCTTATAGACCCCAGCTCCCACTTATATGATCTCCCTCATACTGCTGGTGGTCAAGCAAGAATCCTAGGGGCTCTATCAACGTGTAATAGCGACATGTCTGGTCACCTAAAGCAGTACACGATGATAAAGATAAACCAGATAGCATACTATCATCTCGAGTAAGACTGTCCTGCCGGGATAGGTCCTCCCTCAATCATCGCAATCACGTGCCTGCGATCCAATAATTGTCTCTGAGGGCACTATCTCCAACAATCTCCCACTTGCACTCAAGGCTAATTATTGCGATGTCGCATACTCACAGCCCGTGTGATGCCGAACACCCAACTCCTCTACTAGTCAGTCTCACAAAGCTCGTTTGCGAAACTAATGCGTTCGAGGAATAGCCTCAGTGAGTGGATCCGCTTTGATGTCTCTTTCTATGTCTCTCTATATCTCAAGTTTGCGGAGAAACCCATCTCCCGAAATGAGCAATACCTGTCTTAGAATGTGTCTGGATGTCTGATGGGACCTAGCTCATAAATGAACTCCAAATCCAAACTTCTTAGACTGTATCGTCAACTGAACTCAATCAGTATCCTGCGCCATGCCTCCCTCAGTATTTCCTTGGACCACCTGTCCAAAATACTGCCCCTCGTCAGAAGGAAAAACTATAACTCTCTGACAACCTCCTTGTCGTCCAAGTCACCTTGGAAGCCTGGAATGATAACTGTCTCCTGAATGAGGCTGTCGTTATCATATCCCTAGAACATCCACTTATGTTCTAAAGCTGCTTCCGATTGTTTCTCCAGGATTGGATCAATATCAACTTATTGCATCTACTGCAAGAACAACATCTGGTATGGTACTTGACATCTCATGATTGACTCAATTGCCTAAGCAAGTGATCTGCCAATCATGCACATCCCTCTCCCCTTTAGTCTGTAAGACACCTTTAGAGAGGGTGACTCCATCACCTGCAGGTACACTACCGTGCCAGGAGTCATCCATTCTAAATACTCTTAGAATGCTGTCTAAGTACCCAGATTGGGAAACCAGCCAAATCTAGATCTAAAACCATAGATCTAGTAACCAGTATGTCTGATATAATGTCCAAGTCCCATGTGGAGAAACCACTGTGTGACGATCAAAGTATAACCGATCGTAGTATAGGAATATCACTTCCTACTCTTTGTATGTCATCCAAATACTCTGACATCACACCCTACTACCTTCTCAACAGATCCATCCCCTATTCTGATGAAGTCAAACCTATGACTGTCATGTCAGAAATAGATGATCTATCTCCGCTATATCTGCTTTAGTCTATAAATAGACATAAGCCACCGTCCACCAATGCTTCCGCTGCTCCCACTGACTACGACAACCCTCTGGCAGAGTCATATAGACGTGCGCTTCTAAAGCTAGTTTAGAACGACGCTATACTCATCCTCCTGCCGGGTCTCACAGTCTGGAACAACAGCAATGGTAAGTCTGGGTAAACAAGAACCTCCCTATCACCGTCCATGAGGCTACCAGAGTACCTCTCGGGTGCCTGAGGTTACCCACCGTATCTGCGGAGTGGCCAATGGAATGTCAAACCAGATTGAATCTTTAGGTTCCTATCAAATCTTCAGTAAACGTTTGTGGTTCTGGAATCACTTCCAGTTCTACCATACTCCCACTACTGTTTTCTGAAAAAAATCCATTTTTATTAAAACTGTGGCGAGTTTAGAACAATATCACTATTGATCTTCCAGATGGTAGAAAGTCAACCCTCGTCATAGCCTGGGTAAATCCACAAACAGCCATTACAGAAACGTGCCTTGAGTTGTCCAGTGTCTGGTTTTAATCATAACCCGGACAACTCCCCGTGCCTTAACATCGTTAAGATATGAACTGTTCTATATCCAATATAGAAGCAGAGGCACTGATTTAATTGAACCAGATTCAAATCATGCAGCTATCTCCAGTGCATGTCAACTAAATAGAAAAAGGCCGATCAGCGTTACTCAACTTAGGAATGCTTCCAATTATGAGTAACCCGAAAGAGAAGCAAGTTCTCTTAATCGCTACTATCAACTGAATACCCTACACAAGTATCTACATCTTCGATCACCTTGAAGAATACCGATACTTGCAATATCTGGTTCTCTACTTTATTCAAATACCTATAACTTCTCAAAATTCGGACCCTGTGTTTCCACGAAACACCTGTCTAAAAACTAGAGAAGTCATAAGTAAACCGAATATAGTACGAGGACCAACCCCTCTGTCCTGATGGACCCTAGACAACATACAATACTCTGTATAAGTCCCTTAAGTCTGATAACTCATTCACTGTGCGTCGTAGGTTGAAAACTGTACTTATGGTTAAGAAGAATTACACCGCTGTTTAATGCTCCTTACCTAACCATCCACAGATATAAGTAAATGTCACAGACATAATTTCAAAAAGATATGTCTCACTCTATAAAAATAGACGTACAGATATATCAATTTGAAATTGGTGCATAACAGCGGATATTCAAAACCAAATATTTGCCGACCGGCAAACAACCCAGGTGACTTCCTCATATATCACTGATTACAACGAATCCCGACATAATGAGGATGATCACCCAATTCCCAATAACTTACTCCCACTCAACATCTGTAAAACCATACAGATGTGAGAATCATACCTGGTAAATACATACCCTGGAGTAAGGACTAATTGGGAAATCAGTTTTCCTTTAACAGTACACAGTGAAACTGAAATATTGAAATGTTTCGACGGGGTATCCCGGTATTCCTAGTAATGCCTCTTCCAGATTCACGACTGTAACCGTATAATTCTTTGCCACCTCTCCAAATCCCTTTATATGTCTTTAGTCATTACCTTCTGCACACCCATTAGGCCAAATGGTTTTCTTCCTTCCCTACCGTTCGGCACCAGCCTATGGTTTGGAAGAAGACTATCCAATAAGCATAATGGGTGTATTGTCCTAATCCTAGGAGCACTCGCAATACGAGAGAAGGTGAAGATAAAAGACAACCGAATAAACCTTATTCCTATTTCTCCTGAACCAAAATCCATCCCCGAACTGGAACAAGTTCCTTTCGAGTTCATATATAACCATACGATGGAGTATCCAGTAAACTGTGGATCTTCGTAGTGATACGGAGTGTCCTGGAGAAATACAAAGGTGATGTGGGAGTGGTAACGAAAAACTTGGTATGGTCGTGAATATCAGTCGCAATTTACTTTGCCCTCTTACTAATCCCTTCCTTTGTCTTAACTTAATACCTTCTGTACACCGTATAGGCTAATTGGGTTTCTTCATTCCCTACCGGTCGGCACCTGCCTATGGTTTGGAAGAAGACTGTCCAATTTGCATAATAGGTGTACTATCTCCTAAACCAAGGAGTACTCGCATCCTGAGAGAAGGTAAAAGGAAAAGACAACTGAATAATCCTATCCGTTTTCTCCAGAACCGGAAACCATCCTCGAATAAATCCCTTCGAGTTTGTATATAACCATACGATGGTTTTGTCCAATAGAAATGGACGTTCGTAGTAATACGGAGTGTCCTGGAGAAAAGGGTAAAAGTAGGAGTGGCAAAGAGGTCTGCAACTCTGACAATCCAAAAGCCAGTGTTAAGAAGGTTCGGTTAATTTTGGTCTCTGAGTCATAGTCTTAGGGTCGGGTCAATGGTCGCTGCCGAAGAGAGAGAGAGAAAAGAAACACTCAGTGTGCACTCTAACCTAGATCAGAATGGTTACCAATTTATCTAATCTGGAAACCTCCCACTGTTCTCTCAAATTCTCCTCCAAACCTGAAAGAAGAATTAGTCGGGGTCACCCGAGGAGTAAACTAACTCATCAGTGGGAATCGGGATCCAACTATCATCGCATGATAACGTGACGGAATCCGCTCACGGTGTCACACTCCAGAAGGTATGCGCATATCTGGCAAGTTTCAGTTTCTTTAGAAACTCCCGATGTGATTTTTACCCCATGCCCTTATGACCTTGACTTTGGCCAACATATCATAAGTCACATGTCAAGTTCTACCCGTCATTCTCCAGGTTAATTTGAGCACACCCGTACATACCCTTGACTTTGGCCAAAATAGTAGTACGACTGCCCCAAACCAACGCATCTATCTATGCTGCATATGAATACCCAATAGCTACCAATCACTGTGCCTTGACTTTGGCCAACATACACAGCTTGAATACTATTGACCACCCATATGAAACGACGGAGGGCTACGAATGGTTTCTGGCGAAAACCTTTAACGTAATGAACTTGATATCGTTGAAGGAACAGATAGCTTTTTAGAAAAATATAGTAACGAAAACCTTTGCTAAAGAGGTCACTCCCGGTGAAGGGATCTCGGCTCTTTCCCCGTAGAATGGGGTGCAGGATATTCCAACTGAATACCATGGTGCAAAGCAAAAGTAATCGGCTATAGTGAAGTTATTGCCCTAACGCAAACTTTTTGTCCAAGGGGTCACTCCTGGTGAAGGGATCTCGGCCCTTGCCTCGTCGACTGAGGAGCAGGATATTCAAACTGAATACCACGATGCAAAACAAAAGTGAACGTCCTTGCAATAACAGCTTTTTGAAAAATGTTCCAACAACATCAGAATAGGTTTGTTTTTAACTTGCATTGATCCGAATCAACGCAGTCCCATCAATTGATCACACCAATAATGAACGAAAATATACTGATGTACGTATATGCCATCCGCATTCGCCACTGGGTCCCGTCATTACCCGTTAGGTTAGCTAACTAACGACAGAGCGGGGACTGGACTAGCGCGGATGCAAAACATATACAACATCTACTAATATATATACCAATATATTATATTTCGCTCAAGGCGTGATAAAATGCAACATCACAGAAATGTACAGCATCACAGAATAATACAGATATCTGGGATCCCCGGGTTTCACAGAGCCACTACTGAAACCCGACGTTCCCCTGGTCGTGTGGATAGCCTGTTCAATGAAATCCTAGACCCCTACGGGAGCGGCAAGTTACCCGCCAAAACCTGAAGCGAGGCAGCCCCCTTCAGCAACGTGAATGGACCACCCAGCACTTCACGAAATCCGGTAACTTGGGCACCCCCCTGGGTCAACCTGTACCCCCTACGAGTGCGGCGAATAGCCCGCCAATTCTAGAGTGAAGCCCCTTCCGTCTCAATGCCATGAGATGCGGGCCTGTTGCCCTCTAGAACCCGACTATCCGTGCACCCCTCCGCGGGGTGATCCTAGTACAGAAAGTAAAATATACATACAACGGGTACATCGACCGCAACCTGGTTGTGCCCCAAAATAATAATACAAACAGACAGTGACGGCAGTCCACATGTCGGACGCTCGCCCCGCAATATCAAATGTACATAATACAACAAAAACTGTACTAGCATTGCATCCAGGCTATCCCCCACGACCAATCCACAACATCACAGCAAAATCACAGAACATCAACGTGAAAGTCACGTTCGCAAATCCGTCTAACCGGGCTATAGCAGTTAGACTGGATTTACCGATCAAGTGACATTCACGGTCGCAGATATAATGTAAATACTGTGAACTAATGTGTTTTAAATATCCGATCGATCAAATTTACCAAGTGGGCCCCCAAGTACTACTGTAGCACATCAAGAAATCTGGGCCCAAAAAATAACAATCCAGAAAACCTATTTTCCACTCAGGAGCATTCTGTAGAATTTTGGGGGACTGAACAGTTCAAGTCGCGGCGGAACCGTGGCCCAAGCATAGGTTTGGCCGCGGTTCCGCGGTGGTTTGGACTGTTCACGAGCCCAAATTTTCACAGAACTCTTAGAATGTCCGACACATCATTCTGAAACAACCTGAAAAATTTTTGGACTTCAAAAAATTTCGACAGAAACTGATGTGAAGAAAAATACGGTTTTTGGAAAATTGTTCGATCGGAAATGTAAAACAGATTAGACAAAGCTAGACTATGTTAATGGCGAGGCTCTGATACCACTGTAAGTGCACGGCGGCGCCCCGGCCTCCATCCCGAGGCCAAATGCGGAAGCAATGGTTAACTTTAAATTTTCTTGAACCGGCACCACCGCGCACTAAAAACCCGGATCGTGCCATTAACTAGTCCTAGCTATCTAGAGAGGGAAGAGAGATATACCGAGTGATTCGAGTCCTCCGGTCTTCTCGTCGTCGTCCCGATCTTCCCGCGGAATCTCCGGTCTCCACTTTTTTGCACCACGTCGCCGGCTTCTTTTACGGGCTCCCGCCTCTATACTGAGGCAACTCGGGCACGAAGCTGGCGAGTCGACGTGCCCAAGGTTTGCTGCAGAATGGTGTAGAACCATGTCTCATTTGGGGTTATGGAGTTGCCATATGGTGGAGGAAATGATACAAGCTTTTGGAGGAGGAGCTAATATGATTTTTGCCAAGCCAAATGAGTGTAAATCCCTACACCAAAAATTAGGACAGCCCACCTAGAGCTTGGCCGGCCATGCTAATGGGGAGGAGAGAATGAGAGTGAGTGAGTGAGTGAAAAAGGATAGCCATACGAATAATCAAGTGAAGGGAAAATGGTTATCATATTCAACCATCAACAAAAGCTTGATGACTCCAAAGTCAAGCAATGATCACAACCAAATCCACACTCGACCACAACCATCATCAAACATGATGACTCCAAAAGTCAAGCAATGATGAAGTGAACAAGTCAAGGTCAACAAGAGTTATCATGAAGCAACAAAATGCAAAGAACCCCCTCCACTAATGCTTATTTGCACAAATGCAAATAAGCCCTCCTCCACCAATCTTTGGCCAATGAACGATACAAAGGAAATTGGTCGAAACGGAAAGCAAACTGGCAACTCCAGAAAACTGGTCCCGTAATAAATTACAGGAAAACCCCGATACTGTGTATACACACCCGCATTTGTATTCCGACCGAAATACAAATGCAATGAGACAAAATCTACACTGTACTATACTAGGATCCGGCTTAAACCAAAGCCGGCTAGTATTATCCGTCCGATCCTGATCCGTGCAATACCGCACGTATCTGATCGAACCCTGCTATATCTCCATACGGCCTCTACAGCGTTTCGCCCGAAAACTTGAGCAACTGAATGTGGGGGACTCTAAAGACTCGTCAACACCTTGGTTGTGGATTTAACCACTAGCACGTCAGAGGTATAAGCCAATACGTAACGGGCTACCAGGTATTGACCAAAAGGGACGTCGATGAGCAAACTCATCCTAACACCCTACTGAGCCTGTCAGTGACAATATCCGTACAGTCCGGTCCGTTCGTCTATGAGCATCGCATGGCGGGCCTAGGGGGTTGGTAAAAGTCAGACCCCCAAAAGCGGTACAAGTCGTGTCGGAGTGTAGCCCAGAACACCCTGAGATACTACTGGAATACCTACCAGTAAATCTCTTGCCTCGGCCGAGGGCTTCGTGTAATGGCTCTCCTAGACACAGCGCGACCTTACCCCCAATACCGGGAGAGACGAACCCTTGAAAATCCGCTCACTGCCTCCATGTGGCTCGGGACTGTACCCAACTAAAACCTGTTTGCACGTCTCCTTTGAGCGTGGTAGGGTAGTAATCAAAGTACAGTGGGAACTCACACGAGACAGATGACGATCCCCAGGTCGATGAACTAACCTGTACACATGTCACCAGGGAACTGCTATCTGACGTCAGGTATAAGACCAACCAGCATGTTCCCGGCGAGTCCTGTCCGGTGTACTTATAACCCAATGAGCACCTGTATACATCTTAGGTGAACCAACTGATACTAGTGGCTTGTGAGACCGGCCACCGCCCCTCGTCGGGGTCTCGACTGTATACACTAGTCTACTCTGGAGTATCGATGCCTTGTCTCGAAACTCCCACGACTAGGGACCTTTTAAGGATGTGCTTATAGACCCCAGCTCCCACTTATATGATCGCCCTCATACTGCTGGTGGTCAAGCAAGAATCCTAGGGGCTCTATCAACGTGTAATAGCGACATGTCAGGTCACCTAAAGCAGTACACGATGATAAAGATAAACCAGATAGCATACTATCATCTCGAGTAAGACTGTCCTGCCGGGATAGGTCCTCCCTCAATCATTGCAATCACGTGCCTGCGATCCAATATTTGACTCTGAGGGCACTATCTCCACACTTTACCGTACGAAGTATAGATATGATGAATGATCCTCACTCTTGATTCGAGGAAGCCGTACTATGTACGTGACGCTATTGAGGCTGGATCGCCGACTATTAGAGATATGGATTCAGACTTTTGGTGTACTCCTATTTCTTATCGACTAGTTTCTTAGGATTAGTTCCTTAGGAGGTTAGATGGACACTAGTTTAGGCTCGAGTCATATAGTTGTAGTTATACTTGTATATCATAGATGAGTGATTATTACACATCCGTCATTACATTCATACCGTAACCATAATGGTGCATGTTCATTCATATATTTCTATAATCAGAATAAAACTTTGCCTGCTAGGACACCAGCACCATTACCGATGATGCGCATATTCCACGCACACTTATTTGCCGGCTCACACACATCATAATCGGTAATTGCTATGTCACTTACACTTTAGATCATATTATCTTTTATTGATAGAATCAGCTAACAACTAGATCGATATAACATTGTGATTACTCTCTGGTGTTACTATAGATATGGTATTTATTACTCAGACATTTCATGCATTCGCATTTTCATGTTATTATGCAGTATTATGGGGCATATGCCGACACTTATCATATACTTACTCATGATTTTGGGATTTTGGATTTCTATGTGATTTCTGGATTTTTGGGGGAAAACAGCAAGAATATATAAAAACTTCTCTCTCTCTCCTCCTCTCTTTTTAAAACTAAGATGCAGTTTTCTCGTGATGTATGTGTCGTCCACCATGAGATTTCATATTTTCTGTTGGATTTCGACACCCGATTCGAGGAGTGGATGAACCGTCTCGGGTACATGGTGGGCCCGGTATGGTACCTCGGGGAAAGAAGATCGAGTTGTAGACGATGAGCCTGGCAGGGGAGGACTAGCTACCGGTGATGTCTGGCGCGGCGGATATTCAGAGGATACCGACCGTTGTCGTAAGATTTGATGATATGGGCCGATCCGGACTGACAGAGCCCGAGATATTGAGACTATGAGACATTGAGATTATGAGGTATTGAGACTTGAAATTTACATGTTTTGTGTCGATGCTTGACACGGATTTCCATGGATTTCATCGTTGATATTTCAGATTTCTATACACATTTTACTATTATAAAAGCTAAAGATTTCTTATACAGATATATCTAGATTTCAGGATTAGTTATTTTACATTCATGGTGCATGCATACTCATTCATATGGCATAGTACTATATGAGGCACTGACACGAGCACGGAGCTTTTGCACTTACACGTAGTTTATTATCCTGTCTTACTTGATGATTAGTAGTATATTAGTATATTATTATGACCTAGGATAGCGTCGTGCATTCGATTTCTTTTCGCAGATATCTTCTACTCACGAGTTGGCAACTCACCCCCGTTGTGCCAAATTTTCTTACAGGTTCGATGTACAGGTTTTCCCGGCAGCATGCTGGCACATCTTTTCACTCAGGGTGATTTGCACTGTAGGTTGGTTCACTTGTATCTAGACCGCCATTGTACTTTTATTATTTCATTTGTATCTAGAAAGCTCCATCAACCAAACTTGTATTACTTGTTAGTTTACTGGATCAGTTGTTTATTTCGACCTTAGAGCCGCGCTTGTATTATTATGATATTTGGTGGTTTTGTTTTCTTTTGAGTTTTGAGCCTCGCCCTTTGGCGTTGTATACTATTGTGCATTGATGTGGTTGTTCCCGCCTTTTGGCGTAGAGCTAGCTCCCGTTTGGGGATACTTTTTATTGTTTGTATATATATTATTCTTGTTTGTACCCGTTTGGGGCCAGTTTTTACAAAGGAGACTCTGCCGAAATTTTTGAGAAAATTGGATGTTGCTTTTAAACTTTTTTTCTACATGTTTTCCTTTACTTCTTCTTTTTATGGTTTAGATTTCTGGGCTTCGGCTTACTTAGGTTACGTTGCGCCTCTAGATGCTTCGTAATCTAAGTGCCGGTCACGTTCCGTACTTTCGGGTCGTGACAGCTCAATACCTGGATGGCTGTTACATTTAGCTGACCACTTGCAGCTTGTGGGTGTTTGATATGATCATCACCTGCTGCCGGCGTATTGACGATTCTTTAGAGTCCTATACAGAGGTTTCCTGACTCAGGCAAAACGGAGTAGGAGCACAGATGTGATATGTGCGGGACCGAGAATAATATAATATGAGATACCGTATTGTATTCTCGTGATATAAGATATCGGCCGGGTATATGTGATATAGCCGGGTCATCGGATCAGTTGTTGATTCGATAAAACGGTACTTGTTATATTAGTCCGTTATATGTAATATAGCCGGATTGTCGGATCAAGAGTTGATTCGATAATTTAATGTATAATTATATATGTGATATATTACGTTACGTTAACTAATATAAGCTCGCTTTATATGATTCATTTTCTCACGGGATAATACATTGATATATATGCGATATATGTTAATTGTATTATTTTCTTTTGTTACAAAATATATTGTATATGTGATATATAATATTGTAACATGTTAGGGTTACAAATTCAACATTGGTTTAGGGTTTAAACTTGGTTAGGGTTTGGATTAGGGTTAGCTTTTGCGTGAAACTTCATGAAGCTTTGACTTTATCTTTAGCTTAGATCTTTTATGTAGATATTTGTTAACCCAATCCAAACCATTAACTCTAGTTTATTCTCTACATGAGTTAATTCCTTCATGCTTAACTCATGGTTGAATAAGTAACCATAACAATAATACATTATTGATCACAAAAGGTTAAGCTCATTATTCTTCTTCTTCTTCCTTTGTGAAAAAGCTTCACTTGGTTTTTGATTTGTGATGAATATGTGTGAGAATTTGAAAACAAAAGAGAGCAATCCTACTTCATCATCCTCATCTATTCTAGCCTTTTAGATTAGGGTGTTCACTTCTCTAATCAGTTGTTTAGTGAAGTGTAAGCTTGGGTTAGAGTTTCTTTAAGGTAGATCATCTTAGATTATGACGACTACAAGCAAGGTATCTCATTTACCTCATGGAGCCACTCGAGAGTCGGAGTTCATGTTGATCGCAGCGAGGGGACCTCAACATGGAGCTTATGAAGCGAAGGAACGGACTACAAAGGTTGTAATCCCTATCTCTTTACTTCTTTGTATGTGATACAATTTTTTTTACCCTAGAAATTCTAGCAAGATTCATGGTTAGTTAGCTTTGCACCTCTCTAATTTGTAAGATGGCATGAGTGATGCTACCAAACCCTAGACTAGGTGTAAGGGTAACCCAACAGTGGTATCAGAGCCAAACTTGAATTCTATATACGGTGTTATAACAATTAGGAAAATGAAAATTACTTCGAAATACGGTATTAGGAAACCCCATTCTTGCTCTCTGGAAATTTTTCAAAAAGTCTTTTAAAAATTTTTCACACAGGTGCAGAATGGTCTTTGGGACAATTTATGAACATGGGAGAAATACGGAGTGAGGGAACCGGTTTTGAACCGGCCACATGAGGGACAATTCCGGCCAGGCCGGCCCCACCACTTCCTCTGAACTCCGTATTTACCCTGTGGTCTTATGCCTCCAGTTTGGGTTTCATAGTATTGTTTATTTAGCCCAATTTTCATATGATGATTGGTTTGACCTGGGGCTAATTCGTAGTGCTTCGTAGTCGTATAATTTAACACTGTATTGGTAACCTTGACTATTTTTAGTAGTTCGATCGAACTTCACACACCGCATTTTGTACCCCGCTGAAATTTCCAAGTGTTGTAATTTTCCGAAGTTGATTATACTCATAAAATCATGGAAGTACCCCTATGGACCCCCTAGAAGACATAATAACCTAAACTCCATTCTATGCCGATGGAACTGCGTTCGAACCTTCGGGGTTTGCCGTAGTCCCGTGGTGTCATAGATGGAGCGTTGGTTAACTCCTTCTACGGCTGATCCATAGACACTGTGGCACAGCTTTTGAGTGTTTTGATTTTGCTCAAGTGTTGAGCTCACGGCGGTAATTTGTGAGTGTAAGTTGATTCGATCAAAATGTTAAATATCGTCATGATATTCTGTGATTGTGATACAATATGTGAAATTCATATAGTTAGGCATGAAATCCGTAATATGTGATATTTCGGGTTTATGATGTCTAAGGAGATTATGGATTCCAAATGTTGTAGTTTTACACTTTCTTTTCTGCGACTGTAAGTGTAGTATATGGGGTATTGCCGGCTTCGTTTCTATACATCAACGACAATCGGGATACACATACTTGCTTACGTTGATGATATGAGATATTATGTGTTGCTGTGATATGCTATATTGGATCGTCGTGTTTTGAATAGCCGGGGGTTTTATGTGAGATGAGGGTTTTTATTTTCATTCATGTAAAATTCATTGTATGTAATATTCTTTTATTAGGGCACTTCCGGGTTGAGGTTTTTGTCACCATTGTATATTATTTACTTTTCCGCATTAGGATAGACCCAAGGAGGGGAGTACAAGTAACCAGGTTCTAGGGTCCAGAGGGAGGCCATCTCGAGGAGTCGAGACCGGGTCTCCTAAGCCTAGAGTTGGAAGTGTTACTTGCCGCTCTCGTAGGGGTCTAGGGATGTGGGTTTGGCTATTCATCGTGACCGTGGAAATCCGTGTTTTATACAGGCTCGATATAGAACACGGACCTCCTAGTTTATCCAATATTTCATATATTTCTTCTGCTGCTGATATACTGTGATGTGATCATATTTGTACGTGAGACGAATGCTTTATTATTGTATATATGATATATAATAAACTTTGCTTATGTTTTACACCCGCGCTAGTCCCGTCCTGGTATGCCGTTAGTTAAGTAACCTGACGGTGCATAACGGAACATTGTGGCGAATGCGGATGGCATAAGCGTACGTTGTACTTTCGTTTCTTTTGTGATGCTTAGGAAGCATAAATGATGGGATTTATTAATGAGATTAATAAAAGAAAAGAAACCTAAAAGATGTTTTAGAATCAAACTTTCAAAAAAGGTAGCTACAGTTTTTGCTTTGCATAGCGGTATATGTGATATACCCTGCACCTTATTCGATGAGGAAAGAGCTGAGATCTCTTCACCGGGAGTGACCTCTTTAGCAAAATTGGCAGATGCTACAAACTCACGGTTTCGTTTTTTATTGCTTCTATAGTTCTTGCTTTGCATAGCGGTATATGTGATATACCCTGCACCTTATTCGATGAGGAAAGAGCCGAGATCCCTTCAACGGGAGTGACCTCTTCAGAGAAACTAGAAAAGCCTCAAAAACACTCCTTTTCAAAATCACTTGTTCCTACAACAATATCGAGTTCATTACGCTCATGGTTTTTCTAAAAAAAAACTTGCATAGCCCTCCGACATTTCAGATAGATACTACTTAGTATTCGTGCTACGTTTGTTGGCCTGCGTCAAGGCGTAGTGTGCGGTAGCTAACTAGTACTTATCTGAAATATGAGATATGATTGGATTAGGGTAGTCGTACGACTTTGTTTGCCTGCATCAAGGGTCGTACGGGTGGGTTTAATTCAATCAAGAAATGTACGGGTTGAACTTGACTAGCGGACTATTGTTTGTTGCCTGCGTTAAGGTCATAGGACGCTAGGGGTAAAAGCATTATCGGGAATTTCAAGTGTTGAAATTTGCAATGAGATTGCATACCTCCTATGAGATAGTTGGATCCCGATACCTACTGCGAGTAAGAGTTACTCCTGGGAGAATTTTACAAAGGACAATTAGCCGATCAAGTAGGTGTCTGGAAAGGTGTTAATGGGGTTATGCCTCTGGGAAAACGATGTTTACTTTAATTAGGTCCGTGCGAAAGCACGGGGAACCTTTCTCAAAGTACCAACACTAGCCTAGCCGAAAGATTGGCGAACTTGTAAGGTGTAATTAATCCCGGCTAATCTTACCTTTTAGGGTTTTTAAGGAAGATTTGATAAAAAGCAGTCGAAGCCATCCTGATTAGATAAGATATTAACCAATCTAATCTTGCAAGAGAATACGCTAAAGTGTTTTTCTTCTCTCTCTCTCCAGGTAGCGACCATATCAGGCCTTAATCAAGATAATAATATGGATGTATTGACTGAACTTGCTTATTATACTCAGCAGGGGAACGTTGGTCCCGCTCCCATTTATAACTGTTATAAGTCTGAGCAGGGGATAGTAGAATATCTGGATTCTCATGCCACCCAAACGAAGAATAAGCATGTTGATGCATCTTCTTCAGGTGTGTTAGTTATTGAGAACTGTTTCTCAGTTCACTCTACGTCCTGGGTATTAGATACCGGATCGGGATCCCATATATGTAATATGTTACATGGGCTACGAAAAGGTAGGGAACTAGGAGAGGGTGATCATTCCGTAAGAGTAGGGAATGGTGCAAATGTTGCAGCCAAGGCAGTTGGCGAATATCACCTTGTGTTACCAAACGGTAATACATTGGTTCTGAACAAATGCTATTACATTCCGACCCTGATATGCAATCTTATATCAGTTTCTTTATTGAGCAAAGAATGATATAATTTTGAAGTACAAGATAATGTTATGAACATCTTCCTGAATCAAAAGTTGATTGGATCAGGCTTGTTAAATAATGGCATATACGTTTTCAACCAAACTACAGTACTTAATGTACAAAATACATACAAGAGGAAGAGTCCAGAAATGAACGAATCCTTCTTGTGACATTGTAGACTAGGTCATATCAATGCGACACGGCTAGCTAAGTTACATAAGGATGGATATTTGAATCCGTTCGAATTTTCATCTTATGATACTTGCCAGTCATGTCTCAAAATCAAGATGACTAAAACTCTGTTTAGTGGATACGGAGAAAGAGTTACAGAAATCTTGGGACTAATACATAGTGATGTATGTGGTCCCATGTCTACACATGCCAGGAACGGTTCTTCCTACTTCATTACATTCACTGACGATCTCTCAAGATACGGGTATGTGTTCCTGTTGAAACACAAGTCTGAAGCTTTTAGGAAATTCAGAGAATATAAGCACGAAGTAGAGAACCAAACGGGCAAAAGTATTAAGATCCTTTGATCTGATCGAGGTGGAGAATACTTGAGCAATGAGTTTCTGGACTATCTAAAAGATAATGGGATTCTCTCTCAGCTTACTCCTCCTTATACACACAGCACAACGGTGTATCGGAGCGGAGGAATCGCACCCTATTAGATATGGTGCGCTCTATGATGAGCACTGCTGAGTTGCCTATTTCCTTCTGGGGATATGCACTGGAGACAGCTGCAGACCTATTGAATATGGTTCCCACCAAATCTGTGCCAACCACTCCATATGAGATATGGAAAGGAAAGAGACCATATCTTAATTATGTTAGGATATGGGGTTGTCCGGCATATGTGAAAACACAAAATCCGGACAAGTTCGGGGCAAGGTCCATTCTGTGTAAGTTTATTGGATATCCTAAATATTCACGCGGGTATATATTCTACCACACCGAGGAACAAAAGGTTTTTGTATCTCGGCATGCCACCTTTTTAGGAAAGGAATTTCTTGAAAAGGAAATTAGTGGCAATGAGGTAGAACTGGAAGAACTTCCAGCTACACAAACTGCAACAGAAGATTTGGTAGAACCAGAAGATTCAGTAGTTCCTGACAAACCTCAGCCTCTCTGCCGATCTAGTAGGGTTCCTCATCTACCTGAGAGATACTATGGTTTTCTCATTGACGGTGGAAGCGAGGATTGCATCATGAAAGATGATGACCCGACTAGCTTCGAGCAGGCCATCACGAGTGGGGACTCTGTGAAGTGGCTGGATGCAATGCGATCTAAGATGGAATCCACGTACACCAACAAAGTATGGACTTTGGAAGTTGCTCCTGAAGGGGTAAAACCCATTAGGAGCAAATGGATCTTTAAGAAGAAACTTGGTGTAGATGGAAAAGTTGAGACTTACAAAGCTAGACTTGTTGCAAAGGGTTTTCGTCAACGACCATGTGTGGATTATGACGAAACCTTTTCTCCAGTGGATATGCTTAACTCCATCCGGATCTTACTTGCCATTGCTGCATACCATGACTACGAAATCTGGCAAATGGATGTTAAGACCGCCTTTCTAAATGGTGATTTAGAGGAGTGCGTGTACATGACTCAGCCAGAAGGCTTCGTAGATAGTGGGAGCAGCGGAAAGGTGTGCAAGCTGCTTAAATCCATCTACGGGTTAAAGCAGGTATCGCGGAGTTGGAACATCTATTTTGATGTTGTAGTCAAAGAGTTTGACTTCATCAAGAACGTAGATGAACCTTGTATTTACAAAAAGGTTGCGGAGAGTAAGGCTGTCTTCCTCGTATTGTACGTGGATGACATAATCTTGATAGGAAATGATGTTTCTATGCTGCACTCGGTCAAGCTCTTCTTATCACATCGATTCTCAATGAAAGGTCTGGTGATGCCTCCTGCATATTGGGAATCAAGATCTATAGAGATAGATCTAAAAGGATACTGGGATTGTTCCAATCCAGGTACATTGACACCATACTAAAGAGGTTTAGTATGGAAGAATCCAAGTGTGGGAACCAACCCACTATCTCTGGACTCACTCTCTCCAAAGTGATGTCTCCCAAGACTGATTTGGAGAGAGCTCGCATGCAAGGGATACCCTATGCTTCGGCAGTAGGCTCTATCATGTATGCGATGCTATGTATCAAACCTGATATAGCATACTCACTAAGTGTAGTGAGTCAGTATCAAGCAGATCCTGGAGAGAGTCACTAGACGACTATGAAGAACATTCTCAAGTACTTACGAAGGACTAAGGAGATGTTCTTGGTGTATGGTAACGGTGAACTCCAGGTGGATTCCTTTACCGATTCGAGCTTCCAGAGTGATAAGGACGACTCTAAGTCGCACCGGAGATTTGTATTTACCCTCAATGGAGGGGCGGTGTGTTGAAAGAGTTCCAAATAGGAAACCGTTGCAGACTCAACGATAGAGGCTGAATACATCGCTGCCAACGATGCTGCCAAAGAGGCTGTCTGGATGAAGAAGTTCATCACTGAACATGGTGTGGTTCCGTCCATTGAGCATCCAATACCTTTGTATTATGATAACAATAGAGCTGTGGCTTTGGCCAAGGAACCTAGGTCCCATCAGAAATCCAGACATATTCTGAGGCGGTATCAGCTGATCCGGGAGATACTTGATCGCCGCGAGATCGAGGTCAGGAGAGTTGACACGAAGGAAAACACTGCGGATCCACTCACGAAGGCCATTCCCCAGATACAGTTTGAGAGACTCTTCAGGATGTTGGGTATGAGATACTACAACAGCTGGCCTTAGTGCAAGTGGGAGATTGTTAATTATATATTTTCCCTAGAGGCCATTATTGTACATATGATGTATATTATAGTGGATGCTTGGATATATATAGAGAGGAATTTCTTGCTCGACATGATAGTATGCTATTTGGTTTCACTTTATCTTAACATGTTGACTTGTATTGGTTTACTGTCTTGCTCTCACATGTTGATAAAGCCCTTAGGATATGTATTCGACTACTAGGACTATGATGCAGATCATACTAGTGGGGCCAGGGTAGTCAAAGAGTACATCCTATAACTGCTCCTAGTTGAGACAGGGCATCGGTACTCCAGAGTAGACTAGCGTATACGCATCTTGACCCATATGATAGGCGATGGATGATCCTATATCCATCGGTGTTTGACATCAAAGATGGTGTACGGGTGTTCAGTGGAGACTGGGTACACTGAACGGACTCGCCGAGAACTCTTAGAAGGTATTATACCTATCGTTAGATAGCAGTTCTCCGGTGACACTGGTACAGGTTAGTCTGTAGACCTGAGATCGTCATAGAGTCTTGTGTGATTCCTACTGTGCTTTGAATTCCAACTTACCACGTCCAAGAGGGCGTGCAAAACGGTGGCTTTTAGGTACAGTCCTGAATCATATGGAGGCAATGAGCGATAGGAGGGGTTTCGTCTCTCCCGGTATAGGGAGTTGATGTTGTGCTGTGTTCGATTGGCTATAACTGGAAGTCCCTGGCCAGGGTTGATATGGAGTGCTACTGGTAAGAGTTATCAGTAGTTTCTCGACCTGTTATGAGCCTCACATCGACACAACTTATCGGTTACCGAGGTCTGACATTTACCACCCCTAGACTTGATATGCGACATATCAGACGAAGAGACCGGACTGTACGGTAGTGTTACTGATTGGATTCACAGGAGAATGTACAGGCTTGCTTGTTGATCTTCTGATCGCTCAATACCTGGGTGGCTGTTATGTTTAGCTGCCCGCTTGCAGCTTGTGGGTGTTTGATATGATCATCACCTACTGCCGGCGTATCGATGATTCCTTAGAGTCCTACACACAGGTTTCCTGGCTCAGGCAAAATGGAGTAGGAGCATATATGTGATGTACGGGACCGAGAATAATACTATATAAGATACCGTATTCTATTCTCGCAATATGAGATATCGGCCGGGTATATGTGATATAGCCGGGTCATCGGATCAAGTGTTGATTCGATGAAACGGTACTTGTTATATTAGTCGGTTATATGTAATATAGCCGGATTGTCGGATCAAGAGTTGATTCGATAATTTAATGTATAATTATATATGTGATATATTACATTACGTTAACTAATATAAGCTCGCTTTATATGATTCATTTTCTCACGGGATAATACATTGATATATATGCGATATATGTTAATTGTATTATTTTCTTTTGTTACAAAGTATATTGTATATGTGATATATAATATTGTAACATGTTAGGGTTACAAATTCAACATTGGTTTAGGGTTTAAACTTGTTTAGGGTTTTGGATTAGGGTTAGCTTTTGCATGAAGCTTCCATGAAGCTTCATGAAGATTTGACTTTGTCTTTAGCTTAGATCTTTTGTGTAGATATTTGTTAACCCAATCCAAACCATTAACTCTAGTTTATTCTCTACATGAGTTAATTCCTTCATGCTTAACTCATGGTTGAATAAGTAACCATAACAATAATTCATTATTGATCACAAAAGGTTTAGCTCATTATTCTTCTTCTTCTTCCTTTGTGAAAAAGCTTCACTTGGTTTTTGATTTATGATGAATATGTGTGAGAATTTAAAAACAAAAAAGAGAAAAATTCCTACTTCATCATCCTCATCTATTCTAGCCTTTTAGATTAGGGTGTTCACTTCTCTAATAAGTTGTTTAGTGAAGTGTAAGTTTGGGTTAGAGATTCTTCAAGGTAGATCATCTTAGATCATGAAGACTACAAGCAAGGTGTCTCATTTACTTCATGGAGCCACTCGAGAGTCGGAGTTCATGTTGATCGCGGCGAAGGGACCTCAACACGGAGCTTATGAAGCGATGGAATAGACTACAAAGGTTGTAATCCCTATCTCTTTACTTCTTTGTATGTGATGCGATTTTTTTTACCCTAGAAATTCTAGCAAGATTCATGGTTAGTTAGCTTTGCACCTCTCTAATTTGTAAGATGGCATGAGTGATGCTACCAAATACTAGATTAGGTGCAAGGGTAACCCAACATGTTTAACCCAATCCTTTAACCCATGGCCATGGTTAACTCTCTATAAGGGTTAAGCATGACATGCTTAACCCTTGGTTGCTTTTCTAACCTCACACACAATTCATTTGCTGAGTTAATTCTTCTTCTTCTTCTTCTTCCTCAAAGCTTTCTAGCTGCAATGGAGGTATGAGAAAAAGTGTGAGAAAATCAAATCTAAAGTGAGCCCACTTCCTACTTCATCATCCTCTACTACTTGCCATTTAGTATAGGGTGTTTGCTTCACTAATTTCACAATTAGCGAAGAGATAGCTTGGGTTAGTGTCTCCTCGACGTAGATCATATTCGGCCTCGAAGACATCGAAGCAAGCATGTTTGTTTCTTCATGGGAGCCTCTCTAGAGTCCGGAGTTCACGATCGCAGCAAAGAGACTACTATATGGAGCTATTGAAGTGAAGGACCGGTCTACAAAGGTTGTATTCCTGGCTCACTAGACTTGCAAAGTGTTTGCATTTAATATTTCCGTCGATTTCTAGTTAACGATTCTAAGTTAGGGTTAGCTAAAACGGCAAAAATTTGAATTTGGCATGGATGATGCTTCCCGAAACCTTGATGCCGTCTTAGGTAACCCTGCAGTGGTATCAGAGCCATGCTAGAAATTTATATGGATTTGGTTAGAATTACGAAACCGAAATAACTCCGAAACATGCAACGCGAAACCCTAGTTTCTTTCGATCTTAAAAGTTGTTAAAAAAAGTTTTAAGCAAGTACAGAGTGATGTATGAGATATATCATGAACACCATAAAAATTTCAGGAAAAACCCAAATATTTTGGCCGGCCACCACCATGTACATCTCGGCCAAAATCGAGCACCATAAATAAGCAAGTACAGAGTGATGTATGAGACTTGATTTTGATATTTCAGGTGTTGTTTGTTTTTTCTAATTTTGCATGTGATGTAATCTTACACTATAAACAACTCAGAGTGTTTCGTATTCGTATTTTTAACATTGTTTCGGGTTATTCGCATATTGTCTAGGCGAACTTAAAAAGTTCGATCGAATGTCAAAAACCCATTTTTTTTTCAAGTTTAACGTATTCGAAAAAGCATGCAAGTAATCCTATGAACCGCCTAGAAGAATGAAACCCTGACTCGACTTTTTGGATCGTGGAACAGCGGTCAAACCCTAGGTTTTGCCGTAGTTCCGTGGCAACATGAGTGTGGCTTGGGCTTGCCCTTCTGCGGCTGGTGCATAGGTACTGTGGCATATTCTGGGTATTACTAGACTGTGCTCAAGTGTTGAGTTGTTTGGAAATTGTGGGATTTTGATGAATCGATCGAAAAGTTTAACGTTCGTCCAGATATTATGTGATGGGATACAATATTTGGAATCCACAAGTAGTTATGAGATAACTAGTTTGAATTTTATAAATCTAGCAGTTTGGTCTCATTTGATCGGTTGTCACGGGATTTTGATGTGATCAAAAGTCCGTCACAATCACATAGTGTACGCGGATACTCGCCGGGTAAACTTAATAGATAGCCACGCCTCAAAGCCTCGACCAAGTGACTGTAGGAGAATCTCATCACCAAAAGCATCCATCTGGGTGCTCGCGGCATCGGTGTTCTGCCTCAGTGCACTTCATCGACGGTATCGGGGGGTGCGACCGTCTACTAAAGTTTCCGACGAGCATTCGATCAGGATATCGGGAATCTTGTTGAATTGCCCGACTTGATATTGAAAAGTGTTCTCGATATTGTGACTAAAATGCGGGGTTTATAATTGTTAGGCATGCGATGTCTAAGGAATTCATTTGGTTAGGCATCAAATCCATAGTATGAGATACGTCGGGTTTATGATGTCTAAGGTGGTTGCGGATTCCAACTGTTATAGTTTTTCACTTTTTTCTGCGACCGTAAGTGTAATATGTGGTGTATCGCCGGTTTCGGTGCTATGTGTCAACGACAATTGGGATACGTATATTTACTTACGTTGATGACATTTGATGTTATGTGTTGCTGTGATATGTTACATTGTATCGTCGTGTTTTGAATAGCCGGGGGTTTTATGTGAGATGAGAGATTTTATTTTCATTCATGTAAAATTTATTGTATGTAATATTCTTTTATTGGGGCACTTCCGAGTTGAGGATGATGTCACCATTGTATATTATTTAATTTTCCGCATTAGGATAGACCCAAGGCGGGGAGCATAAGTAACCGGGTTCTAGGGTCTAGTGGGAGACCATCTCGAGGAGTCGAGACCGGGTATCCTAACTCTAGAATTGGTAGGGTTGCTTGCTGCTCTCGTAGGGGTCTAGGGGTGTGGGTTTGGCTATTCATCACGACCGTGGAATCCATGTTTTATACAAACTTAAAATAAAACCCGGAAATCCTAGTATATCCAATATTTCATATGTTTTTATTCTGCTGTGATATTCTGTGATGTGATCATTGATTATATTCTGAGACGAATGCATATATATTATATATTTGAGATATAATTAATATTGCTGCTTTCGTTTCATAGCTGATGCTTGTGATGCATAATAAATGAGACTTCATTAATGAGATTAACGGAATAAAAGAAACCTAAAGATGTTGTACAAACTTGTTTTAAAAACTGGTAGCTCTAGTTCTTGCTTTGCATAGCGGTATTCCTTGTAGAATATCCAGCACCTTATTCGATAAGGAAAGAGCCGAGATCCCTTCACCGGGATTGACCTGATTGATCGTTTCCGTGTCATGTTTAGAATGTTTCACAACCAAAGAAATTTATACCGCAATCAATTAACGGTGTCGATATAGCGCGTTAATGAATACGGATCGTCCACTGAGATGCGTGATTTGCTCGTTATTATTTTAGTTTAGTTGAAAATTAAAGAATAAAAGAAAATGCATGAAAATTGATTCAAGATTTGTGAGTTTTCAATTCAAGAAACATAAGAAAAATAAAGATCTAGAATTAAGAATCAAGAAATGTCCCAATCACTTTGATTTATCAAGATAATGAAGAATAGCTTGTAGGATTCGATCAAATTAGTAGTAGTGATGAATATAGAGATGACTAATCTTATCTATTGATAATTTGTAGCTAGATTGATGATTATGATGAAGATTAGGGATCTATTGAAGAAACTAGGGTTTCTTCTTCTCTATCCCTCGTCTTTTCATTGATCATCAATTGGATCTAGCCTTTAGCAAAGAGAATCATCAATTATTTAATCCCTAGTTTGCAACGAAATTATCAAGAATGTGATCTCGCTCCAAATTAGGTCATTGATGATTCTTTTTCCTAAAATTTACAAATCTCATAAGACTTAAGATTAGTAAAAGGATCTTATCATCACTAGATCTACCGATTCTCTCAAATCCTCCACAAGCGGAGATTTCACTCACATATCATGAAAATTAATGAATCAAGAATCAAGAAGTTTCATAACGCAAGAATGTAAAGAAAGAAAGAATTACAATTATCACATTTATTCAATCGACGATGTTGCTCTTGATCGCTCCTTTTGAAGAGGTAACTAGATCCGTCGAATTTCGCTCCGCTCGATCTCCATGAGTCGCGGATCGTCGAGGATCTCTTGCTCGGATGAAGATTGGCTTCGCGGATAAAGGATCGATGGTTGCTTGCTTGATTTGCTTCTCAAAATGATCTTGATTTGGCTTTGGATTTGAATTTGCGCTAGGGTTTTGGTATCAAGTTGTGTCACTCAACTTGAATTTGAATTTTGGCTCCAAATGTGTAACTAACTCACCACTAATTTTCTGACCTCAAAACCCTAGATCTAGATCTCTTTTTATAACCACCTCATTTGAATCTTCCCTCCAAAACTAGGTTGTTAGAGAGAGCCTTCTAGAATGAGTTTGTTAGAGGAAATATTCTAGAATGAGGTTGTTAGAGGGAATAATCTAGAATGAGATTGTTACAAGGAATATTCTAGAGGAAGGTTGTTACAAGGAGGCTTCTAGAAGAAGGTTGTTATAAGGATCCTTTTAGAAGAAGGTTGTTGGAGGGAGGTTGTTGCAAGGAATATTCTAGATTGAGTTTGTTATGCAGAGCCCTCTGGAAGAATCCACGTGGTCTTTGAGAGTATTCTAGAAGCAAGGGTTGTTAGATGAAGCTTCTGGATAAAATCTGATTTGACGAGTAGACCGCGGATCCGCGGCGGATCGGTCAACTCGGCCGCGTATCCGCGGCCGTATAGTGAGCTCTCTGGTTGAATTCTTCAGGAATATTTTGTGTTGACTTTTTGGACCTTTCCTAATGTCCGAAATCTTATAATTCTTTCTAGTTCACTGAAAGATCTCAGGTCTTGGACTTGATGTATTTTATCAGCACTTTTATCAATTTCGGCTCTTTTACCTGGAGAATTTCCTACACACAGTCTCGAGACAAGTGTTGATACACAAAAAATCATGCGTGTAGTAATAAACACTCAATTTCCCTCAAAATGCCGGTTATAATGTATAACACATGTTATTTGGTATTTTGCAGACAAATTGCTAATATGTGCTATATTTATACCAAACACCTTTAGATGATTGCAAATAGTAGGGAAATTGATGTGTTAAAAATGCAATATTTTCGACTGATCGAATTCCCCCAAACTTAATTTTGGTCGTTTCGAGCAAATATCTTTTATTCAAGAGTAGGAGAAAATAAAGAAAAAGAAAAACTAACTAGAACACTTTGTAGGCAACACGATTGCACTGAGCACGTGCAACAAGCATTTAAACCTCTAGGTGTCCCTAGTAGGAGGAGTGTTGTCTCCTGAGGATTTTCAGCGGATTGCACCCACAAAATCCAATAATAAAAGGAAGACCGTAAAAGTTACATGTAAAGATAAGAATTGTAAAAGAAAGACTTTGAAAATTAGAGTTTCCAACTAATACTAGCTTTTCAGTTGTCATGAGCCCTATCTTAATAATCATGAAAAGATATTAAAAATCACATCATCTCTTAATAAAACATCGTCTTTATTCTTCATTCCTACCTTTCTTCCAAACATCGATCATATACCCCTACGTGTGTGTAAAAGGCATCTCTACACTCGGAAAATTCAATTCAAGCTATCATACTCTTGTCCATCTACCTCAGTACTTTTTAGTCAGTGAATATTTAGATGGATTTGCTCACACATTTTCATGTGACCGTTAATACTTCTTGAGGTACTAACCGACCGATTACTCATGTGCTTACTGATTAGGCGTATTAGTATTTTCCTCGTCTTGCACCACCTAAGACTTAGCAGTGACTCCCAAACCAGTTGGTCTAACGCACTAGGTGATGAAGAACCCTCGCTATATTTTTTTGTTGTTGCCTTGGTGATAACAAAACCAGTGTTCATTTTTCTTCACCATTTTATATTTTCTTCACTTATTATTTCCTTCATACTTTGGCTTTTAGACAAGAGCATTTCAAGGTATCCTCTACTATCCCAAGTTCCAAGACGTGTGTAAGTGCGTATAGTAGGGTATCAATGTTCAAATGTTTGGCTTACAGAATAGGAACTATTTTTCAGACTTATTTTTATTCTCAGATTAGTGACTTCTTTCATCTTACTAACCTTTGGGACAACGGCTCATAACTACTTATTACTTGTCTGTTTAACAAAACTTCTAATTTTCTTGGTTTTCTTAAATTTTTCTAATCTTTTGGATGTAATTTTTCACTATTTAATCTTTTATTATCTTATTTAAGTACAAATTTTTTTTATATGTTTTGTGCTTATGCAAAGTATGATGCAATATGATGCGTAAATATGCACAAACCTCCCCCAAACTTGTTTTCAACAGTGTCTTCACTGTTGTCTTCTGCTAAGGCTCAAAAACATGTAAGCTTGGGAGGACATTATTAATGGGTGCAATACATATGATCGTGAAAATCCTCCCCCAAACTTATTTTTGGCTCATAATTTTGAGGACAACATTTATTTTCAAGAGCCAAAAATACAACCCCCTCAAACATGAGTTAGACAATATTAAGTCTTTTAAGAGGGGGTGAGTCATTTGGTCAAAATAAGACTTTACAAAGACCAAAAGTTAATACCAACCATTCAAAGATTTTATCAGTGTAGCGTATAGGTCGGTGGAAGAACATGTTATATCGAGTCAGGAAAAAGTGGGGAAGAGATAAGTGGTGGTCTGGAAAGGGTTTGAGTTTTAAATTAGAGAAATGAAAGAATGAAGATGAATGTGAATGAGAATGTGAATGATTAAGAAGAAAGAATGGTGGTGGTTCAACTTCTATAGGTGGAGGTTGATTAATCACAAAATCCGTATTGTTTAGGAATACAAGTTCATCAGCAAAAAGTTCTTCAAAACTTTCATCAATGATGTGATCGAACATTTTGCTGTTAATAAGTTTTGTGCCAGAACTTATCATACTTGATTTGTCAAAAAATATGGAGGTAGAAGACTCGAAAAACTCATCTACCTCATTTTCAAAAGTATCCAAATCAAGTTGACTTTCTGGTATTATTGAACTTGAATTAACGAATTGTGATTCATCAACACTCACTATCATTACTGGAACAGAAGATGAACCGGAGAGAGTGGAAGATGAAATGGGTAAACCTATTGATGTGTCGAGTATTGCTGAACCAGATGTCGGAGATGGAGGCTGAATTTCGGTCTGATCTTCGATTATACGATTATCATCAACTTCAAGTCGCATTTTAGATTCGGGAAGAATTAAAGGCTCAAGATGATGATCACAAGGAAGTGAAAGGATCTGATGAATTGGTGGGACAAATTCATCCAAAATTTCGGGTTCATCAATCAATATATCCCCAACGTCAATCACCTCATTCAAGTGAAGGCTAAAATTCTCAAACACCTCATTCAAAGAATGGTTTTCAATCAATTTTGGTTCAAGAGTGGAGGTGTAGAGATTACAAGGATTTGGCATGGTTTCACTCAAAATGAACCCTTCACAGTCGGGTAAATCAAACACTGCATTATTACACAACTTCTCATACATTCTATTGTCCATTGGTGAATCTTTTGGTGTACTCAATGAATCTGTGAAACTAGAGTTGTGGATTTTGTAGGGTTACTAGGCACTCTCACAAGGGTTTACGAGGCATCAACCATGCCCGATTTAAAATTTAGACGTGCCGAACAACCCTTAACCAAGATCTTAAACTAGAGATTAGGCGAAAACAAGAATGTTAAACACTTTAACACTAAGTGAGAGGGGTTACAACCTTTGTAGTCCGGTCCTTCGCTTCATAAGCTCCGTGTTGCGGTCCCTTCATTACGATCATCAAGTTCCGGACTCTCGAGAGGCTCCACGAAGAGAAAGATGCAAGCTTGCTTCCGATCTTCGATAACAAAGATGATCTACCTTGAAGTTTCATTAACACAAGCTCTCACTCACTAAATGAAGTGAACACCCTCATCTAAATGGCAAGGATAGATGAGGATGATGAAGTAGGATTTTAGCTCTCATTTGTTTTCTTATTCTCACTCTTTTTCATCACCTTTGAAAAAGCTAGAAAGCTTTTCCATGAAGAACTCAAAGAAGAAGATGAAGAATACTTTTGTGATGAATAATGAAAATGTAATAATCATTACTTATGCAACCATGGTTGCTAATAATATAAGATAACCCATGTAGAGACTTAACCAAGGGTTTGGGTTTGGGTTGGGTTAACAATGAGTCACTAAAATATCAACCATAATATCTTAGCTCATGACAAAAGAAAAACCTTCTAGAATGTTCATGAAAGAACTAACCCAATTCAAACCCTAACCTTGTTTAATCTCCACTAAACATGTTGCATTAGTAATCATATCATGTTACAATATTATATATCACATATATAATATTTATTGTAACAAAATAAAATAATACAATTAACATATATCGCATATATATCAATGTATTACCTGAGTGGGAAAATGAATCAATAAGTGAGCTAATATTAGTTAATGTAATTTGATATATCAAATATATAATTATACATTAAATTATCGAATCAACACTTGATCTGATAATCTGGCTATTTCATAAATAACCAGCTAATATCTTCTGTATCAGTTCATCGAATCAACACTTGATCCGATGACCCGGCTATATCACATATACCCGGCCGATATCTCATATGGTGAGAATCTAATAAGATATCACATACGCGTATTATTCTCGGTCCCGCACATATCATATATATGCTCCTACTCCGTTTTGCCTGAGCCAAGAAACCTCTGTGTAGGACTCTAAAGAATCGTCAATACGTCGGCAGTAAGTGATGATCATATCAAACACCCACAAGATGCAAGCGGTAAGCTAAACGTAACAGCCACCTAGGTATTGAGCGATAAGAAGATCAACAAGCAAGCTTGTACATTCTCCTGCGAATCCAATCAGTAACACTCCCGTACAGTCCGGTCTCATCGTCTGATATCTCGCATATCTCGCCTAGGGGTGGTAAACGTCAGACCCCAGTAGCTTGATAAGTCGTGTCGATATAAGGTCTATAACAGTTCGAGAAACTACCGATAACACTTACCAGTAAATCTCAGCAACCCTGGCCAGGGATTTCCAGTTATAGCTAATCGAGCACAGCACAACATCAACTCCCTATACCGGGAGAGACGAATCCCCTCCTATCGCTCATTGCCTCCATGTGATTCGGGACTGTACCCAAAAGCCACCTTTTTGCACGCCCTCTTGGATGTGGTATGATGGAAATCAAAGCACAGTGGGAATCACACAAGACTCTATAACGATCTCGAGTCAACAGACTACTCTGTACCAGTGTCACCGGAGAACTGTGATCTGACGTGAGGTATAATACCATCTGGGAGTTCTCGGCGAGTCTGTCCCATGTACCCAGTCTCTACTGAGCACCCGTACACCATCCTTGATGTCAAACATCGATGGATATGGGATCATCCATCGCCCATCATATGGGTCAAGATGCGTATACGCTATTCTACTCTGGTGCATGGATGCCCTGTCTCGATACTATCTCGACTAGGAATAGTTAAAAGGATGTACTCGTCGACTATCGTGGCCCCACTAGTATGATCTCATCATAGTCCCAGTAGTCGAGTACATATCCTAAGGTCTTTATCAACATGTAATATAGAGACAATCAGAGTACATGTTAAGATAAAGTACAACCAGATAGCATACTATCTTGTCGAGCAAGAAAATCCTCCCTATATATGTCCCAGCATCCATTACAATATACATCGTATGTACAGTAATGGCCTCTAGGGCATACATATAACTAATAATCTCCCACTTGCTCTAGGGCCATCTGTTGTGGTATCACACACCCAACAATTAGCTGTGGTTGAAGTATCTCATACTCAACCATCCCATAAAAATCTCTACTGGGTAAAAAGCCTTTGTGAGTGGATCCGTGCTGTTGTCCTCTGTGTCTACTCTCCTAACATCGATTTCCCTGGAGATCAACCATCTCCATGATCAGGTGATACTGCCTAAGAATTATATCTGGATTTCTGATGGGACGGTAGTTCCTTGGCTAAAGCCACAACTCCATTGTCACATAATGGTAGGAACGAAGTTCATCACATGAACTTATATATCCAAACTGCCTCTTTGGTAGCATCCTTGGTAACGATGTATCTTGCCTTTAATCGTCTAGTAAGTCACGGTATCTAGCTTAGAACTCTTCCAACATACCGTCCCTCCACTGAGGGTAAAGACAATGCCTACGACTGACATTCAGTCGTCCTTATCACCCTGGAACCTTTCCAGTGATTCTCCCCAGGATCGATTGATACCATCTCACTACAACTAGTGAGAATCCTAACATCCAATTAGATCTATCTCATAGATCCAAAACCCAGGATTCAGGAGGTATCACTTTGATCCTATATGGAGAATCCTTATGATAAGCGGAGATTGATCGAGCGTAGAATAGGAAACTCTTTCCCTATCAAGAGTATGGCATCCACGTACTCTACGAGGATCACCACCATACTCTCTACTACCCTTTTGTATATACAAGGTTCATCTACCATTTTGATGAAGTCAAACTCTTTGACTACCGCATCAAAACAGATGTTCCAACTCCGCGATGCTTGATTTATCACATAAAACATCTTGCGCATGTTTCCGCTGCTCTCTCTGTCTACGAAGCCCTCTGGCTGTGTACTTATAGACGCTCTCTTCCAAAACATCATTTAGAACAGCAGTCATGCCACCCAACCACCAGATATCGTAGTCATGGTATGTAGCGGTGGCAAGTAGCATCTGGATGGACTTAAGCATAGCTTTGAAAGTCTCAACTTTTCCATGTACACCAAGTAATCTTCTTAAGATATACTTGCTCCTGATGGGGATTTAACCCTTCAGATAAAGCAACCAAAGTCCATACTTTGTTGGTGTATAAGGATTCCATCTCAGATCGCTAAGCATCCAGCCATTCTTACAGAGTCCTACTCCTGATGGCCAGCTCGAAACTAGTTGGGTCATCATCTCATGATGCAATCCTCGCTCCCACTGTCATAGAGAAACCGAAGTATCTCTCAGGTGGGTGAGGAACCCTACTAGATCGGCGGAGAGGCTGAGGTTCGTTAGAGTCCATTGAATCCTTTGGTTCTACCAAATCATCTGCTGTAGTTTATATAGTTGGAAGTCCTTCCAGTTCTACCTCATGACCACTAATTTTTCCACAAGAAATTCCCTTTCACAAAGGTGGCATGTTGAGAAACAAAACATCTTTTGTTCCTCGGTTTGGTTGAAGATATTCCCTTGCTAATGCTTGGGATATCCAACAAACTTCCACAGATCCGTCTTTGCCTCGAGCTTGTCCGGATTTTGCTTTTTAGATATAGGCCGGACAACCCCAAATCTTAACAAACTTAAGATATGGGCTCTTCCCTTTCCATATCACATATAAAGTGGTAGGCAACTGATTTGATTTGAACCCTATTCAATAGGCATGCAACTTCTCAAGTGCATAACTCCTAAAAGAAAATAGGAAACTTAGTAATACTCATCATAGAGCACACCATATCACATAGGGTGCTATTGCTCTGCCCTGATATACCATCGTGCTATGGTGTATACGGAGGAGTAATGCTGAGAGAGAATCTCATTCTCCTTTAGAATAGTCCAGGAATTCCGTGCTCAAGTATTCTCCTCCTTGATCTCATCAAAGGACATAATACTTATACCCATTTAGGTTCTTTACTTCTAACACATATTCATTGAATTTCTCAAAAGGTTCAGACTTGTGTTTCAACAGGAACATATGTCCGAATCTTGAGAGATTAACAGTGAATGTAATGGAGTATAAAGAACCGGTCCTGGCATGTGTAGACAGGGGACCATACATACATCATCATGTATCAATCCCAAGAGTTCACTAACTCTTTCTCTGTTTCCAATAAACAGAGCTGTGGTCATCTTATCTTTGTGACATGACCGGCAAGTTTCATAAGATGTAAATTCAAACAATTTAAATATGCATCTTTATGTAACTTCAGCTAGTCGGGTCACATTGATATGACCTAGTCTACAATACCTCAAGAAGGATTCGTTCATTTCTGAACTCTTCCTCTTGTGTGCGTTCTGTATACTAAGAACTGTAGTTTGATTTAGAACGTCTATGCTTTTATTAGATATGTATGACCTAGAGGCCATTATTGTATAGTACTAGTTTGTATAAGATATTTTGGAGGCTTGGGATATATATACGGTTTTACGACAGTCTTGCTCGATATAGTAGTATGCTACTTGGTTTGTTTCTATCTTAATATGTGTATATGTTTCTTTTAACATATCGCTAATACATATTGATGGAGCCCTTAGGATCTTTTGCTTGACTACCAGTTTTGTGATGGCGATCACACTAGTGGGGGCTGGGTACTCCATAAGCACATCCTTATCTTGGTCCCTAGTCGTAGGATTATCGAGACAGGGCATCGATACTCCAGAGTAGACTGGTACATACGCTTCTCTTCCTAGTAGGGGAGATGGTCTGTCCCACAGCCATCAGTACGTCGTACTGGAGATAGTATGCGGGTGCTCGTTAGGTTAAGAGTACACTGGACAGGACTCGTCGGGAACTGTTGGTTGGTATTATACCTATCGTCAGTTAACAGTTCCCAGGTGACATGAGTAAAACATAGTCCGCTGACTTAACACTGTCACTTCGCCTCGAGTGTGTTCCCACTATTCTTTGATTACTATCCTACCACGACTCTATTGAGTCATGCAAATAGGTAATAGTTGGGTGCAGTCCCGAAGCACTTGGAGGCAGTGACGGTTAGATAGGATTCATCTCTCCTGGTATTGGGGGTTGATATCGCGTTGTGTCTAAGAGAGCCATTACACATAGTCGTCCCTGACCAGGGCAAGCGAGATATACTGGTAGGTTTCCAGTGTTATCTCAGGGTGTTCTGGGCTACACTCCGACACGACTTGTACCGCTATTAGAGGACTGACGTTTACCACCCCCAGGCCCGCCATGCGATATTCTCAAATGAACAGACCGGACTGTATGGAGATTGTCACATACAGGCTCAGTAGGAGTTCGGATGGGTTCACCTCATCAGTCTTCTTATCGGCATCTACCCGGGGACCGTTACGTACAGCTAGTGCCGCTTGCGGTCTGTAGTTAACCCCACTAGCAGCGTAGTGTCGAGTCTTTAGAGTCCCATATAGAGGGTTATTCGCCTTTGGGCAAAACAGAGTAGAGGTCGCATGGTTCTGCGACGGGTTCGTTCACATCCGCGCACTTGTGCACGTTTGGTGTCCGGACAATTATTACTAGCGGGCTTTGGTTTAAGCCAGATCCTATTATATGTTTTGGGGTTAGTTTTATCTCATTGTATTCGTGTTCCTCGGAACACGGATGCGGGTGTGTATGCACAGTTGACTGAGGCAGAGGCAGAGGATTCTCATTAGGGTTATGGTACGGGTGTGTATGCACAGTTGACTGTTGTATTTTTCCAAACCCTAATGAGAATAGGAAATATGATTAATAATATTAGTTAACAATTATTGTGCCATGGTTGAGTTGAATTCTTGACTTTTGTTGACTTGTTGACTTTAGTTGACCGGTTGACCAAAGTAGACTTGTTGACCATCATCATTTGTTTTCAAAGATGCTTCTTATTTTTTGCACAAGCATTTAATGAATGAAATGATAATGTTCATTCATCAACTCACCATCACAAAATTGTTAATTATTATTATTGTTATCATTTTCTAAAATAAGAGATCATGGTTGTAAAAATTCATTCATTCTCACTTGCATCTTCTCTCTCATCCATTTCTCTCCTTCTTCCTCTAGCTCAAGAAAAAATCCCTGTCATGAGTTGAGAACCATTTTCCTTCGAGATAAAACACCAAGACCACTCTCTACTCATCCTAAGGTTGAAGGTTTGGCAAACCTAACACTTTAGTTACCTCAAAATCGAGGAAGGAACTCAAGGTAGAGGCTCTCGGGTGGATCTTTCTTCGGCAAGAGAAGACGACGAGGAGAACCATCCAACCCACTCCAAGAAGAAGAAGAGAAGGAGTTCAAGACTAGGTATAACCCTCTTACCGAGTAGGTAAAGCTTGTAGTTGTTGCTAGTGTGTTGTTTAGCAAAGATCAAGTTTCTAGTCCATGTTACCAAAACACTAAAATTTTGATTTTTACCTATTCCGCCTCCCCGAAAGAACCGGGGTGGGTAACGTGGAGCTAACATTGGTATCAGAGCCTGGCTAAACACACACTAGCATATTAGCAAAGTATCTAGAATTTCGATCGGAGAAAAAACCGCAAAACACGCCGAAAATGCTAACTTTCTGCCGATTTTTATTTCTGTTCAAAATATAATTTAACACATACTAAAAATCGGCTCAGGGTTTTTACAGAACACACAAGAAAATTGGTCCAGTGACTCGGTTAACACGCCGCGGAACAGCGGCAAGAGCATGCTCTTGCCGCGGATCCGCGGCCGAGTTGACTCGGCCGTGGGTCAAACTTCTTACAGTGTTCATATAATGGTGTTTTGGGATTTTTAGGATGGTTTGTTTCTGCCCAGAATTTCCAGAGAACAAAATTTGTTTTTGGGGTGGTTATAAATCCATATTTTGATCGAATTTCTGTAGACTTTGGCTAATGGGTTTTATCTGTGATGTGATATATGTATTGGACGTCTACTAATCGCTATACGTCGATTAGTAGGGGTTATACATATCTGCGATCTGTAATGTTGATGGTTTGTGTATATGAATTCGTTGGATTGCCGCGGATGAATAGCCGGGGGGTTGTGAGATGAGAGTTTTATTTATCTTTCAATTCATGTAATATGTAAATTGATGTAATATTATTTGTATGGCCGCACATCCGGGATGAGGTTGTAGCCGCCATTGTATAATTTCTTTTTACCGTTTTTGCTCCTAGGATAGACCCAAGGTGGGGTGCATAAACTACCGGGTATCTCGAAGTGCCGAGTGGCCTACTCACGTTGCTGAGGGAGGTTGCTTCGCTTCGGGTACTTGGCGGGTAGTTTGCCGCACCCGTAGGGGTCTAGGGTAGGGTTTGGTTATTCATCGCGACCGTGTAATCCGTCTTTCGTTGCAGGCTCGAACGAAACACGGATTCCTAGCATATCCAATGTGTTCATCTGTGATCTGGAATGACTATCATTGCATCTGACGAATGGATCTATATATCTATATATGATATCTATTTGGGCGTTGCTTATGTTTTGCATCCGCGCTAGTCCAGCCCCCGCTCTGTCGTTAGTTAAGTAACCTAACGGGTGATGACGGGGCCCCGTGGCGAATGCGGATGGCATAAGCGTACGTCATATTTTCGTTGTTTTCTGCAATGGTAGGATTAAATGATGGGACGCATTAAATTAATGCAAGAAAACAAACCTAAAAGACGTTGTTGGAACAATTTTCAAAAAGCTGTTATTGCAAGGACGTTCTCTTTTGTTTTGCATAGAGGTATTCGGTTATGAATGGCCAGCACCTCATTCGACGAGGCAAGGGCCGAGATCCCTTCATCGGGAGTGACCCCTTGGACAAAATTTTGCGTCAGGGTAATAACTTCACTATAGTCGATTATTCTTGCTTTGCATAGAGGTATTCGGTTATGAATGCCCAGCACCTCATTCGACGAGGAAAGAGCCGAGATCCCTTCACAGGGAGTGACCTCTTTAGCAAAAGTTTTCGCCACTATATTTTCAAAAAGTCTATCATGTTCCTTCAACTACATCAAGTTCATTACGTTAACGGGTTTTTTGCCAAAAACCCAGCCGTAGCCCTCCGTTGTTTCAGATAATTAATACTTAGTATTCGTACTGCGTTTGTTGATTATTCGTCAAGACACAGTGAACGGTAGCTAAGTAATAATTCTCTGTTGCACTGATAGATGCGATTGGTTAGGACAGTCACATGATTTTGTTGATTATTCGTCAAGGATCATGCGGGCGGGTCTAATGCAATCCTGGATAACGACGGGTTGAACTTGACTAGGACCTTTTGATTTGTTGATTATTTGTCAAGGTCACTTGGGTCCTAGGGGCAAAAATCCACATCGGGAGTTTCTAAAGAAACTGAAACATGCAGATTTAGCATACCTTCTGGAGTGTGGTGACTAGAGTGGATTCCATCTAGATCAACACACAATGATAGTCGGATCCCGATCCCACTGATGAGTTGGATTACTCTCGGGAGATTATTTCACTTAACAATCAATGCTATAAACCAAGTAGGTGTCTAGAACGGTGTTAGCGGGGCTACGCCTCCAGGGAAAAGAGGTTACTTAATTAAGGAACTTCGCGAAAGCATTGGAAAACCTCCCTCGAAGTACCAACACTAGCCTGGCTGAAAGGTTAAGCAAGTATTGTGACGTGCAATTAATCCCGACTAGTTCTTCTTTTAAAGGTTTGAAGAAGAATTTGAGGAAACAGTAGGAGCCATCCTGGTTAGATAAACTAATAAACCAATCTAATCTTGCAAGAGCGCACGCTGAGTGTTTCTTTTCTCTCTCTCCAGGTAGCAACCATTTCACGCCCTAATCAAGATAATAAAATGTATCACTTGACTGATCCGAATTCTTACTCGGGGCTGGGGAACGTTGGTTCGGCTCTAACTTGTGACAACAGTTATAAGTATGAGCAAGGGAAAGAGAATTGTATGGATTCCAAGGATACCCAGTTGAAGAAGAAGCATGGTTTTGCATCTACTTCAGGTGTTCTTGTAATTGAGAACTGCTTTACGGTCAGCCCTACCTCCTGGGTACTTGATACCGGATCAGGATCTCATATCTGTAATTTATTGCAGGGACTGAGAAAAAGTAGGAAAGTTGCACCTGGTGATATGTCGCTCAGAGTAGAGAAAGGAGCATAAGTTAATGCTGCAGCCGTTGGTGAATATCACCTAGTGTTGCCAAATGGTAATACTATGATTTTGAACGATTGCTACTATGTACCTTTCATGGTTTACAACATCATATCAGTTTCTTTACTCGATAAAGATGGATATAACTTTGTTCTTGATAGAAATATCATGAACATTTACCTTCATAAGGTACTCTGTGTAATGGTATCTACGTTCTAAATCAGAATACAGTTCTCAATATACAAAACACACGCAAGAGGAAAAATTCAGAAAGGAATGAATCCTACTTGTGGCATTGTAGACTTGGTCATATCGGAGAGAAAAGACTAAGTAAGTCGCATAAAGATGGACTCTTGAATACGTTCGAGTTTTCATCTTATGAAACTTGTCAGTCTTGTCTCAAAGGGAAGATGACCAAATCTCTGTTCACCGGACATGGAGAAAGAGCAACAGAGCTCTTGGGACTCATACATAGTGATGTATGTGGTCCAATGTCTATACATACAAGGGGTGGGTTCTCGTACTTCATCACATTCACTGACGATCTCTCAAGGTTCGGATATGTGTATCTGATGAAACACAAATCTGAAGGTTTTGAGAAATTCAAAGAATTCAGAAACGAAGTAGAGAACCAGACTGGCAAAAGTATCAAGATCCTCTGGTCTGATAGAGGAGGGGAGTACTTAAGCACGGAATTCTTAGATTACTTAAAAGAGAATGGTATTCTCTCTCAGCTTGCTCCCCCTTATACACCACAGCACAACGGTGTATCAGAGCGGAGGAATCGTACCCTATTGGATATGGTTCGCTCCATGATGAGTAGTGCTGAGTTACCTCTTTCATTCTGGGGACATGCACTTCAGACAGCGGCATACCTTTTGAATCAAGTTCCGTCCAAATCTGTGCCTAAAACTCCGTATGAAATATGGAGCAGTAAGAAACCATGTCTTAAATTTATTAAGATATGGGATTGTCCGGCCTATATGAAAACACAGAAACCGAACAAGCTAGAGGCACGGTCAGTTCTGTGTAAATTTGTGGGATATCCTAAAGACTCACTAGGATATCTGTTCTACCATACTGAGGAACAGAAGGTGTTTGTATCTCGCCATGCTACCTTTTTAGAAAGGGAGTTTCTTGCAAAAGAAACTAGTGGGAGTACGGTAGAACTGGGAGAAATCCATGAACCACAAAATGTTACCAAAAATTTAGAGGAACCACTGGATTCAATAACCCCAGACGAACCTCAGCCACTCCGCAAATCTGGTTGGATTTCTCATCCGCCTGAGAGATACTACGGTTTTCTCTTAGACGGGGATCGAGAGGATTGCATCTTGGAATAAGATGACCCTACCAGTTTCAGGCAGGCCATTATCAGTAGGGACTCTGATAAGTGGCTGGAAACAATGCAATCCGAAATGGAGTCCATGTACACCAATAAAGTGTAGACCTTGGATATTGCTCCACCTGGGGTAAAACCCGTTGGATGCAAATGGATCTACAAAAGGAAACTTGGTGTAGATGGGCAGGTAGAAACCTATAAGGCTAGACTCGTTGCAAAAGGTTTTCGTCAAAGACCTGGTGTGGACTATGACGAAACTTTTTCTCCAGTGGCTATGCTCAAATCCATTCGGATCCTACTTTCCATTGCTGCCTTCCATGACTATGATATCTGGCAGATGGACGTTAAAACGGCTTTTCTAAATGGCTGTTTGGAAGAATGCATTTACATAGATCAGCCAGAAGGTTTCATAGACAGTGGGAGCAGCGGGAAGGTGTGCAAGTTTCTTAAATCCATTTATGGATTAAAGGAGGCATCGCGGAGCTGGAACATCTGTTTTGATGAGGCAATCAAGGAATTTGATTTCATCAAGAACGAAGATGAACCTTGTGTCTATAAGAAGATTGTAGGACGAACTGTCGTGTTCCTAGTCTTATACGTGGACGACATTCTTTTGTTAGGAAATGACATTCCTATGCTACAATCGGTCAAGCTATTCTTGTCACAACGGTTCTCCATGAAGGACCTGGGTGATGCCTCATACATTCTGGGGATCAAGATCTACAGAGATAGATCCAAGAGACTACTGGGACTTTAGCAGTCCAGGTACATAGAGACCGTACTAAAGAGATTTAGTACGGAAGATTCCAAGCGCGGTAATGTACCCGCATTGCACGGAATCACCCTCTCCAAGAAGATGTCTCCTAAGACTGACGAGGAGAGGGTTCGCATGAGCACTATACCCTATGTTTCGGCGGTAGGATCTATAATGTATGCGATGCTATGTACAAGACCAGATGTAGCTTACGCGCTGAGCGTGGTGAGCCGGTATCAGTCAGACCCAGGTGAGGACCACTGGACGGCAGTGAAGAACATTCTCAAGTACCTGAGAAGGACTAAGGAGATGTTCCTGGTTTACGGTAATGGAGACCTCAGGGTCGAGTCCTTTACCGATTCAAGCTTCCAGAGTGACAAGGATGATAGCAAATCTGTCTCGGGTTTTGTGTTTACCCTCAACAGAGGGGCGGTGTGTTGGAGGAGTTCCAAACAGGATACCGTCGCAGACTCGACGATGGAGGCTGAATACATTGCTGCAAGCGATGCCGCAAAAGAGGCGGTCTGGATAAAGAAGTTCATTAGTGAACTTCATGTAAGTCCATGCTACCTCTCCCGGTACTTTCGGGAATGCGGAATTTGGTAAAAAACGATTTTCTTAAAGATGGTAACATGGACCTATAACCCGGATCTTGGTTAAACATCTATCTAACATCCTAACTATGAGTTTTAGCTACTCGGTTAGGGGGTTATACCTTGCTTGTCTTGAACTCCTTCGTCTTCAAAGCTCCGATGGTGGTCCGATGGCTTCTTCTCGTCGTCTCCGTACGCCGAAGATAGATCCACCTGAAAGCTCCAACCTTTAGCTCCTTCTTCGTTCTTTGAAGAAACTAGTTCACTCGGTTTGCTAAACCTAGTGAACTAGAATGAGTAGAGAAGAAATAGAATGGGATTTTATCTATGGTTCTTGATTCTCAACTCATGAGACAAGAGAACCATAGATCAAGAGAGGGAGCAAGAGGTTGAGGGTGAGAGTAAGAGGAGGGCTCAAGAACAAGAGAGAGAATGAGCAAGAAAGAAATGAGCAAGTATTTTGTCTCTCACCCTCTCATAATCCAAAGCAATGATAACTCATCATATTAACAAAAGTCTTATGTGATGGTTTGAAGCAACCACAACCATATCATTTCATGCACTCATTTTACACAAATGAGCAAGTAAACAAAAGTCTTTGCCATGAAATGATGGCTATGGTTATCATGATGGTCAACTAGTCAAGCCTAGTCAACCGGTCAACAAGTCAACAAAAGTCAACAAGTCAACAAAGTCAACAAGTCAACAAAAATCAACAAGTCAACAACCATATCACCATAATACTTAATTAATATAATAGTTAATCACATATCATATTCTCATTAGGGTTGAGCATAAAGTCAAATAGTCAACGGTCAACTGTCAACAACCCTAATGAGAATCCGCTGTCTCTGCCTCCCTGTCAACTGTGCATACACACCCGCATCCGCGTTCCGAGGAACACGAATGCAAACTGGATAAATTCAATCCCATAAGGTACACTAGGATCTGGCTTAAACCAAAGCCCGCTAGTGTAAACTGTCCGGACACTGTACGTGCACAAGTGCACGGATGTGACCGAACCCTGTCGCAAAACCATGCGACCTGTCGCAATACCATGCGACCTCTACTCTTTTGCCTAAAGGCGAAAAGCTTTCTGTGTGGGACTCTAAAGACTCGACACTACGCTGGCAATGGGTTTAACCACAGACCGCAAGCGGCACTAGCTGTGCGTAACGGTCCCCAGGTAATGCCGACAAGAAGACCGACGAGGCGAAACCCATCTGAACTCCTACTGAGCCTGAGTGTGACATTCTCCGTACAGTCCGGTCTGTTCGTCTGATACATCGCATGGCGGGCCTAGGGGGTGGTATACGTCAGTCCCCCAATAGCGGTACAAGTCGTGCCGGAGCGAAGCCCAAAACACCCTGAGATAACACTGGAAACCTACCAGTATATCTCGTTTGCCCTGGCCAGGGACTACTCGTGTAATGGCTCTCCTAGACACAGCGCGATGTCAACCCCCAATACCGGGAGAGACGAATCCTGTCTAACCGTCACTGCCTCCAAGTGCTTCGGGACTGCACCCAACCACTACCTGTTTGCACGACTCCTTTGAGCCGTGGTAGGGTAGTGATCAAAGTACAGTGGGAACACACTTGAGGCGAAGTGACAGTGTCAAGTCAGCGGACTAAGCTGTACTCATGTCACCTGGGAACTGATAACTGACGATAGGTATAATACCAACTAGTCAGTTCCCGACGAGTCCTGTCCAGTGTACCCGTAACCTAACGAGCACCCGCATACTATCTCAAGTACGACGTACTGACGGCTGTGGGACAGACCGTCTCCCACACTGGGATGAGAAGCGCATGCGCTGGTCTACTCCGGAGTATCGATGCCCTGTCTCGATAGTCCTGCGACCAGGGACCTGCATAAGGATGTGCTTATAGATTACCCAGCCCCACTAGTGTGACGGCCATCACATCGCTGGTAATCAAGCAAAGATCCTAAGGGCTCTACTAATGTGTATAGGCGATATACAAAAATAAACACATGTACACATTGAAGTAGAAACAAACCAAGTAGCATACTACTATTTTGAGCAAGATTGTATATACAAGGTGAATATCCCAAGCATCCATTAAGTAATATACAAACTAGTATGATACAGTAATGGCCTCTAGGACATATACACTAACAATCTCCCACTTGCACTAAGGCCATGTACTGGCGTATCGAAGACCTATCATCTCGATCAGCCGCTCGAACTGAGTCTGGGGCAGGGCCTTGGTGAATGGATCAGCAGTGTTATCTTCTGAAGCGACTCTCCGAACCTCGATCTCCTGGCGATCTACGATCTCCCTGATCAGGTGATACCGCCTTAAGATGTGCCTGGATTTCTGATGGGACCTGGGTTCCTTCGCTAAAGCTATAGCCCCGTTGTTGTCGCAATACAGAGGTATTGGATCAACAATGGACGGAACCACCTGAAGTTCTTTCAAGAACTTCCTCATCCAGACAGCTTCTTTTGCGGCATCAGATGCAGCGATGTATTCCGCTTCCATCGTCGAGTCTGCAACGGTTTCTTGTTTGGAACTCTTCCAACACACCGCCCCTCCATTGAGGGTAAAGACAAAACCCGACATGGACTTGGAATCATCCTTGTCACTCTGGAAGCTGGAGTCAGCAAAGGCCTCGATCTGGAGGTCTTTTCCGCCATACACCAAGAACATCTCCTTAGTCCTTCTCAGGTACTTGAGAATGTTCTTTACCGCTATCCAGTGTTTCTCCCCAGGGTTTGACTGATACCGGCTTACCACACTCAGTGCATAAGCTACATCCGGTCTGGTACACAACATCGCATACATTATAGAGCCTACCGCAGAAGCGTAGGGTATAATAGACATGCGATCCCTCTCCAAATCAGTCTTGGGAGACATCTCTTTAGAGAGGGTGATCCCGTGACAAGCCGGTAGGTTACCGCGCTTGGAATCTTCCATACTGAATCTCTTCAGTATGGTGTCGATGTACCTGGACTGAGAAAGTCCTAATATCCTCTTGGATCTGTCATGGTAGATCCGGATACCCAGAATGTACGAGGAATCACCCAGGTCTTTCATGGAGAACATGTGTGACAAGAACCCTTTGACAGATTGTAGCATAGGAATGTCATTTCCTATTAAGAGAATGTCATCCACGTATAAAACGAGGAATACTACAGTTCTCGCTACAAATCTACTATAGATGCATGGTTCATCTGGATTTTTGATAAAGCCAAATTCTTTGACCGTCTCATCAAAGCAGATGTTCCAACTCCGCGATGCCTGCTTTAGTCCATAGATGGACTTAAGCAACTTGCACACCTTTCCGCTGCTCCCACTCTGAATGAAACCCTCTGGTTGGTCCATATAGACACACTCCTCTAAATTTCCATTTAGAAAAGCTGTCTTTACGTCCATTTGCCAGATCTCATAATCGTGGAAGGCAGCAATGGCAAGAAGGATCCGAATGGATTTCAGCATGGCTACTGGAGAAAAGGTTTCGTCATAGTCCAAGCCAGGTCTTTGACGAAAACCCTTTGCTACCAGCCTAGCTTTATAGGTCTCAACCTGTCCATCTACACCAATCTTCCTTTTGAAGATCCACTTGCATCCTACGGGTTTTACCCCGTCTGGAGCAATGTCCAACGTCCATACCTTGTTGGTGTACATGGACTCCATTTCGGTCCGCATTGCATCCAGCCATTTCACTGAGTCAACGCTCTGAACGGCCTGCTGGAAGCTAGTAGGCTCATCATAATCTATGATGCAATCCTCTCTATCCCCGTCTATGAGAAAACCGTAGTATCTCTCGGGCGGATGAGACTGCCTACTACTCCTGCGGAGCGGCGTAGGAATGTCCTGTTCTTCCGAACCCTCTGGTTCCACTAAACTTTCAGTAATAGTCCGTGGTTCTGGAATTTCTTCCAGTTCTACTGCGCTCCCACTTATTTCCTTTTCTATGAACTGGTGTTCTAGAAAGTGGGCATGACGAGAAACAAGAACTTTTTGTTCCTCTTCGCAGTAGAAGAAATATCCCTTGGAATTCTTTGGATATCCCACAAACTTGCACAGTACCGAGCGTGCCTCGAGCTTGTCCGCATGCTGCTTTTTGACAAAAGCTGGACTTCCCCATATCTTAATGTGATTAAGATGGGGTCTCTTCCCACACCACATCTCAAATGGCGTGGTAGGCACAGTCTTAGTGGGAACTCGGTTCAAAAGGTATGCGGCTGATTCTAGCGCATATCCCCAGAATGATCGCGGCAACTCAGCATTACTCATCATGGACCGCACCATATCCAATAGGGTGCGGTTCCGTCTCTCCGATACACCGTTATGTTGCGGGGTGTATGGAGGAGTAAGCTGAGAGAGAATTCCGTTCTCTTTTAAATAGTCCAGGAACTCGGCACTTAAGTATTCTCCACCTCGATCCGATCTTAGAATCTTAATACTTTTGCCGGTCTGTTTCTCTACTTCATTCTTATACTCCTGGAATTTTCCAAAGGCCTCGGACTTATGTTTCATTAAGAAGACATAACCGTACCTTGAGAAGTCATCCGTAAAAGTAATGAAGTAAGAATGTCCGCTTCGGGCATGTGTAGACATTGGACCGCACACGTCACTGTGTACGAGTCCCAAGAGCTCGCTCGCTCTTACTCCATGTCCAGTAAACGGAGTCTTTGTCATCTTTCCTTTGAGACAAGATTGACAAGTGGCATACGATTGATATTCGAACGCATTCAAATATCCTTCTGTATGTAACTTAGTCAACCTTCTCTCATTGATGTGACCCAATCTACAATGCCATAAGAAAGTCTGATTTATTTCTGGAGACTTTCTTTTGTGTGTATTCTGGACATTAAAAATCTGTGGTTGGTTTAACACGTATATACCATTACTCAATGTACCTGACCCAATCAGAACTTGATTAAGGTGAATGTTTACAACATTACTTACAAACGCAAATTCATAACCTTCTTTAGAAACTAAACATACAGAAATGATATTACAAGTTGCGTTGGGTACAAAAAAGCAATTACGCAAAACCAAAACATGTCCATCTGACATTCCCAGGTGATAGTCCCCCACGGCTTTAGCATCCATGCTAGCTCCGTTCGCAACTCTGAGGGTCATGTCACCTGCCTTCAAAACCCTACGGTTTCTCAACGCCTGCAAAGAATTACAGATATGAGATCCTGATCCGGTATCCAATACCCAGGAAGTAGAGTTTATTGAAAGACAGTTTTCAATAACATACACACCTGAAGCTGAAGCTGCAACCTGCTTCAATTCCTGTGTTCTGGCCTTCCAGACCCTGCAATCATTCTTCCAGTGCCCTCTCTTATGACAATAGAAGCATTCTTCCTTATCCACAAGCTTCCCCGCTATCTTTGTTGCTTTACCTTTTCCCGTCGTATCCACCTTACTAACACCGCCCCTTGGTTTGGCGGGGGCCTTCTTCTTCTTTCCCTTGGCTTTCGCCTTGGACCTAGAAGAAGATGATCCTCCTACAAACAAAGTGGATGTTTCCCTACCTTTCTGTAGGGTGCCCTCTGCGCTCCTCAGCATGTTGAGGAGCTCTGAAAGTTCAACCTCTTTTTCTTGTAAGTTGAAGTTCAGTATAAACTGGGCGTAAGTGGAAGGAAGGGACTGGAGAACTATATCCGTATATAGCTCACTCTCCAATGTGATCCCTAGGTCAGCGAGCTCCTCAATGTAGCCGATCATCTTTAGCACGTGCTCGGCTACTGATGATCCGACGGCCATTCTTGTCGAAAATAACTTCTTCGACGCTTCGTATCTTGCGATACGAGATTGCTCTCCATACAGTTCTTTTGTATGAAGCAATATGGATTCCATGTCCATATTCTCATGCCTCCTCTGATGTTCGTTGTCTATCGAGGCAAGCAGGAGGCACTTGGCCTTTGCGCTATCAATCTCCCAAGTCTTGCGGATTTCCTTATCCGCGACACTGGAAGTTGGACCAGGGACAGGGGGAGCTTTGGTGGTAAGAAGATACCCCAGCTTGTCATAAGTGATTGCTATCTTGACATTCCTGAGCCAATCTTTGTAGTTTGGCCCTGTCAGTTTGTTTTTATCTAGGAGTAACTTAAGTCCAGTCATGTTGATTTGGTCGCTGCAATTAGGAGAGAGAAGAAGAAACACTCAGCATGATGCTCTTGCAAGTTTAGGGTGGTTTTTAGTTTGTCTAAACAGGATGGCTCCCACTGTTTCTCGAATCCCTCCTCAAACCATAAAGGAAGAATTAGTCAGGATCAATCCCACCGTACAATACTTGCTTAACCGTTCAGCCAGGCCGGTATCGGTACTTCGAGGGAGGTTTTCCAACGCTTTTACGAAGTTCCTTAATTAGAGAACCTCTTTTCCCTGGGGGCGTAGCCCCGCTAACACCTTTCTAGGCACCTACTAGGTTTATAGCATTGATCGTTAAGTGAGAAATTTCCCGAGGAGTAACATATACTCACAGTAGGATCGGGATCCAAATATCATTGCGTGACGAAACTGAAGGAATCCTACCAGAATCATCACACTCCAAATGGTATGCAAATCTAGCAAGTTTCAGTACTTATGAAACTCCCGATGTGGATTTTTTCCCCATGCTCTTATGACCTTGACTTTGGCCAAAATATCATAAGTCACATGTCAAGTTCTACTCGTCATTATCCAGGTTAATTTGGATCCATCCGTACCTACCCTTGACTTTGGCCAAAATGGCAGTACGACTGTCCCAAACCAACGCATCTATCTATGCTACACATGAACACCCAATAGCTACCAATCACTGTGCCTTGACTTTGGCCAACATACATAGCTTGAATACTATTGACTATTCATGTGAAACGACGGAGGGCTACGGATGGTTTTGGCAAAACCGTGAACGTAGTGAACTTGATATGGTCGATGGAACGAGATAGCTTTTAAAAGGAGTGGCTCAAGCTCCGCATTTAAAAGTTGTTTTTGAAAAGAACCGAGTGGTTTTTCGAAAGTGTTCCAACGACTTTAACTTGGTTTATTATCTTGCATTAGTTCTTTTAATGCGTGATATTCTTGCATTAGTTCTTTTAATGCGTCCCATCATTTAATCCTACCATTGCAGAAAACAACCAAAATATGACGTACGCTTATGCCATTCGCATTCGCCACGGGGCCCCGTCATTACCCGTTAGGTTACTTAACTAACGACAGAGCGGGGGCTGGGCTAGCGCGTCTGTAAAACATAAGCAACGCCTAAATAATATCATATATAGATATACTACAATGATAAACATTTCAGATCACAGATAAATACATTGGATATACTAGGAATCTGTAATTTGTACGAGCCTGTAACAAAAACAGATTACACGGTCGCGGTGAATAGCCAATACCCCACCCAAGACCCCTACGGGTGCGGCAAACTACCCGCCAAGTACCCGAAGCGTAGCAACCTCCCTCATCTCCATGAGTAGGCCACTCGACACTTCGGCATACCCGGTAGTTTGTGCACCCCTCCATGGGTCTATCCTAGGAGCAAAAACAGTAAAAAGAAATTATACAATGACGGCTACAACCCCGACCCGGTTGTGCGGCCATACAAATAATTATTACATCAATTTACAAATTTACATGAATTGCAAGAAAAGAAAACTCTCGTCTCACAACCCCCGGCTATTCACCCGCGACAATCCAACATATTTATATACACATTCCAGCACATTACAGATCACAGATTTGTATAACCCCCACTAATCGACATATAGCGATTAGTAGACGTTCAATACAAATATCACATTACAGAAAACCCGTTAGCACAAGTCTTTTAGAAGTTCGATCAAAAATATGGATTTTCGGGACCCCAAAATGAAATTTTCGTTCTGGAAAATCTGGGTTGAAAATATATATGCTAAAAATCCCAAAATACCCCCATGAAAACACTGCACCAAAAATTTTCCTCGGCCGAGTCGACTCGGCCGCGGATCCGCGGCGGGAGCGTGCTCCCGCCGCGCTTCCGCGGCCCTTTGACTCGAACGTTGGACAATTTTTGGTGGTTATTCATAAAAAAGCCTGAGCCGATTTTAGGTGTTAAAATAATCAACTTTTGAACAGTGGAAAAATCGACAGAAAATGCAAATTTTTTTTGGGGTTTGTTTCGGGACTTTTTCGTTGATCGATCTTCTAGTTACTTGCTAACATGCTAGATAGAGTTTAACTAGGCTCTGATACCACTGTAAGTCCATGCTACCTCTCCCGGTACTTTCGGGAATGCGGAATTTGGTAAAAAACGATTTTCTTAAAGATGGTAACATGGACCTATAACCCGGATCTTGGTTAAACATCTATCTAACATCCTAACTATGAGTTTTAGCTACTCGGTTAGGGGGTTATACCTTGCTTGTCTTGAACTCCTTCGTCTTCAAAGCTCCGATGGTGGTCCGATGGCTTCTTCTCGTCGTCTCCGTACGCCGAAGATAGATCCACCTGAAAGCTCCAACCTTTAGCTCCTTCTTCGTTCTTTGAAGAAACTAGTTCACTCGGTTTGCTAAACCTAGTGAACTAGAATGAGTAGAGAAGAAATAGAATGGGATTTTATCTATGGTTCTTGATTCTCAACTCATGAGACAAGAGAACCATAGATCAAGAGAGGGAGCAAGAGGTTGAGGGTGAGAGTAAGAGGAGGGCTCAAGAACAAGAGAGAGAATGAGCAAGAAAGAAATGAGCAAGTATTTTGTCTCTCACCCTCTCATAATCCAAAGCAATGATAACTCATCATATTAACAAAAGTCTTATGTGATGGTTTGAAGCAACCACAACCATATCATTTCATGCACTCATTTTACACAAATGAGCAAGTGAACAAAAGTCTTTGCCATGAAATGATGGCTATGGTTATCATGATGGTCAACTAGTCAAGCCTAGTCAACCGGTCAACAAGTCAACAAAAGTCAACAAGTCAACAAAGTCAACAAGTCAACAAAAATCAACAAGTCAACAACCATATCACCATAATACTTAATTAATATAATAGTTAATCACATATCATATTCTCATTAAGGTTGAGCATAAAGTCAAATAGTCAACGGTCAACTGTCAACAACCCTAATGAGAATCCGCTGCCTCTGCCTCCCTGTCAACTGTGCATACACACCCGCATCCGCGTTCCGAGGAACACGAATGCAAACTGGATAAATCCAATCCCATAAGGTACACTAGGATCTGGCTTAAACCAAAGCCCGCTTGTGTAAACTGTCCGGACACTGTACGTGCACAAGTGCACGGATGTGACCGAACCCTGTCGCAAAACCATGCGACCTGTCGCAATACCATGTGACCTCTACTCTTTTGCCTAAAGGCGAAAAGTTTTCTGTGTGGGACTCTAAAGACTCGACACTACGCTGGCAATGGGTTTAACCACAGACCGCAAGCGGCACTAGCTGTGCGTAACGGTCCCCAGGTAATGCCGACAAGAAGACCGACGAGGCGAAACCCATCTGAACTCCTACTGAGCCTGAGTGTGACATTCTCCGTACAGTCCGGTCTGTTCGTCTGATACATCGCATGGCGGGCCTAGGGGGTAGTATACGTCAGTCCCCCAATAGCGGTATAAGTCGTGCCGGAGCGAAGCCCAAAACACCCTGAGATAACACTGGAAACCTACCAGTATATCTCGTTTGTCCTGGCCAGGGACTACTCGTGTAATGGCTCTCCTAGACACAGCGCGATGTCAACCCCCAATACCGGGAGAGACGAATCCTATCTAACCGTCACTGCCTCCAAGTGCTTCGGTACTGCACCCAACCACTACCTGTTTGCACGACTCCTTTGAGCCGTGGTAGGGTAGTGATCAAAGTACAGTGGGAACACACTTGAGGCGAAGTGACAGTGTCAAGTCAGCGGACTAAGCTGTACTCATGTCACCTGGGAACTGATAACTGACGATAGGTATAATACCAACTAGTCAGTTCCCGACGAGTCCTGTCCAGTGTACCCGTAACCTAACGAGCACCCGCATACTATCTCAAGTACGACGTACTGACGGCTGTGGGACAGACCGTCTCCCACACTGGGATGAGAAGCGCATGCGCTGGTCTACTCCGGAGTATCGATGCCCTGTCTCGATAGTCCTGCGACCAGGGACCTGCATAAGGATGTGCTTATAGATTACCCAGCCCCACTAGTGTGACGGCCATCACATCGCTGGTAATCAAGCAAAGATCCTAAGGGCTCTACTAATGTGTATAGGCGATATACAAAAATAAACACATGTACACATTGAAGTAGAAACAAACCAAGTAGCATACTACTATTTTGAGCAAGATTGTATATACAAGGTGAATATCCCAAGCATCCATTAAGTAATATACAAACTAGTATGATACAGTAATGGCCTCTAGGGCATATACACTAACACTTCAGGTGGTTCCATCCATTGTTGACCCAATACCTTTGTATTGCGATAACAATGGGGCTATAGCTTTAGCGAAGGAACCAAGGTCCCATCAGAAATCCAGACACATCTTAAGGCGGTATCACCTGATCAGAGAGATCATTGATCGCCAGGAGATCGAGGTACGGAGAGTGGACACAAAAGACAACACGGTGGATCCATTAACGAAGGCCCTCCCTTAAACACAGTTCGAGCGACTTTTTGAGCTATTGGGTATGCGGTACACCAGCAGCTGGCCCTAGTGCAAACGTTGGGTATGCGGTACACCAATTACTGGCCTTTCGTGCAAGTGGGAGATTGTTAGATATGTATGCCCTAGAGGCCATTATTGTATAGTACTAGTTTGTCTAATACATTTTGGAGGCTTGGGATATTATACGGTTTTACGACAGTCTTGCTCGATATGGTAGTATGCTACTTGGTTTGTTTCTATCTTAATATGTGTATATGTTTCTTTTAACATATCGCTAATACATATTGATGGAGCCCTTAGGATCTTTTGCTTGACTACCGGCGTTGTGATGGCAATCACACTAGTAGGGGCTGGGTAGTCCATAAGCACATCCTTATCTTGGTCCCTAGTCGTAGGATTATCGAGACAGGGCATCGATACTCCAGAGTAGACTGGTGCATACGCTTCTCTTCCCAGTAGGGGAGATGGTATGTCCCACAGCCATCAGTATGTCGTACTGGAGATAGTATGCAGGTGCTCGTTAGGTTATGAGTACACTAGACATGACTCGTCGGGAAATGTTGGATGGTATTATACCTATCGTCGGCTAACAGTTCCCAGGTGACATGAGTACAACTTAGTCCGCTGACTTGACACTGTCACTTCGCCTCGAGTGTGTTCCCACTGTTCTTTGATTACTACCCTATCATGGCTCTATTGAGTCGTGCAAACAGGTAGTAGTTGGGTGCAGTCCCGAAGCACTTGGAGGCAGTGAAGGTTAGACAGGATTCATCTCTCCCGGTATTAGGGGTTGATATCGCGCTGTATCTAGGAGAGCCATTACACATAGTCGTCCCTGGCAAGGGCAAGCGAGATATACTGGTAGGTTTCCAGTCTTATCTCAGGGTGTTCTGGGCTACACTCCGACAGGACTTGTAGCTCTATTAGGGGACTGACGTTTACCACCCCCTAAGCCTGGCATGCGATATTCTTAGACGAACAGACCGAACTGTACGGAGATTGTCACATACAGGTTCAGTAGGAGTTCGGATGGGTTCACCTCATCAGTCTTCTTATTGGCATCTACCTGGGGACCGTTACGTACAGCTAGTGCTGCTTGCAGTCTGTGGTTAACCCCACTGCCAGCGTAGTGTCGAGTCTTTAGAGTCCCACACAGAGGGTTATTCGCCTTTGGGCAAAACAGAGTAGAGGTCGCATGGTTCTACGACGGGGTTCGTCCACATCCGCGCACTTGTGCACGTTTGGTGTCCGGACAGTTATTATTAGCGGGCTTTGGTTTAAGCCAGATCCTATTATATGTTTTGGGGTTAGTTTTATCTCATTGTATTCGTGTTCCTCGGAACACGGATGTGGGTGTGTATGCACAATTGACTGAGGCAGAGGCAGAAATTCTCATTAGGGTTATGGTACGGGTGTGTATGCACAGTTGACTGTTGTCTTTTTCCAAACCCTAATGAGAATAGGAAATATGATTAATAATATTAGTTAACAATTATTGTGCCATGGTTGAGTTGAATTCTTGACTTTTGTTGATTTGTTTACTTTAGTTGACCGGTTGACCAAGTTGACTTGTTGACCATCATCATTTGTTTTCAAAGATGCTTCTTATTTTTTGCACAAGCATTTAATGAATGAAATGATAATGGTCATTCATCAACTCACCATCACAAAATTGTTAATTATTATTATTGTTATCATTTTCTAAAATAAGAGAGCATGGTTGTAAAAATTCATTCATTCTCACTTGCATCTTCTCTCTCATCCATTACTCTCCTTCTTCCTCTAGCTTAAGGAAAAATCCCTCTCATGAGTTGAGAACCATTTTCCTTTGAGATAAAACACCAAGACCACTCTCTACTCACCCTAAGGTTGAAGGTTTGGCAAACCTAACACTTTAGTTACCTCAATATCGAGGAAGGAGCTCAAGGTAGAGGCCCTCGGGTGGATCTTTCTTTGGCAAGAGAAGGCGACGTGGAGAACCATCCAACCCACTCCAAGGAGAAGAAGAGAAGGAGTTCAAGACTAGGTATAACCCTCTTACCGAGTAGGTAAAGCTTGTAGTTGTTGCTAGTGTGTTGTTGAGCAAAGATCCGGTTTCTAGTCCATGTTACCAAAACCCTAAAATTTTGATTTTTACCTATTCCGCCTCCCCGAAAGAACCGGGGTGGGTAATGTGGAGCTAACAGCTTTTAGATAACGTGCCTGAACCGATCAACAGTTGATATAGGAAATGTTCAAAATATTATCCAACAATTAAAAATTATATCCTTCTTTATTAAATAAAGATACTTGATATGATGTTGTATATCAGGTTCGGTATCTAATAACATTCGTTCAGAATCAATGTATTCTGATAATACAGGGTGATAACTATCAACAGAATTGACTGCAACACTTGCACCGTTTCTATCTCATGAAATTTATCACCCGTTCTCAGTTCTCTACCTTTCTGTAGCCCATGTAACAAATTACATATATGGGATCCTGATCTGGTATCAAATACCCAGGACGTAAAGGACATTGAGAAACAGTTCTTTGTAATGAACACACCCGAAGAAGATGCATCAGTATGCACTTTCTTCGTTTGGGCGGCATGGGAATTCTGGTAATCCCCTATTTCCTGCTCTGTCTTATAACAATTATAAGTTGGAGCGGGACCAATGTTCCCCAGCTCAGTATAACAAGTGAGTTCAGTCAATACATCCGTATTATTATCTTGATTAAGGCGTGATATGGTCGCTACCTGGAGAGAGAGAGAAGAAAACACTCAGCGTATGCCCTTGCAAGATTAGATTGGTTATCTAATATATCTAATCAGGACGTCTCCCACTGTTTTAGTCAAATCTTCCTTCAAACCCTAAAATGAAAGACTAGCCGGGATTAATTACACGCTACAAGTTCGTCAATCTTTCAGGCAGGCCAGTGCCGGTACTTTGAGGGAGGTTCCCCGTGCTTTTGCACGGACCTAATTAAAGTAAATCTCGTTTTCCCAGGGGCGTAACCCCGTTAACACATTTTGTAACGTTTCCAAAATAATAAAATATTATTTTCGGGAATTTTTATAATTTAATATTATTTTAATGAATATTTTAATATTCGGGTATAATTAAATACAAATAAATGGGGAAAATTATGGAAAATTCTAAAATAGGGTATTTTATGGAATTATGCCATTTTAAAGTTTTAAGATTAGTTATATGCTAATTTGGTGCTAATCGCGATTAAAAATCGCTAATTGGATTTTTAGCTTTTTTGTGCAAAAATGTGCACATATCATTTTCCACACTTGTTACACTTGTGTTACATTTCTATTGCCATGGTTGTTCTTTTGGGTTCACTATTGGAGTGAGAAGGAAAAGAAAAAGGAAAAGAAAAGAAAAGGAAAAAGTAGCATGATGATGAGAGAGAGACCAAATCAACCCTCACTTTATGAACCATTCCCCATCATTTTCCCCTTCTCATTCTCTCTCCTCTCCCTCCCCTTGTTGCTGCTGCTGCTGCCATCCCTCTCTCTCCATTTTCATAAAAACCCTAGATCCACAATGAAATCAACCCCAAAACCCCATTCCCACTTCACAAAACTTGCTCCCAAGCTCACTAGCTACACATTGAACCTAGCAAGATTGGATTTGGAGGACTTTGAGCAACTCAAGAATTTTCTTGAGTTGCCAAAGGAGGTAATTTCTGCACCCCTAGTTTAGTAATTCAATTCTTATTGCGTCAATACTAGTTTTGTGTCGATATGGTGTCGTTTGATGGATTTATGAAACTTTAAGTTAAGGTTTATGTGAGACCTGAGATTAAAGATGAAATTGAGGATTGTGGTGACCTTAGAAACCCTGGTGTGATGTTATTTTAGACCCAAACCTGGAACTAGAACCAGAATACGGATATATGAGACGATGTCGGAGAAAAACTGTAAATCTGGGAGTGTTTTGTGGAATCTGCTATCACCCCGAGACCCCAAAAATAAAACTGAGTTGACAGTGAGATGTGCAGGCACCATGGAACCACCACACCAAACCCTATCCCCCAACTCCAAAGTACGGCTGCCAATTAATTCCTTCTGGCCGCAAATTGCGGCCTGAGCTGGAGGGAATTGCCTCGATTTTTGTGCATGGCCCTATTTCCCCTAGTCTTGACCCTGGGTATGTCTAGTTTTGACAAATTCCAGTTAGGGTAAAATCTGGGTTGATTTGCTTGAGTTGGCGTATGATTTGCGACTTGTTTTAGCATGGATTTGGGTATTTGGTGATTCATTCCTGTCGGGTGGCGTTTGGACGTCAACGACAAGTGGATATTGATCGTGTTTACATGCGAGACGATAGGTTTTTACCTATGCGAGTAGCGTGTGCTATTTTGGTTTCCGATGTGATTTTCATGTGCTTTAGCGTTGTGATATACTTGTAGGTACCCTACGTGATGTTGAGGCGAAGAAGATGAAGATAGCGACATCGGCATCGACACACGAGAAGCAAGGTGAGTAGATTATATCTACGGGGAGAAGTAGGGTGGATGGCGTATAGCACCCCCGCAGTCCGTGGTGATGTATACGAATACGTATACACACATATATTTATTATGTGTTGTTTAGGATTATTGATGGTAATAATGGTATTATTGGTGATAAGGATGTATTGGTTTAGTATAGTGCGAAACCCTAGAGTAGTGGTTGCACCCACACATACACGTACACATATAATTGCATGCATTCTTTCATTTATCTGTGCGCATATAGAGGTGTGTATATCTACACATGGGTATGGGACTATGTGTTCATATACGGGATTGAGGATGATACATGGGATTGAGATGAGTCGATGAGGTTTGATTGAGGCCGTGATATTCGGCGATATGACAGAGTTCGTTTTTGTGATGCGATATGATGGTAGTGATACTGGATATGTGATGAGATGAATGTGATATTGACCCGTACCCAGCTATTGGGATGCCGTACGATGATTTACCGTACGAGCTTTATATTGATATTAGATCCGCACTCATGACTCGAGGATGTTATATGATATACTGTATCGTACGTGATACTATTGTGGCGAGATCACCGACTATATATATATATATGTATATCGACTCAGATTTAGGTGGTTTTCATACCCCTCCCGATTGACTTGATTGTTGGGTTCGTAGTTCACATAGTAGGCGTTAGACTAGACCCGAGTCATACCTATTTCAAAACTAACGAATCGGGGATATTTTAAAGATAGGCAGAAGGGTTTATACGGATATTTTCAAACGACGCATCTTTTCTTACAACACCGTAGCCCTTATTTTACCAAAAGCCCTGATTCGTTTTATTTCAAAAGGAAGGGTTGCATGTTATATCTATTGAGGCAGGTACCCTACTGTTGCGTTGATTATTCGATTTCCGCATATTCATGCTATTTGCATTGCATCGCTTGTATTGTTGATATATTTCAGTCATGCTGCTAGGACACCAGCACCATTATCGATGATGCGTATGTTCCACGTACACTTGTTTGCCGGCTCACACACTTCATCATCGATAATTGCCATGTCACTATACTGTAGTACTGTTGCATTCAGTGTATGTTGCTTACGTTTCTTTACATGTCGCATACATCATGCTTTCGGATTATACGCATTGAGATATGTTGTTTCCATGATATTTCTGGTTTTTGGGAACCGTGGGTGTTTCAAAAGGAGAATATGCAATTGTTTTAAAACCCGGTTACCCTTGATATGATATTTCAGTGCGTCCACCATGTGTTTTCTCGGTGCTGAGAGCGACATGTGAAACCCGATTCGAGGAGGCGGATGAGGCCGATTGCGGGTACATGGTGGACCCGGTATGGTTCCCCGGGGCAAGAAATGTTTTTCGTGGAGTAGACGATGAGCCTGGCAGGGTGGCGAGTACCTACCGGTGATTGGTTAGACCTGGCGGTTATCCGGAGGATACTGACCAGAGTCGATAGATGGATATGGGCGTACTGCCTGGGCCGAGGGCCGATACCGCAGACAGAGCCCGTGGGTCGATCCGGACTGACAGAGCCCGATATATGAGGATTTACGTGCCGATGCTAGGCACAGGTTTCATGATGATTTCCATGATTTTGATTATACCCACATATTTACATACATGATGTTTATTGTCATTGGGTGACGGGTGGACGGGTTCCACGTTTATACAGACTTGATCACATATAGACTGGATTTACATGATCATACTTCATTTGTATATATAACAGGGTATGAGGGCGCTGTTATATATACCCTTACACCAATATCAGTGGAATGAGACGCTAATATATGTGTATTGATATCCATTTGATACTTCATCATATTTACTTCATGCAGACATACCTTATACTGATGACATGTTATTACCTGAGTACTTGGCACTACACACATGTTTAGATGTTACATTGCCACCTTATTATGCTTCAGACGTACTCTTGTGGTTTATATATATACTGATCGTTTGACTTAGGATTATGTCTTGCATTCGATCTCTGCTTATAGATATTTTCTATTCACGAGTTGGCAACTCACCCACGTTGTGCCACAGTTCTTGCAGGTTTTGCCGTACAGATTCCATAGCGGCATTTCTGGCACACTGCTTCCTTATGGGTGACTTGCTTGGGTAGGTGGGTTCTTTTGTATCAGAACCGCCATTGTTCATGTATTATTCATTGTATCTAGACATTCCATCAACCAAAACTTGTATATTGTTTCAGACTTAGAAAACAGTGTTGTATTATTTCGACCTTAGAGTCGCGCTTGTAGTATTACGGTTTTCTGGCTGTTTTGAGTTCTTTTTGGGTTTTGATCCTCGCCCTTTGGCGTTGTATATTATTATTGCTTGCGTAGTTGTGACCGTCGATTGACGAAGAGCTAGCTCCCGCTTGGGGATGCCTTTTATCATTTCTTATATATTATTCTTGTTGTACCCCGTTCGGGGCCAGTTTTTATAAAGGAAACTCTGCCGAAATTTTCAGGAAAGGTTACACATTTTAAAAATACATATTCGGCTTAGTTATTTAAAAACTTTGATTTTCGAAACATGATTTCTTTACTTCTTAAAACCAGTTTTCCTTATTTACTCTTTAAATGGTTTTAGATATCTGGGCTTTTGGCTTACTTGGATCAGATGGGGTCCTATAGACTTCATATGGTTCAAGGGCCAGTCACGTGCTCTTTCGGGTCGTGACAAAGTTGGTATCAGAGCGCTAGGTTGACCTTGGTTCGAGTCTAAGTTTGACTATATGGAGCCTAGGGCGTTATCTATATACGGAACTTAGGCTTGACCTTACGGAACTTAGACTTAGTCGAGGGGGTATTAGACCCGAACTTTCGTCACGTAGGATGACCCTTGGTTGATGGAATAGGTGACTAAAGTAGAGTGACGTACCGTGGGTATGTTCCGCGGCATACTTATGACACACCACTCCGCTTAAGAAACCTTAGGTTGTACATTTCCTTGCACCGTATTATATTCCTTCCTATGATCTATCCTCATCGATACTGGTTATGGTTTTGCCGCCACGATTGCACGGGCAGAGTGAGCTATGGCTCGAGTTGCATCAGCATGAGCTCGTCGTGGACGAGGACTGACCAGGGCGTGATTTCAGAGGCATACGATTGCATATTGAGGAGTCGTCTTATTTTGTTTTCGCGACATGAGCGTTGGATTGATCGATTTTATGAGATTTCCGGATGTACTGATTGGCACCAGAGAATTGAGCCACTGATAGAGGCCATCCAGGATGTGATGACCGTTGATATTATCGCTTATCCAGGACGATTGAGGCGTTGTCCGGCGCACGGACGAAGGAGCCAGTTGTTGCTGCGGAAGATGAGATATCGCCCAGATGATTGGAGCTACTGCAGCATGAGCATATTCTTAGAGATATGATAGTGAGTCGCTAGTCACCGAGGATTAATAGCTAGGACATATGGTTCGTTCGCTTACCTCGATGCAAGGTCATCAGATAGATTGATTCCAGCTAGAGGCGACTTCACGCAGATTCGTTGAGAGTCGATTGAGACGATCGAATGTCAGGAACCCATTTTCCAAGTTTAAAGTATTCGGAAAGACATGCAAGCGATTCTATGGACCCTCTAGAAGAATGAAACCCTAACTCGACATAATGACCATGTGAAAGCCTTTGAACCTTAGGGTTTGCGGCAGTTCCGCGGCGCCATTAGTGAGGCTTGGGTTTGCCCTTCTACGGCTGGACCACCGATGCTGTGGTATGTACTCGATACTATTAAACTGTACCCGAGATGTTGAGCTCTTAGAGGATTATGAGGTTCTGACAAGTCGATCGGACGATTCGACATCATTCGGATATCATGTGATGGGACACTGCTTGGGAGACTCCAGATACGAGCGTAGCCGTTGGAGCGCAGGCTGTATAGCCACGATGAGATGAGTCCGAACCAGTCGATATTGAAGCAGAGTGGAGTAAAGAGTTCGCATGAGATTTCGACGAGATGACGTTCCACTCCGCCGACGTTAGAGATGCGATATGCACGTTGAGGACGTGATCGTCTAGATATCTCCTACTGAGTGACGAAGATACCGAGTTCGTGATTTCGAGTCTGTGTTAGAGACTTCGGAGGGACCGTAGCCGAGGACATTGCAGTGCGCAGATAAAGACGCGCCGTCAAATGGTCGATGATACAGACAAGCGGGACAAGAAGTTCGTGCGAGAGGCAGACGAGCTGTTACTATACTCCGTTAAGATTAAAGGTCGGATATGCATACAGAGGCGCAGGGATGCGACCAGCTTCCGAGGAGATGTTGTACTAAGGACGCAGATGTCCAGAGAGCGAGAAAAGATTATGCCAGAGTACCAGCCTCCGTATAGTTTGGCTTAGGCAAGATCATAAGAGACCTTGAATAGGATTCCTTCCAGTACACTGCTGCAATAAAATTTGAACCAGGAGCAGATGCATGATGTGCATTCAGAGGACCCGAGGTCGGCGCCAGAGATGTGCTGCTTTACGAGCGGTCGTGAGGATTGAAGGAGAGATGACCAGGGAAGTGCCAGAACGGAATCGTTCCTGTCAGCACTCCTGACCGGGCTGATGAGCCGATGGATTGCGAGATAGGAAATCCATAGGGAAGATGAAGACCCAGAGACAGAGGACGCGAGACCATGAGCAAGAGGCAAGTGGATATTTTGCGCCGCTAGCATTGGATGTACGGGCACCTTCTCGACTCGAAGGAGGATATCCCGATGACAGTAATTATGATTTATGATTTATAATTTTGTGATTTGACTATCACGTATCCGTCTCTTTGGATTTCGGTACTTTGGGCGATCTATTTGCATGATTTAGTCTTGATGACTGAGTTCTATGATATTTGATTTTGTGCACCATGGTTGCACCTACTGGGTATTTATACCTTGCGCATAGTTTTCATTCCCTTTTTGTGTTTTGATGTAATTTGTGCACATTGATGCACATGGTTGTGGGATTTTCTATCACGATACACTTGATTTTGATTGAGCCGCATTATATATCTTCGGTTTTGACCCTGATATTGATGATTGATTCTTGCACTCCGTGCTTTCGACTGGACTTACGTATGTTCGACGTTTGCTATTGGATTTTGTGATTCCGTGCATGTTGAGTGCACAGGGTTTAGATTTCATTCATGCATGATGGATGCACCGATTTGGATTTTCGCGCATGTTGGGCGCATGTTTTGAGATACGATTTTTGTGCACACCCGATGCACTAAATCGAGATTCTTCGTGTTGTCAGATGCACCGGATTTTGGCTGTCAGGCATACACGTTGCCTATGACAGATGCTTCGTGCACACCCGTTGCACCTAGATGTGGTTTTGTGCACCTGTTTGGCACATATATGGATTTTGATTTCCGTGCGCACCAGACGCACAGGGTGGTGTTATGTGCATTTTTGGGATTTATTCCTTTTGGAGCAGTACATTTCTATGATATTTGATATTCGTTTTGTACCGAGCAGGACTAGTCAGAGGACAGTACCTAGATATATTTTGCATGCATTGATAGTTCGAAGGGATTTCCAAAGAGCGAGCTATGGTCTCGATATATATATACCTATGTGTCCGATATGACACGAAACGTTTTAAAAACAAGGAAACCCTTCTAAATTGTTTTCAAAATGGCAGAACGTACCTATTAAACAAAGGATATATATATATATACGTATATAGTTATTTTCTTATGAAAAACGTCCGCCACTGTGCAGTGTTACGCGCATCGCACAGCGACTCAAAAGATTTGGGAATGCATTTACATCAGCTATTCACATGTATAGATTGGATGTCTACATGTATAGTTCTGATCTATATCATATTGGTTTTGTATTGGATTTGACATTTGTGTCTTTACCATGACTCCGATGATTGCGGGATGCTTGATGGAGTGTTGCCTTTGAGTTATCTGCTTAGTACTCATTGCGCTATGATGTTTTATGTATTGCTGATTTCGGAGCCCCGACGACTTGGAATTTGTATCGAAATGTTTTAGTATTTAGGGGTTTTAAATTTAAATTCGGCGACCGAATTTCTTTAAGGGGGGTAGATTGTAACGTTTCCAAAATAATAAAATATTATTTTCGGGAATTTTTATAATTTAATATTATTTTAATGAATATTTTAATATTCGGGTATAATTAAATACAAATAAATGGGGAAAAATTATGGAAAATTCTAAAATAGGGTATTTTATGGAATTTATGCTATTTGAAAGTTTTAAGATTAGTTATATGCTAATTTGGTGCTAATCGTGATTAAAAATCGCTAATTGGATTTTTAGCTTTTTTGTGCAAAAATGTGCACATATCATTTTCCACACTAGTTACACTTTTGTTACATTTCTATTGCCATGGTTGTTCTTTTGGGTTCACTATTGGAGTGAGAAGGAAAAGAAAAAGGAAAAGAAAAAAAAAAGGAAAAAGTAGCATGATGATGAGAGAGAGAGAGACCAAGTCAACCCTCACTTTATGAACCATTCCCCATCATTTTCCCCTTCTCATTCTCTCTCCTCTCCCTCCCCTTGTTGCTGCTGCTGCTGCCATCCCTCTCTCTCCCTCTTCACAAAAACCCTAGATCCACAATGAAATCAACCCCAAAACCCCATTCCCACTTCACAAAACTTGCTCCCAAGCTCACTAGCTACACATTGAACCTAGCAAGATTGGATTTGGAGGACTTTGAGCAACTCAAGAATTTTCTTGAGTTGCCAAAGAAGGTAATTTTTGCACCCCTAGTTTAGTAATTCAATTCTTATTGCGTCAATACTAGTTTTGTGTCGATATGGTGTCGTTTGATGGATTTGTGAAACTTTAAGTTAAGGTTTATGTGAGACCTGAGATTAAAGATGAAATTGAGGATTGTGGTGACCTTAGAAACCCTGGTGTGATGTTATTTTAGACCCAAACCTGAAACTAGAACCAGAATACGGATTTATGAGACGATGTCGGAGAAAAACTGTAAATCTGGGAGTGTTTTGTGGAATCTGCTATCACCCCGAGACCCCAAAAATAAAACTGAGTTGACAGTGAGATGTGCAGGCACCATGGAACCACCACACCAAACCCTAGCCCCCAACTCCAAAGTACGGCCGCCAATTAATTCCTTCTGGCCGCAAATTACGGCCAGAGCAGTAGGGAATTGCCTCGATTTTTGTGCATGACCCTATTTCCTCTAGTCTTGACCCTGGGTATGTCTAGTTTTGACAAATTCCAGTTAGGGTAAAATCTGGGTTGATTTTCTTGAGTTGGCGTATGATTTGCGACTTGTTTTAGCATGGATTTTGGTATTTGGTGATTCATTCCTGTCGGGCGGCATTTGGACATCAACGACAAGTGGATATTGATCGTGTTTACATGCGAGACGATAGGTTTTTACCTATGCGAGTAGCATGTGCTATTTTGGTTTCCGATGTGATTTTCATGTGCTTTAGCGTTGTGATATACTTGTAGGTACCCTACGTGATGTTGAGGCGAAGAAGATGAAGATAGCGACATCGGCATCGACACACGAGAAGCAAGATGAGTAGATTATATCTACGGGGAGAAGTCGGGTGGATGGCGTATAGCACCCCCGCAGTCCGTGGTGATGTAAACGAATACGTATACACGCATATATTTATTATGTGTTGTTTAGGATTATTGATGGTAATAACGGTATTATTGGTGATAAGGATGTATTGGTTTAGTATAGTGCGAAACCCTAGAGTAGTGGTTGCACCCACACATACACGTACACATATACTTGCATGCATTCTTTCATTTATCTGTGCGCATATAGAGGTGTGTATATCCACACATGGGTATGGGACTATGTGTTCATATATAGGATTGAGGATGATACATGGGATTGAGATGAGTCGATGAGGTTTGAATGAGGCCGTGAGATTCGGCGATATGACAGAGTTCGTTTTTGTGATGTGATATGATGGTAGTGATACTGGATATGTGATGAGATGAATGTGATATTGACCCGTACCCAGCTATTGGGATGTCGTACGATGATTTACCGTACGAGCTTTATATTGATGTTAGATCCGCACTCATGACTCGAGGATGTTATATGATATACTGTATCGTACGTGATACTATTGAGGCGAGATCACCGACTATATATATATATATATATATATATATGTATATCGACTCAGATTTAGGTGGTTTCCATACCCCTCCCGATTGACTTGATTGTTGGGTTCGTAGTTCGCATAGTAGGCGTTAGACTAGACCCGAGTCATACCTATTTCAAAACTAACGAATCGGGGATATTTTAAAGATAGGCAGAAGGGTTTATACGGATATTTTCAAACGACGCATCTTTTCTTACAACACCGTAGCCCTTATTTTACCAAAAGCCCTGATTCGTCTTATTTCAAAAGGCAAGGTTGCATGTTATATCTATTGAGGCAGGTACCCTAGTGTTGCGTTGATTATTCGATTTCTGCATATTCATGCTATTTGCATTGCATTGCTTGTATTTTTGATATATTTCAGTCATGCTGCTAGGACACCAACACCATTATCGATGATGCGTTTGTTCCACGTACACTTGTTTGCCGGCTCACACACTTCATCATCGATAATTGCCATGTCACTACACTGTAGTACTGTTGCATTCAGTGTATGTTGCTTACGTTTCTTTACATGTCGCATACATCATTCTTTCGGATTATACGCATTGAGATATGTTGTTTCCATGATATTTCTGGTTTTTGGGAACCGTGGGTGTTTCAAAAGGAGAATATGTAATTGTTTTAAAACCCGGTTACCCTTGATATAATATTTCAGTGCGTCCACCATGTATTTTCTCGGTGCAGAGAGCGACATGTGAAACCCGATTCGAGGAGGCGGATGAGGCCGATTGCGGGTACATGGTGGACCTGGTATGGTTCCCCGGGGCAAGAAATGTTTTTCGTGGAGTAGACGATGAGCTTGGCAGGGTGGTGAGTACCTACCGGTGATTGGTTGGACCTGGTGGTTATCCGGAGGATACCGACCAGAGTCGATAGATGGATATGGGCGTACTGCCGGGGCCGAGGGTCGATACCGCAGACAGAGCCCGTGGGCCGATCCGGACTGACGGAGCCCGATATATGAGGATTTACATGCCGATGCTAGGCACAGGTTTCATGATGATTTCCATGATTTTGATTATACCCTCATATTTATATACATGATGTTTATTGTCATTGGGTGACGGGTGGACGGGTTCCACGTTTATACAGACTTGATCACATATAGACTGGATTTACATGATCATACTTCATTTGTATATATAACAGGGTATGAGGGCGCTGTTATATATACCCTTACACCAATATTAGTAGAATGGGACGCTAATATATGTGTATTGATATCCATTTGATACTTCATCATATTTACTTCATGCAGACATACCTTATACTGATGACATGTTATTACCTGAGTACTTGGCACTACATACATGTTTAGATGTTACATTGCCACCTTATTATGCTTCAGACGTACTCTTGTGGTTTATATATATACTGATCGTTTGACTTAGGATTATGTCTTGCATTCGATCTCTGCTTGTAGATATTTTCTATTCACGAGTTGGCAACTCACCCACGTTGTGCCACAGTTCTTGCAGGTTTTGCCGTACAGATTCCATAGCGGCATTTCTGGCACACTGCTTCCTTATGGGTGACTTGCTTAGGTAGGTGGGTTCTTTTGTATCAGAACCGCCATTGTACATGTATTATTCATTGTATCTAGACATTCCATCAACCAAAACTTGTATATTGTTTCAGACTTAGAAAACAGTGTTGTATTATTTCGACCTTAGAGTCGCGCTTGTAGTATTACGGTTTTCTGCTTGTTTTGAGTTCTTTTTGGGTTTTGATCCTCGCCCTTTGGCGTTGTATATTATTATTGCTTGCGTGGTTGTGACCGTCGATTGACGAAGAGCTAGCTCCTGCTTGGGGATGCCTTTTATCATTTCTTATATATTATTCTTGTTGTACCCCGTTCGGGGCCAGTTTTTACAAAGGAAACTCTGTCGAAATTTTCAGGAAAGGTTACACATTTTAAAAATACATATTCGGCTTAGTTATTTAAAAACTTTGATTTTCGAAACATGATTTCTTTACTTCTTAAAACCAGTTTTCCTTATTTACTCTTTAAATGGTTTTAGATTTCTGGGCTTTTGGCTTATATGGATCAGATGGGGTCCTATAGACTTCATATGGTTCAAGAGCCAGTCATGTGCTCTTTCGGGTCGTGACACCTTTCTAGACACCTACTTGATCGGCTAATTGTAATGTGTAAAACTCTCCCAGGAGCAACTCTTACTCGTAGCGGGTATCGGGATCTAACTATCTCATAGAAGGTATGCAATCTTTGCGAATTTCAACACTTGAAATTCCCAATAATATTTTACCCTTAGCGTCTTATGACCTTGATGAAAGTCAACAAACCATAGCCTACTAGTGAAGTTCAACCCGTCATTTCTCGATTGAATTAAACCCACCCACACGGCCCTTGACGAAAGCCAACAAAGTCGCATGACTACCATAACTTAATCACATCATATGCTTATACAGATAAGCATAAATAGCTACCGCACACTACGCCTTGAAAAAAGCCAACAAACGCAGCACGAATACTGATTGAAAATTCGATTTCCGGATGTGTGTTTTGGAAAATTGTATATAGAAATCACAACCAAAAATTATTTGACCGCAATCAATAACGGTGTCGATTTATAGCGAGTTAGTAAGTGCGGATCGTCTACAGGGATAGTGTAATCATTCGTCTTTCGAATTAGATGAATCAAAAATTTAAAGAAAAGAAAAGAAACAATTCATGATTTATAGAATTGAAGTTCAAGAATTAGAAAAATCTAGTCTAAATCAAGAAACATTAAAATCAAGAATTGAGACTTTATGATTTTCAAACCAAATATCAAGATTCGAAGTGAGGCTCGTAGGAGTCGATTGAACCTTTAGATGTGATGAAATCTAATGATTTCATACTCTTATCCATTAACGAATTGATGCTAGATCGATGGCGATTTATCGAGGGTTAAGGATCTTGCGAAGAAACTAGGGTTTCCTCATCATATCCTTTATCCTTTCGATGAATCTCATTCACAAGCTAGCTTCTAGTAAATCAAATAATCGATCGTTGAACTCTAGTTTCGAACGAAAATATCAAGAAAGCATTTCGCATTGAAACTAGATCGTCGATCATTTGATTTACAAGAATTTACAAACATTATAAGACTTAAGAATTGTAAAAGAATCTAGATCATCATCATCTATCGATCGTCACGACTCCTTCACGAGCGGAGTTCTACTCAAACATTGTCACAAAGAACACATTCAAGAATCTAGATTGAGTCATAATGCTTGAATTAAAAAGATAAGCAAGATATAGAAATTTCACCTTTATTTATATCAACAATTTTAGTACAACTCTCAAGATCTACAAGAGGAAGGAACTTGATCTTTGATTTCGGCTTTGCTCGTCTCCTTGAGTCGCGGATCTCCTTAGATCACTTGCTCCGATGAAGTCCGGCATCGCTTTCTAAAGGATCGAAGGCTTCTCGCTTGATTCGGTACTCGGAATTCTTGATCATGGCTTTGGAATTGGAATTAGGGTTAGGGTTTTGAGGCACAAGTTGTGTCACTCAACTTGTGGGTAATGGTTAATGAACCCAATTTTATGAACAACCCTATTTTATGAACAACCCTCAACAACCATCAACCCTAGATCTAGGTCTTTTATAAGCCTTAAAACCCTAGATCTAGGATTCAAAATTTAAATTTCCCTCCAAAAGTTTGTTATAGAGAGAGACTTCTGGAAGCAGTTTGTTGGAGGGAAGCTTCTAGGCTCTAAGGTAATTAAGGGGGGAAGCTTGTTTTAGAAGCTTAAACATGATTAGCTTAATTAATGAGCCTTGCTGATCTGGCAGAATATTCTGGAGAATTCTGGAATTTGACATATCTTGATGAGGTGTAGGCATTGAGGGAAGAATTCTGCAGCAAATTTCATCTGATGACGTGGCAATATGGCCGCGGATCCGCGGCAAGAGTGGGTATTAGGCCGCGGATCCACGGTCCTTTGAGGGCCCCACTGTATGAAACTTCCTTATAATTCTTATTCTGAGTTTGGGATCATTTTCTGATGTGATGAATCTTGTAATTCTCTTTAGTTTATTGCCAGATCTCAAGTATTGGAGTTGGCGTATTTTACCAGCATTATTTTCACAGATTTGGCTTTTCTCCGGGAATTCCCTGCACAGATTCTCGAAACAAGTGTTGTGCTATGCAAGGATGATGCGATGCCATGATAAACACTCAATTTCCCTTAAAATGTCGGTTTTAAAGTATAACACATGTAATCTGGTATTTTACGATTGTTTTGCTAATGTGTGTAATATGCAAACCGAACACCTCTAGATGAGTGCAAATGATTGGGAAATTGCCGTGTTAAAAATGCAGTATTTTCGACTGATCAAATTCCCCCAAACTTATTTTCGATCGTCTCGAGCGAACTGTTTTATTAAAAAGAGAAGGAGAAAATAAAGAAAAAGAAAAACTAACTAGCACACTTTCGTAGGCAACACGATTGCACTGAGCACGTGCAACAAGCCTTTAAACCTCTAGGTGTCCCTAGTAGGAGGAGTGTTGTCTCCTAAGGTTTTTTAGCGGATTGCACCCACACAATGCAATAATAAAAGGAAGACCGTGAATATTACATTTAAGGAAAAGAATTGTAAAACAAAGACTTTGAAAATTAAGGTTTCCAACTATGCTAGCTTTTCGGTTGTCATGAGCCCTATCTTAATAGTCATGAAAAGATGTTAGAAATCACATCATCCCTCAATAAAACATCGTCTTATTCTTCATTCCTATCTTTCTTCCAAATATCGATCATATAACCCTACGTGTGTGTAAAGAACATCCTTACACCCGGAGAATTCAATTCAAGCTATCATACTCTTGCCCATCAGCCTCAGTACTTTTTAATTAATGAATATTTAGATGAATTTGCTCACACACTTTCATGCGACCGTTAATACATCTTGAGGTACTAACGGACCGATTACTCATGTGCTTGCTTATTTGGTGTTTTTCCTCGTCTTGCACCACCTAAGGCTTAGCAGTGACTCCCAGACCAGTTGGTCTAAGGCACTAGGTGAAGATGCACCCTCGCTATATTTTTTTATTGCTGCATTGGCGATAACAAAACCAGTGTTCATTTTTCTCACCATTTTATATTTTATTCTTTTTTTTTATTTCCTTCATACATCGGCTTTTAGACAAAAGCATTTCAAGGTATCCTCTACTATCCCGAGTTTCAAGACGTGTGTAAGTACGAATAGCAGGGTATCAACGTTCAAAATGTTTGGCATCCAGAATAGGAACTAGTTTTCAGACTTATTTTTATCCTCAGATTAGTGACTTCCTTCATCTTACTAACCCTTGGGACAACGGCTCATAACTACTTATTACTAGTTCGTATAAGAAAACTTCTAATTTTCTTGGTTTTCTTAAATTTTTCTAATCTTTTGGATGTAATTTTTCACTATCTAATCTTTTATTATCTTATTTATGTACAAAAATATTTTTATTTTTTGAAAATTTTTAAATTTTTATAGGTTTTCAAAAATGTTTTGTGCTTATGCAAAGTATGATATGCAAATGATGCGAAAATAAGCACAAACCTCCCCCAAACTTGTTTTCAACAGTGTCCTCATTGTTGCCATCTGCTAAATCTCGAAAAACCTGTAAGCTTGGGAGGAAATTTATTAATGGGGGCAAAATAGTTAAGTGAAAATCCTCCCCCAAACTTATTTTTGGCTCATCATTTTTTTAAAGATTTTCTTTTCAAGAGCCAGATTATACCCCCCAAACTTGAGTTAAGCAATGTTAATCTTTGAAAATCACATGACGGGGTCAAAAATCAGTGGTCGATGCCAAGCTTTGCAAAAACGGAACGTTAACACCAACCATTCGAAAATTTTATCAATGCAGTGCTCTTGTTGGTGGAAGAAGAAGTGGGGAAAGGGTAAGGGGTGGAATAGAATGTGTGTGCGTCTCATTTTGGAGAGACGATGCAGTGAACGTGATGAATTACTCGCATTCTTTTTACAGTTTAGAAGAAGGGGTGGAGGTTCAATTTCATTGATTGGGAGATGATTCATCTCAACACCCGTGTCATTCAAAAATGCGAGTTCATCAGCGAAGATTTCCTTAAAAGTTTCATCAATACCCCGAAGAATAATGTCATCACAAAGTGCGGGGTGATCTTCAGACTCCAACAACAGTTCATAATCAGTGTTAGTTGTTGACCTGGAAAACTCGGTGGAAGAGTCCGTATGTGTATGATACATAGTTGGGTCAAACAACATATAAAAAGAGTCAAGATCAGTTTCATGAGGATCAGCAAATTCGCTACTGTCGACATCCATTAAGTCGATGGAATAGACCTGAGCAGTAGGTTCGGAGGGTACACTTCCCAACTTGTAAATGTTTAGCTCAATTGACCTATTCCCGAAAGATAGGGTCATAGAGCCATTACGACAGTTGATGATAGCATTGGAAGTGACCAAAAATGGACGACCTAAAATCACCGAAATTTGATTCCGTGGGTTCGCTACAGGATGTGTATTGTTGGATATAGTGCCCTCAAAGTCAATTATTGGATCGCAGGTACGTGATTGCAATGATTGAGGGAGGACCTACACCGATATGACAGTCTTGCTCGAGATGATAGTATGCTGTCTGATTTGTCTTTATCATCGTATACATGCTTTAGTTCACTATTGCATGATGATAGAGCCTATAGGATTCTTGCTTAACTGCCAGCAGTATGATGGCGATCATATACGTGGGAGCTGGGGTCTATAAGCACATCCTTTAAGATTCCTAGTCGTTGGAGTTTTGAGACAGGGCATCGATACTCCAGAGTAGACTAGTGTATACAGTCGAGACCCCGACGAGGGGCAGTGGCCGGTCTCACAAGCCATTGGTGTTAGTTGGTTCACCTAAGATGTATACAGGTGCTCAATGGGTTATGAGTACACCGGACAGGACTCGCCGGGAACATGCTAGTTGGTATTATACATATCGTCAGATAGCAGTTCCCTGGTGACATGTGTACAGGTTAGTTTGTTGACCTGAGATCGTCATTTGTCTTTTGTGAGTTCCCACTGTGCTTTGATTACTACCCTACCACGCTCAAAGGAGACGTGCAAACAGGTTTTAGTTGGGTACAGTCCCGAGCCACATGGAGGCAGTGAGCGGATCGTCGGGGATTCATCTCTCCCGGTATTGGGGGTTGATGTCGCAAAGTGCATGGGTGGCCATCACTAGAAATCCTCGGCCGGGATAGTGGAGAATTACTGATTTGGATCAGTAGTTTCTCAAGTGGTGATGGGCTTCATACCGACACAAATTATCACGTTATTAAGGGTCTGACTTTATCCACCCCCCTAGACTCGATATGCGATACTCTTAGACGAACGGACCGGACTGTACGGATATTGTCACTGTCAGGCTCAGTAGGGTTTCTTGATGAGTTCGCTCGTCCGCTTCCCTTCCAATCAATACATAGGCAACCGTTACGTACAGCTAGTATCTTTGACATGCTAGTGGTTATACCCAGTGCCAGTGTGTTGATGAGTCATTAGAGTCCCCCACAGACAGTTTCCCAAGTTCGGGCGAAACGTTGTAGAGGCCGTATGGTTTTATGGCTGGCTTCGGAAAATGCATGTGCATTTACGCACGTGTCATATTTCGGGAAGATAATACTGGTGGGCTTTGGTTTAAGACGGATCCGAGTATTATACTGTGTAGATATAATATTTTTGTCTCAGTTGCATTTGTATTCGGTCGTAATACAAATGCGGGTATGTTTATACTGTTACGGGGTTATCGTGAAATTCGTTTCGGGACCGCTTTTGGAAGTTGCCAATTTCCAGTTTTCTATCGCCCGTCTTTAACATTCGGTTAAAAACGGATTTATCTTTTCTTAAGGTGAGTCATGAGTGTGTGGATGGTTCTAGAAGATTCTAGATGGTGACTAGGCTAGTGAGTCATTAGTGCATTAATTGTGCATTTATTGTTTTGATGAGTAGGTTAGATGATTCATTTGTATGCATTAATGTTAATGCAAGGTGGATAATGACTCATTCTTCTCTTTATGGTTATGGTCACCTTTCCCTCTCCTACACTCACCCCCCACCTCTAAAGTGGCCGGCCCCTCCTTTTGCAAGGGTATGATGATTTTGGGAAAAAGAAAGGGTTGTTAAAAAATGAGAAGAGAGATTTAGTTCATATATATTTTCATAGCTCATTTTCATTCGATCCAAAAGGCAACTTCATTAACCGTTCGTCCATAACTTTGGACGTAGCGAGACAAAGTGTTCTACTCATTCTCTACATCAGTCTTGGTCATCTCTTTTGGCAAACTTGATGATCGAGTTGCTTCGGTTCAGAGGCGGGAGCCCATTTAAAGATCCGTCGACGTGGTGCCACCTGGATGAGGAGACTGGAGATTCAAGAGTTCGGAGCAGCCACAATAAAGCGTGGGATGATGGTTGAAGACCGAAGGACTTGGATCATTCGGTATAACATTTCTACCCACTTTGTAGGTTGTTAGTTTAGCAATAATGGCAGATCCGGGTTATAGTGTACGATAGCGCCAGTTGTAAAAGTTTTTGTTCCGCATTTGCCGTCTGAAAGACGGCCGGGGCGCTACCGTGTACTTACAGTGGTATCAGAGCCTCGCCATTAAGCTTTACTAACTTGTGCTAACGCGTTTAAAATATCGATCGAACGGAATTTCGAAAACTACAATTTTCTGGGTTAAAGTTTCTGTCGATTTTAAATCAGGTCTAAAAATTATTTTGAGCATACCAGAAAATAGAGCAGGTTTTTAAATGAAAACTGGAGAAAAACGATCCACTAAATCGACCGTACGGCCGCGGAACCGCGGCCGTCTTGGTGGTTTAGTGGGCCATTTTTCTTCTGGGCTTTCATATTGGGAAATTGTAGTTTTTGGTATATTTCTTTTGGGCCCAGATTTTATTACTGTACAGCAGATGTACGTGGGGCCCACTTCGGGAAATTTAGTCGATCGAAATTTAAACGTGTTAGTTTACAGTACTTACTTTATATCTCCGACTGTGAATATCATTCGAGCGGTAAATTGCGTCTAATTGCTATAGCTCTTTTAGACGGGTTTGCGAACGTGACATTCGCGTTGATATTCTGTGTTGTGCTGTGAAGTTGCGGATTTGTCGTGGTGGATAGCAGTGTGCAATGGTAGTGCAGTTTGAATTTATTTGTACATTTGATATTGCGGGTCGAGCGTCCAACATGTGGATTGCCGTCACTGCCTGTTTGTATAAAATTCTTTTGGGGCACGACCGGGCTGAGGTCGATTTACCCATAGTACATATTTTCTTTTCTGTACTAGGATTACCCCGCGGTGGGGTGCACGGATAGCCGGGTTCTAGAGGGCAACGGGTCCGCATCTTATGGCTTTGAGAGGCAGAGGGGCCTCACTCTAGAATTGGCAGACTATTCGCCGCACTCGTAGAGGGTACAGGTTGACCCAAGGAGGGGTGCTCAAGTTACCGGATTCCGTGAAGTGACGGGTGGTCCATTCACTATGCTGTAAGGGGCTGCCTCGCTTCAGGTTTTGGCGGGTAACTTGCCGCACCCATAGGGGTCTAGGTTTCATTGCACAGGCAATCCACACGAACAGGGGAACGTCGGGTTTCAGTAGCGGCTCTGTGAAACCCGGGGATCCTAGATTATCTGTATTGTTCTGTGATGCTTATTGCTTTTCTGTAATGTTGCATATTATCACGCCTGGAGCGATTATTGTATATTGGTATATATACTATTAGATGTTGTATATGTTTTACACCCACGCTAGTTCAGTCCCCGCTCTGTCCTTAGTTAAGTAACCTAACGGGTGATGACGGGACCCAGTGGTGAATACGGATGGCATATACGTAGATTATATTTTCGTTCTTTTCTAGTGCGATTAATTGATGAGACTGCATTGATTCTTATCAATGCAGAGATAAAACAAACCTATATTAGATGTTGTTGGAACAATTTTAAAAAGTGTTATTACAAAGACGTTTCCTTTTGTTTTGCATAGTGATATTCGGTTGGAATATCCCGCATCTCATTCGACGAGGCAAGGGCTGATATCCCTTCACCGGGAATGACCCTTAGGCAGAAGTTTGCGTCAGGGTAATAACTTCACTATAGTCGATTACAAGTTGCTTTGCATAGCGGTATTCAGTTGGAATATCCAGCACCTCATTCCATGAGGAAAGAGCCGAGATCCCTGATTGAAAAACGATTTCTGGATTGTGTATGTTGAGAAAATTGTATAGAAATCACAATCAAAGAATTATTTGACCGCAATCAATAACGATGTCCTATATAGCTCGTTAGTAAGTGCGGATCGTCCACATGGTGTCACGTCCCGAAAGTACGGAAAATTACCGGCACTTAAACTAAGAAACGTCTCGAGGCGTACGTAATCTAAGTAAGCCGAAAACCCAGAAATCCAAACCAAGAAAAGTAGTAGAGTGAAGGAAAACCAATTTAAAATCAAGTAGTTTTAATAGCATAAGCCGAATTATGCGGTTTTAAAAAAAACATCAAGTATTTCCTAAAAATTTCGGCAGAGTCTCCTTTGTAAACACTGGCTCCCAAACGGGATACAACATGAATAGTATACGAAATCAATAAAAAGGCATCCCCAAGCGGGAGCTAGCTCTTCGTCAATCGACGGTCACAACCACACGAGCAATATAATATACAACGCCAAGGGCGAGGATCAAAACTCAAAAGGAACTCAAAACAACAAGAAAACCATAGAAATACAACGCGCGACTCTAAGGTCGAATGAATAACATCACTGGTCTCTATCTCAAAAAAATAATACATGTTTGGTTGATGGAACTTCTAGATACAACAGAATAATAATATACAAGATATATAATGTGGGTACGATACAAGTAAACCCACCTACTAGCAAATCACCCGAAGGAAACTATGCCTGCAAGCCGTAATGAAACTTGTACGGCAAACCTGAAAGAAACTGGGGCACAACGGGGGTGAGTTGCCAACTCGTGAATAGAAAAACATCTACGCACAGAAATCGCATAAATAACGCAACCTAGGTCAATGATCATAATATATCCTCAAATATATGAATAACATGTAGCCTATAACAATAGCTAGGGTAATATCTAATCCGAGTGTGATCTCATGTGCCCGTGTCAGTGCCTCAGGTAGCAATATATCATATGAATGAGGTATGAATGCATGAAAACAGAGTACATGTAAATGAAGAAACTGTTTTCATAAATTAGTGAGATTTCCTTTGTATTTTTAAAATGAGGTATCATAATGAAATCAGCATAAAACAGTGCCTAGCATCGGCACAAAACGTAATCCCAATATCTCGATATCTCTGTATCACAGTCTCTGTACCTCAATATCTCGAAATCTTAATGTCTCAATCACAATATCTAGGGCGCCGTCAGTCCAGACCGGCCCCTACCATCCATCTCAAGACCCCGACGGTATCCTCCGGATATCCGACGCGTCGGGTAAAATCACCGGTAGGTAGTCTCCCCTGCCAGGCTCATCGTCATCACCACGAGCTTCTTGCCCCGGGGTACCTTACCGGGTCCACCATGTACCCAAAACGGTTCATCCAACTCCTCGAATCGGGTCTCGAAATCCATCAGCAAACTCATGGTGGACGACTCATACATCATGGGAAAAACCGCGCTTTTCATTTAAAAAAAGAAACAACAAGTTTGTATATGTTTTGCGGTTTTCCCCAAATCCAGAAAATCTCATGGAAATCCGAATCCAAAACCTCAATAGCACGTAAAAAGTGAATATATGCATGAGAATCCATGAATGCGGCATAACAATGAATAACGGTATGCATGAAGCGACAGTAATAACTACAATATCTAAGCTGGCATATAAGGTAAGTACACTAATATCATGTCAAACTACTAGCTATCAAGCGAAGTTAAGCAATAATATTTTCTAGGGTGTGCGTGACATGGCAATTACCGATGAAGATGTGTGTGAGCAGGCAAGTAAGTGTACGTGGTACATATGCATCATCGGTAATGGTGCTGGTGTCCTAACAACATAATATCAACAATGCAATATGAAATAACAATGAAAGCATGCGATGCGGAGCGAGCAACCATAATGTGCGGGAGCTAAATATTAAACAATGGTGCCATTTGAAATAACACGAATCGCGGGGTTTTGAAAATAGGGGCTACGGTGGTTTTTTTTTAAGAAAGGATACGTCTTTTGAAATATCCGTAGATCCCTTGACCTATCTTTTAAAATAACCACGATCCGCTACTTTTGAAATAGGTAGGAGTCTAATCTAATCTAACAACTACACTAAACTATACGGCTGAACTAACAAGCTGAACTACAGGTAAGGAAACCGCCTATCATCTGAGTCTATACATATACATACCTGTATATGTATAGTCGGTGATCCCGGCTCAATAATATCATATCCGATACCATATCTATAATCAGGTATCCCAAGTCAAGAGTGCGGATCAATCATCAATATAGCTCGTACGTAAATCCGTCGTACGGCATCCCAAATCTGGGTACAGGTCAATATCATATTCCTCACACTATTTCTCTGGTATCCTCTTTATCCATGATCATAGTCTAGGGTACTGACCTATGTCTAGTACAATACTAATATCCTCAATATACTCATGATCTGACTACTGATCGACAATCTCGTACAAACCGATATCATCAGCACATATCATCATCAAGGGGTATACATCGCCCAATACGGCCTAGTATCAATATCCTAGCATATCATATCTCATATCACGATCACATGTCGACCATTTTATTAATAACACTATTCACCCGTATCATCGTCCCAAGATCCGCTATAACACCAGTACGTAACTCAAGTACGAATCCTGCCATATCACCGATATCACAAGCACAATACAAATCTCATCGACTCAGCTCAATCCCAAGTATCATCCTTAAATCCGTATGTGAACACATAGTCCCATACCCATGTGAACACATAACTATAAAGAATTCCATGAGCACATATAAATAGGAATGTATGCAAGTATGTATGTGTGTATGTGTAGTGCAACACTACCCTAGGGTTCGCAACACTAAAATAATCCAACACATCAATATCCATCGTAAATATCGTTATTAATGTCAAATAACATATAATAATTGTTGGTGTGTATACGCATCCGTATACACCACCACGGACTGCGGGGGTGCTATACGCCATCCACCCGACTTCTCCCCGTAGATACAAATCTACTCACCTGGTCCTCGCTCGCCGGTGCCGACGTCGCCACGCGCTTGCTTGTCGTCTCGAAGTCCACATGGGGTACCTACATATCATAACGCACCATATCGTATTAAAATCCGACTCATGACCAAAACGACTCACGAATCCCACATAGGTCAAAACCTATGGTTTGCTTCCACAAATCAACCTAAAAACCCTCGACGTCGGCGTACAAACGCCAAACCATCGAGAAAAACCCAAACACACTCATTTGTACAATCACAAGCGCTAATTATAATATGAAATAGGTTGCAATTCACAAAAACCTCAAACTCACTTTAAAAGCTATTTTTCCGAAAATCTAGCAAGCAAAATTTACCCGTTTTTGTACAAAACATGATGTTTTAACAAAACTAATTGCCATAAGGCTCACTAACCCTCTTAATTAAGTCATACCAATATTAATTAGATTTTAAACTTAATTCTTAATATCAATCTCAAAAATCTAGTTTGCAAACATAACCAATTTTAACAATTTCATAGCAAAAATGCACAAACTACAATCAGCTTAGATTTGCATAATCTAAAGCATTAAACTACACTTAATAATGTTAATGAAGTCATGAAAAACCTAATTAGTTTTTTAGTCTAACATTTGCAATAAATTTCCAAAACCTAGTTTGCATAAAATTCCAATTTTAACAATTACAAGCCTCAATTAGTAAACTAGCAACTAGGTTAGTTTTAGCATCACATTAACATGTTAATCCACTCATTTTAACCATGATTACATGATAAGAACCCTAATTGCAATTTAAAACCCTTTCTTGAATTTTCTAAATAAGCAAATAAACCTAATAAACACCTAATTAGCTTCACTTGAAGTATGATAGCAACAATTAAGTAACTAATAAATAATCAAACCATGGAACAAAGATTTATACCTCACAAAACTTGTAGATCTATATGCAACTTAGCCTCCCAAATTAGCTTCTATACCCTAAGATCCATGCTAGATGAGCTAAAGAATAATGGGTAAGTGTTGGATTTGGATTTAGCTTTGATTTTTTTGTGGATTTGAAGCATTTTTGGTGAATTTTTTTATGAGAAATGAGAAGGGGAAATGAAGGGGCTTCTGCTGTTGGGGGAGGGGAAGGAGCTCGGCTACAATGGGGGGAGTGAGAGGAGAGAGAGTGAGGTAGGGAAAAAGTCATCTAGTCAACCCAAGGACAAAGTCATACCCCTTTTTGACTTCATTCCTTACTCTTTCCTTTTTCTTTTCTCATTTCTTTTCTCATGAAGTGTGAAGTGTGTGGGTGAGGGGCAGCCATGTCCTTGTGGGTGGGTGTGTGTGGGTGAGTGGGTTGGGAAAGGATAAATGTTATACCCCAATTCCATTAACACTAATTTCACCGAAAAAAAGCTTTTTTCTTCGATATTTTCTAAACCGTTTTGGCAAACGATTTCGTTTAAAAAACCAAATGATAAAATTTTATTTAATGTTTTATGATACACAAAATTTGTTTCAACTCATTCCAATTTGTAATATTCCCTAATTAAATATATTAGTGACGGCTTAAAATAATATTAAAATAATTAATTTCGGAAAAATTTTCAGAAAATTTGAAATTTCACCAGTGGGTCAATAAACACCAAATACTAGCAATTACATAGCTAGAATATGTATATTTAATTTTATAATAAAGATATTTGTATTTTGACTTTTTACAGAAAACCCCCCCTTATTTTACCGATTTTCAAAACGCTACAATCAATCCCCCTTAAAGAAATTCGGTCCCCGAATTTAAATTAAAACCCCCCCAAATACTAAAACATCTAAACCAAAACTATCAAGTCGTCGGAGCTCCGAAATTGTAAATACATAAAACAAATCGTAGCGCAGCGCATGCGCATGAAAAATGAGCATATAACTCAAATCAAAACTCCGTCAAGTATCCCGCAATCATCGGAGTCATGGGGAAGACATCAATGCCAAATCCAAATCAAAACCAATATGATATAACTCGAAACTATACATGTAAATATCGAATCTATATCTGTAAGTATCTGAAGGAAATGCATGCCAAATCTCTTTAAGTCGCTGTGCAACGCGTATAACACTGCACAGTGGCGGACGTCTATCATAAGAAAATAACTATATACATATATACCTTTGTTGAAATGTACGTTCCGCATTTTTGGAAATAATTTAGAAGGGTCTCCTTGTTTTAAACATTTCGTGTCATATCAGACACGTAGGTAAATACTGAGGCTATAGCTCGCTTTTTGGAAATCCCTTCAATAACTATCAATGCATGCAAAATATATTCAGGTACTGTCCTCTGACTAGTCCTGCTCAGTACGAAAACACATAGCAATATCATAAAAACGTACTGCTCTATAAGAAATCAATCCCAAAATACGCGTATGAATACTACGTGCGTCTGGTGCGCACGACAATCAAAATCCATATACGTGCCATACAAGTGCACAGAAACAAGATCTAAGTGCATCGGGTGTGCACAAAGCATCTGTCGTAGGCAACGTGTGTGCCTGACAGCAAAATCAGGTGTATCTGACATGCACGAAAAAAATCTCGATTTAGTGCATCTGGTGTGCACCAAAATCGCATCTCAAGACATGCGCTCAACATGCGCGAAAACCTAAAACCAGGGGCAACCATCATGCACGAAATCATGAAATCCAATATCAAGCGCCGAACATGCGCAAAATCAAATCAGGTGCACAAGGTGCACAAAACAAATATCGAGTATCACAATCGTAATCGAAGTCCAGTGCATCTAAGTGCACAAAATGCGTATCACTGCATTGCAAGCATATGTGAATCATACAGAGTGCAAAAACCAAATCGTGTGCGTATATACGCACAAATCAACTCAACTGTATGAAATCCATATAATCACAAACATGAGAACCAAAGCACGAAAACGATATCAAGTGTAACAACCGTACAAAAATCGTAAATACTCAGCAGGTGCAACCATGGTCCATGAAGACAAATATCATGAAACTCAATCATCAAAATCAATCATGCGAATAAATCGCCCAAAATACACAGATCAAGTATGGCGGAATAGTCCCGCTCAAGCATATCCTCCAAGAATCTCTGGCCAACTGTTGTGGTCACTCATAGCATGTCTCGTCGACGATCCTGAAATCTGGCCTGCTGGTGTGTGTATCATGACCACTCCTAGGTCCAGGTCTTCTCGTAATTTATTCCAGAAAGGTCCTGTCGAGGTCTCTCCCAAATCTCGCCTCTTCCAAACTGTCCGAAAGTCATCGTCCTTTACCATATCAATTTCTTATTCCGGAACGGCTGCATACTCATCGCGACTCCTTCTGGAAGGTAAATCCAAGTACCATGCCTCGGCATGCGCATCGCATCTCTGATGTCGGTGGAGTGGAACGTCATCTCATCTAGATCTGGTACGAACCTCTTACTTCACTTTTCTCTAATGTCGTTTGCTTTGGACTCGTTTCGTCCCGGCTGCATGGACTGAGCTCCAACGGCTATACTCATATCGGGAGTCTCCCAAGAAATGCATCTCACAACCTAGCATCCGAATTAAGTCGAACCATCCAATCGATTGTCAAAACCTCAAAATCCCCTAAGGGCTCAACATCTTGGGCACAGTTTAATAGTATCGAGTACATACCACAGCATCGGTGGTCCAGCCGTAGAAGGGCAAACCCAAGCCTCACTAATGGCGCCGCGGAACTGCCGCAAACCCTAAGGTTCAAAGGCTTTCACACGGTCATTATGTCAAGTTAGGGTTTCATTCTTCTAGAGGGACCATAGAATTGCCTGCATGTCTTTCCGACTACTTAAACTTGGAAAAATAGGTTTCTGACATTCGATCATCTCTGTCGACTCTCAACGTCTCCGCGTGAAGTCGTCTCTAGCTGGAATCAATCTATCTGATGACCTCGCATCGGGGTAGGTGAACGATCCACATGTCCTAGTCATTCATTCTCGATGACTAGCGACCTTCTATCATCTCTTAGTACAACTCGTACTGCAATAGCTCCAGCATCTGGGGCAATATCTCGTCGTTCACAGCAATAACTGGCTCGCTCGTCTGCACGCTGAACAGTGCCTTGCCATCATGAATAATCAATACACCAACGGTCATCAAAATCTGGCAGGCCTGGTGGCCCAATCCTCTCGTACTGATCGGCACGTCCGAGAAATCTCATAAAGGCGATCCGCCTAACGCTCGTGGCGCGGAACACAGTAAAAAGACACATCTCCGCAATCGTGTGCCGCCAAAATTACGCCCTGGTCAGTCCTCGTTCGTGACGAGCTTGTGCTGACCGCAATTCTAACCGTAGCTCTCCCTGCCCGTAATCGTGGCAGCAAACCGTAACCGGTACCGATGAAGCTAGATCAGGAATGAATATAATACTGAACAAAGAAATGTACATCCTAAGGCTTCTTAAGTGGAGTAGCGTATCGTAAGTATGCCGCGGAACATACCCACGGTACGTCACTCTACTTTAGTCACCTATTCCATCAACCAAGGGTCATTCTACGCTCCGAAGGTAAAACCTAACGCTTTGATACCAACTTTGTCACGTCCCGAAAGTACGGAAAATGACCGGCACTTAAACCGCGAAACGCCTCGAGGCGTACGTAATCTAAGTAAGCCGAAAACCCAGAAATCCAAACCAAGAAAAGTAGTAGAGTGAAGGAAAACCAATTTAAAATCAAGTAGTTTTAATAGCATAAGCCGAATTATGCGGTTTTTAAAAAAAACATCAAGTATTTCCTGAAAATTTCGGCAGAGTCTCCTTTGTAAACACTGGCTCCCAAACAGGATACAACATGAATAGTATACGAAATCAATAAAAAAGCATCCCCAAGCGGGAGCTAGCTCTTCGTCAATCGACGGTCACAACCACACGAGCAATATAATATACAACGCCAAGGGCGAGGATCAAAACTCAAAAGGAACTCAAAACAACAAGAAAACCATAGAAATACAACGCGCGACTCTAAGGTCGAAAGAATAACATCACTGGCCTCTATCTCAAAAAAATAATACATGTTTAGTTGATGGAACTTCTAGATACAACAGAATAATAATATACAAGATATATAATGTGGGTACGATACAAGTAAACCCACCTACTAGCAAATCACCCAAAGGAAACTATGCCCGCAAGCCGTAATGAAACCTGTACGGCAAACCTGAAAGAAACCGGGGCACAACCGGGGTGAGTTGCCAACTCGTGAATAGAAAAATATCTACGCACAGAAATCGCATAAATAACGCAACCTAGGTCAATGATCATAATATATCCTCAAATATATGAATAACATGTAGCCTATAACAATGGCTAGGGTAATATCTAACCCGAGTGTGATCTCATGTGCCCGTGTCAGTGCCTCAGGTAGCAATATATCATATGAATGAGGTATGAATGCATGAAAACAGAGTACATGTAAATGAAGAAACAGTTTTCATAAATTAGTGAGATTTCCTTTGTATTTTTAAAATGAGGTATCATAATGAAATCAGCATAAAACAGTGCCTAGCATCGGCACAAAACGTAATCCCAATATCTCGATATCTCTGTATCACAGTCTCTGTACCTCAATATCTCGAAATCTCAATGTCTCAATCACAATATCTAGGGCGCCGTCAGTCCAGACCGGCCCCTACCATCCATCTCAAGACCCCGACGGTATCCTCCGGATATCCGACGCGTCGGGTAAAATCACCGGTAGGTAGTCTCCCCCTGCCAGGCTCATCGTCATCACCACGAGCTTCTTGCCCCGGGATACCTTACCGGGTCCACCATGTACCCAAAACGGTTCATCCAACTCCTCGAATCGGGTCTCGAAATCCATCAGCAAACTCAAGGTAGACGACTCATACATCATGGGAAAAACCGCGCTTTTCATTTAAAAAGAGAAAGAAGAAGTTTGTTTATGTTTTGCGGTTTTCCCCAAATCCAGAAAATCTCATGGAAATCCGAATCCAAAACCTCAATAGCACGTAAAAAGTGAATATATGCATGAGAATCCATGAAAGCGGCATAACAATGAATAACGGTATGCATGAAGCGACAGTAATAACTACAATATCTAAGCTGGCATATAAGGTAAGTACACTAATATCATGTCAAACTACTAGCTATCAAGCGAAGTTAAGCAATAATATTTTCTAGGGTGTGCGTGACATGGCAATTACCGATGAAGATGTGTGTGAGCCGGCAAGTAAGTGTACGTGGTACATACGCATCATCGGTAATGGTGCTGGTGTCCTAACAACATAATATCAACAATGCAATATGAAATAACAATGTAAGTATGCGATGCGGAGCGAGCAACCATAATGAGCGGGAGCTAAATATTAAACAATGGTACCATTTGAAATAACACGAATCGCGGGGTTTTGAAAATAGGGGCTACGGTGGTTTTTTTTTAAGAAAAGATACGTATTTTGAAATATCCGTAGATCCCTTGACCTATCTTTTAAAATAACCACGATCCGCTAGTTTTGAAATAGGAAGGAGTCTAATCTAATTTAACAACTACACTAAACTATACGGCTGAACTAACAAGCTGAACTACAGGTAAGGAAACCGCCTATCATCTGAGTCGATACATATACATACATGTATATGTATAGTCGGTGATCCTGCCTCAATAATATCATATCCGATACCATATCTATAATCAGGCATCCCAAGTCAAGAGTGCGGATCAATCATCAATATAGCTCGTACGTAAATCCGTCGTACGGCATCCCAAATCTGGGTACAGGTCAATATCATATTCCTCACACTATTTCTCTGGTATCCTCTTTATCCAAGATCATAGTCTAGGGTACTGACCTATGTCTAGTACAATACTAATATCCTCAATATACTCATGATCTGACTACTGATAGACAATCTCGTACAAACCGATATCATCAGCACGTATCATCATCAAGGGGTATACATCGCCCAATACGGCCTAGTATCAATATCCTAGCATATCATATCTCATATCACGATCACATGTCGACCATTTTATTAATAACACTATTCACTCGTATCGTCGTCCCAAGATCCGCTATAACACCAGGACGTACCTCAAGTACGAATCCTGCCATATCACCGATATCACAACCACAATACAAATCTCATAGACCCAGCTCAAGCCCAAGTATCATCCTCAAATCCGTATGTGAAAACATAGTCCCATAGCTATGTGAACACATAACTATAAAGAATCCCATGAGCACATATAAATAGGAATGTATGCAAGTATGTATGTGTGTATGTGTAGTGCAACACTACCCTAGGGTTCGCAACACTAAAATAATCGAACACACCAATATCCATCCTAAATATCGTTATTAATCTCAAATAACATATAATAATTGTTGGTGTGTATACGCATCCGTATACACCACCACGGACTGCGGGGGTGCTATACGCCATCCACCCGACTTCTCCCCGTAGATACAAATCTACTCACCTGGTCCTCGCTCGCCGGTGCCGATGTCGCCACGCGCTTGCTTGTCGTCTCGAAGTCCACATGGGGTACCTACATATCATAACGCACCGTATCGCATTAAAATCCGACTCATGACCAAAACGACTCACGAATCCCACATAGGTCAAAACCTATGGTTTGCTTCCACAAATCAACCTAAAAACCCTCGACGTCGGCGTACAAACGCCAAACCATCGAGAAAAACCCAAACACACTCATTTGTACAATCACAAGCGCTAATTATAATATGGAATAGGTTGCAATTCACAAAAACCTCAAACTCACTTTAAAAGCTATTTTTCCGAAAATCTAGCAAGCAAAATTTACCCGTTTTTGTACAAAACATGATGTTTTAACAAAACTAATGGCCATAAGGCTCACTAACCCTCTTAATTAAGTCATACCAATGTTAATTAGATTTTAAACTTAATTCTTAATATCAATCTCAAAAATCTAGTTTGCAAACATAACCAATTTTAACAATTTCATAGCAAAAATGCACAAACTACAATCTAGCTTAGATTTGCATGATCTAAAGCATTAAACTACACTTAATAATGTTAATGAAGTCATGAAAAACCTAATTAGATTTTTAGTCTAATATTTGCAATAAATTTCCAAAACCTAGTTTGCATAAAATTCCAATTTTAACAATTACAAGCCTTAATTAGTAAACTAGCAACTAGGTTAGTTTTAGCATCACATTAACATGTTAATCCACTCATTTTAACCATGATTACATGATAAGAACCCTAATTTCAATTCAAAACCCTTTCTTGAATTTTCTAAATAAGCAAATAAACCTAATAAACACCTAATTAGCTTCACTTGTATGATAGCAACAATTAAGTAACTAATCAATAATCAAACCATGGAACAAAGATTTATACCTCACAAAACTTGTAGATCTATATGCAACTTAGCCTCCCAAATTAGCTTCTATACCCTAAGATCCATGCTAGATGAGCTAAAGAATAATGGGTAAATGTTGGATTTGGATTTGGCTTTGATTTTTTTGTGGATTTGAAGCATTTTTGGTGAATTTTTTTATGAGAAATGAGAAGGGGAAATGAAGGGGCTGCTGCTGTTGGGGGAGGGGAAGGAGCTCGGCTACAATGGGGGGAGTGAGAGGAGAGAGAGTGAGGTAGGGAAAAAGTCATCTAGTCAACCCAAGGTCAAAGTCATACCCTTTTTTGACTTCATTCCTTACTCTTTCCTTTTTCTTTTCTCATTTCTTTTCTCATGAAGTGTGAAGTGTGTGGGTAAGGGGCAGCCATGTCCTTGTGGGTGTGTGTGTGTGGGTGAGTGGGTTGGGAAAGGATAAATGTTATACCCCAATTCCATTAACACTAATTTCACCGAAAAAAGCCTTTTTCTTCGATATTTTCTAAACCGTTTTGGCAAACGATTTCGTTTCAAAAACCACATGATCAAATTTTATTTAATGTTTTATGATGCACAAAATTTGTTTCAACTCATTCCAATTTGTAATTTTCCCTAATTAAATATATTAGTGACGGCTTAAAATAATATTAAAATAATTAATTTCGGAAAATTTTTCAGAAAATTTGAAATTTCACCAGTGGGTCAATAAACACCAAATACTAGCAATTACATTGGTAGAATATGTATATTTAATTTTATAATAAAGATATTTGTATTTTAACTTTTTACAGAAAACCCCCTTATTTTACCGATTTTCAAAACGCTACAATCATTCCCCCTTAAAGAAATTCGGTCCCCGAATTTAAATTAAAACTCCCCCCAAATACTAAAACATCTAAACCAAAACCATCAAGTCATCGGGGCTCCGAAATTGTTAATACATAAAACAAATCGTAGCGCAGCGCATGCGCATGAAAAATGAGCATATAACTCAAATCAAAACTCCGTCAAGTATCCCGCAATCATCGGAGTCATGGGGAAGACATCAATGCCAAATCCAAATCAAAACCAATATGATATAACTCGAAACAATACATGTAAATATCGAATCTATATCTGTAAGTATCTGAAGGAAATGCATGCCAAATCTCTTTAAGTCGCTGTGCAACGCGTATAACACTGCACAGTGGCAGACGTCTATCATAAGAAAATAACTATATACATATATACCTTTGTTGAAATGTACGTTCCGCCGTTTTGGAAACAATTTAGAAGGGTCTCCTTGTTTTAAACATTTCGTGTCATATCAGACACGTAGGTAAATACTGAGGCTATAGCTCGCTTTTTGGAAATCCCTTCAATAACTATCAATGCATGCAAAATATATTCAGGTACTGTCCTCTGACTAGTCCTGCTCAGTACGAAAACACATAGCAATATCATAAAAACGTACTGCTCTATAAGAAATCAATCCCAAAATACGCGTATGAATACTACGTGCGTCTGGTGCGCACGACAATCAAAATCCATATACGTGCCATACAAGTGCACAGAAACAAGATCTAAGTGCATCGGGTGTGCACAAAGCATCTGTCGTAGGCAACATGTGTGCCTGACAGCAAAATCAGGAGCATCTGACATGCACGAAAAAAATCCCGATTTAGTGCATCTGGTGTGCACCAAAATCGCATCTCAAGACATGCGCTCAACATGCGCGAAAACCCAAAACCAGGGGTAACCATCATGCACGAAATCATGAAATCCAATATCAAGCGCCGAGCATGCGCAAAATCAAATCAGGTGCACAAGGTGCACAAAACAAATATCGAGTATCACAATCGAAATCGAAGTCCAGTGCATCTAAGTGCACAAAATGCGTATCACTGCATTACAAGCATATGTGAATCATACCGAGTGCAAAAACCAAATCGTGTGCGTATATACGCACAAATCAACTCAACTGTATGAAATCCATATAATCACAAACATGAGAACCAAGGCACGAAAACGATATCAAGTGTAACAACCGTGCAAAAATCGTAAATACTCAGCAGGTGCAACCATGGTCCATGAAGACAAATATCATGAAACTCAATCATCAAAATCAATCATGCGAATAAATCGCCCAAAATACGCAAATCAAGTATGGCGGAATAGTCCCGCTCAAGCATATCCTCCAAGAATCTCTGGCCAACTGTCATGGTCACTCATAGCATGTCTCGTCGACGATCCTGAAATCTGGCCTGCTGGTGTGTGTATCATGACCACTCCTAGGTCCAGGTCTTCTCGTAATTTATTCCAGAAAGGTCCTGTCGAGGTCTCTCCGAAATCTCGACTCTTCCGAACTGTCCAAAAGTCATCGTTCTTTACCATATCAATTTCTTGTTCCGGAACGGCTGCATACTCATCGCGACTCCTTCTGGAAGGTAAATCCAAGTACCATGCCTCGGCATGCGCAACGCATCTCTGATGTCGGCGGAGTGGAACGTCATCTCATCTAGATCTGGTACGAACCTCTTACTTCACTTTTCTCTAATGTCGTCTGCTTTGGACTCGTTTCGTCCCGGCTGCATGGACTGAGCTCCAACGGCTATCCTCATATCGGGAGTCTCCCAAGAAATGCATCTCACGATCTAGCATCCGAATTAAGTCGAACCATCCAATCGATTGTCAAAACCTCATAATCCCCTAAGGGCTAAACATCTTGGGCACAGTTTAATAGTATCGAGTACATACCACAGCATCGGTGGTCCAGCCGTAGAAGGGCAAACCCAAGCCTCACTAATGGCGCCGCGGAACTGCCGCAAACCCTAAGGTTCAAAGGCTTTCACACGGTCATTATGTCAAGTTAGGGTTTCATTCTTTTAGAGGGACCATAGAATTGCCTGCATGTCTTTCCGACTACTTAAACTTGGAAAAATAGGTTTCTGACATTCGATCGTCTCTGTCGACTCTCAACGTCTCCGCGTGAAGTCGTCTCTAGCTGGAATCAATCTATCTGCTGACCTCGCATCGGGGTAGGTGAACGATCCACATGTCCTAGTCAGTCATCCTCGATGACTAGCGACCTTCTATCATCTCTTAGTACAACTCGTACTGCAATAGCTCCAGCATCTGGGGCAATATCTCGTCGTTCGCAGCAATAACTGGCTCACTCGTCTGCACGCTGAACAGTGCCTCGACCATCATGAATAAGCAATACGGTCATCAAAATCTGGCTGGCCTCTGTCGGTTGCCCAATCCTCTCGTACTGATCGGCACGTCCGAGAAATCTCATAAAGGAGATCCGCCAAACGCTCGTGGCGCGAAACACAGTAAAAAGACACATCTCCGCAATCGTGTGCCGCCAAAATTACGCCCTGGTCAGTCCTCGTTCGTGACGAGCTTGTGCTGACCGCAATTCTAACCGTAGCTCTCCCTTCCCGAAATCGTGGCAGCAAACCGTAACCGGTACCGATGAAGCTAGATCAGGTATGAATATAATACTGAACAAAGAAATATACATCCTAAGGCTTCTTAAGTGGAGTAGCGTATCGTAAGTATGCCGCGGAACATACCCACGGTACGTCACTCTACATTAGTCACCTATTCCATCAACCAAGGGTCATTCTACGCTCCGAAGGTAAAACCTAACGCTTTGATACCAACTTTGTCACGTCCCGAAAGTATGGAAAATGACCGGCACTTAAACTACGAAACGTCTCGAGGCGTACGTAATCTAAGTAAGCCGAAAACCCAGAAATCCAAACCAAGAAAAGTAGTAGAGTGAAGGAAAACCAATTTAAAATCAAGTAGTTTTAATAGCATAAGCCGAATTATGCGGTTTTTAAAAAAACATCAAGTATTTCTTGAAAATTTCGGCAGAGTCTCCTTTGTAAACACTGGCTCCCAAACGGGATACAACATGAATAGTATACAAAATCAATAAAAAGGCATCCCCAAGCGGGAGCTAGCTCTTCGTCAATCGACGGTCACAACCAGACGAGCAATATAATATACAACGCCAAGGGCGAGGATCAAAACTCAAAAGGAAATCAAAACAACAAGAAAACCATAGAAATACAATGCGCGACTCTAAGGTCGAAAGAAAACATCACTGGTCTCTATCTCAAAAAAATAATACATGTTTGGTTGATGGAACTTCTAGATACAACAAAATAATAATATACAAGATATATAATGGGGGTACGATACAAGTAAACCCACCTACTAGCAAATCACCCGAAGTAAACTATGCCCGCAAGCCGTAATGAAACCTGTACGGCAAACCTGAAAGAAACTGGGGCACAACGGGGGTGAGTTGCCAACTCGTGAATAGAAAAATATCTACGCACAGAAATCGCATAAATAACGTAACCTAGGTCAATGATCATAATATATCCTCAAATATATGAATAACATGTAGCCAATAACAATGGCTAGGGTAATATCTAACCCGAGTGTGATCTCATGTGCCTGTGTCAGTGCCTCAGGTAGCAATATATCATATGAATGAGGTATGAATGCATGAAAACAGAGTACATGTAAATAAAGAAACTGTTTTCATAAATTAGTGAGATTTCCTTTGTATTTTTAAAATGAGGTATTATAATGAAATCAGCATAAAACAGTGCCTAGTATCGGCACAAAATGTAATCCCAATATCTCGATATCTCTATATCACAGTCTCTGTACCTCAATATCTCGAAATCTCAATGTCTCAATCACAATATCTAGGGCGCCGTCAGTCCAGACCGGCCCCTACCATCCATCTCAAGACCCCGACGGTATCCTCCGGATATCCGACGCGTCGGGTAAAATCACCGGTAGGTAGTCTTCCCCTGCCAGGCTCATCGTCATCACCACGAGCTTCTTGCCCCGGGATACCTTACCGGGTCCACCATGTACCCAAAACGGTTCATCCAACGCCTCGAATCGGGTCTCGAAATCCATCAGCAAACTCATGGTGGACGACTCATACATCATGGGAAAAACCGCGCTTTTCATTTAAAAAGAGAAAGAAGAAGTTTGTATATGTTTTGCGGTTTTTCCCAAATCCAGAAAATCTCATGGAAATCCGAATCCAAAACCTCAATAGCATGTAAAAAGTGAATATATGCATGAGAATCCATGAATGCGGCATAACAATGAATAACGGTATGCATGAAGCGACAGTAATAACTACAATATCTAAGCTGGCATATAAGGTAAGTACACTAATATCATGTCAAACTACTAGCTATCAAGCGAAGTTAAGCAATAATATTTTCTAGGGTGTGCGTGACATGGCAATTACCGATGAAGATGTGTGTGAGCCGGCAAGTAAGTGTACGTGGTACATACGCATCATCGGTAATGGTGCTGGTGTCCTAACAACATAATATCAACAATGCAATATGAAATAACAATGTAAGTATGCGATGCGGAGCGAGCAACCATAATGAGCGGGAGCTAAATATTAAACAATGGTGCCATTTGAAATAACACGAATCGCGGGGTTTTGAAAATAGGGGCTACGGTGGGTTCTTTTTAAGAAAGGATACGTCTTTTGAAATATCCGCAGATCCCTTGACCTATCTTTTAAAATAACCACGATCCGCTAGTTTTGAAATAGGTAGGAGTCTAATCTAATTTAACAACTACACTAAACTATACGGCTGAACTAACAAGCTGAACTACAGGTAAGGAAACCGCCTATCATCTGAGTCAATACATATACATACCTGTATATGTATAGTCGGTGATCCTGCCTCAGTAATATCATATCCGATACCATATCTATAATAAGGCATCCCAAGTCAAGAGTGCGGATCAATCATCAATATAGCTCGTACGTAAATCCGTCGTACGGATTCCAAATCTGGGTACAGGTCAATATCATATTCCTCACACTATTTCTCTGGTATCCTCTTTATCCAAGATCATAGTCTAGGGTACTGACCTATGTCTAGTACAATACTAATATCCTCAATATACTCATGATCTGACTACTGATCGACAATCTCGTACAAACCGATATCATCAGCACATATCATCATCAAGGGGTATACATCGCCCAATATGGCCTAGTATCAATATCCTAGCATATCATATCTCATATCACGATCACATGTCGACCATTTTATTAATAACACTATTCACCCGTATCGTCGTCCCAAGATCCGCTATAACACCAGGACGTACCTCAAGTACGAATCCTGCCATATCACTGATATCACAACCACAATACAAATCTCATCGACTCAGCTCAATCCCAAGTATCATCCTCAAATCCGTATGTGAACACATAGTCCCATACCCATGTGAACACATAACTATAAAGAATCCCATGAGCACATATAAATAGGAATGTATGCAAGTATGTATGTGTGTATGTGTAGTGCAACACTACCCTAGGGTTCGCAACACTAAAATAATCCAACACACCAATATCCATCCTAAATATCGTTATTAATCTCAAATAACATATAATAATTGTTGGTGTGTATACGCATCCGTATACACCACCACGGACTGCGGGGGTGCTATACGCCATCCACCCGACTTCTCCCCGTAGATATAAATCTACTCACCTGGTCCTCGCTCGCCGGTGCCGACGTCGCCACGCGCTTGCTTGTCGTCTCGAAGTCCACATGGGGTACCTACATATCATAACACACCGTATCGCATTAAAATCCGACTCATGACCAAAACGACTCACGAATCCCACATAGGTCAAAACCTATGCTTTGCTTCCACAAATCAACCTAAAAACCCTCGTCGTCGGCGTACAAACACCAAACCATCGAGAAAAATCCAAACACACTCATTTGTACAATCACAAGCGCTAATTATAATATGAAATAGGTTGCAATTCACAAAAACCTCAAACTCACTTTAAAAGCTATTTTTCCGAAAATCTAGCAAGCAAAATTTACCCGTTTTTGTACAAAACATGATGTTTTAACAAAACTAATGGCCATAAGGCTCACTAACCCTCTTAATTAATTCATACCAATGTTAATTAGATTTTAAACTTAATTCTTAATATCAATCGCAAAAATCTAGTTTGCAAACGTAACCAATTTTAACAATTTCATAGCAAAAATGCACAAACTACAATCTAGCTTAGATTTGCATGATCTAAAGCATTAAACTACACTTAATAATGTTAATGAAGTCATGAAAAACCTAATTAGATTTTTAGTCTAACATTTGCAATAAATTTCCAAAACCTAGTTTGCATAAAATTCCAATTTTAACAATTACAAGCCTCAATTAGTAAACTAGCAACTAAGTTAGTTTTTGCATCACATTAACATGTTAATCCACTCATTTTAACCATGATTACATGATAAGAACCCTAATTGCAATTCAAAACCCTTTCTTGAATTTTCTAAATAAGCAAATAAACCTAATAAACACCTAATTAGCTTCACTTGAAGTATGATAGCAACAATTAAGTAACTAATCAATAATCAAACCCTGGAACAAAGATTTATACCTCACAAAACTTGTACATCTACATGCAACTTAGCCTTCTAAATTAGCTTCTATACTCTAAGATCCTTGCTAGATAAGCTAAAGAATAATGGGTAAGTGTTGGATTTGGATTTAGCTTTGATTTTTTTGTGGATTTGAAGCATTTTTGGTGAATTTTTTTATGAGAAATGATAAGGGAAAATGAAGGGGCTGCTGCTGTTGGGGGAGGGGAAGGAGCTCGGCTACAATGGGGGGAGTGAGAGGAGAGAGAGTGAGGTAGGGAAAAAGTCATCTAGTCAACCCAAGGTCAATGTCATACCCCTTTTTGACTTCATTCCTTACTCTTTCCTTTTTCTTTTCTCATTTCTTTTCTCATGAAGTGTGAAGTGTGTGGGTGAGGGGCAACCATGTCCTTGTGGGTGTGTTTGTGTGGGTGAGTGGGTTGGGAAAGGATAAATGTTATACCCCAATTCCATTAACACTAATTTCACCGAAAAAAAACCTTTTTCTTCGATATTTTCTAAACCTTTTTGGCAAACGATTTCGTTTCAAAAACAACATGATAAAATTTTATTTAATGTTTTATGATGCACAAAATTTGTTTCAACTCATTCCAATTTTTAATTTTCCCTAATTAAATATATTAGTGACGGCTTAAAATAATATTAAAATAATTAATTTCGGAAAATTTTTCAGAAAAGTTGAAATTTCACCAGTGGATCAATAAACACCAAATACTAGCAATTACATAGCTAGAATATGTATATTTAATTTTATAATAAAGATATTTGTATTTTGACTTTTTACAGAAAACCCCCCTTATTTTACCGATTTTCAAAACGCTACACATGGATTGTGCGATTCGTTCCTATTTGTTTTGTTTGAATTGAAAATTTATGAGAAGAGAAAAGAAAACTTGATTATATGATTTATATCAATGAATTTCAAGACTTAGCTAGATCTAATCAAAAATCAAGAAAGTATTAAAAAAAATCAAGAAACAAGAATTGAAAGAATTCCAATCGATTTAAGTTTCAAGAAATGAAGTGTAGCTCGTAGGAGTAGATTAGATCATAGATGTGAAGAAGACTAACAATTACCTTTTCTTATCCATTAACGAATTGATCCTAGATCGATGACGATTTATCGAGGATTAATGATCTTGCGAAGAAACTAGGGTTTCCTCATCTTATCCTTTGTTCTTTCGATGAATCTTATTCACAAGATAGCTTCTAGGAAATCAAATGATCGATCGTTGATCTCTAGTTTCGTGCGAAAATAATCAAGAAAGCATTTCGCATCAAAACTAGATCATCGATCATTCAATTTTCAAGAATTTACAATCATTATAGGACTTAAGAAAAAGTTTAAAGATTCGTCAACATCATCATTCTATCGATCGTCTCGACTCCTCCACGAGCGGAGTTTTACTCAAGCATTATCACAAAGAACACATTCAAGAATCTAAATTGAATCATAATGCTTGAATTGAAAAGATAAGCAAGCTAAAAGAATTGTCACCTTTATTATTCAACAATTTGTTACACTTTGCTCAAAGACTACAAGAAATTGAGAAGGGAACGAGATCGTCGAATCTAGCGTCGCATCGGCTCCTTGAGTCGCGGATCGGCTTGGATCACATGCTCCGATGAAGTCCGGCTTCGCTCCAAAAGGATGGTTGAATGCTTGCTTTGCTTGAACTCAAAGATCTTGAACTTTGGCTTTCTTGATTGGATTAGGGTTAGGATTTGGAGGTGGCAAGTGTTGGGTTGAAGAGATGATAGAGTGGAACAACTTTTAACAACCATTTAGAGTGAAGCCTAGGGTCCTTTTTATAGCCTTAAGCAAGGATTAGGTTAGCTTCCCTTGTAAGTTAGTTAGTTAAGTAGAAGCCTCTAGAACTAGTTAGTTAGGTAGAAGCCTCTAGAACTAGTTAGTTAGGGTTTAGCTTCCACCTTAAGCTACGAGGTTAGGGAGAAGATTCTAGGATTTAAGGTAGTTAAGGTGAAGCTTGCTTTGGAAGCTTGGACATCATTAGCTTGCACAAGGAGCCCTTTCTGATTTGGCAGAAGCTTCTAGGGTTATCTGAAAATTGCAGAGGCTTAATGAAGTGCACAACTTGAAAGAATGATTCTGCAGTAAAAATTAGATGACGTGGCTGTCACGTGACCTCGGATCCGCGGCACATGCCTGCTTAGGCCGCGGATCCGCGGCTCTTTAGCTGCTTTAATGTGCACAATTTCTTGTACTTCTTTCTGATATCTTCCTGGTATTTTTCTGATATATTGAATCTCACAATTCCTTCTAGATTACTACCAGATCTCAAGTCTTTGAGTTTGCGTATTTTTAACAGCACTGTTTCACAAATTTGGCCTTTCTTCTGGAATTTCCTGCACAGACTTCAAAAAAGTGTTGCGCAATACAAGGATGATGCGATGCCATGATAAACAGTCAATTCCCCTAAAAATGCCGGTTTTAGTATACAACACACGTAATTCGGTATTTTAGGGGTGTTTTGCTAATATGTGCTATACTTAACCTGAATACCTTTAGATGAATGCAAATGATAGGGAGACATCCCTAGATCGGTTTTAAATGCAGTTCGGAATGCCCAAAGAGCATCCGTCAATTTGGTCGACCAATCTTTTCTATTCTTCGCAACAGTTTTCTCCAGGATTTGTTTGATCTGTCTATTCGAAATCTCAGCCTGCGCGCTCGTTTGGGGATGATAGGGTGTAGAAAGTCTGTGGTTGATTGCGTATTTCCGCATCAGAGTCTCGAAAGACCTGTTGCAGAAATGTGTCCCGTTATCGCTAATGATAGCGCGTGGGTGTCCAAATCGCGAATAGATGTTTTCTTTTAAGAACTTAATGACAACATTTTTGTCATTAGTGCGACATGGAATGGCTTCAACCCACTTTGAGATGTAATCAACCGCAAGCAGTATGTACAGATTCCCAAAGGAGTTGGGAAAGGGACCCATAAAGTCAATGCCCCAAACATCGAAAATTTCAAGCAATAAGATGGGTTGCTGTGGCATCTCATTTCTCCGGAAAATCATATCTGTGTGTTGACACTATGTACAGGTTTTGCAATGATCAAAAGCGTCTTTGAACAAGGTCGGCCAATAAAAACTGCATTGCAAAACCTTCTCCGCCGTCTTTTTAGGACCGAAGTGACCCCCACATGTCTGATCATGACTAAAAGATAGAACACTCTTGAACTCCTCATTCGGGACGCATCGGCGAATGATCTGGTCAGGACAATACTTAAACAGATAGGGTTCATCCCAGTAAAAGTGTTTTAATTGGGATATAAAACGATATTTGTCCTGTTTTGACCAATCGCTGGGTATCAGTCCCGTGGCAAGATAGTTTACAACATCCCTGAACCAAGGTTCCTCGGATACGTTCAAGAGTTGTTCGTCCGGAAAAGAATCATTGATCGGCAGGGTCACAGGGGAAGAAGAGATGCGTGAAAGATGGTTGGCTACAACGTTTTCACATCCTTTCTTTCTTTAATAACAAGATCAAATTCTTGTAATAGAAGGATCCAACATATTAGTCTACCTTTAGCATCTTTCCTCGCCAAAAGATGTTTCAAGGCGGAGTGGTCAGTGTACACAACTATTGATGAGCCAATCAACTAAGGCCTGAATTTTTCTAATGCAAATACAACCGCCAAAAGTTCTTTTTCGGTAGTTGTATAGTTAATTTGAGCATCATTCAGGGTCTTACATGCGTAATAGATCACGTGTGGCATCTTTTCAATGTGCTGTCCTAAGACTGCACCAACTGCAAAATCTGATGCATCACACATAAGCTCAAAGGGGTAGTCCCAATCTGGAGATGATAGAACGGGGGCTGTAGTGAGGGAGTGTTTGAGTGAGTCGAATGCTGCCTCACAATCTGAGCCAAAGTGGAAGGTCGTATCCTTGGCCAAAAGAAGAGTTGAAGGTCTAGCAATTTTGCTAAAGTCCTTAATGAATCTCCTATAAAAGCCCGCATAGCCAAGAAATGATCGGATATCCTTGACGCTTTTGCGATGAGGAAGGTTTTGAATGACATCTATCTTAGCTCTGTCAACCTCAATACCTTTTCGTGAAATAACATGTCCAAGCACAATTCCCTCTTGGACCATGAAATGGCATTTTTCCCAATTCAAGGTTAAGTTCTTCTCTTTGCAACGAGTAAGAACTGTGTCAAGATTCGATAGGCAGTCAGAAAAAGAGTCTCCGAAAATAGAGAAATCGTCCATGAAAATATCCAAAAAATTCTCGACCATGTCAGAGAATATTCCCATCATACACCGCTGAAAGGTAGCGGGAGCATTGCATAACCCAAAGGGTATGCGACTATAAGCAAAGATACCAAAAGGACAAGTAAATGTTGTTTTGTCTTGATCCTTTTTGGCAATGGGGACCTGACTATAGCCAGAGTATCCGTCCATAAAGCAATAATACTCTCGTCCAGCTAAGCGTTCCAGCATCTGATCAATCAAAGGTAGAGGAAAGTGGTCTTTCCTCGTAGCGGCATTAAGTTTTCTGTAATCAATACATACACGCCACCCAGTTTGGATGCGTGTCTGAATCAACTCATTTGCCTCATTGGTAATAACAGTGATGCCAGATTTCTCAGGGACGACATGAATTGGACTCACCTATTGGCTATCGGAGATTGGGTATATAATACCATTATCAAGGCATTTGACGATCTCTTTCTTCACCGCTTCCTTCATGATGGGGTTCAACCGTCTCTGTGGTTCTCGGGTTGGTTTGGCATCATCTATCAGATGTATATGATGTTCTACAATCAAGGGACTAATCCTTTTGATGTCCGCCATGGTCCAACCAAACGCCTCCCTATTAGATCTCAATGCCGACAAAAGTGCACTCTCTTGCTCTGATGCTAGAGAAGCGGATATGATAACCGGTAAAGACTCATTCTCACCTAAATATGCATATTTAAGACGAGAAGGTAAAATTTTGAGATCTAATGCTGGCGGAAAAATAATAGAAGGTGGGATCATCGAGTGATTTTTGGAGTCACAAAGAAGCTCATAGCCTGTGAAAGGTAAAGACTCGGGTGGTGATGAGTCAGGAGTGTCGGACTCAAGCGTAGAAAAGGTGTCCTCACTAAGATCATGTGCAAGACCAAACAGTGATGTGGTAGTGTCGTCGAGATCTGTAAAGCAAAGTTCATCAACTCCGCAACTTTCAGGAGCAATCTCGTGGACAGAGCGCACATCAAGAATATAAGCAGAGGATTCTGATGGCTGACTTCCAATTCTGTAGATGTTCAGTTCAATGGTCATATTTCCAAAGGATAAGTTCATTGAACCGTTTCTACAGTTAATGACAGCATTGGAAGTGGCAAGGAATGGTCGACCCAAAATCACCGGAATTTGACTCCGTGGGTTTGCTACAGGTTGTGTATCGAGAACAATGAAGTCCACAGGGAATACAAATTCCCCGACCTTTATCAACACATCCTCTAGTTCACCCCTAGGTTTGGTGATTGAACGGTCTGCCATTTGGAGAGTGCAGTGAGCTGGTTTCAACTCTCCAATCCCTAGCTGCTCATAAACAGAATATGGAAGTAGGTTAACACTTGCTCCATGGTCTAAAAGAGCACGGTTGATGTTTTTACCCCAATAGAAATCGATATCGTAGGACATCCTGGGTCCTTACGTTTCTTTGGTAGCTGTGGGATAAAAGCAGTGCTAATATTATTAGACATGAAGACCTTCTTTGGCACTTGAGTCTTCCTCTTCCTAGTGCACAAGTCTTTAAGAATTTTCGCATAAGCGGGGACTTGTTGAATAGCATCTAGGAGAGGGATGTTGATGTTAACCTGTTTGAACATTTCCATAATTTTCTCCATATGTGGACTCGATTTGTTACCCCTTAACCGATTATGATAAGAAGCTTTAGCAATAAGCGCTGGGTCCATCATAGGAGAAGGTGGTAGGTGTAGACGTGATCCCAAAAGAGGAGTGGAGATCATCTGTGGAGAACTAGAAGAGGTTTGCTGAGGTGTCGAGCCTAGAGGGAAATGGAGAATAGGCTCGTGAGAAGGCGGTGGGGTAGAAGAACAAGGATCAGAAGTAGAAGTGTGTGTGTGAGGAAAGGTCTCAGCCGGGGTGTTGATAGGATTTTCAATATCATCAATTTCTTCCCCAACATGGTTATTCAGCAATCTTCCTGATCTCAACGTTGTGATGGCATTTACATTGTAATGCCCAGGATTCGGTAGGGGTTGAGATGGAAGTTTCCCTTTTTCTCTCGCACTCATTTCGGCTTTAAGTCGTGCAATTTCTGCTTCCATCACTCTGATACTTTCAGCTTGGGACGCCGAGTTTTTCTTTATCTCACTGACGGAAGATCTAACCTCAGCCGACACTTCCATGAAATTTGATAAGAGTGATTTCATGGTTTGTGTGAATGCAGAGAACTCGTCAGAACAGGTCAACTGCATAGAATTAGACGGTGCAGGAGTGTTGACCTGGTTTTGAAAATTTTGTGACTGGTAGGGGTTCTGAGTGAGTTGAAGTGGTTGCTGTTGTGGTGGAAGAGCCCTTTGGAAATGATTCGGGTTTGGAACCGTGTTTTGATTTTGTTGTTGGTTCCAAGAAAAATTAGGGTGATTCCTCCAACCCTGATTATACGTGGAAGAATATGGATCGTTTCTAGGTCTTTGAAAAGCGGCATTGGTATGCTCGTGACCTTGAAGAGTTTAATGGACATTCTTCCGTCAAATGAGAAGGATCAGAACCGCACCCACATACAATTTTGGGGAGTGATATCGGATTTAGGGAGGCTGCTACAAGTTTATGTTCCATAGCCTCGAGCTTCTTTTGCATTGCTATCATCTCAGATCGAACACTTATGGACACATCAATTTAGTGTACGCCACCCCTAAACGATGACTGACTTCCACTCTCCCACTGTAAGGACTTTTCAGCGAACTCTTCTAAAAATTTCCAAGCTTCCCCATCATCCTTGGTCATAAAATTGCCTTGACACATCGCTTCAAGATTCTGTTTAGTGGTTGGGTTAATGCCCTCATAAATAATTCGGCACAGATCCCATCTCGGGATGCCGTGATGAGGACATTGAACCAATAGATCCTTGAAGCGTTCAAAGCACTTCGAGAACGGTTCATTCGGAAGCTGGGTGAATTGATTAAGTTCGCTACGGACTCGAGCTGTCTTTTGCATAGGGTAAAATTTCTTAAGGAATGCCGCAACGAATTCTTCCCAATTCGAGCTGTCTTTTGCATAGGGTAGAAGATTGATGTTTTGGGGTTTAATCTCAAAATTATCCCCGTTGGCTGGTGGAGTGGATAAGCAGGTCAAAAGAGGACCTCGCATAGGATAGCACCTCTCTTGGAGAGAGATGCGGGGTGGATTCTGCACACCAACGGACGGCGGCAGATCAGTGGTAAAGAAGTTCGATGGAGACGGATCCATCGATGTGGGTGTGGTGGTGGGTAAAGGAGAGGTAAATGTAGAAATACCGACTTCGGAGTCGATCGAGGGGACGCGGACTAAACGGGCATTAGAATCCCATGTCCAGCCTATCTTGCACTAAAAAGGGTTAGTACAAGTGGCAGCGTGACTTTTAATTAAGGGAAATGAGTGAATGCGGTGTTTGTTTTGAAAAATGGACGGATTTTTGAAAAAATGATGCGATCACAACAAATGCAACAAGCAATACCCTAATTCTAGTGGTCGCCTAGGTCAAAGCTCTAGACCGCTCCTAACTGCCAAAAGACAAGTCGCAGGATCAATCCTCCATTGCCTCTTTGTCTCCCTCTGTGGCCAGGTAAGTGCCAGGTAAGTGGGAAGGTACTCCACTACGTAAGTAGTGGACCTAATTAATAACCACTAGCCTTAGACACACTTGCCTTAGACACCACAAAAGAAACGCGGATAAGCAATGAATTACCCACGGCCTTCTCTTGTCCTAAGTGAGCGTGACGGTCCTTAGAGTCATCTTTAGATCTTTTTTTAGTTAATGAGGGTAAATGCGGATGCAAGTTTGGGATTTTCGGGGCTTAGGAAGGGTAATGAACTCCCCACCTAATCTGGATTTGGCCGTGCCCCTTAATTTCCGTATTAATATGCAAACAACCAAAAACTAAAAACACACACAATTTTTATTGCTTTTTGCGGCGCTGCGATTTATTTGCAAAGAAACCTGCAGAAAATTGTTAATTGGAGCAGATGAGGAAGGAGATAAGAAAGTAGGAATTCACCTGAGAAAATTTTGTACAGAGAAGCCCTAGGATGGCCGCGGATGCGCGGCAGTAAGCTGCTTAAACCGCGGATGCGCGGCGGTATTAACTGTTCACTGCACAGAAATTTAACAGAGAGCCTCTGTTAACTTCCTCAATTCTCCGCAACATTCTGAAAAAAATTTCTCTTGCTCCACAGCTTTCGGATTTCCTCGCATCAAATCACAACACTTTTAGAGTTTGCGCGAATTTTGGTCTCAAAATTATAATGGAATAAACTTTTCAACTCAAATTTCAATAATGAACGAATTAGCGCACGATCCCCGGCAACGGTGCCATTTGATTGAAAAACGATTTTCGGATTGTGTATGTTGAGAAAATTGTATAGAAATCACAATCAAAGAATTATTTAACCGCAATCAATAACGATGTAGTATATAGCTCGTTAGTAAGTACGGATCGTCCACAGGGATTGTACGATTCGTTCGTATTTGTTTTGTTTGAATTGAAAATTTATAAGAAGAGAAAAGGAAACTTGATTATATGATTTATATCATTTAATTTCAAGACTTAGCTAGATCTAATAAAAAATCAAGAAAGCATTAAAAAAATCAAGAAACAAGAATTGATAGAATTCCAATCGATTTAAGTTTCAAGAAATGAAGTGTAACTCGTAGGAGTCGATTAGATCATAGATGTGAAGAAGATTAGCAATTACTTTTTCTTATCCATTAACGAATTGATGCTAGATGGATGACGATTTATCGAGGATTAAGGATCTTGCGAAGAAACTAGGGTTTCCTCATCTTATCCTTTGTTCTTTTGATGAATCTCATTCATAAGATAGCTTCTAGGAAATCAAATGATCGATCGTTGATCTCTAGTTCCGTGCGAAAATAATCAAGAAAGCATTTCGCATCGAAGCTAGATCATCGATCATTCAATTTTCAAGAATTTACAATCATTATAGGACTTAAGAAAAAGTTTAAAGATCCGTCAACATCATCATTCTATCGATCGTCTCGATTCCTCCATGAGCGGAGTTTTACTCAAGCATTATCACAAAGAACACATTCAAGAATCTAAATTGAATCATAATGCTTGAATTGAAAAGATAAGCAAGCTAAAAGAATTGTCACCTTTATTATTCAACAATATGTTACACTTTGCTCAAAGACTACAAGAAATTGAGAAGGGAACGAGATCGTCGAATCTAGCGTCGCATCGGCTCCTTGAGTCGCGGATCGGCTTGGATCACATGCTCCGATGAAGTCCGGCTTCGCTCCAAAAGGATGGTTGAATGCTTGCTTTGCTTGAACTTTGGCTTTCTTGATTGGATTAGGGTTAGGATTTGGAGGTGGCAAGTGTTAGGTTGAAGAGATGATAGAGTGGAACAACTTTTAACAACCATTTAGAGTGAAGCCTAGGGTCCTTTTTATAGCCTTAAGTAAGGATTAGGTTAGCTTCCCTTGTAAGCTAGTTAGTTAAGTAGAAGCCTCTAGAACTAGTTAATTAGGTAGAAGCCTCTAGAACTAGTTAGTTAGGGTTTAGCTTCCACCTTAAGCTAGGTGGATAGGGAGAAGGTTCTAGGCTTTAAAGTAGTTAAGGTGAAGCTTGATTTGGAAGCTTGGACATCATTAGCTTGCACAAGTAGCCCTTTCTGATCTGGCAGAAGCTTCTAGGGTTATCTGGAAATTGCAGAGGCTTAATGAAGTGTACAACTTGAGAGAATGATTCTGCAGTAAAAATTGGATGACGTGGCTGTCACGTGACCTCGGATCTGGGGCACATGCCTGCTTAGGTCGCGGATCCGCGGCTCTTTAGCTGCTTTAATGTGCACAATTTCTTGTACTTCTTTCTGATATCTTCCTGGTATTTTTCTGATATATTGAATCTCACAATTTCTTCTAGATTACTACCAGATCTCAAGTCCTTGAGTTGGCGTATTTTTAACAGCACTGTTTCACAAATTTGGCCTTTCTCCTGGAATTTCCTGCACAGACTTCGAAACAAGTGTTGTGCAATACAAGGATGATGTGATGCCATGATAAACAGTCAATTTCCCTAAAAATGCCGGTTTTAGTATACAACACAGGTAATTCGGTATTTTAGGGGTGTTTTGCTAATATGTGATATACTTAACATGAATACCTTTAGATGAATGCAAATGATTGGGAAATTGACGTGTTAAAAATACATTATTTTCGACTGATCAATACCTTCACCGAGAGTGACCTCTTTAGCAAAGGTTTTTGCCACTATATTTTTATAAAAAACTATCAGGTTCCTTCAGCGATTTCATGTTCATTACGTTAAAGGTTTTTCGCCAAAAACCAGCCGTAACCCTCCGTCATTTCTTTTGGGTATTCAGTAGTATTCAAGCTATGTATTTTGGCCCTTAGTCAAGACATAGTGATTGGTAGCTACTAGGGTATTCATCTGTTGCATAGATAGATGCGTTGGTTTGGGACAGTCGTATTACTATTTTGGCCCTTAGTCAAGAGTATGTACGAGTGGGATCAAATCAACCTGGATAATGATGGGAAGAACTTGACATGTGACTTATGATATGTTGGCCCTTAGTCACGGTCATAAGAGAATGGGGTAAAAATCATATCGGGAGTTTATAAAGAAACTGAAACTTGCCAGGCATGCGCATACCTTCTGGAGTGTGATAACTTGAGTGGCTTCCATCAAGTTATCATGCGATGATAGTTGGATCCCGATTCTCACTGATGAGTTGGTTTACTCTTCGGGTGATCCCGACTAATTCTTCTTTTAGGTTTGGAGGAGAATTTGAGATTACAGTGGGAGGTTTAATGATTAGATAAAGTGATAACCATTCTAATCTAGGTTAGAGTGCACGCAGAGTGTTTCTTTTCTCTCTCTCTCTTTGGCAGCGACCATTGACCGATCCTAGACTATGACGCAGTGACCAAGTTGACCAAACCTTCTTAAAATACTGGCTTTTGGATTGTCAAAGTTGCATAAGTCATTGCCGCTCCTTCTTTTACCCTTTGTATTTCTCAGAACACCCCGTATTACTACGGACATCCACTTCCATTGGATAGATCCATCGTATGGTTATATACGAACTCGAAGGGAATTCTTCGAGGATGGATCCAGGTTCAGGAGAAATTGAATTGGTTTATTCAGTTGTCTTTTATTATCACTTTCTCTCAGGTTGCGAGGGCTCCTTTGATTAGGAGAGTACACCTATTACGATTATTGGATAGTCTTCTTCCAAACCATAGGCATGTGCCGAAAGATAGGGAATGAAGAAAACCAATTAGCCTAAGTAGGGTGTACAGAAGGTAACGAATAAAGACAAAATAAAGGGATTAGAAAGAGGGCAAAGTAAATTGCAACTGCTATCATTCACAACCAAACCGCGTACTTCATCGCCACTCCTATTTCACCTTTGCTTTTTCCCAGTTCGGGAGAAATAGAATAAGGTATTATTCAGTTGTCTTTTATTATCACCTTCTCTCAAGTTGTGAGTACTCCAAGGTTTAGCAGGGTACACCTATTATGCTTACTGGATAGTCTTCTTCCAAACCATAGGCTGGTGCCGAACGGTACGGAAGGAAGAAAACCATTTAGCCTAACGATGGTGTACAGAAAGTAATGAATAAAGACAAATAAAGGGATTTGGAGAGATGGCAAAGAGATATACGGTTAAAGTTATGAATTGGATTATGGAAGAGGAATTACAAGGAATACCAGGATACCCCTACGAAACATTTTGATATTTCAGTGCATTGTTGAAGGAAAACTGATTTCCCGATTAGATATTTACTCCAGGGTATGTATTTACCAGGTTTAATTCTCATATCTGTATGGTTTTACAGATGATGAGTGGGAGTAAGTTATTGGGAATTAGGTGATCATCCTCATTATATCGGAATTCGTTGTAATTGGTGATATTTGAGGAAATCGCCTGGGTACAGTTTTCAACCTACGACGCACAAGTTTTGAGTTATTCAACTCAGCGGACTTATACAGAGTATTGTATGTTGTCCAGTGTCCATCAGGACAAAGAGGTTAGTCCTCGTACTCTGTTCTATTTACTTGTAACTTCTCTAGTTATTAAACAAGTGTTTCATAGAAATACAATGTCTAAGTTTTGAGAAGTTGTGGTATAAGAATAAAGTAGAGAACCAGGTGTTGCAAGTATCGGGATTCTTCAAAGAAATCGAAGATGTAGATTCTTGTGATTGGTATTCAGTTGATAGTAATGGTTTTGGGAAACTTGTTTCTCTTTCAGGTTACTCATAATTGGATGTATTCCTACGTTGAGTAATGCTTATTAGCCTCTCTTCATTAAGTTGATATGCACTGGAGACAGCTGCATGATTTGAATCTGGTTCCAATAAAATAAGTGCCAAAGTTTCTATATTGGATATAGAATGCTTCATATCTTAATGATGTTAAGGTAAGGTGAGTTGTCCAGCTTATGCTTAAAACCAGACACTGGATAACTCAATGCACGTTTCTGTAATGGCAGTTTGTGGGTTGACCCTGGCTTTGACGAGGGTTGACTTTCTACCTTCTGGAAGATCAATAGTGATATTGTTCTTGACTCGCCACAGTTTTAAGTAAAATGGATTTTTTTCAGAAAACAGTAGTGGGAGTATGGTAAAACTGGAAGTGATTCCAGAACCGCAAACGATTACGGAAATAAGATCATCTAATTTTGATGTGAAAGTCATGGGTTTGACTTCATCAGAATAGGGGATAGATCTGTTAAGAAGGTAGTAGGGTGTGATGTCCTGATATTTGGATAACATACACAAAGTAGGAAGTAAAATTCCTATACTACGATCGGTTGTACTGTGGTCGTCACACAGTTGTTTCTCCATAAAGGACATGGATATAATATCAGACATTCTGGTTACTAGATCTATGGTTTTAGATCTAGAATTGGGTAGTTTCCCAATTTTGGTACTTTGACAGTATTCTAATGGTATTTTAGAATAGATGACTCCAGCCATGGTGGTATACCTGCAGGTGATGGAGTCACCCTCTCAAAAGGGGTTTTACAGACTAAAGAGGAGAGGGATGTGCATGATTGGCAGATCACTTGCTTAGGCAATTGAGTCAATCATGAGATGTCAAGTACCACACCAGATGTTGTTTATGCATAAGATGCGATAAGTTTATATTAATCCAATCCTGAAGAAACAAAAGGAAGCAGTTTTAGAACATAAGTGCATGTTCTACGGATTTGATGACGGCAGCCTCCTTAGGGAGACAGTTATCATTCCAGGCTTCAAAGGTGACATGGATGACAGAGTGATTGTCAGAGTTACAGTTTTCCCTCTGACGAGGGACAGTATTATGGACAGGTGGTCCAAGAGGATACTGTAGGAGGCATAGTGCTAGACACTGATTAGTTTCAGTTGTCGATACAGTTTAAGAAGTTTGGATTTAGAGTTCATTTATGAACTAGGTCCCATCAGATATCCAGACATATTCTAAGACAGGTATTACTCGATTCGGGAGATGGCATTCTCCGCGAACTTAAGATTAAGAGAGACATAGAAAGAAACATCATGGCGGATCCACTCACTAAGGCTATTTCTCAAACACAATAGTTTTACAAACGAGCTTTGTGAAACTGATTAGTAGAGGAGTTGGATGTTCGATATCACACGGGCTGTGAGCATGTGACATCGCAATAATTAGCCTTAAGTGCAAGTGGGAGATTGTTGGATATAGTGCCCTCAAATTCAATTATTGGATCGCAGGTACGTGATTGCAATGATTGAGGGAGGACCTACACTGATATGACAGTCTTGCTCAAGATGATAGTATGCTGTCTGGTTTGTCTTTATCATCGTATACATGCTTTAGTTCACTATTGCATGATGATAGAGCCCATAGGATTCTTGCTTGACTGGCAGCAGTATTATGGTGATCATATACGTGGGAGCTGGGGTCTATAAGCACATCCTTAAAGTATCCCTAGTCATGGGAGTTTCGAGACAGGGCATCGATACTCCATAGTAGACTAGTGTATACAGTCGAGACCCCAACGAGGGGCGGTGGCCGGTCTCACAAGCTATTGGTGTTAGTTGGTTCACCTAAGATGTATACAGGTGCTCATTGGGTTATGAGTACACCGGACAGGACTCGCCGGGAATATGCTAGTTGGTATTATACATATCTTCAGATAGCAGTTCCCTGGTGACATGTGTACAGGTTAGTTTATCGACCTGAGATCCTCATTTGTCTCGTGTGTGTTAGTGTATATGCCCTAGAGGCCATTACTGTATCATACTGGTTTGTATATTACTTAATGGATGCTTGGGATATTCACCTTGTATATACAATCTTGCTCAAAATAGTAGTATGCTACTTGGTTTGTTTCTACTTCAATGTGTACATGTGTTTATTTTTGTATATCGCCTATACACATTAGTAGAGCCCTTAGGATCTTTGCTTGATTACCAGCGATGTGATGGCCGTCACACTAGTGGGGCTGGGTAATCTATAAGCACATCCTTATGCAGGTCCCTGGTCGTAGGACTATCGAGACAGGGCATCGATACTCCGGAGTAGACCAGCGCATGCGCTTCTCATCCCAGTGTGGGAGACGGTCTGTCCCACAGCCGTCAGTACGTCGTACTTGAGATAGTATGCGGGTGCTCGTTAGGTTACGGGTACACTGGACAGGACTCGTCGGGAACTGACTAGTTGGTATTATGCCTATCGTCAGTTATCAGTTCCCAGGTGACATGAGTACAGCTTAGTCCGCTGACTTGACACTGTCACTTCGCCTCGAGTGTGTTCCCACTGTACTTTGATCACTACCCTACCACGGCTCAAAGGAGTCGTGCAAACAGGTAGTGGTTGGGTGCAGTCCCGAAGCACTTGGAGGCAGTGACGGTTAGACAGGATTCGTCTCTCCCGGTATTGGGGGTTGACATCGCGCTGTGTCTAGGAGAGCCATTACACGAGTAGTCCCTGGCCAGGGCAAACGAGATATACTGGTAGGTTTCCAGTGTTATCTCAGGGTGTTTTGGGCTTCGCTCCGGCACGACTTGTACCGCTATTGGGGGACTGACGTTTACCGCCCCCTAGGCCCGCCATGCGATGTATCAGACGAACAGACCGGACTGTACGGAGAATGTCACACTCAGGCTCAGTAGGAGTTCAGATGGGTTTCGCCTCGTCGGTCTTCTTGTCGGCACTACCTGGGGACCGTTACGCACAGCTAGTGCCGCTTGCAGTATGTGGTTAAACCCACTGCCAGCGTAGTGTCGAGTCTTTAGAGTCCCACACAGAAAGCTTTTCGCCTTTAGGCAAAAGAGTAGAGGTCGCATGGTATTGCGACAGGTCGCATGGTTTTGCGACAGGGTTCGGTCACATCCGTGCACTTGTGCACGTATAGTGTCCGGACAGTTTACACTAGCGGGCTTTGGTTTAAGCCAGATCCTAGTGTACCTTTTGGGATTTGATTTATCCAGTGTGCATTCGTGTTCCTCGGAACGCGGATGCGGGTGTGTATGCACAGTTGACAGGGAGGCAGAGGCAGCGGATTCTCATTAGGGTTGTTGACAGTTGACCGTTGACTATTTGACTTTTTGCTCAACCCTAATGAGAATATGATATGTGATTAACTATTATATTAATTAAGTATTATGGTGATATGGTTGTTGACTTTGTTGACTTGTTGACTTTTGTTGACTTGTTGACTTTGTTGACTTGTTGAATTTTGTTGACTTGTTGACTTTGTTGACCGGTTGACTAGGCTTGACTAGTTGACTATCATGATAACCATAGCCATCATTTCATGGCAAAGACTTTTTCTTGCTTGCTCATTTGTGTAAAATGAGTGCATGAAATGATATGGTTATGGTTGCTTCAAACCATCACATAAGACTTTTTTTAGTATGATGAGTTATCATGACTTTGGATTATGAGAGGGTGAAAGACAAAAGAGAGCCTCATTCTTTCTTGCTCATTCTCTCTCTTGTTCTTGAGCTCTCCTTTTGCTCTCACCCTTTTGCTCTTGCTCTCTCTCTTTAATCTATGGTTCTCTTGTCTCATGAGTTGAGAATCAAGAACCATAGATAAAATCCCACACAAAGTATTCTCTACTCATTCTAGTTCACTAGGTTTAGCAAACCAAGTGAACTAGTTTCTTCAAAGAACGAAGAAGGAGCTAAAGGTTGGAGCTTTCAGGTGGATCTATCTTCGGCGTACGGAGACGACGAGAAGAAGCCAATCGGACCACCATCGGAGCTTGAAGACGAAGGAGTTCAAGACAAGCAAGGTATAACCCCCTAACCGAGTAGCTAGAAACTCATAGTTAGGTTGTTAGATAGATGTTTAACCAAGATCCGGGTTTTAGGTCCATGTTACCACCTCCGTAAAAATCGTTTTTTACCAAATTCCGCATTCCCGAAAGTACCGGGAGAGGTAGCATGGACTTACAGTGGTATCAGAGCCTAGTTAAACTCTATCTAACAAGTTAGCAAGTAACTAGAAGATCGATCAAAGAAAAAGTCCTAAAAACGAACCCATGAATTTTCAACTTTCTGTCGATTTCAAAAGTACTGGAAAATTTTTTTGGAACACACCTAAAATCAACTCAGGCTTTTTTAAAGAAGCTGCAAAAATTTGGGCCCCTGACTCGATCAAAGCGCCGCGTTTCCGCGGCGGGAGCACGCTCCCGCCGCGGAAACGCGGCCTAGTTGACTCGGTCAAGGGTTTTCTTTTTTGCAGTTTACTCATTGGGGTATTTTGGGATTTTTAGTACATATATTTTCAACCCAGATTTTCCAGAACGAAAATTTTATTTTGGGGTCCCGAAAATCCGTATTTTTGATCGAACTTCTAAAAGACTTTAGCTAACGGGTTTTTCTGTTATGTGATATTTGTATTGAACGTCTACTAATCGCTATATGTCGATTAGTAGGGGTTATACAAATCTGTGATCTGTAATGTTGCTGGAATGTGTATATGAATATGTTGGATTGTCGCGGGTGAATAGCCGGGGGTTGTGAGACGAGAGTTTTCTTTTCTTTCAATTCATGTAAATTTGTAAATTGATGTAATAATTATTTGTATGGCCGCACAACCGGGTCGGGGTTGTAGCCGTCATTGTATAAATTCTTTTTACTGTTTTTGCTCCTAGGATAGACCCATGGAGGGGGTGCACAAACTACCGGGTATGCCGAAGTGTCGAGTGGCCTACTCATGGAGATGAGGGAGGTTACTACGCTTCGGGTACTTGGCGGGTAGTTTGCCGCACCCGTAGGGGTCTTGGGTGGGGTATTTGGCTATTCACCGCGACCGTGTAATTTTTCTTTCGTTACAGGCTCGTACGAATTACAGATTCCTAGTATATCCAATGTATTCATCTGTGATCTGAAATGTTTATCATTGCAGTATATCTATATATGATATTATTTAGGCGTTGCTTATGTTTTACAGACGCGCTAGCCCAGCCCCCGCTCTGTCGTTAGTTAAGTAACCTAACGGGTAATGACGGGGCCCCGTGGCGAATGCGAATGGCATAAGCGTACGTCATATTTTGGTTGTTTTCTGCAATGGTAGGATTAAATGATGGGACGCATTAAAAGAACTAATGCAAGAATATCACGCATTAAAAGAACTAATGCAAGATAATAAACCAAGTTAAAGTCGTTGGAACACTTTCGAAAAACCACTCGGTTCTTTTCAAAACCAACTTTTAAATGCGGAGCTTGAGCCACTCCTTTTAAAAGCTATCTCGTTCCATCGACCAAATCAAGTTCACTACGTTCACGGTTTTGCCAAAACCATTCGTAGCCCTCCGTCGTTTCGTATGAATATTCAATAGTATTCAAGCTGTGTTTGTTGACCTTCGTCAAGGCATAGTGATTGGTAGCTATTGGGTATTCATATGTAGCATAGATAGATGCGTTGGTTTGGGACATTCGCATTACCTTGTTGACCTTCGTCAAGGGTATATACGGGTGGATTCAAATTAACCTGGATAATGACGGGCAGAACTTGACATGTGACTTATGATTTGTTGACCTTCATCAAGGTCATAAGAGCATGGGGCAAAAATCCACATCGGGAGTTTCATAAGTACTGAAACTTGCTAGATTTGCATACCATTTGGAGTGTGATGATTCTGGTAGGATTCCTTCAGTTTCGTCACGCAATGATATTTGGATCCCGATCCTACTGTGAGTATATGCTACTCCTCGGGAAATTTCTCACTTAACGATCAATGCTATAAACCTAGTAGGTGCCTAGAAAGGTGTTAGCGGGGCTACGCCCCCAGGGAAAAGAGGTTCTCTAATTAAGGAACTTCGCGAAAGCGTTGGAAAACCTCCCTCGAAGTACCGACACCGGCCTGGCTGAACGGTTAAGAAAGTATTGTGCGGTGGGATTGATCCCGGCTAATTCTTCCTTTATGGTTTGAGGAGGGATTCGAGAAACAGTGGGAGCCATCCTGTTTAGACAAACTAAAAACCACTCTAAACTTGCAAGAGCATCATGCTGAGTGTTTCTTCTTCTCTCTCCTAATTGCAGCGACCAATCAACATGACTGGACTTAAGTTACTCCTAGATAAAAACAAACTGACAGGGCCAAACTACAAAGATTGGCTCAGGAATGTCAAGATAGCAATCACTTACGACAAGCTGGGGTATCTTCTTACCACCAAAGCTCCCCCTGTCCCTGGTCCAACTTCCAGCGTCGCAGATAAGGAAATCCACAAGACTTGGGAGATTGATAGCGCGAAGGCCAAATGCCTCCTGCTTGCCTCGATGGACAACGAACATCAGAGGAGGCACGAGAATATGGACATGGAATCCATATTGCTTCATACAAAAGAACTGTATGGAGAGCAATCTCGTATCGCAAGATACGAAGCGTCGAAAAAGTTATTTTCGACAAGAATGGCCGTTGGATCATCAGTAACCGAGCACGTGCTAAAGATGATCGGCTACATTGAAGAGCTCGCCGACCTAGGGATCACATTGGAGAGTGAACTATATACGGATATAGTTCTCCAGTCCCTTCCTTCCACTTACGCCCAGTTTATACTGAACTTCAACTTACAAGAAAAAGAGGTTGAACTTTCAGAGCTCCTCAACATGCTGAGGAGCACAGAGGGCACCCTACAGAAAGGTAGGGATACATCCACTTTGTTTGTAGGAGGATCATCTTCTTCTAGGTCCAAGGCGAAAGCCAAGGGAAAGAAGAAGAAGGCCCCAGCCAAACCAAGGGGCGGTGTTAGTAAAGTGGATACGAAGGGAAAAGGTAAAGCAACAAAGATAGCAGGGAAGCTTGTGGATAAGGAAGAATGCTTCTATTGTCATAAGAAAGGACATTGGAAGAATGATTGCAGGGCCTGGAAGGCCAGAACACAGGAATTGAAGCAGGTTGCAGCTTCAGCTTCAGGTGTGTATGTTATTGAAAACTGTCTTTCAATAAACTCTACTTCCTGGGTATTGGATACCGGATCAGGATCTCATATCTGTAATTCTTTGCAGGCGTTGAGAAACCGTAGGGTTTTGAAGGCAGGTGACATGACCCTCAGAGTTGCGATCGGAGCTAGCATGGATGCTAAAGCCGTGGGGGACTATCACCTGGGAATGTCAGATGGACATGTTTTGGTTTTGCGTAATTGCTTTTTTGTACCCAATGCAACTTGTAATATCATTTCTGTATCTTTAGTTTCTAAAGAAGGTTATGAATTTGCGTTTGTAAGTAATGTTGTAAACATTCACCTTAATCAAGTTTTGATTGGGTCAGGTACATTGAGTAATGGTATATACGTATTAAACCAACCACAGATTTTCAATGTCCAGAATACACACAAAAGAAAGTCTCCAGAAATGAATCAGACTTTCTTGTGGCATTGTAGACTGGGTCACATCAATGAGAGAAGGTTGACGAAGTTACATACAGAAGGGTATTTGAATGCGTTCGAATATCAATCGTATGCCACTTGTCAATCTTGTCTCAAAGGAAAGATGACAAAGACTCCGTTTACTGGACATGGAGTAAGAGCGAGCGAGCTCTTGGGACTCGTACACAGTGACGTGTGCGGTCCAATGTCTACACATGCGCGAAGCGGAGATTCTTACTTCATTACTTTTACGGATGACTTCTCAAGGTACGGTTATGTCTTCTTAATGAAACATATGTCCGAGGCCTTTGGAAAATTCCAGGAGTATAAGAATGAAGTAGAGAAACAGACCGGAAAAAGTATTAAGATTCTAAGATCGGATCGAGGTGGAGAATACTTAAGTGCCGAATTCCTGAATTACTTAAAAGAGAATGGTATTCTCTCTCAGCTTACTCCTCCATACACTCCGCAACATAACGGTGTATCGGAGAGACGGAACCGAACCCTGTTGGATATGGTTCGGTCCATGATGAGTAACGCTGAGTTACCGCGATCATTCTGGGGATATGCACTAGAAGCAGCTGCATATCTCTTGAACAAGGCTCCCACCAAGACTGTGCCTACCACCCCATATGAGATGTGGACTGGGAAGAAACCCTGTCTTAAGTATCTTAAGGTATGGGGATGTCCAGCTTTTGTAAAAAAGCAGCATGCGGACAAGCTTGAGGCACGTTCAGTACAGTGTAAGTTTGTGGGATACCCAAGGAACTCCAGGGGGTATCTTTTCTATTCCGCTGAGGAACAAAAGGTTTTTGTTTCTCAGCATGCCCGCTTCTTGGAAACTGAGTTTTTGGAAACCCAGATAAGTGGGAGCACAATAGAACTGGAAGAAGTTCCAGAACCACGGACTGTTACTGAAAGCTTAGTGGAACCAGATGGTTCAACAGAACAAGACATTCCTACGCCGCTCCGCAGGAGTAGTAGGCAGACTCATCCGCCCGAGAGATACTACGATTTTCTCATAGACGGGGATAGAGAGGATTGCATCATAAATTATGATGAGCCTACTAGCTTCCAGCAGGCCGTTCAGAGCGTTGACTCAGTGAAATGGCTGGATGCAATGCGGACCGAAATGGAGTCCATGTACACCAACAAGGTATGGATGTTGGACATTGCTCCAGACGGGGTAAAACCCGTAGGATGCAAGTGGATCTTCAAAAGGAAGATTGGTGTAGATGGGCAGGTTGAGACCTATAAAGCTAGGCTGGTAGCAAAGGGTTTCCGTCAAAGACCTGGCTTGGACTATGACGAAACCTTTTCTCCAGTAGCCATGCTGAAATCCATTCGGATCCTTCTTGCCATTGCTGCCTTCCACGATTATGAGATCTGGCAAATGGACGTAAAGACCGCTTTTCTAAATGGAAATTTAGAGGAGTGTGTCTATATGGACCAACCAGAGGGTTTCATTCAGAGTGGGAGTAGCGGAAAGGTGTGCAAGTTGCTTAAGTCCATCTATGGACTAAAGCAGACGTCGCGGAGTTGGAACATCTGCTTTGATGAGACGGTCAAAGAATTTGGCTTTATCAAAAATCCAGATGAACCATGCATCTATAGTAGATTTGTAGCGAGAACTGTAGTATTCCTCGTTTTATACGTGGATGACATTCTCTTAATAGGAAATGACATTCCTATGCTACAATCTGTCAAGGGGTTCTTGTCACACAGGTTCTCCATGAAAGACCTGGGTGATGCCTCATACATTCTGGGTATCCGGATCTACCGTGACAGATCCAAGAGGATATTAGGACTTTCTCAGTCCAGGTACATCGACACCGTGCTGAAAAGATTCAGTATGGAAGATTCTAAGCGCGGTAACCTGCCGGCTTGTCACGGGATCACCCTCTCTAAAGAGATGTCTCCCAAGACTGATTTGGAGAGGGATCGCATGTCTATTATACCCTACGCTTCTGCGGTAGGCTCTATAATGTATGCGATGTTGTGTACCAGACCGGATGTAGCTTATGCACTGAGTGTGGTAAGCCGGTATCAGTCAAACCCTGGGGAGAAACACTGGATAGCGGTAAAGAACATTCTCAAGTACCTGAGAAGGACTAAGGAGATGTTCTTGGTGTATGGCGGAAAAGACCTCCAGATCGAGGCCTTTGCTGACTCCAGCTTCCAGAGTGACAAGGATGATTCCAAGTCCATGTCGGGTTTTGTCTTTACCCTCAATGGAGGGGCGGTGTGTTGGAAGAGTTCCAAACAGGAAACCGTTGCAGACTCGACGATGGAAGCGGAATACATCGCTGCATCTGATGCCGCAAAAGAAGCTGTCTGGATGAGGAAGTTCTTGAAAGAACTTCAGGTGGTTCCGTCCATTGTTGATCCAATACCTCTGTATTGCGACAACAACGGGGCTATAGCTTTAGCGAAGGAACCCAGGTCCCATCAGAGATCCAGGCACATCTTGAGGCGGTATCACCTGATCAGGGAGATCGTGGATCGCCAGGAGATCGAGGTTCGGAGAGTCGCTTCAGAAGATAACACTGCAGATCCATTCACCAAGGCCCTGCCCCAGACTCAGTTCGAGTGGCTGATCGAGATGATAGGTCTTCGATACGCCAGTACATGGCCTTAGTGCAAGTGGGAGATTGTTAGTGTATATGCCCTAGAGGCCATTACTGTATCATACTGGTTTGTATATTACTTAATGGATGCTTGGGATATTCACCTTGTATATACAATCTTGCTCAAAATAGTAGTATGCTACTTGGTTTGTTTCTACTTCAATGTGTACATGTGTTTATTTTTGTATATCGCCTATACACATTAGTAGAGCCCTTAGGATCTTTGCTTGATTACCAGCGATGTGATGGCCGTCACACTAGTGGGGCTGGGTAATCTATAAGCACATCCTTATGCAGGTCCCTAGTCGCAGGACTATCGAGACAGGGCATCGATACTCCGGAGTAGACCAGCGCATGCGCTTCTCATCCCAGTGTGGGAGACGGTCTGTCCCACAGCCGTCAGTACGTCGTACTTGAGATAGTATGCGGGTGCTCGTTAGGTTACGGGTACACTGGACAGGACTCGTCGGGAACTGACTAGTTGGTATTATGCCTATCGTCAGTTATCAGTTCCCAGGTGACATGAGTACAGCTTAGTCCGCTGACTTGACACTGTCACTTCGCCTCGAGTGTGTTCCCACTGTACTTTGATCACTACCCTACCACGGCTCAAAGGAGTCGTGCAAACAGGTAGTGGTTGGGTGCAGTCCCGAAGCACTTGGAGGCAGTGACGGTTAGACAGGATTCGTCTCTCCCGGTATTGGGGGTTGACATCGCGCTGTGTCTAGGAGAGCCATTACACGAGTAGTCCCTGGCCAGGGAAAACGAGATATACTGGTAGGTTTCCAGTGTTATCTCAGGGTGTTTTGGGCTTCGCTCCGGCACGACTTGTACCGCTATTGGGGGACTGACGTTTACCGCCCCCTAGGCCCGCCATGCGATGTTTCAGACGAACAGACCGGACTGTACGGAGAATGTCACACTCAGGCTCAGTAGGAGTTCAAATGGGTTTCGCCTCGTCGGTCTTCTTGTCGGCACTACCTAGGGACCGTTACGCACAGCTAGTGCCGCTTGCGGTCTGTGGTTAAACCCACTGCCAGCGTAGTGTCGAGTCTTTAGAGTCCCACACAGAAAGCTTTTCGCCTTTAGGCAAAAGAGTAGAGATCGCATGGTATTGCGACAGGTCGCATGGTTTTGCGACAGGGTTCGGTCACATCCGTGCACTTGTGCACGTATAGTGTCCGGACAGTTTACACTAGCGGGCTTTGGTTTAAGCCAGATCCTAGTGTACCTTTTGGGATTGGTTTTATCCAGTGTGCATTCGTGTTCCTCGGAACGCGGATGCGGGTGTATATGCACAGTTGACAGGGAGGCAGAGGCAGCGGATTCTCATTAGGGTTGTTGACAGTTGACCGTTGACTATTTGACTTTTTGCTCAACCCTAATGAGAATATGATATGTGATTAACTATTATATTAATTAAGTATTATGGTGATATGGTTGTTGACTTTGTTGACTTGTTGACTTTTGTTGACTTGTTGACTTTGTTGACTTGTTGACTTTTGTTGACTTTGTTGACCGGTTGACTAGGCTTGACTAGTTGACCATCATGATAACCATAGCCATCATTTCATGGCAAAGACTTTTTCTTGCTTGCTCATTTGTGTAAAATGAGTGCATGAAATGATATGGTTATGGTTGCTTCAAACCATCACATAAGACTTTTTTTAGTATGATGAGTTATCATGACTTTGGATTATGAGAGGGTGAAAGACAAAAGAGAGCCTCATTCTTTCTTGCTCATTCTCTCTCTTGTTCTTGAGCTCTCCTTTTGCTCTCACCCTTTTGCTCTTGCTCTCTCTCTTTAATCTATGGTTCTCTTGTCTCATGAGTTGAGAATCAAGAACCATAGATAAAATCCCACACAAAGTATTCTTTACTCATTCTAGTTCACTAGGTTTAGCAAACCAAGTGAACTAGTTTCTTCAAAGAACGAAGAAGGAGCTAAAGGTTGGAGCTTTCAGGTGGATCTATCTTCGGCATACGGAGACGACGAGAAGAAGCCAATCGGACCACCATCGGAGCTTGAAGACGAAGGAGTTCAAGACAAGCAAGGTATAACCCCCTAACCGAGTAGCTAGAAACTCATAGTTAGGTTGTTAGATAGATGTTTAACCAAGATCCGGGTTTTAGGTCCATGTTACCACCTCCGTAAAAATCGTTTTTTACCAAATTCCGCATTCCCAAAAGTACCGGGAGAGGTAGCATGGACTTACAGTGTGAGTTCCCACTGTGCTTTGATTACTACCCTACCACGCTCAAAGGAGACGTGCAAACAGGTTTTAGTTGGGTACAGTCCCGAGCCACATGGAGGCAGTGAGCAGATCGTCGGGGATTCGTCTCTCCCGGTATTGGGGGTTGATGTCGTAAAGTGCACGGGTGGCCATCACTAGAAATCCTCGGCCGGGGTAGTGGAGAATTACTGATTTGGATCAGTAGTTTCTCAAGTGGTGATGGGCTTCATACCGACACAAATTATCGCGTTATTAGGGGTCTGACTTTATCCACTTCCCTAGACTCGATATGCGATACTCTTAGACGAACGGACCGGACTGTACGGATATTGTCACTGTCAGGCTCAGTAGGGTTTCTGGATGAGTTCGCCCGTCAGGTTCCCTTCCAATCAATACATAGGCAACCGTTATATGCAGCTAGTACCTCTGACGTGCTAGTGGTTATACCCAGTGCCAGTGTGTTGATGAGTCATTAGAGTCCCCAACAGACAGTTTCCTAAGTTCGGGCGAAACGTTGTAGAGGCCGTATGGTTTTATGGCTGGGTTCAGAAAATGTACGTGCGTTTACGCACGTGTCATATTTCGGGCAGATAATACTGGTGGGCTTTGGTTTAAGCCGGATCCAAGTATTATACTGTGTAGATATAATATCTTTGTCTCAGTTGCATTTGTATTCGGTCGTAATACAAATGCGGATATGTTTATACTGTTACGGGGTTATCCTGAAATTCGTTTCGGGATCGCTTTTGGAAGTTGCCAGTTTCCAGTTTTCTATCGCCTGTCTTTAACATTCGGTTAAAGACGGATTTATCTTTTCTTGAGGTGAGTCATGAGTGTGTGGATGGTTCTAGAAGATTCTAGATGGTGACTAAGCTAGTGAGTCATTAGTGCAGTAATTGTGCATTTATTGTTTTGATGACTAGGTTAGATGATTCATTTGTATGCATTAATGTTAATGCAAGGTGGATAATGACTCATTCTTCTCTTTATGGTTATGGTCACCTTTCCCTCTCCTACACTCACCCCTCCATCTCTAAAGTGGCCGACCCCTCATTTTGCAAGGGTATGATGATTTTAGGAAAAAGAAAGGGTTGTTAAAATATGAGAAGAGAGATTTAGTTCATATATATTTTCATAGCTCATTTTCATTCGATCCAAAAGGCAACTTCACTAACCGTTCGTCCATAGCTTTGGACGTAGCGAGACAAAGTGTTCTACTCATTATCTACATCAATCTTGGTCATCTCTTTTGGAAAACTTGATGATCGAGTTGCCTCGGTTCAGAGGCGGGAGCCCGTTTAAAGATCCGTTGATGTGGTGCGACCTGGACGAGGAGACTGGTGATTCAGGAGTTCGGAGCAGCCGCAACAAAGCGTGGGATGATGGTTGAAGACCAAAGGACTCGGATCATTTGGTATAACATTTCTACCCACTTTGTAGTTTGTTAGTTTAGCAATAATGGCAGATCCGGGTTATAGTGTACGATAGCGCCAGTTGTAAAAGTTTTTGTTCCGCATTTGGCGTCTGAAAGACGGCCGGGGCGCTACCGTGTACTAACATGTATCAAGTGTAGGGTTCCTAGGCACCCTAATGAGGTCTCACAAGGCATCAACCATGCCAATTTCAAAAAATCTAGGTGCCGAGAAACCCGACTACGGATCGTCGGCTAGAAAACTAGGCGAAAAAAGCTAACTAGTTAACACTTAACTATGAGAATACGGAAATACAACCTTTGTAGATCCGGTGCTCCACCTCCACGGCTCCGCAATGAAGTCTCCTCGCTGTCCAAGATGGATCCCGGGCTCTAACGTCGGCTTCATCGGAGATTGGACGGGCTAGGTCATCGACGACGTGCCGAAGATGATCTACGTCGAGGCATCGCTAAATCAAGCTCCGACTTCACCAAGTCAAGAAACTTGTGAAGTAAACACACTCTACTACTTGGCAAGAGGTAGAGGATGAAGAAATAGGAGGTGGGTAGACTTTAAAATTGGATTTCTCACTCATTTCCATCAATCACCATTGATGGATGCAAGCTTCTTTCTTGAAGTGAAGAAGAAGAAGAAGATGAAGAAGATGATAAGTATTATGATAAGTTAATTTAAAATAGAAAAGAAAATCCAAACTTATCATAATCCAACCATGGTTATGTGTAGAGAGCAAACTATAGTTAGGTTAATGGTTAGGTTAGGTATAAAACAAAAATGGTGGACTTAATTCAAAGCTTCATGAAGCATCAACAAAGAACAAAAATAGCCACCATTTTCCTTTTACCAAAATGAAATAAACAAACAAATAAATGAATAAAACAAAACCCTAACTATTATTATGTAACCATGGTTTGATCTTTACACAAAAACCCCAGCAATCATGTATCATCAAACATGATACAATCATGTGCACAAAACTATATCGAATATACAATGCGCACATCCGAGTGAGAAAATCCATTTAAAGTGAACCGATACTAGTTAATGCAAAGTAATATATCAAATATATAATTATGCATTAAATAATTAAATCAACACTTGATTCAATGATCCGGTCATGTCGCACACAACCGACTAGTATACAATGTATAGGCTTATCGAATCAACGCTTGAATCGATAACTAGGTTATATCGCATACAACCATTCGATACATTCATCGCGAGAATGGAATATGGTATCACATACACGCATTATTCTCGGTCCCGCACATATCTCATATGCGCTCCTATTTCGTTTCGCTTGAGCCAGGAAACCTCTGTGTAGGACTCTAAAGACTCGTCAATACGCCGGCAGCAGATGATGATCATATCAAGTACCCACAAGCCGCAAGCGGTCTGCTAAATGTAACGGCCACCCGGGTATTGAGCGATCTGAAGATCGACGAGCAAGCCCGCTCACACTCCAGTGAATCCAACCAGTAACACTACCGTACAGTCCGGTCTGATCGTCTGATATGTCGCATATCTCGCCTAGGGGTGGTAAACGTCAGACACCAATAGCTCGATAAGTCGTGTCGATATGAGGTCTATAACAATTTGAGAAACTACAGGTAACACTTACCAGTAAATCTCAGCAACCCTGGCCAGGGATTTCCTGTTATAGCCAATCAAACACAGCGCAACATCAACCCCCTATACCGGGAGAGACGAATCCCCTCCTATCGCTCATTGCCTCCATGTGACTCGGGACTGTACCCAAAAACCACCGTTTTGCATGCCCTCTTGGACGTGGTAAGATGGAAATCAAAGCACAGTGGGAACCACACAAGACTCTATGACGATCTCGGGTCAACAGACTACTCTGTACCAGTGTCACCAGAGAACTGCCATCTGACGTGAGGTATAATACCATCTGGGAATTCTCGGCGAGTCCGTCCAGTGTACCCAGTCTTTACTGAGCACCCGTATATCATCTCTGATGTCAAACACCAATGGATATGGGATCATCCATCGCCCATCTGTATGGGTCGAGAAGGTATACGCTAGTCTACTCTGGTATATCGATGCCCCGTCTCGATACACCCACGACTAGGGACTTTGAAGGATGTACTTATAGACTACCATGTCCCCACTAGTATGATCCGCATCATAGTCCAGGTAGTCAAGTACAGATCCTAAGGGCTTTACCAACATGTAACAGAGAGACAATCAGCATACACGTTAAGGTAAAGGGTAACCAGATAGCATACTATCATGTCGAGCAAGAAAGTCCTCCCTATATATGTCCCAGCATCCACTACAATATACATCCTATGTACAGTAATGGCCTCTAGGGCATACATATAACTAACAATCTCCCACTTGCACTAGGCCCATCTGTAGCAGTGGTTGCAGCATCTCATACTCAACCATCCCATAAAATTCTCTCTCTGGGAACAGGCCTTTGTGAGTGGATCCGCTGTGTTGTCCTCTGAGTCTACTCTCCTAACCTCGATCCCCTGGAGATTAACCATCTCCATGATCAGGTGATACTGCCTTAGAATATGTCTGGATCACTGATAGGACGGACGTTCCTTGGCATAAGCCACAACTCCATTGTCACACAATGGGAGGAACTAAGTTCATCTCATGAACCAATATACACCCAGACAGCCACTTTGGTAGCATCTTAAGTAGCGATGTATCCTGCCTTTATCGTCTAGTATGTCACGGTATCTAGCTTGGAACTCTTCCAACATACCGTCCCTTTACTGAGGGTAAAGACAATGCCTGCGACTGACATTCAGTCGTCTTTATCACCTTGGAACCCTTCCATTGATTCTCCCCAGGATCGATTGATACCATCTCACTACAACTAGTGAGAATCCTAACATCCATTTAAATCTATCTCATAGATCCAAAACTCAGGATTTAGGAGGTATCATTTTGATCCTATATGGAGAATCATAGTGATAAGCGGAGATTGATCGAGCGTAGCATAGGAAACTCCTTCCCTATCAAGAGTATGTCATCCACGTACTCTACGAGGATCGTCACCATACTCCCTACTACCTTCTTGTTTATACAAGGTTCATCTACCATTTTGATGATGTCAACTTCTTTGACTAACACATCAAAACAGACGTTCCAACTCCGCGATGCCTGCTTTATCCTATAAAGCATCTTGCACACGTTTCCGCTGCTCCCACTGTCTACGAAGCCCTCTGGTTGTGTACTTATAGACGCTCTCTTCCAAATCATTATTTAGAAAAGCAGTCAAGACACCCAACCACCAGAGATCGTAGTCATGGTATGCAGCCGTGGTAAGTAGGATCTGGATGGACTTAAGCATAGCCACTTAGAAAAAGGTTTCCTCATGATCCACACCTGGTCAATGATGCAAACCTTTAACAAGTCTAGCTTTGAAAGTCTCAACTTTTCCATCTACACCTAGTAATCTTCTCAAGATATACTTGCTCCTGATGGGAATTTAACCCTTCAGATATAGCAACCAAAGTCCATACTTTGTTGGTGTATAAGGATTCCATCTCAGATCGATAAACATCCAGCCATTCTCACAGAGTCCTACTCCTGATGGCCAGGTCGAAACTAGTTGGGTCATCATCTCATGATGCAATCCTCGCTCCCACTGTCATAGAGAAACAGAAGTATCTCTCAGGTGGGTGAGGAACCCTACTAGATCGGCGGAGAGGCTGAGGTTCGTTGGAATCTACTGAATCCTTTGGCTCTATCAAATCATCTGCTATAGTTTGTATAGCTGGAACCTTTCCAGTTCTACATTACAGACCTTGCCTCGAGCTTGTCCGGATTATGCTTTTAGACATAGCCCGGACAACCCCAAATCTTAACTAACTTAAGATATGGGCTCTTCCCTTTCTATATCACATATGAAGTGGTAGGCAACTGATTTGATTTGAACCCTATTCAATAGGTATGCAGCTTCTCAAGTGCATAACTCCCAAAAGGAAATAGGAAACTCAGTAGTACTAATCATAGAGCACACCTTATCATATAGGGTGAGATTGCTCCGCCCCGATATACCATCGTGCTATGGTGTATACGGAGGAGTAATGCTGAAAGAGAATCTCATTCTCCTTTAGAATAGTCTAGGAATTCCGTGCACAAGTATTCTCCTCCTTGATCGCATCAAATGACATAATACTTTTACCCGTATTTTGGTTCTCTACTTCTAACTTATATTCCGTGAATATCTCAAAAGGTTCGGACTCATGTTTCAACAAGAACATATGTCTGAAGCTTGAGAGATTATCAGAGAATGTAATGAAGTACAAAGAACCTGTCCTGGCATGTGTAGACAGGGGACCTTACATACATCAACATGTATCATCCCAAGAGTTTATTAACTCTTTCTCTGTTTCCAATAAACAGAGCTGTGGTCATCTTATCTTTGTGACATGACTAGCGAGTTTCACAAGATGTAAATTCAAACTGATTTAAATATGCATCTACATGTAACTTCAGCTAGTCAGGTCGCATTGATATGACATAGTCTACAATGCCTCAAGAAGGAATCGTTCAATTCTGAACTCTTCCTCTTGTGTGTGTTCTGTATACTAAGAACTGTATTTTGATTTAGAACATCAATACTTTTAGATAACGTGCCTGAATTGATCAACTTTTGATATAGGAAATGTTCAAAACATTATCCAACAATACAAAATTTTATCATTTCTTTACTGATAAAGAGACTGATATGATTTTGTATATCAGGTTCGGTATCTAATAACATTCGTTCAGAATCAATGTATTGGTAATACAGGGTGACAGTGACCGACAGACTTGGCTGCAACACTTGCCCCGTTTTCTGCCTCATGAAACTTATCACCCGTTCTTAGTTCTCTACCTTTCTGTAGCCCTATGTAACATATTACATATCTAGGATCCTGATTTGGTATCACATACCCAGGACGTAAAGGATACTGAGAAACAGTTCTGTATAATGAACACACCCGAAGATGATGCATCAGCATGCACTCTCTTCGTTTGGGCGGCACGGGAATTCTGGTAATCCCCAATTTCCTGCTCTGTCTTATAACAATTATAAGTTGGAGCGGGACCTACGTTCCCCAGCTCAGTATAACAAGCGGGTTCGGTCAATAATCCGTATTATTATCTTGATTAAGGCGTGATATGGTCGCTACCTGGAGAGAGAGAGAAGAAAACACTCAGCGTGCGCTCTTGCAAGAATAGATTGGTTATTATTTTATCTAATCAGGATGGCTCCCACTGCTTTTTATCAGATCTTCCTTCAAACCCTAAAAGGAAAGACTAGCCGGGATTAATTACACACTACAAGTTCGCCAATCTTTCAGCCAGGCCAGTGTCGGTACTTTGAGGGAGGTCCCCCGTGCTTTCGAACGAACCTAATTAATGTAAACCTCGTTTTCCCAGAGGCGTAACCTCGTTGACACCTTTCTAGACACCTACTTGATCGGCTAATTGTAATGTATAAAACTCTCCCAGGAGTAATTCTTACTCGCAGCGGGTATCGGAATCCAACTATCTCATAGAAGGTATGCAATCTCATTGCAAATTTCAACACTTGAAATTCCCGATAATATTTTGCCCCTAACGTGCTATGACCTTGACGAAAACCAACAAACCATAGCCCGCTAGTCAAGTTCAGCCCGTACATTTCTTGATTGAATTAAACCTACCCGCACGACCCTTGACAAAAGCCAACAAAGCCGCACGACTACCCTAATCCAATCGCATCGTATGCTAGCAGATAAGCAGCATATAGCTACCACACACTGCACCTTGACGAAAGCCAACAAATGCAGCACGAATACTATATACAACTTATCTGAAATGACGGAGGGCTACGACAGGTTTTTTTTCTGAAAACCTATTGCGTAATGAACTTGATATCGTTGTAGGATCGAATGAATTTTGAAATGGAGTGTTTTTGAAGCTTTTCTAGTTTTGCTAAAGGAGTCACTCCCGGTGAAGGGATCGTCGGTCCTTTCCTCGTCGAATGAGGTGCGGGGTATATCATATATATCACTGTGCAAAGCAAAAACTCTTAAAAGCAATCAAAAGACAAACCGAGTGTGTAGCATCTGCCAGTTATTGCTAAAGGAGTCACTCCCGGTGAAGGGATCTCGGTCCTTTCCTCATCGAATAAGGTGCAGGATATATCACATATACCTCTGTGCAAAGCAAGAACTGTAGCTACCTGTTTTATTTTGAAATTCGATTCTACAACATCTTAGGTTTCTTTTATTTCATTAATCACATTAATGAAGTCACATCATTTAAGTACCTAAACATCACAGATAAATACGACGTACACTTATGCCATCCGCATTCGTCTCGATGTCCCCTCGTGCACCGTTAGGTTAGGTAACTAACGGCAGAGCGGGGCAGGGCTAGCGCGGGTGTAAAACATAAGTAACGTCTATATATAATATATCATATATACTATATACTGTATCTATCACAGAACATCACATGATCACATCACAGATATCGCAGCAGAAGAAACATATGAAATATTGGATATACTAGGACGTCCGTGTTTTCAATACGAGCCAGTATAAAACACGGATTCCACGGTCGTGATGAATAGCCAAACCCACACCCCTAGACCCCTACGAGAGCGGCAAGCAACCCTACCAATTCTGGAGTTAGGAGACCCGGACTCGACTCCTCGAGTTGGTCTCCCACTGGACTCCAGAACCCGGTTACTTGTGCCCTCCTCCTTGGGTCTATCCTAGTGTTGAAAAGTAAATAATATACAAGAGGTGACAACTTCCGCAACCTGGAAGCGCCCCAATAAAAGAATATTACATACAAGTTTTTACATGAATGAAAATGAAAAACACTCATCTCACATAAAAACCCCCGGCTATTCAAACACGACGATCCAATATAACATATCCAGCAACACATAACATCACATGTCATCAACGTAAGTAAACATGCGTATCCCAATTGTCGTTGACATATAGCAACGAAACCGGCGATATCACATATTACACTTACGGTTACAGAAAAGAAAGTGTAAAACTACAACAGTTGGAATCCGCAATCTGCATAGACATCGCATGCCTAATCAAATGAATACCTTAGACATCACATGCCTAACAATTATAAACTCCGCATTTTAGTCTCTATATCGAAAACTCTTTTCAATATCAAGTCGGGCAATTCAACAAGATTCCCGACATCCTGATCGAATGCTCGTCGCAAACTTCAGTAGACGGCCGCACCCCCGTTACCGTCGACGAAGTGCACCAAGGCGGAACACCGCTACCGCGAGCACCCGAACGGATGCTTTCGGCGACGGGGTTCTCCTACAGTCACTTGGTCGGGGCTATGGAGCGAGGTTGTCTATTAAGTTTACCCGGCGAGTATCCGCGTACGCTACGTGATTGCGACGGACTTTTGATCACATCAAAATTCCGTGGCAACCGATCAAGTGAGACTAAAGTGCTATGTTTATAACATTCATTCAGTTATCTCATAACTGTTGTGAATTCCAATTATTGTATCCCATTCCGGATAAACAGAAAATGTTAAACTTTCCGATCGAACAATCGAACACCCAAGTTTTCCCGAAACAGACCAACATATGAAATAAGTCTAACAACATTCAGTTCGTGCCTCAGTAGCAACGGTCCAGCCGTAGAAGGGTCAAGCCAACGCCTCACATGTGGCACGCCGTACTGCCCCAAACCCGAAGGTTCAAAGGGCAGTTCAAGACGGTCACATAATCGAGTTAAGGTTTGTTGTCTTCTAGAGGGTCCATCGCGTTACTTGCACTACTTAGAACGTCGTTAAACCACGGAAAAATCCAACACTTGGAAATTTTCCGGCAGGGGAAAAGGTGGGTATTTATATCCGGTCGAACTTTTTAACATATTCTAAAATTTATCCGGAAAGCCACACAGACAAAATTTGATAATCCGATCGAACAATCGAATCCCCAAAACAACCTCAGAAAATTCAACTCTTGAATAAATATCAAAAATACCCAGGAAAACCAGCACTGCATATTATGAATTACTGTACAAATTTGGATGCCACAGACGACAAAACGGCCGCGGTTCCGCCGCACGAGCCATGCTCGTGCCGCGGAAACGCGGCGCATTGATGGAATCAGGCACACAAATTTTACAGTATCCCTTAGAATTTCCTGCTGATTTTACTGAATATTTTTAATATGGAAAAATCCTAATTTTTGAAAAAAGGACAGAGAGCATGTTTTGAGATGGGTTTCGGGTTCGTTCGGGTTTCAGATTCCGTCTGGACTTCGCCTAAGGCCCTAGCTAGGCTCTGATACCACTGTAGGGTTCCTAGGCACCCTAATGAGGTCTCACAAGGCATCAACCATGCCAATTTCAAAAAATCTAGGTGCCGAGAAACCCGACTACGGATCGTCGGCTAGAAAACTAGGCAAAAAAAGCTAACTAGTTAACACTTAACTATGAGAATACGGAAATACAACCTTTGTAGATCCGGTGCTCCACCTCCACGGCTCCGTAATGAAGTCTCCTCGTTGTCCAAGACGGATCCCGGGCTCTAACGTCGGCTTCATCGGAGATTGGACGGGCTAGGTCATCGACGACGTGCCGAAGATGATCTACGTCGAGGCATCGCTAAATCAAGCTCCGACTTCACCAAGTCAAGAAACTTGTGAAGTAAACACACTCTACTACTTGGCAAGAGGTAGAGGATGAAGAAATAGGAGGTGGGTAGACTTTAGAATTGGATTTCTCACTCATTTCCATCAATCACCATTGATGGATGCAAGCTTCTTTCTTGAAGTGAAGAAGAAGAAGAAGATGAAGAAGATGATAAGTATTATGATAAGTTAATTTAAAATAGAAAAGAAAATCCAAACTTATCATAATCCAACCATGGTTATGTGTAGAGAGCAAACTATAGTTAGGTTAATGGTTAGGTTAGGTATAAAACAAAAATGGTGGACTTAATTCAAAGCTTCATGAAGCATCAACAAAGAACAAAAATAGTCACCATTTTCCTTTTACCAAAATGAAATAAACAAACAAATAAATGAATAAAACAAAACCCTAACCATTATTATGTAACCATGGTTTGATCTTTACACAAAAACCCTAGCAATCATGTATCATCAAACATGATACAATCATGTGCACAAAACTATATCGAATATACAATGCGCACATCCGAGTGAGAAAATCCATTTAAAGTGAACCGATACTAGTTAATGCAAAGTAATATATCAAATATATAATTATGCATTAAATAATTAAATCAACACTTGATTCAATGATCCGGTCATGTCGCACACAACCGACTAGTATACAATGTATCGGCTTATCGAATCAACGCTTGAATCGATAACTAGGTTATATCGCATACAACCATTCGATACATTCATCGCGAGAATGGAATACGGTATCACATACACGCATTATTCTCGATCCCGCACATATCTCATATGCGCTCCTATTTCGTTTCTCTTGAGCCAGGAAACCTCTGTGTAGGACTCTAAAGACTCGTCAATACGCCGGCAGCAGATGATGATCATATCAAGCACCCACAAGCCGCAAGCGGTCTGCTAAACGTAACGGCCACCCGGGTATTGAGCGATCTGAAGATCGACGAGCAAGCCCGCTCACACTCCAGTGAATCCAACCAGTAACACTATCGTACAGTCCGGTCTGATCGTCTGATATGTCGCATATCTCGCCTAGGGGTGGTAAACGTCAGACCACAATAGCTCGATAAGTCGTGTCGATATGAGGTCTATAACAATTCGAGAAACTACAGGTAACACTTACCAGTAAATCTCAGCAACCCTGGCCAGGGATTTCCTGTTATAGCCAATCAAACACAGCGCAACATCAACCCCCTATACCGGGAGAGACGAATCCCCTCCTATCGCTCATTGCCTCCATGTGACTCGGGACTGTACACAAAAACCACCGTTTTGCACGCCCTCTTGGACGTGGTAAGATGGAAATCAAAGCACAGTGGGAACCACACAAGACTCTATGACGATCTCGGGTCAACAGACTACTCTGTACCAGTGTCACCAGAGAACTGCCATCTGACGTGAGGTATAATACCATCTGGGAGTTCTCGGCGAGTCCGTCCAGTGTTCCCAGTCTTTACTGAGCACCCGTATATCATCTCTGATGTCAAACACCAATGGATATGGGATCATCCATCGCCCATCTGTATGGGTCGAGAAGGTATACGCTAGTCTACTCTGGTATATCGATGCCCCATCTCGATACACCCACGACTAGGGACTTTGAAGGATGTACTTATGGACTACCATGTCCCCACTAGTATGATCCGCATCATAGTCCAGGTAGTCAAGTACAGATCCTAAAGGCTTTACCAACATGTAACAGAGAGACAATCAGCATACACGTTAAGGTAAAGGGTAACCAGATAGCATACTATCATGTCGAGCAAGAAAGTCCTCCCTATATATGTCCCAGCATCCACTACAATATACATCCTATGTACAGTAATGGCCTCTAGGGCATACATATAACTAACATCAAGTACAATAAAGTCCACAGGGAATACAAATTCCCCGATTTTTATTAACACATCCTCCAGTTCACCCCTAGGTTTGGTTATTGATCGGTCAGCCATCTGGAGAGTTATGCTCGAGGGCTTTAATACTCCGATACCTAACTGCTCGTAAATCGAATATGGAATCAAGTTAACACTAGCGCCAAGGACTAGTAGAGCACGGTTGATGTGTTTTTCCCCAATAGAAATAGAAATAGTAGGACAGCCAGGGTCCTTACGTTTCCGTGGTACTTGTTGGGGGAAAGCCGTGTCTACAATCTCTGCCATGAATATCTTTTTGGGCACTTGTGTCTTCCTCTTCCTAGTGCACAAGTTCTAAAGAGTTTTCGCATAGGACGGAACTTGTTGGATGGCATCTAGGAGAGGGATGTTGATATTAACTTGCTTAAACATGTCCATAATCTTCTCTATATGTGGACTCGATTCTTTAGCCCTTAACCGATTATGATAAGATGCTTTAGCAATAAGCGCTGGGTCCATCATAGAAGAAGGAAGTGTGTGTGGAACCGATCCCGGAATAGACATGGGGATCGTCGGTGGTAGACTAGAAGAAATGGGCTGAGGTGGCGAGCCTTGTGGGAAACGAAGAATAGGCTCACAAGAAAGTGGTGGAGTAGATAACTGGGGTCTGAATTAGAAGTAGAAGTGGAAGGAAAGGTCTCAGCCGGGGTGTTATTGATAGATTTCTCAGTATCATCAATCTCTTCCCCAACATGATTATTCAGCACTCTTCCTGATCTCAACATTGTGATGGCATTTACAACGTAATGCCCAGGATTCGGTAGGGGTTGAGATGGAAGTTTCCCTTTTTCTCTCGCACTAATTTTGGCTTTTAATCTTGCAATTTCTGCTTCCATCGATTTAATACTCTCCGTCTGGGTGGTGGAGTTTTTCTTTATATCATCGACGGAAGTCTTTATTTCAGCCGATACTTGCATGAGATTTGTCAGAAGCAAGTTTATGAATGAAGAGGATTCATCAGTCCCGGTCAACTGTAAAGGACTAGACGGTGCAGGTGTGTTGACCGGATTTTGGAAGTTTTATGATTGGTAGGGGTGCTGACTCAATTGAAGTGGTTGCTATTGTGGTGGAAGAGCCCATTGGAAATTGTTTTGGGTTGGAACCGTGTTTTGAGTTTGTGATTGGTTCCAATCAAAAGGACATTCTTCCGTCAAATGTGAAGGGTTTGAACAGCAGCCACACATGGTTTTGGGAAGTGTGTATTGGTTTAGGGAGACTGAAGAGATTTTACTTTCTATAGCGTCGAGTTTCCTTTGTATTGCGGCCATTTCGGCTCTCATTATGACGGAAACATCGAGCTGATTGACATTTTCCCTAGGCGGTGGTGGTCTAACACTTTCCCATTGAAAAGTGTTTTGAGCTAAATCTTCTAGGTATTCCCAAGCTTCACCATCATCTTTGATCATGAAAGTGCCTTGACACATGATTTCAAGAATCTGTCTAGTAGCGAGATCAATACCCTCATAGATAATTCGACACAAATCCCATCTAGAGATTCCGTGATGAGGGCCTTGGATAAGAAGATCCTTGAACCGTTCAAAGCATTTCCAAAATGGTTCATTGGGAAGTTGGGTAAATTTGAAGATTTCGCTCCGAACACGACTGGTCTTGTGATTAGGATAAAATTTCTTAAGGAATGCTTTTACAAATTCATTCCATTTTGAAATAGAATGTGCGGGTGTATTGTAAAGCCACTTCTCGGCTAAATCGGACAAAGTGAATAGGATAAAACGTAGACGCAGGGCATCCACAAACAGTTGTGACGTTCTAATCATTGCGCATACATTTTCAAAGTTGGAGATAAAAGATGCGTCTTCAGAATCAAGACCGTGAAATTTGGGTAACAGTTCGATGAATTCGGGGTTGATTTCAAAATTTTCCCCGTTGGCTGGTGGTATAGAAAGACAGGTGGAAAGGGGAACACGTGAAGGATAGCACCTCTCTTGGAGAGAGATGCGGGGTGGATTCTGCACACCAACGAACGGCAGCAGAGTAGTGGTAAAGAAATTCGATGGAGACGGATCCATCGATGTGGGTGTGGTGGTGGGTAAAGAAAAGGTAAATGTAGAAATTCCGACTTTGGGTCGATGGGGGGGATGCGGACTAAACGGGCACTAGAATCCCGTGTCCAGCTTATCTTGCACTAAAAAGGGTTAGTACATATGGCGGCGTGAATATAATTAGGGGAAATGATGAATGTGGTGTTTGTTTTGAAAAATATACGGATTTTTGAAAAAATGATGCGATCACAACAAATGCAATAAGCAACCCTAAGTCTAGTGGTCACCTAGGTTAAAACTCTAGACTGCTCCTAACTGCCAAAAGACAAGTCGCAGGATCAATTCTCTACTTCCTCTTTGTCTCCACTGTGGCCAGGTAAGTGCCAGGTAAGTGGGAAGGTAATCCACTACGTAAGTAGTGGGCCTAATTAATAACCACTAGCCTTAGACACACTAGCCTTAGACACCACAAAAGAAACGCGGATATGCAATGAATTACCCACGGCCTTCTATTGTCCTAAGTGAGCGCGACGGTCCTTAGAGTCATCTCTAGATCTTTTTTAGTTAATGAGGGTAAATGCGGATGCAAGTTTGTGATTTTCGGGGCTTAGGAAGGATAATGAACTCCCCATCTAATCTGAATTTGGTCATGCCCCTTAAATTCCGTATTAATATACAAACAACCAAGATCAAAACAAGCACACTTTTAATTGCTTTTTGTGGCGCTGCGATTTATTTGCAAAGAAATCTGCAGAAAATTGTTAATCTGCAGAAAGTAGAGGATTCACCTGAGAATTTTGGTACAGAGATGCTACTGTAGCGCCGCGGTACAGTCGCAGGAGTCGCCTAATGCCGCGGATCCACGGTTGGATTTTGGGATCACAGCACAGAATTTTGTGCACAAGCTCCTGTTCACTTACACAGCTCTCTGGAATGCTCTGAAAAAAATTTCTCAAGTTCCACAGATTCCAGATTTCCTTGCAACAAATCACAACGAACCGTTTGGTGTTTTGCGCGAATATTGATCTAAAAATTATAAAGGAAAAAACTTTTCAACTCAAATTTCAAAAACGAATGAATTAGCGCACTATCCCCGGCAACGGCGCCATTTGATTGAAAATTCGATTTCCGGATGTTTGTTTTGGAAAATTGTATATAGAAATCGCAACCAAAAATTATTTGACCGCAATCAATAAGGGTGTCGATTTGTGGCGCGTTAGTAAGTGCGGATCATCCACAGGGACAGTGTAATCATTCGTCTTTCGAATTAGATGAGTCAAAAATTTAAAGAAAAGAAAAGAAACAATTCATGATTTATAGAATTGAAGTTCAAGAATTAGAAAAATCTAGTCTAAATCTAGAAACATTAAAATCAAGAATTGAGACTTTATGATTTTCAAACCAAATATCAAGATTCGAAGTGAGGCTCGTAGGAGTCGATTGAACCTTTAGATGTGATGAAATCTAATGATTTCATACTCTTATCCATTAACGAATTGATGCTAGATCGATGACAATTTATCGAGGGTTAAGGATCTTGCGAAGAAACTAGGGTTTCCTCATCATATCCTTTGTCCTTTCGATGAATCTCATTCACAAGCTAGCTTCTAGTAAATCAAATAATCGATCGTTGAACTCTAGTTTCGAACGAAAATATCAAGAAAGCATTTCGTATTGAAACTAGATCGTCGATCATTTGATTTACAAGAATTTACAAACATTATAAGACTTAAGAATTGTAAAAGAATCTAGATCATCATCATCTATCGATCGTCACGACTCCTTCACGAGCAGAGTTCTACTCAAACATTGTCACAAAGAACACATTCAAGAATCTAGATTGAGTCATAATGCTTGAATTAAAAAGATAAGCAAGATATAGAAATTTCACCTTTATTTATATCAACAATTTTAGTACAACTCTCAAGATCTACAAGAGGAAGGAACCTGATCGTTGATTTCGGCTTCGCTCGTCTCTTTGAGTCGCGGATCTCCTTAGATCACTTGCTCCGATGAAGTCCGGCATCGCTTTCTAAAGGATCGAAGGCTTCTCGCTTGATTCGGTACTCGGAATTCTTGATCATGGCTTTGGAATTGGAATTAGGGTTAGGGTTTTGAGGCACAAGTTGTGTCACTCAACTTGTGGGTAATGGTTAATGAACCCAATTTTATGAACAACCCTATTTTATGAACAACCCTCAACAACCATCAACCCTAGATCTAGGTTCTTTTATAAGCCTTATAACCCTAGATCTAGAATTCAAAATTTAAATTTCCCTCCAAAAGTTTGTTATAGAGAGAGGCTTCTAGAAGCAGTTTGTTGGAGGGAAGCTTCTAGGCTCTAAGGTAATTAAGGGGGGAAGCTTGTTTTAGAAGCTTAAACATGATTAGCTTGATTAATGAGCCTTGCCGATCTGGCAGAATATTCTGGAGAATTCTGGAATTTGACATATCTTGATAAGGTGTAGGCATTGAGGGAAGAATTCTGCAGCAAATTTCATCTGATGACGTGGCAATATGGCTGCGGATCCGCGAGAAGAGTGGGTATTGGGCCGCGGATCCGTGGTCCTTTGAGGGCCCCACTGTATGAAACTTCCTTGTAATTCTTATTCTGAGTTTGGGATCATTTTATGATGTGATGAATCTTGTAATCCCTTTTAGTTTTTTGCCAGATCTCAAGTATTGGAGTTGGCGTATTTTACCAGCATTATTTTCACAGATTTTGGCTTTTCTCCTGGAATTCCCTGCACTGATTCTCGAAACAAGTGTTGCGCTATGCAAGGATGATGCGATGCCATGATAAACACTCAATTTCCCTTAAAATGTCGGTTTTAAAGTATAACACATGTAATCTGGTATTTTACGACTGTTTTGCTAATATTTGTAATATGCAAACCGAACACCTCTACATGAGTGCAAATGATAGGGAAATTGCCGTGTTAAAAATGCAGAATTTTCGACTGATCAAATACTATGAAGTACTTATCTGAAATGACGGAGGGCTACGACAGGTTTTTAAGAAAACCCTTTGCGTAATGAACTTGATATCATTGTAGAATCGAGTGATTTTGAATAGAATGTTTTCTAGGCCTTTTCAAGTTTTGCTAAAGAGGTCACTCCGGTGAAGGGATCGTCGGCTCTTTCCTCAACGAATAAGGTGCAGGATATTTCACAAATACCGCTGTGCAAAGCAAGAACTATAGAAGCAATCAAAAGACAAACAGAGTTTGTAGCATCTGCTAGTTTCACTAAAGAGGTCACTCCCGGTGAAGGGATCTCGGCTCTTTCCTTATCGAATAAGGTGCTGGATGTTCTACAAGGAACACCGCTATGCAAAGCAAGAACTAGAACTACCAGTTTTTAAACAAGAATCTACAATATCTTTAGGTTTCTTTTATTTCATTAATCTCATTAATGAAGTCCCATTTTAATATGCTTCACAAGCATCACATTTGAAACGAAATCAACAATATATAATATATATCTCATATATATAATATAAACATTCGTCTTAGGAAGTAATATGATCTCATCACAGAACATTGCAGTAGAAGAACATATAAGAATTATTGGATATACTAGGATGTCCGTGTTTTTAATATGAGCCTGTATAAAACACGTATTCCACGGTCGCAATGAATAGCAAAACCCACATCCCTAGACCCCTACGAGAGCGGCAAGCAACACTGCCAATTCTAGGGTTAGGAGACCCGGTCTCGACTCCTCGAGATGGTCTCCCACTGGACCCTAGAACCTGGTTACTTGTGCTCCCCGCCTTGGGTCTACCTAATGCGGAAAAGTAAATAATATACAATGGCGACATCATCCTCAGCCCGGAAGTGCCCCAATAAAAGAATATTACATACAAATGAATTTTACATGAATGAAAATGAAAAACTCTCATCTCACATAAAGCCCCCGGCTATTCCAACACGACGATCCAATATAACATATCACAGCAACACATAACATCACATGTCATCGACGTAAGTAAGTATGTATACACCGATTGTCGTCGATGTATAGCAACGAAAACCGGCGATACAACTACATACTACAGTTACGGTCGCAGAAAAGAAAGTGTAAAACTACAACAGTTGGAATCCGCAACCTTCTTAGACATCGCATGCCTAACCAAATGAATTACTTAGACATCTCATGCCTAACAATTATAAACCCTGCATTTTAGTCTCTTTATCGAAAACACTTTTTAATATCTAGTCGGGCAATTCAACAAGATTCCCGATATCCTGATCGAATGCTCGTCGCAAACTTTAGTAGACGGCCGCACCCCCGGATGCTTTTGACGAAGTGCACTAAGGCGGAACACCGCTGCCGCGAGCACCCGAACGGATGCTTTTGGCGACGGGGTTCTCCTACAGTAACTTGGTCGGGGCTATGGGGCGTGGCTGTCTAATAAGTTTACCCGGCGAGTATCCGCGTACGCTACGTGATTGCAACGGAATTTTGATCGTATCAAAATCCCGTGGCAACCGATCATCTGAGACTAAACCGCTAGATTTATAACATTCAAATTAGTTATCTCATAACTACTTGTGGATTCCAAATATTGTATCACATTCCAGATAAATAGACAATGTTAAACTTTCCGATCGAATAATCAAACATCCAAGTTTTCCCAAATAGTTCTCAACACTTGAAATTAGTTTAAAAACATCCATCACATGCCACAGTACCAATGGTCCAGCCGCAGAAGGGTCAAGCCAACGCCTCACATGTGGCACGCCGTACTGCCCCAAACCCTAAGGTTTAGAGGCGGTTCAGACGGTCACATAATCGAGTTAAGGTTTGTTGTCTTCTAGAGGGTCCACCGCGTTACTTGCACGACTTAGAACGTTCTTAAACTACGGAAAAATCCAACGCTTGGAAATTTTCCGGCAGGGGAAAAAGTGAGTTATTGATATCCGTTCGAACTTTTTAACACGTTCTAAAAATTACCCGGAAAAACATAAACGAAGTTAAATTATCCGATCGAATCAACGAGTCCCCAATACAACCCAGAAAACTCAACACTTGAGTATAAATTTAAAATACCCAGAAAAATGAAGAAACACCTACGGATAATACTGTAGAAACACGTGTCCCCAGTTCATTCATTTGGCTGCGGAACCGCCGCGGCAAGCATGTTCTTGCCGCGGTTCCGCGGCTCTTTAAGAGCATTGGGGGCACGTGTTTTAGGGTTATCCTTAGAATTCCCTGTTGATTTTTTTGAGCATATTTAATACAGAAAAAATCATAATTTTAGAAAATTTCAAGAGAAGGGTATAAATCGGGGTTTCCGGGTTCGATCGAACTTTAAACTTCGCCTAGACTTCTCCTAAAGCTCTAGCTTGGCTCTGAAACCAATGTAGGATTACCAGGCACTCTCACAAGGGTCTAGGAGACATCAACCATGCCCGACTTAAAATTTAGACATGCCGAACAACCCTTAAGGAAGATCTTAAACTAGAGATTAGGCGAAAACAAGTATGTTAAACACTTTAACACTAAGTGAGAGGGATTATAACCTTTGTAGTCCGGTCCTTCACTTCATAAGCTCCGTGTTGTGGTCCCTTCGCTGCGATCATCAAGTTCCGGACTCTCGAGAGGCTCCACGAAGAGAAAGATGCAAGCTTGCTTCCGATCTTCGATAACAAAGATGATCTACCTTGAAGTTTCATTAACACAAGCTCTTACTCACTAAATGAAGTGAACACCCTCATCTAAATGGCAAGGATAGATGAGGATGATGAAGTAGGATTTTAGCTCTCATTTGTTTTCTTATTCTCACTCATTTTCATCACCTTTGAAAAAGCTAGAAAGCTTTTCCATGAAGAACTCAAGGAAGAAGATGAAGAATCCTTTTGTGATGAATAATGAAAATGTAATAATCATTACTTATGCAACCATGGTTGCTAATAATATAAGCTAACCCATGTAGAGACTTAACCAAGGATTTGGGTTTGGGTTAACAATGAGTCACCAAAATATCAACCATAATATCTTAGCTCATGACAAAAGAAAAATCTTCTAGAATGTTCATGAAAGAACCAACCCAATTCAAACCCTAACCTTGTTTAATCTCCACTAAACATATTGTATTAGTAATCATATCATATTACAATATTATATATCACATATATAATATTTATTGTAACAAAATAAAATAATACAATTAACATATATAGCATATATATCAATGTATTACCCAAGTCAGAAAATGAATCAATAAATGAGCTAATATTAGTTAATGTAATTTGATATATCAAATATATAATCATACATTAAATTATCGAATCAACACTTGATCCGATAATCCGGCTATTTCATAAATAACCGGCTAATATCTTCTGTATCATTTCATCGAATTAACACTTGGTCCGATGACCCGGCTATATCACATATACCCGGCCGATATCTCATATCGTGAGAATCTAATACGATATCACATACATGTATTGTTCTCGGTGCCGCACAAATCATATATGTGCTCCTACTCCGTTTTGCCTGAGCCAAGAAACCTCTGTATAGGACTCTAAAGAATTGTCAATACCCCAGCAGTAGATGATGATCATATCAAACACCCACAAGCTGCAAGCAGACAGCTAAACGTAACAGCCATCCAGGTATTGAGCGATCAGAAGATCAATAAGCAAGCCTGTACATTTTCCTGCGAATCCAATCAGTAACACTCCCATATAGTCCGGTCTCGTCATCTGATATGTCGCATATCTCGCCTAGGGGTGGTAAACGTCAGACCCCAGTAGTTTGATAAGTCGTATCGATATGAGGTCTATAACAGTTCGAGAAACTAATGATAACACTTACCAGTAAATCTCAGCAACCCTGGCCAGGGATTTCCAGTTATAGCCAATCGAACACAGCACAACATCAAATCTCTGTACCGGGAGAGACGAATCCTCTCCTATCGCTCATTGCCTCCATATGATTCGGGACTGTACCCAAAAGCCACCTTTTTGCATGCCCTCTTGGACGTGGTATGATAGAAATCAAAGCACAGTGGGAATCACACAAGACTCTATGACGATCTTGGGTCAACAGACTACTCTGTACCAGTGTCACCGGAGAACTGCCATCCGATGTGAGGTATAATACCATGTGGGAGTTCTCGGCGAGTCCTTCCAGTGTACCCAGTCTCTATTGAGCACCCGTACACCATCCTTGATGTCAAACACCGATGGATATGGGATCATCCATTGCCCATCATATGGGTCAAGATGCGTATACGCTAGTCTACTCTGGTGCATCGATGCCCTGTCTCGATACTCCCTCGACTAGGAACAGTTATAGGATGTACTCGTCGACTATCGTGGCCCCACTAGTATGATCTCATCATAATCCCAGTAGTCGAATACATATCCTAAAGGCTTTATCAACATGTAACATAGAGACAATTAGAGTACATGTTAAGATAAAGTACAACCAGATAGCATACTATCATGTCGAGCAAGAAAGTCCTCCCTATATATATCCCAGCATCCATTACAATATACATCGTATGTACAGTAATGGCCTCTAGAGCATACATATAACTAACAGATTTTAGTTTGGAAATGGAAGGTTTGATTAGGAAGGGTGCATAATTCTGTCTCACTACCCAAATTCTCATTTTGTCTTATGCCCGAATTGTATACTGAAAATTTTTTGGCCGGTTTGAAATTATTTGCTTGCCCCACTCTGCCATTTCCTTCCTAAATTGGTTCAGAAATTTTTCTAATGTCTACTCCAGACTAGACTTGGGTCGATAAGGGGTTTCAGTATAAGATTGAAAATCTTGTGGACAATCAAAACTCCCAAATGACTGATTAGAAGGGCTGTCTAGAGAAGGTGGAAAAATCGGATTGGATTGATAGGAATAGAATGGTTGCAAAGATTGGGTAGGAGTCGGATCAACATTATGATAAGAAGAATATTGATATTGGTTGGTCGGTTGGCTATTGGACATCATACATGCCACAAACCGATTATGAAATTCTTCTTTGGAAAGTGGAGGTGATGGTTAATACTGGTCTGGGTTGAAACTTTGGCCTTTAGCCCTTGCTATATGCTCAGCAATGGACATGCGTCTAGGGGAATCCTCACTCGGAGTGTCAACTGAAACGGATGTAGAATTAGGATATGCTTGATATTGGTCCGAATTGAAACTTTGGCCTCTAACCCTAGCTATATGCTCAGCAATGGACATGCGTCTAGGGGCATCCTCATTCGGAGTATCAACTGAAACGGATGTAGAATTAGGATACGGTTGATAAGACTTGGACTGAGGTGGCCAACCGTTTCTACCCGCTTGTTCTATCCGATCTTTTAAGGACATGGGAGAGTCGGACGGTATACCGAAGGGATTACGAAAACAAGATATATCTGGTTGTGGACAGCAAAGCTCAGCAAAAGTTCTTCTGTTGGGTCACCCATTATAAGAAGAGAAGAGGGGGAAAGGGTAAAAAGGGGAGAAAATAATTGGTTTGTTTTGAAAAAGGACGGATTTATGAAAATTCACACAAATATGAACACGCAACCCTATATCTAATGGTCACCTAGGTCAAGTCTCTAGACCGCTCCTAGACTTCCAGAAAACAAATCGCAGGATAAATCCTCAACTGCCTCTTTATCTCTCCTGTGGCCAAGTAAGTGCCAGGTAAGTGGGAGGTTCTCTGCTACGTAAGTAGCGGACCTAATTAAGTAACCACTTGCCTTAGACACACTTGCTTTAGACACCACAAAAGAAACGCGGTTAAACAATAGATTACCCATGACCTCCTTCTGTCCTAAATGAGCGCGATGGTCCTTAGAGTCTTGTCTAGATATTTTTTAATTAATGATGGTGATGTGGATGCAAGTTTTTGTGATTTTCGGGGCTTAGGAAGGGTAATGAACTCCCCACCTAATCTAAATTTGGTCTTTGCCCCTTAATTTCCGTATTAAAATATGCACAAAACAACCAATTTCAAAAATCGCAACAAATTTATTTTTTAGAGGTGCTGAATTTTGTAAAGAATCTTGTAAGAAATTGATTATTGGACAAGATCAGAGAGGAGAGGAGAAAACAGAGAGCAAACCTGAGAAATTTGGCACAGTACAAACCCTAAACGGCGGCGGTTCCGCCACAAAATCGCTACAATGGCCGCGGATCCGCGGCTTTATAGGGGAATTAGGGTTTGAAAGTTTCTTTGCAGGTCCCTGTGCTTCTCTGGATTCTTCAGATCTTCTCTGAATCTTGATCTCACTGCTGAAATGATTCCAGATTCCCTCGCAAAAATTCAAACACTAATCGTTAAGCACTTGAAGCGAATCTTGGATGAAAATTTGATGGAATAATAATTTTTTCAACCCAAATAATAAAAATGAACAAAATAGCACACATCCCCAGCAACGGCGCCATTTGATTGATCGTTTCCGTGTCGTGTTTAGAATGTTTCACAAGCAAAGAAATTTATACCGCAATCAATTAACGGTGTCGACGTAGCGCGTTAATGAATATGGATCATCCACTGAGATGCGTAATTTGCTCGTTATTGTTTTAGTGTAGTTGAAAATTAAAGAATAAAAGACAATGCATGAAAATTGATTCAAGATTTGTGAGTTTTCAATTCAAGAAACATAAGAAAAATAATGATCTAGAATCAAGAATCAAGAAATGTCCCAATCACTTTGATTTATCAAGATAATGAAGAATAGCTTGTAGGATTCGATCAAATTAGTAGTAGTGATGAATCTAGAGATGACTAATCTTATCTATTGATAATTTGTAGCTAGATTGAAGATTATGATGAAGATTAGGGATCTATTGAAGAAACTAGGGTTTCTCCTTCTCTATCCCTTGTCTTTTCATTGATCATCATTTGGATCTAGCCTTTAGCAAAGAGAATCATCAATTATTTAAACCCTAGTTTGCAATGAAATTATCAAGAATGTGATCTCGCTCCAAATTAGGTCATTGATGATTTTTTTTCCTAAAGTTAACAAATCTCATAAGACTTAAGATTAGTAAAAGGATCTTACCATCACTAGATCTACCGATTCTCTCGAATCCTCCACAAGTGGAGATTTCACTCACACATCATGAAAATTTATGAATCAAGAATCAAGAAGTTTCATAACGCAAGAATGTAAAGAAAGCAAGAATTACAATTATCACCTTTATTCAATCGACGACTAATTACACATTCCCTCAATTCGAGATTACAAGATGTTGCTCTTGATCGTGTTAGTTGTATGTATGCCCTAGAGGCCAGTATTGTACAGATGATGTATATTATATTGGATGCTTGGACATATATAGAGATGACTTTCTTGCTCGATATGATAGTATGCTATCTGGTTACTCTTTATCTGAACATGTACACTTGTCTCTTTAAACTGTCTAATAGTTACATGTTGGTAAAGCCCTTAGGATGTGTACTTGACTACCTGGACTATGATGCAGATCATACTAGTGGGGACATGGTAGTCCATAGGTACATCCTTCAAGGTCCCTAGTCGTGGGTGTATCGAGACGGGGCATCGATATACCAGTGTAGACTAGCGTATACGCTTCTCGACCCATGAGATGGGCGATGGATGATCCCATATCCATTGGTGTTTGACATCAGAGATGGTATACGGGTGCTCAGTGGAGACTGGGTACACTGGACGGACTCTCCGAGAACTCCCAGATGGTATTATACCACACGTCAGATGGCAGTTCTCAGGTGACACTTGTGCAGGTTAGTCTGTAGACCCAAGATCGTCATAGAGTCTTGTGTGATTCCCACTGTGCTTTGATCTCCACCTTACCACGTCCATGAGGGCGTGCAAAACGGTGGTTTTTGGGCACAGTCCCGAGTCACATGGAGGCAATGAGCGATAGGAGGGGTTTCGTCTCTCCCAGTATTGGGGGTTGATGTTGCGCTGTGCTCGTTTGGCCGTAACAGGAAAGTCCCTGGCCAGGGATGATCAGAGATTTGCTGGTAAGTGTTACCAGTAGTTTCTCGACCCGTTATGAGCCTCACATCGGCACGACTTATCGGTTATTGGGGTCTGACGTTTACCACCCCTAGACTTGATATGCGACATATCAGATGAACAGACCGGACTGTACGGTAAGTGTTACTGGTTGGATTCACAGGAGTATGAGCAGGCTAGCTCGTCGATCTTCTGATCGCTCAATACCCGGGTGGCCGTTACGTTTGGCAAACCGCTTGCGGCTTGTGGGTGCTTGATATGATCATCATCTGCTACCGGCGTATTGACGAGTCTTTAGAGTCCTACACAGAGGTTTCCTGGCTCAAGCGAAACGAAATAGGAGTGCATATGAGATATGTACGGGACCGAGAATAATGCGTGTATGTGATACCGCATTTTATTCTCGCGATGAATGTTTCGATTGGTTGTATGCGATATAACCTAGTTATCGAATCAAAGGCTGATTCGATAAGTCGATACATTGGATACTAGTCGGTTATGTGCGACATGACCGGATCATTGAATCAAGTGTTGATTTAATAATTTAATGTATATTTGATATATTACTTTGCATTAACTAGTATTGGTTCACTTTAAAGGGATTTTCTCACTTGAAGTGCACATTGTATATGTGATATATTTTAATGTGCACTTGATTGTATCATGCTTGATGTTGCTTGCTAACTTGAGTTTTGTGTAAAGATTAAACCATGGTTGTGTAATGGTTAGGGTTTTCTTTTTCTTACTCATTTATTTATTTATTGATTTTGGAAAAGATTATGAAGAAAATGGTGGCATTCTTTGGATTTAGTTGAAGCTTCATGAAGGTTTGACTTTGTTACCATTTTGTCTTCATGCTTAACCCTAACCATTCTAACTAACCTTGATCTATTCTGTACATCTTACCATAGTTGGTATATGATAAGTATTCACATTATTTTCATTTTAAGATACTACTCATCATATTCTATCTTCTTCTTCTTCATCATCTTCATGAAGAAAACCTTGCCTCCATCAATGGCACCTTGAGAAAAAGAGTGAGAAATCCAATTCTAAAGTGAACCCACCTCCTATTTCTTCACCCTCTACCTCTTGCCAAGTAGTATAGGGTATTTTCTTCACAAGTTTTACAACTTGGTGAAGTTGGAGCTTGATCTTGTGTAACCTCAACATAGATCATCTTCGGCATCGTAGCCGACGACTAGTCCGCTCGTTTCTCCGATGAAGCCGATGCAAGAGTCCGGGATTCGAGATGGACAGCGAGGGGACGACTACGTGGAGCTAAGGAAGTGGATAACCGGATCTACAAAGGTTGTAGCTTCTTACCTTTAGTTAAGTTGTTAACTAGCTTTATGTTTCGCCTAAAATTCTAGTTCACGATCCGTATTAGAGTTTCTCGGCACTTGTAAAATTTGAAATTCGCATGGTTGATGCCTTGTGAGACCTCTTGAGAGTGCCTAGGAACCCTACAGTGGTATCAGAGCCTAGCTAGAGCCTTAAGCGAAGTCTAGACGACGTTTGAAATCCGAACGAACATCGAAGCCCATTTCCAAAATGCTCTCTGGAAATTTTCTGAAAATTTGGATTTTTGTCAATTAAAAATATGCAGAAAAATAAGCAGGGTCTTATTTGAATTACTGTGAAAAACGAGGGTCTAAATCGATAAATCCACCGCGGAACCGCGGCACATGCTTGGCATGTGCGGCGGTTCCGCGGCCGTACTGTCCCCTTGTCCAATGATTTCTGCACAGTAATTGTTGGAGATAGTGCCCTCAGAGTCAATTATTGGATCACAGGCACGTGATTGCAATGATTGAGGGAGGACCTATCCCGGTAGGACAGTCTTACTCGAGATGATAGTATGCTATCTGGTTTATCTTTATCATCGTGTACTGCTTTAGGTGACCTGACATGTCGCTATTACACGTTGATAGAGCCCCTAGGATTTTTGCTTGACTGCCAACAGTATGATGGCGATCATATACGTGGGAGCTGGTGGTCTATAAGCACATCCTTAAAAGGTCCCTAGTCGTAGGAGTTTCGAGACAGGGCATCGATACTCCGTTAGTAGACTAGTGTATACAGTCGAGACCCCGACGAGGGGCGGTGGCCGGTCTCACAAGCCACTGGTGTCAGTTGGTTCACCTAAGATGTATACAGGTGCTCATTGGGTTATGAGTACACCGGACAGGACTCGCCGGGAACCTGCTAGTTGGTCTTATACCAGATGTCAGATAGCAGTTCCCTGGTGACATGTGTACAGGTTAGTTCATCGACCTGAGATCGTCATTTGTCTCGTGTGAGTTCCCACTGTGCTTTGATTACTACCCTACCACGGCTCAAAGGAGTCATGCAAACAGGTTTTAGTTGGGTACAGTCCCGAGCCACATGGAGGCAGTGAGCGGATCTGCAGGGGTTCGTCTCTCCCGGTATTGGGGGTGAAGTCGCGCTGTGTCTAGGAGAGCCATTACGCAAAGCCCTCGGCCGAGGCAGGAGATTTACTGGTAGGTATTCCAGTAGTATCTCAGGGCGTTCTGGGCTACACTCCGACACGACTTGTACCGCTTTTGGGGGTCTGACTTTCACCAACCCCCTAGGCCCGCCATGCGATACTCATAGACGAACGGACCGGACTGTACGGATATTGTCACTGACAGGCTCAGTTGGGTGTCGGGGTGAGCATCCTCATCGACGTCCCATTTGGTCAATAGCTGGTGGCCCGTCACGTATTGGCTTATACCTCTGACGTGCCAGTGGTTAAATCCACAGCCAAGGTATTGACGAGTCTTTAGAGTCCACCACACTCAGTTACTCAAGTTTCGGGCGAAACGCTGTAGAGGCCGTATGGAGATATGGCAGGGTTCGATCAGATACGTGCGGTATTGCACGGATCGTGATCGGACGGTTTTTACTAGCCGGCTTTGGCTTAAGCCGGATTCTAGTATTTGATAGTGTAGTTTTGTCTCTTTGCATTTGTGTTCAGTGGGAATACAAATGCGGGCATGTATTTGCAGCAGTGGGGTTTTCCTGTAATTTATTACGGGATCAGCTTTTCTGAAGTTGCCAGTTTGCATTCCGTTCCGGCCGGTTTTCCTTCATTCCTTCTCGGTCGGACTTTCTTGGTGGAGGGTGTTAATTGCAAGTTTGCAATTAACATTTAGTGGAGGGTTTTCTTGCAAGTTTGCATTATGATGAGACTTGTTTCATCATGAGATGCCTTTCTAGTCTATTCCATTCTTTTCATTTGATGGTTTGTAAAGGTGAAATGAGAGTGACCATTTTTGATAAGTGATTATTCATTCTTTTTCCTTATATGAGAAATGTTTTCTTTTCTCTCTCCAATCTTCTTCTTTTGGAGAGGGGCCGGCCACATATGAGAGGGGAGAGGGTGAGATCATTTTGAAGGAGGAAAAACTTTGTTCATATTATTATTCCTTTGCTAAGTTGAGAGCATCATATTCCTCCATAGTTCTTTCTCTCATCACCACCTCCATCCATGGCAACTTCAAGAACCCTAAAGAGACAAGTTCACTACACTATTCTATAGCAAGCCTTGGACGCGTCGGCTAGCCAACTTCGCGCCCGAGTTGCCTCGGTCAAGAGGCGGGAGCCCGTAAAAGATTCCGGCTACGTGGTGCCTTTCCGACGAGCGAGGAGGTGACGGAGATTCCGCGGGAGATCGGAGTGGAGACGAAGACCGAAGGACACGGATCGCTTGGTATAACTTCTCACCCTATCTCTCTAGTTAGCTGGTATAGGTTAATGGTTTCGATCCGGGTTTTCTTTGTCCGCGGTAGCGCCGTTTTGCAAAGTTTGCAAAATTTTTATTCCGCATTTTGGCCTCGAGTACGAGGCCGGGGCGCTGCCGTGGCGCAACATGGTATCAGAGCCACGCCATTAACCTTACCTAGCTTGTTCTAATGCGTTTTACTTATCCGATCGACCAAAATCTCAAAAAACCGTATTTTGTTCACATCAGTTTTCTGTTGGAATTTTTTGGTGTCTAAAAATTTTTCAGGTTACAGAAAAATAATGTGAACGAAATTCTAAGACCACTGTAAAAATTCGACAGTGTCAGTCGTACAGTTGACCGCGGAAGCGCGGCCAAACCCCACTTTGGGCCGCGCTTCCGCCGCAGTCTACTGTGCTCACACTGTGGAAATTTTACAGTGGGCTTTTGGGCTAATTTTGAGGCTTTTGGAATATTAATTTAGGGCCCAGGTTTTCTGTGACTGCTACAGTATTGGTTTGGGACCCGCTTGTTAATTGTTTGATCGATCGGATATTTGAAACACATTATTTCACAGTATTTACATTATATCTGCGACCGTGAATGTCACTCGATCGGTAAATCCCGTCTAACTGCTATAGCCCGGTTAGACGGATTTGCGAACGTGACTTTCACGTTGATGTTCTATGTGTATGCTGTGATGTTGCGGATCGGTCGTGGGGGATAGCCTGGTTGCAATGTTAGTACAATTTTGTTGTATTATGTACATTTGATATTGCGGGGCGAGCGTCCGACATGTGGACTGCCGTCTCTGCCTGTTTGTATTATTCTTTTGGGGCACGGCCTGGTTGCGGTCGATGTACCCGGTGTATGTATATTTTACATTCTGTACTAGGATTACCCCAGGAGGGGTGCACGGATAGCCGGGTTCTGGAGGGCAACGGGCCCGCATCTCAGGGCATTGAGACGGAGGGGGCTTCAGTCCAGGATTGGCGGGCTATTCGCCGCACTCGTAGGGGGTATAGGTTGACCCAGGAGGGGTGCCCAAGTTGCCGGATTCCGTGGAGTGCTGGGTGGTCCATTCACGGAGCTGAAGGGGGCTGCCTCGCTTCAGGTTTTGGCGGGTGACTTGCCGCGCCCGTAGGGGTCTAGGTTTTTCATTGCACAGGCTATCCACACGACCAGGGGAACGTCGGGTTTCAGCAGCGGCTCTGTGAAACCCGGGGTTTCCAGATATCTGTATTGTTCTGTGATGCTGTACATTTCTGTGATGTTGCATTTTATTCACGCCTTGAGCGAAATACTATATATTGGTATATATATTAGTAGATGTTGTATATGTTTTACATCCGCGCTAGTCCAGTCCCCACTCTGCCGTTAGTTAGCTAACCTAACGGGTGATGACGGGACCCAGTGGCGAATGCGGATGGCATATACGTACGTCTGTATATTTTCGTTCTTTGTGGTGTGATCAATTGATGGGACTGCATTGATTCGGATCAATGCAAGATAAACAAACCTAATCTGATGTTGTTGGAACACTTTTTCAAAAAGCTGTTATTGCAAGGACGTTCTCTTTTGTTTTTCATAGTGGTATTCATTTGGAATATCCTGCTCCTCAGTCGATGAGGCAAGGGCCGAGATCCCTTCACCGGGAGTGACCCCTTGGACAGAAGTTTGCGTCAGGGCATTAACTTCACTATAGCCGATTACTTTTGCTTTGCATCGTGGTATTCAGTTGGAATATCCTGCACCTCATTCTACGGGGAAAGAGCCGAGATCCCTTCACCGGGAGTGACCTCTTTAGTAAAGGTTTTCGTCACTATATTTTATAAAAGGCTATGCAGTTCCTTCAACGATATCAAGTTCATTACGTTAAAGGTTTTTCGCCAAAAACCATTCGTAGCCCTCCGTCATTTCCTACAGGTATTATTTGGTATTCGTGCTGCGTTTGTTGACCTAGTCAAGACGTAGTGTTCGGTAGCTAAGTGGTACTTGTTTGTTGCATAAGTGGGATTGGTTAGGACAGTCGTGCGGCCTTGTTGACCTAGTCAAGGGCACGTACGGGTGGGTTTAATGCGATCCAGAACAATGACGGGTTGAACTTGACTGGCGGTTTATGGTTTGTTGACCTAGTCAAGGTCATAAACCACTTGGGGTAAAAATCACATCGGGAGTTTCAAAAGAACTGAAACTTGCCAGGTATGCGCATACCTTCTGGAGTGTGGTGACGTGAGTGGATTCCGTCACGTTATCATGCGATGATAGTTGGATCCCGATTCCCACTGATGAGTTAGTTTACTCCTCGGGTGATCCCGACTAATTCTTCTTTCAGGTTTGGAGGAGAATTTGAGGTACAGTGGGAGGTTTCCTGATTAGATAAAGTGGTAACCATTCTGATCTAGGTAAGAGTGCACGCTGAGTGTTTCTTTTCTCTCTCTCTGGCAGCGACCATTGACCCGACCCTGGACTATGACTCAGTGACAAAGTTGACCGAACCTTCTTAACACTGGCTTTTGGATTGTCAGAGTTGCAGACCTCATTGCCACTCCTACTTTTACCCTTTTCTCCAGGACACCCCGTATTACTACGAACGTCCACTTCCATTGGACAAAACCATCGTATGGTTATATACGAACTCGAAGGACTTCGAGGATGGTTTCTGGTTCTGGAGAAAACGAATAGGATTATTCAGTTGTCTTTTCTTTTCACCTTCTCTCAGGTTGCGAGTACTCCTTGGTTTAGGAGTAGTACACCTATTACGCAAATTGGATAGTCTTCTTCCAAACCATAGGCTGGTGCCGAACGGTGGGGAATGAAGAAAACCAATTAGCATAATGATGGTGTGCAGAAGGTATTAAGTCAAGACAAAGTAAGGGATTAGTAGGAGGGCAAAGTAAATTGCAACTGATATTCACGACCAAACCAAGTATTTCTTCGCCAATCCTAAATCACCTTTGTATTTCTCCAGGACACTCCGTATCACTACGAAGATCCCATTTTATTGGATAATCCATCGTATGGTTATATACGAACTCGAAAGGAACTTGTTCCAGTTCGGGGATGGATCCTGGTTCAGGAGAAATAGGAATAAAGTACATTCAGGTGTCTTTTATCTTCACCTTCTCTCGCTTTGCGAGTGCTCCTAGGATTAGGACAGTACACCCTTTATGCTTTTTGGATAGTCTTCTTCCAAACCATAGGCTGGTGCCGAACGGTAGGGAAGGAAGAAAACCATTTGGCCTAAAGGGGTGTACAGAAGGTAATGACTAAAGACATATGAAGGGATTTGAAGAGGTGGCAAAGAATTATACGGTTATAGTTGTGAATCTGGATAATGGAAGAGGCATTACTAGGAATACCAGGATACCCCGACGAAACATTTCAATGTTTCAGTTTCACTGTGTACTGTTAATAGAAAACTGATTTCCCGATTAGACACTTACTCCAGGGTATGTATTTGCCAGGTATGATTCTCACATCTGTATGGTTTTACAGATGATGAGTGGGAGTAAGTTATTTGGAATTGGGTGATCATCCTCATTATATCGGGATTCGTTGTAATCGGTGATATTTGAGGAAGTCACCTGGGTTGTTTGCCGGTCGGCAAATATTTGGTTTTGAATATCCGCTGTTGTGCACCAATTTCAAATTGATATATCTGTACGTCTATTTTCATAGAGTGAGATATGCCTTTTGATATTATGTCGATGACATTTACCTATATCAGTGGATGGTTAGGTAAGGAGCATTAAACAGCGGTGTAATTCTTCTTAACCATAAGTACAGTTTTCAACCTACGACACACAGTGAAAGAGTTGTTAGACTCAGCGGACTTATACAGAGTATTGTATGCTGTCCAGTGTCCATTAGGACAGAGGGGTTGGTTCTCATACTATATTCTGTTTACTTTTAACTTCTCTAGTTCTTAGACATGTGTTTCATGGAAACACAGGGTCTAAGTTTTGAGGAGTTATAGGTATTTGAATAAAGTAGAGAACCAGGTATACCAAGTATCGGGATTCTTCAAAGTGATCGAAGATGTAGATACTTGCGTATGGTATTCAGTTGATAGTGATGATAAAGAGAACTTGCTTCTCTTTCAGGTTACTCATAATTGGATGCATTCCTAAGTTGAGTAACGCTGATCGGCCTCCTTCCATTTAGTTGACATGCACTGGAGACAGCTGCATGATTTGAATCTGGTTCAATTAAATCAGTGCCTCTGGTTCTATATTGGATATAGAACAGTTCATATCTTAACGATGTTAAGGTACGGGGAGTTGTCCGGCTTATGCTTAAAACCAGACTCCGGATAACTCAAGGCACGTTTCTGTAATGGCTGTTTGTGGGTTGACCCAGGCTATGACGAGGGTTGACTTTCTACCATCTGGCAGATCAATAGAAATATTGTTCTAGACTCGCCACAGTTTTATTAAAAATGGATTTTTTCAAATACAGTAGTGGGAGTATGGTAGAACTGGAAGTGATTCCAGAACCACAAACGATTACTGAAGATTTGATAAGGAACCTAAAGATTCAATCTGATTTGACATTCCATTGGCCACTCCGCAGATAAGGTGGGTAACTTCAGGCACCCGAGAGGTACTCCGGTAGCCTCAAGGACGGTGACAGGGAAGTTCTTGTTTACCCACACTTGCCATTTCTGTTGTTCCAGGCTGCGAGACCCGGTGAGAGGATGAGTATAGCGTCGTTCTAAACTAGCTTTAGAAGTGCGCGTCTATATGACTCCACCAGAGGGTTGTCGTAGTCAGTGGGAGCAGCGGAAGCATTGGTGGACATCAGGCTTATGTCTATTTATAGACTAAAGCAGATGTAGCGGAGATAGATCATCTGTTTCTGATGTGACAGTCATGGGTTTGACGTCATCAGAATAGGGGATGGATCTGTTGAGAAGGTAGTAGGAAGTGATATTCCTATACTACGATCGGTTATACTTTGGTCGTCACACAGTGTTTTCTCCACATGGGACTTGGATATTATATCAAACATACTGGTTACTAGACCTATGGTTTTAGATCTAGATTTGGGTGGTTTCCCAATCAGGGTACCTTGACAGCATTCTATAAGTATTTAGAATGGACGACTCCTGGCATGGTAGTGTACCCGCAGGTAATGGAGTCACCCTCTCTAAAGGTGTCTTACAGACTAAAGGGGAGAGGGATATGCATGATTGACAAATCACTTGCTTAGGCAATTGAGTCAATCATGAGATGTCAAGTACCACACCAGATGTTGTTCTTGCAGTAGGTGCAATAAGTTGATATTGATCCAATCCTGGAGGAACAGTCGGAAGCAGTTTTAGAACATAAGTGGATGTTCTAGGGATATGATAACGACAGCCTCATTTGGGAGACAGTTATCATTCCAGGCTTCCAAGGTGACATGGACGACAAGGAGGTTGTCAGAGTTATAGTTCTCCCTCTGACGAGGGGCAGTATTTTGGACAGGTGGTCCAAGGCAATACTGAGGGTGGCATGGCGCAGGATACTGATTAAGTTCAGTTGTCGATACAGTCTAAGAAGTTTGGATTTGGAGTTCATTCATGAGCTAGGTCCCATCAGACATCCAGACATTCTAAGACAGGTATTGCTCATTTCGGGAGATGGCTTTCTCCGCGAACATGAGATATAGAGAGACATAGAAAGAAACATCACAGCGGATCCACTCACTGAGGCTATTCCTCGAACGCAAAAGTTTCACAAACGAGCTTTGTGAGACTGACTAGTAGAGGAGTTGGGTGTTCGGTATCACACGGGCTGTGAGTATGCGACATCGCAATAATTAGCCTTGAGTGCAAGTGGGAGATTGTTGGAGATAGTGCCCTCAGAGTCAATTATTGGATCACAGGCATGTGATTGCAATGATTGAGGGAGGACCTATCCCGGTAGGACAGTCTTACTCGAGATGATAGTATGCTATCTGGTTTATCTTTATCATCGTGTACTGCTTTAGGTGACCTGACATGTCGCTATTACACGTTGATAGAGCCCCTAGGATTTTTGCTTGACTGCCAACAGTATGATGGCGATCATATACGTGGGAGCTGGTGGTCTATAAGCACATCCTTAAAAGGTCCCTAGTCGTAGGAGTTTCGAGACAGGGCATCGATACTCCGTTAGTAGACTAGTGTATACAGTCGAGACCCCGACGAGGGGCGGTGGCCGGTCTCACAAGCCACTGGTGTCAGTTGGTTCACCTAAGATGTATACAGGTGCTCATTGGGTTATGAGTACACCGGACAGGACTCGCCGGGAACCTACTAGTTGGTCTTATACCAGATGTCAGATAGCAGTTCCCTGGTGACATGTGTACAGGTTAGTTCATCGACCTGAGATCGTCATTTGTCTCGTGTGAGTTCCCACTGTGCTTTGATTACTACCCTACCACGGCTCAAAGGAGTCGTGCAAACAGGTTTTAGTTGGGTACAGTCCCGAGCCACATGGAGGCAGTGAGCGGATCTGCAGGGGTTCGTCTCTCCCGGTATTGGGGGTGAGGTCGCGCTGTGTCTAGGAGAGCCATTACGCAAAGCCCTCGGCCGAGGCAGGAGATTTACTGGTAGGTATTCCAGTAGTATCTCAGGGCGTTCTGGGCTACACTCCGACACGACTTGTACCGCTTTTGGGGGTCTGACTTTCACCAACCCCCTAGGCCCGCCATGCGATACTCATAGACGAACGGACCGGACTGTACGGATATTGTCACTGACAGGCTCAGTTGGGTGTCGGGGTGAGCATCCTCATCGACGTCCCATTTGGTCAATAGCTGGTGGCCCGTCACGTATTGGCTTATACCTCTGACGTGCCAGTGGTTAAATCCACAGCCAAGGTATTGACGAGTCTTTAGAGTCCACCACACTCAGTTACTCAAGTTTCGGGCGAAACGCTGTAGAGGCCGTATGGAGATATGGCAGGGTTCGATCAGATACGTGCGGTATTGCACGGATCGTGATCGGACGGTTTTTACTAGCCGGCTTTGGCTTAAGCCGGATTCTAGTATTTGATAGTGTAGTTTTGTCTCTTTGCATTTGTGTTCAGTGGGAATACAAATGCGGGCATGTATTTGCAGCAGTGGGGTTTTCCTGTAATTTATTACGGGATCAGCTTTTCTGAAGTTGCCAGTTTGCATTCCGTTCCGGCCGGTTTTCCTTCATTCCTTCTCGGTCGGACTTTCTTGGTGGAGGGTGTTAATTGCAAGTTTGCAATTAACATTTAGTGGAGGGTTTTCTTGCAAGTTTGCATTATGATGAGACTTGTTTCATCATGAGATGCCTTTCTAGTCTATTCCATTCTTTTCATTTGATGGTTTGTAAAGGTGAAATGAGAGTGACCATTTTTGATAAGTGATTATTCATTCTTTTTCCTTATATGAGAAATGTTTTCTTTTCTCTCTCCAATCTTCTTCTTTTGGAGAGGGGCCGGCCACATATGAGAGGGGAGAGGGTGAGATCATTTTGAAGGAGGAAAAACTTTGTTCATATTATTATTCCTTTGCTAAGTTGAGAGCATCATATTCCTCCATAGTTCTTTCTCTCATCACCACCTCCATCCATGGCAACTTCAAGAACCCTAAAGAGACAAGTTCACTACACTATTCTATAGCAAGCCTTGGACGCGTCGGCTAGCCAACTTCGCGCCCGAGTTGCCTCGGTCAAGAGGCGGGAGCCCGTAAAAGATTCCGGCTACGTGGTGCCTTTCCGACGAGCGAGGAGGTGACGGAGATTCCGCGGGAGATCGGAGTGGAGACGAAGACCGAAGGACACGGATCGCTTGGTATAACTTCTCACCCTATCTCTCTAGTTAGCTGGTATAGGTTAATGGTTTCGATCCGGGTTTTCTTTGTCCGCGGTAGCGCCGTTTTGCAAAGTTTGCAAAATTTTTATTCCGCATTTTGGCCTCGAGTACGAGGCCGGGGCGCTGCCGTGGCGCAACATGGTATCAGAGCCACGCCATTAACCTTACCTAGCTTGTTCTAATGCGTTTTACTTATCCGATCGACCAAAATCTCAAAAAACCGTATTTTGTTCACATCAGTTTTCTGTTGGAATTTTTTGGTGTCTAAAAATTTTTCAGGTTACAGAAAAATAATGTGAACGAAATTCTAAGACCACTGTAAAAATTCGACAGTGTCAGTCGTACAGTTGACCGCGGAAGCGCGGCCAAACCCCACTTTGGGCCGCGCTTCCGCCGCAGTCTACTGTGCTCACACTGTGGAAATTTTACAGTGGGCTTTTGGGCTAATTTTGAGGCTTTTGGAATATTAATTTAGGGCCCAGGTTTTCTGTGACTGCTACAGTATTGGTTTGGGACCCGCTTGTTAATTGTTTGATCGATCGGATATTTGAAACACATTATTTCACAGTATTTACATTATATCTGCGACCGTGAATGTCACTCGATCGGTAAATCCCGTCTAACTGCTATAGCCCGGTTAGACGGATTTGCGAACGTGACTTTCACGTTGATGTTCTATGTGTATGCTGTGATGTTGCGGATCGGTCGTGGGGGATAGCCTGGTTGCAATGTTAGTACAATTTTGTTGTATTATGTACATTTGATATTGCGGGGCGAGCGTCCGACATGTGGACTGCCGTCTCTGCCTGTTTGTATTATTCTTTTGGGGCACGGCCTGGTTGCGGTCGATGTACCCGGTGTATGTATATTTTACATTCTGTACTAGGATTACCCCAGGAGGGGTGCACGGATAGCCGGGTTCTGGAGGGCAACGGGCCCGCATCTCAGGGCATTGAGACGGAGGGGGCTTCAGTCCAGGATTGGCGGGCTATTCGCCGCACTCGTAGGGGGTATAGGTTGACCCAGGAGGGGTGCCCAAGTTGCCGGATTCCGTGGAGTGCTGGGTGGTCCATTCACGGAGCTGAAGGGGGCTGCCTCGCTTCAGGTTTTGGCGGGTGACTTGCCGCGCCCGTAGGGGTCTAGGTTTTTCATTGCACAGGCTATCCACACGACCAGGGGAACGTCGGGTTTCAGCAGCGGCTCTGTGAAACCCGGGGTTTCCAGATATCTGTATTGTTCTGTGATGCTGTACATTTCTGTGATGTTGCATTTTATTCACGCCTTGAGCGAAATACTATATATTGGTATATATATTAGTAGATGTTGTATATGTTTTACATCCGCGCTAGTCCAGTCCCCACTCTGCCGTTAGTTAGCTAACCTAACGGGTGATGACGGGACCCAGTGGCGAATGCGGATGGCATATACGTACGTCTGTATATTTTCGTTCTTTGTGGTGTGATCAATTGATGGGACTGCATTGATTCGGATCAATGCAAGATAAACAAACCTAATCTGATGTTGTTGGAACACTTTTTCAAAAAGCTGTTATTGCAAGGACGTTCTCTTTTGTTTTTCATAGTGGTATTCATTTGGAATATCCTGCTCCTCAGTCGATGAGGCAAGGGCCGAGATCCCTTCACTGGGAGTGACCCCTTGGACAGAAGTTTGCGTCAGGGCATTAACTTCACTATAGCCGATTACTTTTGCTTTGCATCGTGGTATTCAGTTGGAATATCCTGCACCTCATTCTACGGGGAAAGAGCCGAGATCCCTTCACCGGGAGTGACCTCTTTAGTAAAGGTTTTCGTCACTATATTTTATAAAAGGCTATGCAGTTCCTTCAACGATATCAAGTTCATTACGTTAAAGGTTTTTCGCCAAAAACCATTCGTAGCCCTCCGTCATTTCCTACAGGTATTATTTGGTATTCGTGCTGCGTTTGTTGACCTAGTCAAGACGTAGTGTTCGGTAGCTAAGTGGTACTTGTTTGTTGCATAAGTGGGATTGGTTAGGACAGTCGTGCGGCCTTGTTGACCTAGTCAAGGGCACGTACGGGTGGGTTTAATGCGATCCAGAACAATGACGGGTTGAACTTGACTGGCGGTTTATGGTTTGTTGACCTAGTCAAGGTCATAAACCACTTGGGGTAAAAATCACATCGGGAGTTTCAAAAGAACTGAAACTTGCCAGGTATGCGCATACCTTCTGGAGTGTGGTGACGTGAGTGGATTCCGTCACGTTATCATGCGATGATAGTTGGATCCCGATTCCCACTGATGAGTTAGTTTACTCCTCGGGTGATCCCGACTAATTCTTCTTTCAGGTTTGGAGGAGAATTTGAGGTACAGTGGGAGGTTTCCTGATTAGATAAAGTGGTAACCATTCTGATCTAGGTAAGAGTGCACGCTGAGTGTTTCTTTTCTCTCTCTCTGGCAGCGACCATTGACCCGACCCTGGACTATGACTCAGTGACAAAGTTGACCGAACCTTCTTAACACTGGCTTTTGGATTGTCAGAGTTGCAGACCTCATTGCCACTCCTACTTTTACCCTTTTCTCCAGGACACCCCGTATTACTACGAACGTCCACTTCCATTGGACAAAACCATCGTATGGTTATATACGAACTCGAAGGACTTCGAGGATGGTTTCTGGTTCTGGAGAAAACGAATAGGATTATTCAGTTGTCTTTTCTTTTCACCTTCTCTCAGGTTGCGAGTACTCCTTGGTTTAGGAGTAGTACACCTATTACGCAAATTGGATAGTCTTCTTCCAAACCATAGGCTGGTGCCGAACGGTGGGGAATGAAGAAAACCAATTAGCATAATGATGGTGTGCAGAAGGTATTAAGTCAAGACAAAGTAAGGGATTAGTAGGAGGGCAAAGTAAATTGCAACTGATATTCACGACCAAACCAAGTATTTCTTCGCCAATCCTAAATCACCTTTGTATTTCTCCAGGACACTCCGTATCACTACGAAGATCCCATTTTATTGGATAATCCATCGTATGGTTATATACGAACTCGAAAGGAACTTGTTCCAGTTCGGGGATGGATCCTGGTTCAGGAGAAATAGGAATAAAGTACATTCAGGTGTCTTTTATCTTCACCTTCTCTCGCTTTGCGAGTGCTCCTAGGATTAGGACAGTACACCCTTTATGCTTTTTGGATAGTCTTCTTCCAAACCATAGGCTGGTGCCGAACGGTAGGGAAGGAAGAAAACCATTTGGCCTAAAGGGGTGTACAGAAGGTAATGACTAAAGACATATGAAGGGATTTGAAGAGGTGGCAAAGAATTATACGGTTATAGTTGTGAATCTGGATAATGGAAGAGGCATTACTAGGAATACCAGGATACCCCGACGAAACATTTCAATGTTTCAGTTTCACTGTGTACTGTTAATAGAAAACTGATTTCCCGATTAGACACTTACTCCAGGGTATGTATTTGCCAGGTATGATTCTCACATCTGTATGGTTTTACAGATGATGAGTGGGAGTAAGTTATTGGGAATTGGGTGATCATCCTCATTATATCGGGATTCGTTGTAATCGGTGATATTTGAGGAAGTCACCTGGGTTGTTTGCCGGTCGGCAAATATTTGGTTTTGAATATCCGCTGTTGTGCACCAATTTCAAATTGATATATCTGTACGTCTATTTTCATAGAGTGAGATATGCCTTTTGATATTATGTCGATGACATTTACCTATATCAGTGGATGGTTAGGTAAGGAGCATTAAACAGCGGTGTAATTCTTCTTAACCATAAGTACAGTTTTCAACCTACGACACACAGTGAAAGAGTTGTTAGACTCAGCGGACTTATACAGAGTATTGTATGCTGTCCAGTGTCCATTAGGACAGAGGGGTTGGTTCTCATACTATATTCTGTTTACTTTTAACTTCTCTAGTTCTTAGACATGTGTTTCATGGAAACACAGGGTCTACGTTTTGAGGAGTTATAGGTATTTGAATAAAGTAGAGAACCAGGTATACCAAGTATCGGGATTCTTCAAAGTGATCGAAGATATAGATACTTGCGTATGGTATTCAGTTGATAGTGATGATAAAGAGAACTTGCTTCTCTTTCAGGTTACTCATAATTGGATGCATTCCTAAGTTGAGTAACGCTGATCGGCCTCCTTCCATTTAGTTGACATGCACTGGAGACAGCTGCATGATTTGAATCTGGTTCAATTAAATCAGTGCCTCTGGTTCTATATTGGATATAGAACAGTTCATATCTTAACGATGTTAAGGTACGGGGAGTTGTCCGGCTTATGCTTAAAACCAGACTCCGGATAACTCAAGGCACGTTTCTGTAATGGCTGTTTGTGGGTTGACCCAGGCTATGACGAGGGTTGACTTTCTACCATCTGGCAGATCAATAGAAATATTGTTCTAGACTCGCCACAGTTTTATTAAAAATGGATTTTTTCAAATACAGTAGTGGGAGTATGGTAGAACTGGAAGTGATTCCAGAACCACAAACGATTACTGAAGATTTGATAAGGAACCTAAAGATTCAATCTGATTTGACATTCCATTGGCCACTCCGCAGATAAGGTGGGTAACTTCAGGCACCCGAGAGGTACTCCGGTAGCCTCAAGGACGGTGACAGGGAAGTTCTTGTTTACCCACACTTGCCATTTCTGTTGTTCCAGGCTGCGAGACCCGGTGAGAGGATGAGTATAGCGTCGTTCTAAACTAGCTTTAGAAGTGCGCGTCTATATGACTCCACCAGAGGGTTGTCGTAGTCAGTGGGAGCAGCGGAAGCATTGGTGGACATCAGGCTTATGTCTATTTATAGACTAAAGCAGATGTAGCGGAGATAGATCATCTGTTTCTGATGTGACAGTCATGGGTTTGACGTCATCAGAATAGGGGATGGATCTGTTGAGAAGGTAGTAGGAAGTGATATTCCTATACTACGATCGGTTATACTTTGGTCGTCACACAGTGTTTTCTCCACATGGGACTTGGATATTATATCAAACATACTGGTTACTAGACCTATGGTTTTAGATCTAGATTTGGGTGGTTTCCCAATCAGGGTACCTTGACAGCATTCTATAAGTATTTAGAATGGACGACTCCTGGCATGGTAGTGTACCCGCAGGTAATGGAGTCACCCTCTCTAAAGGTGTCTTACAGACTAAAGGGGAGAGGGATATGCATGATTGACAAATCACTTGCTTAGGCAATTGAGTCAATCATGAGATGTCAAGTACCACACCAGATGTTGTTCTTGCAGTAGGTGCAATAAGTTGATATTGATCCAATCCTGGAGGAACAGTCGGAAGCAGTTTTAGAACATAAGTGGATGTTCTAGGGATATGATAACGACAGCCTCATTTGGGAGACAGTTATCATTCCAGGCTTCCAAGGTGACATGGACGACAAGGAGGTTGTCAGAGTTATAGTTCTCCCTCTGACGAGGGGCAGTATTTTGGACAGGTGGTCCAAGGCAATACTGAGGGTGGCATGGCGCAGGATACTGATTAAGTTCAGTTGTCGATACAGTCTAAGAAGTTTGGATTTGGAGTTCATTCATGAGCTAGGTCCCATCAGACATCCAGACATTCTAAGACAGGTATTGCTCATTTCGGGAGATGGCTTTCTCCGCGAACATGAGATATAGAGAGACATAGAAAGAAACATCACAGCGGATCCACTCACTGAGGCTATTCCTCGAACGCAAAAGTTTCACAAACGAGCTTTGTGAGACTGACTAGTAGAGGAGTTGGGTGTTCGGTATCACACGGGCTGTGAGTATGCGACATCGCAATAATTAGCCTTGAGTGCAAGTGGGAGATTGTTGGAGATAGTGCCCTCAGAGTCAATTATTGGATCACAGGCACGTGATTGCAATGATTGAGGGAGGACCTATCCCGGTAGGACAGTCTTACTCGAGATGATAGTATGCTATCTGGTTTATCTTTATCATCGTGTACTGCTTTAGGTGACCTGACATGTCGCTATTACACGTTGATAGAGCCCCTAGGATTTTTGCTTGACTGCCAACAGTATGATGGCGATCATATACGTGGGAGCTGGTGGTCTATAAGCACATCCTTAAAAGGTCCCTAGTCGTAGGAGTTTCGAGACAGGGCATCGATACTCCGTTAGTAGACTAGTGTATACAGTCGAGACCCCGACGAGGGGCGGTGGCCGGTCTCACAAGCCACTGGTGTCAGTTGGTTCACCTAAGATGTATACAGGTGCTCATTGGGTTATGAGTACACCGGACAGGACTCGCCGGGAACCTACTAGTTGGTCTTATACCAGATGTCAGATAGCAGTTCCCTGGTGACATGTGTACAGGTTAGTTCATCGACCTGAGATCGTCATTTGTCTCGTGTGAGTTCCCACTGTGCTTTGATTACTACCCTACCACGGCTCAAAGGAGTCGTGCAAACAGGTTTTAGTTGGGTACAGTCCCGAGCCACATGGAGGCAGTGAGCGGATCTGCAGGGGTTCGTCTCTCCCGGTATTGGGGGTGAGGTCGCGCTGTGTCTAGGAGAGCCATTACGCAAAGCCCTCGGCCGAGGCAGGAGATTTACTGGTAGGTATTCCAGTAGTATCTCAGGGCGTTCTGGGCTACACTCCGACACGACTTGTACCGCTTTTGGGGGTCTGACTTTCACCAACCCCCTAGGCCCGCCATGCGATACTCATAGACGAACGGACCGGACTGTACGGATATTGTCACTGACAGGCTCAGTTGGGTGTCGGGGTGAGCATCCTCATCGACGTCCCATTTGGTCAATAGCTGGTGGCCCGTCACGTATTGGCTTATACCTCTGACGTGCCAGTGGTTAAATCCACAGCCAAGGTATTGACGAGTCTTTAGAGTCCACCACACTCAGTTACTCAAGTTTCGGGCGAAACGCTGTAGAGGCCGTATGGAGATATGGCAGGGTTCGATCAGATACGTGCGGTATTGCACGGATCGTGATCGGACGGTTTTTACTAGCCGGCTTTGGCTTAAGCCGGATTCTAGTATTTGATAGTGTAGTTTTGTCTCTTTGCATTTGTGTTCAGTGGGAATACAAATGCGGGCATGTATTTGCAGCAGTGGGGTTTTCCTGTAATTTATTACGGGATCAGCTTTTCTGAAGTTGCCAGTTTGCATTCCGTTCCGGCCGGTTTTCCTTCATTCCTTCTCGGTCGGACTTTCTTGGTGGAGGGTGTTAATTGCAAGTTTGCAATTAACATTTAGTGGAGGGTTTTCTTGCAAGTTTGCATTATGATGAGACTTGTTTCATCATGAGATGCCTTTCTAGTCTATTCCATTCTTTTCATTTGATGGTTTGTAAAGGTGAAATGAGAGTGACCATTTTTGATAAGTGATTATTCATTCTTTTTCCTTATATGAGAAATGTTTTCTTTTCTCTCTCCAATCTTCTTCTTTTGGAGAGGGGCCGGCCACATATGAGAGGGGAGAGGGTGAGATCATTTTGAAGGAGGAAAAACTTTGTTCATATTATTATTCCTTTGCTAAGTTGAGAGCATCATATTCCTCCATAGTTCTTTCTCTCATCACCACCTCCATCCATGGCAACTTCAAGAACCCTAAAGAGACAAGTTCACTACACTATTCTATAGCAAGCCTTGGACGCGTCGGCTAGCCAACTTCGCGCCCGAGTTGCCTCGGTCAAGAGGCGGGAGCCCGTAAAAGATTCCGGCTACGTGGTGCCTTTCCGACGAGCGAGGAGGTGACGGAGATTCCGCGGGAGATCGGAGTGGAGACGAAGACCGAAGGACACGGATCGCTTGGTATAACTTCTCACCCTATCTCTCTAGTTAGCTGGTATAGGTTAATGGTTTCGATCCGGGTTTTCTTTGTCCGCGGTAGCGCCGTTTTGCAAAGTTTGCAAAATTTTTATTCCGCATTTTGGCCTCGAGTACGAGGCCGGGGCGCTGCCGTGGCGCAACATGGTATCAGAGCCACGCCATTAACCTTACCTAGCTTGTTCTAATGTGTTTTACTTATCCGATCGACCAAAATCTCAAAAAACCGTATTTTGTTCACATCAGTTTTCTGTTGGAATTTTTTGGTGTCTAAAAATTTTTCAGGTTACAGAAAAATAATGTGAACGAAATTCTAAGACCACTGTAAAAATTCGACAGTGTCAGTCGTACAGTTGACCGCGGAAGCGCGGCCAAACCCCACTTTGGGCCGCGCTTCCGCCGCAGTCTACTGTGCTCACACTGTGGAAATTTTACAGTGGGCTTTTGGGCTAATTTTGAGGCTTTTGGAATATTAATTTAGGGCCCAGGTTTTCTGTGACTGCTACAGTATTGGTTTGGGACCCGCTTGTTAATTGTTTGATCGATCGGATATTTGAAACACATTATTTCACAGTATTTACATTATATCTGCGACCGTGAATGTCACTCGATCGGTAAATCCCGTCTAACTGCTATAGCCCGGTTAGACGGATTTGCGAACGTGACTTTCACGTTGATGTTCTATGTGTATGCTGTGATGTTGCGGATCGGTCGTGGGGGATAGCCTGGTTGCAATGTTAGTACAATTTTGTTGTATTATGTACATTTGATATTGCGGGGCGAGCGTCCGACATGTGGACTGCCGTCTCTGCCTGTTTGTATTATTCTTTTGGGGCACGGCCTGGTTGCGGTCGATGTACCCGGTGTATGTATATTTTACATTCTGTACTAGGATTACCCCAGGAGGGGTGCACGGATAGCCGGGTTCTGGAGGGCAACGGGCCCGCATCTCAGGGCATTGAGACGGAGGGGGCTTCAGTCCAGGATTGGCGGGCTATTCGCCGCACTCGTAGGGGGTATAGGTTGACCCAGGAGGGGTGCCCAAGTTGCCGGATTCCGTGGAGTGCTGGGTGGTCCATTCACGGAGCTGAAGGGGGCTGCCTCGCTTCAGGTTTTGGCGGGTGACTTGCCGCGCCCGTAGGGGTCTAGGTTTTTCATTGCACAGGCTATCCACACGACCAGGGGAACGTCGGGTTTCAGCAGCGGCTCTGTGAAACCCGGGGTTTCCAGATATCTGTATTGTTCTGTGATGCTGTACATTTCTGTGATGTTGCATTTTATTCACGCCTTGAGCGAAATACTATATATTGGTATATATATTAGTAGATGTTGTATATGTTTTACATCCGCGCTAGTCCAGTCCCCACTCTGCCGTTAGTTAGCTAACCTAACGGGTGATGACGGGACCCAGTGGCGAATGCGGATGGCATATACGTACGTCTGTATATTTTCGTTCTTTGTGGTGTGATCAATTGATGGGACTGCATTGATTCGGATCAATGCAAGATAAACAAACCTAATCTGATGTTGTTGGAACACTTTTTTAAAAAGCTGTTATTGCAAGGACGTTCTCTTTTGTTTTTCATAGTGGTATTCATTTGGAATATCCTGCTCCTCAGTCGATGAGGCAAGGGCCGAGATCCCTTCACCGGGAGTGACCCCTTGGACAGAAGTTTGCGTCAGGGCATTAACTTCACTATAGCCGATTACTTTTGCTTTGCATCGTGGTATTCAGTTGGAATATCCTGCACCTCATTCTACGGGGAAAGAGCCGAGATCCCTTCACCGGGAGTGACCTCTTTAGTAAAGGTTTTCGTCACTATATTTTATAAAAGGCTATGCAGTTCCTTCAACGATATCAAGTTCATTACGTTAAAGGTTTTTCGCCAAAAACCATTCGTAGCCCTCCGTCATTTCCTACAGGTATTATTTGGTATTCGTGCTGCGTTTGTTGACCTAGTCAAGACGTAGTGTTCGGTAGCTAAGTGGTACTTGTTTGTTGCATAAGTGGGATTGGTTAGGACAGTCGTGCGGCCTTGTTGACCTAGTCAAGGGCACGTACGGGTGGGTTTAATGCGATCCAGAACAATGACGGGTTGAACTTGACTGGCGGTTTATGGTTTGTTGACCTAGTCAAGGTCATAAACCACTTGGGGTAAAAATCACATCGGGAGTTTCAAAAGAACTGAAACTTGCCAGGTATGCGCATACCTTCTGGAGTGTGGTGACGTGAGTGGATTCCGTCACGTTATCATGCGATGATAGTTGGATCCCGATTCCCACTGATGAGTTAGTTTACTCCTCGGGTGATCCCGACTAATTCTTCTTTCAGGTTTGGAGGAGAATTTGAGGTACAGTGGGAGGTTTCCTGATTAGATAAAGTGGTAACCATTCTGATCTAGGTAAGAGTGCACGCTGAGTGTTTCTTTTCTCTCTCTCTGGCAGCGACCATTGACCCGACCCTGGACTATGACTCAGTGACAAAGTTGACCGAACCTTCTTAACACTGGCTTTTGGATTGTCAGAGTTGCAGACCTCATTGCCACTCCTACTTTTACCCTTTTCTCCAGGACACCCCGTATTACTACGAACGTCCACTTCCATTGGACAAAACCATCGTATGGTTATATACGAACTCGAAGGACTTCGAGGATGGTTTCTGGTTCTGGAGAAAACGAATAGGATTATTCAGTTGTCTTTTCTTTTCACCTTCTCTCAGGTTGCGAGTACTCCTTGGTTTAGGAGTAGTACACCTATTACGCAAATTGGATAGTCTTCTTCCAAACCATAGGCTGGTGCCGAACGGTGGGGAATGAAGAAAACCAATTAGCATAATGATGGTGTGCAGAAGGTATTAAGTCAAGACAAAGTAAGGGATTAGTAGGAGGGCAAAGTAAATTGCAACTGATATTCACGACCAAACCAAGTATTTCTTCGCCAATCCTAAATCACCTTTGTATTTCTCCAGGACACTCCGTATCACTACGAAGATCCCATTTTATTGGATAATCCATCGTATGGTTATATACGAACTCGAAAGGAACTTGTTCCAGTTCGGGGATGGATCCTGGTTCAGGAGAAATAGGAATAAAGTACATTCAGGTGTCTTTTATCTTCACCTTCTCTCGCTTTGCGAGTGCTCCTAGGATTAGGACAGTACACCCTTTATGCTTTTTGGATAGTCTTCTTCCAAACCATAGGCTGGTGCCGAACGGTAGGGAAGGAAGAAAACCATTTGGCCTAAAGGGGTGTACAGAAGGTAATGACTAAAGACATATGAAGGGATTTGAAGAGGTGGCAAAGAATTATACGGTTATAGTTGTGAATCTGGATAATGGAAGAGGCATTACTAGGAATACCAGGATACCCCGACGAAACATTTCAATGTTTCAGTTTCACTGTGTACTGTTAATAGAAAACTGATTTCCCGATTAGACACTTACTCCAGGGTATGTATTTGCCAGGTATGATTCTCACATCTGTATGGTTTTACAGATGATGAGTGGGAGTAAGTTATTGGGAATTGGGTGATCATCCTCATTATATCGGGATTCGTTGTAATCGGTGATATTTGAGGAAGTCACCTGGGTTGTTTGCCGGTCGGCAAATATTTGGTTTTGAATATCCGCTGTTGTGCACCAATTTCAAATTGATATATCTGTACGTCTATTTTCATAGAGTGAGATATGCCTTTTGATATTATGTCGATGACATTTACCTATATCAGTGGATGGTTAGGTAAGGAGCATTAAACAGCGGTGTAATTCTTCTTAACCATAAGTACAGTTTTCAACCTACGACACACAGTGAAAGAGTTGTTAGACTCAGCGGACTTATACAGAGTATTGTATGCTGTCCAGTGTCCATTAGGACAGAGGGGTTGGTTCTCATACTATATTCTGTTTACTTTTAACTTCTCTAGTTCTTAGACATGTGTTTCATGGAAACACAGGGTCTAAGTTTTGAGGAGTTATAGGTATTTGAATAAAGTAGAGAACCAGGTATACCAAGTATCGGGATTCTTCAAAGTGATCGAAGATGTAGATACTTGCGTATGGTATTCAGTTGATAGTGATGATAAAGAGAACTTGCTTCTCTTTCAGGTTACTCATAATTGGATGCATTCCTAAGTTGAGTAACGCTGATCGGCCTCCTTCCATTTAGTTGACATGCACTGGAGACAGCTGCATGATTTGAATCTGGTTCAATTAAATCAGTGCCTCTGGTTCTATATTGGATATAGAACAGTTCATATCTTAACGATGTTAAGGTACGGGGAGTTGTCCGGCTTATGCTTAAAACCAGACTCCGGATAACTCAAGGCACGTTTCTGTAATGGCTGTTTGTGGGTTGACCCAGGCTATGACGAGGGTTGACTTTCTACCATCTGGCAGATCAATAGAAATATTGTTCTAGACTCGCCACAGTTTTATTAAAAATGGATTTTTTCAAATACAGTAGTGGGAGTATGGTAGAACTGGAAGTGATTCCAGAACCACAAACGATTACTGAAGATTTGATAAGGAACCTAAAGATTCAATCTGATTTGACATTCCATTGGCCACTCCGCAGATAAGGTGGGTAACTTCAGGCACCCGAGAGGTACTCCGGTAGCCTCAAGGACGGTGACAGGGAAGTTCTTGTTTACCCACACTTGCCATTTCTGTTGTTCCAGGCTGCGAGACCCGGTGAGAGGATGAGTATAGCGTCGTTCTAAACTAGCTTTAGAAGTGCGCGTCTATATGACTCCACCAGAGGGTTGTCGTAGTCAGTGGGAGCAGCGGAAGCATTGGTGGACATCAGGCTTATGTCTATTTATAGACTAAAGCAGATGTAGCGGAGATAGATCATCTGTTTCTGATGTGACAGTCATGGGTTTGACGTCATCAGAATAGGGGATGGATCTGTTGAGAAGGTAGTAGGAAGTGATATTCCTATACTACGATCGGTTATACTTTGGTCGTCACACAGTGTTTTCTCCACATGGGACTTGGATATTATATCAAACATACTGGTTACTAGACCTATGGTTTTAGATCTAGATTTGGGTGGTTTCCCAATCAGGGTACCTTGACAGCATTCTATAAGTATTTAGAATGGACGACTCCTGGCATGGTAGTGTACCCGCAGGTAATGGAGTCACCCTCTCTAAAGGTGTCTTACAGACTAAAGGGGAGAGGGATATGCATGATTGACAAATCACTTGCTTAGGCAATTGAGTCAATCATGAGATGTCAAGTACCACACCAGATGTTGTTCTTGCAGTAGGTGCAATAAGTTGATATTGATCCAATCCTGGAGGAACAGTCGGAAGCAGTTTTAGAACATAAGTGGATGTTCTAGGGATATGATAACGACAGCCTCATTTGGGAGACAGTTATCATTCCAGGCTTCCAAGGTGACATGGACGACAAGGAGGTTGTCAGAGTTATAGTTCTCCCTCTGACGAGGGGCAGTATTTTGGACAGGTGGTCCAAGGCAATACTGAGGGTGGCATGGCGCAGGATACTGATTAAGTTCAGTTGTCGATACAGTCTAAGAAGTTTGGATTTGGAGTTCATTCATGAGCTAGGTCCCATCAGACATCCAGACATTCTAAGACAGGTATTGCTCATTTCGGGAGATGGCTTTCTCCGCGAACATGAGATATAGAGAGACATAGAAAGAAACATCACAGCGGATCCACTCACTGAGGCTATTCCTCGAACGCAAAAGTTTCACAAACGAGCTTTGTGAGACTGACTAGTAGAGGAGTTGGGTGTTCGGTATCACACGGGCTGTGAGTATGCGACATCGCAATAATTAGCCTTGAGTGCAAGTGGGAGATTGTTGGAGATAGTGCCCTCAGAGTCAATTATTGGATCACAGGCATGTGATTGCAATGATTGAGGGAGGACCTATCCCGGTAGGACAGTCTTACTCGAGATGATAGTATGCTATCTGGTTTATCTTTATCATCGTGTACTGCTTTAGGTGACCTGACATGTCGCTATTACACGTTGATAGAGCCCCTAGGATTTTTGCTTGACTGCCAACAGTATGATGGCGATCATATACGTGGGAGCTGGTGGTCTATAAGCACATCCTTAAAAGGTCCCTAGTCGTAGGAGTTTCGAGACAGGGCATCGATACTCCGTTAGTAGACTAGTGTATACAGTCGAGACCCCGACGAGGGGCGGTGGCCGGTCTCACAAGCCACTGGTGTCAGTTGGTTCACCTAAGATGTATACAGGTGCTCATTGGGTTATGAGTACACCGGACAGGACTCGCCGGGAACCTACTAGTTGGTCTTATACCAGATGTCAGATAGCAGTTCCCTGGTGACATGTGTACAGGTTAGTTCATCGACCTGAGATCGTCATTTGTCTCGTGTGAGTTCCCACTGTGCTTTGATTACTACCCTACCACGGCTCAAAGGAGTCGTGCAAACAGGTTTTAGTTGGGTACAGTCCCGAGCCACATGGAGGCAGTGAGCGGATCTGCAGGGGTTCGTCTCTCCCGGTATTGGGGGTGAGGTCGCGCTGTGTCTAGGAGAGCCATTACGCAAAGCCCTCGGCCGAGGCAGGAGATTTACTGGTAGGTATTCCAGTAGTATCTCAGGGCGTTCTGGGCTACACTCCGACACGACTTGTACCGCTTTTGGGGGTCTGACTTTCACCAACCCCCTAGGCCCGCCATGCGATACTCATAGACGAACGGACCGGACTGTACGGATATTGTCACTGACAGGCTCAGTTGGGTGTCGGGGTGAGCATCCTCATCGACGTCCCATTTGGTCAATAGCTGGTGGCCCGTCACGTATTGGCTTATACCTCTGACGTGCCAGTGGTTAAATCCACAGCCAAGGTATTGACGAGTCTTTAGAGTCCACCACACTCAGTTACTCAAGTTTTGGGCGAAACGCTGTAGAGGCCGTATGGAGATATGGCAGGGTTCGATCAGATACGTGCGGTATTGCACGGATCGTGATCGGACGGTTTTTACTAGCCGGCTTTGGCTTAAGCCGGATTCTAGTATTTGATAGTGTAGTTTTGTCTCTTTGCATTTGTGTTCAGTGGGAATACAAATGCGGGCATGTATTTGCAGCAGTGGGGTTTTCCTGTAATTTATTACGGGATTAGCTTTTCTGAAGTTGCCAGTTTGCATTCCGTTCCGGCCGGTTTTCCTTCATTCCTTCTCGGTCGGACTTTCTTGGTGGAGGGTGTTAATTGCAAGTTTGCAATTAACATTTAGTGGAGGGTTTTCTTGCAAGTTTGCATTATGATGAGACTTGTTTCATCATGAGATGCCTTTCTAGTCTATTCCATTCTTTTCATTTGATGGTTTGTAAAGGTGAAATGAGAGTGACCATTTTTGATAAGTGATTATTCATTCTTTTTCCTTATATGAGAAATGTTTTCTTTTCTCTCTCCAATCTTCTTCTTTTGGAGAGGGGCCGGCCACATATGAGAGGGGAGAGGGTGAGATCATTTTGAAGGAGGAAAAACTTTGTTCATATTATTATTCCTTTGCTAAGTTGAGAGCATCATATTCCTCCATAGTTCTTTCTCTCATCACCACCTCCATCCATGGCAACTTCAAGAACCCTAAAGAGACAAGTTCACTACACTATTCTATAGCAAGCCTTGGACGCGTCGGCTAGCCAACTTCGCGCCCGAGTTGCCTCGGTCAAGAGGCGGGAGCCCGTAAAAGATTCCGGCTACGTGGTGCCTTTCCGACGAGCGAGGAGGTGACGGAGATTCCGCGGGAGATCGGAGTGGAGACGAAGACCGAAGGACACGGATCGCTTGGTATAACTTCTCACCCTATCTCTCTAGTTAGCTGGTATAGGTTAATGGTTTCGATCCGGGTTTTCTTTGTCCGCGGTAGCGCCGTTTTGCAAAGTTTGCAAAATTTTTATTCCGCATTTTGGCCTCGAGTACGAGGCCGGGGCGCTGCCGTGGCGCAACATGGTATCAGAGCCACGCCATTAACCTTACCTAGCTTGTTCTAATGCGTTTTACTTATCCGATCGACCAAAATCTCAAAAAACCGTATTTTGTTCACATCAGTTTTCTGTTGGAATTTTTTGGTGTCTAAAAATTTTTCAGGTTACAGAAAAATAATGTGAACGAAATTCTAAGACCACTGTAAAAATTCGACAGTGTCAGTCGTACAGTTGACCGCGGAAGCGCGGCCAAACCCCACTTTGGGCCGCGCTTCCGCCGCAGTCTACTGTGCTCACACTGTGGAAATTTTACAGTGGGCTTTTGGGCTAATTTTGAGGCTTTTGGAATATTAATTTAGGGCCCAGGTTTTCTGTGACTGCTACAGTATTGGTTTGGGACCCGCTTGTTAATTGTTTGATCGATCGGATATTTGAAACACATTATTTCACAGTATTTACATTATATCTGCGACCGTGAATGTCACTCGATCGGTAAATCCCGTCTAACTGCTATAGCCCGGTTAGACGGATTTGCGAACGTGACTTTCACGTTGATGTTCTATGTGTATGCTGTGATGTTGCGGATCGGTCGTGGGGGATAGCCTGGTTGCAATGTTAGTACAATTTTGTTGTATTATGTACATTTGATATTGCGGGGCGAGCGTCCGACATGTGGACTGCCGTCTCTGCCTGTTTGTATTATTCTTTTGGGGCACGGCCTGGTTGCGGTCGATGTACCCGGTGTATGTATATTTTACATTCTGTACTAGGATTACCCCAGGAGGGGTGCACGGATAGCCGGGTTCTGGAGGGCAACGGGCCCGCATCTCAGGGCATTGAGACGGAGGGGGCTTCAGTCCAGGATTGGCGGGCTATTCGCCGCACTCGTAGGGGGTATAGGTTGACCCAGGAGGGGTGCCCAAGTTGCCGGATTCCGTGGAGTGCTGGGTGGTCCATTCACGGAGCTGAAGGGGGCTGCCTCGCTTCAGGTTTTGGCGGGTGACTTGCCGCGCCCGTAGGGGTCTAGGTTTTTCATTGCACAGGCTATCCACACGACCAGGGGAACGTCGGGTTTCAGCAGCGGCTCTGTGAAACCCGGGGTTTCCAGATATCTGTATTGTTCTGTGATGCTGTACATTTCTGTGATGTTGCATTTTATTCACGCCTTGAGCGAAATACTATATATTGGTATATATATTAGTAGATGTTGTATATGTTTTACATCCGCGCTAGTCCAGTCCCCACTCTGCCGTTAGTTAGCTAACCTAACGGGTGATGACGGGACCCAGTGGCGAATGCGGATGGCATATACGTACGTCTGTATATTTTCGTTCTTTGTGGTGTGATCAATTGATGGGACTGCATTGATTCGGATCAATGCAAGATAAACAAACCTAATCTGATGTTGTTGGAACACTTTTTCAAAAAGCTGTTATTGCAAGGACGTTCTCTTTTGTTTTTCATAGTGGTATTCATTTGGAATATCCTGCTCCTCAGTCGATGAGGCAAGGGCCGAGATCCCTTCACTGGGAGTGACCCCTTGGACAGAAGTTTGCGTCAGGGCATTAACTTCACTATAGCCGATTACTTTTGCTTTGCATCGTGGTATTCAGTTGGAATATCCTGCACCTCATTCTACGGGGAAAGAGCCGAGATCCCTTCACCGGGAGTGACCTCTTTAGTAAAGGTTTTCGTCACTATATTTTATAAAAGGCTATGCAGTTCCTTCAACGATATCAAGTTCATTACGTTAAAGGTTTTTCGCCAAAAACCATTCGTAGCCCTCCGTCATTTCCTACAGGTATTATTTGGTATTCGTGCTGCGTTTGTTGACCTAGTCAAGACGTAGTGTTCGGTAGCTAAGTGGTACTTGTTTGTTGCATAAGTGGGATTGGTTAGGACAGTCGTGCGGCCTTGTTGACCTAGTCAAGGGCACGTACGGGTGGGTTTAATGCGATCCAGAACAATGACGGGTTGAACTTGACTGGCGGTTTATGGTTTGTTGACCTAGTCAAGGTCATAAACCACTTGGGGTAAAAATCACATCGGGAGTTTCAAAAGAACTGAAACTTGCCAGGTATGCGCATACCTTCTGGAGTGTGGTGACGTGAGTGGATTCCGTCACGTTATCATGCGATGATAGTTGGATCCCGATTCCCACTGATGAGTTAGTTTACTCCTCGGGTGATCCCGACTAATTCTTCTTTCAGGTTTGGAGGAGAATTTGAGGTACAGTGGGAGGTTTCCTGATTAGATAAAGTGGTAACCATTCTGATCTAGGTAAGAGTGCACGCTGAGTGTTTCTTTTCTCTCTCTCTGGCAGCGACCATTGACCCGACCCTGGACTATGACTCAGTGACAAAGTTGACCGAACCTTCTTAACACTGGCTTTTGGATTGTCAGAGTTGCAGACCTCATTGCCACTCCTACTTTTACCCTTTTCTCCAGGACACCCCGTATTACTACGAACGTCCACTTCCATTGGACAAAACCATCGTATGGTTATATACGAACTCGAAGGACTTCGAGGATGGTTTCTGGTTCTGGAGAAAACGAATAGGATTATTCAGTTGTCTTTTCTTTTCACCTTCTCTCAGGTTGCGAGTACTCCTTGGTTTAGGAGTAGTACACCTATTACGCAAATTGGATAGTCTTCTTCCAAACCATAGGCTGGTGCCGAACGGTGGGGAATGAAGAAAACCAATTAGCATAATGATGGTGTGCAGAAGGTATTAAGTCAAGACAAAGTAAGGGATTAGTAGGAGGGCAAAGTAAATTGCAACTGATATTCACGACCAAACCAAGTATTTCTTCGCCAATCCTAAATCACCTTTGTATTTCTCCAGGACACTCCGTATCACTACGAAGATCCCATTTTATTGGATAATCCATCGTATGGTTATATACGAACTCGAAAGGAACTTGTTCCAGTTCGGGGATGGATCCTGGTTCAGGAGAAATAGGAATAAAGTACATTCAGGTGTCTTTTATCTTCACCTTCTCTCGCTTTGCGAGTGCTCCTAGGATTAGGACAGTACACCCTTTATGCTTTTTGGATAGTCTTCTTCCAAACCATAGGCTGGTGCCGAACGGTAGGGAAGGAAGAAAAGCATTTGGCCTAAAGGGGTGTACAGAAGGTAATGACTAAAGACATATGAAGGGATTTGAAGAGGTGGCAAAGAATTATACGGTTATAGTTGTGAATCTGGATAATGGAAGAGGCATTACTAGGAATACCAGGATACCCCGACGAAACATTTCAATGTTTCAGTTTCACTGTGTACTGTTAATAGAAAACTGATTTCCCGATTAGACACTTACTCCAGGGTATGTATTTGCCAGGTATGATTCTCACATCTGTATGGTTTTACAGATGATGAGTGGGAGTAAGTTATTGGGAATTGGGTGATCATCCTCATTATATCGGGATTCGTTGTAATCGGTGATATTTGAGGAAGTCACCTGGGTTGTTTGCCGGTCGGCAAATATTTGGTTTTGAATATCCGCTGTTGTGCACCAATTTCAAATTGATATATCTGTACGTCTATTTTCATAGAGTGAGATATGCCTTTTGATATTATGTCGATGACATTTACCTATATCAGTGGATGGTTAGGTAAGGAGCATTAAACAGCGGTGTAATTCTTCTTAACCATAAGTACAGTTTTCAACCTACGACACACAGTGAAAGAGTTGTTAGACTCAGCGGACTTATACAGAGTATTGTATGCTGTCCAGTGTCCATTAGGACAGAGGGGTTGGTTCTCATACTATATTCTGTTTACTTTTAACTTCTCTAGTTCTTAGACATGTGTTTCATGGAAACACAGGGTCTACGTTTTGAGGAGTTATAGGTATTTGAATAAAGTAGAGAACCAGGTATACCAAGTATCGGGATTCTTCAAAGTGATCGAAGATATAGATACTTGCGTATGGTATTCAGTTGATAGTGATGATAAAGAGAACTTGCTTCTCTTTCAGGTTACTCATAATTGGATGCATTCCTAAGTTGAGTAACGCTGATCGGCCTCCTTCCATTTAGTTGACATGCACTGGAGACAGCTGCATGATTTGAATCTGGTTCAATTAAATCAGTGCCTCTGGTTCTATATTGGATATAGAACAGTTCATATCTTAACGATGTTAAGGTACGGGGAGTTGTCCGGCTTATGCTTAAAACCAGACTCCGGATAACTCAAGGCACGTTTCTGTAATGGCTGTTTGTGGGTTGACCCAGGCTATGACGAGGGTTGACTTTCTACCATCTGGCAGATCAATAGAAATATTGTTCTAGACTCGCCACAGTTTTATTAAAAATGGATTTTTTCAAATACAGTAGTGGGAGTATGGTAGAACTGGAAGTGATTCCAGAACCACAAACGATTACTGAAGATTTGATAAGGAACCTAAAGATTCAATCTGATTTGACATTCCATTGGCCACTCCGCAGATAAGGTGGGTAACTTCAGGCACCCGAGAGGTACTCCGGTAGCCTCAAGGACGGTGACAGGGAAGTTCTTGTTTACCCACACTTGCCATTTCTGTTGTTCCAGGCTGCGAGACCCGGTGAGAGGATGAGTATAGCGTCGTTCTAAACTAGCTTTAGAAGTGCGCGTCTATATGACTCCACCAGAGGGTTGTCGTAGTCAGTGGGAGCAGCGGAAGCATTGGTGGACATCAGGCTTATGTCTATTTATAGACTAAAGCAGATGTAGCGGAGATAGATCATCTGTTTCTGATGTGACAGTCATGGGTTTGACGTCATCAGAATAGAGGATGGATCTGTTGAGAAGGTAGTAGGAAGTGATATTCCTATACTACGATCGGTTATACTTTGGTCGTCACACAGTGTTTTCTCCACATGGGACTTGGATATTATATCAAACATACTGGTTACTAGACCTATGGTTTTAGATCTAGATTTGGGTGGTTTCCCAATCAGGGTACCTTGACAGCATTCTATAAGTATTTAGAATGGACGACTCCTGGCATGGTAGTGTACCCGCAGGTAATGGAGTCACCCTCTCTAAAGGTGTCTTACAGACTAAAGGGGAGAGGGATATGCATGATTGACAAATCACTTGCTTAGGCAATTGAGTCAATCATGAGATGTCAAGTACCACACCAGATGTTGTTCTTGCAGTAGGTGCAATAAGTTGATATTGATCCAATCCTGGAGGAACAGTCGGAAGCAGTTTTAGAACATAAGTGGATGTTCTAGGGATATGATAACGACAGCCTCATTTGGGAGACAGTTATCATTCCAGGCTTCCAAGGTGACATGGACGACAAGGAGGTTGTCAGAGTTATAGTTCTCCCTCTGACGAGGGGCAGTATTTTGGACAGGTGGTCCAAGGCAATACTGAGGGTGGCATGGCGCAGGATACTGATTAAGTTCAGTTGTCGATACAGTCTAAGAAGTTTGGATTTGGAGTTCATTCATGAGCTAGGTCCCATCAGACATCCAGACATTCTAAGACAGGTATTGCTCATTTCGGGAGATGGCTTTCTCCGCGAACATGAGATATAGAGAGACATAGAAAGAAACATCACAGCGGATCCACTCACTGAGGCTATTCCTCGAACGCAAAAGTTTCACAAACGAGCTTTGTGAGACTGACTAGTAGAGGAGTTGGGTGTTCGGTATCACACGGGCTGTGAGTATGCGACATCGCAATAATTAGCCTTGAGTGCAAGTGGGAGATTGTTGGAGATAGTGCCCTCAGAGTCAATTATTGGATCACAGGCACGTGATTGCAATGATTGAGGGAGGACCTATCCCGGTAGGACAGTCTTACTCGAGATGATAGTATGCTATCTGGTTTATCTTTATCATCGTGTACTGCTTTAGGTGACCTGACATGTCGCTATTACACGTTGATAGAGCCCCTAGGATTTTTGCTTGACTGCCAACAGTATGATGGCGATCATATACGTGGGAGCTGGTGGTCTATAAGCACATCCTTAAAAGGTCCCTAGTCGTAGGAGTTTCGAGACAGGGCATCGATACTCCGTTAGTAGACTAGTGTATACAGTCGAGACCCCGACGAGGGGCGGTGGCCGGTCTCACAAGCCACTGGTGTCAGTTGGTTCACCTAAGATGTATACAGGTGCTCATTGGGTTATGAGTACACCGGACAGGACTCGCCGGGAACCTACTAGTTGGTCTTATACCAGATGTCAGATAGCAGTTCCCTGGTGACATGTGTACAGGTTAGTTCATCGACCTGAGATCGTCATTTGTCTCGTGTGAGTTCCCACTGTGCTTTGATTACTACCCTACCACGGCTCAAAGGAGTCGTGCAAACAGGTTTTAGTTGGGTACAGTCCCGAGCCACATGGAGGCAGTGAGCGGATCTGCAGGGGTTCGTCTCTCCCGGTATTGGGGGTGAGGTCGCGCTGTGTCTAGGAGAGCCATTACGCAAAGCCCTCGGCCGAGGCAGGAGATTTACTGGTAGGTATTCCAGTAGTATCTCAGGGCGTTCTGGGCTACACTCCGACACGACTTGTACCGCTTTTGGGGGTCTGACTTTCACCAACCCCCTAGGCCCGCCATGCGATACTCATAGACGAACGGACCGGACTGTACGGATATTGTCACTGACAGGCTCAGTTGGGTGTCGGGGTGAGCATCCTCATCGACGTCCCATTTGGTCAATAGCTGGTGGCCCGTCACGTATTGGCTTATACCTCTGACGTGCCAGTGGTTAAATCCACAGCCAAGGTATTGACGAGTCTTTAGAGTCCACCACACTCAGTTACTCAAGTTTCGGGCGAAACGCTGTAGAGGCCGTATGGAGATATGGCAGGGTTCGATCAGATACGTGCGGTATTGCACGGATCGTGATCGGACGGTTTTTACTAGCCGGCTTTGGCTTAAGCCGGATTCTAGTATTTGATAGTGTAGTTTTGTCTCTTTGCATTTGTGTTCAGTGGGAATACAAATGCGGGCATGTATTTGCAGCAGTGGGGTTTTCCTGTAATTTATTACGGGATCAGCTTTTCTGAAGTTGCCAGTTTGCATTCCGTTCCGGCCGGTTTTCCTTCATTCCTTCTCGGTCGGACTTTCTTGGTGGAGGGTGTTAATTGCAAGTTTGCAATTAACATTTAGTGGAGGGTTTTCTTGCAAGTTTGCATTATGATGAGACTTGTTTCATCATGAGATGCCTTTCTAGTCTATTCCATTCTTTTCATTTGATGGTTTGTAAAGGTGAAATGAGAGTGACCATTTTTGATAAGTGATTATTCATTCTTTTTCCTTATATGAGAAATGTTTTCTTTTCTCTCTCCAATCTTCTTCTTTTGGAGAGGGGCCGGCCACATATGAGAGGGGAGAGGGTGAGATCATTTTGAAGGAGGAAAAACTTTGTTCATATTATTATTCCTTTGCTAAGTTGAGAGCATCATATTCCTCCATAGTTCTTTCTCTCATCACCACCTCCATCCATGGCAACTTCAAGAACCCTAAAGAGACAAGTTCACTACACTATTCTATAGCAAGCCTTGGACGCGTCGGCTAGCCAACTTCGCGCCCGAGTTGCCTCGGTCAAGAGGCGGGAGCCCGTAAAAGATTCCGGCTACGTGGTGCCTTTCCGACGAGCGAGGAGGTGACGGAGATTCCGCGGGAGATCGGAGTGGAGACGAAGACCGAAGGACACGGATCGCTTGGTATAACTTCTCACCCTATCTCTCTAGTTAGCTGGTATAGGTTAATGGTTTCGATCCGGGTTTTCTTTGTCCGCGGTAGCGCCGTTTTGCAAAGTTTGCAAAATTTTTATTCCGCATTTTGGCCTCGAGTACGAGGCCGGGGCGCTGCCGTGGCGCAACATGGTATCAGAGCCACGCCATTAACCTTACCTAGCTTGTTCTAATGCGTTTTACTTATCCGATCGACCAAAATCTCAAAAAACCGTATTTTGTTCACATCAGTTTTCTGTTGGAATTTTTTGGTGTCTAAAAATTTTTCAGGTTACAGAAAAATAATGTGAACGAAATTCTAAGACCACTGTAAAAATTCGACAGTGTCAGTCGTACAGTTGACCGCGGAAGCGCGGCCAAACCCCACTTTGGGCCGCGCTTCCGCCGCAGTCTACTGTGCTCACACTGTGGAAATTTTACAGTGGGCTTTTGGGCTAATTTTGAGGCTTTTGGAATATTAATTTAGGGCCCAGGTTTTCTGTGACTGCTACAGTATTGGTTTGGGACCCGCTTGTTAATTGTTTGATCGATCGGATATTTGAAACACATTATTTCACAGTATTTACATTATATCTGCGACCGCGAATGTCACTCGATCGGTAAATCCCGTCTAACTGCTATAGCCCGGTTAGACGGATTTGCGAACGTGACTTTCACGTTGATGTTCTATGTGTATGCTGTGATGTTGCGGATCGGTCGTGGGGGATAGCCTGGTTGCAATGTTAGTACAATTTTGTTGTATTATGTACATTTGATATTGCGGGGCGAGCGTCCGACATGTGGACTGCCGTCTCTGCCTGTTTGTATTATTCTTTTGGGGCACGGCCTGGTTGCGGTCGATGTACCCGGTGTATGTATATTTTACATTCTGTACTAGGATTACCCCAGGAGGGGTGCACGGATAGCCGGGTTCTGGAGGGCAACGGGCCCGCATCTCAGGGCATTGAGACGGAGGGGGCTTCAGTCCAGGATTGGCGGGCTATTCGCCGCACTCGTAGGGGGTATAGGTTGACCCAGGAGGGGTGCCCAAGTTGCCGGATTCCGTGGAGTGCTGGGTGGTCCATTCACGGAGCTGAAGGGGGCTGCCTCGCTTCAGGTTTTGGCGGGTGACTTGCCGCGCCCGTAGGGGTCTAGGTTTTTCATTGCACAGGCTATCCACATGACCAGGGGAACGTCGGGTTTCAGCAGCGGCTCTGTGAAACCCGGGGTTTCCAGATATCTGTATTGTTCTGTGATGCTGTACATTTCTGTGATGTTGCATTTTATTCACGCCTTGAGCGAAATACTATATATTGGTATATATATTAGTAGATGTTGTATATGTTTTACATCCGCGCTAGTCCAGTCCCCACTCTGCCGTTAGTTAGCTAACCTAACGGGTGATGACGGGACCCAGTGGCGAATGCGGATGGCATATACGTACGTCTGTATATTTTCGTTCTTTGTGGTGTGATCAATTGATGGGACTGCATTGATTCGGATCAATGCAAGATAAACAAACCTAATCTGATGTTGTTGGAACACTTTTTCAAAAAGCTGTTATTGCAAGGACGTTCTCTTTTGTTTTTCATAGTGGTATTCATTTGGAATATCCTGCTCCTCAGTCGATGAGGCAAGGGCCGAGATCCCTTCACCGGGAGTGACCCCTTGGACAGAAGTTTGCGTCAGGGAATTAACTTCACTATAGCCGATTACTTTTGCTTTGCATCGTGGTATTCAGTTGGAATATCCTGCACCTCATTCTACGGGGAAAGAGCCGAGATCCCTTCACCGGGAGTGACCTCTTTAGTAAAGGTTTTCGTCACTATATTTTATAAAAGGCTATGCAGTTCCTTCAACGATATCAAGTTCATTACGTTAAAGGTTTTTCGCCAAAAACCATTCGTAGCCCTCCGTCATTTCCTACAGGTATTATTTGGTATTCGTGCTGCGTTTGTTGACCTAGTCAAGACGTAGTGTTCGGTAGCTAAGTGGTACTTGTTTGTTGCATAAGTGGGATTGGTTAGGACAGTCGTGCGGCCTTGTTGACCTAGTCAAGGGCACGTACGGGTGGGTTTAATGCGATCCAGAACAATGACGGGTTGAACTTGACTGGCGGTTTATGGTTTGTTGACCTAGTCAAGGTCATAAACCACTTGGGGTAAAAATCACATCGGGAGTTTCAAAAGAACTGAAACTTGCCAGGTATGCGCATACCTTCTGGAGTGTGGTGACGTGAGTGGATTCCGTCACGTTATCATGCGATGATAGTTGGATCCCGATTCCCACTGATGAGTTAGTTTACTCCTCGGGTGATCCCGACTAATTCTTCTTTCAGGTTTGGAGGAGAATTTGAGGTACAGTGGGAGGTTTCCTGATTAGATAAAGTGGTAACCATTCTGATCTAGGTAAGAGTGCACGCTGAGTGTTTCTTTTCTCTCTCTCTGGCAGCGACCATTGACCCGACCCTGGACTATGACTCAGTGACAAAGTTGACCGAACCTTCTTAACACTGGCTTTTGGATTGTCAGAGTTGCAGACCTCATTGCCACTCCTACTTTTACCCTTTTCTCCAGGACACCCCGTATTACTACGAACGTCCACTTCCATTGGACAAAACCATCGTATGGTTATATACGAACTCGAAGGACTTCGAGGATGGTTTCTGGTTCTGGAGAAAACGAATAGGATTATTCAGTTGTCTTTTCTTTTCACCTTCTCTCAGGTTGCGAGTACTCCTTGGTTTAGGAGTAGTACACCTATTACGCAAATTGGATAGTCTTCTTCCAAACCATAGGCTGGTGCCGAACGGTGGGGAATGAAGAAAACCAATTAGCATAATGATGGTGTGCAGAAGGTATTAAGTCAAGACAAAGTAAGGGATTAGTAGGAGGGCAAAGTAAATTGCAACTGATATTCACGACCAAACCAAGTATTTCTTCGCCAATCCTAAATCACCTTTGTATTTCTCCAGGACACTCCGTATCACTACGAAGATCCCATTTTATTGGATAATCCATCGTATGGTTATATACGAACTCGAAAGGAACTTGTTCCAGTTCGGGGATGGATCCTGGTTCAGGAGAAATAGGAATAAAGTACATTCAGGTGTCTTTTATCTTCACCTTCTCTCGCTTTGCGAGTGCTCCTAGGATTAGGACAGTACACCCTTTATGCTTTTTGGATAGTCTTCTTCCAAACCATAGGCTGGTGCCGAACGGTAGGGAAGGAAGAAAACCATTTGGCCTAAAGGGGTGTACAGAAGGTAATGACTAAAGACATATGAAGGGATTTGAAGAGGTGGCAAAGAATTATACGGTTATAGTTGTGAATCTGGATAATGGAAGAGGCATTACTAGGAATACCAGGATACCCCGACGAAACATTTCAATGTTTCAGTTTCACTGTGTACTGTTAATAGAAAACTGATTTCCCGATTAGACACTTACTCCAGGGTATGTATTTGCCAGGTATGATTCTCACATCTGTATGGTTTTACAGATGATGAGTGGGAGTAAGTTATTGGGAATTGGGTGATCATCCTCATTATATCGGGATTCGTTGTAATCGGTGATATTTGAGGAAGTCACCTGGGTTGTTTGCCGGTCGGCAAATATTTGGTTTTGAATATCCGCTGTTGTGCACCAATTTCAAATTGATATATCTGTACGTCTATTTTCATAGAGTGAGATATGCCTTTTGATATTATGTCGATGACATTTACCTATATCAGTGGATGGTTAGGTAAGGAGCATTAAACAGCGGTGTAATTCTTCTTAACCATAAGTACAGTTTTCAACCTACGACACACAGTGAAAGAGTTGTTAGACTCAGCGGACTTATACAGAGTATTGTATGCTGTCCAGTGTCCATTAGGACAGAGGGGTTGGTTCTCATACTATATTCTGTTTACTTTTAACTTCTCTAGTTCTTAGACATGTGTTTCATGGAAACACAGGGTCTAAGTTTTGAGGAGTTATAGGTATTTGAATAAAGTAGAGAACCAGGTATACCAAGTATCGGGATTCTTCAAAGTGATCGAAGATGTAGATACTTGCGTATGGTATTCAGTTGATAGTGATGATAAAGAGAACTTGCTTCTCTTTCAGGTTACTCATAATTGGATGCATTCCTAAGTTGAGTAACGCTGATCGGCCTCCTTCCATTTAGTTGACATGCACTGGAGACAGCTGCATGATTTGAATCTGGTTCAATTAAATCAGTGCCTCTGGTTCTATATTGGATATAGAACAGTTCATATCTTAACGATGTTAAGGTACGGGGAGTTGTCCGGCTTATGCTTAAAACCAGACTCCGGATAACTCAAGGCACGTTTCTGTAATGGCTGTTTGTGGGTTGACCCAGGCTATGACGAGGGTTGACTTTCTACCATCTGGCAGATCAATAGAAATATTGTTCTAGACTCGCCACAGTTTTATTAAAAATGGATTTTTTCAAATACAGTAGTGGGAGTATGGTAGAATTGGAAGTGATTCCAGAACCACAAACGATTACTGAAGATTTGATAAGGAACCTAAAGATTCAATCTGATTTGACATTCCATTGGCCACTCCGCAGATAAGGTGGGTAACTTCAGGCACCCGAGAGGTACTCCGGTAGCCTCAAGGACGGTGACAGGGAAGTTCTTATTTACCCACACTTGCCATTTCTGTTGTTCCAGGCTGCGAGACCCGGTGAGAGGATGAGTATAGCGTCGTTCTAAACTAGCTTTAGAAGTGCGCGTCTATATGACTCCACCAGAGGGTTGTCGTAGTCAGTGGGAGCAGCGGAAGCATTGGTGGACATCAGGCTTATGTCTATTTATAGACTAAAGCAGATGTAGCGGAGATAGATCATCTGTTTCTGATGTGACAGTCATGGGTTTGACGTCATCAGAATAGGGGATGGATCTGTTGAGAAGGTAGTAGGAAGTGATATTCCTATACTACGATCGGTTATACTTTGGTCGTCACACAGTGTTTTCTCCACATGGGACTTGGATATTATATCAAACATACTGGTTACTAGACCTATGGTTTTAGATCTAGATTTGGGTGGTTTCCCAATCAGGGTACCTTGACAGCATTCTATAAGTATTTAGAATGGACGACTCCTGGCATGGTAGTGTACCCGCAGGTAATGGAGTCACCCTCTCTAAAGGTGTCTTACAGACTAAAGGGGAGAGGGATATGCATGATTGACAAATCACTTGCTTAGGCAATTGAGTCAATCATGAGATGTCAAGTACCACACCAGATGTTGTTCTTGCAGTAGGTGCAATAAGTTGATATTGATCCAATCCTGGAGGAACAGTCGGAAGCAGTTTTAGAACATAAGTGGATGTTCTAGGGATATGATAACGACAGCCTCATTTAGGAGACAGTTATCATTCCAGGCTTCCAAGGTGACATGGACGACAAGGAGGTTGTCAGAGTTATAGTTCTCCCTCTGACGAGGGGCAGTATTTTGGACAGGTGGTCCAAGGCAATACTGAGGGTGGCATGGCGCAGGATACTGATTAAGTTCAGTTGTCGATACAGTCTAAGAAGTTTGGATTTGGAGTTCATTCATGAGCTAGGTCCCATCAGACATCCAGACATTCTAAGACAGGTATTGCTCATTTCGGGAGATGGCTTTCTCCGCGAACATGAGATATAGAGAGACATAGAAAGAAACATCACAGCGGATCCACTCACTGAGGCTATTCCTCGAACGCAAAAGTTTCACAAACGAGCTTTGTGAGACTGACTAGTAGAGGAGTTGGGTGTTCGGTATCACACGGGCTGTGAGTATGCGACATCGCAATAATTAGCCTTGAGTGCAAGTGGGAGATTGTTGGAGATAGTGCCCTCAGAGTCAATTATTGGATCACAGGCACGTGATTGCAATGATTGAGGGAGGACCTATCCCGGTAGGACAGTCTTACTCGAGATGATAGTATGCTATCTGGTTTATCTTTATCATCGTGTACTGCTTTAGGTGACCTGACATGTCGCTATTACACGTTGATAGAGCCCCTAGGATTTTTGCTTGACTGCCAACAGTATGATGGCGATCATATACGTGGGAGCTGGTGGTCTATAAGCACATCCTTAAAAGGTCCCTAGTCGTAGGAGTTTCGAGACAGGGCATCGATACTCCGTTAGTAGACTAGTGTATACAGTCGAGACCCCGACGAGGGGCGGTGGCCGGTCTCACAAGCCACTGGTGTCAGTTGGTTCACCTAAGATGTATACAGGTGCTCATTGGGTTATGAGTACACCGGACAGGACTCGCCGGGAACCTACTAGTTGGTCTTATACCAGATGTCAGATAGCAGTTCCCTGGTGACATGTGTACAGGTTAGTTCATCGACCTGAGATCGTCATTTGTCTCGTGTGAGTTCCCACTGTGCTTTGATTACTACCCTACCACGGCTCAAAGGAGTCGTGCAAACAGGTTTTAGTTGGGTACAGTCCCGAGCCACATGGAGGCAGTGAGCGGATCTGCAGGGGTTCGTCTCTCCCGGTATTGGGGGTGAGGTCGCGCTGTGTCTAGGAGAGCCATTACGCAAAGCCCTCGGCCGAGGCAGGAGATTTACTGGTAGGTATTCCAGTAGTATCTCAGGGCGTTCTGGGCTACACTCCGACACGACTTGTACCGCTTTTGGGGGTCTGACTTTCACCAACCCCCTAGGCCCGCCATGCGATACTCATAGACGAACGGACCGGACTGTACGGATATTGTCACTGACAGGCTCAGTTGGGTGTCGGGGTGAGCATCCTCATCGACGTCCCATTTGGTCAATAGCTGGTGGCCCGTCACGTATTGGCTTATACCTCTGACGTGCCAGTGGTTAAATCCATAGCCAAGGTATTGACGAGTCTTTAGAGTCCACCACACTCAGTTACTCAAGTTTCGGGCGAAACGCTGTAGAGGCCGTATGGAGATATGGCAGGGTTCGATCAGATACGTGCGGTATTGCACGGATCGTGATCGGACGGTTTTTACTAGCCGGCTTTGGCTTAAGCCGGATTCTAGTATTTGATAGTGTAGTTTTGTCTCTTTGCATTTGTGTTCAGTGGGAATACAAATGCGGGCATGTATTTGCAGCAGTGGGGTTTTCCTGTAATTTATTACGGGATCAGTTTTTCTGAAGTTGCCAGTTTGCATTCCGTTCCGGCCGGTTTTCCTTCATTCCTTCTCGGTCGGACTTTCTTGGTGGAGGGTGTTAATTGCAAGTTTGCAATTAACATTTAGTGGAGGGTTTTCTTGCAAGTTTGCATTATGATGAGACTTGTTTCATCATGAGATGCCTTTCTAGTCTATTCCATTCTTTTCATTTGATGGTTTGTAAAGGTGAAATGAGAGTGACCATTTTTGATAAGTGATTATTCATTCTTTTTCCTTATATGAGAAATGTTTTCTTTTCTCTCTCCAATCTTCTTCTTTTGGAGAGGGGCCGGCCACATATGAGAGGGGAGAGGTTGAGATCATTTTGAAGGAGGAAAAACTTTGTTCATATTATTATTCCTTTGCTAAGTTGAGAGCATCATATTCCTCCATAGTTCTTTCTCTCATCACCACCTCCATCCATGGCAACTTCAAGAACCCTAAAGAGACAAGTTCACTACACTATTCTATAGCAAGCCTTGGACGCGTCGGCTAGCCAACTTCGCGCCCGAGTTGCCTCGGTCAAGAGGCGGGAGCCCGTAAAAGATTCCGGCTACGTGGTGCCTTTCCGACGAGCGAGGAGGTGACGGAGATTCCGCGGGAGATCGGAGTGGAGACGAAGACCGAAGGACACGGATCGCTTGGTATAACTTCTCACCCTATCTCTCTAGTTAGCTGGTATAGGTTAATGGTTTTGATCCGGGTTTTCTTTGTCCGCGGTAGCGCCGTTTTGCAAAGTTCGCAAAATTTTTATTCCGCATTTTGGCCTCGAGTACGAGGCCGGGGCGCTGCCGTGGCGCAACAGTAATTCATCTAATTGAATGCTATGTTTTCTGAGTATTTTTATTGTGACTCAACAGATGAGTATTCTGGGGTTGTTTTGGGGATTCGAAGATTCGATCGGATTATCAGATTTTGTCTATGTGGATTCCGAATAATTTTCGAATATGTTAAAAAGTTCGACTGAATATAAATACCCAACTTTTCCCCTGCCGGAAAATTTCCAAGTGTTGGATTTTTCTATGGTTTAAGGACATTCTGAGTAGTGCAAGTAACGCGATGGTCCCTCTAGAAGACAACAAACCTTAACTCGATTATGTGACCGTCTTGAACTGCCCTTTGAACCTTCGGGTTTGGGGCAGTACGGCGTGCCACATGTGAGGCGTTGGCTTGACCCTTCTACGGCTGGACCATTGGTACTGAGGCATGAAGTGAATGTCTTTGAACCTATTTCATGTGTTGAACGGTTTCGGGAAAACTTGGGTGTTCGAATGTTCGATCGGAAAGTTTAATATTTTCTATTTATCCGGAATGGGATACAATAATTTGAATTCATAAACAGTTATGAGATAACTGAATGAATGTTATAAATCTAGCGGTTTAGTCTCACTTGATATTGAAAAGAGTTTTCGATAATGGGACTAAAATGCGGGGTTTATAATTATTAGGCATGTGATGTCTAAGTATTTCATTTGATTAGGCATGAGATGTCTAAAGAGGTTGCGGATTCCAATTGTTGTAGTTTTACACTTTCTTTTCTGTGACCGTAAGTGTAATATGTGATATCGCCGGTTTCGTTACTATATGCCAACGACAATTGGGATGCGCATATTTACTTACGTTGATGACATGTGATGTTATGTGTTGCTCGATATGTTATATTGGATCGTCGTGTTTGAATGGCCGGGGTTTTTTATGTGAGATAAGTGTTTTTCATTTTCATTCATGTAAAAACTTGTATGTAATATTCTTTTATTTGGGGCACTTCCAGGTTGCGGAAGTTGTCACCTTTTGTATATTATTTACTTTTCCGCATTAGGATAGACCCAAGGAGGGGAGCACAAGTAACCGGGTTCTAGGGTCCAGTGGGAGACCATCTCGAGGAGTCGATTCCGGGTCTCCTAACCCTAGAATTGGTAGGGTTGCTTGCCGCTCTCGTAGGGGTCTAGGGGTGTGGGATTGGCTATTCATCACGACCGTGGAATCCGTGTTTTATACTGGCTCATATTGAAAACACGGACGTCCTAGTATATCTAATTTTTCATATGTTTCTTCTGCTGCGATATCTGTGATGTGATCATGTGATGTTCTGTGATAGATACAGTATATAGTATATATGATATATTATATAGACATTACTTATGTTTTGCACCCGCACTAGCCCTGCCCTGCTCTGTCGTTAGTTACCTAACCTAACGGTGCATGAGGGGACATCCAGGCGAATGAGGATGGCATAAGTGTACGTCGTATTTATCTGTGATGTTTAGGTAACTTAAATGATGGGACTTCATTAATGTGATTAATGAAAGAAAAGAAACCTAAAAGATATTGTAGAATCAAATTTTAAATAAAAAGGGTAGCTACAGTTTTGCTTTGCATAGCGGTATATATGATATACCCTGCACCTTATTCGATGAGGAAAGGACCGAGATCCCTTCACCGGGAGTGACTCCTTTAGCAATAACTGGCAGATGCTACACACTCGGTTTGTCTTTTGATAGCTTCTATAGTTTTTGCTTTGCACAGTGATATATATGATATATCCCGCACCTCATTCGACGAGGAAAGGGCCGACGATCCCTTAACCGGGAGTGACCCCTTTAGCAAAACTAGAAAAGCCTCAAAATCACTCCATTTCAAAACTTCATTTTGATTCTACAACGATATCAAGTTCATTACGCAATAGGTTTTCAGAAAAACCTGTCGTAACCCTCCGTCATTTCAGATAAGTCCTGTTTAGTATTCGTGCTGCGTTTGTTGACCTTGTCAAGGCGCAGTGTGCGGTAGTTAACCAGTATTTATCTGCTTATGCATATGATGAAGATTTAGTTAGGGTAGTCGTACGGCCTTATTGACCTTGTCAAGGGTCGTGCGGGTGGGTTTAATTCAATCAAGAAATGACGGGTTGAACTTGACTTGCGGTCTATGGTTTGTTGACCTTGTCAAGGTCATAGATCGTTTGGGGCAAAATATTATCGGGAATTTCAAGTGTTGAAATTTGCAATGAGATTGCATACCTTCTATGAGATAGTTGGATCCCGATACCCACTGCGAGTAAGAGTTTGTAACATTTCTAAAATCGTTATACGAATTTTTCCGTTTTAGAGTAAAATGTTCGGTATTTTCCGTTTTAACCGATTTTGATCAAACTTCCGTATAAATTTACCGGCACCTAGTTTAGCTAAAATAAAGCTAGTGCGCAGACTTTGGGGGTAAATGAGAAGTTTTGGTTCACGTAGAATTTTTCCCTAATAAAATATTATTTTTTTATTTAATATTAAAATAATATATTTTGCGAAAACTACCGATTTGCGAATTTGGGATTCTCGTAAAATGGTATAAATGTATATCAATAGTTTTGAAGTAATTGGGAGATTAAAATAATTTATTCATTTAAAAAATTTATGGTGATGGAATTTGTTAGCATACTTTTTGGCCATATTTCATGTGTTGAATATGGGTATGCATTAATTTATTTGTGCATGCATTTGATGGCTTTTGCTGGGAAATTTCGAAATGGGAATTTCATTTGGCAGTGGAAAATTATTGAACTTTGGGTGGGTCATTTGTTTACTTTAAATTAATTTAGGCATGGGTCATTTTCGAAGGTATGGCTTTGGCAGGAGATGGGTGGCTATTAATGCTTTTGTTTTGGTGAATGTTTCTGTGAAGGATTTTATTTGTGGTATGAAGTGTGCTGTTCACTTTTAGTTTGGAGAGTGGAATTGTTTTGGTGGCTGTGAATTAATGGAAGTTGTTTTCTTTGAGTAAATTAATGTTTCACATTCACATTCATGGCATACACCTCACACTCTCTCTACTTGATTGCAACCCCTCACCACTCACCCATTCCCACTGTGCCCAATTCAAATGAGTGGCCGGCCCCACTTGTTTGTTGCATAAAATTTTTCTATGTTAATTAATGAGGGAAGTTCACTACTTGTTTACAATTCACAGTGAGCATTTTAGAAATTGGCTGAGAACATTTTGGGGGGCTGATTTTTGGCCGAGACCTTTTGATGGGTGAGGCAATTTGTTTCCTTTGTAAAATTCCATTGCTCACTCCATCTCTCATCCAAGACAACTTCTTTTACCTCCACCGAAATCCTTGGGTGCATTGAGACAAGTATTTTCGATGTGCGACCTTTTTGACGAGCTTGACGCGAATGTTGTCGAGGCAGCCGTAGCATGCTGAGGACCAAGAGCAAAGACCGAAGGACACGGATCGATCGGTACTTTCGCGTGGATTCCGAGACGACGTAGCGCATCGACTACGGCTAAGCGAGGAGTTTAGCAGGTGAGTAGATTTATATCTACGGGGAGAAGTCGGGTGGATGGCGTATAGCACCCCCGCAGTCCGTGGTGATGTATACGGATGCGTATACATACCTACAATTATTATATTGTTGTTGGAATATTATTTATGTTTAGGATGGATAATTGGTGGACTTGGATGATTTAGTATTGCGGACCCTAGGTAGTGGGTGCACTACACATACCTATACACACATACATACTTGCGTACATCCTTACTCATATGTACTTTGGGATTCTATATTGTCATGTGTTCATAAGGGTATGAGACCATATGCTCACATGCAGATTTGAAGATGATACATGGGATTGAGATGGGCCGATGATTTTTGATCTGAGTTTATGATATCGGCGATATGGTAAAATTCGTATTTGAGATACGACATGATGTTTTAGCGGGTCCTTTGGCGTAGTGTTTCATACACCTGCTTGCTTACATAGATGGTATCAGTATTGTATTAGACGTAGTTCATTATCCTGGATCATTATATTTGATAAAGATGATACCGGATGAACAGTGTGATTGATGTGACTTGACCCGTACACAGATTTGGGGATGCCGTATGACGGATTTACGTACGAGCTATATATTGATGATTGATCCGCACTCTTGACTTGGGATGTCTGTTTGTAGATATGATATCGGATATGATATCATTGAGGCGGGATCACCGACTAATATATATACAGGTATGTATATGTATCGACTCAGATGTTAGGCGGTTTCCTTACCTGTAGCTCAGCTTGGTAGTTCAGCCGTATAGTTTAGTATAGTTGTTAGATTAGATTAGACTCCTACCTATTTCAAAACTAGCGGGTCGTGGGTATTATAAAAGACAAGTCAAGGGATCCTACGGATATTTCAAAAGACGTATCTTTTCATAAAAACACCGTAGCCCCTATTTTCAAAACCCCATGATTCGTGTTATTTCAAAAGGCACCATTTGTAGGGCTGATATTAGATTAATGCAGATTAGTTATAGTTGCGTCTAGTTTTCAGCTCCCGCTCATTTTTGTGGTCCGCTTCGCATCGCATGCTTATTTTATGTTTCATACTCCATTATTGATATCATGCTGTTAGGACACCAGCACCATTACCGATGATGCGTATGTACCACGTACACTTAATTGCCGGCTCACACACATCTTCATCGGTAATTGCCATGTCACGTACACCTTAGAAAATGTTATTGCTTGACATAGCCTGTTAGCTAATAGTTAGACATGATATTAGTGTACTTGCCTTATATGTTAGTTTAGACATTGTAGTTATTACCTGTTACTTCATGCATACTGTTATTCATTGTTATGCCGCATTCATGGATTCTCATGCATGTATTCACTATTTTACGTGTTATTGAGGTTTTGGACTCGGATTTCCATGAGATTTTCTGGATTTGGAGGAAAACCGCAAAAACTTATATGAACTGATTTCTCTCTTTTTAAATAAAAATGCGGTTTTCCTATGATGTATGAGTCGTCCACCATGAGTTTGCTGATGGATTTCGAGACCCGATTCCAGGAGTTGGATGAACAGTTTCGGGTACATGGTGGACCCGGTGCGGTACCCCGGGGCAAGATGAATGTGGTGATGACGTTGAGCCTGGCAGGGGAGCACTACCTACCGGTGATATTACCCGACACGTCGGATATCCGGAGGATACCGTCGTAGTCATGAGATGGATGGTAGGGACCGATCTGGACTGACGGCGCACTAGATTTTATGATTGAGACATTGAGATTTCAAGATATTGAGGTACAGAGATTGTGATACAGAGGTATCGAGATACTGAGACTTTTGTTTTGTGCCGATGCTAGGCACTGTTTTATACTGATTTCATCGTGATACCTCATTTTAAAAATACAGAAATCTCACAAAGTTACAAAAGCAGTTTTCTTCAGTACATGCATTCTGTTTCATGCATTCATACATCATTCATATGATATATTGCCACCTGATGCACTGGCACAGACATATGGGATTACATTTGGGTTAGATATTTACACTAGCCATGGTTAGAGATTACTGGTTATATATTTGAGGATTATTTATATTATGATCGTATGACCTAGGTTGCGTCATACATGCGATTTTCTGTTCGTAGATCTTTTTCTACTCACGAGTTGGCAACTCACCCCCGTTGTGCCCCAGTTTCTTGCAGATGTTGCCGTACGGATTTCATTACGGCTTTGCGGGCACTGTACCTTTCGGGTGACTTTCTAGTAGGTGGGTTTATTGTATCTTACCCATCATTATACTTTGTATATTATATTTCAGCTGTATCTAGAATTTCCATCAACCAAAACTTGTACTTATTTGAGATAGAGACCAGTGGTGTTTATTCTTTCGACCTTAGAGTCGTGTGTTATATTTCCTTGGGTTTCTTGCTGGTTGAGTTCATTTCTGTTGTGATCCTCGCCTTTAGGCGTTGTATATTATGTTGCATACAGGTTGATTTGATATGGTTCTTCCTATTGTCTACTACTTCACTTAGTTTGGATTTCTGGGTTTCGGCTTACTTAGCTTACGTACGCCTTGAGACGTTCGTAGTCTAAGTGCCGGTCATGTTCCGTACTTTCGGGTCGTGACAAAGTTGGTATCAGAGCGTTAGGTTTTACCTTCGGAGTATAGGATGACCCTTGGTTGATGGAATAGGTGACTAAAGTAGAGTGACGTACCGTTGGTATGTTCCGCGGCATATTTACGACATGTCACTCCACTTAAGAAGCCTTAGGATGTACATTTACTTGTTCAGTATCACATTCCTTCCGATCTAGCTTCATCGGTACCAGTTTTGGTTTTGCTGCCATGATTATGGGCAGGGAGAGCTACGGTTAAGAGTTGCGGTCAGCATGAGCTCGTTACGAACGAGGACTGACCGGGGCGTGATTCTGGCGACACACGATTGTAGAGATGTGTCTTTTGATTGTGCTTTGTGCCACGAGCGTTGGATGGATCGCTGTATGAGATTAGTCGGACGTGCGGATTAGCACCAGAGGATTGAGCCACTGACAGAGGCCAGCTAGACTTCGATGACCGTTGGCGTATTGTTTGCTCATGATGATTGAGGCACGGTTCAGCTTGCTGGCGAGCGAGCTAATTTTTGCTGCGAACGACAGGATATCGCCCGGATGTTAGAGCTATTGCAGTACGAGATCGTACTAAGAGATGATAGAAGATCGTTAGTCACCGATGATGAATGACTAGGACATGTGGATCGTTCTCTACCCCGACGCGAGGTCATCAGATAGATTGATTCCAGCTGAGATGACTTCACGCGGAGATGTTGAGAGTCGACAGAGACGATTGAATGTCAGAAACCTATTATTCCAAGTTTAAAGTAGTCAGAAAGACATGCAGGCAATTCTAGGGTCCCTCTAGAAGAATGAAACCCTAACTCGACTTAATGACCGTGTGAAAGCCTTTGAACCTTAGGGTTTGCGGCAGTTCTGCGGCACCATTAGTGAGGCTTGGGTTTGCCTTTCTACGGCTGGACCACCGATACTGTGGTATGTACTCGATACTATTAAACTGTGCCCAAGATGTTGAGCTCTTGGGGGATTATGAGGTTTTGACGACTCGATTGGATGGCTCGAGTTAATTCGGATGCTAGGTGGTGAGATGCATTTCTTGGGAGACTCCCGATACGAGGATAGCCGTTGGAGCTCAGTCCATGCAGCCACGAGGAGACGAGTCCGAAGCAGTCGACATTAGAGAAAAGTGGAGTAAGAGGTTCATACCAGGTCTGGACGAGATGACGTTCCACTCCGCCGACATCAGAAATGTGATACGCATGCCGAGGCATTGTACTTGGATATACCTTCTAGAAGGAGTCGCGATGAGTATGCAGCCGTTCCGGAACAAGAAACAGATATAGTAAAGGATGATGACTTCCGGACAGTTAGGCAGAGACGAGACATGGAAGAGACCGTGAGCAGGATTCCTTCCAGGACATTGCTGCAATGATACTTGCACCCATGATCAAATGTGTCACGTACATTCAGAGAGCCAAAGGCCGACGCCAGTGACATACTGCTTTACGAGTGATCGTGATGATTAACCGAGGGATGACCAGAGAAGTGCCAGAATGGGATCATCCCCGTTAGCACACCTGACAGGGCCGATGAGCCGATGGACCGAGAGATTGGTAATTCACAGTGAAGACCTTGACCCAGGAGTGGTCATTACTACGCACACCAGCAGGCCAGAGTTCAGGATCGTCGACGAGATATGCTATGAGTGACCACGACAGTGGGCCAGAGATTCTTGGAGGATGCACTTGAGCGGTACTATTCCGCCATTATTGATTTTGATGTTTTGGGCGATTTATCCGCATGATTTAATTTTGATTATTGAGGATTTACGATCCTTGCACGGTGTTGCACATGATATCGTTTCCGTGCTTGGTTTCACATGTTTTTGATGTTACGGTTTTAGACATTTGAGTTGGTTTTGTGCGTATGCACGCACACGATTTGGTTCCTGCACTCTGTATAGTTTATATATGCTTGCAGTGCAGTGATACGCCTTTTGTGCACTTAGATGCATTGGAATTTGATTTCGATGGTGATGTTCGATATTTGTTTTATGCACCTTGTGCACCTGATTTGGATTTTCGCGCATATTGGGCGCATGTTTTGAAGTGTGATTTTGGTGCACACCAGATGCACTAAATCGAGATTTTTCGTGCATGTTAGATGCACCTGTTTTTGCTGTCAGGCACACCTGTTGCCTATGACCAATGTTGCGTGCACACCCATTGCACCTTGATGTCATTTTGTATACCTGCTTGGCACAGGTATGGGTTTTGATTTCCGTGCGCACCGGACGCACAGGGTTTTTATATGCATTCCTTGGATTGATTTCTTATGGAGCAGTACGTTTTTATGATATTTGCTATGAGTTTTCGTACTGAACAGGATTGATCCGAGGACAGTACTTGTATACTTTTCATGCATAAAAAGTTTACCAAGAGGTTTTAAAAAGGAGTTATAGTTTCGCTATTTCTTACGTGTCTGCGAGTGACATGAACGTTTACAAAAAAAACCTTTTGGGATGTTTCAAAAAGGCGGGATGCATATTTTGGCAAAACATATATGCTAGTATATTATTACTTTAACAATGAGCGTCCGCCACTTTTGCCGTGAGTTACGCATTACGCGGTAATTCAGAAAGGATTTTGCATATGATTTATTCGGTTTTTGGAGATTTTTTTTCTAACAGGATGCGTACTATATATGTATTATGGTATTTTATTAGTGCATATGGTATTTCGGTAGCGGATTTGAGATTTGTATCTCCTTTGTGACTCCGATGATATGCGTGCAAGTCAGATGATTTGCGGGACGCTTGACGGAGATCGGTTATGAGTTTTGTACTCATTTTTCCGGCGCACCGAGTGCGCTGTGGTTTTCTGTTTCTTCCGTTATTTCGGAGCCTCGTTGTTTGAGTTGTTACTGAAATGTTTTAGCATTTGGAGGTTTAAATTTAAATTCGGGGACCGAATTTCTTTAAGGGGGGAAGATTGTAACATTTCTAAAATCGTTATACGAATTTTTCCGTTTTAGAGTAAAATGTTCGGTATTTTCCGTTTTAACCGATTTTGATCAAACTTCCGTATAAATTTACCGGCACCTAGTTTAGCTAAAACAAAGCTAGTGCGCGGACTTTGGGGGTAAATGAGAATTTTTGGTTCACGTAGAATTTTTCCCTAATAAAATATTATTTTTTTATTTAATATTAAAATAATATATTTTGCGAAAACTACCGATTTGCGAATTTGGGATTCTCGTAAAATGGTATAAATGTATATCAATAGTTTTGAAGTAATTGGGAGATTAAAATAATTTATTCATTTAAAAAATTTATGGTTATGGAATTTGTTAGCATACTTTTTGGCCATATTTCATGTGTTGAATATGGGTATGCATTAATTTATTTGTGCATGCATTTGATGGCTTTTGCTGGGAAATTTCGAAATGGGAATTTCATTTGGCAGTGGAAATTTATTGAACTTTGGGTGGGTCATTTGTTTACTTTAAATTAATTTAGGCATGGGTCATTTTCGAAGGTATGGCTTCGGCAGGAGATGGGTGGCTATTAATGCTTTTGTTTTGGTGAATGTTTCTGTGTAGGATTTTATTTGTGGTATGAAGTGTGCTGTTCACTTTTAGTTTGGAGAGTGGAATTGTTTTGGTGGCTGTGAATTAATGGAAGTTGTTTTCTTTGAGCAAATTAATGTTTCACATTCACATTCATGGCATACACCTCACACTCTCTCTACTTGATTGCAACCCCTCACCACTCACCCATTCCCACTGTGCCCAATTCAAATGAGTGGCCGGCCCCACTTGTTTGTTGCATAAAATTTTTCTATGTTAATTAATGAGGGAAGTTCACTACTTGTTTACAATTCACAGTGAGCATTTTAGAAATTGGCTGAGAACATTTTGGGGGGCTGATTTTTGGCCGAGACCTTTTGATGGGTGAGGCAATTTGTTTCCTTTGTAAAATTCCATTGCTCACTCCATCTCTCATCCAAGGCAACTTCTTTTACCTCCACCGAAATCCTTGAGTGCATTGAGACAAGTATTTTCGATGTGCGACCTTTTTGACGAGCTTGACGCGAACGTTGTCGAGGCAGCCGTAGCATGCTGAGGACCAAGAGCAAAGACCGAAGGACACGGATCGATCGGTACTTTCGCGTGGATTCCGAGACGACGTAGCGCATCGATTACGGCTAAGCAAGGAGTTTAGCAGGTGAGTAGATTTATATCTATGGGGAGAAGTCGGGTGGATGGCGTATAGCACCCCCGCAGTCCGTGGTGATGTATACGGATGCGTATACACACCTACAATTATTATATTGTTGTTGGAATATTATTTATGTTTAGGATGGATAATTGGTGGACTTGGATGATTTAGTATTGCGGACCCTAGGTAGTGGGTGCACTACACATACCTATACACACATACATACTTGCGTACATCCTCACTCATATGTACTTTGGGATTCTATATTGTCATGTGTTCATAAGGGTATGAGACCATGTGCTCACATGCAGATTTGAAGATGATACATGGGATTGAGATGGGCCGATGATTTTTGATCTGAGTTTATGATATCGGCGATATGGTAAAATTCGTATTTGAGATACGACATGATGTTTTAGCGGGTCCTTTGGCGTAGTGTTTCATACACCTGCTTGCTTACATAGATGGTATCAGTATTGTATTAGACGTAGTTCATTATCCTGGACCATGATATTTGATAAAGATGATACCGGATGAACAGTGTGATTGATGTGACTTGATCCGTACACAGATTTGGGGATGCCGTACGACGGATTTACGTACGAGCTATATATTGATGATTGATCCGCACTCTTGACTTGGGATGTCTGATTGTATATATGATATCGGATATGATATTATTGAGGCGGGATCACCGACTAATATATATACAGGTATGTATATATATCGACTCAGATGTTAGGCGGTTTCCTTACCTGTAGCTCAGCTTGGTAGTTCAGCCGTATAGTTTAGTATAGTTGTTAGATTAGATTAGACTCCTACCTATTTCAAAACTAGCGGGTCGTGGGTATTATAAAAGACAAGTCAAGAGATCCTACGGATATTTCAAAAGACGTATCTTTTCATAAAAACACCGTAGCCCCTATTTTCAAAACCCCATGATTCGTGTTATTTCAAAAGGCACCATATGTAGGGCTGATATTAGATTAATGCAGATTAGTTATAGTTGCGTCTAGTTTTCAGCTCCCGCTCATTTTTGTGGTCCGCTTCGCATCGCATGCTTATTTTATGTTTCATACTCCATTATTGATATCATGCTGTTAGGACACCAGCACCATTACCGATGATGCGTATGTACCACGTACACTTAATTGCCGGCTCACACACATCTTCATCGGTAATTGCCATGTCACGTACACCTTAGAAAATGTTATTGCTTGACATAGCCTGTTAGCTAATAGTTAGACATGATATTAGTGTACTTGCCTTATATGTTAGTTTAGACATTGTAGTTATTACCTGTTACTTCATGCATACTGTTATTCATTGTTATGCCGCATTCATGGATTCTCATGCATGTATTCACTATTTTACGTGTTATTGAGGTTTTGGACTCGGATTTCCATGAGATTTTCTGGATTTGGAGGAAAACCGCAAAAACTTATATGAACCGATTTCTCCCTTTTTAAATAAAAATGCAGTTTTCCTATGATGTATGAGTCGTCCACCATGAGTTTGCTGATGGATTTCGAGACCCGATTCGAGGAGTTGGATGAACCGTTTCGGGTACATGGTAGACCCGGTGCGGTACCTCGGGGCAAGATGAATGTGGTGATGACGTTGAGCCTGGCAGGGGAGCACTACCTACCGGTGATATTACCTGACACGTCGGATATCCGGAGGATACCGTCGTAGTCATGAGATGGATGGTAGGGGCCGATCTGGACTGACGGCGCCCTAGATTTTATGATTGAGATTTCAAGATATTGAGGTACAGAGATTGTGATACAGAGGTATCGAGATACTGAGACTTTTGTTTTGTGCCGATGCTAGGCACTGTTTTATACTGATTTCATCGTGATACCTCATTTTAAAAATACAGAAATCTCACAAAGTTACAAAAGCAGTTTTCTTCAGTACATGCATTCTGTTTCATGCATTCATACATCATTCATATGATATATTGCCACCTGATGCACTGGCACAGACATATGGGATTACATTTGGGTTAGATATTTACACTTGCCATGGTTAGTGATTACTGGTTATATATTTGAGGATTATTTATATTATGATCGTATGACCTAGGTTGCGTCATACATGCGATTTTCTGTTCGTAGATCTTTTTCTACTCACGAGTTGGCAACCCACCCCCGTTGTGCCCCAGTTTCTTGCAGGTGTTGCCGTACGGATTTCATTACGGCTTTGCGGGCACTGTACCTTTCGGGTGACTTGCTAGTAGGTGGGTTTATTGTATCTTACCCATCATTATACTTTGTATATTATATTTCAGCTGTATCTAGAATTTCCATCAACCAAAACTTGTACTTATTTGAGATAGAGACCAGTGGTGTTTATTCTTTCGACCTTAGAGTCGTGTGTTATATTTCCTTGGGTTTCTTGCTGGTTGAGTTCATTTCTGTTGTGATCCTCGCCTTTAGGCGTTGTATATTATGTTGCATACAGGTTGATTTGATATGGTTCTTCCTATTCTCTACTACTTCACTTGGTTTGGATTTCTGGGTTTCGGCTTACTTAGCTTACGTACGCCTTGAGACGTTCGTAGTCTAAGTGCCGGTCATGTTCCGTACTTTCGGGTCGTGACAGAGTTACTCCTGGGAGAGTTTTACACATTGCAATTAGCTGATCAAGTAGGTGTCTAGAAAGGTGTCAACGGGGTTACGCCCCTGGGAAAACGAGGTTTACATTAATTAGGTTCGTGCGAAAGCACGGGGGGCCTCCCTCAAAGTACCGACACTGGCCTGGCTGAAAGATTGGCGAACTTGTAGTATGTAATTAATCCCGGCTAGTCTTTCCTTTTAAGGGTTTGAAGGAAGATTTGATAAAAACCAGTGGGAGCCATCCTGATTAGATAAGATAATAACCAATCTGATCTTGCAAGAGCATACGCTAAAGTGTTTTCTTCTCTCTCTCTCCAGGTAGCGACCATGTCATGCCCTAATAAAGATAATAATATGAATGTATTGACCGAACCCGCATGTTATACTGTGCTGGGGAACGTTGGTTCCGTTTTTTCCTATAAGAGTTATAGGACTGAACAGGATATAGGGGAATACCAGGATTCCCATGCCACCCGAATGAAGAAAGTACATGATGATGCATTTTCTTCGGGTGTGATCGTTACTGAGAACTGTTTCTTCATTTGCTCTACGTCCTGGGTATTAGATACCGGGTCAGGATCCCATATATGTAATCAGTTGCATGGGCTTAGGAAAGGTAGAGAACTTGGAGAAGGTGATAAAGACATTAGAGTTGAAAATGGTGCAATTGTTGCAGCTAAGACTGTCGGGGAATATCACCTTGTATTACCAACTGGTAATACATTGGTTCTGAACGAATGCTATTACATGCCGAACCTGATATGCAACATTATATCGGTTTCTTTGTTGAGTAAAGAGGGATATAATTTTGTATTACAGGATAATGTTATGAACATTTTCCGTAACCAAAAGTTGGTTGGATCAGGCACGTTTTGCAATGGCATTTATGTTCTAAATCAATCAACAGTTCTGAGCATAACAAACACACACAAGAGGAAGAGTTCAGAACTGAACGAATCCTTCTTGTGGCATTGTAGACTGGGTCACATCAATACGACACGACTGGCTAAGTTGCATAAGGATGGATATTTGAAACCTTTCGAATTTTCATCTTATGACACTTGCCAGTCATGTCTCAAAGGAAAGATGACCAAAACTCCGTTTACGGGACACGGAGAAAGAGTTACGGAACTCTTAGGACTAATACATAGTGATGTATGCGGTCCCATGTCTACACATGCCGGGGATGGTTCTTCGTACTTCATTACATTCACTGACGATCTCTCTAGATTCGGATATGTGTTCCTGATGGAACACAAATCAGAAGCTTTTGAGAAATTTAGAGAATATAAACAAGAAGTCGAAAACCAAACCGGAAAAAGTATTAAAATCCTACGATCTGATCGAGGAGGTGAATACTTGAGCAATGAATTCCTGGACTTCCTAAAAGAGAATGGGATTCTCTCTCAGCTGACTCCTCTATATACACCACAGCACAACGGTGTATCAAAACGGAGGAACCGCACCCTATTGGATATGGTGCGCTCTATGATGAGCACAGCTGAGTTACCTATTTCTTTCTGGGGATATACGCTGGAGACAGCAGCATACCTATTGAATCAAGTTCCATCTAAATCTGTACCTACCACACCATATGAGATATGGAGTGGGAAGAGGCCATATCTTAAACGAGTTAAGATATGGGGTTGTCCAGCCTATGTCAAAAGACAAAATCCAGACAAGCTCGAGGCACGGTCAGTTCTTTGCAAGTTTGTGGGATATCCAAAGAACTCATATGGGTATTTTTTCTACCACAGTGAGGAACAAAAAGTGTTTGTTGCTCAACATGCCACCTTTTTAGAAAAGGAATTGCTTGAAAAAGAAATTAGTGGCAAAGTGGTAGAGCTGGAAGAGGTTCCAGATACACAAACCGTAACTGAAGATTTAGTGGAACCAGAAGATTCAGTAGCTCCCAATGAACCTCAGCCTCTCCGCCGATCTAGTAGGGTTCCTCGCCAACCTGAAAGATACTACGGTTTTCTCATGGACGATGGGAGCGAGGATTGCATCATGGAGGATGATGACCCAACTAGCTTCGAGCAGGCCATCACGAATAGGGACTCAGTGAAATGGCTGGATGGAATGCGGTCCGAGATGGAATCCATGTACACCAACAAAGTATGGACTTTGGAAGATGCTCCTGAAGGGGTAAAACCCATTGGGAGCAAGTGGATCTTCAAGAAGAAACTTGGTGTAGATAGGAAAGTGGAGACTTTCAAAGCTAGACTTGTTGCAAAAGGTTTTCGTCAAAGACCAGGTGTGGACTATGACGAAACCTTTTCTCCAGTGGCTATGCTTAAATCCATCCGGATCATGCTTGCCATTGCTGCATATAATGACTACGAGATCTGGCAAATGGATGTTAAGACCGCCTTTCTAAATGGTGATTTAGAAGAGTGCGTGTACATGACTCAGCCAGAGGGCTTCGTAGACAGTGGGACCAGCGGGAAGGTGTGCAAGCTGCTTAAATCCATTTATGGATTAAAGCAAGCATCGCGGAGTTGGAACATCTGCTTTGACGTCGTTATCAAAGAGTTTGATTTCGTCAAAAACCCAGATGAACCTTGTATCTACAAGAAGGTGGCAGAGAGTAAGGTTGTCTTCCTCGTATTGTACGTGGACGACATACTCTTGATAGGAAATGATATTCCTATGCTGCAATCGGTCAAGCTCTTCTTATCACAAAGATTCTCAATGAAAGATCTTGGTGATGCCTCCTGCATATTGGGAATTAGGATCTATAGAGATAGATCCAAACGGATATTGGGATTGTCCCAATCCAGGTACATTGACACCATACTAAAGAGGTTTAGTATGGAAGAATCCAAGCGTGGGAACTTACCCACGATCTCTGGAGTCACTCTCTCTAAAGAAATGTCTCCCAAGACTGATTTGGAGGGAGCTCGCATGCAAGGGATACCCTATGCTTCGGCTGTAGGCTCTATCATGTATGCAATGCTATGTACCAGACCCGATGTAGCATACTCACTAAGTGTAGTGAGCAGGTATCAAGCTGATCCTGGAGAGAGTCACTGGGCAGCTGTGAAGAGCATTCTCAAGTACTTGCGAAGGACTAAAGAGATGCTCTTGGTGTATGGTAACGGAGAACTCCAAATGGAGTCCTTTACCGATTCGAGCTTCCAGAGTGATAAGGACGACTCTAAGTCGCAGTCGGGATTTGTCTTTACCCTTTACGGAGGGGCGGTTAGCTGGAAGAGTTCCAAGCAGGAAACCGTGGCAGACTCGACGATGGAGGCTGAATACATCGCTGCCAACGATGCTGCCAAAGAGGCTGTCTGGATCAAGAAGTTCATTACTGAACTTGGAGTGGTTCCATCCATTGAGCATCCAATACCTTTGTATTGTGATAACAATGGAGCGGTGGCTTTGGCCAAGGAACCCAGGTCCCATCAGCGATCCAGGTATATTCTGAGGCGGTATCACCTGATCCGGGAGATAGTTGATCGCCGGGAGATCGAGGTCAGGAGGGTTGACATGAAGAATAACACGGCGGATCCACTCACGAAGGCCATTCCCCAGATACAGTTTGAGAGACTCTTCGGGATGCTCGGTATGCGATACTACAGCAGCTGGCCCTAGTGCAAGTGGGAGATTGTTAGTTGTATGTATGCCCTAGAGGCCAGTATTGTACAGATGATGTATATTATATTGGATGCTTGGACATATATAGAGATGACTTTCTTGCTCGATATGATAGTATGCTATCTGGTTACTCTTTATCTTAACATGTACACTTGTCTCTTTAAACTGTCTAATAGTTACATGTTGGTAAAGCCCTTAGGATGTGTACTTGACTACCTGGACTATGATGCAGATCATACTAGTGGGGACATCGTAGTCCATAGGTACATCCTTCAAGGTCCCTAGTCGTGGGTGTATCGAGACGGGGCATCGATATACCAGTATAGACTAGCGTATACGCTTCTCGACCCATGAGATGGGCGATGGATGATCCCATATCCATTGGTGTTTGACATCAGAGATGGTATATGGGTGCTCAGTGGAGACTGGGTACACTGGACGGACTCGCCGAGAACTCCCAGATGGTATTATACCATACATCAGATGGCAGTTCTCAGGTGACACTTGTGCAGGTTAGTCTGTAGACCCGAGATCGTCATAGAGTCTTGTGTGATTCCCACTGTGCTTTGATCTCCACCTTACCACGTCCAAGAGGGCGTGCAAAACGGTGGTTTTTGGGCACAGTCCCGAGTCACATGGAGGCAATGAGCGATAGGAGGGGTTTCGTCTCTCCCGGTATTGGGGGTTGATGTTGCGCTGTGTTCGTTTGGCCGTAACAGGGAAGTCCCTGGCCAGGGCTGATCCGAGATTTGCTGGTAAGTGTTACCAGTAGTTTCTCGACCCGTTATGAGCCTCACATCGGCACGACTTATCGGTTATTGGGGTCTGACGTTAACCACCCCTAGACTTAATATGCGACATATCAGACAAACAGACCGGACAATACGGTAAGTGTTACTGGTTGGATTCACAGGAGTATGAGCGGGCTAGCTCGTCAATCTTCTGATCGCTCAATACCCGGGTGGCCGTTACGTTTGGCAGACCGCTTGCGGCTTGTGGGTGCTTGATATGATCATCATCTGCTACCGGCGTATTTACGAGTCTTTAGAGTCCTACACAGAGGTTTCCTGGCTCAAGCGAAACGAAATAGGAGCGCATATGAGATATGTGCGGGACCGAGAATAATGCGTGTATGTGATACCGTATTTCATTCTCGCGATGAATATTTCGATTGGTTGTATGTGATATAACCTAGTTATCGAATCAAAGGCTGATTCGATAAGTCGATACATTGGATACTAGTCGGTTATGTGCGACATGACCGGATCATTGAATCAAGTGTTGATTTAATGATTTAATGTATATTTGATATATTACTTTGCATTAACTAGTATTGGTTCACTTTAAAGGGATTTTCTCACTTGAAGTGCACATTGTATATGTGATATATTTTAATGTGCACTTGATTGTATCATGCTTGATGTTGCTTGCTAACTTGAGTTTTGTGTAAAGATTAAACCATGGTTGTGTAATAGTTAGGGTTTTCTTTTTCTTACTCATTTATTTATTTATTTATTTTGGAAAAGATTATGAAGAAAATGGTGGCATTCTTTGGATTTAGTTGAAGCTTCATGAAGGTTTGACTTTGTTACCATTTTGTCTTCATGCTTAACCCTAACCATTCTAACTAACCATGATCTATTCTCTACACCTTACCATAGTTGGTATATGATAAGTATTCACATTATTTTCATTTTAAGATACTACTCATCATATTCTATCTTCTTCTTCTTCATCTTCATGAAGAAAACCTTGCCTCCATCAATGGCACCTTGAGAAAAAGAGTGAGAAATCTAATTCTAAAGTGAACCCACCTCCTATTTCTTCACCCTCTACCTCTTGCCAAGTAGTATAGGGTGTTTTCTTCACAAGTTTCACAACTTGGTGAAGTTGGAGCTTGATCTTGTGTAACCTCAACGTAGATCATCTTCGGCATCGTAGCCGACGACTAGTCCGCTCGTTTCTCCGATGAAGCCGATGCAAGAGTCCGGGATTCGAGATGGACAGCGAGGGGACGACTACGTGGAGCTAAGGAAGTGGATAACCGAATCTACAAAGGTTGTAGTTTCTTACCTTTAGTTAAGTTGTTAACTAGCTTTATGTTTCGCCTAAAATTCTAGTTCACGATCCGTATTAGAGTTTCTCGGCACTTGTAAAATTTGAAATTGGCATGGTTGATGTCTTGTGAGACCTCTTGAGAGTGCCTAGGAACCCTACAGATCGCTCCTTTTGAAGAGGTAACTAGATCCATCGAATTTCGCTCCGCTCAATCTCCGTGAGTCGCGGATCGTCATGGATCTCTTACTCGGATGAAAATTGGCTTCGCAGATAAAAGATCGATGGTTGCTGCTTGATTTGCTTCTCAAAATGATCTTGATTTGGCTTTGGATTTGAATTTGGGCTAGGGTTTTGGTATCAAGTTGTGTCACTCAATTTGAATTTGAATTTTGGCTCCAAATGTGTAACTAACTCACCACTAATTGTCTAACCTCAAAACCCTAGATCAAGATCTTTTTTTATAACCACCTCATTTGAATCTTCCCTCCAAAGCTAGGTTGTTAGAGAGAATATTCTAGAATGAGGTTGTTAGAGGGAATATTCGAGAATGAGGTTGTTAGAGGGAATATTCTAAAGGAAGGTTGTGACAAGGAGGCTTCTAGAAGAAGGTTGTTATAAGGAGCCTTCTAGAAGAAGGTTGTTGGAGAGAGCCTTCTAGAATAAGGTTGTTGGAAGAAATATTCTAGAGTGAGTTTGTTATGCAGAGCCTTCTGAAAGAAGCCACGTGGTCTTTGAGAGTCTTCTAGAAGCAAGGGTTGTTAGATGAAGCTTCTGGATAAAATCTGATTTGATGACGTGTCAAGTAGACCGCGGATTCGCGGCGGATCGGCCAACTCGGCCGCGGATCCGCGGTCGTATAGTGAGCTCTCTGGTTGAATTCTTCAGGGATATTTTGTGTTGACTTTTTGGAACTTTCCTGATGTCTGGAATCTTATAATTCTTTCTAGTTCACTGCCAGATCTCAGGTCTTGGACTTGATATATTTTATCAGCACTTTTATCAATTCTGGCTCTTTTACCTGGAGAATTTCCTGCACACAATCTCGAGACAAGTGTTGATACACAAAAGATCATGCTTGTAGTAATAAACACTCAATTTCCCTCAAAATGCCGGTTATAATGTATAACACATGTTATTTGGTATTTTGCAGACAAATTACTAATATGTGCTATATTTATACCAATCACCTTTAGATGATTGCAAATAGTAGGGAAAATGATGTGTTAAAAAAGCAATATTTTTGACTGATCATGACCTCTTTAGCGAAACTAGCAGATGCTACGAACTCGGATTGTCTTTTGATTGCTTTTATAGTTTTTGCTTTGCATAGTGGTATTTGTGAAATATCATGCACCTTATTCGATAAGGAAAGAGCCGAGATCTCTTCACTGGGAGTGATCTCTTTAGCAAAACTAGTAAAGGCCTCAAAAGCACTCATTTTCAAAATCACTCGATTCTACAACGATATCAAGTTCATTACGCAAAGGGTTTTCTTACAAACCTGTCGTAGCCCTCCGTCATTTCAGATAAGTAATAGTTAGTATTCGTGATGCATTTGTTGACCCATGTCAAGGCGTAGTGTGCAGTAGCTGATTAGTGCTTATCTGGATAGCATATGATGTGATTGATTTAGGGTACTTGTGAGACCTTATTGACCTCTGTCAAGGGTCGTGCTGGTAGATTTACTTCAATCAGGAAATGACGGGTTGAACTTGACTAGCAGCCTATGGTTTGTTGACCTCTGTCAAAATCATATGACGCTTGGGGAAAAATATTATCGGGAGTTTCAAGTGTTGAAATTTGCAATGAGATTGCATACCTTCTATTAGATAGTTGGATACCAATAACCACTGCGTGTAAGAGTTACTTGTAGGAGAGTTTTACACATTACAATTATCCAATCAAGTAGGTGTCACGACCCAAAAAGTACGGAACATGACCGACACTTAAATTACGAAACGTCTCGAGGCATATGTAATCTAAGTAAGCCAAAACCCAGAAATCAATACCAAGGAAGAGTAGAGTGAAGGAAAAACCAATTTAAAGCAAGTATTTTATGAAAATTTCGGCAGAGACTCCTTTGTAAAAACTAGCCCCAAACGGGATACAACATGGATAGTATACGAAATGCAACAAAAAGGCATCCCCAAGCGAGAGCTAGCTCTTCGTCAATCGACGGCCACAACCACGCAAGCAATATAATATACAACGCCAAGGGCAAGGATCAAAACTCAAAGAAACTCAAAACATCAAGAAAACCCAAGAATAATACAATGCGCGACTCTAAGGTCGAAAGAATAACAAATACGGTCTTCTAACTCTCTCAAATATATAATCTGGTTGATGGAGTTTCTAGATACAACAGAAATAATAAATAAACAATGGCGGTCCTGATGCAAAAAACCCACCCACCAAAGCAATCACCCGGAAGGAACAGTGTGCCAGCAAGCCGCAACGCAACCTGTACGGCAAAACCTGCAAGGAACTGTGGCACAACGAGGGTGAGTTGTCAACTCGTGAGTAGAAAACATCTACGAGTATAAATCACATGCATAACGCTATCCTAGGTCATATCAGGTAATATCCTTAATAAAAATCCTGTTCCAGCTATGTATAGTGTAATACTACATGCTCGTGTCAGTGCCTCAGATAGCAACATATCAGATATATGATGTATGAATGCATTACGAATGGAAACAGAATATATCATGAATGAAATAACTGTTTTCTTTAATCAATGAGATTTCTATATGTATGCCAATCACGTATCATCAATTAATGCAACAGAGAAATCAGTGTCAAGTATCAACACAAAACATAAGTTTCAGTATCTCAGTATCAAATTGTAATAACTTAGTTCATGTATACCAATTACAATTCCCGTATTTCCTTATTCATGATATTCTTGATTTAACGTATTGTAGGAGCGAAAGGTGTTTTACACTTTATATTGCATTCGACCCGACCCGCTTGCTTGAACCTGTTTGATTTTTATTTATAGATTACCTTGATTTGTTGCATGGACACGAGCATCCCATGTTTAGTACATACTGGTATTTTATCTAGTATCGCACTTTTTGCATATAACATTTTAGTTAACGGAAAATAATTTAAAATTGCATTTCATAACCTGCATGATACCCCTAACCCCGTGGTAGCATCCGCACATCTTGTTCTCGTCCCGTTCAGTGAAACAGACGTGTTTGGATGGCTACGCGCACGTACGTGCATCCGTTCTTGGGGGTATGCATTTTCTTTAACTAGGCATTCATTTTGAAATTTGGAAGTCATAAACATTTTTAATATTTTTAATCTGAATTTTAAACCCGACCCGGGCGTGTTTTGGAGTAAGTTTGTTTTTGCCAAAATCTCAAAACGGACTAATATTATGATATTATATTCTTTAACTCAAAAATATATATTTTATCCTAAATCAATCTCTCTCTCTTTTTCTCTTTCTCTCTCCGTCTCTCTCTCACCGTCTCACTCTATCTCGCTCTCTCTTTCTCTCTCTCTCATCGTCTCTCTTTATCTCTATTTCTGTTATTTCTTTCTCTCTTTTTCACAATCCCCTCCCCCTCTCTTTCCTTATATATAGATAATATAATTATATATATAATATATATTTTATTTTTCCCATATATTCTCACGTCTCTCTCTCTTCTTCTTTCTCCTTTTTTTCCCCGTCATCGCCTCACCTCCTTCACCGCTGCCTTAGCCACCCGCCACCTCGCCGCCGCTCCACCGCCGATCTCCGATCAATTCCAAAAGGCATGCAGAGCCATAAAATACACCTCGATCTGCGAATCGACCCTCGCCCAATCGCAGAACCTTTCGTCGAGTCCAAGCCATAAAGATATGATCTTTGCGACGATCTCGAGCTCGAAGGACGATCTGGAGATGGCGAGGTCGAAGGCGCAGGCTATCCTAGATGCGTCGGCCTTCGATTTGAACAAGACCCAACGATGTCTACCACTCCACTCTCAAAGCCCTCAACCCCAGCGGCCGCCGAAACCCTAGAAAGTCCCTCAGCCAGCATTGCATGCTGAATTCTGGCATCAACGAACAGCGTGGCCAACGTTGGAGATGGGGATGTAGTTCTTGAAATCGGGCCTGGCACTGGCTCGTTCATGAGCGTCCTCATCGACGCCAGTGTTACTGTGGATGCTGTTGAGAAGGATCCCCACATGACCATTCATATGAAGGACAGGTTTTGGTGTGCAGAGCAATTAATGGTATTGCAAGAAGATTTTGTTAGTTCTCGTTTGAGCCCTTTGTTGAAAACAAGAAACGCATAGGAAGGGGACCGGATTATGCGAAGTGATTGAGTTGTGAATTATTTCAGATCACCACCGGTGCCGTGCTCGCTGCCACTGATCCGGGCGACCCAATGGACATCCGTATCCAGCGTGGTCCGTTCCTGCATTGCTTGGTTCGGTCCCATGTAAGCCGTGTGTGCATTGCAACTTTTACCGACATTGGACATTACCGTGCGTATCCGTCGCGTAATCCATCAAGGCAAGTGAAACTTGCTACATGCTATTCATAATATTTCTATACTTATTTATTTAATTTCATATTAAGCCTATGGATCGAATCTAAGGTCACGTGTTCCAAGTTAATAGTTCGACGTTCCGTTTATATCTTTTAGATTCAGAACTTGAAACATAACCGTTGCATTTTAGTTTACTATACCTAGTGACCACATCTGTATGTTAAATCACATAATAACTATTTGCGTAGTCTATGGTACCCTTTCTATAGACACCCGTGTGCATCTTTAACCTATTTTAGTTATAATTGCATCCCAGATCATTTAACCCATACTAACGAGATTTTAATATTCCATCTTCATTTTAAGTGTATGATATTGAATGTTGGAACCATAACCCTAGCTCTAATCGTTAACCGTACATCCATATAGTTTAATCTGTACCTATTCGCATATCATATTACATGTTCCAGTTTATTGTTCTTTTAGTACCCATGCTTGTTTTGTATACCCATGCTTATGCTAGATTGATTATGAGCACCCACATGATATCTTGTACACCCTGACATGAGTTGTTACACCTATTACTTGACACGACATGGTACCGTGCGACTCTTGACACGACATGACACCTATATACATTACTTGACCTGACCTGATGTACCATGGCGTTACCTGTTATCTGATCATGTGTCTAATGCCAAAAAACCTGACCTGTAGTCCTTACGGACAGTTCCTGTTGTCTATCCAGACAAACCTGTACCTGCCTGATCCTGTGTTGGCATTAGCTCTAGATTATTTAATACCTGACTTGAATACACATAACCTGGGGTATGGGAAAATCAATGATGAAACCTGACTTGTAACTCGACAGTTCGTTACCTTTACCGATCAGTTTTAGAGGCTGGGCCAGCCTTGGGATGAGGCCGCTGACATCATCCATCGTTATCTACTACCTTTTAGAGGCTAGGCCAGCCTTGGGATGATGCTGCAGACATCATTCATCATTACCCTTTCCCTTTAGTGCCTACCGGCATGTCTCGGTTTCAGGCCGAGAATCTTCACCGTGATCCCGGGCATGCACGGGATACTTTTGAGTTACATCGAAGATTCATCAAATTGATTTCAAAGACTTGAGAGTAGTAAACCCAATAGACCAGTTTAGATTACTCACTGCACACTACCTTTCACTGCCCTGATTTATATTGCTGTTACGCTTGCTTTACCATTTCTGATCATACTTGCATATCTTGCTAACCTGTTTTTATATTATTGCTTGATGTTATGACGCACTGACGTCTGGGTTTTGCATGGCCCAGATCCTCTACCTTTGTCGTAGGCTGATTAGGAGTACTGTCGCTCCTAGACCGAGCAGTGGGGATCCTGTTGGTATCCAGTCTCACTTTCCAAGTGTTTATTTGATCTTTTGCTTCCGCATATTATATTATTTCTTGACTTATTTATTCTGGCTTATGGACATGTACTAGATAGTTTAGTTTAATTTCCTGTTCTTGATATCTCTACTACGCTAATGTGACTGTGGAAGGATTTTTCCAATCCACAGGTAGCATGGTTGGCTATGTCACGTGCCTATCTTAGCGTACTCTAGGAAGCGAGGCGTGACATGGTTTGTTTGGTATCAGAGACATAGGATATATGTTAATCGAGTTTGATTCTTTTGTAGTTAGGTATTGGACGCAATACACGAATCAGAATACTCGTGATTAGGAACATATCCTGCCACCTTGTTATCGTGATTCTTGAATCATATCTTTCTCTTATCCTTTGCCTTGACGATATGCAAACCACTTTGCATCTCGACTTGAAACCTTTTGGTTCTCTATTGTTTCTCCCTGTTCTTGATTCTGATACTAGGATTTGGACGACTTGTGTGGAGTTATGTAATTGTACCCATGAACTGCCGCATGGTTACAATGCGGCACTCTATTTAAGTAACTTGGAATTCTAGTTTTGATTCATTTCCTTGTTTCTTGATTGTTATATTACCTTGCTTCTCTCGATTTCATTGCTTACCAGTTCTTGTTTTATCGCCAGCTTGAATCATGTTTACCGTGCTTAACCCTTTTCAGTATCTTGACTTCGGATAAAGTCATCTCGGTATCTTACTTGTTCATGTTGTTCCCGCATTAGAATTATTCAATTCTGGTGCATCCCTTTGCTTGTTGTTGTCTTGGGAATGGATTTTCGCAGCACTTTCCACACTCATATTGATTATAAGGAAAGGAAAGTGATTCTCCAGATTCTCGGACATCCGGAGTTTGTTTTGCTGGAGGAAGCGGTTCTGTCGGGCCAGTCGAGTTTAGGGCTAGGCCGACAAACAATGTTCTTTCGTCAATGGAAGTTGATAAGAAAGAAGCGCCGGCTATAGTTCGAGATTTCATGGATGTATTCGAAGACATCTCGGGATTATCGCCAAAACGAGATGTGGAGTTTGCGATCGATTTTATTCCTGGTGCAGCGCCAATCTCAAAGGAGTACTATCCAATGGCACCAGTGGAGTTGGAAGAAGTCAAGAAGCAGGTTACTGAATTACTTGAGAAGGGTTAGATTCGCAGCAGTAACTCACCTTGGGGAGCTCCAGTTCTTCTAGTAAAGAAGATGATGTCATAAGGAGGATGTGCATCGATTATCGAGAATTAAACCGGGTGACTATTAAGAACAAGTACCCGATCCCTCACATTAGTGAATTATTTGAGCAGCTTAGTGGCGCGAGGGTATTCTCGAACCTGGATTTACGATACGGATATCATCAGGTCTGAGTTAAGTCAGAGGATATTTGCAAGACTGCGTTCAGAACTCGGTATAGACATTACGAGTACTTGGTGATGCCCTTCGGAGTAACAAATGAGCCGGCAATATTTATGGACTTGATGAACCGAATCTTTCACCGTTCTTGGACCAGTTTATAGTGGTGTTCATCGATGATATTCTGGTCTACTCAGGGAGCAAGGAAGAGCATGTAGAACACTTGAAGATCGCACTGCAGACATTGAGGCAAGAAAGATTGTATGCAAAGATGAGCAAGTGCGAGTTTTGGCTTGAAGAAGTGAAGTTTTTGGTGCAGGTTGTGGCTGGAAATGGAATCGCCGTTGATCCGAAAGATTACAGCTGTTCGAGATTGGCCGATTCCGAAGAATGTTGCGAAGATAAGAAGCTTCTTGGACTGGCCGGGTATTATAGAAGGTTCGTAGAGAATTTTTCTCGTTTGGCTGAGCCTTTGGCCAAGCTTACGTGCAAGGAGGTACCATTGGTGTGGACGGATAGGTGTGCGTCAGCTTTTGAGGCGCGGAAGCAAAAGTTGATAACCGCTCCTATTCTGACCGTGCCAGACAATTCCGGAGGATTGTTGATTCACAGCGACACACCTGAGAAAGGATTGGGATGTGTTTTGATGCAGCATGAGGAGGTTACAACTTACGCATCGAGACAGTTGAAGACCCATGAGGAGAATTACCCAACTCATTGACTTGGAGCTAGCAGCTGTGATTTTCGCTTTGAAGTTTTGGAGACACTACTTATTGGGCGAAAGTGGTCGAAGTATTCACCGATCACAAAAGCCTAAAGTACGTGTTCACTCAGAAAGAGCTAATTATGAGACAGCATAGGTGGTTGGAGCTGATGGCTGACTACGATCTTGATCTTAAGAACCATCTGGGGAAAGTTAATGTTGTGCCGGATATGTTTAGTCGGTTGCCAGCAATTCAGATGTTGACTGCGCTAAAGGAACTTATTGAAGACTTTCGAAGATTCGATTTAGAAGTTGTGCTACCGCATTCTTCGGGACAGTTGATGCAGCTGCAAGTACGGTCGTCGTTGATCGAGAATATTAAAGCAGCGCAGCTACAGGACCCTAGATTGCAGAAGTTTCGAGAACGGGTTGAAGCTGGACTTCGAACGGACTTGTTGATTCATGAAGATGGTTCGTTGCATTATGGTAGCCATTTGTGTGTGCCAAAAGGAGACATTCGCGAAGAACTTATGAAGGAGGCGCACACCTCAGCATATTCCGTACATCCAGAAGGCATGAAGATGTACCGAGATATACGACAGCATTTCTGGTGGGAAGGTATGAAACGGGAGATTGCCGCTTTGCGGCAAAGTTCTTGGTGTGTCAGCAAGTTAAGGCTGAACATCAAAGGGTTGCTGGTTTATTGCAACCACTTCTGATTCCTCAATGGAAGTGGGAACATATAAACATGGTTTTCATGACGGCTCTACCGAGGAGTTCGAAAGGCATCAATGCAGTTGGGTGATTGACCAAGGCAGCTCATTTCATACCATTTGGAGTTGGTCAATCAACAGAACCTTTGGCAGAACGGTGCATACAAGAGATTGTAGGATTGCCTGGAGTACCGGTACGCATCGTGTCCGACCGTGCCACTCGTTTCTTATCGCACTTATGGAAGAGCTTATAGGAAAGTTAGTGACCCAATTGAAGTTTAGTACAGCTAATCATCCTCAGACAGATGGCCAGTCGGAGAGAACAACCAAAACTCTTGAAGACATGTTGAGAGCTTGCATGTTAAACTTCAAGGGTTCATGGGATCATTTACACTTGATGGAGTTTCGTATGACAACGGTTTCCCGGCGACTATTCAGATGGCTCCATTCGAAGCTTTATATGGTCGCAAGTATCGTTCACCTGTTTGTTGGGACGATGTTGGAGAACGAAGATTGTTGGGAACGAAATTGGTCGTGCAGACAGTGGAGAAGGTTAATACTATCCGGAATCATATGAACACAGCACAAGACCGAAAAAAAGAGTTGGGCAGATACGTCGAGAAGACCTCTAGAGTTCAACGTTGGTGATTGGTATTCTTGAAGATGATAGTGTATATGCCCTAGAGGCCATTACTGTATCATACTAGTTTGTATATTACTTGATGGAAGCTTGGGATATTCATAGTTGTATAGACAATCTTTCTCGAAATGGTAGTATGCTACTTGGTTTGTTTCTACTTTAATGTGTACATATGTTTCTTTTAGCATATCACCTATACACATTAGTGGAGCCCTTAGGATCTTTCTTGATTACCAGCGTTGTGATGGCAGTCACACTAGTGGGGGCTGGGTAATCTACAAGCGCATCCTTATACAGGTCTCTAGTCGTAGGATTATCGAGACAGGGCATCGATACTCCGGAGTAGACTAGCGTATGCGCTTCTTATCCCAGCAGGGGAGACGGTCTGTCCCACAGCCATCAGTACGTCATACTTGAGATAGTATGTGGGTGGTCGTTAGGTTATGAGTGCACTGGACAGGACTCGTCGGGAACTAATTGGTTGGTACTATACCTATCGTCAGTTATCAGTTCCCAGGTGACATGAGTACAGCTTAGTCCGCTGACTTGACACTGTCACTTCGCCTCGAGTGTGTTCCCATTGTACTTTGATTACTACCCTACCACGGCTCAAAAGAGTCGTGCAAACAGGTAGTAGTTGGGTGCAGTCCCGAAGCACTTGGAGGCAGTGACGGTTAGATAGGATTCGTCTCTTCCGGTATTGGGAGTTGATATCGCGCTGTGTCAAGGAGAGCCATTACACATAGTCGTCCCTGGCCAGGGCAAGCGAGATACACTGGTAGGTTTCCAGTGTTATCTCAGGGTGTTCTGGGCTACACTCCGACACGACTTGTACCTCTATTAGGGGACTGACGTTTACCGCCCCCTAGGCCTGCCATGCGATATTCTCAGACGAACAGACCGGACTGTATGGAGACTGTCACATTCAGGCTCAGTAGGAGTTTGGATAGGTTTAGCTCATCTGTCTTCTTATCGGCATCTACCTGGGGACCGTTACGTATAGCTAGTGCCGCTTGCGGTCTATGGTTAAACCCACTGCCAACATAGTGTCGAGTCTTTAGAGTCCCACACAGAGAGCTATTCGCCTTTGGGCAAAACAGAGTAGAGGTCCCATGGTTTTGCGACAGGGTTCGTTCACATCCGCGCACTTGTGCACGTTTGGTGTCTGGGCAGTTATTACTAGCGGGTTTTGGTTTAAGCCAGATCCTAGTATATGTTTTGGGATTGATTTTATCTCGTTTGTATTCGTGTTCCTCGGAACGCGGATGCGGGTGTGTATGCACGGTTGATCGAGACAGAGGCAGAGGATTCTCATCAGGGTTGTTGACTGTTGACTCTTTCTAAACCCTAATGAGAATAAGAAATATGATTAATAATAAAATTAATTAAATATTATTGTGCCATGGTTGAGTTGAAAGTTTGACTTTTGTTGACTTATTGACTTTGTTGACCGGTTGACTTGTTAGGACTTGTTGACCATCATCATTTCAATGGCTATCATTTCATGGCTATGACTTTTGGCTTGCTTGTTGCTGTTTACAAAATGAGTCCATGAAATGATAATGCCATTGACATGAACCATCAAAAATACTTAATTATTATTATTATCATGATTATTTTTGTTTTTGAGAGCATGGTTGTAAAAAGTCTTGCTTATTCTATCATTTCCACTCTCTCTCATCCAAGCTCTCCCTCTTCCTCTAGCTCTTCCTCTTGCTCATGGTTCTCTTGTCTCATGAGTTGAGAATCAAGAACCATTGAGATAAAACACTAAAAACACTTCTCTACTCACTCTAAAGTACAAGGTCTAGCAAGCTAAGTATTTTAGTTTCCTCTCGATTGAGGAAGGAGCCAAAGGTAGAACCTTTCGGGTGGATCCATCTTCGGCACAAGGAGACGGCGAGGTGAGGCCGATCCGACCATTACAAGAAGTCGAAGAGAAGGAGTTCAAGATTAGGTATAACCCCTAACATAGTAGCTAAACTCTTAATTAGGTTGTTAGATAGTTTGTTTAGAAAAGATCCGGTTTAGAATCCATGTTACCCTTCACCGAAGAAAATCGTTTTTCACCATTTCCGCATCTCCGAAAGAACCGGGATGGGTAACGTGGACTTACAGTGGTATCAGAGCCAGGTTAAACACTGTCTAGCATGTTAGCAAAGTAACTAGAAGTTCGATCGGGGAAAGAATCACAAAACATGCCCGAGATTTAAACTTTCTGTCGATTTTTATACTGCTCTAAAAATTATTTGACACATACCAAAAATCGGCTCTGGGTTTTTAATGAACACAGAAGAAAAACGAACCAACGAGTCGAACAACTCGCCGCGGAACCGCGGCAAGAACATGCTTCTTGCCGCGGATCCGCGGCCGAGTTGACTCGGCCGTGGATCGTTTTTCCCGCAGTGTTCCTAGAGTGCAGTTTTGGGATTTTTGGAATATGTTTTTTCTGCCCAGATTTTCCAGAAAAGAAATTTGTATTTGGGGTGGTTACAAATCCGTATTTTGATCGAACTTCTAACGGGTTATATCTGTGATGTGATATATGTATTGAACGTCTGCTAATCGCTATACGTCGATTAGTGGGGGTCATACATATCTGTGATCTGTAATGTTGATTGTTTGTGTATATGAATTCGTTGGATTGTCGCGGATGAATAGCCGGGGGGGTTGCGAGATGAGAGTTTTATTTATCTTTCAATTCATGTAATATGTAAATTGATGTAATATTATTTGTATGGCCGCACATCTGGGATGAGCTTGTAGCCGCCATTGTATAATTTCTTTTTACTGTTTTTGCTCCTACGATAGACCCAAGGAGGGGGTGCACAAACTACCGGGTACCTCGAAGTGCCGAGTGGCCTACTCACGTTGTTGAGGGAGGTTGCTTCGCTTCGGGTATTTGGCGGGTAGTTTGCCGCACCCATAGGGGTCTAGGGTGGGGGTCTTGGCTATTCATCATGACCGTGTAATCCGCTTTTCGTTGCAGGCTCGAACGAAACGCGGATTCCTAGTATATCCAACGTGTTCATCTGTGATCTGGAATGGCTATCATTGCATCTAACGAATGTATATATCTATATATGATATTTATTTAGGCGTTGCTTATGTTTTGCATCCGCGCTAGTCCAGCCCCCGCTCTGTCGTTAGTTAAGTAACCTAACGGGTAATGACGGGGCCCCGTGGCGAATGCGGATGGCATAAGCATACGTCATATTTTCGTTGTTTTCTGCAATGGTAGGATTAAATGATGGGACGCATTAAAATTAATGCAAGAAAATAAACCAAAGTAAAGTCGTTGGAACACTTTCAAAACCACTTGGTTCTTTTCAAAAACAACTTTTAAACGCGGAGCTTAATCCACTCCTTTTAAAAGCTATCTCGTTCCATCGATTATATCAAGTTCACTACGTTCACGGTTTCGCCAAAACCATTCGTAGCCCTCCATCATTTCAGTTAAATATTCGGTAGTATTCAAGTTATGTATTTTGACCTACGCCAAGGCATAGTGATTGGTAGCTACCGGATATTTATCTGTTGCATAGATAGATGCGTTAGTTTGGGACAGTCGTACTGCCTTGTTGGCCAAAGTCAAGGGTAGGTACGGGTGGGTTCAAATTAACCTGGATAATGATGGGTAGAACTTAACATGTGACTTATGATATTTTGGCCTACGTCAAGGTCATAAGAGCATGGGGCAAAAATCCACATCGGGAGTTTCTAAAGAAACTGAAACTTGCTAGCGCTGCATACCATTTGGAGTGTGATGATTATGGTAGGATTCCTTCAGTTTTATCACACGATGATATTTGGATCCCGATCCTACTGTGAGTATATGCTACTCCTCGGGAAATTTCTCGCTTAACGATCGATGCTATAAACCAAGTAGGTGTCTAGAAAGGTGTTAGCGGGGCTACGCCCCCAGGGAAAAGAGGTTCTTAAATTAAGGAACTTCGCGAAAGCGTTGGAAAACCTCCCTCGAAGTACCGACACTGGCCTGGATGAATGGTTAAGCAAGTATTTTACGGTGAAATTGATCCCGACTAATTCTTCCTTTTTGGTTTGAGGAGGGATTCGAGAAACAGTGGGAGCCATCCTATTTAGATAAATTAAAAACCAATCTAAACTTGCAAGAGCATCATACTGAGTGTCTTCTTCTCTCTCTCTTAATTGCAGCGACCCCGTGACAACACATAGGTTACATCTAGATAATAAAATGACTGAATCTGACTGTTATGATTGGCAAAGGTCTGTCCAGATGTCCATTACCCATGACAAGCTGGGACGCCTCTTAACTAATCAAACCCCTGCCGTCTCAGGACCAGTTTCCCCTATCTCGGATAGTGATATCCGTAAGACATCGGAAAAAGACTGTGCGAAAGCCAAGTGCCTCGTGTTAGCCTCAGTTGATGGTGCATACCAGAGGCAGCACGACAAAATGGACTTAGTTTCTGTCTTCCTCCATAACAAAGATTTATATGGAGAGCAATCTCGTATCGCAAGATATGAGACCTCGAACGAATTGCTTCAAGCGATGTTGGCTATCGGGTCATCTGTAGGAGGTAACGTCCTTACAGAGACCAGCTATTTTGAGCTCACGGACCTGAAGACCACGTTGGAGAACGGGTCAAATACTGACTTGATTCTACAGTCTCTGCCTTCTACCCTGAAGGAAACCAGGGAAGTAGAAGGAAAGATAAGGGCAAAAGTTTCGGGACTAGATATAGTAAAAGAGGGACGTTCCTATTGTTACAGGAATGAACATTGGCAGAAGGATTGCAGGGCTAGCAAAGCCAGTAGCCAGGATTCGAAGCATGTTGTGGCTTCGGCTTCGGGTGTGTTTGTAATAGAGAACTGTATGTCAGTTAAACCTACTTCCTGGGTATTGGATACCGGATCAGGATCTCACATCTGTAATTCGTTACAGGCTCTGAGAAACCGTACGGTTATCATGATAGGTGATATGACTCTCAGGGTTGCTAACGGAATGAGCATGAACGCTGAGTCCGTAGGGGAATATCATCTTGGACTGACAACTGGGCAGATATTGATTTTGCGTAACTATTTGTATGTACCAGGTGCGACTTGTAATATCATATCTGTATCCTTACTTTCTATGGAAGGGTATGATTTTACTTTTGTAAGCGATGTGGTCCACATCCACCTAAATCAAGTTCTGATTGGGTCAGGTACATTAACTAACGGGATATACGTATTGAATCAAGCTCAGATTTTCAGTGTCCAGAACACACTTAAAAGAAAGTCTCCGGAATTAAATCAGTCTTTCTTATGGCATTGTAGACTGGGTCACATCAATGAGAGAAGGTTGATGAAGTTACATACAGAAGGGTATTTGGATTCGTTCGAATATCAATCATATGCAACTTGTCAATTCTGTCTCAAAGGAAAGATGACAAAGACTCCGTTTATTGGAGACGGAGTAAGAGCGAGCGAGCTCTTGGGGCTCGTACACAGCGATGCGTGCGGTCCAATGTCTACACATGCGCGAAGCTGTTATTCTTACTTCATTACTTTTACGGATGATTTTTCAAGGTTCGGGCATGTCTTCTTAATGGAGCATAAATCTAAAGCCTTTGAAAAATTCCAGGAATACAAGAATGAAGTAGAAAAACAAACAGGCAAAAGTATCAAGACACTGAGATCTGATCGAGGTGGTGAATACTTGAGTGCCGAGTTCCTGGATTACCTAAAAGAGAATGGAATTCTCTCTCAGCTTACTTCTCCATACACTCCACAACATAACGGTGTATCGGAGAGACGGAACCGAACCCTATTGGATATGGTGCGTTCCATGATGAGTAACGCTGAGTTACCGCGATCATTCTGGGGATATGCACTAGAATCAGCTGCATATCTTTTGAACCGAGTTCCAACTAAGACTGTGCCCACCACACCATATCAGATATGGAGTGGGAAGGAACCCTATTTTCAATATCTGAAGATTTGGGGATGTCCAGCTCTTGTCAAAAAGCAGCATGCGGACAAACTCGAGGCACGTTCAGTACAGTGCAAGTTTGTGGGATACCCAAAGAACTCCAGGGGGTATCTTTTCTATTACGCAGAAGAACAAAAGGTCTTTGTCTCTCGTAATGCCCACTTTCTGGAACATCAGTTCTTAGAAAAAGAAATAAGTGGGAGCGCAATAGAACTGGAAGAAATTCCAGAACCACAAACTATTACTGAAAGCTTAGTAGAACCAGAGGGTTCGAAAGAACAGGACATTCCTATGCCGCTCCGCAGGAGTAGTAGGCAGTCTCATCCGCCCGAGAGATACTACGGTTTTCTCATAGACGGGGATAGAGAGGATTGCACCATGGATTATGGTGAGCCAAATAGCTTCCAGCAAGCCATTCAGAGCGGTGACTCAGTAAAATGGCTGGATGCAATGCGGACCGAGATGGAGCCTATGTACACCAACAAAGTTTAGACTTTGGACTTTGCTCCAGAAGGGGTAAAACCCGTAGGCTGCAAATGGATCTTCAGAAAGAAGATTGGTGTAGATGGGCAGGTCGAAACCTATAAAGCTAGGCTTGTTGCAAAGGTTTTTTGTCAAAGACCTGGTTTGGACTATGACGAGACCTTTTCTCCAGTAGCTATGCTCAAATCCATTCGGATCCTTCTTGCCATTGCTGCCTTCCACGATTATGAGATCTGGCAAATGGACGTAAAGACGGCTTTCCTAAATGGAAATTTGGAAGAGTACGTCTATATGGATCAGCCAGAAGGATTCATTCAGAGTGGGAGCAGCGGTAAAGTGTGCAAGTTGCCCAAGTCCGTCTATGGACTGAAGCAGGCATCGCGGAGTTGGAACATCTGCTTAGATGATACTGTCAAAGAATTCGACTTTATCAAAAACCCAGATGAACCATGCATTTACAGTAAGATTGTAGGGAGAACTGTGGTATTCCTCGTCTTGTACGTGGATGACATTCTCCTAAAAGGAAATGATATTCTTATGTTACAGTCAGTCAAAGGAATCTTATCACAGAGGTTCTCCATGAAGGACCTGGGCGATGCCAACTACATTCTGGGGATCCAGATCTATCGTGATAGATCTAAGAGGATGTTAGGACTTTCACAATCCAGGTACATCGACACCATACTGAAACGATTCAGTATGGAAGATTCCAAGCGCGGCAATCTACCGGCTTGTCACGGGATCACCCTCTCCAAAGAAATGTCTCCCAAGACTGATTTGGAAAGGGCTCGCATGTCATCTATACCCTACGCATCTGAAGTAGGCTCTATAATGTATGCAATGTTATGTACCAGACCGGATGTAGCATACGCATTGAGCGTTGTAAGCCGGTATCAGTCAGACCCAGGAGAGAAGCACTGGATAGCGGTAAAGAACATTCTCAAGTACCTGAGAAGGACTAAGGAGATGTTCTTGGTGTATGACGGAAAAGACCTCTAGATCGAGGCCTTTGCTGACTCCAGCTTCCAGAGTGACAAGGATGACTCCAAGTCCATGTCGGGTTATGTCTTTACCCTCAATGGAGGGGCGGTTTGCTGGAAGAGTTCCAAGCAGGAAACCGTTGTTGACTCAACTATGGAAGCGGAGTACATAGCTGCTTGCGATGCCGTAAAGGAAGCTGTCTGGATGAAGAAGTTCCTCACGGAGCTTCAGGTTGTTCTTACCATTGTTGATCCAATACCGCTGTATTGTGACAACAACGGCGCTATAGCTTTAGCGAAGGAACCCAGGTCCCATCAGAAGTCCAGGCACATTTTGAGGCGGTACCACCTGATCAGGGAGATCGAGGTGAAGAGAGTAAATTCGGAGGATAACACTGCAGATCCATTCACGAAGGCCTTACCCCAGACTCAGTTCGAGCGGCTGATCGAGATGATATGTCTTCGATACGCCAGTACATGGCCTTTGTGCATGTGGGAGATTGTTAGTGTATATGCCCTAGAGGCCATTACTGTATCATACTAGTTTGTATATTACTTGATGGAAGCTTGCGATATTCACAGTTGTATAGACAATCTTGCTTGAAATGGTAGTATGCTATTTGGTTTGTTTCTACTTTAATGTGTACATATGTTTCTTTTAGCATATCGCCTATACACATTAGTGGAGCCCTTAAGATCTTTGCTTGATTACCAGCAATGTGGTGGCAGTCACACTAGTAGGGGCTGGGTAATCTACAAGCACATCCTTATACAGGTCCCTAGTCGTAGGATTATCGAGACAGGGCATCGATACTCCGGAGTAGACTAGTGTATGCGCTTCTCATCCTAGCAGGGGAGATGGTCTGTCCCACAGCCGTCAGTACGTCGTACTTGAGATAGTATGCGGGTGCTCGTTAGGTTACGAGTACACTGGACAGGAATCGTCGGGAACTGATTGGTTGGTACTATACCTATCGTCAGTTATCAGTTCCCAGGTGACATGAGTACAGCTTAGTCCGCTGACTTGAAACTTTACTTCACCTCGAGTGTGTTCCTACTGTACATTGATTACTACCCTACCACGGCTCAAAGGATTCGTGCAAACAGGTAGTAGTTGGGTGCAGTCCCGAAGCACTTAGAGGCAGTGACGGTTAGATAGGATTCGTCTCTCCCGGTATTGGGAGTTGATATCGCGCTGTGTCAAGGAGAGCCATTACACATAGTCGTCCCTGGCCAGGGCAAGCAAGATACACTGGTAGGTTTCAAGTGTTATCTCAGGGTGTTCTGGGCTACACTCCGACACGACTTGTACCGCTACTAGGGGACTGACGTTTACCGCCCCCCTAAGCCCGCCATGCGATATTCTCAGACGAACAGACCGGACTGTACGGAGACTGTCACATTTAGGCTCAGTAGGAGTTTGGATGGGTTCAGCTCATCTGTCTTCTTATCGGCATCTACCTGGAGACCGTTACATACAGCTTGTGCCGCTTGCAGTCTATGGTTAAACCCACTGCCAGCGTAGTGTCGAGTTTTTAGAGTCCCACACAGAGAGCTATTCGCCTTTGGGCAAAACAGAGTAAAGGTCGCATGGTTTTGCGACAGGGGTTCGTTCACATCCGCGCACTTGTACACGTTTGGTGTTCGAGAAGTTATTACTAGCGGGCTTTGGTTTAAGCCAGATCCTAGTATACATTTTAGGATTGGTTTTATCTCGTTTGTATTCGTGTTCCTCGGAACGCGGATGCGGGTGTGTATGCACGGTTGACCGAGACAGAGGCAGAGGATTCTCATTAGGGTTGTTGACTGTTGGCTTTTTCTAAACCCTAATGAGAATAAGAAATATGATTAATAATAATATTAATTAAGTATTATTGTGCCATGGTTGAGTTGAAAGTTTGACTTTTGTTGACCGGTTGACTTTGTGGACCGGTTGACTAGTTTGGACTTGTTGACCATCATCATTTCAATAGCTATCATTTCATGGCTATGACTTTTGGCTTGCTTGTTGCTGTTTACAAAATGAGTGCATGAAATGATAATGCCATTGACATGAACCATCACAAATACTTAATTATTATTATTATCATGATTATTTTTGTTTTTGAGAGCATGGTTGTAAAAAGTTTTGCTTATTCTATCATTTCCACTCTCTCTCATCCAAGCTCTCCCTCTTCCTCTTGCTCTTTCTTTTGCTCATGGTTCTCTTGTCTCATGAGTTGAGAAACAAGAACCACTGAGATAAAACCTTAAAAACACTTCTCTACTCACTCTAAAGTACAAGGTCTAGCAAGCTAAGTATTTTAGTTTCCTCTCGATTGAGGAAGGAGCCAAAGGTAGAAGCTTTCGGGTGGATCCATCTTCGGCACAAGGAGACGACAAGGTGAGGCCGATCCGACCACTACAAGGAGTCGAAGAGAAGGAGTTCAAGATTAGGTATAACCCCTAACATAGTAGCTAAACTCTTAGTTAGGTTGTTAGATAGTTTGTTTAGCAAAGATCCGGTTTAGAGTCCATGTTACCCTTCACCGAAAGAAAATCGTTTTTCACCATTTTCGCATCCCCGAAAGAACCGGGACGGGTAACGTGGACTTACAGAAGATATCACCGACTAGAGGGGTGATCTGTTTCGGAAGTCGAGGAAAGCTTAGTCCTTGACTCGTTGGACCTTTTGAGATTTTGGAGCGTATTGGAGATGTGGCGTATCGTTTGGCGTCACCGCAATCTTTGGAGAATGTTCATGACGTGTTTTACGTACCTCAACTCCGTAGGTATATTCAAGATGAAACACATGTGTTGAATCAATCGGAGCTAACCGTATGTGAAGATTTGACTTTTGAGGAACGACCGATGTCGATTGTAGATCGAAGGGAAAAGGGTCTTAAGAACGAGATTATCCCTCTTGTACTTATTTTTTGGGGTAATCGCCCACATGGAGAGTCAACTTGGGAACGAGAAGATGAAGTCCGACAGAAGTTTCCCTATCCATTCTTGTAGTTTCTTGATTGTTTATCTTTACTTGTTCTTGGAATTTTGATGACGAATTTTTTTTTGTAGTTGGGTATAATGTAACAACCTAGTTTATGTATACCAATTACAGTTCCCGTATTTCCTTATTCGTGATATTCTTGATTTAACGTATTGTAGGAGCGAATGGTGTTTTACACTTTATATTGCATTCAACCCGACCCGCTTGCTTGAACCTGTTTGATTCTTATTTATAGATTACCTTAACTTGTTGCATGGACACGAGCATCTCATGTTTAGTACATACTGGTATTTTATCTAGTATCGCACTTTTTGCATTTAACATTTTAGGTCACGGAAAATAATTTAAAATTGTATTTTATAACCTGCATGATACCCCTAACCCCATGGTAGCATCCGCACATCTTGTTCTCATCCCGTTCAGTGAAACGGACGTGTTTAGATAGTTGCGCGCACGTACGTGCATCCGTTCTTGGGGGTATGCATTTTCTTTAACTGGAAATTCAATTTGAAATTTGGAAGTCGTATATATTTTTAATATTTTTAATCTGAAATTTTAGACCCGACCCGGACGTGTTTTGGAGTAAGTTTGTTTTTGCCAAAATCTCAAAACGGACTAATATTATAATATTATATTCTTTAACTAAATAATATATATTTTATCCTAAATCAATCTCTCTCTCACCGTCTCTCTCTATCTCTCTCTCTCTCTCACCATCTCTCTATCACTCTTTCTGTTATCTCTTTCTCTCTCTTTCACAATCCTCTCTCCCTCTCTTTCCTTATATATAGATAATATAATTTTATATATATTATATATTTTATTTTTCCCATATATTCTCAAGTCTCTCTCTCTTCTTCTTTCTCCTTTTCTTTCCCCGTCATCGCCTCACCTCCTTCACCGCCGCCTTAGCCACCCGCCTCCTCACCGCCGCTCCACCGCCGATCTCCAATAAAATCTAAAAGGCATGCAGAGCCACAAAATACACCTCGATCTGCGAATCGACCCTCGCCCAATCGCAGAACCTTTCTTCGAGTCCAAGCCCTAAAGATATGATCTTTGCGACGATCTCGAGCTCGGAGGACGATCTGGAGACGGCGAGGTCGAAGGCGCAGGCTATCCTGGACGCGTCGGCCTCTAATTTGAACAAGACCCAACGACGGCTACCACTCCACTCTCAAAGCCCTCAACCCCCGCGGCCGCCGAAACCCAAGAAAGTCCCTCAGCCAGCATTGCTTGCTGAATTCTGGCATCAATGAACAGCGTGGTCAACGTTGGAGATGGGGATGTGGTTCTTGAAATCGGGCCTGGCACTGGCTCGCTCATGAGCGTCCTCATCGACGCCAGTGTTACTGTGGTTGGTGTTGAGAAGGATCCCCACATGACCATTCATATGAAGGACAGGTTTGGGTGTACAAAGCAATTAATGGTATTACAAGAAGATTTTGTTAGATGTGACATTGGTTCTCATTTGAGCCCTTTGTTGAAAACAAGAAACGCATAGGAAGAGGACCAGATTATGCGAAGTGATTGAGTTGTGAATTATTTCAGATCACCGCCGGTGCCGTACTCGCCGCCACTGATCCGGGCGACCCAGTGGACATCCCTATCCAGCGTGGTCTGTTCCTGCATTGCTTGGTTCGATCCCATATGAGCCGTGTGTGCATTGTAACTTTTACCGACATTAGACGTTACCATGCGTATCCATCGCGTAATCCATCGAGGCAGGTGAAACTTGCTACATGCTATTCATAATATTTCTATACTTATTTATTTAATTTCATATTAAGCCTATGGATCGAATCTAAGGTCACGTGTTCCAAGTTAATAGTTCGACGTTCCGTTTATTTCTTTTAGATTCAGATCTTGAAACATAACCGTTGCATTTTAGTTTACTATACCTAGTGACCACATCTGTATGTTAAATCACATAATAACTATTTGTATAATCTATGGTACCCTTTCTATAGTCTTACCCTATTGGACACCCGTGTGCATCTTTAACGTGTTTTAGTTATAATTGCATCCCAGATCATTTAACCCATACTAACGAGATTTTAATATTCCATCTTCATTTTAAGTGTATGATACTGAATGTTGGAACCATAACCCTAGCTCTAATCGTTAACCGTACATCCATATAGTTTAATCTGTACCTATTTTCATATCATATTACATATTCCAGTTTATGGTTCTTTTAGTACCCATGCTTGTTTTGTATACCCATGCTTATACTAGTTTGATTATGAGCACCCACATGATATCTTGTACACCCTGACATGACTTGTTACACCTATTACTTGACACGACATGGTACCGTGCGACTCTTGACATGACATGACACTTATATACATTACTTGACCTGACCTGATATACCATGGCGTTATCTGTTACCTGATGTTGTGTCTAATGCCAACAACCTGACCTGTAGTCCTTACGGACCGTTCCTGTTGTCTATCCAGACAAACCTGTACCTGCCTCATCCTGTGTTGGCATTAGCTCTAGATTATTTAATACCTGACTTGAATACACATAACCTGGGGGTATGGGAAAATCAATGATGAAACCTGACTTGTAACTCGACAGTTCGTTACCTTTACCGATCAGTTTTAGTGGCTGGGCCAGCCTTGGGATGATGCCGCTGACATCATCCATCATTATCCACTACCTTTTAGAGGCTAGGCCAGCCTTGGGATGATGCTGCAGACATCATCCATCATTACCCTTTCCCTTTAGTGCCTAGCGGCATGTCTCGGTTTCAGCCTGAGAATCTTCACCATGATCCCGGGCACGCACGGGATACTATTGAGTTACATCGAAGGTTCATCAAATTTATTTCAAAGAATTGAGAGTAGTAAACCCAATAGACCAGTTTAGATTACTCACTGCACACTACCCTTTCACTGCCCTGATTTATATTGCTGTTATACTTGCTTTACCATTTATGATCATACTTGCATATCTTGCTACCCTGCTTTTATATTATTGCTTGATGTTATGACGCGCTGACGTCTGGGTTTTGCATGGCCCAGATCCTCTACCTTTGTCGTAGGCTGATTAGGAGTACTGCCACTGCCAGACCGAGCAGTGGGGATCCTGTCGGTATCCAGTCTCACTTTCCAGGTGTTTATTTGATCTTTTACTTCCGCATATTATATTATTTCTTGACTCATTTATTCTGGCTTATGGACATGTACTAGATAGTTTAGTTTACTTTCCTATTCTTGATATCTCTACAGCCGTAATGTGACTGTGGAAGGATTTTTCCTATCCACAGGTAGCATGGTTGGCTATGTCATGTGCCTATCTTAGCGTACTCTGGGAAGCGGGGCATGACAAAAATCTCAATATCTCAAATCTCAATATCTTAGGCATCCGTATCATCTGCGGGATCGGCCCTCGGGCTCCGGCAGAACAGATCAACCCATAACATCAATCTCACGGCCACGAACGGTATCCTCCGGATATCTGCCGCGCCAGGTAAAATCACCGGTAGGTAATTTGCCCCTGCCAGGATTATCGTCTACTCCTCGAACTTCTTGCCCCGGGGTACCATACCGGGTCCACCATGTACCCGCAGACGGTTCATCCAACTCCTCGAATCGGGTCTCGAAAACCATCTCAGAACCGAGAAAATATCATGGTGGACACTCATACATCACAAGAAAACCGCAATTTGTATTTTAAAATGATGATACTGAGCTTTTATTAGATTCTTGCGGTTTTCCCCCAAATCCAGAAATCTCATGTAAATCCGAAATTATCAAAATTGTGATACCAATAAACAGCGAATACCGGCAAAAGTCTCCATAATACTGCATAACAAATGAATAAATGGATACATCTGATATCATGCAATGATTGCAATAATTAAACTAGCATATGGAAACTATAACATATTACAACTATCAGCTAGCAAGCTATGTCACTGAAATAGTATTTTCTAAAGTATACGTGACATGGGAATTACCGATGAAGATGTGTGTGAGCCGACAAGCGAGAGTACGTGGAGCATACGCGTCATCGGTAATGGTGCTGGTGTCCTAACAACATGGTTTCATAATTACTACGTATACAATAACATGCAATGAGGCGATAATAACATAATAAGGAAAATGAATAGTAAATACAACAATAATGTGCGGAACATGAATAATAATGTGACAACAAGGAATCTACCTTACTATACATGTGTTATACTGTTTTGCCGTTTGAAATAGTATAAATCGTGGTGTATGAAAATAATGACTACGGTATTTTTAAGAAAAGATATGTCTTTTAAAATATCCGTAGTATCCCTTGGTATGTCTTTAAAATTCTCACGATTCGTAGGTTTTGGAAATAGGTATGACTCGGGTCCAGTCTAACACCTACTAGATAACTGCAGGTCTAACTAACAACCAATCGGAAGGGTATGGAAACTACCTAAATCTGAGTCGATATATATATATATGTGTGTGTGTGTGTGTGTGTGTGTGTAATAGTCGGTGATCCCGCCTCAATAGTATCCCATACGATACCTTATATAATATGACATCCTCGAGTCAAGAGTGCGGATCTATCATCAATATATAGCTCGTACGGTAAATCCGTCGTACGACCTCCTAAATCTGGGTACGGGTCAAATGTCATGTCTATCACATTAATCATCCGGTATTCTCTTTATCAAATATCATGATCGGGGTACTGATCTATGTTTAGTACAATACTGATACCATCTATGAAATGCATGCATGTGTATGAAAACACCACGGCTAAAGAACCCGCTAAAATATCATGCCGTATCTCAAATACGGATCATACCAGATCACCGATCTCATGGCCTCAAGCCCAATCTCATCGACTCATATCCAAATATCATACAATATCCTTAACACTCATGCATGTATATATGAATATATATATGCATAGTCCCATACCCATGCGTATATACATATATACACATTCCCATATACGCAAAAGAAAATGATATATGCAAGTGTATGCGAATCCTTACTCTAGGGTTTCGTGACTAAGAAATCCGCTAAAGTCCTTTCTTCAATTCTCGCTAACCCTAAACCCATAAGCTCCTAACGCTTCTCTTACTAGGTGTTCATATCTCATAATAACATATAAAAATATATCGTTACCACATCACCTCATTCCTCACAACTTGTAGGGGTGCTATACTCCATCCACCCGACTTCTCCCCATAGATATAAATCTACTCACTTGATCTTCACTCACCGGCATCGACGTCGCCACACGCTTTCTTGTCGTCTCGAAGTCCACATGGGATACTTACATGTCATATATAGCATCGTAAACGAAGTCACGCACGAAAACCAAGTCGGTACGCGTATCACGCATAGGTCAAAACCTATCGCCTACGCATGCAAGAACGGCCAAACCAACCCTCGATGTCGATATACAAACGTCAAACCATTGAGAAAAACACCAAACGTACCAATCATGGTTTCAAAAATCACTAATTATATAAGAAATAGGTTAAAATTCACAAAAACCCCAAACTCTCTTTAAAATCTATTTTTCCGAAAACCTAGCAAGCAAAATTAACCGTTTCAGTACAAAACTTGATGTTTTAGCAAAACTAGTGGTCACACTAATCACTAATTATATAAGAATTAGGGTTTAATGCATCAAGAGCAAAAATTTAAACAAATCGTTTTATTTCCCAAAAACCTAGTTAGCACAAATTCCCATTTCGGTTCAAAACTTGATTTTTTAACCAATCTAAATATTTTAACGACTCTAATGTCCAAAATGCTCATAAAAAACATAACTAGGTCATACCAATCACTTCCATATTTTTAACCTCACTAATTATCATTAACACAAAATTCAAGTTTGCAAAAAATAGCCAATTTTAACAATTTTTAAAGCAACAACACATCATCAACCACTAAGCTTGGTTTTGCATAACCTAAGCTATTAAACTACTCATTATAATGCTAATGATGTGATGAAACCCTTACAATAACTTAAATTCTCAATTTTGAATTAATTAACAAAACCTAGTTTTCAATTTTTTAAAATTATTACAAATTTAAATTAACCATTTGCAACTAGCAACTAAATTAGTTTTAGCATAACATTAATATATCAAATACATCACACAACAATAATCTCACAACACAAAACCCCAATTTTAATTAAAACCCCTCTCTTGAATTTTAAATCATGCAATTAGAACCAATTAAAAACCTAATTAAACACTTAATTAAGCTAACATAAAGCAATTAACAACAAATTAAGAAAAAAGGTTAGAATTTATACCCAATTAATTTGAAGATCCCACAAGCACACTTAGCCTCCCAAATTGAAATCTTGTTCCCTAAATCCATGCTAAAGTAGCCAAACAAAAATGGGTATGAGGTGGATTTTGATTTTTCTTTGATTTTGTGTGTGTTTTTTTTAAAGCATTTTGTGGATTTTTGATGCAAAATGAGAGAGGAAGAAAGATGGGTTGTTGTTGATAGAGGTAATGGGGAGGGCTCGATCAAGGTGGTGAGGGGGAGAGAGTGTGTGGTGTGGGTTTTAAAGTCAACACAAGTCCATGCCACAATTTGACTTAAAACCCTTTTATTCCTCTCATTTTAATTTTCTTTTTCTTTTACTTTGAAGTGGGGACAACTTGGGGGATGGGGAAGCTTGGGTTCGGCCAGCAATAGAGGGATGGGTGTGTGGATGTGGGTGTGGGTGTGGGTGTGGGGTGAGAGAAAAAAAGATAAATTCTATACCCCAATTTCCATTTACATTAATTTCACTATTTAAGCCTTTTTCTTCGATATAATGTAACACTGTTTGGCGGTTTCCTTTCGTTTCAAAAACAATATTTTACATGTTAGCTTAGTGTGTCATGAATTATAAAATTTTTATTAACCCATTCCAATTTATAATTTTCCTTAATTAAATGTATTAGTGACGGCTTAAAATAATATTAAAATAATTAATTTCGGGAAATTTGTCAGAAAATTAGAAATTTTACCAGTAGCTCAATAAATACCAAATACTAGCAATTACATAGCTAGAATATGTATATTTAATTTTATAATAAAAGATATTTATATTTTGACTTTTTACGGAAAACCCGCTTATTTTACCGAATTTCCGAAATTTCACCGAAATTGTAGCACCTTAGGATGTGATTAGTGGCTAATTATATTTTAATATACGGTTTTTAATAAAAAGTTTACAAAAACGATTTTCAAATAATTTGTCAAATTTAATGAATATTTTATTAGAATTTTCCTAGGCTTGCACACACTTGTGCATGTAAACTAGGGTTAAATTAGGGTTAAACCATGTTTAGTAACCATGGTAGACTAACCCTTTCTTATTAAGTTAAATTGATTTTAATTAAGCGTATTTTTTTAAAATGGAAAATGAATTATTGCTTTGGGTTTGACTTGGGGTGAGAGAGAGAGAGAGAGTGCATGATGGGCATCATGGCATGAGCCCGTGCTTGCATTAAATGAGAGAGAGGGTGTTGACCTTTGCTCTCTCATTTCTTTTTTTGTGTTAACTCTTTCTCACTTCTCTCTCTCACTCTCACACTCCCTCACATACACACACCAGCAGCAGCAACTGCAGAAACAACAGCCTCAGCAGCAACACCAGCATCAGCAGCAGCTCCAGCATCAACAGCAGTAACACCAGCAGCACCAATAGCAACAACAGCAACAACATCAGCACAGCAGCAGTAGCAGGCAGAAGTAGCTCCTTCCATTCTTCTCCTCCTCCCTTTTCCTGCTTCCTAGGATCTATTGGGGTATATTTCTTAAATCCAACTCCTTGTTGCTAAGCTTATGTGTTGTTAATGCTTCGGTTAATGGTTATTGTGGTTATTAGTGCTAGATTTGTGTTTTGATGTAAGATTTAGCTAAGTTAGAGTTTTTATAGCCTAGTGAACCTAATTGAGTGATAATATTACGGTTTGAACCCATTAGTTTCACTAGATTTAGCTAGATCGCCTTAAGTCGCCAAACTTAAAGTTCTAAAATACGGTTTTGATAATTTGTAGGATATTGAGATCTGCTATATCTTTGCTCATTTCCTAGATTAGAAAACAACTTCAGAATAGTGTGCAGGTAGTATAGACTGGTGTGTTGAAGTTCGAGCCCAACCCTTTCCCAACGACCCGACGACCTCCCTAGAAATTCCGGCGTCGCCGGCCCCCCATGATGATCTAGGTGGTGGTGCTTGGTCTAGAGGTGTCTGTGTTAGTTTGTCAGGGTTTGGTGTTATTTACTTCCTCTAATTGTTTTCTGGTAAAATTCTGGGAGAAGTTGGGTTAGTTTTTGTGTTTTATGGACCTTGAAGATAAATTGGTGGTTTGGTTGGAGAATAGGATGATTCAGGGTTTTAGGGTTAGATTAGCTCTAAATGGTTCTGTTAGTATCACTAGATTCTTGTTAACTTACCCAGTTCCACAGAAATACCCTATTGTTGCCAGTTTAGTGTTTTGAAGCGTTTTTAAGCTAAACCCGTTTGATACATAGAATCTGCTGTTACTAGGGTAATCATTTTAGCAAGCAAACATATATACTAGGCTATAATTTGTGTTAGGATCCTAGTGTAGAGACCTGGACCCCTCCCACCGGTTTTTGGCCGGTATGATACCCTTAGTCTCCGGCCCAATTTGTTGGGAAGGTGTTGGATTTTGGCAGGTAGATGTCTGTAGGTATTTTGAAGGGTCTAGTCTTGTTTGATTTTCTTGTTTTTGCTCCAGATTAAATCTGGGACCGTTTACCTATTTTTAGCGTAGCGGGACTTGCACGACACGTACGATGCATGTTGAATTGGTTTGCTGTGTATCACAGTGTGTCGCTGTGTGCCACAGCGTATCGCGTTGGGTTTTGGCGTATGAACACACGTTACATATACACGCGCGTTTAGTTCGCGACGCGAGTTTCTCGTTGAGATCGATATCGTGTTTTTGCGAGATATTTTCTTATATGGATTCCTTGTGTAAATTCCAGGTTCACAGGTGGGTACGTCGGATGCCGCAAAGAAAAGGAAGAAGGTGGTCAGCTACACTTAGCACGCGACCAGGTGAGTAGATTTAAAATCTACGGGGAAATCGCCCGTATGGCGTTAAGCGTCAGGGAGTGATAGGATATTTAGTCGTAGATGTTCATATGGACTATTGTAGCATACCTTCTTGTTGCATATAGAATTGGTAGTATATAACACTGCACTGTCACTAACGGTTAAAGCTGCACGAGCACCATTTGTATGTTACACTCACACCGTTAGTGATTGTCATGACACTTACACTATAGGATTGCTACGAATTATATATCGTCTTGATTGCCACATCATTGATGATTGTCATGACTTGTCGCATATTGGCATACACCTATGTATATTGATATCTTCATACCTGCGCACATGCACACTGCATATTCATACCAGTGCACATATATATTGATATCTTCATACCTGCGCACATGCACACTGTATATTCATACCAGTGCACATATATATTGATATCTTCATACCTGCGCACATGCACACTGTATATTCATACCAGTGCAAATATATTGATATCTTCGTACCTGCGCACATGCACACTCTATATTCATACCGGTGCACACATATATTGATATTTTCATACTTGCGCACCTGCACACTATATTTCCATAGTAGTGCTATCCTCATATTCACGTATATATATCCATTTGCACATCCATACCTACATACATACATATGTTACATACATGGAAGATATTGATTTGATTTCATGAAAAATAGGGACTGCATAAGATATTTTCAAAACTGGATTCTTTTTAAAAGAGCGGTTTTTCCCTTTTCACTCTTAGTGTCATACGGCACCTTGCATGGATTTACGCATTGAGTTTGGATTTATGGGATTTCTGGATTTGAGAACCGTGGTATTATTTTAAGAAAATACGCACTGTTTTAAAAAACTGGTTTCTCTTGATATGATATTTCAGTGCGTCCACCATGAGTTTTCTCGGTTCCAGAGAGCTTGTGTGAGTATAACCGATTCGAGGAACGGTAGGCACCGATTGCGGGTACATGGTGGACCTGGTACGGTACCCCAGGGCAAAAAGACTCGTATTGTTAGACGGTGAGCCCGGCGGAGGGACTACTACCTACCGGTGATTGGTTGGACCTGGCGGTCATCCGGAGGTGTCACGACCCGAAAGTACGGAACATGATCGGCACTTAAACTACGAACGTCTCGAGGCGTAAGTAATCTAAGTAAACCGAAAACCCAGAAATCCAAACCAAGAAAAGTAGTAGAGTGCAGGAAAACCAATTTAAAACAAGTAGTTTTAATAGCATAAGCCGAATTATGCGGTTTTTAAGAACATCAAATTTTACTGAAAATTTCGGCAGAGTCTCCTTTGTAAAAACTGGCTCCCAAACGGGATACAACATGAATAGTATACGAAATCAATAAAAAGGCATCCCCAAGCGGGAGCTAGCTCTTCGTCAATCGACGGTCACAACCACACAAGCAATATAATATACAACGCCAACGGCGAGGATCAAAACTCAAAAGGAACTCAAAACCACCAGAAATATAACGAGCGACTCTAAGGTCGAAAGAATAAACAGCACTGGTCTCTATCTCAAAATAAATACATGTTTGGTTGATGGAATTTACTAGATACAACTGAAATATATTATACAAGGTAATATTATGGGTACGATACAAGAAAAACCCACCTACTAGCAAGTCACCCGAATGAAACTGAGCCCGCAACGCCGTAATGAAACTTGTACGGCAAACCTGCAAGAAACTGGGGCACAACGGGGGTGAGTTGCCAACTCGTGAATAGAAAAACATCTACGCACAGAAATCGCATAAATAACGCAACCTAGGTCAATGATCATAATATATCCTCAAAAATATACATAACAAGCAGCCTATAACAATGGCTAGGGTAATATCTAACCGAGTGAAATCTCATGTGCCCATGTCAGTGCCTCAGGTAGCAATATATCATATGAATGAGGTATGAATGCATGAAAACAGAATACATGTAAATGAAGAAACTGTTTTCATAAATTAGTGAGATTTCCTTCGTATTTTTAAACTGAGGTATCATAATGAAATCAGTATCAACAGTGTCTAGCATCGACACAAAACAAAAATCTCACTGTCTCGAAATATCAATGTCTCAATCTCAATATCTATGGCGCCGTCAGTCCAGACCGGCCCCTACCATCCATCTCAAGGCCACGACGGTATCCTCCGGATATCCGACGCGTCGGGTAATATCACCGGTAGGTAATCTGTCCCCTGCCAGGCTCAACATCAACACCACATTCATCTTGCCCCGGGATACCATACCGAGCCCACCATGTACCCGTGACGGTTCCTCCACTCCTCGACACGGATCTCGAAAACCACAGCAAACTCATGGTGGACGACACTTACATCACTAGAAAACCGCAATTTACATATTTTAAAAGGTTAATAAGTTTAGAAATTTTGCGGCTTTCCCCCGAAATCCAGAAATATCAAAAATCTCAAGAAGTCATCACAAGTGCATATGTCAATGCTAATGAATGTATATGGTATCAATAACCAAGTTGCAATGTATGATTAATAACTAGGCATGAACAATGGAATAACAGTATGCATGAAGTGACAAGTAATAACTACAATGTCTAAACTGGCATATAACCCAGGTACACTAATATCGTATCAACTACTAACTAACAAGCTAAGCCAAGCAATAGTATTTTCTAAGTGTACGTGACATGGCAATTACCGATGAAGATGTGTGTGAGCCGGCAAGTAAGTGTATGTGGTACATACGCGTCATCGGTAATGGTGCTGGTGTCCTAACAGTATGATATCAATAATGGAGTATGCAGCAAAATAAGTATGCAGGGCAGAGCGAACAGCAATAATGTGCGGAAGCAGAATACTAGACACAACGATAACTAATCAGTATTAAACTAATATAAGTCCTACAAATGGTGCCTTTTGAAATAACACGAATCATGGGGTTTTGAAAATAGGGGCTACGGTGTTTTTATGAAAAGATACGTCTTTTGAAATATCCGTAGGATCCCTTGGGCTGTCTTTTAAAATACCCACGATTCGTTAGTTTTTGAAATAGGTAAGAAGTCTAATCTAATCTAACAACTACACTAAACTATACGGCTGAACTACAGGTAAGGGAACCGCCTATCATCTGAGTCGATACATATACATACCTGTATATGTATAGTCGGTGATCCCGCCTCAATAATATCATATCCGATACCATATCTATAATCAGGCATCCCAAGTCAAGAGTGCGGATCAATCATCAATATAGCTCGTACGTAAATCCGTCGTACGGCATCCCAATCTGGGTACGGGTCAATATCACATTCATCATACTATTCACCTGGTATCCTCTTTATCAATTATCATGATCGGGGTACTGATCTACGTCTAGTACCATACTGATACCGCCTACGTATGCATGGACGTGTGTGAAACACTACGTCAAGGACCCGCTACAACGTCATGTCGTATCTAAGATACGAACCCTGCTATATCACCGATCTCACGGCCTCAAATCGAATCACATCGACTCAGCTCAATCCCAAGTATCGTCCTCAAATCCGTATATGAACACATAGTCCCATACCCATGTGAACACATACTATAAAGAATCCCATGAGCACATATCAATAGGAATGTTTGCAAGTATGTATGTGTGTATGTGTAGTGCAACACTTCCCTAGGGTTCGCAACACTAAAATAATCCAACACACCAATATCCATCCTAAGCATCGTCATTAATCCCAAATAACATATAATAATTGTTGGTGTGTATACGCATCCGTATACACCACCACGGACTGCGGGGGTGCTATACGCCATCCACCCGACTTCTCCCCGTAGATATAAATCTACTCACCTGGTCCTCGCTCGCCGGTGCCGATGTCGCCAGGCGCTTGCTTGTCGTCCCGAAGTTCACATGGGGTACCTACATATCATAACGCACCATATCGCATTAAAACTAAATTCGAAATCGAAACGGCATACGAAAATCAAATCGGCACGCGTATCACGCATAGATCCAAACCTATCGCCTACGCATGCAAGAATAGTCAAACCAACCCCCGATGTCGATGTACAAACGTCAAACCATCGAGAAAACCCAAACACACCAATCGTGATTTCAAAACTCACTAATTATATAAGAAATAGGGTTTAGTTCATCAAAACCATAAAATTAAACAATTCGTTTTATTTTCCAAAAACCTAGTTAGCACAAATTCCCATTTCGGTTCAAAACTTGATGTTTTACCCAAACTAAATATTTTGACGATTCTAATGGCCAAAATGCTCACTTAATATCATAATTAGTTCATACAAATCACCTCCATATTTTTAATCTCACGAATTAGCATTAACTCAAAATTCAAGTTTGCAACAAATATCGATTTTAACACTTTTCAAAGTAAAATTCACAATTTATCAATTAAGCATGGTTTTGCATGATCAAAGTCGCTAAACAACAAATTAAAATGCTAATAAAGTCATCAAAACCTTAATTACATTTTAAATCTCAATTTTATATGTATTTCACTAAAACCTAGTTTGCAAATTACATAATTAATACAAATTTAAATTTAACAAAAATATAAACTACCAACTAGATTAGTTTTAGCATAATAACAAAATGTTAAACTACACAATTTTCCTATGATCAATTATAAGAACCCCAACTTAAATTCACAACCCTAATCTAGAATTTCTTAATCATACAATTGAACCCACATAAAACCAAATTAACACTTAATTAAGCTAACTACAAGCAATTAACAACGATTTAAGCAAAAGGGTTAGAATTTACCCAAACAAATTGAAGATCCCACAAGCACACATAGCCCTCCAAAATGCTCCCTTGTCACCAAAATCCATGCTATAAGGGCTAAGCAAAAATGGGTAGGAGTCGGATTTGGGTTTTGGGATTTTTTTGATGGATTTGGGGGCAATTTTTGAAGAAGTTTTGAAGAGAAAAGAGAAGGGGAAAAGGGGGGCCTGTTGCTGCTGTAGGAGAGGGAGGGGTCGGCCAGAAATTGAGGGGGGGGGAGGTGAGAGAGGGAGGTAGAGAAAGTGGGGGGAAAGTCAAGGTCAAGGTAAGGTCAAAAGTCCACCTAATTCACCCATTTTCTTTTCTTTTCTTTCATATCTTTTCCTTTGAAAATCAAGTGGGGAAAAATATGGTGGCTGCTGAATTCAGCCATGGGGAGGAGTAAGTTGTTAGTGTATATGCCCTAGAGGCCATTACTGTATCATACTGGTTTGTATATTACTTAATGGATGCTTGGGATATTCACCTTGTATATACAATCTTGCTCAAAATAGTAGTATGCTACTTGGTTTGTTTCTACTTCAATGTGTACATGTGTTTATTTTTGTATATCGCCTATACACATTAGTAGAGCCCTTAGGATCTTTGCTTGATTACCAGCGATGTGATGGCCGTCACACTAGTGGGACTGGGTAATCTATAAGCACATCCTTATGCAGGTCCCTGGTCGCAGGACTATCGAGACAGGGCATCCATACTCCGGAGTAGACCAGCGCAAGCGCTTCTCATCCCAGTGTGGGAGACGGTCTGTCCCACAGCCGTCAGTACGTCGTACTTGAGATAGTATGCGGGTGCTCGTTAGGTTACGGGTACACTGGACAGGACTCGTCGGGAACTGACTAGTTGGTATTATACCTATCGTCAGTTATCAGTTCCCAGGTGACATGAGTACAGCTTAGTCCGCTGACTTGACACTGTCACTCCGCCTCGAGTGTGTTCCCACTGTACTTTGATCACTACCCTACCACGGCTCAAAGGAGTCGTGCAAACAGGTAGTGGTTGGGTGCAGTCCCGAAGCACTTGGAGGCAGTGACGGTTAGACAGGATTCGTCTCTCCCGGTATTGGGGGTTGACATCGCGCTGTGTCTAGGAGAGCCATTACACGAGTAGTCCCTGGCAAGGGCAAACGAGATATACTGGTAGGTTTCCAGTGTTATCTCAGGGTGTTTTGGGCTTCGCTCCGGCACGACTTGTACCGCTATTGGGGGACTGACGTTTACCGCCCCCTAGGCCCGCCATGCGATGTATCAGACGAACAGACCGGACTGTACGGAGAATGTCGCACTCAGGCTCAGTAGGAGTTCAGATGGGTTTCGCCTCGTCGGTCTTCTTGTCGGCACTACCTGGGGACCGTTACGCACAGCTAGTGCCGCTTGCGGTCTGTGGTTAAACCCACTGCCAGCGTAGTGTCGAGTCTTTAGAGTCCCACACAGAAAGCTTTTCGCCTTTAGGCAAAAGAGTAGAGGTCGCATGGTATTGCGACAGGTCGCATGGTTTTGCGACAGGGTTCGGTCACATCCGTGCACTTGTGCGCGTACAGTGTCCGGACAGTTTACACTAGCGGGCTTTGGTTTAAGCCAGATCCTAGTGTACCTTATGGGATTGGATTTATCCAGTTTGCATTCGTGTTCCTCGGAACGCGGATGCGGGTGTGTATGCACAGTTGACAGGGAGACAGACGCAGCGGATTCTCATTAGGGTTGTTGACAGTTGACCGTTGACTATTTGACTTTTTGTTCAACCCTAATGAGAATATGATATGTGATTAACTATTATATTAACTAAGTATTATGGTGACATGGTTGTTGACTTTTGTTGACTTTGTTGACTTGTTGACTTTTGTTGACCGGTTGACTAGGCTTGACTAGTTGACCATCATGATAACCATAGCCATCATTTCATGGCAAAGACTTTTGTTTACTTGCTCATTTGTGTAAAATGAGTGCATGAAATGATATGGTTACGGTTGCTTCAACCATCACATAAGACTTTTGTTAGTATGATGAGTTATGATTGCTTTGGATTATGAGAGGGTGAAAGGAAAAAGAGAGCCTCATTCTTTCTTGCTCATTCTCTCTCTTGTTCTTGAGCTCTCCTTTTGCTCTCACCCTCTTGCTCATTTTCCCTCTCTTTAATCTATGGTTCTCTTGTCTCATGAGTTGAGAATCAAGAACCATAGATAAAATCCCATTCTAATTCTACTCTACTCATTCTAGTTCACTAGGTTTAGCAAACCAAGTGAACTAGTTTCTTCAAAGAACGAAGAAGGAGCTAAAGGTTGGAGCTTTCAGGTGGATCTATCTTCGGCGTACGGAGACGACGAGAAGAAGCCAATCGGACCACCACCGGAGCTTGAAGACGAAGGAGTTCAAGACAAGCAAGGTATAACCCCCTAACCGAGTAGCTAGAAACTCATAGTTAGGTTGTTAGATAGATGTTTAACCAAGATCCGGGTTTTAGGTCCATGTTACCACCTCCGTAAAAAATCGTTTTTTACCAAATTCCGCATTCCCGAAAGTACCGGGAGAGGTAGCATGGACTTACAGTGGTATCAGAGCCTAGTTAAACTCTATCTAACATGTTAGCAAGTAACTAGAAGATCGATCAAAGAAAAGTCCCGAAAACGAACCCCAAGTTTTTCAAGTTTCTGTCGATTTCAAAAGTACTGGAAAATTTTTTTGGAACACACCTAAAATCGACTCAGGCTTTTTTAAAGGATCTGCAAAAATTTGGACCCCTGACTCGATCAAAGCGCCGCGTTTCCGCGGCGGGTGCACGCTCCCGCCGCGGAAACGCGGCCGAGTTGACTCGGTCAGGGGTTTTCTTTTTTGCAGTTTACTAGTGGGGGTATTTTGGGATTTTTGGTATATATATTTTCAACCCAGATTTTCCAGAACGAAAATTTTACTTTGGGGTCCCGAAAATCCGTATTTTTGATCGAACTTCTAAAAGACTTTAGCTAACGGGTTTTTCTGTAATGTGATATTTGTATTGAACGTCTACTAATCGCTATATGTTGATTAGTGGGGGTTATACAAATCTGTGATCTGTAATGTTGCTGGAATGTGTATATGAATATGTTGGATTGTCGCGGGTGAATAGCCGGGGGTTGTGAGACGAGAGTTTTCTTTTCTTTCAATTCTTGTAAATTTGTAAATTGATGTAATAATTATTTGTATGGCCGCACAACCGGGTCGGGGTTGTAGCCGTCATTGTATAATTTCTTTTTACTGTTTTTGCTCCTAGGATAGACCCATGGAGGGGGTGCATAAACTACCGGGTATGCCGAAGTGTCGAGTGGCCTACTCATAGGAGATGAGGGAGGTTACTACGCTTCGGGTACTTGGCGGGTAGTTTGCCGCACCCGTAGGGGTCTTGGGTGGGGTATTTGGCTATTCACCGCGACCGTGTAATCTGTCTTTTGTTACAGGCTCGTACAAATTACAGATTCCTAGTATATCCAATGTATTCATCTGTGATCTGAAATGTTTATCATTGCAGTATATCTATATATGATATTATTTAGGCGTTGCTTATGTTTTACAGACGCGCTAGCCCAGCCCCCGCTCTGTCGTTAGTTAAGTAACCTAACGGGTAATGACGGGGCCCCGTGGCGAATGCGAATGGCATAAGCGTACGTCATATTTTGGTTGTTTTCTTCAATGGTAGGATTAAATGATGGGACGCATTAAAAGAACTAATGCAAGAATATCACGCATTAAAAGAACTAATGAAAGATAATAAACCAAGTTAAAGTCGTTGGAACACTTTCGAAAAACCACTCGGTTCTTTTCAAAAACAACTTTTAAATACGGAGCTTGAGCCACTCCTTTTAAAAGCTATCTCGTTCCATCGACTATATCAAGTTCACTACGTTCACGGTTTTGCCAAAACCATCCGTAGCCCTCCGTCGTTTCACATGAATAGTCAATAGTATTCAAGCTGTGTATGTTGGCCAAAGTCAAGGCACAGTGATTGGTAGCTATTGGGTGTTCATGTGTAGCATAGATAGATGCGTTGGTTTGGGACAGTCGTACTGCCATTTTCGCCAAAGTCAAGGGTAGGTACGGATGGATCCAAATTAACTTGGATAATGACGGGTAGAACTTGACATGTGACTTATGATATTTTGGCCAAAGTCAAGGTCATAAGAGCATGGGGCAAAAATCCACATCGGGAGTTTCATAAGTACTGAAACTTGCTAGATTTGCATACCATTTGGAGTGTGATGATTCTGGTAGGATTTCTTCAGTTTCGTCACGCAATGATATTTGGATCCCGATCCTACTGTGAGTATATGCTACTCCTCGGGAAATTTCTCACTTAACGATCAATGCTATAAACCTAGTAGGTGCCTAGAAAGGTGTTAGCGGGGCTACGCCCCCAGGGAAAAGAGGTTCTCTAATTAAGGAACTTCGCGAAAGCGTTGGAAAACCTCCCTCGAAGTACCGACACCGGCCTGGCTGAACGGTTAAGCAAGTATTGTACGGTGGGATTGATCCTGACTAATTCTTCCTTTATGGTTTGAGGAGGGATTCGAGAAACAGTGGGAGCCATCCTGTTTAGACAAACTAAAAACCACTCTAAACTTGCAAGAGCATCATGCTGAGTGTTTCTTCTTCTCTCTCCTAATTGCAGCGACCAATCAACATGACTGGACTTAAGTTACTCCTAGATAAAAACAAACTGACAGGGCCAAACTACAAAGATTGGCTCAGGAATGTCAAGATAGCAATCACTTATGACAAGCTGGGGTATCTTCTTACCACCAAAGCTCCCCCTGTCCCTGGTCCAACTTCCAGCGTCGCGGATAAGGAAATCCGCAAGACTTGGGAGATTGATAGCGCGAAGGCCAAATGCCTCCTGCTTGCCTCGATGGACAACGAACATCAGAGGAGGCACGAGAATATGGACATGGAATCCATATTGCTTCATACAAAAGAACTGTATGGAGAGCAATCTCGTATCGCAAAATACGAAGCGTCGAAAAAGTTATTTTCGACAAGAATGGCCGTCGGATCATCAGTAGCCGAGCACGTGCTAAAGATGATCGGCTACATTGAGGAGTTCGCAGACCTAGGGATCACATTGGAGAGTGACCTATATACGGATATAGTTCTCCAGTCCCTTCCTTCCACTTACGCCCAGTTTATACTGAACTTCAACTTACAAGAAAAAGAGGTTGAACTTTCAGAGCTCCTCAACATGCTGAGGAGCGCAGAGGGCACCCTACAGAAAGGTAGGGATACATCCACTTTGTTTGTAGGAGGATCATCTTCTTCTAGGTCCAAGGCGAAAGCCAAGGGAAAGAAGAAGAAGGCCCCCGCCAAACCAAGGGGCGGTGTTAGTAAAGTGGATACGAAGGGAAAAGGTAAAGCAACAAAGATAGCGGGGAAGCTTGTAGATAAGGAAGAATGCTTCTATTGTCATAAGAAAGGACACTGGAAGAATGATTGCAGGGCCTGGAAGGCCAGAACACAGGAATTGAAGCAGGTTGCAGCTTCAGCTTCAGGTGTGTATGTTATTGAAAACTGTTTTTCAATAAACTCTACTTCCTGGGTATTGGAAACCGGATCAGGATCTCATATCTGTAATTCTTTGCAGGCGTTGAGAAACCGTAGGGTTTTGAAGGCAGGTGACATGACCCTCAGAGTTGCGAACGGAGCTAGCATGGATGCTAAAGCCGTGGGGGACTATCACCTGGGAATGTCAGATGGACATGTTTTGGTTTTGCGTAATTGCTTTTTTGTACCCAACGCAACTTGTAATATCATTTCTGTATCTTTAGTTTCTAAAGAAGGTTATGAATTTGCGTTTGTAAGTAATGTTGTAAACATTCACCTTAATCAAGTTTTGATTGGGTCAGGTACATTGAGTAATGGTATATACGTGTTAAACCAACCACAGATTTTTAATGTCCAGAATACACACAAAAGAAAGTCTCCAGAAATAAATCAGACTTTCTTATGGCATTGTAGATTGGGTCACATCAATGAGAGAAGGTTGACGAAGTTACGTACAGAAGGGTATTTGAATGCGTTCGAATATCAGTCGTATGCCACTTGTCAATCCTGTCTCAAAGGAAAGATGACAAAGACTCCGTTTACTGGACATGGAGTAAGAGCGAGCGAGCTCTTGGGACTCGTACACAGTGACGTGTGCGGTCCAATGTCTACACATGCCCGAAGCGGACATTCTTACTTCATTACTTTTACGGATGACTTCTCAAGGTATGGTTATGTCTTCTTGATGAAACATAATTCCGAGGCCTTTGGAAAATTCCAGGAGTATAAGAATGAAGTAGAGAAACAGACCGGCAAAAGTATTAAGATTCTAAGATCGGATCGAGGTGGAGAATACTTAAGTGCCGAGTTCCTGGACTATTTAAAAGAGAACGGAATTCTCTCTCAGCTTACTCCTCCATACACCCCGCAACATAACGGTGTATCGGAGAGACGGAACCGCACCCTATTGGATATGGTACGGTCCATGATGAGTAACGCTGAGTTGCCGCGATCATTCTGGGGATATGCGCTAGAATCAGCCGCATACCTTTTGAACCGAGTTCCCACTAAGACTGTGCCTACTATGCCATTTGAGATGTGGTGTGGGAAGAGACCCCATCTTAATCACATTAAGACATGGGGAAGTCCAGCTTTTGTCAAAAAGCAGCATGCGGACAAGCTCGAGGCACGCTCAGTACTGTGCAAGTTTGTGGGATATCCAAAGAATTCCAAGGGATATTTCTTCTACTATGAAGAGGAACAAAAAGTTCTTGTTTCTCGTCATGCCCACTTTCTAGAACACCGGTTCATAGAAAAGGAAATAAGTGGGAGCGCAGTAGAACTGGAAGAAATTCCAGAACCACGGACTATTACTGAAAGTTTAGTGGAACCAGAGGGTTCGGAAGAACAGGACATTCCTACGCCGCTCCGCAGGAGTAGTAGGCAGTCTCATCCGCCCGAGAGATACTGCGGTTTTCTCATAGACGGGGATAGAGAGGATTGCATCATAGATTATGATGAGCCTACTAGCTTCCAGCAGGCCGTTCAGAGCGTTGACTCAGTGAAATGGCTGGATGCAATGCGGACCGAAATGGAGTCCATGTACACCAACAAGGTATGGACGTTGGACATTGCTCCAGATGGGGTAAAACCCGTAGGATGCAAGTGGATCTTCAAAAGGAAGATTGGTGTAGATGGACAGGTTGAGACCTATAAAGCTAGGCTGGTAGCAAAGGGTTTCTGTCAAAGACCTGGCTTGGACTATGACGAAACCTTTTCTCCTATAGCCATGCTGAAATCCATTCGGATCCTTCTTGCCATTGCCGCCTTCCACGATTATGAGATCTGGCAAATGGACGTAAAGACAGCTTTTCTAAATGGATATTTAGAGGAGTGTGTCTATATGGACCAACCAGAGGGTTTCATTCAGAGTGGGAGCAGCGGAAAGGTGTGCAAGTTGCTTAAGTCCATCTATGGACTAAAGCAGGCGTCGCGGAGTTGGAACATCTGCTTTGATGAGACTGTCAAAGAATTTGGCTTTATCAAAAATCCAGATGAACCATGCATCTATAGTAGATTTGTAGCGAGAACTGTAGTATTCCTCGTTTTATACGTGGATGACATTCTCTTAATAGGAAATGACATTCCTATGCTACAATCTGTCAAGGGGTTCTTGTCACACAGGTTCTCCATGAAAGACCTGGGTGATGCCTCGTACATTCTGGGTATCCGGATCTACCGTGACAGATCCAAGAGGATATTAGGACTTTCACAGTCCAGGTACATCGACACCATACTGAAGAGATTCAGTATGGAAGATTCCAAGCGCGGTAACCTACCGGCTTGTCACGGGATCACCCTCTCTAAAGAGATGTCTCCCAAGACTGATTTGGAGAGGGATCGCATGTCTATTATACCCTACGCTTCTGCGGTAGGCTCTATAATGTATGCGATGTTGTGTACCAGACCGGATGTAGCTTATGCACTGAGTGTGGTAAGCCGGTATCAGTCAAACCGTGGGGAGAAACACTGGATAGCGGTAAAGAACATTCTCAAGTACCTGAGAAGGACTAAGGAGATGTTCTTGGTGTATGGCGGAAAAGACCTCCAGATCGAGGCCTTTGCTGACTCCAGCTTCCAGAGTGACAAGGATGATTCCAAGTCCATGTCGGGTTTTGTCTTTACCCTCAATGGAGGGGCGGTGTGTTGGAAGAGTTCCAAACAGGAAACCGTTGCAGACTCGACGATGGAAGCGGAATACATCGCTGCATCTGATGCCGCAAAAGAAGCTGTCTGGATGAGGAAGTTCTTGAAAGAACTTCAGGTGGTTCCGTCCATTGTTCATCCAATACCTCTGTATTGCGACAACAACGGGGCTATAGCTTTAGCGAAGGAACCCAGGTCCCATCAGAGATCCAGGCACATCTTGAGGCGGTATCACCTGATCAGGGAGATCGTGGATCGCCAGGAGATCGAGGTTCGGAGAGTCGCTTCAGAAGATAACACTGCAGATCCATTCACCAAGGCCCTGCCCCAGACTCAGTTCGAGCGGCTGATCGAGATGATAGGTCTTCGATACGCCAGTACATGGCCTTAGTGCAAGTGGGAGATTGTTAGTGTATATGCCCTAGAGGCCATTACTGTATCATACTGGTTTGTATATTACTTAATGGATGCTTGGGATATTCACCTTGTATATACAATCTTGCTCAAAATAGTAGTATACTACTTGGTTTGTTTCTACTTCAATGTGTACATGTGTTTATTTTTGTATATCGCCTATACACATTAGTAGAGCCCTTAGGATCTTTGCTTGATTACCAGCGATGTGATGGTCGTCACACTAGTGGGACTGGGTAATCTATAAGCACATCCTTATGCAGGTCCCTGGTCGCAGGACTATCGAGACAGGGCATCCATACTCCGGAGTAGACCAGCGCATGCGCTTCTCATCCCAGTGTGGGAGACGGTCTGTCCCACAGCCGTCAGTACGTCGTACTTGAGATAGTATGCGGGTGCTCGTTAGGTTACGGGTACACTGGACAGGACTCGTCGGGAACTGACTAGTTGATATTATACCTATCGTCAGTTATCAGTTCCCAGGTGACATGAGTACAGCTTAGTCCGCTGACTTGACACTGTCACTCCGCCTCGAGTGTGTTCCCACTGTACTTTGATCACTACCCTACCACGGCTCAAAGGAGTCGTGCAAACAGGTAGTGGTTGGGTGCAGTCCCGAAGCACTTGGAGGCAGTGACGGTTAGACAGGATTCGTCTCTCCCGGTATTGGGGGTTGACATCGCGCTGTGTCTAGGAGAGCCATTACACGAGTAGTCCCTGGCCAGGGCAAACGAGATATACTGGTAGGTTTCCAGTGTTATCTCAGGGTGTTTTGGGCTTCGCTCCGGCACGACTTGTACCGCTATTGGGGGACTGACGTTTACCGCCCCCTAGGCCCGCCATGCGATGTATCAGACGAACAGACCGGACTGTACGGAGAATGTCGCACTCAGGCTCAGTAGGAGTTCAGATGGGTTTCGCCTCGTCGGTCTTCTTGTCGGCACTACCTGGGGACCGTTACGCACAGCTAGTGCCGCTTGCGGTCTGTGGTTAAACCCACTGCCAGCGTAGTGTCGAGTCTTTAGAGTCCCACACAGAAAGCTTTTCGCCTTTAGGCAAAAGAGTAGAGGTCGCATGGTATTGCGACAGGTCGCATGGTTTTGCGACAGGGTTCGGTCACATCCGTGCACTTGTGCGCGTACAGTGTCCGGACAGTTTATACTAGCGGGCTTTGGTTTAAGCCAGATCCTAGTGTACCTTATGGGATTGGATTTATCCAGTTTGCATTCGTGTTCCTCGGAACGCGGATGCGGGTGTGTATGCACAGTTGACAGGGAGACAGACGCAGCGGATTCTCATTAGGGTTGTTGACAGTTGACCGTTGACTATTTGACTTTTTGTTCAACCCTAATGAGAATATGATATGTGATTAACTATTATATTAACTAAGTATTATGGTGACATGGTTGTTGACTTTTGTTGACTTTGTTGACTTGTTGACTTTTGTTGACTTGTTGACTTTGTTGACCGGTGTTGACTAGGCTTGACTAGTTGACCATCATGATAACCATAGCCATCATTTCATGGCAAAGACTTTTGTTTACTTGCTCATTTGTGTAAAATGAGTGCATGAAATGATATGGTTATGGTTGCTTCAACCATCACATAAGACTTTTGTTAGTATGATGAATTATGATTGCTTTGGATTATGAGAGGGTGAAAGGAAAAAGAGAGCCTCATTCTTTCTTGCTCATTCTCTCTCTTGTTCTTGAGCTCTCCTTTTGCTCTCACCCTCTTGCTCATTTTCCCTCTCTTTAATCTATGGTTCTCTTGTCTCATGAGTTGAGAATCAAGAACCATAGATAAAATCCCATTCTAATTCTACTCTACTCATTCTAGTTCACTAGGTTTAGCAAACCAAGTGAACTAGTTTCTTCAAAGAACGAAGAAGGAGCTAAAGGTTGGAGCTTTCAGGTGGATCTATCTTCGGCGTACGGAGACGACGAGAAGAAGCCAATCGGACCACCACCGGAGCTTGAAGACGAAGGAGTTCAAGACAAGCAAGGTATAACCCCCTAACCGAGTAGCTAGAAACTCATAGTTAGGTTGTTAGATAGATATTTAACCAAGATCCGGGTTTTAGGTCCATGTTACCACCTCCGTAAAAAATCATTTTTTACCAAATTCCGCATTCCCGAAAGTACCGGGAGAGGTAGCATGGACTTACATAAGTGTGGGTGTGTGGGTGTGGGTACGGGTGTGGGGTGATGAAAAATGATAAATACAATACCCCAAGCATCCATTTACGCTAAAAAAAAGCCTTTTTTTCTTCAATAATTTCTAAACCGTTTTGGAAAATGATTTCGTTCCAAAAACCACTTGATAAAATTTTATTTAATGTTTTATGATGCAAAAAATTTGTTTCAACTCATTCCAATTTGTAATTTTCCCTAATTAAATGTATTAGTGACGGCTTAAAATAATAATAAAATAATTTTTTTTCAGAAAATTTGAAATTTCACCAGCGGCTCAATAAACACTAAATAATAGCAATTACATAGCTAGAATATGTATATTTAATTTTTATAATAAGATATTTGTATTTTGACTTTTTACAGAAACCCCCCCTTATTTTACCGTTTTTTCGAAATTTCACCAAAACGTTACAATCTTCCCCCCTTAAAGAAATTCGGTCCCCGAATTTAAATTAAAACTCTCCCCAAATACTAAAACATCTAAATCAAAACTATCAAGTCGTCAGGGCTCCGAAATTGTAAATACATAAAACAAATCGTAGCACAGCGCATGCGCTTGAAAAATGAGTATATAACTCAAATCAAAACTCCGTCAAGCATCCCGCAATCATTGGAGTCATGGAGAAGACATCAATGCCAAATCCAAATCAAAACCAATATGATATAACTCGAAACTATACATGTAAATATCGAATCTATATCAGTAAGTATCCGAAGGAAATGCATGCCAAATCTCCTTAAGTCGCTGTGCAACGCGTATAATACTGCACAGTGGCGGACGTCTATCATAAGAAAATAACTATATACATATATATCTTTGTTTGAAATGTACGTTCCGCCGTTTTGGAAACAATTTAGAAAGGTCTCCTTGTTTTAAACATTTCGTGTCATATCAGACACGTAGGTAAATACTGAGGCTATAGCTCGCTTTTTGGAAATCGCTTCAATAACTATCAATGCATGCAAAATATATTTCGGTACTGTCCTCTGACTAGTCCTGCTCAGTACGAAAACACATAGCAATATCATAAAAACGTACTACTCTATAAGAAATCAATCCCAAAATATGCACATGAATACTACGTGCGTCTGGTGCGCACGGAAATCAAAATCCATGAATGTGCCATACATGCGCACAGAAACAACATCTAAGTGCATCGGGTGTGTACGAAACATCTGTCGTAGGCAACAGGTGTGCCTGACAGCAAAATCAGGTGCATCTGACATGCAAAAAAAAAATCTCGATTTAGTGCATCTGGTGTGCACCAAATCGCATCTTGTAACAGGCGCCCAACAGGCGCTAAAAATCCAATCCGGTGCATAAAATGCACAAAACAAATGTCGAGCATCACCCTCGAAATCGAAATCCAGTGTATCCAAGTGCACAAAATATACGTCACTACACTGCCAGCATATATAAACTATACAGAGTGTAGGAACCAAATCGCGTGCGTGCAAACGCACAAAATCAACTCAACTGTTTAAAACCGTAAAATCACAAACATGTGAAACTAAAGCACGAAAACGATATCAAGTGCAACACTGTGCAAAGATCGTAAATCCTCAATCATCAAAATCAAATCATACGAATAAATCACCCAAAACATCGAAATCAATAATGGCGGAATAGTATCGCTCAAGTGCATCCTCTAAGAATCTCGGGCCAACTGTCGCGGTCACTAATGGGACGTCTCGTCGATGATCATGAACTCTGGCCTGCTGGTGTGCGTAACCATGACCACTCCTGGGTCAAGGTCTTCACTGTGAATTACCAATCTTTCGGTCCATCGGCTCATCGGCCCTGTCAGGTGTGCTAACGGGGATGATTCCGTTCTGGCACTTCTCTGGTCATCTCTTGGTCAATCATCGCGACCACTCGTAAGACAGCATATCACTGGCGTCGGCCTCTGGCTCTCTGAATGTACGTGACACATCTGACCCTGGGTACAAGTATCATTGCAGCAGTGTCCTGGAAGAAATCCTGCTCACGGTCTCTTCCATGTCTCGTCTCTGCCAACTGTCCGGAAGTCATCGTCCTTTCCTATATCTGCATCTTGCTCCGGAATGGCTGCATACCCATCGCGACCTCTTCTGGAAGGTATATCTAGTACTCTGCCTCGGCATGCGTATCGCATCTCTGATGTCGGCGGAGTGGAACGTCGTCTTATCCAGATCTTGTACGGACCACTTTACTCCATTTTCTCTAATGTCGACTACTTCGGACTTGTATCATCGTGGCTACATGGACTGAGCTCCAACGGCTATCCTCGTATCGGGAGTCTCCCAAGAAATGCATCTCACCACCTAGCATCCGAATTACGTCAAGCCATCCAATCGATTCGTCAAAACCTCATAATCCCCCAAGAGCTCAACAACTTGGGCACAGTTTAATAGTATCGAATACATACCACAGCATCGGTGGTCCAGCCGTAGAAGGGCAAACCCAAGCCTCACTAATGGCGCCGCAGAACTACCGTAAACCCTAAGGTTCAAAGGCTTTCACACGGTCATTAAGTCGAGTTAGGGTTTCATTCTTCTAGAGGGACCATAGAATTGCCTGCATGTCTTTCCGACTGCTTTAAACTTAGAATAATAGGTTTCCGACATTCGATCGTCTCTGTCGACCCTCACGTCTCTGCGTGAAGTCGTCTCTAGCTGGAATCAATCTATCTGATGACCTCGCATCGGGGTAAGCGAACGATCCACATGTCCTAGTCATTCATCCTCGATGACTAGCGACCTCCTATCATCTCTTAGTACAACTCGTCCTGCACGATTTCCAGCATCTGGGGCAATATCTCGTTGTTCGCAGCAATAACTGGCTCGCTCGTCTGCACGCTGAACAGTGCCTCGATCGTCATGAATAAGCAACACACCAACGGTCATCAAAATCTGGCTGGCCTCCATCATTGGCTCAATTCTCTAGTGTCGATCAGCACCTCCGAGTAACCTCATAAAGGCGATCCGCCAAACGCTCATGGCGCGGAAATACAGTAAAAAGACACATCTCTGCAATCGTGTGCCGCCGGAATTTCGCCCTGGTCAGTCCTCGTTCGTGACGAGCTTGTGCTGACCGCAACCTTAGCCGTAGCTCTCCCTGCCCGTAACCGTAGCAGCAAAACCATAACTGGTACTGATGAGGCTAGATCGGAATGAATATAATACTGAGCAAAGAAATGTACATCCTAAGGCTTCTTAAGTGGAGTAGCGTATCGTAAATATGCCGCGGAACAGACCCACGGTACGTCACTCTACTTTAGTCACCTATTCCATCAACCAAGGGTCATCCTACGCTCCGAAGGTAAAACCTAACGCTCTGATACCAACTTTGTCACGACCCAAAAGTACGGAACATGACCGGCACTTAAACTACGAACGTCTCGAGGCGTAAGTAATCTAAGTAAACCGAAAACCCAGAAATCCAAACCAAGAAAAGTAGTAGAGTGCAGGAAAACCAATTTAAAACAAGTAGTTTTAATAGCATAAGCCGAATTATGCGGTTTTTAAGAACATCAAAATTTACTGAAAATTTCGGCAGAGTCTCCTTTGTAAAAACTGGCTCCCAAACGGGATACAACATGAATAGTATACGAAATCAATAAAAAGGCATCCCCAAGCGGGAGCTAGCTCTTCGTCAATCGACGGTCACAACCACACAAGCAATATAATATACAACGCCAACGGCGAGGATCAAAACTCAAAAGGAACTCAAAACCACCAGAAATATAACGAGCGACTCTAAGGTCGAAAGAATAAACAGCACTGGTCTCTATCTCAAAATAAATACATGTTTGGTTGATGGAATTTACTAGATACAACTGAAATATATTATACAAGGTAATATGATGTGTACGATACAAGAAAAACCCACCTACTAGCAAGTCACCCGAATGAAACTGAGCCCGCAACGCCGTAATGAAACCTGTACGGCAAACCTGCAAGAAACTGGGGCACAACGGGGGTGAGTTGCCAACTCGTGAATAGAAAAACATCTACGCACAGAAATCGCATAAATAACGCAACCTAGGTCAATGATCATAATATATCCTCAAAAATATACATAACAATCAGCCTATAACAATGGCTAGGGTAATATCTAACCGAGTGAAATCTCATGTGCCCGTGTCAGTGCCTCAGGTAGCAATATATCATATGAATGAGGTATGAATGCATGAAAACAGAATACATGTAAATGAAGAAACTGTTTTCATAAATTAGTGAGATTTCCTTCGTATTTTTAAACTGAGGTATCATAATGAAATCAGTATCAACAGTGTCTAGCATCGACACAAAACATAAATCTCACTGTCTCGAAATATCAATGTCTCAATCTCAATATCTAGGGCGCCGTCAGTCCAGACCGGCCCCTACCATCCATCTCAAGATCACGACGGTATCCTCCGGATATCCGACGTATCGGGTAATATCACCGGTAGGTAATCTGTCCCCTGCCAGGCTCAACGTCAACACCACATTCATCTTGCCCCAGGGTACCATACCGGGCCCACCATGTACCCGTGACGGTTCCTCCACTTCTCGACACGGATCTCGAAAACCACAGCAAACTCATGGTGGACGACACTTACATCACTAGAAAACCGCAATTTACATATTTTAAAAGGTTAATAAGTTTAGAAATTTTACGGCTTTCCTCCGAAATCCAGAAATATCATAAATCTCAAGAAGTCATCACAAGTGCATATGTCAATGCTAATGAATGTATATGGTATCAATAACCAAGTTGCAATGTATGATTAATAACTAGGCATGAACAATGGAATAACAGTATGCATGAAGTGACAAGTAGTAACTACAATGTCTAAACTTGTATATAACCCAGGTACACTAATATCGTATCAACTACTAACTAACAAGCTAAGCCAAGCAATAGTATTTTCTAACTGTACGTGACATGGCAATTACCGATGAAGATGTGCGTGAGCCGGCAAGTAAGTGTATGTGGTACATACGCGTCATCGGTAATGGTGCTGGTGTCCTAACAGCATGATATCAATAATGGAGTATGCAGCAAAATAAGTATGCGGGGCAGAGCGAACAGCAATAATGTGCGGAAGCAGAATACTAGACACAACGATAACTAATCAGTATTAAACTAATATAAGTCCTAAAAATGGTGCCTTTTGAAATAACACGAATCATGGGGTTTTGAAAATAGGGGCTACGGTGTTTTTATGAAAAGATACGTCTTTTGAAATATCCGTAGGATCCCTTGGGCTGTCTTTTAAAATACCCACGATTCGTTAGTTTTTGAAATAGGTAAGAAGTCTAATATAATCTAACAACTACACTAAACTATACGGCTGAACTACAGGTAAGGGAACCGCCTATCATCTGAGTCGATACATATACATACCTGTATATGTATAGTCGGTGATCCCGCCTCAATAATATCATATCCGATACCATATCTATAATCAGGCATCCCAAGTCAAGAGTGCGGATCAATCATCAATATAGCTCGTACGTAAATCCGTCGTACGGCATCCCAATCTGGGTACGGGTCAATATCACATTCATCATACTATTCACCTGGTATCCTCTTTATCAATTATCATGATCGGTGTATTGATCTACGTCTAGTACCATACTGATACCGCCTACGTATGCATGGACGTGTGTGAAACACTACGTCAAGGACCCGCTACAACGTCATGTCGTATCTAAGATACGAACCCTGCTATATCACCGATCTCACGGCCTCAAATTGAATCTCATCGACTCAGCTCAATCCCAAGTATCGTCCTCAAATCCGTATGTGAACACATAGTCCCATACCCATGTGAACACATACTATAAAGAATCCCATGAGCACATATCAATAGGAATGTATGCAAGTATGTATGTGTGTATGTGTAGTGCAACACTTCCCTAGGGTTCGCAACACTAAAATAATCCAACACACCAATATCCATCCTAAGCATCGTCATTAATCCCAAATAACATATAATAATTGTTGGTGTGTATACGCATCCGTATACACCACCACGGACTGCGGGGGTGCTATACGCCATCCACCCGACTTCTCCCCATAGATATAAATCTACTCACCTGGTCCTCGCTCGCCGGTGCCGACGTCGCCAGGCGCTTGCTTGTCGTCCCGAAGTTCACATGGGGTACGTACATATCATAACGCACCATATCGCATTAAAACTAAATTCGAAATCGAAACGGCATACGAAAATCAAATCGGCACGCGTATCACGCATAGATCCAAACCTATCGCCTACGCATGCAAGAATAATCAAACCAACCCCCGATGTCGATGTACAAACGTCAAACCATCGAGAAAACCTAAACACACCAATCGTGATTTCAAAACTCACTAATTATATAAGAAATAGGGTTTAGTTCATCAAAACCATAAAATTAAACAATTCGTTTTATTTTCCAAAAACCTAGTTAGCACAAATTCCCATTTCGGTTCAAAACTTGATGTTTTATCCAAACTAAATATTTTGACGATTCTAATGGCCAAAATGCTCACTTAATATCATAATTAGGTCATACAAATCACCTCCATATTTTTAATCTCACGAATTAGTATTAACTCAAAATTCAAGTTTGCAACAAATATCGATTTTAACACTTTTCAAAGTAAAATTCACGATTTATCAATTAAGCATGGTTTTGCATGATCAAAGTCGCTAAACAACAAATTAAAATGCTAATAAAGTCATCAAAACCTTAATTACATTTTAAATCTCAATTTTATATGTATTTCACTAAAACCTAGTTTGCAAATTACATAATTAATACAAATTTAAATTTAACAAAAATATAAACTACCAACTAGATTAGTTTTAGCATAATAACAACATGTTAAACTACACAATTTTCCTATGATCAATTATAAGAACCCCAACTTAAATTCACAACCCTAATCTAGAATTTCTTAATCATACAATTGAACCCACATAAAACCAAATTAACACTTAATTAAGCTAACTACAAGCAATTAACAACGATTTAAGCAAAAGGGTTAGAATTTACCCAAACAAATTGAAGATCCCACAAGCACACATAGCCCTCCAAAATGCTCCCTTGTCACCAAAATCCTTGCTATAAGGGATAAGCAAAAATGGGTAGGAGTCGGATTTGGGTTTTGGGATTTTTTTGATGGATTTTGGGGCAATTTTTGAAGAAGTTTTGAAGAGAAAAGAGAAGGGGAAAAGGGGGGCTGTTGCTGCTGTAGGAGAGGGAGGGGTCGGCCAGAAATTGAGGGAGGGGGGGAGGAGAGAGAGGGAGGTAGAGAAAGTGGGGGAACGTCAAGGTCAAGGTAAGGTCAAAAGTCCACCTAATTCACCCATTTTCTTTTCTTTTCTTTTCTTTCATATCTTTTCCTTTGAAAATCAAGTGGGGAAAAATATGGTGGCTGCTGAATTCAGCCATGGGGAGGAGTAAGTGTGGGTGTGTGGGTGTGGGTACGGGTGTGGGGTGATAAAAAATGATAAATACAATACCCCAAGCATCCATTTACGCTAAAAAAAGCCTTTTTTTCTTCAATAATTTCTAAACCGTTTTGGCAAATGATTTCGTTCCAAAAACCACATGATAAAATTTTATTTAATGTTTTATGATGCACAAAATTTGTTTCAACTCATTCCAATTTGTAATTTTCCCTAATTAAATGTATTAGTGACGGCTTAAAATAATAATAAAATAATATTTTTTTCAGAAAATTTGAAATTTCACCAGCGGCTCAATAAACACCAAATAATAGCAATTACATAGCTAGAATATGTATATTTAATTTTTATAATAAGATATTTGTATTTTGACTTTTTACAGAAACCCCCCCCCTTATTTTACCGTTTTTTCGAAATTTCACCGAAACGATTTTCAAAACGTTACAGGAGGATACTGACCAGAGTTGATAGATGGATACGGGACGACGCGTACTGCCGCGGCCGAGAGCCGATTCCGCAGACGGAGCCCGTGGGCCGGTCCGGACGGATGGAGCCCGATACTTGAGGATTTGCGTGTCGATGCTAGACACGGCTATTTTATAATATTTCGAGTGCCGATGTTGGGCACTCACGATTCTATGAGATTTACAGAATTTGAGGGCCGATGAAGATGACGGCGCCTGAATTTTACTGGGATTTCGGTGTATTGATGGACAACGATTATTTTCCACGTTGACATTCCGTGTACCCCATTCTCAGCATTCAGTATTATACATCTCATCCTGTATCTGTAGTACCTGATAGAGTGCATATTCTATGCACGATTATTGCATACCTGCTCACCCTATATAGACGTTGTTAGATTGCATTTGCTATGCACGACTATTGCATACCCTGCTCACCCTATATAGATGTTATTGATTGCATTTGCTATGCACGATTATTGCATACCCTGCTCACCCTATATAGATGTTATTGATTGCATTTTCTCTGCATGATTATTGCATACCCTGCTTATTATATAGAGATGTTATTAGATCGCACTTGTTGCATGATTATTGCTTATCTAGCTCATCATATAGATGTTATCTGTTGGCATTGGTTAGAGTATCGCAGCACGTGTATACTCGTGATTACCTTTATATGTTATCTACTATTCACGAGTTGGCAACTTACCCCCGTTGTGCCACAGTGTTTGCTGGTTGCCCCTCAGAGTATTCGCGGCAGGCTACTTTCTTGTATCTTTTGATACAGATACCATTGCAGTTGGCGTGCGAGCCCTTTGCTGATAGGTGTGTTTTTTGTGCGGTATCTGTTTATTTTCCAGTTGTATACATTGTTGTATCTAGTACTCTCCATCTACTTTCATGTATTGACTTAAAAACCCGTTGTGAGGACGATGTATATTATTTTGTACTCTGGTGTCGAGCTCGTTGTGAGCCGACTTATTTATGCAGGTTTATCTTTCATGATATTTTTGTTCACTTATACTGCTCATTTCTTCGCTACAACGTCGCATATTATATTTGTGGTGATTTTTTCCGCCGTTGGGCATGATTGCTCCCGCTTGGGATGCTTATTCTTATTGTGTATCATTTTACTCATATATTGCCTTGTACCCGATTTCGGGCCTAGTTTTTACAAAGGAAATACTGCCAAAATTTTTAAGATAATTACTTGAACTTTAAAGAGTTCTTTTAAATTACTTAAGGTTTTCTAAACGTTACAAATGTTTCTATTAAATGTTTTAACACTCAATACTTTTAATGGTTTTGATTTCTGGGTTTTCGGCTTACTTAGTCGCGTTACTCCTGTAGACGTCACGTGGTTAAGTGCCGGTCACAGGCCGAACTTTGGGTCATGACAGAAACAATTTTCAAAATGTCATAATCTTCCCCCCTTAAAGAAATTCGGTCCCCGAAATTAAATTAAAAACTCCCTCCAAATACTAAAACATTTCAGCAAAACCATCAAGTTGTCGGGGCTCCGAAAACATATATCGTAGTGCCATGCATGCGCATGAAAAAGAGTGTATAACTCAAAATCAAAACTCCGTCAAGTATCCCGCAATCATCGGAGTCATGGGGAAGACATCAGTGTCCAAATCCAATATGAAAACCAATATGATATACATCAACACTATACATATAAACATCTGAAGGAAATGCATGCCAAACCCTTTTAAGTCGCTGTGCGATGCGCATAACACTGCACAGTGGCGGACGTCTATCGTAAGAAAATAACTATATATATATACATATATATATATCCTTTGTTTAACATACACGTCCCTCCGTTTTGAAAACAATTTAAAAGGGTTTCCTTTATAAAATGTTTCGTGTCATCTCGGACACGTAGGTAAATACTGAGACTATAGCTCCTCTTTGGAAATCCCTTCGATAACTATCAATGTATGCAAAAAGATCTCAGGTACTGTCCTCTGACTAGTCCTGCTCAGTACTAAACCAAATAGTAAGTATCATAAAATATACTGCTCCAATGAAATCAATCCTAAATCTATATATATGAATGCCACGTGCGTCTGGTGCGCACGGAAATCGAAATCCATGAATGTGCCATACATATGAACGGAAAAAAAGTCTGAGTGCAATGGGTGTGCATGAAAACATCTATCAAATGCAACGTGTGTGCCTGACAACAATCCCAGGTGCATCCGATGTGCATGAAAAATCTCGATTTAGTGCATCTGGTGTGCACCAAAATCGCCTCAACGCCCAAGTATGCGCAAGAAAGCAAATCAAGTGCATAATGTGCACGAAAACGAATATCGAATATCACAATCGAAATCGATGGTATACAACACATTTCAATCAAAATCCTAATCAGGTATACCGTGGTATAAAATCTCACCATCTTGTGCATCGGCGAGCACAAAAGCAAATCAAAATACTAAAAGTGCATGAAAACTATGCCGAAAGCATAAGTCAAATCGTATGCATGCCCTAGGCATAAAATCAAATATCATGAAACTCGGTCATCAAAACTCAATCATGAAATAAATCACCCAAAAATATTGAAATCCAATGTGACGGATACGTGATAGTCAATCACAAAATCACAAATCATAAATGTTGTCGTCGATATGTCCGTCCTTCAAAGTCGAGAAGGTGTCGGTACATCCAATGCTAGCAGAGCAAGATATCTACTTACCTTCTGATCATGGCATGTCGCCTAGTGCCCTTAGACTCTTGTCTCTCACTGCAGATTGCTAAGTACATAGCTCCTTGGCAAACAGTCCAATATAGAAACGATAACGGAAGCAGTCCGCTCTGACACATCCTCTAAAGATCTCTGGTCAACTATCAAGGTTACTCATAACATGTCTCGTCGACGATGACGAACTCTGGCCTACTGGTTGTGCGTCATATGACCACTAATGGGTCCAAGTCTTCTCGTTTAGTGATCGATCGAAAATATTGCATTTTTAACACGACAATTTCCCTACCATTTGCACTCATCTAGAGGTGTTCGGTATTAATATAGCACATATTAGCAAATTGACTGTAAAATACCAAATAACTTGTGTTATATATTAAAACCAACATTTCTAAGGGAAATTGAGTGTTTATCATGGCATCGCAACATCTTTGTGTAGCGCAACACTTGTCTCGAGAATCTGTGCAGGAAATTTCAGGAACAGAGCCAAAATTATCAAAAGTGCTGATAAATATGCGCCAAGTCCAAGACTTGAGATCTGGCAGAAATAGAGAAAGCAAAATGAGATTCAACACATCAGAAAAAGGCCAAAATATCAGCCCAAATTAAGCACCTAAATTGAAAGCATCAAGGCCACAATAGTGCCGCGGATCCGCGGCCACAGTGCCCTTGGCGCCGTGGATCTGCGGCTTGATGACATCATCAGGGTTTCAATTTTTCTGCACGTGGCTTATGTAACGGCAATAGCTTCCAGAAGACTCCAGAATGCCACGTGGCTTCATCCAGAAGGCTCGGCCTAACAACCTAGCTCTAGAATATTCTTCATTCTAGAATATTCCCTCCAACTAACCTCTTCTAGAAGCCTCTCCCTAACAAACTTTTAGAGGGAAATTTGAAATTTGAATTCTAGATCTAAGGTTGTGATGCTTATAAAAGGAAACCTAGATCTAGGGTTTTGGGTTGTTCAAATCTTCATCTCTCCCCACAAGTTGAGTGACACAACTTGTACCTCCAAACCCTAACTCTAATTCAAAATCCAACCCAAAATCAAGAACACCGAGTATAATTCAAGCAAGAAGCCTTCAACCTTTTAGGAGCGGAGCCGATCTTCATCCGAGCAAGTGATCCAAGACGATCCGCGACTCACGAAGACGAGCGAAGCCAAATCGACGATCGAGTTCTTTCCTCGTTGTAGTTCTTGAGAGAATTGTAACGAAATTGTTGATAAATAAAAGGTGAAATTCTTTTATCTTGCTTTCTTTACATTCTTGCATCATGATTAGATCTCAATTCTTGATTGTGTTTCTTGTTATGATGTTTAAGAAAAACTCCGCTCGTAAAGGAGTCGAGAGAATCAATAGATGATGATGTTATAAGTCTTGAAACGATTCTTAAGTCCTATGAGTTTTGTAAACCTTAGTAAATTGAAGAATCGACGACCTAGTTTCGAGCGATGCTTTCTTGATTGTGTTCGCTCTTAATTAGGGATCCACGATCGATTCTTGAATTTACTAGAGGCTAGAATGTGAATGAGATCAACGAAAGGACAAGGGATAGATGATGAAACCATAGTTTCCGCAAGAAATCCCTAATTCTCGTTGATCGTCATCGATCTAGTATCAAATCATCGATAGATAAGAAAACGTAATCAATAGATTTCATCACGTCTATAGATTCGATCGATTTCTACGAGCCTCATTTCGATTCTTGATTATTGGATTGGATATCATCAATTCTTAATTCTTGATTTTAAATGTTTTCTTGATTTTAGATTTAGATCTATATTTTGCTAATTCTTGAAATTCACTTTTAAATCTTGAATTGAATTGTTTTCTCTTTTCTTTAATTTTCAATTCATCTAATTCAAATTCGAATGGATCTCACTTTTCTGTGGACGATCCGCACTCACTAACGCGCTACAATTGTCACCTTTATTGATTGCGGTCAAAAATATTTTTGGTTGTGATTTCTATACATTTTCTACCGACACGAACCGAGAATTCATATCAATCAAATGGCGCCATTGCCGGGGATCGTGTGCTAATTTGTTCGTTTTTTAAATTTGAGTTGAAAAATTTATTCCATCAAAATTTTTAGATCAAAATTCGCGCAAACACTAAATAATTTTTTGTGATTTGTTGTGAGGAAATTTGGAATCTGTAGAGCTTGAGGAAAAATTTTCTGAATAGTCCGGAGAGCTCAGGAGGCAAGCAGGAACAGTACCAAATTTTTTTGTGAAGTGATCTTGATACCTGACCGCGGATCCGCGGCAATAGAAGCTTTGCGCCGCGGAACCGCGGCATGGCTAGGGTTTCTCTGTAGCTTCTTTCTCAGGTCACTCTCTTACTTTGTTATCTCCTTCTCTATCTTCTCCAATAACAAATTTGCTGCAGGTTTATTTGCAAAATTCACAGCGCCGCAAAAATAAAAAAATTATGCGTGTTTGATCTTGGTTGTTTGCATTATTAATACGGAAATTAAGGGGCAAAGACCAAATTCAGATTAGGTGGGGAGTGCATTACCCTTCCTAAGCCCCGAAAATCACAAAATTGCATCCGCATTACCCTCATTAACTAAAAGAAATCTAGACATGACTCTAAGGACAGTCGCGCTCACTTAGGACAGAAGAAGGCCATGGGTAATCTATTGCTTATCCGCGTTTCTTTTGTGGTGTCTAAGGCAAGTGTGTCTAAGGCAAGTGGTTACTTAATTAGGCCTACTACTTACATAGTGGAGAACCTCCCACTTACCTGACATTTACCTGGCCACAGGAGAGATAAAGAGGCAGTGGAGGATTGATCATGCGACTTGTCTTTTGGCAGTTAGGAGCGGTCTAGAGCCTTGACCTAGGTGACCACTAGACTTAGGGTTGCTTGTTGCATTTGTTGTGATTTGCATCATTTTTTTCTCAAAAAAAAATCCGTATTCTTTTTCAAAACAAACACCACTTTATTCATTTCCCCTAATTATCTTAACGCTGCCACTTATGCTAAACCCTTTAGTGCAAGCTCGGCTGGACACAGGATTCTAGTGCCCGTCTTGTCCGCGTTTTCTCCTATCGACCCCAAAGTCGGTATTTCTACCTTTTCTTTTTCCCACCACCACCGCGATGGACGGATTTCCATCAAACTTTTACACCACTCTGCCACCACCCGCAGGTGCGCAGAATCCTCCATATATTTCTCTTCAAGAGAGATGCTATCCTTCACGTGTTCCCCTTCCCACCTGTTTTTCTATACCACCTACCAACGGGGAAAATTTTGAAATCAACCCCCAATTCATCGAACTATTACCCAAATTTCACGGTCTTGATTCTGAAGTCGCATACGTTTTTATCTCCAAATTTGAAAACGTATGCGCAATGATTGGAACGTCACAACTGTCTGTGGATGCTCTGCGTTTACGTTTTCTTCCATTCACTTTGTGCGACTTAGCCGAGAAGTGGCTTTACAACACAACCGCACATTCTATTTCAAAATGGGATGAATTTGTAAAAGCATTCCTAAAGAAATTTTATCCTAATCACAAGACCAGTCGTGTTCGGAGCGAAATCTTCAAATTTACCCAACTTCCCAATGAACCATTCTGGAAATGCTTTGAACGGTTCAAGGATCTTCTTATATAATGTCCTCATCATGAAATCTCCAGATGGGATTTGTGTCAAATTATCTATGAGGGTATTGATCTCGCTACTAGACAGATACTTGAAACCATGTGTCAAGGCACCTTCATGACCAAAGATGATGGTGAAGCTTGGAAATACCTAGAAAATTTAGCTCAAAACACTTTACAATGGGAAAGTGTTAGACCACCACCGCCTAGGGAAGATGTCAATCAGCTCGATGTTTCCGTCATAATGAGAGGCGAAATGGCCGCAATACAAAGGAAACTCGACGCTATAGAAAAAAAAATCTCTTCAGCCTCCATAAACCAATACACACTTCCCAAAACCATGTGTGGCTGCTATTCAAACCCATCACATTTGACGGAAGAATGTCCTTTGAATGTACCTTTTCAAGGTCACACTAATGCTGCATTTCAGCAAAGACCTGGAAACGATCCTTCTTCTTCCTCATATAATCAAGATTGGAGGAATCACCCTAACTTTGCTTGGAACCAATCACAAACTTAAAACACGGTTCCAAATAAAAACAATTTCCAAAGGGCTCTTCCACCACAACAACAACCACTTCAATTGAGTCAGCACCCCTTCCAAATACAAAACTTTCAAAATCCGGTCAACACACCTGCACCGTCTAACCCTTTGCAGTTGACCGGTACTGATGAATCCTCTTCATTCATGAACTTGCTTTTGACAATAAAGACTTCCGTCGATGATATAAAGAAAAACTCCACTTTCCAAGCGGAGAGTATTAAATCGATGGAAGCTCAAATTTCACAGTTAAAAGCCGAAATGAGTGCAAGAGAGAAAGGGAATCTTCTAGCTCAACCCCTACCTGATCCTGGACCTTCACATTACACAAATGTGGATGCACTTACCACTTTGAGATCTGGAAGAGTGCTAGACAATCATGTGGGTGAACAAATTAATGATGATGAATTGATCATTAACACTCCGGCTTCCACTTCCACTTCCACTCACACTTCTACTTCTTATCCCATTTCGTCTAATTTACCGTCTTCTTCCGAGCCTATTCTCCGTTTTCCCAAAGGCTCGAACTCTCCACCCACCTCACCTTTTTCACCCCCACAAACTTCTCCACAAATATTGGACCCAACACTTATTGATAGAGCTCCATTTCCAAATAAGTTGAGGCCCAACAAACCCAATGCCCAAATGGAGAAGCTTGTGGACATATTTAAGCAAGTTAACATCAACATCCCTCTCCTAGATGCTATCCAACAAGTTCCGTCCTATGCGAAAACTCTTAAGAACTTGTGCACTAGGAAGAGGAAGACCCAAGTGCCCAAGAAGATATTCATGGCAAAGACTGTAGACACGGCTTTCCCCTAACAATTACCGAGGAAATGTAAGGACCCTGGCTGTCCTAGTATTTCTATTTCTATTGGGAAAAAACACATCAACCGTGCTCTATTAGACCTTGGCGCTAGTGTTAACTTGCTTCCATACTCGGTTTATGAGCAGTTGGGTATCGGAGTGTTAAAGCCCTCAAGCATAACTCTCCAGATGGCTGACCGATCAATCACCAAACCTAGGGGTGAACTGGAGGATGTGTTAATAAAAATCGGGGAATTTGTATTCCCTGTGGATTTTATTGTACTTGATACACAGCCTGTAGCAAACCCATGGAATCAAATTCCGGTGATTTTAGGCCGCCCCTTTTTGGCCACTTCCAACGCTATAATCAACTGTCGTAATGGCTCTATGACCCTATCTTTCGGGAATAGGTCAATTGAGCTGAAAATTTACAAGTTGGGAAGTGTACCCTCCGAACCTACTGCTCAGGTCTGTTCTATCGACTTAATGGCTGTCAACAGCAGCGAATTTGACGATCCTCATGATACCGATCTAGACTCTTTTCATACGTTATTGTTTGACCCAACTATGTATCATACACATACGGACTCTTCCACCGAGTTGTCCGGGTCAACAACTAACACTGATTATGAACTGCTTTTAGAGTCTGAAGATCACCCCGTGCTTTGTGATGACATTATTCTTCGGGGTATTGATGGAACTTTTGAGGAAATTTTCGCTGATGAACTCGCATTTTTGAATGACACGGGTGTTGAGATGAATCCATCTCAATACAGAAAAATTGAACCTCCACCCCTTCTTCTGAACTGTAAAAAGAATGCGAGCAATCCATCACATTCACTGCATCGTCTCTCCAAAATGAGACGCACACACATTCTATTCCACCACTTACCCTTTCCCCACTTCTTCTTCCACCAACCAGAGCACTGCATTGATAAAATTTTCGAATGGTTGGTGTTAACTTTCGGTCTTTACAAAGCTTGGCATCGACCAATAATTCTTGACCCCCTCATGTGATTTTCAAAAGCTTAACATGGTTTAACTCAAGTTTGGGGGGGTATAATCTGGCTCCTGAAAAGAAAATTTTTTACACCAAAAATGATGAGCCAAGAATAAGTTTGAGGGAGGATTTTCACATAAATATTTTGCCCCCATAAATAAATTTCCTCCCAGCTTTACAGGTTTTTGAGATTTAGCGGATGGCAACAGTGAGGACACTGTTGAAAATAAGTTTGGGGGAGGTTTGTGCTTATTTTCGTATCATTTGCATATCACTTTGCATAAGCACAAAACATTTTGAAAAACCTATAAAAATTTAAAAAAATTCAAAAAGATAAAAATATTTTTGTACATAAATAAGATAATAAAAGATTAGATAGTGAAAAATTACATCCAAAAGATTAGAAAAATTTAAGAAAACCAAGAAAATTAGAAGTTTCCTTATACGGACTAGTAATAAGAAGTTATGAGCCGTTGTCCCAAGGGTTAGTAAGATGAAGGAAGTCACTAATCTGAGGATAAAAACAAGTCTGAAAAATAGTTCCTATTCTGGAAGCCAAACATTTTGAACGTTGATGCCCTACTATTCGCACTTACACACGTCTTGAAACTTGGGATAGTAGAGGATACCTTGAAATGCTCTTGTCTAAAAGCCAAAGTATGAAGGAAATAAATAAAAAATGAATAAAATATAAAATGGTGAGAAAAATGAACACTGGTTTTGTTATCGCCAAGACAGCAATAAAAAAATATAGTGAGGGTGCCTCTTCACCTAGTGCCTTAGACTAACTGGTCTGGGAATCACTGCTAAGCCTTAGGTAGTGCAAGACGAGGAAAAACACCTAATAAGCAAGCACATGAGTAATCGGTCAGTTAGTACCTCAAGAAGTATTAACGGTCGCATGAAAGTGTGTGAGCAAATTCATCTAAATATTCATTAATTAAAAAATACTAAGGTGGATGGACAAGAGTATGATAGCTTGAATTGAATTCTCCGGGTGTAGGGATGTTTTTTACACACACGTAGGGTTATATGATCAATGTTTGGAACAAAGATAGGAATGAAGAATAAAGACAATGTTTTATTGATGGAGGATGTGATTTCCAACATCTTTTCATGACTATTAAGATAGGGCTCATGACAACCGAAAAGCTAGCATAGTTGGAAACCCTAATTTTCAAAGCTTTCCTTTTACAATTCTTGTCTTTAAATGTAATTTTCACGGTCTTTCTTTTATTATTGGATTTTGTGGGTGCAATCCGCTGAAAACCCTATGGAGACAACACTCCTCCTACTAGGGACACCTAGAGGTTTAAAGGCTTGTTGCACGTGCTCAGTGCAATCGTGTTGCCTACGAAAGTGTGCTAGTTAATTTTTCTCTTTATTTATTTTCTCCTTCTCTTTTTAATAAAACGATTCGCTTGAGACGACCGAAAATAATTTTGGGGGAATTTGATCAGTCGAAAATATTGCATTTTTAACACGACAATTTCCCTACCATTTGCACTCATCTAGAGGTGTTCGGTATTAATATAGCACATATTAGCAAATTGACTGTAAAATACCAAATAACTTGTATTATATATTAAAACCAACATTTCTGAGGGAAATTTAGTGTTTATCATGGCATCACATCATCTTTGTGTAGTGCAACACTTGTCTCGAGAATCTGTGCAGGAAATTTCAAGAACAGAGCCAAAATTGTCAAAAGTGCTGATAAATATGCACCAAGTCCAAGACTTGAGATCTGGCAGAAATAGAGAAAGCAAAATGAGATTCAACACATCAGAAAAAGGTCAAAATATCAGCCCAAATTAAGCACCTAAATTGAAAGCATCAAGGCCACGATAGTGCCGCGGATCCACGGCCAGAGTGCCCTTGGCGCCGCGGATCCGCGGCTTGATGACATCATCAAGGTTTCAATTTTTCTGCACGTGGCTTATGTAACGGCAATAGCTTCCAGAAGACTCCAGAATGCCATGTGGCTTCATCCAGAAGGCTCGGCCTAACAAGCTAGCTTTAGAATATTCTTCATTCTAGAATATTCCCTCCAACTAACCTCTTCTAGAAGCCTCTCTCTAACAAACTTTTGGAGGGAAATTTGAAATTTGAATTTTAGATCTAAGGTTGTGATGATTATAAAAGGAAACCTAGATCTTGTGTTTTGGGTTGTTCAAATCTTCATCTCTCCCCACAAATTGAGTGGCACAACTTGTACCTCCAAACCCTAACCCTAATTCAAAATCCAACCCAAAATCAAGAACACCGAGTACAATTCAAGCAAGAAGCCTTCAACCATTTAGGAGCAGAGCCGATCTTCATCCGAGCAAGTGATCCAAGACGATCCGCGACTTATGAAGACGAGCGAAGCCAAATCGACGATCGAGTTCTTTCCCCATTGTAGTTCTTGAGAGAATTGTAACGAAATTGTTGATAAATAAAAGTGAAATTCTTTTATCTTGCTTTCTTTACATTCTTGCATCTTGATTAGATCTCAATTCTTGATTGTGTTTCTTATTATGATGTTTGAGTAAAACTCCGCTCGTGAAGGAGTCGAGAGAATCAATAGATGATGATGTTACAAATCTTGAAACGATTCTTAAGTCCTGTCACGACCCGAAAGTACGGAACATGACCGGCACTTAGACTACGAAACGTCTCGAGGCGTACGTAATCTAAGTAAGCCGAAAAACCCAGAAATCCAAACCAAGAAAAGTAGCAGAGTGAAGGAAAACCAATTTAAATCAAGTAGTTTTAATAGCATAAGCCGAATTATACCTTTTTAAAAACATCAAATATTTCCTGAAAATTTCGGCAGAGTCTCCTTTGTAAATACTGCCCCCAAACGGGATACAACATGAATAGTATACAAAATCAATAAAAGGCATCCCCAAGCGGGAGCTAGCTCTTCATCAATCGACGGTCACAACCACACAAGCAATATAATATACAACGCCAATGGCGAGGATCAAAAACTCAAAAGGAAACTCAAAACCACAAGAAATCTACAGAAATATAACGCGCGACTCTAAGGTCGAAAGAATAACAACACTTGTCTCTATCTCAAAAAAATACATGTTTGGTTGATGGAATTTACTAGATACAACGGAATAATATTATACAAGGTAATATGATGGGTACGATACAAGAAAAACCCACCTACTAGCAAGTCACCCGAATGAAACTGAGCCCACAAAGCCGTAATGAAACATGTACGGCAACCTGCAAGAAACTGGGGCACAACGGGGGTGAGTTGCCAACTCGTGAATAGAAAAATATCTACGCACAGAAATCGCATAAATAACGCAACCTAGGTCAATGATCATAATATATCCTCAAATATATGAATAACACGTAGCCTATAACAAGGCTATGGTGATATCTAACCCGAGTGTAATCTCATATGCCCGTGTCAGTGCCTCAGGTAGCAATATATCATATGAATGAGGTATGAATGCATGAAAACAGAATACATGTAAATAAGAAACTGTTTTCATAATTTAGTGAGATTTCCTTTGTATTTTTAAAATGAGGTATCATAAATGTAATCAGCATCAACAGTGTCTAGCATCGACACAAAACATAAATCTCAATGTCCCAAAACCTCAGGCTCCGGCTATCCGGACTGGCCTGTATCATCAAATCTCAATACCTCAATATCTCGAAATCTCAATGTCTCAATCTCAATATCTAGGGCGTCGTCAGTCCAGACTGGCCCCTACCATCCATTTCAAGACCACGACGGTATCCTCCGGATATCCGACGCGTCGGGTAAAATCACCGGTAGGTAGTCTCCCCCTACCAGGCTCATCGTCATCACCACGAGCTTCTTGCCTCGGGGTACCTTACCGGGTCCACCATGTACCCAAAACGGTTCATCCAACTCCTCGAATCGGGTCTCGAAATCCATCAGCAAACTCATGGTGGACGACTCATACATCATGGGAAAAACCGCGCTTTTCATTTAAAAAGAGAAAGAAGAAGTTTGTATATGTTTTGCGGTTTTCCCCAAATCCAGAAAATCTCATGGAAATCCGAATCCAAAACCTCAATAGCACGTAAAAAGTGAATATATGCATGAGAATCCATGAATGCGGCATAACAATGAATAACAGTATGCATGAAGTAGCAGGTAATAACTACAATGTCTAAACTAACATATAAGGCAAGTACATTAATATCATGCCAAAACTACTAGCTAACAAGATAAATGAAGCAATAATATTCTCTAAGTGTACGTGACATGGCAATTACCGATGAAGATGTGTGTGAGCCGGCAAGTAAGTGTACGTGGTACATACGCATCATCGGTAATGGTGCTGGTGTCCTAACAGCATGATATCAATAATGGAGTATGAAACATAAAATAAGCATGCGATGCGAAGCGGACCACAAAAATGAGCGGGAGCTGAAAACTAGACGCAACTATAACTAATCTGCATTAATCTAATATCAGTCCTACAAATGGTGCCTTTTGAAATAACTCGAATCATGGGGTTTTGAAAATAGGGGCTATGGTGTTTTTATGAAAAGATACGTCTTTTGAAATATCCGTAGGATCCCTTGACTTGTCTTTTAAAATACGCACGATTCGTAAGCTTTGAAATAGGTAGGAACCGAATCTAATCTAACAACTAACTAAACTAAAAGGCTAAGCTACAAGCTAGACTACAGGTAAGGAAACCGCCTAACATCTGAGTCGATACATATACATACCTGTATATATATTAGTCGGTGATCCCGCCTCAATAATATCATATCCGATACCATATCTATAATCAGACATCCCAAGTCAAGAGTGCGGATCAATCATCAAGATATAGCTCGTACGTAAATCCGTCGTACGGCATCTCCAAATCTTGGTACGGGTCAATATCATATTCCTCACACTATTCCTCTGGTATCCTTTTTATCCAAGATCATAGTCTAGGGTACTGACCTATGTCTAATACAATACTAATATCCTCAATATACTCATGATCTGACTACTGATCGACAATCTCGTACAAACCGATATCGTCAGCACATATCATCATCAAGGGGTATACATCGCCCGATACAGCCTAATATCAATATCCTAGCATATCATGCCTCATATCACGATCACATGTCGACCATTTTATTTATAACACTATTCACCCGTATCGCCGCCCCAAGATCCGCTATAACACCAGGACGTACCTCAAGTACGAATCCTGCCATATCACCGATATCACAACCTCAACACAAATCTCATCGACTCATCTAAATCCCAAGTATCATCCTCAAATCCGTACGTGAACACATAGTCCCATACCCATGTGAACACATAACTATATATATATTCCCGTAAACACAAATGGAAGAAGAATGTATGAAAGTATGGGTTGGTGTGTGCATGCGGGGTGCGACCACTACTCTAGGGTTTCGCGACACCAAATATCCATGAACCCCAAATATCCATATTATCATCAATATACTCAAACAATATATAAACAATATATATATGTGTGTATACGTATTCGTATACATCACCACGAACTGCGGGGGTGCTATACTCCATCCACCCGACTTCTCCCCGTAGATATAAATCTACTCACCTGGTCCTCGCTCGCCGGTACCGACGTCGCCACGCGCTTGCTTGTCGTCTCGAAGTCCACATGGGGTACCTACATATCATAACGCACCGTATCGTATTAAAACCAAATTCGAAATCGAAACAGCATACGAAAATCAAATCGGCACGCGCATCACGCAAAGGTCAAAACCTATCGCCTACACATGCAAGAATAGCCAAACCAACCCTCGATGTCGATGTACAAACGTCAAACCATCGAGAAAAACCCAAACACTCTCATTTGCGCATTCACGAACACTAATTATAATATAAAATAGGTTAAAATTCACAAAAACCCCAAATTCACCTTAAAAGCCATTTTTCCGAAAATCTAGCAAGCAAAAATTACCCGTTTTAGTACAAAACTCGATGTTTAAACAATTCTAATGGCCATAATACTTATTAAACATCTTAAATAAGTCATAAAAACCATTTCCATAATTTAATCTCATTAAATTTCATTAGCCCCAAAATTCTAGTTTACAAATTAACCAATTTTAACAATTTTATAGCAAAAATGCACATACAACAATCTAGCTTGGATTTGCATGATCTAAAACACTAAACTACATTTTATAATGTTAATGAAGTCATGAAAAACATAATTACATTTTTCTCTTAATCGAATTCATGGTTTACAAAAATCTAGTTTGCAATTTAAGCAATTTGGACAATTGAAATGTAGCAATCTAGCAATATAGCAAGTAGCTTAGCTTTAGCATTCCTAAAAATGTTAAACTACACCTTGCAAACCTTTACACATGATAAAAACCCTAACTTACTCTCAATTCCCTTTTCTTTAAATTTCAAACATCAAATTTAGAACTCTAATTAAACACATAATAGCTAGATTCAAGTAATTAAACAATAACTTAAGTAAAATGCTAAGATTATACCTCACTTAATTAGAGATCTAGCATGAAAATCTTGGCCTCCAATTTGCTCTCTTTTCACCACAATCCATGCTAGAATAGGCCAAAAAGAAATGGGTAGAGATTGGATTATGATTTTGTGAGGTTATACTTTGATTTTTGATGAATTTGTGAGGATTTTTTTTGAAGAGAATGAGAGGAGAACAAATGGGAGAGCTGCTGAATTTGGACAGCAGAAATGGGGAAAGGGAGAGAGAGAGAGTGGGTGTGGGTGCATGTGGAATTGTCAAAGTCAACCCAATATCCATACCTCTTTATAAAACAATTTCTTCACATGAATTAAAGCCAAAATAGGGGTGGAAAGTGGCTGTCCAGCAGAGGTGGGGCCGGCCAAAAGTGAGGGGTGAGGTTGTGAGAGAGTGAACAAAAAAATTCTATGCAAAAAGACCCCCCTCAAGTTACCAAATTGCAAGTTTTTGCTAATTTCACCAAAAAAAAGCCTTTTTTCTTCAATAATTTCTAAACCGTTTTGGCAAACCATTTCATTTCAAAAATAACATGTTAAAATTTTGTTTAATGTGTTATGATGCACAAAATTTGTTTCAACTCATTCCAATTTGTAATTTTCCCTAATTAAATGTATTAGTGACGGCTTAAAAATAATATTAAAATAATTTTTTTCAGAAAATTTGAAATTTCACCAGTGGCTCAATAAACATCAAATACTAGCAATTACATAGCTAGAATATATATATTTAATTTTTATAATAAGATATTTATATTTTGATTTTTTACAGAAAACCCCCTTATTTTACCGATTTTTCGAAATTTCACCGAAACGATTTTCAAAACGTTACAATCTTCCCCCCTTAAAGAAATTCGGTCCCCGAATTTAAATTCAAACTCCCCCCAAATATAAAAACATCTAAGAAAAACCATCAAGTCGTCGGGGCTCCGAAATCATAAGTACATAAAACGCATCATAGCGCAATACATGCGCATGAGTAATGAGCAGATAACTCAAAATCAAAACTCCGTCAAGCATCCCGCAATCATCGAAGTCACGGTAAAGACACAAATGTCAAATCCAATACAAAACCAATATGATATAACTCGAAACTATACATGTAAATATCAAATCTATATATGTAAATATCTGAAGGAAATGAATGCCAAATATATTCAGGTACTGTCCTCTGACTAGTCCTGCCCAGTACGAAAACACATAGCAAATATCATAAAAACATACTGCTCTATAGGAAAAATCAATCCCAAATACGCGTATGAATACTACGTGCGTCTGGTGCGCACGGAAATCAAAATCCATATACGTGCCATACAAGTGCACAGAAACAAGATCTAAGTGCATTGGGTGTGCACAAAGCATCTGTCGTAGGCAACGTGTGTGCCTGACAGCAAAATCAGGTGCATCTGACATGCACGAAGAATCTCGATTTAGTGCATCTGGTGTGCACCAAAATCGCACCTCAAAACATGCGCCCAACATGCGCGAAAATCCAAATCAGGTGCATCCATCGTGCACGAAATCATGAAATCCAATATCAAGTGCCGAATACGCGCAAAATCCAATCACGTGCATAAGGTGCACAAAACAAATATCGCACATCACCATCGAAATCGAAGTCCAGTGCATCTAAATGCACAACATACGTAACACTGCACTGCAAGCATATATGAACTATACCGAGTGCAAAAACCAAATCGTGTGTGTATATACGCACAAATCAACTCAACTGTATGAAATCCATATAATCACAAACATGAGAAACCAAGGCACGCAAACTATCTCAAGTGCAACAACTGTGCAAAAATCGTAAATACTCAGTAGGTGCAATCATGGTACATGAAAACAATATCATGAAACTCAATCATCAAAATCAAATCATGCGAATAGATCGCTCAAAATACCAAAAAATCAAGTATGGAGGAATAGTCCCGCTCAAGCACATCCTCCAAGAATCTCTGGCCAACTGTCGTGGTCACTCATAACATGTCTCGTCGACGATCCTGAACTCTGGCCTGCCGGTGTGCATAACACGACCACTCCTGGGTCCAAGTCTTCTCGTAATTCATCCCAGAAAGGTCCTGTCGAGATCTCTCCCAAATCTCGTCTCTGCCGAACTGTCCGGAAGTCATCGTCCTTTACTATATTGGTTTCTTGTTCCGGAACGGCTGCATACTCATTGCGACTCCTTCTGGAAGGTATATCCAAGTACAATGCCTCGGCATGCGTATCACATCTCTGATATCGGCGGAGTGGAACGTCGTCTCATCAAGATCTCGTACGAACCTCTTACTTCCATTTTCTCTAATGTCGACTGCTTCGGACTCGTCTCGTCGTGGCTGCATTGACTGAGCTCCAACGGCTATCCATCTATCTGGAGTCTCTCAAGAAATGCATCTCACCACCTAGCATCCGAATTAAGTCGAGCCATCCAATCGAGTCGTCAAAACCTCATAATCCCCCAAGAGCTCAACATCTTGGGTACAGTATAATAGTATCAAGTACGTACCACAGCATCGGTGGTTCAGCCGTAGAAGGGCAAACCCAAGCCTCACTAATGGCGCCGTAGAACTGCCGCAAACCCGAAGGTTCAAAGGCTTTCACACGATCATTAAGTCGAGTTAGGGTTTCATTCTTCTAGAGGGACCATAGAATTGCCTGCATGTCTTTCCGACTACTTTAAACTTGGAATAATAGGTTTCTGACATTCGATCGTCTCTGTCGACTCCCAACGTCTCCGCGTGAAGTCGTCTCTAGCTGGAATCAATCTATCTGATGACCTCGCATCGGGGTAGGCGAACGATCCACCTGTCCTAGTCATTCATCCTCGATGACTAGCGACCTTCTATCATCTCTTAGTACAACTCGTACTGCAATAGCTCCAACATCTGGGGCGATATCTCGTCGTCCGCAGCAATACTGGCTCGCTCGTCTGCACGCTGAACGGTGCCTCAATCATCAGGAGTAAGCAATACTTCAATGGTCATCAAAATCTGGCTGGCATCTATCAGTGGCTCAATCCTCTAGTGCAAATCGGCACGTCCGAGTAATCTCATACAGCAATCCACCCAACGCTCGTGGCGCGAAGACACAATGAAAAGACACATTTCTGCAATCGTGTGTCGCCGGAATCATGCCCTGGTCAGTCCTCGTTCTTGACGAGCTCATACTGACCGCAACTCTAGCCGTAGCTCTCCCTGCCCGTAATCGTGGCAGCAAAACCATAACTGGTACTGATGAGGCTAGATCGGAATGAAAATAAAACTGAGCAAAGAAATGTACATCCTAAGGCTCTTTAAGTGGAGTAGCATATCGTAAATATACCGCGGAACATACATACGGTACGTCACTCTACTTTAGTCACCTATTCCATCAACCAAGGGTCATCCTACGCTCCGAAGGTAAAACCTAACGCTCTGATACCAACTTTGTCACGACCCGAAAGTACGGAACATGACCGGCACTTAGACTACGAAACGTCTCGAGGCGTACGTAATCTAAGTAAGCCGAAAAACCCAGAAATCCAAACCAAGAAAAGTAGCAGAGTGAAGGAAAACCAATTTAAATCAAGTAGTTTTAATAGCATAAGCCGAATTATACCTTTTTAAAAACATCAAATATTCCCTGAAAATTTCGGCAGAGTCTCCTTTGTAAATACTGCCCCCAAACGGGATACAACATGAATAGTATACGAAATCAATAAAAGGCATCCCCAAGCGGGAGCTAGCTCTTCGTCAATCGACGGTCACAACCACACAAGCAATATAATATACAACGCCAATGGCGAGGATCAAAAACTCAAAAGGAAACTCAAAACCACAAGAAATCTACAGAAATATAACGCGCGACTCTAAGGTCGAAAGAATAACAACACTGGTCTCTATCTCAAAAAAATACATGTTTGGTTGATGGAATTTACTAGATGCAACGGAATAATATTATACAAGGTAATATGATGGGTACGATACAAGAAAAACCCACCTACTAGCAAGTCACCCGAATGAAACTGAGCCCGCAAAGCCGTAATGAAATCTGTACGGCAACCTGCAAGAAACTGGGGCACAACGGGGGTGAGTTGCCAACTCGTGAATAGAAAAATATCTACGCATAGAAATCGCATAAATAACGCAACCTAGGTCAATGATCATAATATATCCTCAAATATATGAATAACACGTAGCCTATAACAAGGCTATGGTGATATCTAACCCGAGTGTAATCTCATATGCCCGTGTCAGTGCCTCAGGTAGCAATATATCATATGAATGAGGTATGAATGCATGAAAACAGAATACATGTAAATAAGAAACTGTTTTCATAATTTAGTGAGATTTTCTTTGTATTTTTAAAATGAGGTATCATAAATGAAATCAGCATCAACAGTGTCCAGCATCGACACAAAACATAAATCTCAATGTCCCAAAACCTCAGGCTCCGGCTATCCGGACTGGCCTGTATCATCAAATCTCAGTACCTCAATATCTCGAAATCTCAATTTCTCAATCTCAATATCTAGGGCGCCGTCAGTCCAGACCGGCCCCTACCATCCATTTCAAGACCACGACGGTATCCTCCGGATATCCGACGCGTCGGGTAAAATCACCGGTAGGTAGTCTCCCCCTGCCAGGCTCATCGTCATCACCACGAGCTTCTTGCCCCGGAGTACCTTACCGGGTCCACCATATACCCAAAACGGTTCATCCAACTCCTCGAATCGGGTCTCGAAATCCATCAGCAAACTCATGGTGGACGACTCATACATCATGGGAAAAACCGCGCTTTTCATTTAAAAAGAGAAAGAAGAAGTTTGTATATGTTTTGCGGTTTTCCCCAAATCCAGAAAATCTCATGGAAATCCGAATCCAAAACCTCAATAGCACGTAAAAAGTGAATATATGCATGAGAATCCATGAATGCGGCATAACAATGAATAACAGTATGCATGAAGTAGCAGGTAATAACTACAATGTCTAAACTAACATATAAGGCAAGTACACTAATATCATGCCAAAACTACTAGCTAACAAGATAAATGAAGCAATAATATTCTCTAAGTGTACGTGACATGGCAATTACCGATGAAGATGTGTGTGAGCCGGCAAGTAAGTGTACGTGGTACATACGCATCATCGGTAATGGTGCTGGTGTCCTAACAGCATGATATCAATAATGGAGTATGAAACATAAAATAAGCATGCGATGCGAAGCGGACCACAAAAATGAGCGGGAGCTGAAAACTAGACGCAACTATAACTAATCTGCATTAATCTAATATCAGTCCTACAAATGGTGCCTTTTGAAATAACACGAATCATGGAGTTTTGAAAATAGGGGCTACGGTGTTTTTATGAAAAGATACGTCTTTTGAAATATCCGTAGGATCCCTTGACTTGTATTTTAAAATACGCACGATTCGTAAGCTTTGAAATAGGTAGGAACCGAATCTAATCTAACAACTAACTAAACTAAAAGGCTAAGCTACAAGCTAGATTACAGGTAAGAAAACCGCCTAACATCTGAGTCGATACATATACATACCTGTATATATATTAGTCGGTGATCCCGCCTCAATAATATCATATCCAATACCATATCTATAATCAGACATCCCAAGTCAAGAGTGCGGATCAATCATCAAGATATAGCTCGTACGTAAATCCGTCGTACGGCATCCCCAAATCTTGGTACGGGTCAATATCATATTCCTCACACTATTCCTCTGGTATCCTTTTTATCCAAGATCATAGTCTAGGGTACTGACCTATGTCTAGTACAATACTAATATCCTCAATATACTCATGATCTGACTACTGATCGACAATCTCGTACAAACCGATATCGTCAGCACATATCATCATCAAGGGGTATACATCGCCCGATACAGCCTAATATCAATATCCTAGCATATCATGCCTCATATCACGATCACATGTCGACCATTTTATTTATAACACTATTCACCCGTATCGCCGCCCCAAGATCCGCTATAACACCAGGACGTACCTCAAGTACGAATCCTGCCATATCACCGATATCACAACCTCAACACAAATCTCATCGACTCATCTCAATCCCAAGTATCATCCTCAAATCCGTACGTGAACACATAGTCCCATACCCATGTGACCACATAACTATATATATATTCCCGTAAACACAAATGGAAGAAGAATGTATGCAAGTATGGGTTGGTGTGTGCTTGCGGGGTGCGACCACTACTCTAGTGTTTCGCGACACTAAATATCCAAGAACCCCAAATATCCATATTATCATCAATATACTCAAACAATATATAAACAATATATATATGTGTGTATACGTATTCGTATACATCACCACGAACTGCGGGGGTGCTATACGCCATCCACCCGACTTCTCCCCGTAGATATAAATCTACTCACCTGGTCCTCGCTCGCCGGTACCAACGTCGCCACGCGCTTGCTTGTCGTTTCGAAGTCCACATGGGGTACCTACATATCATAACGCACCGTATCGCATTAAAACCAAATTCGAAATCGAAACGGCATACGAAAATCAAATCGGCACGCGCATCACGCATAGGTCAAAACCTATCGCCTACACATGCAAGAATAGCCAAACCAACCCTCGATGTCGATGTACAAACGTCAAACCATCGAGAAAAACCCAAACACTCTCATTTGCGCATTCACGAACACTAATTATAATATAAAACAGGTTAAAATTCACAAAAACCCCAAATTCACCTTAAAAGCCATTTTTCCGAAAATCTAGCAAGCAAAAATTACCCGTTTTAGTACAAAACTAGATGTTTAAACAATTCTAATGGCCATAATACTTATTAAACATCTTAAATAAGTCATAAAAACCATTTTCATAATTTAATCTCATTAAATTTCATTAGCCCCAAAATTCTAGTTTACAAATTAACCAATTTTAACAATTTTATAGCAAAATTGCACATACAACAATCTAGCTTGGATTTGCATGATCTAAAACATTAAACTACATTTTATAATGTTAATGAAGTCATGAAAAACATAATTAAATTTTTCTCTTAATCGAATTCATGGTTTACAAAAATCTAGTTTGCAATTTAAGCAATTTGGACAATTGAAATGTAGCAATCTAGCAATATAGCAAGTAGCTTAGCTTTAGCATTCCTAAAAATGTTAAACTACACCTTGCAAACCTTTACACATGATAAAAACCCAAACTTACTCTCAATTCCCTTTTCTTTAAATTTCAAACATCAAATTTAGAACTCTAATTAAACACATAATAGCTAGATTCAAGTAATTAAACAATAACTTAAGTAAAATGCTAAGATTATACCTCACTTAATTAGAGATCTAGCATGAAAATCTTGGCCTCCAATTTGCTCTCTTTTCACCACAATCCATGCTAGAATAGGCCAAAAAGAAATGGGTAGAGATTGGATTATGATTTTGTGAGGTTATACTTTGATTTTTGATGAATTTGTGAGGATTTTTTTTGAAGAGAATGAGAGGAGAACAAATGGGAGAGCTGCTGAATTTGGACAGCAGAAATGGAGAAAGGGAGAGAGAGAGAGTGGGTGTGGGTACATGTGGAATTGTCAAAGTCAACCCAATATCCATACCTCTTTATAAAACAATTTCCTCACATGAATTAAAGCCAAAAGAGGGGTGGAAAGTGGCTGTCCAGCTGAGGTGGGGCCGGCCAAAAGTGAGGGGTGAGGTTGTGAGAGAGTGAACAAAAAGATTCTATGCAAAAAGACCCCCCTCAAGTTACCAAATTGCAAGTTTTCGCTAATTTTACCAAAAAAAAGCCTTTTTTCTTCAATAATTTCTAAACCGTTTTGGCAAACCATTTCATTTCAAAAATAACATGTTAAAATTTTGTTTAATGTGTTATGATGCCCAAAATTTGTTTCAACTCATTCTTAAATGTATTAGTGACGGCTTAAAAATAATATTAAAATAATTTTTTCCAGAAAATTTGAAATTTCACCAGTGGCTCAATAAACACCAAATACTAGCAATTACATAGCTAAAATATGTATATTTAATTTTTATAATAAGATATTTATATTTTGACTTTTTTACAGAAAACCCTCTTATTTTACCGATTTTTCGAAATTTCACCGAAACGATTTTCAAAACGTTACAAGTCCTATGAGTTTTGTAAACCATAGTAAATTGAAGAATCGACGACCTAGTTTCGAGCGATGCTTTCTTGATTGTGTTCGCTCTTAATTAGGGATCCACGATCGATTCTTGAATTTACTAGAGGCTAGAATGTGAATGAGATCAACGAAAGGACAAGGGATAGATGATGAAACCCTAGTTTCCGCAAGAAATCCCTAATTCTCGTTGATCGTCATCGATCTAGTATCAAATCATCGATGGATAAGAAAACGTAATCAATATATTTCATCACGTTTATAGATTCGATCGATTCCTACGAGCCTCATTTCGATTCTTGATTATTGGATTGGATACCATCAATTCTTAATTCTTGATTTTAAATGTTTTCTTGATTTTAGATTTAGATCTAGATTTTGCTAATTCTTGAAATTCACTTTTAAATCTTGAATTGAATTGTTTTCTCTTTTCTTTAATTTTCAATTCATCTAATTCAAATTCGAACGGATCTCACTTTCCCTGTGGACGATCCACACTCACTAACGCGCTACAATTGACACCGTTATTGATTATGGTTAAAAATATTTTTGGTTGTGATTTCTATACATTTTCTACCGACACGAACCGAAAATTCATATCAATCATTTAGTATTTCCAGAAATATCCTGTCGAAGTCTCTCCCAAGTCTCGTTTCTGTCGAACTTCCCGGAAGTCATCATCCTTACCAAATCTATTTCTTGTTCCGGAACGGCAGCATACTCATCACGACTCCTTCTGGAAGATATATCCATATACAACACCTCTGCATGCGTATCACATCTCTGATGTCCGTGGAGTGGAACGTCATCTCATCAAGATCTCGTACGAACCTTTTAGTCCACTTTTCTCTATTGTCGACTGCTTCGGACTCGTCTCTTCGTGGCTGCATGGACTGCGCTCCAACGGATATACTCGTATCTGGAGTCTCCTAAGCAATGCATCTCATCACCTGATATCCGAATGAAGTCGAATCATCCGATCGATTTGTCAAGACCTCATAATCCCCTAAGAGCTCAACACCTTGGCTACAGTTTAATAGTATCGAATATATACCACAACACCTATGGACCAACCGTAGAAGGGCAGACCCAAGCCTCATTAATGGCACTGCTGAACTGCCGCAAACACTAAGGTTCACTGGCGTTCCATGGTTATTAAGTTGAGTTAGGGTTTCATTGTTCTAGAGGGTCTGTAGAATTGCTTGCATTGTTTTTCGAATACTTTAAACTTGGAAAATGGGTTCCTGACATTCGATCGTCTCTATCGACTCTCAACGTATCCGCGTGAAGTCGTCACTAGCTAGAATCAATCAATCTGATGACCTCGCATCGGGGTAGGGAATGGATCCCATGCTCTAGTCTTTCATCTCTGGTGACTAGCAATCTCCAATCATATCTCGAAGTATAACTCATGCGGCGTTAGCTTCAAACATCTGGGGCGATATCTTTTCATTCGCCGAAATCACTGGCTCATCCGTCCGCACGCTGAACAGTGCCTCAATTATCAAATAATTTGTGCTCTGACGGTCATCACAATCTGGTTGGCATCTATTAGTGGCTCAATCCTCTGGTGCTGATCTGCAGGTCCAAGAAATCTCGTAAAAGCGATCCATCAAACGCTCGTGGCGCGAAAACACAATAAAATGGTGCCTCTATGCAAACCGTATGTCCCTGGAATCACGCCCTGGTCAGTCCTCGTTCGTGATGAGCTCATGCTGACCGCAACTCTAGCCGGGGCTCTCCACGCCCATGCAACCGTGATAACAAATCCATAACTGGTACTGATGAGGCTAGATCATAGGAATGAATATAATACTAAGCAAGGAAATGTACATCCTAAGGCTTCTTAAGCGAAGTATCATATCGTAAATATGCCGTGGAACATACGTACGGTACATCACTCTACTCAAGCTACCTACTCCATCAACCAAGGGTCATCCTACACTCCGAAGGTAAAACCTAACGCTCTGATACCAACTTTTTCACGACCCGAAAAGTACGGAACATGACCGGAACTTAAATTACGAAACGTCTCGAGGCGTATGTAATCTAAGTAAGCCAAAACCCAGAAATCAAAACCAAGGAAGAGTAGAGTGAAGGAAAAACCAATTTAAAGCAAGTATTTTCTGAAAATTTCGGCAGAGTCTCCTTTTTAAAAACTGGCCCCAAACGGGATACAACATGAATAGTATACGAAATGCAACAAAAAGGCATCCCCAAGCGGGAGCTAGCTCTTCGTCAATCGACGACCACAACCACGAAAGCAATATAATATACAACTCCAAGGGCGAGGATCAAAACTCAAAGAAATTCAAAACATCATGAAAACTCAAGAATAATACAACGCGCGACTCTAAGGTCGAAAGAATAACAAATATGGTCTTCTAACTCTCTCAAATATACAATCTGGTTGATGGAGTATCAAGATACAAAAGAAATAATAAATAAACTATGGTGGTCCTGATGCAAAGAACCCACCTACCAAAGCAATCACCCGGAAGGAATAGTGTGCCAGCAAGCCGCAACGCAACCTGTACGGCAAAACCTGCAAGAACTGTGGCACAACGAGGGTGAGTTGCCAACTCGTGAGTAGAAAACATCTACGAGTAGAAATCGCATGCATAACTCTATCCTAGGTCATATCAGGTAATATCCTCAATAAAAATCCTGGTCCAACTATGTATAGTATAATACTACTTTTCCGTGTCAGTGTCTCTGATAGCAATATATCATATATATGATGTATGAATGCATTACAAATGGAAACAGAATATATCATGAATGAAACAACTGTTTTCTTTAATCAATGAGATTTCTATATGTATACCAATCACGTATCATCAATGAATGCAACAGAGAAATCACTGTCAAGCATCGACACAAAACATAAGTCTCAGTATCTCAGTATCAAATCTCAATATCTCAAATCTCAAATCTCAATATCTCAGGCATCCGTATCATCTGCGGGATCGGCCCTCGGGCTCCGACAGAACGGATCAACCCATAACATCAATCTTACGGCCACGAACGGTATCCTCCGGATATCCGCCGCGCCAGGTAAAATCACCGGTAGGAAATCTGCCCCTGCTTGGCTCTTCGTCTACTCCTCAAACTTCTTGCCCCGGGGTATCATACCGGGTCCACCATATACCCACAGACGGTTCATCCAACTCCTCGAATCGGGTCTCGAAAACAATCTCAGAACCGAGAAAACATCATGGTGGACACTCATACATCATGAGAAAACCACAATTTGCATTTTAAAATGATGATACTAAGCTTTTATTAAATTCTTGCGGTTTTCCCCTAAATCCAGAATTCTCATGTAAATCCGAAGTCATCAAAATCGTGATACCAATAAACAGTGAATACCGACATAAATCTCCATAATACTGCATAACCAATGAATATATGGATGCATCTGATATCATGCAATGATTGCAATAATTAAACTAGCATATGGAAACTATTGTTAGTGTATATGCCCAGGGGCCATTATTGTATCATACTAGGTTGTATATTACTTAATGGAAGCTTGGGATATTCACAGTTATATATATAGTCTTGCTAAACATGGTAGTATGCTACTTGGTTTTGTCTACTTTAATATGTGCATATGTTTCTTGTAACGTATCACTTATACATATTAGTAGAGCCCATAGGATCTTTGCTTGATTACCAGCGTTGTGATGGTAGTCACACTAGTGGGGGCTGGGTAGTCTATAAGCAACATCCTATACTTGTCCCTAGTCGTAGGATTATCGAGATAGGGCATCGATACTCCAGAGTAGACTAGTGTGTACGCTTCTCATCCCAGTTGTGGAGATGGTTTGTCCCACAGCCATCAGTACGTCGTACTGGAGATAGTATACAGGTGCTCCTCAGGTTACGGGTACACCGGACAAGACTCGCAGGAGAACTGACTGGATGGTATTATACCTAACGTCAGATAGCAGTTCTCAGGTGACATGTGTGCAGATAGTGTGTTGACTTAGGGTCGTCATTTGTCTCGTGTGAGTTCCCACTGTTCTTTGATTACTACCCTACCACGGCTCAAAGGAGTCGTGCAAACAGGTTTTAGTTGGGTACAGTCCCGAGCCACATGGAGGCAGTGAGCGACTGTTAAGGATTCGTCTCTCCCGGTATAGGGAGTTGATATCGCACTGTGATTGGTTGGTCATTACCATAAGTCCCTGGCCAGGGCTGATGGAGAATTACTGGTAGACTGATCAGTAGATTCTCAAATGGTCATGAGCCATACCGGCACGACTTGTACGGTTATTAGGGGTCTGGCGTTTACCACCTCCCTAGACCATACATGCGATACTCTTAGACGAACAAACCGAACTCCGCGGATATTGTCACGGACAGGTGTTGGAGATAATGCCCTCAGAGTCAATTATTAGGTCACAGGTACGTGATTGTAATGATTGAGGGAGGACCTATCCCGATAGGACAGTCTTACTCGAGATGATAGTATGCTATCTGGTTTACCTTTATCATCGTGTACTGCTTTAGGTGACCTGACACGTCGCTATTACACGTTGATAGAGCCCCTAGGATTCTTGCTTGACCACCAGCAGTATGAGGGCGATCATATAAGTGGGAGCTGGGGGTCTACAAGCATATCCTTAAAAGGTCCCTAGTCGTGGGAGTTTCGAGACTGGGCATCGATACTCCATTAGTAGACTAGTGTATACAGTCGAGACCCCGACGAGGGGCGGTGGCCGGTCTCACAAGCCACTGGTGTCAGTTGGATCACCTAAGATGTATACAGGTGCTCATTGGGTTATGAGTACACCGGACAGGACTCGCCGGGAACATGCTAGTTGGTCATATACCAGACGTCAGATGGCAGTTCCCTGGTGACATGTGTGCAGGTTAGTTCATCGACCTGGGGATCGTCATTTGTCTCGTGTGAGTTCCCACTGTACTTTGATTACTACCCTACCACGGCTCAAAGGAGTCGTGCAAACAGGTTTTAGTTGGGTACAGTCCCGAGCCACATGGAGGCAGTGAGCGTATCTTCAGGGGTTCGTCTCTCCCGGTATTGGGGGTGAGGTCGTGCTGTGTCTAGGAGAGCCATTACACAAAGTCCTTGGCCAAGGCAAGGAGATTTACTGGTAGGTATTCCAGTAGTATCTCAGGGTGTTCTGGGCTACACTCCGACACGACTTGTACCGCTTTTGGGGGTCTGACTTTTACCAACCCCCTAGGCCCGCCATGCGATGCTCATAGACGAACGGACCGGACTGCACGGATATTGTCACTGACAGGCTCAGTAGGGTGTCAGGATGAGTTCGCTCATCGACGTCCCTTTTGGTCAATAGCTGGTGGCCCGTCACGTATTGGCTTATACCTCTGACGTGCTAGTGGTTAAATCCACAACCATAGTATTGACGAGTCTTTAGAGTCCACCACACTTTCAGTTACTCAAGTTTCGGGCGAAACGCTGTAGAGGCCGTATGGAGATATGGCAGGGCCCGATCAGATACGTGCGGTATTGCACGGATCAGGATCGGACGGTTTGTACTAGTGGCCGTATAGTTATATGGCAGGGTTCGATCAGATACGTGCGGTATTGCACGGATCAGGATCGAACGGTTTTTTACTAGCCGGCTTTGGTTTAAGCCGGTACTAGTTTAGTACAGTGTAGATTTTGTCTCATTGCATTTGTATCCGGACGGAATACAGATGCGGGTGTGTATGCACAGTATCGGGGTTTTCCTGTAATTTATTACGGGACCAGTTTTCTGGAGTTGCCAGTTTGCATTCCGTTCCGGCCGGTTTTCCTTTGTTCTTTCCCGGCCGGACTTTTCCGATGGAGGGGGTTATTTGCAGTTTTGCAAATAACACTTTGTGGAGGGTTTTATTGTATATATATTGATTATGATAGCTTTCATTTCTTTTGCTCCATACTTTGGATTTGAGTGACATGAAAGGGTATGGTTTGAAAAAGGGTGAAGCATGGTTGTATGTTTCTTTGTCCCTTGGATGTGGTCACCTCTTCTTCACTCCTACACTCACCTCCCTTAAGGCTTCATATTCTTTCCTTCTACATTTCTAAGTTGATAAGTTTTTCCATGGTTGAGTGAGAAAAAGAAAAGAGAAGGAGAGAGCTTCATCTTTGAGAGTGATTCATTTGGTGTATATCATTCTTCATCTCATTCCATTGCTAGAAAATTGAAAGCACCAATTTTCTATACACCATTCCTCCATCTATGGAAACCAACCCCAAAGTGAGACATACACTCTACACTATATTCCTACAGCAAATCTTGGACGCGTCGATTCGCCAGCTTCGCGCCCGAGTTGCCTCGGTATTGAGGTGGGAGCCCGTAAAAGCTACAGGCGATGTGGTGCCCCTTTCCGACGAGGAGGAGACGGACGGAGATCCCGCGAAGAGATCGGAGTGGAGATGAAGACCGGAGGACTTGGATCCTCGGTATACATCTCTTCCCTTTCTTATTAGTTGCGTAGACTTGTTAATGGTTACGATCCGGAGTTTAGTGCGCGGTGGTGCCGGTTTGCAAAGTCCGCAAAAATTTAAGTTTATCACCGTTTCCGCATTCCGGCGTCGGATTGACGGCCAGGGCGCCGCCGTGCACTTACAGTGGTATCAGAGCCTCGCCATTAACTTAGTCTAGCTTTGTGTAATGTGTTTTTCAGTTCCGATCGATCGAAATGTCCAAAAACCCGTATTTGCCCACGACAGTTTCTGTTGAAAATTTTTGGTCTCGAAAAATTTTTCAGGTTGTAAAATATTGATGTACTGGAAAATCTAAGAGTTCTGTAAAAATTTGACGAAGTAACTCCACAGTTGGAGCGCGGAACCGCCGCGAAAACCCCCTTTGTGCGGCCCTTCCGCCGCGCACTATTCACATCACTTCACCATTTTTTTACAGAGGCATTCTGGGCTTAAAATATGGGCTTTGGAATATTAAAGTTGGGCCAATTGTTTCTGTGAGTGCTACAGTTTTCTTTGGGGCCCACTTGTTAATTGTTTGATCAATCGGAAATTTTTTAAACACATTTTTCACAGTATTTACATTATATCTGCGACCGTGAATGTCACTCGATCGGTAAATCCGGTCTAACTGCTATAGCCCGGTTAGACGGATTTGCGAACGTGACTTTCACGTTGATGTTCTATGTATTTTCTGTGATGTTGCGGATCGGTCGTGGGGGATAGCCTGGATGCAATGCTAGTACAGTTTTGTTGTATTATGTACATTTGATATTGCGGGGCGAGCGTCCGACATGTGGACTGCCGTCACTGCCTGACTGTATTATTCTTTTGGGGCACGACCTAGTTGCGGTCGATGTACCCGGTGTATGTATATTTTACTTTCTGTACTAGGATTGCCCCGCGGAGGGGTGCACGGATAGCCGGGTTCTGGAGGGCAATAAGCCCGCATCTCATGGCATTGGGACGGAGGGGGCTTCACTCCAGGATTGGCGGACTATTCGCCGCACTCGTAGGGGGTACAGGTTGACCCAGGAGGGGTGCCCAAGTGACCGGATTCCGTGAAGTGCTGGGTGGTCCATTCACGGTGCTGAAGGGGGCTGCCTCGCTTCAGGTTTTGGCGGGTGACTTGCCGCGCCCGTAGGGGTCTAGGTTTTTATTGCACAGGCTATCCACACGACCAGGGGAACGTCGGGTTTCAGCGGCTCTGTGAAACCCGGGGATCCCAGATATCTGTATTGTTCTGTGATGCTGTACATTTCTGTGATGCTGCATTTTATTCACGCCTTGAGCGAAATACTATATATTGGTATATATATTAGTAGATGTTGTATATGTTTTTCATCCGCGCTAGTCCAGTCCCCGCTCTGCCGTTAGTTAGCTAACCTAACGGGTGATGACGGGACCCAGTGGCGAATGCGGATGGCATATACGTACGTCAGTATATTTTCGTTCTTTGTGGTGTGATTAATTGATGGGACTGCATTGATTCGGATCAATGCAAGTTAAAAACAAACCTAATCTGATGTTGTTGGAACACTTTTCAAAAAGCTGTTATTGCAAGGACGTTCATTTCTGTTTTGCATCGTGGTATTCATTTGGAATATCCTGCTCCTCAGTCGACGAGGCAAGGGCCGAGATCCCTTCACCGGGAGTGACCCCTTGGACAGAAGTTTGCGTCAGGGCATTAACTTCACTATAGCCGATTACTTTTGCTTTGCATCGTGGTATTCAGTTGGAATATCCTGCACCCCATTCTACGGGGAAAGAGCCGAGATCCCTTCACCGGGAGTGACCTCTTTAGCAACGGTTTTCGTCACTATATTTTTAAAAGCTATCCGTTCCTTCGACGATATCAAGTTCATTACGTTAAAGGTTTTCGCCAGAAACCATTCGTAGCCCTCCGTCGTTTCAGACGGGTAGCACGTAGTATTCATGCTATGTTTGTTGACCTTCGTCAAGGCATAGTGTATGGTAGCTGCTTGTTACCTTTCTGTTGCATAGATAGATGCGTTGGTTTGGGACAGTCGTATAGCCTTGTTGACCTTCGTCAAGGGCTTGTACGGGTGGATTCAAATTAACCTGGATAATGACGGGTAGAACTTGACATGTGACTTATGATTTGTTGACCTTCGCCAAGGTCATAAGAGCATGGGGCAAAAATCACATCGGGAGTTTCAAAAGTACTGAAACTTGCCAGATATGCGCATACCTTCTGGAGTGTGATAACGTCAGCGGATTCCGTCACTTTATCATGCGATGAGAGTTGGATCCCGATTCCTACTGATGAGTTGGTTTACTCCTCGGGTGTTCCCGACTAATTCTTCTTTCAGGTTTGGAGGAGAATTTGAGGTACAGTGGGAGGATTCCAGATTAGATAAATTGGTAACCATTCTGATCTAGGTTAGAGTGTACGCTGAGTGTTTCTTTTCTCTCTCTCTTTGGCAGCGACCATTGACCCGACCCTAAGACTTTGACTCAGTGACCAAGTTGACCGAACCTTCTTTACACCGGCTTTTGGATTGTCAGAGTTGCAGACCTCATTGCCACTCCTACTTTTACCCTTTTCTCCAGGACACCTCGTATTGCTGCGAACGTCCACTTCCATTGGACAAAGCCATCGTATGGTTAGATACGAACTCGAAGGAATTCGAGGATGGTTTCCGGTTCTGGAGAAAACGGATAGGATTATTCAGTTGTCTTTTCTTTTCACCTTCTCTCAGGTTGCGAGTACTCCTTAGTTTAGGGGTAGTACACCTATTACGCAAATTGGATAGTCTTCTTCCAAACCATAGGCTGGTGCCGACCAGTAGGGAATGAAGAAAACCAGTTAGCCTAAACGGTGTACAGAAGGTATTAAGTTCAGACAAAACAAGGGATTAGTAAGAGGGCAAAGTAAATTGCAACAGATATTCACGACCAAACCAAATATTTCGTTACCACTCCCACATCACCTTTGTATTTCTCCAGGACACTCCGTATCACTACGAAGATCCACAGTTTATTTGGATACTCCATCGTATGGTTATATACGAACTCGAATGGAACTTGTTCCAGTTCGGGGATGGATTCTGGTCCAGGAGAAATAGGAATAAAGTACATTCAAGTGTCTTTTATCTTCACCTTCTCTCGCGTTGCGAGTGCTCCTAGGATTAGGACAGTACACCCTTTATGCTTTTTGGATAGTCTTCTTCCAAACCATAGGCTGGTGCCGAACGGTAGGGAAGGAAGAAAACCATTTGGCCTAAAGGGGTGTACAGAAGGTAATGACTAAAGACATATGAAGGGATTTGGAGAGGTGGCAAAGAATTATACGGTTATAGTTGTGAATCTGGATACTGGAAGAGGCATTACTAGGAATACCAGGATACCCCATCGAAACATTTCAATGTTTCAGTTTCACTGTGTACTGTTAATAGAAAACTGATTTCCCGATTAGATACTTACTCCAGGGTATGTATTTACCAGATACGATTCTCACATCTGTATGGTTTTACAGATGATGAGTGGGAGTAAGTTATTGGGAATTGGGTGATTATCCTCATTATATCGGGATTCGTTGTAATCGGTGATATTTGAGGAAATCACCTGGGTTGTTTGCCGGTCGGCAAATATTTGGTTTTGAATATCCGCTGTTATGCACCAATTTCAAATTGATATATCTGTACGTCTATTTTCATAGAGTGAGATATACCTTTCTGAAATTATGTCTACGACATTTACCTATATCAGTGGATGGTTAGGTAAGGAACATTAAACAGCGGTGTAATTCTTCTTAACCATAAGTACAGTTTTCAACCTACGACACACAGTGAATGAGTAATCAGACTCAAGGGACTTTTACAGAGTATTGTATGTTGTCCAGAGTCCATCAGGACAGAGGGGATGGTCCTCGTACTATATTCGGTTTACTTATGACTCCTCTAATTTTTAGACAGGTGTTTCGTGGAAACACAGGGTCCGAATTTGGAGAAGTTATATGTATTTGAATAGAGTAGAGAACCAGGTATAGCAAGTATCGGGATTCTTCAAAGAGATCGAAGATGTAGATACTTGTGTATGGTGTTCAGTTGATAGTAATGATTAAGAGAAATTGCTTCTCTTTCAGGTTACTCATAATTGGAAGTATTCCTAAGTTGAGTAACGCTGATCGGCCTTCTTCCATTTAGTTGACATGCGCTGGGGACAGCTGCATGATTTGAATCTGGTTCAATTAAATCAGTGCCTCTGTTTCTACATTGGATATAGAACAGTTCATATCTTAACGATGTTAAGGTACGGGGAGTTGTCCGGTTTATGATTAAAACCAGACACTGGACAACTCAAGGCACGTTTCTGTAATGGCTGTTTGTGGGTTGACCCAGGCTATGACGAGGGTTGATTTTCTACCATCTGGATGAACAATAGCGATATTGTTCTAGACTCGCCACAGTTTTAATAAAAATGGATTTTTTCAGAAAACAGTAGTGGGAGTATGGTAGAACTGGAAGTGATTCCAGAACCACAAACGATTACTGAAGATTTGATAAGGAACCTAAAGATTCAATCTGGATTGACATTCCATTGGCCACTCCGCAGATAAAGTGGGTAACTTCAGGCACCCGAGAGGTACTCAGGTAGCCTCAAGGACGGTGACAGGGAAGTTCTTGTTTACCCACACTTGCCATTGTTGTTATTCCAGGCTGCGAGACCCGGCAGGAGGATGAGTATAGCGTCGTTCTAAACTAGTTTTAGAAGTGCACGTCTATATGACTCTGGCAGAGGGTTGTCGTAGTCAGTGGGAGCAGCGGAAGCATTGGTGGACATCAGGCTTATATCTATTTATAGACTAAAGCAGATGTAGCGGAGATAGATCATCTATTTCTGATGTGACAGTCATGGGTTTGACGTCATCAGAATAGGGGATGGATCTGTTGAGAAGGTAGTAGGGTGTGATATCCTGGTATTTGGATGACATACATAGAAT